>CM077304.1:19824039-22672634 GCA_039655065.1 Glossophaga mutica | reverse complement strand
ACAAGTTCTTTGTTCATTTTTCCCCCTTCACCCAAGGATTTTTTTTAAAAAATTGCTTTTAGAGAGAAAGGGAGGGAGAGAGAGAAACATTGATGCAAGAGAGAAGCATCCATTGGTTTCCTCCCATATATGCCCATACTGGGGATCTTAAGTGCCCAGATCGGGGCTTGAACCTACAACCTAGGTATGTGCCCTGACCAGGGATGGAACCTGCAATCTTTTGATGCCATATACCAGTGAATTCTCAAAGAACAAGCTTATTTAAAGTCTCTCTCAATGTGATCATGTTAGTAAGCCCTTTACTTCAGGCCATATGTGATTTGGCTGTCAGATGATGCCCACCCTACCCCATCTCATTCTCAAAACTCATCTAATACTTAAAAATACCTTTCTGAGGATCTTCATCCAAATGTTTTGCAAGTTATATGACTCACACTCTGGACTCTGCCTTATAAGAACAGTTCTTATCATTGTGCACATTCATATATTACTTGGTATTACTCTTCACACTTATACATCATGGCTCTTTTCAAGGAGATTCCTCAAGACCACTTGTGTATATTTTAACTGAGGCCTGTCTGCAGTTACAATGCTGAATATGGGTATTTTGTCATTCTTATTATTCTTCATAATATTGAAGCACAAAACACCGCATGTGGCAAATACTAATTAAATATGAACGGAAGTGTGGGATTGTACACAGTCTATTGGCTGCAATAGTCTCTCCCATCACCATTTATGAATGCATGCCACTCATTGTCAGGACAACAAAAGTTTACAAGTAATAGGTATTGTGATTATTGACATAACAAGACAAACCATGACAAAACAAATTGATTTCAATCTTACATTCTTTTAATACTCACATCCTGTTTGCTGCTTTCCATCTTTCTGCTATACTAAGAATTGACTCTCCCTCCAATTCCTCTTCCAGGTACTGCTGCCTGTAAATTGTAATTGGCTAGTTATTTATTTGCTGTACTTAAGCTCCTTAAGAGGCTGTGACTTAGCAACCTAACCAATGGGCACACCAGTAAATACTTGTGGAAGAAGGTAAAACCTCATATAACTCTAATGTTGTCTTAGATTAACTCAATTCTGGGATCAATAAAGCTCTTTCCACTTGTTCAGGAGCCAATGCAAGGGTTCTGGGGAAAGAAAAGGGAAAGAGCTGAACACGTTGAAAACAGAACTTCTAAATTTTGAGTCATTGCTTCGTCATCAACTACCACAGTCTACCCACGAGCAAAATGAGCAGGAAACAGGCTAGGTGATCATGCTGTTATAAAATTCTGTCATTGAATGTGGCTTATTTGGCCATATAAAATTTTAAATATTTGAAGTAAATCACCTCCTCATAGCTCCACCTTAGCCTGCACTGTTTCAGTGAGCTGCAGTGGCACGTACAATTGTGATTCTACTTAACCAGTTATCAAGTCTGAGTCTGTTTCCTCCCTTTCTGGCTCTCCTGGCTTGGATGAGTAGTTTTGAGGATCAGATGAAATGCGCATGTTGAAGCACTAGTATTATTTCCTATGCCTAGCTGAAGGAGGAGAATAAGGACAAGCTATTCCTTTGACTATTCCAAAGCCTCCTTATTATCTTTTCCTTTTCCTTTCTCTCTACAACCTTTCCATTCCCAGTTTCATTTCTCTCCTTTCTTCTGCTTGCTACTTCTTGTTTTCTAGGTCATCCTCATTTAGGAGAAAAAACAATAACAACAACAACAACAACAACAAACCCCAACCTGCAACTCTTTTAACTCCAATAAATATACTTTTCTTAAAAAGTGAGACGCTACTTGGTTTTTTGTAAAATTAACTCAGATGAAGTCTTCATGAAAACCAATGGAAATTCTAAGTTTAGTCAATATATTAAATGGGGACAAAATTAATAACAATACTTCGTCAAAAGCACTTAGGCTTACTCCCCTTCTGTCACACTTTGGGAATGAAGAACTGAATGAATTCAGCACTGAATGAGTGAATGATGGCTAACTTTCTAAGAAAACTCCAATTTTAATTTACAAAAACCTGCAAAACTAATCTCCTCTGCATAGCACTTTCCTGGTGGACATCTTTCAAGGCCAACACAATCCCCTCTTCCTTCGTCCAGTTCCCTCTTTCTGGATCATTCTATGGCTTCCTCACTTCCTTCAGGTGTCTGATCAAAAGGCACTTCCTCAGAAAGGCCTTCTCAGAGACATCCCTTCTCCTTCCCCCAATTTAAAATGCAAGTCCCCTCTCCCCCGTTTCCTACTATGTATTTCCTCGGTAAGATGTATCATTGTCTGGTGTATCATTATCTGTCTATGCATTTTCTTGTCTGTCCCTTCCCTAGTAAGCTCCAGGAGGGCAGGGCCATTGTTCACCGTGTTCATTGTGGGACCCTCAGCACCTGGAGCAGGGCTTGGGACACAGTAGGTGCTCAGGTAATAAATATTCTAATACCCTGAGGCCCCTTAGCTAGTTTCTCCAGAGCCCCAGGACCCCTTCTCCCTTCGCCCAGCCCACACTCACCCACCTCTACCCGGGCCCACCTGCCGGCGCAGGGACGGCGCAGCGCACCCACCACCCAGACCCGGCAACAGCGGTTGGGCCCTGGGACTCCACTCAACCGCCCATCTCCGGGGCCACCCACCCCTCTCCGCTGGTCCCGGCCGCGGCGCCCGGGAGGGACAGTGACGGCGCCACCGCGCTTCAGCGCCCGCTGAGTAGCCGTTAGGCCCCGCGCTGCTCCCAAATGCCAAGGATTCTGTTTGGAACGATCCGTTGGCCTGGTAGGAAAATGTGACTCGTCTGTCCGGCTCCCTCCGTCAGCAGGACACAGGGCTGGTAGGAGCGAGAGGGCGGCTCGCGGGGCCCCGCCCGCGGCCCCGCCGGATTTCTCACCTTCACACTCAACAGACCAGCGGGGCGCCCCCTTCCGACCCAGGCCCCAGGCCCCTCCGGCGCCCCACTGGCGTCTTCAAGCGGAAAAAAGGGGGGAACCATCAATGGGGAAGCAGCTCTGGGCCCCACCTCCCTCCAAGTCGCTCTCAGGAGAGTGCTGGCATTTCTGCTTTAGCCTCCCCGGGATCAGTGCTCCCAGATGCCGCTGCGGGTGCCCCCCGAGTCGGGGCTCAGAAGGCCGAGGGCACTTTCTGGTAGCCCTTCGGGTCCAGCAGCAGTTCTGTGATGAAAAACCCAAGGCCGTTTCCTCCGCCTACTGGAAAGGACTCTGTAGAGTGTGGGGGTCAGAAGTGATAAGGGTCGTCCTCTGCCGCTTCCCTGGGGTTGTCCGGGGAGGGGAAGGGCCCAGGAAGAAGACCACAAAAGGTGTTTTTGAAGGGATTGTGCTCCGCTGAACCTAAATATTTGGAGCCTCACCATGAGAGCCTGGCCTTTTTGGTAAAAAGCTGAGTCAGCAGTGATAGGGGTTTTTAAAAACGTCTACACTGCACTTCTCAAAAGAGAATATCCCAGTGAACAATTCACACCTGAAAAGGTGTGCCACTGAATTGGTCATCAGGAACCAATAAATTAAAACCGCGTGAGCTTCCATTCCACACCTTCCAGAGGGGATAAATTGGGAGGAGGAAAGAGAGAGAGATGCCAACCTTGGGAGGAGACATGGAGTATCCTGAACTCTCATATACTATTTGTTTTTTTTTTTTAATTGATTTTGAGAGAGAGAGAGAGAGAGGAACATGGCTTTGTTCTTCCATTTATTTATGCCTTTATTAGTTGATTCTTGTTATGTGTCCCAACCAGGGATGATGGAACCTGCAACCTGGGCATATCTAGGCAACGCTCTAACCAATTGAGGTACCCGGCCAGGGCTCATATTCCGTTAATGGGAGTGTAAACTGATAAATGGGTGCAACCACTTTGGAAAACTATTTAACAGTATTTATGAAAACAGAACATATGTCTACTCTACGACCCAACAATTCCATTCCTATATACTCAACAGAAATGCATATACATATACTTCAAAAAATAAGTACTAAGAAAAAATATAATAAAGATTATATGTTTTATTTTTTAAAATATTTTATTTATTTATTTATTTTTTAAAGGTTATATCTTTTTTTTTTAATTATTATTATTTATTTATCTTTTAGAGGGGAAGGGTAGGAGAGAAGGAGAGGGAGAGAAATATCAATGTACGGTTGCCTCTCGTGTGTCCCCTGCCGGGAACTGGCCTGCAACCCAGGCATGTGCCCTGACTGGGAATCGAACCGCGATCCTCTGGTTCGCAGGCCCGCGCTCAATCCACTGAGCTACACCAGCCAGGGCAAAATATTTTATTTATTTATTTTTAGAGAGAGGGGAAGGGAGGGAGAAAGAGAGGGAGAGAAACACCCATGTGTGGTTGCCTCTCACCTGCTCCTCCTACTGGGGACCTGGACCGCAACCCAGGCATGTGCTCTGACTGGGAATCCAATGTGCAACCCTTTGGTTCGCAGGCCAGCACTCAATCCACAGAGCCACACCAGCCAGGGCAAGATTATATATTAAAAAACAAACAAAAAAATAGGTCCTAGAATGTTCATCTCAGCAGTTTTCATAATAGATCCAAAATGAAAACATTTAAATTCAGATATTCCTTAAGAGAAGGATGGACAAATATATTGTGTTATATTCACACAATGGAATATAACACAAAGAGAGTGACATTCAACTATATGGATAAATTTCACAAAACTGAGTGAAAAACTAGGTGCAAAAGAGAACACAGTGAATGGTTTCATTTCTATAAAAGTCAAAAACAGGCAAAACTAATCTAGATGTCATGAAACTAGATTGTGGTTAGCCTTTGGGGTGTTGTCACTGGGAAGGGGCATCAGGGCTCCTGGGGTATGTTCTATGGGTTGGTCTGGGTGCTGTCAGCTTTGTAAAAACTGAACTTTTCCCATCTGTCTTTTACTTTAAGAAGTCTTTAAGAAAAAACAAAGCCTGAAGTGCGCTGGTATGCACTACAGAGTCCTGGAAAGGTGTTTCTGCTTCCAGGAGTTCACAATTGAGGAGGTGACACAAACATAAAAGTCATTGCTTGGGAATAGTTTTTGATACCATGCTAATTTTTAGGGAGTTCCAAAATAATTACGTTGGAATAAAGTTGGGAAGAAGAATATGCATCTGGGCAGAGTTTCTGAGTGACAAAAGATCTTTTAAATTTATTTTTCAGAAGGGATCTTAAGATTAATTATGATCAGAGGCTAGGATCATCAACTGTCTCAGTTCCCCAGGACTGAGGTGTTTCCCGGCACAGGTGACTTTCAGTGTTAAATCTAAGATAATACTGGGAATCCTATGACGGATGGTCACTTGAGCAGGGGCTGAGCCTAATATGTCTTTGAATTTGTGCAAGTATCTAAGAGAAAGTCTTACACATAGAAGATGCTCAATAAGCTCAACAAATATTTGTTGGAATGAAATAGGGGAAATAATAACAGAAATAAGGGCATCTATTCAAATGATGCCAGTCATTTTAGGGGTGGGCAGAGAACTGTGAGAAATGTAGGGTAGGACCAGGGTGCAGAGGACCATGAATGCTAGACTGAATAGTTGGGATTGTATTTTATTGACAGTTGGTAGTCATGGAATGCGTTTGAACAAAAGGTATAACGTGAAAAAAATAAAAAGAAGAAGAAGTGCTGCCCTGTCAGGGAAGCTCTGTTGGTGAGAGCATTGTCCTGATACACCAAGGTTGTGGGTTCAATTCCCAGCCAGGGCATGTACAAGAATCAACCAATGATGCACAAATAAATGAACAAATAAATCAATGTGTCTCACATGCACTCTCTCTCCCTTCTTCTCTTTCTCTAAATCAATTAAAAATTATTATATAAAAGTGTACTTTTTCCTTATTAAATCTTGGAACAAGTTGATATAAGTAGAGCAATACAAGTTGAAGTCAACTGAAAAAGTCATTATGAGTCCAGGAAAAAAAGTTAAATAATAGACTTTTAGAACTCTATGGGAAATAAGAGGTCCACTAATCTAATATCTTTCTTATTTATTTTAATTGTTTAATTTATTGATTTGAGAGAGAGAGAGAGAGATTTGTTGTTCCACTTATTTATACACTTATTGGTCAATGTGCCTGGACCAGGGATCAAACCCACATCCTTGTATCAGGGTGACACTCTAACCAGCTGAGCTATTAGGCCAGCATCTTCCTTCCTTCCTTCCTCCCTTTCTTCTTTCCTTCCTTCCTTCCTTTCTTTTTTAAAAGATTTTACTTATTTTATTTTTAGAGAGAGGAGAAGGGAGGGAGAAAGAGAGGGCGAGAAACATCAATGTGTGGTTGCCTCCTGCACACCCCCCATCAGGGACCTGGCGCACAATCCAGGCACGTGCCCTGACTGGGAATCAAACCTGCAACCCTTTGCTTTAGCAGGCCCATGCTCAGTCCACTGAGCTACACCAGCTAGGGCTCTTTCTTCTTTCTTAATTAATTAATTAATTAATGAACAATTTTTTTCCTCACTATATCCTCCTTTTGGAAACCATTTCTTCTACCCTGGTCCTTGGTGGGGGGTGTGCAGGAGGCAACCACACATTGATGTTTCCTTCTCTTGCTCCACCTTTCCCCTTTCTAAAAATAAATAAAATCTTTAAAAAAGAGAGAAACCATTTCTTCCAGTTTTCTTTCTTTCTTTCTTTCTTTCTTTCTTTCTTTCTTTCTTTCTTTTTTTTAAAAAGATTATATTTATTAACTTTTAGAGAGCAGGGAAGGGAGGGAGAAAGAGAGGGAGGGAAACGTTGATGTATGAGAGATATGTGATTGGTTGCCCCTTGCACACCCCCAACCTGGGTCCTGGCCTGCAACCTGGGCATATGCCCTGACTTGGAATCCAACCAGCGGGTGACCTTTCAGTTCACAATCTGGCACTCAATCCACTGAGCCATACCAGCCAGGGCTCTTCTCCTTTCTTAAATGTTAATATTTGTTTGTAATACTAATTACAGCTAGCAGTAAAGGAAGGCCCAGCAGTAACATCACTTGTTCAAGGTTATTCATCAAGTCCTAAGCAGGGCTGGCCAAGGAGCTAAGATTCTTCCTTGTAAGGGCAGTGACCTTGCACTTCTTCAGTGGTTTCATAGCCCTGCTACACTTGAACAAAGTGTTGACTGAGAAAGAAAAGGACAAGGTAGTATTTTTCTTGAGGTTAAATTTATCCACTTTTTAAATTCTGAGAGTATAACCTTCCCGCCTTTTTGGTGGTACAAATGTTAATTTTTTAATGAAATGACAGTTATGGTAGACAGTAATTGGTAATGTCTTTTTTTTTTAAGTTTTTTAAAATTTATTTTTAGCGAGAGGGGAAGGGAAAGAGAAAAAGAGGGAGAGAAACATCAATGTGTGGTTGCCTCTCCTGCACCCCTTGCTGGGGACCTGGCCTGCAA
Organism: Glossophaga mutica; assembly: GCA_039655065.1. Taxonomy (NCBI): domain Eukaryota; kingdom Metazoa; phylum Chordata; class Mammalia; order Chiroptera; family Phyllostomidae; genus Glossophaga; species Glossophaga mutica. The sequence continues at coordinate 22,665,237 of CM077304.1, read as the reverse complement.
CCCAGGCATGTGCCCGGGTTGGTAATCAAACCAGCAACCTTTTGGTTTGCAGGCCAGTGCTCAGTCCACTGAGCCATGCCAGCCAGAGCTATAGTTGGTAATTTCTTTATGTGGCATTATAAAAATTTCTCTGCTCCCTCTTATGTCCCTATTGGTTTATAAAATGTGAAAGTCTGAAACAGACTTTTGCTTCATTCTTGGGCTGCTTCTGGCTCAGAATCCTTTCTTTCTACTTACTACCAAGGAAAATTTTAAAATGTAGCTATGGCAAAAAAATATGGATACATATACACTTGCGATGGATATGGCTGACCCACATTCTATCTGCTTTTTATATACTTTCCTAAACTGCAAAGGCTGGAAACCCCAAAACTGTATTTCCCAAATTTTTTATTTAAACCTTACCTGAGGATATATTTATATCGATTTTAGAGAGAGGAAGGGAGAGAGAGAAACATCGATTTGAGAAACATCAATCGGTTGCCTCCCATAGGCACCCAGACCAGGGATCAAACCTGCAGCCTTGGCATGTGCCCTGATAGGGAATCAAATCTGAAACCTTTTGGTGTATGGGATGATGTTCCAACCAACTGAGCCACCCGGCCAGGGCAATTTCCCAGATTTTCTTGCACATAGGATTCTAGTTGTAAATTTTGATTATCAATAATTCCTATACCCAAGAGAACTGAGAAGTGGAAGTGAGGCACGGGCCATCTCCTGGCTGCTTCGGCCGTTGCTGGCCAGCATGGCCACCGGCCGCTGGGTGTTTCTGCTGCCGTGCTCCACAGCCCTGCACCGGCCCACTGACGGCTGTTGAGGCAGCATTAGCAACAGCAGCTTTCTGATTCCTGGGTCACAACGAGGGCACTGTGTTTTTATTTTTATTTTATTTTATTTTTAATTTATTGATTTTTTTAGAAAGAGGAAGGTGGAGGGGTAGGGGAGAGGGAGACCTATTGATTTGTTGTTCCACTTACTTACGCATTCATTGGTTGATTCTGGTATGTGCCCTGACTGGAGATCGAACCCGCAACCCTGGCTATCAGGATGACACTGTAACAAACTGACTAGTAGGCCAGGGCTGGAAACTTACTGTTTCACTAGGGGGTGGGAGGGTAGGAAGAGCAAGGAGAAGCTAGGCTCCAGTGAAGATTTTTCTAAGGACTAAGATTCTACCTACTGTCTGATTCAGTGTCCCATGTTCTCACTGTCAAGATGCCACTGCTTTATTTTGTCATGTAAGAAAGGCTCAAACCTTTAGAGGAGGTTTATGAGTTTATTTGAGCCAAACTGACAACAGATGCTAGGGAGTAAGATTTTAAAAAAATGACAGTTTTGCAATTTCTTTCAAGCATTTGAAAGAACTGTAAGGAAGATTACATGGAGGTGGGGAAAAAGCAAGGCAGGGATTGGATTCCAGGAAGCTAACAAGATTATGTGCTCTCTTGAGGATGGTTATGGCTTATTTCAAAGGTATGCTAATCTGGATACACAGAAACAGGGGACAGAGCTGGCTGAAAGCAAAGGTAAACCTTTACAAAAAAGCTATATGCCTGGGGCGTAACTACAACCACCTGCCCAGTTAGGTTACTTTCCATAGGACCCCTTTTTACATTCACAATGTTTACATGTTGGAGGGTTTGGATCTGTGACTAGGAACAATGACAGTTGTTTTTTTTCCCTCCCTTCCTTAGACCTGGTGCTGGGCTCTAGGTTCCCTCAGAGACTATTTCTGCTTGGTTTACTAGGCATCAGCAAAGGGAAAGTGACAATGCCATCGGTGTTTGAATTATTAACCTAAAAATCATTTTGTGTGTTTTCACATAAGTCATACATTAGGAATGTGGATGACAAACGGGGTTCTATGGAAGGTAACCTCATAGGGTAATCTGATCATAAAGTTTCTAACTGGACAGGTCAGGATGGATAGCTACACCCAGGCATACAACATCTTTAATAAAAGGCTTATCTTTGTCTTGAGCAAACCCTGTCCATTGTTTTTGCGCATCTAAGCTGTAACAAACTTTTGAAATGCCTCTTTTCATCTCCTTCCTCCTAAAGCAGGAGCACTCTCAAGAGAGCACAAAATCTTAAACTGTTATCCAACCCTGCCTTGTTTCTCCCACCTTCCTGAAGTCGTCCTTACAGTTCCCTCCTTAACTCCAAATGCGTAACAGAAGCTTATTCTCCAGAGCATTTGAGATCTTGCTCTCCAGTATGTTGTCAGTTTGGCTCAAATAAACTCTTGTAAAAATTCTCTCCAGGTTTGGATGTCTCTTATGATGACAGGAACAAAATGCACTTTTGTGAACACAATTCTTGAAAATTTTCTTAACATCTTCTTCCACCTGTTGACATAAGCAACATATACCTTTTTATGCTAGAATTATTTATAGCCTAGTAATAATTTTCCTTTGGTACTTTCATTATTGCAAATATAGCTGCCACCTGTGCCTCCCCTTATTTCTAACCTATTGCCGTAATGATAGTGACAATCCAGTAGGATAGACTCTCTTGTAAATTATCTGACCTGGAACATCCTCGAAAGTCGTAAAAAGAAGGGATTGCTTCTGATAAACAGATGGTATGTGTTGCTGAATCTTGAGTGATAGCCCTTGCTAGGTCCTGCAGTTGGGATATTATAATACTACTTGTCAACAAAACAAATGTCCAAACCTGTAAAAAATTTTATGAGTTTATTTGAACCAAACTGACCACAATTGCCAGGAAGCAAAATCTCAATGGCTTGAGAAATGCTCCAGAGAATGGCAGTTTTACCACTTACTTTGTACATTAGAATTTAAGAGGAAGACATAAAGGGGTTACAGGAAACTCACTGGTGGTAGATTAGGGAGGTGGGAGAAAGCAAAGTGGGGAAATCTCTGGGACTGGATAAAAAGTAAAAGGAATAGAAACATACTTCTTCTGTATAGGTGGGTATAGGATAGTTAACAAAGAACATGATAATCGTAATAATAAGGGTTCTTGCTCTGGTGGGGGATTGTGCCTTGAGGAGTTTGGAAAAAAGGGACTACTCTCTTATTCCAAAGGTGTGCTCCATCAGATGCAAAAAGACAATAGGCAGGCTTGATTAAGGTAACCACTGACCTTTGTTAAGGAAGATAACTGGCTGGGGACAAGACTACATGCCATAAGTCACTTTCGGTTAAGAAATTTTTTGAAATAAAGAGATTAAAACTATTTTTTAAAAGATTTTATTTATTTTTAGAGAGAGAGGAAATGAAGAAGAGAGGGAGAGAAACATCAATGTGTGCTTGCCTCTTGTGTGCCCCCTACTGGGGACCTGGCCTGCAACCCAGGTACATGCCCTGACTGGGAATCGAACCAGTGACCCTTTGTTTGGCAGCCCACACTCAGTCCACTGAGCTATACCAACCAGGGCTTAGTTAAGAAGTTTTAATTTCAGACTATCCCCTCTGAGCTTGCCAGGTTTAGTATGTGGCCCTTTTTTGTCCACATGCTAATGGGAATTTCTCCCACTGTTTGCTCAGTTTCAGAGCAGTTTTTACACCATGCTAAAGCATTGCGTAGGTCTAGGTATAAGAAAAAGTCTAGACTTGGAAAAACGTGTGTCCATTTGTGCTGGGAAGCAAGTGATTCTATAATTTATAGTGTCAATATCTCTCAACACTCAAATAGTAGTCCTTCCTATTCTTGAATTTCAGATTGTAGGTTGAAGACTATTTTTCATTTACTGTATATAGAGGAGATCTTTTCATCTAATCCCATCTACCTTTTTAATTTTTCTAGGAAGGCAGATTGATGGGAAATCTGCTTTAAATTTTAAAAGCCTCAGTGTGTTAAGGAGAAAATGGTAGCATTTTCACAGGTAGGACACATATTTACATCTCAGTTTATAGCTGGATAAACTCAGGTGGTGAGTGTGGAATATTTTTCCAGGATCATAAAATTGGCATAGGAAAGGTGTGACATGTTTAGAATTAGCCCAGCATACTTTATAAGAGTCCACTCATCCTGGTCTGGTTCGGATCACCTACTATGTATCAGACACTGCCAGGCACAGAGATACAACGATGAGTAAAATACCCTAGTCAAGGTTTTTGTATGCGATTAATGCCCTTCCTTCAGACAAATGTTTACAGTTCTCTTAATCTCCACCCACCCTCTCCAATTGTTTTTATGAAAGGTTTTTTGTTTTTTGTTTTTTTTAGGAGCCCACCTGCTTGAATACTGTGATCCAGCGTCACCCTTAGCTTTCCATGAGAGAGCCTCAATTTCCCTATTCTTCCCTAAAGGAAGTGTTCAGCTCCGTGCTTCTCCTTTCCTCTGCCATTCATTCTCTTAAGTAACGTTAAGTAAATGAGAAGTCTGGAACCAAAGGTTCATCAGAATTTAATTATCACGTATATTCCAGAAGGCCAGGATACCGGCAGACTTCGTTGAGTAAACAGGAAACTATCGATCCCACGCAGGAAATGACCTTGTTTGCGGGCAAAGAAGGTGCCGCGGATTTTCCTTTTTCCTGCGGTTCCCTCCGAAACTCATTTCCGGGTCTCACCCACTGCGGTCCTTCGCCACAATAACAGGGTCCGGCTGCCTCCTCCCCGTCCCACCCCAGGAAACGTCCCTGCGAGAGAGGCCAACGCGCCCTTCTCTTTGGTGGACATTTTCAGGCCTCGCTTCACATCACTGCAAATCTCAACCAATCAGTAGTTGGGGCAGGAGGTACCAAAATAATCTCCACTTCCTCCCCAAATAGTTGCGTCATCCTGATAGATTACTTAGGGAGCCAATTAACAAGCAACCTTGGACCCAGCCTACCTTAAACCCAATCAATTAGAACGAAGAAGAGGAACTGGGGCGGGGAACGAGAAACTTGCCCCTCTTTTGGAAATGGTTTGGAGAGGTGCGTGCGGACCTCGCGAACCTACCATTTTTTACCAGCGATCGCCGCGTACTATGGCAAACGCCCCACTTCTGTCCCCTTTGCACCCCACCCCAAGAGGAGCCCCACCCCTCACATCCCCCCTCCTCCCCAGTTCTTTGGAGCGCATCCCCACCCTGAAATCTCCGGGAAAGACCCACCCCCAATGCCCGGTGCTTTCCACGCTCCTCCCCGTGCGGGTAGAGTCGGGGGAAGGAGAGACCCTGCAGCCCCTGGCGCCAGTCTTTCCATTCAGTGAGTTTCTCCGGTCTTCCCCACGTTCCCGGGTCGGAGCCGACACGGGAGTGGGAGGAGCTGAGCGCCTGCTCGGGTACGGAGCGGCCAGAGCTCCTTAAGGTGGATCAGAGCGGTTAGATAGCTGGGCCTCCAAGCAGCTGGGCTGTGACGTCCTGCTTTTCAACTTCGCTTCCCACACAGTTTCTCATCTCTGTGCCCTTGCCTTAGTTTTAGTCTTATTTTTAGCAACAATAAACAGGTTAGGTAGAAGGGATATAGTTAAATTAATAAAACTTAAAAGAATACACAGTTACCGTTATGTAAAGGAAATAAAAACCTTGGCGAGGACTTTTCCCTTATGATTTAATCTCTTCTGCTGGGTTCTGTTCTGAGATTGCCTTTTATAGTAGCCAGGGCTTTTCTGATGTGTAAATGTGAGCTCAAATTTTGTCTGATAACTTTTTATAAATGAATCATTTTGTATGTTCTGTTTATTCTCTCCCTACTAGTTCTGACTAGAGCCATTAAAAATATATATATATTCCAGAGAAAGAGAAAGGGAGAGAGAAACAGGGAAACTTCGAAACATCGATTGATTACCTCATGCAGGTGCCCCAACAGCAGGACAGAATCCTGCGAGCTAGATATGTGCCCTGACTGGGAAGCGAACCCGTGACCTTTCTGTACTTGGTGAGCCAGGGACCTTGTGCCAGTGGCGGATGGTACCTCCTATCCTTTCACCACGCGTCCCCTGTAGTTGGCTGAGTGGAGAGTATATTTCCTGGCCTTAAAGTCTTGTCTCTGGCTCAGTCTTCTCATTTGCAAAATGGGCACATAATACCTACCTCCTAGATTTGTGTACCAGAAATCATAGTGTAAATGAAAACACGTTGTAATCTGAAAGATGTAAGCAAACATTAGATAATGTAAATATCGTACAAAGCATATAATAGTAAACGGTATTGTTCTTACTAAGTTATAGCACTTTAAAAAAACAATTTATTTTGTAAAACTTCAGACACATATACAAGTACAGAAAATAGTATTAAAAAATCCCACATGGGAATGAGCAACCACCGGCCAACCTTTTATCATCTGTGCCTCTCCCCATCACTTGATTATTTTGAAGAAAATTTCAGGCATTTCATGACTAAATACTTCCATATACATCTTTAAAAGATAAAGATTCTTAAATAATAACACAATTTCATTATTGTGTTAATTTCATTAACAAAGTATTGTTATATTTTATTTTTTAACAAAGTATTGTTTATATTAACAAAGTATTGTTAACATCTAAAATATAACAGTAATTCCTTGATATCACCACAGTTGGGATTTAAATTTCACCAACTGCTTCATAATATCTGTTCCAGCTGATTTGTTCAAGTCAGGACTTCCCCCAAATGTCTACATACTGTATTTGATGAATATATGTTTCTTGATCCATATATATTGCCTTGGGTTGATACATGTTTCAAGCCTCTTTCAATCTCTAGGTTTCCCTTCCCTGTGTACTTATTAAATGCATTACATGCATGAAATCACACAGTCCCTCCACAATACTATGAAGTAGGAATTATTATTTTTTAATATTTTATTTATTTTTAGAGAGAGGGGAAGGGAGGGAGAGAGAAAAGAAAGAAACATCAGTGTGTGGTTGCCTCTCATGCGCCCCCTAATGGGGGCCTAATGCCCCCTAATGCACAACCCAGGCATGTGCCCTGACTGGGAATCAAACCCAAGACCCTTTGGTTCATGGGCCAGTGCTCAGTCCACTGAGCCACACCAGCCAGGGCAAAGTAGGAATTATTATTATACCCATTTTACTGATGAGATACTGAGTAACAGAGCAGTTTAATGACTTACCAGTTATTGAGTGCTAAAGCTGGGATTTGAATACATGACTCTTATCCACCATACAGGGTTTCATATAATACACAGGTCTTTAATGCTTCCAAAATGTGTATTGTGACATATTAGTGACCAATATTATGAAGAAGCACCTTGCTAAAGGTCAACTAACACTCATGAAGAATTATATAATACATTCTATTACATGGAAGGGTAGATCCTTTCTGACTCCAATTTTTTAAAAGATTTTATTTATTTATTTTTAGAGAAGGGAAGCAAGGGAGAAAGAGAGGGAGCGAAACATCACCTGGCCCACCACCCATGCATGTGCCCTGACTGGGAATTGAATCAGCAACCCTTTGGTTCACAGGCCAGCGCTCAATCCACCCAGCCACACCAGCCAGGGCTGACTCCTGTATTTTTATTCTGCTTCATATTACTCCTCTTAATAAAAAGTAAAGACAAAAATGAATGTCAGGTGCTTCTCCTGTCTTAGGACAAAAACAAAATAAAATTTTAATAATTTAAAATTATATAAGCATGGGACAAAAACAAAATTAAATTTTAAATTTTAATAATTTAAAATTATATACGCATAAAGCATACAAATGCTAATTATAAATATAGTAGAAATGAAATAAAATAATCTTTAAGCACACATTTTTGGTGTATATCTATGTATGTATGTGTATATACATGTACATATTTTAAGGAGCAACTATATGATCATATTATACAAACTTTTGAAAGTTATTTTCTCACTGAAATATATTTGTATATATTAAAAATTATTCTTTAAAATAATATATGCCTATTGCAAAATATCTAAATGGTAAAGAAGATATAACAAGAAAAATAACTCTTTACTAATTCTACCTTCCAGAGTTAAATACAATTGCCACTATTTTAAAAGCTAAGTAGTATTCTATTATGTAGATGTACCATAGTTTAACAGTTACACTATTATGAATATTTAAGTTGTTTATAATATTGTAGTTACAAATAATGCTCCAACAAATATCTCATATACATCAAATAATTTCTTGAGCTTTTACTTTTTCTATATTTCCAGAAAGAGTCTAATCCTTCCCTAGTTTTTCCATTTTTAGTACTTTTACCTTTTTACCCCTGTCCCCCAAATTTCATATACATACATAGAAAATGTCAAAAAGAGTTGAAGAAACATAATAAAACATCTAACATGGAGTAAGAAATATCTGATGCCAAATTATCTGTGTGGGGAGAATGAGTTAATGTTTCAAAGGGGTGAGGGGATACCTGGATATTGGAAGGGTGTGAAGAAAGAAAAGGCTCCACAGTCCCTTACTTCCTTTAAATTTCAGGATGACTTTTAATTCTGACAGCTATGAACAATGGAATAGAAAGTATAAGCCAGGTATTTAGAGTTATTTGGAATTGTAAATTTGTCTTGACTTTGCTACTTACTAATCATGTAAACTTAAGACACAGGCAATATTTCTTTTTAAAGTAAAGTTTATTGATTATGCTATTACAGTTGTCCCATTTTTTTCTCCCCTTTATCCTCCTCCACCCTGCACCCCTCCTGCCACCAGTATTTTCCCACCCTTAGTTCATGTCCATGGGTTATACATATAAGTTCTTTGGTTTCTCTGTTTTCTATACTATTCTTAACCTCCCCCTGTCTATTTTGTACCTACCATTTATGCTCCTTATTCCCTGTACCTTTTCCCTCATTCTCCTCCCTCCCTCTCCCCACTGATAATCCTCCATTTCTGTGATTCTGTTCCTGTTCTAGTTGTTTGCTTAGTTTTTATTTTTGTTTTAGGTTCAGTTGTTGATAGTTGTGAGTCTGCTGTCATTTTACTGTTCATAGTTTTGATTTTCTTCTTTTTCTTAGATAAGTCCCTTTAACATTTCACATAATTTCACTTCTTCCTCTATTTTGCATCTGTGCTCAATCATTTCTGTGAGCATCCTGATCACCAGTGTTTTGAACTCTGCATCTGATAGGTGGCTATCTCCTTGATGCTTAGTTCTTTTTCTGGAGCTTTGATCTGTTCTTTCATTTGGGTCATATTTCTTTGTCTCAGCGCACCAGTCTGGATGAATGTTTCTTCTTTAGCTCCTTATTTTTTGGACTTGCACACAGTTCGATTTTCTGAAAGTTTTGATTGTTTTTTTGTTTTTAAATTGATTGTTGTGCTTATTTTGGTTGTGTGAGGAAGCAAAGCGTATCCACCTACACCTCCACCTTGGCTGGGAGTGGAGACACAGTCAATATTTCTCAGTCATAGTTTTCTCATCTGTAAAATAGGTTTAAGAACAGTGCCTTATTGGGCTTCTAGAAGAATTAAATGTGATCTAACACATGCAGAGTGCTAAGCTCAATGCCTGACACATTGTAAATGTAATGTAATTATATATATGATTTAAATAAAATACAGTGTCATGTATTTAGTGAGGGGACATAAGACTAATATCTAAATGTGAAATGTAGTCATCAAGCTGTAATCTTGAGTATGTAATCTTTTTTTTAGTGATTCAAATACTTCATGGATATTCTGCTTTCATATTATGTGATAGAAAGTAGAGTATATTTAGAAAAGTTTAATGAGCCAGAAGATGAAATATATAAGAATCTACAGAGAAATAATATGACTCCAGGAGGAAAAATGGCGGCAGAGTCCCTGGTGGCATTTACTATCTTTGGGTGGGGATTATTCTGTATGTGGCAGAGAATGAGAACATTCTACACTCTGTGATCAGTAAGATATATCACTGGATTTTCACGGTAACTAAACAGCAGTCATATTTTTGTATACCGTACAATTTAAAAAGCATTTCCACATACATGATCTCATTTGATCTTTAAAATACCCTCATTGGGTAGGCAAGGTCCTCTCTTTGGTGACCAAGATTTCATAGAAGAAGGGCCTTGCATGAGCTGATAGGGCTAGACTTTCTCATGTTTAGTTCAGAGTTTTCTCAGTTGCATGCTCTTTTATCCCTTTATACACTCATTTGTTCAGCAAGCGTTTACTGAACTCCAGGTTGGTATCAGGTAATTTATTAACTTCACCCTAATCCCCGTAATTCTTTATAAACTATCTCAGGGGAAAGAGAAGCCCACCCAAGACATTCCCGGGGGGGGGGGGAATGGAGATGTTCTTCTGTATATAGAATCAACAGAATGAAAAAAGGTCAGCGTACTAGAATTAGTGTCAAATCGGAATCGACAGTTCGTGTCCGCTGCGAACGAGGGAATCTCCGGGTACCGAGCAGGAGGTTGGCACCTTGGGTGGATGGAGAGATGCGCGAGCGAGGCGGCCAGGGGGCGGCTGGAGGGGACTGAGGGCGGCGCCAGTCCCCGCGGGCAGTGGCGGGGTCGCCAGGGAGCGGGAGTGCAGCGACGCCGCTCCCCCGGCGCAGCGCCTCCCCGCGGCGAGGCCCGCAGCTCCGCGCCGCCCGCTCCTCCTTAACCCGCGCGGGGAGGCCGCGGCGGCGGCCCGGCGGGCGGGGGAGGGGGAGGGGCTGGGAGTGCGGCGCGGAGGCCGGGGAGGAGCCGGGGCCTGCAGCGGAGCCGAGCCGAGCCCGAGCCCGAGCCGAGCCCTGACACTGTCCGTCCGCCTTCTGGCTCCCCAGGAGCCCGGACTGGCTGGAGCCCAAGAGGTGGCAGCGCGGGGAGCCCCACGCGCGAAGTGAGCGGACCGGACGGGACGCGGCGAGAAGAGGCGCTGCCGCCACAGTAGCCAGTGACGGGGGTGCGGAGCCGCGGCCTCCCGGACCCTGCTGCCCAGGCCGGCCGGGGAGAGCGGGGAGTACGAAAACCCCACCCTCTGGGGCACCCTAGGAGCGGAGGCGGGAGCGGGGACGGGAGCCACCTCTCTCCCCGTGGAGGAGAAGACCCTTACCAGCCGGGCGAGGGAAAGAAGAGACCCCTATAGGGGACAAGTCCCTCCTTCCTGGAGGCGAGGAAAATCCCCATACTGGCCCGGGAATAGACCTCCAGAAGTAAAAGGGGGACGATCCTTTCTGAGGAAGCGGAGTGAGACCGCCCCGCGTGCCTCCACCCCTCCAAACACACTCTCAGCACTTCGGGACTTTTGAGGCAAAGAGCAAAGGGGTGAGCCTGTGGAACAGGCACCCTGCATCCTCTCCAGTACTCACAGAGGCAGGGGACACTTCGGGGAAAGAAGAGGAATCGGCTTTCAGCCTTTCGGGAGTGGGGAAGAACTCCCCCTCAACTTCCTTGTACCTAGACAGTGGAACAGGGCAGAGCCCCTCCGCTCAGATCTCTAGCAGACCAAAGGAGCCCTCCACTCCCGAAAGAGCCACTTTGGGGGGGAGGGGGACTCCCCCAAGGGGGAGGAGACAACTCCTGGTTGGGAGAGGCTCCTCCCCTCCTCCCCAGCGTGACTGGCAGGGTGTGGGGGGTGTGCCACCTTCCCCAGGTAGGACCTCCTTCTCCTCCTCCCCCTCCTCCTTCTCCTCCCTTCGCTCCTCATCCTCGGGGGACCCAGATCCCCTCCCCAGCTTGGAAGGCTCAGCCAAGTACAGGAAGAGCCACTGAGAATGAGACTCTTCATCTGCCTTTGAAGACGGGGCTCCCTCCAACCCCAAACTCCAGTACCAGGTGGTTCCCTCACTTTGCTGGGGGAACCTTGGAGACAGGTTAGTGCATTCTTTTGTCTTCTTTCTGTCATCCTTAGGGATGAAGTGGGGGTGTAGGGGTCTGCGATGGTGTCTCTTGGGTTTCCTTACTGGGGAAGGTAGAGTGATAACTCAGAATCTTCAGAGAAGTGTGTTCCGAAGGAGCTGCATTCAAACCCACAGCTTGTGGCAGAGAGCCTGAGAAGTGGGTTTCTTGGTGTTTGGAGTCTAACGGATGGGATTCATCTGAGGTCCCTAGGGAGGTGTATGCTTCCATACTGACGGCAAAGAGATGTCGGAAAATGCCTGCTTTTTCGGAATCCATCTGTACCGTGTAACAATGATGGACACATCCCAGCCAGACTCCCTTACCACCCTCCCTCCTTGGCCTGTGTCACCTGGGCAGTGGGCCTTCTCACCTGGAGAGTGGGCCCTCACTAAAGTCCCGGTGACGTTTCATGGCCTGGCCTTGTTTATGGCTTCCATTAATATTACATTTTTATGCGCAACCCTAGGTCAGTTTTACTTCCACCAGCACTGCTCTCTCCTACCACTGTGATTATTGTGCTCTTGAAAGAAAAGCAGTCTCTCCCCGCTCACTGTAGCTCAGACATCAGGAGGTCTCCTGTAGTGATATTCTCATCCCTGACTGAAAGCATGTCTCTGCCAATGAAATCCAAAGGGAGGATAGGAACTCCACATGTCCTGAGACAAGAAGAAAGGGCATAGTGGAATGCTAACTCCTGGGCTGAAGTTGTTCCCTGAGGCTGACCCTGTACCACTGCCACAGTCCCCTGTCCAGCTCGTGTCCTTATCCTTTGCTGACAGTTCCTCAGGAAAAATCAGATCCTGCCTAGGAAGAGAGAAGTGTTCTTCTGCTCAGCCTCTTTCCAGCCTTTTATTTGAATAAGTTGGCCATCAGGGAGATGTGACCTCTGCGGAATTCCCTTTCCTGAAAGCACCAAATAATCTCATCTTCTCCCTTCCTGCTTCTTATTCAGTTCTGGGTCTCTGGATCCTTGCATTTAAGTTTTCCTTTGTGAGATAGGAGTAGGAATCATCAAAGTCCAGAATCTTTAGAAAATGCAGGAAAAAGGTGCCAGGAAATCCTTCTAGTTGAGCCCAGGCTGGTGTTTAGTAAAGCTCTTCCTTTCACCCTGGGGTCACTAACTGGACGCCCGCCTTCCTGCCTTGCCATTAGGACATATCTTCTGTAAGGGGTTCTACACCCCACAATAAGGCCAAGTGTGGGAAGCTTTATCTCTTTGGGTTTTTATGTTTCTTCCTTCTCTTTTTGGTCCATTGATGAGTTGCCTGAGTCCCTAAGTACGACCACTTGGTCCTGGAAGCGATCTGGTAGTAGCGGTATAGGAGTATAGGAGGCGGCTGTAATCCAGGTTTATGTGGCTGTGCTTTAGAATGATGTGCATATGTTTCTTAATTCAGGTGAGTGTGGCTCCATGACTGCGTTTTGAGTAGGTATGTTTCCGGAGACGGGCACATGTATGCTTTTCAGACCAAGCCTTCGGTGACCTAGCATTGCATGTTTCTGGTAGGCCTCTAAAAGAAGGTGCTCCTGTGCAAGGACCTGGGGAGGGTCCTAGTAAGGATGCCCAGGCCAGAGGTAAGGCTTGGCCTTCCCTGGCCAGTGGAAGTCCTTATGAATGGCTGCATGACAGTCAGCAGGACAGCCCAGTCACAGGCTGGGACCGCTTCTTCTGGGACTTATTAATAAGAGAGCTTCATTTCTGGTATCTCTGGTCTCAAAGGCATAAGAATCTTTGATCTTAATCCTAAAACTCCCTTCTTAACTTTTTGGAAAAGAGACAGCTCTGGTGTACCAGCAGTCTGTTTCCTACAAAGTACTCTACCGGCTGCCCGGATGCAACCTGTCGCTGGCTCAGAGCGGACAGCAGCACAGCGCCCATAGGTGTACCACCACCACACAGCCTGGTTGGCCCTGCTCGCTCCGAGTTTCCCTAATTCTCCTTGCCTCTGTGATATTAGAAGCACATGGCTCTGGGGCTGAAGTAACTGTGGTTTAGACAGTGCTGTTTTCCCGATCATGTCTTATGGCGAGACCTGGTGCCCCCTGAAAAATAGATGATATTCCTCCATTTCTTCATCCTTGGAGTTTACTTGATCCTGGCACTGGTCACACTGGAGTGATGCTATCCCCAAAGCAAAAGCTTGAGATTCTGATGTCCTGAAAATATTTCACGCTGAGTGCAGGCTTTGCAGTATGTGAACCATCACAGGCTTTCTGCTTCCAGTCTTACCTCTATAATCTGTTAGTTTTCTAATTTTTAATTTGTAATATTCTTTTCTCCCATTCAAAAATAGTAATAGTTATACTTACTAAGGGCTTTAAGAATATTAATTCAGGGTAATTCTCACAACAACCCTCTGTAGGTACAGTTATCGTCTCTGGTTTATAGATGGAAAAACTACAATGCACAGTGGTTAAGTGATTTGCCTGAGGTTGCACAGCCTGTAGGTAGTGGAGCCAGGACTGAAACCAAGGCAGCCTGACTAGTCATTGGTAATATGGTTAACTTAGCCCCTGCTCTATTAGGTTTGGCATTATGTACAAAGCAGGAAGTTATCACTCTTTAATACCTGACCTTGGCACCATCCAGAGAACAATTACTGGCCTTGCAGATAAAATGGGAAGAAAGCTATGCCTATAATTTTGGATCTTACACGTCTCATCCGGGATCAGTCTTCTACTCCAACAGAATGTCTTTCTGTTTTTCTCTGCCTTTCTCCCAGTACTGTAGTCTTCATTAGACGCCCTGTGGATGTGATGGAGCCTGCCCTTTGGCTGCCTTTCCCAGTTTCTGTGGGTATTTCCTTTCAGTCTTCCAGCACGCAGAGAAGAATGTGGCCTGACTCAGGTTCTGCCCAAGCCCAGTGGCACGAGGCCCACCTGGAGAGAGAGGTCTGGGTAACTAGGTTGGTTGCACTGAGAAATGGAAGTACCTCTTGTTTGCCTTTCTAATAATAGCCCTGAACATTAGCCTCATGCCATTATTTTGGGGAGCGTGGAATTTGTGGCAGCCACGAGGTCATTAAGCTTCATTCACTTCCCTCCAGGGATGAAGCTTTGGCAGTGTTTATGACTTTATCCCTTTTATTGACAGGGGAAACTGAGGCATCAAAACTTCAGGGAGCAAGGGGTGGTTAGGGACATTTAGTGAGTCAGTGTCAAGGTTGGGAGTGGAACAGAGGAACCTCAATCTTTGAGCCTTTTCACACTGGGCTGCCCTTCAAGAATGGGGAAGTGACAGGAGTGAGGAAGTGGGGATGGGTTGAAGGAGAATGGTGCTCAAAGATCAGAAGGACCTTTTGCTACAAGCGTCTTGTAGCTGGTAAGACTGGAATATATTTTGAGTGTCAGGGCTGTATCTGGAGGGCTGACTGGGAGGGTGCTGGAGAAAGGTTAAATTTAACCTCAGTGTCCTAACCTGGTGCCGGCGTAAGGATATGAAAGGGCATAGAGAAACTAGCAAAAGGCAGCGAATGCTTCCCTTTGCAGAAGTCACAGCGATTGGCATGTGCCAAATGGGTTCTGGAAGCCCTCTCACCACTTTAAATCTATTCTCATGCTCTTGTCTGGTGTTGGGTGAGTTTCAAATAAAATACCTACTACAGGCTTCTGTGTTCTTAAAGTGAGATTTCCTAGGGATCTTTAGCAGGAGATCGTAGGGAGTAGAGTAAATCTTCTTTACAGGCTTTCCCTTCTGGTCACTGAGACCCTGCTCACATCTTCTCCTTCAGCTGGGATAACCCAGCCCCCTGTTGCTGCCCAAAGAGCCCTGCTTTACCCCAGAGCCTATGGTGTTTTGACTTAGTATAGTGCTAAGAGGTCTGAGACTTCCTGGAATGATTGAATATCCCTGTCAGTTTCTACGTTTCCATGGTGGTGGGATGAAAAGGAGGGTGGTGGGAGAGAAGATAAGGATAAAAGGAAAACCCCTTTATGAAGCTATTCATAAATAGGCCCCACCCCCCATCCTCCGCCTTTCTCCTGTCAAGCAATTCTTGGGTTGCAATTGGGTCTCTGGATGCCCAGGCCCCTGAGGCACTAAGGTGTTTCCTTCAGCCTGTAGAGTGGGTGTGTTGCTGGTGACGAGCTCAGGGCAGGGTACTTGTATGTATGTGCACAGATTGTGTAAGTGGGGACCTGGGGAGAGAGGGAGATGAGCATGAATGTGGATCCTTAGGAGGAAGAGGTAAGTGTCAAGGGGAGAAGAGTCACTGACTTCATGACTGAGAGCCTGAAAGCTGTGTTGGAGTCAGGAGAGGGGTAGGCAGCTGAAGTGGCAGGGAGCTTTGAATGGCAAAGCAAGTGGATTTGTGTGGAGTTGTATGTATATGCTTGTGCATAGTATCTGTGTGTGGGTTTCGAGTACATACGAAATATTTTTTCTGTCCAGGACTCTGAAATCTGAGGTGTGCTAGAGAAATGCCCCAGTGGGACTGTCTGCAGGGGTAAGAGGGAGAAATACCAGCTGGAATCCGGAGGCCGCGCAGGCACAAACCTGTTAGGCAGCAAGCGCTCCGTGGATCGCTGGCATCAGCTTTAGGGGAGTGCCAAATGGCTACCAAGCGGATCCTGCCAGCCTTTCTAGACCCTGCAGTACAGATGTCACCCATCGTTCTAATCCTTCCCCCACCAAGACGTCACTCTAGCTACACCTCTCTGCCAGAAAGAGTGCCCAGGCTGTGTGGGTGGCAGCAGGGCGTGCAAACATCGGGCGTGGGCGGTTTGGCAGCGCCAGGAGTTTGCATGGAGGTGCAGCGAGCTTGCGTGCCTGGCTTGGAAGGAAGGAGAGAGGAGGGCGGGAGAAGGGGAGCCAGTTCTTAGCCCCAGAGTGGCTATTTTTAGCCAGGCTATCTGATTGTTACCGGTGCGCACTCAGCTGGGTGTCTCCTTGGCTCAGTGAAGCCCAGCAGGATGAGAGGTGGGAGGTCCTTGTTGATGACTTCTTCCTGGTGTAGGTGTCTGTGGGCGGGAGCTTGCAGAGGGGTAGCTTTCAAGGTGTGAGGGCAAGCGTACTCAGGCTCTGTTACCTCTGTGTGCGACCCTGGGCGCTGTTGGTAACGTATGCTGTGTAGCTAATTGTAATCTCTCTCTGGGAGCCCCTGTTTAGGTGTCTGTCTTGCATCTGTTCTTTGCTGCTACTCGTATGTAACTTATGCTTAGTATATATCTAATGTGCCTCACACCCACATGTGTGTGGGCTGAAAAGGGCGAGTGCTCAAATATATTTAATATGAAACATCTTTAAAGTGTTGGTGTGTGCTTCATCAGTGCATTTTTCTGTTTAGACTGTTTTTCTTTGCATGTTCACTTGTGCTATCTGTAGATGTTGTATGTAAATTATAACAAGTGTCACATAATTGAAGAATAAGCTTTGGCAGATTTCTCCTGCTATCTAAGTGTATTTAAAAAAATTATTTCTACGTAGTTTTAAAATGTTATGCTGTAGGGCTTTCCGTAAGGACAATGGAAGGGATAGCTCGGTTGGGTGGGAAGTTTGATTTCTCTCTTAGTCCTGCTAGAAGGGAGAGACCTCTTGGCCATCATCCACATTAAGATGTAGAATAAGTACCAGTCTCTCATCTGATAGATAATTGGTGATAGATCCATTGGAGGGTTCTAGGACCATGTGGTTGGGGGCTATCTCATAGAGAAGTCTACTAAGGGAATTATAGAAGAAAGAAATGCTGCTTCCCACTTCCCTTAAAGCACTAGCATTTGAGTATTACTTGCCACCATAACCAGAGGTAACACTCATTTATTCTATTTTCCTGTTCCCTTTGTCCACTTTTCTGCAGAACCAAGAAGAACCATGGCTTCTGACCTAGAGAGTAGCCTCACTTCCATAGACTGGCTCCCCCAGCTGACCCTCCGGGCTACCATTGAGAAGCTTGGGAGTGCCTCCCAGACTGGGCCTCCAGGGGGCAGCCGCAAGTGTCCACCAGGCTCACCCACAGATCCTAATGCCACCTTGAGCAAAGATGAGGCAGCAGTCCACCAGGATGGCAAACCACGATACAGCTACGCCACCCTCATCACCTATGCCATCAACTCCTCTCCAGCCAAGAAGATGACCCTCAGTGAGATTTACCGCTGGATCTGTGATAACTTCCCCTATTACAAGAATGCTGGCATTGGTTGGAAGGTGGGATGGCTTCTATAACAAAGGCTTATTTTCAGCCTTCGACAGCCTTGTTCTCTGCGTTTGTTTCTTTGTGTAATCTGGCCCAGTGCACTCTGGCTTGTCTCAGACATGTGGTATACCCTTTCCTCAGGTATGTCAGGGAAACTCCAGTGATACCGAGCCTCTAAGCATAGTTATGGGGATGGTAGGATGCTGTTGCTCATCATATACCCTCTGATGATTCCTCAAAAAGAAGACCTATTCATTTCACAAATATTTATTGCCACTCTACTATGTTCATGTCACTGTGCAAGGCATGGCATTGCTCCTTCCTGCCTAGTGGTAGGAATTTCATCACACTTCCGAAGTTTCATTGCCCATAGTCATTATGTTTTAAAAATTGGTATACCAAGAAAAAATAATATAATTAGGTCCTTTACCAACAACTCATTCAGCAAGCAAGTAATGAGAGGATGAGTTGTTTGGCTGGAGATAAAAAAAGAAGGGGACTCCTCTTCCAAGCAAAGAAGGAAGACTGATGCTCCCAGTCTTTTGGAGTGCCAACTTATCTGCCAATTGCAGAGTAGAATGGGGATTTAATGCAGGTTCTGTCACTCTATGAATCACCAGTTGACATACAAACCAGATGATGAGCTGAAGACTGTTGAAAGCATTCAGTTGTTTTGTTTTTTAATCCTCACCCAAGGGTATGTTTAGAGAGCAAGAGAGGGAGAGAGAGAAACATCGATCGTCCTGACCAGGAACGGAGCCCGCAACCTAGGTATGTGCCCTGCCCGGGAATCAAAACTGCAAACCTTTGGTGTACAGGATGATGCTCCAACCAACTGAGCCACCCGGCCTGGGCAAAAGCGTTCAGTTTTCTCCTTTATGAATATGTCCCTGCTAGCTCCCAACCCCCTCAGCACATTTATACCACAATATTTCTTTTCTCCTCATGTGACCATTCTATGGGCTGCCGAGAAAACAAAGGTGAACTGTGCTTTTGTTTTTCTCATACTTGTAATTATATGTATAAATAGTTTTAAAATACTGTGCTTTTATGACAATGATACAAGAACTGGGCAGATGTGATTGTGAGGCATTTATATACCTGTTGTCAGTGGGTGGAAAGACTGAAAAACTCTATACTGTAATCAGCTTTCCAGAAGCACCTGGTAGTCAAATTTATAGTCATTACTGCTCATCCATATAATTTCTGCATTTTTCTTAGTTCATTGCACTTGCTACCTGATAGGTAATTTCCTCCGTCAGTAGAGTTCAGAGTTGATCAGTTTACCCTGATACTTGAACTTTATTTTTTGTTATGTCCTTTTGTGACCCTTTTTGTTCTGTTGTAAAATGTACTGCTTTGCACAATGCTCAACTCTAACTTGCTTCTGTGCTTCCCCAGAATTCAATTCGGCACAACCTTTCCCTCAACAAGTGTTTCCGGAAGGTGCCCAGACCTCGGGATGATCCTGGGAAGGTGAGGTACTGCTTTCTGTAAGCGCTGAAAGGAGGACTAGGAAGGAGAGAGTAGTTGACAGCCCAGAGTCCTGAGGTGGTTTTAATTACCCAGAAGAGGAAACTATGCTAATTAGAGAAGCAGCTTTATTTTTTCTCAATGGAAGAGCTTGGTAATCAAGCTTTTGGGCCCCCACTAATACGAGTGACTAAGGAAGATTGTGAAATCTTTTTTTAAAAGTAGAGATATCAGTGCTAAGGTCAATTTTGCTGCCCTGTTTTCTGTGCGTGGCGCACTTTCTAGATGTAAAAGGTGTGGACTTAATAACCTCTGTGGGAAATTTTCTCTACACAAATCTCGCGACTTTTATCTTCAGAGGGAAGCAGGATAAATCATTCTCTTCATTTGACAGATGTGGACACTAAAGTCCAAGTCTTGCCTCAGATCACGTGCAAGGGCAGGGTTGTGCCTGGCATGCCCAGCTCTTTGAACTAGATACCATTGTTCTGCCTCTGCGGAAAAATCCAAGTCAGAGAGCACCACACCGGGTGCGTTTGATGCACTTGGTGAACCTGTAGGACAGATTTACTCCTCAAAAATAGCCAGCATCCTCAGGCTTCTGTGTGAATTTCCAGTCATTTATCTTAATATAAGTGTTATTTTATGAGAAAACCCTCCAAAATACCTACTTTTCCAAAGGTGGGAATTTTCAGCTATAATGATTGTGTTCTCTATGGTGCTGGGTCTCCTTCTAGGGCTCTTATTGGACAATTGACACCTGCCCTGACATCTCCCGAAAGAGAAGACACCCTCCAGATGATGATGTAAGTCCCCACGTCGCGGAGAAATGTCAGTTCTGAGCCAGCTGCTCCTTCCACATTCCTTCCCGTGTTTCCAGTCCTTTGCTGGTATTCGCCCTTTTATGTATCTGGGGCAAAGGGCGAATGCCAGCAAAGGCGAAACCAGGGGTCTTGGGAGGAAAGCTTCTGCTGATGGGTTTCTTTTCTTTCGCAACCCTCAGCTCTCCCAGGACTCGCCAGAACAGGAGGCAAGCAAGAGCCCCCGGGGGGGTGTTCCAGGGAGTGGAGAAGCCTCACTGCCTCCCGAGGGGAATCCCCAGATGTCACTGCAGAGCCCCACA
Organism: Glossophaga mutica; assembly: GCA_039655065.1. NCBI lineage: Eukaryota > Metazoa > Chordata > Mammalia > Chiroptera > Phyllostomidae > Glossophaga > Glossophaga mutica. Next base: position 22,644,832 of record CM077304.1, on the reverse strand, counting down.
TCCCTCGCCAGCTACAGCCAGGTAGGAGTAGAGGGGGCGGTAAATGGGTGGGTTTACGGGTTGGCGGCTGGGTGAGTGGATGGATGAGTGGTTGAATAGAGTCATACACCTGTCTGTTCAAAATTATGCATTGAGTATCTGTGATACAGTAGGCAGATAAATTGGTGAAGAAGGGGAAAGGAAAAGGGGAAAGCTGAGAGGGAGAAGGGGTGGAAGTGAGAGAATGAGAGCAGGAATTTGAGAAAGATTACCAAAACAGGGATTAGAAGAAGGCAGGTAAAAACGTTTATAAGAGAAATAAATGTGTGGGTGTAACATAGGGAAAGAGCAAGGGGCTACAGCAAAGTAACATACAAAGAAAGAAGAAAATGATGCTCTTTCAGTGAAAAGTTGGTAGAGGATGGAGATGGGCAGGAGAGCTTGGGCACCATGAAAGGGCAGTATTGGTTCCTCGCATAGGTGCATCGAATCTTTCTGACTTCTCTTTGCAGGGCACAGGGTCTGTGGATGGCGGAGCGGTGACTGCCGGGGCTCCAGGCCGAGAAAGTGCCGAGGGTCCGCCTCCCTTATATAACACCAACCATGACTTCAAATTCTCTTACTCAGAGATCAATTTTCAGGATCTGAGCTGGTCCTTCCGCAACCTCTACAAGTCCATGCTGGAGAAGTCTTCTTCCTCCTCTCAGCATGGTGAGTCTGGAGTAGGGATGGGAGCACGGTCATCTTTATATTTTTGAACAGGTGGTAACATGTTCTCTTCTCCCTTCTTTCTTATTTTTAACATAAGGAGAGGTTGATCACTGGTCAGGGAAAGCACAGCATGAACGAAAACCCTTTGGAGTCGAGCTCTTCTGGCTTAGTTCTGAAGGACAGCTATTTCACCATGTGGGCTGTGTTATTAGCTTCAGAAAGGGAGTTGGAAGAATCCCCTGTCTAGGACAGTGGTTTGATTGCTTCAAGCAAGTCATTTAGGGGATGACCACTAGGGGACAGCAGTTCTCTTTCCTTAAGGGTCAGTCCCCCAAAAAAAGTCATTGTTTTTATTTTTGTCAAAACAATTTAATTTTATTTTTAGCATATTTATGTTAATTTTTATTAGGAAAAATTTCAAACAGATGCAAAAATAGTGAAAATAGTGTTATAAACCCTCATGTTTCTATATCCCAATTTAAATAATTACCAATATTTTGTTAGGTTTATTTCATTTACTACTCAGCTTTCTCCTGTTTTAAAAAAATTCTTCTTTATTTATTTTTAGAGAGGCGGGAAGGGAGGGAGAAATAGAGGGATAGAAACATCAACGTGTGGTTGCCCCTCGTGCGCCCCACTACTGGGGACCTGGCCGCCAACTGAGGCATGTGCCCTGACTGGGAATTGAACTGGTCATTCTTTGGTTTGCAGGTCAGCACTCAATCCACTGAGCCATACCAGCCAGGTCTCTTTCTTTCTTTCTTTTTTTAAATTGGAGTAATTTGATACAATTCCCAGACATGTCCTCTACCTATAAATATTATTTGAACATGTACCCTTTACGATAAAGACTTTTTTTAGTTATTTATTTCCATTATCACTCCTAACACAATTAATGATTCTTCCTAATATTAGTTTATATCTTGTCCATACTCAGCTTCCTGAATTACAAATTAAGAATGCTTTAAAGTCTTTATTGGTAGGCTCTTTGGGAGAGGATCTGGTTCAACCCTCCTACCCACCCTGTTTTATCCTCACAAGGACATGCTTATTGATTTTGGAGAGAGGGATAGGGAGGGAGAAAGAGAAACGTTGATGCAAGAGAGAAACATCAATCAGTGTCCTCTTGTACACGCCCCAACGAGTACCAAACCTGCAGCCTAGGCATGCGCCCTGACGGAATTGAAACTGAAACCTTCTGGTTTCCAGGACAGTGCTCCAACCAACTGAGCCACACCAGCCAGGGCTGTTCTGTTTTCTTTGTAAAGAAGTTAGAGGTAGGGATGCAGTCAAGACTTCAAGTAAATCATCAGATCTTCTTGTTCTATACTGTGGCCCTGTTTTGACAGCAGGAGATGAGTAGAATGATTAAAAGTAGTTAGGAGTCACTTTTTAGAAAGTTTATTTTAATTGTCATTAATCTGTTCTTTTATATCCCAGGGGATTCATAGGTAGAGTTGTGTTCTGAGACTGTAGTATTTGCATGAGAAACAAGTCCAACTCAGGTGATTGGTTGATTGGAAGAGAGGAACATGGAGGGGCACTCAGAAACAAAGCGAAAATTCAGTGGGCGAGGACAGCAAAATGGCCATTGGAGTTTAATGGTGGCTGAAGACTGAAAGCCTCAATCTCTAGTTCTTTTCTGTCCAGTCTGTTTGAGAAATACATCCATCCTTCCTCCACTCCTCACTGAAGCTGCATTTGTTGATATGAATACAAGAAAAGGTGGTGAGAGTAGAAAGTGAAGAGACGATAAGGAAGAGGAGAGAATAGACACTCAATGGCTTTGTCTTCTTTATGACTTGCTTTTGAAACTTTATCTGATGTGTGGTGTCTTTTGATACTGTGATTGCAGGCCTACACCCAAATCTTGGTGAAATCGCATAAAAAGGTGCATGCTGACCTTTTGCTAAAATTTCAGTGCTCACCACATTGTCAAGGCTCTCCCTCTGTCTGTTTTACCTACCAATGGGATCCCCGCTGTCCCAGTACACCCTTACCCTTTGAAGTCTGTGGTTTCTGTGTGAGGTTACCCACCTCAACTCAGTGGAAATCCCGTTGAGTGAAAAATGCATTGCCCAAGTGACTTGCCCGCTTCCTCCTACCCTGCAGGCTTTTCGTCTCTCCTGGGCGACATGGCGCCCTCTAACAACTACTACATGTACCAGCAGCAGCAGCCGCCACCTCAACAGCAGCAGTCACCACAGCCACAGCCCCAACAGTCACAGCCCCAGCAGCAGCAGGCACCAGCCCAGGGCCCTTCAACTGTAGGGGGTGCTCCTCCACTGCATACCCCAAGCCCAGATGGTTGCACTCCACCAGGGGGGAAGCAAGCTGGGGCTGAAGGCTATGGGCCTCCCTCTTTGATGGCCATGCATCCACCCCCCCTGCAGCATGGAGGCTACCACCCTCATCAGCACCATCCCCACTCCCACCCTGGCCAGCAGCCGCCGCCACCACAGCCACAGGCACAAGGCCAGGCTTCTATCAACAGTACTGGTTTTGGTGAGTAAGGAGGGTAAAGGGAGATGCTGGAGCAGGGTGAATGGCCTCCTTGTTCTGGCCCGGGTATGGAGGTGCAATCGGTGGGGAAGTTAATACCGAGCCTTTTCGTCTCTCTCCTCCACCAGAGCTCATCTGAGCTAACAGAAGTTGCTACTTCGAGCCCCGTATGATAGAAATTGTGGATAAATTGGGATTGTTTTACATATTCTCCTACCTATGAGCTGGGCTGTCACTGCCTAACGCATAGATAGCTTTACTAGTCCTAAATCTCCAGGGAGGGAGATTTCAAAACTCTCTTGGTAATGTATGTAATCGATAGCCTGTGTAGATGCCGGAACCCTACATGTAGTCAGGCTGCTGGGCGTTGGCTGCCCTCTTACACTTGCCTCTCTCATGTTCCCCAATTTGCCCTCCTCTTTACAGTTTTTCCTCCTGACTGGTGCTCTAATATCGACTCCTTAAAGGAAAGCTTCAAGATGGTGAATCGGCTCAATTGGTCCAGCATTGAGCAGTCACAGTTCTCAGGTTAGTGATGACAGAGGAGAGGAGGGTCCAGGGTAAGTGCACGAACCCCAAAGAAACCAGGACCAGGAAGTGGATGGTTAAGTGAAGTTTGAGGATTGACGATTTCACTATTTTCCCTTCATATTTCACAAGGTGGACAATGTTGATGTGATTTGTAAGTTGAGTTTCATAAACTGAGCCTTATTTCGAAACATGACAGAGGCTCATCCTAGCCAGTTCTGTCTCTGGGAGAGGGGAGGCTCTCAGGAATTCAGAAACCCTGGACCATTATTTTGTATGTTTGTCAGCATTTGCTGATGGTGTGGCCATGGTTCATTCCCTCAGTTACTTTGAAATTTTGTTTTATTCATCAGCGAGATCAAAATTTTGATACGAATTTAGTAACCGATAGAACGAGCGATTGAAGACGCAGAGCCCGAATGGGTACCAGTAATAATGGGTGATGCATTTAATCAGTGGTGTTGATTCATGATGTGGTTGGAACAGTGAGATGGGGTAGATCCTGTGGGGGCTCCGAGGCCTCCGTGAGGACAGCGCTTCTTGCCTCTCTGTTCGTAGAACTGATGGAGAGTCTGCGACAGGCGGAGCAGAAGAACTGGAGCCTGGACCAGCATCACATCGCCAATCTGTGCGACTCCCTCAACCACTTCCTCACTCAGACCGGTCACATGCCCTCCCAAGGGGGTTCCCACCGGCCATCAGCCCCTCCCCGTATCACTGACTCCTGTGCCCTCACAAGTGGCAAACAGGAGCCAGCCCTGACCCAAGGTACGAACAAAGCAAGTGGCCAAGGAGGTGGAGACTCTGATGAAGGGGGGTGGGAAGGAGAGGGGCAGAAGAGAATTGAGAAAAATCATCTAATGGGCAGTGATCCAAACAGAGCAGCAGGACTGTTTTGTCCACCACATTGACTGAACATTTGTCTGTAAAGTGCTATCCTGGGGAATGCCAAAGAAAGAGACCATATGATTCCTTCATGTGGGAGATTAGAATTACGTAAGAAAAGGGAGGAGAAAGCCTCTGGTCCTAATTTGTGTCTAAGTGACCCCTACCTGAATTATGTCAGGCGAGCTCTTGAATCTCTACCGTTATGCGATCATCAGCCCAGTGACATGAGGAGAGAGAGTCAATGACCCTGTTTTCATATTTGTCATCCTTCTAATAGCTATGTTCTTTCACAATTCTAGTATCCAGGTCTTTTCACCCTAAGAGGTGAGGGCTGATAGCTTCTGCAGAAAGCCTTCCTGCCTGCAGGAGCTACTGAACAGAGCAGAGCAGAGAAGGGAGAAGTTAAGGCAAGGGGAAGAGGCCTGCTTTTTCCTCTCTATGGCACCCTGCTTCAGTGAGTAGAATGATCCACTCAAGTAGCTCTTGTCTTGTTCGGCAGTGAACTCTTATGGGCACCCACAAGCCCCCCACCTCTACTCTGGCGCATCACCAATGTACCCAATCTCCACCCAGGACTCAGCAGGATACAATCGCCCAGGTAAGAGCCAGAAAGCTTGTTTCACCCTCAACGGAGCAGTCTCTTCCCTCACCAGTTGTTTCACTTTCTCCTCTCTCTTGGCCTGCGTTCTCTGCCCTTCTGGGCAAGGATGAACCTTCAAGATTCTAAAGGCCGGAGTGTGGGCCACTTACTAGTGAAGTATATGTCATGGGAGACTAAATAGGACAGATTTAGTTCAAAATTATCTGGTATGCCCTGATCGGTGTGGCTTCATTGGTTGAAGTGTCCTCCTGAAACTGAAAAGTTGCGGGATCGATTCCTAGTCAAGGTACATACCTGAGTTGTGGGTTCAGTTCCTGGTCCGGATGCATGCGATCCCCAGTCTGGGCATGTATGATCTCTGGTCTGGGAGTGTACGAAGGCAACCAATCAGTACTCCTCTCTTGTATTGATGTTCTTCTCTGTCCCTTCCTCTCTCTCTAAAAAGCAATGAAAAAATGTCCTTGGGTGAGAATAAAATAAATAAATTAATTAATAAAGTAAAATTATCTGGTACTTTCAATAATGAAAGCAAGTACATTCAAGAATGTAAACAAAAGATAGATACCTAGAACATTTACGTCTAGCTTTAGAAGCTAGATGAGCTGTGGCTTGTGTGGCTAAGGATTGAGTGCCGGCCTGTGAACCAAAGGGTCACGGGTTCAGTTCTCAGTCAGGGCATATGCCTGGGTTGCAGGCCAGGTCCCCAGTAGGGGGCATGCAAGAGGCAAACACACATTGATGTTTCTCTCTCTCTCTTTCTCCCTCCCTCCCCGCCCTCTAAAAGTAAAGAAAGCAAGCAAGCAAGCAAAGAAGCTAGATGAGAGATATATGCAGGCAAATAAAATGAACATAGTATGCAAAACATAAAATGTTTGTGCCCATGTCTGCTTTCCTGTTGCCTGACCTCTAGTATCTGGGGTCTTGGATTGAACTATCTCTGATGGTGGTAGTGCCAGGGAAGACCCAAAATTATCTTAAATAGTACAAAATGAACAGATCTTTCACCTTTAAATACATTTTAGAAAAATTACTAATATCCTGCGAAACCACCAGTGTTTTCAGTTTTGGAGGTGACATCTGAATCTTTGTCCCCATATTCCTTATCCATGTAATACATATACACATTTCTGTGCTGCTATTTCAAAACAGTACAACTGTATGTCGTTTGCCACTGTTACATAGTCTTCATAAGTCTAAGTGTTAATGGCTGTAAACTATCCTATTGGCATGGGGCCTAGTTCCAGTTTATTTCCTAGGGCTTCATGGAAGTAGTGGATAGCAACGAAAAAATAACTCAGGGCTGATAAGGACAGTGGTTTCACCAGACGTTCCTCGTGGTAATTGGGGGGCTGACACTGTCCATCTAACTGACAGAACAGCTTCCCATCCACCCTCTTTTTAATCTCTTTCTCTTTTCCTGACAGCACATCACATGGTCCCTCGGCCACCAGTTCCACCTCCTGGTGCCAACGAGGAGATCCCTGATGACTTCGACTGGGACTTGATCACTTAGTGCATCACAGAGTGTGACTGTCAGCCCAGGGCTGGATGGTGAAGTCTGGCAGGGGGAAAGAACAGCCCCAGCCCATCCATTCCCCCCCTTGCCTGTATATAGATATATATTCTGTTTTTTTCCTTTCTCTGTCAGAGAAGCCACTGCAAGATGCTGCCGAAGATAACCCCTCTTTCCTGCCTCATTCTTCCTCTTCTTGTTTTTTCCTAATTCTTTTATTATTCTTATTATGTTGTTATTATTATTATTGGTTATATGCAACCCCCTGTCTCCTGTTCCTATACCACTGACCGTGTGCACCCCTTGCTAATTTAAAGTCATCTGGCTGGAAGGTAAGGCCATGATGGCTACAGGGAAAGGTTTCAAAGTTGGATTTATACCTTTCTATCTGAGAAATTCAGTGCTAATCCCACCTTTCAGCTCTAAATTTTTGTCCTGTTCTTGTCAATTCAGTCTAGGACTGGAGAGGCCACATTTTCAAGTGGAAGGGATCTCTAACACTGCTTGGCAGTCATGACTTAGCAGGTTTTACTCAATGGTGCTAATTTTGTCCTTTGAGCTCTTCCTTGTCCCTTTATATCTTCAATTCTTACTTCTGGCGATCCTCATTCCCCATCAGGGACAGGCATAATGGTGGTGGTCCTGGAAGGTGACAATAAAACGCTAGTGGGATAAGAGGCTGGGCTGGGTGGAGTAGAATCCTGCAGCAGGGTGATGGAATTTAGAACATTTGGGGGTTGGTAAATAATACTGTGTCAAATCAAAGTGCACTGGCTCATCCCCAGGCCGCACTCTGGGAGATACGGTGGGTTGGAGCCAGGCCTCTGCTGCTGTGGTGGGCGGAGGACAGCTGTTCAGCACAGGTTCAGCTTTTTGGAGATGTTTTCAGTTTAACCCTTTTGGCTTTTTAAACATAATTTTCTCTGAAAATTAACTGTGGCTCTTATCTGCATTTACCAATTATTCTTCAATCCCCGTTTCCCATTCAGCAAATACTATTTTGTCCTATTTTGGTTGTTTGCTCCACTCTTCTACTCACCTTATTTTCTTGCCTTATTTTCTAGCACTCTTAGTTTCATCATGTTTTAAGACAGGCTGGGAATCTCTTTCCGCCTGTCGTAGAGAACCAGACGGAACTGGTGATAGGAGGGTGGGGAAAGCAAAATGCAGCTGGCATTGACATGGGAAGGGAATATTTCAGTTACTTAACTATGTAGGCAAATGCTTCTGTTGGAATCCAGATCATTGGAGCTGAAACGTTTGCAATAGTCTTTTGAGGGGCAAAGGCACTGGTAGTGTGGGGTAAATAATCTAGAGTGAAGTATTCACTGGGGGCCAAGGGAAACCCCCAGAAAAAGGCATAGGGATAACTTATCTCCTTTTACAAGGAGTGGCCATGATTTATTGCTGCAGAGTACTTAGTGTATATATAAGGTTAATTACTGAATTTTACTCATGGGGGAAAGAACAGTTTTTACTTCTGTTTTTCTCTGTTTAGTTTCTGAAAACTACAGGACAAATGCATGGAGTGGACAGGGCAACTCTCTTTGATTTCTGCCGTATTATCATATTCTTTTATTTACTGAGGATTTCCAAGAGATTTATCTTTCTACTCTCCTGCTTTTTCCTTCTTCCACCCCTTCTTCTCTCTGTAAGGGGTTATGTATGGGAGTTTGTTGAAGAAGTCTAGTGAGGCTGAAGTAAAGGGGCAAGAAAGGGCAGTTGACTAAAGAGCACTTTATTTCTTTGAAGTTCTTTGTAAGAGGTGGGGGTGGGTGTGAGTGGCTTGAGTTCCCCCTGTTGTATTAGAGGGCAGTTGGTGGGGTTGAAGAATAATGTCGTATTTCCCACTGGGGAAAGGAGAATTTCTCTTGGAGGGCAGCACGATGCCTTTGCCCAGCGTTCCTGTTTTGGGCATCTCTTCCTTATTCCTTCCAATCAAGGTGCCTCTTGCACACAACTTCCATCTATTCTCCCTAAGATGTCCCCTTTACCTATTATCACCCCTCTTTTGTAAATCACTTTTCTACTCAGATCCAGACAGGGTTTGCAAGGGTAGACTAAATCATACATGTGAGTATCCCTTGTTTTTAATTCATCAGTGTCTTAAAGAAAAACTAGCCCCGTTAAGAACTCTGGTGGGCTGCCAGAGTAACTGAAGTTTGGGGCTAGGGCTGGAGACTGGCCGTCAGGCCTCCTGGGACTTCAGGTCCCCTCCACTAAATTCAGCCTTGCTCAGTGGCACAGGACAAACCTGACCCTCTTTGGGCCTCAGTTCCCTGCCCCTCCATGAAATGGAAGAATACTACTTTTTCTTGTTGGTTCAGCATTGCTGGACATGAAGTATAGTCATTGTATTGTATTGGGTGATGTGTGCAAAGCTGCAGGAGCTCACTGCCTGCAAGAGGAAATAAGGGAGAAAGTGAGGAGAGGGACAGAAGGAGCAATTGCTTGGTATAGATTCACCCATCCCTGCCTTCCTCTCTTCAACCCCTATGTCTCTGGTTTGGTGAGTCCTTCCTACCACCCATAATGCTTTGCATCGGTGCAGGCTGGGAAGGGGGTATGGTCTCACAATTGTTGTTGTTGTTTTTTGCATGCTTTCTTAATAAAAACAAAAAAGAATGTTTATGGTTTTATCTTATTTGTGCTGGTCTCAAATTTCTTTTTGCCAGGATAGGAAGAGAGAAACCTGAGGCATTTGTTTTCAGTTGGTCTTTTGCTCCACTCCAGCCTCACACCACAGGGTTTGATTAGTTGACTATTTGGGGGGAAGATTGATGAGAGAAGAATTTAAAGCATGCTTTTAACATTCCCCTTTTCAAATGCTATTAAAGATAGTGAAATATCATTGGGAGAGACAGTCATCCTTTGCAGCTTGGTGTGTGGACAAGGCCACCTTGCTTGCATTCTTGGGTATTTTAAAGATTAAAGGTACTACAATTTGGGAGGAGTTGGGTCCCCATCTGGGATTTCCTGTGAGTACTTACAGGCACTTGCCAAAATTTTTATCAGAAATGAGGGAATTCCTATCATAGAAATTGTTTTCAGGATACATTTCCAAGGTAACTGGCACTCTAGAAGGAGCCCAGCAATACCAATTTTTGAATCTTTGTAACTATGCCATGTTCATTCATCTAATATACTGTATATTGACCTCCAGAGTTTGGGACTTACACCCAGGGTCTTGTGAGGTGTGTTAGCCCATTGCTGTTAGAAGCCTAGCCCATTGTGATTAGAGCAAACCTACAACTACTCGATAAGATTTATCTGTTGCATATCTAGATATATATTCTGAGTGTCATGCAATTAAAAGGATCCATGAATCTCTGAGCCTTGCAAGGAACCACGAGAAAGAAAGAAATTTATTTGCATCAAATATATAAGCAGATTAAAATAAAAGGTAGCTTGCAAATGTACATCATATCAGGCATTACCTCACAGGGTGAAAGAATTCCTAGTCATTTGAAATTTCTTGTATAGCGCTTTATGACAAATTTGTAGTCCAGACCCTCACATCAATCATAGCAAGTCAAGAACTTCTCATTTTCTATCTTTAGATTAAATCATTGTATTCAGCATAGAAGAAGCTATGTTGAAGTACAAGGAAACCTGAAATTCAGAGGTTTAGCACATGGGTTTGTATACAGGGAAAATGAGAAGGTGATAGGGAATTGAACAATACTTTTATGAAATGAAAGAAGGACAAGGAAAGCTATATATCTGTACAGTTGGAATGGAGAGAGGAAGTGGAAGAAAATGTGTGGTGATGAACGAATTAAAGTATGGTTAGTGAATATTGGGACTCTGGATAAAGAAAAAATATAAATATGCTTGGATAAAGTTCTTCATCTTGCAAAACAAGGAGTCATTTTTATCATATCTACAAAAGCGATCAGCATAAGCCCATGACTTAGAAGTATCATGGCAGATATCAGAAGAAACATGTCAAATCGTTGCAAGGGTTATTTCTGGGAAATGGGAGGAGAGAGTGGTTGGGCAGAGTGGGGCAGGAAACTTCTTGTATTTCATTATCAGCCTTGAATCTCTTTACACTATGAGTATGTATTATTTTGATTAAGTTTAATTAAAAAACCTAAAGATACATCTGGTAATTATAGCATGAAAAATACATACCTATAGTCATGGATTAATAAGTTTGATGATGTTCTGGGAGGGTTCTCAGTCATTTTCCCAGTGATTTTAAACTTTTGAAATGAGGGGTTAGTACAGGTACAAAGTGTAGTGTGAAAGAAGACTTAGAGGCAGGGGCGGAATAAGGAGTTAATGAGTTTAAGATCAGGAGAAGTTAGATGGGCTATCAATGGGCAGAGTAAACGAATTAAAAAAAGACCTCAAAGGGCAGCGTACATTCCAGTCCGTGAGTAAATTGTTACATGTCAGTTGTTTGTGTTTGCACAGTAGATGATTATTTAGTTGCAATAATGGAAGCTTGGAATTGTGTCCTGTATCCGTGAGTCTTCCAAATAAGTGTCTGGCATTGTACTCTGCTCCAGACTCAGTCTCATAAATCCTTGTTTTCTTTTTCTTTTTTAACAAATATGTTTTATTGATTATGCTATTATAGTTGTCCCATTTCCCCCTTTCATTCCCCTCCACCCTGCACACCCCCTCCAACCCACATTCCCCCTTTTAGTTCATGTTCATAAATCCTTGTTTTCGTAGGCGATTTCTTCTTGCACTTTCTCTTTATTTACAACCGTCCCACCACCAGCAGCAGTACAACAATAAAGCCATAGAATAAATAATCATCTTTCACTCAAAGCTGGAAGAATTGGTTTTAAAATGAATCTGGAAGGGAATTTAGATATATAAATAATAACTTTAATGATGGAAACATCATTTTACAGCAGACTAGGTTCTCATTTATTTCAGTAGGCTTCAGTTTGGGATAGACATAGACTGAGCTTTGCATTGACTCTCGAATTTAGCATTCATCAGAAACAAGGGACCTTGTTATCATCTGGGGTGGGGCCGGAGAGTTTCCAGGTGATGCCGGTGCAACTAGTCCAGGACCCACTCTGAAGACCTCTAGACTGAGTCTTTGATGTTTTCTGAAATCCCTACTTACCATGTCCCTTGTTCTTCTAGAAATATATCACACTTGGTGAATACTCAAGAAGCTCTACTTGGGCCAAGTGCTCCATATTTTCACACAGCTCTACTGCTGTTTCTTTCTGAAAAGGTGTTGTTTTGGGTAAAGCTGGTAGAATGTGTGTGATCCTCACTGAAAGCTGCCTCCAGAATGCCCTGCATGGACTGCCTTGCTGTCTTCCTAAAATCTTTTCCCATGAAGGCATACAGGAGGGGATTCAAGCAACTATTGGCAGATGCTAGAGCAATGGACACATGGTCCAGGAAGTGCAGAGCTTCCCCAAAGGGAGTACCTGGGTCAGTAAACAATAAGAGGACTCCAACAATGTGGTATGGGGCCCAGCAGACAAGAAAGACAACTACCACCACCATGGACACTCGGAAGGTTTTGCTTCGAGACTTGGCAAAGCGGCCTCGCCGCATTCGGAAGATAATGAGGCCATAACAGGTTATCATGGCAATCAAGGGCAGCACGAAACCCATCACTAGCCTAGTGATGGTCATTACTACCAGAGGTGTTGGAACTTGATTGTCATATGCAAAGAAGTCTCCATTATCATACTGGAAATCTTGTGATAGCTCAGCCATGTAGAAGGCATTACTAGAGGCAGTAGAGAAAAGCTCTAAATCGGTGGAGAGGAAAGCATCTAAGTTACTCAGTGGGTTAGTTCTGTGATCATCAGTGGGGTGGCCAACGGGGATTGTGGGTAAGACCTCATCATCAGGTTTAATTAATTTATAATATGGATGTTGATTAGATAATCTAGCTGAATCCACAAAGAGTGAATCTCCAGGAAGTCTTTGAAATGTTTGAGGAGGAGGGAAAGTAGTAGCCATCCAAGGATGATCGTTAGTTTGTAAAGGGAAAGCGTTTAAACTATCATTCATTTCTCCAGACAGCTGAATGATGGAGTTGTCAAAAGATTCATTTTCTGGTCCATCAAGGGTGAAGTTCAAATAGTCGAAGGAGCTATCGCCACCAAAATCGTAGCCACACATATTTTGGTTGTCTACAGTAAACATTTCCCGGTATATGAACACAGGTACACACATTATAAGAGCCACCACCCAGATACATACACAGATAATGAAGGCTGCCCTCAAATTGCGGTGATTCTGGCACCAGATCGGCTTGAGTACCAAAAGACAGCGGTCCAGGCTAATGGTAGTCAGCAAGAAGACGCTGGCAAACATATTGAGGATGATGATGGAGGGAATGAGCTTGCACAGGAGCCAACCATAAGGCCAGTGTCCTTGGAGAGCCAAGTGAGCCAGGGAGAAGGGCAAGGAGAGGCAGCAGAGGAAGTCTGCCAGTGTGAGATGGAGAAACCAAACAGTGCTCACTGTCCACTTCATCTTTAGGCCGGCCACCCACAGCACCAGCCCGTTGCCTGGCAATCCCAATACGAAAGTGAGGCTGAGGATGACCATGGAGAGAATTAGCTGGGGTTCATTCCAGGGCGGTGAGCGTGGGTCAGTTGAGTTGGTCTCATTAGGGAAAGACTCCATTGCTAAACTTCTGCAAAAAGATGAGCAAACCTGTTGAAAGTAACATTATCTTTTTAAAAAATCAGTATTCTTAAAAATCTAGCCTTCCCACGAAATGATGTAGAACCACACAAGCCCCCTCACACTGTTTTAAAATATTTATTTATTTATTTATTTTTAGAGGGGAAGGGTAGAAGAGAAGGAGAAGGAGAGAAATATCAATGTATGGTTGCCTCTTATGTGTCCCATGCTGGGAACTGGCCTGCAACCCAGGCATGTGCCCTGACTGGGAATCGAACCGCGATCCTTTGGTTCACAGGCCCACGCTCAATCCACTGAGCTACACCAGCCAGGGTTCCCTCACACTCTTTTAATTTGTATTCCTTGACTTCACACTGGATCACACAAAACACTCTCTGATAGACCATTTAAATCTACTGTACCAATTTAAATGTGTATCCAAATGATAACCTCATTTGAAAGTTTATATCAATGCATATTCTCCTTTTTCTTGCACTTTCAATCTCTCATTCTCCATTGGTTCCTTTCCTTACCCCACCTTTTCTATTAAAAACAAATGAATGAGTCTAATGGACAAACAAACAATAACTTCTATATCAGGGGTTCCCAACCAACTTTAGATCCATGAAAGGGCTTTGAGGAACTCCATTACCACCTTAAATGATATAGAATATTTTAACTTCACATATTTTTATTTCCTTGAGGGCAAAAGATTCATCTATTGCCTGCACCAGATTTTCAAAGGACTCATTCATCACTACAGAAAAAGGTGTTCCAAACTCAGTTATGTCTTTTAAATACAAGCTCAGCTTTTTCTTCTACTGTCCAATTTCTCAAGAGTTGTTTATACTCTTGGCATTGATTTTCTCACCACCCACCATTTCTTTCTTATTTATTTATTTTGTATTGAATATAACAGGAATAGTCACGTTATTATTACAGAAGCAAAAAAATATGTATGAAAGAATTTGGAAAATATAGACAAGTAAGAATAAGAAAATAAAAATGTCATATTCCACCAGTCAGTGATTACTACTTTAGCACCTTAATTTACACCCTCTGGATCTTTTATGTTATACTATACTATACTATATTAGATTAGATTAATATACACACTTGTATATATGTATGTATACTTTTTGTTGAGCAAAGTTTAACAAACTTATTATATGTGTATATTTGTTCTTAATAATTTTTAATTGTGGTAAAATACATGTAAATAAAATTTATCATTTTAGCTATTTTTAAGTGTTCAGTTCAATAGCGTTAGATAGACTCACAATATTGTGCAAAATCCAGGACTTTTTCACCTTGCAAAACTGAAACTCTATGTCTGTTAGCCAACTTTCTACTTGCCTCCCCGCCAGCCCCAGTCACCATCCTTCTAGTTTCTGTTTCCGTTTATATTTAGAATCATATAGCCTTCATCTTTGTTACGTGACTAGTTTCTTTCACTTAGCATGATGTCCTTAAGATTCATCCATGTTGTAGCAGAATTTCCAACAGTGTAGCGATTGCTGGAGGAGGCGGGTGTAGGGGGACTAAAGGGTAATGGGAAAAATACCATAAAAATTAAACAAAAAAAAGCCCTGGCTGGTGTAGCTCAGTGGATTGAGCGCGGGCCTGCGAACCGAAAGATCGCGGTTCGATTCCCAGTCAGGGCACATGCCTGGGTTGCCAGGCCAGTTCCCGTCAACCGCACACTGATGTTTCTCTCCCTCTCTCCTTCCCTTCCCCTCTAAAAGATAAATAAATAAATAAATAATTCCCTTTAAAAAAAAATTAAACAAAAAAGAATTTTCTTTGTTATTAAGGCTAAAAAACATTCCATTTTCTGTATAGACCACATTTTGTTTATCCACTCGTCTGTCAATGGACATTTGAGCTGCTTCCAGCTTTCAGCTGTTGGGAACAACGTCGCTGTGGACGTGGGTGCAAGTGCGTATTGTTTTATGAACGGCTCTCTTTTCCTCGGTCAGCAGTCTCCCCTGATACAGCACAATTTCACTGTAAGGAATACTCAATCTTTATTCAATTTTCCAAAAGTCCCCAAAGTATCTTTTATAGCCGATTTGCCCACAGTTTTATCCAATGCAGGATCACACTTGCATCAGGATGTTATGGTTTTTAAGTCCGAATTTAGCCTAGCTTCTGTTTTTCAAAGATACTGGCTTGTTTAGGGGTCTGTTGTTTTTACCACTCACTTCTCAAATCATAAATTTGCCTTCTGCTTCGATCACGTTGCTGAAATTACCTCTAAGTAACATATCCAAGCATCTTTTTCTCTGTTTCCATCCTCCAGAATACAATACACCTCATTTGATACATTAACCCCTCAACACTCTCTTCTCTTGGCCTCTGTGACCTAATCCTCCCCTAATTCTCAACATTCCTAAAAACATCCCTTACTTCATAGTTTTCCTGAAGAGCTCAATGTTCCAAGTTAATGCCATTTTCTGTTCCTTGGCTTCTATCTGCACTTGTTTCCTTTATCTTAACCTCCTCTTCCCTCCATCTTTGATCTCTGCCTGTTAAAGTCTAGCTATTCTTCAAGATCCAGTTCAAATATCATACTTTCCCCAGAACTTCCTCTAATAATCCCAATCAGAAGTTAGTTCTTCAGCCTCTTAAATTTCTTTTGAGTGTGTTGTTTGATCCTCTTTTCTTTCTTTCTTTTGTTAAAGATTTTATTTTATTTATTTTTCGAGAGAAGGGAGAAAGAGAGAGAGACAAACCTTAATGTGTGGTTGCCTCTCACACGCTTGCAACTGGGGGCCTGGCCAGCAACCCAGGCATGTGCCCTGGCTGGAAATGGAACCGGTGATCCTTTGGTTTGCAGGCCAATGCTCAATCCACTGAGCCACACCAGCCAGGTCTGAACCTCTTTTTGTATTCTCTGTGAAATGATACATTTTATCATGTATTGTCATTATTATGGTGGCTGTTCTATTTATCATTTTGGCCTTAAATTTCATGGTGGCAAAAAAAAATGAGTCTTGTCCCTAAATGCTTGTTCCACAGAATTTAGCACAACACCTTATATGACATAAAGATTAAATATTACTTGAATGGATGGGTGTTCATTTGGGGGAGAGTGTTACTTTTTCTTTTAACAAAATTTAAAATTCTAATTTTATCCTCTTAATACAGTCAGAATGCTCTTTTGTAACTTCCTCTTTATTTTCCAGTTCCCAATTCCTAGGGGCTATAACAGCATTTTATGTTTTCCTTCCAGAGGCCACAGATATTTTTATAACAAGGAAATAGTTCTGCTGAGTTAATAAAATGTCCCCAGAGGGTTTTGAATGATTATCAGAAGTTAAAATAACTGACTCAGCAACATAATAATTTTAAAATGCTATTCTCATTCCCTTCTCTGTAGCCTTACCTACTCAAATATTCACGTGCTGCCTTGTTGTGCCTGGCAGAGACCTTGAGCCCCGTCCCGCCCCAGCACACACATCCATGCACGGATCCATGAAATACTGAGGGGAGGATAGAGTCACAGAATGGTAGGACTGAAAGTCAACTTAGCAATACTCTCACCTTTTCTCTGCTTTTATTTTGCAGTTTTTGAAATTGATACTCAGCAGCTTAGTTGACTTTTACACATACACCCAGAAGGGCTCTCAGATGCTGGGTCCAACCACTGCAGGCTGATACCGTTTTCACTCTGAAGAGTCACGTAACTGACAAGCCTTTGGTACCATTAACAAGGGGAAAGGCACCAAAGAACCATACAAATTGAAGTATTAAAGACTGACAAAAGCAAAATTCCAATATAAAGCAATCGAATAATCCAGTAGGAGCTATTTTAAATAGTACATATTATCTGCCTTGAAATGAAAGTATGTATAAATCAGAGTTTTAAAGTCTTTCAGAACACGATCTCTTTTTATGACTCTCTAAGTGTTTTGACTAAAATACATCTCCACATTTAAGAAAAATAGAGAATTTTTAGTTTTATTTTTAATACTGGTTTGACCGACAATAACTTAAAATGTAAGTAAAATTTGAAACTAAAATTCAACTATGACAGGAAAAGCAAATTCCAGAATCAAATTCTAATTATAGGGTAACAGTCAGTAGCAAGAAGAAATAAGTAAAATGATAAATACAAATAAGAAAGAGATATAATAAGAATATACATACATACATATATATAGTAGGTAATCAGTGATTTGAAAAACAAGACTATTGGGGAAGACTGGAATCAAAGGTTAGAAGGAGAAACAGAGCCAACCTAGGAGAGGGGAAAATGACATAAAAATTCACTGTCAGTTTAGAATGAATCTATTAAGAATAAAGATAAATAGAGTGTGGAATATTTAGAAGAAGAAAGGTGCACATGGGGAGAAAACAACAGAAACATAAGTTGGGAAGGAGTAAGTGAAACTAGAAGGGAATGATCCTCCAACCATGATGTATAATAAGAAAAATAAGCTACCTGCTAGTCGCCGGGGATGTAGGGTTTCTTACCAGAAACTGGGACAGTGGCTGAAGGCTTCAGCACCAGTCTGGAGGCACCCACAAGTCCTGTTCTGTCTTCACACTTAACCACAATCCAGTCATGAAATGTATTTAGGGAATTTGCTGAGCTGTTTGTTTTTCTTCTCTCTTCGTTCATGTTGATAAATGAAATGCCACACTTTTGACTGCTCTTTGACTTCACAGGAAGAGTTTCAAAATGAGTCATTTCTAAATGTATCAGATAAAAAAGTAAGAAACAGAAGTGGGCAAGCATCCTTCTCAGAAACTTTTTGCAGGGCAGAGCCTGGTTAGAAAGAATTTCTTTATGTAAGCTACTCACTTTGTAAATGTTTTTATTCCTGTTTTTTTGTTTGTTTGCTTTAGAAATGCATCAAAATGACCTATGATGTGCCAGAGTCAGGGACAGGAATGGGGACAATGACCTGCACAATCCCATGTAATTAATCTCAAGTAACTTCTCTTAAATGCTTAACATGTTTAAAGAAATGTGCCGTGCCCACATCAAATAAATTAAACTATGTTCTTATCTGCTGAGACTCACAATCTTGTAGAAATATGCACCCATGCACACACACACACACACACACACAAATGGTAATGAAACCCAGACTATAATGAGATACATACCAATAAAAATAAAACTGTAGGATATGATGGTTTAACCAAAACACTGGCCCAGCTCCCTGCCACACAAAAGCCAATACTCAAGGGGCAGATGCTGATGTAAAAGAAAGTGGTTTATTCTCAGGTACTGACATTCTGGAAGATGGGGGAACTCATTTCTCAAAGCCTATCTCCTGGGCAGAGTTGGATTTTTTCAAGATTTTATTTATTTATTTTCAGAGAGAGGGGAAGGGAAGGAGAAAGAGAGGGAGAGAAACGCTAATGTGTGGTTGCCTCTCACGTGCCCTCCACTGGGGACCTGGCCTGCAACCCAGGCATGTGCCCTGACTGGGAATGGAATGGGCGACCCTTTGCTTCGCAGTCGGATGCTCAATCCACTGAGCCACACCAGCCAGGGCTAGGCAGAGGCTTTTATAAGAAGGAAGAAGAGGAGCAGAACAAAGAGATAGAGGGAGGGGGTTGGAAAGTTCTCTGTGTGCAGATGAGCACAGTCCATTCTGATAAGGCAAGTGATGGTCTGGCGCGCATCGTCCTGGTTTAGTCATCCTGGCTTCACGTCATCTTGGCTTTATGTGGTCCTGGCTGCACGGATGAAGGTCCCAGAGCTGGGATGCTTGAAGGTCGGAGTTTGTATCTTTTGAAGTTAGTTCCTAGGGTTCTCTTGTTTTATAAATTGTCATTCAATTACATTTGACTCCATTCCCCATCCGCTGGCCCCGTTACTCTCCCCTGTCTTACCCACCCCCGACCTCACACATTATTCAATCCTCCCCTCAACCCCCATTGTCTTTGTCTGTAGTCCTTTATACATGTTACAACCATGCTGTTCATCTATAAACTACATATCAGTAAAATCAGCACTTACAGAAACAATGTCAAAAGAATGGTGGGATGGGTTACAATTTCCCACCATTACAATTTGCCACTGTTACAACAGATCTGGATGTATTTAGCCTGGGGCAATCTAAGAAAGTCTTACGGTAGAAATAAGATCTGAGCAGGTCCTTAAAAAACCACAGGAATTCTATAGGCAGAAAAAGATGACAAGCTGTTTAGAGTGTGTGAATGGAGCACAGTCAGAGGCAGGTGGGTGGGAGAGTAATTTAGGCGTTGGGGTAGGAGCAGGAGTCTGGGGAATTAGATTGTGTTTCATCATGAAACAGAGCATGAGATCGAAGTGGGGCCTTGAGCAATGACTCCTGCTCAAACTATGTATCACAAAGAATTCTCACCCATATCATTCTTGCACACATACGCACATGAATTAAAGTTTGTTTGGGTCAAACATATTTGAACATTCTTGCCTGTGGTAAGGGCTTCAATCCACATCAATAAACTTATTACCCAAACAATACTATCTGCTCCTCTGCTTGTTTGCAGTCAAATCACTTTGAAACAGCTTTTTGGGGAAAGACCCAAGAAAAATGCCAAGAGTTTTATTGTTTTATCTAATTGTTTATTTCCACTGTTAGTATCTGATTATCAGAGTAGCATGTATTTATAAAACAGATTAATTGAAATAATACAGAAGTATAAAGGGTAAAAGAATGAAAGATTTTATTTTCAATTCTACTGCCTGGGAGTAACTACTTCAAGGTTTTCTTTTACATCTGACAATCTATAATTCTGCCATTTGATCAGAGGGAGAGAAGCTGAAAGTGCATTTCAAGCAAGGGGGAAACGTGAGCACGTATTAAGGTGGAGGTGAGCCCAGACGTGAGTGAATGGCTCAGTAAAGTGGTTTGGTTGGAGTAAACAGGACACGCTAAGGACTAATGAAAGGTAAGTAAGAGGCCTGAGTTAGGATCCCAGCTCTGCCACTTACTAACTGTGTGACCGTACAGAAGTTATTCAAACTCTGTGTTTTTTATTTCCTCACCTGCAAAATGAGGATTGTACCAATATTGTCCCTTGATACCCAAGCCCATTCCCATCTTCCCATACTATTTCTGTACTGGAAGCCTGGGTGCTACCTTTCCTAGAGTTTCTCCCCAGTGAGGTCTGAAAAGGCTCTGCCAGAGGGGCGTGGTCGTGTGCTGTCGCAAAGTGAAGGGGAAGGGGAATCATTGCATTTGATGCTGGAACTTAGTTTGTGCACGGAGATTGCAAATCTATTTTAAAAGTAAAAGAACAAAAACTATAGAAGAGAATAAACATTAAAACTATTAAAAATCAAAGAGAGAGAAAGAGAGAGATTGAGACTGAAAGGGAATCATTTAGCCTGTGGTTTCTGAAGAGGCAGAAGACGCTGGTGGATTCCCGCGGTGGAGATGCAGCGGGGCTGGGGAGGCTGCGGGCTCCGGCAGGATCGGTAGTTTCAGCAGCAGCCACAGGCCTGGGAGTGCCTGGATTTTGGCTAAGCCGCAGAAAAAAGCCCTCAGCCTCAAAGACAATTTAACCATTCTAGATAATACTCTTTTCCACTTTTCTCTCCCAATTTTAGGCAAGCAGCCTCCTGCAGTTTTATCATCTTCTCATTTATTTTTCTGGTCCTTCCTATACTTTTGTATCCAAGTCCTTGTATTAAATACCCTGTTTGAAGTACCTACAATGGTTTCTATACTCCTGGCTGGGCAATGACTAAATCAACTATTGGCTGCACCTACCCTATAGGATTATTAATATGAATAAATTAATACATGCAAAGCACGTATAACAGTGCTGGCATTCAATAAATGATAGTAATGATTATGTCGAAAAACTAACGTGGCTTTTAGTTACCCTTTAGAGCACAGCTAGTCCCTCATCTTGGACATGTAGCGAGTTATCAGTAGAATGTTCCCTTCCCTTTCTGTCAAATCAGATTCCAACACATGGCCCTCCATGTTGCAGGTTAGATGTACTCAGTGCTCTCTATAACATAACTGCCGTACTATGCACGTAGTTACAGTAAAACCAAGTAGGAACACAAATTGAAGAACAAAGCTACCCAGAAACTAAAGTAATTCTGTTGAAAATTAGATTAAAAAACTATAATGACATACTATCTAATATACTTATAACAACAAATGTCCAGTGCACTTATGCTTAGAGCTTGAGGAAATCAGCCATATTCGGTATAAAAAAATCATTCAAATCCGAATGGCTTAAAGAAAATTTAACAAACTTGGCTTCATCGATTAATTTTTTGGCTATTGATTTTCTGTTGTAGTATGTATCTAGGACAGCCAAGGCAGGGAGACTGAAGGGGTAGTCAATTGAGTTTAATTAACACTTTTTGTGAGTTTAGTTACAGAAAAATGGAAGTGGACAAAGGCCTGGGGCTTCAGTGTGTGTTTCTCTAATCTGACCAGAAGAGACAGGAACTTTGCAGGGAGAGGAAAGGATTCGGGGGTAGATGGCGCTCATAAATTCTGTAGGTCGAGGTAAATTTCTGAGTAAATTTTGATGCTTTAGGTTAGCGATCTTATTTGTGGATTGTTTAGGAAAGGTCTTCGTTTTATTTCTCCTTTGCCTCTCCTCCCCCATTTCATGTCCAGGAGTACGGATGTAAAAGAATGTGGTGTTACACAGATGTCCTGGGTTAGAAAACCGTTCAGTTTTGCCCTCTGTGTGACGAAACACCTTGTTCTTCACCTCTAGTGCGTTTCCTTTACTTTCACACAGCTGACACCACTCTGACACTCTAGTAACCGAATGTGTGGGCTTTTATATTTCCTGTGCCATCATTCTGTGACACCAGCTGCATTTCACAGAATTTGACTCAACTCTCACACTATCTGCAGATAGTGTCAGATATCGGATTTCATGGCCTCAGTCCCACAAGACTGACCCCCACCACAGATGCCAATCTCCACTAGTAGGTCCCCAGGTTAGCTGCAACTTCAGCTCTACGTTGCCACAAATCAGAGGTTTCCATTCTCACCCCCTGCCCTTGGAGCTGAGTGGCTCGCAGGACTCAGGGAAACACTGACTCACATTTACCAGATTACTGAAGGATGTGATGAAGGACGAGGTGGACAGACAGGTGGAGAGATACCTAAGATGAGGTCTGGGAGCGTCGGCATCTCAGGAGCTCCTGTCCGTGTGGAGCTGGGCCCGTGTCACTCTGCCAGTGTGGGCGTGCTCACCCCCCTGCAAGCTCTCCACACCCTGAACTTTTGAGATTTTTTGGAGGCTTTATTATGTAGATATGATCAACTATTAACTCAATTTTCAGCCCTTTCCCCTTCTCAAGAGAGTTTGGGGCAGAGGGTGAGACCTAAAAATTTTAAGCTTCTAATCATGGCGTGGTCTTTCCACTGACTGACCAACCCTTATCCAGGAACCACCCGGCAGCCCACCCCGATTGCCTCGTTAGAACAAAACATACGCCCGTCATTTAAAAAACTACAAGGCCTTCAGGAGCCCTGTGTCACGAGTGGGGTCAAAGACCATGTATTAGAACAAAAGATGCATGCAGTGCTCTTATCAGTTAGGAACATAGGAGGGTTTTGGAGCCCTGAGTCAGGAACCAGAGGTAAAGACCAGGATGCCGATTTCTTATTATAAATCACACACCCATTTCAGGTGAAATAAATGCCCCTTCTACATCTCTTCAAATCATTTTACACAGGGCACATTTGTCAGCCATTTTGGGGGAAATGGTGTTGAAATGGTAACTCCATTCTAGTTATCTTCTTTGTTGCATAGCTCCTGAAATACTAATAATGCATGTGTCAGTGTTTCTATTTCCCTAAACAAACATGATAATTCTTATTTTCACGTGTAAGTTAGTATTAATAATACTAATAACTTGCACATTGAAGGCTTATTTACCAGACACTGTGTCTTATTTCATTGACTTACTTTTTGGAACTTTCACAACACTTTAAGGATGAGATAGGTATTGATATTAGTACCTTGTTGCCAAAAAGGACACTGATGATGCAAAAAGACTAATAAGGTGTCCAAGTTCACACCACGATGTCAATGGCAGAATTAGAACCAGCCAGTTGGCCTTCAGAACCTATGCTCCTAGCCACCATGTTCTCTGTGAATGTTAATGCAGTCAATTCTCTGCCTTGTTTTATGTGTGTCTCTGCTTAAAGACATTTTTTTAAAAGATTGTATTTATTTATTTTCAGAGAAAGAGATGAAGAAGAATTAGAGAAACATTGATGTGTGGTTGCCTCTCATGTAACCCTTACCGGGGACCTGGCCTGCAACCCAGGCATGTATCTTGACTGGGTGCTTTGCAGGCCAACACTCAGTCCACTGATCCACACCAGCCAGGGCTGTTTAAAGACATTTTAATTAACCTATATTGTCGATTCATTAACATCGACATATCCACCAACAATAGCAAACTTCATTCATGCCTGAATGAAGTGTATCTAACGTGTATTTTCTTCACAAGGCACATCACAGCCCTCTCGCATTTAGGAACACTATGTAGTACTTCAGCACTATGCATGGAGGCCATTTTAAACAGCAAAATCACCCAGAAAAAGCACCAAAAAAAAGCACCACAAGAAAAAGCACCATATTTGCAAAAAAAAAAAAATAAATAAATAAAAATTGACACTAAATAGACCTAGACACTAAAGGACACTTCCTTACAATATGAAAACTGAAACCGGAAGGGAGGGTGACACCTTGTGTGACCCCAGCTGTGTGAGTGCATGTCCAGTGACTCCTGTTTCTTTGCCCCCCTGTACATGTCCAGGAAAAACTGGGAAAGTTCAGTGCATATTGATTTTGTGGTTACAAATAGATTTTAGTGGATAGGAAAATTCACACATATGGAACCCACGAATAATGAGGGTCTACTGTAATTGCTAAAACTCTTGAATATTCTGTCCTTTTTCAAGAGGAGTTTGAGGGAGAAGAAATGAATTACTGAGGCAGAAATGCATAATGGCTAAAGACCTGAGCTTAAAGACACATAGATCCATGTCTCCCACTTGTGAGAGGGGAAATTTACTTAATGACACTGCATCAGTTTCTTTAACCTGTAAAATGGGAGGTATGATAATAGTATCCATTCCTTGTGAGGGTTAATGATATAATGCACACAACCATGTACAACAATACTCAGTACTTAACTAATGTTAGTCATTACAATAATTCAAACATAGGCATAGGAATACTAATAGTACATTCAAACATTTAAACATAAGGTATAGGCAGCTGTTGTGTTGGTATTAGAAAGTTAGAGTTTTTCCTCTGACTGAAAAGTTAGGGTTGCAGTGGTGGGAGAAACTCCCAGCTTCACAGGAGAGTTCACTGGAGAGACCCACGGGGTCCTAGAACATACATAAATTCACCCACCCAGGAATCAGCACCAGAAGGGCCCAATTTGCTTGTGGGTAGCAGAGGAAGTGGCTGAAAGCCAGCTGAGAGGTAAGCAAGAGGCACTGTTTCCTCTCAGACCCCTCCCCCGCATACAGCATCACAACACAGCTACATAGGTTGCCCCACCCTGGTGAACACTTAAGGCTCTGCCCCTTACTACATAACAGGTACGCAGAGACAAAAAATATGTCCCAAATGAAAGAACAGATCAAGCTCCAGAAAAAATACAACTAAGTGATGAAGAGATAGCCAACCTATCAGCTGCAGAGTTCAAAACACTGGTAATTGGGATGCTCACAGAAATGGTTGAGTATAGTTGCAAAATAGAGGAAGAAGTGAAGGCTGTGCAAACTGAAATAAAGGAAAATGTACAGGAGACCAACAGTGGTGGAACAGAAACCGGGATTCAAATCAGTGGTTTGGAGCAGAAAAAAGAAATAAACATTCAATCAGAACAGAATGAGGAAACAAGAATTCAAAAAAATGAGGAGAGGCTTAGGAACCTCTGGGACAACTTTAAATGTTTCAGCATCTGAATCATAGGGGTACCAGAAGGAGAAGAGGAAGAGCAAGAAATTGAAAACTTCTTTGAAAAATAATGAAGGAGAACTTCCCCAATCTGGCAAAGGAAATAGACTTACAGGAAGTCCAGCAAGTTCAGAGAGTCCCAAAGAAGTTAGAACCAAGGGTGCGCACACCAAGCCCATCATAATTACATTACCCAAGATTAAAGAGGAGAGAATCTTTTTCAAAAAATGTATTTTATTGACTATGCTATCACAGTTGTCCCATTCCCCCCCTTCACTCCCCTCCACCCTGCACACCCTCTCCCACCCACATTCCCCTCTTTAGTTCATGTCCATGTGTCATACTTATAAGTTCTTTAGCTTCTACATTTCCCACTCTATTCTTGCCCTTCCCCTGTCTATTTTCTACCCACTGTCTATGCTACTTATTCTCTGTACCTTTTCTCCCTCTCTCCTCCCACTTCCCTGTTGCTAACCCTCCATATAATCTCTATTTCTGCAGTTCTGTTCCTGTTCTATGGTTTGCTTTGTTTGTTTTTGTTTTTGTTTTAGGTGTGGTTGTTAACAATTGCTGTCATTTTACTGTACATATTTTTTATCTTTTTTTCTTAGAGAAGTCCCTTTAACATTTCATATAATAAGGGCTTGGTGATGATGAGCTCCTTTAACTTGACCTTATCTGGGAAGTACTTTATCTGCCCTTCCATTCTAAATGAAAGCTTCTCTGGATAGAGCAATCTTGGATGTAGGTCCTTGCCTTTCATGACTTGGAATACTTCTTTCCAGACCGAGAAGGAGAGAATCTTAAAAGCAGCAAGAAAAAAAGAGACAGTTACCTACAAAAGAGTTCCCATAAGACTGTCAGCTGATTTCTCAAAAGAAACCTTACAGGCAAGAAGGATCTGGAAAGAAGCATTCCAAGTCATGAAAGTCAAGGACCTATATCCAAGATTATTCTACCCAGCAAAGCTTTCATTTAGAATGAAAGGGCAGATAAATCACTTCCCAGATAAGGTCAGTTTAAAGGAGTTCATCATCACCAAGCCCTTATTATATGAAATGTTAAAGGGACTTATCTAAAAAAAAGAAGATAAAAATATAAACAGTAAAATGACAAGAAACTCATAATGATCAACAACTGAACCTAATAAAACAAAAACAAACTAAGCAAACAATTAGAACAGGAATAGGACCACAGAAATGGAAATCACATGGAGGGTTATCAGAGGGGAGGGGGTTGGGGGAGGATGGGGGAAAAGGTACAGGGGGAAAAGGTAAAGAAACACAAATGTTAGGTACAAAATAGACAGGGAGAGATTAAGAATAGTATGGGAAATGGAGAAGCCAGAGAACTTAAATGTACAACCTATGGATATGAACTAAGGTGGAGGAATGCTGGTGGGAGAGGGGGGTACAGGGAGGAGGGGAATAAAGTGGAGAAAAAATAGAACAACTGTAATAGTATAATCAATTATATATATATGAAATTTAGGGTTTTCCTTTCCTGATATTAATGTCATTGGAGGAGCAAGTTAATGATGTTTTTGTATCTCAGCATGTATTTTAATAAAAATGGGAGATAATATTACCTACCTGGACAAGACTGTTGGTGAGAAACAAATGAAATTGTTTATGTGAAATCATTTTGTAATCTTAAAGGCATATATAGATATTAGGTAATATTATCATCATTATTGTTACATAGAGTGTTTATTGTTGAAATTAGTAATTGACAACTTAGCTATTTCACATATCATCTTTTAAATTGGATGTTTGAAAAAGTGTATATAATAGATGTGTACATTTTTAATAGTAATAAAATGACTGCCCAGGAGCTTATCATCCAATTTTATTTTTATTTTTTATTTTATTTTAATTGTTGTTCAAGTACAGTTTTATGCCTTTTACTCCCATCCTAGCCCACCCCCCAGTCCTCCCCACCTCCCTCCTGTTTCCACCCTCCCCCCTTTTTTTTGTCCACGTGTCCTTTATACTTGTTCTTGCAAACCCTTCCCCTTTTCCCCTGAAATTCCCTCCACTCTCCCCTGTGGTCACTGTCAGCCTGTTCTCTATTTCAGTGTTTTTGGTTATATTTTTGCTGGTTTGTTTGTTTTGTTGTTTAGGTTCCTGTTAAAGGAAAGATCATATGGTATTTGTCTTTCACCACCTGGCTTATTTCGCTTAGCATGATGCTCTCCAGTTCTACCCATGCTGTCTCAAAGGGTAGGAGCTCCTTCTTTCTTTCTGCTGCATAGAATTCCATTGCGTAAATGTACCATAGTTTTTTGATCCATTCATTTACTGACAGGCACCTAGGTTGCTTCCAACACTTGGCTATTGTAAATTGTGCTGCTATGAACATTGGCCCCTAGAGCAAGGGACATAAAGGAAAGAATAAACAAATGGCATCTCATCAAAATAATAAGCTCCCACGTGGCTAAAGAAAACAGTATTAAAATAAAAAGAGGACCAATCATATGGGAAAACATATCTGCCAATGACACCTCAGACAAGGGTTTAATCTCCAAAATATATGAAGCACTCACAAGACTCCACTCTAAGAAGACAAGCAACCCAATTTAAAAAAAAAAAAAATGGGCAAAGGACTTATCATCCAATTTTAGATGCAGGATGCTCCCAGTCCCTCCCAAGCACCCTGTTCCCACCCTGATCTCCCTTCTATACCATTCCACTCCAACCACTCACAACTGGGAATTTTGTGTTTATCTTTTCCTTACATTTAAAAAATGACTTTACCATCTAAGTGTATTTCTTAAAACTGTACAATTTTAAATTGGTCTGTTTTGGAACATTGTGCAAATGGACAATTTTTGTTATTGTTAACTTACTTTCGCTCCACTCCATGTTATGCTTCTGTGGTCTACTCGTGATGCTGCAGAAAACAAGTGGTTCATTCATATTCACCATGTACACTGTCCTGTTACATACACGGTGATGGAAGGAGGCTGGACTTGGGGTGGTGAACACACAATTCAGTGTACGGGGGATGTGTTGTAGAGTACACACCTAAAACCTGTGTAATTTTATTAACCGGTGTCAGCCCGTAAATTCAATTAAAAATAAATATTAAAACAAATAATTAAAATATTTATTAAAAAAAAGATTTTATTTATTTATTGTTAGAGAGAGGGGAAAGGAGGGAGAAAGAGAGGCAGAGAAACATCCATTGGTTGCCCCCAACCGGGGACCTGGCCTACAACCCAGGCACATGCCCTGACCAAGAATCAAGCCAGCCACATTTTGATTTGCAGGCTTGCATTTGATCCACTGAGCCACACCAGCCAGGACTAAAATATTTATTTTTCTAAATTAAAACACTAGTACATGCTCATTGTAAAAAGCAAATGTAGACATATATAAAGTAAAAAAGTTAAAATTCATTCTCTACTTCTCCTCTCCCCAAGGCCGTTTTGCAGGGGGTGATAGCTACTAACTGTAGGTGTGTATTCTTTTCAAATATTTGCTATGTACATGTAAGTATGTGTGTGTGTGTTCTGGTTTTGATCATGGCACACATTCATTTTAAACAGACATGTGATTCTGCAACCCATATTACTTAGTAACTTATCAGGTCATTTCTTCTGTATTTAATTTTTACCTCTTGGAATCCCATTCTCTACTTTATTGTTACAAAATATTTAAAACAGACAAATAAGTATACAAAAATATAATTGACATCAGCTTTATCAAGTTGTAACTGATCGACTTTATTAAGGTCTTAATAATTTGCTATATTTAATTCAGGTATTTTTAAAAGATATATACTCTTTCCCCCAATTTTTTATCTCCCTCTTTTCCCAGGTGTAATCACTTTTCTATACTTTCATTAAATATGTATAGCTCCATAAGCAATATGTACTTTTATTTTCATGATTTAAAATTTCATGTGAATAGTTTTTGATTTACTCTTACAAATTATTACTATTATTCTAAGAGTAATATAAAGAAGGGTGTAAGATAAAAAAGAGTGTTCCTACCTTTCCCTTATCTATTTCCCAGAAGTAACAGCCCCTGTTAAGAGTTTGGGATATGGTTCCATAACTATTTTATGTTTATCAAACCTAAATATTTTATATGCATTTTAAAATATAAACGACTTAATATTATACTTTTTCTTCTAAACCTTGCAATTTTTACTTATCAATTTACTTTTTCACATTGGAACATACAGATCAATCTAATTTTTAACAGGTACATAATACTTTATTGATCTAGGTACCACTTATTTATGGAATGGATCAATTCCAGATTGATGGACATTTATATTATTTCCATTTTAATCACAAAAATGCTGCAATAAATATTCCATATATCTTTGTGTACTTGTGAAGCTATCTTTATGATTTATGTTAAATGAAAAACAAATGTGCATACAAAAGCATACAAGTGTGCTATTTTTGAACCAGTGTTTTGGGTGCTTCCTGACTTAGCTAGTGTGGTGGTGTGAAGAGTGTGAGTTTGTAAATCATAAGTCCAATTCTGACTGCATCATCAACTGTATCTTTGGACAAATGATTTAATAAGTCCAGGAGTCAAAACCTGTCACGTAAAATATGAGATTTCAATTACAAATGCAGTAAGGTCCATTCTAAGTAAGAAAGATCTGTAAACTATGATTCAATCTCATTACAATTTTCATTGCTGAGTTTGTAGCAGCCCCAGGATTTAGCAAAATTATACTATAACACGTACCATTTTATCATAAAATAGATAACAGTACCCTGAGCAAAGGTAAATCAAAATTAAAAATTCTGTGATAAATAAATTTGTGTGTGGGGAAGAAGAAAGAGCTGGGACATGTTACTATTTTTATATTACTACTCTTTCGTATACATGTTACATATGACATATAAGGAGATAAGACAAGAAAACCACAACCAGTATTCTCATATTTAAATTACATGTAGAGCTAATCAAATATGAGATGGATTAAGCCTCCATAATTTCTAACAAAGGTGCTTTTGTTGAATTTGTTAGTTAAATAACATACACTTAGAAAGTCACACGTAGGAGAAAATTGGTTTTACAAAATCCAAGATGGCAGTGGACTAGGTGGAAGCTGCACTAACCTCCTCCCAGCACCAAACTGGAATTACAACTAAATTATAGAAAAATCATCCCGAATAACCCATTAAAGACTAGCTGGAGAGAGGCCTTATCACCAAGGACTTACAGAAGAAACCACATTCAGAACGGTAGAAAGAGTGGAGGCGTGAGAGGGCTGGCCAGGCTCCCACAGGCAGCAGCTGAAGTTCTGGAAGGATAGCTCAGCTAGGTGGATGGGGGAGGCGGTCCCCCTGAGAAGTACCATGTCTAAATACCAAGTCCGGCTTCACAGCTAGGGCACCAGAACCAAGAAAGGCACCCACATAACATCTGGATGTGCAAAGCAGCAGGGTTTCTGTCTGTCAGGGCGAAACAGCTAGAGACACAGCCACCCTCTGGAAGGGCCAATGTACAAAATTTCATTCACAGCCCGCTGACCTGTGCTCTGGCAGAGGGACACCCGTGTGAACTATAGGTGAATGAGGATTGTCAGGGATTGGTGGCTCTGGAGAGAGAACTGAAAGGTCCCTGTGCTGAGTCATTCCCCACACTGCAGAAGCCGCCTTCACCTTCTTCAGACAGAGCACTCCCCTCCAGGCAGCATCAGCTTGGGAGGAAGCAATAGCCCCACCCACTGAAATCACTCTCACCTCATCCTGTGGAGATTATGCACTGCTGAAGGACAGCTGGAGTCCTTTTCTGTGACTAAGCCTTATAGCCAGCCTGCAGGTGGAAGCACATCTCTGCTTGCTTTGAGATTTTGTTGACCCACCTCTGGGCCTGGTGTTGGTAAAAGCCAGCCTTGGTGCTGGTCCTTTATGCATGCACTCAGGCCCAGCAGAGGGAGCCACAAAGTGTGGATTGCTGATAGTTCCAAACAAGTTGCCCAGGGACAGTAACAGGAGGCTGTCTGACGTAGTTCTGCACCAGAGACCCTCCGAAGAGCCCCAGAACTGTAACCAAATGCAGGTCTGGCTGGCTACCTGCTAGTTGAAAAACCAATATTTGAGAGGTAGGTGCTGATGTGAAGGAAAGTGGTTTATTCAAATGCTGATCATCTGGAAGATGGGAGACTCTTGTGTCAAAGCCCATCTCCACATCTCAGTGGAGGCAGAGGTTTTATAAGGAAGCAGGGGAAAACAAAACGAAGAGATCAAGGGAGGGGGTTGAAAAGGGAGAGGGTTCCAATAAGGCAAGTGATGGTCCGGTGTGTGTCATCCTGGTTCAGTCATCCTGGCTTCACAGTTGAAGGTCAACAAATCTCCTGGAACTACAATTCCTGAAGGTTGAAGTCCATATCTTTAGAAGTTAGTTCCTAGGATTCTTATACAAACATGCTGTTTATCTATATACTACATACTAGCCAGAGTCACCACTTACAGAAACAATGTCAAAAGAATGTTGGGGTGTAATTTCCCACTATTACAATTTCCTACTGTTAGAGAACCGATACACCCAGTGGCCAGCTTTAGACAACAACAGACTAGGGTCCAATAAGCGTCACAAGCAGCATATCCATAGGGAGAGCTCAGCAGGCACCAAACCTTGCTGAAGGGAATTTTGCTTCATGTGATGAGCATCTGCTCAGCATCTTGCACACTGTGTTGGGGAATGAGCCTCACAGTTAACCAGCCTGAAGGTCGATCTCATGCATAAACAGGCCAATAGCAATGGAGACTCAGTTACAACAGGAGGGCCTACATAAAGCACACAAGGAACATACCTATTGTGGTGGGGGGCTCCACCCGCAGGGCCCTGCCCCGGGCCGCCATTGATGAGAATAAGTCTGCCAAGATATGATTTGCCTGGGGAGGAAATGTGGCCGAAGGAGAAGGACCTAAAGTCTTTTCCTCAATGTTTTTTTTTTTTTTTAAGATTTTTTTTTCCTTTTAGATTTTATTTATTTATCTTTAGAGGGGAAGGGAAGGAGAGAGGGAGAGAAACATCAATGTGCGGTTGCCTCTTGTATGTCCCCTGACGGGAACTGGCCTGCAACCCAGGCATGTGCCCTGACTGGGAATCGAACCGCGATCTTTCGGTTCGCAGGCCCGCGCTCAATCCACTGAGCTACACCAGCCAGGGCCTCAATGGGTTTTTATTAGGTTTGTTTTGCACAGGAATACAGGTTAAGCTCATTAATCATTATCAGGCAGTAAGGATCAAACAACAGATAACATACAAAGAATTCTGAGGGCCTATTTTGAGTCAGGGTCAGATAGCTAAAGAGCAATAAAACTGAGGAACCAACTCACTTCTTGCTTGGACCCTTATTTGATTGAGAACATTTTAAACAAAGCAGGTTTCACAGGATTTTACATATTCTTTCTTAGGCCTGATAGCCCTAGGGAACCCGCCCTTTCCAGCACAGGGCGGTACCCACTTCCAGCATTGTTTTAGGCTTAAGGCATTGTCTCAGGCTTAAGTCAGGCAGGGGAAGTAAGGCAGCCAAGAGATTACAACGCTTCTTTCAGACAGAATGAGGACTCAAGCTATGTCAAAGCTGAGGGTCCATCACGCCCTTTTGTAATAGCCCCCCAAGTCCTTCCTTGGGGCCTCCACATGATCATGCCTGTCTTAGGTTGTTCCCCCCTTGGGGAATCTTACCCGTCATTGGCTAACCGATCAAGCATTGGGGGCCAGTTATGGATGAAGCAAAAGGAGCAGAAGCGACACTCCTTCCAGGGAGATAAGCTTTGTCTCCTTAGTGGCTTATGGTCCAAAGGTCACTCATTCAGCCTTAGTCACGGAGGGGGGGGGGGTGCGGGGGTTACAGCTCCTGAAACCGGGCAGGGTGGTTTCCAACAACCTATAGCACTCAGCTCAGGTAAGCAGGCAGATTGCGCCACTGAGTCCTACAGGACACCTACTACATAAGGCCACCGTCCCAAGACTGGGAATCATAGAAGATCTATGTAATAGATAGAAACAAACACAAAGAGGCAACCAAAATGGGGAGACAAAGAAACAGGCCCCAAAGAAAAGAACAAGAGAATTCTCCAGAAGAAGAGCTAAATGAAATGGAGGTAAGCAATTTATCAGATATATAGTTTAAAGTAATGATGATAAGGATGCTCAACAGCATGAAAAAGAACATAGAAACCATGAAAAAAGACCAGTTCAGAAATGAAAGATGAAATACTGAAATAAAGGATACACTGGAAGGAATAAACAGTAGGTTGAATGAAACAGATGATCGAACCAGCAATTTGGAAGACAAGGTAGGAAAAAAAGCACCCAATCAGAGAAAAACTAACACCTATCCTTCTCAAACAATTCCAAAAAATTCAAGAAGAGGGAAGACTCCCAATCCCATTATATGAGGTCAGCATTACCCTAATTTCAAAACCAGATAAAGATACTACAAAGAAAGAAAATTATAGGCCAATATTCTTGAGGAACATACATGTTAAAATTCTCCAAAATATTGGCAAACTAAATCCAACAATTCATTAAAAAGATGATACACCGTGTGCAAATTTCACACACACACAAAAAAAAAAAACCCACAAAAAACCCTACTAGAACTGATAAAAGAATCAGTAAAGTAGCAGGATACAAAATTAATACCCAGAAATCAGTTGCATTGTTATAGGCCAATAATGAACAATCAGAGAGGGAAACTAAGAAAACAATCTCATTCACAATTGCTTAAAAAAATACCTAGAAATAAATTTAACTAAGAATGTAAAAGACCTGTACTCAAAAAAGTATAACATACTGAAGAAAGACCTTGAAGAAGATACAAATAAATGGAAGCAGACACCATGATCATGGGTAAAGAGAATTAACATGCCCTGGCTGGGTGGCTCAGTTGGTTGGAGCATCATCTCATACCAAAAAGTTGTGAGTCCTATTTTGGTTGGGGCATATACCTAGATTGTGGGTTTGATCCCCTGTCAGGTTGCATACAGAAGGCAACCAATTGATGTTTCTGTCTGTCTGTCTGTATCTCTCTTTCTCCCCCTTCTTCTCTAACATATCCTTGAGTGAAGATTATAAATAATAAAAAAGGAATTAATGTAATTAAATTGTCCATGCTACCCAAAGCAATCTATAGATTCAGTGCAATTCCTATTAAGATACCAATGGTGTATTTCACAGAACAAGAATAAATATTCCAAAAATTTATATGAAACTACAAAAGACCCTGAATAGTGACAGTGATCTTGAGAAAAAGAATCATGCTACTTAATATAAACTATACTACAAAGCCATACTAACCAAAACAAGGTGGCACAGGCATGAAAACAGACATATAGCTCACTGGAACAGAATACGGAGCCCAGAAATAACCCACACTTTCAGTCAGTTGATATTTGACAAAGGAGGCAAAAACATGCAATGACTTAAAGACCATCTTATCTATTCAATAAATGGAGCTGGGAACACTGGAAGATACATGCAAAAGAAAAAAAATCAAACTATCGATAGACCACTGCCTTATACCACACACAAGAATAAACTAAAAATGGATTAAAGACTTAAATGTTAAACTTGAAACCATAGAAATCCTAGAAAAACACAGACAGTAAAATCTCAGACACAGCTTGTAGCAATATTTTTTCTGAGATATCTCCTTAGGTAAGGACAATAAAAGAAAAAATAAACAAGTGGGAATACCGATAACTAAAAAGTTCTTTTTTGTACAGCAAAGGAAAACATTAACAAAATAAAAGACAACCCATTGAATGGGAGAATATATTCACTGAAACACCTGATAAGGGGTTAATATCTAAAATACATAAAAAACTTAGAAACTCAACTCCAAAAAAAATCTAGTTAAAAAATGGGTGAAGGACCTGAATAGAATCTTCTCCAAAGAAGACATACACATGGCCAATAGACATATGGAAAGATCCTCAATGTTACTCATCATCAGCAATATGTAAATTAAAACCACAATGACATATCACCTCACACTTATCAGAATGGCTATTATCAATAAATCAATAAACAACATATTGATGAGGCTGTGGTAAATGAAGAAACCTTATACGTTGTTGGTGGGAATGCAGATTGGTGCAGCTGCTGTGAAAAGTAGTATGGAGGTACCTCAAAAAATTGACAATGGAACTGCTTTATTATCCAGTGATTCCACTTCTGGGAATTTTTCCAAAGAAAACCAAAACACTAATTTGAAAGAACATATGCACACTTATGTTCATTGCAATGTTATTTACAAGAGTCAATATTTGGAAGCAACCCAAGAGTCTATCAGTAGGTAATTGAATGCAACAGCCATGGTACATTTACACAACGGAATACTACTTGGTTGTAAAAAAAAAAAAATTTTACCCTTTGGCACAGCATGGATGGACATGGAGAACATTAAGCTAAGAGAAATAAGCCAGTCAGAAAAAGACAAATAGCATATGATTTCACTCATATGTGGAATCTAATGAATGAACTGAATTAAGCAAAATAGAGACAGACTCAGATAGAGAACAGACTGACAGCTCTGGAGGGGGTCTGGAGATGTGGAGGGATTTAGCAAAAAATAATTAAAAAGAGAAAGCACTCATAGATGTGGACAACAGTGTGGTGATTGTGGGGTGCTGGGGGTTGGTGGAGGTGGAGAGAGTATAGGAGAAATAAATGGTGATGAAAAAAATAAAAGAAAAATATAGCTTTATTTTTCGGGCAGTTAATCTATTCTCCAACCCAAAAGTTTTGAATTGTGTAGCTACTACCACCTAGTGGTGGGTATAGATAAATTCCTGCCAAGATATTTTAATTTTCTTGATTGGGAAGAACAAATTATTCCTCAGGATTTTCTATGTATGTAATGATGTCATCCATATTCAAGTCAGTTTTATTTCTTCCTTTTCAAACTGTATCCTTTTTCTTTTTCTTGCCCTATTTTATTGTCTAGGGCCTCTAGGACAATATTTTACAGAAGTGGTAAGAGCATAACACTTGCCTTGCTCTTCATTTGTTCTTTATCTTCTGGGAAAAGCATCCTGCATTGGCTGATGTGGCTCAGTGGGCGGAGTGCCAGACTATGATCCATAAGGTCACTGGTTTGATTCTCAGTCAGGGCACAGGCCTGGGTTGTGAGCCAGGTCCCCAGCTGGGGGTGTGCAAGAGGCAACTGATTGATGTTTGTTTGGCTCATTGATGTTTCTCTCCCTCTCTTTCTCACTCCCTCCCCCTCTCTCTAAAAAATAAATAAAAATTTTTAAAAAAGGAAAGCATCCAATCTTTAACTATTAAGCAGGATGTTAGCTGTAGGTTTCTCATAGATGTCTTTCATCAGACTGAGGAATTCCTCTTCTATTCTTAGTTTGCCCAGAGGGTTTTTGATGTTGTTTTTGTTTGTTTGTTTTTAAATCATGAGTAAATATTGAATTTCCTCATATTCTTTTTTTCTGCTTCCATTGGGATGATTATGTGGGTTTTCTTTATACTGTTAACATGGCGTATTATACATACTGGGTTTTGAAAGTTAAACTAATCTTAAAATTCATAGGGAGTAAATCCCAATTTGCCATGGTGTATTATCCTTTTTATACATTGCTGGATTTGATTTGTTGGCATTTTGTTAAGAATTTTTGCTCATGAGGAAATACTGGTCTACAGTTTTCTTGTATGTTTTTCGTCTGGTCTTGGTATCAAGGCAATTGTCTCATAAAATTTAGTTGAAAGATGTGTTTTCCTCTTCTGCTAGAGTTTGTATAGGATTTATATTATTTCTTTTTTAATTAGATTTTGTTTATTTATTTATTTTTGGAGAGAGGGAGAGAAACATCAGTGTGTGGTTGCCTCTCACATGGCTCCCTCCTGGGGATCTGGCCTGCAACCCAGGCATGTGTCCTGACTGGGAATTGAACTGGCGACCCTTTGGTTCAGAGTCCATGCTCAATCCACTGAGCTACACCAGCTGGGGCATATATATTATTTCTTTTTAAAGTGCTTGATTGACAATGAGCTGAACCAGTTGGGAAGGTTTTTAGTTATTAATCCAATTCCTTTAATAGATTTAGAGCTATTCAGATATTCTTTGTCTTCTTGAATTACTTTAGGTAAATTGTGTATATCAATGACCATTTCATTTAAGTTGTTGATTTGTTGGCATTAAGTTGTTCATAATATAGAGATGTGAACTTTCACTTTTCATTTGATACCCTTGCATACTCTTTGACTTTTTTTGTTGTTGTTAGGGTCCTGAAATGGGGGACTCTGGAGAAATGGCCAAATTAATAAACGATTAAATTGAAATAGAGATTTTGT
Source organism: Glossophaga mutica (assembly GCA_039655065.1). Lineage (NCBI taxonomy): Eukaryota > Metazoa > Chordata > Mammalia > Chiroptera > Phyllostomidae > Glossophaga > Glossophaga mutica. The sequence continues at coordinate 22,607,271 of CM077304.1, read as the reverse complement.
ATTATTCGGTGATTAGTGCCTACTGTGTAAAGGGCATTGTGCTGAGTGCTGAGAAAGCAAAGTTCTTGCCTTTATGGAGCTTATGGTTTAGCAGGAGTTATCTGAAGTTTTAGGTACAACATAATGGTATAACGGAAGCAAGTGGAAGCATTAGAGAAAATTCATCTAAACGTCCCAGCAAAGTTACAGACCTGGTATTATTTGAGTTGATATGTGAATGTATCAGTTCGCCAAATTGACAAGCTACAGGAGAGTGTTTAAGGTAGAAGGTTTAATGCATGGAAAGGTATGAAGAACTTAAAACAATTTAGGGAGTCAGAAGTAGTTGAGGATTACTGAAATTTTAAGTGAAAGTTTGCTGGTTTGTTTTATTTTAAATCTTGGATCCATTTTTATAGCTTTAATATAGAGGTTTATATATATATACACATATATGTGTGTGTGTGTATATATATATATATATATACGTATATCTAGTGCAAAGCATCCTATGGTCATGGATTTGCCATTCACCATTTCCGCTTGATAGACGTTCATGTTGTTTCTATTTTTTTCCACTAACAATGTAGTAATACTATTAATTGTACATACATCTTTGTGCATATAAGAATTTCTCTAAAATACCTATTAGTGGATTTGCTAAACTGAAGGTTATGTGCAATATATTGATCAGTTCTGTTAAATTTTCTCTCAACAATTCCGTACCAGTTAACATTCCTGACAACAGTATATGAGAGCCAATTCCCACACCTTGCCGGGATAGATACTGTAATTCTTTTTGAATTTTGATATATCGCTTGCCTAGATAGATTAGGGACAGGTTAAGTGGTGAAAATCAATACTGTTATAGTCAGACAGACTTGAGTTCTATCTTGGTTTTGCCATTTGCTATCCGTGCTAACTAAATCTTTTTAAGTGATGGCACGTTTACATTTGGAGTGCATAGGAACATATTTACAGAGTTCAGTAGGCTTTGATCATTAGAACTGGGAACAACTAGTTGCCACTAAACAGTTCACTATGCTTCCTTTGTGAGGAATTACGTTGATCTCACTTAAAAGTTTAACAGGATCAACTTTTCCAAAAAGAAAACCAGAATACACAACTAAAAGTGCGGCATACTATTTCAACAGGTGCTGTTGTGGATAATATGAGAATAAAGGATGCTACTGGGTAGTCAGACTGGGCATTTTTAACATTTGGATCTGGAGGGTTAAATCCATCATGTCCAGGACTGGATCATACATTTCCTGTAGGCACTTATTGACGGGTGGATTTCCGCCACCCGGGAAACTGCGGCCTAGAAGCGACTCTTGAAGGAAAAAAAATTCGCCAGATTTCAAGACGGTCCTTGTCCTTCCAGAGCATCGCGGGCACCTGCCAGGAGCAAGATGGCGCTCTCCCCCATTACTTCGTGGGGATGGGGATTTCCTAAACGTGCGTCACGCACTAGGATGGCATCTTTGCCATTACCTAAGATGGTAAATCGCGTAGCCTCACCGTCTCCAGGTTTCAATATGGTTTCCCTAGCCCGCACCACCGGAGGTTAATCTCCTGGACCAAGCTAAACCGGAGCGGAAGTAGCGCAAACGGAAGTTGCTGCGTACCCGAAACTCCCCGCCCCCCTGTGGTCCCCGTTTCTACGCCCCGCCCCCAGTGGCGCGGCGAGCAGAGCCAAGATGGCGGCGGAGTTGGAGTACGAGTCCGTCCTGTGTGTAAAGCCCGACGTCAGCGTCTACCGTATTCCGCCCCGGGCCTCCAACCGCGGTTACAGGTACTAAACTACAGCACGCGCGTACTCGGTAGGGGGGACAGTTTCCTTCTGGCGCTGCTCGTCCAGGCCATTGCCCCACCTTTGGGTTGTCGCCTTGCTTGCCTCCCCACCTTTAGTGTTATCGCCCTGTCTTCCTGCAATTCCGCCACTCTTGACTGCAGTCATCCTTGTTTCCTCTGGTTTAAAAAATATTAGCCTGCATTCTCCCATCCTTCCTCCCCCGGATCTCTCTGGGTTACCCATCTGCGCCCCATCATCGACATCCAGTTCTGTCTGCTCCGTTGCCAGTCACCCTTCGTTTGCTCTTCCTGCGCCCTTTAGTTGGACTGTCACCCTCATCCAGCCCCATTGCCAACACTCCGGGCACACGTGTGAATAATCACTGCGTTCTTGACCACTCTCGGGATGATCCAGTCTATCTTTTGTGCTGTTGTCAGTCTTGCCACCAGATAACATCCACCAGTTGGTTTTCTTTGCAGATCTTTTGCCAGTGGGCAAAGGTTATTTATGATGATAGGTTTTCCAATGGTTGTCCATCTTGTTTCTCTTCAGTATGTTTTCTTGATGTTTATACAGTGTTTTTTATCTTCTTCCTTCTCTCTCCTATAGCTTTTCCCTTCAGAGTCAACACAGCCTTTTCTCTGTAGGGCTAACTAACCACCTTGCTATTCAATGCCTGTGAGGGTCGGAGGATGCTGTAGGAAGTTACAAAGTCAGTAGTGGGAAGAGTTAACATGTAACTCGATGGGTTACATGTTAAAAAAGCATGACTGTGAGCCCTGGCAACTTAATAGCTGTGTGGTCTTGGACAAAGTTCTTATCCTCTCCAAGACTCATTTTGCTCATCTGTAAAGTAGGGGGAAAAAGTTAATGATAATAAAACCTGCTGTAGTTATATTATATACCTCAGAGAAGTTTTTGGAGGGTTAAATGAATTAGGAAACAGTAAAGCAGTTTGATATCAAATATATGATATTGTATTTATTCCTCTTTCTGACCCATATCATCATCATGATTTTTCCCTTGGCATTTATTATTGCCTTGGCTGAAAAGTTATCCTCTCCCCTATGTCCATTGTTTTGCCTTTGGAGTAGAGGTTCATTCCTCATGAATCGGTGTCTTCGTGTTTGCCAACCTTTGTACTGAACACATGTCGTACCTTTTGACAAAGAGGCAGTCCTAATTTCATGCTTTCAGTGAGACCCCAAATTAAAGTATAAATAGGAATCTACATGCTTTTTGATGGTAGTATTATATGTGTGACTCATCTGAGACATCACCTCCTTTGGGAAGCCCTCCTGGACCCTTCCATTCTGGCTTAGTTGTGCTGTCTGTGCTTCCATAGCATCTGTTTGCCACTATCACAGTGCTCTTCCTTCGGTATTGTAACTGATTGGTCTCTCCTGTATCTCCAGACTAGACTATGAGCAATTGGAAGTCTTTTAATTTTACATTCCCAGGGCTTGGCACCTTGGCGCAGTGTCTGGCATGCAGTGGGCACTCTGTAAAGGCTGACTGTAAGAAGAAATTAGTAGGTTACACTTTATCACATAAAATAGCATTCATTGAAGTGTTAAAAAAGGAAAATAGCTCAAGCCTTTCTACTTTAGGTGTTAAGATTTCTTAACGGATGTGATCCACGTTGAAGTGGGGTTCTATTCCTTTTCTTCTACTTTAACTTTTTAAAAGACCTACCTTCTTTCACTCATCTGCATGCTCTACCTTCATTTACTAGTTTAACTGTAGCCTTTATCCTTATGTCAGTTAACTGCACTGAGCCATCAAAGCAGTTTCTTAATTTTTCTCTTTTACTCTTAGTGTAGTGAATGAGTATCACACAACTTAAGTTTGAATCGTGATTCTCAATTATTTGCTGTGTTACTTTTGGCCAGTCACTTAACCCTTGAGTTTTAGTTTCCTGATCTGTAAAAATGGGTATAATACCAACTACCTTGCGGATCCTCTTACTTAATTTTCATAAGAATGGGCATAATAAATGCCTGATAAATATTACTTTCCTGTCTTGTGTGGATAATCTTTTTTGTTGTGTATCAGGTCCCATTTTACATTTTAAGCATGATTTATTCACTAGGCCACCATTAGAGGAAAAACAGCTTTTTAGGAAGCAGGAGGAATCCTTTCTTTTAGTAACTAACGGTGCCAGAGGGAATGAATGACTGTGTGATTCAGCTAGTGTAAGCTGTTGCTTTCCAGACTGTCGCTGAGCAGACAAATGGAAGGAAAATTCTTGATTTGGTGAAAAACTTTATAAATAGTTAGAAATTGGTTTCTCAATCTATAAAACATTTTAAAATTCATTACTACCCTTCTCCCCAACTAAATTAGTATTGAATTCTATAGTGTGTTTTAATGTGATAACAAAGAAAGCTGGACTTTGAACTTAGGCATTATTAGTTACTGTATTATTGTCTTTTTCTTCATTTAGAGAGGGACCTATGATAGAATTTTCATGCTTACTTCATATGACTGCTGTAAGGATTTATTGCTAAGGTAAATGAAAATTTGTGAGGTTTAGAGTATTGTCAGAAGACCAGCCAAATCAAGAATTCTTTAGGCTAGGGCTTGGGAGTGGGAGAGGAACTAAGGCTGAAGGTTGAGGGAAACGGCTGCCATGAATATCATTCACATATGCAGAATTTGTTAGACACTGACCACTAGACACGTGATAACTGAGACAAGGAGCCTGTCCAGAGAAACACATCCAGTAGGCTGGTTCCCAATATTTTCAATAGCGATTTCACTATGTCTGTCTCTTTCTAGTGTGGTAGAATAAGTAACAACTCGATTAAAAATATTTTTTTTAAAAGACTTTATTTTGTTTTTAGAGAGAGGGGATGGGAGAGAGAAAGAAACATTGAGGTGAGAGAGCAAAACATTGATCAGTTGCCTCTCATACCTCTCATACGTGCCCCAACCGGAGACTGAACCTACAACCCAGGCATGCGTCCTGACTGGGAATCAAACAGGCAACCTTTGGCTTTGTGGAATGACACCCAACCAACTGAGCCACACTGGTCAGGGCTCAGTTTAAAAAGTGTAATTGATGGGACCTCTAGAGCACTCTAATCTGGATCAGATTCAGTACTACCGAGTCTTTGAGAGCAGGGCATCAAGAGAGAAGGACATGACAAGGATTTATCTTAAAAATCCTGTAAAACCTGTGCTGATTAATTTTTACTTTCCTCCTTTCCACCTTTTGCTTATCCTGTTGTTAAACTCATGCTTCAGATTTACCCTGTTGTTACCTTTCTAAGCTGGAAGTTTTGTCCTCAGGTCCCAAAGGGATGAATTATTAATAACTTTTACTTTGTCCTCCCTTTTTAATACTCTTGGCAAACAATCACAAATGCGATGTTTTATAAATTGGTCATATTTAAATGTCTTAGATTTCATTCTAATTCATTTATAACATAGATGATCAATCATCGTTTTCTAATGTTTTATGAACATTCGAACATTTGTATGTTTAGCCCACATGTCTTTCCTGAACTCTAGACTTATGTATTCAACTGTCTACTCTATATCTTCTCTTGAAAATCTACTAGACATCTCAAATTCAGCATATCCAGATCTTTCTTCTCATACATGCTCTATGTCGCCTTTCTTGGCTCGGTTCTTGGTAGCTTCTTTGCTAGGGCTAAAAACCTGGGAGTTGTTCTCGACTTCTCTTTCTCTTCAGTCTGGTAGAAAGCTTGCTGCCCTTACCTTAGCTGTATCCAGAATCTACCCACTTCTGCTACCGTTTCTTCCTAGTCATCATCATGCATCTTCCTAGATTTCTGCAGTAGTCTCCTAACTAATCCCCCTGCCTCAGCACTTATATCCTTACACTGCTTTTACACACAGCAAAGTAATTCTTGTAAAAGGGAGATCATGTCACACCTTTGCTTAAAATCTGTAAAAGCTCCTCTTTCACTCAGAGTAACAGCTAAAGTTCTTACAGTGGCCTCTAAGGCCCTGCAGGACCAAGCCCTCTCTTAGCTCTCCCACCTCATCTCTCACTTTATTCTCACTCCAGTGGCCACCTTGCTTGAGGGCAAACATTCCAGCAGGCTCCTACCTTAGCAACTTTGCACTGGCTGTTCCCTGTGCCTTACCCCCAGTTGTCTGCATGGGTAACTCTTCCTTCCTTCACAGTTTTGTTCACATTCACCTTGTTAAGAAGGCCGGCTCTGACCACCCTCTTGATTACTGCAAACTGTTTACTCTCCCACTACTCTCCCAGTCCCCCTTCTCTGCCTCTGCATTTCCTTTTTACCTTTGTACTTAGCACCTTCTGAGATACTAGTTATTTGACTTATTTATATGTCTTTTTTTTACTGTCTGTTTTCTATTAGAATGTAAGCCTCATGAGGGTGGGAGCCTTTGCTCTGTTGGCTGTTGTATCCCAAACACGTAGAACAGTGCCTGTAAATACTGGTTGAACCCATTGGACGGTAATATTATTGGACTCCAGAATCCTCCAGTAGTAACACTGTTCTCTTTTTTGTTGTGGACTGTGCGTAATATGAGTTATCTATTTAAAGGGGATCATGAGCTATCCTTATTGATTATTTAATAGGTAGAAAGAATAAGTAATCCAGGACAGGGACAAAGAAATATGGCAAATGATTCTGCATAGGTTGTTAGTATATTAAAGATATGGACCTGAGGCCTGAGGCTTCCCATTTTCCTATCGTAGGGCATCTGACTGGAAATTAGACCAGCCTGATTGGACTGGTCGCCTCCGAATCACTTCAAAAGGGAAGATTGCTTATATCAAACTCGAGGATAAAGTTTCAGGTAATCTATGTTGGTGACCCTCTAACATGTTAAGGATACTGTTTTGGTGTGCTTTTGTAAGTACTTTCAAGTTGGGGACCGAAATGGAAATACTTGTTAAGTGGAGTTTTAGATTTTTGCTTCCTTTGCTCAAAGAAGCCTTTTTCTTACCTGTCAGGGGAGCTCTTTGCTCAGGCACCAGTAGAACAGTATCCTGGTATTGCTGTGGAGACTGTGACAGATTCCAGCCGCTACTTTGTAATCCGGATCCAGGATGGGACTGGTAAGGGATCTGAGATGTGGAATGCAGTGAGATCAGGAAAACAGTGGATGCACTTCAATGAAAGTGTCTCAATTGCATTTATCACACTTGAGTTTACTAAATTTTTCCTCCCATTTCTCCATAATTAACTATAGTTGCTAAAAGAGAAGGATTAACATGTTATTTGTAATAGATAATGAACGCAAGTTCAAGATGTGGTAATTAATAGGTAGATGTAAATAAATCAAAATGTATATCTAACAAAAGAATTTACACTTATTGCCCATCCATTGTTTGTGGTGGGTTTTGGAGGGACTATCTTAAATTATCTGTATTGGAGCAACCATTATCTTTTCTCCATAGTAAGTATCAGAGATTGGCAAACTTTTTCTGTGAAGAGACAGACAATAAATATTTTAGGATTTGTGGGCCAGGTGGTCTCTATTGCAGCTGCTCAGCTCTGCTGTCCTGTGAAAGCAGCCGTCAATAACAGGTATACAAGTTGCTGTGGCTGTGTTCCAGTGAAACGTGATTCACAAAAACAAGCCATGGCAGCATTTGGACTACAGGCCATATGTAGTTTGCAGACCCCGGTCTGGGAGAAAATGATTCACATTCCCAGACTTCAAGTAGGGTAACTTCTATTTTCAGTGGGTAGAGTTTGCCACTCTGAGTATTCCTGTCTTTTACCCAGGGCGCAGTGCTTTCATTGGCATTGGCTTCACAGATCGGGGTGATGCCTTCGACTTTAATGTCTCCTTGCAAGATCACTTCAAGTGAGTAAAGCTTGTCCTTAGTTACCAGGTTAAATAGTTTTGGGAAAGTTGCCTCTCAGTTGAATGGGGACTGTCTCTTTTAGCTCCTGGTTTAGCTCCTGGTTTCTTTATTTGGTAAACTAGTTTATTATGAATATAAATTTTTCCATTCACTGTTTCCTTACATTATTTTCGTACCTATTTTATCTTCCTTATAGCCCAGAATGTGTTTGATCCCTTGCACAGTAGTTTGAATGGTGCTTTTGTTTATGCCTTTGGGGAATTTGCTGTTACTTTTAGTGGCTGAGAAGGCATACAGTAACCAGCGGGCTGTATGTAGCATATGTGGGAGTTACATACCAGGTTTGTTACTTTGTGTAACTGACATGTTTTGTGCCTATTGCACCGTTTCTTCAGCCCACCTGACTTTGGTGTAGCTCTAGTGGAAAGCACCATGCACGTTGGCAGCTTCCTACCTCAAGGGCAGACATACTTTTGCTTTTCTGCTGTAGGACTCTCGGAAATTGTGGAAGGCCACTCAGTTAGCAAAGGAGTGCAACCTGGAAGAACTGAGGAGTTAACACCCTCCCAGGGGCAGCCCTCAACCCTCGGGGATGGGAATTGGTGGCTAAATGCCTTCCTTTGGAGAGACAAATCTAATACACAGTCTGTCTGGCTCCTCAGAGGAGTCTGAGCCCTGGTTGCCCTCTTTCTTGGCTTTTTTTTTTCTTTCTCAGATCTTCATCCTTCCTCACTTTCTGAAATCCTGTTTTACATAAAATAGCTCTACTCAAATTTGTATGTCAGACTCTGCTTTCAGGGAATCCCAAGTTAAGATAACTTACTCTTTTGCTGAAGGTGGGTAAAGCAGGAATCTGAGATTTCCAAAGAATCTCAGGAAATGGACACACGTCCCAAGTTGGATCTGGGCTTCAAGGAAGGACAGACCATCAAGTTGAGTATTGGGGTGAGTATGCTTTCTTCCCTCCTTTCCTGTATTTCCATAAGCCTGTAACTTCTCTTTTTTCTCTTGCTCTCCCTCTTTTTTTCTTTTATAGAACATTACAACCAAGAAAGGAGGCACTTCTAAGCCCAAGACTGCAGGGACTGGGGGCCTAAGCTTACTCCCACCCCCACCTGGAGGCAAAGTCACTATTCCCCCACCTTCCTCAGTTGCCATCAGCAATCATGTCACTCCACCTCCCATTCCAAAGTCCAACCATGGAGGTAGTGATGCAGGTAAATTTCTCTAGTACTTTTAACTTTCAGAAATCATACCTTAGGTTATAATTGGATAACACCTGTTTGCCAAGGAGAGTGCTGATGTTTTTTCTATTAAATGGCACTTGGTACTGCCAGGGTAATTCAGGCAGCCTCTACCAAGGGATCAAAGCTTTTCTAGTGAACTGAGAGTCATGGTATGTGGTAGGTTCTTCACAGAAAATGCGTATATATTAAAAAGATTATTTCCTTCATTGCGCCTTGTTTAGATGCTAGTAGGTCTGAGAGTCTGATGGACCAAGTTTTCAGGTATGGCTCTGCTACCTTGTATCTGAATGTGCTTGGCAACATTACTTAAGTTCTGTGAGTATCAGTATCCTTACCTGCAAAATGGAGAAGTACAACCGCCCCAGCTTACGAAGGTTCAGTGATAGACTGTGCCTAGTACAGTACTCGGAACACGGCAGCCATTTAGTGGTTGGTATTTCTTAACCCTTTTCTTCAGGAGGGCAGTGGGGAGAAAATGAGACATCTGGGTTTGTGAATTCATTTTTGTTCTTCCTTACTATCTGGTGGGAAAAAGAATAGATGGTTATTTCCATTTAAAGAATGAGAACTTTAGAACTCAGAAAGGAATTTTCTTAAGACTAGAGAACCAGATATTATGATCAATGAGTTATAATAAATGTCAACAGAAGGCTAGGGATAATATCTAAGATTTAAAAATTTTTTTAATTTAAACTTTTTATTACAGGATAAGTATATATTCACGTGCAGTTGTAACAATAATACAAATAAATCCCTTTAACATTTACCCAGTCTCCCTTAATAGGGACATTTTGCAAAACTGTAATCTAATATTACCACCAGGAAATTGACCTTGATACCATCTACTGAGCTTACTTTGATTTTATCAGTTTTATGTGTTTTCATTTGTGTGTGTGTGTCCTGTGCAGTTTCACTGTGGGCAGGTTCCTGGACGCACCAGCACAGTCAGCATAAGGAACAGTTTCGTTGCTATAAGGACCCCTTGTGTCGTTCTGTTAGAGTCACACCACCCCGCCCCTCCCCCCAGCCTCTTCCCTTCCTCTCCCTCATCCTCATGCTTCCCTCGTCTCTAACCCTTGGGAATTACTAATCTGTTCTCTATCTCTGTAATTTTGTCACTTCAGGAATGTTACATAAATGGAGTCAGATAGTAGTCAGTTTTCAGTCTTTTTCATCTCACGGCTCACGTAAACTAATTACTAAAATTGTGCGACACACCAAAAAATGTATTTTTTGCTGTTCTGAAAAAAAAAATAGGTACAATTTTGATTCATTCACACTGGACAGCTATTGTTGTGTTGGCTGTTGTCATTTTTTTTATTTGGCACTTTAAGGGAAAAGAGGTCGGTGCCCCTGACTGAGTAGTCAGGTATTACATGTTTTAGAAAATTGTTGCAGCCCTGGCTGGTATGACTTAGTGGTTTGAGTGCCAGCCTGTGAATCAAAGGGTTGTTGGTTCAGTTCCCAGTGTAGGGCACAGGCCTGGGTGGGGCCAGGTCCCCAGTAGGGGACCTGATGTGCAAGATGCAGCCACACACTGATGTTTCTCTCCCTTTTTTTCTCCCTCCCTTCCCCTCTAAAAATAAATAAATAAAATCTTAAAAAAAAAGTTGTTGCAGCTCACTGGTTGAAAATCGCTGATACAGTATATAATCTTTTGGGTTGGTTTTTTACACTCAGCATAATTCCCTTGAGATCATCCAAGTTGGTATATCAGTAATTTCTTTCCATTCATCGTTTCATAGTACTCCATGGTTTGGATGTGCCAAAGTGTGTTTGACCATCACCCATGTGGAGACATCTGAGTTGTTTCAGTTTTTGTCTGTTACAGATAAAGCTGCTGTATATAGATTGTGTGAACGTAAGTTTTTATTTCTAAGATTTTATTATGTTTCTCCTTTTTTTTCTTCTCTTATCTTGTATTCAGATATCCTTTTAGATTTGGATTCTCCTGCTCCTGTCACGACACCAGCACCGGCTCCAGTTTCTGTGAGCAATGACTTATGGGGAGACTTTAGCACTGCCCCCAGGTACGGCCACAGTGCAGCCCGCGTACTCTCATTCGGGGTGTGGGTGGTGTGCGCAGTCAGATGGAGTCTGTGATCTGGGAAAGCAGCATTTGTAGGTCGTAGAGTCTCTGGCAGGAATTCTAGGTAAGGAAGTGTAACTGCTGGGGGTGGGGTGTAAAAACAAACCGTAGGATGAAGTTAGGGTGGGATATTTCAGGCCTTGGTAAGTAGAATTGCTGTGAAACATAGTTTTAGGGATTCTGGGCAGCAGTTTCTTTGAAACTATTAAGTAAAAATGGAGTAGCTATCCTCATATTACGTCCTTGACTTTCTCTGTTTTGTGTTGCAGCTCTGTTCCAAACCAGGCACCACAGCCATCCAACTGGGTCCAGTTCTGAATGGCATTGGCTTAAGGACAAACTTGAAGAATAAAATGACCTTGAGGGCACCAGTCTGTGAGGGAAGATAGGAATCCCTTCTTTCCCCAGAACCAAAATTACCGGACAATCTTTTTCATAGCTTCTCCCTTGTATTCGAGCTGGTTTTATTTTATGCCTCTGTGTTGTTACTTGCTGTACAGCCAAGAAAGCATCTCTTATCTCCTCTTCACGCTCAAGGCAGGGGAACAGTAGGTCTTATCATGCTTGTGGCTGACTGCAGGGCTCCAAAGGCCAGGGTCTCTGTGAGGGGGAAACGACCTAAAACATCTGCAGAATGTTTCTCCATCTTTTAAATTCTTTAACATATTTCAGAATCATCTCATGACCCTGTGTGCCTCTTCATGAAGCCCTATTTAGCAATGTCAGGAGAAACAAAAGCCTTGAAACTTCCCTTTCCACTAACCCAAGACTCTGAAAATAGAGAGCCTGACCTCAGTGTTTACAAACACGGGATTTTCATAGGAAGGGAGAAGAACCTGTTTCTTGGGTCTGCTATATACCCTCCTTCCGGCTTACCGTGACCGTGAACCCCCAGTGCTGGGCGCAGTTCCATCGCCCTTCCATGTGTTTACAGGTCTCTTTCTGTGACACCGGGGCTGTGCTGGCGGCACCTCCACTATTCTGTTTGTTGAATAGTGCAACATCTTCGATCAGTGGGTGTCTCTTGGATGAAGGAGGTTCAAGGAGCTGTGTTTTCCAAGTTATATTCTAGAGAAGTGTTTACAGTAAGTTCTCACTTAACGTTGATGATAGGTTCTGGACTGTAAGCTAAACCACTTGTAACAAAATCAGTTTTACCATAGGCTAATTGATACGAACAAGAGTTAAGTTCCTGCAGCATCTCATCAACAGCATAACAAAATGACGTTATTGAAGGACCTTCTGTTCTTTCTTGCAGCGCCATGTAATTGCTGCATTTGAAGCACAGCATTACTTTGTATTTACCTGATTATTTTGAGCTGAAGTTGAGGGGTTAGAGTTCTTGACCTGACCTGTAGAGCAGAGAGGTGGAAAGCACCTGACTCTTGTTCAGTACCCACATCGCCTTGCTGCCTGGGTATCTGGCCCCTTCCCATAATCATTTTCAGTCCATTTCGCTCTTCAGTAGAAAAGCTGCTAATACATGTGTCCTCATTTATGAAGGAAGCTGGAGAATCATCACTTCAGCTGTGATGGATTTTGCCCAGATGACAGCTTTGAGACCCATCACCTAGGGTATCTCAAAGGCAACTTGCTCTCCCGCCACTGTCCTTTCCCTCTGCCCCACCATTCCTTTTATAACGCTGTGAAGAGAGCTCCCTTTCATCGCTGGGTGGGCACCGCCAATTTTGTTTGTTAGTAAGCAGTTTTGAGGAAGGAATGAAAAGATACCCTTTCTTCCCTTAGACGCTGTTTGGATGTGTACACTCTGGCTGAAGGGAGTCCTTATATTTAGTTTCAGAATATATTCTCTGTCCAGGATTTCCTTTTTGGCTCCTTTTAACTTTGGGTCCATTTCTTTTCGTTGCCTCCCTTTCCAGGCAGCTCTGTTCTTACAGAGCCATGGCAGGGCATTTTAAATTCCATGGAAAACACTAAAAGGAAAGTCTAGAATCACTCGTGACTGACTATTGGGAACCTATTTTCTCAATCTTCCTCCATGTTGTGTTCTTTGTATTCCGAAGATGATAATATATTATGTATTAGAATTGCGGAAAAGTTGATGATAACGAAGTTTAAGATATATGTATATAAAGTGTATTGGTGCAATAATGGTAATTAAAAATATGAAAAAGGTAGTGTCTCTTTTATCTTTTTATATGCCTCTTTCATTACCTTTTTTACTTAATTGATCTAATGTGAATGGGCCAGTAGCTAATCAAAGGACTTTTTGTAGCTATTATTTTTCAAGAAATAGGGGCCCTTAAGGAGTTGAGGCTACACCTCTGCTCATGGTTCTAAACACACAGAGCACTGCTTACAGAGACTCTTCATCATTTATTTGCTAGTGCTGTTAATTTCATTTGCTTCAAATTATCTTCATGAGCTACGCCACCTCTCACATCCCAGAACTATAGTCAGCAGAAATGAAAGGCATCAGTGTAAGAGGTAGAACAAAAGTGAGTCATATAGACTTGGGAAGCTAGAGGATCTTGGAGTTCTCATTCAGTGACTATTACAGGAGATGGATGAATCACATGGATTTGGCTGCTGGCCTTTTTTTCTCTTGTGAAGTAACACATACTGCTCTCTCCAGAGATTCTGATACCCCTCCCCGTTTGATCTCCAAGGATAGGATTTAGATGGCTTCCCCCACCGTGGCCTGTCTTACATTGCTGAGGTTGTGAGGCACTGTCAGCCATAGAACTGTATTCTAATCCTCAGGTTTTGTTGGGGGAAAAATGTAGACAGTCATTTTTTTAGCCCAACCTTCTCAGTTACACATTGACATCTGCCTTCATGGTTGAAATGAGAGCCTTTATTTTTATTTTTTAAATATTTTATTTGTTTTTAGAGAGAGGGGAAGAGAGGGAGAGAAACATCATTGATTGGCTGTCTCCCACATGTCTCCAACTGGGGACCTGGCCTACAGCCCAGGCATGTGCCCTGACCAGGGATGGGACCAGTGACCTTTTTGGTTTGCAGGCTGGCGCTCAGTCCACTGAGCCACCCCAGCCAAAGTGTGAACCCTTATTACTCCACACTTTCTCCATGCTGATGATAACCTAGCTAGTCACTTGCCAGTAGCTTTCTTAATTATAATTCAGTTTAAATTTGCCACCAGAATAATCTTCCTAAAACTAAGCCCTGAATAGGTCCTTTGTCCCTTGCTTATTGCCTTTAATAAATTTTTAAAAAAGTTTTATTGTGTGTTTTCCATTACCAGTTAACCCCCTTATACACCCCTCCCCCCTACAATCACCACACTGTGATCCATGTCCGTGAGTCCTTTTTGCTTCATCCCTCCACCCCGTAATCTGCCCCCCACCCCCAGAGCTGTCAGCCTGCTCTCTATATGAGTCTGTCTCTATTTTGCTTGTTTAGTTTGTTCATTTGATTCCACATGTAAGTGAAATCACATGGTATTTGTCTTTCCCTGACTTGCCTATTTCACGTAGCATAATGTTCTCCAGGTCCATCCATGCTTTTGCAAAGGGTAAAATTGTCTTTTTTGTGGCCGAGTAGTATTCCCTTGTGTAAATATTCCATGGCTGTTTTATCCACTCATCTGTGGACACTTGGGCTGCTTCCATAGCTTGGCAATTGTAAATATGCTGCAGTGAACATAGGGGTGCTTATGTTGTTTTGAGTTAATGATTTTCCTTTGCTTACAGAATAAAGTTCAAAGTACCATTTCATCCACCACTCTCAGTTTCCCCTTTCACTCACAATGTGCTCCAGTGAACCAGGGTATAGCTATTCAGATGTCATCAGCACCGTGAGCACTGAATGCTTGCCGAAAACTCCCTCTGCTTGAAGTACCTTTCCCTCTATTCCTGGATGTTAAAATCCTTCACATGCTGTAAAGCTAGCTCACCTGTCCTCCGTCACACTTTGAAAGATGATCTCCATTTTCTTGGGGTTGCTCTTGAATTTCTCTTCCTTAAATTAGCTTTTAAGCTCTTTGAGTATAAGGACTATGTCTTCATTTTTATCTACTCACCATAATTCCCATTTGTCTTTCTATATGGTAGGTGTTCATTAACTGCTTGTTGAATTAACTGTGATTACAGTGAAGAGGGACTAGAAATCAACTGGTTATTTTCCTTCTTTTACTCATTCTCATTTAGGTTGTTCCTAGCTACCTGACCTAAGTAGTCCTCATATGCTTTGTCATAGTTGCAGAAAAATCTCATTTATTTGCTCCAAAGTCAATCAATATTTGGGATCAAGAAAGCCATAATAGAGAAGACTGATTTTACTGTGGTATATAGACCCTATGGTCTGGAAAAAGGACAATTGTATATTGTGTAGCATAGCTGCTGATAAACTTGTCTCCTTGTAATTATAACTGGCTAAAGATTGCTCTTTGGTTATGTTCTAGTTATTTTCTAGCTAAGAAAAACCATTTCTGTCATTGCCTCTCAGCTGTACATGAAGAAAATTGCATACAGTTTGTGATTATGGAACTAAACTCAGGTGCTCTCCATCAGTTACATTCTATGATGAGAACGAAAGGAAAAGAGTTACTTTACTTGAAGGTCCCGTGTAGCCTTGTGATGATTTTCACAGCAATTTTTTAAAAGAGAAGTTTAGCCTCATTTTTTAGGGAGTTTTGTTTTTTAATTTTTATTTTTGAATTGCAGTTGGCATGCAATATTGTATTAGTTTCAGGTGTACAACCCCGGATTAGACACTTTTATAAATGGTCACCCTGATAAATCTAGTACCCATCTGACACCGTAGGCGGTTACTACAATATTAACTATATTCCCTATACCGAACTTTACATCCCCACAACTGTTCCGTAACTCCCAGTTTGTACTTGTCAATCTCTTCACCTTCATCCACTCACTCCCCTTCACCCCCATCTAACCACTGTCAAAAAGTTCTCTGTAAGAATCTTTTTCTGTTCTGCTTGTTTCCTTATTTTGTTTTTTAAATTCCACATACAAGTTTTTCACAGCAATTTTATGGTCTGGAATTATTTCAAAAATTTGCAAGAATTGTAATTTTGGGTCCCCTTTTGAAAGCTATCAAGATACAGGGATGGTATCTTTTTAAGAAAAGCCCTGGCATACATGAGTTGCTTACATCTGAGCCAGCAGTAAAGTAACGGTCCACTGTGACCTCCTGTTTTGCTCTATCCATCTAAGGATAGTTTTATCCCCTCAATTAAACATAACAGCATATTAAGACCCATCTTGGGTTTTTAAAAGTTTGCTTTTTAGTATTAAGTGTGCTCTGCCACTAAACCTGTGATAGGGAAGAAATGTTACTGAAGCATTTTCTGTGAATGTTTCATCTGGCTGCATAAAAGCCAAATAGGGCCACTAGAGGGCGAGCTCCTTGCAGCAACTTGCACACCTAGGAAATACCGCTCATTCTTTCTGAAGATGGGGAGAATTTACAAAGAAAGACGAATGAAGACTGCCAAGGGACATTTTGTCTGTGGAATCTAAACATGCATCCAATCCAGAGTTTGTTGGGAATGTGGAAAAATAGATGTTTGGGTAGGTATTCTGTACTTAAGAAAATGAAGTACAGAACAAAACTTTCTTTAGACTTTAATACCTAAACAAATATTTGAATTTTTTTTTAAGATTTTTTATTTATTTATCTTTAGAGAGGAAGGGTAGGAGAGAGGGAGAGGGAGAGAAATATCAATGTGTGGTTGCCTCTCATGTGTCCCTTGCTGGGAACTGGCCTGCAACCCAGGCATGTGCCCTGACTGGGAATCGAACCGCGATTGTTTGGTTCACAGGCCCGCGCTCAATCCACTGAGCTACACCAGCCAGGGCCTAAACAAATATTTGAATGGGGAGTACACTGATTAATGACCAAGCTCCATCGGAATAGATGACTAGTGGGCAGTGGAGAGTAACGGTTGTGAGCATGGGTTTGGGAGGAGGCAGATTGCCTTGGTACAGAATTTTGCTCTGCTGCTTATTTTCTTTTTGACCTTAGACAAGTTCCTTAAACTTTGCCCCAATTTCCTCATATGCAAAATGAAGATAATAGTTCCTACTTTATAAAGTTATTGTGACAAGTTGAAAATTTAAAGTGCTTGAGGACCGGACTTGGCGTATAGTAACCTGTATGCTAATGCTACTGCTGCTGGCTATCAGGACGTGCAATAAGATGGTAAGTGTAAGGGCAAAATGATGGGAGTTTCTTTCCTTTTAAAATATATTTAATTTTTATTGCGCTATAACTGACATGTAACGTTGTACACATGTATACAACATGTCCTGGGGAGGTGGGGTGAGGGGCAGAATGTGCCTTCAGCTGAGGCTGTTGCGGTCCACACCATCGATGACTGTGACCCTTGGTGGGCACTGCCAGGGGTCTGCAGAGGCCGTTCTGGCTTTTGTCCTCAGCAACGCCTCCAGATCCAGGGCTAGGGACACTGGCAGACAATGCTGGTGGCTGGGGCTGGTGATGTGTGCACACTTTGCTGTGGGGACCAGCTGCAGGGGCCCGTTACAGACATACATGTAGCAGTGGGGTCCAGGGAAGGCAGCAAGGGCTGGCACCAACTGTGAGCTCCCTGGAAGCTGTGGTGTGGGCCGCTGACTGTTGGCGTGTTCTCTAGTTTTTGCATAGTCTCCGCCTCTGTTGTGCTCCCTGCAGTGGTGGCTGGTGACAGACAGCATGCAAGTGCACTGCGAGGGAGGCTGGCCTCAAGTGTGCCTATGGAGTTTGGGGTCAGCGGCTGGGGTCCGTGCTGGTGTCTTGATTTGTGCAGCTGCAGAGGCCTGGGCTAGCTGCTGTTGTGGGTCCAGGGCTCCACTGAGAGGGTTGAAGTGGGGAGGTGGAAGGGGTGGGGAGGGACTCAGGTGGATGACAGCAAATGCGAAAACCTGAAGGGTGACCATTGGTGAAATCTGCAGTGATCTGCCTCAGCCATTAGTTTCTGCAGTCTACAGGCAAGTGACTGGACTGGCCAATGTTGGTGACCACTGTTTTGCTTCCTCCTTCCTAGCATGTCTGTGTATCTCAGCTTTGCTGGTATGGGTGGGGTGAAACTGAAACGGGGCCTTTCTGGAGCTCCCTGAAAGGCTAAGGAAGCTGATCACTCATCCCACTCTTTCTTCCTAGGTTAAGGGAACCATGTCTAGCTGGATAGTTCCCTCTCGGTGCTGAGCAGTCCTGGCTTGATGGGTGGGATGATGCAGGCCGAACGAAACTCTCTTCCCTTTTGCGTGGTTATTCTTTTTTCTCTTTTTGTTTTATAGTGTTCCTATAGTTTCTTAAGTGGACCTCAGAGTGCGTCTAGCACTGTTTTTATTCATGGATAGCAGTCTAATTGTTGATCTTTTTATGGGGACAGAGACTGTGGTCTTCTAGGGCATTATTTTGGTGACACTGAAAACTAATTTATTCAGTTTCTTTATATTTCATGGAACAAGGTATTCTGGACTCACCTGTGCTTTCCTATTGCCCTTTCTTTTCTAATCTTGAGCCCAGGGAGAGGTAGTACTGATGGGTGGTCTCTTTCTAGTTTCTCCTTTACTTAATTTACAGTTTTACAAGAATTCCGACTTAGGCAGAGGTCTCAGTTGCAACTCCTTGCTTAGTGCTTGTCTGAGGCCTTGTTTTATCCCCTTTCTGTGCATTTAAATCCAAACCATTATTAGGCCTTATTGAATCTCCCACTCAGATGAGATGACTCTCAGTTCATGATGGTTAACTCAGGTTGCATTCTCACCTCTTGTTCCATGCTCACATCTTTTGGATCTGCGAGGGTCCAGTAGAAAGCTAAGAGCATTTCAAAGAATAGAATAGTAACTTGCTGAAAAGGTATGACTTGCTCTAAAAACATCCCAGAAGCGTCCTCTGGACTGTACTACTAGAGTTTGCCCGTGGCCAAGTATGGATTGGCCAAAGAGGGCTCAAGCGCCACTGGTTTACAGGGGCAACGTGCAGCCTGGATCACCTGGACGGCCTCTTCTTTGTGTCGCTAACGCCCGAAATGTTTCCAGTTTTCTAGTAACTAACGTATTTGAACACCCAAATGTGAACTGTGTTGCCTTCAAAATCCAAAGAGACTTATATGATAACTTGTTGTTTTGGAGGGGATATTTATTTATTTTTATTGTTATTTTTTTAAACAATAAACACTTCTTTAAATGCAGTGCAGACTAGCTCTCTCTTCTATTCATGAGCAAACACTCCACTCAATGTATCTGGCAAGTAGCACTTTTATGAACATAACATGTGCTTTAAACACTTCTCTAATATAGTACAGGGGAGCATGTCCATCAGCTCCCAGAAATAACACTCTTGTCAAGGTATCCTGAATGTATCACTGCTATAAACATCTTTAGTATACGTGCTTCCAGACAACTTCCTAAAAATGTTACAGAAGTAGTACTATCATTTTTAATCTGGAAGGCATATTTAAATGCCCTAGATATCCATCAGAATCACCTGAAAGGCTTGTTTAAACACAGATTACTAGGCCTCAACCTCCAAATTTCTCATTCAGTCGGTCTAGGGTGGGACCCCAGAAGTTTGCATTTCTAACAACTTCCCAGGTGATGCTGATGCTGCTGGTTTGGGGACCACAGAAAGAACCAGCACCTTGACCATTCTTACCAAGGCATCTCAGGTACCAGATTGTTCTGTTCTCTTCATGGTATCTGCATGATACCATCAATGGAATTAACCAGCTCGATATCCTGTGAAATGGTGAGGTGTTTCAGTTCTCTGCAGTGTAAATGGTAGGACAGAATGAGTTATGTAGATCTGAGGCAAGATGGTAGAGGGATTCTGTTGTTTCTGATAGGAGAAAAAGTGAATTGATTCTGAATTTTCTTTAAACAATAACATTTTTTCTTCAACAAATAATCATTGGGCACACTCACTATATGGCAGACCCTGTGTGAGGTACTGGGAGGGAATGTGGTCAAAAAGAGGAAAGAGTTACTGATCTTAAGGAGTTTATATTGGCAGAGGTGTCTGTGGTGGGGAGGCAGCTAAGGGGCAAAAGAACAAGAACAAGCAAAACAATTTCAGTGCAGTGTGATGTTGCACATCTTAGAGGTTTGTTCCGTTATATGGCTGGGTACTGTTCTGTAATTTGTTTTTTTATTCACTTGTTGATGATATTTGGTTGTGTTTTCAGTTTCGGACTATTATGAACAAAGTTGTTATAAATATTCATGTCTATATGTGAGTGTACATTTTTATTTCTCTTGGGTTATTGATCCTGATTTTTCTTGATTATTTATTAAGTGGAAGAAAAGACCCACCATGCTAACAGCACGTACTAAGGACCAAGGACAACATTGATTTGCTCTAGACCTAACATCTGAAATATCAGCTGCAATTGGAGTCGCCACCTGACTGAATTCATGATAATTCATTGCCATTCTTTATGACCCATCTACATGGGCAAGATGGATGAATTAAATTAGGAATAAAATAGGAATGGGTTGGGGGATGGGTGAAAAAGGTGAAGGGATACTGAGCATCTATTCATGTGTTTGTTGACCATCTATCTATATGTCCTCTTTGGGGTCATGTCCTCTGCCCATTTTTAAATCAGATTGTTTTCCTGCGGTTGAGCTGTTTGTGTTCTTGATGTACTTTGGGTAGTAACCCCATATCTGGTATATTACTTGCAAATATCTTCTCCCATTCAGTTGATTGCCCATTCAGTATGTTGCCTTTTTGTTTTGTTCTTGGATTCCTTTGCGGTGCAAAGTTTTTTGTTTGATGCAGTCTCATTTGTTTATTTTTGCCTTTGTTGTCTTTGTGCTAGGAAACATACCAAAAAAATACTGCAAAGATCAATGTCAAAGAGTTGATGGTATATGTTTCTTTTAGGATTTTTGTGGTTTCAAGTCCTACATTTAAGTCTTTAAACCCATTTTGAGTTTATTTTTGTTTGTGTTGTAAGAAAGTGGTCTAGTATCCTTTTTTATTTTTTTGCATGTGCCTGTCTTGTTTTCCTGACACCATTTATTAAAGAGACAGTCTTCACTCCATTGTATCTTCTTGCCTCCTTTGTCATAGATTATTTGCCATAGGCATGGCTTTATTTCTGCCCTGCCCATTTGTAATTGGATTTTTTTTCTGCTGAGTTGTATCAGTTCTATATGTATTTTAGATTTTAACCCCTTATCAAATATTTGCTTTGCAGTTGTTTTCTCCCAATCTGAATGTTGCCTTTTCACGTTGGTCATCATTCCCTTTACTCCACAGAAGCTTGATCGTTTGATGTAGTCCCACTTGTTTATATTTGCTTTTGGTGACAAATAACAATACTGTATTATATATTTGAAAGTTGTTAAAAGAGTGTGTCTTAAATCTTATCACCATACACACACAAATGGTAATTATGTCAGGGCATGTGTTAACCCTACTGTAATAATCATTTTGCTATATATATATATTTTTTCAAACTATCACTTTGTACATTTTCAAATTACATATGTCAGTAATATCTCCATAAAGCTGGAAGAAATGACAAATGACAAATACTGTACAATCCCACTTATATGGGAAATCTAAAGAAGCTGAGCTCATAGAAACAAAGTGGAATGCTAGTTGTCAAGGAAACCAGGGGGATGTTGGCCAAAGCGTACAAACTAAGCTGTAGGATGAATAAGTTCTGGGGATCTTAAGTACAGCATGCTGACAATAGTTAACAATACTGTGTAATATAGTTAAAATTTCCTAAGACAGAAGGTTATAAATGTTCCCACCACACCAAAAAATGGCAATTATATGAGGTCATGGAGGGCTTTACTAAACCTTCTGTAGTCATTTCACAATGTGTATGTGTATCAAATCATCTCTTTGTACACCTTTATCTTACACAATGTTATATGTCAATTTTGTCTCAAGAAAGCTGGAAAAATAGAATATAAATAAATGTGACTAATTATGCTAATTTATGCTGAGGAACTTAGACAAATTTTGATAAAAGATAATATGATTTTTCCCAGTTTAATTGAGAAATAATTGTGATATTTCACTTCATTAGTTTCATATAAACTTGTCTGATAACCCTCCACATGATCTCCATATCTGCGATTTTGTTCTGGTTCTGGTTGTTTGCTTAGTTTGTTTTTGTTTTTGTTTTAGATTCAGTTGTTGGTAGTTGTGAATTTGTTGCCTTTTTAATGTTGATAGTTTTGATCTTCTTTTTATTAAATAAGTCCTTTTAAAATGTCATGTAACAATAGATTCGTGATGATGAACTTCTTTAGCTTTACCATGTCTGGAAAGCACTTTATCCTCCTTCCATTCTAAATGATAGCTTTGCTGGATAGAGTAATCTAGATTGTAGGTCCTTGCTTTTTATCACCTTGAATACTTCTTGCCAGTCCCTTCTTGCCTGCTAGTTTCTTTTGAGAAATCAGTTCATAGTCTTATGGGTCCTCCTTTGTAGATAACTGTCTCCTTTTATTTCTTGCTGCTTTTAAGATTCTCTCTTTATCTTTAACCCTTGGCATTTTAATTATGATGTGTCTTGCTATGTTCCTCTTTTGGTCCTACTCATTTGAGACTCTCTGTGCTTCCTGTACTTCCATGTCTATTTCCTTTGCCAAATTAGGGAAGTTTTCTTTCACTATTTTTTCAAGTAAGTTTTCAATTTCTTGCTCTTTCTATTCTCCTTCTGGCATCTCTAGATTTGGATGTTGACACGTTTAAAGATGTCCCAGAGTCTCCTTATACTATCTTTTTTTTTTTTTTTTTAACTCTTGTTTCTTCTTTCTGTTCTGGCTGAATGTTTATTTCTTACTTAGGTTCCAAATCATTGATTTGAATCCCAGCTTCCTTCCCTTCACTGTTTGTTTCCTGTAGATTTTTCTTTATTTCACATAGTGTAACCTTCACTTCTTCCTTTATGTTGTTGTCATACTCAATGAGTTCTTTCAGCATCCTGATCACCAGTGTTTTGAACTCTGCGTCTGATAGGTTGGCTGTCTCCATTTTGTTTAGTTCTTTTTCTGGGGTTTTGTTTTGTTTTTTCATTTGGGCCATATTTCTTTGTCTCTTCAATTCAGCAACCTCCCTGTGTTTGTTTCTGTGTATTAGGTAGAGCTGCTTTGACCCCTTGTCTTAGCAGCATGGCTTATTGTCAAAAAGGTACCAGTAAATTGGGCGAGGCAGAGCCTTAGGTAACTGCCAGGGTAGGGCAGCCTGCTTCACTGCTTTGTGGCTCTGTGTGGGGGGAGGTTTCAGAGATGGGCCCTGCTGCTGCCTGGCTTCTGGAGGTTTGCCCTGCATTCACCTCACTTCCAGTTACTTCATCCGTTCCCTGTATGCAATTGGCACCCTTCCAGCTGTTGCCCTTGTGTTGAATCCCAGAGTCGGTGGGCTTGCATATGTTTTAAGACCCTGCGGGCCCTTTAAGAAGAGTTTCCTGAAAATCTTGCAGTTTCTTTGACTGCTCCAACCCTCACTGGTTTTCACACCTAGAATTTATCGGATATATCTTCTTGGTGCTGGAATCCTGGGCTGTGCAGTCTGGACTGGGGCTGGGATTGCTTGCTCCCAAGGTATCCCTCCTAATTTTTATTCACCACACCTGAACGCGGGACCACCTGTGCCCATTCGGCAGCCGCTGCCACCTCTCTGTTCCACACTGCACCTCTCCTGTCTCCGCATCTCTGCCCCTCTACTTGTCTGGAGGAATGTGGCTTCTTTAAATCTTTAGTTATTGGACTTTCATATATTTTGGTTTTCTGACAGTTCTGGGTGTTATTTGTTTTAAGATTTAGTTGTAATTCTTTTTAGGTTACATGAGGAGGTGAAGTGTGTCTACCTACACCTCCATCTTGATCAGAAGTCTCAATTTAGCCTTCTTTTTAAAAGTAGTGGCAGAAGAGGAAAATATGTCAGTCTATGATGTTTTTAGTTTTTTGAATAAACAGTAGTGCTTTCCAATAATTGTTTATTCAGTGTAGTAGTTAAAATGTTAGTCTTAAAGAGGACCTCTCTATCAGTTGCTGGTCACCCATAGGGCTGTTGATGCTGTCATCTGTTTCCCTTGAGATATTTTGTGTGCTTCTACTTGTTAAGAGTGCTTGGTATATGCAGTGTGTTATCTGTGTGTGCTGTCCTTGCCCCTGCTCCAAGTTATGATAGTTCCTCAGACAGGGCCCTCTGGTCTTTGTTCAGTGATCTCATTCATCCTTTTTTGGTCTGTTTCTTTGTATTCAACTGAGGTGTCTCTTACAGGCCAGCCCACTGATACCTCTTTGAACCATTTCAGTGTCCTTACTAGCATGCATCAAGGAGTATTTCTAAGTCTCTTTCTTTGCTTTCCTGGAACGGGATGGTTTAGGTCTCAGGGCCTACTGTTACATAGAAAAGGTGAGCAAAAGGGAATTAGGCATTGAGTTTAATAAATTGGGGAACATAAATCTGCTTGCTTGGCCAGGGAGGTGCAGTTTTACACTCCAGGGGATCACAGCATTGTGCTCTGCCAAGGAGATTAACACTCCTCTTTTTCTCACTCTGGTACCAGATTGCCAGGTGGGAGCAGGTGAAAACAGGCACATGTGCAGTAGACACCAAAATGGCAGAAAGAAGCCTGTCAGTCAAGCCTGGGAGAGAAGGGATCCCCATCCAAAGCCCACAAAAGCTTGGGAAATTAATTGGTTCTTTGGAAAAGGCACTTGACCTGTACCACACCTAAGTTAATATAATCCCAAGGGAACAAAGAAGCCCCCTCTCCTGCCACTCCTACCTCACCCCTTAATATGCTCAACCCATGCACTTGTGTGTTCTGTCTCCATAGCAGTTGCATGGCCAGAAGCCAAGTGGACTCCACCACTGGGGCAGCTGGGAGCAAGCTAAGCTACCTGGATGGGGACTGAGACTGCTTAGCAGCCACCTGCAGGCTTCAAAGGACTAAGCTTTAATATGCTCTGGAGCACACCCAAGCCTTTTCTTGAGCGTAAATTTTTACTTTTTTTCTCCTAAACTTGAAGGGTCCCCATGAGACTTGCAACCAGGGGAGTAGCAAGCAGCAGCAACTTGTCCTGGCATCCCCCCGAACCTGTCTCCAAGGCTCCCTTTTTCTCCGACTTTCCAATGAGCTAAAAGCCCCACCTTGGCTCTCTCCTGTCACTGTGACTTTCACTTCCCAGTGAGCTAATGGCAGCCCCACCTTGGCTCCCTTCTTTCCTATAACGTTTCTAGGGAGCCAAAACAGAGCATCACCTAGGTTCTCTCTTCTTGTTTCTTCTACCTTAAGTCCTTCCTTTGTTTCACTGTCCCGAGCTTTAATAAATTACTCTCAGATCACCTAGATTTGTGTTGTAAAATCTTTCCTGCACAAAGTCAAGGAATCATACCCTACTGGCTGGCCTGAGACAGACCCACTCTGGGCCCAGTCCCCATCTGGTAACATAAGGAGCCTCTGGGATACCTTCAAGCATACCAACATTTGCATTATGGGGGTGCCAGAAGGAGAAGAGAGAGAGCAAGAAATTGAAACCTATGTGAAATAATAATGATGAAAAACTTCCCTGACCTGATGAAAGAAATAGATGTACAAGTCCAGGAAGCACAGAATGTTCCAAACAAACAAATCCAAAGAGGCCCACACTAAGACACATGAATTAAGATGCTAAAGTTTAAAGACAAAGAGAGAATCTTAAAAGCAGCATGATAAAAGCAGTTAGTTACATACAAGGAAGCTCCTAGAAGACTGTCAGCTGCGTTCTCAACAGAAACTTTAAAAAGCAAGGACTTACAACCAACATTTCTGTACCCAGCAAAGCTATCATTTAGAATCGAAGGACAGGAAAAGAGATTCCCAGGGAAGAAAAAGCTAAAGAAGTTCATTACATGAAAAATTAAAGGGCCTTCTTCACTAAGAACAAGAATAAGAATAAAATGATAATAATAATAAATTCATATCTATCAATAGTTAAATCTAAAAAAATGAATTAAACAAGCAGAACAGAAACATACTCATAGATACAGAGAACATTTTGACAGTTGCCAGATAGAAGGGGGTTTGGGGCATGGGTGAAAAAGGTGAAGGAATTAAGTACAAATGGTAGTTACAGAATAATCATGGGGATGTAAAGAACAGCATAGGGAATATAGTTAATATTGTAATAACTATATATGATGCCAGATGGGTACTAGAGTTATTGGGATGATCACTAAGTTATATAATGTCTAATCCCTGGGTTGTACACCTGGAACTAATATGATACTGTATGTCAACTATAATAATTAAAAAATAAAAAAATAAAATAAAAAAGTGGATTGAGTGCTGCCTTGTGAACCAAAAAGTCATCTGCTCAATTCGTGGTCAGGGCATATGCCTGTGCTGTGGGACAGACCCCCAGTTGGGGATGTGAGAGAGGCAACTGATCAATGTATCTTTCATGCAGCAGTGTTTCCCTCCCTCCCTTTCCTTCTCTCTAAAAATAAATAAATAAAATCTTTTTTTAACTTTTAAATTTTTATTGTTGTTCAGTTACAGTTATCCCCATTTTCCCCCCTTACTCTCCCCTGCCCTGCCCTCCTCTCCCACATTCAATCCTCTGCTACCTGGTTGTCCTTGTCCATTTTGTCCTTTAAATACATGTGCCTTGAATGACCCTTCCTCTTCTTTCCCACATTATTTCCCTTCCCCCTCCCCTCTGGTCATTGTCAGTTTGTTCTTTGTTTCAATGTCTCTGCTTGGTTGGTTGTTTTGTTGATTAAGTTCCACTTATAGGTGAGATCATATGGTATGTGTCTTTCACCGCCTGATTTATTTCGCTTAGCATAATGCTGTAGTTCCATCCATGCTGTTGCAAAGGGTAGGACTTCCTTCTTTATTTCTGCTGTGTAGTATTCTATAGTGTAAATGTACCATAGTTTTTTGATCCACTCATTTACTGATTGGGCACTTAGACTGTTTCCAGCACTTGGGTATTGTAAATAAGGCTATGAACATTGGGGTGCATAGTGCTGGATTAGAATTAGAGGTATTAGCATGAACTCATATTTTCAATGGTTAGATATAGAAATAAACATAGAGGTGTGTGTGTGTGTGTGTGTGTGTGTGTTATTGAAGGGGGATGAGTTAAGTGGGGGAGATTA
Organism: Glossophaga mutica; assembly: GCA_039655065.1. NCBI lineage: Eukaryota > Metazoa > Chordata > Mammalia > Chiroptera > Phyllostomidae > Glossophaga > Glossophaga mutica. The sequence continues at coordinate 22,580,269 of CM077304.1, read as the reverse complement.
AAAGGAAGAGGATTACTTGGGGGTGGCTGAATGAACTGTAAGCAGGGAGCCAGTATGTGGCAAGATTTCACACAGAGGATTCAATTTTCGGGGTGTTTGTTTTTTGGCCTTTGGAAAAAAATATATTTAGCACTCAGTTTATCTCCTTTTAAATTGTGATTTCATTAAATTATCTTAGCTGTTAAAAAATAGTTATATATGACTGTATAGCCTTTTTCTGTGCAATTAAAGAGATAGAGAAGGACGGAGTAGAGAAGGGGGGCCTACTCTTCTGACATCCAATAGAGCCGCTTTCAGAAGTTGCTGGAGGTGATGGTAGCAAAATGATTGAAGATTCATGATGAAGCTCATTAAGAAGAACCGGGAAAAGCAGAGAGCACTGAGAAGAAGGTTCAGAAGGCATATGATCTGTGTCTATGGGGCAACTGCAATAGAATAACAATAAAAATGATTAAAAAAGAGAAGACGCTTGATCTAAAGTTTCACTTCCCTCATACATTAGAGGATGCTAACTATTGAAAACGGGAAGCTGACATGAGTTTTTCAGCCGCAAATGGAGAGGCGAATGTAGCTTAAGTGAATATAAGCCGAGATTCGTTGGCGTACAAATAATTATGTTGGCATGTAGATGCAAACATATATTTTACTCTTGTTGGTGAGTTCAGATAACACAGTTGTCAGGAAAGATTTCTCTGTTTCTTTTTTGTATGCCTTCCTATTTCTTCTCTCTGTCCTTCCTACTTTTATTATCTTTGCTAGCATATGTTTAAAGGCTGTTGTTTTCACTGTGCTGACCCTGGAGAGTGGGCCTCTGTCCTGAGGTTTTTAGTTCTCCTGAGATGCTTTTCAGGGCTATTTGCGTAACTGGGGCCTCTGTTCTCATCCAGTTGCGTAAAAGGAAGTTTGACAAGTTCCTATAGTGTTTGGTTTCATTTAAAAGTGTTTTAAAGAGGAGATGAAGAAGATTTTTTTAAGAAGAGCAGAAGGTCTCGTCTAATATGGCTTCAGAGGTCACTTATGCTGAAGTGAGGTTCGAAAATGAATCCAAGTCCTTAGGCACCAAATCAGAGCCTCCCACAGGTAAGAAACTTTTTATTGTGGTCAGAATTGACGAGAGGAAGGATGAAGAGAGAATACTATAAACGAAGCATAGGTGGTATTAGATGCTAGTTTTCTGACTGGCCACAATTTGGAACGATATAGGATTCCAGAAGATTAAGTTGCCAGAAGGTAAGTATTAGGGATTGTCCTATAACAAAACCAAGATGTGAGAAATCCACTATAGTCCTGAGCTAAGGAGAGTGCTAATTATGGGACAAAGTTGCCCTTCTGTGTCTTCTGAGGCTCAGTGAAACTGCAGTGAGGATTAATAAAGCCACTAAATTAGCCCTGCAGATTGGTGAACTACTGGGCTTTATTTCTTGACCCATTAGAGGAGAAGAGTGTGAATGGAGTGTTGTAGGTGTATTTGTTTGTACTGGACTAAAGTGGAAAAAAAAAAGCTTATTGCAGATAAAACACTAGAAAATCTTACAAAGAAAGCCCATTATACCTCAAAGGAAATTGCTTTGTAATCAGAAAACCCATTGCATACTGCATCTCTGAGATGGATTCAACTAAGTTTGGGAGTAGATAAAAGGTAATTTGAGTAGCATCTATGATATCTCAGATATAGAGCAAACAAGAAGAAAAAAACATGTAGAGTATAAGAAGTCATGAGGGGGTGGTAATGATTATTTATGTTTTTCAAAACACCTCTGTGGAGATATGAAGAGTGCTCAGACACATTTTTTCTCCTTAAAAATATATATCAATTCCTTATGATATGTTAAAATATTTCATTGTAAAAAATTTAAAACTAGCCCTGGCTGGTGTGGCTCAGTGGATTGATCGTGGGCTGTGAACCAAAGGGTCACGGTTCGATTCCCAATCAGGGCACATGCCTGGGTTGCGGGCCAGGTCCCCAGTGGGGGCCATGTGGGAGGCAACCACACATTGATGTTTCTCTCCTTCCTTTCCCCTCTCTCTAAAAGTAAAGAAATAAAATATTAAAAAAATTTTAAACTAGAGGTACATAAAATTTAAAATTTGTTCTTACCATCTAGAGATAACTATAACTTATATTGAAATGTATATCCTTCCAGTCAAAATATACATTTATGTATATGTATTTTTTATCTAAAAATGAGATCATAATATACCTGAGAGGTTTTTTTTTGGTCATTACTTTGAGAAAATAATTTTTAACCATGAAATAGTGACTAAAAGATCTGACCTTATCCCATGGATGTGATGAAGGGCAATTATAAAGATTTATCTGCTATGGCATTATTGGCAGTAGTTAAAGTTGGAAGCAAAATAGAAACAGATTCATTGATACAGAGAATGAAATGACAGCTGTCAGAGGTGAGGGGGAATTGGGGGCTGAATGAAATAGGTGCAGGGATTAAGCAAAAAAGAAAAGCTCATAGACGCAGACGTCAATATGGTGTTTACTGGAGAGAAAGGGTTGGGTTGGAGGCAAGTAGAAGGGGTTAAAGGAGGGACAAATGGTGACAGTGGTGAACACACAATACAATATATGGATGATGTATTATAGAAATGTATACTTGAAACCCATATAAATTTATTAACCAATATCACCTCAATAAATTAATAAAAATAGAAAGTCTGGAAGATTAATTAAATATCTAATGAAAGAGTATGCCACAAATAGTGTTGTAGAAGAAAATATGGTATGAGAAATGTTCTTGATATAGCATATAAGGAAATAAGAGTTCAGAAAGTAGTATATATGGTGTGTCAATCATGTGGGAAAATGTGCGTGTGAATATAAACACTCTAAAAATTGCTGGAAAGATATATATCCAAAATATTAACAATAGTTGTCCTCAATAGTAGGGATTTGTGCTTTTATATATTTTTCAAAGGTTTTACAGTGAACATTATTTCCTTCTTATTTTTACATTGCTTCCAATGTCAAACGTTTAGTAATAGTATGCCATCCAAGAAAAGAGAGAAGAGAAAGAAAAGGGGAAAGAGTAAGTAAAGTAGTTTGTTACCTACAAGAGAGTTCCCATAAGACTGTCAGCTGATTTCTTAAAAAAAAAAAAATTGGTAGCTAGAAGGGATTGGCAAGGATTATTCAAAGTCATGAAAAACAGAGACCTACAGCCAAGACAGCTCTACCCAGCAAAACTATCATTTAGAATCAAAGGGTAGGTACAGAGCTTCCCAGGCAAGAAAAAACTAAAGGAGTTTATGATCACCGAACAATTATATGAAATTTTAAAGGGACTTATTTAAGAAAAAGAAGATCAAAATTAAAACAATAAAATAGCAATAAATACGTATCTATCAGCAATTGAATCTAAAAAATAACAAGCAAGCAAGAAAGACAGAATCATGGACAGAGAGCATTTTGATGGTTGCCAGATGCATGGGGTGAGGTGGAGTGGGTGAAGAGGTGAGGGGATTAAGAAATACAAATAGGTAGTTACAGAATAGTCATAGGGATGCAAAGTACAGTATAGGAAACGGAGTAGCTAAAGAACTTACACACATGACCCATGGACATGAACAATGGTGTGACGATTGCTTGAGGGAGTGGTAGGTGCTGGGTGGAGGGGGGAAAAGGGAATAATTGGGACAACTGTAATACCATAATCAAATATAACAAAAAAGGAAAAATAACATTTAATTTCTCCTTTAGCTCCCAAACAGAAGACCAGCCCTCACAAAAGTAACTCTGGTTTTCCCAAGATACTCTTCCCCTCATTGCTGATACTTCTGCTATTATTGGCAATCTCATTTTTTATTGCTTTCATCAGTAAGTATCCAAATGAAACTATGAGAAATGTCCACCTTATGCAAAGAGATGGTGTTCATTGGATTCTGATATTTAACAAAGGGTTTATCCAAAAATCTAGGCTAAAAGTTTTCTCTGGGGGGCGGGATATCATTAGTGGAAATCCATAGGAAATGGTTTTTTTAAATTTGAAATTAGTTAATTTTCTACAAAAACAATGAAATCCACTCTATAGACATTGAAGATTATATGTGTGTCCATGTGTTTGTGTTGTGAAGTGAAATCTATAAAGCATTATTTTTACATTAGTTGTACGAGGACAAATTCTTATTTTCTTGGTGTTTATAAGGCCAGGACATTTTGAGTGCACAGATACATATTTTGGGACAACAGGTGAAAAGGAAATGGGAAGAAATATAACAGGAATTATTTCCCATGGAAATTTCACTTTAATTATTTCTGTCCTGCCCAAGACGTGAGATCTAAAAAGCAATTTGGCAAATAGGTAATATCTGCGTATCTTTGGTTTTAAGAATTATCAAAGCCCTGACCAGGTAGCCCAGCTGTTGGAGTGTCATCCTGTTCACCAAAAGGTTTTAGGTTCAGTCCCCGCTCAGGGCACGTACCTAGGTTGTGGTTTCCATCCCTGGTCAGGGCATGTACAGGAGGCAACCGATTGATGTTTCTTTCTCACCTCCATATTTCTCTCTCTCTCTCAAAAAATTAATAAATATATCCTTGGGTGAGAATTAATAAAAAAGAATTTATCAAGTTGTTAAAAGACATAAAAACTAATATCTATTTTGTAGATATTTTATTCATTGATTCGGTCATTCAGTAAGCAATAATGGCCGTTGACTCTATGTCAGACACTGTGTCAGACAGAATCCAAGCCATCGCCATTGGTCTCAAGAAGTTCAGAGAATGGTAGTAACCGGTCACGTGAACCAGTGGTTTCAAGGTTGTAAGGTAGTATTGCGCAGGTAAGAAGCGCAAGCGGCTGAGGTAGGCCTCCTGAAGGAGATGACATAGAGGGGTTAGAGAATACGGGAAAAGGTGGGGAACCTAAGAATAAAAGACTGCAACCCATGGTGCTAAGTGAGCTGTGAGAAATGAAGTTGTGGGTGGGAGAGAGAAGCGGGCTCAGGTCATGGAAAATACTGTGTATAATTCTCAAGAGGGTGAGTTTTTACTCTGGAGGTTATTGTATCAACTGTCTCCTGCTGCTGAATAATTACGCCAATGTAAAACTTAATGGATGAAAACAACAGCTATTTAACCCACGATTTTGTGATTTGGCAATTTGGACCGGGCCCAGTGGTCCTGGCTAAAACCAAGAGGCAAGAGGGGAGAGAGCTGAGGTCAACTATTGCAGAAGATAAAAGAGGAAGAACACTAAGAAGGAGCCCTGGGGTATTACTGATGACCATTACAGGGGAGACTCTCCTCGAGTGGTGGAAGCAGAAGCCATTTTTTTCTCTATTCCTCCTCCTCCAAGTTTAGCCTTTGTGTGGACCATACATTTATATTGGAGGAGAATATGGATATGTGCCTTTGACCCATAATAATGGAACTGCCAAGTCTCTTTCAAGTACTGATCTGGTAGTTATACCTGGATAAATCTCTGATTTCAAAATCAGTAGGATTGAGATTACGTTGAATAGGGGTTGAAAGGAAATCTTTCCCATAGTCAGGATCTTCCTACTCAACTAATTGGGCATTTGTAAGTTTTCTCTGTATAAAGAATGCAAGAGAGTAATAATGAAAAGCAAAGTCATCACACTACCAGGAAAGTGAATGTTCTTATTCTCTCTTTCAGTTTTTTTTCAAAAATATGCTCAGCTTCTTAAAGAAAAAAAGACTACAAAAGACTTTATCCACACAGAATTGGAATGTATGAAAGAAAATTTAACCATGGAAGGTAAAAATTAATGTTTCTCTAATTTAGTTGTTGGCTATACCATGTAAGGATCCCCGATCAATATTTCTGAAAAGAGTCACAAGTAGATTTTACTAAAAGATGGAGCCTCGTGATCATTTCAAGCTTTAATTGTAAAAATATATAGGACCTAAATATCTTATATGAATATCTTTAATATATCTGTGCAAAAAAATAGTCTTTAAATTTTTTATTTTTAAGTACAGTCACATTCAATATTATTCTGTATTAGTTTCAGATGCACAGCATAGTGATTAGACAATCATGTATTAATACTTCACAGAGTGGTCCCCTGATATTTCCAGTATCCACCTGACCTCATACATAGTTATTACAATATTATTGACTCTATTCTCTATGCTATAATTTATATCTGTGACTATTGTGTAGCTACCAATTTGTGCTTTTTAATCTCTTCACCCCTTTCACCCAGCCTCCCAAAGCCCCTCCCCTCTGTCAACCAGTCTGTTTTCTGTATCTATGGGTTTGTTTCTATTTTGTTGGCATGTTTATTTTGTTCTTTGGATTATAACCTAAATGCCCACCAAGAGACAAGTGGATAAAAAACTGTGGTGCATATATGCAATAAAATACTACTTGGCCATTAAAAGAATGAAATATTACTTTTTGAGACTCCATGAATGGACCTAGAAGGTATTATGCTAAGTGAAATAAGTCAGACAGAAAAAGACCAATATTATATGATTTTCTTATATGAGGTAATTATCTTAATTGTGAAAAAGATTACATTGCTTTTTGATTTCTTCAGTCTTCATTTCTTTCTGAACTTTTTCTGCACATTCTTGCTCTTTTTCTCACATATCAGTTAAAACTTACTCTCTTATTCTTGCCATTGTGGCTCAGGTGGTTACAGCGTGGTCCTGTAAATTGAAAGGTTGTGGGTTCAATTCCCAGTCAGGACCCATGTCTAGGTTGCAAATTCTGTCCCAGTTAGGGGACACATGAGAGGTTTCTTTCTCACATCGATGTTTCTCTCCTCTATCTCTAAAATCAATAAGCATGCCCTCAGATGAGGATTAAAAAACAAAACAAAACTTTCTCCAGAGAGATCTAATCTATTTGTGTTTTAAGAAAATATATTCCATATGCATGAAAAATTTCTGGGAGAATACATAAAATGCTCTTACAGGGAGAGAAAGTTTAGTTTTGTTTGATGAAGATGATCACAGTGATGATATAAAGATGGTGATTTTAATATGAATGTGAATATTTTAAATTAGAAAAATAGACTATTTTTAAAGAACAATATTATAATTAGAGCAAAATTGAACAGATAGTACAGAGGATTCCCATATTACTCCCCTGTCTTAGACATACAATTTCTTTAATTATTAACATCTTACATTAGTAAAATACATTTCTTACAACTAATGAACCTCTAGTATTGATATATTATCATTAATTAAAGTTCATATTTTATTCAAACTCTCTTAGTTTTTACCTAATGTTATTTTAAATTTTTTATTTATTTCTAAAAAAATAATAAACAAATGGGACTTCATCAAATTAAACATCTTCTGCATGGCTAAAGAAAAGAGCAAAATGAAAAGGGAACCAACCATATGGAAAAATATGTTCGCCAATGATGCCTCAGACAAGGGTTTGATCTCCAAAATATAAAAATAACTCACACGATTCTACTACAGGAAGTCAAACAATCCAATTAAAATATGGACAAAGGTTTTGACCCTGCAATTCCACTGCTGGGATTATACCCTAAGAATACTAAAACACCAATTCAAAAGAATGTATGCACCCCAATGTTCATAGCAGCACAATTCACAATAGCCAAGCGCTGGAAGCAATCTAAGTGTCCACCACTAAATGAATGGATCAAAAAACTCTAGTACATTTACACAATGGAATACTATGCAGCAGAAAGAAAGAAGGAGCTCCTACCCTTGGTGATAGCATGGATGGAACTAGAGAGCATTATGCTAAGTGAAATAAGCCAGGCGGTGAAAGACAAATACCATATGATCTCACCTTTAACAGGAACAAAACAAACAAGCAAGCAAAATACAACCAGAGACACTGAAATAAAGAACAAAGTTACAATGGCCAGAGGGGAGGGGGAAGGGAAATAATGGGGGAAAGAGAGAAAGGGTCAAGTCAAGGAACATGTATAAAGGACCCATGGACAAGAACAACTTGGGGGAGGATTGAATGTAGAAGTGGGGTGGGCAGGGCAAGGGAAAGCAATGGGGGATAATGGGGATAAGTGTAATTGAACAGCAATAGAAAAAAATTTTAAAAAAGAAAAGAATATTGAGTTGGCCAAAAGGTTTGTTTGGTTTTTAAGTAAAAATAAAAGACCCATTTTTCATTTTCACCAATAACTTTATTGAACAACATATCCACCATTTTTCCACTATCTTCTGCCATCTTTCAGACAACTTCATAATTCCATTTTCCCAAATGGGAAAATGATCTTTTGAGCAAAGACTATTTCCAGGTAATTTTTGCAGTCTTCCAGGGAATGGAAATATTTTCTACTAAGAGAATTTTGTAAAGACAGAAGTAAATGGAAACCTGAAGGTACAATGTCTGATGAATAAGGTGGATGCATCAGAACTTCCTAGCCAAGCTGTAACAGTTTTTGCCTGTCATCAAAGAAACATGCAGTCTTGACTTATCCTGATGGAAGATTATGCGTTTTCTGTTGACTAATTCTGGACACTTTCTGTTGAGTGCTGCTTTCAGCTGGTCTAATTGGGAGCAGTACTTGTTGGAATTAATTGTTTGGTTTTCCGGAAGGAGTTCATAATAGAGGACTCCCTTCCAATCCCACCATATACACATCACCTTCTTTGGATGAAGACTGGCCTTTGGTGTGGTTGGTGGTGGTTCATTTTGCTTGCCCCATGATTATTGTAAAGTATCCACTTTATTGTAAAGTATCTACTTTTTATTGCCCATCACAATTTGTTTTTAAAACAATATTTTCATTACGTTTAAATAGAGAATAGCATGCGAAAATACGGTCAAGGTTTTATATTTTTGCTTAACTTATGTGGAACCCAAACATCAGAGAGCTTAACATAACCAAGCTGGTGCAAATGATTTTCAATCCTTGATTTGGATATTTTGAGTATGTTGGCTCTCTCCTGTGTGGTATAACATTGATAGTTCTCAATTAGTGCCTCTATTTGATCACTATCAATTTCAACAGATCTACCATGGAGCATTGTCCAGTGAGAAATCTCTAGCACGAAACTTCACAAACCACTTTTGACGTATTAGATCAGCCACAGCACCTTCTCCATACACTGCACAAATCTTCTTTTGCATTTCAGTTGCATTTTTACCTTTCTTGAAGTAATAAAGCACAATATGCTGAAAATGTCACATATTTTTCCATCTTAAATATTAAAATGGCTACACAAAAATTCGCCAATTTTAATACTTTTTTAAAAATGCACACTGACATGACAACTGTCACAATACAATCTAGCAAAACTGTTTCAAATGAAGTTAAAGACAACTAAACACTACTAGAGTCACCTTACAGAACAAAAACAAATGAACTTCTTGGCCAACCCAGTGTTTTATTGTTTATGCTATTACAGTTGTTCCCATTTTCCCCCTTTGCCCCCTCCACCTATCCTGTCCCCACTCCCACAGTCAATCCCCTCACTTGGGTCATGCATATATGTTCTCTGACTAATCTCTTCACCTTCTTTCAACTCTAATGGTTTTTGGTTGTTGTTGCTGTTCTAGGATTCCATCAAGGATGCTTCATTGCATTTAGTTTTTAATGTCTCTTTAGGCTCCTCTTGGCTGTGATTGTTACTCAGATGTTTCTTGTTTTTGATGACTTTGACAGTTTTTGAGGAATATTGGCCAAGTACATTGTAGGATGCCCCTCTATTGAAAATTGTTTAGTATTTTTCCTACAATTAGACTGGGGCAAATTGGTTTTTGAGAGGAAGATCACAGACGTGAAATACCACTTTCATAACATCATATCAAGGGTATTATATTATAAACATGATTTTTTGACAGTTTATGTTGACATTGATCCCCTGACTGAGGTAGTAGTTGTCAAATTTCTCCACTGTAAAGTTATTTTTCCCCCTTTTCATACTGTGCTCTTTAAAGGGAATTTGCTACATGTAGCCCACAATTAAGTAGTGAGAAATTATACTTCCTGTGCCTTAGGGTGGAGTACTGTAGCAGTCTGATTGAACTGCCATAACAACATACAGGTATCCCCTGCTTTGAAAAGTTTCTGTTATGCTACTCTACTTTTACAAAAGACCTACATTGTTATCTGTTTTTGTTAACCAAAGGATATTGGAAGAGGATTTTCATTTTTTTTTATTGTTGTTCAAGTATATTTGTCTCCATTTTCACCCCACTATATCCCTGACCCCACCCATCCCCACCTCCCACCCTCAAACCTACCCCTCTTAGCCCTGTCCTCACTTTTATTAAAAAAGGCAAAAAAGAAGAATAGCACTTAGCATTTGTTTTGCAACGAGCTGTTACAGAGGCAGCACACACCCTGAGCAGCGAGAGTAGCACCACCAGCTCCTTCCCTAGGAATCACACTAAACATTTCGGCATCAAGCCATCATAGCTTTAGACTGTCTGTGAGCTTCGGTGCTTTATCTTGGTTTATTTTATGCACCAATTAGCAAGATGTGTCCTAACGTATTAGAAGAGCCCAAGAGAGGTTATTTTTGGGGGGGTCTTGGAATACTTGAAAAATTTTCTGTATGAGGTGGGTCTGTAAAAAGTCCAGCCATTATTAATATAATGAAAACAGTTTGTGCAACATTGATGTAACCTAGCAGCAAAGGAGAGTGGACTGGAATGTGCATGCATGAACAATGACAACTTCACTGTACTAGTCCGTGGGGGTGGTAGATGTCATTCAGTGAGCATGTGTACTGTGTGACCATTGCATTCAAAATGACTGAGCAAGTAAACAATGGATCTGCATCAAATTTTGCATTAAGCTTGAACATTCCTCTGTGGAAACTATTTTCATGATTCAGAAGGTCACAGCTATGGGCACCTGGTGGCTGGCAGCTTCATCATGACAACACACCCATTCATGCATCACCTCTTATGCAGAGTTTTTTTTGCAAAACATCAAATCACTTAGGTGACTCAGCCCCACTACAGCCCAGATTTGGGGCCCAGCAACTTCTGGCTTTTCCCGAAACTAAAATCACCTTTGAAAGGGAAGAGATTTCAGACTGTCAATGAGATTCAGGAAAATACAACAAGGCAGCTGATGGTGATTGGGAGAACTGTGTGAGCTTCCAAGGTGCCTACATTGAAGGTGACTTAGGCATCGTTGTCCTGTGTACAATGTTTCTTGTATCTTGTATCTTCTTCAATAAATGTCTCTATTTTTCATAGTACATGGCTAGATACCTTCTGGACGGACCTCATGTAAATTAATGGTGATTGTTTCTTCATTTCACTCCATTTCAGTTTACAATACCTTTCATAGAAATGTTTTACTTTTGGATAGTAAGGGAAATCTGAATCAAAAACTAGGCGGTTTAAGGATTTATTTATTTATTTATTTATTTATTTATTTATTTATTTATTTATAGAGTGAGAGGAAGGGAAGGAGAAAGAGAGGGAGAGAAATGTCAATGTGTGGTTGCCTTTTGCATGCCCCCAACCGGGGACCTGGCCTGCAGCCCAGGCATGTGACTTGACCGGGAATCGAACCAGTGACCTTTTGGTTCCCAGGCTGGTGCTCAATCCACTGAGCCACACCAGCCAGAACAAAAAAAAACCTAGGTGGTTTAAACAACAGGCACTTATCCTCTCACAGGTCTGCAGGCTTGGAGTCTAAGATCAAGTTTCCAGCGGGATTGGTTTCTGTTGAAGCCGCTCTTTCTGGCTTACAGATGGCTACCTTCTCACCATGTCCCCACAAAGCCTTTTCTTTGCACATACAGAAGTAGAGAGAGACAGACAGGAATAGAGAAAACAGAGATAGATATATCTCTGGTGTCTCTTCTTATAAAAGCACTAGTCCTATTGGATTGGGATTCCATCTCTTGACCTCATTTAATCTTAATTATCTTCTTAAAGACCTGGCTACATTTGGAGGTTAGGGCTTTAACATACAAATTTTAGGGGAACACTATTTAATTCATAACATTCAACCCAAAAGTCATATTCTTGGTACAGTAGTCTTGGTTGTAGGTCCTTGCTTTTCATCACTTTGAACATTTTATGTTAATCCCTTCTGGCCTGAAATATTTCTGTTGAGAGATCAGCTGACAATCTTATGGAGCTCCCTTTTAAGTAACTACCTGCTTTTTTCCCTGCTGCTTCTTAAGATTCCTTTTTGCCTTTAACCTTTGCCATTTTAATTATGATGTGTCTTGGTGTGGACCTCTTTGGGTTCATCATATTTGGGACTCTGCTTCCTGGATTTGTGTGTCTTTTTTCTTCACTAGATTAGGGAAATTTTTGGTCATTCTTTCTTCAAATAGGTTTTGGACCCCTTGCTCTCTCTTTTTCTTCTTGTACCCCTATAATGTGGATGTCGTTAAGTTTTTTGTTGCCCCAAAGTTCTCTTAAACTGTCATTGTTCTTTTTATTTTTTTCCTTTTTACAGCTCCGATTGTGTGTCTTTTTTCTATCTTGTCTTCCAAATTGCTGATTTGATCCTCTGCTTCATCCAGCCTGCTTTTCATTACTTCCAGTGTATTCTTGATGTCAGCTATGGTATTCTTCATTTCCAACTGGTTCTTTTTCATGGTTTCTATGTCCTTTTTCATGCTGTTATAATTTTCACTAACTTCCTTGAGCATCCTTACCATCAATACTTCGAACTCTATATCTGACAGATTGCTTGCCTCTATTTCATTTAGCTCTTTTTCTGGAGAGTCTTTCAGTTCTTTCATTTTGGGCCTATTTCTTTGTCTCCCCATTTTGGATATCTTTTTCTCTTTAGGTATTAGATAGATCTGCTACGACTCCCAGTCTTCATGCGATAGCCTTATGTGGTAGGTGTTCTGTGGGACCCAGTGGTGTGATCCCTTTGATCTTCTGCACTGGGTGCTCTTGGAATATCCCTTGTTTGGATTTTGTGGGCCTCCCTGTTATAATTCAGTCTTGATTGCTGTTGGTCTGTTTGTACATGGGATGGACCCTCAGGCTTTCTGACTATGAAGCTCAACTCTAACCACGGTGTGCTCAACTCTAACCTGCTGTGCAGGTGCTGACCAAAAACAAACAAAAAATAAATAACAAATAAAAACAATATATAGGCTGACAGTCACCAGAAGGGAAAGGGGAGGGAATTTCAGGGGAAAAGGGGAAGGGTTTAGAGCAACAAGTATAAAAGACACATGGACAAAAACTGGGGGGGGGGGGGGGTGGAAATGGGAGGGAGGTGGGGAGGGCTGGGGCAGTGGACTGGGATGGGAGTAAAAGACAGAAAACTGTACAAGAGCAACAATTAAAATAAAAAAAAATAAGGACATTAAAAAATTAAAAAATAAAAACAACATAAAATATAAAATTAAAGAAAAAGAAAAAGGGAAAGAATAAGGAAAAAAGGGAAAAATAAGGAAAGAAAAGGAAATGAAGAACAAGGAAAAAAAGAATAAGAAAAGCAAAGGGAAAAAAGGAAGGAAAAACAAAAAAGAAGAAAATAGAAATGAAAGAAACAAAAAATTAAAAAGAAAACAACAGTATTCTCCTCAGCAAAGTTTAGTGCCTGCTGTGAGCTATCTTTGGATATGTTGTTTGTGAAGTTTGTTGGGTCTTGCTCTGATGCTGGCTACTTGGCGTACTGGTTCTGGGCTCTTTGAGAGGGACTCTGACACAGGCCAATGTCAGATGCTGTCTGGCCCTAGGCCACCTGCCTGAAGCTATAAGCAATCCACAGCTTGTGTATGCCTTTGTTAGACCTGTCTGCACACAGGAAAAATGAAGCCTTGCTTCAAGGCCTGCTTTCACCAGCACCGGGCCCAGAGGCAGCCAGCAAACATCCCAGCGCATCCCAGGACATGTCTCTCCGCTTGCTTCCAACCACCAGCTGCCTGCCAGACGCAGTCACTGACAGAGCCTCTGGTGGAATGGAGAGGATGAGTCTAGTGGATCTCCTGTGAGAGGAGACGCTGTTCAGGCTTCAGGGGAGGTGATGGGTGTGATATCCCACTCCAGAACCACACAATTGACTTTGGTTTCCATGCGGTTTGTCTTGGTCCTTAACTTATTTAATTAATTTATTTTTTCTACTAGTATTATTTTTTCCTCAAAATCTTTACCTAAAAACAGGCAAAAGAAAAAGGAAAGAAATACAGGAAAACAAAAATTATTGGGAACTTCATGGGTTCAGGTGGTAAGGGAGAGGAGCATGGAAAGATCTCATTCTCCAAAAGCGCCTTCTTTGTGGGGAGAGAAAAGCAGGGAATATATCCCCCATGTGCAGCCTCCATCTGGCGAAGAGGGTAGCTACACAGTGGTCTGAGGGCCATAAGGGCTGAAGAGGGGGCAGAGGAGGAAGGGGTCAAAAGAAGTTGTTAGTCACGGGCTTTGTAGAGGGGATGCCCTGTCTGTCTTGGGAAGTGGCCTCAAAGATGATAAAATCTTTCTGGGTATGGCCAACCGGCTCCAAGATGGTTGCCATGTTCCCCCAGTGGTAGCAGTAGTGGGTTCTGACCACACAGTGAGCAGTCTTATCGGAGTGCGGCTTGTAACCGTCCATCACTAGTTGGTGGGCACGGCAGATCATGTCAATTGTTGATGGCAGATCACGTCAGTGTTGTTGGCTGCATTGAACTGGGCCACCATATCATTGACAAATAGGTAGCTGGCCCCATGTGGGCTCGTACTCCCAGCCTGTTGTGTCTTCAGGGGCAGACCAGAGCAGGTCACGTAGGGGCCCATTCCCTGAGGCACTTCTTGCTTTCAGTCAATCCTCTGGATCTGCAAGTGTCAGGATGGAGGGGAGAGCCCCCCCACCCCCCCCCCCCCCCGCCCCATGCATGCAGAAGATCTTGTCATCGATGATGGCTGTCAGGCTGAGGTGGTCAAAGGTCTCAGTGCAGCAGTGCCACACAGTCAGCAGGCCGTATTTGTGCAGTCACTCATCAGAGAAGCCCTATACCTGGGCGGCGTGATGGCTGCCGTGGTTGCTCCAGATCAGGGTGATTCTGTCAGGATAGCGAACCTTATGCACCAGCAGCAGAATGAATGTTTCAACACTGTAGAAACCACGATCCACAAAGTCCCTCATGAAGAGGTAGTTGGTCTCAGGGACATCACCACCTACTCTGAACAGCTCTTTGAGGTCACAGAATTGTCCATTAACATCGCTGTATACTGTGACTGGCACGTCCACCCTCTGCACGTTGCTTTCCTCTACCAAGATCTCTCTGGCCTTAGCACACAGGACCTTGACTTTGCTTTCCTCAAAGAGTTCACAGTGTCACAGCTGCTCAATCTGCTGGTCCAGGTCGCTGATCTCTCTATGCAACCCCTGCCCACCCCTCCACCGCCACCCCTGACTGTGAGGGTCAGAGCAAGGGTTAGAGCAGCACTGCACAGGGGTCTCTGGCGCTGTGACCATGGCTCAGGCTCTTGGGCTTTCTGCCTTCCTCCTTCCCTCTGGTTTGGGCCACTGCCGCCACCACTTTTTCCTCGGTCCTTGATTTTAATACCCACTTTGAAAATTACTTTTCTTATATTGCACCTACATGGTCTTCTGTCACAACAGAGAAATACTGGAGCTGCTGTCCAAAGAAATGGAAGTCATTTAAGTCGAATTGCTACTTTATTTCTACCAAAAACAGAAATTGGATGGAGAGTGAAAAGAACTGCTTAGGAATGAAGGCTCACCTGCTGGTGATCAACACCAATGAAGAACAGGTACGTTCTGAGAGATAACATGTCAAAAATCCAGCCTGGATTTTGTGCACCTCTCTTGGCAAAGGAAGAGGTTCTCATTGCTTTGGGATATTGGTCTGTGGCAAAGGCATTCAATAAAATAGGAAAGGCTTCTTAAGTCACTCCACACCTTTTCTTCTGCTTCCATAAAACTAAACTCTCCCAAAATAAATGGAGACATTTAAAATATAATATGTGGGGTATGAGTGGAAGGATGAAAATATTTCAGCCTGAAATATTAGTTTATTATTTAAACATGTAAATGTTTTATAAATCATTAACTAACAGAAAGTGGCATTAAGTCAAATAGGGAAATAAAATAAAAAAAATGTGAGGTTGTGAAAGGAAAATGACCTAATCTGCAAAAGTTTACTCATGGCTAACTTGAAAGAATTCCCTCTCTTAATGAAGAAAAGAGAGGAGTGAGTCTGAGATGAAAATTTGTTATGATCATGATAGAAAATGAACATTGCTATGTTCCAAGTACACGTGTCCTCTCCGAATTTGTGTGTTGAAATTCTAATTCTCAAAGGTGATGGTATCAGAAATTGGGATCTCTGAAGGGGCTTAGGTCATTAGTGTGGAGCCCTCATAAATCTGATTAATATTCTTTTTTGAGACTCCAAACAGCTACCTCACCTTCCACCATGTCAGGACACAGCCAGAAGGAGCCAGCTATGAATTAGGAAGAGGGATTTACCCAACCATATTAGCACCTCAATCTGGAATTCCAGCCTCCAGAACTGTGAGAAATGTACTGCTATTGTAAGCTACCCTGTCTGTGGTATTTTGTTATAGCGGGGTGAATAGACTAAGACAAATATCAGGCTCACAAGTGATGTCAATGATCCTGTACTGCACAGCCAGAGAAGGCCTACACTCCTGGGCGGGGCCCCCATGTGTCTTTTGCTGGGTCATCTCTCCTTTTCTTCTGCTCTCCCCAAGGCCGTAAGAAACTCAGTTCAACCTGAATACTCATAAGCCATAGCTCTTCTCTTTTCTTTCTCAGGGTTTTATCAATCAGAACCTGGAAAAAAAGTTTGCTTATTATATGGGACTGTCAGACCCAGAGGGGAAAAGAGCCTGGCAATGGGTTGACCAGACACCATACAATGAAAGTGCCACGTGAGTACAGTACTGGTTAAAGGAACCCTGAGTCCTGGGTCTTCAGGCATGTTAGGGTGTCCAAACTATCAGATGTTAAAATAAAATATCTCACCCTTCTGTTAACTGTTGGGCACTAAGTTAAATAATTTCATTTATTATCTCATTTAATAATCACAAGAGCTCTATGAAGTGCATATCATTATTTTTCTCACTGTGGAGCCGAGGAATCTAACTTTAGAGAGTTTAGATAACTCAGCATATGTTACCCAGCAGTGGTGACAATGGTTTTTAAAGCCAGGTCTATTTTACACCAAAGTCTGTGCTTTTAAACACACGTTTATATCTCTAAACAAACACACGGTCATGTCAATTAAGATCGTAACCAATTGTTAGTATTTATTATCTCATAAAGCAAATGAACTAAATTCTGATAGTTTTATAATGTCCCATATTTATGTAGGTCTTTTAAAACTCTAAAGTACTTTAGTACATTTTAGTATGTTACCATTTTTGATTCTTATATTGTATGTGAAATATACAGGTATATTACTCTATTCTTTACTTTTAGATATGTAAATGAGGGAAATTAAATTACTTGACCAAGATAACAGGCATTGCAGCAGTTTCATAGATTTTTAATTATTGAATACTTCTTTAGACTCCAAAAGCAGTACATTACAAAAAAACTGCAATGAGACTTGGGACCAGGGTGAACCTTTTCATTCATTAAGGGAGCCTATGGACTAACAGTCCCCTAGAATGGGGCAAATGGAGGGGAGACTCTGGAATATCTGCTGGAAAGTGTTTAATTCAATAAGATGACTGAGTGATGTAGGCACAGTTTTCAAGAGAAATGCCAGAGACACAGATGGAGAAAAAAACGGCATGATAAGCTAGGGGAGAGATGATTGGGCGTGTCTGCCTTGCATTCCACACAGTTCAGCCCCTGCACCTTCTCACTGACTCTAACTTTCTCATTCTTTGAAGACACATCCCCATCTTTTTTTCCTCTTTCAGATTCTGGCATCCAGGTGAACCCAATAATCTCAATGAGCATTGTGTTATACTGAATGCTCCTCGGCAAAGCTCATGGGGCTGGAATAATGTCCGTTGTGATGAACCTCACTCATCAATTTGCAAGATGGTGAAGATCCACTTATGAATGGGACACTCTCCATGAACATGTGGTTGAATTGACACCCACCATTGAAGATGTAGTTAATTTTTTTTTAAAGTCATGTGATTCTAAGTGATTCCAGAGAATTTTTCAGTAGGCTGTCACCTATTCAACTTATGTGAAATCAGTGCACATATTCTTTCATTTATTCCTTCGTACAATGAACACTTATTCAGCATTATCCACGGGCAGACAGTGTACTGGGGAGCCTATCTGCAGATAAATAGAGAGAGCATGAGCCTCCTCTCCTGACTTTTGTCGAATTGCTAAGGGGTTAATGCTGATGTAGTAATGTGATGTGGTTCTTCCATCTTACTTGGAGTTATCTCTTTATAGGTTGGTCAAAAGCAAAATAATACCAACCATTACACTCCACTTCCCTCAGAGAGATTCATTATTTTCACTTGAAGCATATTATTTATCAGTTGGAATATATGTACATCGATGGAAGATAAGTTCCAGCTTTGGCCCAGTTAACATTCTCTGTTTGGTCTTGGACTGTCATTCAGTATCAGAGTACAGGCATAGGATTATCAGCGATTGAGCATTGGATATTTAGAATTAGAGAATTAAAAGTTATGACTGATGTAAAACAAATATAAATGGAGCCACTTTAAAATGGAGTCAGAGCTGCCATTCCAAAGCTTTAGAATGTTAAAACTTGGCAAAATAACCTTTGGAGTGGACCTAAAGCAGCATTATATCCCAAACCCTTGGCAAAGATAACAACAACAACAAAGCTGATGTTATAACTTCCTGACTGAAAATGAGATACCGTCTTTAGAATTAGTATTATTATGTAGTCTATCTGCACCTCTAGAAATCCCTTCCATCTATTTATACAATTGTTCTCCTTACCTTTCTCAAATACCCCTTACCACCAACTCCTACTTGGAACACTAAGTTTCTGCCTGAATCAGTGCTTCCAGAATAGCTTTTGGATCTTAAAAAATGGTTGTTGATTCTCACTTTGGTCTTTTATTTTTAGGTTAACACTGGTAGTTGACATAGATTTAATTTCATCAGATATTCTGATACATTTTTTCTTTAAGCATTATAATTTCTATGTATGGATTACTATTCAAAATCGCCCATGCCATGTTTATATTCCCCCTTTTACTACAGTTCATATACATCATTTTCTTTCTACAACAATATAAAATATATGATATTTGTAATAAAGTCTGTATTCATTGCTTTAGTATAGTAGTTGTAATAGATTATGATAAAGCTAATTTTTACCTTGAAAAGGTCACTATGGCCTAAAATTGTACCTTGATTTTCTTGATTTAACTAATTATATTTACCATCATTTCTTGACTATATCTAAAGTTAAGTTATCTTTATACTGGTCTGATTTTATACATTATATGTAGAATTTACCCATTTATTTTACATCACAATTCTGGGAAAATTTTGGGAAAACTTTATTTACAATGAGCCCTCCTCATTATTATTTCAATAATATGGGGACAGAATGTAGGGAGGGCAGAAAGAATCACTTTACCTAGTACCTTTGATTGTCAGAATAGAAGGCAAGCTTGAACAGGAGTGGAGAATGATAATATTATTTAGTGCTGGAGCTTTTCTCCTTCCTCCACTTCACATTGCATGAATGTGGTTCAGAGCCTATTTCTTTAATTTTTCCTAGGCACTATTAAATCAACATTGTGTATAATAGCTTTTATGTAAAATTTGTGTTAAAGACTGACATTTAAGTGAAGAAGCATCTAGCTGAGTCCCAGAAAATAGATAGAATTGTGAAAAATAACACAACTATTTATAGCCACTAAGTTGAGGGGCAATTTGTTATTCAGCAATATGTAACTGAGACAACTTTAAATTGTATTACAGTTTTGAACCAAGATTCTGCAAAATAATGAAACATACTCAATCATACTGCTGCCTCTAAAAAGATTAGTAACAATTTAATGAGAGTAGATTAATTGTACTATCAATAAATAAAATGCAACATTAAAATGTCCAGTGTTTATATCATTTAGTTCCTGTTACTGTATAGTGAGTTTGTTATGCTATATTACATCAGTTTGTCATTTTAAATATATCTTCAATAGTAAATGTGCATATAATAATTTTTCTACTATTAAGGATGTGTACTCAAAAATTGTTTTAATATCACTTCTAGAAAAATGTATAAATAAGTAAGTAAGTAAATAAATCTATCAATGCTTCAAGCTCTTTTGGTCAAACTACCGCTTGGTAAAGGAGGCACAGACTCAGTGGACTGTCCAGTACTGGGAAAAAACACTTTTGCCCGTTGGGATTGGAAATGATTAGCCTCGATGATATCTCTAAAGGTTGGATTCTCCTGGCACCTGGCAACTCTTCTAGGCCAGTATAAATTAATTTTCATTAGATGATTTTAATACCAAAACATGAACTAATACTTCTGCCTTTGCTAACATGAAAATCATCAATGGTTCGAGCTTTGTCAAAGATAAATTTTATGACTCCAGGATGGAAGAAATAATGTGAAAATTCAACTGTTAAACCAAATGTGTAGTATAAGGATTTGATTAATCATATTCTGTCCACAAAATGAAATGCTCTGCATTAGTTAAAATTGTTGCAAATGGGATTTTATAACTAGGAGTTTGGCACATATTTGTTGGGCTGTTTATCCTTTTTTCCTTACAAGCAAAACTTCAGGGTTGTTTAGAGAGTCACTTTCCTCAAGCATCTCAGGTGCCTTGGGATGCTCACCAACTTCATGTTCAGCTCCACGGATGCATACCGATTAATCCAAGGTGATCGAAATAACCACCTAGTGGTTGGTTTAGCCATAGGCACAAATTGCAAATTATTCCTGTGAACTGCCTCTGTTTTTTTCTCAGAGGAATTATGGAACTAAATCTCCCTCTCCCAAAGAATATGAATAAAGAACTATGTAATTCTCCTTACTGTGGATAGTCATGCTATGATCATGATGGGAACTAGCCTTAGGAAGACAGGAACACCTTCCATATCATTTTGTGGCTTGATAGCTCATTTCTTTCCATTGCAGGAGATATCTAAGTGTATGAATATACTGTAGTTTATCAATTTGCCTATTATAGGGCATCCTGGCTGTTTCCAGTTTTTGGAAATTATGAATAAAGCTGAGATAAGAATTTATGTGCAAATTTTTGTGTACATGTTTTTAACTCATTTGGTAAATACGATTGCTGGATTGTATAGTTAGTAAGTCTGTGTTTAGCTTTGTAAGAAACTGTCAAACTGTCATTCAGTGTGGCTACATTTGTTTTCATTCCCACCAGTTATGAGACATTATTTTTCTGCATCTTCTCCAGATTTTCACAGAGTCAGGAGTTTTGTTTCTTTTTAGCCATTCTAATAGGGATTTAATAGTGGTATTTTGTTGTTTTAATTTGCAATTTCATAATGACAAAAAATACTGAACATCTATTAATATGCTTTTTTGCCACTGTAAATCTTCCTTGGTACAGTGTCCATTCAGATCTTCTGCTCACTTTTTTTTTTTTTTTTGGCTTTAAATTTGATTTTTTTATTTTTTAAATATATTTCATTTATTATGCTATTACAGTTGTCCCATTTCTCCCCCATCATTCCCCTCTACCCTGCACTTCTGCTCACTTTTTAATTCAGTTGTTGGGTTTCTTTCTTTCTTTCTTTTCTTTTTTAAAAGATTTTATTTATTTATTTTTAGAGAGAGGGGAAGGGAGGGAGAAAGAAAGGAGAGAAACATCAATGTGTGGTTGCTTCTCATGCACCTACCGGTTGCCCTGGTTGCCAACTGGGGACCTGGCCCACAACCCAGGCACATGCCCTGACTGGGAATTGAACCAGGGACCCTTTGATTTGCAGGCTGGCGCTGAGTCCACTGAGTCACACCAGCTAGGGCCAGTTGTTAGTTTTCTTATTGTTGAGTTTTAAAAGTTTATTGGATATTTTGGATACTTTTACTTTTTTATCCAATATTTTAAAATTTTAAGATTTCTTCTTTGACTCGTGTTATTTAATCTCAAACTGTTTTGGGGTTTTACAGCTATCTTTCTGTTATTGATTTCTGTTACTGATTTCTAGTTTACAATGTCTGAACACAGACATTGTATGACTTGTACTCTTTTAAAACTTGTTTTGTGTTGTTTTTTTTTTTTTTTTTTTTTTTGCCCAGAATATGGCCTGTTGTGGTAAATGTTACATTTGAGAAGAATGTGTATTCTGTTGTTTTTGGATGAACTCTGAATGTCAATCAGATTACTTTGATTAATGGTTCTGTTCAGTTTAATTGAATTCTACGGATTTTAGTTCAAGATCTGTCAAAACTGTGAAAGTGGTGTTGATAGATCCAACTGTAATAAGGGATTTCTCTATTTCTTCTTGCATTTCCATCAAGGAGTTGGAAAGACTCCATCAAGGAGCAATGTCTTGCTTCACGTATTTGGATACTCTGTTGTTAGGTGCATTCACATTAAAGATTGTTAGGGCTTCTTGGAATATTTACCTCTGTCATTATGTAATCCTTGTCTTTATTCCTGGTAATTTTTTCTCTGAAGTCTGCTTTGTGTGAAATTACTATAGCTACAGAGCTTTATGTGTAAATATATATGAGGCCTGTCCAGAAAAACTCCAACCATTGTTAATATAATGAGAATGGTTTGAGCAAAATTGATGTAATGTGGCAGGCAAGGAGAGTGGAATGGAAGGTGTATGCATGAACAATTACGACTTCACTGTACTAGTCTGCTATATAGTACAACATTGTGAAAATGTACCACAGTTTTTTTAGCCACTCATGTACTGATGGGAACAGGCTATTTCCAGCACATGGCTGTTGTAAATTATGCTGCTATAAACATTGGGGTGCATAGGTTCTTTGGAATTGATGATTCTGATTCTTAGGGTATATTACCAGCAGTGAAATTGCTGGGTCAAAAGGCAGTTCCATTTTTAGTTTTTGAGGAAACTCCATACTGTTTTCCACAGTGGCTGTACCAGTCTGCATTCCCACCAACAGTGCACTAGGGTTCCCTTTTCTCCACATTCTCTCCAACACTTGTTGTTTGTACATTTATTAATGATGGCCATTCAGACTGGTGTGAGGTGATATTTCATTGTCATTTTAACTTGCATCTCTTTGATAGCTAGTGATGTTTAGCAGCTTATCATATGTCTATGGGCTGTCTGTATGTCCTCCCTAGAGAAGTGCCTATCCAGGTCCTTTGCTCATTTTTAATTGGATTGACTTCTTGGTATTGAGCTCTATGAGTACTTTATATATTTTGGTGCTCAAACCCTTGTCCTATGTATCATTGGCAAATATGTTCTCCTATACAGTCAGTTCCTTTTTGTTTTGATGATGGCTTCTATAGCTGTGCAGAAGCTTTTTAATTTGATATAGTCCCATTTGTTTATTTTTTCCTTCATTTCCCTTGCCCTAGGAGATATATCAGCAAAAATATTGCTACATGGGATATCTGAAATTTTAGTGCCTGTTTTCCTCTAGAACTTTTATGGTGTCACAGCTTGTATTTGTCTTTTAGCCATATTGAGTTTATTCTGGTGTATGGTGTAAATTGGTGGTCTAGTTTCATTTTTTTCATGTACCAGTCCAGTTCTCCCAACACCATTTATTGAAGAGTCTATTTTTACTCCATTTAATGCTTCTGCCCACTTTGTTAAATATTAATTGACCATAGAGACTAGGGTGTATTTCTGGGCTCTCTATTCTGTTCCATTGATCTATTTGTCTCTTCTTTTTTTTTTATTGTATTAAATACTTTAAAATTTTGTTGTTGTTCAAGTACAGTTTTCTGCTTTTTCCACCCACCCCTCCTCACCACCCCAGACATCCCTACCTCCCTCCTGTTTCCCCCCTCCCTTGTTATTGTCCATGTGTCCTTTATAGTTGTTCCTGTAAACCCTTCACCCTTTTTCCCCATTATCCCCTCCCCTCTCCCCTCTAGTTACTGTCAGTTTGTTTTTAATTTCAATATCTTTGGTTATGTTTTGCTTGCTCATTTGTTTTGTTAATTAAGTTCCACTTAAAGGTGAGATCATATGGTATTTGTCTTTCACTGCCTGGCTATTTAATTTAGCATAGTGCTCTCCAGTTCCATCCATGCTGTCGCAAAGGGTAGGAGCTCTTTCTTTCTTTCTGCTGCATAGAATTCCATTGTGTAAATATACCACAGTTTTTTGATCCATTCATTAACTGATGGGCACCTAGGTTGCTTCCAGCACCTGGCTATTGTAAAATGTGCTGCTATGAACATAGGGGTGCATAGATTCTTTTTGAATTGGTGTTTCAGTCTTCTTAGGATATAATCCTAGCAGTGGAATTGCTGGGTCAAAAGGCAGTTCCATTTTTAGTTTTCTGAGGAAGTTCCATACTGTTTTCCATAGTGGTTGCACCAGTCTGCAATTCCTCCAACAGTGCACTAGGGTTCCCTTTTCTCTACAACCTCTTCAACACTTGTTGTTTGTTGCTTTGTTTATGATGGCCATTCTGATCGGTGTGAAGTGGTGTCTCATTATGGTTTTCATTTGCATCTCTCTGATGGCTAGCAATACTGAGCATCTTTTCATATGTCTCTGAACCCTCTGTATGTCCTTCTTGGAGAAGTGTCTGTTCAAGTCCTTTGCCCATTTTTTAATTGGTCTGCTTGTCTTCTTAGAGTGGAGTTGTGTGAGTTCTTTATATATTTTGGAGATCAAACCCTAGTCTGAGGTATCTTTGGCAAATATGTTTTCCCATATGTTTGGTTTTCTTCATTTTAATGCTGTTTTCTTTAGCCATGAAAGAACTTTTTATTTTGATGAGATCCCATTTGTTTATTCTTTCCTTTATGTCCCTTGCTCTAGGGGACATGTCAGTGAAAATATTGCTGTGTGGAATATCTGAGATTTTCCTGCCTATGTTCTCCTGAAGGACTTCTATGGTGTCACAACTTACATTTAAGTCTTTTTTCCACCTTGAATTTATTTTTGTGTATGGTGTAAGTTGGTGATAAAGTTTCATTTTTTTTGCATGTAGCTATCCAGCTCTCCCAACACCATTTGTTGAAGAGGCTATTTTTGCTCCATTTTATGCTGCTGCCCACTTTGTCAAATATTAATTGACCATAGAGACTTGGGTTTATTTCTGGGCTCTCTATTGTGTTCCATTGGTTCATGCATCTGTTCTTATGCCAGTATCAGGTTGTTTTGATTACAGTGGCCTTGTAATACAGTTTGATATCAAGTATTGTGATCCCTCCTACTTTGTTCTTCTTTCTCAGAATTGCTGCAGGTATTTGGGGTTGTTTATGGTTCCATATAAATTTTTGAAGTGTTTGTTCTATATCTGTGAAATATGCCATGGTGCTTTAATAGGTATTGTATTGAATCTATAAATCACTTTGGGTAGTACGGACATTTTGATGACGTTAATTTTTCCAGTCCATGAATGTGGTATATGTTTCTATTTGTTGTGTCTTCCTTAATTTCTTTCTTCAGTGTTGTGTAGTTTTCTGAGTACAGGTCTTTTGCCTCCTTGGTTAGGTTTATTCCAAGGTATTTTTTTGTTGTTGTTGCTATATCAAAGACAAGAAAAGGAAATAAAAGGCATTCAAATTGGAAAAGAGGAAACAAAACTGTCATTGTTTGCAGATGATATGATAGTATACATAGGAAATCCAATGGACTCCACCAAAAAACTGCTCAACCTTATAAATGAATTTAGCAAAACAGCAGGATACAAAGTCAATTTCAGAAATCAAAGGATTTTTGTATACCAACAATGAAACGTCAGAAACATAAATCAGGAAAAAAATCCCATTTGATACTTGTCTGTTCTTATGCCAGTACCAGACTGTTTTGTTTACAGTGGCCTTGTAGTATAGTTTGATATCAAGTATTGTGATCCTTCTTACCTTTTTCTTCTTTCTCAAGATTGCTGGAGCTATTAAAGGTCTTTTTTGTTCCATATAAATATTTGAAGTATTTGTTCAATATGCCATTGTTAAATATGCCGTTGGTATTTTAATAGGAATTGTGTTGAATCTATAGATTGCTTTGGGTTGTATGTACATTTTAATGATGTTAATGATTTCATTCCATGAAAGGTATATGCTTCCATTTATTTGTATCTTCTTTAATTTCTTTCTTTAATGTTCTATAGCTTTCTGAGCATAGGTCTTTTACCTCCTTGGTTAAATTTATTCATAGGTACTTTATTTTTCTTCTTGCTATAGTAAATGGGATTCCAACCCCCCACCCCGAGTTTCTGTTTCTGATATTTCATTGTTGATGTATGAAAATGCCTTCAATTTCTGAATATTGATTTTGTATCCCGCTATTTTTTCAAATTCACTTATTAGGTCGAGTAGTTTTTTGGCAGGGTCTATAGGGTTTTCTATGTACACTATCATGTCATCTGCAAATAATGACAGTTTTACTTCTTACTTTCCAATCCATCCAATTTGGATGCCTTTTATTTCTTTTTCTTATTTGATTGCTATGGCTAGAACTTCTAGTACTATGTTGAATAAGAGTTGTGAAAGCGAACACCCTTGTCTTGTTCCTGATCTTAAGGGGAAAGCTTTTAGTTTTTTTCCATTGAGTATAATGTTGGCTGTAGATTTCTCATTATGGCCTTTATTATGCTGAATTATGCTCCCTGTATTCCCACTTTGCTGAGTGTTTTTGATCATAAATGGGTGCTGGATTTTATCAAATGCTTTTTTGAGCATCTACTGACATGATCATGTGATTTTTGTATTTCATTTTGTTTATGTGGTAAATTACACTTATTGGTTTCTGAATATTGTACCATCCTCGCATCCCAGGTATGAATCCCACTTGGTCATGGTGTATGATATTTTTAATGTATTGCTGATTCCAGTTTGCCAATATTTTGATGAGGATTTTAGCATCTATGTTCACCAGTGATACTGGCATCTGGTTTCTTTCTTTGTTGTGTCTTTATCTGGTTTTCGAATTAGTATGATACTGGCCTTGTAAAAAAGAGTTTGGGAGTCTTATCTCTTCCTGAATTTTTTGGAATAGTTGGGAGCTGCTAGAATTAGTTCTTCATTAAATATTTGGTAAAATTTTCTGTGAAACCATCCTGTCCAAGGCTTTTGTGTGCTGGGAATTTTTTGATCACTGCTTCAATTTCACTAGTTGTTATTGGTCTATTTGGGCTTTCTGCTTCTTCTTGATTCAGTTTGGGAAGACTGTATGTTTCTAAAAAATTTGTCCATTTCACCCAGGTTGTCAAATTTCTTGGCATATGGTTGTTCACAGTAATTTCCTACTTTTTTTTTGTATTTCTGTGATATTGGTTGTAACTTCTCCTTTTTCTTTTCTGATTTTATTCATTTGGGTCCTCTTTCTTTTTTTCTTAATGAATCTGGTTAAAGGTTTGTCATTTTGTTTCTTTTCAAGAACCAGTTCCTAGATTTATTGGTCCATTGAATTGTTATTTTTAGTCTCTATGTCATTTAATCCTGCTCTGATCAGGATTATTTCCTTCCTTCTACTTGCTCTGGGCTTTGTTTGTTGTTGTTCCTCTAGCTCTTGTGGATGTATGGTTAGGGTTTTTTTTGTTTGTTTGTTTTTTGGGGTTTTTTTTAGATTTTTCTATCTTCTTTAGGTAGGCCTGTATTGCTATGAACTTCCCTCTCAGGACAGCTTTTGCTGTGTCCCATAGGTTTTGGGCTATTGTGAGTTCATTTTCATTTATTTCCAGAAACTTTTTGATTTCTTCCTTGATCTCATTGTTAACGCATTCACTGTTTAATAGCATGTTATTCAGTCTCCATGACTTTGAATGTTTTGAGTTTTTTTCTTGAGGTTGGTTTCTAGTTTCAAGCTATTGTGATCTGAGAAGATGCTTGATATAATTTTAATTTTCTTGAATTTGTTGAGGCTTGTTTTGTGATGTACCATGTGGTCTATCTTTGAAAATGCTCCATGTACATTTGAAAAGAATGTATATTTTGCTCTTTTAGGGGGGAAATTTTCTGTATATATCAATTAAGCCCATTTGATCTAAGTGTTGTTCAATGCCACAATATCCTTGTTGATTCTTTGTTTGGAAGTTCTATTTATTGTTGACAGTGGGGTGTTAAAATCCCCTATGATACTGTGTTGCCGTTGATATCTTTCTTGAAGTCCTCCAAGATTTTCCTATATTTAGGGGCCGCTACGTTGGATTCACATATGTTTACAAGGGTTATATCCTCCTGTTGGACTACTCCTTTAAGTATTATGTAGTGACCTTCTTTGTCTCTTTTTATGGCCTTTGTTTTGAAGTCTATCTTGTCTGATATAAGTATTGCTACCCCTGCTTTATTTTCATGTCTGTTTGCATGGATTACTTTTTTCTATCCCTTCACTTTCAACCTGTGTAGATCTTTTGTTCTGAGGCGGGTCTCTTGTAGACAGCATATATGCAGGTCATGTTTTCGTATTCATTCAGCTACCCTATGTCTTTTGACTGGAACTTTTATTTATTTTTTTTAATATATTTTATTGATTATGCTATTACAGTTGTCCCATTTCTCCCTATCATTCCCCCCACCCTGCACACCCTCTCCCACCCACATCCCCCCCTTTAGTTCATGTCCATGTGTCATAAGTTCTTTAGCTTCTACATCTTCCATACTATTCTTGCCCTCCCCCTGTCTATTTTCTACCCACTATCTATGCTACTCATTCTCTGTACCTTTTCCCCCCTCTCTCCTCCTCCCACGCCCCTGTTGCTAACCCTCCATGTGATCTCCATTTCTGTGGTTCTGTTCCTGTTCTAGTTCTTTGCTTAGTTTCCTTTTGTTTTAGGTGTGGTTCTTAATAGCTGTGAGTTTGCTGTCTTTTTACTGTCCTATTTTTTATCTTCTTTTTCTTAGATAAGTCCCTTTAACATTTCATATAATAAGGGCTTGGTGATGATGAACTCCTTTAACTTGACCTTATCTGAGAAGCACTTTATCTGTCCTTCCATTCTAAATGACAGCTTTGCTGGATAGAGCAATTTTGGATGTAGGTCCCTGCCTTTCAAGACTTCAAATACTCCTTTCCAGCCCCTTCTTGCCTGTAAGGTCTCTTTTGAGAAATCAGCTGACAGTCTGATGGGAACTCCTTTGTAGGTGACTGTCCCCTTATCCCTTGCTGCTTCTAGAATTCTCTCCTTCATTTTAATCTTGGCTAATGTAATTACGATGTGCCTTGGTGTGTTCCTCCTTGGGTCCAACTTCTTTGGGACTCTCTGAGCTTCCTGGACTTCCTGGTAGTCTATTTCCTTTGCCAGACTGGGGAAGTTCTCCTTTATTATTTGTTCAAATAAGTTTTCCACTTGTTGCTCTTCTTCTTCCCCTTCTGGTACCCCTATAATTTGGATGTTGGGACGTTTAAAGATGTCCTGGAGGTTCCTAAGCCTCTCCTCATTTTTTTGAATCCTTGTTTCTTCCTCATTTTCTGTTTGGTTGTTAGTTTCTTCCTTGTGGTCCACTCCATTGATTTGAGTCCCAGTTTTCCTTCCATCTCTATCGATTTCCCATGCATCTTCCTTCATTTCACATATTGTAGCCTGCATTTTTTCATCTAATTTGTGAGCAAAATCAACCAATTCTGTGAGCACTTTGACGATCAGTGCTTTGAACTGTACATCTGATAGGTTGGCTATCTCTTGGTCGCTCAGAGGAATTGACTCTGGGGCTTTCATTTGTTCTCTGGTTTGGGCCATTTTTGGTGGGTTTTTTTGTTTTTTGTTTTTTTTGTTTTGGTTTTAGTCTGGTCGCAGCTATTATGTAGTGAGGAGTGGAGCCTTAGGTGTTCCTCAGGGTGGGGCAGCCCAGTCGCTGGGTTGTGACGCTGTATGTGGGGGCGGGGTCTGAGAGGGAACAACGGCACCTGCTCCGCTCTCTCCTGGATTCAATCCCTTCTGCCACTTCCCCTCTGCCTGGACCGTCTGCGCACTCAAATGTGGGACCACCTGGTCAGCCAGCCGCCTTGTGCGGCCTTACTGGGTCTGCACAGTTGCTCCCCTGTGCCCAGGGTTCGCCAGCTGCTGCCTGTGGGCCTGGGGACCACCAGCCGCCACCTATGCACCTGGGAACTGCCAGCTGCTGCTGCTTGCGTTCCCGGGTCCACACCTCCACTTTTTCCTGCTGCGACTCCACCCCTCTTACCGGTCTGGATGAATGGTTGTTGGACTTCCGTACAGTTCAATTTTCTATAAGCTCTGGTTGTTTTCTTGTTTCTAAATATTTGTTGTCCTTAATTTTAGTTGTGAGAGGAGGCACAGTTTGTCTGCCTATGCCTCCATCTTGACCGGAAGTCCTGATTGGAACTTTTAATCCATTTATGTTTAATGTTATTGTTGATAGGTACTTAGTCATTGCCACTTATTCCATACTTGTGCTTCTCTCTCTCTCTCCCCTCTCCTCCTCCTATAGTAGTCCCTTTAGCATCTCTTGCAGTGCTGGCTTTGTGGAGATGTAATTTTTAGCCTTCTTTGTCTGGGAAACACTTTATTTCACCTTCCATTTTAAATATGAGCCTTACTGGATAGAGTGCTCTTCATTATAGATCCTTGGTTTTCATTACTTGGATATTTCATGCCCATCCCCTCTGGCTTTTAGTATTTCTGTTGAGAAATCAGCTGATACCCTTATCTGAGCTCCCTTGTATATTACTAGCTGTTCCTCCCTTGTTGTCTTTAAGATTCTCTCTTTTTAAAAAATTTTGCCATTTTAATTATGATGTGCCTTGGTGTAGCCTCTTTTGGTTCATCTTTATTGGGACCCTCTGTGCTACTTGAACTTGCATGACTTTTTCCCTCACCAAGTTAGGGAACTTTTCTTCATTATTTTTTTCAAACAGGTCTTCTATCCCTTGCTCCTTTTCTTCTCCTTCTGATATTCCTATGATACAGATGTTGTTGCATCTCATGTTGTTCTGAAACTCCCTTAAACTATTCTCATTCTTTTTGAGTCTTTTTCACTTTGTTGCTGTGAAAGGGTGTTTTTTCCCCCTGCTCTGTCTTCCAGCTCTCTGATTCATTCCTCTCCTTTATCTAGTCTGCTTTTGATTCTTTCTAGTGTATTCTTCATTTCAGATATGGTATTCTTTTCTCCTTGGTTCTTATTTATAGTTTCTATGTTCTTTTTCATGCTGATCTAGCTCTCCCTTAGTTCCTTGTAGCTCCTGTAAAGTTCCTTGTAGTTCTCAGTGAGTTCCTTGAGCATCCTTATAATCATTATTTTGAATTCTATGTCTGATAGATTGTTTGCCTCAATTTCATTTAGCTCTTTTTCTGGGGATTCTTCCTTTACTTTAAATTTGGTGTTCTTTCTTTGTCTCCCTATTTTAGCTGACTCTTTTTTTTTTTGTTTCTGCATCTTAGATTCCTCTGCTTTGACTGCCTGTATTCATGGAGTGGCTTTCTGTTGTTGGAGTTCTGTGGGACTCAGTGGTACAGTCTTATTGATCTGATCTGGATGCTCCAGGAATGCCCTTTTATTCAGTTTATATGGGCTCTCTTTTTGTACTTCGGTTTGAATTATTGATGGCTCATTCACTGGTGGGTTCTCCTCTCCAGCTGGCTTACTGAGAGTCACAGGCCTTGCCATGTCTTGTATACTATTGTACAAGTTCTGATCAACAAAGCAATACTACCCAAAACACCAAACCCATACCAGCAAAATTATCCCCCTACCATAACATTATCAACTGCAAATGAGCAAACATTAATAAAGGTGGAAAGAGATTAAGAATATTATAAGGTAGGTACGAAGAAGATGAGATGACTAAAGGAGAGAAAAATGATTTTGAGAGGGAAGAGGGAGGAGAAATAATATGAATAGGGAATAGGAACAAGGCAAAGAAAGGCAGAAAATAAAATTTAAAACATAAGTAATAAAGAGAAAGATGATGACAAAATGGAGTAAGAAAAAAGAATAGTAAGAAAAAAAGGTTTGAAATAAAATTAATGGTGAACCAATAGGAACAAAATTGAAGAAAAACCACAACAGGGTCAATAACAATGATAGATTACTAAAGATTAATGAAGGTGAAAAGAGAACAAGAATATTATAAGGAAGAGAAAAGAGAATATGAGATGTCTACGGTAAAGAAAAATGGTTTTGAGAGGATAGAGTTAGGAGAAACAACGAGTAAGGAATAGAATCTAGGCTAAGAAAGGGGAAAAAATAGAATTCCAAATTCAAGTGAGCAAGGCCTGGTGGAAGGTAAAATGGAGGAAGACAGTGAGGGAGTAACCTATGAGATTTGAAATTTAAAAAATTAGGGAATGAATAGGAATACAGTTGAAGGAAAACAACAATAACCACAATATCCACACCAAGCAAGCCATAATTAATAAAGGTGGAAATAAAATAAGAATATTATAAGAAAGGAAAAAGACAGTGGGCCGATTAAAGACAGGAAGAATGATTTTGAGAGGATTGAGAGGTAAGAGTAAGGAATAGGAACAAGGCTTAAAGAGAAAGGTGATAAAGTTTACAACAAAAATAAGAAACGGCAGGAAGAAGGCAAACGAGCAAGACAAGGGAAGGGTGCTATGTGAGGTTTGAGATAAAAATCGAATAAAAATATATATCAAAATAAAAAATCTAAATTAAAAGGATGAAAAGTAAAAGGCAAAAAACTGAATTAGTTAGAATACACTTGAAGAAAATGAACAAATGTTAAGGGGCTATGCAAGAGAAAAAAATAATGCAAATTCTGAAGAAGAATGAAGTGGTATTCGTCTCAGCAGAGTTGGGTGTTTGTCTTCTGTTTTCTTCTGGATCTGCCCCTGGCTTTTTATCAGCTCAAGGTCCAGGGGTAGGTCATCCCACTTCTAGCACCACCGCATGTACCACCTTCTAAAGGGGGCTTCTATTGCGATCAGGAGGGTGGGATCCTTTGGTCTCCCCTGGGAGGTGCTGTTCAGTCTTCTGGGAAAATTGTGGCTGTGTTCCCCTGCCCCTGCCCCTGCCCCACCCATCTTGGTCTATTCCAGCTAATTTCCAATAATGTATAGTTTCTGGTGACCTAGCTAACTGTTTCAAGGGAGGGGCCAATCTATGTAAGAGGGTCAGCTATTTCCTGCTTGGTGCTGTTGGCAGCTGTTTCAGAGATGAGCCTAGGTGGGCCCCTGATTACCCCTTGCTGCCCTGATTTCTGATCTCCCTGCCTTGCTAGTGTCAGGGGAATAGGGCCCTAGGAACCAGAGTATTTTGTGTCCCTGACAGAAGTTCAAAATGTGTCCTTTTAGAGATTCTCTTCCTGCCTTTCTTCTGCTGATATACACTCAGTAGGCATTCTTGACCCTGTCCTACCTGTTCTGCCAATCCTGCAGGAGGTGGGGGCTGGGTAGTCCTTACCTTTTCAGGAGTTGTATTTCTGCCAGAAAAGGGGGTTCTACCTGGCTGTAAATAATCTCAGGTACTCAGCTCTTACTCATCTAATTCCCAGCCCACTGCTCTCACAGTACACAATCCCAAACTCTGCATTTTTGTGTAGCCCCACGCTTGCCAGTCATGCTTGGCCAGGGCCAGAAATCTCTTTGCTGTGCAATTTTCTGACCTCCTTGCCCAGCTGTATTCAGTGGGAGCAAACTGTGCTTTCAGTCTTGTCCCTTTGTTGGCAAGGCAACTGTGCATATGGTCCCTGCCCAGCACTCATCAGCTCCCCTGATAAAAAGTCTTTCTGTGGCACACCCACTGCAGTACCAAGTCACTGTCCAGCTTTCTGGCCATACCACCTCTCCAAAAAGTCAGAAGTCTCTCACAGGCACGGCTGACTGAAGCCTGTCTCAACCCACCCCAGGTGCAGATAGAGTCCCTCTCTCTCTCTCTGGTACTCCTTCGGTTGGTGTTTGGTGCTGCAGCTATGGATGATGAGCAGTACTCACTGTGTGTGACCTCACACAACCCTCCAAGTCACTCCAGGCCCTAGTCTGTGGGCTTCTCAGTTGGGACTGGGGCTGTGTGCCCCAGGAGCAGAGGGAGCCACTAAGCTGTGATTTCTGATCAATCTCTCCACATCTATAGGCACCGTGCACAGGGTATTATTCCCCCTTCAGCTTCTCAAATCTCTTTACCATCCATTGCAAAGTGTCTTCTGTACTCCCTGGCTTAGAACTTCATATCAGCTAGGATTCCATTGATTGCTCAGGTTTTTTGTTGGAAGATCAGCCAGGAACCAAATTGGGGGCAAGAGCAAGTGGACTCAGCTTCTCCATACTTGGCCACAATTTTGAAGATCCTCTGTTTATTGATTTTAGACAGGAAGGAAGAGAGAGAGAGAAAGAGAGACAGACAGACAGACAGACATGTGCCCCAACTGGGGTTCAACCCACAACCTAGGTCAATGCCCTGACTGGGGATTGAACCTGTAATCTTTTTGTTGTGTGGGACAACTCTTCAACCAGCTGACCCATCAGCCAGGGTCAGGTTTTATTTTTTGATCCAGCTCACTACCCTGTACCTTTTAATTGGTGAATCCAGTTCATTTACATTTAGGGTGATTATTGATATATAAAGATTTCCTTTAGTCATTTTATTGTACCTTTTGTTTCCTGGTAGCTATGTGTCTCTATTGTTTCTTTTCTCTTGTGTTTATTTTTAAATTGAGTTTTCAATTACAGTTGATTCAATATTATATTAGTTTCAGGTGTACAGCATAATGGGTTAGACAATCATATACTTTACATTGTGTCCCCCCAATATTTCATTCTATTACAATACTACTGACTATAGTCCCTATGCTGTAATTTGTATCTCTGTGACTATTTAATAAGTACAAATTTGTATTTCTACTTTCTTCACCTTTTTTCACCAAGTCCCCCAGCCCCCCTCTGTTGGCAACCATCAGTTTAACCTCTGTCTGTTTTTCTGCCAGTACTATGCTGTTTCGATTACTATGCCCTTGTAGTATGGTTTGATATTAGGTAGCATGATGTCTCCAATTTCATTCTTCTTTCTCAAGAATTCTCTGGATATTCAAGGTCTTTGTGGTTCCAGAAAATTTTTTGGATTATTTGTTCTACTTCTGTGAAATTGCCATTTTTATTTTGGTAGAAATTGCATTGAATTTATAAATTGCAATGGGTAGTATGGACATTTCAATGATGCTAATTCTTCCTATAATTTATTTGTTTTTTCTTTAATTTCTTTCTTCAGTGTCTTATAATTTTTCAAGTAGAGGTTTATTTACCTCCTTGGTTAAATTTATTCTTAGGTTTTTTTTTTTTTTTTTGAGGCAATTGTAAATGAGATTGCTTTTTTAGTTTCCCTTTCTGGTAGTTCATTATTGGCATATAAAAATGCAACTGAGTTCTGGATATTTATTTTGTATCCTGCTACTTCGTTGAATTCATTGATCAATTCTAGTAGTTTCTTAGTGGAATCTTTAGGGTTTTCTACATGCAGTATCATATCACTTGTAAATAATGACAGCTTTACTTCATCTGTTCCAATTTGGGTGGCTTTTATTTCTTTTTCTTTTCAGATTGCTGTGACCAGTGCTACCAGTACTATGTTGAATAAGAGTGGTAAAAGTGAATATTCTGTCTTGTTCCTGATCATAAAGGAAATACTTTTTGTTTTTCTTCACTGAGTATGGTGTTGACTGTGGGTGTTTCATATACAGCCTTTATTATGTTGAGGTCTATACTGTTCTCAGGTCTATGTGAACAGTATTATGTTGAGGTCTCTGTTATGAGAGAACTGTACTGTTCTCTCTACTCCCACTTTGCTGAGAATTTTTATCATAAGTGGATGTTGGATTTTAACAAATATTTTTTCTGCAATGGGATTTTTATCCTTTTTTATGTGGTGTATCATGTTAATTGATTTGTGGATATTATATCAACTTTGCATCGCAGGAATAAATCTTACCTGTTCATGGTGTATAATCTTCTTACTGTATTACTGAATTTAGTTTGCTAATATTTTGTTGAGGATTCTTGCATCTATGTTCATTAAGAATATGGGACTATACTTTTATTCCTTTTTAGTGTCTTTATCTGGTTTTAGAATTAGGATAATGCTGGTTTTGTAAAATGAGCTTGGAGTCTTCCCTTCTCTTGAATCTTTTGTAAGAGAGAAGGATGGATAGGTATTAGTTCTTTGAATGTTTGGTAAAATTTGCGTGTGAAGCCATCTAATCCAGAACTTCTGTTTGTTGGGAGTTTTTTTTTTATTACTACTTCAATTTTGTGGGTTGTAATTGGTCTATTCAGATTTTCTGTTCCTTCTTGACTTAGTTTTGAAAGTTTGTATGGCATGTTTCTAGAAATTTATCCATTTCTTCCAGATTGTCCAATTTGTTGGTATATTATTGCTTGTACAAATACTAATTTTAAAAGAGTAGCCCAATGCTGCTTTCTTGGAAAAGGATTTGGTTCAAATTGCTAATTCACAAATCATGTCCCCTTCAAAAAAATTTAAGCCAAAAATCAAAGAATATTTACTTTGACTCTAATAGTATGTGATTTTTGTATTAAATCAAAGCTGATTTTTTTCTGAGTCCCTTGGAAGACTCAAATATCCTAAATTTTTGTTGCATATTTGACTCAAACCTATCCACAATTTAGCTTTTGCTCCAATTTTCTGTTCTTATTATCAATTCTTGTTTTATTTTATTTGATATTTTATTTTGGTGTATTGCTGCTTTCTGACTTTGCTACTATCATTCAAAGTTTTGCTTGTAGCAATCTCGAAATGTGTATAGAACAAAGGAATGGGAAAAAGCAAAGAGAATGGAGCACAGGGTTGCCAATGGTCATGATCCTTATGTGATTGAGAGAGCTTACATTGGACATGAGCAAGGAAGCAAAGAAGTTTTTAAATTGCTTTTCCTGTACATAGCTAAGGAGAATATTTTCTTTTTCCTGGACCAACAAGTGACTTAATCCTTGGGTTGTGTTTCATTTCCGAGAGGAACTGGAAACAGACGCTATTTCATAACCACTTCTTTGTCCACTAGGAAAGACCTGTTGCATTTCAAACCAACCCTAGGGATAACTTTTTTGGTTTTTAATTCTGTCCTCAATGTCTATTTCATGATTAGTTACAACTATGTTTTTAAAAAGCTTTGCTGAGTTCAATATTCATTTATCCATGGTATATAATTTTTCTTGTATTCAAGACTCTCACTTGAGAATGTGGAGATGTTTTTGATGTTAATAGAAAGGTCTATAATCTGGAGACTTTATGTTAAGAAGGATTCTCAAACCCTTAAGTAATGACAAGGAATTTATAAAACCTTCCTCTGGAGTCTTCTTTTACATAATCAGGGGGGTTAAAAGGTATTACTAACCTCTATTCAATACTAGTATTGATACATTAAGAATGTTTAATTACTTTTGCAGATAAATTTTAGAACCTTCCATTTTGCAATCAAATTCCTGAACAATATCCATGGATCTTTAAGTAATTTAGTATATTAATATACTATGTAAGCCATATCTAGTCAATCAGACTTTTGGTCATTCCCAAAACACTGTCCAACACATGGATTAAGCCTTACATAAAATCCAATTCAGAGATTAACTAGGGAGCACTAAATTAAAGCCTCCATTTCTCTTAAAGTACATAAAATTTTCCACTTTGCTTGCCAAGGCAAACAGGAATCAGAGAGAGAAATTTCATGTCAGAAACTGAACGAATAATCTGAACAACCTCATCAAAGTTTTCATGAACTGTTTTGGGTATATTTCTCTATTTCCTCTTTTATTTTTCCTCATACTCAAAAAAGATCACTGAAACTTTAGTCTAAACATTGACTTCTTCTTTTGAAGTGTACTTTTTACTGGAAGTCTCTTAGTTTCATCAGAATGTTCAGTTCTTTGTCTCCTGTCTCTGACTTATTTGAACAAAGCCAAGGCTCTGGGTAATATCTTCAGAGAGAGACAGAGAGAGAGAGAGGCACGAGAGACTATTGGGCCTTCTGAACACAGCGAGCCCACATAATGGTGCAAGAAAGGCAACTTCAAGTTTCAGGTTAGCATTTATTTTCTTAATTCCAGAGGGAAAGGTAGAAGTGTATGATGAGATGATGAGTTATCTGGAAAGAAGAGGTTAGACAATGTATAGACTGAAGGGATAAAGACTGGACCACCACAGCAGTCAGGAGAAGTTAAAAGAAAGAATAATTCCGCAGAGCTAGAAGCACTTGACAGAATAAGAAACCAAATATTAATACAGTGGTATGGGAAGTAGGAAACAAAAGTGATGTTTTAAGAAGATGGAGAATCCATGGGTAAATGTAATTTTTAGAAGAAAGTAGAAATTATAGTTGATTGAGGATGAGATTTACCCAGATTGTTTAGGGCTTCAGAACTATTACCTGGTCATTTACTCTGAGGGATTTTCTAAGCTCTTTTCTTGTTTTAGGTTTTTAATTAATCTGAAATTCTTCATCTAGCTTCTTCATTGCCCCAAGCTTCTTAGGAACTCTAACTTCCTGTCCCCTTAGTAATTGCATTTTTCTTGCCTCTCTGACAGAAAAAGCGGTATGGCGGTACCAAGTCAAGCTCTGGTCTGTTGCTGTAATTTCCATTGCACTCCTCAGTGCTTGTTTCATTGTGACTTGTGTGGGTGAGTTCTTCACTGAGCTGCCACTCTCTTAATTTCTTTCTCTATCATGTTCCAAAGATTCCCTAAGGTATGTTCTCCTTTATGCCATTAATATGTTAGCCGTTACTTGGAATGCTATGCTTTTCTTGATTTCCCCCACTTCTCATCCTCCTTTTATTTCTTCTCCACCTCTCCCTCTTCTTTCTCCTCTTGCTCCCTCTGTTTTTTTCTTTTCTCCATATTTTGATAATTGACTCTGCTTCTAGACAGAGTTCACCTGATTTTATTAGTATATCCCCAATCAAGACCTTATATATATGGGTGTATGTCAATTGTAGCCATCCTCTAAGACACATTTTCTACTACATGGTTCACTAGTGATCACATGTCCTCTGGTCACAAATGCCCTCTATTGAAAATGCAACTATAATTGATTTTATAATCATAATACCTTAGGATAGCATCTTTTATAATTTTTGTGGGAATCTTGTCTAATATAAGGAGGAAAAATATTCAAATGAAATATTGGAGATGTTAGTAAATACTTCTTTACTGTTCCATTTGCTTCCAAATAAATATTTTAAGTATGCTTTGTGAGAAAACACAAAGACTTTTTTCCTACCAATCTATAATTTTATTCTTTGTTCACTAATAAGATGACTAAGAAAAGTTATTAAGTAGCCAAGCAGGAGTGACGGTAACTTTGTATGTCAAATGAGCCATGTTTGAAGTTCCCTTGAGACATAAATAAATCTTTTGGTCTTTACTAAAATGCAAGTAATTATCACCAAAGTTAGAATCTGCTTCAGTTTTCATGGTCAAGTGCAAGAAAGAAGAGGGGTTGAGAATAGTTATTTTATCAATCAAGAGGAAGCAGATATTCAGGACCCTGCAGCATTGGCTCAGAGAAAGGTGGAATAGTTTGACAATATTGAGCTTCAGCAGTAGAGGGCCAACACAGAAATGAGTGAAGAATCAATTTAGGACCAAAGAGAGAACTGGTCTTGCTCAATGTGGACACCAGTGAACATGAAAGTTAATATTTGAGACATTTAAAATCTCTCTAAATATTTAAAGACTTCCCTTGGCTTCTCTTTATTACAGATATTTATCTGTAGCTACCAGCAGTCAGAAATTTTAGGAAATATAAAAATAATCTGTGTGCTTGCTTCACAATTATGAAAATTAAGGACAAGCAGACAGCCAGTGGGTCAACAGATACCTATAGATTATTTTGTGACAGATACTGTTCTAGGTGTTCGTGATTAATTGATGTAGAAAAGAGAGAGAATCTCTGTCCTAGAATATAGAACTTACATAAATTTCCATGGGAAAAGAGGAAAAAACTGCAGGCTTATAAACAAACAAAAAATGTGAATACAGATAAGCAGTAATTGAACATGGTCTTTATTGAGTTTGAATGGAGGTAAAAAATAGTGACAATTGGAGGGAAGCCTGCTGGGCACAGATTTACAGAGCATAAGGCTTTATAGCAAAAGAATGGATGTATACTAAGTCTTTTTCCTCCTCGACAGTGACTTCTTTTATACGTGGCAAAACTGACCAAAGGCTGTCTGCATTACATACGTATCATTCAAGTCTAACCTGCTTCAGTGAAGGGACAAGGGTGACAGGTAAGGTGTTGCAATTCTTAACCAGACTTTCTCTTTTCTCTGAAGAGAGAGTTCAGGGTTGAGTTCGTTTGGTTTGTCATATTTTCTTATATAGTATTTGCTTAGACAACGTTAACATAGCTCTAAATTTATATGTTTATATCAGGCTCTAGATTTACCCCAAAATAATTCCTCCTCAAGACTTTTTGAGATCGATAAGTGCTGTCAACATAAATCATGCAATTTCCTTAAGCTAACCCTGGAAATTTTTCATAAAGTTTTGGTTCAAATTATCCTTACCCTTATCATTAGGATAAAATTTGCTTTTGTTATCTAAGTTTCCTAGTGAATAACACGCATCTCCATTCGAAGTATCAGCTAGCTTTATTACTGGTCAATTTGAATGTTGAAACATGGCTCAGGAAGAGACTGTCCTCACTTTAGAATGTGGTGCTGGTACCTTCGTATATGAAGAGTTGAGAAAGTGGAATTCAGAATCGTGGTCTACCTCACACTATGTCTAATGAGAAATGCCAAAGAAAGGGAAAATGCATGTTTGTAGTGGTCTTTATGGCCTTACTCTTTCCAACTAAGAAATACAAAAAGATGTTAGACTCTTGGTATTTCAAGAACTAAATAATTCACTCCTCTGTTTTGATGGAAAAATCTATGAGAATAGAGGATGAAAGTTTCTATTTCTATGAGACATTGGAATTTTTCCTTTTTTTTGTATTTGGTAAGAATATGGTGCATGGGGGTGGTGATGAATGATTTTCTTTACTCTCTTTGACATATATTTTTTGTTTTTGTTTTTGTCACATTGAAGCTTTTGGTCAAACTATTGTGGTACTGGCACTTCTGGGGAGAAAAACATAATTGCATCAATATTGTCTTCCTCCCACCCTTTGGAGTCACTCCTGTAACAACAACTGGAGTTTTAAAGACTACCTCCTGGAAGCAGCAATGGGTACTTTAGCCTTTGCCTTCAGAATGCTTGAAATGAATGAGACCGAGATGGGTATTACTGAATTGACTCCACATCCATCTGGCATAAGAGACTGCAGATTTACTCCTAAAATATATCCAAGTTGATACTATAGTCCTTCAAGTTGTCCAGTACATATAATTCAAGATACAGATAAGCTTACATAAAAAATTATTTTATATAATACCATGTCGGCAAACAAAAGTGCTCAAATTTTAAGAATATCCTTTCAAATTATTATTACAATGAAAACACAAAAATTTTCATTTTGATTACGAGTAAAAAAAATAATTGAAATTCACATGTATTTTTTCCAATTTGTTTCCCAGTCACTGTGAGAACATTGAGACATTTAGAAGCAAGAGCAAAGTCACAGTTTCTTCAATACACTTGTGCTTTGCCTATACCTGTGCCCTTTGAACACTTCTGCTTGTCAACCCCCAAGAAAGATTCTGAAAAACTTGTACCCCTTCTACAACTTAATTT
This sequence comes from Glossophaga mutica, assembly GCA_039655065.1. Lineage (NCBI taxonomy): Eukaryota > Metazoa > Chordata > Mammalia > Chiroptera > Phyllostomidae > Glossophaga > Glossophaga mutica. Next base: position 22,538,702 of record CM077304.1, on the reverse strand, counting down.
GACATCTAAAATTTTCCATTATATAATAGAAGCAAAAGCTTTAATTTCTGGAACATTGTAATTATTAACACTTAAAAACAACACCATTACAAGTGTTTTAAAAATGTACGTACTTGTTGCTCTAAACCCTCCTCAATTTCAGTGTCTTTGGTTATATTTTGCTTGTTTGTTTGTTTTGTTGATTAGGTTCCTGTTAAAGGTGAGATCATATGGTATTTGTCTTTCACTGCCTGGCTTATTTCACTTAGCATAATGCTCTCCAGTTCCAACAAGTATAAAAGACACATGGACAAAAACTAGGGGGGGTGGAAATGGGAGGGAGGTGGGGAGGGTTGGGGCACTGGGCTTGGATGGGAGTAAAAGACAGAAAACTGTACAAGAACAACAATTAAAATAAAAATTAAAAAAAAACAAAACAGCATATTGCAACAGATTAAATGCAAAATCAGACATGAGAAGCAAGTTGTCTTCTAAGCCAGTTGTTAAAAAGACATGCAAAGATATAAAGCAATGTCATTTTTTGATATTATTTTTGTTTTTGAAAAATTTTCATAAGTATACATTGTGTTAATATGCCATAGTATTATTTTGTTACTTTTCAGTGAATTAATAAATCAATATTTTTAAACTGAAAAAAAATGTATGTACTGGTGTCTTAATACCATCACAAATTGTTACCCCCACTCTTATTGTGCATATAAAGAAAAGAAGAAAAACATGTACAATATTATTTAACAGTCAGGTGTCTTGCGTCATTCTTTTTCCTCCTTGGACTAATATTTACACAGCACTTTCTCTTTTGCTAAGATATGTAAATAAGAATGTGTCTAACATTTTAAGTTCCTATGGAACATAAAGCTTTAAGTGTTATAAAATTTCTTTTGGATTAACTCATTACAATAATTATCAAATACAATATTCAAAACATTATAAATTTACTTACAATTTTGATAAATTTATTACTAATAAAACTATTGGAAGCCTATCTTTTAATGAGATAAATGGACCTTTTAAAAAATGCAATCAGATGTACCTACTGTTGAATAATATTATTACGAGAACGAGGTAGAATTCAATATCAATTTTATTCTTATTTTTCACTTTAGCAACACAATCTAATAAATCTTGTTTATCTAAATAAATTCATAGAATATAAAGTGCTCTGTTAGTATGTCACCCAATTTTTTTAGTTATTTGCTAAAAAAATACAGTAATCTAGTATCAAAAATTATTTGTAATAATCTATTAGCTGAGAATTTGATTAGATAATTCTTCTATTTTGTTGAATATAAAGAACAATAAATAGAATAATTTTAAAGATTTTATTTATTTATTTTTAGAGAGGGGAAGGGAGGGAGAAAGAGAGGGAGAGAAACATCAATGTGTGGTTGCCTCTCACATGGCCCCCACTAGGGGCCTGGCCTGCAACCCAGGCATGTGCCCTGACTGGGAATCGAACCTGCGACCCTTTGGTTCGCAGCCCGCGCTCAATCCACTGAGCTACGCCAGCCAGGGCTAAATAGAATAATTTTAAAAAGCTTTGTCATTTCTCAGTCAATAGTCAACTGCTTTCTCAATTTTGGAGAATTACACCAAAGAAAGATTTTATAAGTCTTATCAAATGACTATTAATTATGCTTCTTTGTATATACTTACAAAGCAACTTGATTATCTCATTATTTAGAACACAATTGGGAAAATATATTATTAATATCAGTAATTCTTCTGTTTGTTACAGCTTTGAATAGTTTTTCAATCTTGAGGAGATTTAGCATATTCAACATATGGAAAATGTTTGGTATGCATAACTAACAAAGCCAATCCCTACCATTAAGAACAGTCAGCCAAATTAAACTTTTAAAATTAAAATACGTTAATATATACCTTATGGAGTATAATGAAAAGCAATCTTTAATAATGAATGGAATGCATAATTGAGATGTTTCTAAAGGTGGCCAATAGTAAAATGATATAGATATGGCCTATTTTATTCATGGTATAATAACATAAAATGAAGAATAATTCTATAGGTTGTTCTCATTGTAATCACCACACTGTTGTCCATGAGTCCCTTTTCCTTTTTGCTCAATCCCTCCACCCCCAGAGCTGTCAGTCTGCTCTCTATCTGTGAGTCTGTCTCTATTTTGCTTGTTAGTTCAGTTTGTTCATTAGATTCTACATATGAGTGAAATCACATGGTATTTGTCTTTCTCTGACTGGCTTATTTCACTTAGCATAGTGTTCTCCAGGTCCATCCACGGTGTTGCAAAGGGTAAAATTTTCTTCTTTTTCACAGCCAAGTATATTCCACTGTGTAAATGTACCATAGTTGTTTCATCCACTCATCTACTAACAGACACTTGAGCTGCTTCCATAACTTATTGACTGTAAAAAATGCAGCACTGAATAGAGGGGTGCTTATGTTCTTTCAAATTACTGTTTGGGCTTCTTCAGATAAATTGTCAGAAGTGGAATTGCTGGGTCATTAGGCAATTTTTAATTTTTGGAGGTATCTCCATACTGCTTTCCCCAGTGGCTGCACCAATCTGCATTCCCACTAACAGTACAAAGGGTTCCCCTTTCTCCACATCCTTGCCAGCACTTGTTGTTTGTTGATTTATTGATGATAGCCATTCTGGCCAGGGTGAGGGGGAGGGGAATATAAGGGGGACAAATGGTAAAAATACAATAAAATAAATTTAAAAAATATGTACCTATGTAAAAACTGAAAGTGAATGAAATAGAGCTACATATAGCAACATGAATGAATGTTAACAATATGGAATAAAAAAATCAAACCAAGAGTACTTTTTAAAAGATTTAAAGCTCAATAAATTAAAACAACTTACTATTTAGCTATACATATATATGTGCTAAATTTATATATAAACATATATAATCAAAATATGTCAGTGGGTTTATGTACAGTTAGCTAGAGATTTTTAAAATTCTAGGATAGTGGTAAACTGGTGTCCCTAAGGGGAAAGGATAGGAAACTGATCATTTTAAAAACTTTTACATGCTTAGTGCTGTGTAAAAATTAGTAACAGGCAACATTTATCAGCTATTATTCCATGTTAAACACCCTTTCAAGTGCTTTGTACATATTATGTGATTAAGTTTCCCTTTGAGTTTGGTACTATTGTTATTTCCATTTTAAAGATGAAATACCTAAGGCTCAAGGGAGTTATGTAATTTATTCAAAGGCATACATAAGAAATGGTGGAACCAGAATTCTAATGAAGCATAATTTTAATTCTCATAATCACCCTGTGAATAATTATCATTTCCATTTAAAAACCTGAGGCTTGTGGCTTGCCCAAGATTATTAAGTAGAACTGGCACTCGAGATTATTAGTCCTTTGTAACTCTGATAGAACTTGGTGCATCTAATATAGAAGGGATATAAAGAATAAAAATATAGTAGTAGTATTTTAGCAAAAAAAAACCAGAAAAATTATGCAGGTAAACCTTGGTAAGTAGTGAGAACTTAATGTTAAAGAACATTTATTTAAAAGCAACTTTATGACCTCAAATTATCTAATTTAGGGAATAGTAACTACATGAATTAAGAAGCTCATCCCTAGAAAAACAAACTCAGATTCTTGGAATTTCACATGTACAGAACTTACCTCTTTAATCTTACTTGCCTCACCTTATACTCACTCTTCTCTTTTATGCAACATAGAAAAAGTCTGGGGATGTTGCCCAAGTACTTGGAAATCTTTTGATTCCAGCTGCTACTTCATTCCTAGTGAAGAGAATTTTTGGACTAAGAGTGAGCAGAACTGTGTTAAGATGGGGGCTCATTTGGTGGTGATCAACACAATAGCGGAGCAGGTTTGTTTTCTGTATTTTTCATTCTCATTTAAAAAAATAAAATTAAATGATTTAATTAAAAACAAAATTTATCATTTTAACTGTTTTTAAGTGTACAGTTCAGAATTTATCAACAACTATTTTTAAGTGTACAATTCAGAAGTTAACTGTATTCACATTGTCACAAAAAGATCTCTACTATATTTTCATCTTACAAAACTGAAACTCTACACCTATTGAACAACTACCCATTTCCCCTTCCATCCAGTCCCTGCAACCACCCTCTACTTTTTGTTTTTTTAAGTACGTATTATTGATTATGCTATTAAAGTTGTCCTAATTTTCTCCCTTTGCCTCCCTCTACCTGATACCCCCCATTCCCTCTGCCAATCTCTCACCCTTAGTTCATGTCCATGGGTCATTCATGTAAGTTCTTTGGCTACCACTTTGCCTATACTATTCTTAACATTCCCCTGTCTATTTTGTACATACCAATTTGTACTTCTTAATCCCTGCACCTTTTCCCCCATTTTCCCCCTTCCTCCACCCAACTGAAAACCCCCAAATGACCTCCATATCTACGATTCTGTTTCTGCTCTTCTTTTCTGCTTGTTTGCTAAGTTTTGATTTTATTGTTATTTTAACATTCATAGTTTTGATCTTCTTCTTTTTCTTAAATAATTCTCTTTAACATTTCATATAATAATGGTTTGGTGATGATGAACTTAGCTTTACTTTGTCTGGAAATCACTTAATCTGCCCTTCAATTCAATTTGCCAGCCCCTTCTTGCCAAAGTTTCTTTTGAGAAATCAGCTGACAGTCTTATGGGAACTCCTTTGTAAGTAACTCTCTGCTTTTCTCTTGTTGCTTGTAAGATTCTCTCTTTATCTTTAACCCTTGGCATTTTAATTATGATGTGTCTTGGTGTGGTCCTCTTTGGGTCCAACTTGACTGGGACTCTCTGTGCTTCCTGAACTTGCATGTCTGTTTCCTCCTCCAAATTAGGGACATTTTCTTTCACTATTTTTTCAAATAGATTTCCAATTTCTTGCTCTTTCTCTTCTCCTTCTGGAACCCCTATGATGCAAATGTTGGATCTCTTGAAGTTGTCCCAGAGGCTCCTTGTATTATCCTCATTTTTTTGGATTCTTTTTTCTTCTTGTTGTTTTGATTGGTAATTTTTTAGTTCCTTATGTTCCAATTCATTGATTTGATTCTCAGCTTCACTCACTCTACTGTTGTTTCCCTGTAAATTGTTCTTTATTTTAGTTAGTGAATTCTTCATATCTGACTGGATCTTTTATATGCTGCTGAGGTCCTAAGTTCCTTGAGTATCCTTATAACCAGTGTTTTGAACTCTGTATCTGATAGATTGCTTATCACCATTTCGTTTAGGTCCTTTTCTGAATTTTGATCTGATCTTTCATTTGGGCCATGTTTCTTTGTCTCCTTGTTTCAGCTGCCTCCCTGTGTTTATTTCTATGTATTAGGTAGAGCTGCTTTGACTCTGTGTCTTGGTAGTGTGAACTAATGTAGTAGGTGTCCTGTAGGGTCCAGTGGCACAGCCTCCCCTATCACCCAAGCTGGGTACTCAAGGTGCACCCTTCATATGGGCTGAGTACATCCTCTTCTTGTAGTTGAGCTCTGGTTGCTGTTGGCAGATCAGTGGAAGGGATTTACCCAGGCCAGTCAGCTGCAAGGATTGGCTATGACCACTGACCTCCAACCTCTGCCCTCCATGGAGGATCGGCAGTATAGAGGCAGGTTGGTGGTGCTCTGGTATGGCCTATAGCTGTCCACTGGTTGCATTGGTCCTGGGGTTTCCTGGGTGGTGTAGGCTAAGGTCAGTCCACATTTGTGTTTTGCCCAGGGCTGACCTTCCTGAGCTATAAAGCAATCTGAGATGGCTGCTACTGGTGCTGGGCTTGGAGCTCGCTGTGGCCAGCCATTGATTGTTTGTTAGGATTTAGGAAGTTGTGAAGCAGCCATTTATATGGAAAAGCAACAAGGGTGGGCCCGTAAGTTGTGTAGGACAGAATCTCTGGAGATCTACAAGGTGGATCAAACAGTGTTAATCAGGTTGGCTGAGTCTCAAATATGGCATTAGCCTGCTGGCTCTGTGGCTCTGCAGGTGGAGAGCTCCAGAAAAGTGACAATATCCTCTGCTAGCCCCAATGCCAGACACTTCTGCATTTCCGAGTATGCCACTGGTGCCCTTCAAGCTTCCAGCCTGGCACTGGATCTCAGAGGGAGTGTCTGAGTAAGCGAGTCTCTGTGTGGGTTCTTTAAGAGGAACTGCTTGTGGCTCCAGCAATTTCTTCCACTGACTCAATCCCCACTGGTTTTTGCAGCCAGAAGTTGTGAGGACATATCTTCCTGACATTGGAAACTTGGGCTGGAGGGGCTGGTGTGGGCTGAGTTTGCTCAATCCTGAGATATCCCTCCTGAATTTTTATTTACCACACGTGGGTGAGGGACCAGCCTGTTCTGCATCTGCGCCCTCCTAACAGTCTCGATGGATGTGGTTTCTTTAATTCGGTAGTTGTCAGACTTCCATCCAATTCGATTTCATGCTTGTTAGACTTCCATTCAGCTCGATTTCTGACATTTCTGAGTGATGGTTGTTCTATATTTTAATTGTAATTTTGATGTGGTTGTACAAGGAGGTGATCCATGACTGCCTTTGTTGCCTTCTTCACCATTTTTTCTTTCAATAAGCTTTTTACCTCCTTCTCCCCCTCTTCTTCTTGAACTCCAATAATTCACAAATTGGCTCTTTTGATGATATCCTATAGATTATATAGACTTTCTTCAGTCCTTTAATTTTTTTTTCTTTTTGCACCTGTGTTTGGGAAATCTCAATTGATTCATCTTTGAGCTTGCTTATTCTCTCATCTTCTTGGTCAAGTCTGACTTTGAAGATTTCTATTGAATTTTTCAGTTCTGTCACTGGATTCTTGGCTCTGAAATTTATGGAGTTTTTATGTTCCCATATCTTTATTGAATCATTTTGTTCTTGTATTGTTTTTCTGGTGTTATTGTATTGTTTATATGTGTTCTCTTGTAGCTCTCTGAGCATCTTTAGAACAATTATTTTGAATTCTTTGTATGGTATTTCTGGATTTCCATTTCTTTCGAACCAGTTACTGGAAGTTTGTTGTATTCCTTTGATGAAGTCATTCCCACCCTCACAATCCTTTGTGATCCCTGTAGCTTTGCATATGTATCTATGCATTTGAAGAAGCAGTCATATCTTCCAGACTTTATGAACTGACTTCAGTAAAGAAAGCCTTTCACCTGTGGATAGGGGCATACTGGGGTATGCTGTGACCCCAAGTCTAGTGGGGCAGGACACCAAGTGTGGGGGTGGTGGTGGCTGGAGCTGATGATGTGCACACGCTTGGCTGTGGGGGCCAGCTGCAGTTGCCTGTGTAGTGGCAGGGCCCAGATGCACACGCACGTAGTGGTGGGGGCCAAGACAGTCACTCCCTGTACTCCCAGACAGGCAAGACAGAACCCAGTCCTTCTGTCATCCTTTAAAAAAAAAAAAAATCAGAAGGTTGGACACATTTTTTACTCTTTTCTTTTTCTCCCAAGGGAGAGTTGTGAGTTGTAAGTTTTCTCCCAGCTGCTTTGTGCTGTACCCATTAAGTGGGAAAACCCGGGCGGATAAATGCAACAAACTTCCATTTTGCTTTAAGGCAGCTCTTCTGGGGTTTGCACTTGCCTTGTGTGCTGCAACCTCTTAATCAGTTTCTTGAGTATCCATAAAAGCAATTAGGGGTGTATACTGTTGTTAAGTTGGGAAAACGAAGGCCTGGGGCTTTCTAGTCTACCATCTTGCTTATGTCAGCAAAGCAGATAGTATTTTTTTTCAAGAGAAAATAAATATTTGTTTATTTGACACAGTAAAAGATGAGCTTGATACAATATTTCTGTATTTTCTACATACACACTGAGAAATAAAATCCATGTGGACTTTCCATTTTCTTTGGACTGAATGAACTGAATATGTGTAGTGAAACCTCATTGCACAGAATTCTCTGTAGATAGACTTTTCCAAACTAGTAATTAACAATCTCTGTTTCAAAATTTTCTTTTCTCTTATACTCAGATTCCTGAAGAAATGTTGACATTTAACCATACAATCAACAACCAATCTGCATTGTTTGGTGAAAGGAAAGCAATATTCTTAAGGGCAAATGAGCTCTAAAATGGAAAATAACAAATGAGCAGGTCTGATTTACAAACTGAAACATGTTAAGTGAAATATTACAAATAACAAAGTTTTCATTTTCCAGGAAAACTTTGTGAAAATTCTTTATAAAGCTCACCTTAATATTCAGAATTTCACTCATTTTTTTATCTACCAGACATGAAATTCTCAACAGATAAAATTAAAAAAATTAAATTTAGTAAGACTCGATCCAATCTTTTACTTACATATACAGGTATGTTCATTATAAAGTATTGCCTAGTGAATATAAACATCTCAAAAACAGCTATCTATATTTGAAGAGTGTCTGTTTTGACAGTGTTAATTTGTATTCTAATAAAATAAAAGTAAAAACATAATAAAACCCACAGAGAATATGGCAAGTAGCACCTGCAACATTTAATAAATATTGAACAATTTTTTTAGTATTTTTCAGGATCTATTATGAAGCATTCTGTTTTCTCTAGAGTTCTCTGTAGCATGTTTTTGTACACAAAACGAAGGAATAGTTCTTCATTTGACTTCAGTTTGCACTGCAAAATTCAGAGCCTAAAAAGAAAACTTAGAAATTGCATTTAAATTGTTTTTCTTTCTGTTATTTCATTTCTCTTTCCCCAGCCTCTGAAATAGATATCACTCATCTAAATTACTGATATACTACTTAGAAATTCCAGGAACACATACACCATGTTTCTAAAAGTATTGCATTTATTTGAAAGCATAACAGCAAGTTTGAATCTCAGTAAACAAAGCCATGTTTTCTTTTCTTTTTTAAAATTATTTTATTGTTGTCCAATTACAGTTGTCTGCATTTACCCCCTGACCACTCCCCCTACCCCAGCCTTCCCCACTTCCCTCCCCTGCTTCCACCCCCCACCCTTGGTTTTGTCCATGTGTCCTTTATAGTTGTTCCTGAAAACCATTCCCCCCTCCCCCCTCTTATCCCCTTACCTCCCCTCTGGTTACTGTCATATTGTTCTTAACTTCAATAATTATGTTTTCATTAGATGTTGATTTTGGCATAGAGCCCAGTCTTACAAACAAGGCCAAAGAGGGGTAGGTAGGATTGAGGGTGGGAGGTGGGGATGGCCGGGGTAGGGGGAGTGGTAGTGGAGAAATGGAACTGTACTCGAACAACAATTTTAAAAAATTGAAAATTAAAAAAATATAATATATAAAGTAATTTAAAGTAAAATGTGTTTGCTTTTAATAACAAAGTACTATGACATTGAAGTACAACATGTGTATCTTCTGGGAAAGTGGTTTAGGCCATGATGATTTCTTGTCTTTTCAATTGTCTTTAGAATTAGAATTTTAAGAAATTGCCTCTTCTATTCAAAACTTGTGTTATTCAGTGAAATAGAGGCATAGAAAAGCTTTTCTCTGCTTAGGTTAATGTATTCACACAATATGTACCACTGGTGAAACAAAAGGGTCAATTATCTGAGAGACAGTGGCATCTGAGATTACAAGTTGTTTGAAATGAAGGAAATCACTAAGATTGTTTTAGCAAAGCTCCGAGGAAAACCAGTCTTGGGCAACAAGTACCAATCTATTTTATAATAGTTAACTAAAAGTCTGAGCTCTTTGCAAGAGGATACCATTTTAAACTTACCTGCCATCCCATTTCCTTACTATATGCATGCATATTTCACTGGAGCAAGAAACTTAGAAACATAATTCCATCATAGTTGTGCAGTTAAGCAAGAAACTCGTCAACCAAATGTATGTTATGCTGTGTGTGTGTCTGTGTGTGTGTGTGTGTGTGTGTGTGTGTATGGGGGGAGGTCATCTGTTCTGATAACTGAAATGTGCAAGGGAATGCAAAATTTAGAAGCCTGGAGAATCTGTGGCTCAGTGCTTAAAAGTTTCATCTGCAACAAATTGAGAATGTTAGTTATCATAGGAAATTACAACATCTGACATGTTATAAACATGACTTGTAACCACTTTTTAATCACAAAAACATCACATCAAAAAGGTACATACTCGCTTCCTGTCTCTAAAACTAAATAAATAAAATATTTTTTAAAGAAAAAAAGGTACATACTCTTATTTACTCAAATTGGTTAGACGATTTGGGAACAAGAGACAGATTGTTTCTCACCTTTTAAAATTCTTTAATATCAAGCTACAGATATGCTTAAGCTGCAATGGTAATACCAAAAGGAGGCATAGGTGTTCATTTTTTAAACTATTGAAATATATTTAAAATGCCTAGGTAGATAATAATACTATTCCATGATGAGCAGGGTACCTTTAAAAACAGGAATTAATGTCAGGAAAACTTTTGTATAACATAACACCGTTGGCCAAGGAGCATCTTCCCTCCCCCAGAATGCTTACTTTATGTCAAAAAATCTCAGGATAGTACACATAATCCTGCATATTCAAGTTGAAATTAATTGCACCCTATGTCCATAGGAAAGCAATCTAGACAGATTAAAAAAGGCAATATAGAGGCCCAGATGGAAAAATAAGACTAATAATTTTTAAAGAAGTAATTGCTACAACTATAATCTAATAAGTACATCTTTAATGTTTCACTTTTAAAAGTAACTTATACTTCCTAGAGAATTACTACTTAGGAGAATAGAGGAACAAATTTGAATTTTGCTAACTCAAAATGCAATTTCGCTGATAAACAGTAAGATGGAGTATATCTGAACTTATAAAATTAAAAAAATAACTGAAAGCACAAAAATGGATATAGATTTAAAAATAATTCTGTATCTTGGTGAAGAAAAAAATAAATTCTTTTTGAGAAAGAAATTCATGGGTTATAACTCCCTTCTTTCTATAATGATGTTGGTGTTTTCGGTCTGTTCTCTCGTCCAATGAGCTGTCATGACACCGTTCTCACCTCTTGCCTTTTAATTTCTTTCTAGAGCTAGAAAGAACCCTTACTGTATACAACCTGGAAATTTCAGTCTATGCTTCTTTTTCTTTATGCAGAATTTCATTGTTCAGCAGCTGAATAAATCATTGTCTTATTTTCTGGGACTCTCAGACCCACAAGGGAATGGCAATTGGCAATGGATTGATCAGACACCTTACACAGACAATGTCAGGTGAGTACAGACTCACATTAATGAACATGGGGCTTTGTTTACATAAAAATGTAGGGAAATTTTGTTGGCTAATACTGATCATGGATAATAACAGATTTGAACAATTATTAAGCTCTTACTAAGTGCAGGTATGTATTGTCAAACTCAGACTTCATGAAAACTTTTTTAGAACTCATTTTACTGATGAAAAATGTAATAACTTTCCTGAGGTCAAAAACTAGTAAGATGAGAAACAGGATCTCAACTCCATGTCTAACTCCAAAGATGGTGCTCTTAATCATTACGGTTTGCTGTTTTTCTCTAAACATATATAGGCACTTCAAGTGAAGTGGACCTATACAAAATTTACTTCAAGTAAATTTTACTTCAGTTAATAAGAGTAAAATTTCTGTGAATAAAATATCTGTGTCAGAACTGTGTTCCATTCTAGTAGGATAATTATAAAATAATACTATTTATTTGTGACTTTCACAAGAATTCAGAATTTATACATTATCTCATATAATTCTCACATAATCTTATAAGCTATTTGGAGATCTCACTATGATTCCTATTTTTATAGATGAAGAACCAAGTACCTGAATAGAATAAATTATATACTTAAGATCAAAATGAGCCAGCAGCTAAACCAGGTTTCTTAATTCCAAAAACAAAGTTCCACCCCACAACCCCCTCACCCCCACCACAGATTGTATTTCTTGTAGGCAGGGTAACTTATGTGCAGACTCAAGCTGTATGAGAATATAGGAACTCAGGAAGGTAATAAGAATATACAAATGAAGGAGGCAGCCTCTTATATTATATGCTGTTAAGGAAGCAATTGTTCACAACCCAGATCAGGATAAGGGCTCTTTATAGAGAGGAAGAAGTGAAGATCAGATTTTAAGGAGAAGGTCCAATATTACTCTAGTGCATAAAAATTTTGCCAGAAGAATGTTAGAGGAACAATTATGAAAGTTTGTGCTGACACTTGGGGTTTTTGAAGAGGGCATAATGAGAAGAGGAGAGCAATCATTGGAGTGTTCTTTCATCCTGAACCTCCTTCTCTTCACCCCTCAACCCTATATACAGTCTCATCAATTACTAAGCATTCATTGAAGTGCTTTTATCCTTTGTTTTTCTTTAGATTATGGCACCCGGATGAGCCCAATTTTTCTGCAGAGGAATGTGCTTCATTAGTTTTCTGGGATCCTAGAGGATGGGGCTGGAATGATGTTTTCTGTGATTCTAAAAGAAAGTCAATATGTGAGATGAAGAAGATTTATTTTTGAGTGTAACGTTATTCACGGTCACATTTAAAATGGAGACCTACCATAAAATGATCATTTCGTCTTGTAATTTATGTATAATTCTTATCATAGAGTTTCATGGAAATATCCAGATTCCTTACTCCCTTCAATCATACTTCTTATTGTTTCCTCTGTCCTACTAATGATAGCTTGAGCTCTTCTTTCCTTGTTTTTTTCTTTAATTCATTATGCATTCTTTACTTTCTTTATATTTCTTTTTACAAACATTCCTTGTGCCAGAGATGGTACTATTTTGTCTTCAGAAGACTTACGAGGAGGTAGTTATTGAAAATTAAGACCATACTTCCACAAAATGCCATTGAGAAATTCTTTAGGTCAAACTGGGACTGCACTCATCTGGAGGCCTGGCAAGAGCGGAAGGATCTGCTCCCTAGATGTCTCGTTTATATGGTTGGCAACCTGGTACTGGCTGTTGTTATAAGGGCTCAGATCCTCACCACAGGGAACTCTCCATAGGTTTTCTTGAGTGTTCTCACAATATGGTGGCTGTAGTAATGTCTTTTATAATCTACCCTCAGAAATCACGCACTTGAACTTCTGGTGCATTTCATTAGTCACACAGATCAAACCTGATCTACTAAGAAAGGGGATTACCCAAAGGCATGAACAGCAGAAAATGAAAATCACTGAGGGCCATCTTATGGGCTGCCTACCATAACAGGATTTCTTTAAAAAGATACAAAATGTGTGTACCAAGAAGGAAAATAATTAAAAATTCTTCTACACCAAAATTATCAACTTTGTTCATCAAAACACTATAAAAATGTAAAAAGTAGAACTGAAAGGAGATATTTCAAATACTTATAACTAACACAGTATCAATACCAAAGCATACAAACTGGTCACAAATGAATTAGAAAGACAATCAAAAAGTGAGCAAAATATTGGAAAAGCATTTCACAGAAGAGGAAATACCTAGTCCAAAAACATATTTTATAGAGATATTCAGCTTCCCTCGTAATTTGAGAACTGCAAGTAAAGACCACAATAATGTTGGGCAAAAGTAAGTTCATAGTTGTTTATATGGAAAACAATACAGTAATTAATAAATAATAATACAAGAATAAACTCTGTTTTGCATACTCACAACTGTAGACCTATTTTTGCCCAACCATGTATACCATTTTATATCCATTTTCATGGCAAAAGATGGAACTGGAGAACATTGTGCTAAGTGAAATAAGCTAGGCGATGAAAGACAAAAACCATATGATCTCACCTATAAGTGGAACCTCGTCAACAAAACAAACAAAGAAGCAAAATAGAACCAGAGGGAAATAAAGAACTGACAGTGACTAGAAGGGAAGGGAGAAGGGAATAACAGGGGAAGGAAGGTGACGGGGCAAGCAACTAATAGAGGACTTACGGGCATGGACAATGTGGGGGGGCATTGACTGTGGGAGTGGGGGGCATGGTGTAGGGGTGAGTAATGGGGGAAAAGGTGGGACAACTGTAACTGAACAACAATTTAAAAAAACAGTAATACCAAGAGTTGGAGGAGACACAGATAAATGGGGCCTCCTTTTTTTAAGATTTTTTTTTAGTTTTAAAAATCTATTTATTTGTCTTTTTAAACTATATTTTTATTGTTGATACTATTATAGATGCCTCCATTTCTGTGCCCCCGTTGCCCACTCCTTGCCCCTGCCCTGCCTCCCTCCAGCCATCACCACACCGTTTTCTGTGTTGATGGGTTATACGCGCAAGTTCTTTGGCTAGTCCATACAATATTATATTAGTTTCAGATGTACTACCTTGTGATGAGACATTTACATGCCTTACAATAAATCTCCTCAATAAGTATAGTGCCCATCTGGCACCACCCATAGTTATTAAAATTTTATTGACTGTATTTCCTATGCTGTATTTTATGTACTGATGACTATTTTGTAACTGGACATTTGTACTTCTTAATCTCTTTTACCTTGTTCGCCCACCCTCCTCACTTATACTAGAGGAACAGCGAGGGTGCGGAGGGGTAGAAAATGTAAAGGGGTTCAAATATGTGGTACTGGAAGACGGTTTGACTTTGGGTGGTGGGCACACAGTGCAATATACAGATCATGTATCACAGAAATGTACACTTGAAACCTATAAAATGTTATTAACCAATGTTGCTCAAATACATTTAATAAAAATTATATTGAAATATCATTAAAGGTGAATAATTGTTCATATTTTGAAGACATATAAACTAAATTACTTTACGTTATATGTGAAGGGGGGACCCAAAGAACGTAGAATTTATTTCCAAAAAAATTGTGTATTTATTCTTACATGTTAAAACTTCAGTCACCTTCAAAGTACTCTCCATTTGATGCAGTACATCTGTCAAAGTGTTTTCCACTGATCAGAACAGTTTTTGAAGTTATCAATTTTGATGGCTTTTAGTGATTCTGTCTTTTTTTTTCACCTCTTCCACATCGGCAAAACATTTCCTCTTGAGGACTTTTTTCATTCGGGAAAACAACAAAAAAAAGTTGCTCAGGGTGAGATTGGGTGAGGGAGTGTAGAACACTGGGGTCATGCCATTTTTAACTAAAAAGCTGCTGAACATTCAGCAGTGTGGTCAAGTGCGCTCGTAAATCACCCATCATGAAATGGGCAAATGGGTTGAAAGAGTCTTCAAAAAAGGTCACTGAAGCTGAGTGCAGCCTCTCACAACAACGCCAACTGGTACACTGATGCGGATGAGTCCCTAGAACACTCACCTAGCAGGGAACCTGTATTACAAGGGGCCCACTCTCCGGAAGATAATTATGGGTTTTTTGGGGTCCCCCCTCGTACATGCTTGTCATTTGCGTGAACTGACAGAGTAATCAAACAGAGTAACTTCATGTGAAACACTAAGCAAACAATTTTTAACATATTTGGAGAAGTCCTCAACACTCTTATTATTTAGTGTACTTTTGCTTGCCTTTTTCTTCATAAAAAAAAAAGACTTTTAAATATTTGGGAACTTTAGCCCCTAACAATACTACTTTAGAAGTGAATTTTACATTTGAAGCTTTCTAGTCTTTCAGAATGACTAGTGTTTAACTTCTCTGAATAAATCCAGGTTTTTTGGATAAGATCTTCACTGAAACAGAAGTGAGGTTTCTAGTAGTTTCACTATGGGAGCACATACCCAGTGTTCCTAAAGGAGTAACCTCCAAATGGAAGCGAGAACTTGTCTTCCTCTCAGTTTCAGAAGGGAGAGAAGTAACACCAAGAATGGAAGGTTAGGAATTGATGTGGATTCCAAGAGTGATGTTCTATAAAGTAAGTAAACAAGTGAGAGAATTGTGAAGTTAGATGATTTTAATACTAAAATAGAGATTAGAGCACAACAATAGGTAGAAAAATATAGAATTGGAAAAATAACTCAGGCATGAGCAATTGGAAGGATAAGAAAACCATATACCACAGTTCAAAAAGGTGATGTAGGAAAATCCTAAAGTCACTTCCTCCCATGGACACACTGAATCTACACCTACATACAGAGCAACTGTCTCGAAAAGAAGCCCCCAAACTAGCTAAGCAACTCCTACATATCAGGTGAATGAGGAAAAACTCATCAACATAGGAAGGAGAGATTGAGATAAAATCTTGCCATTAACCCCACCCAGGCATGGTGACCCACAATCGAAAGGATCCAAGCTTATTCCTGAGGAGTGAAGGGCTTCACTTATTCCTGAGCCCCACACCTGGCACCACAACTTGTAAGTCCTGCACCTGAGAGATACCTTTGAAAGCCAACAAGGCTTGCATCCATGAGGCCCCCAAGTCTATAGAGAACCAAAATAAACGGTTCTCAATGGGCTCAAGCAGGCTCACCATGGCTAATCCCTGAGGCACACAGCACAGAGGTGGCAGACTGAAAATCACCCAGTCTTCCTGTGAAAGAGGTCTACTTTAAAAGCTTCAGCCTGAGGGGCAGGCATCTAATTTAACACACATATAGGGACTGACTAAAATACTCTCCAAAGGCCACAGAGGTTTTCAGGCACGGCATCTCTGTTCTCCCTTTGCCTTAATTCAAGTCATCATTGTATCCCAGAAAGGAGCTCGTGCACTTGTGTAGCATCCCAGTTTTTGTGGCTGCTGGCCATGGAACTCCCCTTGACCACCTGGCTCACAAGTTTCTATGATGTTTTCCCCTACATTCAGTTAATGTGGCATATCACATTTATTGATTTGCGTATGTTGGACTAATCTTGTATCCCAGGAATGAATCCCGCTTGATCATGGTGTGTGACATTTGTAATGTGCTTTTGAATTTGGTTTGCTAATATTCTGTTGAGAATTTTTGTATCTATGTTTATCAGGAATATTGGCCTGCAATTTTCTTTTCTTTTAGTTTCCTTGTCTGACTTTGGTATCAGGGTTATTCTGGTCTCATAAAATGAGTTTGTTTCTTCCTCTTCAATTTTTTAGGAAAAGTTTGAGCAATAATATTAATTCTTCTTAAATATGCAATAGAATTTATCTGTGAAGCCATCTGGTTTTGGGTTTTCACTTGAGAGATTTTTGATTACTGATTCAATCTTCTTGCACATAATAATGTCTGTTCAGATTTTCTATTACTTCGTGATTCAGTCTTGGTAATTTATGTGTTTTAGAAATTAACACTTTTTTCTAAGTTATCTAATTTTTGGAGTATAATTGTTCTGAATAGTTTCTTATGATTCTTTATATTCCTACAGTATCAGTTTATTTTAGAAATAAATATATTAAATTTAATTATCTTTTTTATTTTTGGTAAGTCTAGCTGTAGGTCAATTTGGTTTATATTTTCCAAAATCCAACTCTTATCCAGCATCCACAGGCATGTATGTGTGTATATGTGCCTATCCCTATATGTGTAACCTCTAAGAGAAGGTAGAGAAGAAGTTGTGGAAATGAAAATAAAACAGTCAGATAATGTCAAATATGCTATCTACAAACAAGTAAGGAAGACCCTAAAACTCATTACCAACTCCTTTCACTCACTCATTTATTCACTCAACCCACCAGAACTTCCTGGGCACCCACTACATGCAAGACACTGGGTGCCAGGAAAAATACAAAGAAGAAGACAGGCACATTAAGAATCCAACCTTAACTAAATGTGCCTGATCTTGTCTAATCTCAGAAGCTAAGCAGGGTCAGGCCTGGTTTGTACTTGGATGGGAGAATTCTACCTTAAGTAAATACTGGAATCATTTAAGTTTCTTTCCTGCCCACTAAACTGCAACTTCCTCAATATCAAACATTTTGTCTATTCTGTATATTGCAATAGAAAATAATTGTGAAACTGGACTGTAATAAATAGAAATTTTCTTTAGAAAACAAAACAAAACAAAAAAAAAACCCAACTCTTGATTTCATTGATCTTTTCTTTTTTTTAGTTTCCATTTTACTTAATTCTTCTCTAGTCTTTATTATTTCCTTTCATCTGTTAACTTTGACTAGCTTGTTCTTCTTTTCTAGTTCCTTAGGAAGAAGATTAGGTTATTTATTTGAGATCTTTTTTTTCCTAATGTAGGCATTTACCGTTATAAACTACCCTCTTAGAATTGCATCTTAAGAGTTTGGGCCTGTTGTTGTTTTTGTTTTTCGTTTGTCTCAAGATATTGTTGGTTTTATTTTTTATTTCTTCTGTGACCCATTAGTTGTTCAAAAATTGTGTTGTTTAGTTTTCACATATTAATGAATTTTCTTGCTTTCCTCCTGTTACTGATTTCCAGTTTCTTCTCATTGTGCTCAGAAAAGGTACTGTATATAATTTCATTCTTCTTAAATTTGTTTTAGACCCGTTTTATGACCTAACATATAATCTGTCCTGGAGAACATCTGAATGTGTATTTTGCTGCTGCTGGATGGTGTGTTCTGTATGTATCTTTAAATCAATTTCATAAAATGTAAAGTCCATTATTTTCTTATTGAATTTTTGTCTCATGATTTATCCATTTTTGTCTCATGATTTTGTGTTGTAAGTAGGGTATTAAAATTCCTTACAATTATTGAATTAATGTTTATTTTTGTCTTCAGGTCTGTTAATAATGGTGAAATATGTATTTATAGCACATATATTCATAATTGGTATGTTTTCTTTATCACTTGACCCTTTGTCATTTATAACAACCTTCTTTGTCTCTTGTTACAGTTTTGGACTTGTGTATTTTGCCTGCTTTTCAGTATAGCTGATCCTACTCTCTTTCGGTTTCCATTGTTATGGAATTTTTTTCTTTTTTTTAAATATATTTTATTGATTATGCTATTACAGTTGTCCTATTTCTCCCCCATCATTCCCCTCCACCCTGCACACCCTCTCCCACCCACATTCTCCCCTTTAGTTCATGTCCATGTGTCATAAGTTCTTTAGCTTCTACATTTCCCACACTATTCTTGCCCTCCCCCTGTCTATTTTCTACCCACTGTCTATGCTACTTATTCTCTGTACCTTTTTCCCCTCTCTCCTCCTCCCACCCCCCTGTTGCTAACCCTCCATATGATCTCCATTTCTGTGTTTCTGTTCCTGTTCTAGTTCTTTGCTTAGTTTCCTTTTGTTTTAGGTGTGGTTGTTAATATCTGTGAGTTTGCTGTCTTTTTACTGTCCTATTTTTTTATCTTCTTTTTCTTAGATAAGTCCCTTTAACATTTCATATAATAAGGCCTTGGTGATGATGAACCCCTTTAACTTGACCTTATCTGAGAAGCACTTTATCTTCCCTTCCATTTTAAATGAAAGCTTCGTTGGATAGAGCAATCTTGGATGTAGGTCCTTGCCTTTCATGACTTGGAATACTTCTTTCCAGCCCCTTCTTGCCTGGAAGGTCTCTTTTGAGAAATCAGCTGACAGTCTGATGGGAACCCCTTTGTAGGTGACTGTCCCCTTATCCCTTGCTGCTTCTAGAATTCCCTCCTTCATTTTAATCTTGGCTAATGTAATTACAATGTGCCTTGGTGTGTTCCTCCTTGGGTCCAACTTCTTTGGGACTCTCTGAGCTTCCTGGACTTCCTGGAAGTCTATTTCCTTTGAAAAAGGAAGTTCTCCTTTATTATTTGTTCAAGTAAGTTTTCCACTTGTTGCTCTTCCTCTTCCCCTTCTGGTACCCCTATAATTTGGATGTTGGGATGTTTAAAGATGTCCTGGAGGTTCCTAAGCCTCTCCTCATTTTTTTGAATCCTTGTTTCTTCCTCATTTTCTGTTTGGTTGTTAGTTTCTTCCTTCTGGTCCACTCCATTGAATTGAGTTCCAGTTTTCCTCCCATCATTATTGGTTCCCTAGCATTTTCCTTCATTGGTGGAGCCTTAAGTGTTCCCCAGGGTGGAGCAGCCCAGTTCCTGGGTTGTGATGCTGTATGTGGGGGCAGGGTCCAAGAGGGAACAATGGCGCTTGTTCTGCTCGCTCTCGGATTCCAGTATCTTCCGCCGCTTTCCACAAGTAAATTGGGCCCTTCTGGTGCTGATTTCCATGTGGGTGGGCTTGTGTACATTCTAGGACCCTGTGGGTCTCTCCAATAAACTCTCCGGTGAGGCTGATAGTCTCTCCCAGCACCTCAACCCCCACAAGTGTTTTCAATCAGTGTTTTTAGGTTTTATTCCCCAGCCCTGGGTCCTGGGTTGCGAGGTCTGTCTGGCTCCCCATTTTTGCCTGGATTATCTGCGCACAGATGTGGGACCACCTGGTCAGCCAGCCGCCTTGCGCAGCCTCACTGGGTCTCCCAGTTGCCACCCTGCTCCCGAGGTCCACTAGCCACTGCCTGTGAGCCTGGGGTCTGCTAGCCGCCTCCTGCATGTCTGGGGCTCCTGTGCAGCAGGGTCCACCAACCTCCGCTTTTTCCTGCCGTGACTCCACCCTTCTTACCTGTCTGGATGAATGGTTGTCGGACTTCCATACAGTTCAATTTTCTGTTAGTTCTGATTATTTTCTTGTGTCTTTGTTGTCCTTAATTTTGGTTGTACAAGGAGGTACAGTGTGTCCACCTATGCCTCCATCTTGGCCGAGTCCTGGAATGTTTTTTTCTTATCCCTTCACTTTCAACATTTCTATAAATGTTCTTAAGCTACTCCATACCTTTGAATTGGAGAATTTAACTGTTTCTATTTAAAGTAATTATTGATAAGTAATGATTTGTTATTAGCATTTTGTGAATTGTTTACTGATTGTTTTGTAGTTTATTTTCTTCCTTTCTTCCTCTCTTGCTGTCTTTTTTTGGTGAGTTTATAATGTTTTGTAGGTGTATGCTTTCTTTTCTTTATCATTTGTGTTTGTAAGTTTTTGCTTTGTGATTACCATATGGCTTTCACAGTAAATCCCATACTTAAAACAATTTATTTTAAGTTGATAACTTCAATTGTGTAGAAAGTTCTACACATTTATTGCCCCTGACAATTTGTTTTTGATGTTTTCATTTACATTATTTTATATTGTCTATCCATTAAGAAAATGTTCCAACTATAGTTATTTTTAACTTTGCCTTTTAACCTGTATGTTAGAGTTCAAAGCGGCTTACACACCACCACTGCAGCATTAGAGTATTTTGAATTTGAGTATATATTTACCTTTACCAGTGAATTTTAGAGTTTCATATGTTTCATGCTACTAACTAGCATCTTTTTGTTTCAGTTGGAAGAACTTTTAAATTTTTTTAAAAGATTTTATTTATTTATTTTTTGAGAGAGGGGAGGGAAGGGAGAAAGAGAGGGAGAAAAACATCAATGTGCAAGAGACGCATCGATTGGTTGCCTTTCACATGCCCCCAGCTTGCGACCTGGGCTGCAACCCAGTCACGATGTGCCCTGACTAGGAACCAAACCATTGACATTTTGGTTCACAGGCCAGGCCAGCACTCAGTCCACTGAATCACACCAGCCAGGGTGGAAGAACTTTTTTTAATGGCTTCTTGTAAGGCAAGTCTAGTAGTGATAAGTTCCTTCAGCTTTTATTTGCCTGGAAAAGTCTATTTCTTCTTCATCCGGTGGGTAAAGTATTCTTGGCTAACAGTTATTTTCTTTGAGCAATGTGGATATATTAGCCAACTTTTTTTCTGGTCTGTAAAGTTTAAGCTAAAAAATCTACTGATGCCCTTATCAGGATTCCCTAGTATGTGATGTCTTTTTGTTTTTCTCTTGTTGCTTTCAAAACTTCTCTCTGCCCTTGATTTTCAAGAGCTTAATTATAATGTGCCTCAGTCACTGTCTCTTTAGATTGAATCTGTTTGGGAACATCTGAGCTTTTTGTACCTAGGTGTCCATATCTTTCCCCAGATTTGGAAATTTTTCAGTCATTTTTCTTTGGTATGTTTTAACTGGGATGTGACTACTTATTTATTTATTTTTTAGTAATTATTTCTTTACATACGTTTTCTATACCTTTCTCTTTTCCTCCTGGGACTCCCATCATGGAAACATTGCTTCTCTTAATGGAGTCCATAATTCACATAGGCTTTCTTCACTTTTTTATTCTAAATTCTTTTCCTCCTCTGACTGAATAATATCAAGAGAACTGTTGCCAGATAATTTCTCCTGCCTGACTGAGCCTGATGTTGAAACTTATTATTGCATTGTTTATTTCACTCTTTTTATTCTTTACGTCTAAAGTTTTAGGATCCATATTGGTAAAGGCTGTAGCATTTCTTGGTAAGAAAGGCTGCAAACTTCTATGGCAGTGAGGTTTGCTGGGGTTTTCCCACTATCCTGCGCCCCAAGGGGTAACATACTTCTGAGCAGATTCCTCCTGGTGCTGAGCTTTTCTGAACTGGGAGATGAGGTGATGCAGTTAAAATGCCGTCTATGCTTTTCTCTGCAGCCATCCACTGCTTTCTGAGCTCTGTGGGGTTTCTGTTGCTTTTTCATTATACTCTAGAGCTTCCCCAGTTATTTTTGTTGGTTTGCAGTTGTTTATTGTTTTTGTCGTTTTGTGGGAAGACTGTGTTGGGACCTCCTAGCCCTCCATTTTGCTCATATTACCACCCCAATTTCTATTCTGGAGTCATCTATATAAATGTGTCAATGGTATCAACCTTTAACACACTATGTCCCAATCCTGAACTTACCAGAGTTAAAATGTTCATGGTTCAAAAGAAGTACACTGGGTAATTAACATCTTCCATAGTTATAATCTCTGGATTAGTATCTTTAATTTTAATGTGAAAGTTTTCCAGACTATAAAAGAAAAACATGTTCAAAAGATAATATATCAAAGAATATAATACTAAAACATATTATTTCTGCATTTTACACTTTAAGCAAATATCTAAGGTTTAAATTGAGAGGTATTAAGGCTATCTCACCTCTCTGCTTTGCTATTTCTGTGATATTTAAAATATATCTATTTTCTAATATGATGGCAAATAAGAAGATAATAAGAATGTGGGAGAGAAACCCAAACTGCCTACTTATGTGAATTAAGGTGTTAAACTGAATTGGGAACATGTTGATTTAAACAACTTAAAATTTTTAAATGTTAAAAAATAATCTCAGACTTTAACGCAGCCCCCGCCCTGCAAAAAGCATCATTATTAACATCAACTCCATTTTACTTTTCCAAGGTCAAGTGCTAAAGAGAAATAGGTTTGAGGATAGATATTTCATTAATCATGGGAAATTAATAGAAATTGGATTGAGTTTAGTTTCTACAAATCAGAAGAAAATAAATAAAAGGGGTAAAAAAAATAAAGTGAGGAACTAAGAGAGATCAGTTCATGTACTTACCAAAGGTAGTGTTCATTGTAAGAGATCTAAGATATTTCAAAGCATTAAAAATTTATTCTGTTTACTTTATTCCTCATATATTTTTGTAGTTACTGGTAGTCAGATAACTTCAGACACTTCATAAAGACCTCTAAGGTTTTTTAAGGAATAATAAAATACAGAGAAGTAGACAGCCAGTGAGTCAACATATTTTTATTGGATAATTACTGTTTTCTTGGTACTAGGGAAACAGTGAGGCCCCTAACAGGTCCTGCTCTAAACTATAGCTCTTATGTTTTATTGGGATGAACATTAAAAAATATGTAAATCTATAAGTTAAAAATAAGTAAGTACAAGCAAGCTCTGAGGTAGCAAAGGTTTTTTTCTTTTCCTTGAGGTTAGGCACAGAGAAAAGTGACTATATTTAAGAGGATTAGAGAGTTGGCATTAGATCATCAGAATCATGATGGCATTAAGACTGTGGAAGAAAGGGGGCCGCATACTAACCCTGACAAGCTCAGGGGAGGCCTGCATGGTGGTCTTACAAACCCAGAGACCTAAAGTAACCACAAAGGATGGTCTAAAATTAAAACACTAAAATTAAAGCAGCTCCTGGTGGGTAGTCATGTCCTAGGACAGTGTCTTTTCCTAGCAAAGGCCAATCTTTACCACAGATGAGACTGTTGTCTTTTTGTATCTCAGATAACATACTTTTGGAATATCAAGATAATTTTCTTTTTCTGGATCCTTCAGGGCACAACCTCCCACCAGAGCAGAGACCACCTGAGTCCCTCATTATTATCTCATTCCCCTGAATCCCATCTGTATGTGCTATAAATGTTTATTGTTAACTATGGTATACCACTAATGGAAAAGCAGTATGTGTCTCTCCATTTTACTTTTTTAAAAATGTTTGTTTATTTATTTTAGAGAGAGGAAGGAAGGGAGAAAGAGAGGGAGAGAAACATCAATGTGTGGTTGCCTCTTGTGCACCCCACACTGGGGACCTGGCTGGGAACCCAGGCGTGTGCCATGACGGGGAATCAAACTGGCAGCCATTTGATTTGCAGGGCGTAACTCAATACACTGATGCACATCAGCCAGACCTCCATGTTACTTTTTATCCAATCCCAGAAACTTCCCCGCTTCGATTTCTCCCACCTCCCTAATCTACCACCAACAGATTTCATGAAACCCCCTTATGTGTCTTCCTTTGATTGTAGTGTATAAAATAAGATGTCAAGTGGCCATTCTCCAGAGCATTTCTCAATCCATTGAGATTTTGCTTCTCAGCAAATGTTGTCAGTTTGGCTCAAATAAACTCACAAATGTCTCTACAGGCTTGAATGTTTCTTACATTGACATGACACATAAGAGAAAATAAATGTGGGAAAAACAGGAATAAAATAAGCTGTGCAAGGGTTGTGTTCAGGTCATTTGTGAAAACATGAAGCTCTCTAGACAGACAGACGTAATAAATTGTAGGGGAACTAATCCCCCTTCCTCTTTTCCAGTGACTCATCAAAATTCTTCATAATGGAAAATTGACAGGGGGTTTTTATGATCTGCTTGTGAAATGCAACCCTACTGAAAGATACCACTTTTCCATGAGTAATCAGGCTTCTGGTTCTAATGTTCAAATTTCTGTTCAGTTCTACCTCCATTCTCAGTGCCAAATGAGTACGTCCCGCTGTTTCATCTGAAGGTTACAAACAGGCACTTCAAATTTTACATGTTAAAATAAGGCCCTAGATTTTACCAAAAACAAAACAAACAAACAAAAAAACCAACAAAAAACTGTCTCTTCTAATGTTCCCTATTTCAGTAAATAGCTTTAACATATATGAGATGCCCAAACTGTAATTCTAAGAATCATTCTCAGCAATTTTCCTTTCTTTACCCTCTGTTTCGTGCTGGTCTCAGTCCATCAATAGTGATGCTATTGGGTGGGGGGGTGGGGGGGGGAGAAAAGTCCCTGAGGGCACTCACCTGAGCCTGCGGTGAGCTCCCACAGACATCTTATCTTCACTTTTAAAACCAATGTTATGGCTGGACCTGCCCTTGTGGTTCTTATTATGATTGCAAGACACCTTCAGCAATAATCATCAAAAATCTTTGGAAAAAAAATAAGGTTTATTATGATCAAGTCCTGGAGGGTACTCAGCATGCCTAGACCACGCAATGAGGTCATGGCTAGAGAGAGAGGGAGCACAGATATGGGGTTCTTCTTTTATGGGGGTTGAGGGTGGGTGAGATAGGGTTTTGTGGGTTCATTCTTTGTTGCTGAATTTGAAACATAAAACATAAGGGTGGAATTAAAGCATGAGAAGGGAAAAACAAGTGGCCAAGGCCAAAGGGTCAGTTATCAAAGTCAACCAGAGTACTCTAAAACAAAGGAAATTTGAGAAGGGGCAGCCTGGCTCTTTATCTAGTCAAGTGGCTGGCAATATTAATTCAAAGACACCTGTCTTTGCAGTGGATGTCTTAGCAATCAACAATTTAAGTCAGGTGCTTGCATTTCAATGGAAAAAAAAAGCCCGATTATCAGGTGCTTACACTGCACTCTCTCATCTAATCTATTATCAAATCCTATTTGTTAAAGTTTAAAGGTAATGATTAGTGACACTGCTCTCATTTCTGAATTCTGGAGAATTTATGAAATATATAAAGGAACCAGGAAGAAATCCAGAAACTAGGTGTATCACTGGCAAAGCTGAACTAAAAAATGTGGGTTGGATTAGTAGCCAAAAAAGTTTTGAAATTACTCTCCCAACTCCAAGTCTAAAATGGAATCTGCTTTCAGGGAGAAGTATATAGGCTACATGTAGGGGAAAAAAAATAGACCTTCTACTCACCTTCCTATAGAGAGCCGAGAGAAAAAGCAACACTTGAAACCTGTCCTTTGATTGATTAGTCCTCCCCAGTGGAAATAATGAAGGCATTGGATCCTATCTCAAGAGTCTAAGATTCTGTGAGAAATGAAAAGAAACAAAAACACAATAAAAGTATTAGTGGAAATTTCTCTTTATGGATTGAAAAAAAAATGAAGAGGAGAGAATCTTTTTTACTATACTCAATGCCTTCTTTTTAAATAAAATTTATTGAGGCATAACTTATAAACAATAAATTATGCCTGTCTTAGTTCAGGCTGCTGTAACCAAGTACCATAGACTGGGTGGTTTACAGACAACAGAAATTTATTTCCCACTGTTCTAGAGGCTGGAAATCCAAAGGTAGGGTTACAACATGGTGGGTTCTGGTGAGGGCCCTCTTCCAGGAGGAAGATTGCTATCTTCTCATCATATCCTCACATGGTGTGAAGAAGGTGAGAGCTTTTGCGGGGGTGGGGGGGTCAAGAGTGGGGAGTGGGGGGTGGGGAGGACTCTATCATACTCATAAAAGCTCCACTCATTACATAAAAACCTCCCATCACATTTGGAGTTAGCATTTCAACATCTGACTTTTGGGAAGGACGCAAAATTTCACTTCACTGCAGAACTCATTTTAGATGTACATTTTAATGTCTTTTGGTGATTTTTTTACCCATGTAAACCCTAACACAATTATAATAAAACATTTCCATTACAGCAAAAAGTTAAGTTCTTTCTTAGCCAATCCTACTCCCACCCCATTTCCAAGCAACTATTGACCTGTTGTGAATATAGATTAGATTTTATTTTCTGGAATGTCACAAATTATACAATGTGTACTTTTTTTGTCTATGGATTCTTTCACTTACCATACTGTTTTTGAGATTCATTCATATTATTGTTTCTATCAGGAGTCAATGCGGTGCCATGACTCAGATTGTCTTACCTGATGTAGTGTGGCAGTATTCCAGAGAAGCACACCCAGGACCTCCTTGCAGACCCAGACCTGTGCTAGTTACCAGAAGGAGCCCATTGGGCCCCACTGGCTCCTTGCTTTGCATTGGGTGAACTTGGGTGAGTTTTCCTCGGAATTCGAGACCTCCCTATTTTAAGGTAAGAAGTTGACTTTATTTGAGCTGGGGTTTTTTTCCTTCAGTTTATTCTGATGTTAAGGTTTGAGAGAACCTAGGGTAAAAATCAGAGTTGAGATAATTAAGGACAGGAGAAAATAATGAGTGGTTGATTTTTAATTTTAGCTTTCAAATAGAATTGCTTTCTGAGGGTCTGAACAAAACATTTTGCTGGATAAATGAGAGCCTCAACTCATTTGGCTCCAAAGATAAGGGACACTTTCTCCCTCCAGCTCAAATTTTGGGTATTCTTGGGTACTAAGAACTCCTATGGAGGTGTCAGAGGGTATCCCTCAGGATGTGCAGGAGCCTCATAAGGAATTCCAACTCAACTGTAATTAAACAATTGACTCATCCAGGGATGCAAACACAAAGGCTGGTTATCTCGTGCTTTGAATTCTCGTATTAGAGAGTTAGAGAGAGAAATCAAGACAAGTAAGAGGGGTGAGATAACTCAGGAGGTGACAGCCCCTTGGAGCTCAACCCATAAGCAGCTCATTTCAACTGTCTACACAATATCCCTAGAACTTTGTTCAGATCCAAATATCAAAATAAAACTAAAATTAACATAGGAAATCATGCCTCCAAGGCCACCCCCCCATTAATACTCTTACAGATATTTAATTGATAGGAGGACTTTACTTGCAAGTACTTACAGAAGTAAAAAGATTTAACTAGAGGTAATATCAATTTAAGATGGCCAAAATGGAACTCTTTTGACACCTAAATTAATTTTTAATTCATGAAAAATTAGAAAAACCTGGCTCTAAAAATAAACTGAAAGAATGGGAAGCTTATCTTGATTGGAAATTAGAAGCTTCTGCGAGGAACGCAAGTAAATTACACTCAGAATAGAAAACCAGAAAATCCAGTGCCAGGCAGAGGTGAATCAGAGATTATATACATCCCTTGCACTAGAACAGAATTAAGGAATCTACCTAAAACTTTCCACAACTTTCTCCAGAACCCTGCTGAATTTACAAAGGAATTGAATTGAATTGTTAGAACATTTGATCCTGGTCATTTTGACCTAATCCAATTAATATACGGTGCTGGATTCTAGGAACAAAACAATGGAATTACTAAATAAGGTCTGCTGGGAAATTCCAGTAAAACAGTATGTTTTTATTATCGGAAAGCCAGGTCACCTTAAGAACTGTTTCAGAAAACTGAAATGGGATTTAGAAAGAGAAAAGAAACTGAAGGAGGCATAGTGTTGCTTCAAGGACCAGGAGAGGGCATTTCTCCTTCTCCTTGCTAATAGTGGTGGGGAAAATAGTGTTGGAGAACTCAAACATTGGAAAATTTTTAGTTTCATAATAAGCTTTGCAATCAATGTGTGTGAAAAGCTATTGTTCCAGGAACTGAAGGTATGACCCACCCTGAGGCTGGGAGACCACAAGCAATTCAACCTTTGTGCCTCAGGAGGACTGCAAGCAATCAAGATGGTATCTGAGCCATTGTGCTCCAGGGTGAGAGGTCCACCCCACAGGGCACAGATGAAAGAATATGGCAGCTTTTATCTGATTAACTTTTCCCCTGAATTCCAAACCCGTTACTTACCTTACTCGTTTCTTCTCCATATAAAAAAGGGGTTTCTGCTTATTGGGTCTGGTAGATGACAGACAGCACAAACATTAGCTTTTCCGATTTCAATAGTTTAGGGAAAATTGAAATTACCATGGAAGGGGAAATTATAAAGGCTGTGTAGA
This sequence comes from Glossophaga mutica, assembly GCA_039655065.1. Classification (NCBI taxonomy): domain Eukaryota; kingdom Metazoa; phylum Chordata; class Mammalia; order Chiroptera; family Phyllostomidae; genus Glossophaga; species Glossophaga mutica. The sequence continues at coordinate 22,509,914 of CM077304.1, read as the reverse complement.
TACTGGGGCTACTTTATCTGTTCTTAATCATACCCAACTAACTTGCTTTATCCCTAGGAGTGAAGCTTCTGTGCAAATGGCAGGAATATTTAATCAACCAATGTCTTTAAAAATAAGAATATGTTCCCCTTTAACTAGGAAATGTTGTAGGGCAATATATATTTTCGCTTACTAAATCTGCACCAATTCACCTGATAGGGCAAGATTTTCTTGAAATCGATATGCCCACATATCCTTTTTCCAGAAGAGTGAAATGTATTTAAAATAAACGAGCCACTCATGAACATGGACAACAGTGTGGTGATTGTCTGGAGGGGGAAGTGTGTGGGGAGGTGGAGGAGGGTAAGGGGAAGATAAGTGGTAATGGATGGAGACTTGGGGTGGTAAGCACTCGATGCAGTGTACACATGATGTGTTGCAGAGTTATGCACCTGAAACCTGTATAATTTTGTTAGCCAGTGTCATCCTAATACATTCAATTAAAAAAAAGAAAAACGCTAAATGAACCAGGTACTGAACCAACTGGGAAAATTATTATTTCAAAGAAACCTCCACAAGAGGAAACTAATCTTGAAACTGACTGAATGTTTGCTAACCATCTCTTCTTCACATTAACTTCCATGAGAGCCTGATGGACAGCTTAACGGGGACCCTTGTTTCCCTTCTAGGGGTGGCTGCCTTCTCCCTGCTGGGCCTCTTAAAGGACCAGGGCTTCTGGGAACAAGAAAGGCGGGGCAACAGGTTTTTAGCTTGATTATCAAAGAGCAGAGTTAAGGACAAGTTTTTACCTGAGGTGATTGTTGTACTGAGTGTTCCCTGTACAGAGAGAGAAAGGGGGAGGGAATCTCCAGTAAGCCTAGCCAAGACGGGAGGTCATCAAGTGAGGGATGCCTCACTTGAATGGGTCATATTTAATGGGGTAATGGGTGTCTGCAGGTAGTCACTGGGTGCCCACAGGCAAGGAGACTGGGGGCCCATGGGACAGCCAGAAAAAACCCAGCAGCTTACAGGAATGCTTCTAGTTCTTGGTTTCTTATGTGACTCTTTCCATAGAAAGGAAACTAGTCCACTGTGTCTCAAGAGACCCCTTTTGGGGCTCGTACTCACCTACTGGGAGAAATTTGACCCTGAGTACCTCAAGAAAAAAGTTAATCATTTGCACACAGCTGGGCTCCAATATAAACTGGGTGACAGAGAGTTAATGGCACCATTAATTTTAATACTATCTTGCAGCTAGACCTGTTTTGCCATCCCTAAGAGGAATGTACAGAGGTTCCATATACGCAAGACTTTATAGCTCCGAGAGACAACCTTAAGCTATGTAGTACCTGTAAACAAACAAAAATTATCCAGATGGAAAGAAACATTCCAAACATGGGTGGATAGATTTGTCAGTCCTTTGCCAACATTTGGGTGGCAACGCAATTCATTTTTTTGGTTCCCAACATGAATATTTTTATCTTGGTAGTAAATAGGCTGTAACACAATTCTTGAGGTATTAAAAATGAAAAAACTGTGTTTGTTTTACAAAGGGAAAAGTCTTTCCAGGGCCAGATGTGTGTCTCCAGGAACAATTCAAAGCCCATCAAAATATTTCTATTCATCTCAAAAGTTATAGATAATTGACTTTATGAGACCAAAGTCCTTCAAGGAGGAGAATCTATGTATTTCCCTGTACCTTTAAGAGGTAAATACCTGCTCTTCTTCAAGAACTCTTATCTGGACCATCTTCTAAAATACAAAGTCTCTGGGAGATAATTCTTATTAGAAGGAAAAAAAACCAACAACCCATAGCCATCTGGGCAGATTAATTTAATTTATTTCAGCTGTTGAACATTGAGTGCTAAACACGTCTTAAGTTCACCACTTTTGGCTTTTTACTACAGAGAAGCTAGAAAATAGATTCGGAGCTGTTAATGAATATTTTATACTTTATTACAAATATGTTTTAAAAGTGTGTGTTTGCCAAAGAAAGAGCCTATGTTTCTAGAAGTTATGAAATATATTTGTCAATCTAAAGAATGCTAATTGCTTACTTTTTAGTTGTCGCTAAAAATGAAGGTTTCTAAGAGTTAAGAATTGTAATCAAGTTGGAAAGGAACTCTATGGATTTGGTAACAGAAGATTTAAGGTATGGAGATATGTTTTGAAGGAAAAGGAAGTGAGTTGTTCTAAAGCTGGTTATTTCTGCATGAGTTAGGAAGAGGAAAACTAAAATGGACTAGAAAGTTGTAGAGGGTTTGCGAACAAAAATATTGAGGGGAAATTATATAGTTAAGCTGAGATAATAAATTTAATGAAGTAAATGAATTCAAATATCATAAGTAAGCAATATAGAGTTTTGTTTGGAGTTTGGTTTCTTTTCATTCTGTTAAAAAGAGAACAACTTTCCTTTTGCTTTATATTTTTCTCCCTACCTGATCCCTCCAAAAGTTGGAAACTCTTAATGAGTGAGCATTATTATTTTCGTGACAACATGTTTGTTTGCATGACTCCAGCAAGAATCTGTTTTCTTTATAATACAACACATAAAACCAGTTTCTAATTGTGGTTTTATTAACCAAGACTTTGACTGGAATGCCATGTTTGAGAGAGACATACCTAGACACTATATGTCACCAGAAATATTTAAGAAATTAAGATTGACTTTGGAAGCTGGTAAGAGCCCCTTGGAAATGGTTCATGGCAGTCTTTCCAGGTAAGAAATGAAAGTTGCTTTCCTGGGAGTTGGCAAAGAAAGAACCTGAAGACATTTTGGTGGACCTCAAGAACTAGAGGAATCCACCCAGACCTAAAGATATTTCAGGCAAAACTTGTTGGCAACTATATGACTTGTCTTTTTCACCCTGAGAGTCTAATTAAAGCTCATTTTGGAAATTCCGTATGAGATTCCAGCAAAGCAGATTTAAGAGAGCCTATATGACCAATTACTATTTTTGTTGGGTTAATGCAAATAATCAGGCCAAATTAAAACTAGAGTGAATGCAGTAAATAAATTGGTCTTAACTTGGTTCTTTAGTAAAAATGAGGGTGATTTTAGCGGGAAAAATTGTGTTTTGCTAGAATCTATAATGCACGGTTGTGGATATTAGGCTCTACTTCAGTTAATTGTCTTCAAAATTTTATTTATTTATTTTATTGTTTTTTGTTTTTTGTTTTTTTTTAGAGAGACAGGGGGAGAGAGAAACACTGATGCAAGAGAGAAGCACCATTTGGTTGCCTTCCATACATGCCCAAACCAGAGAGTGAACCCGCAACCCAAGTATGTGCCCCAACCAGGAATCAAACTTGCAAACTTTTTGTTATGGGACAATGCTCCAACCAACTGAGCCACACTGACCAGGGCATCTGTGACTCTCTAAATAAACCTTTGTTTATACTTGAGTCTTGACTCTAAACTCTTTCTTAGCCAGAACTTGAGAACCAAGGTTGCTAAACTGAGGTTCAGTAGCATTCTGGTGCCATTTCACCATTAACAACTTTTTTAAAAATTGAAGATGAGTAGTAGTCCTATGTATGACTATATAGACTATAACACAATTTGCTTACCCACTGGTAGACATTTGGTTTGTTTCCAGAGTTCACTTACTATGAATAAATCTGCTATAAATGTTTATATGCAAATCTTTTTGTGAGCATATGTTTTTATTTATCATGAGCAAATTCTTAGAAATAAAATTGCTGAGTTAAATGGGAAGTCTATGTACATCTTTATAAAACCTGCCAATTTCTGTGGAGAAGTCTATGGTCTTTCCTTGGAGTTTTTAAGAGTCCCTCACTGTTGTTTTTTTGGTTTGTTTTTAAAGCAATTTGATTATTATGTACCTTGATTGTGTTCATCCTGTTCGGGGTTTAATATAAATCTTGAATATGTGGGTTTATAATTTTCCTCCAATTTGGAAAAATTTTAGTCATTCAAAAAAAATATTTTCATGGCCCCTTTAGGAGAACTCCATCTTCTATATATAAACCCGATCAGAATCCTGAAAGTATGGATGCTGTCTATAGTACATGAAGGAAGTTCTTTATTTAATGTGCTGAACTACAGTCAGTCTTCAAGGATGCATCCATGGCACTAATGGAAAGAAAGTCATATCTATACTGTTGCCTAGACATATTCACTTGTAAATGTTTACGGTTTGCTCTGGTCTTACCTCTGAGAAGCGTGTTACCCCAGGTTAGTGTTCCTTACTCACTACAACAAAGAGGAAGCTGTGGGTCTCTGGTGAGTCATTGGATTGTTGCCGTGGTTGTCATCCTGTTTGTCTGCTGCTTTCATCATCTCTGGAGTTGGTGTACAGCTTTTCTTTCTCAGCTCCTCACACAGACGTTTTTGTGTAGTCTAGTCATAATTTCCATATTAGATAGGTTTTTATTTCCTGTAAGTCTATGGTTTTTTAAAAAATTGAACTTATTGGGGTGATGTTGGTCTGCAAAACCATACGGGTTTCAAGTACACAGTTTATAAAACACATCTGCACACTGCATCTGTATACACCACCCCAATCAAAGTCTCTTTCCCCGACTTTGGTCACCTCCACTTACCCCCCACTATCCTTTCTTTTTGGCTATCCCCACACTGTGGTCTGTGTCTATATGTTATACAGCATATGTTTTTTTGTTTTTTTGTTTTTTTTTTTTTTTGCTTAATCCCTTCACTTTTTTCATCCAGTCCCCCAATGCCCGTCTGACGGCTGTCAGTCTGGTCCATGTATCCATGCCTCTGTTTCTATTTTGTTCATTAGATTTTACATGTAAGTGAGATCATATGACATTCATTTTTCTCCGATTAGCTTATTTCACTTAGCATAATATTCTCCAGGTCCATTCATTCTGTCGCAAAGGGTACGATTTCCTTTCGTTTATGGCTGAGTAGTGTTCCATTGTGTAAATGTACCACAGCTTTTCCATCCACACATCTACTGATGGGCACTTGGGCTGTTTCCAGAGCTTGGCTATTGTAAATAATGCTGCTATGGACATAGGGGTGTCTATATTCTTTCAAATTAGTGTTTCAGATTTCTTGGGATATATTCCCAGAACTGGGATTGCAGGATCAAAAGGCAGTTCCATGTTTAAGTTTTTGAGGAAACTCCATACTGTTTTCCACAATGGTGCATAGGCTGCAGTTTTTAAGATATGCAAATAAACTTCTTTCAGGAAAAGACTAGAAGATGTGTTTTGTTTTTTTCTTTTTTAAATCCTTGCCCAAGGACATGCTTATTGATTTTTAGAGAGAGGGAAGGGAGGGAGAGAGAGGGAGAGAAACATCAGTGCGAGAGAGAAGCAATGATCTGTTGCCTCCCACAGGTGGTCCAGCTGTGCTGAACCTGCATCCTAGGCATGTGCCCTAACCAGGAATCCAACCCCTGACTTTTCAGTTTACAAGACAACACCCAACCAACTGAGCTACACCGGCCAGGGTGGAAGAGGTGTCTTTTTGTCTGCTGATTCTGTGGTGAGCCCAGGGAGGCTAACCATGTGAGTCCTTGAGAGCCTGGTAAGAACACTTTGTTTACTATAGTTTTGTGAGTCTCACAGACTCAAGCCCCTTTGACTTTCAGAGAGGTAGGTGTTTTGTGTATCCATTCCTCAAGTGGTAGTCTTACAAGTTTGGGTAGTAAATCTTTAGTCCAAATTCTTCACTTTTCATGCAGAAGCTGAGAGTTGTGAGTTTCTTTCCAATTATATGTTGCTGTGCTAGGGGTGGGGTTAATGGAAGTGTGTCTCAGCCTTTCCTACTCATTTTGATGTAGGTTTTTCTCATTCACCTGATGTGTAGGAGTTGCTAAGCTAGTTTCTGGATTTCTTTCAGAGAGAATTGTTCCATATGTAGCTGCAAATTTGGTGTGTCTGTGGGAGAAAGTAAGTTCAAGAGCCTCCCATGTCACTAATTTGAACAAGAACATAATTATTTTCATTCTTCAATTGTGACATTAGCCTATTTTAGTCTGTACTTTTTACATAATTTTTTTGCAACCAGATGTTTCTCCCAGAAATACTGTACTCCTAATATCTCATTTAGCCAGTGTTATGTAACTCCATTGGCTATATTTGTCAGCATTATGCCATAACCATGTTTTCATTATTTTGTCATAATCAGTAGGTCCATTTAGAAGTTTCATCTTCTATGATATAAGTGAGTCTCCATTGTTAGCCCCTTTGCTTAGTATATCTGATTAATTTATAATTTTGCAGTACATCATGAGCCCTTTTCTACTCGGTTACTCTGTACAAACTCTTGATTTCCCTTTCCACCCAGTTATTAAGTGTAACAACTGACGTACATTAGTTCTTCCTGTTGTTGGTACAGACTTTTTCCCCTAGGATTACTTCTCATATCATTGCTAGTGTCTATTATTTAGTTTTACAAAATGAAACAAGGAAACACCTATGCTTAGAAATGTATATGCTTCTAGCCCTGGCTGGTGTAGCTCAGTGGATTGAGCGCGGGCTGCGAACCAAAGTGTCGCAGGTTCGATTCCCAGTCAGGGCACATGCCTGGGTTGCAGGCCGGGCCCCTAGTGGGGGCCACGTGAGAGGCAACCACACACTGATGTTTCTCTCCCTCTCTTTCTCCCTCCCTCCCCCTCTCTAAAAAATAAAATAAATAAATAAAATCTTAAAAAAAAAAAAAAGAAAAAGAAATGTATATGCTTCTATTGGAACAAACATGTATTAATACTCATATAATAGTTCCTTTTTTTACTAAGTCAATTTAAAATAAACACCTATAATATTTATTTATTTTATATTACAAACACAAATTATTTCCTTTTTAGATCATTGTGAACTCATAGATTTTTATACATTCAAATAGTTCTAATTAGCCATCATAACAGAAGGAAATTACATTCATACTAAGAAATTTTAAACCTGTCCTTGGAATTCTTGGAGTCCTTGGAAATTTGCCACTTTACCTTTTAGGACCTTTTATCAGTAGTAACACAGTATTTTACATTTCTTTTTTCCTTTGCCTTGTCTGCAAATCTCTCATCTAAGAAGATCTTAGGATTTAGTCAATAGCTGTATTACTTTCCCCTCAACTCCAAAATAAATGTTAATAGAGCTTTTGCTCATTTTCACATTGTATTTTTATAATCTTAACTATATCTTGGACACAGCTTCTCATCTAAGAGAACACGTTAAAGAAGAGTTTCTCTCATGTTTTTGAAATTTTTCTTGTTTTCTGGGAACACAAAATATGCCAATATAGTTTATTTTTTCCTGCTGTAAGCAAGATTTATATATACCCAGGGGTCCTAGATCTTTTTAATAAGGAATGGATATTACTTTAGACAAGATCTAGTTTGTAGTGTTGCTTATGAGAGTTTGTGGGCAATTGCTGCTGTTGCTGAGGTAATACTTTTGGTTGTAACTGTGTTGGAAAAGATATGTATTGTCAAATTTACAATTTTACTTTCTGTCACTCCTCATTTAACACAATAAAGCAGCATTTTTTTCAAGATAATTATATGTATTTATATATATTTCAAGTAATATTGTAGTTTGAGGAAGAATCTAGGAAAAGGGGCATATTCTGGAAGCTTAAATTTAATAAGGATATCTGGGCTGTTAGGTACTTGTTGTTGTCATTTTGGCTTGCTCTAACAAAATACCAAAGACTGGATGGCTTAAAAAGCAGACATTTATTTCTCATAGTTCTGGAGGCTGGGCAGTCTGAGCTCCAGGTGCCAGCACAGTGGTGGGAGACAAAAATATTCAGTCCATGACAGTCCAGTAAATGAAGGCAGGGGCCCTGATGGTGCCTTTCTCACAGAATGGCACACTTTCATTTGCATTAAAAAAACTATTTTCTCTCATCTATGAAAATTTAAGATGTGATCAACAGCTCCACCACCTCTTTCTCAACTCCAAAACAAAGGTTTTTGCGTCTTCACATGCACTGTACATACATTGTGAACATTAAAAGCTTTTGCTCATTGGTCACATTGTCTTTTACCATTTTGCACTCAACTCACTCAGAACAGAGAACTATGTAGGGCAGAGCTTACCTCAAGCATATAATTGCCACTGAAATATAATAGCAGGAAAAGAGAAAATGAGAGCATTATTATTATTTTTTTACTTGTGAACTTGTATTTCAGATTCTTCTTTGGAGTAAAACAGGCTCTTGAACTGTTTACAAGGTGATTTCTGGATTGCAAAAACCCCATGTTTTCACACTATATTCCCCCATTCAAGCTTGTCTGCCACAATCAGACAGAAGGTGTGAGGACCCTCTTTTCTTTGTCTGCACTGGAACCTTACCAGCAGCCAGTAATTGCTCCACATCCGTCAAAGAGATGCGTTAAATTTTTATTAGGTATAATGATTTTTCTGTTAGGGTACAGCTAATTTTTTTTGTTTAAATGAATAAAAATAAATTGAATAATTTCATATGACACACTGATTAGTGATCTCAGTTACTTATGGAAGTTCCCACTAACTGGTTTTGGGTATTGCTTTCTCAATTTCCTTTTCTCTTTGCTCCATCTCCCAGAGTGAATCAAAGGAAACCTCAGTCTTTAAACAGACTTCTTCTTTTGGGTTAAGTCTTTTATATTGGGAACTTTACAGTCCCACCAGAATAGTAAGACTGATGTTTCATCTCAGGTATTCCTGAATATATTCTTTTATCCACAGAAATATACTCTGGAAACAAAATATAAGAGATATCTGTTCCTCCCAAACCTTAGACAACAAGAGAGTTAACACACAATGGGGGAAGAAGAACTTCAAAATAAACGTGAGTACTTCTCTCTTTCAATTTTAAAGATGCTGGTAAAATTAAGGCTAAGATTGTAAAATAAAATTGAGAGTTGTAGTCTTTAAGATTAAATGTCATGATATGGGGAAGAGGTAGAAGATAATGAGAATGACCTTGATGAAGAGAAAGGCCATAGATAGACTCAAATACATTGGGCAACAGAAACTTCTTTGTGAAATATAAATTGGGCCAAGAGAGAAGTTAAAGAGTATAAAAGAAAAACAAGAAAGAAAGAAAGAAAGAAAGAAAGAAAGAAAGAAAGAAAGAAAGAAAGAAAGAAGGAAAGAAAGAAAGAAAGAAAGAAAGAAAGAAAGAAAGAAAGAAAGAAAAAGAAAATAACTTGGGAAGATTCTTCAAAGGGAAGAGAGAGAAGGAAGATGTAGAGGACACACTGACTAAAGCTCACACTGTTCCTGAGGTTCTAACTTTATCCCATTTTATATTTTACTGAAATGACACAAATGGATTTGTAGTATGAGAACATTAAATAATATTTTAGAAATATATAGAACATATAATTTTAAAATTAATATTTCGCTTTAACTCATCAACCCACCATGGCAAATGTCAATGGACCCACAATAAACAATGGTACCCAAAAACCCTTTTTTATGTGACAATATGCCTTGGAGATTTTTTAGCACAGTACATACTCACATACATGATTATTTTAATTGCCATATAGAATTTCATTGTATGGATTCACCATAATGTAGAATCTCTATTATTGACAATACATATACAAGTATTAAGTTTCAGTGTTTTATTCTATTTCCAAAGTACTCTCATGAATACCTTTTTACATAAATAAATTCAGTTTTCTAGAAATGAAATTGTGGCACTTTGTAAAGTATATCATTGTCTAACCACTATGCTATGCAGCTGAAAATAATACAAAATAATATTAAATGTAAACTATAATTAAACAATGAAACTAAAAATAAAAAAGAAATTGTTGTGGCAAATGTAATGCCTTTAAAAACTGATAAATGCTGCTAACTTATTTTATGTTATGTTTTTCCTTTTTTTAAGACTTTATTTCTTTTTAGAGAGGGGGAAGGAAGCGAGAAAGAGAGAGAGAGAAACATTGATGTGTGGTTACTTCTTGCACTTCCCCAACTAGGGACCTGGCCCACAACCCAGGCATGTGCCTTGACTGGGAATCGAACCAGCAACCCTTTGGTTTGCAGGCTGGTGTTCAATCCATTGAGCTACACCAACCAGGGCTAAATACTGCTAACTTGATCTGTGTAAATGGCTTTCTAACTTGTAGTTCAGCAGCAGCATTTATTTTCTCACCTAGAGTGTTACATTTTAAATTTACTTTTTAAAGTCTGATTTGTGAAATATCATAGCATAATATTTTAGTTAAATTTTTCTGAACATATTTTTATTTGCTTAATGGCCATTTGTAGTTTCAACAAATGAAATTTTCTGTTCAAATTTTTGCTGTTTTCCAATTGATTAAAATGTTTTATACAGTCTGGATATTAATATTGTGACATGATTTTTCTTCTAGGTATTCCTTTTGCTTTAACATTGTTTGTTATATAGAAGTTTTAACTTTTATGTACCCAAATTATCAATTTTTAAATTAATTTTTTAGTTTCATATCTTCCTTATAAATGCCTTTCTTTTTCAAAAAAAAATGTTTACACATTTCTTATTTATTAGTAAGCTCTGGAATTGATTTTTTTCCAGAGAAAATCTTTAAGCTTTCTTCTACATCTAAAATATTTTGGATAATCTCATATTTAGCTTGCCTTAGTAGAATTAGTTTTCCTAGCACTTGGGGCTGAAAAGAAAATAACCTATTTATCTATCTTTTTATTCTTATAGAAAGAAGCCAGCATTTTCAGCTAATCCCATGGGTCATTGCTCTTGTTTTCATCTCATTTCTCAGTGCCTGCTTTATTGCAAATTGTTTGGGTGAGTTGTTAACAAAAGTGGAGCTCTCCTTGAATTATTTTCCCCCCAAATTTCATAAAGTTGCTTTAAACCTTCTATTATCTTGACTTTCCCTGAACATGTCAACCTATAAGGCCTTCGGGATCTGTGATTTAAAATTCAGAGCTGCATGTTAGATCTGCTGTTCTTTGGTGAAGCTGCCTTGTGTCAGGGAATTTAGGGCCTTTTCTATACATGTGAGGGTTGGTGACTATAGCAAATCATCTCCCATTTTGGACTAGGATTACCAAGGGCTGCCTCATATGAGTAAATCCCAACTTTCATATGGACTGCAGTTTAGCTTTGAAAAGAAAAATAGTTGGAAGTCTTGTTCTTTCTGATATCAAGACCTTATATAAGGTTATTATAATTAAAATAATATAATATAGGGGCAAGTATAAGCAAATAGACTAGAGGAAAATAATAGAGAGCTTAGTTACAGATCCCACAGATATAAACTCTTTATATAAAACAGAAGTGGATATTGTAGAGTTGTATGGAAAGGATAGTTTTGTTCAATTAATGCTGTAGAGACCATTGATTATGTATATTTTAATAATGAAATCGGTCTCCAATCTTATATCATGTGCAAACACCAACCCAAGGTGGATTATTGGCCAAAATGTGAAAAGCAAATCAATAGCACTTTTTAGAAGATAATAGAGACTTATAGCCAAGATGCAGGTATAGGTAGGTGTGCTTTGCTTCCATGTACAACAAAAAGAAGTACAAAAAAATTAAAAACAAAAACAACCAGAACTTCCAGAAAACCGAACTATATGGAAGTCTGATAACCAAGGAGTTAAAGAAGGAAATTCATTCAGATTCGTAGGAGTAGCAGAGACAGGCAGCCAGGGTAGAGAGGACACACAGCAAGGCAAAGGACTGGTGGGGTGAGGTGGTGACTGGCTGTCCTGGTGGTTCCACTTCACATGTGGATAACCCACTAGGAACAACTGGGGAGTGAGAGAGACTGTGCAACCCAGGGTTCCAGCATGGGAAAGCAAAGCCTCAAAACCTGTGCCTGTAAAAACTTGTGGGGGCTGTGGCAGCGGAAGAAACTCCCAGCCTCACAGAAGAGTTCATTGGAGAGATCCACAGAATCCTAGAACATACACAAGCCCACTTTCCCAGGAATCAGCAAAAGAAGGGCCTAGTTTGCTTGTGGGTGGCAGAGAAAGTCACTGAAAGTGGGCGAGAATTGAGCAAGTGGCACTGTTCCCTCTCAGATTCCTCCCCCACATACAGATGTGGGTTGCTCCATCCTGGCAAATACTTAAGACTCTACCCCTTAAAACATAAGAGGTGTGCCAAGACAAAAAAATATGAACCAAATGAAAGAACAGATCAAAACTCCAGAAAAGAACTAAGAGATGAGGAGATAGCCAACCTATCAGATGCAAAGTTCAAAACACCATTAATTAGGATCCTCACAAAAATGATTGAGTACAGACACAAAATAGAGGAAGAAGTGAAGGCTATGAAAAGTGAAATAAAGAATAATATACAGGAAATTAAGAGTGAGCGGAAGGAAACTGGGGTTGATATCAATGATTTGGAGTAGAAGGAAGAAATAAACATTCCACAGAACAGAGTGAAGAAACAAGAATTCAGAAAAATGAGGAAAGGCTTAGGAACATCTGGGACAACTTTAAACATTCCAACATCTGAATCATAGGGGTGCCAGAAGAAGAGGAAGAGCAAGAAATTGAAAACTTATTTGAAAAAATAATGAGGGACAACATCCCCAATCTGGCAAAAGAAATAGACTTTCAGGAAGTCCAGGAAGCTCAAAGAGTCCCAAAGAAATTGGACCCAAGGAAGCACACATCAAGACACATCATAATTAAATTACCCAATATTAAAGATAGGAGAATCTTAAACGCAGCAAGAGAAAAGGAGTTATCTACAAAGAAGTTCCCATAAGACTGTCAGCTGATTTCTCAAAAGAAACCTTGCAGGCAAGAAGGGGCTGGAGAGAAGTATTCAAAGTCATGAAAGGCAAGGACCTACATCCAAGATAACTCTTTCCAGCAAAGCTATCATTTAGAATGGAAGGGCAGATAAAGTGCTTCCCAGATAAGGTTAAGTTAAAGGAGTTCATTATCACCAAGTCCTTATTATGTGAAATGTTAAAGGGATTTATCTAAGAAAAAAGAAGAAGATTAAAACTATGAACAGTAAAATGAAAACTAACAACTATCAACAACTGAACATAAAAAACAAAAATGAAAACAAACTACGCATACAATGAGAACAGGAAGAGAATCACGGAAATGGAGATTGCATAGAGGGTTATCAGCGGGAAAGAGAAAGGGGACCATGGGGGAAAAGGTACAGGGAATAAGAAGCATAATTGGTAGGTAGAAAATAGACAGGGGGAGGTTAAGAATATTGTAGAAAGTGGGGAAGCCAAAGAACTTATATGTACGACCCATAGACATGAACTAAGTGGGGGGCGGGGGATGCTGGTGGGAGGGCGGTGCGGGGCAGATGAGGATAAAGGGGAGAAAACTGGGACAACTGTAATAATATCATCAATAAAATATACTTAAAAGAAAAGAAGATAAATGGAAAAGATCTTCCTTACTTTGATCAGGAAATAATTTCTTAAACAAGTTATAAAATGTGCTAGTCAATATGAAAATATTGGCAAATTATACTACATTAAAGTAAAAATTACTGTATAAGAAAATATCACTGACTGAAAATAGAAAGCCATAGAAGATGTTTGTAATGCATATAATTAATAAAGGATTAGTGAACAGTATATATAAACAACTCTTTCAAATCAAGAAAAATCCTGACAATACAACAGAAAAACAGGCAAAGTTTCAAATAAGCACTATGGAAAAGAAAAATGAAGTATCCAATAAACATATAATTAGTAAAAATATTTTAAAAAGTCAACCATTAATTTTCAGGAAAATGCAAATTAAATTTACGATGAGATGCCATTGCATACATGACAGTATGGCAATAATTAAAAAGTCTGGCACTGCCTTTTGGCTAGAACCTCAATCTTCCAAAATGATTAACAGAAGGAGAAAGGAGAGAGGCACTGCTATACATTCTCCAGGCCTTTTAGAAAATGGAATTGTTCCTTTGACCACATACATGCAAATCTACAAGAATGATGATATAGATATCGAAGGAATGGACACTTTGTTTGTTGAAAAATGAATGCCCCACAAATGCTCCCATAGCAAAACGGGAAGAGTCTACAATGTCACCCAGCATGCAGTGGGCATTGTTGTAAACAAACAAGTTAAGGGCGAGATTCTTGGCAAGGTAATTAAGGTACACGTTGAGCATATTAAACACTCTAAGAACTGAGATAGCTTCCTGAAAATGTGTGAAAGAAAACGAACAGAAAAAGAAGGAAGCCAAAGAGAAAGGTACCTGGGTTCAGCAGAAGTGCCAGCCTGCCCCACCCAGAGAAGCCCACTTTGTGAGAACCAAGGGAAAGGAGCCTGAGATGTTGGAATTCATTCCCTGTAGATTAATGGCATAAGTATAAAAAAAAAAATAAAAGACCTCTGAACTGTTAAAAAAAAGTCTGCTACTGTCAAATATTGATAATGATATAGAGCAACTGGACCTCCAATGAATTGCTGCTGGTAGGAGTGTAAAGAAGTAAGAGCACACTCATTTTGGAAAAGTTTGCCACTATCACAATTGACAATATGTTATCACCAGCAATTCCACTCCTGGGCATAGACCCTGCAGAAATGAAGGGTTATGCACTCTAGAATGATGCATAGCCAAAAATGCCCAGAGGAACACAACTCACAATAGGCCAACACTGGAAGCAATGCAAATATCAACCAGAAGAAGAATTAGATAAATACCTGTTAGTGCAAAGGACAATAGATCAGTTTATAGCAATGAAAATGGATGAATTATGGTTGCATGTAATAGTGTAGATAAATTTCAAACAACACTGAGCAGAAAACAGAAAGGAAAGAAGGCATATTGTATGACTCCATTTATATAAAGTTTGAAAGCAGGCAAATCTGAGCTATATGGTTTAGAGGTATGTTATTAAGGGGTAAACTGGTAAAGCAACGCAGAAAGAAATTATTTTAAAAGTTATAGCATGGTTACCATAAGAGAGAGGGCGTAGGTTGCATCTGAGACATAAAGGCTAGCTGGTGTGTTGTCAATGTTGTGTGTCTTGAGCTGGGTAGTTACTTGGAGTGTTCATTTTACAATCTGTTCATACCTTGTACATTTATATTTTTCACTTTCCATTTATATGGAATGATACAATATGCCTTCTTTTGTTTCTGTTTTCTGCTCAGTGTTGTTTGAAATTTATCTACACTATTACATGCAACCATAATTCATATTGTCCTTATGCACTAACAGGTATTTATCTATTCTTCTGGTTGATATTTGCACCGCTTCTTTACATTTGGTTATATTTCTTTTTAAAAAAGATGTTATTTATTTATTTATTTTTAGAGTGGAAGGGAAGGAGAAAGAGAGGGAGAGAGACATCAATGTGTGGTTGTCTCCCATGCCCCCCCACACTGGGGACCTGACCCGCAACCCAGGCATGTGCCCTGACTGGGAATCAAACTGGTGACCCTTTGGTTTTCAGGCCCATGCTCAATCCACTGAGCTATACCAGCCAGGGCACATTTGGTTATATTTCAAAGTAAAAATATCCAAAAGATAAATAAATGTATAAGGATCATAAAATTTTGTAGATATATTCCAGTGTTCACCAAAAATTTCCACTCTAACACAAATTCTGATAGAAAAATATGTTTAAAATCTCATGCACATAAAGGTTTAAAAACTACCCCCATGAAGCACAAAATAGACAATATGATAACAAATATATTAATTTCAATAATTCTTTCAACCAGTTCACCTGGAGCAGCAACAAAGGAACTGCATAGGAAGAAAAGAGAATGTGAGGGCCCTAACTATTGAGCAGTCGGGCCCCATTTCCCAAATTAAGTGGCTATGTAAGGAAATGAAACAAACTTCGTTTCTCCTTGACAGTGACTCGTGACAACTTTCTACACTGTGAGGAAAGCATGAGGATGTTCAAGTTACCAGGGCACCACACGAAGCTGACGTGCATCGAAGAAAAATCAGAACCGAAAGGTACAGGTAGCAGAGAAACATAAGAGTATTTCTTCTCTTTTCCACTTCCATTAAACTTCATAATATGTTTTAAAGTATATCTGTAGTAAAGCAAGAAAGCATAAAATAACATAAGGCGAGAATCTGGCACAAGAGTGAACATCAGTAATTGAGATGGAATTATTCTCCCAACTGTAATCAGTCAAATAACAAGAATATAACACCTTTATGGGTCATCTTTGGCATCCAAAACATAACATTAATTTAATTCCATTTCTTTTGATTCGGCATATCATAAGGACTGTTTCCTCCTACACTTGTCTTTATCTCTTTATTTTTCTGGAATTTATAGTCTCATTTGGGAGAATGGGGAAATGTTTGACAGTTTTAGCAGGTTCTTTGCCCCCTTCAGATAAAATGTCCTGTAAAAGCCTTTCTTATGGAAACACTTCATTTTTAAAAAAGATTTTATTTATTTTTAGAGAGAGGGGAAGGGAGTGAGAGTGGGAGAGAAACATCAGTGTATGTTGCCTCTCAGATGCCCCCTATTGGGGACCTGGCCGGCAACTCAAGCATTTGCCCTGACTGGGAATCCAACTGGCAACCCTTTGGTTCACAGGCCCGCGCTCAATCCACTGATGACACCAGCCAGGGCTGAAACACTTTAAATGTGAACATAAATAGATGTAGGGATGTTGAAAAATGGCCATCCCTTCTAAGAGAATATGTTGTAATTTTCTTGTAGTCATTACATGATTCCAATACTTTTGTTTAGAAGATATTTAGAAGTGTAATTAAGAATATTTTTAAAGGGGGTACAATGATTTTGGTAATCTTGGTATTAATTCCCATAAATATTAACTGGATACTAGATAGTAGAATAGTTATGTGATCTATTACAGATGAATGCTTCTTTGTAACTAATTTTCACTTCAATATTCTCATGAGGGGTCACCTGGAATTGTTGTCCTGTTGGCTGGGGAGCCTTTCAGTCCAACTGCTATTTTCCTTTTAATGACAACAAGACGTGGGCAGAGAGTGAAAGGAACTGTGCAGGGCTGGGGGCTCACCTGGCCACCATCAACACAGAAGCTGAGCAGGTATGCTGGGAGTCTCCCATCAGTTTCCTGCTGGTTTCTTCATAGAGAAAGAGGACTTCTGCTCTGCTATGCCTCTGTACCTTTGCTTTGTCTGTTCCATCTGCTTGGAAACCCTTTTCTTCCTCTTTTATTTTTTTCATATGACCAACTTCTTCAGGTCTTTCTGGATTTCATTCAAGCAGTATTTCCTCCAGAAAACCACCTTGACTCGTCTTCCCTACTCCACCTTACGTATTGTATGTTGGAGGTACTTCTATGGCACTCTGTGCACTGTGTGACCAGGTCCTTACTTCGGTGTCCTGCAGCGGTTTGCTTAATACTCCACCTCTTCCAACGATCCCTCCTTTGTGGAGGGCTGGGGGATGCCTTATTCACTGCGTCCTGCGCAGTGCTAAGCACTCTGGCTAAGTCTTAATAATTGGTTGGTGAGTAAGTGAATAAATGAAGGGTTAAATCAAGACTGAAACAGCTACAGGATAAAGCATAGGAAAACTAATCTAGATGTTTAGTTATAATTATAAATAAGAAAATCTTAATGTAAAAACAAATTTATTTCCTCATGGAATATATTTCCATATACGTACCATGACTCACAGTCTACTCTTTCACTGATTAGCAGGGTTTTCTGGAGGATTCTGTTTTCATAGCCTTGCAATCTATAGGCTGACTCTTTGGATAAAATGGGATTTAATGAAATACACAAACGATTAAAGACAGCAATTTTTAAAACAAAAGTTCCTGATAGTCTGATTCTATGAAGCATTTGCTAAGTGGTTTGCAAATACCATCTTAGTTAATTTTCCCAATACCTCTATTATCTCTTTTGAATATAAGAAAACTAGGGTTCGGTGAGATGCAAGCACTTACACAGTACACTACACGGTAGACAGCAGAGGCAGGATATGAAAGCAGATCCATCTGATGCCAGCATTCTTGGGCTTCACTAGTAATCTATTCAGCCTCTTTCCTTTTTTCCTGACATAACATCCATCACATGATAAACGCAAATATACTTATAAGAATTTACTTTGTAATGCAGAACTTCATTATCCAGTATCTGGATAGACAATTTTCATATTTCCTGGGACTTTCACGTGAGAACCCTGAAGGCCAGTGGCAATGGGTGGACAGGACGCCATTTAACCCACATATGGTGTGAGTATATTGCCTGGGGTGAAATAACTTTATAGGCAATGGTGGGAAGAAGGTAGCAAGCAGAATTAACCTGGGGGTGGAGGGTACCGATGTAAAAGTGCTACTCAGTACCACGTGTTGAGTCACCTCGATGCCAGTATAGTGCTGTACTTGTACTGGACAGTGCAGCTCTTGATTTTTCATTTAGGGGCGTTTTCTCTGCAATGTCCCCTGACACCCATCCCGTGTGTGTGTGTGTGTGTGTGTGTGTGTGTGTGTGTGTGTATTATATATACTTTTTTTTCATTTCAGATTATGGCATATGGGTGGAATCAACAACCAACAGAAAGAAAATTGCATTGTCCTTGTTAATGACCAAAATAAATGGGCCTGGAATAATATTTCTTGTAAATTTGAGGCAAGTAGGATTTGTAAGAAACCTGGAAGAGTACTTGCCTGAAAGTTATGAAGGGGTTCTTGTGATGAAGACAGAAAAGAAGAACCCATTAGACCAAGGCAGAATGTACATGCCTCACTGGAATAAAGAAAACATGCTAGGTCGTAGAACATTTCCAATCATGATGGCCTTATTTATTTGTCCAATTCATTCAAGATAATGTGTTTCTGTGTGGTGTTTCAGTAGAAGGAATCATTTCTTCTATAAAAAGCATTTTCATTAACTTTGCTTTCTTGATAGTATTTCAAAGAATTTACTTTTCAATTGGTGTGCATTTATTACACATTTAATAGAATGGCTTAAATGAGGCAATGTCTTAGTTATTTCTTCCTCTGTCCCCAATTTTTTTCTTTAGAAATAAAAATTTTATTTATTTATTTTTAGAGAGGGGATGGAGGGGAGAAAGTGAGTGAAAGATCAATGTGTGATTGCCTCTTGCACGCACCCTACTGGGAACCTGGCCCACAATCCAGGCATGTGCCCTGACAGGGAATCAAACTGGTGACCCTTTGGTTCACAGGCTGGCACTCAATCCATTGAGTCCACTGAGTCCACTGAGTCACACTGGTCAGGGCCCAAATCTTAACTCTTAAAATGTAGTAGGGTATTCACATTGTAAGTTATAAAAATGTAAAATCACTATATTGTACAAATGAAATGAATATAAACAATATAAGATTGTATACCACCTATACTTATATTAAAAAAAATTCAAAGGTAGGATATTCCGACTGGTAATGGGGCACCATTTTTTAAACTCAAATGTCATAAATGCTTTAAAGTTTGGTTTTTTTGTTTTTTGTTTTGAAAATTCAGTCGATCTTTATGGAATGGAAGAAACAAAACGATTGTTCCAAAGTCCTCCAAAATGGACACTGTGCCCCAACTCAGCTCTTGTGTACCCCATCTCATCTCCCTTGTCCCAGGACACCAATTCCTCATTAAAGAAGTAATCAAATTCTGCCTGTTTCCTGGGTGCTGGCTGAGAAAGGCCTTTCTGCACTGGAAAGGGGTGGAAAAGAGCGAGGGGACAGACTTTGGGTAGATGTTAGTCACACCTCTGGGAGGTGGCCGTGTTTGCAAAGAACTGAACAAGAAGCAGAAAGGCGAGGGCCTGGCGGGGCCTGGCGAGGTCATACCTGGCAAGGGGACGCCAAAACAAGGTGGACATCAAGCCATTCACATGCCGCTGGGGACTTACATGCATGGTAACGTTCTGTGACCCACCCAGGGGGCGCCAAAGCTGCTTCAATCTCAAGTCGGAGAACGACCCCGGAACACCTGGATCTGGGGTCAGTCCTCCTCGACCCCACCAAATGCTTTAAAGTTTTAAAAACATATTTTAATTGTTTGATGCTTCATTCTTAGACATTTTAATAGTATCAGTCATTAGATTGACATTTTATGAGAAAAACATTTTCTGAACCACAGTATAGAATAGTTCAAACTGACAGTGACCAGAGGGAAGGGGAGGGGAATAACAGAGAAAAGAAGGGGAAGGGGCAAGCAAAGGAACACTAACAGAGGACTCACGGGCATGGAGACAGGTGGGGAATTAACTGTGGGAGTTGAGGGGATGGTGTAGGGCTGAGCAATGGGGAAAAAGGTGGGACTGTAACTGAACAACAATAAATTTTTTAAAAGTTCTGAATTATGACATTACTCAAGTAGAAAGAAAATGTCTATTGACCTTTAAAAAATTCATTTCTTTATCCTAAATGTCTTACTGAAGCAGGGAGTCTCAAGTTGACTTCCTTATTATTTTTTTGAGTGGAAAACTCATCTTAACCAAACTCCTTCAATTCTATAGCTGAGGAAACAAAATCCTTGGGAAGCCCAAGAGCTCACCTTCGCATTGCGAGTTCATGAGAGAGCCAGGCATACGGCTCAGGTCTGAGAGGTGAAATGCACTCTCTTTGTTGTTACAAGAAACTTAGTGCAGGTGACGGCCTCTTGGCTAACAGATAGATAAAAGTTCCTAATTATTTGAAGTAGCATTGTGTTGGTGTTTCTATATTTTTAATTTGGATAATATTTTCAACTCACATAAATTGTTAGCATGTTTCTCTGGAGCTTTAAAGCTGTAGTTCAAACTAGCATGGAAGTCATTGTTTTAATAACTGAAAATTATGCTTTTGTGATGTATGTAGTATTAATTGTGGAGAAGTCACATCCAATATCAACAAAACATAATGATCTTCCTTAAAATTCTGAATGCTGATGTTTCCTGGACCTAAGCTAAAAAATGTCAAGCAACAGTTCTTTAACCTAACTTTCTTATCAATATTTTTGAAAGAGTATTTTGCAAATTAGTGATTTTTCCTGAGTTTGAATGTTAGTGCTTGCTTGATTGATTGATTCCACACAGGTGTGTATGTGTCGCATTGAAAGCCAATCCTTTTCACTGTTGCTATGGCTTTGTGTTTGCCATGTTTATCAAGTTACAAGGTCTACAAAAACCTGTAGAAATAAGTTTATGTAAGTGCTAATAGGCTTTGAATAGTTAACATTATTCACTTTTATTTGTATAAAGTTGTGTACTGGCAGAGATTCAGTTGTCAATAAAATGTGACCCCTTTGTGATTTTCTACATCTCTGTGAATGTCATTTTTCATTACCTCCATGGCTGCTGCCAGGGGCCAGGCCAGCACCTTCTGACCTGGTTTTTGCGGTGCTGTCTGATGGTCGTCCCTGTTTCCACCCGTAGTCTCTTTCAGTCTATTCTCAATACTCAGGGCATCCCTCCTATTCTTCAAAAATTTTTTAAGTCAGCTGATAGTAACTTCATAAAAATAAATGCTAATTAGTTTAGTACACTGTGGTAGTCCTAGAAGTTTGACACACTTTAAAAATTTAAATATTGCTTTTATCTTTGAAGAAGTAATGTGGTAAATCTTTAAAAAGGCAGACAGTAAAAACATTAATAAAAGTATAAAATAAATCTCTCCTCCACCCTGAACCCCAACCCCTAAATGCTTCTTCAGAGTAACTACATGATTGGTTTTTTTGTATTTCCATATATGTTTTTATGTATCATATAACATAAATAGATATATAAGCCATAATTTTTTATAATAACAGAAACATTATCTACATAATTTAAACATCTGACATTTTTTACTTAACATATAGCTTGGAAACTTGTTCCTTATAAATAAATAATGTTTTATTGTACTGATGTATCATAATTTGAAATAACCTTAAAAACGACAAAAAATTCTTTATATGATAACAATCAACAAAATATAGTTGTGGAACATACTTAAGTGGGAACAATCCCAGATCAGAGTTCCAAGAGGATTATTTTCTCCATGAAAATATGGGATTGAGAATGCACGCGAATGCACTGAAGACGATGCACAATTCTGGAGAGTGAAGGGATGAATTATAAGTCAGTACACAGAAAACTAAATAAATATAAAAAATGATGCCGAGAGGCTCCCAGTCAAGATGGCGGTGTAGGCAGACATGGCTCGCCTCTTCACGCAACCACATCAAAATTACGACTAAAATAAACAACCATCAGAAATTGAGTTGAATGGAAATCTGATAACTACAGAATGTGGTTTAAAGACACCACACCCATCCAGGCTGGTGGGAATGGGCTCTTCACCCACGTGTGGTGAATAAAAATTCAGGAGAGATATCTTAGGAGCGAGGACTCCAGGCTCCACACCAGGCCCCCCAACCTAGGGTTCCAGTGGCAGGAAGATAAGTCCCCACAACTTCTGGCTGCAAAACCCAGCAGGGATTGAGTCAGTGGAAGAAACTTCTGGAGCCCCAAGCAGTTTTTCCTAAAGAACCAACACACAGACTCATCTACTAAGACTCACTCCCTCTGAGCTCCAGCACCAGGATAGCAGCTTGAAAGGCACCAGTGGCATAAAGAGAGGAACTGAAGTGTCTGGCATCAAGACAAACAGAAGCCATTGTCCCTTTTCTAAACCCTCCCCCAATAGAGTTGGCAAGCTGGTGCCATTTCTGAGATTCCATCAACTTGGCTAACACTATTTGACCCACCTTGGCGCTCCCCAGAGACTCTGCCTCTGCCAGCTTACAGGCCCATCCAAACTGCTTTCCATCTGTATGTCTGGTATTGGCTCATTCTTCACATCTATCAAACAAGCAGCAGCATGCCTCCTTGAGCCCCAGGCACAGCACTGATTGGCAGCTTGGCTTTGCCTGGGAATCTCCAAGCCAATATAAGTAGCAGCCTTCTCAGATTGCTTTATAGCTCAGGGAGGGGAAAACACAACCTGGCAAAACACAGGTTGGGGCTGACCTTGGATGGCACCACCTAGGAAACCCCAGGGCCAGTGCAAACAGTGGACAGCTACAGACCATATGGAGTATCACCACCCTGCACCTGCACAGCTGATCCTCCATGGAGGACAGAGGTTGTGGTAAGTGAACACAGCCAATCTTTGCAGCTGACTGGCCTGGGTAAATCCCTCCCATTGATTTGCCAACAGCAACCAAAACTCAATTACATGAGGAGGGTGTACTCAGGCCACACAAACAGTACACACTGAATTCCCAGCTTGGGTGATAGGGGAAGCTGTACCACTGGACTCTGTAGGACACCTACTACATTAGGCCACACTACCAAGATATGGAGTCAAAGAAGCTCTATCTAACACAGAGAAACAAACATGGGGAGGCAGCCAAACCAAGGAGAAAAAGAAACATGTCCCAAATAAAGATCAGATCAAAACTCCAGAGAAATAGCTAAACGAAATGGAGATAAGCAATCTATCAGACACAGAGTTCAAAACACTGTTTATAAGGATGCTCAAGGCACTTAGTGAGGAACTCAACAGCATAAAAAAGATACAGTAAGAACAAAGGATACACTAATTGAAATAAAGAACAATTTACAGGGAAACAGCAGTAGAGTGGATGAAGCCAAGAATCAAATCAATGCTTTGGAACATAAGGATGCAAAAAAGAAAGAAAGAAAGAAAGAGAGAAAGAGAGAAAGAGAGAAAGAGAGAAAGAGAGAAAGAGAGAAAGAGAGAAAGAGAGAGAGAGAGAGAGAGAGAGAGAAAGAGAGAAAGAGAGAGAGAGAGAGAGAGAGAGAGAGAGAGAGAGAGAGAAAGAGAAAACAGCAATCAAGAAGAAAAAAAGAACATCAAGAAGAAAAAAGAATATGACTTCTGGCCAAGATGGAGGCATAGGTAGATAGACTGTGCCTCTTCACACAACCAAAAGAAGGACAACAACAAATTTAAAAACAAAAAACAACCAGAACTTTCAGAAAATCGAACTGTATCGAAGTCTGACAACCAAGGAGTTAAAGAAGAAACATTCATTCAGACTGGTAAGAGGGACGGAGATGGGCAGCCAGAGTGTAGAGGAATCATGCAAGGAGGTGGCTGGTGGACCCTGGGAAGGTGGCAGCTGGTGGACTGGGCAAGGCAGTGGCTGGAGGAGTGGGTGGTCCCACATTTGAGTGCAGATAAACTGGGAGGAACAACTGGCAAGTGAGACAGACTGTGCAACCCAGGTTTCCAGCACGGAGAAATAAAACCTCAAAACCTCTGACTGAAAAAACCTGTGGGAGTTGCAGGAGCGGAAGAAACTCCCAGCCTCACAGGAGAGTTCATTGGAGAGAACCACAGGGTCCTAGATGGGCCCAGTTTGCTTGTGGGTAGCGGAGGAAGTGACTGAAAGCTGGCTGAGAGCTGAGCAAGTGGCACTGTTCCCTCTCAGACCTCTCCCCCACATAAAGTGCCACAACGCAGTGACATGGGTTGCCCCACCCTGGCAAATACCTAAGTCTCTGCCTCTTACTACATAATAAGCACAGCAAGACAGAAAATAGCCCAAATGAAAAAACAGATCAAAGCTCCAGAAAAAATACAACTAAGTGATGAAGAGATAGCCAACCTATCAGATGCAGAGTTCAAAACATTGGTAATCAGGATGCTCACAGAAATGACTGAATACAGACACAAAATAGAGCAATAAGTGAAGGCTATGAAAAGTGAAATACAGGAAAGTGCACAGGGAACCAACAGTGACGGTAAGGAAACCAGTACTCAAATCAATATTTTGGAGCAGAAGAAAGAAATAAACACTCAACCAGAACAGAATAAAGAAACAAGAATTCAAAAAAATGAGGAAAGGCTTAGGAACTTTTGGGACAACTTTAAACGTCCCAACATCCTAATCATAGGGGTGCCAGAAGGAGAAGAGGAAGAGCAAGAAGTTGAACACTTACTTGAAAAAATAATGAAGAAGAACTTCCCCAACCTGGCAAAGGAAATAGACTTCCAGGAAGTCCAGGAAGCTCAGAGAGTCCCAAAGAAGTTGGACGCAAGGAAGCACACACCAAGGCACATCACAATTGCATTACCCAACATTAAAGATGAGGAGAGAACCTTAAAAGCAGCAAGAGGAAAGGAGACAGTTACCTACAAAAGAGTTCCCATAAGCTGATTTCTCAAAAGAAACCTTGCAGGCAAGAAGGGGCTGGAAAGAAGTATTCAAAGTCATGAAAGGCAAGGACCTACATCCAAGATTGCTCTATCCAGCAAAGCTTTCATTTAGAATGGAAGGGCAGATAAAGTGCTTCCCAGATAAGGTCAAATTAAAGGAGTTCATCATCACCAAGTCCTTAGTATATGAAATATTAAAGGGACTTATCTAAGAAAAAGAAGAGGATCAACAATATGAGCAATAAAATGTCAACAAACTTACAACTATCAATAACTGAACTTAAAAAACTAAAACAAACAGAGCAAACAATTAGAACAGGCGCAGAATCACAGAAATGGAGATCACAGGGAAGGTTATCAGCGGGGAGGGGGTGGAGGGAGAATGAAGGAAAAGGTACAGGGAATAAGAGGTATAAATGGTCTACAAAATAGACAGGGGGAGGTTAAGAATAACACAGGAAATGTAGAAGCCAAAGAACTTATATGTATGACCCATGAACATGAACTAAAAAAAAGCGGGGAATGCTGGTGGGAGGGAAGGTGCAGGGCAGAGATGAATAAAGGGTGGGGGATGGGAGAACGCGAATAACATAATCAACAAAATATATATTTTTTTAAAAGAATCCAAAAAAATGAAGATAGTATAAGCAGCCTCTGGAACAATTTCAAGATGTCCAACATTCCCCTCATAGGGGCGCCAGAAGGAGAAGAGAAAGAGCAAAAAATTGGAAATCTACTTAAAAAAATAATGAAAGAAAATTTCCCTAATTTGGCTAAGGAAATAGACATGCAAGCCCAGGAAGCACGGAGAGTCCCAAACAAGATGGATGCAAAGAGGCCCACTCCAGGACACATCATAATTAAAATGCCTAAGGTTAAAGATGAAGAGAAGATCTTAAAGGTAATAAGAAAAAAGAAGTTAGTTGTCTACAGGGGAGTTCCCATAAGACTGTCAGCTGATTTCTCAAAAGAGACTTTGCAGGTTAGAAGGGACTGTCAAGAAATGTTCAAAGTCATGGAAAGCAGAGACCTACAGCCAAGATTTCTCTACAAAACCATCATTTCCAATTGAAGGACAGATAAAGAGCTTCCCAGAAAAGAAAAACTGAAGGTGTTCATTATCACCAAACCACTATTATATGAAACGTTAAAGGGACTTATTCAAGAAAAAAAGACCAATACTATGAACAATAAAATGGCAAAAAATACAAATATATCAACAATTGAATCTAAAAAACAAACTAAGCAACCAAGAACAGAGACAGAACCATGGATACAAAGAGCCTTTTGTTGGTTGCCAGATGGGAGAGGATGTAGAAAAATTGGTGAAGAGGTGATGGGATTAAGTACAAGTAGGTAGTTACAGAATAGCCATGGAGCTGTAAAGTACAGTATAGGAAATGGCGTGGCCAAATAACTTATATGAACACTGGTGTGGGGATTGCCTGAGGGAGTGGGGAATGCCAGGTGGAGACAGGGCAAAGGGGGAAAACTCAGGACAACTGTAATAGCATAATCAATAAAATGTTTAAAAAATGATGCCAATAATAGTTACATGAAAAGCAAAATGTGTTTAAGAGAGTATAAGTAATCATGACACAGTACACAATTCAGCTGTGAATAATGTGTATGTATGATAATAATATGTGTTGAATATTTATTTAACAAAATTAAATTATGATATAGTGATGTAAGAGACACGGGAGGTATGTGTGACAGAGAGAGAGAATGAGGGAGACATTCTTGTTTTTATTCATGTGGAGAAATGGCGAAACTATACAAAACTGAAAAAAAACCAAGGCATTAGAGTATATACTATTAGATAAAAACAGAAATTATACTATTTAGAAACAAAGAATGCCTCAGCAGAAGAAACATCTGAAGAGTTGAACGTGTTTGCCTCTTGAGCATGGGAATAAAGAATATGTAGAAAACAGCTATTTTCAATTTATAATCCCTACAGAAAATGTTTTTTAAACAATGTACATGTATGTACACAGTATACAAACTTATTGATATAACTGACATTAACATTTAGCAATTAACATTTTAATGTTAACATTTGATATTAAAAAGAGATGGTTAAGGATCACCTAAAAAAATAAATAAACCAAAACAAAAAGAATAACAAAAAAACCCCAATAAACCATTTAACAAATAAGAAAGAAAAGGGATTTTCCACATAGGCTCTACTCCAAATCTATTATGTTATATTTAATGAGAAATCTTTAGAAGGATTTTATTTAAAGTCAAGAACAAAAGAAGTGTGCTCAGTTATAGCAACTTCTGTGTGACTCCTAGTTAGCTTAGTATGACCAGAAGAACTGGAAAGGGAAAAAAAAACCAAACTATCATTATTTGCAGACCAGAATTGTCTAAAGGAAATACAGAGCAAGCCAAAAATGTGAGTCACACATGCTTAAATTTTCCAGTAACCACATCAAAAAAGTATTCTAATAATTTATTTATTTAAACCAATATGTCCAAAATATTATCATTTTAACATGTAATCAGTATAAAATTATTAGTGGCAGATTTTACTTTTATTTCCAATTTAGTCTTCCAACATCTGGTGTGTATTTTACACTTGTCTTCATATCTCAACTAGAACCAGTGGTCAATGATCAGTGACTACAGTCCTGAATAGCTAATTATGTAGACGATATAATTATCTCCATAGAAAATATAAGAGAATCTGTAGCTAAAGTGTTTTAAAAATAGTAGCAAAATTAAGCAATGTTTCTAAATAAATTATCAATACACAAAGACCAAAAATATTACTATATAATACACGAAAAACATGAAGAAGTGCATTTTTCTATAAAATATTACAGTAGCAATCTAACTATAAGATACCCGACAACAAATGACCAAATGTGCAAGTTTTGGGGATGAAACTCGACTGCAAGACCTGTAAGCCAACCTGCCAGGGCTTGGCCGTGCGACCTTCCTCATCCCACCACATGCCCTGTGACTCCTCCAGTTGTCCTCCTACTTGGACTCAGATATCCGCACTCCTCAAATTATCTCAGGATTCCACAGTTTGGGCCAGTCTGCCACTTCGCCAGGATGGCCTCTGGAATCCAATACACCCCCCGCACCCTTACTACCTTTCCTGCTCTGACCCGTCCCCTCACGCAGATCACCCCGCTCAGGCACTAAATCCCCGTGTGGGAAATTGTGCACCCCCGACCCAGCCTCATCCCCATGCATGCGTGCCTGCATATGTGTGAGCCGCCTTGCTGTGCACTGTCTGTTGAGTCATTTTAAGACTCTATTGTTAAGAAAGGGAAAAGGAAAAGGAGCTTGGGAAAAAAAGAAAACAGAAGGGCAAGAAGAACATTTTATATGATTCTTTATAATTTTGATTTACTTCAGAGGGACCATTAGGAAATAATTTTTTATGCTAATTTATAAGGCCTAAAAATTCTTGAAATTTCAGAATAATTTCACTTCAATCTGTCATTTCTTAAATTTAAGTAAAATTAAACTTAATATTTTAAAAGCATCATCTGTGGTATGATTCCTTTCTGAATGTGTGTGTATGTGTGCATGCTTTATGTTTTTTGTCTATACACTCTTTTCACTTAAAGAAAAACAATTTGAAGCTTGTCTTGGCGTATTCAAACTGCCAGCATTACTACCCTTACCCTTTGAGGTCATTATTAAGTGAAATAAGGGTTACTTGAACACAAGCACTTGAATACCATGAGAGCTGATTTGATAACAGAGACATTCCTAAGTGACTAATGGGCATGTAGCATTTGCAGTATGGAGATAGGACACTGGAGAAAGGGATGGTTCATGTGCTGGGCAGGACAGAGTGGCATGGTGTGAGGTTTTCATTATGCTACTCAGAACAGTAAACAATTCAAAACTCATGAATTGTTTATTTGTAGAATTTCTCATTCAATATTTTCAGACTACAGTTTGTTGAGAACTACCTTGCCTGGTCTCAGAGGCTGTAACCCCCCATGGCTAGGCTGAGTAAGAGCCCAAGGGACCCGCTTCATCTGAGTCTGTTCTGCCAAGAGGACCTGAGCCACTAAGAAGACAAAGCTTATTTCCCTGGCAGGAGCGCCACTTCTGCTTCATCCATATCTGGCCTCCAATGCTTGGTCAGTTAGCCAATAACCGGTAAGATTCCCTCAAGGGAGGGGTCACCTAAGACAGGCATGACCACGTGGGTGGCCCTCAAGGAAGGACTAGGGGGGACCACAGCAAAAAGAGGGTGATGGACCCTCGCCCCTTAGCTATCCGGACGTAGCCTGAGTCCTCATTCTGTCTGTGAGAAAGCTCCACTTAAGCCTGAAACTACGCCGGAGGTGGGTGCAGCCCTGTGCTAGAAAGGGCAGGTTCCCTGGGGTAATCAGGCCTAAGAAAGAAAGTGTAAAATCCTAGGAAACCTACTTTGCTGATACCCTCCATTTAAATGATAAAGGTCCAAGCCTGAAATAAGTTTGTTTCCCCAGAATTTTATGGCCCTTTAGCTATTTGACCCTGACTCAAAATAGGCCCTCAGAGTTCTTTGAATGTTATCTGTTTGACCACTACTGCCTGACAATGATTGATTGGGCTTAATGTGAGAATGTGGGTCCTTGGAACCACTGGTTGCTTACTGATTATACTAATGCTCTATGCACTTTGATGTATTTGCAAATTATTTTCCCAGGGTCGAGTGGGAGACCAGCAAGCAGCAAGCTTTGTAGGATCATAGCAGTTCTATTAAAACAAAAGTGGGGAGATGTGGCAGATCCCTCTGCGTGGCGTGGGCCCAGCTCCCACTCCGAGATGCACAAGACCCACGCCCACAGATAGGTTCTCTCATGGGTAATCAGATTTGCAATATACCTAGGCTGCTTTTGAGGCTTGCTTCTTGCAAAAACTCTCTCACCCTGCAAGTGCTAAACCTTGCAGGGACCAGTGTAACCACTCAACCACTTTTGCCTTTTCATTTGCTAATATCTTTCTTCTGTGATGTGATTAGGGGCATTGGCTCCTTTTGTTGTAACTGGGACAGAGTGAATGAGGACCATCTTGTAATGGGAGGATATATAGAATAAAGGCCTGTCATGGCAGAGGCCATGGCTTTTGCTCCCCTTGAGAGAAAAGCCGTGCTGTCATCCTTTTTCCTTTTTCCTCCCCTGGACTCGGTAGTCCATGTGTATGTTTTATTTCATCCATAATGATGCGGACACTGCTGGCCGGTGTCCACATCAGCAGTCGACTACAGGTAGTCAATCTTCCATCTCTTTATCTTTCCATCCTGCTACTTAATGTTTGAAATCATAGGAAGTTTTCAT
Organism: Glossophaga mutica; assembly: GCA_039655065.1. Taxonomy (NCBI): domain Eukaryota; kingdom Metazoa; phylum Chordata; class Mammalia; order Chiroptera; family Phyllostomidae; genus Glossophaga; species Glossophaga mutica. Next base: position 22,479,663 of record CM077304.1, on the reverse strand, counting down.
GTCCTTAAATATTGAAATAAAATGAAAAATGATCAAATTACAGCTACCTACAGGAAAATAATAATGAACAAAAAAAAATCTCCATAGGCTTTTCAATGTTTTCTCATTGATGTTTATGATTTGAAAAGAGAATTAGAGAGTTTGAAATATATTTGTTGGATTACTTTTAGGTTGAAAGACTTTTGGTTTAAAAGATTTCAAAACCACTTATGTCTAAAAGAAATAAAGATTTGTAAAGAAAGCCAATATATTATATGTACTTATTCAGTTGGATTTTCCCATTCAATAATTACACATTGGTTTCAGTGTATGAATTTTGAGGGTCTCTTTATGGTGCTGTGTGCAAGAAACATGTTTACAAAAACTGCCATGTTATTTACATATTCTTGAGTAACTATCAATATTAATAGAATATTATGCAATAAGTGAATAGGCTTGAAATAGAAAACTGTGAAGCTGGATGTTCTCTTAGGATAATTTGACTATTGAACTCTGGCCCTGGCTGAGCAATATATACAAATTCAGGTGAGATCTAATTAGTCAACGGAAGAGAATAGACAAAAAAGGGTGTGGACTGAATGACACTCTGTTTGGAGCTGAAGGTTACCATGACCTTTCCTTAACAAGGCGCAGTAAAGGCCTTTGGCCCAAAAGTCCACACCAGTTTTCTGAGCAATGGTAAGTTTAATGACTTGAAGAAGTTTCTCACTCCTTGTACAGAACATATTGAGGATACACGTTTGGGCAGGGGATAGAAACAGTATGAACCCAGGAAGAGAAGACAGACTTTTCAGAAACTGGAAAGAAGAGGAGCTGACACAAAGCCCGTATTCAGGGGAATGTTCAAAGGCGCTTTCCAAAACCTTCTTCTTTGATGAACTCGGCACTTGCTGTTTGTCCTGTATTTTCATTAACTTCTCACAAATGAAGCAAGTGTACCAAAAGGAGCATGCCTTTCTTCTCACAGCATTTGCTAGAGAACTGCCTCGTAAATTCTGAGAAAGCCCGAGAGACCAATACAGAGAAAAATGTACTTCAGTCAGTATCTTGAATTATAACATTCAAAATGACTTATTTGTATTTACATCGAAGCTGCAAACTCATTTCTCATACTGGAGTTGTGGTTCTGTCCACGGTCTTCTTCCTCCTCGTTTATACATTTAAGTTGTGCCTTCTGTTCTTGGAGATTTTTATTTGTTCAAAATATTTTTTCCTGGCATTTCACAAATCCGAAACAAATTGAAGAAACAGGGCACGTCATTCCAGTTTCGCCTAGGATCCGAAGAGTCTCTGATAGTGACGCAGTCCTCCAGTGTAGCTAAGTTGTTGGGCTCCCCTACATCCCAGAAGCTGAAAAGAAACAAACAAACAAAAAAAAAACATAGGAAACTTTAAATCCCAGCTACGAGAGGTAAAGTAACCTAATATACTAGGCGAGTTACTTGTGTTATTTAACTTCGCAACAGTTTTGTGAGGTAGGTATTACAATCTCTATTTTTTTTAATTGACTTTATTGGGGTGACATTGGTTAATGAAATTATATAGGTTTCAGTTATACGATTTATAATACATCATCTGTATACTGTATTGTGAATTTACCACCCCAAGTCAAGTCCCCTTCCATCACATGGATCCTTCCTCTATCCTTTTCTACTCCCCCGGCCCCCTTCCTTCAGACAATCATGCTGTTGTCTGTGTTTACGAGCCTTTCTTTTTTACTTTGCTTAACACGTTCACCCTTCTCACCCTTTTATTGATGAAGAAAAGAGATCTTGGGAAAGCTCAACTCTGTCTAAGTTATACAGTTTACGAGTAGTGAAGCCGCACTGGACCTTTCTGCCTTGTCATTCTGTCACTCGTCCTGCAAGACTTAGAGCCCCAAGGAGAGGTTATGGGAACGACTGATGTCCTGGTGGATTTGTTTTATTTGCACTTGTGTGTCATGTCACATGTGGTTCCATTTATTCCACACAGAGTTCACATTGACTTAGGTGTACACTTCAATGGTCTTACTATGTTGTAGCAAAGCAACTTTTTAACGTATCAGAGACCAAAGCCTTTAGTTTCCTCAAATGTCAAGTGAAGTCAATCATATCGCTGTATCTCAGAAAGATGGAATTTAGGTTAAATGAGACTGTGAATGAGATTAGAACTTTGAAAACTCCAGAATGCTGTGCTCTAACACTGTAAAGCCATTATCAAGCCATTATCAATGGGGTTCCATTTTATACCCCATAAGACTCTTCAATCTCTAAAAATTACTATTTTTGTCACAGTTATTACAGTTTTGGGGCTTAAGACTCTGAATTTCCTACTTTGCTCCTGCTGCATTTCCAAAGTATTAGTATTCAATCTGCTCCTCTTTTCATATTCACTTATTTCCCTTCATATTTGAGATGGTCTCAGAAAATGAGCAATAAGATAGACCTGAATATATCTTATGGAACAGAAGTGGGCTGTGAGAACTCCATCAACAATGGGCTAATTTTAGGGTCTGGGGTAGTATCAAATTCTCCTACAAGAAGGGAATTACCTCAGAGACTTCATGAAAGGTGTGCCATCTACCCATTTCCACTGACCATCAATTGCCTGGTCTGTTAGTCCGATATAATACTCTCTCTTTCCAGGTTTCTCATGGAAAAGGAATTCCTATGGAAGATACACGGTCCAAAAAAAAAAAATTAGGAGATCAGTTATTTCAATTCTAAACAAGTGTTGAAGGTAATCGTTATTTAAAGAGATAAAGTAGGATCTGGACTAAAGATGATAGCTATGTGGCCCTGAAATACCAACATCGTGGGGGTTTATTTTCTGATTTTTTTAACTGGTGGTAAAAATACATATAACATAAAGTTAAATGAACAAAAAAGAGCCTTAAACGAACAAGTTTCTCAATAATTCATTCAAAGTTTATCTACTGTTATTTGTAGCAAAACCTACTGCATAGATTAATACAAAAACATTATTAATCACAGCGTAAAGCTAATGGGCACTATTTGCTTTCTCCCTTTCAAATACATTTATAAGCATAATGGTCATTCTAAAATGGACTCCTAACCTTGTTCCTTCTGCTTTACACTAAAGGAACTAAACACGGAAATTTCTTGTTTTTTTTGGACTCTTCTAGAAATGAAAATACGTTAGAGTAGGTATTGACTTACAGAAATAGTAAGAAGAGCATGCATTTCAGTACATTCATTTAAAAGTATGCGTTGTGGTCCAAGTACTGCACACATATGTGGAAGAAGGGATAGATTATGTGCTGAGTGCTGTACTGACTCTGAGGAAGGCTATCCTCCAACTACCTGCTCCTCCGGCGTGTTGATAACCACCAGATGACCTCCCATGTTTGAGCAGTTTTTTGCACTTGCTGACCAGGTCATGGTGTTCAGAGAAAAAAAGTAGCAGCTAGATTGAAAATGTACCCAGCCTGATGGACAGCAATTCTTGACTGAACCTAAGAGGAGAGACGTTTCCATGAATGTCCCATATGAACTGAGTAGGAAAATAGAAAGTTTCATCTGTCCCAATGAAGTCCGTCATTTGTAGTCATAAGCCTTGAAACCCCTTGTTCATACCTCCCCATCCCCATCTTACTATTTAAGACTTTAGATAATTCTTATGTCAGTAAACACAAAGAGCAATATTCTTGTCATTTGAGCATACCCCTTATTTTCTGGATATATCTTAATACTAGCTACCTCAATTATGCTATTGATAAAACCCTATTATCTGTTCTTAGACTGCCAAGGTCAGAGAAAGTTATGCATTTTATCTGAGTGATATCCTAGCAACCATCTCTCATGTTGCCCAAGTAACGTATTCTCAGCAAAATCACCAAGCTGGTTGTACAGATGACTAAATTTCTTAGACTAAAAATAAATAGTCCAAACTCTCTCGAGTTGATGGTGAGGAAATTATAGCCCAAAGAAGGAAGTCATTTTCTAGTGTCACATGGCATTTTTCTAAGACTTGGAACAGTACTACACATAAGAGCATACCAAGTATATTTCTGAGGTATTTCCAAATTCCCTATTCTATACATTGTTTTCTGTACTTCATTTTGGAAGCAGGTGATGAATTTTAAAAAATAGTCCACTCCAGAGGATAACACCATCCACTTCTAGATTTACTGTCCAGATATATACCTCAAATTTATTCTAAAAGTGTGCTGTAATATCCCTGAGATTTCCAACTCCGATACTAATTTCATTTCCTGTCTTCTTACCCAACTTCTCATCCTTCTATTACAGTACAGGCAAGATTTTACAGTTTGTTTTTGAAAAACAGGACTTACTCCAACTACTTTATTTATCCCCAAATCAACCCGGAAAACCAAAAATATTGCTAAGTAAATTTTGATGTTCCAATTTAAGGAATGTTTTACCTGATCCATCATTGTAGCAGGAGAATTCCAAGAACTCCTCATGTGGCTGGACCCTTTTCTCATTACAGCGTTGAAAGATGTGATATGTCACTGTAAGGACAGAGGAACAGTTCATGTTCATTACTCTTCATAAAATAAATTTTATCGTTTTTTTTATTTAAAAGAGCCAACAACTATCATATTTTCTTACTATCTATTTTTCTTTCTGCATGAAGAGGCACTGAGATTTATTGAAAGAAAGAAGAGGGAATTTACATTTTATGGTTTTCCTAATTTATAAAAGTGAAGGTACTTTATTTCAGACCCAAAGGCCCAGAGAAAACAAACATGTTAGCATTCTCTCTTATGCCAAGTCTAACCCTCTCTACCCTTCCTTCCAAAAAGTGATTTGTCGTGTCTGTGGCTAGGACCTCGTAGAAAGAGTTACACTAGTCAATAGCAGGGGGACAAAGGGAAGGACTCAGGCCACCACGGATATGAAAACTGTCTATCATGAAAAATGCATTAGAGGTTACTGAAATTTGGTAACAGTTCTATATTAGTTGGTGTGTCTGGCTTGAGGAATAACCTGAAGATAAATAGGGGTAAAAGTGGAATATGAATATTCTTTATTGGAGAAGAGAACCTGTGGACAGTAAGAAAGAATTTACTCCTAATATTCACCAGAGAGATTGAATTTGACCTTCAGAACTCACCAACACATCTGGTGATAAAACAGGCACTGAGGAGTAGGATGGAGATCCCAGCAACAGTCCACAATACGACTGGGGAAGAAAAGCATTCTCTCTCTGTAGAAAGACATAAACATGGTCAATCTTTCCTAAGCAAGAATAGTAAGAAATTCTAATTTAACCTCACGTATTTCCTTCCTCTTGCATTGCCTATGTTGAGTAATTCTCAAACTTCAGTATATATCGGAATTATTTGGAGGGCTTGTTAAAACATAGGTTGCAGGGTCTCAACCCCAGAGTTAAGAACACTGTTAGTGTTGGTATGGAACTAGTAAGTTCCCAGGAGCGGCTGATGCTGCTGGTCTGGGGACCACACTGTCAGAACAATGCAGAACAATAGAGTAATGCATTACTAATTTTAATACTGACTGATGAAGTTGGACAGATGTACCTAGTTTTTCTTTCTTAAGTCACTCCCATTTTCCCCCTTTGTTCCCTTTCTCCCTTCCTCCCTCTCATCTTCTCTGTTTTTCTTGTCTCTCTGTTGCTCTCCTCTTTTCATACCTCATTTCCCAAAGCCCTATGTAAATCAATCATATAAAACTTTGAATTTATCCAGTAGTTCCTTTTCTCCTTCCCAACACACATTTACAGACAAGTAAAGTGAGTTCCAGAGAAGTGAAGTACCTTGCCCAGCAGGACACAGTGAATCACAAAGAAGGTAGAAACAGAGTTGTAGTGATCCCTGAACTGAAGTCCAGTGATCTTTCCAGTATGAGATACTCTTCTAACCATTCTTTTATTTCACTCTGTTTCATTCTCTGTCTCTCTTTACTGCATGCTTTCCTATTGTCTTGTCCTTCAATATATTTATCACCTCTTCCAAAAAAAAAAAAAATCTATGGGGAAAAAAAAGGAAAATTGCAAATTTTACCTGTGCACTGTGATGCAGATGATTTGGAAAAACTCATTTTTTTTTCTCTTTCTTTTTTTCTCTCTCCTTCTTCCTCTCTCCCTCTCCTCAGTTTCCAAGTCCAAGAGTGTTTGCTGGTAAGTTTCAAGGAAAAGGAATCTTGAGGAATGAACACTTTATCTGTATTTTAGGAAGTTCAACTCCAAGACGTAAAAATATTAACTGGTTTGGTGGCTGTGTGTTTATGTCAGGATTTCCTTTCTTGTGTAAGGAGGATAAGTCAGTCTCCTCACTCCAGACAACAACAAAAGGGGAAATGATGAAATGGTACGTATCAACAGAAGTAGGCCAGCCATGAGAAAATATAAGTGGCTTCAAAAATATTGTTTTGCTTTGGTGGAAAAAAAATTTCTGGCTTCTTCCAGGCCTTACTCATCCCTCAGTGTTTCCTTGACACCTGTGGGGCCCACCTCTGCACTCCCAATCTCACCTTTGGTCTTTGCTATCACACAGTTGTTGACTGAGGAGACAAACTCCACATCTTTATAGCACTTAGCACAGAGCTGGAAGCACAGTGTAAGTATTTATTATATAGCAATATGAGTTTCTTTTCATCTTTTATGCTTTTTCTTCATCCTTCATTTGTAGCTCCTGATAAGGGATCAATATCCAAAATATATAAAGAACTCATACAACTCAATGCCAAACAAACAGTCCAATTACAAAATGGGCAGAGAAGCTGAATAGACACTTCTCCCAAAAAGACGTACACATGGCCAATAGATATATGAAATGATGCTGAACTTCACTGGCAATGAGAGACATGCAAATCGAAATTACAATGAGATATCACCTCACACCTATTAGGGTGGCTATTATCAACAAAGCAAGTAATCACAAGTGTTGGAGAGGTTATGGAGAAAAAGGAACCCTCATTCACTGCTGGTGGGAATGTAAATTGCTATAGCTGCTATAAAAAACAGTATGGAAGTTCCTCCAAAAATTAAGAATAGAGGTACCATATGACACAGCAACCCCTCTTCTGGATTAAATTTGAAAACATTTATTTGCCAAGATATATGCACCCTTATGATCATGGTAGCATTATTCACAGTGGTCAAGACATGGAAACAACCAAAGTATCCCTAGATAGATGATTGAAAAAAGATGTGGCACATATGGAATACTACTCAGCTGTAAGAAAAGATCAAACACTGCCATTTACAACAACATGGATAGGTCTTGAGAATATCATGCTAAGTGAAATAAGTCAGACAGAAAAGTCAAGAACCTTATGATTTCACTCTTATGTGGGATATAAAATTAAAAGCAATAAATGAACAAATAAGAACAAAAACAAAAGAAAGCTCATAGACACAAGCAACAGTATGATGTTTACCAGAAGGAAAGGGGTTGGGGGTAGTAAAGGGTAAAGGGGGTCAAATATATGGCTTTGAAGATTTGACTTTGGGTGGTAAATACACAATTCAATATACAGATTATGTATCATAGAATTGTACACTTGAAACCTATCTGATTTTATTAACCGATGTCACCCCAATAAATGTAATTAAAGATAAGTAAAACAATTTAGATTTGTGGGTTTATATTCTTTTTTTCAAAGTACTAACTACTAGACTATTTTACAGCTTCACCTCAGGTGAACAGCCTGATGCAGTTTGACTACTTTGAAATTCAGCTCAATTTCTTGCATCATAACACAGCTTCTAAAGCCTAGAGACTCTAAAGCCTAGTTCAACTCTATTATTCAGAATTATTTGGGGATTTGAAAAATATAATCACTCACTATAAAAATAATTTTATTTTCTTACTATTTTGCATTAACCTCGAATGGAAAGACTCATTTGGCAAATTGTGACCATAGAAGGGTTCAAATGAGTTTTGAAGTAATATTCTTTATTTGGTACTTGATATCATTTTTTTACTTCATTTTTATTGTTGATACTATCATCGATGTCCCCATTCTCTGACTTTCGTCCACCTTCACCCAGCCCCCACTCCTGGCCATCACCACACTGTTGTTCATGTCTATGGGTTATCCATATATGTTCTTTGGAGTTTTTGTTTTATATTGTAGGCTACATTAGGAAAAATGAATTTGTCAGAAGAAGCAATTTCAGCTAGACATTAGAATGCTTTTCTGGGAGGTCAGTAGATACAGAAATGTTTCATCTTCTTCCTTAAAAATACTTAAGAATAAAATCAAACTGGACTCACTTGATAATAAATTCACAAGTGTCAAGAGGCATTAGTTCTTTATATTCTGGTAATCCCCACACCTAATGACTCACAGACTTTCCATGTATTAGGAAATATTCTTGTTCTTAAAGGGACTTTTTATTGTTTCAATGCACTGGTCAATTTCCTGTGCATTCTCCATTCCACAGTTATATGGATTATTAAAGAACGTTCAAAAATTATATACATATATTATAAAATAGAAACATATTTAATATGTGTATTATCAGCAAGTGGCTTTTGACTAGTAATAAGAGAGAAATTATCCAATCCCTGGACTTGAGTTCAAATGAGACTGACTTAGCAGTGCAGCTGGTACGTTATTCTTGTGATCACTATGTTGCAATTTCCCACATGAAACAAACACTTTCTTTTCAGCAAGATATTTTTAAATACTTCACTTTTCTTTAATCCCTGCTTATTCATATTCTTTTAACAGCAGCAACAACAAATTCTTCCTCTATCCAATATGATTTTTTCATAGGTTTTGTTGAACAAGATTTTGTAATTTTTCTGCCTTATGTAGTTTTGATATTTCTGCTGTTAATTCATCCCTCTAAGATGTGGGAAATTTCCATATAGAACTCATCTTAAAAGGCATAGCCTGGCTCTGGTCAGGTGGCTCAGTTGGTTGGAGCATCATCCTATAGACCCCAAGGTTGTGGGTTAGATTCCCATTCAGGGCACATAACTAGGTTGCAGGTTTGATTCCTGGTCCATTCACACAGGAGGCATCCAGTTGATGTTTCTCTCTCACATCAATGTTTCTCTTTCTCTCTCTCTCCCTTCCTTTCTCTCTCAAATCAATGAACATATTCCCAGGTGAGGGTTAAAAAAGAGAGGTCTCATTTATATATTGATTCATAGATATAACAAAAAAATTTTTTTAATTCATGGTGGAATTGTGCCCATGCTGGCCAAAATCTGTCTGCTTGATATTCGATAGACAGATGAATTCTACATGAGTTGGTCATATTTCTTTCTAATTTTTTATCCTGTATACATTTTTGAAGTATATAATAAGAGGACTGAGAAGGGCTAGGTTTGAGATTAAACTTAGATTTAAATTCAGTTTTGTCAGTATTGACAAGGACACAGGTTAGTGATAAAAAGGGAAAAGAGGATTTTCCTACCTTAATGACATTTAATTGAAAGGTAAAATTTGAAGGGGACAAGTCTCAGTGAATGAAAGGGTCAGGAACAGTGTCAAAACTGGTTACAGGAACTAAGAGTAAATGTTGGTTGTCTATTGACTGAGGGGGTTGGTGGCATATCCAGCAATCAGAGATGTTGCCCCCTTCAGCAGTGCTTTGGGAGAACTTCATCATGGCATTACCTTTCCCAAGCACAGAGGGTTATGAAAAGGAATAAGAAGAAAGGGAATGTTGATTTGGTTTTCATTGTAACAGGTGAAAGCTTAAACAGTAAAGAAAGTGGGAGAGGCAGAGTAAAAATGGTTTAACAATTAAAGTAAGGGATGGAGGACAGACAGGTCAGGAGGTACAGAATTAATGGGGAATATTAGGAGTGTAGGAATTCATACCAGGGGACAGAGATCCCAGGATACTTCTAGAGGATCTTGAGTGAGTCTGAGGGTTCTCAACTAGAAATAAGAGGATAAAAATGGTAAGGAATAGGGTAAAAGAAGAATTGTCACAGTCAGGCATTTCTGGTGAAAGTTCAGGCATGAGGCATCAGTTTCTTTACTCTTAAGATTGTCTATTTTTTTTTTTTTTATATCATCTGCTTCTTGTCCTGGAGAAGTGTCCGCTTCTCATCCTGCAGGCCACTTTGTTGGGTAGAGCAGACAAAGTCCCCTGGGTGTAAATGGGGAAGCTGGTCTTTGTCTCCCTGGAGCATACATTGGAAGGAATCTTTAATGAGGTTAGAGTTATTCTGCAAGGCATTAATTAGTTCTTGACAATAATATTAAAGCTCTCCTCTTGTAAGAGTCGGTGAATAAAGTCCTTCAGTCAAACTGTAGAGTTCTTCCTGCTATTATTTCAAAAGGGGACAGTTTACATTTACAAAATGGGGTGGAGCAAAGATTGAGAAGAACCGAAGAGAGAGCTTTGGGCCACAGGAGTCTGAATGCCCTACAAATGGTGGCCAAGTGGGTTTTAATTATGCTGTTGTGTCTTCCACCAAACCAGAAGATTGGGGATGGTGCACACAATGGAAGTGTTGACAAACAGGCTGGATTTTGCAAATGGCTTGGACAATCTGTCTGGTGAAATGAGTTCCTCAATCACTGTGTAGTTCTCTAGCGACTCCTCAAGTTGATATAATCTTTTCCAGCAAGACTTTACCCGTGGCCACGGCTGTGGCCTGGCAGTAGGGAAAGGCTTCAAGCCAGTGAGAAAACATACAATTTAAACAAATGCAATGTTTCAGAAGGTGGGAGTTAGATAAAATCAAGTTGCTATACTTCAAATGCTTTGTTGGCAAAGGCAAGGGACCTATATTGGCATATTATCAGCTTGCCAGGATTGCACTGAGGACAAATTTTGTCTACCTGATAAATTTGATGTGCAATAGTGGCAGAGGGTCCCTGATAGTATTGCTTTCCGAACTGAATCATTTTTTCTGTGTTCCAAAGGGTAAGGTTATAAATAAAAGTTAAAACTTCTCTTTGAAAGCTAAGAGGAAGAACTGGGCAGCAGCTTGGCCTTAACCATATCTGCCAAGTTAAATCAAAAGTGCAACCTTGTTTTATTCATTTCCCCCTTTCAGTGTCCAGAGAGGTGGTTTGGGCTTTGGCCAGTCAGAGATAAGGCACAACCTCATGCGGAGAAGGGAGAGAAAACATAGTCAGGGAGTAAAAGTTTGTGCTTGATGTACTGATTTAGCAGCAATGTCAGTTAAGGGGTTCCCAATCCAGTTTTATCCTGCATAGAAAAGTGCTCCTGTATCTTTGTAAGAGCCAATTGCCTAGGAAGTAAGGGAGAATCTAAAAGGTTAAGAATAAAATCTTTGTTTTTGATGGGTACTGCCTATAATTCAGCTTGTGCAGACCTAGCATTTGGAAGTGGGCCTGATTCTAGAGGCTCCTCTAAAGAAACAATACACAACTGGCTTGGTGTGAATCCATCAATGGGTGGAGATAAGACCCATCAGTGAACCAGTTGAAAACAGCATTAAGGAAAGGAGTATCTTGATCTCGTAAGGGAGTAAGTGGTCTGTTGGGAATAGGCTGTCGGGGAATATCGTCAGGGAGGGGGAGAAGAGTTGAAAGATTAAGATAATAGTGGGTAATGGTTGGATGAGAAGAGGGAGTGTTTCATAGTAGGTGAGGTGGCTAGCAGAACACTGTTGAGTGCGATGGGAGTTTAAAACAGACTTGACTGCGTGGGGAGCGCAGACAGTGGGAGGGGAGTCCCAATAACTATTTTTTCAGTAGTTTTAATTAAAGTAGCAGTGGCGGCTACTCCTTTTCATGGACGAAAGGGGAAACAGGAAGGTAATAATTTGGGCATCCGCACTGGTGCCTGAGTCAGTTGTTTCCTTAAATTAGTAAAAGATTGTTTGTCCTTGTCATTCTATTGTAAGGGGTCCTAAGAAGAGGCTTTTAAGGGCTGTTATGAAGTTTAGGAGAGTAAGGAAAAATTAGGGAGCCACTTGCAGCAGTACCCTGAAAGCCCTAAGAACCCTCAGAGTTGTCTTCTAGTCTGGGGTCTGGGGAAAGTCAATATGCCCTGTATTAAAGAAAGGTCAATGTTTAGATCCTCTGGGGGTAAGGAGATGTCCTAAAAATTTTACAAAAGGCTGACAGAATCGAAGCTTCGCTTTAGTGACCATGTGTCCCTTTAGATCTAGATTATGTCATAAGTGGAGAGTGTTAGGTAGGCCTGTTCAGAGGGCACACATCGAAGTAGCTCTATATATTGAAGTAAGTTAGAAATACAGGGAGATACAACATCTACAAGATCTGCCTTTAGAATGTGAGAAAAATAAGTAGGGCTTTTAGTGTGTCCCTGGGGTGAGACAGTCCAGATATATATAATTTTTTCCCAGGTGAAAGCAAATAAATATTGACTTTCTGAATCAAGAGAATACTGAAAAAGACACTGCCAAGGTCCAAGGTGGGGTGGGGGGTGGAAAGGGGAGGGGGGACCAGGCTTGGGAGGGATATTTGACAGGAGGGAATAGACGTCAGGAAGGACAGGATATGGGAGAATACCTTATACTACTAGTCACTTGGAGAACAAGTCGTTATCCCCTTTTGTCAGGCTTCTGGACTGGGATGATGGGGGTGTTGTAGGGGACGATGAGTCCCTGAGCTAAAGATTCCTCTACAATGGTCTGCGCCTTAAGGTTTAGGTGAAGGTTTGTTAGGATCTATTTGAACTTTGATAGGGGCTGCTGAATGGATTTTCCCTCCGTCAGTGAAAGACTGTGCCCAGAGATAGGCCGGCACACCATGGAGAGCAGGGGGAGGACTGTTGGATAAAGTTAAGGAATAGAAAGGAGTGTCAAAACTACTAATTTCCAAGTTGTTTTGTTATTTGAGGAAGTTAAATCTAATAATATTTTACCCTTACAGAACCGTGAAATATGAACTTGGTAAGTTTCTAGAAAATCTCTTCCTAAATAAATGACTGCAGAAGGTACAGTGCAAATTGGTGTAGAAGGAACAAGTAAGAATTGATGAGTGCCAGAGAGGGAGTCAATCTGAAAAGGGACTGGTAAGGATTTGGGGACAGTTTTAGGGTTTTTAGTTTCCCCACCCATTTGAATTTTTTTTGACTCAGGGGTGGGAACGTTTAAAGGGCATTGGGGTTAAGGACTAAATGGGTTGCTCCTGCACCTATTAAAGTCTAACTAATTTGTGCCCAACTTTAATATTTACTTCACCTAAATTGGCTGGCTTTGAACAGGGGAAACGTCCCTTATATTTCTCTAGAGTATCCCTATTTTTGTGTCCCAGTCTGAGATTTTGGGCTCCTATTGGGTTGGAGTTGCAGCCAGCATTCATATTTGAGACAACGCTTTTAAAAATGTCCTGGTCTTTTACAAAAGAAGCAAGCCTTCGGATCTGGGCCCTGGGTGTTTTTACCATTTGGTGGGGCCAGTTTACTAAATTACTGAAGTTGCAGGGCCGTTAGTTTGGCAGTTGTTTCGTGGTAATCCGGAATCCTTTTTCCCTATTATCACTGTCCTTTTCACCGGTTTTAGAGGGTTTTCTTGCCACTGAGGCAATCTCATGAGGGCATTTATCTGCCCACTTAAGGTCATGTTTAACTAGGTGCCGATATTTTCAGAGACCTGCTACATATATTGAATTAAATAAATTAAGGGGCGCATCATTTAATTCTTTAATTCCTGAGTTTTGTTGAAAGACCTTTTGAACTGGTCAAAGTAACAAAGTACTTCTGAAACTGGAAAAGCCAGTGTTTGCGCTGCCTGTCACTACCACACCCAAGAAGCAGAGGATTGAATTTTATGGGCATTTTATTCAGACGGTCAGTGATCTGAGAAGACAGTGGGCTTGTACCCTAACAGACCATCTTAAATTCCATTTTAAAATGGCCATTTTTATAATGATAGGGGACTCAAGAGTTAGAAAATTTTAGTTTAAGGTAAATAGTTATAAGCCTAGTAAGTAATGCATATGTTAAAGCTTTTGTGTCAGATCCTACAGATAAGGCCCATCCTTGCTCTTGGTAAACCAGAAACTGCAGATAAGGCCGTCCTTGCTCCAGGGAAAACAGCCAACCTCCTGGGGCGCTGCTGCTAAAGATGACAGCCTAGGGACAAGTGGAGGCATCCAGGCCATTGTGTTCCAGGGAGTGACAGACGACCACCCACTGACCACCAGCCCCTGAGATCAGCTAACTGCTCAGGACAAGAATGTTGCAGTTTCTTTTACCTAATCCTCCCTGAACTTCAAAACCCCTCACCGCACCTTGTTTACTCCCTGTTATAAAAATGTTGGCCTGGAAAGAAAAGACAAAATGGTCTGTTAGAGCACAAACCCACCATCTTCTCAGATCGCCGGCCATCTGAATAAAGTGCCCATATTCAATCTGTGTCTCTGCTTTATTGGGTTTGGTAGTGACAGGCAGCCCGAACGGGCGGTGTCTTTTCCAGCTTCATAAGGAGAACAAAGTGTGGGTAAGGGTACACTTTTAATTTAGGGAAAAGTTAATTGGATTTAACAAACTGCAGCATGCTCACCCTGGGCAGTGATCCTTACCTGTGTCCTGGGAAGTGGGCGGCTCACCCTGGAGCACAATGGCTTAGACAGCATCTTGACCGCCTGCAGTCCTCCTAGGGACAAAGGTAGAACTGCTTACATCTCCTGGTATCAAGGTGGGTCATACCTTCAGTTCTTGGAACAATAGCAATTATATGCATTGATTACTAAGCTTATTAGCTATTACTTAAACTAAAATTTTCCAACTTTCAAGTCCCCCATCGCTTCCTTTGAGTACACATACGGATGGCCTTCCACTTAACCTTCTTGAAAATATTTGGGAAGTGCCTTGAGTAAGTTATTGGTCTGTTTCTGTGTGGCTTTCAGACAATGGCCTCAGGCAATTTAAAATCTTGTAAGAGGTGGCTGATTCCATCCATTGTTTAGCTAAAACATGGCCAACTAACCTATGACTGAGTTAATATAGATTTAAGAAACCAGTCTGGTAAGTTCTTATAAGATTTAAAGGTTCAAAATTCAAGGGAATTCTTTTTGGGTCTGGAAAGTTCTTTACCATGGCTTAACAATTTGGATCAGAGGGTATAAGAGGTAGTGTCTACCCCATCAGTATTTCCCTGGCATTTAAAAGGTGCCATGATTCTGCACAGTTGCCCCCCTGTACCCGGGGTCCACCAGCTGCAGCCTGTGCACCTGGGAACTGCCAGCCGCTGCTGCTTGCGTTCCTGGGTCCGCACCTCCACTTTTTCCTACTGCGAGTCCGCCCCTCTTACCGGTCTGGATGAATGGTTGTTGGACTTCCGTACAGTTCAATTTTCTCTAAGTTCTGGTTGTTTTCTTGTTTCTAAATATTTGTTGTCCTTAATTTTGGTTGTGAGAGGAGGCACAGTGTGTCTGCCTACTCCTCCATCATGAACTAAAGGAGGGAATGTGGGTGGGAGAGGGTGTGCAGGGTGGGGGGGATGATGGGGGAGAAATAGGACAACTGTAATAGCATAATCAATAAAATATATTTAAAAAAAGAAAAGAAAAATAAAAGGTGCCATGAGCATAAAAAACTCGGGAGGAGAAATTTCTGAGGAGAAAACGGAGAGTTGAGCTAGAGAAGGATAGGCAGCAGGGGTAGTGTGTGAGTAAGTGGAGAAAGTGGTGGGAGTGGGGAAGGAAGAAAAGCCAGTTAGAAGGAGAGCTGCATTTGCCAGATCATTCCTCTAGTTTTTTAAGTCTCTCATTCAATTTTTAAAAAACACTTTATTTATTTATTTTAGACAGAGGGGAAGGGAGGGAGAAAGAGAGGGAGAGAAACATTAATGTGTGGTTGCCTCTCCTGCACCCACTACTGGGGACCTGGCCTGCAACCCAGGCATGTGCTCTGACTGGGAATTTAACCGGTGACCCTTTGGTTTGCAGGCTGGCCCTCAATCTACTGAGCCACACCCGTCAGGGCTCATTGAATTGACAACTGCTTTCATGCAGAAAGGCTATAGAAGCCTTTTGGTTTCTTTTGGAACATTCAAAGTACCAAGTGAAGCCTTCTCCATTGTTTTTGAGAGGTCCAGAAACATCTTTATTCTATTTGGGCCCTTAAATAAAATTAGGAGTATCAGAAGAGCCCCCCAAGGGGCCGGGTTAAAGTTATCCCGGGTGATTTTCGTGGAGACCAAGCCAGTCGCAGGCCTCTGAAGCATACTTTTTAACAGTATCCTCCTGCAGGAGTGCTAGGCGGTGGATGGCCCGCAGATGTCGCCGCAGACCCAGAATTACCCGTCCCTTGTGAGCGACGACAGCCGGGAGCCAGTGGGTTAAGTCTAATTAACACCTCGATCTCTGGTGGAGGCGTCTTTTCCTAGAAAACGGAAACGCTTTGTAGAGGTGTCCCTCTTCTCAAGGATAAGACTCTCAGATCTCTCCCCAGTGCGTGGGATTTTGAGGATTTGAGAGGACTCGCAGGTTGAGGCCTCCAGACACTAGAGCTCCAAGAGCTCTTTCAGACCCGCGGGGTGGGTGGGGTGAGATCCCGGGGGTGGGGAAGGGAGGACATCCGGGAGCCGCTTGAAATCCCGCCTTTGTTGGCCAAAAGGTAAACAACATGTGAGAGAAAACTTTTTGGAAAATTGAAAGAGGGATTATTCAGATGATGATTTGTAAATCAGGAAACTAGTCCTCCGTAGGAATCGAGGATACATTTCAAAATGGAGGGGATAAGGCAAGGTTAGAAAGGAAAAAGTTGCAAGCAGCTGATGATCAAAGAGATGGGTTGCTAGGGGAAACAAGACCGTAAACCTACATCATCCGTTGTTTTTTTTTTTTAATTAAATGTATTGGGGTAACACTGGTTAATAACATATAAAGTCCAGGTGTCTAATTTCATAATATTATAATATATAATTAATATAATGTAACATAACAACAAACAATATAATAAACAACAAATAATACAATATACTATAATTAATATAATAAATTAATATACCTCTTTTTACCCTTTTCATTCACCCTTTGGCCTCTGGTAACCTTCCTTCTGTTGTGTGTTTCTTTGAGGGTTTTTTTAAAATGTTCATTTGTTGCTTTCAGTTTTATATCCCACATAAGTAAAATCATATGGTTCTTGTCCTTTTCTGTCTGACTTATTTCACTCACTATGCTACTTTCAATACCCATCCATGTTGTCACATATAACAATGTTTCATTTTGTGATGAGTGAGTAGTATTCTTATATCAACTTATATGTATATCTATCATCTACCTATATACTGTACCACATCTTTCTTATCCATTCATTGGCCAAAGGACACTTAGGTACATCCTATGTCTTGGCTGTTGTGAATAATACTGCATTGAACATAGAGGTACATATATCTTAATGAATAAGTGCTTTCAATTTTCGTTGATGGATACCCAGAAGAGGGATTGCTGGGTCCTACGATAGCTCAATTCTTAATTTTTTGAGGCATCTCTATACAGTTTCCCATAGTGACTATGATACAGGGTGCAGCATGGGCGGGGGCAAAAATAGGGATTTGGAATGGGGCCCAGAGCTCAGGATGTCCAGGAAATATTAGAGGGACATATAAGATGTCTTCACCCCTTCCCCCTCAGGTATGAGTTGGGGGAAGGGACACATGGAGCAGGGACTTGCAGAGCTGTTTTATACAGCCACAGCTTTGCAGCTAATCCATGGCATGGTCATTTAACATATCTATAGCCTTTGGCTGGTGGCTTAGGTGTGTTAAATAGCTGCGGTCATGCTTTGAGCCAGGGGGATGGAAAGAACTCCCTGTCAAGATGTAACTGCATGGGAGCTTGGAGAAGACTGGCTCCAGGACATGGGGACACACCTGCCCAGACTCACCATGGCAGCCCAGTAAACTTGGAATAATACAGGAATGCTGGCAGGTGTAACTGATTGTAGGAAGAGTCGGAAATGGGGCTGCAGAGGAGGATTGGCGGGAGGATTTAATTAAACCCAGACGCTGCAGCCATTGTAGAGAGAGAGCCATGCAGCTTTGGCCAGAGAGTCCCGAAGCCCTGTGGGAGAGAACCACGAGGTTTTTGCCAGAGTGGGGATCCCTTTCCTGCAACTTTGGTAGAAGAGGGCCACGTGACTTTGGGGTGCTCCCTTTGGCTGCGTGGCCTGGGAAGCAGGAAAGACTTGGCCTGGAAGAAGGGGGAAAGGCTTCTTGCCAGTCGGCCATGAGAAGGTGCCACAGGGCTTTGGATTAATCAGAGATCCTGCCTGGACGGCGACACAGCTGACGGTGTCAGGAGCCTGGATTCTGGACGTTTGCTTCTTTTCCTGAGTTACGGTACCCCGAATTAGGGCAGGGGGGAAGGAAGCACTGTGGGCGTCTGTGGGTATCCAAAAGGACTTTGATATTTTAATGAAGACGTTAGGTCGTTACTTTAAGTCTATAAAGCATCACATAAACATTTCCTTTCCTTTTCATAAATCTCCTGCACTGAGAGAGTTTTCGGTCTGGCGATGGATGATCGAGCCCAGTAGGGAGTCCTTTCGGAAATGTTATATTGTGACCCCCTGGGCCCTTTGGCCCTGCGTGTGAGAGGCATATGCCTGCCTGCCTGTCTGCTCTGTAACAACTACGCCAATTTACATTCCTACTAGAAGTATACAAAAGTCCCCTTTCCTTCACATCCTCTCCAACCTTTGCTATTTCTTGCCTTATTGATAATAGCCAATCTAACAGTTGTAAGGTTGTATCTTACTGTGGTTTTTGATTTGCATTTCCCTCGTAGCTAGTGAAATTGAGCGTGTTTTCATGTATCTGTTGGCCATCTTTACGTCTTCTTAGAAAAGTTTCTGTTCAGGTCCTCTGCCAATTTTTTGCTTGGATTGTTTTGTTGTTGTTGCATTGTATGCGTTCTTTATCTATTTTGGATATTAGCCTCTTATCAGAGGTAGTGTTTGGAAATATCCTTTCTCCATTGGTTGGTTTCCTTTTTGTTTTGCTGATGGTTTCTTTTGCTGTGCAGAAGCTTTTTAATTTCATGTAGTCCCATTAATTTATTTTTTATTTTACTTCCCCTGCTTTGGGGTCAAGTTCACAAAAAAACCCACTGAAACCAAGAACCATAAGTGTAATACCTATAGTTCCCTCCATGTAGTTTATTGTTTCAGGTCTTACATTCAAGTCTTTACTCCTTTTTGAGTTGATTTTTGTGTATGATTTTATTCTTTTGCATGTCACTTTCCAGTTTTCTCAACACCACTTATTGAAGAGGTTTCTTTTCCCCATTGAACATTTTTGGCTCTTTCATCAAAACTTAGTTGCCCATTCATGTGTGGGTTTATTTCTGGGCTCTCGATTCTGTTCCATTGGTCTGTAATTCTGTTTTTCTGCCAATAACATACTGTTTTGGTTATTGTAACTTTGTAATATAATTTGAAGTAAGGGCATTTGATACTTCCAGCTTTGACTCTTTCAGGGTCCCCTGTGATTTCATACCAATTTGAGGATTTTTTTTGAAAAATAAAATCTTTGGGATTTTTATGAGAATTGCATTAAATCTACATATTGCTTTAAGTAATATGTCCATTTTCAACTATGTTAATTCTTTCAATTCATAAACAGGGAACATTTTCATTTCTTTGTGTCTTCAATTTCTTTCAACACCATGTTGTAGTTTCAGTGCATGTGTCCTTGACTTCCTGTGTTAAATTTATTCCCAGGTATTTTTTCCTTTTTGTTGAAACTAAATGGGATTGTTTTCTTCATTTATTTTCTAATAATTTATTATTAGTATATAGGAATGCAATGGATATTTTTAAGGGAGCACTAGTGATTTTAATACCAACGCACCCAAGGGAAGCATAATGGCTTGTGTAATAATCCCTTCACTCTCACTTACTCTCCAGCAAGCGTTACTCAGCTGTGGCTGCTACCAGAACTGTATATGCTCAGTACAGAGCTTTTTTTTTCTAGTCAGCACTGAAAAAAGGGCTGCACTTCAAAAACATTGGGAGCTGACTTTATATCAGTCCCAGGCCTTAGGGTAGGTGGGGGATGCAGAGGCTGGGACACCAAATATGCAAATTGGCTGAAAAGTAGAGAAAGTGAGAATGGTCTCTGCCTGGTCTTCCTTGCAGCTTGAAGTGAGAAATACCGAGGCCTGACAAGGAGAGGATTAGTGAGGGTGCTGTTGCGATGACACCAGAGCCCCTCCTGCCAATAGTCTAGCCTGTGTGGAAAGGGAAACCCCAGGACACACAGAGGCTAGTGGGGATTTCTCAGGCCAAGAGGTCCCCTACATCTGTGGCAGACAGAAAGCTACAACGGATTTCTTTTTACACTGATTTTGTACCCTACAACTTTATTGTATTTGTTTATTGTTTCTAATAGTCTTTGGTGGAGTGTTTAAGGTTTTCTCTATAAAGAATCATGTCATTTGCAAGTAGTGACAGTTTTACTTCTTCATTCCTAATTTGGATGCCCGTTATTTCTTTCTCTTGCCTGATTGCTCTGGCAAGGACTTCCAATACTAGGTTAAATAACGTGTCATCCTTGTCTTATTCATGATCTTAAAGGAGAAGATTTCAGTTGCTCTCCACTGAGCGGGATGAATTATCCCCTTTACCATAATAAAATGTCCATCTCTGTCTCATTATCTTTTTTATTTTGGAATCTATTTTGTCCGATATAAGTATGGCTACACCCTTTTCTGTGGATGCTATTTGTTTGGAACATTTTCCACCTCTTATCTTTGAGCTGATGTTTTTCTTTGTAGCTGAGATGGGTCTTCTGAAGGCAACATATAGTTTTTCAATCCATCCTACTACCTTGTGCCTTTGATTGGTGAGTTCAGTCCATTTACCTTTAGGGCAATTATTGATATATCTTTTCATCCTTTGTTTACTGGTTGCTCTGTATCTTCATATTTTCTATTCCTTTGTATTTTTGTGTGCTATTTTAGTTCGGTGGTTTTCTATGATTTTTCCCTTTGTTACCTCTTTTTTAATGTTACATGTCTCAGTTCTAAATTTTTGTTTTGTGTTTACTATTAGGTTTATGTAAACAAAAGTTTTATACATACAATAGTCCTTTTTCTTCTGATTTTATCTTATCTCCATTCACCTGTGCAAGTGCAGTTCTCCCCCCTTGCCCCTCTTTGTTTTTATTGTCACAAAATGTCCCTTTATATTCTGTGCATTTATTTCCAAATTGAAGAAGCTATAGTTTTTTTTAAAATCACATTTTATTATTTATGCTATTACATTTGTCCCAAATTTCCCCCTTCTGTCCCTCTCCTTCCAGGCCCCCTATTCCATCCCACACTCCCCACACTGTTGTCCATGTCCATGGGTCCTGCGTATACAAGGTCTGCTGGAAAAAGTCCAGCCATTGTTAATATAGTGAGAACAGTTTGCATGACATCAATGTAACCTGGCAGCCAAGGAGAGTGGCCTGGAATGCAGGTGCATGAGCAGTATGACTTCACTGTACTAGTCAGTGGGGGTGGCAGACGCTGTTGAGTGAGCATGTGTGCTATGTGGCCATCACATTCAAAATGACTGAGCAAGTAGAGCAATGAATCTACATCAGACTTTGCATTAAGCTTGAACATTACTCTGTGAAAGCTATTTGGAAGATTCAGAAGGCCACAGCTATGAGCAGCTAGTGATTGGCAGCTTCATCATGACAACATGCCTGCTTATGCATCATGTCTTGTCTTGTGCATATTATCTTTTGCAAAAGATCAAATTACCCAGGTGACTCATCCCTCCTACAGCCCAGATTTGGTGCCCTGTGACTTCTGGCTTTTCCCAAAACTAAAATCACCTTTGAAAGGGAAGAGATTTTAGACTCTTGATGAAATTCAGGAAAATACAATGAGGTAGCTAGTGATGACTGGGAGAACTGTGTGAGGTCCCAAGGTGCCTATTTTGAAGGCAACTGAAATGTCATTGTCCTATGTGCAATGTTTCTTGTATCTTCTTCAATAAATATCTCTATTTTTCACATTACATGGCTGGATACATTTTGGACAGATCGTACAGTATGTTCTTTGCCTACTCTATTCCCTATGCTATACTTTATATCTCCATGACTATTCTGTAACTACCAAATTGTACTTCTGATCCCTTCATTTTTTTTACCCATCCCTCCTACCTGTTCTGGCAACCAGCAAAATATTCTCTGTGTCTGTGATTCTGTTTCTGGTCTGCATATTTGTTTTTTAGATTCAATTGTTAATAGATATGAATATATTGCCATTTTATTGTTCATAGTTTTGATCTTTTTCTCTTTAAAAGAAGACCCTTTAATATTTCAAATAATACTGGTTTAGTGATGCTGAACTCCTTTAGCTTTTTCTTGTCTGGGAAGCTCTTTATCTGTCCTTTGATTGTAAATGATAGCTTTGCTGGATAGAGCAATGTTGGTTGTAGGTCCTTGTTTTCATCACTTTAAGTATTTTTTGCCAATCTCTTCTAGCCTGCAAAGTTTGTTTTGAGAAATCAGTTGATTGTCTTATGGATGCTTCCTTGTAGGTAACTAACTTCTTTCTTCCTGGTGCTTTTAAGATTGTCTCTTCATATTTAACCATTGGCATTTTAATTATAACATGTCTTAAAGTGGGCCTCTCTGGGTCCATCTTCTTTGGGACTCTCTGTGCTTCCTGGACTTGTATCTATTTCCTTCTCCAAGTTAGGGAGGTTTTCTTTCATAATTTTTTCAAATTAGTTTCCAATTTCTTGCTTTTTTCCTTCTCTTTCCATCACCCAAATGATGTGAATGTTGGTATGCTTGAAGTTTTCCCAGAGGCTTCTTCCATTATCCTAGTTTGGTTTTTTGGTTTTTTTTTTTATTCTTTTTCTTCTTGCTGTTTTAATTGGTTGTTTTGCTTCCTTATGTTCCAAATTGCTGATTTGATTCTCAACTTCATCTACTGTTTTTTTTTAAATAAAAATTTTAATTATTTACTTCTTAGACAGAGGAAAAGGGAGGGAGAAGGAGAGAGAGGGAACAGTCACTGTGTGAGAGATACATCAATTGATTGCCTCTTACATACCCCAAATTGGGGAATCTGGCCCGCAACCCAGGCATGTGCCCTGACATGTAATCAAACCTGCGACCTTCGGTTTGCAGGCCACCACTCAATCCACTGAGCCACACCAGCCAGGGACAATTTACTGTTGATTCCCTATATATTGTTCTTTATTTTAATAAACATATCCTTCATTTCTGACTGGATCTTTTTTATGCTGTTGAGGTCCTCACTAAGTTCCCTGAGGATCCTTATAACAGTGTATTGAACTCTGCATCTGATAGATGGCTTTTCTCCATTTTGTTTAGTTCTTTCCCTGAAGTTTTGTTCTGTTCTTTCATTTGGGCCGTGTTTCTTTGTCTCTTCATTTTGGCAGCTTCCCTGTGTTTGTTTTTATGTGCTAGTTAGAGCTACTATGTCTCTGAGGCTTGATAGAGTGGCTTAATGTAGTAGGTGTCCTGTAGGGTCCAGGGGCACAGCCTCCTGTATTACCCAAGCTATATATTAAAGGTACATCCACTGTGTGGGCTGTATACACCCTCCCCTTGTAGTTGAGCCTGATTGCTGTGGGACATCCAAGATTAGCCACTACCTGTGTTCTCTCCAGGCTCACACAGCATTAGCTACAAAGCGATCTGCAGATGGTTGCTATTTGTGTTGGTCTTGGAGATGTCCAGAAGAGGCCAAGTTGTAAATGAAATTTGGCTGCTGCTAGTGCCAGGCCTGGTGCAACTGAGGAGAAGAACAGGGCTCACTGAAAACCAGATGATGCTTGTTTGAGAAAATTTAGGAAAATCTGATGCATAGGTCAAGACAAGTCATATATATGAAAAAGCCACCGGAAAAGGCTTGGGTGGGCCTGAAAGCTGAGTGGGGCAGGGCCTCGAGGAAACACCAAGGTGGGGCAAACAGTGTGAGCCAGGTCGATGGAGTCTTGGATATGGCACCTGCCTGCCTGCTTTGTGGGGGATAGGGAGAGGGGGAAGTCTCAGAAAAGGAACAATTATCTCTGCCTCTACGTCTGTCTGGGAGAAAGCTGCCCTCCAGCTCTCGCCCTGATGCTGGACAATTTGCTTCCTCCCCATATGTCTCTGATGACTTTCAATTTGCTGCCCCTGTGCTGGAGCTCAGAATGAGTAAGTCCAAGTAAGTCTGTGCATGGGCCCTCTAAGAGGAACTGCCTTGGACTCTAGCACTTTGTTTTCCACAGCCTCAATCTTCGCTGATTTTTACAGCCAGAACTTATGAAGACTTATCTTCCTGGCACTGGAACCGTGGATAGGAACCCTTTGCTCTTGAGATGTCCTTCCCAGTTTTTATCCATCACATGTGGTGGGGGACCAACCCATTCCACACTTCTGTCCCTCCTACCAGTCTTGATGTGTTTTATTCTTTAATTCCATAGTTGTAGGACTTCCATTTAGCTCAGTTTCTGATGGTTCTGAATGATGGTTGTTCTATAGTTTAGTTGTAATTTCGATGTGGTTGTATGAGGAGGCAAGCCGTGTTTACTTATGCCACCTCCTTGACCAGAATATATAGTCTTTTAAAGATGCTTTTTCTTCCCTTTAACATTTTTGTTATAGTTAAATAGAGATGTAATTTCATGCTTCTGTCTGTCTGTTTATAATCTTACTCACAGAGTGGTATCTTTTATCTTTTTGTTTCAGGTAGAAGACTCCTGTCAACATTTCTTGAATTGCAGGTCTTGGAGTGCAAATTCCATTAGCTTTCGTTTTTCTGGAAAATGAAAAGCATTTTATTTCTCTTCCATATGTAAAGAATAATTTTTCCACATACATCATTCTTGGCTGGTGATTTACCTCTCAATATTTTGAATATTCAATTCCACTCTCTCCTACCTTTTAGGGTTTCTACTGAAAATCTGATGATAATCTAATGGGGTTTCCATTATACGTTTTTTTTTCTTGGCTGCTTTGAGAATTCTTTCTTTGCCTTTAACTTTTGACAGCTTAGATACAATATGTCTTGGAGAAGCTCTTTTTGCATTGAGATGGTGTTCTGTTAGCATTTTGGATTCAGGGGTCCAGTTCTTTTTGGAAAGTCTTCATCAATTATTTGGTTGAATAGGCACTCTGTTCTTTTCTTCCTCTCTTTTCCTTCTGGTATACCCGTTGTTCTTATATTGCTCTTTCTAATGGAGTCATATAGTTCTTATAGAGTTCTTTCATTTTTTTAACTCCCATTTTTCTTCCTTCGTCCAGAATTCCTGGATTTCTGTCTTCAAGGTCGCTAATTTTTTCATTGATCTAGTCCGCATTATTTCCTGTGTTCTCTGATTCATTCTTCCTGAGCTCCAGGATTTGTTTGTTCTTTTTTTATAGTTTCAGTTCCTGAGCTCCAGGATTCGTTTGTTCTTTTTTAAATAGTTTCAGTTCCTTTGGTGAAGAACTCCTTTGGTTTGTTGATTTTATTTCTGAGTTCATTGAACTGCCTTTCTGAGTTTTCTGGTATCTCATTGAGTTTTTTCAAACTGCAACCTTGAAATCTATGTCATTTAAATTGCAGTTTCCACATCTTTGAGTTTGTTTCTGGAGACTTTATTTTCTTTTTGACCCTCCTTATCACCTTGATAATTCATGGTACTTGATAGATTATTTCTCTGCCTGGGCATTTGAGGTATTGAACGCTTCTTTTTTAGGTACTCTTTTGCTTTTTACAATTAAGTAGATTGATAATTAGAGGTCTTCCTTTTGTTTTCCAGTAGATGGTAATATAATGCAATTTTTTGTTTTCTTTTACCTCTACTACTGGCACTTCTGGAATCTTGGTAAGATGGTGTTACCCTGACCATGAGAAATGTCTTGAGAAGGTGGATGTACCCTCTATGATTGTGTTGCTTTGGTCTCAGGGTATCACCGCCATGATGACATGTGGCAGGTGTTGGATTCACAATGAGTTCACAGTGCTGCCTCCTTGTAACCAGAGGCGCAAGCCATAAGGTACTATCTGAGGTGTCCTAGATGCCTTTACCAGGTTCTGCTGTGATGAATGGGGGAGAGTTGGTGGGAGAGGCAGGTTCGTGCATCTGTGGTTTGTTATTTCCCTGGTAATGGTAGCTGCTAGACCATAGCTGCCACTCCTCTGTACTGCATCTCCACCTTATCACTGGGTGTAGCCACAGTGATTCTGTGGTTCTGTTTCTGTTCTAGTTGTTTGCTTAGTTTGTTTTGTTTGAGGTGTGGTTGTTAATATCTGGAGTTTGCTGTGTTTTTACTGTCATATTTTTTATCTTCTTTTTCTTAGATAAGTCCCTTTAACATTTTATATAATAAGGGCTTGGTGATGATGAACTCCTTGAATTTGACCTTATCTGAGAAGCACTTTATCTTCCCTTCCATTCTAAATGACAGCTTAGATTATTTCTGGATAGAGCAATCTTGGATATAGGTCCTTGCCTTTCATGACTTGGAATGCTTCTTTCCAGCCCCTTCTCGCCTGCAAGGTTTCTTTTGAGAAATCAGCTGACAGTCTGATGGGAACTCCTTTGTATGTGACTCTCCCACCAGCTGTCTTCATAGGGCGAACTTCTGTGGTAGGAGTTCTGCGGGACTCAGTGATTTGGTCTCTTCAATCTCCTTATCTGGATGCTTTAGGGTTGCCCTTTCTTCCATTTGTGTAGGCTCTCCTGTTGTAATTGGGCTTTACTTGTTGGTGGCTTCTTTGTTAGAGTGTTCTCTCCTCCAGCAGGCTTACTGGTATTCGCCACTCCCACCTTGTCTTGTATGCTGTTGGTCAGGTGTTGGTTAACAAAGCAGTATTACAAAACTACCAAACCTACGCCAGCAAAAGGAACCCCCCTTGCACATCAGCAATCTTTACCACAACTGAACTAAGATCAATAAAGGTGAAGAGAGATTGCGGATATTATATGACATGACAAAAGGTAATATAAGATGACTAAAAGAGGAGAAAATGTTGTTGTGTAGTGAGAGGTAGGAGAATTGATAAGAGTTAGGATGGAACTGAAGAAAGAGAGAGAGCAAAATTTACAGTGTGAATAAAATACAAAAGGGCTATGGGAATAATGGGGTAAGAACAGGGAAGAATATAGTATGAGGTTTGAAGTACAATTGAAAAGGTACAGGGCCAACGGAAGAAATATTGCCAAAAAACGACAGCAGGGTCGGTAGCAATGACAGCTGAATGAAGTTTAATAGAGGCAGAACAGGAATAAGAATATTGTAGAAAAGCAAAAAGTAAATATGAGATGTTTACAATAAAAAAGAATTGTTTTGAGAGGATGGGAGAAGCAAACTAATAAGAGTAAGGAGTAAAGTCCAGGTTGAGAGGAGGGGAATAAAGAAAGAAAAGAAAAAGAAAAAAAAAGGAAGAGAGAAAACAATGAAATAAAATATCTTATTCAGCTGATCATGGGCAGGGTGAAGGTGAAATGGGGTACGACAGAAGGAGAGTATTCTGTGGAATTTAAAGTACAAACAAGTAGTGGACAAATAGGAGTTCCTTTGGAGAATTACATCAGTAAGTGTGATATTCACCCAACCAGCCACTGTTTATATAAGGTGAAAAAGAAATAAGCCTCTGTTAGAAAGGAAAAAGAATGTGAGCTGACTTAAGAAAGAAGAACTCTCATGTGAGGTTAGATGGAGGAGAAATAATGAGAGTAAAGGATCGAAACTTGGCTTTGTATGTGAGAGAATGAAGTTAACCGCAACAGTAATAAAGCTCAGGAAGATGGCAAATGGACTAAGACCAGGGAAGGGTGCTGTGTAGGATTGTGTATGATAAGAAATACATAATCTGAATAAAAAAATAAAAAGTAAAAGACCAAGAGTAGTGTGTTATTTGGAATATGAGTGAAGTGAAAGAAGAAAAATTAAAATGCAGTATGAAAGGGAGAATAGAAAACAAATCAAACAATAAAAACAAACAAAACAAAATAAACTAAATAAACCAAAAGAAGATAAATTTAAAAAACATGCAAGTTCTGAAAGATAGCAAAGTGAAATTTGTCTGAGCTACTGATGTTTGCTTTCTGACTTCTTTCTGGATCTGTCTCTGGTTTTCACACAGCTCCAGGTCTTGTTGTCCTAAAAAAAAAAACCTCCTGCTGATTTTGCACCTTCCAAACCAGTTTTGCAGATCTTCCCAGGTCCTGCAGACAGAGAGGGGCTAGGCTCTGTTATTTTCTTATTCTTTTTTTTCAATATATAAATACTGATTTTACTATATAAATTTTAAGGGCAACATTTGACTGCAAAGGAAACTTCCTTGCTTGTCTTCTTTTTTTAATCTTATTTTTCAATTACATTTTATTTTTTTATTCTATAAATTATTTTACTGTTGCTCCATTACAGTTGTCTGCATTTACCTCCTACCACTCCCGCCCCCGCCCCAGCCATCCCCACCTCCCTTCCCTGCTTCCACCCCTCCTTGATTTTGTCCATGTGTCCTTTATAGTTGTTCCTGAAAACCCTTCCCCACGCTCTCCCCTCCCACCTCCCCTCTGTTTACTGTCTGATTGTTCTTAATTTCAATGTCTCTGGTTATATTTTGCTTGCTTGTTGTTATCTTCCTTTCCTGCTCTTCAGCAAGGATGGCGGCTCAGTCTTGGCTTACAATAACCACAGGTGCCCAGTTTCCAGCTCATGCCCCCGGAGAACTGCGCTGCCCACACCGTCCACTGTGCACATTTGTGCTCGGCTGGTTCGGATAATTCACCTCGTTTTTGCGACCCTTTGGTCAATCTGCAAGGTGCACTGAGTGGGAGCAAATCGTGCCCTCCCCCTTTGTTGGCCTGGCTGCTGAGTGGGCAAGGTCCCTGCACAGCATCTCAGTTCTGCTACAGGAAGAAGTCTCTCTGGAAACTTCTCCCTCTCTGAGCCCCTGCTGCACCCTTTGATCAGTCAGTGAGGCAACCTGAGTGGGAGCAAATTGCACCCCACTCCTCCTTCTTCACTGGCCCAGCCGCTACACGTGTGTGGTCCCTGCTGGAGTGAGGTCTCTGCAAAGCTGCTCAGTTCTTTTTTTTTTTGAGAAAAGTCCCCTTGGGTTCCACCTCCTGCTCCTAACAAGCGCCTGGCTTTTCACACAGTCCAACTCTCTGCCCAGCCCAGAGTCTATCTGGACCACAGCCAGGTGCTGCCCTTCTCTTCTCCAAGCTCCAGGTGTCACTTGGCTCCCCAGTTTCTCCAGTAGTGTTGTCCAAGCTGGCAACTGCCACCCCAGGCAGGGTATGGCCCGGAAGCCTTCTTTGCGGAGTAGGTAAGTGCTATGTCCTTCTCAGACTACATTGAAATTACAACTAAATTATAGAATAAGCACCCTTGAGAACCACCTGAAGACTATCTGAACAGAACTTTTATAACTAATATTACAAAGAAGAAGCCATATGGAGAACAGTAAGAGAGGCAGGGACACAAAACAGGCTGGTCTCGCACCCACACGTGGTTGTTAAGATTCAGCAGAGATATCTCAGCTACAGAGGTCTCCGCTGAGGAGCGATGGGTCCTAGCTCCACACTGGGCCCCCAACCCAGACAAACAGAGCTGGGGACAGAAGTACCCACAAGACGTGTTTGTAAAAAATCAGTGAAGATTCTTCTAGCAGAGATGGAGGGCTTCCAGAGTCCCAGGAGCTCTTTTTAAAGGGCTCATGTACAGACTTACCAAGAGATACACTTGCTCTGAGCTCCAAGGCTGGACAGCAGCTCAAAAAGCACCAGGACTTAGGATAGAGAACACGCAATACAATATGCAGATGATGTAGTATAGAATTGTACCCCTGAGACCTGTATAATTTTATTAACCAATGCCACCCAAATAAATTCAGTTAAATAATAAACAAATATTTTAAAAAAAAGAAAAAGAAAAGCACTGAGGACATAGGGGGAAGAACTGAACTGTCTGGCTTCAGGGTGAGGGCTGGAGAGATAGTTCTTGAGCCTTCCTCTCAACAGAGCCAGCTGGCTGGCACCATTGTTTCTTTGCTGAGCCCTCCTACAACCAGGCCTGCATGCACAGGTAGGCACCAAATCTGAACCTCCATCAAACTTTTCCAACCCTGGTAATTCCCTGAGAATGTGCCCCACCCACCTTCCACATAGGCCAGAACATTTTTCAGCAGCTATTTCTCATAAGTGGCCAGCCCCAGACTGCGTTGTGGACTTTGCTAAATCTATTAAAGGTCTATGACCCCCCCAAAAGTAGCAGCTGGCCTCTATGTGCCCTGTTTTACTTGCTCAGTGGCTCCCAGCCCAGCATTAGTGGCAGCGAAACTTGGTTCACAGCATAGCTATTCCCTGGAGTTTTTAAATCTAGCACAGGCAGCTATCAACTGCAGATAACTTTGTAGCTACTACCAGGTGGCCCCAGGACAGGCACAGGCAGTGGCTGACCTAGGTCTGCACTGGAGCCACTACCAACAGGCCCCAGGACTAACACTTGGTGATCCACTTCAGAATGGACCGTAGTATCACCCAATTAGCTCCACAAATGGCACACTCAAGGGGTGGACTTTGCAGGCACCAGAGCTTCAACTACAACAAATTCCACTCTGTTGCGTGATCCTCTACACAACAGGTCACTCACTGAAGTCACAGTCAGTCCTCACAGCAGTTAACCTCAGGGACAATTTTATGTGCTATTAGAAGTCAAGGATCAACTACAACAAGAAGGTACATGCAACACACACAAGAGACACCCTGGAGCACCTGGCTCAGATGACCAGGGAGACTGGGTCACTGGGGCCCACAGGACACCTATAACGTAAGGCCACCATGCCAAAACTGGAAATGTAGGAGATCTATCTAATACATTAAAAAAAAAAAAAAAAAAAGAGGCAGTCAACATGAGGAGATAAGCCCTAAATGAAAGAACAGGACAAAACTCCAGAAAAAAAAATGGAGGTGAGCAATAAAAAGGAATGAAATCTTACCATTTGCTACAGTATGGATGGACCTAGAGGGTATTATGCTAAGTGAAATAAATCAGACATAGAAAGACAAATACCACTTGCTTTCACTTATATGCAGAATACAAAAAACAAAATAAATGAACAAACAAAATACAAACAGACTTACAGATACCGAGAACAGACTGATGGTTGTCAGAGGGGAGTGGGGTTAGGAGACTGAGTGAAAAAGTGAAGAAATCAATAACAATAAACTGATAGTTGCATAATAGTCCTGGGCATGTAAAGTACAGCATAAAAAATAGAGTTAATAATATTGTAATGATGTATGGTGTCGGGAGTAGTAAACTTACCACAGGAATAATTTTGGAAGTTATATAAATGTCTAACCACTATGATGTACACCAGACACTCATATAATAATGAATTTCAATTGTAATTGAAAAAAGTAATCCAGAAAAAATATTGAAGGGATCATGAAGAGCTTTAAAACCAAGTAAACATGGGAATTGCATGTAAATAATTGCTTTGACTCAGGTTACAAAAGCATTTGAATGTAATCAATGATTCTTAATGAGAAATGGAAAACCTAAAGAAAAAAATAATTATAACAACAGTAATAATAACAATATGAGTCTAAAGTCTTTATTTTAGAAACCAAATATGTAACTAGGTTAGGAGAGAATGGAGAAAGCAAAATATTCAAATTTCTTAAAATTATAGAGTTTATATATTTTCATTATTTATGTTGCAAAAGTTAGTTTTAATCCTTTTCCCAGATAATTAGCAATATATTTTTTAAAGATTTTTTTAAGATTTTATTTATTTATTTAAAGACAGGGGAAGGGAAGAAGAAACAGAGGGAGAGAAACATCAGTGTGTGCTTGCCCCTCACATGGCCCCCCCCTGGGGACCTGGCCTGCAACCCAGACATGTGCCCTGACTGGGAATCAAACCAACAACCCTTTGGTTCACAGGCCCATGCTCAATCCACTGAGTTACACCAGCCAGGGTGGCAATATTCTTTTTTAAAGTTTTATCATAGTTCCTTAAACCCAATATGTGATGTGGGAATAAGCCAAAACTGGAGTGAGTATTAATGACATAAAGCATTCATGTCAGCTCAATCTCTCCCAGCTTACTCCATGACACAGAACCAGAGCTACATTTTAATGCTTGTTTAACCTGTCTCGGACAGTTTAGTAACACTTGATAATCATTGCCTCATTTAACCTTAACAGAATTACTACAATATAGGAAGGATATGGAAGAACACCAATACAGGACTAGGTCAACTCATTATCATCTCTCTCATTGAGACTTAGGTCTGGGAGGGTCTTAGGTATAGGAGACAGGAAACAAGTTACCTTCACTGGTAAATCAAGTTTTTGTAGATAAAGAAGAGTAAAGAAAGTGGTCAGCACAACATCCTCAGATCTTGGGACAGCCTAAAGGTTTTACTCTGACCCTATGTCCACACAACTGTTGTTGCCATCCCTTTTCCATCCCCACGTCTGTGTACGGACCAGTAACAAAAACTGCCATGCAAAATTACTCGTCCTTTAACCTAAAACTGTAGCCTTCAGAATCGTGAGCCTTTCTGAACACATTGCTGTGATTCAGTTACACATATTTACTTCCTTACCCAGCTTAGGAAGAGGTGATAGCCCTCATATTGACTACATATTCTTGTTCTTCCAAATTTACTTCCTCTTCATGCTTACTTTCTCCTTCCCTTGCTATCCTTAGAGACAGTAACCAAGGAAGGAGGACTGGGGAAGGAAGAAAAGCATGGCAAGAGGTGAAAAATTCAACCACAAATTCTCCAAAATAATAAACTCAGCATTTCCTCTCACGCCTAGTTTTGCTGATTCTGAAGTGACTTAACCAGTAGCACTGCTGACACGCATTTTCCTCTGTCTCCCCTTGCTTTCCTCCCTGTTCTGCTTTCCCATATATTTGTTAATTAGTCACTTATGATTCTTATTTCTTAAATAATTTTGGGCCTAGAGTGTGAATGTACATTTTAAAAAATATTACACAACTAAAATATCCTGCTGTCCTCACACATGACAGACAAGTTGATTGAGTAGAGTTATTGGGCCATAAACATTTTCTTTCAACAGTGCATTACTGTACATCTATTGGTACCTGTTACAGAAAATAAATCTGAGACCAGTGTTATTTCATTCCTTTAGATTACAAAATAATCCTTTAGATTATTTTGAAGATTTATGTTTTTTTCCTCAAAATTTTCCCTTTGTACTTAACTTTGTTGTGGAACAATATGTGTTCTCTGATTATCATTTATTTATCTAAATACAATGATCTCTTTTAATCTGTATATTTACCTTTGTCTATTTAGAAAACTTTTGTTATTCCAGTTATACATTTGATTATTTTCCCCATCTATTATGATTTATACTTAAGATAAGATCTCTATTTCTTAAATTGTATTCCTAATCTTCATCCCCTATCAATCATTCTTGTTCTTCTCAACAGGCCAACAGAGTTTCTCAGATTTAGCTTACTCTCATAAATTTATTTTTCTGTACTGTCAATTACCATTCTCACTTCCTGAAATACAAATGTATAATCACACTATTACATTTTTAACATTCTATGAGCCTTGCTAACTTCACCAAGCCCCCATTTCAACTCTTTCTATTATACAATAGTTTTGTGCTACCTTTTCTTTCCTCATATTTGTTTGTTCATGTCTTGTAGAGACCACACATCTGGAAACCTACAGAGAATGACAGAACATCTAAATTCTCTTGTGTTCCCTTCCCCTTCTCCAGAGTTGCTTTTACTTCAAATGGTCTAATGTTTAAAACATTAAATCAAGGTGTTCCATATCTTACTCTGTAATTTTTCATAAACATAATGCTGATTTTTGTTTATTCAGTATATATTTCTCACTGATGTTTACTTTCTCATATCTACCTTTGGAGGAAACTTTGATGAGCTCTGCTTCTGCTGCAATCCCAGTTCCTGGAGGATATCCCCTTTACTTTAGCACAGCTGAATTTTAAGTAGAATGCCATCCTACATATACTCTCTGGTTTTTGACACTTTATGGAATACTTTAAAAATTACAACTCATTCCCATTTATCCACAAGAATGTGGCTACAACCCAACTCATTTTCGATTTTTGATCAGTTGGTTTAAGCATCAAAGTTCTAAATATGACTACTCATGATGGTAACTAAAATCATTTCAGCTGAAGTTCAGACAAATCTTCACATAAGTTATTTCCTTTGGCTAGTATTCACATTTAAAATAATCCCCTCCCAATTCCCAGTTTATTTTATTGGTGAGCCAGGACAAATAAGAGACATTATTAGAATAACAGGAGAGGTACTTCCAGCCAAGATGGAGGTAGATACACTTTGCCTCCTTGCACAACCAAAAGAAGGACAACGACAAATTTAAAAACGACAACAGCAAAAAAACACCAGAACTGCCAGAAAATCAAACTTCATGGAAGTCTGAAAACAAAGGAGGTAAAGAAAAAACATTCATCAGACCAGTAGAGTAGCAGAGATGGGCAGCTGGGGTGGAGAGGACTCATAGCAAGGCAGCAGCTGGTGGAGCAGGTGGTCGCACATTTGTGTGTACATAAACCAGGAGGAAAAACTGGGGAGCAAGACAGACCACACAACCCAGGGTTTCAGCATGGGGAAATAAAGCCTCAAAACCTCTGACTGAAAAATCCTGTGGGGGATGAGGCAGCACCGGACTCACAGGAGAGTCCTTTGGAGACACTCACAGGGTCCTAGAATGTACATAAAACCACCCATCTGGGAATCAGCACCAGAAGGGCTCAATTGGCTTGTGGGTAGCTGAGGAAGTGACTGAAAGTTGGATGAGAGCGGAGCAAATGGCACTGTTCTCTCTTAGACCCCTCCCCCACATACAGCTTTACAATGCAGCAACATGGGTTTCCTCACCCTGGTGAATACCTAAGGCTCTGCCCCTTATTATGTAACAGGTGTGCCAAGACAAAAAAAAAAAAAAATGGCCCAAATGAAAACAGATCAAAGCTCCGGAAAAAATACAACTAAATGATGAAGAGATAGCCAACCTATCAGATACAGGGTTCAAAACACTGATAATCAGGATGCTCACAGAAATGGTTGAGTATGGTTGCAAAGTAGGGGAAAAAGTGAAGGCTATGAAAAGTAAAATAAAGGAAAATGTATGGGGAACCAACAGTGAAGAGAAGGAAACCAGAACTCAAATCAACAGTTTGGAGCAGAAGAAACATTCAGTCAGAACAGAATGAAGAAAAAAGAATTCAGAAAAATGAGGAGAGACTTAGGAACCTCTGGTACAACTTTAAACATTCTAACATCTAAATCACAGAGATGCCAGAAAAGGAAGAACAAGAAATTGAAGACTTATTGGAAAACATACTGAAGGAGAACTTCCCCAATCTGGCAAAGGAAATAGACTTCTAGTAAGTGCAAGAAGCTCAGAGAGTCCCAAAGAAGTTGAACTCAAGGAAGCACACACCAAGGCACATGATAATTACATTACCCAAAATTAAAGAGAAGAAGAGAATCTTAAAAGCAGCAAAAGGAAAGGAGTTACCTACAAAGGAGTTCCCATAAGACTGTTAGCTGATTTCTCAAAAGAAACCTTACAGGCAGGAAGGGGCTGGAAAGAAGCATTCAAAGTCATGAAAGGCAAGGACCTACATCCAAGACAACTCTCTCCAGCAACGCTCTCATTTAGAATGGAAGGGCAGATAAAGTGCTTCCCAGATAAGGTCAAGTCAAAGGAGTTCATCATCACCAAGCCCTTATATGAAATGTTAAAGGGACTTACCTAAGAAAAAGAAGAAGATCAAAACTATGAACAGTAAAATGACAACAAACTCACAACTATCAAGAACTGAACCTAAAAAACAAAAACAAACAAATTAAGCAAACAACCAGAATAGGAGCAGAATCACAGAAATGGAGATCACATGTAGGGTTATCAGTGGGGAGCAGGAGAGGGAAGAATGGGTGAAAAGGTACAGGGAATAAGAAGCATAAATAGTAGGTACAAAATAGACAGGGGAAGGTTAAGAAGAGTATGGGAAATGGAGAAACCAAAGAACTTATATGTATGACCCATGGACATGAACTAAGGTGAGGGAATGATGGTGGGAGAGGGGCTACAGAGAAGAGAGGAATGAAAGGGAGAAAAAATGGTATAACTATAATAGCATAATCAAAATATATTGTAAGAAAAGAAGAAAAGGAAGAAGAATGATTACGTCATCCTTACACAATTAAGATATTGAACTTCAACACATTGTTCAAAACTTTTATTTTATTTTAATGGACTCTAATGACTGTGGAACTGGAAATGTACTTAAAAGCACTAGAAAAATCTGGGCAGTCATTAATATCTTGAGACCAAAGGTATTGGTCTCTTAGGTATTATGTTTATATATGTTGATCTAGCTCTTTCCAGATACCATTAGGTAAGTTCTTGTTAATTAAATGCAAAAATATAAACTACAGAGTAGAAACTATATTGTACTGAGTTTTGTTGGGTGAGAGGAAAAGCAAATTGTGAATATAAACTTCTTTCTCACAAGATCTCTTAAATGGAAAAAGCTGGAGTTGCCAGTCTATGCTGAGGAACATTGGGAAACTCGAATGTCAAATGATGAGGATGTCAAGTACTAACATGAAATCTAAGCTGCAAGGCATAAAATCAGGGTCTAAATTTAGAGCAAAGACTTTACATTTCAAGAGAAATGGAGAAAGAGAAGAAAAAGATTGAGAAGAAGGAGAAAGAAATGTGACGTTATCCACAACATGTATTCACAACATGTAGCAGTTGTGTACAAAGAGTGTGGTTGCATTTGATTAGCTTAAGAGCAAACGAAAGGCTAAGCAATGGTAGTTTTCAGGGGGATCATAAATGTATAAGGGAATTTGTAATGTTACCTGGTATAGAAAAACAATTTATAATTAATAAGGGAATAATCAAGGCCAGTTGTGAACCATAATGTTGTGATATTAAGTAACTTAGACATAGTCATTATTAGAGTAAAGAGAAAGATATCCAGCATCTGGCTGGTGGTAAAACAGTATAAAAAGAATACCTTGCTTCTGATTCATAAATGTGCATTAGAAGACAAGACCACCCAGTCTTGAAGCATTCATTGATTTAGAGGAATAATCAAAATGGTAAGTGAAGCATAAGTACACCATATGCAACAAATTACTGGAACTTGTATGTGACAAAGGTTATCTGTCATAAGGCATGAAGAAAGCAGAAGTCCAATGACTAGAATTGAAGGAAAAAATCAGAGTCTGATGAAATAAAAACCAACTATTAGTCCATAAACAGCCTGTAATGAACTATTTGTACACAACTATCATGTACCATATAATGCCAACTTCTGCATTTTATATGTTCAATGCAAATGATGAGTTTGCAAAAGTGTAACTCAAATTTATACTTAAAACGTGCCAGAAAATTAAGGGAAAATAATCTGAGAAAAGGGACAATATTAGTTAATAAAGACCAAAAGCTTCTAATAGTCAGCAGACATTGTACTCTGAGGTTTTAAAGAAAACAAAATTAGATATGAAGGTTGAACAACATTCTAGAAATACTGAAAATTAATAGTCGAAGAATGTGAAACCAAGAGAGTCCTGGTACTCTGTCACAAAGTATGATAGGTGTCGATGTCTATTCTCCATGAACTGCAACAGAAGACTAGACAATTAATATGATGTCAGTCTAATTCACTACAATTATTACCTTACATATTCCTTTTAAATAAATTCTGACAAAGGTTATATTCTCTTAATAAAGATACATATTTCTTATAAAGTTAACAGAATATATATTTTACAATCAGAACAAGTTTGTAAACATTATTGTCTAGTGATAGATTTTACAAAATAACAAAATATTCAAAAAACAATTATTTTCCTCTAACATAATCCAGGAAATATTTTTATTTTCGTTATTATTTTCCAGTTTTATTGGGGTATAATTTACATACTTAACTATATAAATTTAAGGTGTAAAGAATAATGATTCAAACTGCATATGTTGTGGAATTGTTGCCACAATAAATTTAATTAGTATGCACCATCTCATGTAGGTCAGGATGTTAGAATGTTTTAAAATAAAAAGAAAAATTGAAAAAGAAAAATTTTTCCTTATAATGAGAACCCTTAGGATTTACTCTTTTAACAACTTTATATATTGCATATTATATATCAGTGTTAATAATATTCATCATGTATGTTACATCTCTAAGGCTTATATGTCTTATAATAACTGAAAGTTTGTACATTATGCCCACCTTGCTCCAGAAAATATTTTATTATTTTAGTATATGTTATTGATTATGCTATTGCAGTTGTCCCATTTTTTTCTCCCCTTTATCCCCCTCCATCCTGCACCTGCCTCAATATTAACAATTATTGCTGATAGTTCATTACATAATTTTAGGCACATAACTCAAAAAGAGTTCAACAAATCATATGGCATTGCTGTAAGAAAACTTTCTCCCTTTCTATTTCTATTATTTATTTGAACAAGATTTCTGTTTCTGTAGCCATAAAAATTATGATGGAATTTATGCTGAATTTTATAAATTATAGAAATAAATAACATTAATTATAACTGTTTGATATAATTTTAAAAATATAATTCATTTCATAAGAAATCCTTTTTCAATAAAATGGATTTACATAACATAAAATTTACATCTAATAATTATACACCAACATTTCAATATAATTTTGTTATTTTGCTTGCTACTGCACTAGTAAAAGTATAATCAAAACTAACTCTACAAGGTTTTTTGTCATCTAGAATGAAAAATTAGCATTAAACAACAATTTAAATGGAAGTTTAAAAAAGTTACAGACTTTTCTTCTTCAGACTGGAATCAGCTATTTATCTAAGGAGCCCTGATCCTCTTTGTAGAGAATGGTACTTAGAAACCAAGATCTCAGCACTTAGTGAATTATTGCTTCTAGGGTGTCATTGCTTTTAGATTCTTGGAATACACAGAAGCCTTAACCAAAGGATCAAAGTGCATCTTATGAAAAATGGAACAAATTGATATCCTTCTTCCTTGATATAATGTATTAAGAATAATTTTTAAATGCCTAAGTCTAATTGTTCTAGATTTATTGTTACTGCAATTTTTAATGTGTAACAAATAAAATATTCATAATCACAATGAAATGGTGGTATTTATAAAAAAAATAAAGTGTATAGTTTTATTGGAAAAAGCCTCTCTTAATTAAATGGATTGGACTCTCAAAAATCATAGCATGTAACATTCAATCATAATTGAATGTTAACTATTATAAAACATTAGAAAAACCAAAATTCAGAGGTCTTTTACAAAATAATTGCCATGCACTCTTCAAAAATACTACTATATTCAAAAACAAAGAAATATAGCAGAACTATTTCAGATTAAATGAGACTAAAAAGCTATGGCAATTAAATAAAATGATATTGCATAGTAGACCAGGTGACAGTTGGGGCGGCAGAAAAGAATGTTTGCATGTTCTCAATGTATCTTTCCACAAATTACTTAAATGCAAAAGGAAAAGCCATAAATTTACACAGTAGAGAAACCCGGTAGACATTAACCAAGTGAGCAAAGCAGTGCATAATCTGGGGTTTTCTTTTGCTATAGAGGCTATTATTGAGGAAATTAGTAAAATATTATTAAGGTTTGTAGATTAAATAAGAATATTGTACCCACCTTAATCTGATATTGTAAATTTTCTTCTGATTTTCATAAGTGTACTGTGGTTATAAAAGAGGGGAGGGGAGAGTGGGATAATGGGGGAAGTAGGGGAAAGGCCATTAAGAGCATGTATGAAGGACACATGGACAAAGCTAAAGCGGGTGGGTTCGAGGGTGGGAGGCGGGGAGGGGTGGGGCAAGGGGCCATGTGGGGTGACAATGGAGACAACTGTACTTGAACAACAATTAAAAAAATAAAAATAAATAGAAAACGCAAACAGTAAATATTTGCCTCTTTTAAAGAAACTATTTGGGAGAAAATAAACCTTATGTCTTCAGTTTAACTCTTAGATGATTGAGAAATGAAAATATCTGCACGAGAATATATACAATTAAAAACAATGTAAATGTACATTAATTCTCTACTCTTTTGATAAAGGGCCAAAGATATTCCTTTTTGATTGGCTTCACTGACTGCAGTCCTACCTCCCTGTTCTTGAATAATCTTGTATCTGCCAAGTGTTTTCTAAGATAACCAGTTTTAGACTTTTTCAAATAGAATCAGAGGTAAAGAAATTTATCAAACAATCTGTAGGTAGGATCTGTCTAGATTTTTAGGATTTTTAGCCCATCTAATTGGATTCTTATTCACATTTTAACACAAAAACATGTTTTTATTGACTTGCTTTTTCAAAATGCTCCATATTTATAGAAACAATTCACTTAAAAAAATTTATTGTTGTTCAGTCACAATTGTCCTGCCTTTTTCCCCATTGCTCATCCCAACCCTGTGCCCCCCACTCCCACAGTCAATCGCCCCCATTGTCTGTGCCCATGAGTTCTCTATTCCTGTTCCTTTCCTTGCCCCTTCCCTTTCTTTCCCCTGTTATCTCCCTTGCTCCTCCCCTGTGGTCACTGTCAGTTTGTTCTTTATTTCCAAGTCTCTGGTTCTATTTCACTCATTTGTTTGTTTTGTTGATTAGGTTCCACTTATAGGTGAGATTATATGATATTTGCCTTTCACCACCTGGTT
This sequence comes from Glossophaga mutica, assembly GCA_039655065.1. Taxonomy (NCBI): domain Eukaryota; kingdom Metazoa; phylum Chordata; class Mammalia; order Chiroptera; family Phyllostomidae; genus Glossophaga; species Glossophaga mutica. The sequence goes on along the minus strand of CM077304.1, from coordinate 22,439,114 downwards.
TATTTCATTTAGCATAATGCTCTCCAGTACCATCCATGCTGTTGCTGAGGGTAGGGGCTCCTTTCTTTCTGCTGCATAGTATTCCATTGTGTAAATGTTTCTGTTTTTTGATCCACTCTTTTACTGAAGGACACTTAAGCTGTTTCCAGCTCTTGGCTATTGTAAATAAGGGTGCTATGAACATCAGGGTGCATACATTCCTTTCAGTTGGTGATTCAGGATTCTTAAGGTATAGTCCCAGCAGTGGGATCACTGGATCGAAAGACAGTTCCATTTTTAGTTTTTTGAGGAAATTCCATACTGTTTTCCACAGTGGCTGCACCAGTCTGCCTTCCCACTGATAGCACACTGGGGTTCCTTTTTCTCCACAACTTCACCAGCACTTTTTTTTGGTGTTGTTTATTTATTAATGATGGTCATTCTGACCAGTATGAAACAATATCTCATTGTGGTTTTAATTTACATCTCTCTGATGGCTAGTGATGCTGAACATCTTTTCATATGCCTGGAAAGAACAAACAAATGGAACTTCAATATAAAAAGTTTCTGAAAACAAAAAAAGGCTTGTGCACAGCCAAAGAAAACATTAGCACAATGAAAAGGGGACCAACCCTATGGGAAACTATATTTGTCAATAATACATCAGACAAAGGTTTGATCTCCAAAATGTATAAAGAACTCACACAACTCCACTCCAGGAAGGCAAACAATCCCATTAAAAAATGGGCAAAGAACCTGAACAGACACTTCTCCAAGGACGACATACAGAGTGTCTACACAAATAACTTTTGAAAGGAGCTCCCAAAGATTACTAGTGATGGTAATTTCAAAATTAAGATGTTTCAAAAAGTGCAGTGCTACATGGCTCCTTCCATCACCCCAAAACAAATGTTAATACCAATATACAGCATCGCTTGCTCAATGTAATAGACAGACGGATATGAATTATAGTAACTAGGACATCTGACATAACTGATTAAGAAAAGTCATAATTGACTAATTAGTCTACTGAAAAAAGTGTCAAGAAATTTTCTAAGTACTTACAATAGATCAGAAAACAAATTCCCTTCCCATTAGAAAGCAAATATTCAGATGTGGCAAGGAGGGAAAGGGAAAGACTGACACCCATAAAGAAAATAAGCCAAATAAATAAGTAAATTATACTGTATGTTAGAAAGTGAAAATTCTGTAGGGAAAAAGAAAATGAACACAGCAGTGGAGATGTAAGCATGACAAATTATTTTTAAAAATAATTACAGGAAGGACTCACTGAGAAGCTGAGTTGAGATTGGAAGCAGATGAGAGAATTAACGTTCTAGACAAAGGGAACAGGCAGTACAGTGGCCCCAAGGCAGGACAAGGTGTGGTGTGCTTGAGGAACAGCAAGAGGGCCACTATAGGTGGAGATTAATCACCAGAGAAAGAGTCAAAGTAGAGTGAGAAATGTAAGGAGAGTGGTAGTGGTGGGTGCTGGTTAGTCCCTTATAGACCACTCTAAGTAATTCAGCTTTTACTCTGAGTGAGATAGGGAGCCTTTGGAGAACAAACTTTTTTAAAAAATTATTTTATTGTTGTTCAGTTACAGTTGTCTGCATTTACTTCCTACTACTCCCCCACAACTCCAGCCAAACTCACCTCCCTCTCTTGCTTCCACCCTCCCCCTTAGTTTTGTCCATGTGTCCTTTATATTTGTTCCTGAAAACCCTTCCTCTCTTCCCTCCATTATCCCCTCCCTCCTCCCCTCTGGTTACTGTCAGATTGTTCTTAATTTCAATGTCTCTTGTTATATTTTGCTTGCTTGTTTGTTTTGTTGATTAGGTTCCAGTTAAAGGTGAAATCATATGGTATTTGTCCCTTACCGCTTGGCTTATTTCACTTAGCATAATGCTCTCTGGTTCCACCCATGCTGTCACAAAGGGTAGGAGCTCCTTTCTCTCTGCTGCATAGTATTCCATCATGTAAATGTACCATACTTTTTTGATCCATTCACTTACTGATGGGCACTTAGATTTCTATAAACAGATGATGTAATCTGACTTAAATTTTAAGAGATTTACTCTAGTTATCTTGTTGAAATAGAAACTTGGGAATGGTAAAGGGAGTTGGGAGGCTGAGGTAAGAGTCTACACATTGGTTGATGATGATGATAACAGACATAAATATACTTCCAAAGTAATGCAAATAGGATGTCCCAAAGAACTGGATATGAGATGTGAGAGAAAGAGAAGAATTAATGATCCCAAACATTTTGATCAAAAGAACTAAAAATTGGTGGTGTTTCCATAAACATTCCTTTCACATGACAGTGAAAACCTAGACTCTATGTTGGTAATCGATGGATTTTCCCTATTTACATCTTGTAATGTCTAAAAATACATAGATTAAGAATGTTTCACTGAAAGATTTTAGTGACTATTTCAGATTGCCTTTTTAAATTTACTTTATGCAGTTGGCAGTGCACAAAGAATTAGAACTGAGCTCAAATCTGAATTAAAACCAGTCCCCAGAAATATTTTATTCAGACTTATACAACAGTCCATCTTGGCATATTTCCTAAGTGGCTGTTCATACTGATTTTCTAATATTTTCCAGCATCAAAGTCAAGTTCTTGATTTAGTGATCAACATAATGAATGTCATTTGTCTTGATCATAAAAACTGTTAAAATAATTACAATAATTTACCTTTGTTTAATAAAGTCTCTTTAGCCTCCCCATAACATTGTTCCTTTTTATCAACTGATCTGTGGTGGTTACTTCTGGGGTACTTTTTTCCTGTGTATTTGTAAATTGACTTGATTGACAGGTCATGAACCATGCGAATGATTTTTTTTTTTTATCAATACTTGCAGATTTTCACTTTCTGTTTCAGTATTCTCTCTATAATATCAGACCCTTGACAACTGACTTTCCAAGAATAATCTTTCATATAGAGCTTTAAAACATAATGAAACTTGTGTGTTGGCAATTGCAGTCATGTGTAAGATCCTTCAAACCTTCTCCCTCTCTAGTTGCATGTCAGAAAACGTGGCAATAATCAATACCAGTATTCCAGTATCATCCTCATCTATTAGTCAAGTTCATGTGCCTCTTTATTCCAGTGTCTTTGAACGATAGTCTCCTCTCTAGGTGCACCACCCCTGCTTTAACTCACTCTATCTTGAACTACTTGTAAAGTTAATACAGCAAAAATTGCTGATATAAAAGTTGTCTGTAGTTATTTCAACATTCTAGGAATCATAGAAGCCATTTTTAGGGGCTCATTTGTTTGAAAAAAGACAATTATTTACTCTTTGATTGTGAAAGCTAAAGACACTTAGCTAAAACTAGTCAGAAAAGTTCTGGAAATAAAGCAAAAGAATTCTCTTCAATGGGTGTCAAGATTATATTTGCATAAGTGATGATGAATTTTTATTACTTTACTTTCTTACTAGAGGAGGCCTGGAACCTAGCAGAAAAGTAATATTAGAGACAGACCTCTGATCTGAGAAGAAACAAATTCCAGAAACATGGCAGAATGTTGGGAAAACCCTTTGGCGGGGTTGGATTAATGGACACAAGGGTAAGCACTTGCTGATACACAATTTAAACTTTTCTTTTTTGTTTTCCTAATGATTTCTTTAAATTTTTATTAAGAATTATTAGCAATAATGTCAGGAAGAAGCATGGACAAGAGAACAGAGGTGACTCTGAAAAGGTAGACAGGGTAGTTTAAGAAGTAATCAAGAAACATCCGTTGGAGTGTTTCAGAAATTTTAGGCAAAAGGATTGAATTCCTTGCAGGACTACAGGTAAGGCTCAATTAAAGATGTTTGAGCATTACAACAAATATTGATTTTAGATGTGTAGAGATTTTGTGCCCACTTGAAATAAATATTCTTCTTTTCATATTGTTTTTTGCTCTCTTTCTGAGTTTTCTTTTTCTAATTTTATTTTAATTGTTGTTCATGTACAGTTTTCTGTCTTTTACCCTGCCCCCAGCCCTCCCCACCTCCCTCCCATTTCCACCCCCCATAATTTTTGTCCATATGTCCTTTATACTTGTTCCTGTAAAACCTTCCCCTTTTCCCCTGAAATTCCCTCCCCTCTCCCCTCTGGTCACTGTCAGCCTGTTCTCTATTTCAGTATCTTTGGTTATATTTTACTTGTTTGTTTGTTTTGTTGTTTAGGTTCCTGTTAAAGGTGAGATCATATGGTATTTGTCTTTCACTGCCTGGCTTATTTCACTTAACATAATAATGGTCTCCAGTTCCATCCATGCTGTCACAAAGGGTAGGAGCTCCTTCTTTCTTTCTGCTGCATAGAATTCCATTGTGTAAATGTACCATAGTTTTTGATCCATTCATTTACTGATGGGCACCTAGGTTGCTTCCAACACTTGGCTATTGTAAATTGTGCTGCTATGAACATAGGGGTGCATAGGTTCTTTTGGATTGGTGTTTCAGGGTTCTTAGGATATAATCCAAGCAGTGGAATTACTGGGTCAAAAGGTAGATTCATTTTTAGTTTTCTTAAAAAATTCCATACTGCTTTTCATAGTGGTTGTACCAGTCTGCACTCCCACCAACAGTGCACTAGGGTCCCCTTTTCTCCACAACCTCTCCAACACTTGTTGTTTGTTGCTTTGTTTATGATGGCCATTCTGACTGGTGTCAAGTGGTATCTCATTGTGGTTTTAATTTGCATCTCTCTGATAGCTAGTGATATTGAGCACCTTTTCATGTATCTCTGGATCCTCCGTATGTCCTCCTTGGAGAAGCATCTGTTCAAGTCCTATGCCCATTTTTTAATTGGGTTGCTTGTCTTCTTAGAGTAGAGTTGTGTGAGTTCTTTATATAGTTTGGAGATTAAACCCTTGTCTAAAGTATCATTGGCAAATATGTTATCATTGGCAAATATGTTTCCCATACAGTTGATTGTCTTTTTATTTTAATACTGTTTTCTTTAGCCGTGCAGAAGTTTTTATTTTGATGAGATCCCATTTGTTTATTCTTTCCTTCATGTCCCTTGCTCTAGGGGACATACCAGTGAAAATACTGCTATAGATGTTCTAAATTTATTGGCAACTTTCTTTTCTTATTGGACACATGCTTTTTTCGAATTTGTCACTATTTTAAATAACTGCATATTTATATTTGCATATGTTCACTTGTTTCTTTAGGATCTATGCCTATGAGTAAATTCTTAAGTGCTTTAGACTTAAGGATTTAATTGTAAACACATGGGTGAAGATCTGCATGGTGAAAATTTTTTACTCAATTCTTATTACAGATCTAAAAGGCTGAGGTTTTTCGGCAAGTAACCAACCAAGCATGATGTTCCTGGTTTTGCAAACAGCTGCTTTCAAAAAGGGAAGAACATTTCACTCCTAAAATAATCCATTTATGAAAATATTCATCTTTATGCTGACAAAATATAAGTCAATCTTACACAGAGCTCACATACCACTTTTAGAATTTAAAGAAAAATAAGTTTGGTTGTTATCTAACATTACTTTTTCTTTCTGGAGAGAAAATAAGGAAAGATTCTCTTTACCATAAATAAGTGACAATATCCTTAAGCTGGGAGCACTAAGAATAAGAATAGATACAAATATCTCAGAAACCCACCAAATTATATTGATCATTTGTACAAGTACTTTTCTAAGGATTTAAGTCTTGCTTGGAGTTCAGATGTTCTCTTCTTTTCAACTTCTTCGGCCTAAATAAAAGATTCTGGACTCTGGGATTGTGTTGTTCATGAGGGAAAGTCACCGTGTAATTTGTTATTCTTAACTCAAGGTTTTCTGGAAATTTTTTGAAGAGTTCAAAGAGTTTTCTAACTCTGAGGTAGAATATGTTTAAAATTTTTTATTGATTGATTTTTAGAGAGTGAGAGAGAGAAACATCAATTTGTTGTTCCACTTACTTATGCATTCATTGGTTGATTCTTGTATGCACCCTGACCGAGGATCGAGCCCACAACCTTGGTATATCCAGATGACGCTATAACCAACTGAGCTACCCAGCCAGGGCAGCATATATTTAAATGGAAAGGAAAATGGGCATGGAGTCAAAACATTACCATTTGGATCCTGGTTTTTCTACATAATGAACGGTGCTGGGTAAGCCACTTAACTTATTTACGCCTGAGCAATCTTATCTGTAAGAGGAAGAAATCTTTCTTTCACAAGGTAGCTGGCAAAATTCAATGAGGCAGCATGCCTGAAAACTTACAGCACATTACTGGAATGAAGAATTGGGTCATCTGCAATTGTTAGTGGGCAAGATTGGCTTGACTTTCACAAAAGCCTTGGTTTCCTTCTCTTTCTTCTTTACATGTCGGAAAGTCAGTATTTTCTATTTCTCTTTGTCCCTGGAATATGTTTTCCTTCTGTATGTTTAGTATCTGACTTTTAAGTATCTTTTTCTTATAATTTTTAAAAGATTTAATTTTTTCTATTTTGATACCCACTTTCCAGACCTTATGATTTTGCAGGCTGTAAAAGGGTTTCTGTGTTGTCTGCTTTCTCTTCTTGATATCCTACTCTATAACCCACTCACACTGCCATTCTTGCTTTCTTGTGTATGTATAGCACCAGCATATTTTGATCAACAAAAGAAAGTGTCCTCTTTCCTGACTTCTTGTCTGATAGTTAAACTGCACTTCACACCTACCTCATAACCTACATTTCTGTTTTCGATTCTCAGAAAAGCACTTGTTCTGTCCTATGTCCTAAGTTATCTCTCTTATTAGGTCACCCTGCTATTTTCTCCCACTTTAGTCATTCTCGTTTCTTCACTATTTACTGGACATAATTTTAAAATGACTTACTTTTGTATTCTTCTATTTGTTTCTTTTAACTTGAAATCATATATGCCTTAATGTAAAATGGATTGAAAATTGAACTTGTTTGCAACTTGGCCATGAAACAATCCAGATGCAAAAAAACTAAAGCATCTAATTCAAGAGACACTTTGGAATGCAATGTGACCATCATTTGGGAGAGCCTTAGGGAGCAACTAAGATGTTCAGCTCAAACATTTTTCACTTCTTTCATTTTATTACTTATTTACTCATATAATTATTGAAAATAGGGTTATCTGACAATATTGAACTGGAATTTGTTTTGAATTCCCAAGTAGAGTACTAATTTAATAAGTTCTCATATTTTTAATGCTCTCATCTGATTTTGTATACAAAGCTCATGACATTGTTTGGAATTGTTAAGCCATAAATTAGAGAGCAAATTCTTTGAGGGCAGGAATCATACTTATTTTCTTCCTTGTGCTTATCACAGTTTCTGGCATGCACGAAGTTTCACCAAGTGAATTACAGAATGAAATGACTAATAGATCCATTTAATGAAACTTTTCCTCATAGCATTCTCAGACATTATCTTAGATCAAGACTCAAATGAAAGATTGTATGAAAAATCTTTTAAACAAAATACTGTATTCATTTTATAAATATGAATATATAAATCATATTTATATATGATTTAGTATATATAATATATCATATTTTATATATGATCATTTATATGTGATCATATTTGTATATGATTTTTATATATAATATTTATATATATTTATCAATATAAATATATTCAGTAAACATATTTTCATTTAGTGCTTAAAATTATGTGCCAGATTGATAAAATTATTGACATATGGAGTGGTTTTAGCTTTATACATGAATTGTTTTGTAAAATTAAATTTTGTTTTTGATCATTTTATTCTGGGGTTCATATTCTACATGCCTACTGATATTTTCTACCCTTTGCAATTTTCCTTGCAGACCTAATGACACAGTTCTACATTCCTCTGTATTTTATTCCAAACTCTTGACTTTTTAGAAACTATGCTTTTTTTTTTTTTTTTACCTTCTCTAAAAGTTTCACATGCTATTAGCAACTTACTTGGTAAAGAAATTCTGTTGGATTATTAACAGGTACTAATGATCTCATGTTATTACTCTGTGATATAATATTTGTATTTTTATCTTAAAATCAGCTCAAGGTTTTTTCCTATAATATTTCCTATTTTAGATATAGTTTTCCCCAAAGTCAAGTTGCTTTCTGCACACCTTTGTTCTGTCCAGAAAAAGTCCAGCCATTGTTAATACAATGAGAACAGTTTGCAAGACATTGATGTAACCGAGGAGAGTGGATTGGAATGCACATGGACTGAATGAGACTTCACTGTACTAGTCAGGGAGGCGGTAGATGCCATTGAGTGAGCATGTGCACTCCCATTCAAAATGACTGAGCAAGTAGAGCAATGGATCTGCATCATATTTTGTGTTAAACTTAACATTCCTCCCCAGAAAAGATTGGGATGATTCAGAATGCTTTTGGGGTTGATGCAATGAATGCAGTACAAATAAAAGTGTGGCACAAACACTTCAAAGTTGGTCCAGAATCTGTTGAAAGTGATCCACATCTTGAAGGCCTGTAACAAGCAGAACACCTGAGAATGCTGAATGTATACAGGCTGCAATCAACAAAGTTCAGTGACTTGATAGTGCGAGAACTAGAAGCTGATCTGAGGATTCCAAAAATGACTGTGCCTGAGATTTTGACGAAAGATCTTGGCGTGAAATGTGTTGTGGCAAAATTTATTCTGTGGCTTCTGCTACCAGAGCAGAAGGAACATCATGCTGCAGTTGCTAATGACTTGATTCAAACTGCTACCAATGAACCAGATTTCCTCAAGAAGCTCATAACCAAAGATGAATCACGGATCTATGGCTATGATCTCATCCCAATGGAATTTGTCTGGTTCTCCACGCCTGAAGAAGGCACAGCAAATTTGCAGCAAGACCAAGACCATATTAACTGTGTTTTTTGATTGGGAAGGTGTTGTCCACCATAAATAAGTACACTCCTCCAGGCCAAACAGTAAGGAGACTACTTCAATGTTTTTCATTGGTTTAGAGTTTCAACATGACTAAAACAGCTGCAGCTATGGGCAATGGGTGATTGGCAAGCTGATCACAACAACGCATCTTGAGCAGAGGTTTTGGTGAAACATCAAATCACCCAGATGACTCAGCCTCACCACACCCCAGATTTGGCACCCTGTGACTTCTGACTTTTCCCAAAACTAAAATCACCTTTGGAAGAGGGGAGATTTCAAACCACTGATGAGATTCAGGAAAATACAATGGGGCAGCTGATAATGATTCCAACAAAGGATTTTGCAGAGTGTTTTGAACAGTGGAAGAGACACTGGAAGAACTGTGAGGTCTCAAGGTGCCTACTTTGGAGGAGACCGAAGCATCATTGTTCTGTATGCAATGTCTCTTGTATCTTGTATCTTCTTCAGTAATTGTATCTGTTTTTCATAGTATATGGTTGAATACTTCTGGGCAGGCCTCCTTGTGTCAATTTGGCTAGGCCATGCATGGTACCCAGATATTTGGTCAAACACTAACTAGTCTAGATGTTACTGTGAAAGTACTTTTTAGATGAGATTTAAACCAGTAGATTTAAGGAGAGCAGATTATCTTCCATAATGTGAGTGGGCCTTAATCAATCAGCTGGAAAGCTTAAGAGAAAAAATACCGAGGTTCTGCAAAGGAAGAGGGAATTCAGCCTCCACACTCCAGACTCCAGCTGCAGCATCAGCTCTTCCCTAGGTCTCCAGCCTGGGAGACCTCCAGCTAGGTCTCCTCTCTCTCTCTCTCTCTCTCTCTCTCTCTCTCTCTCTCTCTCTCTCTGTCTCTCGCTCTCTCTGCTGGTTCTATTTCCCTAACACATCAAGTAATATAGTAGGATGCATTAGTTGATCAGATGGCCTGTGGAGACAAACAACTGTTGGAATTTTAGATCTGATATTTATCTGTTGTATGACTTGAGAAACTTATTCAATATGTGACTTAACTTCTCATCTGTAAATCGGGGGTGATAGTAACACTTACTTTAGAAGATTTTATTTTATATATTCTTAGATTTTTATTATGCAAACTAGAAGTAAAACTAGGTATCTTTCAAAGAGCATCAAAGCAAAGGAACATGAATAGAGGACTCATGGATGCGTACAATGGGGGAGATTGACTGTGGGACTTGAGGGGGGAGGGTTGGGATGAGCAATGGGGAAAAAGGCCAGACAACTGTAACTGAACAACAGTATAAAATTGTTAGTACATAATCAGTATTATTTTATTTGTATCTCTTCCATTAACAAACTCCCAAACTAGATTGTATTAAAGCAATTACCAGATATCATGCCGTTTAATATTTAAATATTTCAGTACACGAATCTTACAGATAAAGACTTTCTGTGCTTAATACAATCACAACATCATTATAGCTCCTGTGTTAGTTTTCTCTTGATATGCAACAGATTACCACACATTTACCAGTTTAAACTGAAAGTTATTTAATACTCATCCTCCATGGGTTGGGAGCATGAGCACTGATTAACTAGGTCTTCTGTTCAGGGTCTCATGGCATATAATTTAGGTGTTTGCCAGACTACACACATTTCTGGAGCTGAGGTTCCTCCTGTGAACTTATGTTGTTAGTACAATTCACTTACTTGTGATTATAGGACCGAGGTCATTGCTTTATTGCTAGCTTTCACCCAGGGCTGCTCTAAGCTCCTGCATTTTCTTGCCATCATGTACTCTCATATAGACTTTGAAGACATGGAAGTTTAATTCTTCAGAGCCAATAGGACTTCTCTCTCCCTTCAAGAAAGGCCAGTGCCCTTTATAAGGTCTTATACCTGACTTATAAGTCATGCCCTCCTGTGATAATCTCTCTTTTCATGAACTCAAAATTAACTAACTGGGGACTCTTTTTTTGTCTTCAAAATCCCTTCATCTTGCAATGTAATAAAACTTAACCATGGAAGTGATATCCCATAATATTCACAGGCCTGACTCACGTTCATGGAGGGAATTACATGAACCATGCACACCAGGGGCAGGAATCGTGGGAGCCATTTTAGAATTCTGTCTACCACAATGCCTAACAAAATTATCAATAACTTCTTAATATTTCTATTATCTAGTCACCATTAAAATGTCTTCTTATTTATTTATTTATTTTGATTGGTTAGAATCAGAATCAGAAAAAAGAACACAATTGTATTTGGTTAAAATATCTCGATGTCTCTTGAATCTCTTAATCATTAGATCCCCTTTACTTCATTTATTTTCTCTTTGCCATTTATTTGTTAGGAAAAATGGGTCATGGTTTTGTATAATATCTCATACTCTGGGTTTTTTCTGTTTACATTTACATCATGTCATTTAACATGTTCCATTATTTTATGAAGTTATTTTAAAATCTAAATATATGTTAGGTGCTTAGAAACCCACAATAATGGCTATATGTGTTTGTTATTATTATGCAAAACACTTGAGACAAGAATTGATACAAAGTCTGGGTAAATAAAATTTTTTTCCATCCTCATCCCCATAATATTTCTTCATATACAAGATAACATTTGAAACTAAGTTAACTCTAGTAGATTTTTGGACAATTGGTGTCCACATTTTGAATCATGTTTTGGTGTTTTAACATCTTACACTGATAATTTGGACTATTTTCAATGTATTTCGCAGCTCCAAACTGTAATTTATTCGCCTATCAATACCCACCTAATGGAATCAGTTAGTCCAAATGATTCCTTCTCAGTAATAATAGTAAATAAATAGCTCCCCTCAAATTTAAATTGTGAGGTATATTGGAGGTTATTTTATACTTTTTAGTTATGTACTTGTACAGCTGAAATTAGAATCCAGTTATCCTGAGTGTTTAAATTATGTTTTTGCAAAATTATAACTATTTAGAATTGATAGCTTTTGTCCTGGTACAAAGTATATTAACTTTGTAGAGTTTCATTAACTTTTTCTTATATTTTCTTTCAGGAAATAATCATATGTGTCAAAATGACTGGTTGTTGAACCAAGGGAAGTGTTATAAGTTTTTGACTTCTTCTAGAACTTGGAATGAGAGTCAACGTGATTGCACAAAGCTCCAGGCACATTTGCCAGTGACTCTCACTGTGAAAGAGCTGATGAGGAATCAAACATGGGGTCTGAGTGCTCCAGGAGGAGTTGCTAGGTGCAGTTCTAACATGTGTGGGTAGCTTATAGTCATCAGTTTGAACGTTCATTAGCCCTAATATAATTACTATTGTTTATGATAAGAAGCCTATTATTTAGGAAAGAAATAATTATTTACTTCTTCATTAATGCCTGGCACAGTGCCTAACTCTGTAGAAGGCATTGGCATGTTTTTGAGTAAATGAGTGAACTATTCCTTCTGTAGGAATTCATACAGAAGAGTTTAAAACCTGGTCAGCCTATTTGGGTTGGACTAATTATACATTGTGCCCCTAGGAAAGCAATGGATGTGGATAAATGAACACCCTTTTGTGGAACAAAAAAAGTAAGTAGTTTTTTGAGGGAGAGAAATGGTATAATGATGCTGTTTTATTTATTTAAAAAAGTATTTTTAATTAAGCTGCCTTGTTTTCCAAGGATTTTTGTAATCTTTCTTCCATTTTGCCTCTTCTTTTAAAAATTATCTTCTTTGTTTCTACCTTTCTTTTTCTTCTCCTATTTCCTTCCTTCCTTCCTTCCTTCCTTCCTTCCTTCCTTCCTCTTTCTTTCTTTGTTTCTCTTTCTTTCTTTCTTTGGTTCTTTCTTTGTTTCTTTCTTTCTCTTTCTTTTCTTCTTTCTTTCTTTCTTTCTTTCTTTCTTTCTCTTTCTTTCTCCTTTCTTAACATTCAGTAACATTGAGAATGAGGTTAGAAAATATTCATTATGGCATTTGGAAATTATTGTCAAAAACCAATTTTAAAAAATTTTAAGCTGACTTGAATCTTATTAAAATAATTTGAAGCAAATAGTTTCTATATAGTAAGTGAAAAAATAAAATTCACTTACAAATAAAAGCACCCAGAATATGTAAAAATATCCCTTGAGCTGATATCAGGAAGTATGAATTTAAAACTTTGCCCTTACAAAATTCTCCAAAACCTGTTGATATCAATTCATTTATTTGTATGAAAAGAAGAATGAAACCTTCCTCACAATGTTCTTGTGTGAACAACATAACGTAATAGGTGGAAGAGTGCTTTAAAATTCCTAAGTGCCATGTACATTTTCCTGTTCTCCTCAGTGCTCTCATTTGCCTTACACGTCACACTATTAGAGCACCTGAGACCTGGCAAGTTAGAGCAAAGGTCATAGTGTGACCATCCATGTCAGTCTAGATATTTATACTTCTGTTATCCATTATCTTTCATGAATATAAAACAAAAGCATGAAGTACTATTCAATTTTTTGGACCTATTTTGATGGTAGTCTTTGAAAAAATTAATAAGAAATATGTAGGCTATTTTTTTTTATTTGAAAACCAAGATATTGTTAGGGCAGCACATCTCTTTCTAAAAGACTTTAATTAATTATTTAACAAAAATGATGTTCAGATGGCTACAATAGTGTTTTTAAACAATATTTATTTTAAACAATAATTTGTAACTAAAACAATAGTTAAGAAAATAGATTTCTTGTAAAATATTCTGTCCACACATTTTCCTAACCCTATCACACCATAGAAGTTAGACAAGGAAGTTGTCATCTTCACAGTTTTAACTTTGACTTTGAAAAGAAATTCTTTCCTAGATTACTGCTTTGTAATTGCCTTTGGTATAAGATATTTTTCACCATGCAGTCTTTACCAAAACTTTCATTTTAACATCAATTACCTTTTAAAGAAAATTATTTATGTTGCTATGTGGAAAATTAATATATGGGAAGCAAAGTTGAAACTGAAGTTTAGTTAGAAGACAATGACCAGAGATAAGGGAGAGGTACCAGTAGCACGAGCTAGAAGTGAATGAATATGAGAACTTACCTAGTGATAGAATTCCCAGAACTTGCTGATACATAGAAGGCAAGAGTTAAGAGGGAAGGAAAGAGACGGGGATGCTTCTAGTCTCGAAGTTGGAAGCTCTATATTGATGTTACTCAGAGACATTTGGGTAGGTGTGAGGGTGAGAGGAAGGCTTGGAGGGCAAGCGAATCAAGAGTGACCAACTACAATCATTGGCAAAAATAAAAGCGTCCAAGGGTTTGTTGAAAACCTCTGCAACGTTTTGGCTGCTGAGGAGTTACCTACACAAGTCTGGCTGGAGAAAACTTTAATAAATGCAACTATTATTATAAGATAAATCCTCTACAGTCTGCCCTTTATCTCCCAGCTTTCTGATAATTGGACCAACTGACAGCATGAGCTGTGCTGTCACAACAGGAAATCGAGTGAGTTCTGAAAACTGTGACTCCAATTTTTATGGCATTTGCCAGATGTTGCCTGAACAATAACAGAAAATCCAGGCAGTTAAATAAGAAAGTGGAAGAAATGTGTATGTACGGATGTTAACATCGACTATCCATTTTTTTAGAGGAATACAAATTTATATTTTTAATTCAAATATAAAATGTCCTAATATTTTACAAAGAAATGACTTCAAATGAAAACTATCATAATTTACTTTTAAACAAGAACACATAATTCCCTATTATTTGAATGTCTAAAAAATAATTAAATTTAATCTTTTCCTAATCCTGTCTATTCCTGTGTGTCCTATTCCTTGGTTCTCTTTCTCAGCGTTTGGCAAAGTAATAGGCCAGGCAAACAGATACAAATATGCCATTCTTTTTCTTTATGGTGGGCCTTTACCCCAAGTTGATTGTTTTCAACTTTTATCAAAAATAAATCAAACTTTCAACAGGTAATAAAACTATTCAGATGTTGTGAGCATAAAATATTTATTTAAAGTAATATATGATCATGAGGATACAAGAGTAGGGAGTACAGACAAAATACTGTAACATTTCAGGAGAGGGACTGACTGATAACTTCCCCCTGGGGAAATCAAGCTGCGGTGTCAAGAGCTTTGTCTTGACCCATGGGAAGTGGAGGGAAGGACAGGCTTTGCAGACAGAGGAAATGGCATGCACAAAGACACATGTAGTTTATTATTTATTCTGCCACTGGTTTGGAAATTTAATCCTAACTAGCTCCCAGAAAAGCAGGCAATTTTGTGCTTATTCCCATTGGCAATGGGAGCACCGGTAAGCTGAAAAAATGTGCTCTTGCAACAACAGCCAGTAACTTACTGGCCCAGCAGGGGTTTGGTGGCTCCAGAATTCTTTTTAAAATATAATAAAATAATATATGATCTTGCTTTTAATGTGATTATAAAATTTATTCTCCTTATTCAAAATTTATTTTGAATATTACTTTGAGAACTGTCCTACTCCCTTAGTTTTCTAACTGAAATTCTATAAAAAGTAAAGTTTCTTATTTTTCCTCTCATTTATTCAAAACACATTCATATTTTAAAATAAATGCAGCAGTTTGCAGCTACTATATAAGTGGGGTAGTTATTTAATGTCAAGAAGTTGCACGTAGTTCATTCTAAATCATCAGGAATTTATATCCTAGTAACTGTGAATCAAAGAAAAAAAGAATGAATTAGTTAAATTGCTAAGCAATTAACAACATTAACTTATAACCATGAACCAGTGATAAAAATAAAACTATATTATGAACCAAAATTTAATGCATGGATCTGTAATATACAATGGTGTCTAAAAATGATCATTTTCAAGTTTTCTCAGTTACAACATGATGCACACATGAGAATGCTTATATTGATTACATGCTGACATTTGCCAGGATTACTGACATTTGCAGTCACACAAAATGCCAAGTAAAAGCCAAGATGGATGGGGCTCATAAAACTCTCCTTGCATCATTTATCAGAAAATTTCACCTTCAATTAAGGAATTAAGCCTTCATTAAAGATATAAAAAGGTTCATGTGTATGTGTTGGCCCTGTAAGTCAAATTCTCCCTTTTTCTCCAGATTCTCTATCCTGATTACGTATCTACCTCTTCGCTTACACTCACATTCCTTTTGTACTCATGATTATGGTTATTTAGGAAGGGAAGTAAACCCAAGCTAATGTAACAAACACAGACTTAATATAATTTTTCAAATGCTCTGCAGAATTTGAATTTCATGACACACCCAGGCATATGTCATAAGCCTATCCTATTTCTTATCCTTACTTGTAAAATTAAATGTTTACAAAGACACATTGTTTGGTCACTTTTGATGTTATTCTAGTTTATGCTCCATAGTTTAAGCTTTGTAATTTTAATGTGTAAGTCTAATTATTTATTAGTGATTATTATTTATAGAGTTAGGTTCCTTCCTGGTGAATTTCCCCCTGTTTTTAGGATAAAGTTAAAGTCACTATGGTTAGTATTTTATAATATTTACACATATGGAGCACTTAATATTTCTCTAACTTATAAGCTCTAAGTCTCGGCCGACCTATCAGTACAGATCCATTTAAATTTGCTTTTTATAACTATCAATGCAGTCATAGGGCATCTAATTGTTTATTACTTTGGTCTTGTTTATAAAATTTTTCTGACTTGTGCTGATAATGGGTAATTATGTATTTTCAATTGATGAGGCTTTGCCTATAATCATTCATTCATTCATTCAACAATTTTTAGTTCTTTTTGTCACCAGACCAGTTCTGAGCTGAGTTGGCCCAGCCTTAGCACAGTCTGGGACCTTCAGGCTCTTGACTTATGCAGGAAAAAACTCAAAAACCAGTCTGAGTTAGAAGAAAAGCAAGTTTTATTTAGATAGAACTTGGGTTCCTGGAGATAGGATCAAAGGTTGAGCCTAGAACTGGCTATCCCAGAGTGGGTACAAGTGAACTCGTGAAACAGCATCAGCTCTTGGGATCTTAATCAGTTCTTGGGAACTCGTGAGACAGCATCAGCTCTTGGGATCTTAATTGTTGCAAGGGTAGGTTGTTTCTGAACTTGCTGGTGCCAAATTCTGACTGTCTGGGCAGGGCCTCAGACACACCACACAGATGTGTGGGAAGGTGCTTAGTTGGTCTGTGCTTTGTGCCCTGACTAGTCTCGGAAACCATTAGGCCAAGTGGCTGGCACCAGACCTGTGGCCTGCACGCAGAGCCACAACACATCTGCTGCAGTGGCCGGCAGCCACCCCATCCAGGCCCGGATGTTGCCTAGCTAGGAGCACAGTTGCCCTGGTGAGTTGGCGCAGAAGAGATGGGGAGCAAGGGCTGGACTGATGGGCAGAAGCCAAAGAGGGAAGAGCATGCACAGACCCCAAGGGATACTGGGAGCAGACCATGACCAGGATGTTACCTGAACTATCCCAAGGATGTTACATTTAAAGAGAAAGGGAGTTCTGGGTGTGGCCTAGGACCAATCTGGCCTGGCAGAGGTGGCAGGGTCATTTTTCTTTGGATATTTTTTTACAATGGAATGGATTTGGGGCAGATACTTGCCTTTATTTTAATTTTATATATTTTTTATTTTAGTTTTTAAATTATATTTTATTACGATATTATAATGGTACTGATTTTACTCCCTTTGCCCCCTTCCACCCAGCATGCCCTTCTCCCTCAGACAATCCCCCCAACATTGTTCATGTCTATGGGTCATACATATAAGTTCTTTGGCTTCTCCATTTCCTGTACTGTACTTTACAGCCCCATGCCTATTCTGTAACTACTTCTGTGCACTTACTTTTTTTAGACTTAAACTGAGCATGGAATTAGTTTTATTTTACATATGTATATATTATTATGTCAAGCATATTTTCTTTTTTCTAGGTACAATATCATCAGCTCAACTCCATTAATACGGCTTAACCAAAGCATACAGTTCTCAAAAAGACCCCTCAACATTAAATGCTATCATAAATTTTATTTATTTATTTATTTATTTATTTATTTATTTAAACTATAATAATCCTTCACATTTATTTAGCATGCAGTACACATCACAGTGTTTTGTGAGGCATTAAGTTGGTATGGAAATGCTTTTAAAATGATTTTTAGAATACAAAACCAATACCTACTACTGCCTTTCATTTCTACTTTGTATTATCATACTTAGTTCCTCTAATAAATTAAAAATCCCTTAAGGTTAACTTCTGTATCTTATTTATCTTTGTATTCTACAGAAATATTTTTACTTGGTAAGAGTTCAGTAAATTTATCTTCAACAAATGAATAGAAAATTCCATTTGCTTTGATGAACACTATTGAGTACATCTGTGCCTTCCTCTCTCTCGGCCTTCAAGATACAGTGAACCTTATGCCCACAGCTCCTGCTGTCATAAAGCTTACATTCCAGGGAATGAATAAAATACTAAGATTTCAACTTCTGGGGCTACTGCATATGCGATTCATTACTTCCCCCCCCTAACATTTTTTACTGTTGTTCACGTACACTTTTCTGCCTTTCCCCCCCCACCTTTCCTCATCACCCCAACCCTCCCCACCTCCGTCCCCTGTTTCTATGCCCCCCATTATTGTCCATGTGTCCTTTATACTTGTTGCTCTAAACCCTTCCCCTTTTCCCCTGAAATTCCCTCCCCCTCCCCTCTGGTGACTGTCAGCCTGTTCTCAATTTCAGTGTCTTTGGTTATATTATGCTTGTTTGTTTGTTTTGTTGATTAGGTTCCTGTTAAAGGTGAGATCATATGGTATTTGTCTTTCACTGCATGGCTTATTTCACTTAGCATGATGCTCTCCAGTTCCATCCATGCTGTCACAAAGGGTAGGAGCTCCTTCTTTCTTTCTGCTGCATAGAATTCCATTGTGTAAATGTACCATAGTTTTTTGCTCCATTCATTTACCGATGGGCACTTGGGTTGTTTCCAGCACTTGGCTATTATAAATTGTGCTGCTGTGAACATTGGAGTGCACAGGTTCTTTTGGATTGGTGTTTCAGAGTTCTTAGGATATAATCCTAGTAGTGGAATTGCCGGGTCAAAAAGCAGTTCCATTTTTAGTTTTCTGAGGAAATTCCATACTGTTTTCCACAGTGGTTGCACCAGTCTGCAATCCCTCCAACAGCGCACTAGGGTTCCCTTTTCTCTACAACTTCTCCAACACTTGTTTGTTGCTTTGTTTATGATGGCCATTCTAAATGGTGTGAAGTGGTGTCTCATTATGGTTTTAATTTGCATCTCTCTAATAGCTAGCAATACTGAGCATCTTTTCATGTGTCTCTGGACCCTCTGCATGTCCTCCTTGGAGAAGCATCTGTTCAAGTCCTTTGCCCATTTTTTAACTGGGTTGCTTGTCTTCTTAGAGTAGAGTTACCAGAAAGTTTTTGAAAAATATACTATTATTCTTTTTCCCTAATGTTCTTAATTCTAGTTTCGTTTCCTAGTTTAGTCTTCTTGTTTAGTGCAGTTTCTAGTTAATTTGTACTTCTTATTCCCTTCACCTCTTCACCCATCCTCTTCCTCCCTCCTCCCATCTGCAACCATCTGGTAACTAACTTCTTTTCTCTTGCTGCTTTTAAGAGTCTCTCTTTACCTTTAACCTTTGGAATTTTAATTATAATGTGTCTTTGAGTGGGCCTCTTTGCATCCATCATAATTGGGACTCTCTGTGCTTACTGGACTTGCATGTCTATATCCTTCAGCAAATTAGAGAAGTTTTCTTTCACTATAATTTCAGATAGATTTCCAATTTCTTGCTCCTTCTCTTCTCCTTCTGGCACCCCTGTGATTCAAATGTTGGACCTCTTAAAGTTGTCCCAGAGGCTTCTTATACTATCATTCTTCTTCTTCTTCTTCTTCTTGTTCTGTGTGGTTGTCTCTTGCTTCCTTTTGATCCAAATCATTGATGTGATTCTCAGCTTCATCCACTCTGCTGCTGCTTCCCTATAAATTATTTTTTATTTCAGTGAGTGTATCCTTTGTTACTAACTGGGTCTTTTTTATGCTACTGAGGTCCTAAGTTCCTCAAGCATCCATATAACCAGTGTTTTGAACTGTGTATCTGAGAGACTGCTTATCTCCATTTCGTTTGGCTCTTTTTCTAGAATTTTGATCTGTTCTTTCATTTGGGCCATGTTTCTTTGTCTCCTGGTTTTGGCAGCCTCCCTGTGTTTGTTCCTACATACTAGGTAGAGCTTCTTTGACTCTACCTAATAGATATCTATCTTTGACATCTTGGTAGTGTGGCCTAATCTAGTAGGTGTCCTGTAGGGTCCAGTGGCACTGCCTCTCCTGTCACCCAAGCTGGGTACTTGAGGTGTGCCCTTAGTGTGGGCTGAGTACACCTTCCTGTAGTGAAGCTTTGGTTGCTTTTGCAAATCAATGGGAGGGATTTATCCAGGCCAGTCAGCTGCAAGGACTGGCTGTGACCACTGACCACCATACTCTGCCCTCCGTGGAAGATCAGCTGTGCAGGGGCAGGGTGATGGTGCTCTGACTTGGTCTGTAGTTATCCACTGGGTGCACTGACCCTGGGGTTTTCTGGGGCAATACAGGCCAAGTTCAGCCCACACCTGTGTTTTCCCCGGGCCCACCCTGCCTGAGCTGTAAAGCAATCTTAGATGGCTGCTACTTGTCCTGGGCTTAGAGATTCCCATGAGAAGCCAACCTGTGAATCTAATCTGGCTGCTGCTAAGGCTCACTGAAGCCAGCTGTTGCTGGTTTCATAGGATTTAAGAGCCAAGACCGGCCATTCTTATGCAAAAGCAGCTTGGGTGGGCCTGTAACCTGGTGTGGCAGAGCCTCTGGGGTTCTCCAAAGTGGGTGAAACAGTGTTAGCCAGGTTGATGGAGTCTCAGATATAACACCAACTTGCTGGCTCTGTTGGGGGAGGGTTTAGAAAAGGGACTCTTCTTGCCTTGCAAACTGCTACTGTGGTGCTGGAGCTCAGAGGGCATGAGTCTGAGTGGGTGAGTCCATGTGTGGGTTCTTTAAGAGAAACTGCTTGGGGATCCAGCAGCCTCCTCCATGGACTCAATCCCCACTGGGCTGCAGCTAGAAATTGTGGGGGGTTATCCTCCTGGCACTGGAATCTTGGGCTGAGGGGCCTGTTTTGGGTCTGGGACTCCTCGTTCCTGAGATATCCACTCTGAACTTTTATACATGTGGGTGTGGGACCAGCCTGTTCCATGTCTGCACCCCTCCCAGTCTGGATGGATGTGGTATCTTTAATTCCGTAGTTGTCATATTTACATTCCACTAGATTTCGTGGTTAGACTACCATTCAGCTTGATTTTTGACGTTCCTGGGTGGTGGTTATTCTACATTTTAGTTGTAATTTTGATGTGGTTTTGTGAATAGGTGAGCCATGTCTGCTTATGCTGCCTTCTTGAGCAGAAGTCACCTTTATTTTAAATTGTATGATTGTTACAAAATATTCCTTTTCCTTTCCACTGAACTCTATCTCCAGAGTTTTACCTGTATGGCAATGAGCATTTGGACTCCCAGCTGGGTGGGTTTAGTAACGAATCTGTGTTTTCCTCTATTAAAATCTAGGTTTGCTGCAAATCCACTTCATATCAACAAATCCCCTGGAACTGGAGACTCCATCAGCATTCAGAAAAGCATAAAATCCATTCCCACTAATCTCAAACCTAAAAAAGAAAAATCAAAATTCATTTTGAATCTACTTCCAGATGTAATTAAAAATAAAATTAAGGATAGACTGACTTGAAATGTTTTGTACAAAACACTAGCTTCATACTCATATCGTCATATACTACACAAAAAATATCCAGTATGTTACAGGAACATAAGACTGAATGTAGGTATCTATTATTAGTGTAATCTGTAAACTTATTTAGAACAATAGGAAGAAAGATTGATATAAATAGACAGGGATAAATCAATGATATAAATATATCTTTAAATGTATCTATATTTACCTATATTTACTTCTATCTGTCTGTCTATCTATCTATCTACCTAGAACTGCAAAATTCAAAGATCTCTGAAATTTTTTTAAAAAGTAGTTTCCTCAGACTTACAGATACAGAAAACAGACTGATGGTTGACAGAGGGGAGGGGGTTTGGGTCTGGGGAAAAAAGGTGAAAGGATTAAAATACAATTTGGTAGTTATAATTGTCACAGAGCTGTAAACTGTAGCATAGAGAACATAGTCAATTGTTATTAATATTGTAATAACTATGTATGGGGTCAAGTGGGTACTGGAAATATTGGGGGAGGGCCTCTCAGTAAAGTACATGATTGTCTAACCAGTATGCTATACATCTAAAACTAATACAGAATAATACTGAATACAAACTGTAATTGAAGAATGTAACTAAATAAATAAATAGCAGTTTCCTGGCCTATTTTCAGCCAGAATTCCTTTGAAAGTAATGATTTCTATTTATTTGGTAGTTTTACAACACAATGAAATAAAGACCAAAATGACTAATTATAATAACGTTTTTATTAATTTGTTCTGTTGATGGCCAAAATTCCCCCTTATAATAAACTTAATTTGTCCTATCATACATATTTCAGTATTTATTTAATTTTTATCTCGCATGTAATGAAATATTAAGGCAGGAATACATGTATACAAAAGGAAAGTAGTACAGTTCTTGTAGGTAAATGGTTTTTAGTGAGGAAAAACATTCATTCAAGAAACCCTTACATAAATAAATAATACTGCTTTTGATAGATGTTTGGAAAGTTAAAGACAACTACATGGTCTCTATTTAAAGAAGAAAGATCTCATATAAATTCAAGTAGTTGGAAAAGGTGCAAGTAATTCTTGTGCTTTGGCTTGGGATTTGCAAAACAATTGAATTTGAATTAGCAATGAGGGGATTAGCAAGAGTCTAACCAAGAAAAAACAAAATGGGAAACAAATAAAAATAAAATGAAAGTTTTCACTGCCATTTAACAAGGTGGATGGAAGATGGGCTTTTCTAGGGTATGTTTCAGCGTCAAAGTGCACGTGTCACAGCTCCAAATGATTTAATTTTTTGTACAACTAATAAATCTTCCCCACTATATTTGAAACTCACCAATCATTGAATGTGTTGTCATTTGTCCACTTCCAAGACTCTTCTTGTTTTCTGTTCAGCCCAATCCAGTGCATAATCGTTCCCGTGTGCTTCTTCAAAAATTCCTTCCACAAAAGTCAGGGCATGATCTATTTAATATTTTGGAGCACACTGCTAAACATGATTTTCACCCCAGCCAGATTTCATAATTTACATCTTAATTTGTATGCCCTAATGCTTCTATGGCAAGAAACAGCACAGGTGTTTAGTTTTGCCTGGAAGAGTTTTACCCCTCTTTTACTTCTTAAACCCTCTGAGCTGCCCTGACTTGAATTATCTTTTAAGGTAACTTCAATGTCTTCCTTAGAAAATTGATGACAAAAACATTTGACTTCCTATCCTTCTAGTTCTAATGCATAAACTATCAGTATATTTTAGTCACAGAGTGAATGACAAAGACAATAAATGAATATGATATATCCATCTGCATGACAGAATCAGAAGCTAAGCATTTTTTATAGGAACTAATATAGCATGTTTTTAAAGGTGACAGAAAACTAATACTCATATTTTGTTTTGTGCACAGCTTTGCTCTCAAAAATCATGGAAGTGGGATTTCAGGGGGGAAAGGATTTAATTGAAAGTGTAAGTATTAAAATAGCAAAACTCAGTGATAAACTACTTTGATTAAATATCAGAATAAGAATGCCATCGCTGTTGTGTTTTCTCATAGAATCAGCAATCAAGATAATTTCTGACTATCATTTATTGTAATACAAAATCTTGAGTGATGAGTTTAGTCTCTCCTTTCTGGCACCCTCACTACTGGATGACAGACCTATGAGTCAGCTTTTCTTTACAAACTTTCTCAGTTATCTTGACTCCTGTAGTCCAAGTCCCTCTTTCTTTGCCCTCTTGTACTTATTCTATTCATTATCTCATTTTCTTCAAACTGTATGGATTTTGCTCATATTCTTACTTCTACATTCCAAGAGCTGTATATTTGTTTCAATCTTCCCAGACTATTGTTGATAATGCAACTGTGAAGGTATAAAAAACAATCTATTTAATAATCTAAGAACATTGAACAAAGACTTTCAGCTATACAAACAATCTGCATTGTGATTAAAGACATACCATCACAAGCTAACTTCCTTGTGTTCAAATGCTTGTTCAACAAGCTATAGTTGTGTGACAGTGACTGGGTTACATAACATCTCTGTGCTTCACTTTCCTCACCTTTAGAAGAGGAATATTTGAATACTTGCTTCATAGGCATTGGTTGAAGATTACGTGAGTTTTTATAGTTTCAGTGCTTAAAACATTGTCTGACTTACATTATTGAGTATTAACTTTTGCCATTTTTATTCTCTTTTGTACAGTCTTAAGCTCTGAAATGACTGAAAACTTCCTTCCTTCCTTACCAGATCTTCAGGTGTATCAATCTGAGCAAGTTCCGATCCCTGTGACCTGCAAAATGTTTTACTGGCTGTCCAGTTTCTGGTATCATCAGAAAAATAGAAACACTTATATCCTACTCCAATCCATTTTCCTGAGCATTTTATAGTTTGGGGATTTTTTAAAGGTTTTCTAGTGTATTCTGGAAAAAAAAAAGAAAGAAATGATCAAATTTTTAAAACGTTAAAATATGTTTCTACTCATTCTGGTGAGTCAGTTTTACTTTTTACTCCCATAGTTCAAGGCCTGGAAAATTAGCTACATGCATGTGATGGTGAATGAATTCAATTCCTCTGTCTGCAAGGAAGACATTTAGTGGCCAAGCAGTCTATACTTTAGCCTCATTTTATGGCTTCCATTTTGAGAAATGGAACTGCTAGCCTCTCATGGTCTATATTGACATCCTACCGAAAACAATGTATAAAATCTAGCAATCAAGGAATAGACCTAGAGATCTCAGTATAATTTAAGCCTCAGGGATTAAGGTAAGAAACAAAGGCTTCATTTTACCTCGAAGAAATGAGAAGGTCATAGACAAGAGAGGATATCTGAACTACAAAAGTGAAACTCACCATAAATGATAACAAATCATTGAATGTAAGAGTTAGCGAAACACTTGTTCTGCTTCAACAATATTTAGTGCCAAAGAAACTGAAGTAATAGTGAATGTATTTATATGTACATTGTTTTCAGAATTTACTATTTCAGGTTTTGAGCTAGGTGCTGAGTAATAAGAATAATATAAAGTTCCTGATCTCCAAATGTTTGAATAAGTTAATGTGACTAAGAAACAGCAAATGAGTTCTGACCAGTGTGGCTCAGCGTGTCGAGCATCATCCTGCAAACCAAAAGGTCATTGGTTCAATTTCCAGTCAGGGCACATGCCTGGTTTGTGGGCCAGGTCCCTGGTTGGGAGCAGGCTAGAAGCAACTGATCAATGTTCTCCTGCACATTGATGCTTCACTTCCACTTTCTCCTTCCCTTCCCCCTCTCTAAGAATAAATAAATAAAATCTTTAAAAAAAAAAAAAAAGAGCCAAGTAAATGTTCAAATATAGGGCCAATTCCAAAGCCTTCTCTCCACACTCTGCAATGATTATTTATTTATTTATTTATTTATTTATTTATTTATTTATTTTTGTAATGTGCAGAAGTGGATACGGGTTACCACACATGGGTAATAAAATATATTGTGTTTCTACACTTCTAAAAATTCAATTAATCAATCAATGTATGTAACGACTCCTTATAGAAACCCTTTTCTGCAAATGTTTAAATTGTAGACGTTTAAATATCAATAACATTGAGCTTCTAGAATTCTATAGTGACAGAGGAGACTGAGCAAAAAGTATATCCAATACTCTTGCAAATGACAAAGGAAACAAGAATCAAGAGTATAAAGTGTTACTTTAAGTGCTAACTTAAGTACTAAATTAAGCAAAGCATGCATATGGACAATCAAGAACTGAAGACTATTATGCCCTAACTCAGGAATTAAAATTGAGCTTTGAATTCTTTTCACAAAATGAATCCATAACACCCAGAAGAAAATGAACATCTTTTTTACAAATCTACTCCAACAGAGAAAATCTTGCAAAATATCGCTTATGTTAACATTTTTTCTTTCATCAAGAGAGGATAGAAATAAACAAATATTTCATATAACCACTATTAGTAATATTACTTGCTCTTGTTCCAAAAGGAATGAGAGTAAAGACATACTGTAATTATAGAGGGAGTGTTGAGTGGTGGTTAAAATATCAGGAATTACATAAGAATTACAATTCTGGCTCTGGAATTTATTTGTGAGAGACAACTTGTTCACTCTGGGCCTCTATTTCTTTGTCTATAAATGGATTTCATAATTATACCTATTTTGTAGTCTTGTGAGAACTGAATGTAAACATTAAATGTAACATATTTGATATTAGCTCTTCAACTCACACAAAGTACTCTCAATTAAAAAAAATAGTTATTGATGTTGCTATCTGGTTGTCATCTGAGAATTTACAATCATTTTACTCCAAGATCAAGCACTCCTATAAAGTCAAGAAAAGGACTGTAAAACCTGCTGAACTGATAGGAACCCAAGGAAAAATCTCTACAAACCTATTTATTACTCCAGAACTGAGAGATTCCACATAGAACTTGAGAGATAATGTTTGGGCTTGCTAACCATAAATAACCACAAAAAAGTTTATGAATTAATCCACTCACCTATTATTATAAAGACCACTAGAACAGTACTAAAAATGATGAGTGTAAAAGCCATGCACTTGTGACCTGCAAAATAAATAAACATTTATAATAAAATTGCCAGAGAAACTATGACTGGATATTTATTATTCATTTATTCTTCCATAATAATCAGCCAAGAAACTCCCATTAAAAGCATCTATCTCTCAAAGTGATAAAAGATAAAATGGCATTACAAAGTGCAAAGAAGGTAAGTGGCAATGATCGGTATAGCTATTCAGAAGGGTGGTGGGGGATGGGGAAATCCCTTAGACTTAGTGGGAGGCTGGAGGAAAGGCAAAGTTTTTTCAATAGGTGGAAACAATGTGAATGGGGATTCTAAACAAGTAAGTATAAAGGTCATCAAATGGTCTATGACTGGCCCTGGCCAGTGTGGCTTAGTTGGTTGGACTGTTGTCATATAAGTGAAGCAAAGCAGGTTCTATTCCCAGTCAGGGCAAATACTTAAGTTGTGGGTCTATTCCCTGGTACAGGTGTATAGTGGAGGCAACCAATTGATGCTTCTCTCTCTTCATTCCTCCCTCTACAAACAGTGAAAAAAAAATGTCCTCAGATGAGGATTAAAAATTTTAAAAAAGAAAGGACTATGATCAGACAAATGGCTATAACAGATAACATCAATTTATAAAAACAAAAGATAGGGAAAAAAGGAATCATAAGGTCATGTGACAAAAAAAACTTAAGTGTAGGATAAAATTGTTTTCTTTATACTGTAAGCAATAAGGAGAAGATGTTTCATGCATTCAAGCAAGAGGATGTCAATAAAAACAGTATTTTGTGGTGAGGACAATGAATTAGAGAGAAGATGGGATTTGGTACTCATAAATATGTTAGGAGGTTAGGAAAAAACATAAATCTATTAATGATTAGGAGAATCTTGTCTGATACATTATTAGCAGATGTAGAAATAATCAGGGAAGAATGTGTATGTACAATGTGTACACACACAAACATATTTAAATATCAGAAAAAATAATTCCACTGCTAGGGTTATACCCTAAGAATCCTGAAACACCAATCCACAAGAACCTATACACCCCAATGTTCATAGCATCACAATATACAATAACCAAGTGTGGGAAGCAACCTAGGTGCCCATCAGTAAATGAATGGATCAAAAAACTATGGTACATTGACACAATGGAATACTATGCAGCAGAAAGAAAGAAGGAGCCCCTACCCTTCATGACAGCATGGATGGAACTGGAGAGCATTATGCTAAGTGAAATAAGCCAGGCAGTGAGGTACAAGTACCATGTGATCTCACCTTTAAGTGGAACCTAATCAATAAAACAAACAAGCAAGAAAATATAACCAGAGACATTGAAATTAAGAACAAACAGACAGTAACCAGAGAGGAGATAGGAGGGGATAATGGGAGGAAAAGGGTGAAGGGTTTTTAGGAACAAGTATAAAGGACACATGCACAAAACCAAGGGGTGGGGGCTGGAATCAGGGGAAGGTGGTAAGGATGGGTGAGGGGGAGAGGTGCGGGTAAAAGGCAGACAACTGTACTTAAACAACAATAAAATTTTTTAAAATGGAAAAAACCCTCAAAGAATGTCCTTAAATAAAGAGAAAAATTAATTAATTAATGAAATAAATACATTTTAAAAATTTGTGCCCTGGCTGGTGTAGCTCAGTGGATTGAGCGCGGGCCTGCGAACTGAAGGATCGCGGTTCGATTCCCAGTCAGGGCACATGCCTGGGTTACCAGGCCAGTTCCCGGCAGGGGACATACAAGAGGCAACCACACATTGATGTTTCTCTCCCTCTCTCCTTCCCTTCCCCTCTAAAGATAAATAAATAAATAAATAATAAAAATAAATAAATAAAATATTTTAAAAAAAAATTTGAAGGAAAAAATCAAAAACAGCAGAGCAGACCTAGTGAGTGAAAACTGAGAAAAGTGACCAGGTTTTGTAGGAGAGGCAAATCTTTACCTTTACCCATCTTTCTTAGATTTTCAGCTGGCATGAACAAAAAAACAGATTGACAAGACTAAAACAGTTCATTAACACGTTATAAGGGAAACTTGAAGAGGGATTCAAAGTGGTAGCTTAGAACTCTAGCTTATATAAGCTAGATATATAGTATTTTCAACAAAAAATAAATACATAAGTCTCTAGAGAAATGACAGGACAAGGGAAAAGTAGTTTCAAGCTTCCCAAGGTGGCAACTCTGGGAAGGTAAATATTCGGGAGGGAACTAATAGAGCAAGGTGTACTGTCCTTTGCCTGATAAGTGTCTGTCTCCAATAAAGGGAGGATTTATATTCTGTCTTTAGGCAGAAAGGGGGATAAAGGGTAGGACAAGTTTTCCTAGCATTTACTGCTTCTTAATTGCCTTCAACTCAAAATAATTTTTATATCAAAAAGCACATGTTGGGGTGACATACTCTGGTTTCCTTCAGTTTCATGATCACACTAAAAGGGAAAAGGACTCTAATGGGAGAAATACATCTCAATATTTCAAATACTTTGATTACATAAAAAGAAATAACAACAGAAGCAGCTTTTATTTCCTTTGCTTTTCTTGTATCTCTCCTTACAACTGCTAATGTTATACCATGTTAAACAGTAAGGAAAGAAAGGGAAGGGTCTTCAGGGAACATCTATAACAGACCCGTGGACAAAGCCAAAGTGGGGAAGGATTGAGGGTGGGAGGTGGGGGAAAATGGTGGCAGGAAAATGGAGACAACTGTACTTGAACAACAATAACAAAAAGTTTACACAGATGAAAAAACAGTACCAATAACCAAGAGTCTACTGTTATAAAATCTGTATAAAATTTCGTTACTGAACTTCTGGTCAAGATGGTGGCATAGGTAAGCATGGCTTGCCTCCTCGCACAAACACATCAAAATTACAACTAAATTACAGTACAACCATCACTCAAAACCATGAGAAATCAAGTTGAATGGAAGTCTGACAACTATGGAATTAAAGAAACTACAGCCATCCAGACTGGTAGGGAGGCAGAGATGTGGAATGAGCTGGTCCCACATCCATGTGTGCTGGATAAAAATTTGGGAGGGGTATCTCAGAAGAAAGGAGTCCCAGCTCCATACCAGGCCCCCCAGCCCAGCTCCAGTGACAAGAATGTAAGTCCCCATAACTTCTGGCTCTAAAAATCACCAGGGATTGAGTTGGTGGAGAAAACTTCAGGAGTCCCAAGCAGTTCGTCTTAAAAAACCCAAACACAGACTTACTTAGTCTCCCTTCCATTGAGCTCCAGCACTGGGGTAGCAGCTTGGCACTAGTGGCACACAGGGAGGAATAGAAGTGTCTGGCTTCAAGGCAAGAGCTGCAGGACAGCTCTCTCCCAGACAGAAGAAAAGCAGAGGCCATTGTCCCTTCTCTGAACCCTCACGCTACAGAGCCAGCAGGCTGGTTCCATAACTGAGACTCCATCATCCTGGCTAACACTGTTTGCCCTGCCCTGGAGATCCCCTGAGGCTCTATCCTACCCAACTTACAGCTGTTAACAGTGGCTTCTCCATATGAATGGCTGGTCTTGACTCATACTTCACAACTTCTTAAATCCTCTCAAGCAAGCAACAGCTAGTATCAGTGAGCTCTTGCTAAGTAGCCCCAGGCATAGCACTAGCAGCAGGCAGCCTGGATTCACAGCTTGGCTTCACCTGGGAATCTCCAAAGTCCAGCACAAGAAGCAACCATCTCAGATTGATTTATAGCTCATGCAGAGTGACCCAGGCAAAACACAAGTTGGGGCTGACCTTCGCAGACACCACTAGAGAAAACCCAGGGCCTGTGCACCCAGTGAAGAGCTACAGACCACATCAGAGCACCACTACCCTGCCCCTACACAGCTGATCTTCCATGGAGGGCAGAGGTTGGCGGTTAGTGGTCACAGCTCATCATTATATCTGACCGTCCTGGGTAAATCCCTCCCATTGATCTTCCAGTAGCAACCAAGGCTCAACTACAAGAGGAGGGTGTCCTCAGCCCACAGTAAGGATGCACCTCAAGTACCCAGCTTGGGTGATAGGAGAGGTTGTGTCACTGGACCCTACAGGACACCAACTAGATTAGGCCACACTACTAAGACAAGGAGTCATCACAGCTCTACCTAACACGTAGAAACAAACACAGGCAGTCTGCCAAAATTAGACAAAGAAACATGGCCCAAAAGAAAGAACAGCTCAAAACTCCAGAAAAAGAACAAAAAAAAAAAAAATGAAGAAATTCATCAGAGCCAGAGTTCAAAGCACTGTTTATAAGGATCCTCAAGGAACTTAGTGAGGACCTTAGCAGCATAAAAAAGATCCAATCAGAAAAAGGATGCACTAATTGAAATAAAGAACAATTCACAGGGAAAAAACAGTAGAGTGGATGAAGCTGTGAATCAAACCAAGAATTTGGAATATAAGGAAACAAAAACAACCAATCAGAACAATAAGAAGAAAAAAGAAACCAAAAAATGAGGATAGTATAAGCAGCCTCTGGGATTACTTCAAGAGGTCCAACATTAGCATCATAGGGCTGCCAGAAGGAGAAGAGAAAGAGCAAGAAATAGGAAATCTATCTGAAAAAATAACGAAAGAAAACTTCCCTAATTTGGTAAAGAAAATAGGCATGCAAGTCCAGGCAGCACAGAAAGTTCCAAACAAGATAGATGTAAAGAGTCTCAGTCCCAGACACATCATAATTAAAATTCCAAAGGTTAAAGATAATATTAAAAACAGCAAGAAAAAAGAAGTTAGTTACCTATAGGGGAATTCCTATAAGATTGTCAGCTGATTTCTCAAATGAGACTTGCAGGCTACAAGGGATTGGCAAGAAACATTCAAAGCCATGAAAAGCAGGAACCTACAGCCAAGATAGCTCTAACCAGCAAAGCTATAATTTTGAATTGAAGGGCAGATAAAGAGCTTCCCAGACAAGAAAAAACTAAAGGAGTTCAGCATCACCAAACCATTATTTTTTAAATATATTTTATTGATTATGCTATTACAGTTGTCCTATTTCTCCCCCATCATTCCCCTCCACCCTGCATACCCCCTCCCACCCACATTCCCCCCCTTTAGTTCATGTCCATGTGTCATGAGTTCTTTAGCTTCTACTTTTCCCACACTATTCTTGCCCTCCCCCTGTCTATTTTCTACCCACCGTCTATGTTACTTGTTCTCTGTACCTTTTTCCTCTCTCTCCTCCTCCCACTCCCCTGTTGCTAACCCTCTACGTGATCTCCATTTCTGTGTTTCTGTTCCTGTTCTAGTTGTTTGCTTATTTGCTTTTGTTTTAGGTGTGGTTGTTAATAACTGTGAGTTCGCTGTCTTTTTACTGTTCATATTTTTTCTCTTCTTTTTCTTAGATAAGTCCCTTTAACATTTCATATAATAAGGGCTTGGTGATGATGAACTCTTTTAACTTGACCTTATCTGAGAAGCACTTTATCTTCCCTTCCATTCTAAATGACAGCTTTGTTGGATAGAGCAATCTTGGATGTAGGTCCCTGCCTATCAAGACTTCAGATACTCCTTTCCAGTCCCTTCTTGCCTTTAAGGTCTCTTTTGAGAAATCAGCTGACAGTCTGATAGGAACTCCTTTGTAGGTTGCTGTCCCCTTATCTCTTGCTGCTTCTAGGATTCTTTCCTTCATTTTAATCTTGGCTAATGTAATTATGATGTGCCTGGGTGTGTTCCTCCTTGGGTCCAACTTCTTTGGGACTCTCTGAGCTTCCTGGACTTCCTGGAAGTCTATTTCCTTTGCCAGATTGGGGAAGTACTCCTTTGTTATTTGTTCAAATAACTTTTCCACTTCTTCTTCTTCCTCTTCTGGGACCCCTATAATTCGGATGCTGGAACATTTAAAGAAGTCGTTGAGGTTCCTAAGCCTCTCCTCATTTTTTTTTTTTTTTTTGAATTCTTGTTTCTTCCTTGTTTTCTGTTTGGTTGTTTCTTTCTTCCTTCTGGTCCACTTCATTGATTTGAGTTCCAGTTTTCCTCCCATCACTATTGGTTCCCCGTGCATTTTCCTTTATTTCACTTATTGTAGCCTTCATTTGTTCATCTAATTTGCAACCAAAATCAACCAATTCTGTGAGCATCCCGATCACCAGTGCTTTGAACTGTGCATCTGATAGGTTGGCTATTCTCTTCATCACTTAGATAAATTGGGTCTGGGGCTTTGTTCTGTTCTCCCATTTGAGCCATTTTTGGGTTTTGTGGGAGGTTTTTTTGGTCTAGTGGTGGCTGTTACGTAGTGAGGGGTGGAGCCTTAGGTGTTCCCCAGGGCAGGGCAGCCCAGTTGCTGGGTTGTGACACTGTATGTGGGGGCAGGGTCCGAGAGGGAACAATGGCGCTTGCTCTGCACTTTGATTCCAGTCCCTTCTACTGCTTTCTCCAAGCAAATTGGGCCCTTCTGGTGCTGATTTCCATGTGGGCGGGCTTGTATATGTTCTAGCACCCTGTGGGTCTCTCCAATGAACTCTCCGGTGAGGCTGGGATTCTCTCCCGGCACCTCAACCCTCACAGGTGTTTTCAATCAGTGATTTTAGGCTTTATTTCCCGGCGCTGAGGCCCTGGGTTGCATGGTCTGTCTTGCTGCCTGTTTTTGCCTGGTTTATCTGCCCTTGAATGTGTGACCGCAGTCAGCTGCCTTGTGCACCTCGCTTGGTCTGCTTGTTGCCTCCCTGCGCCCAGTAACCGCCGTCTGTGGGCCTGGGGTGTGCCACTGCTGCCTGCACGTCCCGGACCACTAGCCACTGCTTTTTCCTGCCTCAATCCCTCTCCACCAGCCGCAACTCCGCTCCTCTTACCGGTCTGGGTGAATCGTTGTCGGACTTCCCGTACAATTCAATTTTCTATCTGTTCTGGGGTTTTTTGGGATCTAAATTTTTGTTGTCCTTAATTTTGGTTGTGAGAGGAGGGACAGTGTGTCCACCTACACCTCCATCTTGGCCGGAAGTCCCCAGACTATTATTATATAAAATGTTAAAGGGACTTATTTAAGAAAAAGAAGAAAATCAGGGAGCTGCGGTGAGTTTGGGTCTCAGCGCAACCTCCTCTCCCAGGACCAAGGGCCTGCTGTCCACATCTCTTCCCTGAGCATGGCGTCACCGAAAAAGTCTAATGCGTTTGATCTGGGCCTGGGTACATGGAATGCAAGTGCCCAGCAGGAGAGCCACAGTGCTCAGGTACCTTCCAGGGCTGTTGGCAAGCTGCCAGAGTACAAGGTGGTGGTTGTGGGTGCAAGTGGTGTGGGCAAGAGCGCACTGACCATCCAGCTGAACTATGAATGCTTTGTGGAAGACCATGACCCAA
Organism: Glossophaga mutica; assembly: GCA_039655065.1. NCBI lineage: Eukaryota > Metazoa > Chordata > Mammalia > Chiroptera > Phyllostomidae > Glossophaga > Glossophaga mutica. The sequence goes on along the minus strand of CM077304.1, from coordinate 22,405,275 downwards.
CGATCCAGGATTCCTACTGGAAGGAGGTCATCCTGGACCAAGGGAGCTGCATTCTGAATGTGCTGGATACAGCTGGGCAGACCATTCATAAGGCCCTGTGTGACCAGTGCTTGGCTGCTGGGGATGGTGTGCTGGGTGTCTTTGCCCTCGATGACCCCTCATCTCTGACCCACCTGCAGCAGATGCGGGCCACCTGGGGCCCTCACTATTCACGGCCCCTTGTCCTCGTGGGCAACAAGTGCGACCTTGTGACCACCAAAGGAGATGCTCATGCTGCTGCTATAGCCCTTGCAAAGAGCTGGGGGTCCCCTTTCGTGGAGACCTCGGCTAAAACACGGCAAGGTGTAGAGGAGGCCTTTACCCTGCTCATCCGTGAGATCCAAAGGGTCCGGGAGGCTGAGGCAGCATCAGATGGGGCTAAGTCCCGGCACCATAAGACCACGTGCCACTGTTCCTGCTCTGTGGCATGAAGGTCTTGGGTCAAGAAAAGTGGACCATCCCCCAGGCCAGGGTGATGCTTCCTTGATATGAGAACACTGAGCAACTAGCTGTGAGACACTGGGTGTACTTGGGATCGATGGACCCCTCTTCTGGGAAGGTTTTCATTCAGTGATGGGCTTTTTGTTAATGTGGAACATACTGTTGGTTATATTCTGTCAGGTTGAGAGATTTTGTGCAAAACAAAATAAATGTTCTCAGGTTTAAAAAAAAGAAAAAGAAGAAAATCAAAATTATAAACAATATAATGGCAATATATACATATCTATCAACAATTGAATCTAAAAATCAAACTAAGCAAACAAGAACAGAGACAGAATCATGGATATGGAGAGCATTTTGATGGTTGCCAGATGGAAGCGGGTATAAGGGAATGGGTGAAGAGGTGAGGGGATTAGAAGTACAAATAGTTACAGAATAGCCATGGGGATGTAAAGTACAGTTTAGGAAATGGAGTAGCCAAAGAACTTATAACCATGACCCATGGACATGAACAATAGCATGGGGATTGCCTGCAGGAGTGGGGAGTACTAGGAGGAGGGGGGCAAGGGGAGAAAATTGGGACAACTGTAATAGCCTAATCAACAAAATATAATTAAAAAATCTCATTATTAAGCAATATAAAAATGCTTTACAAATTTAATATATAACCTTAGCAAGTTAGGGATGTATTCGCTTATTCTTAGTATCCTAAGAAGATTTACCTTAGATAGACAGTGAATGTTACCAAATGCTTTATATACAGTTATTGAATAATCATGTGGTTTTACTTTTTAAGTCTATTAATGAGGTAGCACTAGATAGTGGGGCAACATTAGGTATATAAGACATTTTGGATAATGTGTAATGAGAAGGAGGATGGGAAGGTATTATATATCAGAAGTGAATATGGACAATTTACAAGTAGTTGAGGAAAAGCAGATGCACAAGGCAAGAAAATCCTTCCTAGGAAACTCAGAAACAATGAGACATGGGTGGGTATCTAGTTAATAGGCACCTGTGAGAAACCATCTTGTTTACTACAATTAATTGAAATTAGGCTAAAATGACATCCTAAACTCTCCTCCATGAAGTAGGTTTCTCTGAATCTCTTCAGCAGGAAGATAAGGAGGGTCAAAGCTTCTTTCTGAGACTTTTGTTTCTTAATAAACAGCTTAAAATCAGTATACCCAAAAGCAGCTTCAGAGTGGCAGAATTTTGTTCCTTTCAACGACACAGTGATTAGGCATTTATATATCTCAGGAAGTGATCACCCCAGTTTTTAAATATTTCTGATGGTTTCTCAAAGGGTGGGGGCTTGGGTGTCAAAAGGGAAGGGGATTAAGAAGTACAAACCTCCGGTTATAAAATAATAAAGTATAGCACAGGGAACAGCATCAGTAACATCGTAACAACTATGTATGGTGACAGGTGGTTACTAGACTTCCTGTGGTGCTCACTTCCTGAGGCGTATAAATGTTGAATCACTATGTTGTATACCTGAAACTAACATTAATATTGAAACAATAGTATATCAACTATAATTTAAAAAAATGTTGAAATGATGGTTAAAAAGGGAAAATTTTGATGACAGACTCGCATGCAGGCAGAACTGTCACATCAACATGATGACGACCATCTACAAGCCAAGGAGAGTGGCTGGACCCCCTTCCTTCTCTCACAGCCCTCACAAGGAACCGATCTTACCAACACCTCAGCTTCAGACATCTGGCTTCCAGAACTGTGACACAATGAACAACTGATGTTTACGCTACCCAGTTTATCACGCTTTGTTGTGGTAGTTCCAGTCAACTAAAACACCAAAGCACTTATACACTAAGGTAAAAGAAAATAGATTTTTGAAAGGTATACAACGCCATATGTCTAATGAGAACAACGAAATAATTGAAATAAATATTATAGAGAATGAAATGGTAATGTCAGAGTAGGCAGGTAGTTATTCACCACAGAGAAGGGAGCAGACAAGGCCTGATTGTGTTGAGAAACAGCAGTTTCACACTCACCCATTGTTCTGGACTACATCCTACTTTGTCAACTTGGCAGGAAAGGCAACCTCACAGCAGTCCAGGGGCTCGCAAATCTCTGCTCCGATTACCTGGGAGAGAAAGAAAAGGTTCCCTGAAATACCTCCCGCCGAGTGCAGGCTCAGTGGAGGCCCCGAAAGATGACTCAGAGCTACGAAGTAAGAGCAGCAGGAGCCAAAATGGGGACCACGAAGGGAGGAAGGGCACTGACCTGGGAAAGTCTAGGGAACAGAGTGGAGAGAGGGAGGGCACCAGCACCCACCCAGGACAAGCCAAGAAGGAGATCGGGTAGTTTGAAAGCAAGCCATCTCCTTCCCCCAAACCCAAGGAAATATATGCAGTCTCAGCAAGGACCCAATAGCCAGCCGGCCCACTCTCTGCCTCTCCGAGAGGGTAGTATCACTTGTGCCTTTTCACTCTAATCTCGCCACGATGGCTGAACTGTTTGCCAGTGTCTCTAAACTACTTTTGCTGTGACACCACAGAATCACCACAGCCTCTGGCAACAGCTAATGCTTGTACTCTCCCTCTTACTCCAAAAATTCTGCAAGAGAGGGCATGTGCTCGATTATTTACATATATCTTTATTCGTGTTTGCCAGATAACTATTTCTACCCATTCCCTGTCTCAGGCTGGGCAGGCTGAGACAGGGAAAACGTTCTTCATTACAGGACGGGGCAAAACTATGGCCACCAACTTCTTTCTTTTCTATAAAAGTACATTAAAAACATTTATACTGTGATATAATACACATACCATAAAATTTACACCAAATGTCTTCATATGCACAAGCTCATGCCCTCTCTTGCAGATGCAACACTCCACATTTCTCCTAAATCTTTTATTACTTTACAGAAATGCTTCCCCCCACCTCACTTACTTTAGTAGTTTTCCTCTGTAAGTAAATAAGTCAGCCAGCATTCTTTTTTTTTTTTTTTTTTTACTTTTTTTTCTTCTTGTTCAAGTACTGTTGTCTCCATTCCCCCGGCCACCCCAACCCCTGTCCGGACCCAGCCATCCCCACTTCCCACCCTTGATCCCACCCCCTTTGGTTTTGTCTGTGTCCTTTATAGATGTTCCTGAAAATCCTTCTCCCTTCCCCCCATTATCCCCTCCCACCTCCCCTCTAGTCACTGTCAGTTTGTTCTTAATTTCAATGTCTCTGGTTATTCTTAAGCTGTCCTGTGTTTTGTTTCGTTTTGTTTTTTTCCCCTTTATTCTCATTCACCCAGTGACACTTACTGTCATGCCTGCTGTCACATAGTTGTGGGACAATCGTGCCAAATGTGATAAACCAGAAAGAGTATGAGCAAATTCATACTCGTTTTGATAAGAGATAACTAGACAGACTTGTTATTTTAGGAAAGGGAAAGAAAAATTGACTCATCCATAAAAAGAGTATCATGAAATCAGCAAAATAGTTTTATCCTCAGACAAGAAAAACATGTTACATGGCATACTGAGTGCTACCACATGGTAGAACTCCATGTTATTTTTGTGGAATTATGTCCTTTCTCATTTTTATAGAAAACCTATGCACAAATCATAAATAATAATTGTACATACACATAGTGGCTCTGTACAGGGTCAAATGCATTTATTACTTGTGTGACATTCAGAAAGTTGCCTAAACTCTCTGTTGCTTAGTTGTTCTTTTTTTCTGTAATATTGAGAGCAAAACTGTCTTTCCCTTGTAGGAATGTTACAATGATCAAATAAGATACTACATGGAAAGTGCTTAGAATGATGATGCCTGGCATTTATGTCAAATGTATCTCTATCTGCTTGCCTGTCTGTCTGTCTATCTATCCACATAATCAGGGACACTTTATCACTTTAAAATCTGCTTATGAATTACAGCATATATGTGGACTAAAATAGAGCTATATATCCCTAGCACATAATTTTGTGTATGAAGCTGTATTATGTTTCAAAAATTTTATATTTTCAATTCAGAAATTAGTTAGATCACTGACCCTTCCTGGTGAGAGTCAGAATTTCTCTCTGGATTTGAGTATATATAAATACACCCAAATTTGACAACCAAAAATCTGTTCAGACTTTGTGCTTGCTGTGTGTGCAGAGCCATCCATCCATTTATGTCTGTAAAATTATATACGGGGAATAGAGAACATCCCTAAGTTTTGCTCAATCATGGTAAAGGCCTGGACGCCTTCAGTGTGGTTGGTCCATGCCCTGTGGACTTCTGGAAAGAGCCGCTTTTGGAATCAGATGACCCGATTCTAATCTTGGATCTATAATTTACTAGTGTTTTTAACTTCTGGAAAGTTACTTGAATTCTATTTATTGAATATTCTTCATCACTCTTGCAGAAATACATAACTTTCCCATTCTATTTGGAAGGCTCTTAAATGAGATCTCATAGAATGTACGCTGGAAACAGAAAGGGCTTTGTAGGTCTTCAGTAAACTTTAGAAACTTTTCTCCCCCTCATGCTCTCTGATAATCTCTCATACACATCTATTAAATCACCTTGCATTTTGCATTGCAATTACTGTTTCTGTTGTTGTTGTTTTTCTCCAAGCCTGACGGAGGCAATTGAATACTCACATTGTATTCCTACCACCTGGTGACTCATCAGAATGCTGTGAATTACTCGGTTACACTTCAAAAATATGCATTATTTGATCCACTTCAGTTTCTGAAACAACATCAGATTAGACTCCCCACTCTAACCTCAGGGAAGAATAGTCATGGCATGTCCAGAAACAAAGATGTTTAGGATATTTCCACACCAGATTCTCAATAAACATTGATTTAATACTTATATCAAAACTTCTTTATAAACACATTACTTTTTTCTTCAGTAATCCATACATGAAATTTTGAATTTTGTTGAATTTAAATATGTTTAAACTACTTGTGCTTTTTCTTGGCTGATTTTGCTCTGTGTTTTATTATTGGTCAGTGGTAATATGATGCAATGCTATCTGGGTTGGGCTCATACTGGAATAGAAGTCTACCAACCTTTTACAACACAAAATGCACCAACATGATGTATTTTATTAACTGATAAGGTATCTAAAAGACTGGCAATTTGTTTTGCTTTTTTTTTTTTAATTTTGTTTCAAGGAATTGTCAATGAAATAAAATATGTTAAAATAAAATAAACAATAAAAAATGGAATGAAGACTGAAGTAATGTGACTTCTTGCCAAGACAGAGGCATAGGTAGGTACACTGTGCCTCCTCACACAACCAAAAGAAGGAAAATAACAAACTTTAAAACAAGGAACAACCAGAACGGATAGAAAAATCAAACTGTATGGAAGTCTGACAAACAAGGAGTTAAAGAAGAAACATTCATCCAAACCAGTAGGAGGGGCAGAAGTGAGCAGCCAGGGCACAGGGGACTTGCAGCAAGGCAGCGGCTGGTGGACAGAGCAAGGTGGTGGCCAGTGGACTGGGTGGTCCCACATTTGCATGTGAATAAACTGGGAGGAACAGCAGGGGAGTGAGACAGACTGAGCAACATAGGGTTCCAGTGTGGGGAAATAAAGCCTCAAAACCTCTGCCTGAAAAAACCTGTGGGGGTTGCAGTGGCAGGAGAGACTCCCAGACTCATAGGAGAGTTCATTGGAGAGACCCACAGAGTCCTGGAACATACAGAAAACCACTCCCACCCTTGGGAACCAGCACCAGAATTGCACAATTTGCTTGTGGGAAGTGGGGGAAGTGACTAAAAGCCAGCCAAGAGCTGAGCAAGGGACGCTGTTCCCTCTTGGACCCCTCCCCCACATTCAGTGCCACAACGCAGTGACATGGGTTGCCCCACCCTGGCGAATACCTAAGGCTCCACCCCTTACTTGTTACTATGTAACAAGTGCACCAAGACAAAAATGCCCAAATGAAAGAACAGATCAAAGCTCCAGAAAAAATACAACTAAGTGGTGAAGAGATAGCCAGTCTACCAGATGCAGAGTTCAAAACACTACTGATCAGGATGCTTACAGAATTGGTTGAGTATGGTCACAAAATAGAGGAAAAAGTGAAGTCTATGAAAAGTAAAATAAAGGAAAATGTACAGGGAACTAACTGAGGAGAAGGAAACTGGGACTCATTTCAATGGTTTGAACCAGAAAGAAGAAATAAACAGTTAACCAGAACAGAATGAAGAAACAATAATTCAGAAAAATGAGGAGAAGCTTAGGAACTTTTGGGACAACTTTAAAAATTCCAACGTCATAATCATAGGGGTGTCAGAAGGGGAAGAGGAGGAGCAAGAAATTGAAAACTTATTTGAAAACATAATGAAGGAGAACTTACTCTAATCTGGCAATAGAAATAGACTTCCAGGAAGTCCAGGAAGCAAAAGTCCCAAAGAAGTTGAACCCAAGGAAGCACACATCAAGGCACATAATTACATTACCCAAGATTAAAGATAAGGAATTTAAAAAGCAGCAAGGGATAAGGGGACAGTCACCTACAAAGGAGTTCCCATCGGACTGTCAGCTGACTTCTCAAAAGAAACCTGGCAGGCAAGAAGGGCTGGAAAGAAGTAGCTGAAGTCATAAAAGGCAAGGACCTACATCCAAGATTGCTCTATCCAGCAAAGCTTTCATTTAGAATGGAAGAGAAGATAAAGTGCTTCTCAGATAAGGTCAAGTTAAAGGAGCTCATCATCACCAAGCCCTTATTACTTGAAATGTTAAAGGGACTTATCTAAGAAAAAGAATATAAAAAATACAATCAAATGACAACAAACTCACAACTACCAGCAACAGAACCTAGAAAAACAAAAACAAAAATGAACTAAGCAAACAATAGAACAGGAACAGATTCACAGAAATGGAGATCACATGGAGGGTTATCAGTGAGGAGGGAGTGAGGAGGAAATGGGGAAAAATGTAGAGGGAATAAATAGCATCAATGGTAGGTAGAAAATAGACAGGGGGAGGTTAAGAATAGTATAGGAAAGGGGGAAGCCAAGGAGCTAATATGTGTGACCCATGGACATGAACTAAGCAGGGAGGGGTATGGGTAGGAAGGGGCAGCAGGGTGGAGGGTGATAAAGGGGGTAAAAATGGGACAACTGTAATAGCATAATCAATAAAATATATTTAAAAAGACTGAAGTCATGTTATTCTTAGTTTTTCTAGTGATTGATAAAGTCACAATACACTTATCTTGGTCTTTATATAGTAATTGTTAAATTCCTTAATGATAACTGAGGAGGAGTGGAAACACCAACCCTTCTTCTCCATCAGTACAACTCACATATAGACATATATATGTTTTCCCAGTGGTCACGTCTATAATTTTAAACAGCACACTTAAAGTCTAATTCTTTTTTTATACAGGAAACGTATCTTGATTTCCCACTTAATACAAAAAAAAATAGAAATAAGACATTTCCCTTCACCAGTCCTATGCTCTTTTTACATATTTTTAATGTCATGGTTATGGAATTGTATATATCGAAGTAGGATAGAATATAAAATTATGTTAGCTTTCATTACAAATGTGAATATTAATTTATTCTTTTAAGATTTTATTTACTTATTTTTTAGAGAGGGGAAGGGAGGGAGAAAGAGAGGGAGAGAAACATCAATGTGTGGTTGCCTCTCACATGCCCCCTACTGGGGACCTGGCCTGCAACCCAGGCATGTGCCCTGACTGGGAATGGAACCAGCAACTCTTTGATTCACAGGCTGATGCTCAGCTGCTGAGCCACAGCAGCCAGGGCTATAAACGTGAATATTCAAACACAGAAAATGTGAGCCTCGATTTGTTTTCTGGCTTCAAGCTCTATAAATTTTAAAGGAAGATATATATAATCATATATATTTTGGCATATACATATGCCTACATATGGGTGCATATATTTTTATTATACAAATGTTAACATGTAATGCACACTACTTGGTACTTTGTTTTTTAAACAATGTATCTTAAAGATTTTCATATAACACATATCTAACAGCTACAAGTTGTTCTGTATGTGTAAAACATATTACATCCTACCTGGACCTTGGCAAGCATTCATTTCCTTTATGTCAATATAGTTTTTTGTCTTCCCTAGAACTTCATATTAATAGAACAAAATACAGCATTTGTGTCTGGTTAATTTCACTTTTTAATAACACTTTTGAGATTCATCCAAGTTGTGCATATAAGTACAAGTGCATTTTATTTTCTTGCTGAGTAGTATTCTCATTTTGTACTTATATCACATATTATCTACCAATCATCTGATGATAGACTTCTATTTTCTGTGTTTGAATATTATGAACCTGCTTTGCCCATTTCATAACAAGTCTTTCCATGGATATATGTTTTACTGCTCTTGGATAAATTCTCAGAAATGGGATTTCTGCATGGTAAGGTATGTATATACACTGCCAAACTTGTTTCCAAAATGGGTGTAGGAGTTTCAGTTCCCATGAGCAATGTGTGTAAAGTTTCAGATGCTCCATAACTCTGCAACACTTTGTTAGACTCTTTTCTAATAGAGGTATGCTGATCTCTCATATGGTTTTAGTTCACATTCTTCTAATGACTAATTGAGTTAAGCATCTTTTATACCCTTATTTGTCATATTGATATTTTCTTTGATGAAATGTTTGTTTAATACTTTGCCCATTTTTAATTGAGTTATTGGTTTCTTATTGAGTTATAAGAGTTTATTATGTATTTTTAGATACAAATACCTCATCTGACATATGTTTTACAAATATCTTTTATCCTGTGGTTTAACTTTCCATTTTTCTCATAGTTTATGTGGAATGGTAAAAATATTTCACTTTAATAAAGCCAAATTTACCATTTTGATCATGATGCAAAATATGAAAAAACTCTAATTAATCTCTGACTATTTCTCCCAAGGCCTCCTTTCCAAATCCTCAATAAGTTACACACCCACTCAAGGCTGAGTGGACCATTCATGCTCACTCATGTTTTATCTTCTTTATCTCCTTTAGGCAGACTTAATTGAACTTTGGATAAGTAAAGGTATCTTTCCCTCCCTCTTTTTACCCTCCAACCTGTTCCACTGAGGCATGCTGATTTATTATCAGTTATGATCAAGAGCACCATTACACCCATAGGCTTAGATGCAGCAACTGATGTGGTCTAGTATAAGTTGTAAAAACATACATGCACACATTCATCTCTTGTTTGTTCTTTTTACCATCTACAGAGTGTCTAACATGTGCTGGACATTGTTCTAGGTGCCTGAGAGATATTCATTGACAAAACAGACAGAAATCCCTGACCTTGTACTAGAAAGATGAAAATCTCAGTTTTCTTGGCTTTTTAGTTACATACTTGAATCATTTTTAAAATCAATTAAAATTTTTCAGTAAACTTAAAACATATGTTTGATGGAAAGGACAATGTATCTATATTAATTTATGATACATGAAAAGGTAGATTTTCTTTAATTACTTTATTTCTTGTATGGGGAATCTCTTTATTTAGGGACAAATGCCTTTTCTGCTACATTTTTTTTTTTTTGGCATTACACAATTGACAGTACTTATGCCATTCTTAAAAATGAAGGCACACTCTCCACTTCCTCCAATAGTGAAACTGAAACAAAACAAAGAGATTTTTTACTGAACCTCATGAAAAATAACTAGGCACAGCCTAAAATACATAGCATAAACTTTGGTGACCATGTTTCAAAATGAGCAAAGTGGAGAGAATAGAGGGAGTGAAATGAGCTGCTTCTCTCCTCTTATGGGTCTTCAAACTCTAACTCGGAGTGCAGCAGTGGGAAGGGAATGAGCAGTAGGGAACTTTACTGACTCCACACCCAAGACAGTCCTGTAACTTTGTGCTGTTTTAAACATTGTCAATCATTTTGTTAATTAATTCTTCTCTTTATACTTTCAAATAAAAAGTAATAAATTAATTTTGCTGTTTAAAGGTTATATAGAGGAAGAGTATAACTGATATTTCATTGACCACCCATCACACACTAAAAATATTGGCCTATGTTAAGGCTGAAACAGGCGTCCACTCGTCCACTCTTTGCAACCATCACCATAGTAAAATAGGTATTTTGTACTTGAGTGCCTATGGTACACATAAATAATTATAAATGAAATATCTAGAAAGAATTTCTATGCTTATTTCAAGTCATATACGAACATAGGAAGTTAAATATTCAAAATGAGGAAAAGAAGAATAGAATGGTGAATCATGAATTTCTGGTTATATGGTAATTAATATGTTTTCAGCACTTCCTTTTTGGGGAACTTTGTAGTACTTGGTGTACAATTTCTTAATTTCAAATCTTTATCCTTCCTGTTTTTAAATTATGTGTATATTTCTATGCCTATGCATTCTTTAGTGCCACCTGAGAATTTACCAGCCCTTATTGCCTGAATTATGACCCCCAATATTTATATGTTATAGAGCAAAGCCCCAGTAGCTCAGAATGTAACTATATTAGAACATGGAATGTTCACAAATGTGATTAAGTTAAATGATGTCAATTCAATATGACTGGTGTCCTTGTAAGAAAAAAAATTTAATACAGGTGGGCATATGCAGAGGGAAGACCATGTGAAAATACAAAGAGAAAAGATGGCCATTTACAAGCCAAGGAGAGAGGCATTAGAAGAAATCAACCCAACTGACACCTTGGTCTGGGACTGCCAATCTCCAGAACTGTTGCCTAAGATACTTAGTCTGTGGTATTACAGTAACCCAAACAAGCTAACACACCAACTTTAAGCAACTTAAAGCTCTTTGACTTCTTTCAATTTTTAAGTGAACTACATGTAATATACAGTATGTTAAGCTGACAAGGTTTTCTCTTAAGAAAATACCATAAGTGTTAGATTTTGTAGTCAGAAAGTTGTACTTTCTCTTACATTTTCAAGGTTGAAATCATAATTACTAACATATTATTGCCCTCAAGTTATTGTGTATTTTCACTCCAAATTGAACATAAACACAATGGTGACAGAAGTTTCTCTAAATTTACGCTGTATTTTTAATCTAAGAAATATCATAAAACACCTTGCTGCTCTTTTTATGTCATCTATACCTCATATAACACTTTGCACAGGTTGCCGTAGATCTAGGACTGTGCCTCTCTATAGTAGGTGTTCCATAAAGGGTAGCTACTGGCCCCCCTGCAGGGAACACAATATGCTTCTTGTTTCTTTCTCCTCCCTGAGGTTGGAGAACATTTTAAGTGTTTCAAGAACAAAAATGCAGTCTAAGGATACAATCAGTTCCTCAAGCTAAGAAACATAAAGAAGTTCTAGAGTTTTAGTGGAAACTAATCAACAACAACAAAACAAAACAAAAAAGCAAGCAAGGAAAATACAACCAGAGACATTGAAATAAAGAACAAACTGACAGTAACCAGAGAGGAGAGGCGAGTGGGATAATAGAGGATAATATGGGAAGGGCCATCAAGGAACACGCATAAAGGACACGTGAACAAAGCCAAAGCGGGGTAGGATTGAGGGTGGAAGGTGGGGATGGGTGGGGCGGGAGGGTGTGGTGGGGTGAAAATGAAGACAACTGTACTTGAACAACAATTTAAAAAGAGAAAAAAAAAACCAAGGAGCAAACGTTTTCTGTTTCTCACTTATTTTATTCCATTTCAGGCCACCAGTGAGTGGGGTAAGTGTAGCTTGAATATATTTCCTAAGACTCCCCTATCAATGACAGTCCAAAGCAACAACAAACAAAGGCCAAGTACAAGTGGAAAGAGGCAAGGATCAAACTACTTACACTTTCATGTAGTCTAGGATGAAAGGAATACCTGTGGCTCACACGCGGTATAGTCCAACTTACCACATAGAAGTAAATATTGGTATCTGATGCTAAACCCTCACTAAAGACCATATATTTGTCTGAAGGGTCTCTCTGGCATCTATTTGTTGAGGGCCTTTTTGGGACAAGGTATGGAGGAAACTGTGGAAGTAGCTGATTATAGAGTCAGAATCCTTACCATGCTTAACACGTTTAATAACAAATAAATGTTTTAAGGCTTACCTATCGGTTAATGCGTCTCCATTTGCCCACATCCAGTGTTCACTTACATTGTGCTTTTTCAATCCAATCCAATACGAAGAGCTCCCCAGATAGTAACTCAAAAAGTCCTTTTAAAAAATACGGAGTGCTGTGATGGATCTCTCCTCATTTTCTCACTCTCACTATTTTTAATGCTATGGTCTTTCTTTGAGCACGTTGTTCTCTTGTTAGGGTTATTGCAACAGCCTTGTAACAACACTGTGCTTTTATATTTGCCACTGACTAGCCCATCACAGCAAAGAAAATGACTTTTTAAAACTTAAGTCAGATCGTGTCATACTTCTGTTCCCAATCCTGCAATATCTCCCTATTTTACTTGGAGTAAAACCCAGTCTTTAGAATAATCTACAAAACCTAAATGAGTCATATTATTTACTCCCTCATTTTAAGCACACAAACTGGCTGCCTCTTTTTTTTTTTTTTTTTCTCACCAGGGGAGAGCGCGAACACAGTCCCCCACTACCACAAATTATGCAGTCGAATTTCCCACATTTGGGGAAATCGCAGGGGCCAGCACATCCGGAGTGCAGTGGATAAGCCTCGCCCTGGGAAAACCACCTTCCTGATCATGGTATCTCCCCTGTCAGGTAAGTATGGCTGCCTCTTTTAAAATTTATTTATTTATTTATTTTTAGAGTGATAGGAAGGGAAAGAGAAAGAAACGTGTGAGAGAAACATTGATTCCCCGCCTTCTACACACCCCCAGCCGGGGACCTGGCCCACAACCCAGGCATGTGCCCTGATGGGAAATTGAATCTACAGCCTTCCAGTTTGTAGGCCTTCGCTCTATCTACTAAGCCACACCAGCCAGGGCTGGCTGCCTCTTTTCTGTTCCAGATATTCCAGGCATATACATACCTTAATGTCTGTGTTGTAGCTGTTTCCTCTGTGAGAAGTTTATGTCCCCAGCTCCCTTGACTAACACCCTCTATACTTTATTTACATTTTTGCTCAGATGTCATCATCTCAATGAGAACAGACTATCTTTCTTGCAGCCTACCCACGCAGAACACTCACAATACCACTTAATTTACAAATACATGTCTTTGCATAAAATTTACTAATGTCTAATATGCTACATAATTTACATATTTATTATGATTGTTTTTTATTCCCTGTTTCTTCCCTTGGGATATAAGCTCTATAAATGCAAAAATCTTTGTTTTGTTGAGTGATGTATCATACCCTTGAAGTATACCTGATATATAGTAGCTCAATAAATTAAACAAAACTTAAATCACAAAGAAAAAAATCTAACCACTTCATTCTGGGAGCTGAATATGAGCAGAAATCCATTATAGGCCATACAGTTTGCCTGACCATCTCTCCAAGTTTTTTCTTGTTCAGATGAAAAGAAGTATTTACTATGGATTCAGTTCCAGCCTTGTGGACATACAATTGCATCCCAAGTGCATATCTTTTTCTTAAGGGTCCTTAGCTTTTTCACTAAAATTAACACAGTGACAGAGTAAAAATGAATGAAGTATAAGAGAAAAAAAGAGTTAACCCTCAGGGTAAAAGATTATCATATATTTCAGATGCAAAAAAATGCGTTTTTCCATATTCAGTTCAAATGGTTTAACTTTAAACATCACTCAGAAAAAACAAAGATCAAGAATAAAACAGTAAAATCATGATTGAAGCATTCAGATCTATGCATAATTTAAAATAGCAATAATAAACAAATGAATAAATTTCTAGAAACTCAAACTTTTCTAGTCATTTTCCCTCCTGGTTTCTTCATACTACTGTGATTTTCTCTGTTCATCTATTTCTGTTCATGTAACTTACTATGGCATCTGGGATATGTCTCATTGTAAATAAACCGATGTTCTATATCCATAACCTCAGAGGGAGGCTCTCTTTTGCTGACTTAACTGAGACTAGACTGTGTTTCTAGAACTGCATTTCCCCAGAAGTTGAAGTTGTTTCTTTGTCCTTAAATATAAAACAATGAAACAAAAAAAAAGTTGAACTTTTACTAGCTTTTTACTCTCTACTTTTTACTTTCCTAGTTCTACAACTAAATAAATAAAGTTACTTGTTAAAGTACAACCCTGAGAAAAACAAGGTTTACCGAAAGGACAATTCCTACCCACAGCTGAAATAAATTACTGGTTCATAATTAAGCCTATGAATGGGAAGACCTTCAGATGGGACGATAAATCAGCAGTGTGGGACTGGTGTAAAAACCATGTGAAGCAATCAGGACAAAATTATTTAAAAGTAACAAGTTCAAAGTGATTTAAAAATGTCAAGTTTAAACAAATGGCTAACACAAAGATCAAGTATTGGTTTAGAACCTGAGTTACCAGAAAGCCAAACTCTCTCATCCATTCATCCATCCAATCAGTCATCCAATCATTCATTCATTCATTCAACTACCAGATAAGCTTTTATGATGTATCAGACATTTTTGTACCTCTAGGATTACAACAGTGTACATAACATACAAAAATCTTTGTTTTATAGGACTTATGTGTCTACTAAATTATTAGTTGGTCATAAAATATATCAGAGTAAAGAGGGTTGGGATTGTTGGTGGAGAAAGTTGCAATTTTAATGCAGTACTCAGCATAGAGTTCAATGAGAAGGTGAGATGTGCTAAAGGCTTGAAATAGGTGAACTCGTGAGGCATTAGCACACCCAGGGGAAGCTCTTCCCAAGCAAAGAGAAGAGATAAGGACCAAGGTGAATGTGTCTGGCTTATTCACAAAATAGTGAGGATGCCTATATGACTGAAGACAGGGCAGTGTGTAGAAAATGGAATCACAAAGGTAACTGGGTGACTGGATCCAATACAGCCCTGTAAGCCTTTGACAGGCTTTTGGTATTATTCAAGTAAATTTTTAAAAATCATAGCATTTTGAACAGATCTGATTTGTTTAAAAATTTATTAAGAAATATACTCTAGAACTATACTGTCCAGTATGGTAGCCACTAGCCACATGTAGCTGTTGAGCACTTAAAGTATGGCTAGTTCAAAGCTGGATGTCCTATAAGTATAAAGTATACACTAAATGTCAAAAACCAAAATGCACCCAAAAGGAATGTAAAAATCTCATTAATAATTTTATATTTGTTACACAGTGAAATGATACTATATCAACTATAGTAGGTTAAATAAAAACACAAAACAATTTTCATAGTGTCTTTTTACTTTTTAAATGTGGCTTCTAAAATATAAATGAGCCTTTCTCCCTCCCTTCCCCTCTGTCTAAAAGTAAATTTTAAAAATATAAATAAACAAAATCTTTAAAAAATAAAATATAAATGACATTTATCTTTTCTAACTATAACATATTTTCACTAGAAAATGTTGCTATAGAAGGTCAAGGGTGGAAAAGGGAGAAACATTTAGTAAGGAGAGGATATTGGCTAGGAACAGGGTGGTAATAGTAGAGGTGGTGAAAAGTACTCAGATTCTGGTTATAGTTGGAAAGACTAGGCAGAATTTGCTGATTATATTTGGGTTTGAGAGAAGGGAAAAGAGTCAAAACATGACGATAAGGTTTTTGGCTTAAAAATTGGAAAGATAAAGCTGCTATTCCCTGAGGTTCAGCAGACCACAGATAGAAAAACTTATGGGAAAGAGGTAGATTAAGATTTCAGCTTGGACAACATTAAGTTTGAGATATTTGACAATCAAGTAGAAATTTGGAATTCAGGGATGAGACCCAAATTGGAGATGTGTTTTTGGAGATATGTATTTGGAGGTCATCAGTGTTTATGTGACATTGGTTCAGAAGGCCAAGGATGCAAGGGTAGATAAAGAGGGAACTTTTTCAGTGATTGGCCCCTGGAGCACACCAACATTAAGAGGTCAGGGAGAAAAGAAAGAACAAGCAAAGGAAAACTGGAAAGAGTGATAAGTTAGGAAGCAAGCCATGAGAGAATAGTGTTTGGGAAGTCACATGAACAAATTATTTCCAGGAAGAAAAAGTACTGATTGATGCAAATGGGTCACGTAACATGAAGATTGAGAATAGACCACAGGATTTAGCAACAAGGAAGTTACTGATGAACTTGAAAGACAAATTGGGTGGAAAAAGAGGAAGTGGGAGCCTGATCAGAGTAGATATAAAAAAAAAAAAAGGAAAGATAGATACTAGAAAAAAACCCAGCAGAGTAAATTTTTCAAGATAGTTGCTATAGGGTAAAAAATAAATACAAGTATTTTCACTCTTAGTAGGAAAAGGTAAAAATTGACATATATTTCAAAAATCATACTCCAGCCAAGATGGAGGCATAGGTGGACACACTGTGCCTCCTCTCACAACCAAAATTAAGGACAACAAAAATTTAGAAACAAAAACAAGAACATATAGAAAATTGAGTTGTATTGAAGTCTGACAACGATTCACCCAGACCGGTAAGAGAAGTGGATTCAGCAGGAAAAAGCAAGCAGTAGCTAGTGGTCCCGGACACTCAAGCAGTGGTTGGCACACCCCAGGCGCTCAGGAAGCGGTTAGCAGACCCTGGGCGCAGGGAGGCAAGGAGCAGACCCAGCAAGGCGTGCAAGGCGGCTGACCACCATCACACATTCACGTGCAGATAAACCAGGCGAAAAGGGGCAGCGAGACAGACTGCGCAACCCAGGGCCCCAGCACCAGGAAATGAAGCCTAAAAGCACCAATTGAAAACACTTGTGGGGGTTGAGGTGCCAGGAGAGACTCCCAGACTCACAGAGGGGACTGAAACCCTAGAGAGAGAGTGAAGCAAGCACCATTGTTCCCTCTCAGACCCCACTCCCACATACATCATCACAACTCTGCAATTGGGTTGCCTTGCCCTGGTGAACACCTAAGGCTCCACCCCTCATACTTAGTAGGTGACCAGACCAAAAAAGAAAAAAACAAACAAACAAAAAAATGGCCCAAATGAAAGAACAAATCAAACCACCAGGGCTAATACTTTTAAGCGACCAAGAGATAGCCAACCTTTCACATGCACAGTTCAAAGCACTGGTGATCAGGATGCTCACAGAATTGGTTGATTTTGCTTGCAAATTAGATGAACAAATGAAGGCTACAATAAGTGAAATGAAGGAAAACGCACAGGGAACCAATAGTGATGGGAAGAAAACTGGGACTCAATTCAACGGTGTGGACCAGAAGGCAGAAAGAAACAATCAAACAGAAAAGAAGGAAGAAACAAGAATTCAAAAAAATGAGGAGAGGCTTAGGAACATCTTTAAGTGTTCCAACATCGGAATTATAGGGGTACCACAAGGGGAAGAAGAGCAACAAGTGGAAAACTTATTTGAACAAATAATAAAGGAGAACTTCCCCAATCTGGCAAAGGAAATAGACTACCAGGAAGTCCAGGAAGCTCAGAGAGTCCCAAAGAAGTTGGACCCAAGGAGGAACACACCAAGGCACATCATAATTACATTAGCCAAAATTAAAATGAAGGAAAGAATTCTAGAAGCAGCTAGAAATAAGGGGACAGTCACCTACAAAGGAGTTCCCAACAGACTGTCAGCTGATCTCTCAAAAGAGACCTTACAGGCAAGAAGAGGCTGGAAAGAAGTATTCCAAGTCATGAAAGTCAAGGACCTACATCCAAGATTGCTCTATCCAGCAAAGCTGTCATTTAGAATGGAAGGGAAGATAAAGTGCTTCTCAGATAAGGTCAAGTTAAAGGAGCTCATCATCACCAAGCCCTTATTACTTGAAATGTTAAAGGGACTTATCTAAGAAAAAGAAGATCAAAAATATGAAAAGAAGATTTAAAAAAAAAAACAAAAACAGCAAACTCACAGATAGTAACAACCACACCTAAAACAAAAGCAAACTAAGCAAACAACTAGAACAGGACCAGAAACACGGAAATGGAGATCACATGGAGGGTTAGCAACAGGGGAGTGGGAGAAGGAGAGAGGGGGAAAAGGTACAGAGAATAAGTAGCATAGATGGTGGGTAGAAAATAGACAGGGGGAGAGCAAGAATAGTGTGGGAAATGTAGAAGCTAAAGAATTTATGACACATGGACATGAACTAAAGGGGGAATGTGGGTGGGAGAGGGTGTGCATGGTGGAGGGGAATGAAGGGGGAAATGGGACAACTGTAATAACAATCGATAAAATACATTTTTAAAAAATAATAAATAAATAAATAAAATCATTTAATCTAGATGGCTAAATTTTATCAATATCTTCACAACCACAGGTGAAGTTTTCAATATCTGAAAATAATTCTGATTTTAGTAACAGCTTTTAAAATTAATTTTTATAGAAAAAAATGAACTGTAGGAAATGCTTTTGTAAAAAGTTACTAAAGGTGAAAGTCACATTTGATCTGACAACTTAGGAAAGGGAATCACATAAGAGAAAAAATCACATAAAATTTTGTGGAACTGCCCTGGCTGGTGTAGCTCAGTGGATTGAGCGCGGGCCTGCGAACCGAAGGATCGCAGTTCGATTCCCAGTCAGGGCACATGCCTGGGTTGCCAGGCCAGTTCCCAGCAGGGGACATACAAGAGGCAACTGCACATTGATGTTTCTCTCCCTCTCTCCTCCCCTTCCTCTCTAAATATAAATAAATAAAATCTAAAAGAAAAAAAAAAGTACTTAAAAAATCTTAAAAAAAAATTTTTCTGGAACTACTTTTCTAAATTAAAAATAAAAATAAACAGACAAAATAGTCTAAAATATAATGTCCTCACATACTGAAATTAAGATTTAGAGTGTCATGAAGCTAACTATGAATCTCAAATACACATGTTGACTTAAAATGTCTTTTTGAGGGAGTTTGTGCAACTCTCTTTCTCTCTCAATGGCTCCCATGGCTCCCATGAAAAAGCTTGAGGCCAAGGGGGGCAAAAAAAGAAGCAGGTTTTGAAGTTCACCCTTGACTGCACTCACCATGTAGAAGATGGAATCATGGATGCTGCCAATTTTGAGTAATTCCTTCAGGAGAGAATCAAAGTGAATGGAAAAGCTGGGAACCTTGGTGGTAACCATTGAAAGAAGCAAAAGTAAGATCACTGCAACTTCTGACAAGCCTTTTTCCAAAAGGTATTTGAAATATCTTACCAAAAATATTTGAAGAAGGATAATCTACATGACTGGTTGTGTGTAGTTGCTAACAGCAAAGAAAGTTATGAACTGCATTACTTCCAGATAAACCAGGATGAAAAAGAGAAGGAAGATGAGGGCTAAAATTCATTTATCTGACATGTTTTGTATGAGTTCTTGAATAAAACCTAGGGATCAAAACTTTGACTAGTCCCTTCCCCTTCTTTCCACCATTACCCCTTTCCCTCTGGTCACTGTCAGTTTGTTACATGTTTCCATGCTTATGTTTCTATTTTGTTTGTTAGTTTATTTTATTCATTAGAAACCTCTTGTAGGTGAGGCTTTTATATGGTATTTGTCTTTCACTGACTGGATTATTTCACTCAACATAATCTCTATTTCCAACCATGCTGTCATGAAAGGTAGGAGTTCCTTCTTTCTTTCTGCTCCATAGTATTCCATTGTGTAAGTTGTACCATAGTTTTTTTTTAACCATTCATTTACTGATGGGCACTTAGGCTGTTTCCAACACTTGGCTATTGTAAATAGTGCTGCCATGAACACAGTGGTGCATAAGTTCTTTGGAATTGGTGATTCTGGGTTCTTAGGGTGTATTCCAAGCAGTGGAATTGCTGGGTCAAAAGGCAGTTCAATTTTTAGGGGGGTTTTGGTGGTTTTTTTTGGGGGGGGGGGAATTCCATACTGTTTTCTTTCCTTTTTCTTTTTTTTTTAACTTGCTTTCTTAATTTTATATATTTTTTAACTTTTTAAATTGTTGTTCAAGTACGGTTGTCTCCATTTTTCCCCCATCACTCCCCCGCGCCCCAGTTGCTGCACCAGTCTGCATTCCCACCAACAGTGCATTAGGGTTCCCTTTTCTCCACATCCTTGCCAACACTTGTTTGTTGATTTATTTTGATGTGGGAATTGATTGTGGGAGTGGAATGTGGGATGAACAGAGGAGGGCAAATGGGGAAAATTGGGACAACTGTAATAGAATAACAATAAAAAAGAAACTAAGAAAATTTTTATGCAAGTTAGAACTGTACATTGAATATCTGACTCGATATGGTTTTAATCAGTCTATAAAAGAGATTTGTTCCTAAAAACTTACATATAAGTTGAATTTATGCAAACTTAAAGTCATGAAGAAGACAATAAAGCAAACTTATAGTGAGTCAAAAATGAGAATTAAAATAGTGTGTTTTTGTTATTTTTTTATGATGCAAGTAAATTGATCTTTCAAGTATTGTAGCAGAAGAAGACTCACACTTCTCCTTCCTTCTTTTATTGGTTCAGACTAGCAGGTCAAGAATTCAAACTTATGTTCATGATGACTCCAGTTACTTCTTATAAAAGTATACTGGTTGAATTCATAAATCCTTTATTGTCTTGAGAAGGTGCCATTGTAGCTATGTACGCATATGTTATGGCGATAGAAGACTGAAACCAACACAACCAGTAAAGACTTTCATTTGCTCTGTGTTGCTATTTTTCTCTCTTTACTCTTCTGATAAATTAATTTTAAAATTACCTTCCTTGTTTTTAATTTCTAAGATGACTCAAGTTGAACTTGCTAAAATTCAATTTTTAAGAGACACTTTCTGAAACCACTAACTCTTGACTCTACTTTCAGCCCAGCTTTTACCATATCTGTTCTTGGAAATTGCAGTGCTCAGTGCAGAGTAAGAGAACTTGTCTTTAGCATTTCTTTAGAATGTTTCCACAAGGGCTACAAGTCATTTGCACAGTGGTCTGGTTTTGTTTTGTTTTTGTTTATTGTTTGTTTTTTTTAAGTGGGATAGAGAATACAGGAAGTAGTCCTTTTTGGTAGGCTTGCAGTGTAATTGCTTCTGGAAATAGTAAGAATGATGAATTCTTACAAATGATGAAGTTCCGAGTGACTGTCTCAAAGAAATAGGGTAGCTGAATTTTACTCTCTCCTGTTTCTCATCTAGTCTATCTCCCATGGTTGTAATCACTGTTGGAAAAAATGTGACACAACTAAGCAGATACAAATCATTTTTTAAAAGATTTTTTCATTGTTATTCTATTACAGTTGTCCCATTTTTGCCTTTGCCCTCCTCTGCCCATCCCACCCCCACTCCCTCAGTCAATTCCCACACTGTTGTCCATGTCCATGGGTCATATATACATAGTCCCTTTTAAAGAATTGCCTCAATCCTCACCTTCAGTTCTGTCATTCTGTCCACACTATCTCAGTTACTGCTATGCCATTTATTCATATTTCATAGGAAAATAATCACTTCTCTGAAACTCTTTTCACCAAATTCATTACTGATTCTGTATAACAAATCCAAAAAACTCTTCTTAGTCCTCATCTTATTTGATATGTTGACATCATTTGACAAATGGATTAGTCCCTGTTTTGGTTTCTATTAATTTCTTTTTGTTACTATGAGGCCTCTCCCTCCAGCATATATCTTATAAGCACTCTTTCTCTGTTTCTTTGGAAAATGTTTTTCCTGTCGCCAACCATTCTATGTTGAAATTTCTTAGATGTTCATCATTACCCATTTTCTTGTTGTAATTGATCTCTTAGATTTCTGTCTTCAATTGCCATCTTCATACTCCTAAACCTATATCCCTGGTCCACATTTCTCCTCTATGATTACTAATTGTTTATATCTTATACATTGCCCACTCTTGTATGTCTCAAAGAGACTTCAAACCTCACATGCCCAATCTTAAAACTCACTGGCTTCCATTACGAATCCGCCCTTCCTCCTGTGTTCCTTGTCATAGTCAATGCCAACCTTATCAGTAGTTCAATCCATAAACTGGAATTCTTTCACACCCCTCATTACCAAACATCAAAGCCTATCTTTTAGACTACCAAAGTGTATTTTGTTCACATTCACTTGTTTTCCTCTTTGTCTATCCTTGTATCTCAAACAGAGATAACTTAATCAATTATACTTGGACTATGATACATTGTCATTATTTATACATGCATATAACTTATTTACTTATTTAGCCAGTCAATCACTTATTTTTAACAATAATTAAACACTGATGAACCTACCACTACATTCTATCATCTCTATATATTACATAGGATGTTTTATTCACTCATGTTTATGTCTATCATTCATTCTGGACTTTATGTTTAATGAGATTAGACACCGAATAAATTAATTCCTAACATATTCCAAGAAACTAATAAGAGTACTTGACCTGAGTAGACATTTCAATATATTTTTTATTAAATGTAATAATATAAAATATGGAGCAGATACCATATTGTATTGAGTTTAGTTGGGTGAGAAGAAAAGCAAATTGTGAATATAAACTGCTTTCTCATGAGATTTCTTAAAAAGTTGGAATTGCCAGCCTGTGCTGAAGAACTTCAGGAAACTCAAATATCAAATGCTGAGGATGTCAAGTACTAACATGAAATCTAAGCTACAAGCAATAAAATCAGAGACCAGGTTTAGAGCAAAGCTCACATTACAGAAGATGTGGAGCAAATGATTGAGAACAAGAAGAAAGAAATGTGGCATTATCCACAACATGTATGCAGTAGCTGCTGTGTACAAAGATTATGATTGTGTTTGATTAGCTTAAGAGCAAACAAAAGGCTAAGGAAATGATAGTTTTCAGGGGGATCATAAATGTATAAGGGAATTTATAATGTTACCTAGTATAGAAAAGCAATTTACGCTCAACAAGAGAATAATGGAAGTCAGTTGTGAACCATAATGCTGTGATGTTAAGTAACTTAGTCATAGCAATTGCTGGAGTAAAAAAAAAAAAAAAAAAAAAGATATCCAGTGTCTGGCTGGTGGTAAAACAGTGTAAAGAGAAGAGAATATCTTGCTTCTGACTCATAAATATCTGTTGGGAGGCAGGATCCCCAGTCTTGAAGCATTCATTGATTTGGAGAGATAATCAAGGTAGTAAGTGAAGCATAAATAGATTATATGGAACAAATTCCTGGAACTGGTAATGACAAAGGTTGTCTGTCATAAGGCATGAAAAAAGCAGAAGTAAAATTACTAGAATTGGGCAAAAAAATCAAAGTTTGAGGAAATAAAAACCAATCATTGAACTATTCATATGCAATCAATGTTGTACCATATTATGAAAACATCCACATTTTATATATTCATTGTAAATGATGAGTTTGGAAATGTGTAGCTTAAATTTAAACTCAAAATTCTGGAATATTAAGTGAAAGTAATCTGAGAAAGGGATAATGTTGAGTTAATTAAGACCAAGAGCATATAATACTCACAAGACTGGGGATTTAAAAAAAAAAATCAGATGTAGGGGATGAAAAACTTTCCAGAAAGGCTGAAAAATAATAGTTTAAGAATCTGAAGCCAAGGGAGACCTTGGCACTCTATCACAAAGGATAATTAGGTCTTGATGGCCATTCCCTATGAACTGCAGCAAAAGAATGGACAATTAATGTGGCTGTTTATTCAGTGATTGCAAGAGCCTTAAAATGGGAAAAGTTGAATTTGAACTTTCTCAGCATTACAAAGAGACTATAATTTAGGGAAATTAGGAATAAAACATATATTCTCTATGGTAGGCTAGTAGAAGACTGAGTAAGGAAAAGACATGGATTTGTTCTATGATTTATAAAATAATACTACAACCCTGTAATTTGTACGTAGAGATTTTTTTTAAACACAGCACTGTCTTTGTTATGGTAGCTTTGTCAAATACCTTGAAATAGGTTAGTGTTCACATTTCAACTTGTTCATTGTTTTCAAATTGTTTTGCTTCTGTACCCTTTGCATTTCCAAATAAATTTTAAAATCAATCTGCTAATGTTTATCAAAAATGTCAACAGAGATATTAATTTTGATTTTATTGAATTTGTGAGTCAATTTGGGGAGCACTGACATCTTAACAATAATGTCTACTACTTCAAGAATACAGTATATCTCTTCAATTTTAAGCCTTATTTAATTTTTCTCAGCAATATTGTAGTTTAAAATATTTAGAACTTTTGCAGTTTTTGTTCAGATTTATCCCTAAATATTCTGTTCGATTTTTATGCTATTAAAAATGGAATTTATGTTTTCAATTTAAATTTCTAATTTTCTCACTTAATTTTTGTATGTCAATCTTGTTTCCTGCAAACTTGATAAACTCAATTATTAGTTTTAATAGTTTTTTATATATATCCTACACAGACAGTCACGTCACTGCAGATAAAACCTGTTTTATGTCTTTATTTTCAATATGGATACCTTTTATTTGTTTTTCTTCCCTGACTGCACTGAGTGGAAATGGTGAAAGTGGACATTTTTTTCTTGCTCTTGATCTTAGAGAGAAAGTATTCAGTCTTTCAGCATTATATTAGTTGTAGGTTTTTTAGATTCCCTTTACATACCTAGAATGCTGAGAGGTTTTTAAAATTGATTAACTAATTTACTTTTAGAGAGAGGGGCAGGGAGGGAGAAAGAGAGGGGAGAAACATTGATCAATTGGCTCTAGCATGCCCCCAACTGGGGACCTGGCCCACAAGCCAGGCGTGTGCCCTTTTGGTTGAACCGGTGACCTTTTGGTCCATGGAACCATGCACAACCCAATGAACTACACCAGGCGGGGCTAATACTGGGAGTTTTTTATTGGGAACTGACGTTACATTTTGTGAAAGGCTTTTTTTTATAACAAGCTGATTGAATTATTTTTGCTGTCTAAGGATTTTGATACAATGTTCAACTAACCTTATATTTCTGGGGTAAATCCTACTTGGTCATAATATATTATCCTTTTTATATATTGCTTCATTTCATTTGCTAACATTTATCCAGATTGTTTTTCACATACATTTGTGAGAGATATTCATAGGTAATTTCTTTCCTTGTAATGTCTTTTTCTGGTTTTAATATCAAGATATACTGTCCTCACAGAACATGTTAAAAAGTAGTCACCATTCTTTATTTCTTGGTAATGTTTGTTTGGAATTAGAATTTTTTTAAAGTATTTATTAGAATTTACCAAGGGGCTTGGAATTTTTATTGATGGAAGATTTTAAGTAAGTTCAATATCTTCAGGTTATTTTTTTCCAGTGGGCTTTTGTAGTTATTGCAGTTATTGTTTTTTAAGGAATTTTTCCATTTCATATAAAATGCCAATTTATTGGCAAAGAGTTTTTATAATATTTTCTTGCTCTCCTTTAAATTCTATAGACTTTACAGTGATACCCATTCTTACTATTGGCAATTTATGTCTTTCTTTTATGTGACTAGTCTGGCTTTAGTTTTATGCATTTGATTTGAATTTTCAAAAAACCAGGTTTCGGTTGCATTTATTTTCCCTATTTTTGTTTTCTTTATGTCATTGATTTCTGTTTGGATCTTTATTATTTCCTATCTTCTATTTATACTTTCAGTTGAATTTTTCTCCTTTTTCTAGTTTCCTAAAGTAAAAAATGATGTCATTTATTTGAGAACTTTCTTCTTTTTTAATATAGGTGTTTGGTGCTATAAATTTGCCTATGTACTATTTTAGTGACAATGCACATATTTTGATGTTGTATTTGAATTTTCATTCATTCATAAATATATTCTAATTTCCTTTCTGAGTTTTCCTTCATTATTGTATTATTAAAATTGAGCTATTTAGTTTCAGAATATTTGAGGTTTTCTAGAGATATTTGTTATATATTTTTAATTTCATTGAATTGTGATTAGAAAAGATATCTTGTATGATTTGAATTATTTTAAATTTGTTGAGAATTTTTATATGTCCAAAAGTATTATCTATCTTAGGAAATGTCTTATATTCCCCTGAAAATAATGTATGTTCTGTTGTTATTGAATAAATGTTCTGTAAATGTTGATCAGGTTAAATCGATTGTGTTGTTCAGTTTTACTGTATTCTTACTGATTTTCTTTGTATTCTATCAATTATTGAGAGAGAAAGATTTAAACCTACTATAATTATAGATTTGCTATTTCTACTCCCAGTTGAATAAGTGTTTACTTCATGGATTTTAAAGCTCTGATGTTAATTTTACAAATATTTAAGATTGGTATGTTCCCTTGATAAATGGACCCATCTGACATTATAAAATTATTTTCTTTTTTAAAATTTTACTTGTTGTTCATAAAATGATTTTCTTTATCTGTAGAAATCTTTCTTGCTCTAAAATCCACTTTTTACTTTTGGTCAAGATGGAGGTGTACGTGACATGCCATGCCTCCGTGCACAACCAACCACAGCAAAACGTACACTAGACTACACAACAAATATCAACCGGAATCGTCAAAAAATCGAGCTGTATGGAAGTCTGACAACCAAAGATTTAAAGATGCCACCTTCATCCAGACGGGTAGGTGGGGCGACAAGGCCTGGTGAGGCACAGAGAGGTGGAGAGGTGCGGAGAGGTGTGGTGGAGTGGCATGGGGAGGTGCAGAGGCAGGGCATGGGCTGTCCCACATTCATGTGTATAAAACTCGGATAGGGTGGATAAAAATCGGGAGGGATACCTCTGGAGCGAGGGATCCCAGCACATGCCAAACCACCCAGCGTGGTGTTACAGCTCCAGGAAGATAAGTCCCCATAACTTCTGGCTATAAAAACCAGTGGGAGTTAGGGCAGTGGAACAAACTGCAGGATTCTCAGAAGACTCCTTTTAAAGAACCTGCCACAGACTTAGGACTTACACAGACTCACTCCCTCTGGGATTCAGCACCAAGGAAACAACTGGAAGGGCACCAGTGGCAGATGGAGAGAAATTGAAGTGGCTGGCAGCAGGGCCAGTGCTGGGAGACATCTTCCTCCTAGGCAAAACTCCAGAGGCCATACTGCAGCATTGTCCCCTCTCCAAGCCCTCCTCCACACAGGGCCGCAGAGCAGTGACACGGGTAGCCTTCCCCTGGCAATTACCTAAGGCTCTGCCTGATACAATTTGCAGGTGCACTTTTCTGTAATAGGCCATGCTACTAAGACAGGGAGTGAAAGCAGCTCTACCTAATACACAGAAACAAACATGAACAATGGTGGCTTCATTGCCTGTGGAAATGGGTGGTGCTGAGTGGAAGAGGCAAAGGGGGGGAAATCAGGACAACTGTGATAGCATAATCAGTAAAATATAATTTGAAAAAGAAGAAAAGGAAAAACAATGCTGACTATATACAATCTAAACAAAACTATTCGTTAAACACATTTAATTATGGAAATCATATTAAAATAGGTATAATGATAAGACATTGTTTAATAATATATTGCTTATTTTACTTTAGTCTTTTGATATAATTTAACTACATAACAACTGGCTATTTTTGTATCTAATATATTAGTCTACAACAGTGATTTTCAACCCATATGCTACCGCAAGAATTTTTAAATTTAAAACATGCAATATCTGACTATTTAGTCAGGAATACTGCTTTTTTTTCCCAGTTGTTTTGAATGTTGTCAGCTCTTCCTCCTGTGTGAGACTGAAACAACTATAATAAACTTCAGGTACATGCCTAACACCTCCATAGTGGTAAAATTAAAAGGAGTCCACATCAAGACCTGAGACTCATGGATGTTCACAGCTTTTCTCCCATGGTTCTGGTGGTGTAGCGACACTCTTGGGAAGAGGCAGCCTGGTTCTCTTTTCTTCCTTGAACTTTGTTTCACTTCTCCTCTCTGAAGGTGCAACCCCCAAGCCTCCAGAATAAGAGGCACTGACATTTTTTTCCTAGATCGTCAAACAAAACAATGGTAACAACCAACACAGTAATAGCAGTCTAGTGAGAATGAATCAAAATCATACTTATTATTTGTCAGCTTGGCAAAAAATATCATGTTTTTTTGGTGTGCTGCAGAATTTAGTAGTTAGTTTACATGTTCCATGATGTGAAAAAGTTGAAAATTGATGGTAAAACAAAGTGCAGAAATTTGAAATATTTAACTCAACAACAATATATGAGTTAACTTAATTTTTGGAAATCTATGGTGAACCATTCTCAATTTCTTTTGGTTGTTTTATGCCCCGTATTAAAAAAAAAAAAAAAAAAAAAAAAAAAAAACAAGAGTAAAAGGGAATCTCACTCTTTTAATGACTTCCCTTTTTTGGTTGACTCCACCTCCATTATGTAGCCTTATGATTCTTTGTGGAAGTGAGATGATTTTTAGAATTCTTAGTGACCCTCTCTTTCGGAGAACATTTCTAGGGACTAACAGAACAGGATTTAGAAATCATAAGACTTCGGAATGGACAAATTCAGAATGGTTCCACATGAAAACTCTGGATCTCCTGGTAAAAAACTTCTTATTTATTTTGCATTTATTCTTTAACAGAGCGGAACATTATCCTGACACTCAGCAGATCTGATTTAATAGTGATTGGCATCAGGAGAGTAAGGAATGGGAAAAAGACATTATATTTATATGGCAGTACCTCTCATCTATCATAGATTCTAAATTGAAGATACACGATAAAGATTAGATTTGCTATCAGTTTTGTAAAACTGCTGAGATGAAATTAAGTAAAAAACTGAAATTAACTAAATTGTATTGAGTATGAAAACAATACTTGTTATAAAAGATAGAACATGTAGGAATGAATAGTAATTGAAAGTTGACTACCTAGAAGAAATTTAGAATAACACCCCTGAGTGTTCAAATCTACTGTATGATTTAAATGGATGTGTTAAACTCATTTAGAATTTTTACTTTTTTAAAGCTTTTTTATTGAATTATAATATGTCACATGAAAGCATAAATTGTAAGTGCAATGTTCAGTGACTTATTCCAAAGTGAGTACTCCATTGTTACAACAGCATTTTTACTTTTTAATTTTCATTTAATTTTTATTTATTGACTTTAGAAAGAGAGTTGGGAAGAAGAGGGTGGGAAGGGAGAGAGAGAGAAACATTGACTTGTTGTTCCACTTATTTATGCATTCATTGTTTGATTTTTGTATGTGCCCTGAGCAGGGATCAAACCCACAAACTTGGTGTATCAGGATGATGCTCTAACCAACTGTGCTACCTGGCCAAGAAGATAGCATTTTTACTTTTAAATTACTGTTAGGTTAGTGTAGAAAGAAGAAATTTAAATGCTAGCAGCTTTAAAAGCACTTTATGCTGTATTTGGAGATAAGATCCAATATTTGAGTTTTTCCAATGTAAACATTGTTACTTGATTCCATCGATGTATTGTTCAGCTATTATTTAGCGGGCACTGTGTCAGGTACCAGTGAAACTGTGGCCAACCTGATGGAATTTACCACATAACAACGTGGATCAGGTAGGCTTGGAGAGGGGAACATTAGTTGAATATTGTTCTGTACCTTCAGGAAGAACTGCCCACTTCTAAGTTTCATTAATGCCTTCTTAATTTTTCAGGTTTTAAGGTTGCTCTTGCAATTCTTTTTCTACCCCCAAATTTTATAATTATCCACCTGTAGGATGGCTACTAACAGGAACATTTTCAAAGCTATTTCACTGAGACCGTATAATCCTGGGTATGAATTTTTTCTGTCTGCTTTGCTATTTAAAAGGAAGGATTTTCTGTCTTTGTTGTGACCTTCTTTGTTAATTTCAAACCTCTGAAACCATCTGCCTTTACCAAAGTCTCCTTGGGAAGACTATACTTTTGCCCTCTTTCCTTTTTTTTTTTTCCCCTCAGATTTTAGAAGATGTTTTGTCCACTTGAGTCCCTTCATTATTGCTGTGGTCTCAGTTCTTAGTGCCTCTCTGATCACTGGTTCTCTTGGTGAGTACTTTGTCGAATATACTTGAAGCCTTAGACCACTCTGACATGAATCATTGAAAATCAAATAATTCTCCTGAAGGCCAATAGCATCTAAAAGCATACTTCATGGTTTCAAAGGGTCAGATATTAAATGCACAAAATAAGAACCTAAGATATGACACACACACTAAAGTGCAAAAAATAATAGCCCAGTCCCCCCCCCAAATAAACAAATTCTTACAGGGAATAAAAGCATTATACCCTGTAAAGCATTATAAAAATGTGAAATAATGTCTAACTAAAAAATAGGGAACAATAGAAAGGAAGAGAAACCTCAGAATTATTGGGACAAGAGAAAATTTTAGGAACACTTTAATAAATTCAAGTGCCAAAATTTATCTAAAATTGTATTGATGGAGACAAGATGTATATACCACGGTTTCTCTGTTAGTTAAAATAATCATGAGGTGGTAGCTGGGACATTTGGAAGGAGTATAGGGGAAAGAGGATTTATTTTGAGGTAGAAGATAATAAGAAAGTATCTGTATCTCAACTTCCATTTAAGTAGATACATTTCTGTCAGATTTCAACTAGTATTTTTTAAAAACACAGTGTCTCATATATATGAAATAAGTATAAAATTCCTTATAATTGGTCTTTTCATCCTATCAGCCTTTTTTCTACTGATCTTTGGGTTTTGGAGAAACTTACATAGCTCATCCTTTTAAAATTTTGTACTATCTTATTGAAATAGTAAACTCTCCATGAAGATTATAGAAATTGACATTATAAAGAATATCAGCCATAAAATAAAGATATTATATAGAATTGTGCTACTTTACTGGTTTATGCCATTGTTCAATTTGAAGCTTGTGATACTGATATTTGTATTTGAATTCCTATGAAATAGCATTCTCTTATTGCACCATGGATGGATCTAGGAATGTTTCTCAAACCTGGATTTGGAAAATAAATAGATAATCTAAAGAATAATAATTCTCTGCTTGCTCTTTGGATCTTGACCAATTGCTGCCTTTACCCATAGTTGCAGGAGGAACTGACAAGGAGCTGAGATTAACGGATGGTGAAAACAAGTGCACTGGGAGAGTGGAGGTGAAAGTCCAGGAAGAATGGGGAACTGTGTGTAATAACGGCTGGGACATGGATGAAGTCTCTGTGATTTGTAGGCAACTAGGATGTCCAACTGCTATCAAAGCTACCGGATGGACTAATTCCAGTGCAGGCTCTGGACGCATCTGGATGGATCATGTTTTTTGTCGAGGGAATGAATCAGCTCTCTGGGACTGCAAACATAATGGATGGGGAAAACATAACTGCACTCACCAACAGGATGCTGGAGTAACCTGCTCAGGTAAGACCTGATAAGTCAAACTTTTGATGTGAAATGCTTTGTGGGAAAAAAATATGTAGATGGCTTAAAAACAAAAAGGAACCAGTTTTCTGCATGCAATCAAGTCCACGTATAAAATTACCCAATCCATTGCTAAAAGACCAGAAAACACATGACAAAAGTCATATTAAAAAATAAATTAAAAGAGATTCTGAACACTTCTATCAATGAGGAATTTTATATGCAGTAATCCTACTCTGACCTCCTACTTCTACACAAAAAGTCATGATATCTAAGTTAATTCCTTGTCTTCTTTCCCAGTGAAATGCTGCTTTCATGCATTGACTCATGTTATTAACTTTTCATCCACTAACTGAAAATCAACTTACTGAATCAAGAAATAAACATTCTAAATACTGATTCTTCTTTATGAAGGAAGGTTGTATCACAAAGTATAATTGCTTTTTCCAGTAGTATTTTTTTTAATACTCATCCATGGACGTGTTCATTGATTTTAGAGAGGGGAAGAGGGGAAGAGAGGGAGAGAAAGATCAATGTAAGAGAGAAACATCAATCAGTTGCCTCTCATATGTGCCTCGACTGTGAACTGAATCCGCAATCTAAGCATGTGCCTTGACTGGGAATCAAACCCAAAACCCTTTGGTTTAATGTGACAACTCTCCAACCAACTGAGTCACACCAGCCAGGGCTGTGTGGTGGTTTTAATTTATAAAACATTTTATGTTTTATCTCAGTTGCCCTTACAATAATTAATAAAATCATGTCAAACCTTTCTGCCAATAAATCCTAAGGTCAACTTTCTTACCCAATTCAGATTCCTGGGCTTCTCATTTCTTCTTGCTCACTTCATTGAACTTTATGCAGCCCTCTCACCTCCCAGCCTCATTCTTAGAGACCGTGTCCTCCATAGGACTGATTGCAGAAAGAACTTACTTCCACCCAGGCATTGTGGTGTAATGGGAACAACTCAGGCTAGTATCTAGAAAAATGCAGGACTAAATTCCAGCTCAGCCCCTCATTAATGCTATTATCTTGAGCAAGTTGTTAAATCTTTCTAAACTTCAATTCCTGAGAACTTGATGAGAGAACACAAGAAAAGCTACCGATACACTGTTTGTTGCTAAAAATTAAAGTTAGGTTTCTCATGGGTTACTGCTTCTCATTACCTTGACAATTCAGTTCTCTTCTCTCTCCCTCTTCCGCCCCTCTCTCTTCCCCCTTCTCCCCTCATTTTCCCTTTCACTTCCTCCTCCTCCCTCTCCTCCTCCTTCCCCCTCTTCCCTCTCCTCCTCCTTCTTCTAGTCTTTTATGTTAATCATGCAGTGAAAAGCAATAGTAACGCATACATCAAACATCTACAGCAAAGTTAAAAAATCATCATAAATCTTGCCAAGCTCTCACCATAATTATTGATCTTTTTAGAGTTGACTTTCTAAGCTAAGAAACAACAGCACACAGTACTTTTAACTCATTTTCTATTTTTTTTTATGCCTCAGGATGAAGTTACTTAGACTTGCTTTTTCAAGTTTACACATATAAAGGTCCAAGTGGTGCATAATAATACCAATGCATAACCACTCAATTTACTAGTTTTGTGGATTTCAGAGTCTGCATTTCTGAGATTCTCCTCCACCCTGATTAACGCTCAATCCTCAGAGCCTCTGCCTCCTGGAGATTTTATTATTATCACATGCCCGGGGGCAATACAGCCTAACAGTAAGGAGAATAGACTGTGGTGCTACACTGCTTTTTCTTTGCCCCTACATCCTAAGTGTTTGATCCTTTGCCAATTATCTAACCCCAGTTTTCTTATCTGTAAAGTATTATTAATTTTTCATGATCAAAAATCTTGTTAAGTAGAGGTCTTTGCCTGGAGTTTAGAGCTTTTAAAATTGAATTACTTTTTCAAAAGGTGCCTTCTAAATATTTTGACTAAATAAACTGATTTTGTTTTTTATGAGTCCCAAAATTTCATTGCAAATCTCCTTTTCTTGGGTATCTTAGTCCTCACAGAAAATCTAACAGAAAGTGTATAGAGAATATTTGTTAATGAAAAAGCTGTTCTTTACTAAAAATGGTACCAGATACCTTGGGGATGGAAAAATAAAAACCTTTGGTTTAAACAGGAAATTGATAAGAAATGAATTATTTTAATAGATTTTTGTCTTCAGTTTTTAATAATCTGGTATACCACAGGGTGCTCTTGCCTTATGCATACTTATGCATTTTATTTTTCCTTTTTCCCGTTTTCTAATTTCAATTTCAACTTTAGACAATTATTCATGCTCTGAATTGTTTGCAAATAAAAGATTAAAATAAAGATTTTAAATGTTCAACAAATTACCAGTTCATCCTTGTTACTATTTTGTATATGAGCCAATTTTATTTTTTTCAAATTTAAAAAATTTCTTTGAATTTAATTGTTGTTCAAGTACAGTTGTCTCCATTTTCCCACCCCACTGCCCCAGACCCCAGCCATCCCCGCTTCCCACTCTTGATCCTGTCCCACTCTTGGTTTTGTCCATGTGTCCTTTATCAATGTTCCTGAAAACCCTTCCCCTTTTCCTCCCATTATCCCCTCCAACCTCCTGTTTGGTTATCATCAGTTTGCCACTGTAACCAAGACAGCCTGGCACTGGTATAAGATCAAGTTTTTTATAAATGAATATTTTGAGACAATTTTATTATTTCTACAAAAAAAAAAAGCATTTACTCTGTCCTAGTAAAGGAAGGTAACAAAACAAAAAGTAAATTTAATATGTGAAACAGTTTTCTTGGTAAGTAGATATAGATAAAAGTTCTTATTGTTAGTTTATTTTTAAAAGATTAAAATTCTCCAATAAGTGAAGGCAGCATCCGAAAAGAGGCACTATTTTAAGGAAAGTATGAAATTTTAAGTGTCTTGGGGAATCTTACTTTCTAAAATTACTTCTGAGTGAATAGCACTTTGAACTCTGGTCTTTTCTTTGTTCTAGATGGATCTGATTTGGAGATGAGGCTGGTGAATGGAGGAAACCGGTGTTCAGGAAGAATAGAAGTCAAATTCCAAGGACGGTGGGGAACAGTGTGTGATGATAACTTCAACAGAGATCATGCTTCTGTGGTTTGTAAACAACTTGAATGTGGAAGTGCTATCAGTTACTCTGGTTCAGCTAATTTTGGAGAAGGTTCTGGGCCAATCTGGTTTGATGATCTTGTATGCAATGGAAATGAGTCAGCTCTCTGGAACTGCAAACACCAAGGATGGGGAAAGCATAATTGTGATCATGCTGAGGATGCTGGAGTGATTTGCTTAGGTAAGGACTGATCTGGGTTTGTTCTGTTCTCCAAGAAAGGGTGAAAAAAAAAAAGGAAGGGGGTGGTAAGAGTGTGCTTCCTTTGTCACTTTATCATTACCTAATTTCAGGTTCCAGTTCTGATACCAGTGGAGTTTTTAAGGTAACTGATAATAAAATAGATTAGGGAAAAAGGATGAACAGTGAAATTGAGATTCAAGTAATGAGGATTGAAGGAGGGGTTTAAACAAGAGTTAGATCCAGCCCTGGCTAGGTAGCTCAGTTGGTTAGAGTGTCCTCCCTATACACCAAGGCTGCTGTGATTCATGTCAGGGCAGAGACAAGAATCAACCAATGAATGCATAATTAAGTGGAACAACAAATTGATCTTTCTCTCCCCCTCTCTCCCTTCCTTTCTTTCTAAAATCAAAAAATAAAAAGTTTTAAAAAATAGTCCAATCTCCTTCCTCCCACAAAAAAGCAAGGAGAAAAGAAGAAATGGCTTAACTAGCAAATTTTGCTTTCTGGATGATTGTAACAGCAAATCACCACTTCCTGTGCCCCTACACTACCACCCTTCTTGTTATCCTCTACCTACAGAAGTCACTTCTTTAGCCACACTAACCCATCTCCTCCCAAACTATTAGTTCAAATTTACAGAGTCAAATGATAAAACAAAATTGTTATTTTCCTATTCAAATCTCATTTATGCTACTACTATGGTATAAGTATAATGAGCAGGCACTGTGTCTGTCTACAGACTTTCATACTTGATCAGGGGACAGGGATAATGGGTTTGTATGTGCAGTGATGATATTCTCCTTTTTTCATTTGAGTTCTTTCTCTTTTTTTTATTGTTGTTGTTCAAGTACAATTGTTTCCAGCCATCCCACCTCCCACCCTTGATCTTACCCCCCTTTGGCATTGTCCATGTGTCCTTTGCACATGTTCCTTAGCAACCCTCCCCCCTTTCCCCCCATTGTCCCCTCCCACCTCCCTTCTGCTTAGTTTCAGTTTCTTCTTTATTTCAATGTCTCTGGTTATATTTTGCTTGCTTGTTTGTTTTATTGATTAGGTTCCACTGACTTCTTAGTTTGAAGAAGACCTCGTATGTCTTGAACTCCAAGGAATGTTTAGGAAAATATAGTTAAAATAAAAATGTCCCTGTATTCACCAGCTATCTTTTTTTTTTTTTTTTTTTTTTTTTTTTTTGGTGGGAGGAGGAATAAATGAAACTCAATTCAAATTAATTTTAAAGTAAGAAAACATTGATTTAGAAAACTGAAAAATTCAGGAAATGCATGTTGAATGCAAGCACTTAGGCAATGCCATCAGGGTTTTGGGTCTTTTTTTTAATTATTATTTCTTGAATTGGCTTTTTTTTCTTGTTGAACAATGGCACATCTATTAGCTGAACCACAAAGAATGGAATTTCTACAGAAAATATGGATTTTGTTAACTGAAGAAAATAAAAAGAATTTGGGGTAGAAAAAATCACAGTCTATACCTTCCATTTTCCTTTACCCATCAAAGTGTTTGTAGGTCTCCAATCAGCTCATTTCTTCTCAATGTGCTTTATACATGCTGAGGGATCACAGGAAAAGAGTGTTGTTGCAACAAAAACTGCCAAAGGAAAAACCCAATTTATTTATTACAGGATATTATTCAGAATTAAGTTCTGTTCTTCGAGGAATACTGATTGGGAGAAGGTGAAGACAGTAAGGGTTAGGTGTCTTTTCTCTTTGCTTTGCTTTTAAAACTGAGGAAGTGGTCACAAAGGGGCCAGGCATATACCAGCCAGGTAGTGTGTACAGGTAATACAGTCAGAGGCAAAAGTGAGTGTTGAGTATAGAGGAAAACTGCAGTGTGTGGGTACAACCTAAACACTTGCAAATATATAGTTAACAAGAAAAACAAACAATTTCAACAAAAACTCTGGTGGTCAAATAAGCATATCATTAGATAAAATTTAGCCCCTGGACCTCCTGTTAGGAACTATTCCTACAGTGGATGCTCTCTATACTGGAAGTCCTGTCTTCTTGCCTGATGTATTCCTTCATCCATTTTTAATAACTTTTTGTTTTGTTTTTCTTAACATTTATTTCATTTGTATTCATGTACTTTTTACTTTTATTTTTTAATTATAATATATTCAGCATTATATTGTATTACTTTCAGGTCATCATTAATAATTTTCAATAGCAATGTATTATCATTTTCTCTATCTCTACTTTTATCTCCCCCTTTTCTTAACTCATTTCAGATATAGCTATTTACAGTCCCCTTATTTTGTTATTTCTTTTTTAAATTTATTTTTCAATTACAGTTGACATGCAATATTATGTTAGTTTCAGGTCTACAACATAGTAATTAGACATTGATATAACGTACAAAGTAATTACCTTGAGTCTAGTACCCACTAGACACCATACATAGTTATTACATTACTATTGACTATATTTCCTATACTGCACTATATATTCTTGTGACTATTTTTATAATGCCAATTTGTACTTCTTAATCCCTTTTACCTTTTTCACTTTACCCCAACACTGTCCCATCTGACAACCATCAATTTGTTCTCTGTATCTGAGTTTGTTTGTTGTGTTGTTCATTTATTTCATTTTTAGATTACACATATAAGTGAAATTATATGGTATTTGTCTATGTCTGGTTTGCTTCATTTAGTGTATACCCTCTAAGACCATCCATGTTTTTGCAAATGGTAAGATTTTATTCTTTTTATGGCTGAGTAATATTCCATTGTGCATGTATAGCACATCTCCTTTATATATTCATCTAATCAATGGACACCAAAGTTTCTTCCATTACTTGGCTATTGTAAATAATACTGCAGTGAACATGGGGATGTATATATCTTTTTGAACTAGTGTTTTGGATTTCTTTAGGCAGATAGCCAGAAGTGGAATTTCTGGGTAATATGGTAGTTCCATTTTTAATTTCTGAGGAACTTGAATACTGGTTGTATACAATTTACAATCCTATAGTGGTTGCACTAATTTACAATCCCACCAACAGTGCAAAAGAGTTCCTTTTCCTCCACATCCTCACCAACATTTGTTTGTGTATTTATTGATAATAGCCATTTTGACAGGCGTGAGGTGATATCTTATCATGGTTTTGATTTGCATTTCAATCTTCTTTTTTATTGAGATTTGTTTTGTGACCTAATATGTGGTCTATACTAAACAGCGTTCCATGTCCACTTGAGCAGAATGTATATTCTGCTGCTTTTGGGCGAAATGTCCTAAAACTAGCAATTAAGTTTATCTGGTACAATGTGTTATTTAAGGCCATTGTTTCCTTGTTGATTTTCAGTCTGGAAGATCTATCCATTGATGTTGATGAAGTGGTAAATTCCTTACTATTATTGTATTACTGTTGATCCCTCCCTTTATGTCCATCAATATTTGGTTTACATATGTAGGTGCTCTTACATTGGATGCATAGATGTTTACAAGAGATATGATCCCCTTGTTGGATTAATTCTTTTATCTACAAAATACCCTTCTGTGTCGATTTTTATAGCCCTTGTTTTAAAGTCTTTTTGGTCTGATATAAGCATTGCTACCCCAGACTTTTTTCATTTCAATTTGCATGAAATATCTTTTTCCATTTCTTTATTTTAAGTCTGTGTGTGTCTTTCAATCCAAAGTGGGTCTTTTGTAGACAGCATATTTATGGATCTTGTTTTCTTATTCATTTACCCAACCTATGGCTTTAAGTCCATAATTTGCATTTAAAGTAATTGTGATAAGTATGTAGTTATTGTTATTTTATTAATGATTTTCTGATTGTTTTTGTAGTTCTCCGTTCCTTTCTTATTATCTTATTCTCTTTTCTTGTATGTTGATGACTTGTTATAGTGTTATGTTTGGATTTCTTTCTCCTTATTTTTTGTATATTTATAATAGATTTTTGGGTTTTGGTTGCCATTTGCTTCATATATACCAAGCAATGTTTAGACTTTTAATATAAAGTCTATTTTAAATTAATGGTTGCTTAAATTCAGACACATTCTGAAATCACTACTTTTTTACTTACCCCTTTATGTTTTTGTTTTTGTTATTATCTTTTACTTCTTTTATGTGTGTGTTTGTGTGTCATTCTTTTTGTTTTTTATGACAAAACATTCTTTATGTTTTTTATGGGTGTGTTGCTTCTAGAGCCTTTTGGTTGGGGCTACTATGGTGGCCAATGTCATCTGCCACTTGTGCCTTTCTTGGAACCTCTTGGTAGAACCTACAAAGTGATCCGTTTCTTCGTTGCTACTTGTGCTGGTCATGGAGGTGCTTTGGAGGGGTGCAAACCAGGGCCAGCTGCCACTTGGGCCAGGCTTGTGGCCCCTTAGTTGAAGTTACAATGTAGTCCAAGACTGGCCACCACTTATGCGAGGCTTGGGGCCACCTGGCAAGAGTTACAATGCAGACTGAGACCATTCGCCACTTGTGCTAGGTTTGTGACCTCTTAGCAAGCTGAGGTTGACTGCAACTACTGTTTGTTTGGAGTTTGTGGACCTTTACTCCATTTGGGTAAAGTCTGCATTGAGAGTCAAGGCAGTCCACTTGTGTGAAGGAGTCATTGGAAAAGGCTCAGGCCAGAGGAGTGAGTTGGGAGGGGCGTCTCAGGGAATCACCAGAGCATAGAATAGTGTTAGCCAGATTATTAGAGAACACAGATTTCATGCCCACCTGCATCTGGCTGGCAGGGTGGATAGAGAGTGCAACAAAGGAACATCCATTCCCAGAGAAAGTTGGGGGAACTCTCTAGCTCTCATGTGAAATTCAATTTAGTTCTCTCCATATATCCTTGGAGTTTTTCAAGATGCTTCCCTCGCACTGGAGCTTAGAGTTATTGAGACTGTGAGTGAGTGAATCTGTATATAAACCTTTTTGACCTGCAGTGCTTCAGTCTCTGGCAGCTCATTGTCTTTCATGGACACAATTTTCTCTAGTTTTCACAGTCAGATGTGGGGGTTCCTCTCCTCAACACTGATGGCCTGGGTTGGAGAGCACAAAATGGGTCTGGGACCCTTCGCTCCTCAGGGGGACCTCTGCAGCCAAAATATCCCTCTA
Organism: Glossophaga mutica; assembly: GCA_039655065.1. Taxonomy (NCBI): domain Eukaryota; kingdom Metazoa; phylum Chordata; class Mammalia; order Chiroptera; family Phyllostomidae; genus Glossophaga; species Glossophaga mutica. The sequence goes on along the minus strand of CM077304.1, from coordinate 22,365,296 downwards.
ATTCTTTTTTTAATGTCCCTCTGATTCTTAATTGCCACACTGTGAGTGTGGAACATACCCATTTCGCATCTCCATCCCTCCTACCAATCTTCACATGGCTTCTTCATATCCTTGGTTATAGGATTTCTATTCAAGTAGTCTCCAGGTGTTTCTCAATGATGGCTGTTCTCTAATTTAGTTGTGATTTTGATGTAGTCATAGGAGGAAGTGAGCACAGACTTTACCTACTTTGTCATCTTGACCAGAGGTCTCTTATTGTTTCTTTGTCATTGACTTGTTTTGTATCCCTTTACAGATGGAACAGATCTGAGCCTGAGAGTGGTAGATGGAGTCAATAAATGTTCAGGAAGACTAGAAGTGAAATTCCAAGGAGAATGGGGGACAGTGTGTGATGACGGCTGGGATAGCAATGATGCTGCTGTGGCATGTGGGCAACTTGGATGCCCAACTGCCATCACTGGCATTGGTCGAGTTAATGCCAGTGAGGGAACTGGACACATTTGGCTTGACAGTGTTTCCTGCCTTGGACATGAATCTGCTATTTGGCAATGCAGACATCATGAATGGGGAAGGCATTATTGCAATCATAATGAAGATGCTGGTGTCACATGTTCCGGTAAGTTAAAACAAAGCAAAAACAGAGAAGGAAGGATCTATAATTTTTAGGAGTAAGCATAGGTATGAGACATGAGAGACAGAAATATCTAATAACTTCTTTGTCAGGAATTCTTTTAGAGTTGTGATGAATCTTTAACATATTTCTTTTCTTCATTAAAATATTAGTTTATTATAAATGACGATCTTCGAGCACAAAACTGCTCAGGCATTACAATGATTCCAGTCATCTCTGAATCTATGTATACACATTTCTTTATTTGACTAGTTTAGGGGGTTGTCTGACTCAATTTTCTGTAATAATTATTCTAACTGCTGTTAAGTTCTAAATCTACCTAGAGCTCTGAGACACAAAATGATAAAGCTCTTTTTAAAACATCTGTCTTGTCCTTATTTTCCTGCCATTGACAATTTGTGTTAAAACTTGAAACTACAGTCCCATTTCTAACCAAGTTTATGATCTATACTGTCTGTGAGAAAAGCCATCAGATGGGTAAGCCGTAATTTCCAATGTCTCGGTATCTAGAAAGGAGCAAGATTTTAAAAAATCCTTTGGAAGTTGACCTCTGCATGTATCTATAGCCTAAGTTTTTGTTTCTTTTGCAGATGGATCAGATCTGGATCTGAGACTTGTAGGAGGAGGCAGCCGCTGTGCTGGGACAGTGGAGGTGGAAATTCAGAAACTAGTAGGGAAAGTATGTGACAGATTCTGGGGAATGAGAGAAGCCGATGTGATTTGCAGGCAGCTGGGATGTGGATCTGCGCTCAAAACATCCTATCAAAGTTATTCCAAAATTAAGCCATCAAACATGTGGCTCTTTGTAAGCAGCTGTAATGGAAATGAAACTTCTCTTTGGAACTGCAAGAATTGGCAGTGGGGTGGACTTACCTGTGATCATTATGAAGAAGCCAAAGTTACCTGCTCAGGTAAGACTTTTAAATGTGTTACGAAGTTTGATTTCCGGTTGAGAAGTGCATCATAAGTAGATAGAAAAGTTTCTGCATATGCACAGAATCATGAAAAAGCATGGCATGCCTAGGCATCTTCAGGCTGGGGTATCAGGTATGATTGATAAAGTAGTAGATATTAAGGCTTTTAAGGTAATATCATAGAATGTTTTAAAGTATGCTAACTTATTAGTGTTTATCATCCCTCCTTAATTTTAATAGATGGGAGATGTTGGGGAATTTACCAAAGTTCCATGTGCTGCAAGTTCCTCAAAAGAAAAATTGTGGTAACAAAAACACCTACCTTAGAGGAATTACACATCAAATGATCAACAAATAGTTATGATTATTATTAGTAGCATTAGTATTATCTGTCTTCACTGATAGACTGAACTCTGTCATAGAATTTTAAACCCACCTCAATACCTAAAATATGACAGGTGCTTAGTAATATTTGTTGATAAGATAAATTATTGTATAAATACTAAAGAAACATTGAATTATCTTGAAGACAAATAAATCATGTCAAAATACTTGAAATGTAATTCATATAGATGTGATCATGTCATAGATTTATTAGAAAGAGAATTTAGAAGCAAACAGACCCCTTAGGAAGCCATTGCAGGGACTACGTGACATACGATGATAAATTACATGAAAGCGATAGCAACAACATGCAGAAGAAATATGCTGGAGGACTGACAGAGACTGGTGACTTTCTTAATGTGCAGGGTTATTGTGAGAATGAGATCCTAGGCTCTGCAATAATCTGCTTACCTTCAAATCCCAGCCTTTCCCTAACATGCCGTATGAATTTAGCAAATTACTGTATCTGTTTATTTTCTGATTTGCAAAATTGGAATGATATTAATAACTATTCCCTAAGGCAACTGTAAGAGTAAAATGATGTTTGTTAAATACTTAAAATGCCATATTGATAGGTACTCAATGTTCACTACTATCACTATTATATTTAAGGCAGATAAAGAAGTGGCTTAATTTCAGGTCATTCTAGTTTGGTCAAGATATCATTAATTGAATAAAGAACGCAGTGGGCATTTAATGCACAATTTATTCAATTTTGAATACCCTCAGGTCCAGATGTCTGAGTAGGTATGTTTATGAATATAAATTTAAAGAGAAAAGTATAGATGAAAACTTCTATTGGCAGTTAAGTTAAGAGATGTCCATTGATAAGATAATGTTGAGGGTAGAACCTTCGACCAGGGAATTCATGAAAGGTTTTGTCAGGCAGAAAGGAGGAGAAATAAGTATCTCATGTATCAAATGCAACAGATAACAAAGGGAAAAAAGAGGTCTGATGTTTATTTTGAAAACAGGAACTATGTCAAAAGTCTTTCCATAGAACCATTTGAAAAGGTTGGGGCCGACCCCAGATTACAGTAGGCGGAGGACTGAGAGCAGGGCTGAAAGGTGCGTGTTTCCACATTATCTCTGGTTTCCAATGCTGTGAACAGCACAGGGAAAATGCAGAAAGGAAAAAGTTGTCAGGCCTCCAGGAGTGGTTGGCTTCAAGAGGCAGAGTTTCAAAATTCTCTCAGATGAATTGATCTAATGAGGAATAGGGAAGTCTAGAATTTGCTATGCCCGATGCTAGACAGAAAAGCCAAAAGAAATGAGTGTGGAAAATCACTCAACACTATGGCCCCCCTTCTCACTCTTCACTTCCTTTCTTACTTCCATCATGAAGGAAAATCTTTGAGTTGTGTTTCTCTCACTGAAATATTATTCTTCAGCCCACAGGGAACCCAGACTGGTTGGAGGGGATATTCCCTGCTCTGGTCGTGTGGAAGTAAGACACGGTGACACGTGGGGCTCTGTCTGTGACTCTGACTTCTCTCTGGAAGCTGCTGGTGTGCTGTGCAGAGAGTTACAATGTGGCACAGTTATCTCTATTCTGGGAGGAGCTTACTTTGGACAAGGAAATGGACAGATTTGGACTGAAGAGTTCCTGTGTGAGGGGCATGAGTCCCATCTTTCACTCTGCCCAGTAGCACCCCGCCCCGACGGGACCTGTAGCCACAGCAGAGACGTTGGAGTAGTCTGCTCAAGTAAGACCTGGAGGACATGTTCAATTTGTTCCTTTACCTTGAAAAGGGTAGGGTTAGGTAATCACAGGCATCTTTTTAAAGCCCTGTTTCCTTCCAGGATACACAGAAGTCCGCTTGGTGAATGGCAAGTCCCAATGTGAAGGAAGAGTGGAACTCAAGGTTCTAGGGACCTGGGGATCCCTCTGCAACTCTCACTGGGATATGGAAGATGCCCACGTTTTGTGCCAGCAGCTTAAGTGTGGAGTTGCTCTTTCTACCCCAGAAGGAGCACATTTTGGGAAAGGCAATGATCAGGTCTGGAGGCACATGTTTCACTGCAGTGGAACTGAGAAACACATGGGAGATTGCCCTGTAACTGCACTGGGTGCATCACTATGTTCACCAGGGCAAGTGGCCTCTGTAATCTGTTCAGGTAAGAGGATCAAGGGCAGCCTGTGATGACCCTCTCCCATGGTGGTGTGCCTTAAGAGCTGGTGTATGTATAGGGGTGAAGAACAAAAGTCAAAGGAAAAGATCCATTGTGAGGGGTCATGAGAAATGTACCAGAATATTAACCTCATTTGTCTTTTCAGAGAAAGTGTAAACTTAATTTTCATGGACCTCATAGTTATGTAGTGGTTACCATGTGCCAGCCCTTCTCAAAGCATCTGATGAATTCCCTGTCTGGTTGACTCACCTCCCTTCCTTTTTCCCTAAGCTGTGTTGGTCCTCAGCTCATTTATCTAACACATCATCTGGCCTCCCTTCCTCACTTTGCTTTGTATGACTAAGCACTTTGATGTTTGCAGGAAACCAGAGTCAGACACTATCTCCGTGCAATTCATCATCTTTGAACCCAACAAGATCTCCCACTTCAAAAGAAAGTGCTGTTGCCTGCATAGGTGAGAATCTGTGATCAATCTATAAAAATTGTCTCAATCCATAGGAATGCATTTTATTAATATTTTACTTTCTCTTTCCAGCGAGTGGTCAACTTCGCCTAGTAAATGGAGGTGGTCGCTGTGCTGGGAGAATAGAGGTCTATCATGAGGGCTCCTGGGGCACCATCTGCGATGACAACTGGGACCTGAAGAATGCCCATGTGGTGTGCAGACAGCTGGGCTGTGGAGTGGCCATTAATGCCACTGGTTCTGCTTATTTTGGGGAAGGAACAGGGCCCATCTTGCTGGACGAGGTAAACTGTAATGGAAAAGAAGCTCGTATTTGGCAATGCCCTTCACATGGCTGGGGACGACACAATTGCAGGCATAAAGAAGATGCAGGAGTGATCTGCTCAGGTAAGTCTGCACATAACCTCTGGTCACAATTGTGAATGGAAAGACTGAGGTGAGACAAAGGGTAGTGGGGGATATTAATCTGTGAGAATTCCCTGACAAGTAGGTACAAAGGAAACTACTGTGAGAGTCAGGGTCCCAGAAGTATAGATTTTATTAATTAGTACTATCAACCAAGGTGGTATAAAGTCAGAAGGAGAAAAATTCAGAAATGATCTTGCATATCACAAAAATGACAACAAAACTAATAATGAAAAGTTCTTTTATAAATATATTGGGAGCTAGATATTGGGTAAGGACTCAGGGCACCACTTGATAATTACTATATTAATAAAGAAGTAGATTTAAAGGGACAAAAAGAAATATATCAGCACTACATTCTACAGGGAAAAGAAAATTACCATTCCCAAGTAATTTTTTATGACAGATAATGAGAAATTTGTTGTCATGAGAACAAAAATTACCATAAGAAGCCACTGATCTTGTTTTATATACATGGCAAGCTTTAGAAACTGCTGTGAAATGGAAAAAATGTGCTCAGCTGTTATGTATTGTGAAAAATAGTATTATGATTTGATAACTTAGGGAAATAAAATATTCTATATGTCAGGAGTATTTTTTATATCATTTACATTTAATGACACAAATTTGGAGAGAACATACGCAGCAAAACTGTGACATGTCAAAAAGGAAAATATTTCATTTTAAGGTAATATACACAAAGTCTTAGTTTTAGAGCCTGAATATCTCACTAAATTTTAACTGTCAAGGATAGTTGTAAAAAATGAATGGAATAACATTATTGAGGATAAAATATAGTAATTTAGGGAGAAAATCCAAAATATATAAATAGTAAAGGGCTTGGAGAACCAACTCAGAATCACTGGTGGCATTCTAAAGAAGAACCTCGGTACAAAACCCAAGACTACAAAAGCAGAAGATATAGAACAAATACTATATTTTACTAAAATCTACTAAATCACCCAGAAGTTACTAAAGGTTTATTACTAATTGATACAGCATACCTCTTTTTCAAGTCATTCTCGCATCACAGTAAAGGGAGGGAGACCTGTAAATTGTCAGAGAATACGTGAACCTGCTAACTCTGTATTTCACCCCAGAGTTCATGTCTCTGAGACTGAGCAGTGAAACCAGCAGAGAGACCTGTACGGGGCGTCTGGAACTCTTCTACAACGGAGCTTGGGGCAGCATTGGCAAGAGTAACATGTCCCCAACCACTGTGGAGGTGGTGTGCAGACAGCTGGGCTGTGCAGACAAAGGGCACATCATCCCTGCATCCTCAACCAAAACGTCCAGGCACATGTGGGTGGACAATGTTCAGTGTCCAAAGGGACCTGACACATTATGGAAGTGTCCATCATCTCCATGGAAGCGGGGAGTGCCAAGCCCCTCAGAGGAGACCTGGATCACCTGTGCCAGTGAGTATTTGTTGGCCTATATGAAAATTCCACTCTGTGACTCCATTAGCCTCTTTTGATCTCCTTAAGTAGGAATGAGTAAACTCCAGTTAAAACCTATTCTACCTGGATGGGATCATTGGTTTTATTTAATTTGACCCATATATTTCCAAGATCATATATCATTTTCCCAAAGAATATTTATACTCCCCATGGTATAAATGTAAACAAATGAGGAGCAGAATATATGTGGTTCAGTATTCAACTATTGAATGGTCTACCTCACCTTTCCAATTTTTGTTTCAAATATTATCTTGCTATGCTAATGTAGAGAGAAGCAGTCATTCCCCATTCTCCATCTTCATAAACTGGAAGAAGACTTTTAGGTACCTGGAAATCTCCCAAGCTCTTTTCTATTTGAGAAAAATGAACATTATGCAATGTTAACATTATTCTTTTGACATTTCCTGAGTCATACTCATGTTCTTATCTCCAGTATGAAATATTTTGCTGAAAGGACATGTACTTTCATGAAAAAATAAATTTTGTTGAAATATTTTTAAATGCACATAAAATAGCAAAGTTGTAAAATAGAGTTTTAAAAAGTTTCAACTATCTCTTTTCCCCTGTGACCTCTTAGGAGTTTTTGTCTTCTCAGAAATGACCTAGGGGGTCTCTGATTTTTCAGACAAGATAAGACTTCAAGAAGGAAACACTACTTGTTCTGGACGCGTGGAGATCTGGCATGGAGGTTCCTGGGGGACGGTGTGCGATGACTCCTGGGACCTTAACAATGCTCAGGTGGTGTGTCGCCAACTGGGCTGTGGCTCAGCTCTGAAGGCACTAAAAGAGGCGGCGTTTGGTCAGGGGACTGGGCCCATATGGCTCAATGAAGTGAAGTGCAAAGGAAATGAATCTTCTTTGTGGGAGTGTCCTGTCAAATCCTGGGGACACAGTGACTGTGGGCACAAGGAAGATGCTGCTGTGATATGCTCAGGTAAGTGGCAGTATATTGGATTAAGCTTAGAATCTCAGGCAGCAACGAAGGGGCAGGAAGTCAAGTGCATTGTGTAAAGGTTGGATATGTCAACACAGGGATCTAGTGGGGAGAGAATCATGGTATTTTAGTTCGAAGAAATGATGAAAATATTTGTTGTTCTACATTGCCCTTCACCAAAGAAAAGCATATTACTTATCTGTGTCCCTGTCCAGAGGGAAAAAAGAAAAAGAGACCATAAGTTTAGGTGGGAACAAGTAGTTTCTTGGTTGAGAGGCCCTAAAGATTCACATAGAAAATTAAAAATTAAAAAAATTCAATAAAATCTATATTTCTTAATTCAGGAAGAGGTACCCCCACCCATCCACATCTCCAGTTTGAATTTCTTCCTTTACTTCTCATCTATCCCCTCCCCCAGTCAGTCTCCAAGTCTTACAAATTCTTCTTTTTAAATTAAATTTGTTGGGGTAAGATTAAATTAAATTAAGGTTAAATTTATTGGTTAATAACAGTATATAAGTTTTAAGTATACAGAAATAGAAATATTTGTTCTATATATTACTCTTAGAATTAAGTCTCCTTCTTCTCTTTTCCTTCTATAGGTGAAGAACCACCAAAAGCTTCAGGTATATCATGGGGTTTATGAGCATGGGACCAATTGTCTGCATTGTTTAGAATCCTTGTTAACAGACTTTAGGTCAGAAGTTCTGAAGATATGAAATTCACTTCAGCAATTCTGAATCTGACCTAGGAAAGGGATAGTAATTAGAGACCCAGTTCTTTTAGCTATGACATCATTTCTTGTGATATTTACTTGTGCTTAGGTCACACACTCCTTATTGTATTTGGAGTCCTTGGAGTCATCGTGTTGGCTGGTCTCATTGCGCTCCTCTTGTGGACTAAGAAGCGAAGACAGCTACAGCAACTTACAGGTCTGAGGCAAATTATGGTCTCTCTAATGTTTTATGAGATGAGAATGTTCTTAGGATAAAAAAAATATTAGATTTTAGTATCAAATAGCCAAAAAGCTGCAGCCTACAAGAGGCTTAAGCAATTTCTCAAAGAGAAGGGAACAAGATTTCAGAAAAGAAAAAGGGCTTTGGTTGTATTAACGATCTATCTTTATATTTAATTGTGACATTATAGAATTGATAATTTAGAATAAATATGCTTATGTGGCTTAAGTTGAATCTTTTACTGCCCATTTACTTGCCCTTACTATAAACTTATTACTGATTTTACTGTTCCGTCTAGCAGTGTGCCTAGGATCTGATGATACTGTCATGGATAATCAAATGTTGTTGTTTTTGTCTTAATACAATTTCAAGTCTAGTGGAAGAGATATATATTTAAACAAATAAATTGCAATGTAGTATTAGACATTCATGTAAAAAAGGAAAAAAGTGACACAGAGAATGACTAACTGAAAGGGAAAGGGGAGTATCAGAGACTTCCAGGAGGCACTTGAGACAAATTTTGAAGATAACAGTTCAAAGAACTGGATGAAATGCATTACAGGGAAAGAGAAAGCTATAGACAAGTGAAGAGAAACTTAAAGGATGCCACATTTGCTGTTTCAGGCGGAAGTAAAAGTTGAGCTCAAGGAAAAAAGCTAGTGATAAAGCTGGAGAAGAGAGATTATGAAGTTCTGTATTCCATGATAAGAAGATGAATAGTCACTAAAGAGTATTACATAGGGAAATGCAATAGTCAGGCAACCTTTTGGAAAGTTCTGTTTGACAACAGGATGTATGAGGGATTGAAGGAGGACCACATTATTGATGAGGATAGCATTTTGAAACAGTTGGAATGAAAGATGAAAAAGACTTTATAATGAGAATGAATGGGGAGAGAGATTTTAGAAAAAGTTCCAATGAATTTGAAAAAAGCTGGCTGCCTTGAGGGAAGAAATCGGGCTGTTCTACGAAGGCAGTACGTTTAGCTTGGTAGTGGAATGGGATGGAAACAAGACAAGGGTGTGAATGAAGACTGGGCATGTTTGCACTGTTAGGGAAAAGCACAGAGAGGGAGAGAAAGTTTTATTATTACTTTGCTGATTTTTAACTTAGGATATCTCATGTCAGTTTCTTTGAGAGGACAGAATTTTATTCACCAAGTTCAATACCGGGAGATGAATTCCAGCCTGAAAGCAGATGATCGGGACCCGCTGAGCTTCTCAGGTCTGTGGGTTCTTTAAAGGTCTATATAGCTTTGGGGTTCAGGCGAGTATCTGCAGTTGAGACTGAAGCATTCTACTTGGCCTAGCAGTGGAAAGAAATCTCAAACATGTAGTAATAGGAAGCTTATGATGCATATAAGGAAGAAGGAGGGCATGAACTGAAAATAATTCTTAGAGAACATAAAACTTGTAATCATGGGGAGCCCATTGGCTAAGAGGTCTATATTTCTGGTAAAGGTACTAAGAGCCATATAGTAGAATATTGTGACTTGGGCCTCATTTTATTAAAGCACAAATTAATCTTCTAAAATGTAGTTTAACTTTTCATATCTCTCTTTAATGGTTTCTTCCATTTCCACTCCTGTTACTTTCCTTTCTCTAACTTGATATTTATCATATTTTCCCTAAAATTCTAAAAGCTTGAACTTTCTATATCTTTATCCAATCAGAAGTCATCACTATTGACAGGACTAGCCTTATTTCCCATTACATAATGCTTCTTTCTTTGTCTTCCAACTTCTATTTAGCACCAGTTCACTGATCCTGCTTCTGAGAAGTATAACTTTACTCATTTGGAAAAAATATCCCAATACCTTCTTACTCCAAGAAGGCTCAATGCCTTCTCAATAGTCCTTACCCTCTGACAGGGCCTGCCTTACTTCTTCGGTCCAAGGGATTTGTATCTGCTGCAACTATGTCCGGAACATACTCAAGGCATGGGAAGGACTTTATGTGCCCCTAAATCACTCTTGTTTGCCTTCCTAATTGTAGATAGTGTTTTTAAGTGTTCAAAGAGCTTCTAAGGCTCTTGAGAGGCAGCCTGACTTATCTCTCAGTAATTGTTTTCCTTCTTTTAGAAAATTTCAATGAGTCAGATGGTGTTAATGCGGCTGGACTAATTTCCACATCCAAAGATTTAAGGGACCATTCTGAAGTACACTGAAAAGGAAAATGAGAATTATAACCCAGTGAGGTGAGTGCGGAAAATTTATTCATCATCATTTTAAATAAGTACGTTCCTTTGGAAAATTGATAATTCTTCTGGTATTAGAAAGAATGTATATACACATATGTTTCCATGTAGATGATTATAGGTTTATGTATATACATTCATATATAAACTATATAACAGATTTTATTACTATGACTTGTTCACCTTTCATTTGCATATATATTCTAAGCCATGACAATGGTCTATCATGGAGCTAAGGAGACACTGGGTAAATTAATATGAGTAAATCTTTTACAGATATTATTAGGGTCATTTCAGGAAAGAAATAATACATATTCATGGTTGTATAATGCTATGGTAAGTATAAGATGCTATAGGAATATCGAAAGTTTGCTTAAGAAAGTTTGCGGAGATTGTGAAGAAGATGTAATGTTCAAGTTAAACATGAGATGACTGAAGATAGACTATTTTAGGCAAGGAAAAATATGTACAAAATATGAAGGTGTAAAAGAGAAGTACACCTTTGGGAAGCATAAGTATTTTTCATTCAAAAACATATATTGAACACATTTATGGAGACAAGTGGAATTCTGTGCGCTGAAGGTACAAAAATTAAAGATGCTGTTAACAAAGACAAGATCATTTAATGAAATAAGCAGGAATATGGAGAGGTTATGTGAAGAGAGGGGAAGTGATGAGAACCTAAGACAAAAAGGTCTAAGACTAATGGTTTTATCTGCTACATTTTATGTTTATATTGTATTTTAGGGGCTTTTGCATTTTATAATTTTATAATTTGCTTTTATGAGGAAAATATAACAATAAAAAATAAGGAAAGAAATTTGCTAAGTTATACTTCAAAAAGAAAAGATGGTGAAATGAGTTAGTGGATACATTTTCTATTCTTTTCAAAAACAATATTGAAAGGACTATACATTTAGAAATGATATATAACAAAAGAAGGGTTTTTATAGAAATAGTATATATGGCATATAAGAAAAATAGATTGAGCCAAATGATAAAAATTGGAACCTTAAAAATATATAAATGTAAAGTGTTAATACCATATATAGACACAGAGAACACTTGCAACTTGTATATAATGAAAACAGTAAATATTTATATGTAAATTTTACACATACATATATATCTTATCAATTGCTAAGACAAAGACAATATCTAATGGACAATTGGGAAAACTGTGAAAAGACAACTCATAAAAAAATGAATTTCAGCCCTGACAGGTGTACCTCAGTTGGTTGGGCATCATCCTGCAAAGCAAAAGGTTGCTAGTTCTATTCTAGTCAGGGTACATACATATTTATTTGGGTTATGGATTCAGTCCTGGTTGGGGCGCATGTGGGAAGCAACCATTCGATGTTTCTCCCATCGATGTTTGTCACCCTCTCTTTCTCCCTCCCTTCCTCTCTCTGTAAAAATAAATAAATACAATTTTTAAAAGAACACATGGACAAAACCAAAGCGAGGTAGGATCAATGGTGGGAAGTGGGGATGGCTGGGGTGGGGGGATTGGTGGCGGGGGGGAATGGAGACAACTGTACTTGAACGACAATAAAAAAATGAAAAATAAAAGAGAAACGGAAAAAATTCAATCCCATAAAAATATGAATTTCAAATGACAAACAGACATTTTAAAATACTCAAATTCACCAGTATGTATGGGCAATTAAAATTTATGACTAATGATTGTATGTTACTTCATATAAATAGATTTTTATGAATTTGACCCTAAAGGCAAAGGGAGTAAAGGCAAAAATAAATGAATGGGACTGTATTAAGCTAAAAAACTTCTGCACAGCAAAGGAAACCACCAACAAAACAAAAAAAAAAAAGCAGCCAACCAAATGGAAGATGATATTTGCTAACAATAGCACCAACATGGGGTTAATATCCAAAATACATAAAGAATTCAAACAACTCAACACCAAACAATCCAATTTAAACAATGGGCAAAGGACATGAACAGACACTTCTCCCAAGAAGACATATGAGTGGCCAACAGATACATGGAAAGATGTTCAACATCACTAGCTATTGGGAAAATGCAAATCAAAACTACAATGAGATACTACCTCACACATGTTAGAATGGCTATTATCAACAATACAAGTAACAATAATTGTTGGGGAAGTTGTAGAGAAAAAAGAATCTTCAGTCACTGCTGGAGAGAATGTAAACTGGTACAGCCACTATGGAAAACAATATGAATTTTCTCAAAAAATTAAGAATAGAGTTACTGGACTTCTGGCCAAGACGGAGGCATAGGTGGACACACTGTGCCTCCTCACACAACGAAAATTAAAGACAACAAAGATTTAGAAACAAGAAAACAATCAGAACTGATAGAAAGTTGAACTGTACAGAAGTCCAACAACCATTCATCCAGACCAGTAAGAGGGGTGGAGTTGCAGCAGGAAAAAGTGGAGGCGGGTGGACCCAGGTGCACAGGCAGCGGTGGCTGGTAGATCCCAGGCATGCAGGCGGCAGCTAGCAGACCCCAGGTGCACAGGCAGTGGCTAGCGGACCCCAGGCACAGGGTGGCAACAGTGCAGACCCAGTGAGGCCGCACAGGGTGGCTGGCTGACCGGGTGGTTCCACATTTGCACGCAGATAATCCAGGCAAAGGGGAAACAGCAGAGGGAAGTGGATTCCGAGGGAGAGAGGAGCAGGCGCCATTGTTCCCTCTGGGACCCTGCCCCCACGTACAGCATCACTACCCAGCGACTGGGCTGCCCTGCCCTAAGGAACACCTAAGGCTCCGCCCCTCACTACGTAATAGCCACGACCAGTCCAAAAAATAAAAAATCGCTCAAATGGGAGAACAAATCAAAGCCGCAGAGCCAATTTATCTAAGCGATGAAGAGATAGCCAACCTATCAGACGCACAGTTCAAAGCACTGGTGATCAGGATGTTCACAGAATTGGTTGATTTTGCTCACAAATTAAATGAAAAAAATGAAGCCTACAATAAGTGAAATGAAGGAAAATGCACAGGGAACCAATAGAGATGGGAGGAAAACTGGGACTCAAATCAATGGAGTGGACCAGAAGGAAGAAACAAACAACCAAACAAAAAACGAGGAAGAAACAAGAATTCAAAAAAACGAGGAGAGACTTAAGAACCTCCGGGACATCTTTAAACATCCCAACATCCGAATTATAGGGGTCCCAGAAGGGGAAGAAGAGCAACAAGTGGAAAACTTATTTGAACAAATAATAAAGGAGAACTTCCCCAATCTGGCAAAGGAAATAGACTTCCAGGAAGTCCAGGAAGCTCAGAGAGTCCCAAAGAAGTTGGACCCAAGGAGGAACACACCCAGGCACATTAGCCAAGATTCAAATGAAGGAGAGAATTCTAGAAGCAGCTAGAAATAAGGGGACAGTCAGCTACAAAGGAGTTCCCATCAGACTGTCAGCTGATTTCTCAAAAGAGACCTTCCAGGCAAGAAGGGGCTGGAAAGAAGTATTTCAAGTCATGAAAGTCAAGGACCTACATCCAAGATTGCTCTATCCAGCAAAGCTGTCATTTAGAATGGAAGGGAGGATAAAGTGCTTCTCAGATAAGGTCAAGTTCAAGGAGTTCATCATCACCAAGCCCTTATTATATGAAATGTTAAAGGGACTTATCTAAGAAAAAGAAGATCAAAAATATGAAAAGAAGATTAAAAAAAACAGCAAACTCACAGATAGTAACAACCACACCTAAAACAAAAGCAAACTAAGCAAACAACTAGAACAGAAAAAGAAACACAGAAATGGAGATCACATGGAGGGTTAGCAACAGGGGAGTGGGAGGAGAGAGGGGGGAAAGGTACAGAGAATAAGTAGCATAGACGATGGGTAGAAAATAGACAGGGGAGGGCAAGAATAGTGTGGGACATGTAAAAGCTAAAGAACTCATGACACATGGACATGAACTAAAGGCGGGGAATGTGGGTGGGGGGGTATGCAGGGTGGAGGGGAATGATGGGGGAGAAATGGGACAACTGTAATAGCATAATCAATAAAATGTATATTATTTATTTATTTTTTTAGAGAGAGGAGAAGGGAGGGAGAAAGAGAGGGAGAGAAACATCAGTGTGTGGTTGCCTCTTACACGCCCCCAATTGGGGACCTGACTTGCAACCCAGGCACGTGCCTTGACTGGGAATCAAACCGCAACCCTTTGGTCACCGCCTGCGCTCAATCCACTGAGCCACACCAGCCAGGGCAATAAAATATATTTTTTTTTAAAAAAGGAATAGAGTTAACACACAATGCAGCAATCCCTCTTCTGGGTATCTACTTGAACATTTTGAAAACATTTATTTGCAGAGATATATGCACTCCAATGATCATTACAGCACTATTCAGTGGCCAAGACATGGAAACAACCAAAGTGTCCTCTGATAAATAATTGGAAAAAGATGTGGTACATATATACAATAGAACATCACTCAGTCATAAGAAAAGATGAAAGCCTGTCATTTGCAACTACATGGATGGACCTTGAGATTATTATGCTAAGTGAAATAAGTCAGGCAGAAAAAGCTAAGAACCATATGACTTCAATCATATATGGGGTAAAAAACTGAAACTCAGATGAGACGAAAGTATGGTGGTTACCAGAGGAAAGTGGACGGGCGAGTAGTAAAGGGTGAAGGGAGGTAACGGAAGATGATTTGACTTTGGGTGGTGGGCGCACAATGCGATATACACAAAATGTATCATAGAAACCTACACTTGAACCTACATAATCTTATTAACCAATGTCACCACAATAAATTTAATTTAAAATCAGTATAAAAAATAAAATAAAATACAAAGAAAAATAAAAATCTGAAATTCACCAGTATGTCTGAGCAATTCAAATTAATACTAATGATGATATGTCACTATATATCAATCAGAGCAACAAAAATTTAAAAGCAACAATATTTGTTGCTAGTGGGGATACAGAAAAAAATGTAATTTCAAACATTGCTATTGGAAATAAGAAGTGTGGTAGCCTTTGGGGAAAGCAACCTGGAAACTTCTATTTAAAATTTTTAAAAATATTTCACAGATCTTTTGACCCAAGGATTCTACCACTGAGAATTTTTTCCAGTCAGATAAATATACTAGTATATAAGAACATATATAATGGGTTCTTTTCTGCAGTGTTCTTAGTAGTGGCAAAAGTTGGAAACAAAGTGGCAATCAATCAGGTAATGGCAATCAGGCCAATCACCTGAATGGCAATCAATCAGGTAATGTCTGGAAAATTATGGTGCAGATAGCTAAAAACGGGGGAAAAATTGCCCATAAAATGCAATAATATTCCATCTATGTGCTCATGTTATTGAATATATATTTCAATACAATGTTTGCATCCATAACATTATACATGTATATGTATAAAGAAATATTGATAAATTCTAACATTATTATAAACTGAGGACAATGAATGACTTTTGATTTATAATCTCAAACACGTGATTGCTTCTTGGCCTTTTGGCTAAGACCATGTGTAGTATCTGTTCTTATCAGTTTATAATCTCAAACACATGAATATTATTTGGCATAATAAATAATGCTCCAACAACTTTTTTCTTAAAGAGTAAACACTTATGGATAACTGTTCCAGAATCATGCGGGGGTTATTTTAAAAATAGCATTTCTGGGCACCACTGCCGTTCTATGTAATAGAAATATCCTTATGTACACTGAAGAGTGAAAATTGTTGCATTTAAGTTTTACGTTCAGGAACACAATGTGCTTTTTAATGTATATGAGTGAGTGTGTGTGTGTGGGGGGGTAATGTAATACATTACATTATATTATAATGCAATTCTTCTAAGCATGTTCACATGAAGAGGAAAATAACAGTTTTTCTATTTATGGCTTTAATTCAGCCATTAAGATACCTGATGAAGACCTGGACTATTGAATGGAGCAAGCATTTGCCTGGTTCACTGAAAGTCACAATACAGTCCTCTTTCTCCTAATATTCCAAAGACTGCTGCTGAATTTATAAAAATTGAATTGATGAATGTGACTGCTAAAATTGTACATAAGACTTTCGGGGGGGATTAAATAAAAATGAATATTGCTGATTTAAACTTGTCTTAATTTCTTGTTCTTGACTATGAATTCCTGAGTGAGCTTTCTGACTTTTTTAGAGTTTCATAAATATAATGTGATGTCTTTTCATTTGACAGTGTTTTCATTTGCATATAATGCATATGTTATAGTTTGGTTTAAGTAATAATTTTCTTCTTATTATCAAATCAAAACAAATTTATTTTTCCTTTAGTTTTCTTTAGAAAGGGAAAGTTAGTGATTATTGAAGCATTTGTTAATAATATATGGTTACCTATGCAAGGTATGACTTTCATTCATGCTTTCTGTCTCTGTAATTCTGGTCACTGACAAAAATGCACAATACCAGCTGGTAAGAGGACAAACGCCCAATGGCTCATTTCCTCATTCGTTAGGACAGTAAAACTGAGGCTAAAATAAATGCATAAATTACGTTTTTTCTATGTAATGAAAATTCACATTTTATTAAAAATCATTTATCGGTGTTTCATATAAAGAGAAAACAACATTTAAAATGAGTTCTAGTAATCCAACACTAAGCTTAGAGTCTATTAACTTGTTCAATTTGCATCAGTGTTAGATGCATATTAATTTTTAACCCTTTCTCAAAATCCAGGGATTGCATGCCTCATTTTCTGGCATCTAGGGCTTCAGAGCAACTGTCTTGTAGAAACACATTTGTCTCACTTTACAGTTTTTTCACACCCCTTGTCTATTCAACAAAATTTATTGAGCATCTACTGCTTGTCAGGGGTTGCACGTTAAATACCCCATTACATGCCTTGTACTATGCATGCAATGTCAGGGTCTACACACACACCCCACCCCTGGTATTTTGCTGTTTATAATGTGCACCCATTGTTTTTTGGCCCAAACTTTCAGGAAAAATCTTTTAATGCTTTTAAATCAATTATTTATTTATTTGTATTTAGATATTTGTTTTTGTAGTATGAAAGGTATTATTTTGCATACAGATATCATTATTGCTTTCTAGAGTTACACTTTGAAGGTATAAACATAAATAAAATAATTAAAAACATTTATGTAGATACAGAACTAGCACTACTCACATATAATGCATATCCTTATTTTCCCCTCAAAAATTTGAGCAAAAAAATTGCACATTATATGCAGCAAAATACATTGTCTGGTATAGTAATGCATCTTCTTTATTTAAAAAAACTTTCATTATAAAATCATAAATGTATAATTCTCTAACATAACAATATCACACTCAAGCATGCCATATGACATTTTAGGTCAAAGGTACAAATTAAAACTATTACCCTACCAACCACACTCAAGCAGGTGTTTCTTCTGACAGACCTGTATATATAATCTTCAATTATCATTTACACATCCAGGAACCCCACATATATAATAATTAACATGAATCTTTTGTAAATATTTAAAAATAATATGTAATATAGAGTCTTTACCTGTATTTATATTTATTTTGCCAAAATTGTGTATGAGACATCAGTTGTTAAAATATTTCTTTATTAATACACTAGTAGGTGGTAAATGAAATTGATGGTATTTTCAGAATTTCCATCGTTTGAGAGAGTTAGTAGGAATTCTCACTACCTCCCTCTTCTTATAGCTCAGTATGTCCCCTAGGTGGTGAAACTCTACCCTATGTTTTAATAGTTAACATTTGTTACTTACTATGCACAGATGCTGTTTTAAAAGTTTTTTTAATTACTTTTCACGAGTCAACAATGCTCTCAGTACCCTGATATTTAGAATATACCCATTCTAAATTTGGGAAGACTAAGGGACAAAGAAGTTTAACGACTTGCCTAAAGTCAGGCAAGTGACAGAGCTGAAATGTGAAACTATTCTCTGGAGGCCACGCTCTCAACTATCATATAATATATACTACCTTTCAAAATGAAATACTGTTTATACGGGGCTGAGACATTCCAACTTTCATTGCCTTAAACTCAGCATAAATTAGGACACTGTTACTATTTGTAGAGAACTTGTTTACTTTAAAATAAGTCACAAATGAGAGCAACAGTATAAAGGACACATGGACAAAAACTATGGGGGGTGGAAATGGGAGGGAGGTGGGGAGGGCTGGGGTGGTGGGCTGGGGTGAGAGTAAAAGACAGAAAACTGTACAAGAACAACAATTAAAATAAATAAAGGGGAAAAAAGTAGTGGTATATATACACAATGGAATCTTATCATTTGTGACAGCATGGATGGACCTAGAGGGCATTATGCTAAATAAAGTAAGTCAGAGAAAGACAAAGACCGCATTATCTCTTACTGTGGACTCTAAAGAACAAAGTAAACAAAGAGAAACAGACGGATACTTGCAGAGAACAACCTGATAGTTGCCAGAGGGAAGAGGGATTGGGTGGGGAAGTAAAAAAAGATGACAAGGATTGAGCAGTACAAATTGGTAGTTACAAAATTGTCATGGGGATTTAAAGTTCAGCATGAGGAATATAGTCAATAAAATTTTAATAACTATGTATGGTGCCAGGTGGGTACTTGATTATTGGTGGAATCATTTTGTAAATTATGTAATTGTCTAACCACTATGGTGTATACCTGAAGCTAATATAAAACAATATTAAATGTCCACTGTAATTGAAAAAAATTAGAACATAAAAAATGTTAATATGTTAAAAAAAGAATATGGCAATAATGCTGAAATGTCACTTTCAATGTTAAGTTATAAATTATTATGATTTCATAGTTCCAGTACTTTCTTGCTGCAAAAGTTCACATTCTCTCTGCCCTGTGGAGAGGTCAGTGTGGCAAGGAATTTAACACAATCTCTGTCTAACTCATCAAGAAATTGAGTCCCTCAGTACATTATCCCATTACTAACTGAACTCTGCCAACAATTTCATGAGTAACTGTATTAGGCTGCTTGGGCTACCATAGGAAAATACCACAGATTGGGTGAGCTGAACAACTGAAATTTATTTTATCACAGTCCAGGAGGCTAAAGTTTATGATAAACGTGATGACAAATTTGGTGTACAGCAAGCTTTAATCCTGACTTCCTAACAGCCACCTGTTCTCACATGGCCTTTTCTCTGTATGCATGAGCAAAGAGAGAGAGCTCACCGGTATCTCTTCCTCTCCTTGTAAAGACACTAATTCTATTGGATTGGGCCCCACTCTTAAAATGTCGTTTAACCTCAATAACTTCTTTCTGTGTTCTATCTCCAAGTAGGTCACATTGGGAGTTAGAGCTTCAACTTTAAAATTTGGGAATTTGGGGAGACAAAATCATTCCATGAAAGTAATCAGAAATGCATATCCTCCATAGGTCTAGTTTTCAAGTGTAACCAAAGCTCTGGTGACAACTTGATTACAGCCTTCTTGAGAGACCTTGCAGGAGAATACCCAGCTACTTCCCAAAATAGAAAGTTATCACATTCATTGTCTTTGCCCATTATAAAGGCAAGAAAGGGACTCAAACTTTTAGATTAGGATCTGCTGCCAAGTGTTTGAGAAAGGTAATTTTGGAGACTATAAATGGAAGAATCCCAAAACGGATGCAAATTTATTGTGAAGACAGGTGTTGATACAAACATTTTGTCAAAGAACATCAATAACCAGATTTTTGTGCTTTATGTTTTTAGTTCTCACTTCTGTAAGATCAAAATTTAAACATTTATTAGCAATGGTTTGCTCTGAATTGTGTCAGTGTGAAAATGTCAAAGAAGTGAAAATGTTTTTGGTCATCCTGTATTTTGAAAATTTAGGGGAGGGCTGGGGTGGCGGGTTCGGGTGAGAATAAAAGACAGAAAACTGTACAAGATCAACAATGAAAATAAAAATTTAAAAAAAAAAAAGAAAGAAAATTTAGGGAAGTTGTAGCTGAGAAACAAGGTCCTAGAAAAAATTTCAGTACCCTCCTTTCGTACCCTTTCTTCTCTCAGTCATGTGACCTTGTCCTCCATGATAAATTAGATTTCTCCCCTGGCCTGATTTTAAATTTTTATTAAATTTATTGGGGTGACATTGGTTAATGAGATCATATAGGTTTCAAGTATACATTCCTATGACACACGATCTGTATATAGCTTTCCTAGAAAAAGCTTTCCCTGTTCTTCTGATGGTTTCTCATTTGGGTATGTACCTCTGCTCTGATAATAGAGAAAGAGACCAGGTGAAAAGCACAGCTAGCTCATCTTCAGCAAGCCCAGAGATTTAATTACATTTCTTCATACTTTTGATATTAATAGCAGCATAATTTTACTTAACCTTTGTTATGTGGTCTGCCATGTATTCAGGTTGACAAGAAAGGGAGAAGGAAAAACATGGTCCTGAAGGTAGCAATGGGTATTTATTAGGGCTAAGTTATGTATCTAAAGTCTTTCTTTTATTACATCTCATTTTAATTTCTGAATGATAGCTCCATTTTTATTCATCAGCCTACTCCATATAGAAGTGTGGTATAAGAAATTGTGATAAGCACTCTGATGAACTTGTCAGTTTTTCTTTAAACCTATCATTATAATCAGGGAGACATGGGCTTGTGAGATGTGAGCTCTGTTATTAATGTGTCAAACATCAGGAAGAAAACAATTTTCCAGAGAAGCTGGGTAAGACGTGCAGGCCAATTAGAACACAGAACAAGCACTGTGAGCTGAGAAGCCTCTTCTGGTTTTCCACCAAATGTTTTAAATCGTTCAAATCAACGTTTTCCAAACTCAGTTGAGAACTAAACTTTTTTTTCACATTATCATTAATAGTAAAAATCTAATTTTCCAAGGACTTCATTTTTTATGTATTCATAGAGTATAGACTATTTTAAAATGTGTTTATCCAGGTCCATGTTGACATTAGTAAAATTTGCATAGAAAAATCCACCTTTGGGCAACGTAACTTCCCTCTGATCCCTTTTATAATAGGTGTTGCAATGTGTATGCCAAAGAAAACAAACCTAATAACATATTTTATCTTTTAAATAAAATCCACATAAATGTTTTAATGTAAAATATGACTCTCTTTGAAAGTCCAGGGTGCCATTTAACAGTTCCCCTGATTCTGTGGCAGTGTCCCAGAGATTCTTTGACTTCCGTTGGTGTCCTGTACCCAAATGTGATAAGGCGATAACAAGGAAAAAACAACCTTAGCTTTTATAGTGACTTCTGCTTTCAACTACCAGAAACTCGATTTTATGGTCTTCTTATTTCCAATGACAAACCTGTTTTCACATGGTGAGTACACTTATGGGGGTATATCTAAGAGGATCCAGGAATTATTTTTTAAGACTCAGGAAGAGGCAGTCTTATAATGATGCTACCTCAAAACTCTTGGCATATTGGTAGGGTTTGGTTTTATTTTGCTCTGCCTTTTTGGAGAGGGCAGGAGTGGTAGGGGCAGACATGTCACTAAGAGATAGAAATATTATGCAGTAAGCACAAAAATGGAAAGAAATGAGAAATATACAAAATATAAAAAGTTTTGTGGAGCTTAGAGTAGTAGAAAGATTGGAGGCAGATTCCCACTGTTCTTACCCAAAGGTCATGAGAAGATGATTCTCAAACTGGTTTTGGCCTTTGGTCAATTTCCAGAGTTCTAGTGGTTTTTAACTATTATATTTGGTTTACAGTTTCTTTTACTATCCTGCTTACTCCATCATGCCACACTAGTGTTAGCATTCATTTATTATCTTGCCTAAGTCAATTACTCCTAGTATGATTACTGAACAGTGACTTTTAAATCTATAATTTGTATTTTGTTTATTTGTTGAAATTCTACAGTAAAGAAGAGATTTTCCTTCTTCCCCATTATTTAGAAATGCATTTATTCAATACAAATATAGGAGTTTTATTTTATTGACTGGTTATAGTCTATTACTATTATTATTAACATTGGTGAACAAATTGTCTCACACTTAGCCAGTAGGAGCCTCTTCATGGTAGGTCCTAAGTCCATTGGACACATTTTCATTGTTCTTTGAATACTTCTTAAGTTTATGTCACAATTAGGTACAGGCTTCCGGTCAAATGGCAGAGTAGGTAAACTCTGTGCTCACCTCCTCACATAATAAAGTCAAAATTACAACTAAATTAGAGAACAACCGTCACTGAGAACCTCCTGAAAACTAACTGAACAGAACTATAAATGTGGATGTAAAGAAGTAGCTATGCTGACACTGGTCGGAGTGTGAGAGACGTGGAATGGGCATCCCACACTCACATCAACACAATTAAGAATCAGGACGGATATCTAAGTTGCACAGGTCTCCCCGAGGTGTCCTCGACCCATACTGAACTCTCCAATCTGGGGCATCAGTGTTAGGAAGGTAAGTGCCCATAACATCTGCCTGTGAAAACCAGAAAGGATTGCAGCTGAGAAAGGCAACATGCTCGTGTTAAATGTCCTGCACACAAACAGCTTCTCACGGACTCACTCCTCTAAGCTCCAGTGCAGGGAAGGCAGCTTGAAAAGCAGAATGGACATACAGGAGGAGGAGCTGAATTGACTAATTTCAGGATAAGGGCTGTTGGGGGAGGGGTTGAGACAAATCTCTCCAGGGATGGAAGTACTGGCAGTGTTGAACCCTCCTCCCACGCAGCTGGCAGGGCACAGGTGTGGGGGGCCCCTGTCCTGGGCGCCAGATGTGGGGGGGCTCAGCCCGCAGAGCCCCATCCCTCTGTCATGGATGAAAATAAAACTACCAAGACATGATCTGCTTGGGGAGGAGAGGTGGACAAACTCTCAGAGGAGGGTGACCCAGAGCGCCTTCCTCACTAGGCTTTTATTGGGTTCAAATACACAGGAATACAGGTTTAACATGTCAAAGAAATCTGAGGGCTTAATCTGAGTCAGTGTCTGTCAGGAAAGGGGGTTGCAAAACTTTGGTAGACATACTCATTTCCTCCTCCGACCCTTATCATTTAAATGAGAGCACTCTTAGCAGACAAAGCAAGTTTCACAGGACTTTAGGAATTCTTTCTTATGCCCAATCACCCGGGGAACTGTTCTGGTCAGGCTTTAAGCCAATTAGGCCCAGGAAGCAGAAGACATCTCCCAGATGGAAATGGGGACTCGGGCTATGTCAGAATAGCCAAGGGTTGAGGGTCCATCACCCACTCTTTGCAGCAGCCCCCTGAGTCCTTCCATGAGGGCCTCCCAAGTGGTCGTGTCTGGCTTAGGTTGCCCTTCCCATGAGGAGTCTTACCCGTCATTGACTACTGACTAAGCATTGGGGCCAGAGATGGATGAAGCAGAAGCAGCGCTCCTGCCAGGGAGATAAGCTTTGTCTCCTTAGTGGCTCACATCCTCTTGACAGAACAGACCCAGATGAAGTGGGTGCCTTGGCTCTTACTCAGCCCACCATGGGGTGAGGGTCACAACTCCTGAAACCAGGCCGAACGGTCCGCAACACACAGGCAGACGCCAAATGGCTGCTCTCTATTAACTTGGCTAACACTGGTCAGCTCTCCCAGGTGATTTCCTGAGATACCACCCCACCCAACTCACCTTCTGGGACCAGGCTCCTTCCAACAACTCCTCCACAAAAGCAGCCTACCTAGTGGTGCTGCAGACTTTTCCAAAACATATCAAAGATCCACAAATCCCAAGGAAGCAGCAAATGGCCTCAGCATAACCTGTAGCTCTTGTTAAGTGACCCCAAGCCCAGCAAAAGTGGCAACCAGCTTCAACTTGCATTGTAACTCCCATCAGGTGGCCACAAGCCTGGCATAAATGGCAGCCAGTCTTGGCCTGGAATGTAGTTCCCACTAAAGAGTCCCAAGCCTGACACAAATAGCAACTGACCTCAGTAAATAGCATAGCCTCTCCCAAGTACCTCCAAGACAGCACAAGCGGCAACCAGCCTCAGATTACTTTGTAGTTTCATCAAGAGGCTCCAACCCTTGCACAAACTGGCCTTTTCTGCACCTGAGTTTCTTGAAAGAAGCTCCGGAACCAACACACCCACTGAACATCAATAAGTCACACCAGGGCATTACCCAATATACTCCACAAAAGACACACCTGAAGGACAGATTTGGCTGACACTAGAGTCCCACTAAACTGACTGCTACTCTTTAGGCTCAGCCCACACACAAAAGCTCACCTTTTGTGGTCATGGGAAGTCCTCAAAGCTGGTCAGCCTGAGGGTCAGCCCCACCCATGGACATGCCAACATGAGATAGTTAAGTTTTAGGGCAATACATTAATTTGATCAAAATATGAGTCTCACTTAGACAACTCTCCCATGACTTATAGCTCCTTGTGCTTCCTCATGAACCCTCCCTCTGGGAGCTAAGAGAAGAAAAACACTTAGTTCCTCCTAGAGGCCTGTAATTTTAAGATGAGAAGAAAATGTAAAGGAAAAGAAAAGAGAGGGTGTGGTGATTGTTCCTAAGCTTTTTCTGTTTCATGTATGAGGCATAATGCAGACTGGGGTCATATCACTCCTCAGTGAACTCAAGGAGCTATTTTCTATGAGAAAAGTCTAGGATTCCCTAACTGCTTTGCAAACACCCTGTCTTCCCAGCTTACACTACTGTTCCCATTATTTTAGAAGAAAGTCTCTGAAACATAATTTAAGTTGTCCAACTAACACATAGAACAACTAAAAATGCCCCAAGTGGTACAAGTCACTCTCTCTATACTATTCACATAGTTTGATGTAGCCATATGTTACTCAAAGGAGAAACATATTGAAACATGGTTTTTGGCTTAATACAATGAAAAGTGCATCATGGAAAATGGGTAGATTTGTATAATAAACTGAATTGTAAAGCAGCTGTAATAACACGGGCAAGTAATAAAAATGGTTCTTGACTATGACAAGGACATTGCATGTGTTTGAAAGACGTGGACAGGAGAGGAAGAGCAGGACATGGTAGGTCTTGGTAAACAAATGTGTCAGGTGAAGGTAAGGGAAAATCCGTGTCAGTGTGGGAGAGATTGAAAAATGACTTCAACTTGGCAGTAGAAGAGCAGTATTCAGGGGTCATGAAGCTGAAGACAAAATAAGAAAATCTGTAGCAATTTATTCCCCATACACTTACTCATTAAACCATATTCCAGTGTAGGATGGAGGGAAAGCATGGCACTTACGTAAGAAAATGATGAACTCTGAACAAAACATTTTAGAACATTTAGTAATTTTGTTGTAAAACCATTTGGGGTGGAGAGACGAAGGGCTTCACTGTGGTCCTGGATTCAGTACCTGTCTATTCTGACCAAAACCATGAGCATCTCTCTATCTATAGGTGTGACTCCATATGTAGCCCTGGGAAAAGATATAGCACGGGTCACTCTTTGGACTTTGCCTGGACAATAAAGGTATGTTTGGGATATTAATTCACTAAAAGAAATTGGATGAAAGAGGATAGAAGTTCAACAAAAAATTGCTTATTACACAGTACTTTTCTGAGACTATCAAAGTATTTATTGTCAATTTTATTTCAAGCATTTAAAGAGGGCCTCAGAAGCCCTCTTCTGTCTGAGACACAATGTCACAGGGGATCTCTTGTAGGTTCAGCCACTCTTAAACAAATGTTACGAGGCAGACTTTCTGAGTTCCCTCTCCAACCACCTTCACGATAAGTGAGTGATCTCTTGTAACAACCTCCTCTCCTCTCAGAGCTCCTTTCCTGAGGGACTAAAGAAGATGGCTTGAAGCAGAAAGAACACTTGTTGCTATAGCTTAATGCAGCAAAATGACAGAACTCTATTTAGTCAGAAACAATTTCAAGAGACTCAGGCTGCAAATATTTCAGAACACCATCAAAATCTCAGAACATTTACCCTGGCTGGTGTAGCTCAGTGGATTGAGCGCGGGCCTGCGAACCGAAAGATCGCGGTTCGATTCCCAGTCAGGGCACATGCCTGGGTTGCCAGGCCAGTTCCCGTCAGGGGACATACAAGAGGCAACCGCACATTGATGTTTCTCTCCCTCTCTCCTTCCCTTCCCCTCTAAAGATAAATAAATAAAATCTAAAAGGAAAATAAATAAATAAATAAAGTTCAAAAAAAAAAATCTCAGAACATTTATATCAGGATGGAACCATGGTCTGGTCCATACTTATCACAGGAAATTATTGCCAGACAACAAATTTCTGCAGAACTATTTTCCTGTCTGCATAACCAGCAAGGACATGAGGGTGAAGATGGGAACATTTCACTTCACAAGATACGCATATATTCACAAGGAATGGAAAGTAGGAAAAGGCAACTCCAGATACCTCACTTCCAGATGTTGTTGGCAGACAACATCTTTACATGGTCCTGTCCTGCTCTGTCAAATTCCCCATGTGGATAATCTCAGCCTTATTCATTTATTCCCAAATAGGTAAGGTAACACACTCCAAGAACAAAAACCATCAAAAACCATACAACTCACATTTTACACACACAACTAAGAGGAAAAGGGAGTTTTCCAATCTGTAATTGGAGTGATTAGAGCTTATATTTCTTGTGTTTCCTTCCAGCTCTAAGTTTCTGTGAGTCTACAAGAAAATTTGCAATCATTCTCACATTTGACATATAACTGACAGAAACTATATACTTATCAGGAAAATCTTAATCCAAATTAATAATGTCAATGGTCACCATCAGTCCAATACATCAAGGAAATAGACAAAAAGAGAGAAACGTTCCCAAACACAGGAGCTAAAAGAAGCTCAGAACAAAAACTCAGCTTGATAAAAGTTCTAACTAAATAGAAGGCTCAGAGGTCTTCCTTAGGCTTAGCTGAGAGGAAGGGGAGGTCCTTCGCAGAGCATGAAGTGGCTGTCTCACTGAGACCAGATGTGTGCATGATGACTCAAACCGTCCAGTGCGCTGACTGTGGAACTGACTAGAGCTTCCAGCTTATGGGCAGAGAAACCCAGAGGTGAAGGGTAAAGAATACTCTCACTCGGCTTTCCCAGTTGGTCCTTCTTTGTAATAGTGTCATCTTTATCTTTACACATAACATAACGCAGAGAATATCCGTATCTGAGCAAGACTAATACAAAATTCCTGGGTCAGAGACAATATCTTGAAACCCTCTTACAGTCCCTCAGATTCTACATGCTCTCTCACAGCCTCAGCTCAGTCAAGGGCTCAAATACTTCTTCATGATCCGTAGGTAAGGAATAGACTTCCTAGACCATTCCTGGATTCTGTCACTCAGTTATTCTATCTTATATGAAACAATGACTTTCAAGAACTCTTAGCCCAGGGTCATTGAAAGGCCTTAAAGTCCAAAGAAGAGAAATTATTTTCCTAGATCATGTACTAAGGAACATATGTTCAAGTACATTACATTTCAGTAGATCCCTTACCCTTCTTGCATATGTACATATCCTACAGTCCACACTGAGACATATTTCTTTATGTGTTTATCAACCTCACTAAAGAAGGAGAGCAATGAGAAGACAATGAAAAAGATGGCCATTGCAAGTAGAATGTATAGCCAAAAGACCACATTTAGGAGCAAACAGGTGTCTGACTCAAACTCACACATGAAGATGAAAATAGGAATAAAAGAATTCTCGGTTCAAGCTCTGTCACCTCCTAAGTGATCAGGATGATAAAGTCACAGTTTCAGAAACAGTGGCAGTGATGAATGTCTCAGTGGGGGATTAACCAAGCCTTTTCCTATATATACCATATAGGAAACATAGAGTAAAATCAGATAACTTCAACAAAAGCCTCAATGACCTTAATTACTAGCATATTTGAACTTGACCGGGAAGAAGAAGAAAGACTCATACTCAGATACTCAGAATAAGTGTTCCTGCACTGGAATCACACCTACATACAAAGGAAACAGCCTGTTTCCTAAGACTCCTCAGCATTAGAGCCAGCTTTATTTGGAGAAAATACACCTAATTTGAAGGATAAAGAAAGGCCAAATGTTCCCGAGGAGAAAGTCCAGATCATTCCCTAGAAGGTCCAGAATTCTCTGTCTTGGTGTGTTTATGCATGTCAGGAACATATGTGTCCCATTGACTCTGTGTCCCAGTCGCATGTGTCAGAGGAGGGAATGGTTTATTTTCTGAGATAAAAATGATGCTGTCTTCTGAAGTTAATATCAGGCACTGGGATTGCTCGTACTATCACATGAATGTGCTCTCTTGGTCCTCAGCAGCTTTGGAAACACTGGGGAAGGAAAGAGCCAAGGGATCAGGTTGTAGCATATCACTACCGGAACACAGCCTTGTTCACAAGTGGAATTCCCTTCGAAGCAATATCTCTGCATTCCTAACCTACCACACAAACCCATCCAACATATTTCAAAGGAGCACCTCACAGCAGAAGTTATCTAATGCTTCAAGTCACATCCCCCAGGGATGCCCAGCCCACTGCCACAGGGAATACTCTGTCCCACTACCACTCCCCAGTGCACAAAATGATCCCTGTTCCTGGTCTGAAGACTCAGCCTTCTCTAAGGCGACCAGTGCAGACCCAATGGCAAGATGCTAATGTGCATTCATAGCCTTTGCCAGCTCCCAAGGCTTGTTGGATGCCATCTCCAGGGGCCTTTATACCTAATCTCTCTCTGCTGTGAGAAAGTGTTTCCCCCTAGGGCCCACTGGCTCCCCATTACCCACCTAAAACAAGACAGAAATCACTGACACCATGGCACAGCCTAAGAAAAAACTGTGCCCGGTGCAGGACTGGACAGGAAACACGCAGCCTAAACACTGTCCTGTGAGAGCTTCTCATCCAATTGAAGAAATAATGAAAAGGCAAGTGTGACTATGGGCTGGAATAATTGGGGAAATATTTATGAAACATTAAAGAGAAAGAATAGCAGTTAAACAAATGACACGAAAAGGAAATGATCTCATGAGAGTTGCAGTTACTTTCTGGTTTCAGGGGGTGAAAACAGGAACGAAGATGCTCGTGTGCATTTACAGGCTTCATGTTGAGCACACTCTCAGAAACTGAACATTTCTCAACCTAATTTTAAAAGTAATTATTGAGATAAAATTCCATGTTTAGAAACTGAAATGGAAAACAATCATTGATGTTTTCCTTATTGTCACTAATTATCACGAGAAGAACAGTATCTGCTCTGTGTTACTTTGAATTCTTTCCACAGAAAGACCTTGATTGCTTATGGCAAGTGTTTGGGGCCAAAAGATGCTCAGTGACTCCTGCACATCTTTTTCCTCCAGAAAAGCCCTTTCCTGCTCATGAAGAACTTTGTTCAATACTTTTACTCTTTTTCACATAAAGTCTGTGTCTTCTGTATACATAAATATCAGGGGAAGAAACACCATTTTAATCATCATGAGTGAGATATTTTAAAAACAATCTGAATATTTGCCTTTCCATTTAAAAACAAGGTTTGACTCAGGATGGTGAACACATAATATACAGATGATGTGTTATAGAATTATACACTGAGACCTATATAATTTTATTAACCAATGTCACCCCAATAAAATCAATAAGAAAAACAAATAAATAAAAACAATATTTGAAACTTTAAGATTAATTTAATGACCCAAAGTATTAATATTTAGTTAAAGGAGAAAAACATGAAGGGTTGTTGACATTTTAATATTATATGAGGATTATATGGAAAGATAGTAATAGTTCAATGGAGCCATTTTTTATTTGATGTTTAGCGTTATTTTATCAAGGTGGTGGCGGTTGAAGTGTTTCTGGAAGTGTCTTCCCATGGCATCATTAGCATGAGAGATAACTGATTTTGAGTTCAGAAATTAACCATGACAAACTGTTTGCTTATACAAATATAAGAGAAGTAAACACCCATTGTCCATGAAGAAAACTGTTAGGTCACAGAGATTGGTTAACAATGCAAATTTTTAAATAAGTTCTTCAGGCATATCACTAACCAGGGAACATCTTTCAAGAGCAATGATTTCCTGGGAAGGAAATCAAGACTAGAATGCCAGTGCCCTACACACAACACATAACATATATCAAATAAGTCAAATAAGATTGGGGGTCATGGATGGAAAGCTATCACGACTGCAGTGTGCTTTTAGAAAGATAAGGATGGCTTCCATAGTTGGAATTAATTTCTAAACAAATGCAATCCCAGCGTAATATGTGGGCAATGTTAAGCCTTCCTGACAAAGAACACTGAAGAATCCCTGATCAAAATAGAAACAAAAGTAGCTAAAGTCGTCTTGTGGTGTGATCACTAAGTGCTCTGCTGAAGCTAAGCAGAGAGTTAGTTTTGCTTTGCGCTGAATAGGCAACTGAGCTGAATTTCTCATCAATCTTTCAACTCTCCTGCTTCCTTTATGGTCTTCCTGAAGGCTGTGGCTGGGAAACTGAGAACTACATTTCCCACAATCCCTTCGAAAGCAACCTGGGCTAAGCTCCACCAAAATATGTTCTTTTATTCACAGATTTAGTTTTGGAGGGGCCTTTGCACTTACCCTGAAAATGGCTAACTTTGGTGTTGCAGCGTTGTGACCTTTAGGAGTGGTTTCCTGTGGTTTTTGAAACTTCAAGATGAGGATTTTGTAAGATAAAATTTCCTGTAATAAACCACTTCCTGCTTTAAATACCCAGAAGGTTTTCTGTTTGATATCTGATTTTAAAGCCTCCGTCTCCTTACATTCATTTAACCCTGGGCAGAATGACATTTGGGGGAGTGGGACAATAAAACCTTACAGTTGTATTTGTCTTCCAAAGTAATGAAACAAGAAGAATGAAACATTTACAGGAAATTTGCTGAGCAAGTAGATAGAAAAAAGAGAGAAAGTAAAAGAAATTGCATTCGGTCAGAAACAATCACAAACTTAGAAAACAAATAGGAAAGACATGCACAAACCCAGAGATAAAGGAAACAAAAATTATTTAAAACTTTTAAAAACAATCAGGATATTAACAAGAATTAATACAATTTCATAATATATAAAAAAGAACAATAAAAGCAAAAAATAAAATAAAAAAGAAGAAATGTGCACCCAGAAACAGCCAGAGAAAAGATACACAAACATACAGAGTGACACACATCCCAAAGAAACAGATGCAGGCACAGAAGACCAATATCACAGTTTTACAAAATCAAGGCGAATCAGGATTTTAACTGGTTTTTAAATTTTATTGTTCAATTACAGTTTCCATTCAATATTATTTTATATTAGTTACAGGTGTACAGCATAGTGGTTAGACAATCACATACTTTACAAAGTGTTCCCCAATATTTCCAGTACCGACCTGGCACCATATATGGTTATTACAATATTATTCACTATATTCCCTATGCTGTACTTTACATCTTTGTGACTATTTTATAACTACCAATTTGTACTTCTTAATCCCTTTATCTTTTTCATCCAAACCCCCAAATCCTCTCCCCTCCAGCAACCATAAGTCTGTTCTCCGTACCTATGAGACTATTTTGTTTGCTTGTTTGTTTTGTTCTTTAAATTCTACCTATAAGTTAAATCATATGGCATTTGTCTTTCTCTGAGGGGCTTATTTCACTTAGCATAAGACCCATAGGTCCCTCCATGTTGCCGCAAATGGGAAAGTTTCATTTCTTTCTATGATGGAGTATTGTTCCATTCTATACATGTACCACATCTTCTTTGTCCACTCTCCTTTTGATGGGTACTTGAGTTACATCCATATCTTGGCTATTGTAAATAACTCTGCAATGTGCATATATTCTTTCAAATTAGAGTTTGGGGTTTCTTCGAATAAATCCCCAGAAGAGGAATCACTGGGTCATAAGGCATTTCCATTATCAAATTTTTGAGGACCTTCCATACTGTTTTCTACAGTTGCTGCACCAACAGTGCAGAAAGGTTCCCTTTTCTCCACATCCTCACCAGCACTTGTAGTTTGTGGATTTATTGATGATAGCCATTTTTACAAGTGTGAGGTGATATCCCATTGTGGTTTTAATTTGCACTTCCCTGATGATTAGTGATGTTATCTTTCATAGGCCTATTGGCCATCTATATGTCCTCTTGGGGGAAATGTCTTTTTGGGTCCTCTGTCCATTTTTAAATCAGATTTTGTCTTTTTGGTGTTAAATTTCATGAGTTCCTTATGTATTTTGGATATTGACCTCTTATTGGCTGTATCAATGATAAATAATTTCTTCCATTCAGTAGGCTCTCTTTCCATTTTTTGTTTTTTAATATTTATTGAATTTATTTGGATGATATTGGTTAATAAAATTATATAGGCTTCAGGTGTACAATTCTATAGTACAATATA
This sequence comes from Glossophaga mutica, assembly GCA_039655065.1. Lineage (NCBI taxonomy): Eukaryota > Metazoa > Chordata > Mammalia > Chiroptera > Phyllostomidae > Glossophaga > Glossophaga mutica. Next base: position 22,332,611 of record CM077304.1, on the reverse strand, counting down.
TCATCTGTATTTCGTATTGTGTGTTCACGGCACTAAGCTTGTCTTTTCATTTTGTTGATGGTTTCCTTACTGTGCAAAAATCTTTTAGTTTGATGTAGACCCATTTGCTTATTCTACCTTTTGTTTTCCCTTGCTGGAGGAGATATATCAAAAAAAAAACATTGCTAAGAAAAATGTCTGAATTGAAATTCAGAACAAACTGCCAGTAACCAGAGGGGAGGTGGGAGGAGATAATGGGGGTGAAAGGGGAAGAAGGGTCATCAAGGAACATGCATAAAGGACGCATGGACAAAACCAAAGTGGGGAAGGATCAAGGGTGGGAAGTGAGGATGGCTGTGGTGGGGGGGAGTGGTGGTGGGGGGAAATGGAGACAACTGTACTTGAACAACAATAAAAAATGTGAAAAAATAAATAAAATTCAGATAGCTAATAAAAAAGAAAAATGTCTGACATTTTATTGCCTGTTTTCTTCTAGGAGTTTTATGGCTTCAAGTCTTACGTTTTAAGTCCATTTTGTGAACAGTTTTTATGACAAATTATATTAGACAATGAAGGAACTTTTCCAGACTATTTCAATTCCCCATTCAACACAGAAATGCCTCACATAACTACTCTGATAGGTAGCCCCAGAGACTTTCCCTTAACATTTCTACTGACAGAAGTTGCTTTCAGTTCAAAACCGCCTATTTTATGTCTCTAATCCAGATTATATATCCCTTTCTTTTTCCTCCCTTTACCTCTCCTCCCCTTATCCTCCCCCTCCTCCTTCTCTGTCTGACTCCTTTTTCTCCTCCTCCTATTTTCCTTCCGCCAACCATCCTATCTTTCCAACTAGAGATATCCCCTTGAATGCATTATGACCCAATATGACAAAGATATTGCATTTTGTTAAGAGAGGCAAAGTACAAGAAAGACCAATAGGTGTACTTGGTAGGTAAAGATGAGGGAGAATTATGCCCAGGAATTTACATGAAAAGAAAACCTGACGTGGGAGAAGAGATATAAAAAATTGGTTTCACTTGACAGTAAAGAAGCACTATTGGCAAGAGGCCATAAGCTTTGGGTAGAAAATAAAATCGATGGTAATTCCTTCTGTGCGCATCTATCTCCATGAAACAACATTTCACCCTAAAATAAGAGAGCATGGCACTTATATAAGAAAACATTGCAGAAGTTAGGGGGTGGAGGGATTGAGCAAAAACAAAACAGGACTCATGGACATGGACAATAGTATGTCGATTGCAGGGGGAAGAAGGATATAAGGATGTTAAATGGTAATGGGAAACGGCAATGAAAATTTAAAGATAAAAGAAAGGAAAATAGTGTCATCTGGACAGAAGCTGTTAGAATGTTCAGATGACTTTGCTGTGTGAACACCTTGGGTGGAGACAGGAACGGCTCACCTGTGGTCCTGGATTGTCATTTTTTAGACACATAGGGAACATGAGGTTTTTCCTCCCTTGTAAAAGTGACTGCACATGTTGCTTTAGTAGAATGAGACATCATAACTCATTCCCCTAGGACTTCACCTTGAAGTAAGAAACTACTTTCTTGAGGTCTGAACTGACTAAAAGCAACTGAGTTTACAGTTATATTGTAATAACTACGTATGGTACCTGGTGGGTACTAGATTTATTGAGGGAAATCATTCCTTAAATAACATGGATGTCTAGCCACTGTGCTGTACACCTGAAACTAATATGAAATGGTATTAAATGTCAACTATAATTGCAAAATAAATAAATAAATATGATTGTGTGCAAGAAGCTATAAGTTAAACAATAAATTTCTGGTAACAACTTTTCTGAGTCAAGATTTTTATTATCTTTATTTTCAGTATAAACATGGATAACCAGGGTCTCAAAGCCCTTTCCTATCTGGGTTATGATGTCACAGGTGATTGTTTACAGCCTCACTCATGCTCAAACTGATGGCCCAGGGGTACAGGTCTCAGAATCCCTGGGCTCCCTTGCTACCCTCACAAATAGTGAGGCATCTTTTCCCATTCCCTCTTCCTTCCCTCCCAAAACTTCTCTCCGTGGTGACTCAAGGGGACAGCCTGAAATAAGAAGAAAATTGTTTGATTATACCTGTGATGTAGCAGAATGACAACAGCTATTTTAGACAGCAGAAACAATGAGAGAGACAAATAGTAACAATTTCTGTACATCACTAAACACTCAGAACAATTCCATCAGAACAGGACTATATGACTCTTGACTTACAGTCTTGGAAATACTTGTCATAAGAGATTACTATTTCCTCAGATGAATATGCAAAAAATGTTTTAAGCTCCCAAATATTCATTTTTCAGTGACAGATCAATCTTTTATTTGTGACTTTGTCTTAATTCCCAAAGTATCTATGCAAGAAAAAGGACTCATGGACATGGACAAAAGTGTGGTGATTGCAGGGGAAAGAGGAGTATAAGGGGGTTAAATGATAATGGGAAAATGCAATAAAATTTTTTAAAAATGAAAACAGTCATCTGGACAGAAGCTGTTAGAATGTTCAGATGACTTTGCTGTGTGAACACCTTGGGTGGAGACAGGAAAGGCTCACCTGTGGTCCTGGGTTAAGTCATTTTTTAGACACATAGGGAACATGAGGTTTTTCCTCCCTTGTAAAAGTGTCTGCACATGTTGCTTTAGTAGAGTGAGACATCATAACTCATTCCCCTAGGATTTCACCTTGAAGTAAGAAACTTGAGGTCTGAATTGACTAAAAGCAACTGAGTTCACAGTAATATTGTACTAACTACATATGGTGCCAGGTGGGTGCTAGATTTATCAGGGGAAATCACTCCTTAAGTTACATAGCTGTCTAGCCACTGTATTGTATACTCAGGTTTTAAGGGCAAATAGGGGTCTCAAGAGCAGTAGCAGAGGTAAAGTGTAGCATGAACTGGGGAAGTGGAGACATATTTACAAATGACTGAGAGTTACAGTGACTTCGTGTAAAATTCGGGGCAATTCATTTAACTTTTCCAACCACAATAATAGATTATTCTCATTTTAAATTACATATTCTTATTTCTTTAATGGCACTGCTGGGCTAGACATTCTGGTTGTTTGCAATAAAACTACATACACTTTATTTTATCTGCCTCAAAGCAATACAATAACAACCTTTTGGAGACCTGGCATTTCTCTTTTGTGTGAGGGAAACCTGGCCAGACCATCTACAGCGTATATTCACAAAGAGGTGAGGATGTTGTGGGCGCAGAGAACCCAAGCATCCAGCATGCCCCTCCTTATGATGTCAAAATGGAGCCGTAGAATAGCAAAAAGGAGGGCAGAGCACCCTAAACTAGAAAGGCAAGTCACCTCACATGCACCATCTGCAGAAATTATGCTCAACGCACGGTCAGAATGTACTCCAGAAAAATGGACTTTCAGTCTCCCAGATGTCTGCATAATGATCTCATCTCTACAAGGTCCTTCTGCACGTATCCCTTCAAAAAGCCAACATTTCAACAAGTGCCTGGAGAAGAGTCACCTTATTTGTCATTGTCTAGCATGAAAAACTGGTAGTTTAATCATTGAGTCACTTGAGAGGGAATCTTGATTGGAAGAGACACATCAACAATGTAGATGCAAAGAGAAACTTTTCCAGCTACAGGAGGCCCTAGATTATAACCCTCTGTTTATTATGGAGTTAATGAGAACTCCACAAACTTCTGCTTGAAAAATAGTCTCCTTGGAAGACTCAGTGGTCTTAGGACAAACAGAATAGGAGGACGCTGTCTCACTGAGACCAGATATGAATATGGGGCTCTTGGCTATTTTGCTAAGAGACCATGACAAAAAGAAAAAATACAAAGAGCATAGCAAAGAGGGCAGAGGACCAAGGCACACCATTTGGGAATAAACTGACCCCTGGTTCAACCTCCGCCATTGAGACCAGAGACAGAATGTAGAATTCTCTCTGCCCCAGCTCTTTTATCACCTAGGTGAGCAAAATGATGAAGTCACAGCTTCAGGCACAATAGGAGTAATGATGGTCTGGGCAGGGATTGGCCAGGCCTCATTGCAGGGACCATTGGAGTAAATAAAGCAGCCAGCTTATGGTCATATGAACCACAGGTAAAGGGCAAACAATACTCACCTGGCCTTCCCAGATGGTCCATTTGTACCTCATTTTCTTTATTCTTATGCACAGCATTACATAGAAAATACCTGCATCTGATCAAGACTAAGACAAAGCATACTGAGTCAGAGAGAGTCATCTGGAAATTCCTTCATATATTTCCAGATTCTACAGGGTTCCCTTTATCCTTATACCTGGGCACTATGTCAACTCAGGCAGGGTCCCAGATACTTCCTCATGCTCCACAGGTAAACCAGGAATGAACTTCTTAACACAATTCTGACCTGTGTCCCCCAGGTATTTTTATCATATATAAGATTTTTATTTCTAAGACCACTTAGGCTTCAATCAAGACCTTAGAGATTAGAAAAAAGCAGATATTGCTTTCATGTTCTCCACATTATCATGCACAGTACCATCTCCCTCCTCCATATACCCATTTTCTCGTTATAGGTTCCCTTTGCCGTAAAGCCCATTATGGCACTTACATTTCTTTATATGTTGGTCTATCTCAAGTAAAAAGGGAGAGACCATGACAAAAAGAAAAAATACAAAGAGCATAGCAAAGAGGGCAGAGGACCAAGGCACACCATTTGGGAATAAACTGACCCCTGGTTCAACCTCCGCCATTGAGACCAAAGACAGAGTGTGGAATTCTCTCTGCCCCAGCTCTTTTATCACCTAGGTGAGCAGAGTGATGAAGTCACAGCTTCAGGCACAATAGGAGTGATGATGATCTGGGCAGGGATTGGCCAGGCCTCATTGCATGTATGTTATACAGGAACAAGAAACTCAGGGAGCTTCACTTCTACCAGAGCTCCATGGAACCCAAAACATTAACCCAGCATGCCAGACCAGTGGAAGGGCAGATTACTGCACAGATATTTAGAATGTGCATCTCACTGCATCACAATTATACCCGTTCACCTAATGAAAGAACGATTTCCCTAGAGTTCACAGCTCAAGAGCCCGTCTTATTGAATAAGATATCTAAGTTGAAGGACCAGACAAGGACAGATTTTCCTGAAGAAAGATTTCAGATCCTTTCCTAGAAGATCTGTGAAACTTTGTCTTTGGGTGCTTATTCATGTCAGGAGTGTGTATCGTGGATCACGGAATATCTTCCCTGTCACAGGCGTCAGTGGGAAGGGAACAGCTGCTTCTCTAAGGCGGGGGTTATGCTGTCTTCTGAGTAAGCAGAACTTTAGGCGGTGAAATTGCTCTGGATAACGCTAGTGTCTGAATAACACCTTATTTTTAACCTACCCATCTAACAATTTTCAAACAATCTAGATCAATAGATTCTCCCCCATTCACAAGACCACCTGACAGCAGAAGTTGTCTAATGCTCCAAGTCACTTCCGCTAGAGATTCCCAGCCCACTGCCACAGGAAACACTCTGTCCCTCCACCAATTCCTGCTCTGAACTCAGCCTTCTCTTAGGTGACTAGAGCAGACCCAATGACAAGATGTTAATGCACAACCATAGTCTTTGTCAGTTCCCAGTATTTGTTGCATATCATCCCCAGGAGTGAGTACACTTTACTCTCCTGTCCCCCATGGAGAGGCTGTTTCATTCTATGTTTGGCTTCCCGGCATGGGGGAGAGGTGACAGCAGAAAAGTGAAAATGTCTTTCCTGTCCTCTTCAGTATGTCTTTTCCTATCTCTGTGCTCCCGTCAGGTGCTGTAACCCCTCACCTGCAACCTTTCGCTCTTTTGAACCTGTTTTTGTCTGGGGATTGTTGTTCAAATTAATATTACTGGCAGAGGACAAACACTAGAAATTTCTATACTGTCATTTTTCTCGGAAGTATAAACCACACATTTTCATGTAGAAAATTCTTACACTTTTTTGAGTAGGGATTAGGTTCCCAAAATAGGGCTACAAAATTTATGTTCTTCGGTATATATCATATACCTGGTGTATCATTACATTAAAATGGTCCGTTTTGAAAATTTTTCTTTCAAAGAAATTAAAGCTTTACAGAAAGTCACACAGATGACATATTTTGGTTATTTACAGTTTTTGGCTATTACAAATAAAACTGGTATGAGCAACATATACAAATTTCTATTTAGACATAAGTTTTTATTTCTCAATCATAAATGTCCAGGGGTAGTTGGGTAATATGGTAAATGTATGTTTAATTTTTTTGAATCACAAAATAAGCCTCAGTCATTTTAGATGACTGTATTAATTCAGATATATTATCTAATGAAATTGGAGAAATTATAATGAAAATTATAAAGTATTTTGAACTGAAGAAAAATAATGTAAACATATAAAATTTGTGGGAAAACTAAATAAAGTAAACAATGGAAGAAAATGTATATACATAATTACATTGTCTTACCTCACAACAAATTGGAACTAAAGAAAGTAAAAGAACGAAAAAGCTAATAGAGACAAATTTAGTAAAGTTAAAACAGAAAATGTACCTACAATAGAGAAAATCATTGAAGTCAAAAACTGGTTTTTTGTAAACATTAAGGAAACTGAAAGGCCTCCAGCAAGACTGCTACGGGATATTAGTAAGCACCAATCACTAACATCAGGAGTGAAAGAAGTTACATGGATACAAGTTTTGCAATGTTAAAATGATGAAGATACAATAAACATTCTATCAGTTTTGATGAAGTAGGCAATTCCTTTTAAAAAATTACAAAAATTGTCACAGAAAGTATTAGAGCTGAATTATTTTCTATGTACTTTAAAAACATCCCCACGAAGTAAACTCCAGGCTCACGTGACTTCACCAACTATTTATCCCAAGTACTTAAATAAGGAATAAAAGTACTTTTAAACAAACACTTGCATGGTATAGAACCATGTTTTATGAAGCCAACATTACCCTAATACAAAGACTGAGGAAAATTTATGAGAAAAGCAAACCCTCTCATGCACATAGTTGTAAAAGTCTAAGCAAAATGTTCTCTCACTGAATTCAGTAGTCCAATAGTATTCATGAGGGTAATATATCATGAGCAAGTAAATTTTTATTCCAGGAATGCAGGGGTGATTTAACATTTGAAAATTTAATCAATGCCTCAGCCTTACTCAGTTTGACTGTGAACCTAAAACTGCCCTACAAAATGAAGTCTATTAAAAACAAATTCTTCAAAAAATAAGCAAATTGAGATTCCAATGCTATATGAAACAGCATCCTCTAATGTTTAGCTTCTGGATCTGTTTACATGCTGAAAAATGTTAAATTAAATGTTTAGATTAAATTAAAATAAACATTTAAACATGTATTTATTAATTCATCTAGAAATAATAGTAGTCCCAATTACACGTTGACATAAATGGCATATTTTAATTTAAAAACTATACCTTTCAAAACAAAAATTATGAAGTTATTGTTTTACCTTTTGACAAATTTCTTTATTGTCAGGTCTAATAAAAGACAGCTAAATTCTCGTGTCTTCTTCTCTACTCAGTCCTTTATGACCTCACACACCACATACCCTACCGAAAACTCCTTTGGACACTTGTGTTGTAAAATAACATATTTTCAGTTGAATGAATATAAAAGGCCCAAAGTGGCATGCCACTAGGTGTAGAAATTTAAACTACTTTAAAAGTGGTTTGTTGAAGTCTATGAAATATGTACATACTATAGCCCAACAGTTCTTCTTCTGAGTGTATTCCTAAGAAAAGTTTTCATCAATTTTGGGTAATATTTGGCTGTTATGAATATCTTTATATGTGTTCTGGTAAAGGAAATCATTGTTTTGCTTCCCTATTATTTCTAACAGCTCTACTTATAATAGCCAAAAACTAGAAACAATTCAATGTCTAATACAAATAGAACAAATAAATGAATTGTTGTAGTCTTGCATTAGGGTATTAGATAGCAATTTAAAAGAAATAGCAGTAATTTTGATAAAGAAGAGCAAAGTAGGAGGGATCACAATACCAGATACCAAACAGTATTACAAGGCCACTGTAATCAAAACAGCCTGGTACTGGCATAAAAGCAGGCACATGGGCCAGTGGAATAGAACAGAGAGCCCAGAAATAAACCCAAGTCTCTATGGTCAATTAATATTTGACAAAGGGGACAGCAACATAAAATGGAGTAAAAATAGCCTCTTCAACAAGTGGTGTTGGGAGAACTGGACAGCTACGTGCAAAAAAAAAAATGAAACTCAAGCACCAACTTACACCTTACACAAAAATAAATTCAAGGTGGATAAAAGATTTAAATATAAGCTGTGACACCATTGAAGTCCTAGAGGAGGACATAGGCAGGAAAATCTCAGATATTTCACACAGCAACATTTTTACTGATATGTCCCCTACAGCAAGGGACATAAAGGAAAGAATAAACAAATGAAATCTCATCAAAATAAAAAGCTTCTGCACAGCTAAAGAAAACAATAAAGAGAGAAACAATAAACAATAAAATAAAAAGAGAACCAACCATATGGGAAAACATATTTGCCAATGATACCTCAGACAAGGGTTTAATCTCCAAAATATACAAAGAACTCACATGACTCCACTCCAGGAAGACAAGCAACCCAATTAAAAAATGGGCAAAGGACTTGAACAGACACTTCTCCAAGGAGGACATACAGAGGATCCAGAGACACATGAAAAGGTGCTCAATATCACTAGCTATCAGAGAGATGCAAATTAAAACCACAATGAGATACCACTTCACACCGGTCAGAATGGCCATCATAAACAAAGCAACAAACAAGTGTTGGAGAGGTTGTGGAGAAAAGGGGACCCTAGTGCACTGTTGGTGGGAGTGCAAACTGGTACAACCACTATGGAAAGCAGTATGGAATTTTCTAAGAAAACTAAAAATGGATATACCTTTTGACCCAGCAATTCCACTGTTAGGATTATATCCTAAGAACCCTGAAACACCAATCCAAAAGAACCTATATACCCCAATGTTCATAGCAGCACAATTTTACAATAGCCAAGTGTTGGAAGCAACCTAGGTGCCCATCAGTAAATGAATGGATCAAAAACTATGGTACATTTACACAATGGAATTCTATGCAGCAGAAAGAAAGAAGGAGCTTCTACCCTTTGCAACAGCATGGATGGAATTGGAGAGCATCATGCTAAACGAAATAAGCCAGGCAGTGAAAGACAAATACCGCAGGATCTCACCTTTAACAGGAACCTAATCAACAAACCAAACAAACAAGCAAAATATAACCAAAGACACTGAGATTGAGAACAGGCTGACAGTCACCAGAGGGGAGGGAATTTCAGGACAAAAGGGGAAGGGTTTAGAGCAACAAGTATAAAGGACATATGGACAAAAACTAGGGGGGGTGGAAATGGGAGGGAGGTGGGGAGGGCTGGGGCGGTGGGCCGGGATGGGAGTAAAACGGAAAGCTGTACTAGAACAACAATTAAAATAAATTTTAAAAAAAGAACGACCATTAAAATTAAAAAAAGAAATGTGTGTAAAATTTATTCCATTTTTAAGCATTGTCATGAAAGCCACCTTATTTATTTATTCAAAGAGGCCTGAAAAGAATGTAGAAGTGGACTGACTGGTTTATATGAAAATGAACAGAAGGGGAAGCATAGGAACAGAGATGTTGAAAAGAGGACCCAGGAGTAGAAGGGTGTGCACTTTCTAACTACTGAGACTGGATTTTCAGGTGCAAATTGCCACAGTGTAAAATGGGGATTAATTTTGTAACCCATTTGTAATCTACAGTACCACCATGTCCCAGGAAACTAGAATTATTCCTAGGAGAAGTATCTGTTCCGATTATGGTAGTCATGGGGCAATAAATTCTCTGTGATGTGAGAGAAGGAAAGGAAAGACAGACTGTGTATTTATTGCCATCAAAAGCTCTGTATCTTTATGAGGCTTTACTTAGAAACCAGAAAAAAAATTAGAGGAAAGCCTATGATATGCAGCCAATAATCATGAAACCTTGAGCTACTTCACATTTTTTTCATTTACCTGAATATTACTTAAATTAAACTTATAGGGGTGACATTGGTTCACAAAATCATACAGATTTCAAGTATAGAACTCAACAAAGCATTATCCGCACACTGCATCATGCACCATTGCCCTAAGAAAATTTCTTTCCATCCCCATTGCCCACCCACTTTGCCCACCTCCACCTATATCCAAAAAAACCTGAAATACCTGAGAATTTTTCATCTCTCAAATCCTAATTTTCTGTTAACTTTACTTTTGGTTCTTACTGTTAGGTGCTTCTTCTTTCTTTGAGCCCACAACATGTGACATTGAAGATCTAGACCAAATTAAACAAAAATCATTTTTACTTGGTCCATGGGGTGGTAGAACTGTCCCAGAAACGGTGCATCTGACTGAACTCACCAGCTGCACTGAGCCAGCCATTGCACCAGACCTGTGGGGTGGAGAAAAGAAAACCACACATATTTTTTAAGTATAGATTTACTGTATCAGATTTGTGGGAGGGGGGTGGGGTCAGAGTACCACCTGACATGAGAAAGCCTTGTATCTCATATAAGGAGATATGTAAGATTCAGCATCTAATTGGTGTCTGAAATCCAGAAAGTTTCCTTTTATATAGTCTCTGATGGCAAGGAAGATGTTACGCAAGGTTTCTATTGGCTGCTGGAAGATGGCGATGGCGGGCAATGGGACTATATAACCCCCTTCCTGCTGTAGGAGCCCCCATTAAGGAAGGATCAGGAGGGTTCCTTGTATGGTTTGAGAAAGTTGAAACTATTAACTGTAGACGTGAGGGTCAAAACGACCATGAATGGACACTGCTTTCTCCAAGGACTTACTTTTCTCCTCCTCATTGTCCTAGCGAGTGCTCAAGGTAAGTGTAGCCTCACTTCTTAAAATCAGCAGTGATACTGGATTAGCTCTAAAAGTCTGGGGAGATGATCCCTGGGATTGTAAAGACAATGCCTCCCTATAGACCATTTGGTTTTCACGAAATGTAATCTTTAGTGACAGTCGATGTTGATTTTTTTTTCCTGTGGGGACTCTGTTTTTCAAGTTTAAATGGGAGATGTTGCAGAGATGTAACCCTTGTTCTCAAATTGACCCAAATCTGTGTTTCATGTGTCTCCAACACCTAAAGCTCAAATCACCTTCTGCAATGAATTATGGCTTAGGGTCTACCCCAGGCTGGGTCTCTGATCTGTCCTTCCTCTCTTCTATATTATATCTGTCTCAACCAGTATTTTGGTATTTCTTCTTTTTTAGCCAATAGATTATGTGTATGTGTATATATGTGTACATGTGTTTGTTGGAGAGAGAGAGAGAGAAAGGAGTGAGGGGAAGTTTGAAGAGTATGTGAAGGTTAAATATGAAAGCAAGAATATGTCTGCCCAGGGAAATCAACGTTTCAGATAGGAATCCATAGAACTCACACTCTCTACACCAGACTGTTGGACTTGGTGGTTGGTGGTAGTGGTGGCAATGACACATGTGCATGTGTATATGAAGAGGGCAGAGATGGAAACCTTCCTGCCTATCAAGAAAGCCCTCCCAACATGAACTATAATTACACCCCCTGATAACCTTATACCTGCAATCTAAGCCTGACTTTGAGTTTATCTTCCCCACAAACCCACAGCTCTGATGTTTTTCTGCTTTACTGTAGTTTTTCCATAGAATTGGGTTCTTGGCAGAATTTTGTCTCCTGTCTGAGATGTTTTCCTTTCCTAACTCTTGGATTGTTGGTCCTCAAACCCCATTGCGCAACAGAAAAGTGATGCCAAATGTAGGTGATCATGGGTGAATTAATATTAGCATTGAAGGCAGAAGGGGGATGGAGCTTCGGAGACTTCAGGATGTACCCCTCTTGGTCAACTTTGCCCTGCCCCACTGGAGTACATGAGCTTGTTCTGTGACATCCTAAAAGATCTGCTAATTAAGAAGAATCCTGTCCTTATCAACATCCTATGTTAAACTTTCTCTCTTGTAGTTCCTGCAGATCCTCCATGAAAACTGGCCCCCATTGGGCTCCTGATTCAAAATATCATGTGCGAGCTCCTAAAACGTGAATCTAGCCACATGTCTGGAGAGCCAGCTCTTGTAGGTGTGGGCCTTGGTCTCTGGCTGCTTTTGCAATGCTCCTCACCTCTCTACCCCTCCCCTTAACCCATGTTTTCTCTTCATTTCAAGCCCCTCCAGTCAGAAGTCTTTGCCTCCCTTCTTCTGGAAATTCAACTCCTCCCAACAAGAGCAAGAAGTTCTGTTTCTCACTCTCTTGTTACATTTCTTGAAACTTCTAGTTTCTTGGGTTTTGGCCACATGCTAATAATGGTTAATTTTGATGTTTTATGTATATTAAGGGCTTATCCCATTGTAGTCATGAAAATTCTCTCTTTAACTCAACTAGTGTGTCTTGCTTTGAAGTCTACTTTTTTGTGATACTGATATAGCTACTCCACTTGACTTATGGTTAGTGTTTGCATAGTATATAAATATATTTTTCCATTATTTTACTTTTAACCTTTTTCTTTTGCCCTCGTGTATAAGGTATCTTGCATATAACATTTACCTACATTTTGTTGTTTTATCTAGATTGGCTTTTGTTTGAAGTATCTAATCCATTTACATTAAATGCAATTACTAATACAGTTGGGTTAGTGTTTATCATTTGCTTTTAATTGACCCATCTGCTTTATATTTCTTTTTCTCTCTTTTCTTTTTTGCTTTCTTTACATTAGACACATTTACTATTATTCCAGATTTTTCTTTTTTTCTTCAATTCTCAACAGCTTTGCTAGGAGTCATACTTTTCATATCTTTCTTAGGGTTCATTGAGCTTCTGGAATATGTGTTATATTTCCATCCATTTTTTTAATTCTCAACCATTATCTCTTCAAATATTACTGCAGCTTTCTTTTTCTCTGTCTCCCCCTGTGTATGTCTCCATTAGTCATTCTCATTTTCCTTTCCTTCTTTCCTCTAAGTCACTAATTCTGTCTTGAGTACTATCTAAAATTCTTTTAACCTGTTAATTCTTTATTCTAGACATTTTACTTCCAGTTGGCATTGTTACTTTGATTTTTTATATATTTACAATTCTATGTTTTTTTCATCTTTTTGCCTCCTTTTTCCTTCCTCCCTCTTTTTTCTTAATCATAGTTAAAATCCTAATCTGCTAACTTCAACGCCTTTATTATGTGTGTTTCTGTCTCCTCTTTTTTCCACTTTGTTAATTTGTCATATAATCTCCTCTTTATATGCCATGTAATTTATTGAATGCTAGAAATTGTATATGAGAAAGAGAAGATATTTCCAGATATATTGTCTAACACGTGAAAGGATTCATCTTGTCTTCTGCTAAGCAGGTGGGGGAGGGGTGCTGATCACCTAAATAGCTAAATACAACCTAGAACTGAGCCGGAACAAGTCTGGGTTACAGCTTGGTAACACTCTACCTCTGATTTTTCCATTTCTATGTCATGGGCACGCAGGGATTTTATTTGAGTGCCTGGATGTTTTGGTAGCTTAGCACCCAAGAGAATGAGAATATCCACTCCGCTTTCCAAAATTTTTGGCGTAGTTCTTTGGCCTTCACAGCTTTTATACTGGGCAAATATTTGAGGAGAAAATTTGTTGTGTGAGAGTGGCCTGCAAGCCTTCAATTTTGCCACTCCAGTACCAGGTGACCCCCAAAGTTATGCTGGCTTTGTTGTCCCAGCAGGAGTCTTCTGCCTTACCTAAGTTCGGATTCTGCGTTTTTAACCCATGCACAGAATTGGAAAATTCCCATAGAAAAAAATGCTGTAGATCCTTGATTAACACTGAAATATTCTCCACTCTTTGGAATTTTAGCATATATAGTCCATGTGGTAACCACAAATATTTAATACCTTTAACTTTTTTTTTTTTTTACATTTTTCAGCTTTTTTAGTTGTACCCAGTAGGACCATTCCTTTTTTCTTTTTTTCTTTTATTTTTTTAGTGTTGTTCAACTGCAGATGTCCTCATTTCCCCCCCCACCACTCTGCCCCGCTGCACCCACCCCTACCTTCCATACTCAGTCCTACACCCCCATTGTCTTTGTCCATGGGTACTTTATACATGTTCCTTAACAACCTTTCCCCTTCTTCTTTCCATTAACCCCCTTCCCTCTCCCCTCTCTGGTCACTGTCAGTTTGTTCTTTATTTCAATATCTCTGATTATATTTTGTTTGCTTGTTTTGTTGGTTAGGTTCCATTTATAGGTAGGACCACTCTTAATGGAAACAAAAGTTCTAGGTTTTTGTGTCTACTCATCACCTACTTAAAGTAAATTGATAGACATTATTTAACTTCTCCTTACACCCCTTTTTCATGTGCAAAAAGTAGAGAATAATAATGCAGTGGATCTGTCAAAATTGTCTGTTCAAGTACATTCACAGCAGGAATATAACCTGTTTTTGTTCTTTGATCAAGATAGAAATACATGATATATTCCCCCAGACAGAGAACAAGTAACTCCATATTTTAAATAATTGCAACTTCTAACATAAAGGTTAGACTCATTTGGGAGAAGAAGCAACATTCTATGATTCCCAGGGGAATGTCTGGCCAATGCCAATCAATATCATCTGACATCATCTCTCATGTAAAGCTCCCCAATCTACTCAAAGAGAAGTACATTTTTTTGAAACTAAGTATCCAGATCTGGAGTATGAAGCCCAGAATAGTAAGTGAAGTATTCTGGATAAACCATGTCCTATGTTGTGGTCCATTTTTCTGCTCTTGAATACTATATACCAAGAAGAACAATTCTGAATGGGATAGAATTGATGGCTGCTACCCAAGACTTCTGATGAGCTCACCCTCAGTTCCTCACTCCATTCTCTTCAATCTAATTCTTCTAGTTCTCAGGTCAATAGCACCAAAGTGTGTGTGGTTTATAAGAGATGCATCCCACTGGTAGCCCATTACAGTGACTCTGAACGCATTTACCCAGTATAGAGATATCCTCACATTTCTTTTATATCTTTCACAGGTACCATGCAGAACTCTACAAATCAGAAGGTTAATATTGATAGGACCCATGTAACACTTTTCTGAGACTACTCACCGGATTATTTTCTGCTTAATTTTTCATGTTTTTTCCCCCCTATTTTTCTACTCTATTACTCTCTGATTACTGCCATAGGAAACCAGACCCAGGGGTAACCCTAGTGCACCCCAGCTGCCCAAGTGAGGTTGTCCCGCAGGACTAGAAAACGCTTCTTTCCCTTTGTAAATGCCCCATTGACCTCTCTCTCCTCAGAGAGCAGATGGCTCCGCCTGGTGGATGGGGGCAGTCACTGTGCTGGCAGAGTGGAGATCCTTCACGAGGACTTCTGGGGCACCATCTGTGATTACGGATGGGACATGGAGGATGCCCAGGTGGTGTGCAGACAGCTGGGCTGTGGAGAAGCCCTCGATGCTCCACACTCCGCTTACTTTGGACAAGGATCAGGCCGGATTTGGCTGGCTAACAGGAGATGCAACGGAAAGGAGTCCAACCTGAAGAAGTGCATATCTTATTGGAGAAGGGGACAGAACATCTGCCATCACAAGAACGACGCAGGGGTCATCTGCTCAGGTCCGTGCTGCACATTGTTCATTACGGGTGGAGGAAATGGGAGCATTCAAGGATGGGAGTCCGAACCTTGGGGGACGGGGGTGGAAGGGCGATGTTGAGGAAAGGACCAGAGGAGAAGGAAGCTTCCTTCCACAGTGCCTGTGCAGACTGCTTGACTGTGGGTAAGTCTTCAAGGCCACTTACTTCAGGGCAAGATTAGGACGGATCTGGCTGGGCAATATGAAATGCACAGAAAAGGAGTCCCATGTGTGGAAGTGCCCTTCCCTGGGCTGGGGCCCTTTTTACTGCAATTATGGGGAGCATGCAAGAGCCATTTGCTCAGGTATGGTCAGTGTGTTGTCCACAGGGTGAGAGAATGGCAAGTTCCAAGGAAGCTGGTGTCTGATCACTGGGGCAATAGAAGATGGATAGGCTAGAGAATCTGAGGTATCTACCCATAATCCCCAAGTGCACAAAACACCTGTGAATGATAAGCTTCATTTACTTTCTTCTTACTGTCTCAATTGCCATTCTTTCCTTCATTTACAAAATAGATTATTCTAGTATTATCTCAATTAAAATCAATCTTCATGGTTCTTTAAAATTTTACTTTTGTAAGAATGATTTTGTAAGTGATTTTGCAAATCACTACACACATTCCCTTTGTATAGTGAGCCAGCTTATCAGAGGGAAGGTCAAGAATAAGGATGTACTTTGGTTGAATTGTTTCTCTGTATATAATGTGAGACACTGTTTTGCACTAGATTAGTAGGAACAGAGGCACAGGGGATGTCACTGAACAAACCGGAGAGGAATTTAGGTATTTGTGCCAAATTGCAATTCTTTATGCAAATTCAAGCCTAAGTATTTGTAGTCTTTGGCCAGTAGAACCAGAGATCTTTCGATAAAATGCTTTCAATCATAGGTTCTCAATTCATTGTTACGTGAAAAGATTCTTCATTTTTTATTCAAAACATCTGTATAAACTCAAACTTTATAGGGACACTAACACTGGCAAGTCAATGGTAAAAGTAATAAGGTATTAATTTGTGTCTTTTATGTAAGAATTATATAGTTTTTACATGACAGTTCAGTGCATTTGGAGGCTTATTTGATAAGAATGGGACTGAGGGGACAAACAATTTTTAAAGAGGGTGGAAAAGTTCACAGTAGCTGTGGGTGGTGAGAATGACAATTAGATCTTCCAAAGGTCACATACGGGGTTCTGAGCAATACAAAGAGTCCAGGGGTGGTGTAGAGAAGGCTCTGTGTAACTTTATGTGAATTCTCTGTGGCTGGTTGTAGGTATCGAGAAGAACAAGTTGTAAGGTTGACTCGAGGTTGAGATAGAGAAAAAGATCAGTGTGACAGAAACAGGATCCCAATGATGAAATTTTAAGTAACTAGCTTAAGGACACAGGATATCTATATAGCAAGATACCAGACAAGGATATATCTGACTATAATTTTCATTTAGCTTTGGGTGAGGTTGATTAATACAAATATCCCTCTGAAGAGGCAGTTTCATTTTCTTTGTGCTATCTAGGACTCTCATACACTTAGCAGAGGTCTTAAATCTGTGTATGCATGTTTTTCCTCCTCTAGGAATAAAGCCCTACAAAGAAAAATATATTATTTTATTGTGATTTACATTTTTTGTTGTGATTTACCTATCAAAGTTCCTACAAACTCTACAAAGAGGTTTGTATTTTGAATAAAACAACATGAAATGAACTCTCTTTTCAATATTGTTTTCAAATATTTTTCCTATCTAAATATCAGACCTGTACAGAGAGTTTAGAGATGCCTCATTTGAAGCCTCTCTTCTGTCTCCT
Source organism: Glossophaga mutica (assembly GCA_039655065.1). Lineage (NCBI taxonomy): Eukaryota > Metazoa > Chordata > Mammalia > Chiroptera > Phyllostomidae > Glossophaga > Glossophaga mutica. The sequence goes on along the minus strand of CM077304.1, from coordinate 22,315,169 downwards.
TTTTCATCATTTCCCAATCAGAGACTCAATTTTTGCCTACCTCCGGGCCTCCAGTGTCCCACTATACTTGCTCTTATCTGCATCCTGATGGAAAGTTCATGCTGACCACCTCTGGCTTTATAGGGGAATGCACAGCCCGAGGACAAGTTTGGTCTTAACTTGGATCTTTGTGGGTCTCTGAGTGGCCAAATACCACAACAAATGGAGACATTTCTTCCCACATCTCAGACAACAAGGTACTCTGTCTTAATCAAAATAGAAGGATCCTGGATTGATGGATGAGGAGCTGGAAGGGTACAGATGCAGGTGAGGCTGACCATCAAAGGACCTCAGAGTTGTTGGTTTGGAGGCAAATGAGTCACAGCTACAGGGAGGATAGAAAAGAAAGGGTTGGTCAGTGGTGAGGTAATAACAATGGGACCTAGATGAAAGGTGATGATACCCAACCTGATCATCCTTGCTCTCTTTCTTCTTTAGATAAAAATCAAGACAAAGTAAGATAAAACAATGAGAGAGAATTTTTCCTCTGGCCAGAGAAACCCTAAATGCAAGCTGAGATATAGAAAATTGGGGATCTTCCAGGCACAGGCACAGGTGCAGAAAGAGTAGTTGCCTAAAGACCTGCCCCCACCCCACCCCACCCCCGAGATTCCTCCTGTAACTCAGGTTGACGTCTTGCTTGCACGTGAGCTAAATTTGGGACATAGAGAAAAGAGTAGAGGTGAATCACCCAGGAGAGTGGCCATGATATATACTTAGCCGTGGGCCTGAAGGGAGATGAGATCTTGTACTAACCTGGGACGTGGAGCTGGCTTTGAGAGCATAAGTCAGGCACAGAGGAAATGCAGTCTGGAGCCAACAGCATTCCCTAATTCTGCAACCTTGAACAAGTTCCTCTTACGATAAAGCCTCCCCAGATTCTGTCTTCTCTGGCTTAAAATAAGAACATAGTGCTTGAGGATCCCCAGTATTATTTGCAGCTTTTAAGCTTGTTGATCTTTAATCTTATTCCTGAGAGTCCATATTTTGCTTGGTGTGGGCTTGGGTACCTCCCTCCTTTTTAATTCAAGTAAAGGTATGTCCATATCTCTTCATATTTATGACTCAGTATGTGAGCATAGTTCATTATAGTGCAAGACACAGATTTCAGATTTTAGGGGGTTTTGTTACTTTCAACTTTTGTTATGTTGGTACTTTGGGGTTTCTGTAGTATTAGTTTAAACATATTAATTCTAAATTCAATATTTCTTGATAAAACTACTTGTCCTCTGCCACTTCTTCTGCTTAGGCAGGTTTTTGGAAATGTGTCCCAACATTTTTAAGGTTAAGTCAGGAAGACCAATTTCCAATAAAAAGGTGAAGAACTGGACAGGAGCTCTCAATGTAAGCCTAGTGCCTGCCCTGAAAATTCCACTCACTCTTTCTTCTCAGGTAAGCCAGTTAGAAGTTCAGTGAGAATCTCCACGTCAGACAGATTCTTCCCTCAACTTCAGAAACTTTACCTACCTTCCCATAAACATAGAAATAGCACAAAACAAGTGGGTATTATCTGTGGTGAGCCCAAATACTGTTTTACTCCAATGATAATGTCCATGGAAGTACTAAATTATTAAAACTTCACTTCTCACTAGCAATACCAGTTTCACACAGATATTAAAATCTCCTTCCCAATCACAGACAGATGGGAGGATTTGTCATATCACAGAAGTGAACAACTTCAGTCAATATGAAAATGTGGGGTCATGTTAGGTGACATGCTGAAGAAATGTATGGTAATATGGGAGCCCCAGAACGAGTCTTTGTTACAATCAAATCTTTTTCAGAGATGTGTCTGTGTGTGTGTGTGTGTGTGTAAATTTTTTTTCACTCAGTGCTTTATGGTTAGGTGTTAGATGGGAGGAGCACAGGGTGATAAAATGTGTTAAAGACTTGTCCCACAAGTATTTATCCCAAATATTTATATCTTTCATCTATACTATAATTTTTGCAGTTTGGAAGTCTCCAAATTGTAGCTTATTTGTTCTCTACTTCCTTCCTCTCCCTCTCCTTTTTTTCAGCATGCTGGCCTCTTATCTCAAAAATCAGAGTAGTGTAGGAATACAGTTAGCATATAGATAAGATTGAAATACTTCAATTACTCTTACTCCATAGCATTTGCTAAGGTTCCCATGTCTGGGGAGAAAACATAGTATGAAGTTATCAATGAACTTAACTGTCTTACATACGCCCCCTGAGAACTCACTCTCTCCCAGGTTCACTGGCAAATCCTAGGGTTCAAGGATGACTAGGACCACTCACTCCTATTCCCATGACTCTCAGAGCTTTCTTAACATCCAAACTCATCTTTGGACAACTTATTTCATACGAGGTCACCTAAGAAATTCTTGGAATTTTTGCCATCAAAAATTATGGGAAAAATAAAATGTGAAATCGTAAAAGTGGCCTGGTTATATCTGTATTTCCTCCCTTCAGCTATAAGTCTGCCTACAGTTTGGCAGGCACTCATGGATCCAGCCCTCCTGATTTTCCCAATCCTCAGTCGCTTGAAGGTGGGGTACTGAGATAAAGCTGCTCAGACTTCTAGCCCCAGAAATCTCAGGATATCCTTCTAACCTTGTCTGCCTGATAGGCCCCTAACCTCTTGAATCCCATGGACTTTTTTATACTGTGGGTTAATTCAGTTATTCATACGTCTACACCCAAGTTTGAAAGCCCACTACACTGCAATTTCCTTGGGCCCTGTAATTGCTAGGCCACTAGGTAAGGAATTCTCATTTCTAACCAACTTCAAAGTGGGCGTTTCTCCTCAGAAATTTGTTTATGAAAATGCAGTTCTGACGATAATTGTCACAATTCTTTGCCATGTCCCACCACCAGAGAAGTAAAACTTTCACACCATTGCCTGTGACATGTTTCCAGTTGCCAAGCAAGGATCATGGACCCTCACTGGGTTTGTTTGTTTGTTTGTTTTGTTTGTTTCTCTCAGGATTTGTGCATCTGGCTGGAGGGGGTGGACCCTGCTCAGGGCGAGTAGAAGTGCACTCTGGAAATAAATGGACTCCAGTATCTGATGAGAACTTTACGTGGCCCACTGCCCAGGTCATCTGTGCAGAACTGGGGTGCGGCAAAGCAGTGTCTGTCCTGGTGGATGTGACTTTCAGAGAGTCAGGTGGGCGGACGTGGGCTGAAGAGTTCCAGTGTAAGGGGCAGGAGCCTGAGCTCAAGATCTGCCCCAGAGTGCCCTGTCCAGGAGGTGCTTGCCAGCACAGTGGGGCTGTTCAACTTGTCTGTTCAGGTGAGATGCACAGCAGGACTTTAACCTCCTTGCATATTCTGCTGGGGTAAGAAAAACAGGAGGTTTTGATAAAATCCTGTTTTCTCCTACCAGCATACACAGAAGTGCGGCTCATGAAAAATGGCACCTCTCAGTGTGAAGGACAAGTGGAGATGAATATTTCTGGAGAATGGAGAACGCTCTGTGCCTCTCACTGGAACATGGCCAATGCCAATGTTGTCTGTCATCAGCTCAGCTGTGGAGTTGCCATCTCTGCCCCAAAAGGAGCCTACTTTGTGGAAGGAGGTGACCAGATCTGGAAAGCCCAATTTCACTGCTCAGGGACTGAGTCCTTCCTGTGGAATTGCCCAATGACTGCCCTGGGCATTCCTGACTGTACCCGTGGGAACACAGCCTCTGTGATCTGTTCAGGTAAGCGAAAGAGAAGGGCTACCTGGTACTAAGGATGTTTCTTGAGTGAAATGTCCCTAAGAGCAGAGAGTTGGGAAAGTTGCCTTCAAAAGTAACGTATTTCGGAGAAGAAATATGGGTCTTCTAATCGTTCATTCATTTTTTGGGTCAAGGTAAGAAGTGTTAAGAGGTAACATTTTTCAAATGAATATTTAAGTATGGTCATAGAGAATGTATAACTAATAAGTGTATCCCTCAGTCATTTACACCACCCCAGGTTAATAAAGAAACCATTAAAAGCACCCAGGAAGTCACCTTCCCCTCCCACCAATCACTTTGGCCTCCCTCCTCTCCAAAAAGGAGCATATTCTAACTTCTACTATCTTAAAATATTTTTGTCGTTTTTTGAACTTTATATAAAATCATGAAATGTTTTTTGTGTGTCTAACTTCCTTGACTCCACATTATGTTTGGAATCCATTCATATTATTGCTTAATCAGCAGTTTATTCGTTTTTGTTGCTATAAAGTATTCCATTGAATAATCACATGACCATGTATTGATCAATTCAACTGATGGTAGATTTGAGTTGTTTCTAATTCTTGACTATTACAATATAATGTTATAAATTACCATGACAATGATTTTTGGTGCGGATATGTGCATTTATTTTGCATGTTTGATCTTTGGACTTTTTTCAGTCTCTTAATGGTATGGTGTTCTTTGTTGAGGCAAGTTCTTTTAATGGGTATAACTTACCAACTTTTTCCTGTACATTCAGGGTTTCTTATATTCTTTTTAAGAGAACTTTGCCTACCTGAAGATCACAAAATATTCTTCAAGAGTATCTTATAGAAGCTTAATAATTTTTCTTTTGGGTATAATTGTATAATCCCCCGGGGGGATAATATCTATGTATAATGTGAAATAAGGGTCAAGTTTCATATTTTTTAATGGATAGCCAATTGATTCAGAATCTTTTCCTGAAAAGACTCTTTTCCCTACCGCAGTGGCACCTTTATCATAGACTGCATGCATGTCTGAGTCTTTTTCTAGTTTCTGTTCTGCTCCACAGTATCATTTGTCTATCCCTGTACCACTACCACACTTTCTTAGTTATTGTAACTCTATAGCAAGTCTAGTAACCCTTAAAGAAGTTACTTTATAATACCTCCTCTAACTTTGTGGCTTTTCTGGTGTACTGTGTTAGTCATTCTCAGTCTTTTGCATACTCATACCCTATGAATTTTAGAATAAGCTTGTCATTTTTCACCCCCCAAAAAAGTATGATGGCATTTTGATTAAGATTATATTTATTCTACACATGAATGTGAAGACATTTGACCTTGAAAATATTGAGTCTCCAGACTTATTTACATGGTATATATACCACCATTCATTTAGGTCTTTATTTTCTTTCAGAGGTTTTACACATCTTCCATGAGGTTTTTCTCCTAGGCATTTTATATTTCTGATGTTCTTAGTATTTTCTAAATATATTTAATTGATTATGCTATTACATTTGTCCCATTTTTTCTCCCCTTTATTCCCCTCCACCCTGTATCCCCACTACCACCATTATTCCCCCTCCTTAGTTCAGGCCCATGGGTCGTACATATAAGTTCTTTGGCTTCTCCATTTCCCATACTATCCTTAACTTCCCCGTATCTATTTTGTACCTACCTTTTATGCTTCTTATTCCCTGTACCTTTTCTCCCATTCTCCCCACTCCTTCTGATAACTCTGCATATGATCTCCACTTCTGTGATTCTGTTCCTCTTCTAGTTATTTGCTTAGTTTGTTTTTATTTTTTAGGTTCATTGTTGATAGTTGGGAGATTGTTGTCATTTTACTGTTCAGTTTTTGATCTTCTTTTCTTTGGGTAAGTCCCTTTAACATTTCATATAATAAGCACTTGGTGATGATGAACTCCTTTAACTTGACTTTATCTGAGAAGCACTTTATCTGCCCTTCCATTCTAAATGACAGCTTTGCTGGATAGAGCAATTTTAGATGTAGGTCCCTGCCTTTCAAGACTTCAAATATTTCTTTCCAGCCCCTTCTTGCCTGTAAGGTCTCTTTTGAGTAATCAGCTGACAGTCTGATGGGAACTCCTTTGTAGGTCACTGTGCCCTTATCCCTTGCTGCTTCTAGAATTCCCTCATTCATCTTGGGTACTGTAATTATGATGTGCCTTGGTGTATTCCTCCTTGGGTCCAACTTCTTTGGGACTCTCTGAGCTTCCTGGATGCCCTGGTAGTCTATTTCCTTTGCCAGATTGGGGAAGTTCTCCTTTATTATTTGTTCAAGTAAGTTTTCCACTTGTTGCTCTTCTTCTTCCCCTTCTGGTACCCCTATAATTCGGATGTTGGGACGTTTAACGATGTCCCGGAGGTTCCTAAGCCTCTCCTCATTTTTTTGAATTCTTGTTTCTTCCTTCTTTTCTGTTTGGTTGTTTGTTTCTTCCTTCTGGTCCACTCCATTGATTTGAGTCCCAGTTTTCCTCCCATCTCTATTGGTTCCCTGTGCATTTTCCTTCATTTCACTTATTGTAGGCTTCATTTTTTTTTTCATTTAATTTGTGAGCAAAATCAACCAATTCTGTGAGCATCCTGATCACCAGGGCTTTGAACTGTGCATCTGATAGGTTGGCTATTTCTTCATGGCTTAGAGGAATGGGCTCTGGGGATTTGATTTGTTCTCTGGTTTGAACCTTTTTTGGTGTTTTTTTGTTTTATTCTGGTTTGGCTTGGTTTGGTTTGATTTTGGTCTGGTCTTGGCTATTACGTAGTGAGGGGTGGAACCGTAGGTGTTCCCCTGTGCAGGGCAGCCCAGTCGCTGAGTTGTGTCGCTGTTTGTGGGGGCGGGGTCTGAGAGAGAACAATGGCGCCTGTTCCGCTCTCTCCTGGATTCCAGTCTCTTCTGCCGCTTCCCTTCACCTGGACTGTCTGCGCACGGGAATGTGGGACCACCTGGTCAGCCAGCCACCCTGTGCGGCCTCACTGGGTCTGCACAGTTGCCACCCCATGCCCAGGGTCTGCCAGCTGCTGCCTGTACAGCTGGGAACTGCCAGCCACTGCTGCCTGCGTTCCCAGGTCCGCACCTCCACTTTTTCCTGCTGCAACTCCACCCCTCTTACCGGTCTGGATGAATGGTCGTTGGACTTCCGTACAGTTCAATTTTCTATAAGTTCTGGTTGTTTTCTTGTTTCTAAATATTTGTTGTCCTTAATTTTGGTTGTGAGAGGAGGCACAGTGTGTCCGCCTACACCTCCATCTTGGCCGGAAGTCTTAATACTTCTTTTCAGCCCCTTTTTGTCTGCAAGGTTTCTTTTGAAAAATCAGCTGATAGTCTTATGAAAACTCCTTTGTAGGTAACTTCTCTTTTTCTCTTGCTGCTTTTAAGATTCTCCCCTTATCTTTAATCTTGGGGAGTGTAATTACAATGTGTCTTGGTGTGTACTTTCTTGGGTCCAACTTCTTTGGGACTCTGAGCTTCCTGGACTTCCTGGAAGTCTATTTCTTTTGTCAGATTAGAGAAGTTCTCCTTCATTATGTTTCCAAATAAGCTTTCAATTTCTTGGTCTTCCTCTTCTCCTTCTGGAACCCCAATTATTTGGATGTTGGAACATTTAAAGTTGTCCCAGAGGTTCCTAAGCCTCTCCTCATTTTTTTGAATTCTTGTTTCTTCATTCCGTTCTGATGGAATGTTTCTTTCTTCTTTCTGCTCCAAACCGTTGATTTGAGTTCCGGTTTCCTTCTCTTCACTGTTGGTTCCCAGTACATTTGCCTTTATTTCATTTTTCATAGCCTTCACTTCTTCCTCTATTTTGCTACCATACTCAACCAATTCTGTGAGCATCCTGATTACCAGTGTTTTGAACTCTGCATTTGATAGGTTGGCTATCTCTTCATCCTTTAGTTGTATTTTTTCTAGAGCTTTGGTCTATTCTTTCATTTAGGCCATATATATTTTTTTTAATCTCAGCATGCCTGTTATATAATAAGGGGCAAAGCCTTAGGTGTTCACCAGGGCGGAACAACCCATGTAGCTGTGTTGTGGTGCTATATGGGGGGGCAGGGTCAGAGAGAAAACAATGCCTTGTTCAGCTCTTGTTTGGCTTTCAGTCACTTCCTCTGCTACCCACAAGCAAATTGGGCCCTTCTGGTGCTGATTCCCAGGTGGGTGGGTTTGTGTATGTTCTAGGACACTGTGGGTCTCTCCAATGAACTCTCCTATGAGTCTGGGAGTTTCTTCTGCTGCCTCAACCCCCACAGGTCTTCTCAGTCAGAAATTTTGAGGCTTTATTTCCCCACCCTGGAACCCTGGGGTGCAGGATCTGTCTGATTCCCCAGTTGTTCCTCCTGGTTTATCCACGTGCAAATGCAGGACCAGCCACTTCCTCTGGCTTTCAGTCACTTCACCTCACCTGGGTTGGTGAGGTGCTAGCTACCACCTCACCAACCCAGGTCTTGGAACCACCACCTTGTCTCAAGTCCTCTCCACCCAGGCTGTTGGTCTCTGCCCCCGTACCAGTCTGGATGAATGTTTCTTCTTTAACTCCTTGGTTCTCGGACTTCCATACAGTTCGATTTTCTGGGAGTTCTGATTATTTTTTGTTTTTAAATTTGTTTTTGCCCTTCTTTTAGTTGTGCAAGACAGCAAAGTATATCTATCTACATCTCCATCTTGGCCAAAAGTCACCTGCTGTTCTGAATATTTCTTTTAGTGAAAGTGTCTTAGGAATGGATTCTCTCTGAATTGTATTCACCTTTTATATTTCTATATTTTTTCGTGACTGACAGAAAAATTGCAAAACTAATAATTCCCAGATAACTTTTACCCACATTCCACCAATGTTAGTATCTTGCTATAATTTCTCTCTACCTCTCTTTTGCTTTCTCTCTCTCTCCTGTCCTATTCCTCCCCAAATGTGTAAAATCATTCTGAATTAGTAAGTAAAATTGGCAGGTTGCAGACATGGTATCCCTTCACCCTTAAAATGTGTCAAAGAATTCTCTTATATAACCACAGTACAATTAAAAAATTAACATTGTTCTAATACTATTATCAAGTTCATAAGCTTTATTCAAATTTTGCTGACTGAACCAAGGATGTTGCTCACAGCTAAAAGACGATTTGAATAATGTGCTGCATTCAGTTCTCGTGTCCATTTAGTCTCCTTTAGTATGGAGCACTTTCTGAATCTTTATATTTCACGACACTGGTCTTTTTAAAGAATACAGGCCAATTGTTATGTAAAACATACCTCAATTACAGCTGGAACAATACTCAAGAGTATTAAATAAAATAGAAGCACAGTAAATTGATATTGGGGTTCACCTCACATAAATTGACTTTGACTTCTTTTCCTAAGTAAAAAATTGAAAAGACAACATCTGCCAAATCAATCACAAAATACCAATCTTTCCTAACTTGCTGTACAGCTTGAGCTGTTAATATACTGCTACAGCTGATGCTATAGTAACACTATAAGATTATCTTTAAAATTTCTCTAATCCACAGTTAGTCTGCAGGATCCATCAGTTTTTCTCATAGATCATATTACACAGATCCTTAAATAAGGCCTAAATTCTTTTATTTTTATTTTTTTCAGTTACAGTTCTCCTGCCTTTTTCCCAGTTTCTAACCTCTACCCAGTCCCATCCCATTCCCACAGTCTGTCCTTCACCATTGCCCATACCCGTGAGTCCTCTATTCCTGTTCCTTTGCTTGCCCCGTCTTCTTTCCCCTGTTTTCCCCCTTGCCATCCCCTCTGGCCACTGTCAGTTTATTTCCATGTCTCTGGTTCTATTTTGCTCATTTCTTTGTTTTATTGATTAGATTCCACATATACATCATATCATATGGTATTGGTCTTTCACTACCTTGCTTATTTCACTTAGCATAATGCTCTCCAGTTTCTTCCATGCTGTCACAAAATGGTAGGAAATCTGTCTTTGCTTCTACTGTGTAGTATTCCATTGTATAAATGTACATCAGTTTTTTGACCCACTCATTTACTAATGGGCACTTAGGTTGCTTCCAGCACTTGGCTATTGTACATTGTGCTTCTATGAACATTGGAGTGCATAGGTTCTTTCGGATTGGTGTTTCAGGGTTCTTAGGATATAATGCTAGAAGTGGAATTCCCAGGTCAAAAGGCAGTTCCATTTTTAGTTTTCTGAGGAAATTCCATACTGTTTTCCACAGTGGTTGTACCAATCTGCAATCCCACCAACAGTGCACTAGGGTTCCCTTTTCTCCACAACCTCCAACACTTGTTTGTTGATCTGTTTATGATGGCCATTCTGACCGGTGTGAAGTGGTAGCTCATTGTGGTTTTAATTTGTATCTCTCTGATGGCTAGTGAAGCTAAGCATCTTTTCATATGTCTCTGGGCCCTTTGTATGTCCTCCTCGGAAAAGTGTCTCTTCAAGTCTTTTGCCCATTTTTTTATTGGGTTGTTTTTCTTCCTAGACTGGAGTCGTGTGAGTTCTTTATATGTTTTGCAGATCAAACCCTTGTCCAAGGTATCATTGGCAAATATGTTTTCCTATATAGTTGGTTCTCTTTTCATTTCAATGATGTTTTTTTTAATCCATGAAGAAGCTTTTTAATTTGATGAGGTCCCATTTGTTTATTCTTTCCTTTATATCCCTTGCTCTAGGGGACACATTGGTGAAAATATTGATGTATGGAATGTTTGAGATTTTCCTGCCTATGTTTTCCTCTCGGACTTTTGTGGTGTCATGACTTCTATTTAAATCTTTTATCCATCTTGAGTTTATTTTTTAGTGTGGTGTAAGTTGGTGGTCAAGTGTTTTTTTGTTTGGTTTTTTTGTTTTTGTTTTTGTTTTTGTTTTTTTTGCATATACTTGTCCAGATCTCCCAACACCATTTGTTGAAGAGGCTATTTTTACTCTACTCTATGCTTCTGCCCCCTCTTTTGAATGGGTTGGTGGTGATTGGCAGAGTGGGAAGTCCCACATTTGCTTGCTGAAAAACCTGTAGAAACAACTGGGGTACAAGACAGCCCACACAACCCAGCGTTCCAGTGTGGAGAAATAAAACCTCAAAACCTCTGACTAAAAAACCTGTGGGAGTTGAGGCAGCAGGAGAAACTCCAAGACTCACAGAAGAGTTCATTGGAGAGACCCACGGAGTCCTAGAATATACACAATACCACCCATCAGGGAATCAAAACCAGAAGGGCCCAATTTGCTTGTGGTTAGTGGAGGAAGTGACTAAAAGTCTGCCGAGAGCTGAGTAAGCGGCATTGTTTCCCCTGGGACCACTCCTCCACATACAGTACCACAACCCAGGGACCTGGGTTGCCCTGCCCCAGCAAATACTTAAGGCTCCACCCCTCACTACATAAGAGGTGCACTGGGACAAAAATATATATATATATTGTCCAAATGAGAGAACAGATCAAATCTCTAGAAAAAATACAACTAAGCGATAAAGAGATAGCCAACCTATCAGATGCAGAGTTCAAAACCCTCGTAATCAGGATACTCACAGAAATGGTTGAGTGTGGTAGCAAAATAGAGGAAGAAGTGAAGGCTATGCAAAGTGAAATAAAGGCAAATGTACAGGGAACCAACAGTGAAGAGAAGGAAACCGGAACTCAAATCAACAGTTTGGAACAGAAAGAAACATTCCATCAGAACAGAATGAAGAAACAAGAATCCAAAAAAATGAAGAGAGGTTTAGGAACATCCGGGACAACTTTAAATGTTCCAACATCGTAATAATTGGAGTTTCAGAAGGAGAAAAGGAAGACCAAGAAATTGAAAACTTATTTGAAAGTATATTGAAGGAGAACTTCTCTAATCTGACAAAGGAAATAGACTTCCAGGAAGTCCAGGAATCTCAGAGTCGAGGAAGTTGGACCCAAGGAAGCACACACCAAGGCACGTCGTAATTACACTCCCCAAGATTAAAGATAAGGAGAGAATCTTAACAGCAGCAAGAGAAAAGAAGACAGTTACCTACGAAGGAGTTCCCATAAGACTATCAGCTGATTTCTCACAAGAAACCTTGCAGACTAAAAGGGACTGAAAAGAAGTATTCAAAGTCATGAAAGGCAAGGACCTACATCCAAGATGACTCTATCCAGCAAAGCTATCATTTAGAGTGGAAAGGAAGATAAAGTGCTTCCCAGATAAGGTCAAGTTAAAGGAGTTCATCATCACCAAGTGCTTATTATATGAAATGTTAAAAGGACTTATCTAAGAAAAGGAAGAAAATAAAAAATTCAAACAGTAAAATTACAGAAACTCACAACTATCAAAAACTGAACCTAAAAAAAAAAAAAAACAACCTAAGCAAGCAACCCAAAATCAAAACCTAAGTAAAAACAGCCTAAGCAAGGTGTCCAGAGAACGAGTAGAACAGGAACAGATTCACAGAAATAGAGATGAGATGGAAGGTTATCAGCAGAGAGGGGGAGAAGGGATAATTGGGGAGAGGGGAATAAGAAGCATAAATGGTAAGAACAAAATAGACAGGGAAGGTTAAGAATAGTATAGGAAATGGAGAAGCCAAAGAACTTACATGTATGTCCCATGGACATGAACTAAGGTGGGGGAATGATGGTAGCAGTGGGGGGTAGAGGGTGGTGGGGAATAAAAGGGAGAGAAAAATGGGACAAGTGTAATAGAATAATCAATAAAATATATTTTTTAAAAGAAAATAAATCTCCTGCTCTTCAATCAGACTCACTCTCTGTTTCTCTAGGTAACAAGACCCAGGTGCTACCCCAGTGCAACTCTGTGTCTGACCCAGCAGGCTCTGCACCCTCAGAGGACAGCACTGCCAACTGCTCCGGTGAGGGTTCCCACAGGACCAGCAAACCCTTCTCTTTCCCTGGGTAATGTCCCATTGACCTGATTCTCCCTCCTCAGATAGCAGACAGCTCCGCCTGGTGGACGGGGGCAGTCGCTGTGCTGGAAGGGTGGAAATCCTTCACCAGGGCTCCTGGGGCACCATCTGTGATGACAACTGGGACCTGAAAGATGCCCAGGTGGTATGCAGACAGCTGGGCTGTGGGGAAGCCCTCAACGCCACAGTCTCTGCTCACTTTGGGGCAGGATCAGGCCAGATCTGGCTGGATGATGTGAACTGCACAGGACAAGAGTCCCACCTATGGAAGTGTCCTTCCCAGAGCTGGGGACAGCACAACTGCTGGCACAAGGAGGACGCAGGGGTCATCTGCTCAGGTCAGATGTGTGCTGCACATTGTCCATGGGTTGGGAGGAGGCATGGGTCCTCGGGGATGGGAGTCGGAGCCCTGACGGGCGTTGCTGAAAGGTCTAGGGGAGAAGGAAGCATCCTTCCACAGGGCCTCTCTGTGTAGCAGGTATGGGGAATGGTACTTTCCTTTTGTCTTGCAGCAGCTGGGACTCTGGTCTTTCCTTCTCAGCAATATCTCCTGACAAAGCCATTTTTTACAGAGTTTCCATTGAAAGCAGGGCTCACTCTTCAGTTGCTTGTGGTAGTAAATCTTGAGATTTTTACTTCATTTATTGAAGCTGTAATGAATTACCATGTGGTTTAAAACAACACAAATTTATTATTTTATAATTCTCTACATTAGAAGTCTGGCAAGAGTCTCACTGGGCTAACACCAAGGTGTCCACAGGGCTGCATTCCTTCTGGAGGCTCAGGGAAGATTTCCTCTCCCTAGCTTTTCTACCTTCCAAAGCTGGTGTGCATTCATTCACAGGCTCCATGTTCCCTTTTTTTTCTTCAAACAATGTTGCCTCCCTCTGACCGTTCTTCTTTAGCCAGGTTTCCCTCTGAACTGAAGTAGAGAAAGTTTATTTGTTTTTCAGGACAATGGATCTAAGGATGTGATTAGACTGAACTCACCTGTGTAATGTGCTATATCTCAGGTCGATCTCACTATCCCAAGGTCCTTATCTTAATACTAGCTATAGAGTCCATTAAAAGGTAAAATTCCATGGGGCAGGATGTATTAATCTCTGGGGGTCCGTTATTACACCTACCACCCACTATCCACACTCCCTTCCACATACTCTGTCAGAAGTTTCGTCAGGAACCAGGATTCAGCTTTCCCTGCAGAGGGCCCAGGCTGGTGTTCCTCTCTGTTCATATTCCACTACAACGTTGTGGTAGAGATAAACAGACACAAATGAACAAACTCAGGGAAAAGGGACACATGTTTCAGTCTTGCCACTCAGTGGGTGTCTCCTCAGCAGAGTCAGTGATGAGTGTCCACATCCTTCAGGAGAAAGAAAGAACGCAGAGCTTTGAGTGGACCACTCACTGTGCCCTGCTTCCACCTTTCACTTTTAGAGTTCCTGGCCCTGAGGATGGTGAACGAGGACCAGGAGTGTGCCGGGTGGCTGGAAGTTTTCTACAATGGGACCTGGGGCAGTGTCTGCCGCAGCCCCATGGAAACCATAACCTTGTCCACAATCTGCAGACACCTTGGCTGTGGGGACAGGGGGACCCTTAACACTTCCGTTAATTTTAGGGAAGGCTCTAGACCCCGCTGGGTAGATGTAATCCAGTGTCGGAACACTGATATGTCTCTCTGGCAGTGTCCTTCTGACCCTTGGAAATACAGTTCATGCAGTCCCAAGGAGGAAGCTTACATCACATGTGCAGGTATTTACTGTCTATTTCTATGTGTCCGTCCCACCCCTGTGGGATGCTGTTAGTGATATTGATATTTTCAAATCTAAGGGATGACTTTAAGATAAGTGTGCAAAATGAAGATGATTTAATCCACATATTGCAATCTGGTTGCTAAGGAAAAAATGAGAAAACCTGTGCTCGTAGCAATTTATGTGAAAAATATCAGAGAGATTGGCAAAAACATGTGGGGGCACCATTACATTCTGATAACCTTTTTTAGTAATCAGGGGTAATCAGAGGTAGTTAATGGATATGCTCAGCACCTTAAGGTAAGGGGCAGAGCAGAGAATCAATCCTGATTGCTTCATCTCTTAAACTCATGATATTTTACTCTGAAATGTATCTATACCACTTAGACTACTTCTCAAGTCAGTCTGTTGGTTGATAGTAATTGAGTGCCCGTAGGTACAAATTTATACTCTAGGTAAGAGGACAGAGAAGAGAAAAGTTATAGTCATGGATCTCATAGAGCTTATAATCCAGTGCTAAAAATTCTCATGAGGCAGAAATTTCAAGTGTCATGAAAAATGAGAAAGTGCGTGGATGTGTGAGATGGGGCAAATGATGAAATCATATTTGGATGGACACCTACAGGATGAGTATGAGTTTCTCAAATGAAGAAAGTGGACAGATCATTTTAGTCATTGTAAATACTGAGTTGGCATAGGACATGGAATATTTGAGGTACTGAGAAAATTCTGTCATGGCCAGAGCAGAAATAGGGTGAAGGAGAGGGGTACGGGATTAGCAAAGGAAGAGCCTGGAAAGACAAGCAAAGCAAAGACCTCTCTTAGGTAGGACCCATGAAATAATCCTGTTAAGGAAGTGTTTGTTTGTTTGTTTTGTTTTGTTATTTACTTCATGGGTGCCACATCATGGAGAACTGCTGGAAGTTCAGTGGCTTCATTCTCCCTATTTTTCTGCTTAAATTTGTCTTGCCTAAGAGGCCCTCAGTATATTGGTCTTTTTGGTTGAAACTTCATCTTCTGGGCCTGTCTCCTTTATTATTGTGTACTCTGTGCTCCCTCATTCCATCCTCTCAAAATCTTCTGCAGAGTTTTTTTGGAATGTGGGGCCCATCATCTGCAAATTCTCTTATTCCTCCAATTCTCCCTTCACTTCTACATTCAGATCAAACCTGACTCTTCCTGGAAACACTGATTTTCCTATCAATTAGAGGCGGTATGTTTCTCTTTCAACACACTTTTCCCTGTGTTGAGACTTGGAGTAGGTATGCACCTTGCTCTCAGTTGCCATTTTCAACAATTCCTCTTCTGTGTTTCTTCTCAACATCACATTACATTGAAACTAACACTATAAGGCAATACGACCTACTACTTCTATCTGTTGCTGTCATCACCCAACTTTCTGCTCAATTCTCCTCCACCCCACCTTGTCCACCAAAGACTGCAGCACCAGACTCATGAGTTTCTACATTTATGTCTTACTCCTGGGACCATTAGTAGTTACTACAACTTAAATGCAACTAAGGCAACAAGCCTGGCCTCTCAGTTTGTTGAATTCCTCATTTCTAAGCACCTTCCCTTCAATCCAAACTCTCTGGTTATGCATATACTACCAACCCTCAGTAACTGTATGCCTTGAAACCTCAATCTTTTTATTCCATTCTGTCTTGCTACCTATCCTATGGCTCATAAACTTTAATGATCCTTTTCCAATAATCTTCATCTTCATGGAGATACCCAATCTTTTCATTGTTGATTTTTCTTACTCTTCTTCTCTCCTCATATCTTCACACTTTTCTTAGCCAGATTACCTAATATGATCCAACATTATAATCATTTTCTTTTAATTATACTCAACTCCCTTGCCTCCTCTTTGTCAATCTTGCCTCCTCTTTGTCAATCTTAATGGACACACACATGAGAATGGTTGAAATCAACCAAACTACTTTTTGGCTATACTAGATTAATAAGGCAAGAAAAGAACACACAGTGTGTTTCTAGTCTATTTTTTAATTCATGGACACAATCTCTAATGAGCATTTCACACTGCCCTGAAGTTCTACTGTAGTCCTCCAATATGTGCACTTGTTCTATCTTTAAAATTATATTTTACATATGATGTGTTCTCCTCCCACTCTCAAAACCTGACTCCTACTACCCATTCTCAAAATCACAATCTTGCATCTTACCTCACTGAGAAATTAGAACACAAGCAACTTCTCATCTTCATTTCAACACATCTACCAACTTGTGGCCTATGCACAGGCTCTCTTCTTGACTCAAATATCAGTGGCCTTAGTCCTTATCTTAGGCCAGTTCTTCTCTGGCCATAGATTCTAATCACACTCATCTTGCCAAAGTCTTCAGATCTTCAATTATGCCCTCTTCCTCAACACCATCAACTTCTCCCTGTTTCTTGGTGTGGCCTCAAGTGTCTCACATCATAAAAAATACCTGAATAAACAACATTCATCCTCTACCAGGATTCTCTTTCTAACTACTACCCCAGCCCTTCTTTTTTCTGCACCACAGCCATGTTTTCAAAAGTATGGTCATTAATTACTCACTGTATCCACACTTTTGTGTCTCACACAGTTCTTAACTTATCCATTTAAGTTTTAGGCTCCACCGTTCTTCAGAATCAGTAAGAAAATAGAATATAACAAACCCATCTGTTTTCATTATTCTTGACCTTTCAGCAGCTTTCAACAAGTTGGCTTCTCCTTCCTTCTCAAATTTTTTTCTTTTTGCCTTCTGATGATCCCTCTATCTCACTGATTGTTCTCATTGATTGTTGATCTTATTTGTACAGAGTTGCAACTCCTGTGCTCAGCCTCTAGATTTTAGATACTCTTAGGGCTCAGTATCACGCTCTTTCTTCTTCCTTAGCTATACCCCCTTCCCAAGGCCCAGGGCCTAAATGACTTCTATATACCAACAGCAAATGCCATAGCTGTTCTTTGCCATTAACTCCAAACTCATATTTTCCATTGGCTACCTGACATCTTCACTTGATTAATGGGCCACTCAAATTTATTCCAAAGTAGGATGGCTTTTTTTTTTCATTTAATCTTTATTGTATTTTTTCATTATTATTTAGTCCCTTATACCTCCATTCCCCCATCAATCACCACACTGTTGTTCATGTCCATGAGTCCTTTTTCCTGTGTCCTCAGTCCTCCACCCCTACCTCCTCCCATATAGCTGTCACAAAGCAGGATGTTTTATTCCACCTGCTCAATCCCTGTACCTAAATATTTCCTGCCTACTATATTTCTCATTTCATTTAATGTCACTACCATTACTTAAGCTCAATAGATAGGAGTCAATCTTCACTTCTTTCACTTCTCTTCCCCTTTATTCCAATGTAACAGCAAGTTCTGTTGGCTCTCTCTTCAAATATACCCTTAATCCTTCTACTCTTTCTATGTTCAATATCATCTTCATCCAGAAAAGAACATGTCTTGCCTGGATTAACCAACATTTGCTAGTGGTCACTTAGGTTCACTCCTTCTCTTCTATAATATATTTTTTCTCTGTCAGCCAGAGACAAGTTTAAAAATTTATTTTGTATATTTTTTCTTTTCTTTTTCCCATTTCTTTTCTTTTCATTTTTTAAGCCACCACTTGCTTTCCATTGAGGTTGAGATGAAGCTCAGATTTCTTACACTGGTTGACAAAACCATACATGTTCCTTCCCCTACCCACCACTCAGTTCTTCTCTTATCACTTAGCCAGTCAGTGGGTATGGATATTGACTCTCTTTGTATTCATGAAATGGGGAAGTACAGGAAGGCAGGCTGGCCATCCTTTAATTGGTATTCTTTTACCAGATGATGGTATTATTCATCTTATGACCTTGCGCTAACTGTTTTATCTGCTTTGCTTGCCTGTCAACTTCTTATCATTCCTTTCTCACTTTAAATATTATTTCATTGGTGAGGTCCTCACATCAATTTAAATGACATTACCTCTCCCCAAATTCTTTATGATATACCCCTGAAATTCAGTGAATATCCCTAAACACACTGAATACTTTTTTCAGTATCTCTCCTTCATGGTTCCAACTCCTCTGCCCAACCAACTTTACATTTCATATCATAATTTATGGTTCTCATAGTAATTTTTGCCATACAGAGTCATCATTTATTCATATTTATGTTTATTATACATCTATCATATTTATTTGATAATTCCATGGAATCAAGGACTTTGACTGGCTTTTGTATTCATCACAATATATCCAGTGCTGAACAGTATCTGACATACAACAGACACTCAAAAAGAGTTTTTTAACAAATTAATAATTTGTTTGTGTAGTCAACAGTACAAATATTTTTTCTTTTTAAGTATATTTTATTAATTATGCTATTACAGTTGTCCCAATTTTTTCTCCCCTTTATCCCTCTTTGCCCTGCACCCCCCACCCTCCAGCATTCCCCCCCCATTAGTTCATTTCCATGGGTTGTACATATAAGTTCTTTGGCTTCTCTATTTCCTGTACTATTCTTAACTCCCCCTGTCTATTTTTATGTCTACCAATTATGCTTCTTATCCCCTGTACCTTTTCCACCCATTCACCCCCTCCCCCTCCTCACTGATAACCCTCCATATGATCTCCATTTCTGTGATTCTGTTCCTGTTCCAGTTGTTTGCTTAGTTTTTGTGTTTTTTTTTCTTTTGGGAGTGGTGGTTAGGTTCAGTTGTTGATAGTTGTGAGTTTGTTGTCATTTTACAGTTAAGAGTTTTTGATCTTCTTCTATTTCTTTGATAAGTCCCTTTAACAGTTCATATAATAATGGCTTGGTAATTAAGAACTTCTTTAACTTGACCTTATATTGGAAGCACTTTATCTGCCCTTCCATTCTAAATGATAGCTTTGCTGGATAGAATAATCTTGGGTGTAGGTCCTTGCTTTTTGTGACTTCAAATATTTCTTTCCAGCCCCTTCTTGCCTGTAAGGTTTCTTTTGAGAAATCAGCTGATAGTCTTATGGGAACTCCTTTGTAGGTAACTCTCTCCTTTCCTCTTGGGGCTTTTGAGATTCTCTCCTTATCTTTCTTTTGGGTAACTTAATTATGTTGTGTCTTGATATGTTTTTCCTTGGGTCCACTTTCTCTGGGACTCTCTGACCTTCCTGGACTTCCTGGAAGTCTGTTTCCTTTGCCAGATTGAGAAAGTTTTCCTACATTATTTGTTCAAATAAGTTTTCAATATCTTGCCCTGGCTGGTGTGGCTAAGTGGATTCAGCTCTGGACTGCAGACCAAACGGTCATGGTTTGATTCCTGGTCAGGACACATGCCTGGGTTTCGGGCCAGGTCCCCAGTGGAGGGCACATGAGAAGCAACCACACATTGGTGTTTCTCTCCCTCTCTTTCTCCCTCCCTTCCCCTCTCTAAAAATAAATAAATAAATAAAATATTTAAGACTTTCAATATCTTGCTCTTCCTCTTCTCCTTCTGGCACCCCTATGATTCAGATGTTGGAACACTTAAAGTTGTTCCAGAGGTTCCTAAGCCTCTCCTCATTTTTTTGCAGTCTTGTTTCTTCCTTCTGCTCCCGTTGAATGCTTATTTCTTCCTTTTGTTCCAAATCATTGATTTGAATCCTGGTGCCCTCCCCTTCACTTTTGGTTCCCTGTATATTTTCCTTCGTTTCACTTTGTTATAGCCTTCATTTCTTCCTTCATTTTGCAAATGAGTTCAATCAATTCTGTGAGCATCCTGATTGCCAGTGTTTTGAACTCTGCATCATACAGCTTGTCTGTCTCCTCATCACTTAGCTCTTCTTCTGTAATTTTGACCTGTTCTTTCATTTAAGCCATATTTCTTTGTCTCAGTGCACCTGCTGTGTTGTAATGGGGGATGCCTTAGGTATTCACCAGGGTGGGGCAACCCTCTTTGCTGCATTGTGGCACTGTCTGTAGGGGAGGGGTCAGGGAGGGAACAATGCCACTCTCTCACTTGCTCATCTCTAGCCCCATTTCCAAGCAACTTTCCTGTGAGACTGGGAGTTTCTCCCACTTTCACAACCCCCACAGGATTCAACATCCAGAGGTTTTGAGTCTTTAGTTTCCCAGTCAGCCAACTCCCACCTCACCTACATGGTACACAGCCTTGCAACAAGTCCTCCCTGCCCATCTGCCCATCTCTACCCCTCCTTCTGTTATGGATGAATGTTTCTTCAACTCCTTGGTTTTTGGAGTTCCACCCCCAGTCAGGGCACATCTGAGAATCAACAAATGAATGCATAAATAGGTGGAACAACAAATTGATATTTCTCTCTCTTTCTCTCACCAATAAATATGAATAAATAAATAAAAAGAAAACATCCTTTCAGTACAAGATAAGCAAAGGATTATCATAGGGGAATATACATGCATAATGGTGACTTAATAGCTTATTAAGGGGAATATATATGCATAATGGTGACTTAATAGCTTGCAGGAGTCAAAACTGACTGCTAGAGATATGGCAGTGCCTTTTCTCAATATGGGAAACACAAAACTTTATGGGAAGAAATCTACAGATTCAGTTTGGGTGTGTTAAATTCAAAGTGAATAAGTCCACTCAGGTGGAGATAGATATCATTAGGCAATTTGAGTTTACGAAGAAAATCTGGGTGGGAAACACAAATTTAGAAGTTGTCATAGAAATGCCTACATCAAAATGGATGATATTGTAGGAAAATAAACATTCCTAGAACAGAATCCAAAGAACATTAATGTTTAAAAACTAGATAGAACATTCTATGAACTGACATGGAGTCTGATGTGGAGCTGACAGAGAAATAGGACCCAGAAAATATTGCAATTGGAAGCCAGATTAAAAAAAAACTTTCGAGGAAAAGGGAATCTCATATGTATTTAAATACCTAAATACTTAGTAGTATTTATATACTTAAACACTACTAAGACACTAAGTAAATGAGAACTGAAATGTGCCCCTTAAAGTCCTTGTATGTCATTGATTGTCTTAACTAGACCTCTTTTGAGGGTGGAGTGCTGGGCAGAGGGTGGAAACCAGAAATAAAAATATCAAAAGATAAGGTGTTGGGAAAAATGCACACAACACTTTTGAGAAACTGTGAAGGGCAGAGAGTTAGAAGTAAGGGGTTGGAATGTTGTATCCAATGCTGGAAATAAATTTCTTTTAATTACCAAGGTGATTAATGTGTTGACCCATAGTAGGATGAACTGCCTTTACAAGTGATGCTAGCACATTTCACTGTCTAGGTGCACATATGCCGTTTGCAAACACAGCTGGAAACCATGTCACAAAGATTCTGTAATTAGGTTAATTAGCAGAAATGCCAGAGTAGATGTAGCCTGGTTATTGGCCTCACACTCTGGAGGACTTCCCATGTAAAAGGGAGGGGACTCACCCTGAGCTGCTACAGGGGGCGGGACCCTGACAAGATGGATGGAGGTTATCAGGAGGCAGGTTTTTGTTTATTCTAAGCACAGGTATCATAAGGGACTCTTGCCACTCTGATGGTCCTCCGGGGAATGAACACTGTTATACATAAAAGAATACTGGAGGCAAGCAGATTGGCCTACCAGCCTTTCCTTATATCCCCTTTTGCTTGTCTCTGTCTCTTCACTGAATCAGCTGCACTTGCTCCTGTTGGGCTTGCACCAGGCTTAGCACAAGGGAATTTGTGTTCTTTCCACTAGTTTGTTTTAAGATTAGAAAAAAGCCAACTCCTTTCTCTTTCACTTAAATTACAAAAACATTACTTATTTACTGTAAGCAGGGAAGGCATATAAAATGTAAAAGGAGAAATGAGTCATATCCTATGGCGACTTGTTCATTCATATTCTCCTGATAAAAACAGGATTAATGAACTAATAAGTACCATTTTCTAAATTCATCCATTTTCACTAAAGCATTTCCATGCTCATACCCATAAAAGGATTTCTGTGGATGGTGTCTTATTATTGGTTTTTACAAAATTGAGATTCAGTCATACATGTTATTATTAAATTGGTTTTTTAATAATGTATTTTTATGGTATTTTTAAATTACCATTTATCCCCATTGTACCTTCTTCCTTTTCCACCCACCTTCCTGTCCCCTGCAATCACTGCACTGTCCTCCAGGTGGATATAACTCACTTAAGTAATGGCAAATATTTCATTCATGAAAGTTGGTATTACAGTTTCTATAACCATTTGCTTATTTATTGGTAGTCCAATTATTTTCAGGTTTCCCCTATACAGATAATTTTTTGATAAATATTTTCATCATGTATCTCTACATACTAGTGAGTTTATTGCTATAGGATTACTCCCAATGTTTATATTATTAGATCAGGAGAAAATCAGGTACACATACACACAAATGTTAGGATATAGTCAAATTATTTTCTCAGGTTAATCATTTTCGGTTGTCTTCTATGTAACTAGATAGAAGGTGCTGAGATTTTTCTAGAACTTGACTCTTAAACTAAAGCCAAATCACATAGACTTTCCAAAATCAATAAGCTTACAAAGCCCACAAGTCTCATTCTATTTGAAGTCTGAATAAGGGTAACAGATGCTTTGCTTTGCTTTGCTTTATTTTCCCTCCTTCCTCTTTCCTTCTCTCTCTTCTTTCCATCTATTCCTTCCTTCTTTTACATTTTCACAGTGTTTTCTCTCCCCTAAACATTTTTTCCTGCCTCTTGGTTTGTTCTCTTCCACCATGCTACACCCCATTCAGGTATACTTAAGACAATATGATGGGAGTTGCCAGAAATCCCCATCAGTGAGAAATAGATATTTTATAGGCAGAGGCTCACTCCCTTCCTTGCCTCTCTTTCTTTGTCTTTATGTTCTTACTCTTGTGAAAGATTGAAGAAATATTAAACTATAAGTCCTTATACGCATAATAATTTTCTACAATCAAACCCAATAATTGAGGGTTAGTGATGTTTTGAATCCTGAAGTAACAACCACCCAAGAGAGGTCCTGCCATCATTTTCAGAGATGTTGTCTACATAGGGCAGGAGGTTTGATAGGATGAGACGGAAAGATAAGACCAAACTGACATTTTATGGCAAGTATTGTGTATACTTCTGTTTTCGTGTATTGTTTTGAATTTTTGTCCATTTTCTTTGGTTTCAATTTTTACATGTGTTTTGCTTTGATCCTCTGTCTGTTTAATATAGTTTTTCTTAGTATATTTATTTAAGTCTCAGACACATTTTTGTCTCACTAGCTAGTAAATTATCTTTCTCTAAATTCTAATTGTTCTATTCCTTTTTAAAAAATGTGCCCTGTCCCTATAGTCATCTTTTTTGCTTGTCCATTTTGCACACTTAAAAAATTATAAGGAAAGTTTACAATTTGTTGGATAATGTCCCTTTAAAAAGTATGAGTGCAATATTGAATACAAATTATTTCCGTGATCTAGGACTTATTTGTTTTTAACATTCACTATTTATTACCACATATCATTAATATTAATTTACGTTTCCTTTAGTATGGTACTGATTAGCAATATTTAAGAGATTTATATTTCACTGGATTTTATTCAGTGATTCATTCAATAACTGTTGATCAAGCTCCTATACATAGCATTTATAGAAGGTTCTCAATGTATGCTTGTTGAATAAATGCGTACAATGTGCCAGGCACTGTCCTAATAGCAGAAACACAGACGTGAATAAGGTATGCAAGGTCCTTCCTCTAGGGTAGCTTTCATTGGGGTGGGGGTGCAGGGTATCTTTGTATTTGGATTTGTAGTGGAATGTGGAGAGTGATAAACAAGTAAACAAATAAAGTAATTTCAGCTGGTGATAGAGGCTAGGGTCCAGTGAATGTCTCAGTAACTCAGGCCACTAGATTATTTTTAAGTCCTGTGTATTCTCAATTGTCATTGGACTGAGCCAAGGGCCCCAAATAATCTTGTTGTGGGGCAGGACTATGCCCCACTATCCCTGATCCAGTGCTTCCCCATTGTCTGCTTCTGCAGGAATGAGACCCAAGAGCTGTCCTGCTGCTGCCCCCTGCACAGGTACATGAGTCAATAACACCTCCCCTGTGGGCTCCTTCCTTCCCACCGGGGAGGTAACACAGGTCCTGCTGCCTTGTCAGACAAAGACAAGCTCCAACTCAGGGATGGAGGCACTGAGTGCTCAGGACGAGTGGAGGTTTGGCACAATGGCTCCTGGGGCACAGTATGCGATGACTCCTGGAGCCTGGCAGAGGCCGAGGTGGTGTGTCAGCAGCTGGGCTGTGGCTCTGCCCTGGAAGCCCTGCAGGAGGCGGCATTTGGCCCAGGAAATGGGCGCATCTGGCTGGATGAGGTGCGGTGCAGAGGCAGGGAGTCCTCCCTGTGGGCCTGTGCTGCGGAGCCCTGGGGGCAGAATGACTGCAAGCATGAGGAGGACGCTGGAGTGAGGTGCTCTGGTGAGTGGTGGAGAGTGGGTCGGGCTCTGGTTGAGCTGGAGCAGGGATGGGGCAGTAGGCTGGGCTGGGGTAAGATGGGCAGTAGGTATTAAGGAAGTATCTAGGGGCTGTAGGCCTGGATTAGGAAAGGGGGAGCTGGGAGGACACAATACAGATATTATGCTAACCAAAGGGAGATTGCAGGGCTCAGATGAGAAAAGTGGGTTACCCTGCATTCTGGCCAATTCCTGTGCTCCCAACTCCTGTGTTTCTCTCTAGGTAAAAGATCAACCTTGCCAACCACTACTACAGGTACAGTGCCACCATCCATGGGTGTGAGACCATGTTCAAATTTTGGGACATGTCCTATAGAATCTTTGACAGAATTAGCCAACTCAGAAAGGAAAGATCCCAAGGAGCAACTGGGTGGTTGGGAGTTATCAGGTATTTTCCTTGGAGAAACTTCCCCTTCCTTGGTTCACTGTGCCAGAAGTTTCTCATGCCTTCAGGCCATGGGAAGCTGGTTTTAAGGATTTCTTCACCTCCCTATGATTGTAGCTCCTCAGCAGCCAGCACCTATGCCAAGATCGTTTGGTGTTCTAGTCTGGTGAAGCCCAAGAGAAGAGGCTGAAGCTGTGCCCTGGCCCTCAGAGATTGTTGTAGTTCCGAGACTTCTTGATAACCTCCCAGCACTCTCATGGACTATACTGGAGGAGAGGAGTTGAATTTCTTAGGACATGGGCTGGGACAGTGCCTACCAGGGTGGCAGTCAATCCCATTATGTTGGAAGCTGGGACGTCATTGTCCTGAGCTCTCTGGAAGTGAGATTAACTGTACATGTGCCCTTCTCCAAATCCTCTTGGCTTTGTTCTTTTTAGGGACCAGATCTGGCCCAAGGCCTGTCCCTGGCATCTTCTCCCTGCCTGGGATTCTTTGCCTCATTCTGGGGGCCCTTCTCTTCCTGGTCCTCATCATCCTGGTGATTCAGCTGCACAGATGGAGAGTAGAGCACAGAGGTGGGCTGCATGGGATACTGGGTAACATGGAAAGTGTATACGGTCAGGAAATGGGGCAAGGGGAAACTGGGCAAGGCATCTCTTCTTATGCCATTAGTTTGCCAAATCCATCTGCCCCTTGTTACCCACTAAGGACTGAATAAACAGACATTCTAGAGAGTGGGGTATGAGTACTCCTAAGTCATGGCTTTTTATGTGAGACAGGAAAGAGGAGGAGCTGAGCTTTGGATACAGGGTCAGACAAAGGAAGAAGGTGCAGGCATGGTGCTTGGGCATAAGACTATACAGGGGCCCTGAAAACCGTGAGTTTTTCCGGTGTGAGCAGAGATAAAATAAAGGATCACCCTCTTGCTTCAGCATTGTCAGGGGGCAATCTCTGACTTGTTGGTGGTTTGCTCAGCCTTATCTAGCTTTGAAGATGCTCTTGACCAGGCTGTGTACGAGGAGATTGATTATCTTGTAACACCGAAGAAAGAAGATCTACTGAGCAGCTCAGGTGAGTGACTCTGCCTTGCCCTCCTGGGACCTCTACTTCTCAGCCATCCACTGGCTGGGAACCTGGTCTTCTCAACATCTGCAGACCCCACATATACCCTAGGTTCACAGAGGCATGAGGAGTCTGTCCACAGCCCCTGTGAGCTCCAAGCCTTCCCTTGACACCATAGAGCCATGCTAACCCATTATTTCTTCTGGCCTTACCGTGTAGCCTCTGGACACAGGAAGGATTGTTCTGTTTGTTTTTGTGATGTTTCTCTCCACTCTGAGTTCCTATCAGATGACTCAGTAATAAAACTGCCTTATTACACTAGCGATGGTGAGTAGAGTAGTGACTATAAATCCGTTCCAGATAGGAGAGGTCGATCTGTCCTGGCTGGGCACTGGGGGCAAGGGAACTTCCCCCAGAGATGAGAGCCAGGGGGAATAGTCTCCCTCTGACTGACATGAGAGGGTTCCTTTGTCTTACTGGGCTCCAGTCTCCCTCTTCTCTGGCAGCTCTGCAACGCCCCATTATGGGGTTAAGCTCTCAGTGTCGACAATCACCCTCATTCAGTCACAAAAGCACAAATTATTTTTAAAAATAACATCTGGAAAGTATAACCTGATAAAATATTTTTAGTAACGGTCCTCGGTTTAAGAGTTCCTTTGAAAAAAATTTTAGTTTTAATCAAGAAATACTGAGATATTTGGATCATTTTCTGGTTTATTGGCACACGGAAATGAAATACATGACCTTGGAAAGACCCGTTAAAGCATGAGGCGAATGGTGCCTCTGTTTAGCAGCCATCAGAATCTCTGGGTCAGAAAGGACTGTAGGTATTACCTAAACCAACCCATGTATTGTGGTTTCACCTGGTCCCCTTGTCTGCTCGTAGAAGCCCCATATCAGAGGACTGATGCCTTTACCGAGGGTTATGATGATGCAGAAGAGGTATCAGTGCCCAAGGATCCTTCTGCCTCTCAGATGGGTGAGCAGGAAGTGCTCCCAGAGGAGAATGGAGTGAGAGCTTTTCAGACAGGTGAGTGGGATTAATTAATCTCTGTCATATTTTGTCTCTGGCCTAGACAGGATAAATTTCAACTTCTCAATGCCCATTCTTCTTGTAGATTCAAAATTTGGATGACCTCATATGTTTGATAGCATCACTTAGATGGTTTGCCTTTCTCTAGCCTTCACATTCTTTGGGAGAGAGGAAGCGCTGTGTAGTCTTGGTAGCTGTTTTTCCATAACTTCATCCCTTTCTTTTCTTTTATTTTTTTAATTGTTTTTCAGGTACAGTTGTCTCCATTTTCCCCCCACCACTCTCTCCACCCCACAGGACCCCAACTCCTACCCTCAAACCTACCCCCTTTGGCTTTGTCCATGGGTCCTTTATATATGTTCCTTAATGACCCTCTTCTTTACCCTGTCACCCTCCTCTCCTCTTCCCTCTGGTTGCTTTCAGTTTGTTCTTTATTTCAATGTTTCTGGTTATATTTTCCTGGTTATGTTTGCCTGTTATGTTGATTAGATTTCATGTGTAGGTGAGATCATATGGCATTTGTCTTTCACCATTTGGCTTATATCACTTAGCATAATGCTCTCCAATTCCATCCATGCTGTCATGAAGGGAATGATGGCCATCATAAGCAATACAACAAACAACAAGTGTTGGAGAGGTTGTGGAGAAAAGGGAACCCTAGTACACAGTTTTGTGGGAATGCAGACTGGTGCAACCATTGTGGAAAACAATATGGAATTTCCTCAAAAAACTAAAAATGGAACTGCCTTTTGACCTGGCAATTCCACAGATGGGATTATACCCTAAGAATCCTGAAACACTAAAATTCAAAAGAACATATGCACCCCAATGTTGATAGCAGCACAATTTACAATAGCCAAGTGCTGGAAGTAACCTAAGTACCCATCAGTAAATGAATGGGTCAAAACACTGGTACATTTACACGATGGAACACTACACAGCAGAAAGAAAGAAGGAGCTCCTACCCTTTGTTATTTTAAATATTTTATTGTTTATGCTGTTACAATTGTCCTAATTTTCCCCCTTTACCTTTCCCCACCCAGTCCACCCCTCATTCCCACAGTCATTCCCTACTCCATTGCCCATGTCCATGGTTTATTCTTATATGTTCATTAACTAATTCCTTCACTTCCTTTCAACCAGTACCCTTCTCCTCCCTCCTCTCTTACAGCTGTTGGTCTGTTACATGTTTTCTATGCCTCTGCCTCTTTTTTCTCACTAGTTTCTGTTTTTCATTAGATTCTGCTTATAAGTAAGATCTTATGGTATTTGTCATTCATTGACTGGCTTATTTCACTTAGCATAATAGTCTCCAGGTCCATCCATGCTATTGCAAAAGGTAAGAATTTCTTCTTTTTTACTGCTGCATAGTATTCCATTGTGTAAATGTACCTCTTGCACAAGCCCAAACCAGAGCCTGAACCCTCACCCCAGGAATCTAACTCATGACCTTTCAGTTTGCACTCTGCTGCCCAACCAAATGAGTCTCAATTGCCAGGAAAGTTATCAAATCCTTTTAAATTCAGACTTTCCTCTGCATCACTTCCTTTTATTTTTTTAGGAAATCCTCATTTCTTGTCCATCTATCTATAAAGCCTTCTAAGCAAATTACATCAACTCATCTCTCTTCATTGGAAGTTGATAGAGGACAAATTGGCACTCTCCCACAAACCTGCATCTAAGTGGACAAGAAAGCAAGGAAGATGAGACTTAGAGGAGATCCAGAAGGAATATAGACAGAAGAATCTGGAACTTTTAGCTATATGAGTTTTACAGATTTAAAGATATAGTATAGTCATCAAAATCCATGTGAGGTATAATGTACATGATAGCAGTAGCACCAAGAATGGGAGTAATAGAAACATACTGTTGCAAAGTTCTTATATTTTACCTGATTTAGTACAGTTTTTCCTCTAATGAGACTGTGATAAGATAATACTGCATGTTCTAATTTCTAGAGGAACCACTAAAAATTAATGTAAAGTTATATAGCTAAAACCAGTAGAGGAATTAAACCAGAATATTACATATGTTCATTTAACTAAAAAGAGGGTAGGAAAAGAAGAACAAAAGAGAGAGAGAGCAAACAGAAAATAAAGAACAAAATGGTAGTGCTAAACCCAACCACATTATAATTATATTAGATGTAAATTAACAAATAGTACAATTAAAAGGCATCAGTTGACTACTGCACATCAATTAGAGTAGCTAAAATGAACAGTAGTGATCATAACAATTTGACAAAGACAGAAGAAGCATAAAATGGAGTAAAAATAGCCTCTTCAACAAATGGTGTTGGGAGATCTGGACGGCTACATGCAAAAAAATGAAACTCGATCACCAACTTACACCTTACACAAGAATAAATTCAATGTGGATAAAAGACTTAAATGTAAGTCATGACACCATAGAAGTCCTAGAAGAAAACATAGGCAGGAAAATCTCAGACATTCCATGCAGCAACATCTTCACTGATATGTCCCCTAAAGCAAGGGACATAAAGGAAAGAATAAACAAATGGAACCTCATCAAATTAAAAAGCTTCTGCATGGCTAAAGGAAACAGCATTAAAATGAAAAGAGAACCAACTATATGGGAAAATATATTTCCCAATGATACCTCAGACAAGGGTTTAATCTCCAAAATATATAAAGAACTCACATGACTCCACTCCAGGAAGACAAAAAAATAAATAAATAAAATAAAAAATAAAAAATAGGAAAAAGACTTGAACAGACAGTTCTCCAAGGAGGACATATGGAGGGCCCAGAGACATAGGAAAAGATGCTCAGCATCACTAGCCATCAGAGAGAGGCAAATTAAAACCACAATGAGATACCACTTTACACCAGTCAGAATGGCCATCATAAACAAATCAACAAACAAGTGTTGGAGAGGATGTGGAGAAAAGGGAACCCTGGTGCACTGTTGGTGGGAATGCAGACTGGTGCAGCCACTGTGGAAAACAGTATGGAATTTCCTCAGAAAACTAAAAATGGAACTGCTTTTCGACCCAGAAATTCCATGCTGTGATTATATCCTAAGAACCCTGAAACACCAATCCAAAAAAACCTATGCACCCCAATGATCATAGCAGCACAATTTACAATAGCCAAGTGCTGGAAGCAACCTAAGTACCCATCAGTAAATGAATGGATCAAAAAACTATGATACATTTACACAATGGAATTCCGTGCAGCAGAGAGAAAGAAGGAGCTCCTACCCTTTGCAACATCATGGATGGAACTGGACAGCATTATGCTAAGTAAAAGAAGCCAAGTGTTGAGGGACAGATACCATATGATCTGACCTTTAACTGGAACATAATCAACAAAAGAAAAAAGCAAATAAAATATAATCAGAGACATTGAAATTAAGAACAATCTACCAATAGCCAGAGGGGAGAGGGAGAGAACAATGGGGGAAGGGTTTTCAGGAGCTACTATAAAGGACACATGAACAAAACCAAGGGGTAGGGTGGAAGCAAAAGAAGGAGGTGGATTTGGCTGGGTTGGGGGAAAGTGCTGGAGGGAATGCAGATAACTGTAATTGAACAACAATAATTTTTAAAGATAAAATAAATAAAAATTATCTTTATGCTGATGACCATCACAAAAAAAATAGTGATCATAACAAATACCGATGAAGATGCAGAGAAACTGGTTCTCTCATACATTGTTGGTGGGTATAAAACCACGCTGGCACTGTCTTCAAACTAAAGTATGCACTTACCATACGATGCAGTCATTACATTCTTGGACATTTATCCCAAAGAATAAAATTGATGTTTATACAAAACCTGTACACAAATGTTCTTAGCACTTTTATTAGTAATAACAAAATTACTAATTTTGGCAGAGGCCGAGGTGGTGGGTCAGCAGCTGGGCTATGGCTCTGCCCTGGAAGCCCTGCAGGAGGCAGTGTCTGGCCCAGGAAATGGGCGCATCTGGCGGGGTGAGGCGCAGTGCAGGGGCAGGGAGTCCTCCCTGTGGGCCTGTGCTGCGGAGCCCTGGGGGCAGAATGACTGCAAGCATGAGGAGGACGCTGGAGTGAGGTGCTCTGCTGAGTGGGAGATCCAACAATGTTGGGCTACGATTGAAGGACGTATGAGTTTGTACTCAGAAGCACTTCCTGAATTAACCTGCTGTGCTGTGCTCTGGTTCCAGGGAGGACTATTGCCTGATCTCCTGTGATAGAAGAGACATCCATATTTTTAGGGGCCTCCTCTATGGAATTTACATATTTCTGGCAAAATTAACCATGTCAGTATAGGAAAGACCTATTGACCAGGAACTTATAATCCTATAAAGTTGTGGCAGCTGTAATTCTCCAAAGCTTTACCAGCTAGCATTTTATAAAAATCCCTTAAAACCAGGTTTAGTTTGGGTTGACAATGCTCAGGGCAGGACCTGGGTTGATCACATCTTGGGGTTCAGGTAGACCCACTGTAACTGAAGGGTGATTTCATGGTCTTGAGGACTCAGGAGATAACCAGGTTAAAGGCGTGTTCTCCTGGATTTATCAACCTCTCTAAAACTGCATGCACAACTCACTTCTCTTCTCTGACACCAAATCAGATCAGCTTGTCTCTGGCATCTCCTCCTTACTGAGATCCTCGATAGCACACTGGGGGCTCTTCTTTTTCTAGCCCTTTCCATCCTGGGGATTCAGCTACACAGACAGAGAGTAGAGCCCCACGGTGGGCTGTAGGGAGGCTAAGTGATCTGGAAAGTAGTGGGAAGGGTATTGAACTGGTCACTTTTCTTGTGATATCAAGAAAAGTGCACAATGGGATGAAGATCTTATTGATCTATTGATCTTCATCCCATTACCTGGCAAAACTCCACTTTCTCTTCAACAGACCTCAAAATTTGAAAGAATTTAATCCTTTGTCCTGCGTTAAATGTAAAACCACTCAAAAATTTAGGCTTCCTTTAAAAAAAAATATATGACCTCCTCTGTGAATAGTGCCTCTGGAATTCAGCGTAGGATCAAAATCAGGGTCAGGAAACCTAGGTCTGTCCCAAAGGGGCACAGGGCTAAGAAGGGGCCCTGGTGGCCCACAAGGGGTTTTCCAAAGATGAGCATTGGAGAGTGCTAGAAGCTTTGTCTCTTGGTAAAGGGAACATACGCAGGGCAGTCTGTACACTCATGCCACACTCCCCAGCCTTGTCTGCTGCTGAAGATGCTCCCAATGAGGTCGTGTACCAAGAGATTGATTACCCCGTAAAACTAGAGAAGGAGGACTTGTTGGACAGACAGCTCAGGTGGGTTCCATGCCTTCCCCTCTGTTCATGAGCTGGCCATGGCTTATCTTCAGCAAATACAGACCCAACCACCAACTCAACCTCACGCAATCAGCCTCCTGCTAACCCAGGAGCTGAAAGCCCTCTCTCTACAAGTCTGAAGTCTCAAGGTTTTTTCTAAACAATGACAGTGGGTCTCCTATGGAAAAAGTTTTTCCATTTGTCTGTATGTTTTTCTCCCTATCAGATAACCTGTCTGATGACTCAGTAACTAAGCTGCTGTATTATACAGAGGACAAGGAGGGGAGTGGAGACTCTGACTCTGCTCCAGATAGTAGGTCTTCCCTTGGACGGTGGGGATGAAGAGGAAGAATCTTTCTGAGGAGAATTCCTCTTATGATTAGTATGAAAAGGATCTCCAGTTCACAATTTTTCCTCCATCTGTCCACTCTGTGACCACAGAAAGAAAAGATCAGACTGAGGTCTCTGTAACCATAGCTACTTCTACTCAGTTACAAATACACATCTAGTGAATTATGGATTCAAAGGCCATTTATTAAAACACCTAAAACTGATCACCTTAAAAATTCTGTATCAAGAGTGAATATTGAGAAGTGTGGTTGGATCCTGAGATAGTATGATATTTATATCATTTAGTGGATTATGTGTATATTGCGATAAAAAATGGTTTTAATAAACCCTGAAATACATTGGAGTGCTTAGTGCCAATACTTATCAAGTGCCACAAGCTCTTATTTATAAGAGACATAAGAGAGAAGAGTGTTCTTCTTGATCTTCTCCAGATAATAATGTTGAACAGCTCTTGGGATGAAGCATGCCCAAGAGAGTTCCTGGCAATTAAATCCTGAGGTCAACCAAGCTCTAGAGGGGATTAATATCCAAACCTCCTGTGACTGTGACAAGTAGGATTTCCTCTCTCGGAGTGACCTGTATCCAGGCTTCCCTCTCCTTGCCAGTTCTGTGTCTCCCACAGATTCAGAAGGCACATGGACAGCTTGGGTTCTCTTGGTCCAAATGCATCCTCCTTGGTCACCAACATGTGTATATTATATGTTACAACTCTGTACCATATGCTTGAAAATAGTCCCTGAAACTCATAGCAAAATAACTTTTGTTTATGTCTTATGGTATAAGTGACCATGTTAGAAAAATATTATTGACCTAGATATATTGGAATATTTAGAAGATTTAAATAATGTCTGAGAATATTGAGATCAGATATATACCTTTGAGACAATCATGGAATATGGTATCTATATTTATTAGCTATTAGAATCTCTGCATTAGAAGGGACTTAGGGCATTATCTTCTCCAACCATTTTTTTATATTTCACCTATGTCATTGTCTCTTTTCAGAGCCTCCAGGAAAATATGTCAATGCCGTAGGAAATGGTTATGATGATGCTGAAGAGTTACCTGTTCCTGAAATTCCTTCTTCCCCTGGCATGAGGGAAAATTATTTTTTCCCAAAACAGGGAGGTGATGTCTGCTATTCCCAAAGTGGTGAGTGGACAGCTTGGTCTCCAGTAGCCTCACTTTCTTGTGATGGAGAAGATGAGTATGGACCTATTGACAGTCAGTTTTTCTTCATTTGGATACTTAGATAAGATCAGCTCTTCTTTATCCCAGTACAATGCAGCCATTTCATCTCTTCTGAGAGGAGAAACATACTATGTGCATATCCACCATCAATTGATGTAAACATCTCTATGAGTTGCAGAGGCTATGTTCCCATTTTATGCCTCAAGCTGAAATGTATGTTCTGACAATAATTATAGGCACTCTTTCAGATTGTGAGAAGGAATCTGGAAAGTTTTTTAATATCAATGTAAATTAAATTTCTGAACTATAAAAATTTGTTTTGGGAGAACCATGTAACCAAATGTTTTAAGTTGACATTGCCCGCTATTAATGCAGAATATGCAGTGACCTAAATTAGAGTCATAACATCTCAGCACTAAAAGGAAACTAAGATACAATTTTCTCTCAGTGTTTCAGTTGACAAAAGCCTTCATTCCTAGTGCTAGAAAGGACTAGGCTTTCTGTTTATATGTGAGCATGTGGCCCTGAGCAGCAGGGGGATCTGATTGAGCTGCTCCCTTTCAGCATCCAACAGAGGACCCACTGTTCTCATGAAACTTTTAGACAGGTATGGTCTATTGTTGAGGTGTTGAGGCAAGGTCAACTGTGGTACTCTAGAGAGGTCATTTCCTGCCTCCATTTCTTAAGAAATCAGGTCACCGGCGTGGAAGAGAGCATTCATGTCTTTTTTTCCTCTTCTTGTCATTATTCATCCACCTCCTTCCAAGCTCTGGAGACCAAGACAGTACTACACAGAGAAGCACAATCAATCTAAAGTAGCTCTGTCTAGCCTTTCACACAAACTCTGGGCCCCCCACAGATATTTGGTAGCCACTTTGTACTAGTCTCCTTCCTCCAGAGGACTCTGTCTTGTCTTTTTGTCACCACTGAAATCAGAATTCTCCTTACTGTTTCAGGCATCTCTCTACAGTCTCCTAGCAAAGCTGTCAACATTATCGTGGAAGAGAAAGGGTCCACTTTGGTCCTGAGACAAGAAGACCCTGAGTATGATGATATTGAGCTTAGCACCATGTAGCGCCATTCTGGAAGCAAGTAGCTCCTTAAAGAATCCTCTGTAACATTGTTTTTTCAATAAATGGGAATCCTGTCTTCTTCCTTACTATAAAGTTTTTACCTGTACCTATGATGAAAGGACACTATTCATAATAAATACTCTGAACTTCATAGATGAATGCTATTCTTTAAGTATCTAGGTAATTTCACCCATCTCATCATGGAAAATTTAGTCTAAAAACATTCTTCTTTCCTCAAGTGAAATTTGTTGAACAGTTAGGGTTGTCACCTCCCCTCAGACAACGTTCTCACCTTCCTTTAGGATCAGAGAAGGTCACATCTTCTTTGACCAGCATAAAACTCAGAAAACTGGACTTACGGCCAAGACGGAGGTGTAGGTGGATACACTGTGCCTCCTCACACAACAAAAAATAAAGACAATGAAGATTTAGAAACAAGAAAACAACCAGAACTGATAGAAAATTGAACTGTAAGGAAGTCCAACAACCATTCATCCAGACAGGAAAGAGGGGCACAGTCACGGCAGGAAAAAGTGGAGGTGCGGACCTGGGCATGCAGGCAGCAGCAGCTGGCAGATCCCAGGCGTGCAGGTGGCGGCTAGCAGACCCCAGGTGCACAGGCAGTGGCTAACGAACCCCAGGCACGGGGTGGCAACAGTGCAGACCCAGTGAGACTACACAGGGCTGCTGGCTGACTAGGTGGTCCCACATTTGTGCACAGATACTCCAGGCAAAGGGGAAGCAGCAGAAGGAACTGGAATCCAAGAGCGAGCAGAGCAAGCACCATTGTTCCCTCTCAGACCCCACCCCCACATACAGCATCACAATTCAGCCACTGGGCTGCCCAGCCCTGGGGAACACCTAAGGCTCCACCCCTCACTATGAAACAGCTGGGACCAGACTAAAAAAAAAAAAAAAGAAAGAAACAAAAAAAAACCCAAAAATGGCTCAAACGGGAGAACAAATGAAAGCCCCAGAGCCAATTTGCCTAAGCAATGAAGAGATAGCCAACCTATCACATGCACAGTCCAAAACACTGGTGATCAGGATGCTCACAGAATTGGTTGAATTTGGTTGCAAATTAGATGAACAAATGAAGGTTACAATAAGTGAAATGAAGGAAAATGTACAGGGAACCAATAGTGATGGGAAGGAAACTGGGACTCAAATCAATGGAGTAGACCAGAAGGAAGAAAGAAACAACCAAACAGAAAAGAAGGAAGAAACAAGAATTCAAAAAAATGAGGAGAGGCTTGGGAACCTCCAGGACATCTTTAAACATCCCAACATCTGAATTATAGGGGTACCACAAGGGGAAGAAGATCAACAAGTGGAAAACTTATTTGAACAAATAATAAAGGAGAACTTCCTCAATCTGGCAAAGGAAATAGACTTCCAGGAAGTCCAGGAAGCTCAGAGAGTCCCAAAGAAGTTGGACCCAAGGAGGAACACACCAAGGCACATCATAATTACATTAGCCAAGATTCAAATGAAGGAGAGAATTGTAGAAGCAGCAAGGGATAAGGGGACAGTGACCTACAAAGGAGTTCCCGTCAGACTATCAGCTGATTTCTCAAAAGAGACCTTCCAAACAAGAAGGGGCTGGAAAGAAATATTCCAAGTCATGAAAGGCAAGGACCTCCATCCAAGATTGCTCTATTCAGCAAAGCTTTCATTTAGAATGGAAGGGAAGATAAAGTACTTCTCAGATAAGGTCAAGTTAAAGGAGTTCATCATCACCAAGCCCTTATTATATGAAATGTTAAAGGGACTTATCTAAGAAAATGAAGATAAAAAATATGACAGTAAAAAGACAGCAAACTCACAGATATTAACAACCATACCTAAAACAAAAGCAAACTAAGCAAACAACTAGAACAAGAACAGAACCACAGAAATGGAGATCACCTGGAGGGTTAGCAACAGGGGAGTGAGAGGAGGAGAGAGCAGGAAAAGGTACAGAGAATATGTAACATAGACAATGGGTAGAAAATAGACAGGGGGAGGACAAGAATAGTGTGGGAAATGTAGAAGCTAAAGAACTCATGACACATGGACATGAAGTAAAGGGGGGTAATGTGAGTGGGAGGGGGTGTGCAGGGTGGAGGGGAATGATGGGGGAGAAATGGGACCACTGTAATAGCATAATCAATAAAACATATTTAAAAAAGAAAATGAAAAAAAAAAAAAAACCCACACAGAATCTTTGTACTCCAGCTAACAGGTTGACAACACAACCTTCTTACTCCAGCTCACCCTCCATTGACTGCTTTGTCCTTACTTTTACCCAGAGTATGCAGAAGAACTTGATAGTGTATCTACTCTGTTCAAGGAGTCTTCATAACATTCAGCCCCAAATTTCATCAGGTCAGTACCCCCTACACAAGCAACTGTAAACTTTGGGCCCCATTCATGGTTCTCTCATGCTGCAATATCTGAAGATGAATGCAGAGACCCAGCCTACACCCTCCTGAATTAGAATTACTTCTCCTGCACCACAATCCTGCAGTCCCACTCCAGCTTCAAGCATGGGTCGAAAGGCAGAAAGACCCCATGGGTAGTCAGACAGCGATTTTAGCCTTTCTCTTTTTCTGGCTCACAGAATTACAGGGTGGACCCTAAGGTCTTTACTTCCATCGGGTAGAGAACACTCCAATGAATCACTTTCACATTGCAACCATTTTTCCTTAGCAGCCATTTTCTCTCTATCCAGTCAGAAGAGAGAAATGAGGCTATCATCTCAGGTTTAGTGGGGAAAGAAAGAGAGGAGAGGAGAGGAGAGGGGAGGGGAGGGGAGGGGAGGAGAGGAGAGGAGAAAATTCTAGGACTTTGTAAATATTCCTATTCAGAGCCAATTCACAGCTTTGATGGGATAGATAGGGTTCACACAGGCCTGAGAACATTCTGCTTCTTATCTTTACTTTTGTGGAGTATATGGTACTGGGTTAGGCCCATTTTCTCACATGGTTCCTCAAAGGACTGAGATCTAGAATGGGAGTGGAGAGACAAGCCTTGAGCTGGAAGAAAACAACTCTCGGTTCTCGGGAATGAGAGGAGTGAATACGTACCAGTGCTCTTGCAATAACTTTTGTAGTAAAAGGAGATAATTTATTAAATCATTGATAATTTCACTTCTTAGTGAAATAGAAGACAAAGCTACTAGAAGGAAGTTAATTATGAATAAAGGGTGTGAAGAGAAAAGCAAAAGTTTGTAATTGCCCCTGATGGGAATGAGAGAAGAAATCATATTGTATTGTTCCATTTATCTTTTAGAATTTTGAGACTCCAGAGTTAGAAACCCAAAAATCCACCTGTAAACAGTCAAATACAAAATTTATTGGAAAGGCCAAGGGCAACTCATTGAACCATTAAAAACCAAAGGAAGAGCTTCTCTCTGGAAGCTAGGACCAGCCACTACCAGGAGTCTCTGCGTTAGTCCCTCCATCTGTCCTTGTTCTTGCCCAGCTCCACTTTTTTCTATTGTAGATTACCTCTATCCCCTTCTCTTTTTGTTTAATGACGAGAGAGAGATTTGTTGTTCCATTTATTTATATATTCATTGGTTGATTCTTGTACGCATGTGCCCAGACCGAGGATCAAACCCACAACCTTAGCATATCAGGACAGCACTCTAATCAACTAAGCTACGTAGCCAGTGCCCACCTCTAGCCCCTTTTCATCCCAAGAGGCAAAGGGGGTCTCTCCTATCTGCAGCTTGATACATCCAGAAGAGGGCACTGTCTGGCCTGGCTTGAGTCTTGTGCCCATCCCTGAACCAGGAGCTATGCTCAAAAAGATAAGCGACTCTGTCTGGCTCACCCTGCATCAGGTGCTAATGGTTTGGCATGTATTGCTGAAAGTTAAGAGTAGTAATAAGTGGCAAGGGGTGAACAGGAGCATTTTGTGCACAATAAAATTGTTACTCTTTTGGGTCCCTGGACCCACTTCCAATGTGTGGTAAGTGGGGGTCTTTCTACTCAACATCAAGCAATTCTTTGACATCAGCAGGATGTCTAAGAATTCCACTCAATTCTCACACTATCTACCGGAGATAGCATCAGATTGCACAGGTTACGGGTTCATTCCTATGAGACCGCCCACACATATAGTTTAGGTGCCGGTCTTAAGCCCACTTGTTACCTGTGCTTTTACCTGTAGCTACTTGTTACCAACTAGCTACATATTGAAGGTTACCTCCTTCTTGGGTTTGATTAATATGCTAGAGAGGCTCAGAGAAATATTTTATGTACTAGATTACTGGTTTGTTATAAAAGAATATCACTCAGGAACAGCCAGATGGAAGAGACACATAAGGCAAGGCATGAGAAAAGGGTGCAGAGCTTCTCTGCCCCCTTCCAACAGGCCACCCTCCCGGAAACTCCACATGTTCACCAACCCAGAAGCTTTCTGAACGCAGTCCTTTGGGGTTTTTATAGAGGCTTCATTACATAAGCATGATGGATTAAATCATTGGCCGTTGGCAATTGATTCAACCTCTAGCCCCTTTCTCCCACTCAGAAGTAGGGGGAAGGGGAGAGTACTGAAAGTTCCAACCCTCTAATCAAATGGTTGGCTCCACTGGCAACCTGTCCCCATCTTTAGGTGCTTTCCCAAAGTGACCTCATTAACATAACGAGACACTTTTATTACTCTCAGCACTTAGGAAATCCCAAGGGTTTGGGAAACTGTGAGCCAGGAACTGTGGACAAAGACCAAATACAGATGCTCCTGCATTTATGATGAGGTTGCATCCAGATAAACCGGTGTAAGTTGAAAATATCTTCTAAACACATCCTCCCCAGAGTGGACAGAGTAACCCTAGTCCTGAGGGGTGACCAAGGGCCTGCTGTTTGCCGTAGAAGTGGGTATACAATTTAGACCAGGGCTTCTCAAAGTGTGGAACATCCACAGACAGCATCATCCAGGAGCTTGTTAGAAAGGAAAATGCTCAGGCCACAGACCTCCTAAATCTGAATCAGTATTGTCATAAATTTCCCAGGTTATTCTATGCACATCAAAGTGTGAGAAGTGCTGGTTTATATGGAGCAGGGACATACAGGCTGGGTTACCACAAGGGCTTACAGGCCAGGCCTCTTGCTGTGTGGGAGGGGTGGGGAGGAGAATGGTCAGAGGGCAGGCCTCAGGCTGCCTCTCCCCAGTAAGGCCACATTCTAAACCTACCCATCACCTCAGGTTTCTCTGAGAGGATAGAGGATTGGAGTACTTTTGGGGCAGAGGTTGCCTGCCTTGAACTGGGTAGCCATGAGCGTAAATCTCTGGCTTCTTCACTCAGGCACAAAGGTGTCCAAATGCTCCTTTACAAAAATCCTCCTCTCTTGACATGATTGAAACTGGAAAAGTTGGCAATCGTGCTGCCTGTCTCTACCAGGACCCATAAGTAGAGACACATACCAGGACCCATAAGTAGATGCAACCCACAAGGATTGAATCTTTATGGATGCTTTATTCAGATGTCAGCAGCCTGAGAAGGTACACCCTGAAATCCATCTTAATATTTCATCTCAAGCCAAACTTTATATATATATGTATAAATTGATGATGCTATTACAGTTGTCCCATTGCTCCCCCATCATTCCCCTCCTCCCTGCACATCCCCTTCCACCCACATTCCCCCTTTAGTTCATGTCCATGTGTAATAAGTTCTTTAGCTTCTACATTTCCCACACTATTCTTGCCCTCCCCCTGTCTATTTTCTACCCACCATCTATGCTACTTATTCTCTGTACCTTTCCCCCTCTCTCCTCCTCCCACTCCCCTGTTGCTAACCCTCCATATGATCTCCATTTCTGTGGTTCTGTTCCTGTTCTAGTTAGTTGTTTGCTTAATTTGCTTTTGTTTTAGGATGGTTGTTAATAACTGTGAGTTTGCTGTCTTTTTACTGTCATTTTTTTATCTTCGTTTTCTTAGATAAGTCCCTTAACATTTCATATAATAAGGGCTTGGTAATGATGAACTCCCTTAACTTGACCTTATCTGAGAAGCACTTTATCTTCCCTTCCATTCTAAATGAAAGCTTCGCTTGATAGAAAAATCTTGGATGTAGGTCCTTGCCTTTCATGACTTGGAATACTTCCTTCCAGCCCCTTCTTGTTTGGAAGGTCTCTTTTGAGAAATCAGCTGACAGTCTGATAGGAACTCCTTTGTAGGTGACTGTCTCCTTATCTCTTGCTGCTTCTAGGATTCTCTCCTTCATTTGAATCTTAGCTAATGTAATTATGATGTGCCTTGGTGTGTTCCTCCTTGGGTCCAACTTCTTTGGGACTCTCTGAGCTTCCTGGACTTCCTGGAAGTCTATTTCCTTTGCCAGATTGGGGAAGTTCTCCTTTATTATTTGTTCAAATAAGTTTTCCACTTGTTGCTCTTCCTCTTCCCCTTCCCCTCCTGGTACCCCTATAATTCGTATGTTGGAACATTTAAAGATATCCTGGAGGTTCCCAAGCCTCTCCTCATTTTTTTGAATTCTTGTTTCTTCCTTCTTTTCTGTTTGATTGTTTCTTTCTTCCTTCTGGTCTACTCCATTGATTTGAGTCCCAGTTTCCTTCCCATCGCTATTGGTTCCCAGTACATTTTCCTTTATTTCACTTAGCGTAGCCTTCATTTTTTCATCTAATTTGTGACCAAAATCAACCAGTTCTGTGAACATCCTGATCACCAGTGTTTTGGACTGTGCATGTGATAGGTTGGCTATCTCTTCATGCTTAGTTGTATTTTTTCTGGAGCTTTGATCTGTTCTTTCATTTGGGCCATTTTTTTTTTTTGTCTTGTTGCACCTGTTACATTGAGGGGTGGAGCCTTAGGTGTTCTCCAGGGTAGGGCAACCTAGTCACTGGGTTGTGACGCTGTATGTGGGGCTGGGGTCCGAGAGGGAACAATGGTGCTTGCTCTGCTCTCTACCGGATTTCAGCCCCTTCCACCGCTTCCCCCAAGTAAACTGGGCCCTTCTGGTGCTGATTCCTGTGTGAGTGGGTTTGTGTAAGTTCTAGGACCCTATGGATCTCTCCAATGAACTCTCCTTGTGAGGCTGGGAGTCTCTTCTGGATCCTCAACCCCCACAGGTGTTTTCAATTGGTGTTTTGAGGCTTCCCCACAATGGGACCCTGGGTTTCAAGGTCTGTCTCGATCCCCAGTTTCACCTGGTTTATCTGTACGCAAATGTGGGGCCACCCGGTCCTGCAAGCCACCTTGCATGCCACGCCAGGCTTCACAACCACTGCCTCACTGGGTCCACCCGCTGCCACCTTGTGTGCCCGCTGGGGTCTTCCAGCCACCGTTTGTTGTTGTTGTTGTTGTTGTTTATTTATTTATTATTTTTTTTTGCTGCGACCCCTCCTACCAGTCTGGATGAGTGTGTCTACTTTAACTCCTTGGTTGTCAGACTTCCATGCAGTTCAATTTTTCCATCAGTGCTGATTGTTATTTTATTTCTAAATTGTTGTTGTCCTTATTTTGGTTGTGCGAGGAAGCACAGTGTGTCTACCTATGCCTCCATCTTGGCCAGAAGCCCCTTTTTTCTTTATTACATTTTATTTTATGTGAACTATCTCTTTCATCCATTCACCAAATGGTGCTTTGGGGAGGAAAGAGATTGTTGTTACAGGAAATAAAGAAAAAGGAGTCAACATTCAACTCTGGCCTTTTGAAATAGGTTTTTTGTGTTCCAAGAATAAAATAGTTTGAAAGACTAAGGTTTTCTAAACTTCTCATTGTTCCCCTTTATATATTGAGAATCCAGTTTGATAGGACTCAAAACAATTGTATTATAAAGCATAGATAAAGAAGATGCAAAAATATTGCTCTGGCTGGTGTGACTCAGTGGATTATCCTGTGAACTGAAATGTCGCTGGTTCAATTCCCAGTCAGGGCACATGCCTGGGCTGCAGGCCAGGTACCCAGTTTGAGGCATGTGAGAGACAACAGATCGATGTATCTCTCACATATGGATATTTCTCTCCCTCTCTTTCTCCCTACCTTCTCCTCTCTCTAAAAGTAGATAAATAAAATCTTTTTTAAAAAAAGATGATGCAAAATATAATTTTAGGGAACTACCCAAACAGAAAAGGGAAGGAGAAAGTCTTTTGTTACAGGGTGGCAAAGGAGAGGCATGTGAAACAGAAAAGGGGGCAGATGCTACCTGAAACCCTCACTGACCCCGCCTTCTTAGATCTGAGGCCATGAGGAAAGTTGTGGCAAGAACAAAAGCTCAGGTGGGTTGAGGGAAAAGCCAAATGAGGAAGAGTATATGCCCAATTTAGTCACGGATGCCTTATTCTGGTTTCCATTGATCAAAGAAGTTCCCAGATGCTCTCCAGAAAGTAGCCCCGGGATAGGTATAGAAAGTGAGAAGGGAAGTAAGGGTATGCAAGATGGGGCCCTACCTCAAAATATGAGGTTGTTACATATGCTATCACCCAATCTTTGTGCCTCCTCAAGCTCAGTGTTTCCATAATGTACCCTGCAGTGCATACAAACCAACCCTGTGGTCCCCTCATCTTGGCCCTCAACCTTGAAGCACACAGATGTGGGAAAGAAACATTCTGTGACACCCCCATCCCCAAAGTTCCCACCAGAGCTCAGAGACAACTCCATACCCTGCTGAATCCCACACCTGAAGTTCTCAGTGGAACTAATGCTGAGGGCGGCTGTGAGTCAGTCCACAGCCTTGTGACATTCCCCACTAAAAACACCAGTGTCCGCAGGTACAAGTTCTTAGTTCCTGCTGTGCCCATTCTTTCTTAAGACTTAGGTAAATTAAAAGGAAGGGGAAAAAAAACAGTTGAACACAGGCATCTAATACTTCTTATTAATTTTCTGAGAATCACTTACTCATGCCTAAGCCCCATAGCAATACATGTCTTCTCCTATATCTGTAATTTAACCTATTAATGATAATAACTGATGATAAATATCAGAACCAGAATTTAAAGTCAGGTGCTGGAGCTAGGATCAGAATCTGTTGTCACTTAGAGATGATGCTATCTATCCTCCCTTTGGAGCCCAGATTCATTTTCTTACCCAGTTTTGGACTCTACACGATCACTAGAAACCATTTAACCGGACCCTAGAACATAGGCTATGCTTGCTGGAGTCCAGCCACCCCTTCCCGAAGGATGGCATAGGCATGCATTTAGCGTAACCAGTCACGTAAGGTCTCACTTAGCTCAGGATTGAGACCTCATATGTAAGGCACTGTTATGGGTCCCAGATCCTGTTACACAGAGTGATGGGCTGGGAAGAAGGGGCTCAACTCAGGGCTGGCGTGCTGTCTCCAAGCAGCGCCTTATAGCCAGAGCTTGGGATGCAGGGTGAGCATGGGCCAACTCACCCTCCAATAAAGTCAAGATCTTCTTTGACACATAAGGAAAGATCAGTGTACACTCTCATAAAAGATGAAAGGGAGTAAGGTTTTAGAGGAG
Organism: Glossophaga mutica; assembly: GCA_039655065.1. Taxonomy (NCBI): domain Eukaryota; kingdom Metazoa; phylum Chordata; class Mammalia; order Chiroptera; family Phyllostomidae; genus Glossophaga; species Glossophaga mutica. The sequence continues at coordinate 22,270,622 of CM077304.1, read as the reverse complement.
ACACCGCCCAGCTGGCTCCCACGACGAACCTGAGAGCCTGCAATGTAGTGGTCAAGAGAAGAGACTCAGGAGCCAGAACCCCTGGTCTTGACTCACAGCTCTGCACATACTGTAGGTGTGACTTTAGACTCTCTGTGCTTTGGTTGCTTCATCTATAAAATGAAGGTAACAATGAAGGTAACAAATGAATGCCTAGATAACACAGTTTTGGTGAGAAGTACTAAGTGATACTATAAATACTAGATATTAGTAGTAGAAAAGTGGTAGTCGGACATCTTCCTCCATCCTGTCTCAGGAATCACAGGACTCTAGAATGTGAAATTAAATTCTGTTACCTCTAGCCCTGACTGGAGCCTGTCAAAAATCTTTCATGAAACTATCATGGTGCCTTCGTGGCATAGTGATAATTATGCCACTCAGAGTTGGGAGCCTTCTACAACTGGCCCCCTTCTCTTTTGTGTTCCCATTCTGCTGATTGCAAAATTCTACCTTGGCATCTGTAACACATTCATGAACTCATTTGCTTACTTGCCAATTTTACTTTATAAGCTCTAATGTTCTTAGTAGAAGTTCTATATCTAATTCACCTTTATATTCTCAATGTTTGGCTATTTAAAAATTCCAAATATTTCTATTTAACAAATGAATGACATTCTGCTAAGTGTTATACACAAGTCATTTCAATTAAAAAGAACTGTTTTTGATAACACTGTTCAACTTGATGTTGTGAGGACTTAATACTCAATGGAAGTTATATCATTTGATATAGTGATAATAGCATTAAAGGCTATTACATTAATGTGTTTAATACAATGCCATTGCATGGTATGAGCTATGGTTCAAAGCAACACAACATTTCTGCAGTGAATACAGTAAACTCCAGTTTCCAAAAACATATGCAACACCATTGCTAGGGCAGTGCTGAGAGAGCCAATTCTAAAAAACGTATAAATGCTACGGGTTTTGTTGTGTATTCAAAGATACAGAAAACAAACCACAACATACTGACAGGTGAAGACCGTGAAGTTTCTTGCTCTATCAGATACAGCTAAGTGGGCAGGATGTTTATATATTTATCATTTGGCACATTTTCAATTAAAACCACATGTGACTACAACAGGAAGAAAATTTTGTTATAAAAAATTTTAGTTCGGCAGCTTCTATATTGAATAAAAAATGCAGAAGTAAAGAGCAGAAAGAATTATGTTCCTTTACTTAACTGGTGAATTGGCCTTATGGATTGTATAACAATACAATATGTTACAACAATATTGTAACACAGCATTATCATTCTCAATTTATCCATAAAAAAGTGGAAGTTTAAAAGGTTAAGTAATCTCTTTTCTGAGGAAGTTAATAATTAAACACCCTTGCTTGAGGAACAGTTCCTCAAGTCCTACCAGAAACAGTGATTAAATGCAAAATATTTCTTAGAAATTAAAAAGGTCTATAAAACACTTAAAAAATTATTAATTAGGCTGTTTTGCAAAAGCATTGAAGATTTACCTCACCAATGTGTGTTCTAACTTAACAGACATTCAACTAATATTTACTGAATGACAGGATGGCACTGTGCTAGACATTTAAGAGAAATTATCTTAAGTAAGAATGATTTTTTAAAATATTATCTAGGTAACTGATATTTTAGTGTCAAAGGATTTCAGCAATTTCAATTTTCAAAAACAGAAGCTGCTTATCGCCAACAAACATATAACGAATGCTGCAAATCTCTGTGTGTCTCCAAAGATACACAAGTCAAACCACAGCACACTAACAGGTGGGGAACACGCGGCCTCCTATTAAGTCTTAATCAGACCTGACAGAGGAGACAGGATATTTACATATGTACGTATCATTTGGCTGCTTTTCAGCTAAAACCACACAGGAATATAACAGGAAGAACCATTTGCTATTAAAAAGCACTGCAGCACTGTCTGTATGACATAAGGATGAAGAAGAGGTGCGGAAAGGGTTGTTTTGCTTAAGAACACCGTTTCATTAGTCTTTCACACTGTGAAAGAAGAGCCTCTTGAGCTAACCCTGAATGATGCTGTAGAGACCCAGACAACCAAACTGTTGCACAACAGGGTAAATTCCCAGTGAGGACACCAACAGACAGAGAAGAGCAGCCAGGCGGTCACCTTGCAGGGGCAGGCTGTGTTTGTGCCTAGCAGATTCTGTGAGGATTTTCCCAGGAAGAAGTCGGCTCCTCTCTGATCGACTGTCCCAAAGTGGGAAAAAAATTAGTCATTCAAAGATGAGATTAAATGGTCATCCACAACCCTGTTACTACATTAACTCAAGCAATGTAATATAGGTTGCCTTAACAGTGAGAGGGGAAGGAACAAAATCAGAATTATGGAAGAGGACCAAGAAACAGAGACTTCTAGGCATCCATCCAAGTTAAGGCTCTACAGAGGAAAAAGGCAACCTTCTAGAAAAGTTAATCGTTGGTTTGCTCCATCCTCTGAAGCAATGCTCATTCACAGATGCTCAAGATCAACTACAAGAAGTTTGGGTTCTTTTTGACAACACTCATATGTCAAACACTCACATAGTGTTTGACAACACTAACATTTTCAAATGTTAGAATGCATAATGGCTGGTAAGGCGTTTCCATTTCAGCTTTTCCAAGACTGGTAACCTGTAACCTAGTAACGAGAAACCAGCTTAGTCTGGTCAAATAGAAAACCCCAAAGAATACTCTGCCAGGCCACCCAAACTGTTAGGAGAATGCTACTGGAGGCTGACACTGGGGGAGGGGAGTGTCTGGAAGATTTAGCACAAGCCATTGTGATGCTAAAACTGACTTACCTGACAAAAGAAATCCCATGGGCAAACAAAGGATCAAAGAAAGATACCGGAATTCGGAAGAGAATGGTTTCTAGAGTCCAACTAGAAATTCAGAGCCATTCTTTATTTTATGAATTTGCCACCGTGATTCCCGCAGGCGTTTTCCCCATAAGAGATAGTGGAGGAGGACACCCAGGGTAATCCTTACATCGCACAGCGTACGTTTTAAAGAAAGTTCTATTTCTCAAGGAGCTTGCGTTCCTTCTCTTGATCCTGCAAAGCCAAGCTGAGTGCTGATAACCTTTTGTTTTTCCAAGAGCATGATAAATAAATGCTCAAGTTTATTGTTTCTCCCAGACCTGCAGTGTTAGGCCAGTTTTCTGCACCTATTCACAAGCCACCTGCAAAGCCTCAGGGTGCCAGCCACAGGGTGGGGAGATGTGGGTGCAGCATGTAGAGTGCTGGAGCTGCCAGCTGCAGAGACCTGCACAGGAGGCACCACCTGCAGCTTGTGAGCAGTCTTCCCGACGGAGTGCACAGGGCGGGTAGGCGGATCTGTGCCCCTATGTGGCCCTCTAAAGCACTGCCTGTTGCTCTCCCCCAGGGGCTCCTCAGCCCCCAGCTGGACAGCTCGAGACCCAGTACTCTGGATGGCGTGAGAAAGAAGTGGGTCTCCTGGACCGTGACCCGCACACCTGGGGAAGTTAGGCACTCACCCTCAGGCTCTCACTGTCCCCCACAGAATAAATCGGAATAAAGACCAGGGAGGTCTTTCTTGACACTCAGCTGAGCCACCTTGGAGGAGTGGTGACTCCAAGTTTCACTTGGGCAAAGTGAAACTGTCCCTCTCATCCTCTTCAATGCATGTGATTTCAGATCTTTGGCTCCTGTGGTGTGCTGGAACTTCTGCACTGGACTTCTGAACTTCCACAAAAGCCCTCTCCTCTGTGGATGATGATTCTCTAACTCGGTGTTCTGAGAATGGAAGATAGTAAAAAACTCATTCCGTCATGATGATGCTATCACTTCCCAAAGTCATGGTTCCTTCTTCCTCACGCAGCAGTATTTGGTAGGGAGATCCAAACCTTTACTTCTGAAGGTCCTGAGTCCTGAGAGGTCTCATCTTTATTGTGTTGTCCTAGCCTTTTATTAACCTCTACAAAGAGGAAAACCAAGTTAAATAACTCATCCCAGGTCACTGAGCTAACCAATGTGGTGCTGTAGAGTCAGCAAGTCTCACTCCTGAGTCTGTGCTCTTCATCATCACTCCTGAGCAACCTCCAGGAAATGCAGTGGGAAACAGAAAGAGGGAGACGCCAGCGAATTGTTGTAGCTAGTAAGGTTCTTTGGCGCCATCTGCTGTTGACCAAGGGTTGGCAGTAGCAAAGGTTTGGATTTCCTAAATTTCTTTGGGAATATAATAGTTTGTTCTTCTGTTGGATCATTTATCAAAGCAAAGAAATCAAGATTAATTGGTTCTCACTTAAACTAAAAGAACCTGGTGCCTTGAACTGGTTCAACTGAGGAGCGAAAGATGATGACTCCCAAGTTCACCTCTCTGAGTTTTGGAGCCTGACTCACTTGTGCTTGCTTTTTAATACAACCTTGGCTTTGAGAACCATTAGAAAGTAAGACAACGTCAAATACACAGCAGTAATTGTAGCAGTTTTTGCTTCAACAACACTCCAGATGTTGATAGTGGAGTCAGCACATGAATTTTTTGAAGTGATAAATCCTATGTAGTCAAACTTAAAAGGACGAGTTGTTTAAGATGTCCCCTTGGAATTTTTCAAAATTATTTTAAAGCCTTATCGAGTTAGATAGATATTAACCCAATTTGAGAGAGTTTCTTTTTCTGTCACATTTCAGACTAAGCCCTTTGGCAGGAATCAGAGGATGAGTTTCCAGGTTGCTGGGAAACTTTGACTACAGTAGAGTTAGAGGAGAAAAGGGGTCATGGCCCTCAATGGCAGCCCTTCCTCAGAACAAGACCCATTGTGATGTACGGTTTGCTAGAGATCCTAGGGCAAGCTGTATGAGTATTTTATCCTGAAATTGTGATTGTTTTATCCTGAAATTGTGGGTGGGTTCGATTCTTTTTTCTTTAAAATACAAGGCTGCAATGTACATTTACACAATGGAATTCTACACAGCACAAAGAAAGGAGCTCCTACCCTTCATGACAGCATGGATGGAACTGGAGAGCATTATGCTAAGCGAAATAAGCCAGGCGGTGAGGGACAGGTACCATATGATCTCACCATTAAGTGGAGCCTAATCAAAAAAAAAAAACAAATGAACGAGCAAAATAGAACAAGACAGACTTGGAAATAAAGAACAAACTGACAGCAACCAGAGGGGAGGGGGGTAATGGGGAAAATAGGGGAACAGTGGTCAAGGAACATGCATAAAAGACACATGGACAAAGCCAAACTGGGTAGGATCAAGGGTGGGCGGCAGGGATGGGTGAGGGGAGGGCGGGGGGGGGGGATGGCTACTGTACTTGAACAACAATAAAAAGATATATTCTTAAACTTCAAAAACAAAATACAAGGCTGAAATGTAATGTCTAGCATGACCAAACTTTTAATAATTTTCATCTATTTTTTGAACAAGTGAGGATTTGCTTTCCTATGTGAAAGCCTAAGAATATTGAAACATGGTGAGTAGAGACACCAAGATGATTTCGGGACCCCAAGCCAACGCCAACCTTTTGAGTCAGAAGCAGTGTTTCCAGAGGCTGTTTCTGAAGAAACAGTTAGACTGAATAAAACCCAGTTTCCTAGAGGAAACTTTGATCTAGATTAGTTTTGCCCATCTGTAGAATATTCTTCAATTGAAAGGCCAGAAAGTGTCTCAGTTGCAATAGATTCATTCATATTTTAGTTGAAGGAAAAACTATTAGAAGGAATCTTAAAGGATACTGCGGTAGATCACCTTAATAACAGTCATCAAGTAAATCATACTCCCTGCGTGCACCTCTCTTTGTGTCATATCTTCTATTCACATAGAGAGATGAAGTCTACTTCTTCACTCCTTTATTCCATGTTGGACTTACAAGTTTGTAAAATAAATAATTTGCCTTGACCAATAAAAGGTGGCAAAAGTAAGATTGGATGATTCCAGAGACTTGGTCCTGAGGCCTTGTTATTTCTGTGGCTCTTTCCCTTTTGACACTCCGAGGCCACCAAGCTATGAAGAAGCCCTGTCTAGTCTGCTGGAGCCTAGGGACCATCTGAAGGAGAAATGAGGAGGCCTAGCCAATAGCCCAACACGCTACTGAGACCATCTTGGAACACTGCAGCCCCATTGGGCCAGCTGGTGACTGCGGGCGGCCTTATGAGTGATCCCAGGTGAGTTTGGTAGAGCAACTGACTCAGCTTGCCAACCCACAGAATCAGGAAAAATAATTAAGCATTGTTCTTTTAAGACACTAAGCTTTGGGGTGGGGTTTTTTTTATGTTTTGTTTTGTTTTGTTTTGTAAGATAACTAATGCATCTCCCTGCTGAAAAAATTTAAGTATCAAACCACACTCTGAATTCTCTAAGTACACTTTTAGAAAAACGTCTCATTGGAAAATAAAAGTACAATCTTCACTGTCACCATTCTAATTTGTCCAGATATATTAAATACAGTAATACCCCCATGAACTAATAATAGTTCATAGGACTGAATGTTACAATAATGATTTTCTACTTGGAAAAGGATTTTCCAAATGAAACACTGAATTGCTTTGAATTATAAATCTCTTGGTTAGAAGTAAATACTACATTAACAAGAATTATTAAGTACATATGATAAAGTCTGTTTAAAATAATAAAAATTTAAAATTCTTACTTTCTAATAAAAAATAATTGAAGTTCTAGCCCTGGCTGGTATGGCCCAGTGGATTGAGTGCTGGACTGTGAACCAAAGGATCACAGGTTCAATTCCCAATCAGGGCACATGTCTGGCTTGTGGACCAGACATGGGTCCCCAGCATGGGGCATGCCTGAGGCAACCACACATTGATGTTTCTCTCCCTCTCTTTCTCCTTCTCTTCCCCTCTCTGTAAAAATACATGATATATTCTTAAAAAAATAAAAGTTCTTTCAAAGTTTTTTTTTTTATTACTTTGATTTAATGACCTCAGGGTCCCTGCCGTGCTACCAGGAAAAGTGTAAAAAAAAAAGAAGAAGAAAGAAAAAAATAATACAAGTGGACAATATGCTAATAATTTGTAATTATGAAAAGACTGAAGAGAAAATAAAAGTAAATACAAAGGATTCCAGGTCTAAATTTCTTTTGAATATATTGTTACAAATTCAGACATTTTAAAACATTTTTGTCCTAAGATCTTAAAACCAAAAAACAGAAGTTATGATGGTAAAAATAAATGAGAATTAAATTTTAATCCAACTTCACTTGGATCAAAGTACACTGATATGTGAAATCTAGACATACAAGATTTCTACAGCCCTGGCTGGTGTGGCTCAGTGGATTGAGTGCTGGCCTGTGAACCAAAGGGTCACTGGTCTGGTTCCCAGTCAGGGCACGTGCCTGGGTTGCAGGCCAGGTCCCCAGTTGGGGGCATGTGAGAGGCAACCACACATCGATGTTTCTCTCCCTTTCTCCCTCCTTCCCTAAAAATAAATAAAATTTTTTTAAAAAAATTCTAATGTGGCCATGAAAATTTTTCTCAAGATATAAATATCTGTTTATATTTTTAAAGTTTTCCCCAGGGTAGTGACCCATGTTGGTATGGCTCTTGATATAGTCTTGAGAAAACCACAAATGAAAACCTTGAAAAGCTCTAAGCATAGAAAAACTACAAAAATTCTCTGATGTAATTCACAGTAAAACAATACCAAACGATGACATAGCACCCTTGTATTTCTAGAGACGCACACAAGTGTAAAACATGCATATGACTGTTAAACACTTGTCTCCTGCTAAACCAGGGTGTCCAACCTTCCCGCGTCTCTGGGCCACACTGGAAGAAGAGTTGTCCCAGGCCACACGTTAAATACATTGCAGCATGTAATCACAAAAAATTTAAAAATGTTTTGAGTCAATTTACGACTTCTGGTTGGCCCACATTCACAGCCATCCTGGGCTGCATGCGGCCCGCAGGCTGCAGGTCGGACACCTCTGTCAGCTAAACCACAGGCTCCGTGAACACAGAGATCCTGCCCATTGTATTCACAGAAACTAGCAGGTGTCAGGTGCTGAATAATCACTCGGCAGATGTATAATCAATGTACCAATGAGAACTTGAAAGATAAAGGGAAAAGAGGAAACTGTTGAATGCCATCCTCCAAACCACCCACCTCCCACCAACCCCAACTGCACGCCTGGCCACAAAACTCGGAACCAGGTCAGCTCCATTTGTTCTTTATACAAATATCTTACAGTTTTATTTTAAAATCATTTACACATATTCATACAAAGAAAAATAAATTTCAGGATGGAACCGTGGGACCATGGTAATTTAAAAAAAAAAATCTCTGATCATCAGCTACTGAAGACACAGCAAGATGCTCAGCAGTTGTTTCTGGGGGTTGGTGTGGCTCCCCACACAGGACACAGGTGAGAAGAATCCAAGCTCCGCATTCCCCAGGTACGACGGCCAAGCTGCTCCCTCATCTTCCCTCAATCTTCACCTTGCGGAGGTACTATAGGGGAAGGGAATTTTTTGACACTCTCCCCTAGAAACATTTCAAGAAGTACAGCAAAGACCTAAGGTAACACAGAACCCCCTTTGCTAGAAATTTGGCAAGATGGTAATTTCTGAACCAACTTTCTAGAAGAGCTACTAGATCAACTCCCACTCACCGGTCTAAGAAGAGAGAAAGCTGCATGCACCACACCCCTCACCCCACTGCTCCGTCCTCCCACCGAAGGACCCAGAACAGAGCCCTTGATCTGATTCCATCTGGACCGTTCTAGGCTAATTCCACAAATGAGCCTTCCTCCCAGCCAACACCCAAACACTCTGTGTAGCAACTGACCCCAGCAGCTCGTGAGGACCCCTAGGTAACCAGCGTTGCTGCATGCGGCATCATACCCAGGGGGTCCAGAGCGACAGCCAGGAGGGGTCCAAGAGTGACAGAGCTATGAACACCCCTCCCAAAACTCGGCTCTGCTGAGACAAATCAGCCTTCAAATCGCGCCGGCCAGCTTCTGACACCCCATCCTAGACAGTCCTCACAGCAGTGCACGGCACAGGACCCTCCTGCACACAACCGCCCAAGGAGGCTGTACTATCATCACTTCCCCGTCAAACTGGGGTAAAGACATTACCAATGCGGCAGACCCTATGAGACATGGCAGCTGATGACAACAGTTACCCAATATCTCTGGGTCCTGCTCAAAAAGCAGCACCAAGAAAGGGCATGATGAGCAGCGAGAGCTGTAGCTGGACGTGCGGCCCTTGAATTACCAAGGGCCTCAGAGCTAACACGGCTCATTCTCCTACAATTACGTAGGAACTAGAGCAAAGACTACCCGCCCCTACAGTGAGGCCACTCCTGAGAGGCCATACCGCTTATGGTCATCAGCCCACCCCCTGGGTAGGCCCATTTGGGGAGAGGGAGTCACGTCCAGAGCGGGGACCCCTCCAGTCAGACACTCACAGGGCAGGCCATCCCACTGTCACTGGGACAGGCCAAACATAGTTAGGAGGGTGGACAGATCACGGGCATCAGCCGCCCCATAAGCATCGCTCTGGCCTAACATAGACAATGCCAAACGCAGGGTGCTCCAGATGTTCTCTGACATGGCGCCCCCTTCGCCCCGAGGGCCCCGGCTTTTCCTCTGCATGTTCAAGGCCTCCAAAAAGTGTTCCACAGCCTCCCTGTAGGAATAGGAAAGACAGCGGGTGAGCAGAACACCAAAGAAGGAAGTCGGTCAGCTAATATGGGGAGAAAGCTCATAGAAAGCTGGAGCCAGTTAGTCAAGTAACAGAAGCAGAGACTAAGGAGACAGGGCCAAAGGCAGGGAGAAAGTTCGTTCATTCATTCCTCAGTAGATACTCTCACCGGTGAGCCCCAAGGTTGATGCAGCTGATGCCCAGATTATAGCGGGACCGGATATAGCCAGGCTGTAGCTCTAGGGCCCGACGGTACGCAGCTACTGCTTCTTCACTCTGGTTTCCATTGGCCAGGGTGGCCCCTAGTTTATTCCACAGCAGATAGTCCTGAGATAGGGATGGAGAAGGGTTAGGAACATGAACCAGGCTCAGATCAAATGCTGCCCATTCCTCTCCGGCTCCCCAGTCTGTCTAGCTACTATGCATTACAATCCCATGCCTTTCTCAACAGTTCACTGTGTGGCTCAATGCAGCCACTCTCACCGTACGGACCGCCGTAAGTTCAGGGGACCCTATACTCCCCCACCTCTTCGCCCAGTCCTCCCAGGGTAATCAGTACACGGGAACACTGGAATGAAATGTCTCCTGACACCAAAGGCCCCAACAAATGATTCTTCCACAGGGTACAGAGTGATCTCCTCTTTTCACTCCTCCCCAAGGCTCACATTGGGACGAACGCTGAGGGCAGCTGTGAAACAGTCCACCGCCTTGTCATACTCCCCACTCAGGTTGAAAAGGACCCCCAACCCACACTGCACATCAGGGTCAATGGAGGTAGGATCCAGGCGCACAGCTGCCAGGAAGAGCTCTTTCACTTCAAGAAACAGGGAGCTGGAAAAGGAAGGAAAAAATGCAAAAAAGTAGGTGGATGGATATATCTATATTCCTACCCCCCCAAAATAATTTCTTGATTAGTCGATCATATCCCAGAGATTCATCAATCTATCAGCCATCCCGCCTACTCTACTCCCAAATTCTAATTTAGAAACCTGTTTTTCTGTCTCTTCCCAGCAGCCCTCCATCAAGCAGATTCTGGGTCCCCCAGCCCACTCTTAGAGCCTTGAGTCTCAATCTACCCAAACTCCCAAAACCAAGGTTCTCCTCCTTACCAGGTTACCATTCCCATCCCAGACCCCTCACTCACTCAGACAAGAGAGATCCCAGGATGCGCTTGCTGGCGCCCAGCCCTGCGCCACTGGCCCCTTCTTCCCCAGGCACCACCAGGTGGGCATAGGCTGGTGTGTAGCGCAGCCAGTCTCGCAGGGTTTCACAGGCCTGTCGCTGCAGGGACTCGTTGGTAAAGCTGACAGCCAGTGCCATCAGTGCTGTCCGATTATCTGGCTTTAGCTCCAGACACCTGTGCGCACAGAGATGGGAGAGCTGGTACCGCAGTGACACTGCCACCCTTCACCACCCTGGATGCCAGCCAAGCTTCGCGATATAGTCACGATGGCCCCACCCATCAACTCCCTCAGATTAAGATGAAGAGGAATCCTCTACATCTAAGTTATTAGTAAAGCTACAGATCTGAGAAAGGGAACATTTCAGCAGCCAAAGAACCAGACACGGTGCCACAAATAAAACCAAAGGCTGTCGAAGGAATGGAACCAGTTGTCTCCACTTCACTTGAGAAACACTCTTGTTAGTGACCAGAAAGGAGACCAGGACCAGGATCTGGGCTTTTATCACCCGAGAGGCTACCTGGAGCCACCTCACCCCTCCTGTCAGTGTACTCACTTCCGCAGTGCGCTGATGGCTAACAGTTCTTGCTCATTCTCTGCTTGGGTGGTACCCAGATACTGCCAAGCCTGGAGAGAAGGTGACAGATTCCATCACCCCTGTAATCACCTTTCCACCCTCCCTTCCCCTGGCTCCCCCATCCACTTACCACCTCACTCTCACCCCCGACCCCAGGCCACCACCCAGGCCCAAATTCATCTGTACTGCTCTTTGGGCCTCCCTCAAAACTGGAGGAAGCAGTCCCCAGCTTGAAGCCAGAAGGAGGAGCCACTCACTTCCATGTGCTTAGGATCCTGCTGCACGGCTGCCTCAAAAAGCAGCACAGCGTTTGGCAGGTCCCCCTCCTGAAGTCGCAGCAACCCTTCCTCGAAAGGCTGGGGGTGGTCACGCAGGGGGTTCTCCTCCTCAAACTGGTACCCCTACAAGGAAGAAAAGCCAAGTAAGAACCCATTTGAGGAGCCATCGCAAAGTAGCAGGAATAGGAGATGACAACCAAGACAGAGGTGGAGAAGGTGAAGGCTTCCAAAAAGGTACCTGAATAAATCTGGGAAAATTTTCCATATTGATAAGGAGATCATCTATAACTACAGTAAATCATTCAGTTTTGTGCTCACACTGCTATCCCTGTTCACAGTAACTGCAAAGCTAGGCTAATCTACAAACTCCGATCCATGCTGGAAACAAGCTTATTTTAGGAAAGCGTTTAAAGGAAAGGCAATTTGGAACCAGAGACCCTGCCATTCAAATGCAGCTCTGACCCAGCTCCTGGGTCCATGGTGGGCAATAATGGAACAGCATGTGTTGAAGCACTTTGAAAACTGTAATTATCCCCCAATTTCATTCTTAAAAGTTATCAGTATTAATCCGTATCTGAATAGTAAATGAAAGCTAGACCCCAAAATCCTGAGAACAGAAAATGCTTCAGAAAGACACTGTTCCCTTCTAGCTGAGAATTTCTCACCTGAGGGAAGAGTCACAATCTCTGTGCGAAGTTCTGTCCACTGGTATTTCATGTTAAGTAGAGAGGTGATAAGGTAAAATCGTGGTCACTAATAAACCATATGACTTGGGACAAGCAAATTAAATGTTCCTTTTCAGAAAGTAAATGGTTACCATCACAAAATAATATACCAGAATGGCAACAAGATGTAAAATACCAGGTAGGGCCCTTCTAAATATAGTTAAGGACAAGTTAGAATGAAATGTGCATAATAAACACTATTACTGTGAAACTGCTGAAGAACCAGAAACATTTAAATCTTACTAGACAGTTTTAAACTATTAAAAGTCATCAGATGCAAATTATTTGTGACAAATAAAAATTAAACAATTACAATGGAGGTTTAGGAAACAAGAATATACAACAGGGATCTGGGGTAAATGTATAAAAAGTATATTCATGTCAAAAATAGGTAACGCTCCTGGGACATCTCTGAGCAACACAAAAACTCAGACGGTAGGAAACGGCCCGACACCAGGCGTCAGCAAGCCCTTTCTGCAAAGGGCCGGGTGATGTTCTGTCGCAGCTACCCACCTCCACCGCTGCAGCGAGAAAGCAGCCACAGATGTTATTTCAACACTGAAACACGGCTTAAGTAATTTTCATGTCGCAAAATATTACTTTTCATTTTTTTCAACCATTAAGCATTTAACATTAAAAATATTAAAACCATCATCAGCTCACAGGCCATACAAAACAGGCAGCAGGCCAGATTTACCCACAGGCCAGAGTGTGCTGACGTCCACCTTAGAATATAGAAATTCAACAAAATAAACCCTTCCGTATTCATCCTCAACCACTGTCCATCGTCAGTCCATGTATCAAGCCACCCTGAAGGAAACAGTGACCACTGTCATCTATAACACAATTTCCTCATAAAGATTATTCCTGCCTCTCAGAGCTACTGAAAGCATCAAATGAGCATATTCCCCAAAGCCTTATCCAAAAGCTTAAAACACTATTCGTGAATAGGTATTATCCTCAGCAGACAGTGCAAGAAGCAACGCCATCATGTTGTAACCACAGGTTCTCTAAGTATTCTCTTATTCATGCTCTCTATCCTGTTTGAGATTTTATCAAATGCTAATCACACAGAAATTTTTCAAAATTAGAATATTTGCATAAATTTAAAGAAAGTAATCTGGAGGTATCTTCAACACTATTACATCCTAAAGAGTCTAATCCAAGGCAATCATTAGGTCTGATCACTGTGTGGTCTATTAAAAAATCTCATGGGATCATACTGCGAAAACATGACGACTACTAAGTGCATCCCATCACAGAAACCTCTCCTTCACACTAACGGTGTACAATGTCTGCTTGAGCTTGAGCTATCACTGTTAAGTTGCCTTGAAAAATTAAAGGTCCATTAATAAAAAAATAGTATAGTCAGAGACCCATGAATGTATCTGATAATCAGAGTCAGATCCACATTTGGAAAAAAGAATTACTAGTGCAAAGCCCGATAAAACATGAATTGTTCATTGTTAGTGAGTAATAGAGTAAAGCGTATTTGTGTGGAACATTAATGCAAGTATTCCTAATCCTAATTTTGCGATATTCCAAGGTACCAATGAAACTAAATGGGGTTCAAGAATCTAAAAATATAATTAGGTTTTTAAATTTTAAATTTAAAAAGTTCTTCTGCCTAGTGTATTACTAACATGTGAGTAAAAAATGCTAACAGAAAATGTTGCTCATCTGAAACTAGTGCTATCTCGTATCAAAAGCATGGACGTTTTTACCTAAAACTTTATAACTTCCCATTTATAAGTCAATGGGGCCTACGCAACTTAGCAATTGTTAATACAAATTAATAAAAGTCGTAACTCCAGGTATTTCCTAAAGTTCTTCCTCATCACAAGGCTATAGAAGAAACTCCTATTGTGGTTAAAACACAGGGCGGGGCCCCAGAAAGTCACCTCTCTTTTCTATTACATCACTGCAGAGCTCTGAGGAAATCAGACTGGATCATAAACAAAATCATATTCCTTTTAGCATTAAGTTTTTCTTGTCTTTTTAAAGTTATCCGGAACTTGGTCTCCATCTCTTGGTAGAGCTCCTTTATGTCGAGCTCTACCTCCAGCATCCTGCCTCAAGTCTCAATCCCTGGTTCTGGCTCAGGGATCCCTTCCCTAACAGATCCGAACGGAGAAAAGACATCACTACTCACCTGCCAGCTTCCTGTTTTGCCTTTTACAAAACCAACCAATTCTCACTCTTCCAAATCATTCAGCAGCTCAATTATGAACCACAGTCCCAAATGCCCTACAACCCGCAAGAAGTATTTTTTCACAGTGATTCCCTCTGAAATAACATACACGTCTAAGTCAAGAGTATACACTACATGCAAAATTCAATCAACTCTCACCACTGCTCTGACTGCTGGGAAATTTTCCTAACACTTATTTAATATAATTTTTTGAAAACACCCTAAATCAGGGCATGTGGTTCTACTCTCAAGGAAGAGGTTAATATTTAAAACAAACTTGTGAGTTAAAAAAGTACATAGATATTAAGGTGTGGGGGAACAGGGAAAGCCTACCAACTACCTCTCTGCACCAAAGAAGTTATCAATCTTCTCAAAATGTTCTCAACCTCCAAAGCAGAGCTCCCTTGTTTAGGCTCTTACTGCATCATGTGCAAACCTGTATCACAGGTATCATGTCTTTGTATCATTGTTACTCATCAACAGTGGTCTATTGTTATTAACCTTTACGCCCTAACAATAAAGCACACTCTCAATTACTACAGGACAGCAGGGGCAAGGGAATGTTTCAGCTTCTTTTCATGGAAAGGGGCTTAAGAGAAGAATTACTTAGAAGTGAGTACCCCAATCTGGGACTACAAGGAAACCCTGCTGTCTGAAGAACCGGTTCTTACTTTATCATAGGAAGCAGTCGTGAGGTCGTCATAGTCAGAAAGCCAGGGGTGAGCCTCAGCATCCCGCTTCACCATCTCCTCCAACTCTGCCTGCAACTTGTCCCAGAAATCGACATCAGACTGTAAGGAAGGGAAGGCAGATAGAACAAGGGGACACATCATGACCACCCCACCCCACCGTCAGCTCCACTGGCATGATTCCCTACGGCAGTGGTTCTTAAATTTCAATGTGTTTATTAAGTGCATCCAGAGAGCTTTTATAAAATGCAGATTCCAAGGTCCTACCCCCAGGTGGGCATTTTTGGGGCGCCCACCCCACTCCAAGCAGTTAGGGGACACAAGCAATCCAGGAACACTACGTCTGTTCATCATCTTTGATGCTCACACACCCACTGTCTCCAGTGGAGTCTTTTCTCTTGGGGTGTCAGCTCCGGAGCTACCTGCTCTCACCTCGATAGCTGACTTGGCTCGTTCAAACTCCATATCGAGGGCAGATGTGTTTCCTGGTCTTGTGAACTGGTCCACCCAGGCATCTGATGTACCCTGTGACAAAGAGGGATGGTCACGCCACCCCCACCAACTTTCTACCCCCTAACCACCAACTAAATACCCGTGAACACCACCAACCTGGACACTTCTAAGAAAAATATTCTCACAATCTCTTTCCCACCCACTCCAACCTGGATGCTACCAAGACAAGCTGGCAATAAAATCCCTTCCCCATCTGAGACTGCTGAACACTGAACATAAGGCCAGGGCATCAGCTGGCTCTGAAGTGGGACTGGGAGGTGACAATGTCCTACCTGCTGCTGTATAAACTCTGCTGCCCACTGTTCTGCCTGAGCTCGGCCCGACCCTGCACCGGACTCCAGAGACACCTGCCCCTCGCCAATCTGCCGCACGAATTTCAGGAACTGGGGCACAGAGATACACATAGGCCACTCGAGAAAGAACCTCCAGGTGTGCAGTCTCAACCATGCCCAAGAGGAGCCTGCACTTACCCCTCCCCCCTGACTCTCAAGGCTGCAGACAAGATATGCTAAACACCCTAAAAAACATAGAAAGCAAAAAAGAAAGGGATTTCTGGCTCTAACGATTTGAGATGGCACAGAACAGAGAAAGGGTTAGTAGGCAAGGAAATGAGAGAAAGAATGTTGGAAGGAAAAGGCAGGACCCGAAGTCTCCATTCTGCAGACTGGAAGGAATGGACCTAGGATCTCAACTCCTCTTCGGACTGAGCTGGGGTAAGTGAAGCAAGACCCTTGACTTCCAAGACCGGTTCTGCCAGGCAAAGCCGCAGAGAGGTGCAGCTCACCTCAGAGTTAGCCAGTTTGGGGTCATCCACTTTGGCCACAAAGTCACTGGCGGTGTGTTGCAGATCCTCCTCTGGACGATAATCATCATACCTGGAACAGGTACGGGCGAACTAATTTTACACATTAGTTAGCCATTACCTTCCCCGTGCTATCCCCACCACCAGCCCACAGCAGTCGCAGCTCCTATGGGAGGAGGAAAGAGGGTGACAGTACTCCACTCTCCAGCTGAGGACCACAAATTCCAGATTTACATTAAAGATGGGCAGGGGGGCAGGACTGCACTAGTTACATCTCTTCTCCCTTTCTCAGACACATCTCCGCAGAGAGAGAAGGAACAGGCAGACTCCAAATTAAAAAGGCAATAGGGTGCGCAAGGTAAAGTTACAGATGTTTGGTTAGGACAGTTAGGGTTCTTAGGGATCCGAGTGGAAACCTCAGGGTACAAAATGAGGGGGGCTGCAAGTCGGTTTGGGAATAAGGATGGAGGAGCCTGGAGGAGGCCGGGGAAACTGTCCAACCCTCCTTCCACAGGGATCCACCCAGAAAGAAGGAGCTGCGCTCACCAGCGATCAGCGGCAGCTGTTCCCTCTTGCTCTCCCAGCCACAGCTTCTCCTCCGACTGTTCCAGGTATTCCTCAGCCCAGCGGGCAGGGGACACAGACAAAGGGTCTGCAAGGAGCAGAGAGTTGGGGAAATTACACAGGATTCAGTGAGCCAGCAGAGAAAAAGAGTACTAATTTGACCTAGCCAAAGCAGACGAAGTCCTATTTAATTCCTCAGGATCCCTGGTCAAAAGAAAATATTACTAAATTTTCAATATCCAAACCATTCCAAGGGGCCTGGGATGGAAATTTACTGAGTTTGAAACAGGCGACCAAATAAAAAGGCTCAGGAAAGGAGTACGAACGAATGAGTTTGAAACAGGCGACCAAATAAAAAGGCTCAGGAAAGGAGTACGAACCAAACCGTTTTGCTTGAAGTGCCAGACACCTCATTAAGAAATAGCAGACACTAGGGCCTCCCCCTTCCTGGAAGGCGCTGCTGAGAAGCAGCAAGGATCTAAGGGCAAACAGAAGAGCTCTGCTCCTTAACCAAGTCTCTAGTCTGCTCCCCACCTGCAGAAGTCACGTCCTCCCAAAGGAGGCTGCCTCGTATTCCACCTTACTGTGCCTCCCAAGAGAATCTGAGAAGCAGACTGCTGAGCTAGAATTAGAGATACATGGCCACTCTTCCCACTGGAGGTTTGGGGTTTTTTGTTCTTTTTTTTTTTCATTTTCTTAACTGAGATATAAAGTACAAACAGTGAAGTACATAAAGTATACCAAACTTAAGAAGACTGCTTCATTAATCTGTACATGTGAATACACTCAAATCAAGATACAGAGTATTTACAGTTCCCTCAAAGGTTCCCTCATGTTCCCATCCCCCAGGGATAAACACTATTCTGACTTCAGTCATTTCTGACGAATTTTGAGGGCTATCTTTTTAAGTCTGATTCTAGAAATTGCCTTAGCTCCAGTGACAAAGGGCACAGCTGCAATATCTGAATAAACATACAAAGCAACAGATCGAATGAGGGCACCAAACTGTTTGTTTCTCAATCTCCGGGACTTTGCCCTTTACTACACTCTGGGGCCAGGGTGGGAAAAAAGGCAAAGAAAAAGTATTCCAAGGGGCCCTAAAGAATGAGTACATGCAGAGAAAACGCGAGCCTGTAGCGTTCATCCCTTCTGCTCTGCATCCACATCTTTACAAACCGGATGCTAAGATGGACAGCCCGTCTTTGTCTGCAATTTGAAGATCTGTCATTGCTTTTAATACTGAGAAGATGTATCCCCTTACTATCAATGTTTAGCAGAATTTTATATTTCATTTAACTGTGACTTAGCCTGAATAATTTTAACAAGTAATCTGAATACCTGAGAAAGAAATGTCAAAATCTAAAAAATCAAAGGATAAAGACTCTCAGAATATACCTAATCATAAATAAGTAATATATTACTAATATAATCAAAGATACAGTTGACAATGTTTTTGATCACGGACTCTGTCTCTTAATTTCACAGGCTCTCAACATTCATATCCTGACTTCTCTCACTAGCTCTAACAGGCAACATTATTCTTCCTTGGCCCCAGTTAGACTGTTGGCTCAAGAGCAGAGACCTAATAAGGAGATGCTGAAAGACTCGGACTTTATAATACCTCCCAGCTTCCCATTCGGCTGAAAAATAACCAGTCCCTCCTCCTTGTTCTCCAGTCACTCCTTACTCTCAACTACAGCTTTGTGCAAAAGCATACTCCGGCCACAATGCCCCTCTCAAAGATAAGAAGGAACAGAAAAAAATACAAAGCACGGAGACTTTAAAACAGACATGAGACAGACTAAAAGAAAATCCCCGATGTGAGAAAAGACATCCTCAAATACCTGTAATTTGATATTTGGCCATATCAGCCGCAAGACTTAGAACTTTCTGGCATTGAAAACAAAGAGGTCAAAATAAAATTACCAAAAGAATACCACTTGGCCATTAGAATATTTTTTGAGAAACTCTTACGGAAAATCAGATCCATCTGGATACCTCTGAGACTGAAGCAACTATGGCCTACAGAGGTGAAGGGACCATCCTGGGTCACATAGGTTAGTAGAGCAAAAACCAACAACCTACATACCAAATACCCAATTCAGAATGTTCACCTCATAGAGTTCCGCATGGTGTGTTCATTCCATCTAGGTATATCTACCCCAAGGCAAGAACTCAGAACTTCCTAACCTTTATCCATCAAAGTTTCCATGGGTGCTGAATAGCACAGTGGTAAAGAATGCAGGTTCTAGAGTCAGCCTACCTGCACTCAAATCCCAACTCCACAATTTACTCGTCATGCACCTTCAGACAAATTACTTAACCCTCCAAGTTTCCATTCCCTTATCTACAAAACACATATTAACAGCTACCTCAGAAACTGTCATGAGGACCAAATGAGATGATGCACACATAAAACACAAAGTAACAAAGATCAGCTATTGCTATCACAGCTGTCCGCTCATGGCAAAACCCACACCAAAAGCAGAAAACATCCCAATGAACTGTTACTCTTTCTACTCCATCGCCTCTTCCTCTGCCATCCAGGGGCGATCTGCAGCAATCACCTCTGTTACCACTGCCCACCGCTCCTCCTGTGAGGGTGCAGGTTTGTCTCTCAGGGCCACCGTCGAGACTCACATGCCACGTCGCTGAGGCTGTCTAAATTCAAAAGTCCCTCAAGATGTGTTTCGTTCCTAGAGCTGAGCCATCACGAGATGGAGAGTTATCTGGCCCAGAAAATTAGGGGTGGGGAGTGGCAGATTCCATCAAGAAATACGGCAGACTAAAAAATAAGCTCCATGTGGTGATAGGGTAATTCTCTGTCTTGACTGTGGTGGTGGTTATAGAAACCTACACATGATAAAACTGTGCAAAACTATAAACACACAAATAAGGACATATAAAACCAATGAAATCTAATCAGCTTCGTGGATTGCACCAAAGGCAATTTCCTGCTTTTGATACTGTGCATAACTAACAGGCAAATGCTCTCACTAGGGAAAACAGAGTAAAAGATACACAGAACCTTCCTGTACATTTTTTTTGCAACTTCCAATAAAACTATAATTACTTCCAAATAAAACATTAAAATAAAAAAACTGAACTTCAAGGTTCCTTTTAAGCTTAATTCTAAAATTGTAATAATGAAAATTAGAAAATAGTAAGGATTTAAAGAATATATCCTTCTCTCATCTCTACTTATCCATAAAGTAATAGGTAATCTATATCATCAGTATAAACATATCACTTACAAATGCTACGAGAAAAATAAAATTTAATTACTAGAAAATTAATTTCTTTTATCTCTTTCTCCCAGATCTCACTTCATTCATTCAGTAAATACTGAAGTTCCTCTATGTACAAAGCAATTACTACTACAACAGGGCAATTTTATGAAGGCAAACTCCAAATAGCTCAACTTCTCTCTCCAGCTTCCCATGTCCCTGCCTCTGTGAAGCAGGCACAGTTACAAAAGAATATATAAAAAAAAAGAGAGATGTCTCTCAAAGACAATTTAACAGGTAAGACAGGTACAATGTGTTTTTCTAAAGTTGTTCTTCATTTACAAGTTAAGGATTTCAATGGCTACAAACAATCCAGGTAATTATAACAAAAATCTCATTAGTCTCAGTGCTTATAAGTAGCAATGATTTTTGTTTGTTTGTTTGTGGTAAGAAAAATGACTAATGCTCGCACATTACAACAGAAGTCTCTCTGTAATAAGAGACAGCACTTAAGTCTAAGGTTTGTATTAAACACTGAGTTTCAGTCTGGTGGAGGGTCTCTGTCACGGTCTCTGTCAATAGTGTAATGGCTCTACGTGTAGAGCCTAGAGTCAAACAGACATGAGTTCGAATACCATCTCTGTTGCTGAATGATTGTGGACAAAGTGTTTAACATTTCCACATCTCAGTTTCCTTACCCATAAAAGGGGGAAGGAATATCTACCTTGTAACTGTTATCATAAAGATCAAATTGGTTTAACAATGTAGCATGACTGGCACTATTAATAAAACCAAGGAGCACCTACTGTTCACCTTTAACTTTAGGGTGGAAAAGGGAGTCGTTATTGAAGAAATCTTCATTAAAAGTGAGTGTTAGCTGTTAGATTTGGGGGGTTTTCTCTTGTATGTGGAGGAAGCACTATCTTTAGGAGAATAAAATTGATGGATGGGTGGAAAAACCAGTTAGGTCTCACTAATCATTTCAGGAAAATTCATTAACTATGATGACGTGAGCACCCTAAGAGTCTGGAATCTGTAACTTTCTCCATTCCGACCTCTTGTTATTCTTGACTTCTTAAATTGGAAAAAGCTCACAATGCTGCTTTCTGAGAGCAATCAGGAAGAGAAAAGTTGAAGAGAATGCCCTTCTTCCATGCCCCTCATCAGACAGGTTAATGGGGGGGCGGGTGGAGCAGGTCAATCTCAAAGGATACAGAGAGCATGGACACTCTCAAAGAGGGCAAATTTGACTGAGACCCTGAAGAGCTGAAGCTGCAGGCTGGGCAGCACTGCATAATGGTTATACCTGGAGTCTGGAACCATTTAAACCCAGAGTCAAATCCCAACCCACCATTCACAAAGCCGTGTCACCTTGGGCAAAGATTTCTTATCTATAAACCAGGAATAGAAACAGTAACTATCTCAAGGATTCTCATGGGGATTAAACACATAATGCATTTAAAGCACTTAACATAAAGCCTTAAACATGGTAAAGATTAGCTATTATTATTAATTTTTATTATCATCAGGGTGTGTCTTTGCCCTCCAAGATCTTACACTTTGGGGCCGTGAACTCGAAAATCCCATTCTCCAAGGCCCAATCCTGTTCAAGATGACTTAATGCCAGAATCCCAGTCTGTGTTAAATATCTTCCTGGGCCAACAGCAATCCATCCGATCTCTCCACAAAACTACAGTACTAAAGTTCCAGGTAACAAAGAAGTAAACGTAACCCATGTTTTCTTTTTCTTTCTGTGTCTGTCTGTCTCTCCCTCTCCCTTTAATCTCTTACCCAGTTCAAAGCCAGTCCTCTGTTTAATATGTTTCAATTCCTATTATTATCACCTAAGGAAATCAGGTTCAGTGCCCCACAGAAACGAGCCAAGAATCCAGAAGAGTCATAATCGGCTGAAACCACTCTATATCCTAAGATGAATCAGAGCACAGGTGGCAAACACAAGGCCCTCGGGCCGAATCCGGCCCTCCACCTTGTTTTATCTGGCCCAACACCTTATTTCAGCGGCAGTGCCAAGCTCTCACTTAACAGTTAAAGAGTAGTTACATTTATACAGGCCTGAAATTACATTCGGCCCTTTGAAGACAACCACAAGGCTGATGTGGCCCCCGGTGAAAATGAGTTTGACACCCCTAGCTGAAAGTGTCAGTGGCAGGGGTGTCCAACCTGCAGCGCATGGGCTGCAATCAGTTCAGGATGGCTGTGAATGCAGCCCAACAGAAAATTACAAATTTACTTAAAACGTTATGGGATTTTTTTGTGATTACATGTTGCAATGTATTTAATGCATGACCCAAGACAACGCTTCTTCTTCCAGTGTGGCCCAGAGACACCAGAAGGTTGGACACCCGGGAATATTGATTGCCCCATAGGAACAGTTTTAGATTTTCCCATGATGAGCCTCACCTGTAACTTCAGAGATGAATTCCTGGGACCAGTCAGTCTCATTATAATCCTGAGTTACATCCACAGCATCTCCAGCTGCAAGAAACTCTTGGGCCCAGTTCTCAGACAAGGCCAAGTCTGCCACACCAGGAGCTTAAGGGAGAGAAAGAGAGAACTAAGAAACAAAAGAAATATACACCATTCTATGGTGCCTAAAGAACCCTGAATGCACATGAAAACACTGTTCTTTTTGCCTCCTTCGGCATGTTTCCCAGTCCCAGCAGCATCCAAATATGGAACCCACTCAGCTCTCTGCACAGAAAATGGTGATCTCCTCTCCCACCAGACTCTGGACCCACCTCTCTGGGGTGCCTGGCGGAAGCTTGACTGTTCAATCTCCTGCATCTCTGCCAGGAGGTCATCCATCTTGAAGGTCTGAGGGGCACGGGATACAAGTGGTGCATTCTGGTCCTGGAGGAATTCGGCCACCAACTGCCAGAAGAAAGATGGCAAGATGAACCCAGCAAGAGACAGGCCCACTGGATAGGGCCTACTAACGTCAAATACAAAGAAAGGGAAACAGAGAAACTACAGATTTGGAAATACTCAAAGAATACATTCTTAGAAACAAGCAGACAAACTTCATTTGGTTGGGAAAATCCAAAGACTGAACTATGTATGGATAAGCCAAATTTAAAGTAAAAACACAACAGGCAAAAAAAAAAAAAAAATGCAATAGAAGGGACTGGTATACTTACCTCATCATCAGAGGCTACCCCCAAAGGCTTAGAGACCTAAGACAGAAGGAAAACAACAGGATACCGTGGTGAAGACCAGGCATACAACTAACTTGAACACAGGTGAAAATTCCCGCTCTGCCATTTATGTGACCTCCAGCAAGTCACAAAACCTCTGTGTCACCATTTCTTCATCTATGAAATGGATGCCTTCATCAATGTAAAGATGTACAAGCACTTAGTATACTGTTTAGAAAACACTTGTGAAGTGGTAACTATCGTTTGCAACACAATACAGCAGTGATTTTCAACCTTTTTCATCTCACGGCAACATTAACTAATTACTAAAATTCTGCAGTACGCCAAAAAATATGTATTTTTTCTGATCTGACAAAGAAATAGGTATAATTTTGATTAATTCACACCCAGTAGCTATTGTTGTGCTGGCTGTGTCATTTTTTTATTTGACAATCAAAGGGAAAAGAGGTCAGTGACCTTGACTAAATAGTCAGGTACTGTACGTTTTAAAAATTCTTGCAGCACACGGGTTGAAAATCGCTGTAACAGAGAAAACAGTTAAGTACATAGGGACCCTCCATCCCAAGCCACTTAGGGCTTTCCACCTCAAGAATACTCACTGCCTCGGAGGGTGGGGCTCCTGGTGGCCAGGGACCAGGCCTTAACCCCTCCTGCCGAAGGGCTTTGTCCTGGGTGAAGTGACCCGCCAGCTTCATGAGCGGGTTGGCACCCCCGCATTCGGCCTCCACCAGCTCCCGCATTGCCATGGTGACCGCCAGCTCTCTGATGGGCAGAGGTTAGGAACTGAGGTCCCATAGTCGAACCCGACACACAACCAACCCATCCCTTATCTCGGGTGGCAGACAGAGGTCTATCCCAGGTTAGCCATTGGCCACTCCCACCCCTGTGCCATTTGCTGTGGCCCCCACCTCTGCCAAGAGTCCAAGAGGAGACGGCTGCCCTCCTGCCGTCCCGCCTAAAAAGGCCACCGCTTTCGGCGTGGGCCTTGCCGCCGGCCTCCACGACAGGCGGCAGGACTGGCAGTGAGCCGTCCCCCCAGAGGGGCCTGAACCCCAGGAGACTACAGGGGAACAATTCCACAACCAGGCTGTATCCGGGCCTCTGCAGGGCAGGGAAGAGTGGGAACGCCGCCAGACCACCGTGCCAGTCCCCCATGGTGCGGCATGCGGCATGCATCCCGGAGTGACCATCCCCTCCCCTAAGGCACCTGAGCCCCTCCCCCAGCCCCGCCAGGCCTGGCCCACACCTCCGGAGCTCCGGACCACCCCATCTCCCCCGCCCCAGGCGCAGCTCCAGCCCCACCCCCGGGACCCGCGAGGACTAGGCTGTGACAAAGAAAGCTCGGGAAGTGTCTTCTGGCCCCCTCGGCCCTCCGCTCACCGTCGCGCGCCGCCGCGTCGTACGACTGCCGGGGCACCTGGTGCTGGCCGGAGGAGGAGAAGAGATGCCGCCGGGAATCAGAGGCGGGCCTCTCGCTTAAAGGAGCCGTGTTCGCAGCGCCACTGTCGCTGCCTCGCGGAAGCTATTTTAAGGGGCGGGGCCTTAAGACTGCGCCGCAGCGTAAGGGGAGGAGCCGTGAGTCTTAAAGGGAAAGAGACTTTAAAGGGGAAGTCTTGGACTGCTCTGGGAGCCCTTACAAAGATCACGGACTCCAGGACTTGTTTGAAGGGAAGCTCAAAGAAGAATGGAGCTAGGAAGGGCTTTCTGAGTTTTGGTGAAAGCCGAGGGCGCGGGATCCTGGGCTCAGTTCATTCTGGCTCTCCCCCAAAGGCACATTTTGTAATGCGGGAGTTGCGAGGGTCCAACTGGGGCCTTCCTCAGCCTTCTAGGCCTGCCCCCTTCCAAGTTGTCCCTAGCGGAACCTGTCACAGTCTCCATGGAGACAGAGGCCCGCCCTCAATGCATCTGCAATCCTGCGTGGAGGGGAAAATAGCACTGGATGATGACAAACTCCGGAGACTAAAATAGGGTACAACGCATCCTGAGACCTCAAGCTGGTAACCTACAGGAAAAGTGCAGTGAGTCACTCCTCTTCGCTCCTTCCTCCCTCACCACTGGTCAAGGTCACCATGGTGGCCTTATTCCCGCTGCTCCAAACTGGGAAAGCACAGATATGATGCAAGAAATGATTTTTAATCACGGATTAAACCTCAGGCCCCACCATCTGCCACAGGATTGGCTCTGTTGTCAAACTTCAAGGTCACTGGGAAACCCTGAAATCTCACCTGACTCCAAGACCAGCGAAGTCCTGATGTCTTGAAGAAGAGCAGGAGGTGCTCAGGGCTGCTGGTAGATCAGCAGGGGTGGGTTAGTGCCAAAAGGACAAAAGTCCCAGTCCAGCCCAGGGTGCAGGAGAGGAGACAGATAGACAGCAGGTGGCAGCTCTGGGCCAGTCTTGTAATCAGGCTTTCCTGCAGATTTCAACGGCGGAGGCGGGAGGAGACCTGATAAACTTACTTCTGGAAAGGTAGAGAAACTGCTCTGATACATTGGGGGAACAGGATGACAGGGCAGACCTGAAGACTGTGCAAAATTTCTCCTTATTCTTACCTTTTTACCTTCTGTCAGAGGTCCTAACTCGATACCCTTTTTCTCCCGGTACAAAAAAAAATCCTCGCATGTTCACTGTTCTGAAGCTACCATTGTGAAGCAAATACCTAGTACCTAACAACCTAAACCATGCCAAGGAAGAAGGGTGCCCTCTGGGAAGTGTATGCTTTTAAAAAGAGGGTCCCTGGGGCAAGCAATGTTTAACTGAAAGTGTGATATGGAAGAATTTCAAAATCAAGGCAACAAGAGAGGACTTTCCAGTAACACTAAAACCACACACATAACCGTCTGCTCTGCTAGGAGATTAGTAACTGATTAGCAATAACTCACTATGTGTGAGCTCTTTGGGGGGATGATAATAATGATAATAGTTGATGTTTACTGAGTGCTTACTAAAATTCAGGCATTGCAATGAACAATTTGTTCGCATTAGTGCTTATAATCTTCCTAATACCCCCATGAAACTAGTATTACTAACCCTACTTTACAGATAAGACACCCAAAAACCACACAGCTAGAAAGTCAAAATTTAATTCAGACATAACTCCAAATACCTATCAATTATACGCTACTGCCTTCCAGTATTAGAGAAGCCTTGCTTATAAACCGTGGAGAACTTTAGTCTCTAGCCATAGAATTCTTTGCATAAACCTGGACCACAAGTCCAAGATGGACTCTGGTACTAAAAAAAAAAAAAAAAAAAAAAAAAAAAATTTAGTTACTCAGGCATTTATCAGGCATTTAATATTTAGTTTACTGAAGTTCTATATTTAAAATCCTAGATTTTGTTAATCCAGGTTCAACTTTAAATTCTGTTTGTAAAAGTGATACTTTTTATTAAATTAAAACAATCATTTTTCCTCATTCTTTGTGGATTTCAGACCTGCAGGTAAGAGTTGTGTGATTGTAGCCAAAGCCCATAGTGGAGACTTAGAAGTAACTAGAGAAAAAAGAGTAATAGAGGACACATTGGTTTCAGCGTCTGCCTATGCCTCTGACTATGAAATTAAACTCCTTTGAGAGGGTGGATTCACCAATCAAGAGGTTCGATGTGGTGTAACTCTCACATCCCATTGGCTAATGTTCAGTCATGGGGCCGTCTTAATAGCAGAGGAAGCTGGAAAATGTAATTTAACTTTAGATTCATGATGAACCGGACCGAGGTTTGGTGAGAAGCTGGTGATCTCTACAACAGTGCACCCCACAGTCACCAGTGTCAGGCTATGCCAGTGACTTTGAAATTAAACTCTATCAAAAGGATTTTCTGTCAAGAGGTTTGTGTAGCTGTTTCAGTCTTCCAGTCTTCAACCTTTCAATCATCAATTGTTCTATCAAGGCCTCTACTGCAGTTTTGAGGGGCCACCTCTCAGCTGTGTCCTGGACCAGAGTTCCCTCATAGTATCTCCACTCTTCCCTGGGCCATGTCTCCTCCTTCTCAGACTTCTTTAGAACTCACCTCTCCGTCTGATCCAAGGACTGGTACAAGCTCCACAAACACTCATCACTGGGAATGTTTTCCATTGTGTGGAAAAGACTATTTCCAGTTACCTGGGTTTAAAGTTAGTATTTAATTTACTAGTTTACAAGTATAAAATCTGGTTTTGCTTATGCTTTACATTCAACTTACGAATACTGCAATTCTATTTATAAATGTACTATTTTTAAAAAATTACTTGCACTTGTTCTTTGATTGATGTTCAACTCAAACAGATTTAAATTCTTAACAATTAATCTCATCTCCAGACTTAGTAAAAGTTCCATAACTGTTTTAGATCGTATTTGTATACTTAATATATTTTATTTTTTTTCCTCATGCACTTCAGTTGCCTGACAAGGTAAACTTAAAATCCTCACATGCAAAATCTTTCTTATAATATAAGCAACTCTTGTAAATCTAATTACTTAATTTACCGTGTTCAGATGTTTTATTTGTCTTAAATGATCTAATAATGTTTATAAGCTTGAGCAGTCTTATACCTTTCAACTAAAAATCATAGCTCTAACATAAGATATTTCAAGTTGAAAATACAAAGCTCAATTTAACTTAAATTCACACAGATTCTTAAACTTACCATCAAAATATTATGATTTACCTCACTGTCTATACTAAATTTTATTCCTCCTCAGGAGAGCAGTTTGACCATCTCAGGAAGACTGGGGTTATTAAGTCAAAAAAATCATTGCTGTGGTACAGTTAGTGGTCAGGCTGAAGAGCAGGACAGGAGAGCCCGGGCCTGTGGGGCCCGTGCTGCCCAGGTAACGCTCACAGAGAACACACAGCATTCTCCTGGTGGACTTAGCTCTACTGGCTGCAAGGTGGGGCTTTCAGCTGGGCCAGTTCGTAATTCACACGTGCAGGGCATCTTTCTCATTCCACCTTATCCCATCTCGGGTAGATGGACTGCTGCTACACCCTGTCCCCTCAGTCTCAGCTACTTTCACCCACCAGTAGTTCCTGCAGTGCTTCTGGATGTTTCTTGTTGTAACCGATTCCCTAGCCCTGTCAATGTTGTCTCTTTTCTAACCCTCTAATTAAGAGTCGTCGGACCCACATAAATCTCCTTTTCCCTTTCATACCTGCCTGGCCTCTGAGACCTCATTTTCCTTCCCGATATGCCTAGCCTGTCTTCAAAGGCCAAAACCCTTTCTTCCGATGAAATCTATCTCTTCCTCCAGCTTAACCAGCCTTTTATTTTTTTCTTCCAATTCCCACTTCTCCTGTTCTAATAGCAAGATGAAATCCTATGATGTTTTTGTTGCTGCTGCTGCTGTTGTTGTTTTTAAGCAGTTGTTCATTCTTTGAGCAAGAATGATTCTTAGACTAAGAATGTTTCAGACATTGGCCTTTTCGATTGCCCTCTTGAGCCTCTGGGTTTGCAGTAAGTTCAATTATTTTTTTTTCTTACAAGAAAATTGTATATTTCCTATATAATAAGGGATTCCCCACTGCTTTTGAACTCTTCGTTGGAAAAAATATACCACCCTTGGTAGCTAAAGCCACAGTCTGGGTCTCCCAAATTCAAAGTCACAGCCAAGGATTGCATAATTAACCAAAGGATTATAAAGGCTACAATTCCAGATCCACCTTGAGATGGTTATAGTCAACTTATGGGAGCTTGTGGAAAAGCCCAGTGATCTGAGATGTTAGCTGCTCTATCCCTCAAGCCCAAGTGCCGCGATCAAGCTCACAAGGACAGTAAGGGGCTGACCAGGCGCAGCACCCTTGGGCCTGCACAAAGCTCACAAAGCTCAGAAATGCAGCTTAGCTCCTTGTAAGGTTGGAGGCTCAGTCTGAAAAGCTAGCTGGAAAACACAGCAGTACAAAAAGTTATTCCATCCACCTGTTAACCTAAAAATAAAAAGCCAAAGTGAGAGGCAACAAGCATTTATTTGAGATCAAAAAGGAAGAGCTATTCGGGAAGTACCATTTCAGGCAGAAACCCAAATAGTGTTCCAATTGGGAAACAAAGGCAAGAGCTATTTTTGAGAAAGGGAAGGGGAACAATGACATTATTAGGAGGAAGGCATTTCTATTGGTGCAGATAAACTTAACATCATGACACTAATTCCAAATGTTTTTAATTTTCAGTCCAGTAGTCATAATATCTGCTGTCTTATTCTCTTGACAGTTGGGTCACTATGTTGCCTTAGCCTCAGTCCAAAGGCTATTTGGCCCTGTTTTAACATTCCAAAGTTCTGAAGAGTAAGACGTGCACAGCAGGCCACCTGGGATGGCAGCTCCGACTCCATTTTAAAATGGCTCTATTTATTTATTTTTTTAATTTCCCTAAATTCTTTTTAAAAAATATTTTATTGATTATGTTATTACAGTTGTCCCATTTCTCCCCCATCATTCCCCTCCACCCTGCACACCCTCTCCCACCCACATTCCCCCCTTTAGTTCATGTCCATGTGTCATAAGTTCTTTAGCATCTACATTTCCCACACTATTCTTGCCCTCCCTGTCTATTTTCTACCCACCGTCTATGCTACTTATTCTCTGTACCTTTTCCCCTCTCTCCTCCTCCCACTCCCCTGTTGATAACCCTCCATATGATCTCTATTTCTGTGTTTCTGTTCCTGTTCTAGCTGTTTGCTTAGTTTGCTTTTGTTTTAGGTGTGGTTGTTAATAACTGTGAGTTTGCTGTCTTTTTACTGTCCTATTTTTGATCTTCTTTTTCTTAGATAAGTCCCTTTAACATTTCATATAATAAGGGCTTGGTAATGATGAACTCTCTTAACTTGACCTTATCTGAGAAGAGCTTTATCTTCCCTTCCATTCTAAATGACAGCTTCGATGGATAGAGCGATCTTGGATGTAGGTCCTTGCCTTTCATGACTTAGAATACTTCTTTCCAGCCCCTTCTTGCCTGTAAGGTCTCTTTTGAGAAATCAGCTGACAGTCTGATGGGAACTCCCTTGTAGGTGACTGTCCCCTTATCCCTTGCTGCTTCTAGAATTCTCTCCTTCATTTGAATCTTGGCTAATGTGCCTTGGTGTGTTCCCCCTTGGGTCCAACTTCTTTGGGACTCTGAGCTTCCTGGACTTCCTGGAAGTCTATTTCCTTTGCCAGGTTGGGGAAGTCCTCCTTTATTATTTGTTCAAATAACTTTTCTACTTGCTCTTCTTCTTCCCCTTGTGGTACCCCTATAATTCGGATGTTGAGATGTTTAAAGATGTCCTGGAGGTTCCCAAGCCTCTCCTCATTTTTTTGAATTCTTCTTTCTTCATTCTTTTCTGTTTGGTTGTTTCTTTCTTCCTTCTGGTCCACTCCATTGATTTGAGTCCCAGTTTTCCTCCCATCTCTATTGGTTCCCTGTGCATTTTCCTTCATTTCACTTATTGTAGCCTTCATTTTTTTCATCTAATTTGTGAGCAAAATCAACCAATTCTGTGAGCATCCTGATCACCAGTGCTTTGCACTGTGCATCTGAGAGGTTGGCTATCTCTTCGTAGCTTAGATAAATTGGCTCTGGGGCTTTGCTCTGTTCTCCCATTTGAGCCATTTTTGGTTTTGGGGGGTTTTTTGTTGTTGTTTTTTTTTGGGGGGGGTCTGGTCACAGCTGTTACGTAGTGAGGGGTGGAGCCTTAGGTGTTCCCCAGGGTGGGGCAGCCCAGTCACAGGGTTGTGACGCTGTACGTGGGGGCGGGGTCCGAGAGGGAACAATGGTGCTTGCTCCTCTCTCTCTCAGATTCCTGTCCCTTCTGCCCCTTCCCCTTTGCCTGGATTATCTGCATGCGAATGTGGGACCACCTGGTCAGCAGGCTGCCTTGCGCAGCCTCACCGGGTCTGCCCGTTGCCACCCCGTGCCTGGGGTCTGCTAGCGGCCGCCTGTGCACCTGGGGTCTGCCAGCTGCTGCCTGTGTGCTGGGGTTGCCAACCTCCACGTTTTCCTGCCTCAACTCCACCCCTCTTACTGGTCTGGATGAGTGGTTGTCCAACTTCCATACAATTTAATTTTCTATCAATTCTGTTTGTTTTCTTGTTTCTAAATCTTTCTTGTCCTTAAGTTTGGTTATGCAAGGAGGCACAGTGTGTCCACCTATGCCTCCATCTTGGCCAGAAGTAAAGTGGCTCTATTTATATTATTTTTCTACACACTAATGCCTTATTTTAAAAGCTTTCGCAGCCAAGATTCTACCCATTTTGAGATATGACCAAAAGACCACCTGTTTGGTGAACTAATCTCTATTTTTGTGCTAACTGCAGTACCAAGTCACCTTTGCCCATCTAGCTCAAAGTCACCCACAGAAGTCACCACCCAAAAGCCTGTGAGCTCTTGTTTGCTAAGACTCTGGCAGCTCCCGTTGCTGAAGCCCCTACCTATTCAAAAAATAACGCTGCATCTGTTTAAAACAGCCTGGCACATACAAAAATAGTCACTCTCTTAGGGGCATTAGCTTCTGTAAGCTGCCAAAGAATTAAAAAATCCAGGTGTGTCGTACTCCAAAGCATGTGTTCAAATCCACCAACCAACCCGTGCTGCCAGAGCTTTGGACGGAAAGAACTTTGGGGATCCTGCCATCCCTAGAACGTCATGCTTTTAAAGACCCCATTTACTGTGGCTAGGGATGGTTTTGTCTCTCTCCCAGTAATTAATGATGATGATAGCTTATGTGCAATATGCTGATTCTGAGTAATTTCAGAAAAAGTTCTTATTTAAGCGTCACTCAATCCTTTAAGGAAGCAATTCTCCTTTTACGTAGTGAAACAAAACTTAAAGAAGCTAAAGGCCAAGAACAAACACTAAGTTGCTGGGATTTGAATAGAGGCAGAGCTGACAGCAAAGCCCACGTCAACCTTGCTCCCCACCACCTCACCTGGCAAGGGGGACCTCCGTACTGTAGGATCTCCTCAAAGCACCAAGATAGCACGTCAAGAGTAGGGGCTTGAGATAGAGGGTCCTTGGCCCTGGGGTCTGTGAGGGGGCTGCTAAACCGTCAGGGGATAAGGTAGCATGAGCAGCTTAAGTCCACCTGGTGCCCTGGGGCTCTGACCAGTTGTCATCTGGAAGATGTATTACCCTCTCTTCACTGTGTCATGCCTTTTGGACTTGACAATCTTCTAGCACCACAGAATGAATGAAGACTACTCTTCCTTCAGGCCTAACTTAAAACTAGAAGTCTTCTCAAATATTGCTTTTGTCCACTAACACCCTCTTTCCCCCCACCCACTCCCCAGAGCCAGCCATACTGCATGCCATGGAGGGGCCGCAGTATAATCCTAATTGCACCTGTTTAAGGGGAAAAGACAGCATCCAGTGGGGAGATGGGAACGGGCTGCCGACCTGAGGTGAGAACTTGGAAAGTTTGGGTCAGGTCTTTGAGACTGGGTATTTGAGCCAGACATTCCCTTATCCTTGTGGATTAGAATCCTCACCCAGACATCTTGGGGCTCCTACTCCTGTTCTGACAAAGCCACCTCTATCACATCCCTGAGTCTCCATCACCCACTGTTGCTAAATTTAAACCCTCATCTGTCCTTTTCCTGGAGGATGTGGGTATTTTAAGGGAGCGACAGCATGGTGCTACAGGAGATGCGGTGACACTAGCGCTGTGCAAATAATCGCGCCAGCCCCTCCTCTCTGTCTGTCAGATGTGCCTGCCCAGCAGGGACTCGGCCAAAGAGTGCTGGGTGAGGAGAGGGCTCCCAGGAGGTGGAGTTGGGGAAACCATACCTGCAGTGCACAAACCCGTCCTCAGACACCCCTCTGAGACATCCCAGGCTCTGAGGGATTCACCAGATCAACAGATACAGTCCAGGGGAGCCCTGAGGTGTAATAAGTCTGGGGGACCTAGGGGACACACTTTGGGGAACAAACAAGGATATCACAATCTGACAGACATATGAGATCTTCCATAGCTCCTAGAACGCTGGGAGCAGAAGTGTCCTTCTTTATCTACCCAACGAAGTCCCCGGAGTCGGGGCTGGTGAGTGGGGAAATGGAGGTTTCCGAATTCTTGCTGATTGATGCATCCACCCAAAGATTGCAGGGTGGAATGGAGACTCCTGAAGTGGGCAGAGCCCTCCTGCATTTACACAAAACCAGTGTGTGTGTGTGTGTGTGCGCGCGCGCACGCACGCACATGCACACACACGCCCACCAACCTCAAGGCACAAGGGTGAGTTTTCAGGTCTCTGGTCTGGTAATAGGAAGAAGGACACACTTTGTTCTTGAACCCGTGGATACCGTATCTGCCCCTACAGCATGGCTTTTCCCAAGGGCATAGCTCTGCATCATGCACCTTTCAGGAAGCTAATTAATTTTCACTGCAGAGAGAGGACTTCAGGGGAAAACAGCCCTCCAGCGTAGAAGAAAAGAATGGAGTCAGGCCAAAGGAGATGTGTTGGCTATTTCAAATTAAATGGAAATAAGTAACTTGGAAATGCTGCCCAAGGGCTGCCACCCTGAGATTTCGCCAGCTTCTGTGAGGGAGGTTACGGAACAGCCTTCCAGGAGATCTTGAACACCAAAATAAAAACCCACTTGGACTCCTGCCTGCTGTCCTTTCTCTGCATGATCAGAGCTGGCATCTTGCCTCACTCCTGATTCCTATTATGTGTGTGGGTGTGTTTGAGAAAGAGAGAGCGGGATTGAGAGGGGCGGGCCAGAAAGCAAGGGCAGTGGTTTGGTGGCACAAAGAGTTCAAGATCTTCTCCAGGCCCCCTGCTCCTACTTACACCCCCACCCCCACGCTACCCATGACCCCTCTATGTGTCTAATTGTCATATAGGGAGACGGCAGTAAACATGCACTGGCGTCTGGGGTGTCAGACATGAGGGACGGGAAAGGTTACACCTGCAAGATATAATCAGTGATCAGTGGCTCTGATTCCGGAGTCTCCCAGAAGCTAATGTAAAATGGTACGTTTCAGAAGAAACCCCATCCCAGAGACCTGGTCCAGAAAGACCACGAGTCCGCTCAGGGTTCAGCAGATGCTAAGAAAGACCACACTGCCATCTGCCATTCCACGCTGCAGATGTACGTACATCAGGCGGGGAACAGAGTTCACGGCAAGCTCTCCCTCTGCCCCACATGCTCCCTAGAGCTGTTGCTTGAAGTGGATAGAGGTGAGTAAGGACCCAACACCTACGTCTCAGCCACAGTGTGGGGGCTCCAAGGACATGCACGGAAATAACGGGATGAACTTGGCTTCAGCTTCTCTACATGGGAAGCTGTTGTCTCTGAGACCAAGGTGGGTGCAGATGAGGAGGGATGGCAAAGGGAAAGAAAATGGGGTGAACATACTGAAATTCAAGACCACAAACTCTCTCTCATACGTCTCTACCCATTGAGCTATCGCTTGAGCCTCTGAGGGACTCAGGCTGAACAGGCAGAGCCGCCTCCCACATGGTATTGCCACAGACATGGAAACAACAGCTTGGCATCCAGGCAGCCCCACCATCGCAGAGGCTGCTGCAGGGCATCTGCTTGCCCACCTCTGTCCCCTAGGCACTGACCTCCCAGGCCAGAGGGCCACCAGAGCAGCTCCCCTCACCCCTTCTACCATAAGTCTGTCAGTGTGAGAACCACACATATCAACTCATTCATTTACAGAGCCCCTACCACATGCCAGACCCTATACAATCTGCTGAGGATACAGTACATCTGGTGATGGAGACAGACATGTACCACAGCGTAGTAGGAATGCTGTGATGGAGGCATAAACGAGGGGCCAGAGCATAGAAGACTTCCTGGAAGAGGCAACATTGGAACTAGGTGTTCAATAATAAGTAGAAGATTGCACACAAAGTAGGACAGAGAAGTAGAATATTTGAGTAGAATATGCACACAAAGGGGAAAGAACATGGTGGGCAGAGGGAACAGTATGTGCAAAGGTGCAGAGGCAAGGAAGAGCAGAGTGAATTTGGAGAAGCGCTAGTGGTTTGTGCAGCCAGAGCCCAGGTGTGCAGGAGTGGTGGCGGAGAGGAGTCAGAGAGATACCAGGCCTGACTCACCTAGGTTAAGGGGCCTCCCAAGGTGTCAGAACTTGACCCCGGCAGTGACAGAGAGATAGGGAAGGCTCTAAGAGGAGAGTGGCATAACCAGAGTTGCACTTTAGAAAGGTCACTCAGACCCAGAGTCGGGCTGGGGTGGAATGAGACACCAGAGGCAAGGAGAACAGGTAGGAGGCAAGTAGGAGGCCCTGGCAACAGACCAGGCTTATATTGAAAAGGTGCTGAGTCAAGAGAACAGCAGCAGTAGGGAAAAGAGAAAGAAAAAGACATACTAAGAGACTTTAAAGGGTAAAAATGACAGGGTTTCATCACCACTTGAATGTGAGGTTAAGAGAGAGGGAGAAATCTAGGCTGACACCCAGGTTTCTGGCTTAGGTACCTGGGCAAAAGGCAATAGGGAGCGTTAAGCAAGAACAGAACAGAATTTGGGCCAAGATTAAGCTTGAGGCGCAAGGTGCTTATGTAGACATACCAGTAGGTAGTTGCAAGTAAGGGTCAGGAAAGAGGTCTGGGTGGTAGAAATACAGGTTGAGGCATCCACACACAGCTGGTAGTTGAAGCCATGGGCAAGGATGGGGTAACCAGCAGAAGTAATACTGGGCACTGGGTAAGGCACAGGATGGGGCCGTAAGCTCCTCCTCCATCCCACCTCGGCTAACAGGACCACCAGAGAATATTACTGATACTTAAACCCCTCGTCCTACAGAAAGGAATTAAGACTCGGACCCCTGGTATTTTCTAGGGCAGGGATAGCACAGGAAGGATGCTCCCACTACAGGTCCCTCTTCTGAAACAACCGCATCTGGTTCCTGCTCCTTACTCCCTAAGGAACGTGTCTCGGAGACCATTCTCTCTTGTTACAAGCAGCAGGGCTGCCTGCCCTTACCTCCTGGACTCCAGGGCTAGAAGCCCGTGTGCTCCAGATGGAATTCCAAGAGATGGAGAGGGACTGACAGTGATCCCACAGAGCCCAGGCCTCTGCGGCCTCCCCTGAACTACCTCCATTTTTCCAGGGAGTGCTGGGGGAAGATGGCATGAGAGCAATCTGACCCTGACTGACTTCCCTGTGGCCTGGCATCCTGTGTGGGCACTCAAGACAGCCAGCCCTGCCCCCCTCGCCTCAGCCCTGTTCAGAGACCCACATGAGCCCTGAGACCCAAGGGCCCACATCCCACACATGCCCACCTGGGATCATGCAGGCAGGAGGCAGCTCGTGGAGCTTTTTTCCTGGCTGTTTTATTTGAAAACCCTCAGGTATGTCCCCTCCCTCACCACACCAATCCCCTACCTCCACCCCAGGACATGACGATGCCACACGCACACACAAGGCTGTGAGCTGCACATGGAACACAGGGGCTGTGCTCACGACAACATGAAAAAATATACATTATATATAGTACACTGGGGCCCCTACTCCCGCTCCCACCCCCACAGCCTAACCATGACCAGGTCATGTAGGAAGGGGCAGGGGCTGTAGGACCGCAGGCAAGGACAGGAGGGGAAAGGGGACAACAAAGGAAGGAAAGTGGGCACGGTGAAGAAGCAGGGGTCCCCAGAGTAAGATGGAGAGGTGGGAGATCAGAAGAAAAGCAGGAAGGCCCCATGGAGGGGGCTGAGGGAGGAAGGCCTCATGGAGAGGAGAGTAGGGAAGGGCAGAGGGTTCCTTCAATCCCACCCTTGGCCATTGTCATTGCCATTGCTACTGACGCCACCCACCCCCCAATCAATATAGAGCCTGGCTGGTGGGGGGAGAGACAGAGACATGGGTGAGCTAGGAGAAGGCTGCTCTGGGGGTTGTGGAAAAGGCAGCCAACATCTTCCACACTGGGGCAATAAGAGCCCAGAGGCATGGGAGGGAGGTGGGCTGGGGACTGGGGAAGGTAGACTCCAGTGGGACCCACTGGACTTTGAGATTAAAGGATGACTCAAGCTCTCTCCCTCTTGGTCTCTCTTCCCTCAGAATGTCCTTCTCTCTTTTCTGGGGGTGTCTCTGTCTCACCAGAGCAAAATTCTTTCTCTTTTTGGGGAAGGGTATGGGCCTTAGTAGCGGTGTGGGGGGGTCTCAATGATGCGTCTCTCGTCGCTGCTGGGCGAGTCGGCTGCCTCTGAGTCACTGCTGTCCTCGTCTTCCTGCTGGCCACCCGCAGGCCCCGCCACACAGGCTTGCCGGTTCTGGTAGGACTGGAGAAGGCAAACGTGGAGAGGAGAGGGGTCAGCAGCCTCTGCACCCCAGAGCCTCTCCTTTGGGGCCATCCTCCCTCAATCTTCTTACTGCCGTCCCAACCCGACCTCCTCCCCGACCCAGACCTTTCTCCTTCCTGCTCACAAGCTCTGCCCAGAGCTTTTTTCCCCAGGGTTTGGCCATCCCTTTAGGGTCTTCACTGTGTATGTTCCAGCTGAATCTCGACCCTTTAGACCTCCCCACTTGCCGGGACCACTCACCTCCATGGGGTTCACGATAATGGTGAGAGCAGAGTCATCCCAGAAGAGGTCCGGGTCCTTTGGGTCACTGGAGGCCCCCGGAGGCCCACCGGCCCCTGAGACACGGCGGTGAAGGGAGTGGATTCTCACCAGGCCCAGGATGACCATGAGCACCAGGAAGCCCACGCACACGACGATGATGAGAGTCGCTGCACTGGGGACCACTGCGGGGAGAGCACGCAGTGAGCAGAGCGTGGCCAGGCCCGCCTAAGGGAACTTGGCACAGAGAGCAGAAGGGAGGGCCCTGGGCAGAGAGTGTCTCTGAGTAAGAGAAGAGAGCATCTACGATGGCCTGGAAGAGCGGACTACCCTGTAGAAGCTGGAAGGAAAATAGAACCGGAAGAACAGGACCAGGAAAGAAGCAGGCAGCGGCCTCACTGCTGCTAAGGCCAAAGAAACAGAGAGACAGAGGGAGGGAAGTGTGCAAAAATGGGGGCAAGGGCAGGGGAAGAAAAGGGCTCCCAGCCCAATGCTGTCAGGAGCACCCCTATTCTCAGCAGGCAGAGAGCAAGGTTTGCCCAGGTCATCCTTTTGGGACCCTGTGGCCTAGGAATGAGGTGCCTGGTGCCCAGTGGGGTAAGGAGAGAGACAACCACATGGGCTTAATGGTGTGGGAGGAGAGAATGTCTAAGGTGGGGGACAGGTCGAAGGGATAAGGAACAGCCCCTTCCCTTACCCACCTAGACTGAGCTCACTCCTATTCGGTGCCGCTTCCCTTCTCCTTACGGACTTGGGGTCCCTGGACCTCTGGGGCTTCTGCCCCTCCCGCTGAGGCATATCCCCCTTCCCTATGGCCCTGTCGCTCATCTGGCCCTGCAGCCTCACTTTGAGGCTCTGTGGGGCATGGACCCTGAAGGGCAGTGACACACCGAAGGGCATGTGGACTCTCACACGGACCCCAGAGCTGATGGCAGAGCAGCAGATGTGCGTGCACAGGCACAAGCCCAGGAAGAACGTTTGGGCACACAGCTGGCCAAAGGTCACCACACCCTGTGCCCGAGCCAGGACTCTGTTGACCCACACAGCTGCCTGCACCAGCCACCTGGCAGCCTGCTCACACAGCAGGATCGATGGGATACGCCTGAGGGTCTCCAGTAAGGCAGAGATGAGCCGTAGGTGCAGTGTCACCCAGCTCCCTGCCAGCTGGGAAAGCCAGGCAACCCCCTGAAGGAAGATGTAAACACCACCACCAAGGGCTGTGAGGGCCACAGAGAGAGCAGCCGCGAGCACAGCTCTGCCCGCCTCCTGCACACACAGAAACAGCCCTCGAGGAAGCAGAAGGAGGCAAAGCAGGAGAGCCCGCAGCCCCAGGGACAGCAGATGCAGGTAGATACCCCAC
This sequence comes from Glossophaga mutica, assembly GCA_039655065.1. NCBI lineage: Eukaryota > Metazoa > Chordata > Mammalia > Chiroptera > Phyllostomidae > Glossophaga > Glossophaga mutica. The sequence goes on along the minus strand of CM077304.1, from coordinate 22,231,225 downwards.
ACACGCATGCCCAGGCCCAGGGCCCTCATGGGCAGCTGGGCCGCTACACCCCACATGGCGCAGAGAAGCTCCCCCAACCACAGAGGCTCCTTGACGCCCAGGCTCTGGGCAGGTCCGTTGCTGAGGGACTATTACATGTATGGATCACACACACATCATGTTCCAAGTTATAGATAATACCTCCCTGTCCTGAATGTACCCACAGCCTCTAAGACTCACATGCCAAGAGACAGAGCAGAGCGCAGAGAAGCACACAGCACGGAAGCCCCACGCACCCTGCGGCGGTCCCCTCCTGCTGGCAGCCACCACACGCACGCCGCCACACGCTCCAGGGCCAACCAGGTGTGTGTGCAGAATGCCCTGCCTGAGCAAGCGCACTAGCCTCACACCTCCCCGAGGCCTCCCCGATGCCTCTTTGCCCAGTTGGTCCCTGTCCTGACCTGACCCATGGCCCACTTGGGGCCACTCTCCAGCTAGAGCTGACTGCCCAGCAGGGCAGTGTTGGGCCTGGCTAGATCAACATTTCTCAACTGCCTGGGGATAAGGGAGAAAGGAAGAAGGAGACAGAGATGACCTTGCTGCCCATCTGCAGAAAATAGAAACTCCCAAGTCTCCAAGTCAGTGAGTAAGATAGGGTGGGGCGGGGGGAGTGACCCTACCAGCAAAAGACCCCTGTAGCTAAGGCCAGGCTCTAAAAGGAGTGGAGACCTTCCCTCAGAGTGGAAGCCACAGCAGGCAAGCGTGCTCTAGGGCACAATGTTAAGTCAAAGTTTCTGGTTTGTGCCTCAACGAAATGCATTTGTCCCTCTGAGCCCCTGGCTTGGAGAAGGAAAATTACAAGTTGATTGCCAGGACTAAGAAATGTCAAAAAGAAAGGGATGGAGGGAGGAAGAAAGGAAAAGAAAGAAAGAATGGCCCTGGCTGGTGTGGCTGGTGTGGACTGAGTGCCAGCCTGTGCACCGCAGGGTCACTGGTTCAGTTCCCAGTCAGGGCACATGCCTGGGTTGCGGGCCAGGTCCCCAGTAGGGAGCACATGTGAGGCAACCACACATTGAATATTCTCTCCCTTTAGTCTTTCTCCCTTCCCTTCTGTCTAAAAATAAATAAATACAATCTTTTTTTTTTAAAGAAAGAACCACAGGAAAGACAAAATGTAGACACACTATCTGGACCAACGAGCAAGGTTAATTCGTTTAAAATGAACCAGAGAGCCAGGGAGATGGGAGGAGTTTTAAATTAGCTACAAACAAAAATCAAGAGTTTAAAAACTAAAATCAACACTTCTTGCTGCATTAGATCTGAGCAGTTACTTCCGATCATGAACAACCTCCACAGTCGACATGAAGAGGTATTTTAGCAAACAGCCCATGTCAACTCCTGGTTTCAGCTGATGCTGAGCACACCGTGGACAGCCCTGTCCGCAGGCCTGTGTGGTGCTGCGTGAAGACCCTCAGGAGAGTGTTCCTTCCCTGGGTCCTACGGCGTCTCCTGAAGTCCTGCTGGACTCCTATCATACGACCTTCACAACTGTTCAGGTTCCCTTTTGCTTCAGCTACAAGGAAGCTCAGAGTCAAAACTCTGATCTGCTCTAGCAACTGCACAGCCCCTCAGAGTATGTAGTGTATGAACTGACTTCATCGCACTCTTCTCTCATCTTGTCCTTTCCTCCGCACTTCCTAATTCATTTCCTACCTTTATCTTATTACACTGTAGGTCTTTCTGCAAAGGCTTGTAAGAAACAAAGTAGAAAAATGGCTCTGAAACTGTGCTGCACACAGGAATCACCTAAGGATCTTTGAAAACCCTGATGCCTGCCTCCCACCCCCGACACGCTGATTTAACTGGTGTGGAGTGTAACCTAGGCACCAGGTGTTTCTACAGCTCCCCAGGTGATTCTGCTGTGCATCAAAATTCTGAGTGACTAGATAAACACTGTCTTCATCATTTTGTCTCACCCTTCTCAGATAACCTCATTCTCCCTACCATATTACCCTAAACCACCCACCCACCCCCAATTTTCAAAGTTTCATTCTCTCATGGCCACACAAAGTCCCTTCTATCCTTCATGGTCCAAGTTCAGACTCTACATGTGCCACAGAACATTCCCTGACTGCCACACTTCACACCGATTTCTGTATTATGATGTACTGAAGAGCTTCCGAGAAACCCACCTCCCATCCCATTGGAGGAAATGGTATCTCTTACCGCTTCTGCATGGCCAGAGGAATCTGAAATTGCAAAGCCATAGTCCCATATACCACCCTTAGGGTTGGGAGGGGTAGAGGAAGGACTGCTTTGAGGTGGCAGATGGGCCAGGTTTTATGAAGTGGATCTCCTGGTAAGCTCAGGAGATGCCAATCACCAGCAACCCCAGGTGAACTATGAACTCTGCACAATACTCAGGCCAGAATAAGGGAAATCATGAAGGCAGGCTACTGCTCTCGATTAGGGTCTCAGAGCCAGCCTGGTTGGCCTGGAACAGGGGATGCGGAGGTGAAACGAGGGCGATGTCTGCATGCCCCGGAGCACCCTGAGGTAGCCAGGCAGATAAGGGTGAGGGGAGGGAGCTCTGGGGCAGTTAGAATGGGGACTCCCTCCCCTGGGACCTCATACCAGGGAAAACAAAGACTGAAAATCTCAACAGGCCCAGCAACAGTGCCAGCCAGCAGCTACCTTGAGCCTAACCTGGGTAGCAGGTACCCAACCCAGAGAAGGCTGAGTGGGCCGATCCCCAGGGAAAGAACTGGAGAAAGAGCTAAGGAATCACAAGAAAAAAAAGAGGCTGGCTCTGAGGGTCTATTTAACAAAAATAGGTTTAGCTGGCTTACATGTCCCTACCAACTAAAGATCCGGTGAAGCTTGTTGGAACTTTTGCAACTTGGTTATGCCTTGTACTCCCTCCTCACCCTACCTATATCCATCTGCTCTGCCATAGTGAGTCACAGTAAAACACAAAAAGGCTTCTGCCGAAGAAAGAAGGGAGCCAGTCCCTTCTTTCTGGAAAAGGAAACAAAGGATAGTGTGGCAGTGGCCACTGCCCAAAGAGAGGAAGTCAGACTGAGTAAAGCCCTGGGAAGCTCTCAGAACGCCCCCAAACTGGGTGCAACTATAAAGTACTGAGGCTAACAGTAGTTTTTTAAAGCACTAAACATAAATGGAGAGGGTATTTGTGTTTGGGGCACTGGTTAGTTGCATATTTTGCATATGGTTGCATATGTTATTTTAGAAATAGTCTTATGACTTTGTAAATAGCACATAATTACATGTGTAACAGCACTGACTTTCCCCCTGAGGATAAGGACTATATCTATCCTAAAATTCTTTTATATCCCTAATAGTACTTTAGGGCAGTGCTAATACATAATAGGTGCTTAATGAACACTTGATAAGGTCCAGGGATAATTTAATGTTGTTGTGGGAGGGCAGCAGGGACAACAAAGGCTTGGCCTACGCCCACACTGCCTTCATGATGCCAAGCCCGGCGCCCCCGCAGTGACACAAGGCTCATGTCCTTCACGGGGAAAGTTAACGATCCAGGGGGATAAAGGGACTGGTACACAGCCGTCAGGTATCACAAGGGAACAGAACCCACTGCACCACGCTGTTCTCCCTGCCCACGGGTAGAGGGGGAGGATGTCTGTGCCCAGCCCAGTACCCTCCACCCACCCACCCCACACAGCCTTACATACTGGAGTTTCGGTGGGAGCTGGCCAAGCTGTGTCCAGCCATCTCAGGAGGTGGCTGGTGACCACGGTGCAGGAACTGCTGGGAGCTGAGCACGTGGCTGGGGTGGGCAACACGGTTCATGCTGTGCAGGACGTTGACCTGGAGAGGGAGGGCTTGGTGGGCATGCACTCCTCTCCAGCTCCACCTCTCTCAAACCATCTCACAACCCCTGCCCCACGGCTGCTGTTTCCCACCCGCCACTGTGTCCTCCCTGCTGCAATTTCCACTCCCACCACCTACGGGTTTCAGTCCACTCCACCCTGGCTCCTCGCCAGAGGCGGGGTAGACGTGGAAGGAAAGAAACTCTCTGAGTACCTCCACGATGAATTCATTGCTAGAGTAACGACCATTCATTTCTGAGCAGGAAAGCCGGAACTTCCTGGCATAGAGGGCAGCTCCAGGGCGCAGCCGGTAGCGAGCCTGCCTCAGGATCTCTTCATACACAGTGATGCTCTCCACCCCTGGAAGAGGAGGAAGCAGCTCAGTGCAGGAGCCAGCGCAGAGGCCCGGGGCAGCACTCCCTCTCTGAGTCCCATCCGCCTAGAGTGGGTTAGACCCACCCTTCAACAGGGGTGGCACCCAAGCTCTCAGAGGAAGAGATGCTCCCTTCCATCCCCCACCTGGCTCTGACTGACTGGTATAGGCTGCATTTCCTGCTCTATCCTTCTCTAATAGCTCTGGGGCTTCTGAGTAAGGATGGAGAGAAGGAAATCAGGAGACTCTGCACATGTGAAGGAGTTGGCAAGCAGCAGAGAAACAGAGAGAGGAGGAAATACAGAGGTCCAGAGGAAGGCTCTTGAAAGGAATGGAAATAGGAGAAAATGGTTAGGCCCATCAGCTCTCATACTCCCTTATGGAGGGTACTTTGGAGAAAAGCAGGCTTCCTTTGGAAGTTCCCAAAGCATTACCACTAGTTAGACAACCTCCTAACCAAAAGCTATCCTGTGTACGCAAGATCAGTGAGATGGAAGACGGACAGGATGGCTGGTATCACACAGCTAGAGGATTAGGAAGCTAGTCAGAGAAGGCTTGGCCACAGGAGGAGTGGAGGTAAGCCAGGCTGCAGGGAGAAGCGGGGAGAAAGGACCATTTGGAGACTAACCCCCAGCAAATCTCCTCTAGGGACAATCTGGAAGCCAAAGGATCTTCCAGGCTGGGAAAGTATAAAGTGTCACATGACCATGTTCCTGGGTCTGGAAGGGGGACCCTCTGGATTTCCCGGTACTTGATCATGGGGAGAAGCACACACAGAAAAAGGTGGCAGGCTCTCAGGCCCCACTGACCAGCAATGGTGAGGTAGGCAGACGTGTTGGTGAGCTCCAGCCCTCGCTGCTGCAAGGACGCCATGTCCAAGAGCAGGCTTTCCCGCTCTGGGTCCAGGTCATCCCCCACCAGAGAAATCTCACAGCCATCCAGGTTGTGCACAATCTCGTCCGACATGCGTGTGTCTGTCACTGGGTTGGAGAGAGTCAGAATCTGGGTCAGAGCTGGAGGCCCATCTAATGGCCACTCTTCCTCCCCTTGCAGGGTAATGACCCTGAGAGCAGTCAGCATCATTGTCAAGAACGCCATTCCCCAACAGTTTCTGTACACCCGTGGGCCTCCTCCTGGCTCTTCTGCCTAATGGGGAGTGGTTCCAGACAAGCAAGTGCAGGATGGAGTTGCTCACTCACAGCCAGCACCAGATTCCTCTCCCTCACTCTGGTTCTGCACAGGGACCCCTTCTCTGGGTGCTATCACTCCCCAGGGCCATCCTTACCTGTGCCCTGCCAGCTCTCATCCTTTTTGGCCTCCACCTGGTGAGAAATGGAGCAAGTGATTTGAAGATCTGGGAACAGAGCAACCCCCTCGGTTCCCTCAAAGTCCACAGCTGGGCGGGCAAAGTGAGCAGTGCCACTCAACAGGATCTGAGGGGCATCGGGCTGGAGGACCACCACGTAGCCCTCCACTTCGGGGATGGAGACACAGGATTCTTCACTGAAGCACCTACAGGAGAAATGGGGAGAGGCAGCTTGTGACCCCCAGACGCCCTCCCTTATAATCTATATTCCGTTTCATCCCTCTGGGCCTCCACCTCTACACAGAGCACCCCATGCAGCGAGGGTGAGGGAGGGAAGGGGGGTAGTGACCCTGCACCACCACCACCAACACACCCCCAGAGTGAAGCTGGAGGGGGGGATTCCATCTCCTGGGAGGACGCCACCGCCGGAAAGCTCAGGGACAGAAGGCAAACCTGACCTAAGGGGGTGATCATCAATGTTGCACCCCAAGATTATGGAACATCTATCAAACTGTCTTTCACAAGCTGAGCTCAAAAAATGTACATACATACATACATAATTCTTTACCCAGGAGGGGTTTTGTAAGTGTATTTATTCCATAGTACAATGTCTGGCAGATAGGTACCCCAAAATATTTAACAACAAAAGGGGGTGGGGACCTATCAAAAGATGTCCTCTTCCTTGATAAGTCTTCCATTCACTCCCTTTTAATACCAGAATAGCACACTCTGGTAGGGGAACTAATCTGACTATCTTAGACCTGCATCCACCTTCCCCGGAAGCCTCACTGATCTTGGTGCCGATACAAACTCTCCCCAAAAAATTCAACCAGGCTGAACCAACCAACAGCACAGCGGCTCAGGAACACACTTCTGGGATCCCCTTTAATCCCATTCTATGTTCACCAATAATAATTCTCACAGTACATGCTGGTTTATAAAGCATTTTACTCATGTTACTTCATTTAACTTTATTTCAATGCTGTAGAGTAGGGATAAGAAAGCAAAGCTTTTAGGTCAAGCAACTTGGCCTCATAAGAAATATGTGTCCTAGTCAAAGCTTAAACCCATTCTTCTCATTCCAAGTCCATGATCTTTCCGCTAAACCACAGCCACCATGTGGGTTTGCACCAACCGAATTTATCTATGAAGAAGTGTCCCCTTGAACACATAGTCTTCAGAAGGGAGTTGCTAATTCAGGGAAGGAGGTATGGTCCACATGCTCGTACTAACTGAACTGATTTTGCCGAGAGGACCATTTGGGGAACCTCAGTGTGCCAGGCCTGACCGCTGGAGCCAAGAGGGAGAAGGGTAGCCTCAGCAGACACGATGAGCTCGGAGCCCCTGCAGCGACCAACGCCCACGGCTTACTGAGCTCCTGCACCCCCAGGAGTGGGGCCGAAGGCGGCCTGCATGGGCATGCAGAGGGGCCCGGATCAGAGCCTCTTGGAAAACAGCCCCACCTGACCCTGGCAGCGCAGGCTCCAACAGACGTTCCCATTTTGATGAGTGATCCAAAGGGGCACAAAGGGGGATAGGAGGCTGGCCCCCACCCCAAGGCACCAACGATCTGGCTGAGAGATTAGATCTGGCATACAAACCTTAAAACAAGGGCAAGCATGGTCACCGTCACGTGAGAGGAACGAAAACCCACGAGAATTCAGAGAGGGAGGGATTTTTTTCTGGCTGTGATGGGAACGGGGCATCTGGCAAGGGAGGGTAGGAACCATCAAGAAAGCAGCAGCGCACGCTGTCCCTCTCAGGAGCACGTCCGCGCCTTTCTCCCCTCTCTCCCCTCTCTCCTTCCCCCACAGGCGTGCATCTCCTAAACTCTAAGGGACGCCCCACGACTTGCAAACAGGAGAGCAATGGGCAGTGGCAGCTCATCCCAGACTAACCCTAGAACCTGTCTCCAAGGCCACTTTTCTTGACTTTTCAGGGAGCCAAAGCAGCCCCGCCTAGGCTCTCTCTCTCCCGTTGCTGCTTCTATCCTAGGCCCTTCCCTGTTTCACTGCCCCCAGGTTTAATAAATGTCCTCTCAAAATCAAAAAAAGAAAAGTAGCAGGTGATCCTGCCTTTCAAGGAAGGAGGACTTCACTTCACAGAAGGTGAGGAGTATACCCAGTGGGGCAGAAAAACGTAAGGCAGGAAAAGCCAAGGCCAGAAGGATGAGGGCTCTGAGTGCAACTTTTCTGCAGTGGGCAAGACAAAGCCATGAATGCCTTCATCATCAGAGATGTGTAAGGATGAAAATTCTCGTTTAAGATCACTACTCTAGCCTCAGGCAGGGGGTGAACTGAAGTTAGACCACTAGAGATGAGTCAACTAGTTAGGAGACTATGCAATAGGCCAGGTGAGAGGGAGTAAGAGCCTGGGCTGGGGTCGTAACAGCAGAAATGGAAAAAGAAGAAACAGATTCCAAACAGCCAGGACAGAGGTGGGATCTGGGTGCCCTGGCAGCTGATGGAGGAAAAAGACAGGGAAGAATCCAAGATGACTCAGAAGCTTCAAGCCAGGATGATTTGCAAGGACAGAGACATCATTACAGAAATAGAGAACTCAGGTGGAAGGGGCTAGTCTAGGCATTGAAGTTCATTATTTCAGCTTTAGCTCCTTTGCGGGGAGGAGGGGTGCCAAAAGAACTAGGTAGAGGTTATGGCAAGCTGGTAAAAATTCAAGATCTATGGGGGGGAAAAAAAGCTAGAGGAAAAGATGAGTTAATGCCACAAGTCAATGGACAAGAAAGATTACAAAGAAGACCCCCAGGGAATTCCTTCACTGACAGAATAGTTGCATAAACCTGGCTTTAAATGGACAGAGGCCCAAGAACTAAAGACTGGAAACTAGGGAGGCCACAGGACTAGGACAGGGACGTGCATCAGAGAAAGGGAAGTGCGGGTAGGTATCTGCCTCTCCCCGTCTCACTCACTCACGTGTGCACATGCACACGCAACCTCTGTATTTTCTCCCCCAACCTCAGGGAAGTATAAGGGCAACACTACCCAACCACATGGAAGCCCTAGAAATGGGGAAATGAGAGTTCTCTCCTTCTCAGCCTCAGAAAGAAAACAAGGCCCCTTTCCTGTACTAAAGGACCAAAGTCAGTTCCCAGCCCCTATCGAAGCGTCTTCCCTGGCCACAAAAGAGGTAGGGGCGTTTCGGATAAGGCCATCAACAAAGAGGACATCTCCTCCTCCCCCGTGGGATGACCCTTGCAGAACTCGACCCTAAGCTAAAAGACAGAGCCCTTCCTTCTGAATTGGTACCTGGCAGACTGAGGGGAATTAAGTCCTTTTTTTTTTTTTTTTTTAATTTATTTATTTTTAGAGAGAAGGGGAGGGAAGGAGAGAGAGCACAACATCAATGTGTGGTTGCCTCTCGTGCGCCCCCTCCTGGGGACCCGGCCTGCAACCCAGGCATATGTGCCAACTGGGAATCTAACCTGTGACCCCTTGGCTCACAGGCTCGCGCTCAATCCACTGAGCTACACCAGCCAGGGAATTAAGCCCTTCTGAACTGGATGACATCTGAACTAGAACACAGCGGGACACATCCTCAGCTCTGATCTGTGTCCACATGACTTCCTTTGCCTGGGGCCATCAGCTCCACACTGTGACCACACCACGGACCAGCAGCCCAGTTCCCAAAAGTCCGTGTCCCGCCGTCCATGCTCTGATTGCAAGGCCTGATGCTCACACCCAGTCACTGTCTAGGGCCCAGAGCCCTCTCTTCACTAAACCCACTCCTCTCGGGATCGGGACTACTCAGAGATATTTATCTTCATACAGTTTATGGAGAAACTGAGGCAGAGTAAGAGAGAAGGGATTCTTCAAGAATACTGACTCCTGCATTCTATAATCTACCCACTAGATGGCAGTATCTCCTAAAAACTACCTCATAAACCATAACAAGGGGTGAAAATTCCTTTATGATAAAAGCAAACATTTGCAGAACAGGCATTCTGCCAGGCATTTAATCTGGATTATATCATTTAGTTATCATAACAATTCCATGAGTTAGATTTTATTGTTATTCCTGCTTTATAACATTTGCTCAATGCAAAGAAGCTAGTAATAGACTCTACGTCAGTTACTATTAAACTTTCATTATCTCTCAATTAATCTGTATTTTTAAACACCAAATATACCTAAACCTTGAAGTAATGTATAATTTTTCTTTTAAACAATTCAAAATCATGCATTTAGAATTCAAAGGTCAGCACATTTTTTCTGTGAAAGGCCAGACAGTAAATATTTCCAGTTTTTTGGCCATACAGTCTCCATCCCAGCTACTCATCCCTGCCATCACAGTGGGAAAGCAGCCATAAACAGTATGTGAAAGGACGGGCATGGCTGTGCTCTAATAAAACTTTATTTACAAAAACAGGCCGCAGGCCAGATTCCACCCAGGGCCATAGGTTGCCAACCCCTGGACTTAGATCATGCAATTTGGACTTGCAAGAACTTGATGAATTGAGATTAAAATAGGTAAAGCAACGAGAACTACTTGCCCAACATCTTCCAGGCAATTAATATTGAGTCAGAATTAACATCAGCTCTCCCAGCTCCCAATCCAGTACCTTCGCTGTCCCACTTTATATACCAGCATAGAGGCATGGAGAACATTATAACCCCCAAACCCTGAAGTGTGGCTCAGTGAAAAGAGTAATGAATCAGTTGTTGGGAAATCAGTCTACCAGGCTGGGCAGGTCACGTGTCCTCTCTGGGGACCCAATCCCCCCATCCTTTACGGGAGGGAGGTGTGCCCAGCCGAAGGTGGCATTCTGACAGCCAGGGAGTTCAAACAGTATGGCTCTGCTCTGTGATTCGCCCGCCCCACCCCACACTCACTTGACGGCAGTGGTGAGGCGCAGGGGCCTGACGCCAGGTGTGGCAAAGCGCAGAGTGTTCATGTAAGCCACATGCTGCAGGGCATGATTGAAGGTCTCCACATCGTCCCCCTCCAGGGTGAGCAGGGACTGCGAGGGGTTCACGTGGACCTGGGCCCCAGACACAGACACAGCTGAGAGCAGGCCCAGGAGGCAGGAGAAGAAGGGAGCAGAGGCAGAGGGGTGGGACAAGGGCAGGGGGCACGGGGCATGCCCGGAAGGAGAGGGCTGGAGGAGGGGCTATACCTTCATGCCTTTGCCCAGGCTCTCGAAATCCCTATAGTCCAGCCCCTCCCGACATGCATAGAGGCACTCGATGACCTCACGGCTCTCCAGGCGGCCTGAGCGCACGCTGAAACCAGCCAGGTAGCCGTGGAAGTAGTGGTGGATCTGCAAGGGGTCTCCTAGGGCAGGAACACAGGGGCGGACAGGAGGTGAGAACAAAGTAGGAATAGAACAAGGAAAGGGACTGAGAGAAAGGGAAAGAGAGAAAGAACAGAAGGCTTGAGAAAGAAAACGAAAAGGAGAAACAGGGAAACTAAGAGAAGGAAAGAAGAAAGAGAGAAGTGAGACCAAGTGAGAGATTGCAGAAAGCAAAGAGAAGACAGAATAAAACCAGTGGAGAAGGGTGAAAAACAGAAGCAACAGAAATGAGGCAAGTTTCCCAAACAGGGAGAAAGGGAAAGCCAGACCAAGGGAGGAAAGAGAAACACAACGAGGAAAAGGAGGAGACTGCAAGAGAGGGTGTCTTCAGCGGCATGCAAGGGGACTGGGGTGAACGTGTGTGAGCTTCCCGGAGGCCCAGATCCCCCCTGCTGTGTGGCTGCCTCCCACCTCCTGCATTCCAGCAAGAGGACCCCTCCGCTTCATTCCGAAGGCAGGAAGGGACACCCAGAATCCAGCCAAGCTCCATTTGGCCTTAACTCATCAAGGAAACCCTGCCCTGCTGTAGTCCTCAGAGGCTCGGCCCTCTGGGGGCATGGGAAGCAGTAAATAACAAGGCTGGACAGGATTTGGTGCGGAAAAGGCAGCGCAGAAAACAGAAAGTTAAGGCGAGAGCTCTCTCGTTTCCAGTGCTTCCACACCGAGTACCTTGTGCGGTGTCCGTACTATTGTCTCCTCCCTTTTCCTTCTCCTTGTTCTTCTCCTCTGGAGGGGAAACAAAAACAGAGGCAGTGAGCTCAAGGTTTTGGGAACAGATTGCGAGAGAGGAAGAAGAGGTCATCCCCACTCTGACCTGCCCTTGTAGGACTTGCAACCTCTCGGGAGAGTCCCAGCCCTTCTTTGCATATCTCAATCTCTCAGGCCTCGGGTGTAGACAAACCCCTACATATACTGCTGCGGAAATACAAGGGCTCTGGTAAGACACCCACACTTCCAGAAGGAAGCGAAAAGGAAAGAAGTAGCTTAAAAGCTGGAAGATCGATGACTCTCTGAGGGGTCACTGGCCTCCAAGGGCGGAAAGGGCTGTGGGAATCATCGTCACTGGGATGGAACGAAGCGGAAATGGGTCGAAGTGACAGAAGGATTCTGGTGACGCCTGAGAAGGAAACCCATCCCGGTCACAGGCGATGACCAGTTGAACAGGTGGGAGGTACAGAGGGGCATAGTGTCCAGCAGAGATCTCCCCTGAGTCTCCCTGCCCATCTGCACGGAGCTGCGTGAAGTCAGCTGCCCTTGCTCCTTCGCTCTTCCTAAGTCACCGGAAACTCTGACCTTTAGCATCTTCACCGAGCAGCTCAGGGACTTACCAGTCCAGCAGGCCCCGATCATGAGAGCAGGTTCCCTTCGGGGTGGGTGGATGAGACCATTGTCATGGATGAGGGCAGGGTCAAAGGAGATGCCATCAGCGTAGAGCGTGACTGTGGGGAACTCCAGGTTCAAAGCATAGTGGTGCCACTCATCATCACAGACCTGGGGGAAGGGTGGAGGCAAGAACCCCCAGTTACTTCACCTTCGGGGAATTAACCCACGGCACTGCCCCTTCTCCTAGGAATCAAGGGACAGTCCCTCAAATTCCTAGTTCTATCATCAGGGCTTACCAGCGAATTGTTGCCTACCCAGCTCTACAAATAACGTCCTTGCACAAAATCTATCAGATAACTAACCTTCTATCTAACATTTCACTCTTCAGGTAAATCTTTAAAACTATAAGCATTTCTAAGAGAAGTAACACACTATTTTGTAAATTAATTTTTCCCAAAATAATTCATGCTTGGAACATGCTGAGCTCTTTCCTACCTCAGGGCCTTTGCATCTGATTTCCCCTCTGCCTAAAACACCTTCTCCTCACAGCCATTTCCCATCTTACAGGGCTGAGCTCACATTTCCCCTCAGTCAGGCCTTCCCTGAACATCCAGTATAAGGTGAGTTTCCCAGTCTTTGCCTTCCCCATCCTCTGCCTCAGTGCCTTACTTGTTCTTTCAGAGCACTCATCACAATTTATCATTTTTATATGGCTGCTTACTTTCTAAAAATCTATCTCCAACTAAAATTTAAGTTTAATGAAGGCAAAGATTTTGTTCCAGCTTATACTCCATTGTATCTCCAGAACCTACCAGAATGATAGGGATGTAATTTATACTTAACAAATATTTCTTGAGTAAATAAGGGTAAGTAAAAGAAAAATAGAGGGAGTAATGTTACCAATATTAGCAACAAAGGGAAAGACCAAAAAGTAGCAAATGGTAGACTCTCTTTAAAAGAGTGCCACAAAAAGCAGAAGCTTTTGTAGATGGTCCTCAATTATCCAGTTTGTGGATTTTCTAGACTCTTTGTTTCCCTTTCTCTTCCACTTCCTGCTTTTTTTCAGCCATTTGCTTTATCAGCCATTCCACCAGGGATTTCAAGAAAAATATGAGATGGAAACCCATTAGCCCCCACTCGCCCTTGTGGTTAGCTTAGAGAATGCAACTATTGGCCCAAGAGAGGATTTTACTTTTTTTTTTTTTTTTTGGTCCATTTTTATTTATCCCTCATAATCACAGATAATAATGATGAGAATTAACATGTATAGAGCCCTTTTCAGTCTACAGTCATGCATAGAATAATGACATTTAAGTCAACAACCAACCATATACACGGTGGTGGTCCCATGAGACTAAAATGGACCCGAAAAATTCCTGTCACCTAGTGACATCATGGCTGCCATACTGTCACAGGGCAACACATTACTCACATTTGTGGTGACACTGGTGCAAACAAAACCACTGCACCGCCAGTCATGTACAAGCAGAGAACATACAATCACATACAGTACATAATACTTGATCATGATAATAAATAACTGTGTTACCGGTTTGTGTATTTACTACACCATACTTTTTATCATTATTTCAGACTGCACTCTTTCTACCTATAAAAAATGTTTGCTATAAAAAAGTGAGAACTGTTACGCCCGCAGCAGCCTCACCCTCTCGTGGGTACCACGTGTCTTGACTGCGCCCTTTTCTCTTGTGCCTGATGTCCCCTCCTGTGGTTCTGCTCACAAGGTGGTGTACAGGCTGTGGCCAGGGAGCAAGGGGCTGTCCCGCACGGCCTCGGTGTGCAGCAGGCCGTGCCACCTGGGTTTGTGTAAGTGCGCCCTGCGGTGTTCGCACGATGGTGAAATGGCCTAACAACGCATTTCTCAGAACATCCCTGTCATTAAGTGGGATGACCATCTAAAGATGACATCAATTAATTCTACAACAACCCTGGCATATAGAATTCTTATCATCCCCATTTAATAGGTAAGTTAACTGAAGTGTAAACATATTAACCAAGTTTTCACGGCTAGTAAGTTCCCCTGGTGGGATTCGAACCCACTCTGTGTACCTGAGAATTACTTATTTTCTCAATTACAACATGCTGACTGCTTGAGAGTCACAGGAAGGTACAGTTAAGGTTCTAGATCAGAAAGAGATGAGATAAAACAAGGAGGTGGGTTAGATGGTGGGTTAGGTTTGATATGAGTAGTAATTTGTTCCCTATTTCCTTTTAATCCAGGAGTGCTTTCTGCAGGAGAGAAGCCTTGGAAATAGACAACGAGAGAACCTGGGGGTATAATGGTGAGGAAAGGAAGCGGAGAATGAAAGAGGGGGCAGAGTGCAACGCAAAACTTCCAACCCCTGCCCTAGGACCCTCCTCCCCGCAAGTAAGTTACATCCACCCACCCATCTTTCTGCCATCGGCCTCACCTGCTCCAGCTTCCAGAGGAATTTGACTGGGCGGGCGCTCTCAAGCAGAGGCCAGTAGAGGAAGGCAATTCTGCAGCCATGGACCGTTAGTGAGTAGTGAGAGAAGCCGTCCTCTGAGGGAAGAGGATGGGGATGGGGGTCAAACACAGGGGCAAGAACAGGTTCAAATCACCAGGAGGGAGAGCATGCCGGGGTTCTCTTTGTCCTCTCATGAACTCTCTCCTGCATCCACTAGTCTTCTCCCTCCATCACGCACACGTGCGCGCACACTTCAGTTCAGGTGATAAAACTAGAGCTTCTCTGGCACTCTGATTGGCTGAGAGGGGCACCAGCCAGCCTGCCCCCACCCCAGATCATTACTGGTCCTTTGGCTAATACAAACAACGCTGGTAACAATCCTTTCCAGGTTAAGAGAAATGACCTCAGAGAAGTGGCAGAAACGAAAGAGCAGATCAAGCCAAGCCCCTACCCACCCACCCCTCCCCTAAAGGATCTGTCACTGTGTACTTAGTGAAGGAGCCAACTAGCCCTCATAAAACAAAAATGAGGTGAAGGTGGAAGCGAAACAATGGGGCACACCACTCCCCAGGCTTTCCCATCACCGTGGAAGGGCTTTAATGGGAGTAAATTCAGGGGGCAGTCTACTGGTGGGAGGCAGGGGGCTGGGCAACTGCAAGTGAGAAGGGCAGTGAGCGGTCCCTCCGCACTCCGAGAGACGTAAGGTCTCGCCTTGTGCTGGGAGTGAATCATAGAATTTCAGGGAGTATCAAACCTGGCACTGCCACCTTACAGGTGAAGGGAGAGGAAGTGGCCCGTTCACAGCCACAGCCTCGACAGGGGCAGAGGCAGGACAAGAGGCCGCTCTCTCCCCACTCTCAGAGCAGTGCCCTGAGGAAGGCTCACCATTCTGCACAGTGTTACACACAATGGTCTCCTCTTCCTTCTTGCCCTTGTTGGGAGTTACACCATGCTTCATCCAGAAGGACAAGGTGAAGTGGTCACTGAGGCCATCCTGGGGCCCAGAGCCCAGCCCAGCTGCACCACCCAGGGGCACCTGCACAGCTTGAGTGCCGTTGAACCAGTAGATAAGGCTGCTGTCCTGGCTGTAGTGCACTGAGAGTCCCGCTGTCCAGTTGGCATTGGGGCCAGGCATGGGCAACAGATCCACCTCCCCAGTGGCAGCACCTGCAGGAACCCCAGAGGGCACATGTGTCAGAGCTGAGTGGCAGCAGATGGGCAAGTGGGAGGCTGGCAGGGAAAATCTACAGTTCCTCTCACCACCGCTTCTGGCCTCTCAAAGACAGAGAGGGATGGACCTCTCTCTTAGGACTACCTCTCCCTGAGAGTCCTCCAACTCTCGTCTTTCCCTATCATTGTTCCACAGTGTACCTGGTGACGGTCTTATGCTGTAATTATGTAATTATATGCCAATAATATATTTATCTGCTTTTTAGGCCACAAGGGCTAACTACATGCCACAACCCCTGTGAATATATATACCTGTAGATGGGCAAAAGAAGATATAAGGCAGGTTCTTAAGAAAGAGGCAGAGAAGGGTCATGTAAAGGCTGGGGGGAAGGGACAGGTCTGGGGGCTCAGGGGGTGCACACCTACCGCAGAGTTTCCGCAGTGCCCGCTCCGAGTAGTTGTCTCGGTCGCAGCCCTTGGCCACATGGCTGGTCTGCAGCTCTATGGTGGCCTGAATATTCCAGAGAGGTTCATCACAGGTCTCCAGGCGGATACCAGGGAACAAAGCCAAGCTCCCCGCACCTGGTGCATATTCAATCCTTTTGTTCCAGCCTGCACAGGCAAGAGGGAGAGGGCAGTGGAGACACAGAAAAGTAAGGCAACCCGTCCTCTCTGTCTATTCTGCTCTTGCCATTCCACAGACAGCCTCGGGCTCCCACAAAAACGGCCATCCAGGGTAGACGGCTATGAGACTGCACCCAAACATCCCTCCCCTGACTCCTAGCCCAGCCTCCAACACTGTCAGTAGATGAGTCACAGAGCAGGGCTCCTCACCTTGCCAGCTGGGTTTACAGGTGGGCTTCACCTGGATCTCCACCTGAGCATCATCTGCCGCCCGCTTCTTCCCGCAGTCATAAGCTGTCACCGTAAACTTGTAGAGCTTCTCACCGCTGTACTGCAGCTTCTCTGTGTTCTCGATGTTCCCTGGGGTGGGGGTGGGGAGGACAGAGAAGGTCAGGAGCACTAGAGAAAGCCTAGGGAGAATGGGGGAGGGGGTGCTCTTGAGCTAATTAGGCAGCAGGAAGCTGGAAAGAAGGTATCTGGGGGAAAAGGCTTCACATCTGGGAAAGAGGGTGTGGAATGAGAATCTGAAGGGCAGACAAGTGGACCCCTCAGCCCTGCGTTGTCCTGAGGGGTGTGGGCACACAAGGTGGGCAGGGGCCAGACTTACCGTCATTGTCGATGAGGAAGGGGGTGTTGGGTGTAAGGATCTCGTAGTAGCAGATCTGGCTGTACTGGGGGGAGCAGTCACCATCAATAGCTTCCACCCGCAGGATGCGGTCATACAACTTCCCCTCCGTCACCGCAGCCCGGTACAGCCGCTCCACAAACACAGGGGCAAACTCGTTCACGTCATTGACCCGCACGTGCACGGTCGCCCTGCGCACGCACGACAGAGCAGGAGGAGGGGAAAGGACAAGTCAGCTAGCCTCATCCTAGGGACTCCGGAGAGGCAGAAATCCAGACAGGGAATCGGAGCAGGAGGGAGGCAGTCTGTCCCTGAGCCTGTCCCTCAGTCTGTTCCTGATTCCAATCCCCACTCCCCAGGGCACCAGGCACCTCAAAGGAGAGGGCCCTCAAGGGAACTGTGCTAAGGATAGGATATCTGCTGGGAGGGGTAAGAACGACCCCAGGTGACACCAGCACTGACTTTGATGGCTTCTGTACAGAATGCTATAGGCTGGGGCTGCCAAGGTGAGGGGTAAGACAGGATTGTGTGTCCAATTCATTCCTTCACAATAGTCAGATCCAATGCCATAATTGAGCAAGATACAGAGTAAAAGCCAAGTTAAAAACCACCCATAGGCCCTGCCTGGTCTGGCTCAGTGGATTGAGCACTAGCCTACAAACCGAAAGGTCACCAGTTCAATTCCCAGTCAGGGCACATTCCTGGATTCAGGCCAGTTGGAGGGCGTGTGAGAGGCAACCAATCGATACATCTCTCACATATTGATGTTTCTCTCCCTCTCTTTCTCTGTCCCTTCCCCTCTCTCTAAAAGTAAATAAATAAAATCTTAAAAAAAAAAGAAAACCATGGGAAAGGAAGAGACTTTTGTTTAAAAGCCATAAACCATCGGACACAAGTGGTACCCAGAAGACGAGCGCTGCCTTCTGCGAACACACGCACAGTGTGCTTGTCAGCTGCAGGCCCTCCCTGCTCAGGGCAGGCAAAGCTGGGGCTGAGCCCTCTGTGCTGAGCCCTGCTCCTAGCCAGGATCCAGGCACCCAGGGCCCAGAGGCACAGGTCCTGTCTCCAAATGGGAAACGGAGTCACAAAGAGCAGTTGCAGTTTATCTCCAGAGCTTCTTAGTGGCCCAGGAATCCTGACTGCCAAGCTTCGCCCATTCTCAAATGGGAAGTTAGCTGGGAACAGACGGAGGAGTCCCAGGTCCCAGGCTCCTTCATGCTGTAGCCAGCCACTGCCCACCCCCACCCAGAGCACTGAGTATGTTGTAATGGTGCGAGTGTGGTGCACGCTGCAGGTAGACTGGTGGGGCAGCAGGGAGGAACCTGGATGTGCGCTGAGTGTGCTCCTCCCCTTCCTCTTTGTTCTCTTCCTCATCATAACTCCCATGTATTAAGCCCTTTACCATATGTCAGGCACTGTAGTGCATGCTTTTTACACAAACCAGCTCCCTTTGCTTCACAGCAACCTAACAAAGTAGGCGTCATCATTGCCCCCATTTTACAGATAAAGAAAAGCAGATCCAGAAAGGCTGAGTAAGTTGCCCGAGGCCATAGGAGGCAGAGCCAGGATTAGATCCCACTAAATTCTACTGTATATTTCTGTCTGTCTGCTGTCCCTAAACCCCGTAAACAGAGAGAGGAGGGGTAGATATCCAGTGACTGCACAGACAGGGGATGCTGAGGGGCTTGGAAGGAGGGAGGAGGCCCTGCAGCAGGGTGCAGGGGACAAGGGCTTCCTCACTTGTGGGACTTCTTGGTGTTAGCTCCATCAGGGCCCTCGCCACAGTCATAGGCCTGGATGGTGAAGGTATGCTCCTTCTGGGCCTCGCAGTCCACTGGCTCCTTGGCCCGGATCAGCCCTTCTCCTGTTGCCTTGTCCAGAATCACAGCTTCAAAGGGCACCCCAGACCCATGGAGCCGGAAGCCACAGATCTCACCTGGCCGAGGGGGTAGGGAAGGATAAGGCTCCCGCATCATCTCCAGCAACTCCTTCCAGCCTCAGCCTCCCTGCCTTGGGTTCCCACTTCACTTCTCCTCCCAAACTCCTGCCCCTTATTTGTGCATGTGAAAGCATAGTTAGCAAGCCTACAGCTCCAGCACTAGCTTTCCTGAGCAACAAGCTCTCAAAGGTACCAGGTCTGAGATCTGGCAAAATCTGGATGCGTTTAACCCCTGCCCGCCCAAGTGCTCTCTGGCTACCTCTATACAACCACCAGCTTCAAGGTAGCCCTTTTGGCTCCTTGAGCCTACTTTATCTTCCACTTTCCAAGGCCTCTTCCTCACTTCCTTATTGCTCTCCCTCCCAGGACATCCCCTCTCCTCCCCTGCTCTCTGCCCTCCCAACCACTTCTCCCTGTCCTACCCATCTTTCCATCCACCAACCCCAGTCACCTGCATAGCGCAGGGGGGCGTCCTTGTCCAAGGCGAAGAGTGGTGGGTTCAGCAGGACTGTGTTGTCGTTCTCCATGACGATGCCCTGGTATTCTGCCTCGATCCATGGCTTGTGCTTGTTGGCTGATGCCCCAGGGAGAGGAAAGGAAGAACCTGTGAGTTGGCCCTCCACTCCCACACAACCCTCATTGACTTAGACAAACTCACACTCCAGTATCGCCTCTTTCCACACCCTGCAGAGGCACCTGCAGTGGAAAAAAATGAGGGCAAAAAATCAGCTCTTAAAGCTGTCAGAGGGGCTCAGAGAGGTCGCAGCCCTCTTCTATGGCAAGATAGAAAGTTTCCATGCCCTGGAGAGAGGGGTCTCCTATCTCCCTTGGGAAACATGGTCAGAGAGTGGAAAACTTTCTTTAGGGACCTCAAGTGCTACAGACTGGAGATAAGGGATTCAGGAAACAATGGTGGGCTATCAGAAGGCCCTGGGAGAGGTGAGGGATAGATTAAGGGAAGAGGTGAAATTAGGAAAAGAAGATCTAGAAGTTTCCTGAGATTCTGACTGTTTATCCTCTCCACCCCCACCCCCACCCCATTTCAATCCTGATCCCTTCACTCTGCAGTTCTCCCAGCCAAGCCCCAACCTCAGGCCATTCTCCCAGAGGGAGGAGGAGGAAAGAGAGAAGAGAAAATATATAGGACAGAGGGAGGGGGACAGAGAGGGACAGGGAGAGAGCAGAGGAATCGATGTCAAATAACTGGACCCAGCAGAGCCATCATCCTAAGGGATTATCGAGTTGGCCTAGAAACACGACAGATCTCCCCGCTTCTCAGCCCCACAGGCAAGGGAACACACTCATAACCAACGCGTCTCTACGTCCTCCCGCCAAGTCCCCCAAACCCACGCTCCCTGAACCCCTCTGTTTATACAGACTCATAACTTAGTTCCAGTTCTCACCTACCCCATCCTACTTCCCTTCAACCACCAGCCAATTCTGGATGGATATGGAACACACTCAGCCTCCAGATCTCCCCATCTGCTACCAGACTTAGCTCACCTGTGCCTCCTGCCAGGACCAATATCCCCCTAGCCTGGTAAGAGGCTAAAGGAAGGCACAGCATGTTCCCTTCCCTTACCACATCACCTCCCAGCCACGATCTCCGCTGCCTGTTCTATATAGTCCTATCACGGCGACCCTCAGGCTCCCAAGGCACATTCATGAGGGCCCATCGGCGGGACATGGGCAGACGAAGACATCATCCAAAAGGACGTCACCAAAGGAAACTCATCCCCAGAATGCCATGGTGAGCAAGAAATCCTGATTTCCGCTTTTTCCTCCAACTCCACCCCAAAAAAGACTTATGGTATCTGAAAGTCTGCCCTTCTCTTGCTGATGACCGACCGCCAACACCCCCTTCTCCAGTGGCAGGGGAGAAAGCCACAAGATGGTGCTCGGAAGGCAGCACGGGAAGTGGCAGGAGGCTATAACGCCAGGCTGAGGTCGGAGACTGAGGATGCAGGGGAGGCGCACAGCATGGCCAGCGCTGGGCTGGGCACCCTCGCCACCGCTCGCCCCTGACCCTGCTCTCCTCCTCTTGGCCACCAACTCCCTCCTTGTGTCCACCTCCTTTCACCCACTCCTGGCTCCCTGTCTTTCCCTTCTTTGACTCCCTCTCTCATTTTTCTCATCCAGTCTTCCTGATTTCCCTTTCATTCCTCTCTCTTTTTTCTGCCTCCACTTTTACCCTTTTCCAACCCCTTCTTGGCCCCCTCCCATACCTCATCTCCCTTCTTCTTCTCAGCTTTCCTTCTCGCCACTCATTTGGCTCCCCCCACAGACCCACTTCTGCCCTTTCCTGCCTTTCTTCACCTACGTGAGCCCTCTCCCCCCACCCCTCCCTCCCTCCCTCTGGGTCCCTCTGTCAGCCTCACCCAGCTGAATTTCTCTGCTGTCTGCCAGAGAGGGCAGCTCTGGTAACCCACAGCCCAGCTGCACGCAGGCAGCAGGGTATGGATGCAGAGGAACACGCCAAAACATACGTGCCCCGAATTGCTGAGCTGCAGGGCAGAGTTTCTCCCCAGGATGGGATGGAGATGAACCAGATGGATCTGCCACACACTCTTAGTGCAGGCGCACCTCAGGGAAAATGGAGAACCACCCAGAGATGTACATCGCCCCTCAGGGCAAGTCCTTCTGAGACCTGAGGTATCTTCAACAGAGAGAATTTGGGAGAGGGGGTGAGGGAAACCCCAGCACGGGAATAGGAACCAAATGGAAGCAGAAGCAGCACATGGGTAGAGATGGACCAGACGGGAAGATGTGGCAAAGGGATTGTGAAGGAAGGGAGAAGGTACAGGTCTGAGAAAATGGATGGGAAGGGGGATGGTGGGAAGAACGACACCTGTCATGTGCCAGAGAGCCTCAATGGCTCCTGCCCACCCCGACCCCACTTCGTTCTGCCTGATACCCCTCTCTTAGTGCCCCCACCTCCCACTGCACTCACCTTTGTTACAGGAGCTGAAGGGAAGTAGGGAGGCCAGCAAGAGGGGCAGCAGCAGGAGGGTCATGGTATGGTGTGGTGTAGGGCAGGGCAGGGTCAGGCGATTACTCTCCCCGGGGAGCCTCCAGCCCCCTTACTGCACCTTGGGGGAGGGATGCAGGGAGGGGAGGGAAGACAGCAGGCAGCAGGGCAGAGACGGAAAGGAGCCTGCCACCCACGCTAGCCCATAGAGCAGACCTGGGCAGACCCCAACCTGGGTGGCTGCGGTGGGGGACTTGCAGTGGCTTCTCTTTCGCTCTCCAGCCCCGCGTCCTAGCTCTCTCTCTCATTCCCACCCCATCCCCTCTACTGCAGGATGACGTAAGCACAGCCAGACGAAGATTGATGGGGCCACAGGCCAATCGGTTGACTGGGAGGGCCAGGTGCTGCAAGGAGGGAGAAAACCAATGCGCGGGGGAGCTGGGGCGGGAGAATGGGTTCTGGCTCTTTCCCGGGATTGCAATTTGCGGGAGCAAGGAAACTGCGGGGGCTGGGGAGGAAGCTGGAAAGCCGTGGAGGGGGTGGGAAGTAAGACGGACACTGGGGGAATGAGAAGCTAAAAGCCCCGGGGGTGGGGAAGGGAGACGTCACTGGAGACCTGAGGGAGGCGAGGCGAAGCAGGATCCACGTCACCCCACCCCCAACTCTGCATTAACCTCTTTACACATCCCATTCCATCAGCAAGTCCCTGCTGCGTGCCTCCTGGGAACCGTCAAGTAAAACCCACAGTCTAAACCGGAAAGATCCTAGCCTTTAAGTTTCCAGCCCCAACCAGGTCTCGCTGAGGAAACCGTGGGATAGTGAGCAGGGCGGTGGGACTGGAGAAAAAGTGCAGTATGTGTGCCGCGCGTGCACACACACACACACCTGTCGAGGCAGTTCACCACCGGGTGTACTTTTGCCCACTGCCTACCCTCCCTGTCTCCTTCTTCCCGAATTTCCCACCGTAAACCCGGATAAATCAGCCCAGTTGATTCTAAGCCAGAGAACTTGGTAGGTTTGAGATGTGGGGAGAGTTGGGGGCGGGGCACTGAACAATTTAGACTCACCTCCCCCCACTACGGGAATACAGTTAAGCGTGGGCTGTCCAAGGGTTGGGGCCTGGGGAGAAGGAAACACCTGGGTCCCAGCCAAAGAATGCAAAATTCTCCAGGAAGAATAACCAACCAAACTCCTCCTTCACCTTCGGCGCTGGACTTAGAACTCAACACCTCATCAGGCTGCCGACGGCCCCCTCTGTGCTTGGGAAGAGCAGTGTCTCCGCCTCCTTCCTAACGGCCTCGGCCTCGTAGGACGGAATGCAGCTCCGAGAAGCTGTCTGGAGGAGTTGTGGGGGGCAGCGCTATCGGATTTCTTCACTTTGGCTCTCAGCCAGTTGGCTGTCCTCCTTCTTCCCCCACCTTCTACCCTCATATTTGTGGGGCACCCTGACTCAGTCCCAGGATCTCAGGATATTGTTAGAACTCATCCCCGGGTGAGCCTGGAAGAACTCACACTCCTCGCAGCAAGACCAGCCCCCTCCCAGGGGGCACCACCTCCCCAGGGCTCTGGAATGGCTCCCGAGCTTTCCAGAAATGGGCTGGAAGCCAAGCTGACCTTTGGAAAGGCTCAAGTCTCGGAT
Organism: Glossophaga mutica; assembly: GCA_039655065.1. Lineage (NCBI taxonomy): Eukaryota > Metazoa > Chordata > Mammalia > Chiroptera > Phyllostomidae > Glossophaga > Glossophaga mutica. Next base: position 22,207,670 of record CM077304.1, on the reverse strand, counting down.
GACTGACGGCCCTGAATCCTGCTCCAGGTTCCTTCCTCGGGAAGAGCCAAGGTCAAGCGCAACCTTGCCAAGTCCCTGCCCCTCCCTCAGGCAGCAGACACCAGCCCAAACTCATCATGAGGGGAGGGAGGGAGTTTGGTAGGAGCTCTTATTGCAACAGGGCCGCAGCTGTATAAAAACCCTGGTCAGCACAGACCTTTACACAAGCCCGGTTCCGTGTGTGGAGGCCTGCCTGGAGTCCCTCAGCGCCACCTGCCGGGCAACACCCCTCCCTCCTCACTCTTCTCCATTCTCCTGACATCTTGATTTCCATCTTGGCCAGCCTGGACGATGCCTCCCAACCTCACCGGCTACTATTGCTTTGTCTCACAGAAGAACATGGAGGATTACCTGCAAGCCCTAAGTAATGGCCTCACCCCTCTCAGACCCGTTTCTCTCCCTTTCCCTCTCCCGTCCTGACCCTCCATCCCACTGAGAAGGGGGCATGCCAGGGTTGGACAGTGTGGAAAGGCTCAGGAGCTGGCACCTATCTTGTGATCCATCTCTAGCCAGGCGCATTGCTGGGAGGGAGCAAACCCACAGCCTGGACCCAGCTGAGGGAAAGCTCACAGCCCCAAGGCGCTGCTGCAGGTGGGGGAACCCAGGGCTGGCTGGCTAAGAGGACCCTGACTGAGAGGTAACTTCCACAGACATCAACTTGGCTCTGCGGAAGATAGCGCTGCTGCTCAAGCCTGACAAGGAGATTGACCATCAAGGCAACCAAATGACAGTGAAGACCCTCAGCACCTTCCGCAACTATGTTGTAGAATTCGAGGTGGGAGTGGAGTTTGAGGAGGACCTAAGGGCGGTGGATGGACGAAAATGCCAGGTACCTTTCCTCAGGCTTGGGAGAGGGGATGTGGATGAGCAGGTGCCTCTTAACAATTTGGGGCAAAGCAATGTTCCTTCTGTTCCTCCCCAGCCTTTCTCACCATACCATCCTATGCAAGCCCTCGTTTCTCACCCAGTGCCCAGAATTAGCCCTCAGTCTTCACCCTTCTCTAAACCACCCTGCACGCTGTAGCCACAAGGACCTATCTAACACGTAAAAGTGAGCCTGTCGTTCCCTTGCTTGAACCCTTTCAATGACAGTCTGCTACATTCCATGTGACCTCACCCAGCCACAGCAGGGGAATGACCCCCACAGTGGGCTGTGGAGTCCCCAGGATAATGGACTCCTGGTGCTCTCCCCACTCCCTCTCTCTCCCTGCCCGGCTCTTTTCACCAGCAAAAAGGACAAAAAGAGCAGGCCACCCTGAAGCCAAGGAGCAAACATTTGCTTACCCTTTAGCCTTTGATTCTGTTCATCACCACAGAGTCTTTTTCCCCTTCGCCTCTATAAGTCCACTCTCCTGCATTTCTTTCTGCTTCTCGCATGTTCCTTCTAGTCTCCTTTGCAGACCCTCGATTCCCCTAATAATCTCTTAAACTGTGTTTTTCCTCAGTATTTTGTTCTTGACGTTCCCTCTCTTGTGTGGACACCATCCGTGGGCCCAATTATCTACAACCCTGCTTTCAGCCACCATCTATCTATAGGCTGCCCTTGATGGGTGTTTTCCAACCAGAGCTACCTCCTGAGCTCCAGGATAAAGTTTTTAACTGCCGGCAAAATGTTTACATCTGCATGTCCCAAGGTTAAACCCAAAGTCATTATCTTCCTACCTCAACCTATTCCAGCTTTTATATTTCCTGTCTCTATTAATGGTAATAACTAACAGCACCAAAGAGCCGGGAGTTACGGTCAATATCTCATGACCCCTTACTTCTGTGCTCCCAACACACACACACACACACCCCACATGAATGTGTTCACCACATCTAATTAGTCAAGAAGTCTTTATAACTTTTCTGCACCTTCCCACACATGAGCTACTAGCTATAGATAGCTATTAAACACTTGAAATGTAACTAATCCAAATTAAGACATACTACACGTATAAAGTACACCCTGGATTTTTAAGACAATACAAAAAGAATGTAAAACATCTCAGAAATTTTTATGGTGATTACATGCTGAAAGTATACTGTTTTGGATAATTTAGGTTAAATAAAATATATTATTAAAATTAATTTTACCTGTTGCTTTTTCTTTCCTAACATAGCTACTAGAACTGCTTCCATTATGTATGAGGCTTGCATTGAAGGCCCATCATATGTCCACCACACACGGCTGTTCCGCATGGCTCTCCTCTGTCCCTTCCCAGCCTTCCTCACCATACCATCCTAGGCAGGCCCTCGTTTCTCACCCGGTGCCTGAAATTAGCCCTCTTGGTGACAATCTGCTCCTCTCCAGATAAGGTCCACAGGCTTTACACGGCCCCTGAGGGTCCTCCAGACATACGCACTAGGTTAGAGCCTCTGAGAACTGCTTCCCCTCTTTTCTTGCCTCTATGCTGTTACTTCCTTTGCTACAAATTTCCCACGAGCTCCAATCTAATTAACTCCTCACTTCCTTGAAGATTCTGCTCTTCCTTCCTCACTCCCATCCTCGACAGTCTTGCCTGGTATCACAGATACCCATTTGCTGCTCTACCTGATCAAGATTCTGAGCTCCTCACTTAGCAGGGTCTGTCTTATGGCAGGCTCAATAAGTGTTGATTGGAATGCCCCAGCCCAACCAGCTCTGACTCAGGGGGGTTGATCCTTCAGTCTCAGGGACACACCAGCTCTCCTTAAAACTGGGAAAGAGGAAGAGATTCCCTGGTGGGACTCCCAATTCATCTTCTTCTTTCCCAAAGCTCCTCCCAGGTCAACCAGAAGTATCCAGAGGACAAAGTCTTCATTCTTCATCAGCCACTCACCAATTTCACCCCAGTTATTCTGCTCCATCTCTGCTCTACTCCACTGTAGACAAACTGTGGGCTGCCCGCCCACCGCCCCCAGTGGCCTTTAGGATCGGGGATAGAAATCCTGAATCAGAGCAACTTTCTCACTCAGAATGAAAGGGCCGGAGCAAGACAGTACCTGCCGTGGTGTGAAGGGGGCAGCCCAGTCAGAGCTGGTGGGACTGCCCCTCAGTCTTCCTTTATTCCTGCCTTGCCTATAGACCATAGTAACCTGGGAGGAGGAGCAGCTGGTCTGCGTGCAGAAGGGGGAGGTGCCCAACCGAGGCTGGAGGCACTGGCTGGAAGGAGAGAATTTGTACCTGGTAAGCTGGGTGAGGTCTGGAAAAGGGGACCCAAACAAGTATGTCTCGGAGAGAGACCTCCAGCTAAGATTCCTCCCTTTGCCCAAATCCGATAAGTCTACTACTTCACCCCCTGCCCACCTCTCCAAAGATAGCAACCAAGGAAGGGAAACACAAGCACTGGGAAGAGTAGAGAGAGGGTAAAATAGAGTAGCCAAGATGGGCCATGGCTACAAGTCAAATGAATGTCCATAAATCATAACTGGAGAGATAGAGATTTCACCATTTCCCATTCCCTGACCCAGCTACCTTCCTTCCTCTGGGGTGAAAAGTTGAGGGTCTGGAACAATGATACAATTCCTCATACATCAAATGCTCTAGTTGATTTATGCTGAAGGATTAAACAGAGGTCAAAGACCCTGAGAAAGGAGCTCCAGCTGGCAGGAACTTGCTTTCCCCTCATCATTCCTACTCTATCCCCAGGAACTGACTGCAAGGGATGCGGTGTGTGAGCAGGTCTTCAGGAAGGTCAAGTAGCCAGAGAGGAGCTGAGGGCCGCTCCAGACAGCACTGGTCCCCAGACTCCTCTTGCTTGTGCCCCTTCAAGCCCAGATTGTCCCAGGTCATCAGTCCCTTTCTCAGGCCACTTCCCATCACTCACCCCTCCCCATGTTAATCTATAACTTGCAGCCCCCAAGGCCAAAGTCCTTTCTTTCCCACACTCCACTGCCCAATAGTGGAGACCTCATATCCAGTTCAAGGTCCGGCCTCCTGGATGAAAAAAACAGGCAAAGGGGAAAGGGCTGCTGAGAATAACTGATCTCAATTGTCTTTAGTTCGTTTGGTCTCTTATTTTCCATCTAAGAAAGAACTAAGCTTTGAGCATTTGGCGGTTGGTGGAAACCCTATCCTAGTGGATCTTTTGGAAAACTGCCTGGGATTCAAGAATTTAAACAGGAGCTAATGGTAGAAGTTTTTTTTGTCCATTTCCTTGTCCTTATTTTGGAAAAGGCCTCATATGCTCAATAGAACCAGGCCCAAAGGCACAGCCCCACCCACAAAGAGTTCAGTTTACCAACGTCTGATTGCACATAGCTATCTTATACTTCCATCCTACATGCTGAGGGAAAAGGAGGTGACTGGGAAAGACCCTTTGTACAGTACTGGGGGGCTTCTAAATAGTGACCTGGCTTCCATGTCTGCTTTGAGAAGGACAGGCAGCAAGAAGGCCAGAAAAGACTGAGAAGGGTAGCAGATGGAAGATACAAGGCCAAAGGCTAGAAAGATGAGATTCATGAGGATGCGAAGGCAACAATAGGAAAAAGACCAACAGACCTGACTATAGAGACCCCCTGCTTAAAGTCCAGCAGGACTGGGGACAGAGGATAAGGGGGAGAACTAAGAACAGTAAGTCCCCTCCCTTAGGATCCTAGAATCACTGCCCTGGCCTAGAAGGATAGGGCCTATTCAAGTTCAGGGCCAGCTCTCACCTCTGGCACCTCCCTACTTCCAGTGGCCTTGGTTTTTTCAGAATAAAAGGACTTTGGAACAAGACTCAGAGAGACCTGGCTGGCGTAGCTCAGTGGATTGAGCGCGGGCCTGCGAACCAAAGCATCGCGGTTCGATTCCCAGTCAGGGCACATGCCTGGGTTGCAGGCCAGTTCCCAGAATGGGACACACAAGAAGCAACCATACAGTGATATTTCTCTCCCTCTCTCTCTCTCTCCTACCCTTCCCCTCTAAAGATAAATAAATAAAAATCTTGCCCTGGCTGGTGTAGCTCAGTGGATTGAGCGCGGGCCTGCGAACCGAAGGATTGCGGTTCGATTCCCAGTCAGGGCACATGCCTGGGTTGCCAGGCCAGTTCCCGGCAGGGGACATACAAGAGGCAACTGCACATTGATGTTTCTCTCCCTCTCTCCTTCCCTTCCTCTCTAAAGATAAATAAATAAAATCTTAAAAAAAAGGGAAAAAAATTGCTTAAAAAAAAAAAAGAGTCAGAGAGAAGAGGACCCAGTGTGGGGTAGGGACAGAGCCTGGCTGGGTTGGGGGGTGGGGTGGGGTGGGGTGGGATTATGGGAAAGTCCTTGGCCTGTGCTCATTAGATGAACACTTCTGCCCCCTCTTCCTGCAAGGAAGTTCCCCTACACATTCAGGACAGTCACTGGGGCTCTGGCCAAGAAGAACTAGGCTTGCAACACGGACTCTACCACACACCCTGCAATGCATTTGGAAAAGAGCAAGAAAAGAACTCGGAGTGGAACTGAATAGGTTATTCCCTGCCCAGCCTCTCTGCTGCTGACCCCAGCAGAGTGGGGAGTGGAGAGCCCTCCTCTCAGACAGGCTGCCCAGCAGAAGCTCTGAGGGCTGCTGGGCCATACCTTGGCCCCTTCCAAGGTAGAGAGAAGCTAAAGGACAATGCTCCATGTATATTCACCCATTGCCTAAGTCACCAGGTGACTTGTCCCAGCCACTCTGAGTTCACAGTGCATGTCCAAGCCTCACCCCATAGGACTGGTCTCTCTTCATGACAGCTCAGTGCCCCTCACTGGAGACCTGCCAGGGGGCCTGACCAGAAGTTTGCAGGCCTCCGTGGTGACAGGCAGGCCCAAGTCAACACAGCCTCAATGTCCCAAAACTCTCATGACATGAGCATCCACACCGCAGGTCCACATCTTCCACTCAACCCCACCCCTGCAGGAGTCAGAGGCCTGAAGACCCCCAAAGGAACACAAGCAACCAGTGGAGGATTGAGCAGTTTCCAGGGCATCTACAAGGACCTGGGACCCTGAACCTATTGAGAATTGTGAAGAGTTCTGGGTGCTGTTTCCCCTATGAGCAGTAAGAGGCGTTTCTCACTGCAGTGGGGGCCAGAGATCCGACAAGTTGTCCTCCCTCCTCCACCACCTTCTTGGATATTCCATTTCCCACTAGAGACACACACACAGACACTCACGCACTCACTCATTCACACACACAAATTCCCAACCTGCACGCTCACCCTGACAAGACCCCTGCCCTCATTCAGATCAGGCTGTTCCATTCATCCTCAGACAGAAAAAAATGGTCACCAGGGGCACTAGCCCGTAAGTTAAAAAAAAAAGAAAAAGATAACGGAGGAGGAAGCAGCCGTAGATGGACGGATGGATCCCAAGGTGGGTCTCACCCCAGCCCCTCCAGGGGAACACAAAGCTGTGGATCCCAGGACTGACTTTGACTTTTTTTTTTTTTTTTTAAACCAGTCTTAGACCCCAGGAAAATGATGGGAAATCCAAGGTGTTTACTTCCACTCGAGATGAAATAACTGCACCCATCTAAGCTAGCCCCATGCCAGGCCCCTCCACCCAGCCAAGATAGCACTATACGGTTACCAACAACCTCTAGCCTGAACGCCAGATGACCCTTTGAGTCAACCCAGGGACCTCTGCTCAGAAGAAACTGGCCAACAGTGGACAGGAGGACAGGATCAGGTGTGTGTCCTCTGAAGGAGAGGACCACATGCTGCCCGAGGACTCAGGCCCCATGTTCTGGGAGAGGGCCCAGGAGAAGGCAGGACGGGCAGTCGAGCTGTGTGCTCCTCCCCAGTTGCTCCCCTCTCCCCTCAGCCCACACTGCCCGCCCCGAGAGCTCAGGCAGAAGCAGGAAATCCCTCAGCCCTACAACACAAAGGCCATCCCAGCCGGGAGCCTGATCCTGGGGACCCTTTGAAGCCACTGCAAATCCTAAGATCCCAAGAAAGAACATAGGCCTGTCCATACTGATCCCTTTCCCCACCCAAATGTTATTCCCGTCCCAAGAGGCAAAAACTCCATCTGGTCTAGGCTTAAACACCCAAAGGTCAGTAACAGGCCAGCAGTTCCTGATGTGGCTGAGGGTGAAGATGGGGGCGGGGCGGGGGGGGCTTCCCCTGACTATGGCCTGATCCTTCCCACCCCACTCTAACTTTCTACAGGTGGTTCTTCCTCCTCCAGAGTTCACCGCTCCTGCCTAGCCTAGGGACCACCTCCAATACCCAGCTCTCAGGGACATCTCTCCCAACTTCCCCCCACCATAATCCTCTCAATCATGACAGCACCCATGCCATCAGGGTCCCTGAGCACTGAGCTGGAGCCACCCCAAGGCTGTGTCATTATGGACATTATGGACAAGTGAGGATGGGGAAGACCTTGCAGGTACAGCAGGAAGTGAAAGGGCGAGGGGGCCCAACGGGCAAATCAGTGGGTTCGGGGCAGGTCTCTGCGGTAGCCGACCTGGGTTTGCACGGAAGGCAGAAAGAAATAAAGATGGTAGCCAAGGCCTCTGAAGCCAGAGGTGCAAGCAATGGCCCTGCCTGGGCAAGGGCCAGAACCAGCACCCACCAAGCTCTCCCTCCTCTTTTCTTAAATCTCAGTCCCCAGAAGGGCTCTGGGCTGGCTCTGTGGGGCGTCGTCTTGAGCGTCAACTGCACAGTTTTCCTTTCACATGAATGTGCCTGACCCTCATGAGTCTGTCCTGCACACCTCTCTTCCACCTGCGGTGTGTGGGGAGAAGTGTGTGCGTTGTCGGTGTGGCCTTCCCATCCACTGTTCGAGAAAACTGCTTCGAGCCAGCACCTTCCTCCCTCTCTCTCTGCTCCATGCACGTGACAATAGCCGTGGGTATTCCTTGACTCAGGAAAGCGGGCAGGGCAGAGCTGAGAGCACTGCTTGAGGAGTCACTGTGACCTTGGGCAAATTATTTCACTCTGCGCGACTTTGTTTCCTCACGGGACTGGCCCGTTCTGCCTTGATGTCTATGAATGATTACTCCCTTGCCTTCTGCTCTCCTTCCTGGCTAGTTTCAAAAAACCCTGGCTCCCTGTCCTTGGCCCAGCTGTAAGGAAACAACTGTCTTGTTGAATGTAACTAAAGCTTATCCTGTGAGGTCCCTAATGGAGAGAGAGCCCCAAGATGGGAAGGGGCGGCTAGATCCCAAAGCACTCACTCCTCCTCCCGGTGGCTTCCCTCACCAACACTGCCAGTCACCACCCCCTCACCCCACCACCCCTTTCTTTCTAAGTAACACCTATGGGACAAGAATGCACTCTTTGAATCAAGATTTATTAGAGTCTTGGTGAAAAAAAGGGAACTAGAACACAGGCTAATATACACGTCAATTATCTGAGATCCAAACACAGCCTCATCCATAAACTCCTCATGCGGAAGGAAGGGCTGGTGCAGCCTACAGCTACTAGCGAGCACAGCACACTGGCGGCATGTTTAAAGGGTCCTTTACTGAAGGACTGGACCTTGGGCTTGAAAGTCCACCCAAAGCCCCAGGGGTGGGAGGTTTAGAATTGGAATCTCCAGCCTCTGAACAATCTGCTGGTGTGAGGCCCGCAACCCTAGAGTTCTACGAACTCACACTATGGTTAACCTCCCCAAGGTTAGAAAAGACATTCTGTCTGCGGCTTCTCCTTCCTGCCCATCCTGTCTCCTTTTCAATAGCTTCTTGGTCCTTTTTAACCCTTTCCTATCTTCCCAGCCCCACTCCTCTTGTGCTTTGTCTCCTGTAGGCCATTCTTTCATCTATGCAGTCCTGCTCCTTGATGGAGATGGGGGAGGGGCCCTTCGGATCTTAAGATGGGGGAGGAGAGGGCCAGACTCCCCAAGGGCACTGTGGCTTCAGGTTAATGCATCTGAAATACACCATATCTCGCAAAAAATAACATCCTGCATTTATTGTACTAAAATAACTCGTCTACTTCTGTGACCACCGGCCTCCCAGATGGCCCCGTGATCCCTGCTCCCTGGCATTGCCCTCCATGTCACCAGTCCCCTCCCACAATGTGTCAGGGTTGGTCCGTGTGACCAATTGAATACGGCACAAGTGACCCTATGTCACCTCCAAGGCTAGATGATAAAATGTATTTTAGATTTTCTGTACCATGTTGTACCTACAGCCAAAACACTGCATTATACACTTAAAACGTCTTTAAAAAGATACTTGAGGCTCAGCCTTGCTGTGTCTTAGATTCCTCTGGGGCAAGCCAGCTGCCATGTGATATGGACAGGCAAGTGTCCTGTGAAGAGGGCCCTGTGTGAAGGGACTGAGGCCTCCTGCTCACAACTGTACGAGCGACCCATCTCGGAAGCGGCCCCTCCAGCCCTGGTCAAACCTTCAGGTGACCACAGCCAGGGCCAACACCTTGAAGGAAGCTTTGTGAGAGACCCTTAGCCAAAACCACTCGTCTAAGCTCTTCTGATTTCCTCGGAAAGTATGTGAAATAATACACACTTGTTGTTTTAAAGCGCTAAGTGCGTGACTTTTGACACGACACATAATGAACATGTATTCTCAACCTGGAATTTCATCCCAAATGACCCTCATCCTAGCACCATATGGTGTGAAGAGCCTGACCAGCCACAAACTGGCGCGGCTCTGCACTCCTGCATGGGCCCTTCCACACGAGCCCTGAGCCCAGACACCCTCTGAGCACCCAGTGCCAGGAGCCCACACCTCAATGTTGGCCCTCCCAGAAGTCTAAAGAGTGATGTTCAAAGATAGGCAGGCGTCCCCTTTCTTTCCTGTTTAAGGTCAAAATAGAGGCTGCAGCAAAACCTCCCTGGTCTGCAACCCCCACCCACACTGGGTCCTTCTCTGTGCAGAACAGCCAGTGGCAGCACCGGCAGAAATTTCAAAAATAAACATCCAAATTCTGAAATATGTTTATGCACTGTCTACACTCAAGCCCACCTACTTCCTCTGCTTTCTCCTCATCCTCCCCACCCCCACATCAAAACTTTTTGAAGACTCCTCTCTCCCTGCTTCTGCCCTCTGCCCCTTCTCAGTTAATGAGAAACAAAATTCAATGGAGGGGGTGAACTGAGAGAGCAGGACATCAGGTGTCTCCAAACATAAGCTCCCCACGGTTGGCAGGATCCTGCCTGGCCTACGCTCGTATCCCAGGGCGGAAAGTTCTTCTTTAACTGCACGGGTTACAGATGCCACTGAAGCCAATCCAAGCATCATCTTGAGGATCCATGACCTCATCCTTTTAATCTAGTCTGTCTCAGAAGCAGCCATCTGGTCACAATTATAATTCCAAATACATATTTTATAAGTATTAAAGTGATTTAATAACATTACAGAAATTTCACTAAACAGGGAAACATTTTTTAAATCACCCACAGCCCTCTAATAAGTCAGTTCTTTTAGATTGTTCTTGTGTTTTCTATTTTTGCGAACATAGTGTACTTACACTCTTGTAGCTTGTTTCCTTTATTTCCTTTGTTCAATCCTCTCAACCCGTATTTGGGGACCCATACATAGAGCAGATGTGGACTTGGCTCTTGACTGGCTCACATTAGCTAAGGGGAAGGGGAGCAAAATAGACGATTGAAAGACTAGAAATAACCAGCTCACCGGGTTTGCCTGGGACTCTGCCCGTTTTAGGATTAGATGCCCCCATCCCAGGAAACCCCTCAGCCTCAGAAAAACCAGGGCGATTCCTAAAAGGTCCCCTTTTAGAAACAAGCCCCCCAAATTAAACCAGTTTAGAGTTCAGAATTCCATTTTAATTATCTATTAATTTTAGCTATACCTCTTTACTTCTTTTTGAACATTTTTCATTTTTAGTGATCACTCTAGGGCAGTTGTTCTTAAACTTTACACCCTTAAAAAATCTTTGAGAACCCCAAAGAGCTTTTGTCTGAGTAGGTTGTGTCAATTCATAGTCACTGCATAAAAAAGTAAAGCTCAGAAAATTTTAAAACACAAGCATGTAAACATAAGCACATACTGCATTAGCTGTGAGGGGACGATGTCGTCACACCCCATGTAGCCTCTGTCCACTCCCAGGCATGTTCATGAGACACAGAGAGAAAAAACAGCAAACAATATCTGAGAATTGTTACGAAAACAATTTTGTTATCATAATCCCCCGGAAGGATCTCAGGGACCCCCAGAGCTCCCCAGACCACAGGTGGAAAACCACCACTCTGGAAAAACCTGTGTCCTTTATTTCTGAATCTTTTTACACTTAATATTGGGTGAAGAAACTTGGTAACCATATGAGTACCCTCATCTTTTATGCTACGATTTCCATGTGTATTACATCTGCATGTGTTATAAACCATGCAATACTATTTTTTCTTTAAAAAGGCATATGTATTTTTATAACATTAAGAAAATATATATTTCACATTTACCTACAGAGTTGCCATTTCCCTGTATCCATCCAGCCAGTCCGTTCCTCCATCTGGATTCCTCTGCCTCTGGCCTGCAGAACCTGAGCATCTCTCATAATGCAGGTCCACTGAGAAAAAAGTCTCTAAGTTTTCTTCTTTCCGAAGGTGATTTTATTTCATCTTCTTTCCTGAAGAATACTTTCACTGGAAAAACAACTCTGAGTTGATTCCCCCCCTAGCATTTTAAAGATGTTGTTCTACTGCCTTCTGGTCCGTGTTGTTTTGGATGACAAAGCAGTGACACTGAAAATGTTGTTCCGTGTTTGCGGTGTGTTCTTTTTCTCTGGGTGCCTTTGAGATTTTCTTTTTATCTCTGGTTTTCAGGAATGTGACTCTGATGGGCCGACGTGTGTATTTTTGTTTATTTCCCATTCTGCTTTGAGTTTGCTGAGCTTCTTGAACCCGAACACAGATGCTTTTTCCAAAACCTAGGAAACTTCCAGTTACTATTCCTTCAAATATTTTTTCTGCCTCATTCTCTTCTCTCCTTCTGGGACTCTAAGAAGAAACCGATTAGAGTTTTTTTTTTTATATTGCCCCACAGGTCCCTGAGTTTCTGCTCATTAAAAAAAAAATTTCTTCCTCTCTTTCTCAGATTGAATAATTCCTGATTATCAGTCTTAAAGGTCACTGACTCTTTCTTCTGCTATCTCCATTCTTTTATTAAGTCCCTCCAGTGATTTTTTTTAATTCCATATATTGCATCCTTTAATTCTAGAGTTTAGATTTAGTTCTTTTTAAAGTTCTTATTTCTCTGCTTATGTTCCTATTTCTTTTTCTTTAATATGAGCGTATTTTTCTTTGCATCTTGGTGTGCTAAAATTCTTGAGTACTGAATCCAACATCTGGGTCATCTTGAAGGATGGGCACTGTTGTCTTTTCTCTTGAGCATGATTTGCATTTTTGTTTCTTCATTTTGGGAATAATTCTGATTTGTATCCTATATGATGATTGATATGTTATAAACACTCTGGATTCTGACCCTGGCCATATGGCTCAGTTGGTTGGAGCATCGTCCCATATACCAAAAAAAGTTGCAATTTCGATCCCTAGTCAGGGCACATGCCTTGATTATGGGTTCTAGCCCCATTCAGGGTGTATACTCTCTCTCTCTCTCTCTCTCTCTCTCTCTCTCTCTCGCCCTCCCTCCCTTTTCCCCCCCTCCCTTCCTTCCTCTCTCCTTCCCTCCCTAAAAATCAATAAACAAATCCTCAGGTGAGGATTTAAAAAAGAAAGAAAGAAAGACTATGGATTCTGTGATGTTCCTCCAAAGAGTATACTGTCTTTTGTTCAATTAGGCAGTTAACTTGGCTTATCTCACACTGCAAACTGTCTTGAGAAGAACAATAGCTCAAACTGAAGTTACATTCTTTTAGTCTTAGCTAGGCTGCCTGGAGTCTGCCCCATGTACTCACCATTCAGGGGAACAGGGTAGAAATATCTGAGACACTCAAGCAGCTTACAACCTGATTATGATCCAGGCATCACACAACGAGAGAACAGCCATGTGCAGAGCCTGGAGCTCAGGGAGGTGGTGCAGGCTCAGTGTATTAGCCCCCACAACCTATCCCAGCACCAACCTGTGCCTCCAGACAGATCAAGCTGAGCAAATGCCTTTCATGATGATAAAATTAAAAAAAGAATGCTAGCTCTCACCCAGACCTGCTCCCCTCCCCAAGACTCCAAAGTCTAATCACCAAGTCCTCATTCTCCCCTCTCCCCACTGCCAGGCATGGACAGTGTGCCATCCCAAGCAGGGCCAGCCCTAGGAGCTCTGGTGCCAGCAACTCTGCCCTAATTACTTGAGCAGCTACCTCTGCTTCTCCTGCCCCAGGCTACAAACTGCAAAGAATGGCCACTTCTCTCTTTCTGCCAGCTAGGTAGGAAGCCCCAGGGCAGGAGACGAGCTCCTGAAAGACAGGTAGGGGCACAACTCCCCAGCCTAGCCCCTCATGGGCCTGTCATGGTCACTGCGCACAAACCAGCAGGCTCCTTCTCCAGGCCCAAGTCCCTGGAGGCCTTCTCTCCTGACCCTAACACTCATTGTAGCTACACCCCCTGGGTGGGACCAGGACAGGCCCTCATATTCAAAGTGTTAGATTCCTAAAAGCAGAGACCACATCCAGGCCCTGGGTTGCTCCAGACACCAGCTGTAGGTACGGTCACTGTCTCTTCACCCTCTTGAGTCCCTGACCTCTTTCACACCAGGCCTCCACTATCCCACCCCTGCCTTTCAGACCCAAATACTCTGAGATGACATTTTTCTAAGTATTGAAGAAGGAGGAAGGCTCTGGGTTTGGTAGAGAGGGAAGAAACAGAGATATGTTGGTGAGCCTGTGTCTTATGAGTGAGTCCAGGGGAGTATTGTTGTGTTGCTTTTGGCAGCACAGTGACCAAGGCACTGGGCACAGAGTTGCTGGACACCCTTCCAGGTAACCAGGTCTCAGAGTGGGGTAGTGGTCACAACTGGTGGTAGTGAGTGAGCTAATGGTGTGGGAGGTCTCTGTCAGCAAAGTCACCATATTGAAGTGGCTGCAAAGCACCATTCTCTAGGATGACCATAGAGCTTGTCCAAACCAGGATAACTTTGAAAGGGAAAGGGGGCATATAAATAATTATACCAGAACAACAGTGTAAACTGGGATTGTTCCAACCAAACTCAGACATATGCTCTCCCAGTAGATGATTCTAAACAGTGTTCTGGGAGATTAAGTGAAGTTAGTCCACCAAAGCAACAAAGAGAGGGGGCATTAATACCCTAGTGGGTAAGGCACTAATGACGTTACGAAACCTATCAGATTCTTTCGGGGAGATGACAACAACAATAAAGTGAATCAGTGTTGAGTGAGTCAGGGTAGATGGCAATAAATGTAAGTCACCAGTATTTCCAGGGCTGCTAGGTGGTTAGATGGCTAAATGATGAAGGCATAGCTATACTGAAACATGATCAGAGAAACAAAGAACATAACATGGGGGTCCTAACCCTTACGATCTGGTACTAGTTGAGCATCCTTCCTTCCAGGACAGATCCCTGTGGGCTCATGCTATGGCCCCTCTCATTCCTGGGCTATACCCAGCAGGTCCTGGCTTTTTCCTTGCAGGCATGAATAGAAGGCTTCCTCTTCTGGGGTTGTATTACCTCCTCCCTCAACTGGCAAGTAGTGGCTCAGCCTAGACTTCTAAGGACCATGGGCCAAGCAGTCCACAGTCGGCTGACCTTACATGCTCCGACATCCTTGAGAAGGCAGGACCCAAGACACTGGCTGTATCTCCACGTTTCCAACTCAGGGCAAGGTGGAACAGTGCAGACCAGGAACTGCAGAGGAGTCCACAGAGGTGAATTCCACTCCCTTCACCAAAGTCTTTCTTTCTCTCACCTCGGGTCCTCATGTCTCCACATGGCCATCGCCCTTCTCCCCAGAGCACCTGCCCTGGGAAGGAAGGGCAGAGATAGAGAACCAGGAGCATAAAGAAATGGAAGTAGAGGCTTTGAGAGAGAGAATTTTTCTTTAAACAGAAAGCTGGCATGGTCCCCAGAGAACTTTCTTCAACTTCTCCTTCAAGTCAAGTCTGGCCGTTGGTGGGTAAGAGGTCTTCCTGGTCTCAGAAATATCAAGCCTCAGCTGGGGTAAAAACTAGCTGCAGTATTTCGGCCATCCCTATGCCAGACCACAAGTGGTGTATAGAGGTTTTTCTTTTAGGTCATGTTGATAATTATTTCCAGTAACTTTCGGCTCCTCCTGCTCCTGGAACCTTCCCCAGGCACAGCCCTGGAGTGGGGGGACCTGACTCCCAACTGTAGCTGAAAGACAGAATGTGTCCCATAGTACACTTGTTAGCTTTCTCTTTTCTTTTGAACACTTTAAGCTTCTCAGACCTGCCCTCTACCACCCTATATAATGAAATTCTGGTACTTGGTTTCAAAAAGCAAGCCTCACAAATGCTAACAAAACAAATCTGAGCAAGATGAGAACAGAATGTACTCCCTCTTAGCATAGCATTGCAGAAAACCAGACATGATTCTGCTCATACAGTTGATTTTGATAAAGTGGTGAATCAAAAATATTCAGTCTTACTGGTGTGGAAATACATAATTCTGTCCCATGCTATATTTATACCATCTTTGGAGTATAATTTATACAAAGGAATTTTTAAAGACATTCAGATTTCAGAGATGATTGCTATATGACCGGTGGTGCAATGTAGTCTATAAAATGTAAAAGACTGCTGGTCTGGTTGGTCGTTGATAACTTCTACTCGCAGAAAAAAAAATTTAATTAACTGTTTACTTTCCAGAAAGTGTAAATACTTGTGTGATTGTTGTTTGTCTGTTAGACCAGGAGAATACCTTTGGGACTGACTCTCTTCCTCCTTTCAAGCATCAAGATAAAATCCCATTACTCTGTTTGATTTTTTTTTTTTCAAAAAGCTAAAGAGTCGGCAATTGTTTAATTAACAGAAGGAATCCCTGCTCTGTGATCTACCAGGAAAGATAGGAACCAGCCTTGTGGAAAGAGCTGGAAAAGGAAAATGAGAAACAGAGAACAAACTAATGATTGCCAGATGGGGGTTGGGGGAGGAGGGGATGGGCAAAAAAGGAGAAAGGGATTCAGAAGTACAAATTGCCAGTTACAAAAACAGTCAAGGGGATGCAAAGTGCAGCATAGGAAATACAGTCAACAATACCGTCATCACTATGCGTGGTGTCGGATGGGCACTAGACTTACTGGGAGATCACTTTGTAAGGTTTATAAATGTATAATCACTGTGTTATGCACCTGAAACTAACATAATATTGTAGGTCAACTGTAATTGAAAAATAAGATTTAAAAAAAAGAGTGAGAAGCAGTGAAACCCTGAGTTCAGTTCACTTGGGGTTTGGAATTAGGCCGTGGCCTGCAGCACCCCTTCCCTGGGGCGATCAGGAGGAAGACATGGGCCCTGCTCCTGATGTTTGGGGTCCTCATCGCCACTGGTCCCTGTCACTTGAAAGACAATAAAAATTCCAAAGCCCAGTAGGAAACTGTTGAGTCAGAGGCTCCCCAGGAAGATGGAGCAATGAGAGGTTCAAAGGAGAGGAAGCTGTCAGAGGAAGCTTGGATTAAGGAGGAAAGTGAAAAAGAGAGCACAAAAGCCTGGAGGAAGGGAGGAAAGCGAAGGAGGTGAGGGACAAATAAAAGCAGGGTGATGAGCCCTGACCAGGTGGTTCAGTTGGTTGGAACATCGGCTTGTGCACCAGGGTGTCGTGGATTCAACCCCCAGTAAGGGCACATACCTAGGTTGTGGGTTCAACCCCCAGTGTAGGTGCATATGGGAGGCAACCAATCAATGTTTCTCTCTCTCCCTCCCTTCCTCTCTCTCTCTCCCCAGCTTCTTCTCTCTCTAAAATCAATAAACATATCCTCAGATGAGGATTTTTTAAAAAAGCAGAGTAACAAGAACAGGAACATACCTACCACCAGGGACCTGAGCAGCATGCATGCACCCTGAGTAGAGATTACTTCATGGAATAGGGGTGACAGGAATTGCCCCCCAAGCTGTCCCTTGGACTAAGGATGGAAGGACAAGGCTCTAGGAAGGAGAGGATGCCAGAGCAATGGTACTTGGGCAGGAGTCTGGTCATTGGGAATGACCCAGAGAGAGCTGGAAGGAGCTGCTGCTTATTATTACAAGGTTACAAAATATGCAGAAGGATACCATTTTTTAGTGTATTTTGTATCTTTAAATTTTTCTATTTCTGTTATTAGATAGCTGTGTTACACCACGCACATTTTGTTGGGTTTGTTGGGGGTGAGAGGGAGTGTTCTGCAGAAGAGGGAAGAGGGAAAAGTCAGGTCCGAGGAGTGGTAGCAGAAAAGCACCTACAGTGACAGTGGGGCTGGATGAAGGAGGAGAGGAAGATTAGTGCAGGGGGGAAGAGGGAAGAAGCCAGCCGGACTTGCTACCCATACTTTCCAGATTCAGCCACACACATTTCACAACCCTGTATATGGGCAGGGCGCCTTACTAGCCGTTGGCGATGGTGAACCCAGGCCTAGGAGATGGTTGGCAAGTGCCCCAAAAGGTTCCCAGAGAGTCTCCTGAAAGAATTGTGGACCAAGAGCACTGGATTGGGTGAGGAGACATTCTTAGCATATGACAGCCTCAGTAGCCCAAAGAATGGGGAGAGAAAGGGTAAGTAAAACTATGCGGCAAAGCCACCGTGAGTTACAGCTCTGAACCCCAGAGGTGTGCAAAACTTCCAGACGGGGCCACAGGCCACACCCAGGATGTGACCCCGGGACCTCCAGTGGTGCAGAGTCACTCCTTACCTGCCTGCCTTCCCACTCTTCCCCTCGCTTTCAGACCACAGCCCCAGGAGGGGGAGGGGGCTGCTCTGAGCTGATTCTGTGGGAAGCAGCGCCTCCCAGTGGGAAGCCTACTGATCAGAAGGAGTTTGTGTCCTTGGGGAGCAGGCTGCTGCTGTTTTCCATCTCCCACACACCTGCCTCCTTTGTGGACAGGACCACCAGCCTACACAAGAACTTCCTAGCCCCCTATCAGGCCACAGGTGAGTGTGTCTCCTGGGGAGGTGGTCTCTGTGCCCTGACATGGCCCTGGTATCTGCCTGAAGAAGCAGGAATCTGGGCCCGATGCAGGCCCTGTGCCAACCTGATCCTGCCGGATGAGCAGATTCCAGGGGTTGTGAGCAGGATGCAAAAGACCACCCAAGCGAGGGCCCCAGCCATGCTTGGTGAGGAGGGAGAGGGGAGGGGAAGCTCAAGTTCAGAGGTCACAAACTTGCATTTCAACAAGAGGCAGACAGGTAATATAAATGAGTGGAAAGGTCAGGGAGGGAGAGGTATGGCCAATTAGAGGCAACAGCCAAAACACACAAGGAGCCATCCCTACTATTTACTATTTTGTAAATAGTACAAAAGAGTCAAGAGTCAGTGCCCTCCCAACCCCTGATCTCTGAGGGCCACCCAGGTTTTGGAGTTTGTCCTCTTAAATTTTGGTGGCTGAGATATACGCAAGTGAGACAGTAGGTGGCGCTCAACCCAGAGAATTAGAAAAAGGAACAGGAGAATTACTAAACTCATTTCCAGTAACCTCCCACCTCCCCTTGAGGGCCGTCTCTGGCCCCACCTCTTGTTTCCTGGCCTGGGCCAAGTCCTCTCCAAGGTCCAGTTGTCCCACTCCAGAGGCCCGGTCTCGGACCCGGGGAATTATTTCTGGGGAAGCCCCCACTCCACAAGCCGGCCAGGCAAGATGTGAGTGTGCCTTTAGAAAAGAGGAGAGGAAAAGGGTGGGGAGAAGGGAGGGTGGGGAGAAGGGAGGGTGGGACCCAAGGGCACATGTACACCCCACGCAGAGACCCACACCCACACACTCTCACACACACACACACACACACACACACACTCAGAGCCACTTAAAGCTAGAAGGTGCCCTAAGCTTCTAGCAGCCTTCCTGGGGGGTGGTCAGGCACAGTGCTCTGAGCCAGGAAACTAACATCTTCACTGTCCCTCACTTGTACCTCCATGTCTCCCTCAGATCCCAGGGTGGATCTGCTGGAGCAGAAAGTAGCACCCCTCCTTGTATGAGACTCTCCAGGAAGATAAGCGATGGTGGAAAACTCACCGTGGAGCTCAGGCTGACTAGGAGTCTGAAGGCATTGGGGCAGAGAGGGGCAATTCGGCAGCGGCAGCAGGCAGAGGTGTCCGGCCTCAAGGGCTGCGGCCACAGCTGCTAACGCCTTTGCCAGGTCTCTCAGTCCCTTAGCAGTGCCTGCACCCACTCCTCAGGACCCCACAGGCCTCGGGCCACAGCTCTGTGGACTCATCTTTTCCTCACCCACTCACAGGTGGTGGCTGCTCCTCTGGGGAGTCTTCCAGGCTTGCCCCACACAGGGCTCCGTGCTCTTGGCCCAGCAGCTACCCCAGCAGCTGACATTCCCCGGGTTCCCAGAGCCATACCTCAAAGGCCAAGAGAGCACCACTGTCATCGAGGCCCCGGAGGGCTTTGCTGTGAAGCTCGTGCTCCAGGACTTGGGCCTGGAGCTGTCCCAGGACTGTGAGCAGGACTCTGTCACAGTGAGCTGGGGTCCTGGAGGGACTCTGGGGAGGCAGCCTCCTGGCCTGGAGCCCAGGGGGCAATGGGAGGTGGCGGGGCCCTGGCTCTGGGAGAATGGATGAAGAGTCCAAGTCAGGGGCACAGGCTGGCTTCCCTGGGAGGCGAGGGTCTGCCCCAGCATACAGCCTTCACCAGCAGCCCTGTCCCTGGCCATGCTGCCATCTTGGCCCCACAGGGACACACAAATACTCCCAATCCCTGGAATAAAGAGCAAGGCCTCACACATCGGCCATTAAAAACACATCATCAAGCATTTTGCCAAGTGCCTGCTCTGTCAGGGCAGGAAGCTGGGCATGAACAATAACAAAAGATTCGATGACTGAGTTTACCTTAAAGTTCTCATGATAAGGGAATTATTCAGAATAAGGACACTTTAAAAACGGTACTTCGTTATCTTTTGTTTTAAATTTTATTTGTATCAAAATAATAGATGCAACATTTGTTCATTGGTTTGTTTGTAAATCAGAGTACGACCAGACTTACAATGGGAAACAGCTGTCTCCAGCCTTGCTCCTCACCCCCTTCTACCCTCCTGGGGCAATTAGTCACAATTCACGTAGCGTTTCATCTGGCATTTAGCTTCATATGTATTAGTCACACTCCTGTTCTGGCTGTGTTTGTGTGTGTGTGTTTGAGTTGGGTTGTTGGTTTTTGGTGGGGTTTTTTGGTCGTTTTGTCTCGTTTTACATATTATCCGTTAACTTTCAACTATAGAAGGTAGGACTGGCTTTCTCGCAGACCCTCACGCCCACATTTCCCCTCTCCCATCTTCCCGGCTCACCTATGCTACTAGTTTTAATTAAATCTATAGTCGTTACTTACATTATATGACTTTGAGCACATGATGGACAATAATTATAGTTTTTTTTTCCTCTCTAACTTTCGGTTTCCCAGGAGTCAATCATTACATGGAGTTCTTTGGAGCTTTCTGTTTGTTTTTGGTCTGCTCTGGTTTGTTTAGTTCTGTGTAACTAATCTCCTCAAACTCTTCGCCACAGAGTAGATCTTTCAACACAGTCAAGTACAAATTTCATCCAAGTCCTGTTCACGGGCGGCATTTCACCAAAAGATCTCTTGATCTTGATTTATTCCTTCAGTCTGAAGTCTTTGCTGTCTAAGACTTCACCCTCTGTGGGGGTTCCCTTCTCCACCGTGCCAGGGACCCCCTTTGCCTGTCCTGCGTTAAAACTGAACCCCACCCTCATTCTCTTTCCTGGTTTTCTCTCTCATTTTTAGAGGAGCACTTTCTCCTTCAGAAAAGGTGTGTGGGAGTCAGTTTCAGAGGATCTTACACAACCCTACAGGTCTTCGTTCTGCCCTCACAGCTGGTGGGTTGTTTATCCGGCTCCCATTCTAAGCTGGAAGACATGTTCTCTCAGAATTTCGATGACATTGTCTCCTAGCTCCAGTGTTGTTACGTCCGACAGCAGTATGATTTCTGGTCCTTAGTTTTTTCTCTCTAGAGTTTCTGGAATTGTTTTTATTACCCGTATTCTGAACTTTATGACATGCCTTAATGTGGTTCGCTTTTTACTTGTTTTACAGCCTTCTTTTAATCTGGACACTCTTTTCATCCAGCCCTTCAATTCTAAGAATGTTCTTATATTATTTTTTTAATTATTTCCAAGCATCTACTCTCCTTATTTTCTTTTTCTGGAACTCCTATAATTTAGCTGTTGTATGTTCTGGACTTATTCTCTAGTTTTATTATTCATTCTGTTGTGTTTTCCATCTCTTTGTCCTTTTGTTCCACTTTCTGGGAGATTTCCTCATTTTAAATACCCACTTTAGTGGGTTTTTTTCTCTTGACTTTTTTTTTTGTGACTAAAGGCTCATTCTTATTTTTCCAAATGTGCCTTTTTACAGAATGTTGTTCTTATTTCACAGATGAGACTCTTTTCCCTGTAATGGGACTGTTTTTCAGTGCTGTTTCTGTTCCTTGTATCATCTCTACTTTGTCCAAGTTCTTTTTTACTCTTCATTTGTTTTGTCTCTGCTTCTCATGTTAGAGACTCTCCCACAACGTCTGATAATCCCTGGCCGTTCATTTATATTTAAAAAGGAAGTACTAGAATGATACTGGATGCTCTGTGAAGACAGCTAAAATTTGTGAAACGACAAGTTTGAAAATAAGGCTATGAGCGAGGTGGACTAGGTGTGGCGCGGGGCCCTCCTGGATGTCAGCGTGCAGAAGCATTTCCCTGGGGGACGGCCAACCCCAGAGAGGAGTCCTCTGGTCTCCTGATGGAGTTGCCTACCTTCTGGTAGACAAGCAGAGGCATCTCACTGTTCGATATGTAGACTTTCACCTAATCCCTCTGTTTTCAGTTCTGATCTCACTCCCTCTGTCAAGTGTCCCAGGGAATCCCAAGTCCAGGGTGTCTGGCTCATGCTGAGGTCTCCTGCCAGGCAGCATGAACCAGAGGGAGTCGCCTGGGTGCACAGGGTGGGCAAAGGGGTCTAGAATTCTGAGGTCTCCCCTACATAGGCTTCTGTTAGCCCCCACCCCCTGCCCCGCTCATCCCCATCCTCGGGGGTTCCTGGTTATCTTCGTTTCTGTGATAAGAACCTGCGTGCTTGATGTTGGCTTCCACCTCTGCAGAGTCAGATCCTTAGTTGCCCCTTTCCCATCTCCGGTCCACCTTCCAAGATGTTACTGGCATCTCTCAGCTGCTGTCATCTCCTCTCACTGTTTTGTCCTTGATCGTGTTGAAAGGAATTGGAGACTGCGGGAGAATGAAGGAATAAAGAACCCAGGAGGTGGATCCATACGAAAACCATAAATCAAATGGGAAAAAAATGAAATGAGTGAAATGAGCTGAGCAGGGAGCTGAGTGCCCAGAATAGAGATTAAGCATGAAGTGTGGGCCAGGGGAACTCCTTCCAAGAGGGGTCCTTGTGGGTTGCAGAACGCACCGAAAGGAATTTGAGCAGGGGTGAGGCCGTCGAAGGGGTTTGAAACAGAGACCCCTCTCTCCTGAAAGAACATTTAAGTTAAGCAACAATAGGCAGCCTATCCGTACTGTGTGCATTGTGTCCTTAGACTCCCACCCCTTGCGGGGCTTTATCTACAGTTCGGCTGGAGGAGGGACACTCCAAAAAAGAGAACAGGAAAGGCCAGAAACCCCAGCTCGGTCTTTGCAGAGGGTCTTTTTGCGTCACAGATGTTGGCCCACGGGAAGTCACTGAGAAAAGCGGAAGCGGGTGGGGTTGGAGGAAGCCAGAGGGAGGGACTTATGTCTGCATTTTCATCGGTTCAAAGCTGCGGTGCTACAAGCACCATGTGAGCATCAGGGATTCGGTGCTCAGCAAAACAGATGTATTTCCGCCTTCTTGGAATTTACAATCCAGCGGACTATTGGGGGAGCCCTGGGGATCCCAAGGAACCTCTTTTTATTAATTTATTTTTCATTATAATTGACAAATAGTATTATATTAGTTTCAGGTGTACAACATACTGACTCAATATTTATACAACTTACAAAGTGATCACCACAATGAGTCTACCAGCCACCTGTCACCAAACATAGTCGTTATATGTTATTGACTCTATTCCCAAGGAGCCTTTCGAGAGCAGGCAGATATGGTGGGCTTTATGAGATAAGTACAGACGGCTAAAGAAATATGCAAGGTATCTGGTCACATCCGGAAAAAACCTGGGAGTCAATAATGAACAGGAAGCTACGTGAGCAAGCTCCCACAGGGGCGTGCTGACCTGTCAGGTGGGATGCAGTCCGTGCCCATGAGTGCCCCTGGGACCACCCGGGGTGCAGGTGCACCCCACACCTGCCTGCCCTTCTGCTCCCCTTTCAGGTCACAGCCAGTGGGATGGACCCAAGCCTGTTCTGTGGCCAGCAAGGCTCTGTGCTGGGTGGCGCCCGAGGTCAGAGGGAGTTTGTGTCCTCAGGGAACCATTTGCGGCTGACTTTCCGTGCCCCTGCCTCCTCTGAGGACAGGACAAAGAGTGGCCTCCACAAGGGCTTCCTGGTCCTCTACCAAGCCGTGAGTGAGTGTCCATCCTGGGAGTGCACTCTCTGCCCACAGCCATGACCCCTGGTATCTGGAAAAACTAGCGGAAGCTTGAGTGATTGTTGAGGCAGGAGGTGCAGGGACTGGACACTGGGGTGCACCCCTTCCCTGCCACCTCCGGCCCCTGCTGGGGAGCTGCCCAGTTAAAGGCTTCAGCAGGTGTTCCCATGCTGATTTACTGACCCGGGGTTTGAGGACCATTTCGTTTTTCATGAGAAGCCAAATACAGATTTTAAGTGAAATTCCAGATTTTCAAATGGTAACTCAGAATGTTTTTTGCAAGGTAATATATGCAAGGTAAAATATGCATGTGATAAAAATTTCAAAAAATATATGGTAAAAAGTAAGTCTTCCTCTGATCTCTGGCCCTTAGTCCACAACTACCTGGTCCAGAAACAACTCTGTTCTTCATTTCCTGGGTATTCTCCCAAAGACATTCTATGCCATTGAAATATAATTGGGGGGGGGGGCTTGCATAATATTCACAATGTTTTAAATTTGGCATTTTTCACTCAATGATATATCTTAAAGATCATTCTATACACATGTGGCTAGCATTGCCTAGTTCTTTTTAGTGACCATATAATATTTCTTTGATTAATATGTCATAATATATTGAATTAGTCCTTCACTGATAGATTTTGCTGCCACAAACAGTACTGCTATGGAAAGCTTGTATATACACCACAGGTGGCAAACACAAGGCCCGAATCCAGCCCTCCACCTTCTTTGATCCAGTCCGGCACTTTGTTTCTACCCAACAGCAGCGCTGAGCTCTCACTTAACAGTTAAGGAGTAGTTACCTTTATGCAGTCCTAAAATTACATTCGGCCCTTTGAAGGCAACTGGGAGGCTGATGTGCCCCCGGTGAAAATGAGTTTGACATCCCTGATGTACACCATAGCGCATGCATATGAGGGTGAATCCTTAGAAATGAGAATGGTAGGTGAAAAAAATCAGTTTTAATTTTGACATTGCTAAATTCCCCTCATAGAGGTTTTGTGAATTCACACTCCCACTCAGCACGGCTGAAAATCCTGTGTCCCTGTATCCTACTCACCATGGTCGCTTTCAAACCTTTTTAGCATTGGCAGTCTGATCAGTGAAAAATAGTTCAAATGTTTAAAAAAAAAAAAGACCGCAGTTCAAACTAAATGTGGCCAAGGGCCAGAATCAATCCCTGGGTTGCCATTTGCAATTCTGTTCTAGGTTCTAATAACCACTTTTTTCCTATAGGTATGAACCATAGTCGGCCCCTCGGCCAGGTTAGTGGGGGCTCTGAGGCCACACACACACCTGGAGGCAGCTCCTCCAACATCCAGAACCACTGCCAGGAGCCCTATTATCAGGTGGTTCCAGCAGGTGAGTCCCCACCTGCCAGGGAACCGGCTTCTACCTGCCTTACTCCCACCAGCTGTGGCACCAACCCTTTTAGCCCCACCTCCCGATTCTGAGCCTGTTTCATTGCCTCACCTCATTTCACTCCTCAGGGACGGTCACCTGCACGGCCCCAGGCCCCGGGGAAGAGACAGAGGACAGGGAGGAGGTTCCTCACTGTGTGCCGGGTGAGTAGTGACCTACCAGTACTGTGACGGCAGCCACTTTCCAAACAGGACTCCACTGTACATGGGGCCTGTGGACCAGGATGCAGGGGCTTGAAGGAAAGCCTCAGAATAGAAAGAGGAGACACAGGCAGAAGGGGAGCAAGAAGAGGGAAGCCAAGAAGGCCCGTAAAAGGCAAGGCAAGGAGCTTGTCCCGTGTTCTTTGAAGATCAAGATAGACCTGAGAAAGCAAAAGCGTGAAGGAAGTTAATCAGACGGGGAAGTGAAGGAGACAGCGTCGGCATAGAAAGAAGAGAAAACCCTCTCTTGGTACGGTGTGCCTCGAGGACACCCAGACAAGCACTCTGTCCTGCAAATAGCTCCCTGCCTAGATGCCCCAGGCCAGAAGGTCCACCTTTTTTTTTTTTTTTTTTTTTAGTTTCTTTACTGAGATAAAATTCACATGACATAAAATTCACCACTTTGTATGTACAATGTAGTCGTTTTTCATGTATTTACGATGCTGTGCAACCACTCCTGCTAATTCTAAAACATTCCCGTCGTCCCAAAAGAAACCCAGACCCAGTACCTCCAACTCTCCCCCCCTTCATTCATCCCCTGGCAACCACTAGCCCGCTTTCTGTCTCCGTGGACTTGCCTGTTCTGAACACTTCATCTCAGTGAAATCATACCATATGTGTCAGGCCTTTTGTGTCTGGCTTCTTTCCTGTAGCATAACGTCTTCAAGGTTCATCCACACTGTACCATGTATCAGGACTTCATTCCTGTCACGACTGAATCAAACCCCACTGTACGGACGTACCACATTTTGTTTACCTGTCCATTAGTTGAGGGACATCTGGGTTGTTTCCACTTTTTGCCTTTTATGGACAATGCTGGTACGAGCATTCACGTACAAGTTTGTATCTGAACATACGTTTTCAGCTCTCTTGGGTGTACACCTAGCAGAGGAATTGCTGGTGTTGGCTGCTATCGTAACTCTACGAGTATGTTCAACTTTTTGAGGAATTGCCAAACTGTCGTCCATAATGGTTGCACCACTTTAAATTCCCATCAGCAGAATATGAAGATTCAAGTCCCATTTGTTGAAACCCAATTTTTTGAGTCAAAGCATTGCCTTTCTAACCCAATCTGGATGCATTTCTCAGATTTTATTCCTGATCCACAGAAAGCTCTAGAGGCAGCCAAAAGTAGTGGTTCGTAGGGATTGGAGGACAAGTGGTAGTGGCAGATGTTAAAAATGAAGAAGTGGCAGAAAGGAGAGTCAAGAGGCGCTGAAGGAAAATTCTGCTTGCTGCGTGAGTTTGCTCAGGATGGTCCCACCGAGAGTCTAAAAAAGTGGCTGGAGATGGCAGAAAGAGCCCTTCACAGAGCAGGTCTGTAATAAATGTCGCTTGGTGCATGCTGGTTTCTCACCCTTACCTCTCCTCTCTTGCAGTCTGTGGACAGCCGGTTACCCCCATCACCCAGAACCAGGAGGTCCAGGGTTCTTCCAAAGCTAAGCTGGGCAACTTCCCATGGCAAGCCTTCACCAGTATCTATGGCCGTGGGGGTGGGGCTCTGCTGGGCGACAGATGGATCCTCACTGCCGCCCACACCATCTATCCCAAGGACAGCGTCTTTCTTGGGAAGAAGAGGAGCGTGGACGTGTTCCTGGGCCACACGAACATAGACGAGATGATAAAACTGGGAAACCACCCCGTGCGCCGGGTGGTTGTGCACCCGGACTACCGTCAGAACGAGTCCTACAACTTCGATGGGGACATCGCCCTCCTGGAACTGCAGCACCGCGTCCCCCTCGGCCCCCACCTCCTCCCGGTCTGTCTGCCCAACAACGAGACCCTCTACCGCAGTGGCCTCATGGGATATGTCAGCGGGTTTGGTGTGGAGATGGGCTGGTTAACTACAGAGTTGAAATACTCAAGACTGCCAGTCGCCCCGAGGGAGGCCTGCAAGGCCTGGCTGCAAGAGAAGCAGAGGACTGACGTGTTTTCTGACAACATGTTCTGTGCTGGGGATAAGGCACGGCGGCAGAGTGTCTGCCAGGGGGACAGTGGTGGCGTCTATGTAGTGTGGGATGATCGTGCCCATCACTGGGTGGCCACGGGCATCGTATCCTGGGGCATTGGGTGTGGCAAAGGGTACGGCTTCTACACCAAAGTGCTCAGCTACGTGGACTGGATCAAGAGAGTGATGGGTGGGAAGGGCTGACCCTGGGCGCGCTGAGCCACGGCACCAGCGCTTGCTGTGAGGCCCCAGACAGAAGAGGGTTGAAAGTGAAGACTGAGCCTGGCGGGTGGGGAGGGAGGGAGTCAGGGAATCCCTATCTGAGTCACTGTGTGAGACAGAACTCCTCCTCTGCTCAAGGCTGACCCCAGCCCAGATGGGAGCCATGTCCCCCAGCCCCTCCTCCTCACCCTCTACCTTCCTGTGAGTTTGCACTATGCCTGGAAAAGCCCTGTACATCTCAGTGAGTTTCACTTCGAACTTTATCTCCTGCGGACACAGCTTCATCTGTCTCTCCTGGGAGACAGCCAGCCTCTCACCGCCCTGTTCAAGCGGTGTACGGGGGCAGTAGTCTTAATTGCATTCCATCCCTGAAACATTCTAAAGCCCCTTTAGTTGACCTTCAAATATGCACACTCTCAGCTGCACCACCTACCACAACTCCCAGCTGCAATCACAGCGATGGCTCGGTTCTTGTTACATCTTCCACATGCCAGGCAATTCATGTATGTTATTTCACTGACTCCTCGCACCAGGTTTGCAAAGGCTGTGTTATAACCCACATTTTAAATGAGGAAACTGAAGTTCACAGAGATAAAGCGACTTGCCCAAATGCCACAGCTGATCCAGGACTGCAAAGGCCCTTTGCCTCCCAGTGCACCTTGACACCTCTCAGGGGTCCTCAGGACCTGCTGTCGCCCACTCCCCCTTCCCAGCCCCCACAGCCCTACAGATTCTCGCTCCCCGGGGATTCCTGCTGCAGTCAGTACGGGACAGCTGGCACACGCTTTCCTGCGGCCCCGTCTCCTGCGGACAGCACACCTCCTGGGCCCAGCCCTGGGCTGGGTGTTCCTACAGACACTCCCGGTGCTGCTGGACACCCCAGGCCATGCTCCACCTGAGATGACCAACTCTTTAATTTTTAGTGAGGACATGAAGCAATGTAGAGTAAAAGGCACAAATAAAATACACGTGTTCAAATAGAACTAGCAAGTGAATAAAACAGAAGAGAGCAAATTTACTAGTTTTAAAAATCAAGGTGGCTGGATGGTTAAAGGTTAAATTTATATTTGAAAAATAGGATTTTTCCTATTTTTCAAAGGTGTACATACATGTGGTAGTTCTATTTTATAAACCTGTACACAGTACAAAAGACTATTAAAAATACTGTAAAATATTAATCAGAGGTTGTTTTAAGTGGTATAATTCTGACTGTTTTCTCTTATTCTTCTCTATTTGCTAAATTTTATTTAATGAGCATGTATTAGTTTTATTTTTTAGCTTTTATTATTGAAAAAGTGATATGAGTTTCTCCCTACCAAAGCAAAAAATATAAAGCTATATCTATGTGTACATATAGGTATAGGTATATCTAGATATAGCTATAATTATAGACAGTGCCACAAAGGAAAACCTACCATTACTTTAAGGGAGAAAATGTTTCCCCCAGCATCAAGTCACTCCATAAGAGGAGTCAATAATACAATGGGCGATATCCTCAAATACTGTTTTTAAAACGAGTACCTGCACAATCTTTGTATAGCTTTTTCTTCTTTCAGTCCTTAGTGTAAGTCAAGGGCATAAGACAAATGTGCAAGTCAAGGTTATCTCGAGTGGCTGGGCAGAGTGAAGGCTGGGCCGGGACTGAACTGACGAGGTGGATGTCTGTCGCTTGCCAGCCGTGCTGCAGAACCCCAGGACGGAACTCAGAATCCGTAAGACGGGAGAGGAGAGCTTCAGCTGAGACTTACCTTCCCGAACGCCCCCCCCCCGCTTCCCTGTTACCTCTGTCGTCCTGCCCTGCAACAAGCTCTCTCACTCACACACACACACACACACACACACACACACACACACACACACAGCTGTCAGAATGCCAGTGTGCAATTTGCTAGACAAGAGTCCCCCCTTTCTCATCTTCCGGTCTGTTCCTTAACCTTCTTTCATATCTTCAGTCTTTCTGAAGCTGACAAGGCCACGGGTCAGGTGCTGCATCTGCCCAGCCGCAAGGTTCGTTCCTCAGCTCCGATGAGTAAGCCTGCTGGAGCAACCCTCCCGGCCCTTGCAGCTCCCCGGTGCCTTCTCCCCACCTATACTCAGTGATGGTGTGGTCACTGCCTGATGGGGAAATGGCCCAGTCTTCGTGAGTCCTTGCAAACCATTGCCTAGGAGAGTACCTGGCACATTGAATAGGCTGCCCATTAAGGATGAGCGAGTGGGCGGGTGGGTGCAGGGATGGAGGAATTAATCTGTTAAGGGAAACAGCAGGATACACTGCAGAGGCCTCAGAACTCAGAGGCCTGGTCTGCAGCCTGAGCCTCCCTACGGAACACAGCACCATAAGGCATTTGAGCTGCAGAGAGTTAATGAAGAAAGGTTCCCACGAACAGCAAACCTCGAAAACAGGACATTGTGTCCTGATGGACGGGGGGCTGGCTTCGTCTCAGTCACTCTTGGTCCACAGCCACACCCTTGGCCTAGCCCGAGGCAATTGTGACCCTAGGGCTCAAACTCTTGACAAGATGCTGAGGAAAAGAGGATTATCTCTACCCTCTCCCCAGCTGCCCTTACTTCTCTAAGAGCCAAGTTCATTGGCAGGCCTGAGTTCATTGAGGTGGGCAGGAAGAGTCTTAAAGCAAACCCTGGTGGAGCTGTAGGGTCCCCCTGAAACGGCAACCCCGTTCCATGTCTGAGTGGCATTCCTGATGAAGTAAGCCAGGGCCCCAATGCAACCAAACTCCATTTCCTCTTTCCACACCTGCACTGCTTCCATCATCACATCGTCCGGGCCTGGCCGTTGAAACCCTGGCTGTTCCTGGCCCAGGGCTGCTGGGTGACTGAGCGTAGGACAAACCGGGTTAATGGAAAAGGGCAGTGCAGAAAAGAGAGTGCCCTCAGCTGTGATTTCCACTGCACTTTGAGTGGGAACCTTGTAGACATGGCAGCAGCCCCTAGGAAGGTCCCTGAAGAAGGGGCGAATTCAGATCAGACCTAGAAAACGAGAAAAGTCTGCACCTCCAGCGGAAGGCTTTCCTGTTCCTAAAAACGGACCCTTCCCCATATAGGCCAGCAGGTGGCACCACCATCAGGGAATTCAAAACCAAAACTAAGTTAAACTGGAAACAGACTTTTTTTTTTCAGTTTTGTTTATGCAAATAGTTCATTCCCTGCAACATTCCTCCGGGAAAGGTCCCCCTTCCCCCTCCACAGTCTGTCGCTCCCTCCCCCTTCCCTCCTCTGCGTGACTGCTCTCTCCCTCTGCACAGAGTGGATGCAGACGCTGTCAGGACCGTCCAGGATTCCAAACCAGGACTTGAGAGATGTGAGTAAGGCGCATGGGGTCCAAGGACGGAGGGAGAAACCAGGGGAAAGAACCGTGGGCGTGGGAGGCAACCCTGCCCCCAGATTTATTCAGAGACAAGAACAGCCTGCCCCTCCCCATATGCCTTATCCATCCCGACATGCGCACGCATGCACACCCTCCATCCCTCCTCCTGAGGACAGAAGGAGACCTTACACACATGCGGTGATGGCCACATCCCTATCCTCCTCCCAGCTCATAGCAGGAGCGCGCCGAGACGGGGGAACCCACTCTGCCTGGGACGGGTGTCCTCTGTACGCCACTCCACACTCCACGGGCGGTTTCTCCCAGGTGCCTTTGCTGAGCCTTCGGGAGCCCTTTCCGAGAACCATGACTGGAAACCCTCACCCTCAATTAACTGGTCCCAAGCCAGCCCATTCCGGGAGTGGGAAGGAGTGATAAGACAGGGCACAGAGGAGGATGGGGAGAGAGGTGAAGGCAGTGCGATGACCCCTGGACTGGACACTGCCCTGGGGAGGAGCACCCAGTGCAGCAGCTGTACAGACCAGCCTCCCCTCTCCACCCACACCCACCGGGAACATCTGTGAGGTCTGGAATGGGCAGAGGGGGAAATGCCCAGTGCTATGGCCACCCCCCCGCCCTGCCCCATCCCTGGCCACTGCCCAAAAAGCCTTCCTGACACCCGCTTTCCTTTCGGCAGGTGGCTTGTATACCTTCTGGTGTCAGTCCTGTTCTGCAAGGTGGGAGGCTCCATCCCCACCTCTCAGGAGCTCTTTGGAGAGGTGACGTCTCCTCTGTACCCCAAGCCTTACCCGAACAACTTTGAGACGACCACTGTGATCACAGTCCCCACGGGATACAGGGTGAAGCTCGTCTTCTGGCAGTTTGACCTGGAGCCTTCTGAAGGCTGTTTCTATGACTATGTCAAGGTAGGAGGGCAGGTCGGAAGGGCAGAGGGAGAGCTGGGTGGCTCTGGAACCTGAGGACTTGTGCTCTAAGCACCATGGGTAGCACTTCCCATCCAGGGACACAGCCCCAGCCCTGCAAGAGCTGATGGCCGAGTGGAGTTCTGGGAGTTGGGTGATGCCATGAATGGTGTCCACAGGTTTTAGAGGCCTTCGGTGAGCACTGGGAGGGCGGGGGGGGGGCAGGGAACACAGAGGAGGGAGGGCACGATCCCCACTCTCAAGAAATTTACCATCTGCAGGAGTCAGAAAAGCCACCCCATCTGTTTCCTTGCTGGGAGTCTTTGTGAAATCACTGTGCCTCAGTTTCCCTGTCTCCTTGGAGAATATCATCATGACTACTTGCCTCATCAGGCACCCAGAAACATGGGGAAGAAAAACGTGTGTGGCGGTAGCTCAGGCAGCTCAGCCCCTCTCCCCTCTGATAACCAAGGGTACCCTCCCAGTCTCATCCTTCTACATCCAATAAAAATGAGATTCTGGATTCAGATTCAAGTAGCACTTACACACGTCCAACAAATACCATTCCCTGAAGGTTGTGAGAGAATAACATGAAAATGACACATCTTCCTCATCCAGAGGACCTGAGACGTTTGCAGTGCTGTGAGGAGGGGTCTTGGTGGCAGAGATGGTGAGGAATGGGGTTGGGACAAGGACACCTGCTTTGGGCGGGTTAATGATGAAAGGGACAAGGGAAGCTGGGCGACGCTCACCGCTGCCAAGGCGGGTGGGCCACAGAGGGTCACATTCAACTATGTGTATCAGGTCACGTGGCTGGATGTGAACGGTCTGACCAAGGTGAGGTGGGATAACGACGTAGAACTTAAAGCAGATCAGTCCAGGCTCTAGGAATGAAGGGAAGGTAAAGGCTGGGGAGAGCCAACCAGGATCCCGGGGAAGACAGGCACCGGCGGCGGTGGGACAGAGGAGAACTCTGAAACACGCTGGGGCACGCACACAGGGAAGGGCACAGACAGCGTGGAAAGAGTTAGCCAATGGGAGACTCCGGACAGATGAACGTCACCTGGGGGAGTCTGCAAACACCAGCGCGCAGCAGGTGGAGACCAGCTGGAGGCTGTTGCAGAAGTAGGGCAGGATTCACTCTTCCAGACAAGAGAAGGAGGACCGCCACCGACTTTCCACGTGACACGTGCCTCCGCAGCCCTTCTTCCTACCCCTTGTCCTTCCTCCACCAGATCTCTGCTGATAAGAAAACCCTGGGGAGGTTCTGTGGCCAGCTGGGTTCTCCACTGGGCAACCCCCCGGGAAAGGAGGAATTTATATCCGAAGGAAACAAGCTGCTGCTGACCTTCCACACGGACTTCTCCAATGAGGAGAATGGCACCATCATGTTCTACAAGGGCTTTCTGGCCTACTACCAAGCTGTGGGTGAGTGGTCCCCGGGTGCCCTTTTCTGGGCCTCAGTCATATTGAATGGGGACCAGAGAAAGGGAATCTTGAACCCCAAAAAGCAGGAAGCCTGGCCTTCCTTACTTTTTCCCCTCAAGAGAGCTTTTTCCAGAAGAGGTATGCCAGCGGGGGCTCTGTGCCCAGCGGTAGTTCCCAGAAAGCATTAGAAAGGCCCGGAGGTCCAGGCGGTCAGGAGCTGGCTTGGTCTTGTGACCTCTGGTGAGTGACCACTCTAGGACCAACCCCACTACAGAAGTCCCCTGGCAGGAATTCAATCCTTCCTCCTGGAATCTCTTCCAGACCTCGATGAATGTGCTTCCCAGCGAAACACGGTGGAGGAGAATCCCCAGCCCCCATGCCAACACCTTTGTCACAACTACGTTGGTGGCTACTTCTGTTCCTGCCGTCCAGGCTATGAGCTTCAGAAGGACGGATATTCCTGCCAGGGTGAGGTTGGGTGGTGTGGAAGGGAGGCAGAGGCTGAACAAGGGCTTCCTGGGCCAGCCAGAGAATCTCCTGGTGACCCCCTCCCGGCTCTGCTCTCACAGTCGAGTGCAGCAGAGAGCTGTACACAGAGCCATCAGGCTACGTGTCCAGCCTGGAGTACCCCCAGCCCTACCCCCCTGACCTGCGCTGCAACTACAGCATCCGGGTGGAGCGGGGCTACACCGTCCACCTCAAGTTCCTAGAGCCTTTTGAAATCGATGACCACCAGCAAGTACACTGCCCCTATGACCAGCTACAGGTACAGCCATCCCACCCCCAGGGAGACCCCTCCCTCTCTTTTCCATCCCCACTTAGTTCTTTTCATCCTCTGGCCAATTGGCACAGGAATGTCCAACATCACATGTGGGCTGGGCAAGCTCCTACACAACTGCCAGTGGATCCTGGGAATCCCTTTTCCCCTCCAAGTGAAAACATGCACAAAGCAAGATTACCACCACCCGCCCCCCAGCCCTGTGGAAAAATGTCTGCATTGGAGAAATGACCCACCCTCCTCCCCCACCAGATCTATGCCAGTGGGAGGAACATCGGCGAGTTCTGTGGGAAGCAAAGACCCGCTGACCTTGACACCAGCAGCAATTCTGTGGATCTGCTGTTCTTCACAGATGAGTCAGGGGACAGCCGGGGCTGGAAGCTGCACTACACCACTTCAAGTAAGGTTGCCTCGGGTCCTCCCTCACTGGCCGGCATGGCAATGGGGCAGGATCAGGTAGGGAGAAAGAAGGCAAGTGGCTCTGAAATGAACATGCCCTCTGGTCTCCACCACAGTCATCAAGTGCCCCCAGCCCAAACCCCTAGACGAGTTCACCATCATCCAGAACCTGCAGTCTCAGTACCAGTTCCGTGACTACTTCATTGTCACCTGCAAACAAGGCTACCAGCTGGTGGAGGTAAGAGCCCCGGGCTAAGGGAGAGCGCTGGCCCAGCATTCCGGGAGCAATTCAGATGGATAAGCCCATAGCAAACTTAGGCTCAACCCCAGCTGGGATCACAGGTGTTAGAGCTGGAAGGGCCACCCGGTCTACCAGTTCTCAAACTTGTCTGCACATTGGAAACTCTTACGGTTTAAAAAATACAGATGTCTGCGTCCTCTGCTAGAGACTGATTCCACTGGTCTGGAGTTAAGACTGGGCATCAGGGTTACTTATAGCTACCCAGGAGGTTCTAACGTACCACCAAGTTCACGAACTACTGACCCAGTCTAATAAACTAGTTGTAGAATTAGGAGCTGAAAAGGCAGGAGTGGACGTAGAATGCAAGGAGTGGCTCCCTTGACATCACAATGACTTGTGCTTGTGTCAGAGACCGGGACCAGATCTCCTCCCTCTTGCTCCAGGGCGCTTCCATGCACACTGGTGGTCCCACCTACGTCCCACCATCTGTCCTTTACAGACTCAAGAAAGAATGTGGTTTTACCCGCTGGCCAATCTCATAAAAGCTGGTAAACTAAAGTACTATTTTGAAAACCATACAATTGAAGTCACCCCTGGCCAGGGACCCAGGACTAGACACCCCATCTTGGTTCGATAGATCCACTTGGAATGCCTGATCAGAATCAGAGAAGAGACGTTTGGTACGTCCTTAAGTAGTAGTTAATTGATTCAACAAATACTTCAAGCGTTCACTGAGTGTCAGGCAGTGTTCTAGATGCCAGAGGACAGGAAAGAGAAGCACACACATTCCCACAACCTTCACGGAGCTGACGTTTGATGGTTGCACGTCCCCGAGTGAGCCAGATGCATTGCTCTTTGCTGCAGGACGCCTCCCGCTGCGTTGTGAGGACTGGGTCTCCAGGGCCCAGAAGACTGGACATACTCTTTGCTCTGGTTGCAACCCTCCCTTTCCTATGCCACGCCCACCCTCACCTTGGCGTTCATCATTCACATCACAGAATTTAAAGCAAGTCACATAGCATCTCACATTGTTAATATTTCACTCAGACATCCTAGTTCTCACACACATTCTCTTGTGAACTTTCCCAGGGCTAATGCACCAGGGTTGTTGCTGGCCTTAATAAGATGCATCTACATTGTTTAAACGCTTTTCATTTCGGAGGGTGACATTTTCCTGCATCATCCCTGCCATCTGCTCCCTTGCAACAGCACTTAGCCCATCAGCATTGCAGGCACCCTGGAAAGTGACTGGCCTGCACTAGCGGTTTGGGAAAGGCCCTGGCGCTTAAAGAAGACGGCAGTCTAGGATCGATGAAGCGATGACGTAGGTGTAGACTGGCAGGGAACTCCACAGGGAAGGGTCTTCGGCTTCAGTGCAGAGAACACGCAACCAGCCTTGTGATGGTCTTAATTTAAAATCATGGGGGTCAAAATGAATTTAAAATGGAGGGGACAAGTGCTGGGGGCTGGATGGAAAAGGTAAAGGAGTTAAGATGTACAAAAGGGTAATTATAATGCGGTCACAGGGATGCACACTACACAGGGAATATGGTCAATAATATCGCAATGACTGTGTGATGCCCGGTGGGTTCTTGAGTTATCAGGGGGGATCACTTTCCAAATTATATAATTGTCTAACCACTATGTTATATACCTGAAACTAATATGAAATGATACTGAATATTAACAATAATAGAAAAAAAATAAAGTGAATAAATAAGTAAAATTGTGGGGGTCAGCTAGACCTCAGCAGAAACAGGCACGAGTCTGGAGAGAGGACTGCTGGGTCTGACAGCTATCTCCTGTGCAGCTCCGAGTTCCCAGGTGTACCTCTGGTCTGAGAGGACTGGCTAGGGAGAAAGACAAAGAGCCACACCCACAGCGGGGAGCTATCTTTGCAATCCCTGCTGCGTGGGAAAGAGCAGGAAGGGAGCCGCAGTGCCTCCTTGGAACTAAAGGCGCCTCTACCTCTGCTCAAACAGGGGGACCAGGCGCTGCTCTCCTTCACAGCTGTCTGCCAGGATGACGGCACATGGCATCGTGCCATGCCCAGGTGCAAGAGTAAGTCACAACTCAGGAAGTGTCTGCCCCTAGGGACGTCCCATCCACCCCAGCCTTGGGGACCTAGCCTGAGAAGGGAAGAGGGGGGTCTGGAAGTAAGCCTCTCCCCAGAGACACCCGCCTTGACTTGTTCTTTGAATTCTGTGGCTCATCGCAGGAACCAGGCAGCCCTCATCTCAGCAGGGATTGATTGTCTCTACCCAAAACTGAATTTCACTGTGTTCAGGTCCCATCCATCACAAGCGCCCCGCACTGACCATATTTCTCTCAGGTTCTCAGCCTGTTCTGCGGGTAGACGGCTCACATTCCTCCCACTGAAGTTCCAACCATCCTTGTCAGCTCTCATTGGGCCCTGTGTTCTCTCCCAGTCAAGGACTGTGGGCAGCCCCGAAGCCTGCGTAATGGGGGTTTCAACTATACCACCACGGAGGGAGTGACCACCTACCAGGCCCGCATCCAGTACTACTGCGATGAGCCGTACTACAAGATGAAGACCCGAGACGGCAGCAGTGAGGCTGAGCAAGGTAGGGACCCGTGCAAATGGCGGTTATTCCCCTTCTGTCTTCTCAAGACATCTTCTGAGATTTCGTTCTTTCTTTTTTACAATTTTATTTATTTTATTCTTAGAGAAAGGGGAAGACAGGGAGAAAGAGAGGGAGAGAAACATCATTGTGTGATTGCCTCTCACGTGCCCCCTACTGGGGAACTGGCCCACAATCCAGGCATGTGCCCTGACTGGGACTCAAACCCCGACCCTTTGGTCTGCAGGCTGGTGCTCAGTACACTGAGCCCACAATAGAATCCCTAGGGAATATATGTTAAGGTGTCTGCCCAAGACACTGGCTTCAGGGACCTACAGTACAGTGCCAAGAGGCACCTAGTAGGTTTGAAGAAGAAAGCACCTGAGTGACAAAGAGAGACTTGAATCCCATAAACAACTCCCTCTCACCACCACCCCCACCATCACTCCTCACCACCCTTACCACCCTCTTCACCAATGTCACCCCCACACACACTACCACCTCCACTGCCATCACCTCCACCACCCACGTCCACACCCCACCACCACCGTCACCATTGTCATGACTCTCACCACCACCACACTACCACTACTACCATCACTACCAACACCACTCACACCAACAACAAAATACCATCACACTGCCAACCACACACAATCACCACCCTTACTACCACCACCAACGCCACAACCATCACCACTACAGCTATGTCAGTGGGACTTCCCCCAGCATTCCCCCCACATACCCCCTCAGGCTGCTATGTTGTGACATTTTGCACTTAATTTTACCAAGTGACTCTCAAATTCATCTGTGGGTATCTTTCAAGTTTTCTTTAAATAAAAGTGCCCTAGCTGGGGTGGCTCAGTGGATTGGGCACCAGCCTGTGAATCAAAGGGTCACCGGTTCAATTCCCAGTCAGGGCACATGCCTGGGTTGCAGGCCAGATCCCCTGTGGGGGATGCATGAGAGGCAGCCACACATTAGTGTCTCTGTCTCTCTCTCTCTCTCTCTCTCTCTCTCTCTCTCTCAAAATAAATAAAATCTTTTAAATAAGTAAATAAAAGAAATCACGTACTTTCTGGTTTGAAACATACAAAAAAGGAAAAAATCTTATATATGGGTCATGCATGGTATTATTTAAAAGCTGGGCTTTGAGTCAGGCAACTCTCACTTTGCACCTTGGTTCTGGAACTTGGAAGTTACAGGACCTTGTGTAAATTATCAAAGCTCAGTCTCCTCATCTGT
The DNA here is from genome assembly GCA_039655065.1 of Glossophaga mutica. Classification (NCBI taxonomy): domain Eukaryota; kingdom Metazoa; phylum Chordata; class Mammalia; order Chiroptera; family Phyllostomidae; genus Glossophaga; species Glossophaga mutica. The sequence continues at coordinate 22,169,443 of CM077304.1, read as the reverse complement.
AAAGTGAGAGTAATAATGCGTACCTGCAAGTGTCACTGTGGCATTTAAATGAGACCATGCAGGTACAGTGTTTAACGACAAGCCTGGCACACTGTCAACAACCAGAAATGCAGCTACCACTGTTGTCTACAATCCCACTACCAAGATACCAAGTCACCGTGAGGGTTCTGACATGCTCATCCCAGATTCTGTGTATTTCATAAATAGCAATCACACCAAACATATAGTTAAATATTCTAATATCTTCATATAATATTAAAATAAAAATATACGTAGAAACCCTCTTTACACTTATGTTACTCCACCCTTACATATCTGAACCTTCCCCTTGATCCTTGTCCACGCTGGTTCCGATTCTCCCCTGCCCAATGCACTCAGTGCTCGCTGACCTCTGCAACCTGGTTTCCCTGCCCACCACCTCCCAACCTGATCATAGCCCCTTCGCCCCTCAGGAACATATACCTGCACAGCCCAGGGCATTTGGAAGAATGAACAGGAAGGAGAGAAGATTCCTCGGTGTTTGCCAGGTGAGTGGAAACCCCCTGGAGCCATCCTTGGTGAGCTGTAGGGCACCAGAAAAGGCATGCGTGAAGAATAATGGAAGCAAAACAATTGGAGAGACACTCCAGCCTGAAGTTGGAAATAGACATGAGGAGGAAGGGAAAAAGAGAGGAGATGTCCCAGGAGAAAGGGGGAGAGGGAGAGAGATGCAGAGAACTGGATGCAGCCCTGTCATTCCAGCATTTTCACAGAGCAGACAGGTAATCAAGGAATAAAAACAACAAGCCCCCCCCCCCCGTCCCCCCAAAACAGGAAGAAATAAATAAGAACAAGGAGAACAGGCAATAGGCCAAAGATGGAGCTGTTGGAATGGGAGGGCAAACAGAAAAGAGCCCAGAGCCAATCGGAGGGGATGAAAGGGGAACTGACTGACCGCAGGAGGGAAAAGGGGTGGGCCTGGGACTGACTTGTCCTTGCCTTCGCTGTCTCTCTTCTCCAGTGTGTGGGAAACCCGTCAACCCTGTGGTAGAGAAGCAGCGCATCATTGGAGGGAGAAATGCCCAGATGGGCAACTTCCCCTGGCAGGCGTTCAACAACATCCATGGGCGAGGGGGTGGAGCTCTGCTGGGCGACCGCTGGATCCTCACAGCAGCTCACACCCTCTACCCCAAGGAGCAAAACACACAAACCAATGCCAGCATAGATGTGTTCCTGGGCGACATAAATGTGGAAGAGATCATGAAACGAGGAAACCATCCTGTCCGCAGGGTCAGCATCCACCCATCCTACCGCAAGGATGAGGCCCACAATTTTGAGGGGGACATTGCCCTCCTGGAACTGGAAAATAGTGTCACCTTGGGCCCCAACCTCCTCCCTATCTGCCTTCCTGACAATGAGACCTTATATGAGAAGGGCCGCATGGGCTATGTCAGTGGCTTTGGGATAACAGAGGAAAAGCTTACTGACCATCTCAGATACGTCCGCCTGCCTGTAGCTGACCGAAGGGCATGTAAGAGGTGGCTCCAGGGCCAAAAGACCAACGATGTGTTCTCTGAAAACATGTTCTGTGCTGGGGACCTGACTGCGAGGCAGGACAGCTGTCAAGGGGACAGCGGAGGGGTCTTTGCGGTGAGGGATAAGGACGGCCGCTGGGTGGCCACAGGCATAGTGTCCTGGGGCATTGGGTGTGGTCAAGGGTACGGCTTCTACACCAAATTACTCAGCTACGTGGACTGGATCAAGAAAGAGATGGAGGAGGAGGGCTGAATCCAGAGAGCGGTGTGTAAAAAAAATCATCTGACTAGTTGTTGATAACCACTGAGAATCATAACCATATTGAACCATATTAAAATCACTGATGCAGAAAAACACTGTGTGAAATAAATTCTCTTTTCTCTAATCCCATCCACACTCTTCATCTGAAACAACCCAAAGGTCACCTTTCTTTTTTCCAAGGATTGCAAAGGATACATTCCACATGCCCTCTTCCACTCTTATACCATTGAATAATTGCATAAAGAGCTTTCCAAATAAAATTTCGAGAAATTCCAGTGTGTAAAATGAGTTAAACACAGTATTTAATCAATATAAAAATACCTAGTGAGGTCATGTTTACAATATTTTACACAAGAAGGCAATGAGAATAATTAAGTTTATGCACATATTTACAATTACAGTTGCAGATCATTTATTTCTGTGTTTTGTTTTGATGGTACATTACAAAGAAACTTCTGATTTTCCCACATACATAGTTGCAAATATAACAGCTTTTTTAACAGCTTGCCTTCCAATTTCTATATATTCCTTAAGAGAGGAGTGGTGTGAAATTTTTGTTTCCAAGTTAAATCATTAACAATATTTCTAAATAACTTAGGTTCCTTAAGACACATTTAAAGGTCAGAGAAGGACCCAAAACTTGGGCTAAGGATTATAAGTGTTTATACTAGAACACTATCACAATGGAATTGCACAACTGACTCTACTGGACTTGTCTGAATAACTTCGCAGGAGCCAACTCACACAGGCCTGAATTTAAGAAGGCCGGTGCAGCATTTAAACCTTCCCAAGTGATGATAAGTTCTTAAATCTGAATGCACGTCCATAATCCCTCAGGGCCAGCTATCTTTCAATATTCAAGATTTCACAGATTTCAGAAATGGGGTATACTATTTATATTATATAACTTCCCCAGCAGGCCCTAGGGCAGTGTCCTATAATAAAAGAGATAAACAATTCTTCTGAAAAACATTGGAATATTCACGTGTAGGAGATAAAGACTCTAAACTGCAACCATTGGTCCAGGTCAGGTTTTGCCCCTATGTAAATTTTGGTGCCAAACTATTAAAACACTTCCAGTTTTCAAGAGCGCTTTAGACCTCAGGATTGTGGATTTCAGAAGTATGGATTTGCGCTGGTGGAAATGACAGGAAAACTTTTTACACGTTCTACTCAAAAGCATCCACAAGCAGCATGCAATACATTTGAGGACCATATGTCAACTGCAGTTTTTTCAAAGGTTAGAAATGTTTTCAGAACTGAAGCACCTCCAGGATTCTAATGGACATGGGAGTGGAGTGGGTAGAGGAGATAGAGGTGGTAAAAACAAAACCTAAAACTAAAAAATGGAACTCTATTATGCCTAAGGTTCCTGGTGAATTTAAGATTCTAAGACCTTCGTCTTTATTGTGATCATCACAGGTGACCCAGGAGAGTCTAATCACGGCTCTGGCCTTCCCGGTCCCCACTCCCCTCCCCCAGAATCATGTGCATCTCACCCTTCAAGTGCCCTGGAGTAGGAAAATAAAGACAAAACCAATGCCCTATGAATAGACGATTAACAGAAAAGAAAACGCAAATGCTTTGGGGCTCATAAAGACAATATGAAAATTAGGATATCACATCCTTACCTAAATATAAGATCGGCAAAGATGATACACTATGTTGGTGAAGACATAGAGAAAACAGTCACTCATGCAATGCTTTTTGGAATGCAAATAGGTACAAATGCAACAGAGGGCCATTTGGCAACATGTAATCAAAATTACAGGACTTCCGGCCAAGATGGAGGTGTAGGCGGACACACTGTGCCTCCTCTTACAACCAAAAGGACAACAAATATTTAGAAACAAGAAAACAACCAGAACGTATAGAAAACTGAACTGTACGGAAGTCCAACAACCATTCATCCAGACTGGTAAGAGGGGCGGAGTCGCAGCAGGAAAAAGTGGAGGTGCAGACTCGGGAACGCAAGCAGCAGCGGCTGGCAGTTCCCAGGTGCACAGGTGGCGGCTGGCGGACCCCGGGCACAGGGGGGCAACTGTGCAGACCCAGTGAGGCTGCACAAGGCGGCTGGCTGCCCAGGTGGTCCCACATTCGCGCACACAGACATTCCAGGCAGAGGGGAAGTGGCAGAAGGAACTGAGTCCAGGAGAGAGTGGAGCAGGCGCCATTGTTCCCTCTCAGACCCCGCCCCCACATACAGTGTCACAACCCAGCGACTGGGCTGCCCCGCCCTGAGGAACACCTAAGGCTCCACCCCTCACTACGTAATAGCCGAGACCAGACTAAAACCAAACCAAACCAAAACAAACAAACAAACAAAAAAAAAACATCAAAAATGGCTCAAACTGGAGAACAAATGAAAGCACCACACAGCCAATTCCTCTAAGCCGTGAAGAGATAGCCAACCTATCAGATGCACAGTTCAAAGCACTGGTCATCAGGATGCTCACAGAATTGATTGATTTTGCTCACAAATTCGATGAAAAAATGCAGGCTACAATACGTGAAATGAAGGAAGACGCATGGGGAACCGATAGAGATGGGAGGAAAACTGGGACTCAAATCAATGGAGTGGACCAGAAGGAAGAAACAAACAACCAAACAGAAAACGAGGAAGAAACAAGAATTCAAAAAAATGAGGAGAGACTTAGGAACCTCCGGGACATCGTTAAATGTCCCAACATCCAAATTATAGGGGTACCAGAAGGGGAAGAAGAAGAACAACAAGTGGAAAACTTATTTGAACAAAAAATAAAGGGGAACTTTCCCAATCTGGCAAAGGAAATAGACTACCAGGAAGTCCAGGAAGCTCAGAGAGTCCCCAAGAAGTTGGACCCAAGGAGGAACACACCAAGGCACATCATAATTACATTAGCCAAGATTAAAATGATGGAGAGCATTCTAGAAGCAGCAAGGGATAAGGGAACAGTCACCTACAAAGGAGTTCCCATCAGACTGTCAGCTGATTTCTCAAAAGAGACCTTCCAGGCAAGAAGGAGCTGGAAAGAAATATTTGAAATCTTGAAAAGCAGGGACCTATATCCAAAATTGCTCTATCCAGCAAAGCTGTGATTTAGAATGGAAGGACAGATAAAGCGCTTCTCAGATAAGGTCAAGTTCAAGGAGTTCATCATCACTAAGCCCTTATTATATGAAATGTTAAAGGGACTTATCTAAGAAAAAGAAGATCAAAAATATGACAGTGAAAAGACAGCAAACTCACAGCTATTAAGAACCACACCTAAAACAAAAGCAAACTAAGCAAACAGCTAGAACAGGAACAGAACCACAGAAATGGAGATCATATGGAGGGTTAGCAACAGGGGCGTGGGAGGAGGAGAGAGGGTGAAAAGGTACAGAGAATGAGTAGCATAGATGGTGGGTAGAAAATTGACAGGGGAAGGGCAAGAATTGTATGGGAAATGTGGAAGCTAAAGAACTTATGACACATGGACATGAACTAAAGGGGGGAATGTGGGTGGGAAAGGGTGTGCAGGGTGGAGGGGAATGATGGGGGAGAAATGGGACAGCTGTAATAGCATAATCAATAAAATATATTTTTAAAAAATTACAAATGCACTTGCTTGTGACCCAGCAATTCCACTTCTAGGAATTTTTCCCACAGATATTCTCATGTAAGAGATATTCACATAAGATACAGTCCTTGTAACATTGTTTACAATAGCAAAGTATTAGCCCTGGCTGGTGTGGCTCAGTGGATTGAGCGCTGGCCTGCAAACCACAAGGTCACAGGTTCAATTCCCAGTCAGGACACATGCCTGGGTTGTGGGCCAGGTTCCCAACTGGGGGCATGTGAAAGGCAACCAATCAATGTCAGATTGACTGAACCAATCTTTCACAGATTAATGTTTCTCTCCCTCTCTTTCTCGCTCCCTTCCCCCTCTCTAAAAATAAATAAATAAAATCTTTTTTTAAAAAAAAGAAAAAATAAGCAGAACAGTGTGTATTACATATTACCATTTGCATAAAAAAAGAGGGGCAGGTACATATCACTTTCCTATGTGTAAAATATCACTGGAAGGATGTAGAGGAAATGGGGGTGGTCTGTGGGGGAGGGCAGGAATGAAAAGAAGAGTTATCCCTACATATTCTTTTGATCTTTTGATATTTGAGCCGTGTAGATGTTTTATCTATTCAAAATAAAGAGATGGAGACCTATTAAAATAGTTTTAATTTAAAAATATTTTAAAGAAATTGCCTCATTGAGAAGGTTGACTTTTTTTTTTTTTTTAATTTTTTATTTATTTATCTTTAGAGTGAAAGGGTAGGAGAGGGAGAGGGAGAGAAATATCAATGTATGGTTGCCTCTCACGTGTCCCTTGCTGGGAACTGGCCTGCAACCCAGGCATGTGCCCTGACTAGGAATTGAACCGTGATTCTTTGGTTCATAGGCCCATGCTCAATCCACTGAGCTACACCAGCCAGGGCAGAAGGTTGACTTTTAACAAAGATTGGAGGAACTTAGGTATTCAGAGATCTAAGGGAAAAGCATTCCAAGGAAGGAGGAACAGCCATTGCAAAGGCCCTGAGCCAAGAACGTGCATAACCAATTAGGAAATTGCAAAGACAGCCAGTGCAGAGTCATGTGAAAGGCTCACTCTGGATGCTGAACTGAAGTAAGACTGTGTATGCAAAAAGGAATAAAGGGAACTAGTTAGGAGGCAATTATGGTAAGCCAGGCAAGTAATTCTCAGACCAGGTGGTAACAGTGTAGGTGATGCAAAGTGGTCATGTTATAGATAAAACTTGAAGGAAGAGCCAAAAGACTTCCTGATGGAGTAAATATCGCAAGGAGAGGGATGAGAAAAAGAGAGAAGGCAACTAGATGCAGACAATTGCAAGAGGAGCAGACCTGGTGAAAAGCCTGAGGAGTTCCGTTCTGTCGTGATGAGTTTCAGATGCATATTAGATTAGGACCAAGATGGAGTATCAGGGATCAGATTTACCCTCCCTCCTGATACCGACAAACAACAGCAACAACAAAGACATCAAATACATGACACAACAGTTTTACAGACATGGGACTTCAGGTAACAAAGGGCAATGTTCCCTGAGAGACTGAGGCCGACCATGGCCCCAGCTTACTGCCTTGAGAGCGTTTCCAAGCTGAGGTGCCAAAAGGAGAAACCCAAATAGGGCTCAGTCAACTCTCCAAGTTGAGGAGACAGAGCCAAAAGTGCAGGGACACCAAGGCCACTAGAGCTCACAGGACTGAGTATCAGAGAGGAGAAAGCCACACCTAGAGAACTCCAGAGATCTGCAGAAGATTCCTACCAGAATTCACCCATGAGGAAATGACTCAAGGACGAGGGGTAAAGCTGCATGAGGTTACAGTGAACAGCCCCCAGAGATCACCAGGGCTGGGGCAGGGCTTGATCCCACCGGCCAGACTGGAAAACCGCAGAATTCACGGGGCATTGGGTAAGGGTACGCAGAAGGGTCTTGCCTCAGTTGTGGGGAATACTTCGCCCCCGATAAATGCTGCTCTGGTCCCATCTAACAATCAAAGCAACACCCAAAAGGACCAAACTGTTTCCAAGTCACTTAACTGAGTCCCAGAACAACACTCAAGAATATTTATAGAATTACAAAAATATCCAGCACCCAAGAAGATAAAATTTGCCAAGTCTGACAGCCAATCAAAGAATATGAAGCACACAAAGGAGCAGGAAAATATAATCCCTAATGAGGAGAAAAATCCATCAAAACCAAACTGACATGGAGGTAAGAATTAGCAGACTGGGACATCAAAACAATTATTATAACTATATTCTGTGTGTGCAAAAAGCTGAATAAATGTCTATTAGACACCAAGTGAGAACCACTAAATAGGTTGTCTGATGCATAAATTTGGAGTTGAGGGAAGAGGTCGGAGCTACAAATGTAAATTTCAGAATAGTTAGTAGGTATGTCAATGGATGTTTAAAGCCACAAACTTAAATGAGGCCACAAGTGAGTGAAGTTGAATAGCAAAAAGGACCAAGGCCCATGCCCTGACACATGCCAGTATTAAGTCTAGAAAAACAGGAAAAAAGTCAGCAAAGGAGTTCAGAAATAGTGACTCTTACGAAATGAATGTTTGAGTCCCATCAAAATGTGTATGTTGACATCCTAACTCCCAACCTGCGGGCAGGGAGGCAGGCCTTTGGGAAGCATTTAGGTTGACATGAGGCCATGAGGGTGGGGCCCTCCTGATAAGATTGGTGCCCGTACAAGAAGAGAAGCTCTCCCCCGACACTGAAACAGGGAAAGGCTGTGAGCGAACAGTGAGATGGCTGTCTGCAAGCCGGGAAGGGAGACCCCACAGAGAATCAGATCTGCCAGCACCTCAGTCTTAGACTTCTCAGCTTCCTGCACTGTGAGAAATACATGTCTGTTGTTTAAGCCACCCAGTCTATGGTATTTTGCTACAGCAGTCTGGGCTGACCGAGACAGTGGCCACTTAGGTAGGAGGCAAACCAGGAGAGTTTGTAATTTTGGAAGCCAAAGAAAGAAACTGAATCAAGGTAAAGGAGTGATTGATTGAGCATCTTGTCAAATGTTGCTTGTAAGTCAACAATGAAGACTGAGGATCACTCCTCAGACAAAGCAATGTCAAAGTCATTGGTGATCAGGAAAGCACAGTTTGGTAGAAGGATGGGAGAAAAGCCAGGCTGGAGTGGGAGAGAAAGTGAAAGAAGAGAAACTGGAGACAGAGTATATCAATTATTTTAAGGAACTATGCCCTGGCTGGTGTGGCTCAGTGGATTGAGGCCCAGCTTATAAACCAAAAGGTCACCAGTTCAATTCCCAATCAGGGCACATGCCTGGGTTGTGGGCCAGGTCCCCAGTTCTGGGCGTGCAAGAGGCAACCGATCGATGTACCTTTCACACACCAATGTCTCTCTCCCTTCCTTCCCCTCTCTCTAAAAATAAAGAAAATCTTTAAAAAAATTTTTTAAAGAAAATATCATATACATATATATATACACACATATACAATGTGGAATATTGTTCAGCCCTTAGAAGAGGAGGAAATCTTGTCATCTGTGACAACCTGGATGAGCCTGGAAGGCATTGTGCTAAATGAAATAAGCCAGTCAGAGAAAGGCAAATATTGCATGATATCACATACATGTGGATTTTTTTTTAAGTCAAACTCATAAAAACAGAGACTAGAAAAGTGGTTGCCAGGGGTGGGGAAATGGGGACATAGGGAGAGTTGGCAAAAGGGTAACTACTTTTCTTTATAAGGTAAATAAGGTCTGAGGATATTGTGCACAGCATAGTGACTATAGGTGATAGTATTATATTGTATAATTAAAATTTGCTAAGAAAGTAGAATTTAAATGTTCTCACCCCAAAAAAAGAATTGTTAAGGGTTAATACGTTGGGTGATGGGTATGTTAACTCACCTGATGAAAGGAATTCTTTCACAATGTATATGCATATCAAATCATCATACTTTAAATACCTTACAGCTGTATTTGCCAGTTATTCTTCAATTAAGCTGAAAAATAGGTTTCTCATACATTTAATTTTAAAAAAGAGAACAGGTATGCAGTAAGTATAAAGTCACATTTCCACAGAATATATTTCTGATTCCAGGAATCACAATAAAAAGCAACTTTAGCCCCAGCTGGTGTAGCCCAGTGGAGTGAGTGCAAGCCTAAGAACAGAAAGGTCGTCGCTTCAACTCCCAGGCAGGGCACGTGCCTGGGTTGTGGGTTACATCTCTCGCACATCATCTCTCCCTGTCTTTCTCCCTCCCATCCCCTCTAAAAATAAATAAATTAAATTAAATTAAAAGCAACTTTAGAGAGTCCCAAAATTCCTCCACCCCCTTCTGCACTAGTCCACTTTTAACTGGGTTCCTTCCTATCAAGTTCTCTTGGCCTCTGGCACCTTCTTTCTTCCTGGCGTGAGGAGCTGATCCACCAGCCCATTTTCTTCTGACCAGAGGAATGTTCACCTCTTTAAAAAGTTAAGTCCCAAGTGATTTGCAAGGCAGTGTAATTCATATGCTTTAAGCCACAACGAATGATTTTCTAGGCCTTGCTGATGAACCCTTCCCAGCTCTGAAGTCTTTGAGGATGACTCATTTAGAACCCCTCCCTTCCATTCACCCAGGGAAATGATCTTGGGGTAGAGTTAACCATGCAAAACCACAGCCATCCCACTGAACAAGGGAGCTGTAATGAGGGAATTTGTCAAGAGCAGAACCCAAACAGACTGAAGATTCCCTCTGGGGACAGTGAACTTCTTTTTACTGTTACTTGTCAGATTCTGGTCTCCAGTTATAAAAAAGAAGGAAAATTTCTACATCATGAGCATGTTTCTTAATATCAACCTTTTTCCTCTAGAGGAATCCCTCTCCACCCAACCAAAACACTAGTCCAGGGTTCAAAGTCAATTCCATTGTACATGTAATGACAGGAAGGTGGGGGAAGGGCATTCAAGTTACACAGTTAAGAAACAATGTGAATGGCTTTATGCTGCTTGGTTGACTTGACACAGTCTTTCCAAAAGTTCCCTATTGTAATTCCCCTTGGTTCTTCAGACCCTTTGGGTTGAGTTCTAATTACTTCATCACGTGTTAACCTCCAGTCTAAGGCCAACTGTTGAATTTAGCCCTTTTCGTCTATGGAAGATCAAAGTCCTTTTTAATGGGCACCAAATACACGCTGTTTGGCTTCTGGTAAAAACTGCTCTCCTGAGAGCCATGTGTCCCATCAAACAGACCAGAGTTCTCCAGAACTCTTACTCTACAGCTTTTGTAAGACACCCTGTTAGGGCAGCTGCCGCCCTAAGACAGCTCTCCCACCCTCCGTTTAAAAAATACTAGTCTCACCCTGGCTGGTGTGGCTCAGTTGGTTGGAGCATTGTCCTGTAACTAGAAGGTTGCAGATCTGATTCCCGGTCAGGGCACATGACTAAGTTGTAGGATTCATCCCTGGTTCTGGTGCCTGTGATCTCCAGTCCGGGCACATATGGGAGGCAACCAATGGATGTTTCTGTCTCATGTGGATGTTTCTCTCCCTTCCTCCCTCCATTCCTTTCTCTAAAACCAATGAAAAAGTGTCCTTGGGTGAGAATCAAAAAAAAAAAAAAAAAAAAAAAAAAAACAAATGAAAAAAACAAAACCGAGTCTCTAATGTGTGATTATTTTTCATCACTAATCATTTTGGGAGCAGGAGGAGTTTTGTGAGATTTTTTCCCATTCCCTTAAAAAAAGCAGAAGGGAGAGTCTTTGGGTTTATCCTGATGGGGACTTTGCTCTAAATTCTTGGTACACAGTTCAGCCCAGAAATGACATTGTTGCTTGACAGAACAATGGACCGGAACTGCCAGGAAAGCAGATAGGATCATGCTTAATTTTTTCTTTTCCTTTTTTAAATTTTTATTTACTCATTTCTTTAGAGAGAGAGAGAGAAACATCGATTGGCTGTTCCTCCTATATCCACATCCATTGCTTGATTCTTGTACGTGCCCTGACCAGGGGTCAAACCTATAACCTTGGTGTACAGGGCAGCGCTCTAAACAACTGTACTACCCAGCCAGGGCCTCCTTCCCTTGCTTATCAAGTCATAATATTGTATTATACAAAAGAGTAGTAAAGGAAAATTAATTTTCAGGAGGCATATTGAAACAATTTATACCTCAAAATTTTTATATTAAATAGGCAATTCTAACTGTTGTTATATGGGCTTCTCAATGAGGTTCAAGTATGTTTTTAGAAAAAAAATATGGCACCTTGTATTGGTGATGTTCATGCTAATCCATAATATTTACTAAATTTCAAATGGAAGAGAGGAAAAAAGCTGAATTCCCCGTTTTCATGACAAATATTACCTCTAGAAATATATGTGTGTGTATGTACACACACACATACACACACACACACATATATATATGCTGCTAAATGCCTGAATTTCCATGATACACCAGCCCGTTCATCACACCCTCTTGCTATAGTGCTGAGGTCTTTATGTGGAATAAGTCAGCCAGGACTGGATTACAAATCTGCTTTATTACAAGTAGATAGTAGACACTAAGAGTGATAAAGTAAGCGGAACACTGAACAGATAAAAGGCAAACAGAAAAATCAAAGGTGTGCCCCCAGTAAATTTCAGAGCTGGGATTGGAACACCAGGCAGTCGTCCAGAGAGCCGCCTCCCTGTGGGGCAGGGCGGCCCAGCAGCACCCTCCCCATGCTAGTTTCCACCGATTTACACCGCACCGAACAACCGACAGGATGTCATCATCAAACACTGCCTCCAGCCGTGTATCCCAGCACCCAAGCTCCATTTACATCACACTCCTATGTCTTCTCTCAGTCATGGTGAAATAAGGAGAATATTGTGAGGAACAGAAAGCAACAGATCGGCCCCAGCCCTTGGAGAGGCTGGTGGAATGTGTGTGGATTAGTTCATACTTGGAATACTATTTTCCTGCATAGTCTTCATTATCCAGTCAATATAGTTCTGCACCCGAGTGTAAATCCCATAGGTCCCGCATTCGGGGCCCCAGGATACCAAGCCAGCTACGTAGAATTTGGGTTTCTCTTCACCGGGGATCTGTACAGCAAGGGCTCCACCGCTGTCCCCCTCACAGCTATCAACGCCTTTCTCACCGCCGGCACAGATCATGTTGTCAGTGAAAACGTAGCTATTTATATTCATACTTGGATTTTTGGGCCTCACCTTCTGGCAGTCTTGTAAAGTAGCAATAGGTATCCTCGCCGCTCTGAGACGCACAACGTGATCTCTACTCTCTGTTCTGCCCCAGCCTGAGATCAGTCCCAGGGAAGTCTTGGAGAGGCTGTATTTGGGGGAGTGGCCTGGCAGGCAGATAAGGGAGACCTTAGGTCCCAGTTTCACTGGGTCTTTAAGCTGTACCAATGCAATGTCATTGTCAAAATTCTTTCGTGTGTCTGGGTTCTCCATGAATTCCCAACCTGGGTGAAAAATCACACGCTCAGCAGTGAGCATCTGGGCATTTTTCAGTTGTTCATGGTTCAACTGGGTGGACCCAACATACATTGTTGGGCTCCTCTCCTTCTCCACAACGTGGGCAGCTGTCAGCACCCAGCGCTCATCAATGAGGGCACCACCAGCCCGCGGGTTGGAAAAGAAGACTTGCCAGGGGAAACTTTCAATCTGTGCAAATTCTCCTCCAAATATCTTCTGTTTTCCTGCAAACATCTTAGTGGGGACACCACAAACTAGGAAGGAACAAGGACAAGGTGGGCCAGGGGCAGGAAATAAATTCCTAGTCTCCTACAAGTCCTCCAACCACTCAAAAACCTGCCGGGCTTCACAGTTTTCTAGCACCATATAGCCAACCCTGTCTTTGGTCAACCCTCTCAATGTCTGACTCAGTCTGAACGCACCTGAAGGACCAAACGTCCCATGTCGCCAGTTTCACAAGCAGGCTCTAAGACAGACTTGTTAGACCGGGGCTGTGTGCGAACTGCTACTGCTTCACCCTGCGGACAGCTTGACCCACGGCCCAGCAGACTTCACCCCAGGCTCCGCAGGTACAGCCCACCTGGGACCCAGGCTGGGAAGTGCTTTCTTCATACAGATAGTGAGGGAGGCAAGCATTCTACCTTCATCTGATGCCCAGATCAAATGCTTATACCTTCTTTACTGAAGTCCTAATTACAACTGGGTCCCTCCTAGTGAGTGATCTACGGAAGTACGGTAGAGAGATGGTTCTCTTTCCTCTCATTCCACGTGGACTGGTTCTAGGTTTGATCACTTGGCCATTAGCCAGTATAACTAAAAATGAATTTTATTTCTGATAAAGTTGTCTTGCCTAAATCCCTCACTAGTCAGCCTGAATGGACTCTGAGTTGAGCATACCAGACTTTGGACTCAGATGTGAGTTCAAGGCCTACCTCTGCTCCTTCCTAACGTGGTGAGCTTGCACCTAATTCACTCATCTATAAAATGGGACTAATAATACCCATCTCATAGGATTGTTACAAAGGCTTGAATGAGACAATAAACACAATTAATTAGTGCGGTCCATAGCCCTCAGTAGCCCCGTTGTTACTACCAGTATCACTATTATCCTGGCTTAGCCTGAGAGCCTTCTCCTCAACTCAGATCTGTCTGCTACTCCTCATCTACTTGATTGTCTCCACTTCTGCTAGGCCTGGTAGGCCCAGACTGTTCGGTCTTTTCCCAAGAGGATTACAGCTACTTTCAGAAGGCGACCCCACCTACTCGCACCGTGACTATGGTTTCTACCCAAGCCTGAGCCCTGATTACCTGGAACACACTTGGGCAGCTCCATGCCCAGCAGCTCGTTGACCCAGCTCCCATTTGCGGCGCAGCGATACTCCCCTGGAAGAGCACAAGGGACACAGGACACGCTCACCACCACCACTTCTGTCCTCTCTCCCCCCGCCCCCAGCTTTCAGTCAGAGCCTCAGCTCCCCTGGGGTTTAGAAGGACATTACATCAAATAAGTAGAAAAGAATCTTTAGAACATCTTCCAAATGATTTCTCTGGCCTCTCTCCTGCCTAGGAACAGAAAGGAACAGTCTCCAAAGCAGAAGGAAGGGGGTTATGAGAGATAGAGATTGGGAAAGGGCTTCAAGAAGAGAAAGAAAATTAATTAATTAGCTAAAATTAAATTGAAAGCAATGAAGTGGGACATATTGTGCCTCATCCAGTCCTTCCTCTAGCACTACCAAAGCCTTTCCACCAAGAAAGCCAGTCATCATAGCATAGTGACTTGAAGCTGGAAGCATTACCCCTGCTGCGGGCTCTACATTAAATAATCAGTCAAATGCTGGGTAACCACATGAAAATGGACATTGTAGGGGGACTCCTGCCACAGTTGTGAAGCTCTATGATTCACTATGAATGATTCTGTGGAACCTACCCTGCCCCATATGAAAAACTTTAGAACAAACCAAGAGGATGAACAGAGTTCATCTCATCTCCTTCGTTTCTCTCAAACTCTCCCCAACCCAGAAAGACTGTGCTATTTGTCCTCCAACATTCTCACCCTTTCTTTTTTCTCTCGTCAAAGAAACCTACCGCTTTCTTCAGTTTGCATGTAATAATACGGCTCATTACAAGTGTAGTGAACAACAGCACCAAATGCAGTATCTTCTGGTTCTTCAACTTTGCCATTCGGAATGGGGTCAGGGGAGCCACAGTCCACAGCTACAAGAGGAAGGCAAGAGAGTGATGGTCCAGATAGCCACTTCCTTTCAGGAAGCCCTTGGTCCTTAGGCCAGTCCCATCCTCCCAGCCACATCCTTCATCCCTTCCCCACTCCTACATCCATAATGAGCCTGGAATGATTCTCCACACCAGCTTCTCTGTAGCCATGCTCTTCAATTGGCATCACTCAACTCCCCAGCCAGCTGACTCCTGCCAATTAAGATAGCCCCTCTCAAGCTACAGGGAGGAACCTGGTTCTCCATGGTTGAGGGAAGCCCCTACAGAAGCCAGGAAGAGACCTGTAAGGTGCCATTAACAACCAATCCCACAGCCTCTTATTTTTTAAAGAAACCTGCCAAGCTGGCCTGGGACCAGATCAGGGCTGGGGGTACTTCATGGCTGGCTTCCCTTCAAAAACCCAACCCACTCTCACGAGCCTAAAAACAAATCATGCATCTGAATCTTGATCTTTCAATTCCCTTTGAGAGAGAGAAACAAAAAAAAAAAAAAAAAAAAACACGTTGAGACTTTTTTCTCAATGTTTGAGATACATACGTTCACAAACCAGTTTGGAATTACTCCACTTTCCATTGCTTTGACAAGTAGAATAGAAATATGACAAGCCAGCACTTCCCTAGAGAATGACAGATGTCACCATTAATTTATAAGGAAGTATATGGAAAATTTAAATAAAAAATGGAATCAATCTCTGGCCTTGGGTCAAGGAGGAATCCTCACCACACAAACCTTGGAGACATCTTAGCAGAATGACACATTCATTCTGTATGAATGTGTACGCAGAGTTAGGGCTAAATGAGAAGTTTGCCACAGCATATCAGCTTCCCTTCTGCAGGAAGACTGAGGGCACAGAGAGAATGCCAGGCTGGCCAAGGAGCTCCCCAACTCACAAGGAAGGACTAAGGATCCTGAGCTGTTCTGTTCATGGAGAAGGCGTTAGACCTTGCTTAAACAAGAACATTTGGTACACTTGGAACAATAGGACAATTCCACTATGCTCATCCTCACCCAGGAATCAGGGAGAAGCCCTTAATAGTACTCTACCTGTACAACTTCAAACCCTTCCTGACAGTTTATCTTCACCACATCTTTGTACACGTATTTTTCCTTCTCAGGCTCCCAAAAAGAATTGGCAGTGATTTCTTTAGGACACGGGATTGCTTGGAAAGGACAGAAAAAAAAATTAACCAAATAATTGGATAATCTCTGTTCCACTTACACCATTCTCACACTTTACAAAATCATTCAGTCATTCTCAATCCTGATTCCTAACACTCCAATCTGCGGATGTCTAAAATAATATAGCATTACTAACTAACCACCCTGCAAGCTGTCTACACTCATAGGTCCAGTTGAAGCATTCCTAGATGTTGAGGCATTTCTAGTAACCACTGACAGGTTTAAATCTCACTGCAGAAGGGGACTAATCAGGACATCCCTCCACACAACCATCTGCCTGTTTCGATTTTCCTTGTCCAGGGACTTTGTTACAACCAACCGAAGAATGGCTTCTTCTAGATTACTTACGATCTCCATGATAACGAAGTTTCCAGCCCTTTTTTTGCTTTGTTTGGTCTGTTTGGAAGATGATATCAAGAGCATTACTGTTGGTTTCAATCCTTAGTGGCCCAGGGAATCCATTTCCACAGTAAGGACCAAACTGCTGGTCTCTTGTAACAAACTGAAAGAACACAAAATGATGAAATCAGAAGAGAGAAAGAGTTAAAAGAGGCAAAACGGAAAGAATAAAAGTAAGAGAGTTAAATAGAAATAATATAAAATAAAACAAAAGGGGAGAGAAAAGAAAGGGCAGAAAGAAGGACAGTTTGTCTTCAAGGAGAACTCTCTCCATGGGAGTTAGGAGGAAAATTGATCACCCATCACGCACAACTAGACTGTCAGCGCAGTTGCCCTCCGAATCAGCTGGTTCCACGTCAAAGTCTTCTCTCCGCACAGTCACCACCACTTGGAAACCCTCCTCCAACAGGATCTGATATTCGCACCTTGAGTTCTCTGGGTACGGACTGGGATAATTGGGACTCGTGATCTCCCCAATCAGTTCAGTGAATACATCCCCACTGCAGTTGACTAAGAAAGAAACAGAGAAAGGGGGCATTGGATATAGGCTCAAGCAAAGAAGTTTCTGTCCTATTCTATGACTCCCCTTATGAACTGACAGTCCCTGACTGGAGCCCATGCACAGTGATTACATACCCAGCACTTGTTAGCAGAGCTAACCAGGGCCTACTGGGCTTCTATCACATTGCTTATGATAGAGCCTCCACAGTTACAAACAGTCCCAGGCAGACTCTTCACAGCCATCTATCTCCCCTATCCCATTAGTTAACTTGACTCTGTAACCTTGCCTTCCTCTACTCTTGTGGCTCCCCCTCAGGTAACTAAAAGTAGATGACAAATCAAGGTCAAGGTTAATCAAAGTCAGAAGAGTAGATAAAGCCCTTATTGAAGCCTCAAGCTATTCCAAATCCCAGGGACCATGCACCCCTCTCAATGCCAAACTCACCTCCACAATTTTTCATATCATCATGGAGGAAGTATTCGGGGGGGCAGGAGCAGAAGTAACCACCAATGAAGTTGTTACAGAAGTGGCTACAAGGGACATCTGCAAAATCTGTGCACTCATTTATATCTACAAAAGTAGAGAAAGACTGAGGTCAAGGACAAAGACCTAGCAGGAAGAACACGGTTAAACCCAAAACTACAAAGGCAAGAGAAAGTAAGAAAGGTCTGTTGTTTGAAGACTTTCGCTTCAGGATGGTATTATTCTCTATTACTCTCCTGAGATGCGATTCCAGAGTTGTACCTTACCATTGCACAGCTCTAAAGGAGCTCGCACTGCCAGAGACCTTTCTCACAAACAGAGCATTTCAGCTCCAAAGAAAACACTCTGC
Source organism: Glossophaga mutica (assembly GCA_039655065.1). Lineage (NCBI taxonomy): Eukaryota > Metazoa > Chordata > Mammalia > Chiroptera > Phyllostomidae > Glossophaga > Glossophaga mutica. The sequence goes on along the minus strand of CM077304.1, from coordinate 22,151,547 downwards.
AAGCTAAACATGATGATATGTCTTCTGCAGGGAGGAACAATTAGTACATTTATTATTTTGTATGATGTTGGTACTTCTGTCAAATCTAATCTATAGCTTGGCTTTACGAGATGTTCTGCCTTTATTTTAGGTGTAGAGCACACAGAATTTGAAGGTTCGTTTGCCATATATTGAATGAGTTTGAATATCACACATTCCTTGTGTGAGTCTTGGTAAGTTATTTAACTTTCCTAGTCTTCCCTTTCCTTATCTTTAAATGAAGATAATAATGCCCGCCTTGAAGAGTTGAGGTGAAGAGTAAATTAATATACACAAAATTCCTAATACAGTGCCCACTTCTAATGGCTCTCAACAAATTACTGTTTATTATCTATTCTCAACATTATATCATCACCACCAAGATATGATCGTGTGCTTGAACTTCATAATGGCAACTCACAGAGGGATCCAAGTCAAGTCTATGCTTCGTAAGAGTTCTGAACAGAATCTGCATTCACAGCATTGCTCAATGTCCACCCCACTTCTAACCTCTTAGCTGGATCAGTGAGTCAACAGAGAAGAGTGGGCCTTACCTACGGCGACATAGTATGCAGCGAACCCAGTGAAACGCTCTTCGTTCGAGAAGTCTGACCTAAAGATCACCTGGAGTTTATTGTTTAGGACTTGGAACTCTTCCACAGTTTGGGAACTGGGATTCTTGCTGGTCCTCCGTCCACAGATTTTCCCTTCTTCAAGGCCTCCTGACATTATCTAAGAGAAGCATCAAAGAGAAGCTAGGAAAGGGTCGCATTTTGATACAGAGGTGAGAGAAAGGGGGACAAAGAGAGCAGAACACATGCCACCTCACCACGATGTGACTCTAGTTCACTGCAGGCCTGTGGCACTCCCTCCTGCATCCTTCTCATTTGACCCCCCGGCCCCCGCTGTAGGTGCTTATTTAATGTACCTGCACTGAGTCATACGCGCAGTTCTCTGACAGCTCTATGTCCACGTGGGTGAAGTAGAGATGGATCCCGTACCCTTCAGGAACTTCTATATCCCAAGATTTCTCCATGTCATTGGGGTATGCCTGAGGATAGTTAGGGGACAGGATCTCCCCATACATGGTAGGCTCAGCATACACCCACGGCAAAAGGGAAAACAGCACAATGCACCTGGAAAAAAGGGCATATGAAGAGGTGGTGACACAGGTACAGCACACTGGTGCAGAGCTCAGCATTTGTCACAGGGAGGACAACAGCACGTGGAGAAGAATCTTAGGGTGAAATAGAGCAAAAAGGCACAGATAAAACCAAATCCCAAGCTTCAGATCTGAGCTGTTTTCCTGAGAAGATAAAGAGGCTGGAATCCATGCACACCCCCATAGACCCGCGGTCACTTACCACATCGTTGGCAATTTGTCCACCCTTGGTGAGCAGTGCGTCTCCTGGGCCTGGTTCTCTGCCCCTCTGGACTTTGGAGCTAAAGAGGTAGCAGGCCTTGCTGTATTTGTCTAACAAACACAGGTACCTGCTTTGGTAGCAGAGGGTCACCTGGAACCAGGGTCACCTTCATAAGAATAACAAAAGGTTAAACCGAGCCACATCCCTAGTCATACCATAGGACACCTATCTTCTTACCCCCTTCCTGGTTCTACTTCGATTGATTTTCTAGGCTAAAACTAATCGTATCCTTCTCCCTTGCTTCTCTGGGCCTCATCCCAGTTTTTCTCAAAAAGAGCGAGTACCCTCTCCCAGTTTTCTTCCTCCTCACGCTGACCCCCCACTCTATCAATCTCTCTCCTGTCCTCACAGAGTGATATCCCCATTTACACTCCCATTTCCAGGCGTCTTTCCCTACCATGACCATTCGCCTAGGACATTCTCTCCCTCCTCTTTTGACAGTTAGCCCCCTACCCCTTCAAACCAGCTCTCTGTACTATGCTCATTACTGCGTGCATGTCTAGCGATACTCCCAGTGACTGTGGACGGAGCAATGAGTTTCTTTCCCCAGAGTGAGGCAGTGGCCTTGGGAGAAGTGGTCTGCCGCAAGGTTGGGTGGGAAAGGAGGAGAGGGGCAACTGAACTACAAGAATCATAAAAGGAAAAGAAAAGTATTCCCTCAATTTTCTACATTAATTTTCCAGATTTTTTTTTTTTTTGCCCTTTACTAAAAAGATAAGATATCTTCCCACAGTTCCTAGAGAAGTTTTGCTAAATGTAAACCCTGAAAACACTGCCAGGCGGTGGGGTGACGTGAGGGTGGATGAGGTCATCCTAAGAGAAATAGGTTATCTATATTTTGCCTTCCTTTTATTCTGCTTTTTCCAGCCCTCCGTCTTTGCCCAAAACCTTCGTATGTGAAGTTTTCTGCCTTTCTTTTTTCCTCCATCAAAGCTCTGCTCTTTGTTTTTAAGGTTTTACCTTCAGAAGCTGATGGGAGCAAGTGGGTCAGTCCCCTCTCTTGCCAGTGGGCATGCTGGGCGACCCTGCTGGCTCCCAGGGAGAGAAGCACGGGGCCTGGGCGCTCCCTCCGCAGGAACCTCTGCCGGCCTCCCTGTCTGGTTCTGTGCGTATGATTCTCTACTCCAGTGTGCATGTCTGAAATTCCCTGATCTAAACAAGAGGGGGCTGGGAGACCATGAGAAAGGAAAGGGGTAACTCAGCCTTGATCTTGGAGCTCCCTCTGCTTTTGAAACAAGAACTGCACACTTCTCTCAGGCCTGAGATTCCTCTATCCAGGGTTGCAGAGAAAGAAACAGGGAATGGGGAATTTCACCGATTGCCTAACGCTCTTTTTCAGCCAAAGGGTGTGTTAGAGTTTTCGGAGAAGTCAGCTGATTTGTGGGAAAAGGTGGGGATTAATACTGTGGGGGAGAAAGCCAAACCCAGAAAGTCCAACCCTCCAGTTGTATATGAATCATGAATTAAGGGAAAGTAGTTATCAGTAATGCAGCTCTTCCCTACCTTTCAGGCATATTTAATGGTTGGATAATGACGTACCCAGACCCAGGCTGGTATGGAATGATGATTTTACCTCTTCCCAAAAAGCCCTCCTTATCTCCAAATGTCCAAATTCTAGTTACCAATCAAGCCCCAGTTCAGATACAATCCGGAGTCCCTTATCCATAACCCCTGAGTACAGACACATTTCAAAATTCAGAATTTTAAGATTTTTAGAAAGACAGTGCAGTGCATGGACCCAACATCAGGTAACACCTCTTCCTCTCCCTCCCCTCAAGGGGCTGGGATAACAAACCATTATCAAACAACGTTTCTGCAGCTATGCAGACTGAGCTTCACAGTCAGCAGAATAACTAAAATTATAATTTAGTTATAATTATACATTATATTTATAAATTATTCATAATTATAAATTATTCCACATCATCCCTGGCCAGGTAGCTCAGTTTGTTAGAGCGTCATCCCAATGCACCAAGGTTGTGGGTTTGATCCTCAGTCAGAGCACATACAAGCAATCAATGAATACACAAATACATGGAACAACAAATTGATGTCTCTCTCTCTCTCAAAATCAATAAACTTTTTAAAAATTTTTAAAAAATCACTTTGCATCAGTTCAGGTCAGGTTTTGCTGCCCAATGAGTATTGGTGCCAAACTTGGGTGAAAAAAACCAACGACTTTTTTTTCAGAGGCTTTCGGTGTTTAGAATTGCAGATAAGGGACTAAGGGATGGTGAGCCTGCACAGCACCGGCACAAAGCCTCCTGGGATCGCCCAGCTCTCCGCCATGTCCCTTATCACTTTCTGTCCCAGTGACTGCATGCCAATGAATCTGAAACTTCATCAACTGAAGATGTTCCCTTATTTTACATACCACTAGGAATAAAAAAGCTGTCAATTACACGACGGTATACCACTGATTGTATGATGCATCCTAATTTCAGAAGTGTTAAAATGTGGGGGAAACCATGAGCCTTGGACTCCATGAAGGACGGGTTTGTGTACACACATTACTTCTGGTTGACTCAGCACGGGGCCTGGAGGCAGGGGACAGGGCCACGCCCTATCTCTGACCCTCACCAGTGGGGAGACCTTGGGCTCATTACCTAACTTCTTAGCATCTTCAGTTATAAAATAAAGATAATATCAGTTCTGCCTACCTTACATGGCTGTCAGGAAGGATCTGATGAAACAATGAGAGCGCAAGGCTTTGCAGACTATGATGCCAAATAAATGTAATCACCAAAAGGAAAAGAATTATAAGCTGATCCAGTCTCTGAGGACGGGTTCTGGGTGTTATCTATCTTTGTATCCCCACCATGCCCAGCAGTGTCATTCATATAGGCAATGGGCAGATGAGCACTCCTTTGGCTGCCCAGTGTTTGAACATCTTTACCACATTCGGGTACTTCCTCTTCATGAGGCTGGGGAACAAGGTCTGCCACCCAGGAGAGAAGATGTCAGTGCAAGAAACGTGTCCCAAGAAACTGACTCACACTTCAGTCATCAAAGACATCCGCCTGGGCTTTGAATGCAGACGGAGTGATGCCAAGAAGCAGGGACTACAGAGCCTCTGGGGACAGTGGTGGCTGCAGCAAGAGAGAGGACGGGGGTGTGCTGGCAGGCAGCATCCAGCCCCAGTGAGTAAACATCACAAGCTGAAGTCTCTAGGACACAGCAAAGGCGACAGCAGCAGAGCAGCCGTATTCTGACCATTGTTCCCGCTGCGAAGCTTCCACGCTTGGCTCTCCCACTCTTGGCATTTCTGTGAGCAATCCAGGATCCCTTCCATAAGTTCTTCTTCTAAAATCTACCAGAATTGGTTTCTGTTGCTTACAACTAAGAACAATGGCTGAGTACCTGTGAAATGATCGACTGACTGAATGAGCCAGATCATTTACTAATTGCTTTTAGCTGTGTGGCCTAAACAGGTCCTTAACCTCTGCGAGCTCCAGCTTCATCGTGTGTAAAATGGGAATAATATTACCAACCTCACACACAGCTACCATTGTCAGGGCCTGCTCTGACCATGATTAAGTGATACGATGTGTGCTGAGCATTCAGCGTATATCTGGTACTCAGTAAGCCCTTAATAAATAAATAATAACCTCATCTCCAAATACCAACAGCAGCAACAGCAGCATCATTCTCCTCAAGAGCTTCAGAGCATACGTCAGTATACAGCTACAAAAAAAGAGAGCATCTTACCAAAGTGTCCAGGATTCCTCCTCCTTTTACTTCTGAATCCAACACTTGCAAGAAAAATTACCTTCACATGTGTTTTGTCTTCTCTTCTTCAATTTTGCCATACAAGTGAGATACCGTATTTGTCTCTCTAAGTTCAAGGAGACAACAAATCACCCACATAATGGCATCTCTGAGCCCTGCTTCCTTCCCCAGTTCAGCAAGAACTCAAGCCCAAACCTCTAACAGTGTGTAGAACAATTCACCGAGACCTCAACCAAGATTGGCAGTTGAAGGGCCTGTAGGGGGAGCTCTCACGCCCTACAGGAAGAACTTTTGAAACAGTCCTAACTTCTCCTCCTCCCTATAAAAACTTCTCTTCTTTGTTCTAGCGAACTTGCACATGACTCACCATGGCTGCATGTTCGTTCCAATTGCAATTTTCTCTTTTTCCCAAAGAAACCCTTTTGAGGGAGGAATATCTAGCTGACTTTAAGTTCAATTTTAAGTGACAGCTTTGAAAGAGCCGGGGCAATGTCACATAATCAGCTCAGTATGGTGGAGACTCATAAAAACAACGTTGCTTATTGTCATCCTCAGGGTCCTGCGAACCCCAGCTAATGTGGCAGTGCCGACACAGAGAGCAGAAGTTAGAACCTTCCGTGTCAATGTGACATGAAACTGACACACATGTACATGGTGTGATTGGACACTTTGAAAAATATGACCAGTGTTCTACACGGTCATATTCACAACGCTGGGGTCTCTGAGGGGGCTGAGTAACAGCAGCTCTCTTCCCGTTCCAAACTCTAGAGAAACTGAGAAATGAAATAAAAGCAGTAAATATTCTCTTTCATAGCAATAACAGCCAAAATAGAGAAACTAGCCTTGTGTAAAAGCCAAATGGCAGTTAACTGAGCCCCAGAATTAAACAGAATTATCTTTCTAGATACAGACAACACTAGGCAAGGAGAGACCTGCCCGAACAGAGAACACATGCTTTCTGTACAGCCCACGAGGAGGAAGGGCCAGGCGGAGTGAGACACGTCTGGTTATTTTTCCCATTTACCAGCCAGAGAAGTCACCCTGCCTCCCGGGGGCAACGTGGTGACGAAATGGAGAGTGACCAGGAGCGTCGTATATTGTGGGGTAGGGGGGAGCTCCCCCATCAGGAAAGATCCCTCAGAGATAGTAGAAACAATGTTCCCCTACCATTCCCAAGGTCTTTCTTCTTTAACAAGATGCATAACGAGTTTGACAAGTAAGCATAGAATCTGCCAGGAAGGTGGCTGTGCAGCTGAGGGAAGAGATCGGGAATCTAACTCAGGCCATCTGTTCACCATTACTCCTCTTTTGTCCTCTAGTACCGCTGGCCCCGGGAGTCCCAGGAACTGTATCACCTCGAAATGCACCCAGTGAGTTTTTGAGAACGTTTCACTCTCACGCCTGTGAACAAGCTACGTGAATTCAAACTCAGACTTTCCAATTTCCTCCTAGGCCCTAAACGTAGAATGGAAATTGCCAGTTTAGCACTCCCTTCCTTGACCATGCACTCACAGATGAAAGCTAGTGTAGCGTGTGCAGAACTCCAGTTTCCTTACAGGAGGTGGTGCTAAAAAAAAATATTAGGAGGAAGGAGGAGAATCCCACCCCTACAACATGCTATGTACCAAGACTGTTATCAAAAACTCTACATATAAACAGGGCTTGCCAAAATACCAACTACTTATTGTTCAGTAAAGCTAAAGAGTGATAGTTTAGAGATCTAGTTTTTTGATGTAGAAAAATCATAAGGAAAATGAAAGTATAGCTATATCAGAATAACATAAAATGAAGGGAAAGAATGAAAGTAAATGTGGGAAAGGAGCAATAACTACTATAGTCTGAATGTTAGTGGCCTTCCCAAATTCACGTGTTGGAATCCTAAGACCCAATGTGCCCAGTGTGAGGTGTTAGAAGGTGGGGTGTTTGGGAAGTGATTAGGTTATGAGGGAGGTGTCCTCATGAATGTGATCACTGCTCTTGTAAGTCCCACAGAGCCCTTCTGCCCATGAGAATATATAGAAGTCTGTGACCAGAAAGAGAGCCCTCATATGGCCAGGCTGACACCCTGATCTCAGACTCCCAGTGTCCAGCACTGTGAGACATATTTTCCTGTTGTTCACAAGCTACACCTAGTCTGTGGTATTTTGTTATAGCAGCCCAAATGGACAAAGACAGTAACAAAGTAAAGACATTTTGGGGGACTACTTTTCCCCCACCCCAAAACACATAAGTAAATGTAAGTATGCTATGGCTTATAAAGTACAAAGCACTATTTTAGGTGCTATGCAAAATGCAAAAATGATACAGTCAGAATTGTAAGAGGCAGAGGAGGGTAAGCAACATAACAATATAACAAAGGTCTTGGCAGTTAACAAGAAAAAGATATTGCATCTGGCTAAGGAGAAATCAAAAAGGCTACATGGAAGAATTGAGATTTGAAACAGGACTTGAATGACTAGCATTTCAACAGTGATCTTACTCTGCCTTTCCTTTTTCTGTCAATCACCCTACCATTTTCCCAACCATCCAAGTTCAAAAGCTAAGAATCCCAAAACACCAAGCAGAAAAAAATATAAGCACCCCTACGTTGATAGCAGCATTATTTACAATAGCCAAGATCTGGAAACAGCCCAGGTGCCCATCAGTAGATGAGTGGATAAAAGAGCTGTGGTACATGTACCCAATGGGATACTACACGGCCATATAAAAGAAGGAACTCTTACCTTTTTCGACAGCACGGAAGGACCTAGAGATTATTCTGCTAAGTGAAATAAACAAGAGAGAGAAAGACAATACCATGTGATCTCACTTTTATGCAGGATCTAAGGAACAAAATAAACTGATGGACAAAATAGAACCAGAGGCATGGATACGTGGAACAGATGACAGCTGTCAGAGGGGAGGGCATGGAGGGGAGTGGATGAAAGAAGGACATAGATGCATGACCCACAGACACAGACAACAGTGTGGGGACGGCCAGAGGGAAGCGGGGGACAGGAGCCGGGTGGAGGTGACACAGGGTGGAGAAATGGAGACATCTGTAATAGCGCCAGCAGTAAAAATAAAGTTTAAAAATAAAAGCATAGTTATCTTTAATTCTTCCTCTTCAATCCACTCCTCTGAGTCAGCACCTTATTACATCTCATCCGGAGAGACTGCCTGCGAATTCTCCCCTTCCTCCTCTCTCGTCACCCCTAACCTATCCTATAAAATGAAAGCAAATCTTCCTTAATGACTAATTACATTTTTTAAAACTTGAATGCCTCTCCTTTGTCTTCAGAATTAGATTAGAAGTGTAGTTCCTCCAAATATTTTATTTCTCACAAAGAAAACATCTGTAATGAGAGCTTATTGAAACCTCCAGTACTGCTATGCTGATTTATTCATTCATCCAAAAACACCCGTTGAATGCCTTCTGTGTGCTGGGGATCCAAACACAAATAAGAATCCCTGCTACCCTCAAGGAACTTACTTTCTACTCGGGGAGATAGACAAAATTATGTGAAAGTCCTACAATAGTGGTTGTAGTGCTCAAATTCTTTGACACTCCTATGCTGGCCCCGCCCCCGTGTGTGGCTGAGGGCTTGTGACGGCTGCAACAAAAGAAAATTCAGTGAAAGCGACTCTGCACGACTTCCAAAGCTATGTTAGAAAAGGTCATCCCACACCCACCGGTCCTCATGGCACACACACTCTCAGAACCCAGCTGCCATGCTGTGGGGAAGCCCCGGCCACCTGGAGAGGCTCCGTGTAGATGTCCTGGCTGAGCTCGCCAAGGCTGCAGCTGTCAATGAGCATCAACTTCAACACCAGGCCTGTGAGTGAGGAAGATTTCCAGAGGACTTCAGCCCCCTCTGACTGCAAGAGGATGATGCCCACCCCAAATGGATGATGCCCACTCAGCACTGCATAGCTGAGCCCAGTGAATGCCCCAAACCATGAGAGATAACAAAGAAAAGAAAGTGAGTATTGCTGTTTTCAGTCAGTAAGTTTTGAAGTGATTTCATTACACAGCAATAGGTAACTGGAACAGTAACAAAAGTGGGCTGATACAGGAGTGCACAAAAAGGATTCTTATCCCAGATTTGAGTTAGGGGAGAGACCCGGGAGATTTCCTGGAGAGAATAACTCCTGAATTCTATCAGCATATCTAAGCCAGGCCCACTCATCCTCAGAAAATATCTACTGCTTCATGATTTCCACAGGAAGCTGAGCAGGCTCCCCAACTACCAAACCCAATATGTACCCTGTCTCTGCAGTGAAACACTAAGATGTGAGACTCTGCTTTTGTTTTTTTTAATCCTCATCCGAGGACATGTTTATTGATTTTAGAGAGAGGGGAAGAGAGAGAGAGACAGGAAGAGAAATGCCGATGGTTGCCTCTCCTATGCACGCCAAACAGAGACCAAACCCAAAACCTAGGTACGTGCCTTGACCATGAATCGAACCCATGATCTTTTGGTTTACAAGATGACTCTGTGACCAACTGAGCCACACCAGCCAGGGCTGAGACTCTGGTCTTGAGCTCAGATACATACTTTGCACCATCTCACACACTTTGCAACTCTCCAGGAAGAGCTGTGATCTTTTTTGAAATTTATCAGCTGTTAGAGCTCCTTAAGGTCACTTTATAGGAAGCCCCATTCCCTGCTACTGTTTCTAAAGCTCTACAAATTGCATTCATATTTTCTTTCCTTTTGAGCATCTCACCAAGCTCCCTACATCAGCCCAGGGCATGTCTTCTATTTTAGCTCTTCATAGTGCACTAGCATCCTCAAGACTGCAGTGAGCCTCCATTTCTATTCCCAAACACCCAGGTTGCAGGTCTGAAGGACCCTCGGTACCCTCAGGGGATTGGTTCCAGGACCTCTTGCAGATAACAAAATCCACCCGTGCTCGAGTCCCTTATATAAAATGGCATAGTATTTGCACGTAACCTATTCACCTCCTCCCGTATATTTTAAATCATCTCTAGGTTACTTATAATACCTAATACAATGTAAATGCTATGTAAATGGTTGTTATATTGCACTGTTTAGGGATCACCTTTCTGGAATCTTTTTAATAGTTTTGATCCAGGCCTAGGTGTGATACATATAGCTTCTACTTATATTCCATTGGCTAGACCTGAACCACAAGGTCACACCTAACTGCAGGTTATGTGCCCAGAAAATGAGGAGATTAGGATTTGGTGAGCAGCTAGTAATCTCTGCCACAACCCCCACATATAACCCACAGTTCCCCAAGCTCTGGATACAAAAGGGGTCCCACTAACATTTCTCTGGCTTTTCCCCTCTACTCCCTTACACAGGATCTCCAGCTCCATGGCAACTTCCTCGCTGTCCTGTGGGGACACTAACATCTGCCAGAAGGAACCTCCTGCTATTAAATGGAAGCCCATTAAAGGCTAAAATTGCACAGTAATGCCAAATGAGGAAAGTAATGTAAAGAGAAGAAAACACTTCCTCCTGTCTTTCTGGTTATTCCTTTTAGGGAGTACCAAGGCGGTGTGTCTTACAGAGTTTTCTGTGACATAGTTCCTGCCTTTTTTTACATATAGCCTCCTGGATCCAGCTATGGATTCATTAGGGCTGAGGCTGTAACGGAACTCAGGTCCAGCTGCCTGCCACTATGAAAGCCAATACTGGAGAGGCAGGTGCTGATGTAAAGGAAAGTGGTTTATTTTCAGGTGCCGACAACCTGGAAGATGGGAGACTCTTGTCTCAAACCTCATCTCCACATCTCAGTGCAGACAGAGGTTTTTATAAGGAGGAAGAGGGGAACAGAGCAAAGAGGTCAAGGGAGAGGGTTGAAAAGTTCTCTCTGCGCAGACAATCACAGTCCATTCCAACAAGGCAAGGGATGGTCCGGTGTGCATCGTCCTGGTTTAGTCGTCCTGACCTCATATCAACCTGGCTCCATGGTCGAAGGTCAGCAGATCTCCCGGAGCTAAGATGCCTGAAGGTCGGAGTGGGGATCTTTTGAGCAGTTAGTTCCTAGGATTCTTATACAAACATGCTGTTTATCTACAACCTACCTATCAGTCAGAGTCTGCACTTACAGAAACAATGTCAAAAGAATGATGGGGTTATAATTTCCCGCCGTTGCAATTTGCCACTGTTACAAGGCAGAAACAAACTGGAGTGGCATGCACTGGGCAGTAATAAGAATTCAGTACGTCAGTCAATAAATACTTATTGAGTACCTACTATTATCCAGGCTCTGCGAAGCTCTGGATGTACAATGTAAACAAAATGGACACGGTCCTTCCCTCACTGAAGTCACAGTCTAGTGTGGGGGACTCTCGCTTCAACTCTAACCCTGAGATTCTGTTGCTGAATTGAGCATATCATGCCAGGTTTCTTCTTCCCTTTGGGGGACTTCTCTCCCAGGAGGTTCCTCGTGAAAATAGATGACTGATACACCCACTGCAGCTGGACAACCACCTTCAGCCTCCAGGTACATAGGTGAAGCCATCAGAAAGGATGAGGCCACTCAGGGAAAAGCAGAGGCTATAAACGAATGGACTATGGCCAAACCTGGCCAGCAAATGTGTTTGGTTTGCCTTGTATAGTATTGGCCTACACAGCACTTTTTAAATTTTTCAATTAATTGTCAACATTAAAAAAACAGGATACACACATCCATATTTCTAGCTTCTTTTGAAGAAAACAGAATGTGTCATCTGTGGATCCACGTGAGGCACACTCTATAAAGTTTTCTATAGTCTCCATCACTCCATATTGTCCCTGACTCTGAGGACAATACTTAGATGTCATTCATCACTGTACTTTACTTAAAGAAAGAGTTGAGGGAACTATGTTTATAGCCCTGTATCTGTCTATCAAAAGAGAGAAGCTAACAATAAAACAAGTTCACAGGATTAAGAAAACTGGAAGAGAACCTATTTCTTTATAAAAAATAAAGAATATTCTTACCAGATTATTACAAAAAAAATGTCTCTGTTGAAGACACTGTTACGACAAGAAAAATGTGACGCACATCACGTTTTTACATTACCTGACTGGCTCTGCAGGTCCCGAGGTAGAGTGGCGGTCTGGTATACATGGGGTTGAGGGAGGGGTACAAGAAATGTAAATAGTCTTTGTCCTTAATTCCAGGTATAAAGCCCCTAAAACCCTTAGAATTAAGAGTGTCTTGCCCTGACCAGGTGTGGCTCCGTTTGTAGGGCATTGTCCCGCAAAGCGAGAGGTCAGCAGTTTGATTCCCAGTCAGGGCACAGGCCTAGGTTGTGGGTTCGGTCTTCAGTCAGGGCATGCGAGAGACAACCAATCTATGTTTCTCTCTCACACCAATGTTTCTCTTCCTCTCTTTCTCCCTCCCTCCCCCTCTCTAAAAAATAAATAAGTAAATTTTAAGAGTGTTTTTTGTCATTCATAAGCACTCGTTTATTGATCTTATGCTAATGAGGTGACTTAGGGTAGGAACCCTAAATAGCCTCAGGATGGGGTTGATCCCCTGAAAAAACAAAAGATCAGAGAGCTGAAATTTTAGCCCCTCCCACTGACTTTTGGGGAGGAGGATGGGCCTTTAAATCAAAGCTCTATGAAAAATTCTTGAACAGGAGCTACAAGGTGGGCGCACATGTGCAGGTGCTGTTCAGATGCCCTCGGAGAGGGCATGGAAGCTCCACCCCCTCCCACACGCCGTGCCCTAGGCTTGGCTTCGTCTGGCTGCTCCTGAGTTACAGTCTTCTATAATAAATCAGCAATCTAGTGAGAAAAAACCCCTCTGGAACCGGATTTGATGAGCTCCTGGGACGGTGAGCACACCCACATTTGGGGAGGGTGGTGCACTCCAGTTCCACGGGGACAGAAGCTGCTGTGCTCAGGGCTCTCACTCCCTATACCTCTCCATCTGTCTGTTCATCTGTATCCTCCGTAATATACTTCATGATAAACCTGTAAATGCAAGTAAATGTTTCTCTGAGTTCTGTGAGCCTCTCTAGCAAATTAATCAAATCCAAGAAGCGGTGCTGGGACTGTGCGATTTATCACCAGCTGTTTAGAAGCACAAATAGCAATCTGGACTTACAATTAGGTCTGTTAGAGAACAAAAAAATCAACCAAATAAATTCAAAGATCTAATTGGCTTTATTGAATGATTCATGAATTGGCAGCATACCATCTAGCAAGTAGAAAGGTGCTCTGAGGAGCTGCACAAAATACAAGACTTTTATAGGCAGAGATGGGGCAGAACAAGAAAGTTAAATGAATGGCTTATTTCAGGCAAAGTCATCTTCCCTCAGGGGAAGGCATGGGGTCTTATCAGGCATATTCCCTGACCCGGCTTGGTTTAGCATAGAAGAAAGGTTTCAAAGTCTTAGGGAAATCAAAATGTTAGAAGGGATCTGTCAGTTAAGACCCGCCCGCCCACACTGGGAGGGTCCAGAAGACATCTTTCACCAGTACTGTGAGAAATGCCTTGGTGAGGGGAGCCCAGCATCCTCAAAGAGCTCTATGGTGGCTTTTCTTTGTAGACCGGACCTTACAGTGGGAACTGCAGTCACTGAACTGGGGAACCTAAACGCGGTGGGAATAATCGGACCCTGGGGTGGCAGCGCCAAGTGGCATCATTCAAACACCGCAGGCAAGGGGGTGTGGTTGCCATAACGGACGTCCGAGTCAAAGCAGCCATCAGGATAGTCTGATTTGCACAGACTTGTGGTATTGGCTAATGGATCAGGGTATTCTTAGAAATGAAATCGAAAGCCTTCTAAGTTCTCACTTGATTGGTAAAAACAGAAAAAAAATTTAGGTCAGGTGAACAAACGTCTGACCTGAATCACAAAAACAGAGTCACGGCCCCTCAATCAATTCGGAGACTTGAACCCTTGAATGGAAGAGAGGCCGGGTCCCTTAAGAAAGGATCCAGGTACACTAAAAAAATCCATACTGTTAATCTTTCTCCCAGCCTTCCCCAAAGGGACATACAGCCTTTACCAGGGTTACTGTATATTGGTGGAAAATAAATAATCAGATTTTCCAGAACTACTTGACACTGGCTCTGAACTGACACTAATTCTAAGAGACCCAAAGCATCACTGTGGTCCACCAGTAATCAACGGTGGCTTACGGAGGTCAGGTAATCAACGAAGTTTTAGCTTAGATTCCTTGCACGGTGGGCCCAGTAGGGTACCCAAACCCTGTGGGGCTTCAGTTCCAAAAGCATACTTGGAATGAAGATACTAAGCAGCCAGCCGAAGGCCCACATTGGATCCCTGGCCTATGGAATGAGCGCTAGTGTGGCGGGAAAGGCCAGGTGGGAGCCATCAAAATTGCCTCTACCTGGGTAAACCAAAAACAAAACACAGTTCCTGGAGGGATTGCAGAGATCCATGCCACTGGCCAGGACCTGAAAGTTGCAGCGGTGGTAATTTCCACATCTGCATTGAACTCACCTATTTGGCCTGTGCAGAAGACAGCTGGATCTTGGAGAATGACAGTGGAGTGTCGTAAGCATAACCAGGTGGAGACCCTAGTTGTAGGTGTTTGTTATGTTGTTGGGAACCACCCTGCCCGGTTTCAGGACTTGTAACCCCCTCATGGCTAAGTCTGAGTGAGCAACCTTCGGACTGTAAGCCACTAAGGAGACAAAGCTTATCTCCCTGGCAGGAGCACTGCTTCTGCTTCATCCATAACTGGCCGTCAATGCTTGGTCAGTTAGCCAATGACGGGTAAGATTCCCTCAAGGGAGGGGTCGCCTAAGACAGGCACAACCACTTGGAAGGCCCTCAAGGAAGGACTCAAGGGGCTGCAGCAAAGAGGGGGTAATGGACCCTCACACCCCAGCTATCCTGACATAGCCTGAGTCCTTAATCTGTCTGGGAGAAGTTTTCCTTATCTCTTGCTTCCTCGTCTTAATCTACTTAAGTCTGAAACTATGATGGAGGATGGTGCAGCCCTGTGCTGGCTAGGGCGGGCTCCCCAGGTGATCGAGCGTAAGAAAGAATTTGTAAAGTCCTACAAAACCTGCTTTGCTAAGAGTGCTCTCATTTAAATGATGAGGGTCCAAGAAGCAAATGAGTTTGTCTCCCAAAGTTTTGTAACCCCTTAGCTGACAGACCCTGACTCAGTTAAACCCTCAGAGTTCTTTGAAATGTTATCTATTGTTTTACCCTTGCCTCCTGACATTAACTGATGAGCTTTACCTGTATTCCTGTGTATTACGAACCCAATAAAAACCATTGAGGAAGGGGCTCTTGGCCCTTCTCCTTTGAGAGATCGGCCACCTCTCCTCCCCAATCAGATCATGTCTTGGTAGTCTTATTTTCATCCATGACGGACAGATGGAGCTCTGCGGGTGGAGCCCCCCAACATTATATCAGATGTGCTTTCATTGCTTGAGCAAATGAACACATCCTCTGTTAATGGAAAAACTCAGCGTTTTGTTCCTTTCAATATAAGTTCTTTCCTCCAGTGTCCTTCTTTCCTGTGAGTCACCTTTACTACTCACACAAAACACTTCACGAAATGCGTGGTAGTTTTTCCCCACACCAAGCAATTTTTTGCGACACCCACTGGGTGTCTTACAGTTCAACTTAATTCTGACACTATCCACTCAGAGATAGTGTCACAGGTTAAGGGTCCAGTCTTACAAGACTGCCCTCACCCCACTTCAAGTGCCAAAGCCCAGATCGTCACCTGGGCTTCTGGCCAACAAGCTATAGTTTGGAGGTTCTAATGACCCCCTCCTCAGGTTCGATTCATTTGCTAGAGCGGTCACAGAACTCAGAGGAACATTTCACTTACTTTTACTGGTTTCTTATTTAAAAATATGATATACAGCCCAAAATCCAGACAGTAGGGATAAGGAGGACAAGGGAAGGAGAACGCGCCTCCATGCCCACTCCTGGCATGTCACGCCCCCAGCACCTCCACACATTCACCAACCCAGGAGCTCCCCACTCCCCACACCATTGAGATTTGTATGAAGACTTCATCACAGAGGCATGATCGGTCATTAACTCCATCTTCAGCCTGCTCTCTTCTGCAGAAATGGGGGACGAGGCTGAAAATTCCAAGCTTCCAATCATGGCTTGGTCTTTCTGGTGAACAGCACCCATCCAGGAGCCCCCCGCAAAGCTGCCTCATCAGAACAAAAGACACTCCCACCCTATAGAACAGAAGTTATCAGAGAACGCACACATAGTACGGCAGCATGTGGTACACGTCTGTGTGAGTAGCGTATGTGTTTGTTGTCTAGTGTATGAATGTGTGTGCACACTGGATAGCGATGTGTTTCTCACACTCCCAGTTAACTTTTTTTAAAAAGAGGTTTAGAGTCACAATGCTAGAGAAACTCTCACTGTTGCATAAATGACAATAACCATTGAGACAATATTTGTAATAAAACAAGTACATAAATAAATAGAAAATGATTTAAGTATTCCTCAACATGATCATGAAAAATTAATGTGGTGTATCCCACATTAATTGTGGGATGTTATATCACAGTTAAAATGAATGGGGTAGAGCTACTTGGAAAAACATGAATACAGTGCATCTCAATAAAGATGTTAAGCATAAAAACAAGTTGCAAAATGATGCACTTACAATTACCATTAATATAAAGTTTAAAAGCATGCAACACTATATATTGTTTCTGGATATATGTAGTACGTAAAGTATAAAAGTGGGCATAGTATTGATAAATACAAAGTCAACAAAATGGTAACCTTTGGGCAGGGAAAAAGGAAATGCAATGGGGAAGGGATATACCAGGCTCTTCAACTGTATATGTGTGGGGTTTTTTGTTGTTTTTTTTTTAATTCATTGATCTTGGAAAGAGAGAGGAAGGGAGAGAGAAACACAATTTGCTGTTCCACTTATTTATGCATTCATAGGTTGATTCTTTTACATGCCCTGACTGGGGATTGAACTTACAACTTTGGTGTATTGGGATGATGCTCTATCCAACTGAGCTACCAGGCCAGGGCTGCACTGTTTGTTTCTTAACCTGGGGCAAGTTATATTATTCTCTACTTTTCTGAATATTTCATATATTTTTTTAATTTTGCCAACAAAAAGGGAGAGGGAGGTGAAATTTTACAGATTTGGGTTTAAATCCTGTCTCTAATACATACTGGGAAAAGAATTTAGGGAGTGCCTTAGTTTCTCCAAGCCTCTGTGCCTATAAGAGGACATCGTACTAATCAATATCCCACTTCTCACTTAAAGTAAGTGCAGTAATATGGAAAAGTGATTTATTAGATGCAAAGTGCTATAGAAGTATAAGTTGTAGTTGTACAAGAATACTCCATAAATTAGTTATTACAAAAACTCTTAATGTCCCTCTGTTACATACTGTCATAGAACTGTGTTTCTTTCCTTCAGAGTACTTACCTTCACTTGCAATTACGCCACATTAACCTTATTGTGTGACTGTGCATCATCCCCACTTCATAGCTTTGGGCTCTTCGTTACATTCCCCAAGAGCCCAGCCCAGTTCCTGGCACATGCTAAGTGATCAAAAGATATTTCTTAGTGTAATCTTTTTTTTAGTTTTTATTGAATTTATTGGGGTGACATTGGCTAATACAATTATATAGGCTTCGGGTGTACAATCTATAATACTTTATTTGTACTATAGAATTATTGTATTGTATTGTATTGTATTGTATCGTATTGTATAATTGTATTATAGTGTATTCATTACCCCAAGTCAAGTCTCCTTTCATCACCATTTACCCCCCTTTTACCATTTTCTACCCCCCCAACCCCTCTTTCCTTCTGGTAATTACCATACTCTTGTCTGTATCTATGAATTGTTTTTGTTTTTGTTTTCACTCACTCCCTTTACCTTTTTCACCCAGCCCTACAATGCTTTTTCCTCTGACATCTGTCAGTCTGTTTTCTATGAATCTGTTTCTATTTTGCTTGTTAGTTTATTTTGTTCATTAGATTCCATATGTGTGTGAAATCATATGGTATTTGTCTTTCTCTGACTAGCTTATTTCACGTAACATAATGCTCTCCAGGGCCATCTATACTGTCACGAAGGCTGAGATTTCCTTCTTTTTTATGGCCCAGTAGTAGTCCACTGAGTAAGTGTACCACAGCTCTTTCATCCACTCATATACTGATGGACACTTGGGCAGTTTCCAAATCTCGGCTATTATAAATAACACTGCAATGAATACAGGGATGTACATATTTTTTCTAATTGTGGTTCAGGTTTCTTCAGATATATTCCCAGAAGCAGAATCGCTGGGTCATAAGCCTGTTTCAGTTTTAATTATTTGATGCAACTCCACACTGCTTCCCACAGTGACTGGCCAAACTGCATTCCCACTAACAGTACACAAGGGTTCCCCCTTCCTCCACATCCTTGCCAACACTTTGTTAGTGTACTCTGAACAGTGATTACCTATAGGAAATAAGGATGAGAAGCAGGTGGGAAAGGACTTTTAGTTCATTTTATAAATTCCTCTACTGCTTGAACTTTTATCATAAACCTGTACTAGTGACAAAAGTGGTTTAATTTTTAATGAAAATGATCATGATTAAATCGATCTATCTTAATTTCATTGCCTCTCAGGGGAAGGTAACATTTTAATATAGGAAATTACATCAAAGGGGGTGTATGAAATAAAAGCAGCAGGCAAACAGCGTTCTGGGACGCTATGCTCTCGAGAAGCTTTGGGAGAGCAGGCGGCTGGTCTAACGGTTTGAGAACGGCCCAGAGATACCGTTAGGAGGCGCTCGCGAACCCGCAGGAGGATTTCCCGCCCTCTCCGTTACATGCCCCAGTAACCCCAGCGCGCGGGCGACCGAGGGTAACCTCGCGGTCTGGGGAAGGACACCCCCCTCCCGCCCCGACTCTCGCCTGCTTCTTCTCAGCCAATGGGAAAGCAGCGCACGAGCCAGCCGGACATTTGCCCTCATCGACTCCTCCTCTAAATAATTAGGTCCCAGTCGTACAATCACCTTGCCCAAGGCTTTAGACTTTTCCAATCACAACTCTAGTTCTCGATTCCAGGCCCCGCCCCCCCCGGCAGCCCCTCGTTTATTCTCGGCTGGAGTCACCTTTGCATTACAAACGTTCCGCCCCGCCCTCTGCCTACCTTGCAGCGTTAGGCCCCGCCCTCTAATACGACCGACCAATAATCGGGAGCGCCTGGGGCCACTGGGCGGGTCTGCAGCCAATGCGCACGCCGTGGGCGGGCTCCGGGCCGGAATTGGGGGTGAAGCTACAGTGTTGTGCCCACATTCGGGGCGCACGGAGTTGAGGGGGTCCCTGGGGGCCACCCGGAGCTAAGATGGCGTCCGCTGCTGAGGGGCACGTGGGAACGGTGGCAGAGCTGGCAGGGGTGCTGCGGTGGGGTTTCGAGGATCTGAGCCTTAACAAGTTGGCGACGTCCCTGGGCGCGTCAGAACAGGCGCTGCGGCTGATCATCTCCATCTTCCTGGGTAAGGACCCTCGTGCCTCCTTCCGCCTTTTCGCGGAGTCCTCAGGGAATGGGGACGTGACCGCCCCCTCTTCCCAGAGCCTGCCAGGAGGGCTTTGTGGGTTGCGGGCGTGAATCCTAAAACATACCATCCAGCTATTGAAAGACAAGTCTTATCTCTAGTCAGGGGGTGCTGTGCCCTCTGAACCTCTTCACCTTTCGCCTTCTGTTTCACCCCTACTGTACCCTTCATTTGGCGCCACCACCCTCCTCTCAACATGCCGTGATCTGCCCCAGTCCCCATGACCTGTCCTTATTTGTCTCTCTTGAGTTCCACTCTTTGGCCATGTGCACTCCTGTCTGTTATTAACACAGGGGTGGGCAAAAGTACTGAGTATGCGAAACAGTTGTTATTAGTTACTAATTATTGTATTATTTTCCATACGACCAACTGTAAACCTAGTTTTGTCCACCCTTGTATCAATCCTCACAGGTGCCCTTCTTATTGGGCGAGCATATTAGGGAGCATAGGCTCCCTAACTTAAGTATTTTAGCCCCGTGGGCCTCTGCAGCCTTATATTGAGTCTCTGTGCCTTATCAGCTTATATTATACTTTCATCTCTTTTCTGTCCCGTTTCTAATATTTTATTCTTCTACCATATGGCTTTTTTTTTCCCCTTTCTTAAGCACCCACCTGTCGTTTACACTGAAAATCTTTTTAATGCTGAGTTTGGGAAACAGGACTGACAACCCCCTTATAAACCATCAATGCTACCCTAAGCGTTCATTACCTGTATGGTTCAAAGGATGTGGTGTGTGTGAATTTGTGTCAAACAAGCTGTGTTATAAATGCTTTATAGGCTTTTTACTGCCTCCTTCCTGCAAGGTGTTTTGTTTTGCTTTGTTTTTAATTTTAAATTTGTTTTAAATGTAGAAGCAGCACGCTGCTTAGAAACTGAGACCCTGGGCAAGGCACTTAACCTCTCTGGACCCCAGTTTTCTTAGATATGGCTTGAAAACAAGAATGCCTACCTGATAGGGTTTCTGTAAAGTGCTGTAGGAATTCAAAGGTCAGGAACTGAGATACAACTATATGAGTAGTTGGAAAATTTTATGAAGACTATGGGACTTTGGTAGGAGAGTAGGGGTGGGGAAGAATTAAATGGAACTACGACAGAACAGAGGGTGAGAGAACTGAACATTAAGAAGTTTGAGATAAAGCTGGGTAGTCGTGGAATGTCTTCAGTACCCACAAGAAGTTTGGCATTTATCCAGTTGTCAGTAGAGACATGGACATACAATATCACCTAAGAGTGTTAACCGGATCTGAATAATGGGAGAGGCATTAATTCATATTTAAACAACCGTTGCTCATTTCATTGCCATTTGCATGTTACATATCAAACCAAGATGTTCTTCCTTTCTTCCAAGTATAGGTTGCCTTTTCCATCCCTTATAGAATTGTAAAATGTTAGAGATGGAAGGGACCTTAGGCTGTGTGACTTCCTCAGTCACCCAGATCTAACCGAAATTTATCGTCCCCCCATCTGAGTTTCTTTGCACCACACTAGCTTTTAACTTCCCATTCCTTCAACCTTGTTTCTGACCCATATATTTGTCAGGCTTGTGATTAACAATTAGGAGTGTTTACATTAGTTAGGAAGCTCACTATTGATTTCTCAACTACAGATTGAGAATGTAACACAAATAGCAACAGATTATAAGGGGCAGCTTGTTGAATGGAGCCAGGGCTGGAATTAGGACTTGGAGTTCATCCTTTCTGTCCTGCCAGTAAAATACTACCTGTGCAGCACTAATGGATAATGGCTGTGTACTGTCAGGGGGCATACAGCTGACTGGGAAATTGCTTTCTGTATATCTTCCCCTCTTGAGCCCTCTTGCCCATTCTACCATTTCCCATACTTTCCCTTCCTATCTCACATGTGCCACTGCCTTCAGGACTCATAGTATTTCTCATTTTTAGATCAACTTAGGGCTTCATGTTACCTCATATCAGGCATAGCTTTTCCACATGGATATGGAGGATTGTATTTTTTTAGGAATAAATACATACATGCAAACATAAATTGATAACTCTGACATGAGCATGGAAGACGGAGTGCATCCTGGTTGTAAATCTGTTTCATATTGTCATTTCTGTGTGTTGTGATCTAGAAACCAACACCTTTCAGCAATGGAGTTCCTGGTTCCTGAACCCAGCTCTCTTGGGGAACTGGGATACTGGAGGAAATCTTTGCTATAGGTACCAAGAAGACCTGTAGACCAAAATTACTTCTGGTTCACTTTCTTCTACCTCAATATTAATTTGAGTTCAAAGTACCTAAACGCAGATACCTGAAGGAAGAGCCAGTGTATCAGACATTCACATTTTAAGGTGTGAGTGGTCCGTCCTTAGCATCTTACTCTCCCTGCTTGGATTCTGCGTGCTGCTCTGGATGGGTGGAGGTGGGCGGGGGGGGCGCTGCAGAACACTAAAGAAAGAGCTTTCAAAGCTTTTTGACTGAGACTGATGGTAAGAAATATGTTTTACATTATGACCCAGCGCATACATATGTGTAGACAGGTATTTTAAACAAAAGTTTCAGAAAACACTACTTCTCCTTACTGTAGGCAGTGTATTTAGCTATTTTTCTGTTTTATTTTTAGTATTGTTTATGACCCACAAATTGATTTCATGAACCATTAATGGGTTACAACTAGTAGCTTGAAAAATTCCAAGTTAGAGGCTGTAATTTTTAATATTCAGTATTTCAAGAAAAGAGCAGGCTTTCACTGCTGCATTGTGAATAGCCAGAAGACTCTGTTAAACGGGGGGGTGTGCATCTTGTGTGTGATTGCAAGGAGTTTGGTGGAAGATGAATTCTGCTGTGAGCCCTGGTGCTGGCAAATGCTCCTGGAAAACATCTCTTCTCCAGCAACCTGAGTGTCATCATTCTTTAGCATCATAACATGAATTGTTCCAAATAAATTCAATAAAATGTACCTACAGTGAGTAAAGCCCTATGCTTGGCCCTGCAAGGGCAAGGGCCCTGGCGCAGTATGAGTAACAGAGCTACGCACTCCCAGGTATTTTGTAGTCTACTAGGGGGTAGGGAATGGGCATGAGATAAATACTCTAATAACCACAATAAAAGGCAGCTATCTGGGGGCCATACGAGAATTACTAAGCTTTGCGCAATTTAAAAATGGGACCTTTAATGAACTTTGAACGTTGAATGAGGTTTCAGCAGATTGAAATGATAAAACAGAAGGAAGAGCATGAGCAAGAGCAGTGAGGTAGTCCTGTGTGGTGACAGTTTCGAGGAGCAGGAAGTGGTCCAGTTTGACTAACGCAGGACTTACGCAGAGCAGTGGTGGAAAATAAGACTGGAATGGTAGGTTATGGAGCCTCGAGAGCCAAGATAAGGAGTTTGTACTTAATTAAGAAGATGATAGGAAGCCTTTGGAAATATTTGAAAGGAGAATAACGTGACCAAAGCTGTATTAGGGAGGTATCACCAGGAAGGGTAATCTGAAGTGGACGTAGACAAGAGGTCGGAAATCTAATGAGAGGGAATATGATCTAAGTAGTTATAATGACTTGGAAGCAAGGTGGTTGCACCCAGAGGGGAAAGGAGGGATCTCATGTGAGGTATTTCTGGAATAGAGAATCTTCTGAAAGGTAGGTTCTGAAACAATCCCACCTACACAGTCCTCATGCCAGAAACCCAAGAATCAGCCTTGTCATCTCCCTGCACCCAAGTCGCCAAGTCCAATCAAAACTACCGCCGAATGGTGTCTCAAATACATCCCATTTTCTCCATCACCACAGCCACTGACCATCTGTCACCAGAACCACTCAAGTAGCCTCCTGATTGGTCTCTAATTGTGTTCTTGTCCCCACAGTCCAGTCTCCAAAAGCAGCTGTGCCTCTGCTGCTCGGAACCCTGCAGGGGCTTTCAGTCATGACTCGTAAGCCCCTGCCCGCTGCTCCAGCCTCTCATCTCAATCAATCTTTTTTTGTTTTGTTTTGTTTTGTTTTGTTTTGTTTTGTTTTGTTTCTCAGAAAAGACATTAAGCCCTTTCCTACCTCAGGGCCTTTGTACCTGCTCATCCCACTGCCTGGAATGCTCTTGTTCTTCACCTGACAAACTCCTTCTCATCTCTCAGGTCTCAGTTCAAATTGTTACTTCCTCAGAAAGCTCTTTCTTGACACTCTCTATTTTAAAGTATGTTCCTTGTACTTCTTCATGTTTACTGAAATTTCCTTACAAGTATCCATCCTAATTTGTAATTATGTATTTCTAGATGAGGACAGAAACAATGTTTTGTTTGCCACAGTATACCAGCAGTTTAACCCATACGTGGCTTATAGAAGAGGCATAACAAATACTTGTTGAAAAAGTCAATGTGCGGGCCTGCAAACCAAAGGATCAAGGTTCGATTCCCAGTCAGGGCACATGCCTGGGTTGCAGGACAGTTCCCAGCAGGGGACGCACAACAGGCAACCATACATTGATATTTCTTTCCATCTCTCCTTCCCTTCCCCTCTAAAGATAAATAAATAAAATCTTAAAAAAAAAAAAAAAAAGAAAAAAGAAAAAGTCAATGTGTAAATGAATGACTTGGCAAATGATTAAAAGGATAAAGAAGTAGTTTAAGCCCTGGCTGGTGCGGCTCAGTGGATTGCGTGCGGGCCTGAGAACAGAAAGGATGCCAGTTCAATTCCCAGTCTGAGCACATGCCTGGGTTGCAGGCCAGGTCCCCAGTTAAACCCTGGGTATAACTAGGGGTGTGCGAGAGGCAGCCAGTGGATATATTGATGTTTCTCTCCCTCTCTTTTTCCCTCCCTTGCCCTTTCTCTAAAAATAAATAAATAAAATCTTAAAAAAAAAAAAAAAGAGGGGAAGGGAGGGAGAAAGAGAGGGAGAGAAACATCAGTGTGTGGCTGCGTCCTTTATGCCCCCAGCCAGGGACCTGGCCCGCAACCCAGGCATGTGCCCTAACTGGGAATTGAACCAGCAACCTTTTGGTTTGCAGGCTGGCTCTCAGTCCACTGAGCCACACCAACCAGGGCTCCCCTCTCTTTAAAAATAAATAAATAAAATCTTTTTTTTAAGTAGTTTAAAAACAAAACAAAACTCTACCCATGTGCCTGGGTAGGTAAAAAATGACAGTATCTTTCACAAATGCAGAGAGGTCAAGAGGAAAGTTAAATATTTTTCAGTTCCAGGTAATGATCTAGTTTTTGGATTTACTTTAAGGATTTTGGATTTACTCAAGGGCACCTCTACGTGTCTTGATAATTGTGAAGCCACTATAAGCTCGGGAAAAGTTGAGCTAAAGATACAGTTTTAGGAGTCCACATTGGTATCAGAATTGAATCAGGGAGGGAATGAAATGCCATGGAAAAGCTTTTAGGAGAGCATAGAACCTACTTCATGTGGAGTATGTTGCTACCCCTTGTTAATAACAATAGCTGACATTCATTAAGGATTTGCTACATTCCAGACATTGTTAGAAGTGCTCAACAATACCTCACCTAAACCTGTCAGTTACCAATAATTACAGTACTGTTCTCTCTCCTGCCTAAGGTCACATCCATTTCTACCCCACTCTGAAGTCCTTGCTTTTTACCTACTGCAGTTTGTAAGGAGCATGCAGGGGTGGGAAAGATAAATGCCCTTGATATCCTTTTATCGATCCACTCTGTGTGGTTAAACCAAGATGTAATCAGCACATGAGATACCTCTCAGCTTCCAAAGCTGGAAGTGGCCAAATAGAGCAGATGGCCACCCTGCTTAGTATGTGTGTTCTCTAGCCTTGGCCATGACTGTGGCTTGGCTGTTAGACCGATCAAAAAGTGTACTTGGGAGTAAGGATTCATTCCTCAGAGGTTCATTAGCCTCACTGTGGTTATCAACCTTTAAAATCAAAGGAGGTCCTACAATTTAGATCCCTTTGAACCAAAGTCAGGTCTGGCCCTTCAGAACTAAATCCATCTTTTCAATGCAAAAAGCTTTCTTCAGGTAGCATTGCAATGGCATTATAAAGTATTTCTTTTTAGAGAGAGGGGAAGGGAGGGAGAAAGAGAGGGAGAGAAACCGATCGGTTGCCTCTAGTACTCTCCCCAACTAGGGACTGAACCCGCAACCTTTCACTTTGTGAGAGGGCACCCAACCAATTCAGCCACACCAGTCAGGGCTGAGGATTTTTTTTAAATATGTTTTCCCAATTACTTATCTACACTCCAGTATCTTCCATTGCACAAAATTTCATATTTTGAGTGCCAGTTTAACTTTAATGTCAAATAGAATCATTTCTTTGCAGAGGCATGTGTGAATTAAGGCCCATGAGATTATATGCATAAGCTAATTTATTTATTTTTTTTTTTAAAGATTTTATTTATTTATTTTTAGAGAGGGGAAGGGAGGGAGAAAGAGAGGGAGAGAAATATCAATGTATGGTTGCCTCTTGTGTGTCCCCTGCTGGGAACTGGCCTGCAACCCAGGCATGTGCCCTGACTGGGAATCGAACCTGTGACCCTTTGGTTCACAGCCCGCGCTCAATCCACTGAGCTATGCCAGCCAGGGCTGCATAAGCTAATTTAACAAAAATAATTACATCCCCACTGACATCAAATCTGCCTGGGCAGCCAGAGGAACTTACTGGAGGTGTTCAGTCCAACAAACTTTAAACATGGGATTTGGTCTTTAAAAAGAAAATAGCGTTTCAGCTAGACCTTAAAGAGAATGGAAGATTCTGGTAAGGTAGAGATTGAAAAAAGGGGGGAGCTTTAAAGCTGCAGAGAATAATGAGCATATATGTGAGGATTAGGAAGAGTGAGACACATCAGAGGAACAGCAAGTAGTCCATTTTGGCTAGAATGATAAGGATCGTAAAGGATTGGTAGAGGAAAAACTCAGTAGACCTTTCAGGTGTGGGGAGGTGGGGGACAGGGTAAGGTGGTAGGAGGTGTGTTGCCCTTAGAGACCTGCAGTCCTAGGTGCAAATTCTGGATTAAATATTACTACCTGTTTCACCGTAGGTAATTACTAAACTTCAGCTGTTCATTTCTTAATGTTCCCAAAGGCCAAACTTACTAAAAAATTGAGGTCAAGAGTTAAATATAATTTTTAATTATATTTCTTCACAACAAGCAGCAATATTTTGAAATAGGATGCAAAATTTATGTGATTTTTTAAAAAAATAATATAGTCATCAAGGAACTTTCTTATTTCTAGAGAATTGCATTCTTTGTGCAGATATGTTCATTCTCCCTTGCCCTGGGAAAGTTTGAGAAGCATTTCATTGCTCATTGAGATGCTGTGAGTACTAAGTGAGATAACCTCTGTAAACTATTGACCAGGCCTGACGCAATCTAGTTTTAAATAATTGTTCTCTCCCTTCCCTCAATAAGTATTCATCTCCTTCCTTTCTGAGGAGGCTCAAAGTGTGGTCTTGGGACCAGCAGCATCAGCATCTCCTAGGAACTTGTTAGAAATTCAGATTCTCAAGTCTACCCCAGATTTACTGAATGAGAAACTCTGAGGATGGGGCCCAGGGATCTGTTTTAACAAGGCTTCCAGGTTATACCAATTGCCCTGAAGTTTGAAGGTCACTGGTTTAGCACAGTCACACACCGCATAGCAGCGTGTCGGTCAAGACGGAATGCGTATAGGACAGTGGTGATCTCGTAAGATTATAATGGAGCTGAAAAATTCCTAATGGTGTTGTCGCCATCATAACATCACTCACATGTCTGTGGTGGTGCTAGTGTAAACAAACCTGCCCTGCCAGTCATAAAAAGTACAGCACCTATAGTTAGGTACAGTACATGATACTTGGTCATGGTAATACACAACTGTGTTACTGGGTTATGCATTTACTATATTATACTTCTGTTATTATTTTAGAGTGTACTTTTTCTACTTGTAAAAAAAGTTTTCTGTAAAACAGTATGTTGGGTAACGCAGGCAGCCGCCTGGTACTCTTGTGTTTACTCTTGTAAATGATACTCTTGCTTGTATCATTTTCTCTTGTGCTTGATTTAAATCATGTGTTGCTTTGTGCGGTGGCATGCTGTGCAGGGCTGTAGCCTGGGAGCAGTAAGCTATACCATCTAGGTTTATGTAAGTGATGTTTGCCCAGTGACGAAATTGCATGATAATGTAATTTTCAGAACATATCCCTGTCATTAAGTGCCACATGACTGTATTTCTTCAAGTATCTGTTTTGTAAAACTTTGTATCTTAATAGTACCTTAAACTTTTTGAAACGTCATTGTATCTTGTGATCTTTAGAAGAAACAAAATGCTCTCAGGTTCTTTACAGCTTAGTTTTCCCCATTTGCTAACATATATTGTTATTCAAATAATATTATTGAATCATATTAATATTATTATAACATTACATTATTATCATATTATTATAATTATCATCATTACCTACACCACTTGTTTCACACTTTCTTTTTTAAGATTTTATTTATTTTTATTTTTTTATTCTTTAAAGATTTTATTTATTTATTTTTGGAGAGAGGGAAAGCAACATCAGTGTGTGGTTGACTCTCGCTCACCCGGCCCCTACTGGGGACCTGGCCTGCAACCAGGCATGTGCCCTGACTGGGAATCGAACCTGGGACCCTTTGGTGCATAGGCCAAATCACTCAATCCACTGAGCCATACCAGCCAGGGCTATTTATTTATTTTTAGAGAGAGGGGAAGGGAAGGAGAAGGAGATGGAGAGCAACATTGATCAGGTGCCTTTAGTGCACACCCCAACCAGGGACCGAACCCGTACCCCAGCCCATACCCTGACCAGGAATCAGACAACAACCTTTCACTTTGCAGAACAACCCCAACTGAGCCACACCAGTCAGGACGAAAATGCCTCTACATTTAATTTTCTCGTCAAAAGTGTGAAACAGTCCCTGACCAGTGTGGCTGTGTTGGTTGGGCATAGTCCCACAAGGTAAAAGGTTGCAGGTTTGATCCCTGGTTGGGGCCTGAGTCTGGGGTGCAGGTTCAGTTCCCAGTCGGGTGCGTACTACAGACAAACGATCCATGTTTCTCTGATCACATCGATGTTTCTCTCCCTCTCTTTCTCCTTCCCTTTCCCTCTCTCAAAAATAAATAAAATCTTGAAAATGACCAATTTAAAAAATAGAGAGAGGCGTTCTTTTCATAAGGGTGTTGAACAAATAGCTCCATCTTTCCTTTTCTGTCCTGCGTCAGTCACCTTGAGCAATACAGAATTCTCCTAATTGATCACCACACAGGTCTTAATAAAATTAATAAATTGAGACCAGTAGCTTTAACAAAACTGGGTGTCCTAGTTAGGGCTGCCAGGGAGAGCTGTTCTAAGCAAACTGTCCTCCTTGTAGAGTTTTTCAGGTATGGTTGTGTGTGTGTGTTGACATTTTCCCAGCAGTTGCTGAAGTCAAGGGCCCAGAGACTTAGGGCCCACCCAGAGTTCTCTTAGTAAATCAGTAATAGCTTCCTAGAGAACTTCAAAGCCTATCTACAATTTGTGTAACCTAAAAGGTGTTGTACACATCTTTTTTTATCCCTATTTTCAAAATGAGAAGGTTGGGAGGCAAGTAAGACACTAAAAATAAGGATAAATAACTGCTGGATAAGAGTTTCCCTGTGGCCTGAAACGGACTGGCTTCAAATCTGTTCCTCCCTACCCAAGCAGTGGTTATGCAGGAAGAGAGTCGTGATACTCTGGACACCCTGAATGAAAGAGCCTGTCTAAGAACTGTGCACCATGATAGTTAGCAGTAGAGGCTTCTGATAGACGTGTCATTGCATTGTGACATAGGGACAGTCTGTCAGAAAGTGGGTAAAAGATCAAGCCAAAAATAATCAACCCCAGGTTTTGCTCTTGTGACTCACATGAAGTCATCTAGTAAACTATTAAAATGCCCTACTCTAGCCATAGGCTGAGCTTTAAAATAAAAAGCTTTTGTCAATTAAAGTTGCTTGAGGTACAAGTATTCATGT
This sequence comes from Glossophaga mutica, assembly GCA_039655065.1. Taxonomy (NCBI): domain Eukaryota; kingdom Metazoa; phylum Chordata; class Mammalia; order Chiroptera; family Phyllostomidae; genus Glossophaga; species Glossophaga mutica. Next base: position 22,121,959 of record CM077304.1, on the reverse strand, counting down.
TGCTATGGCATTTTCATAAGAGAAGTATACATGGTCATATCTGCTACATAACATTATTGATGTAAGGTAGTAATTTTGCAGGCAATTAAGAAGTCACTGTTAAAAATCAAGGATGTATGTGCATATATTGTAGGAATAACTGAAGTCCCAGGAGGTAAAAGATCTAGTCACTATATGTGTGTGTGTGTGTGTGCATATACACCCACATACTCTAATGAGAAAGGGCACCCATGTAGACGTGGGAAACAGCCTAGAGTTCTTGAGGTTTTCAGTTTCTGCTGGGATAGCAATTCTAAACTCATGGACTTGAAACCTGCTCTGGATTACTATCCGTAAATACAAAACTTCTATTTGCAAGCCAGCAAGGAAAGGCCAGCTGGGACAGTACACTGCAAGGCTCCCAGGGCACACGCCTCAGATAGACATGGAAAGGGCTGACTGTCATCGGACTCAAATATGCTGGGGCCCAGGCTAAAAATACCGAACCACAACGGCTACTAGAAATCCTCCTTCTTTAGCTAAAGGGTAATCTAACTCTACTTAATTTTTCGTTGGCCCTTCTGAAAGACTAGACAACAAAAGCAAAACGTAGGAACTCCTAGATAGCATGCATCTCTATTACTTACACCAAGAGCCTAACAGAGCGGTTATGGGAACCCAGGTCATCATCTCACCAGAAGCTCCAAGTTTCTCCAAGTCTTACCCGCTTGTTTTATATTTTAAAGTATTCATATTTATATTTTATTCTAAAATATACAATTTTTAAAAACATTTTTGAGGATTCTTCCCAAGTCTTAAGGTAATACTGAGATGCTAATACAGAAAGGAGTAGATTATTTCCAGCTTGGGTGGTCAGGAATAGATTGGACTTCATCGGAATTAAAAACTTCTGTGCATCAAAGGATATTATCAAGAAAGTGAAAAGATAACCCTCAGAATGAGAAAAGGTTTGCAAATCATATATCTAATAAGGGTCTAGTGTCCAGACTATATCAAGAATTCTCATAACTCAATAGTAAAAAGACAAATGGCCCAATTTTAAAATGGGCAAGAGATATAGACATTTTTCTGAAGAAGACATACAAATGCCAATGAGCCCATGGACAGATGCAGACAAACAAGCATTGGTAAGGACGTGGAGAACTGGAACCCTCGTGCATTGCTGGTGGAAACATAAAATGGTGCAGCCACTGTGGGAACAGTTTGCCAGTTTCTCAAAATTCAACAGTTTATAGTTTCACCCAGCAAGTCCACTCCAGGTCATATACAAATTGAAAGCATATGCTCACCACAAAAACTTGTGCATAGATGTTCCTAGCATTATTATATTAGCTAAAAAGTGGGAACAAACCAATTGTACCCCAACTGGTGAATGAATAAACAAAGTGTTATGTTCATACAGTGGAATATTATGCAGCCATAAAAAGGAATGGAGTACTGGTACATGCTACAATATGCATGAACTTTGAAAACATTATGCAAGTGAGAGAAACCAGACACAAAAGGCTACATGTTGTATAGTTCCATTTATATGAAATGCCCCGAATAAGTAAATCCAGAAAGTAGATTGATGGTTGCCAGGGAATGAGAGGAGGGTCGAATTGGGAGTGGACTGCTAAGAGGTGTGGGGTTTCTTATTAGGGTAATGGAAATGTTCTGATGTTAGATAGTGTGGATGGTTGCACAGCACTGAATATACTGAAATCCACAGAATCATACACTTAAAAAAAAGAATAAAGGGGAATTACGTATGATCACAGAAGTAGAGAGGAAGAGAGAACCAACCATTAGAGGATGTGATGCTGTTATCTTTTCTCCTCTTAGAATCTTAACTGGGTAAGAACAAGTTTATTGTTTTATTTGCAGAAATACCTGCTAAGAAAAAGAGGTTGTACCTGCCTTGTTTGTGTGTACAAAGATTAAATTTGGCAACTCTAAAGAAAGAAGTTATCAGGACAAGTATGAGTGGGGTGGAGAAAGAGCAGCTAATTAGCCACTTGGCCACAGACAGCGCAACCCTTAGGCAACCCTCCGACAGATCGAGTCACAGCAGGATCAAAGAACCAGTTTTCCACTGGGAGTTCTGAGAGTAACAATTTTCTGGCACATGCCTAGTTTTTTTGTAGTGGTTGATTATTTTTTTAAATAATCAGGATTTGTAGGACCTGAGGTTTATATAATCTTGGAGACCTTCTTTGGGGGAAAAAAATACAAAAATACCTTACAAGTTCTACAAAAATATAAGTCGGTGTGAACATGTTGCTCTCTCCCACCTCTACCCCCATCCCTGCCCCTGTGATCTTAAAAGGGCCCTGTGTAAATAAAGGGCCTGGAAACTGGAGCTCTAGTAGCTTCTAGGAAACTCAGCTTCCTGGGAGTACTGGGTACAACTCACAGACCTTTATTTTTGTTTTGTTTTGTTTTGTTTTGTTTTTTTAAGATTTTATTTATTTTTAGACAGAGGGTAAAGGAAAGAGGAGAGAAACGTCGATGTGTGGTTGCGTCTTGTATGCCAGTTGGGGAACTGGGGCCTGGCCCACACCCAGGCATGTGCCCTGACTAGGGATCCAACCGGTGACTCTTCAGTTAACAGGCTGGCACTCCATCCACTGAGCCACACCAGCCAGGACCAGATCTTTATTTTGGAAGTTGCTATAGGCTTAACTTAGCTAAATCAGATTGAGGTAGGCAAAGGCCAAAATTTCCCACCCCTAGATTAGAGACTTAAGCCTGGGACTTCATATTTTAAAACCAGGTAAAAGAATACTCAGATTTGCAGAAATCAGGTATAGAAGGGCTGATATAAAGTATTTGCCCACACGTGGAATATTTTTAAAGTGACTGAAAAGAAGTACATGTATGATGCTTTTACAGATATTTTCTCTTTTACTGTGTGCAATAGCCTGTGAGGTGGCTGGTATTGTCCCTGTGTCACTGATGAAGAAATTGAGGTACAGAGAATCTAAGTAATTTGCCCAAGCTGCAGAACTGAATTTCTTTTTATTTTTTTAGTTTTTAAAGGTTTCTTTTTAAAATTCTCCGCAAGGATGTTTATTGAATTTTAGAGAGAGAGAAAGTGGGGGCAGGGGAGAGGTTGGCAGGGGGGAGGCGGGAGGGGTGGACCAACATCAATGTGAGTGATAAACATGGTTCAGCTGCCTCCCTTATATACCCCAACTGGGATTGAACCCGCAAGGTATGTGCCCTGACCAGGAATCAAACCTGCAACCATTTGGTGCACAGGATGACATTCCAACCAACTGACCCATCTGGCCAGGGCCAGAACTGAATTTCTAAACTAAGTTACTCTTGATCTGAGTCCAGGGATGTTCTACAGGCATACCTGGGAGATACTGCAGATTCAGTTCCAGACCACCGAAATAAAGCAAGTTGTAATCTTTTTGTTAGTGGAGGGTCTTTCCTTCCGTTGATAAACACACACACACACACACACAAAACAGCCCTGGCTGGTGTGGCTGAATGGATTGAATGCAGCCTGCACACCAAAGGGTCGCTGGTTCAATTCTCAGTCAGGGCACGTGCCTGGGTTTTGGGTCAGGTCCTCAGCAGGGGGTGCACTAGAGACAACCACACATAGATATTTCTCTCCCTCTCATTCTCCTTCCCTTCCCCTCCGTCTAAAAATAAAAATAAATAAAATATTTTTTTAAAAAACCTATTAAGTTCAATAAAGCAAAGTGCAATAAAATGAGGTCTCCTGTACTCCATCAGATAATCTAGCTAGAAGCTAACACCATGTGGTTTACTAACTTAAAAATAATTAAACTGTGATGAAATGCATTGTATATAGGCAACAAGGGTGTCATTTTATACCTAGGAAAGGCATTTTAGTGTCTTAAAGCACCTCAAAGTCAATCTGAACGTCTCATGTCCCTGTTGCAGTAAAATGAAGACATGCCAGACATTAGCCTCTCTTAGCTTTAACATTCTTTCAATCTATAAATGTTCGTAGAATTTTATCTAAAGTAACAAAATAACTATGTGACCATTTGAACAAACTCTAGTAATATGAAAATACTGTGATCCAAGTGTTCAGACGTAAGGATAATATCCTCGACACCTCTGTTACCATCGCACCAGACTTGAAAGGCTCCTGCGAGCATGCCCCTGATGGGTGACACTTCCCTGGGCTAAGAAGCTGGTGAGAACCTATGAGAGTCTGATTCCTGTGGCGTGACAGTAAAGAAGATGGGTGGCATCAAAGTCAGTCCTTTGCTGTGTCTTCATTTTCCTGCTTTGACCACAGGTTTCACTAGTCAATGCATGTATATATTAGTCACTAGCACTAAGCTTAAGAAGGCCTTGCTTATTAAGAGCACCTGGCTGAAATGGAGCAAAGATTTTTTTTTTTTTTTTTTTTTTTTTTTTGGTAATTCGAGAGAAAGTAAAACATCAACTTATTGTTCCACTTATTTATGCATTTATTGGTTGTTTCTTTTATATGCCCTGACCAGGGAATCAAACCCACAACCTTGGTGTAGCAGGACGTTGTTCTAACCAACTGAGCTACCTGGCCAGAGCAAAGAATCACTTTTGGTAGGACTGTGGGGCAGTTTAAGTTTAGGTTGTTTGGTTGGGTTAAGTGACTAAAAACTAATATTTAGAACATTCATAATAACCCTTTCTCACAAGTAACACCCACTAGTTTACCTTTAAAATATCCCCTCTGTTCTTTTATTCTCAGGTCATTTTATTTTATTTATCTATTTTTAGGGAGAGGGTGGGAGAGAAACATGGATGTACAATTGGTTGCCTCTCGCATACCCCCAACTGGGGACCTGGCCTGCAACCCAGGCATGTGCCCTGACTGGGAATCAAACCGGTGACCCCTTGGTTTGCAGGACAGCGCCCAACCACTGAGCCACACCAGCCAGGACTATTCTCAGGTCAGTTTGATCACTTATTTCAGTTTCCCTGAATCTTACACCACAATTGCCAAAATGTTCAAGATACTCAGCTGGAGTTAACTTTCAGAAATGAACTGCTATATTCTTACTACACAGTATGAGGTTAGGGACATGGTGTCCCCCAAGGATTAGATTAACAAAGAAAGTATGGGAGAGCACCTACATATAACATTAAAATGAAGTCTTTGCATGCTTTTAGATAGGAAGATAAGCAAATACAAACATGGGTGTGCATGTGTCTATACACAGGTGCTGGAGTCTAGATAGTTATTGAGAAATCAAAAGAATAATACAACTGTAGTTTTAAAAGCACATAGGTAGTTATTACTGATTCACTTACAGGTACCTGCCAAGTGCTAAGGCGTGTAGCAAGAATATCAGTGGAAATCAAGTGATGTGGATTCTAATTTAAGCTGTGCTCTATTAACCTTGGGTATACTATTATCCCCTTTAGGCCTTAGTTTCTTATCTAATGAAGGGTTTGGAGTCAGTGATTTCTAAGGTGTCTGCAGTTCTAAGAATCTGTATGTCCAACGAATAACCATTCAGCATATGACTCAGCTCTAGCTAGAGAAGATTGTCAGAATGTGGAAGGTGTGTTGGCCTGTTAAGTGCCTAGTCAGTTACTTATCACTTAAATATTGTCAAGCAGGGCCTGTTTGTCTTTGTCTTCCTTTTCTCTGCCTAGGTCTGTAGCACAAGGAATTTCCACCTCAGTGAAAGAAGAGAAAAAAAATTGAGTGGCAGATCTTTAAAGCAGAAATAAAAAGTTAAAATTATCATGTGAAAATATTTGATAAAAATAAACTACAAATAATCCATGTTCAAAAGCAGTTCTATTTTATATTCTAGTCTGTGATTCTTGGGAAAATTTAACTACAATTTGATAAAAGAGAAGACAGATCCTGAATGTGGCCTTCTAATATTGCCAAAGCAAAATACCCATTATCTGTGGTAACATTCCATAGTCTGGAAAAGTCACAACCTCCAGATGAGGCTCTTTTAACTGGAAATCCCAGAGTGGCTGTAATCTTATCACAGCAAACGACCCCTGCGAGCAGTGACAGGCATAGCCTCTCTTTGAGAGTCTGTGTCCTCAATCCTTGATGTCCAGCTATACACATGAACTTGGAGTTTGCCATGAGTTTGCATTGCTCTGAGAAGCCCATTGACCATCTAAACCAGATCTTCACACAAGACGTGAAGGTGAGGTTTAGGGAGGAGACCTGGGCCACATTGCTGAAGGCTAAGAAAGAAATGGGTGGACAAGAAATAGAGGTGGTAGGTTAGACCAGGATTCTAGGACATTGCCTGCAGAAGGAATAAGTGGAAATGAACAGTAGCTAGAAGCAGCAGCAAAGGGACAAGGTGGGGAAGGAGGGCCAGAAGGGTGACAAGGAGCGCCTGCGCAGTGCTGAAGGCAAAGGAGATAATGTGCGAAGGGGCTAAGTCATGGGCTTAGAGGTGAGACCATGGGTTAGAATCCAGCTTCATCAATTGCTAGCTAATAGGTTAGATAACTACTTTGATTTGTTTGCTTACTCATAAAATAAAGACAATAATATTATTATTTACCTCATATAGTGGTTATGAAGATTAAATGGAGTAACGTGTAAAGTGCAGAATTCTCAATGCATGACACTGAGTGTTCAATAAAGGTCAGTTTCTGGTATTGATGATAATAATAGTTATTATTGAGAAGAAAAGAATGAGTAAATTAGCAAGAAAGATCATAAAGGAAGTTCCCAAATATGGGTAGAATTCAGAGGATTGAGACCAAAGGCAAGGAGGAGGTGTTTAAAAACAAGGGAGGGACTTCTTCCTTTGAATCTGGAGGAGAGGATAAAAATATGGATTTCAAGCAGAGCTTCTTAAGTTTTCTCATGGACAGTTCCCTCAAGTCCATGGTAGGAGACTAAATAAATGTATACTCTCAGGGGCTCCGGAGTATTTAGCATGAAGTGGCTGTGAAAAGACAAAGTCTTGAACTCTCGTGTCGTATCTTTAAAATGCAGGTACAATTTTGCATTCCATTTTGTATCATTAGTTTTAATATGATTAAGTTCCTTACCAGTTAAGTTACTTAAATTTTTTCCTGGAAAACATCTAATAAAATGGATGTGCCGCTTTTGATCTTGCAGCTTCCATCAACTGCCCCAGTTTGAGCAGCTCATACTTGATACATGTAAATTGACAGTGACGTTTTAAATCAAGTCAGAGCTCTCTGCCATGTTCCTATATAATACTAACTTCTGAAGAAAGAAGAATGAATAATGTTCCATAGCTGAGGAACTGCCCACTTAATGTTTTCGATACCTTTGGCAAAAAGAGAGCATTGTCTCTGGTTGATTGACCCTCCAAGGTTGGGCTGTGTGTTCCCGCAAGGCCCTCATCTCATTCTGCTTCTCCCACACCGCCATTCCACCAAGAGGTGGCCCACGTCACCTGTTCACTGAGGAAATTTGGGGTCTTACTGTCATCATCCTCACTGACCTTTCCTACTTCTAGAACAGCCTCTGCGCCTTGCCCTCCAGTCTTGAGGAATGCCAGGTTTTTTTCCCCTGAGGGAGATCCTTCTTCCTATGGCACAAATACTGTACTGTCCTTTTCCACTCTCCTGACTTCTAGAGATTGTTCACTTCACTCAGTGGCCACACTCTCAGGCCAAAAGTCTACTGCCAAACTTCTTGAACAAATAGTTTTCATATCCAGCCTACAACTTCCTCTTTACCCATCCACTCCCTTGGGCCGCCCTCCACCTTCTGTCTCCATGCTCATCATGCTCTGCTGTTGCCAATTGCTGATGACTTCATCTTGAAGTTCAGTGTTGCTGTCCTCTTCCGCACCCTTCTTAGCGTCTAATGTTCAGTGTTTTTAAACTCCTTTCCTACTAAAATCACCTTCTTGTTTCTCACATGTATACTATCCCGATTTACCTTCCTAATTTTTTTTTTGTTTTATCTCAGTTTCTTTTGCTAACACTTCCTTAACCACAGGCATTTTTCCAAGACTCAGCCTTGGCCTGCCCTTTTGTGGTTTGTCCCAGTGTGAGCTTATCTTTTTTTCCTGGCTCCAGCTATCATGAGCAACCCCACCACCAGTGCCAGCGTTCTCCTCCAGCCTTTGTGTCTCTGCAGTGACACCTACTTCTTTCTAACCTCTGAGATGTGGAGCCTTGAGGTCAGTGGTCTTCACATTGGGGTCCGTGTACCCTAGGGGTACACAAAGACTTTCCAGGAGATACATGGGCATGGATAAGGGAATCCGTTCCCAGATTTTCGACTTCTAGACGTACTTCTTTCTAAAATTGATATCCCTGGAACTGCCCGGTTCTTTCCCAGTTCTCTTACAGTCACCCTTCACCACCGGAAAAGGGAAAAAAGGTATCGTGGGTTCTTCCAGGGTGTGAAAATTCCATAGGACACCATAATAGTAAAACAAAGAGGAGCAGCCCCTTATTCAGTCAACAAACTCATGACAGCCCTCTGCTTATCTATCCATCGTAAAAGTAGAATTCAGAAGTAAGATGGTTGTCATGAGGGAGAAGTATTAACATATTTATTAGAGTTTAAAAAATGAAGTTGGCCCTGGCCAGGGTGGCTCACTTCGTTGGAGCATCATCCCATCACCAAAAAGTTGTAGGTTCAATTCCTGGTCAGGGTATGTACGAGAGGGCAACCAATCATTGTTTCCCTCTCTCCCGTCCTCTCTCTCTAAAACCAATGAAGAAACATCCTCAAGTGAGGATTTAAAAAACAAAAATAAAGTTAGACTTTCTTTCACAGAAAGTAAGACTGATCAGGGCTGGTTGGTTCGCCATTTGGATTACATGGCAGACATTTTCGGTGTGTGTACTTAAAACACGTCTTCAATGGACTTAACGAAAGCACACATCATTTGCTGCTGTTATAATTACAAATGTTAGGTGACAATTTAACCATGTGAGAGGGGATTGTATGGTTTTCCAGAATTCTTTTAGGGGCTATTTCAGCCAAAAAAAAAAAAAAAACAGTTTGAAAACCATCGCAGTGGCTTAACCATCTTTAATTCAGCCTTTTCCATCATCCCCACATCCAGTCAGTCCCACTGAAGTTTTCCCTGTTGGATCAGTTTCGGACTCTGACTGTTTTCCCATACCTTCCAGTTCAGTTTTGTTACTGTTTCTCCCCTGGGGGGTAACCAGTCTCCAGGTGACTATTCCACACTCTTTCCTGCCCCTGTTTCTTTTATAATACTATCCCCTCCCTTGGAATGAAATGCCGTTTCCTTCTGTCTTCTCTCTTTGTCCTGAATGCTGTGGTCATTACTGATTTCTGTCCTTTCCAACCACTCCAATCTTGGCTATTCCATGCAGTTAGCACTTATAGAACACCATTGTTTGATACTCTGCTCTATCTAAAAGGCTCCTTAAGAGTTAAAAAGCATCCCTTACAATTTCTAACATGTCCCCCTTTTTGCCTAATGCAATGCTAACCACATAATGGATGCTTAATAAATATTTTACTGTCTAGAATACTCATTTATTAATTCACCCATTCAACAAATAGTTTTGAGACCTTTTTTGTACCAGAAACTGTACTAGGCACTGGGGTCCAGTAAGAGGAAAAAGAGACAAAAGTCCCTGCTTTCAAAGACTGATAAATAAAAAAAACATATAGTATGTAAAAGAGTAATAAGTGCTGAGAGGAAAGTATAGCAGGAAAAACAACAGGAAGTGTGACTGGTGGCGGGTGTGGGGAACACGTGCAATTTTAGATAGGGTGGTCAGGGAAGGCCTCACTGATAGGGTGACTTTTTAGTGAAGGTCTAAAGTGAGAGAGGCTATAAGGAGGGACAAGACAAGCTTGTCTGTGGAAAGAGCACCCCAGGCAAGGAACCTGTTACGTGAAAGCTACAAGGCTGGATCTGCTTGACGTTCCAGGAAGGGATAGCTTTGTGGCAGGTGGCAGGGGTGGAGCAGAGATTAAGCGATGAGTCAGAGAATGGTGGGGTGGGGAAGGGGTGAACAGGTCTATAGGTTCTGGTCAGACTTTAGCTTTCGTGGAGTGAGACTGAAGGCGGCCTGAGGGTTTTGAGCAGAGGAATGAGCAGATCAGACTTATGTTATAATAGATTCCCCCTGGGTACAGTGTTAAGGATAGACTGAGGGAGGCAAGAGCAAGAGGCAGGGAGATCAGTCAGAGGCGACTCTGATAATTCAGGCCAGAGATGGTAGTGACTTGGGCACGTGGGAAGAAGTGGTCAGATTCTGGGTTTATTGTGAAGGTAGAACAAACAGGATTTGCTTACTGATTGGGTTGAGGGTAAAGGGAAGGGAGGTCAAGAATGATGGCAAGGTTGCAGGGTTTCAGCCTGGAGTGAGCAGAAGGGTAAGTTGCTGTGTGCTCAGATGGGGAAGGCTAAGCAGGGGCAGGTTTAGTGAGGGACGCGCGTCAGCGGTTCAGTTTGGGATTCATTAAAGTTGAGATATCCATTAGGCATGTACCTGCCCAAGGAGTCAAGTAGGCTATACAAGTGTGGAATTCAGGGAAAGGTTTAGCTAGAGATGAAAATTTGGGAGACATGGGGAAGTAGATGGTATATATTTAAAGCCATGTGACTGGATGAGATCACTGGGTACTTCACTGTTAAAGCATCGGTGAAGCAATCTCACATTTATTGCGCATCTAATATGTAGTAGGCTTAATATACAAATCCTAAGCTAGATTTTTATTTTACTGATGAAACTGAGGCCCAAAAAGGTTAACTAATCAACCAACCTGAGGTGACAGCTAGTAAGTAGCAGAACCAGATATTCAGACAGATCTGTCTTAATACCAAAGTCCTGTTCTTTGAACCTTCCACTCCAGTGCCTTAATTTAATAGTACATTGCATTTTAGAAAAAGTGCTCTTGTCAAGTCATAATCAGCACCCTTGTTTTTAAAAATAAGATATGAATCCTCTTTTGAAAAGCAGATGAAAGGGAAATCCCTTAGTCATTGATTGTCATGCAGAATGAAGATTAGGTTCAGAAGCTTCGATATCCACTTGCCCCAGAATTTCTCAGAGGCCTGTTTTATCTCCCTCTAATTTCAGGTAAATGTGTGTTTGTATAATTTTGTGAAACTTAGAATATTTTGGACACTGCTAATGTGCATGATCTCCTTTGGTCCTTACAACAGTTCACTGAGGCAAGCACTAGTAATGTCCCCATTTCACAGGTGAGGAAACTGACACCCAAGATCAAACAGCTATTATATGTCAATTACTATTAGTCAATCTGTCACAAAAGGTATACGGGATATCGTGCTGTGGGAGACCCAAAAATATAGGAGGCCTACAGGAAAGGATATTGTAAACATGAAAATTTTAATACAAAACAAAAAAGTACAGAATGGCATATTGTAGTATATAATAATTTGCCAACTGAGAGTCTTAGTCCTAAATGCTATTATTTAAGGGGTAATAAACAGGATTATGAGTTCACCGTGGTCAGAGGTAGCCTTAGGGAAGGAGACACTTGAATTGAGTTTTGAAGAATGGATAGCATTTCACTTGGTAGAGGTGTGGAGAAGGTATTCCATACAAAGTAACTGGCATGAGCTAAAGTCTATGAGCAAAAGATACAAGATGTGTCTGGGCAAAAAGAAGATCAGTTTTAGCTGAAGCAGAGAAATGGAAGCCTTAGTAGTTTAAAAGATAGACCTTGAATCTTAGGCTTAGGAATTGGTACTCTGTTGAGTAGTCAGTTGGGAGTCATTGATGGTTTCTGAGCAGTTGTTGAAAAAGAGTGCTCTGGTGTAGGATTACTGGAAGTATGAGGCTGCAGACAGAGATCAAGTAGGAGAGAATTGCAAGAGTTTAAAGGTGGATGCCTGAGGGCCTTGAATGCAAATGTAACACAAGAAAATGCCAGGGGTCAGGGGTGGGGTGGGTGAGAGACACTGCCTAGGAGGAATCAAGGATTTGATGACAAGATACAGGGAACCAAGGAAACAGAAGAAGTAAGACCACTGCAAGCTTTTGAGTGTGGTTGAATTACCTGGAGAATGCTAACACTTTTTCATGAACAAAAGAAGCAACCAAGAGAAGGCTGATCATGTTTTATAGAGTATAAAATTGTATGAGACAGCAAACTAAAAATGTCCAGCCAGGAAGTAAGAAATGTGGAACTGAAACTGGAGAAGTTAGGATTAAGGATATGGATTTGTTTTTGGCATAAAGATTGTATTAAGTTACATGACAGTAGATATAGTTTCCAAAGCAGCAACATAGTAAGAATAATTAAGGCCAGGAATGAAGCCTGGAGGTCAGCCATATTTAAAGCCAAAAAAAAGCCTTCATTGAAAGAGACAAAGAAAGGTATAGATTGGTGCAATCTATTCAAATTGTAGTTAGCCACCATTTGCCAGTAAAAGTAAACACAGAAAGTAAGAGTAAACATTTAGGAACTTCCATAACAATTTGACAGTGTCATATCATCCAAGCCCATGACTTTGTATTTTACAAAAGTATTGGTCCACCCTGACCAGATAGCTCAGTTGGTTGGAGCATCGTCCTGATGTGCCAGGGTTGCAGGTTCAATTCCCAATTAGGAAACATGTGGAAGTCAACCAATAAATGCGTAAGTGAGTAGAACAACAAAACGGATGTTTCTCTCTCTCCCCCTCCCCTCCTTCCTCTCTCTCACTAATATCAATAAGCATATTAAAAATAAATAAGATTTAAAAGTATTGGTCCACAACGGATGGGAAATTTTTAAAACTGTCTCTACCACTGACTGAGAAGTGCTAGGTTAGAGGATAAAACGATAATCAAGGAGAGGTATATGAGGGGGGACCAAAAAAAAAAAAAACCCACCATGGAATTATCTTCTGGAGGGTGGGGCCCCTTGTAGAGCCTTCCCCTGCTAGATGAGTTTTGTAGGAACCCATCTGTCTCAGTGTACCAGCTGGTGTTGTGAGAGGTTTCATTCAGCTTCAGTGAATTTTGTTTTGAAGACTCTTCCAACATGTTTGCCCGATTCATGATGGGTGACACAGAAGTGTACCTGCTGAGCATTCAGCAGTTTTGGCCAAAAAACAGCATGACCCCCATGCCCCACCTGATATCACCCCAAGTGACTCTTTTCTGTGTATTCTGATGAAAAATCCTCAAAGGGAAACATTTTGCCGATGTAGAAGAGGTAAAACAAAAACCAGGAGAAGCACTAAAAGGCATCAAAATCGACAAGGTCAGAAACTGTTTTGAAGAGTGGGGAAAAGTCCCGATAGGTGTATTGCATCAAATAGAGAATACTTTGAAGGTGACTGAAGTTTAAACATGTAAGAATAAATAGACAATTTTTTATAAATGAATTCTGGTTTTGGGAGAGTCCCCCCACCCCCATATACCCAAGAGAACTCAAGATACATGTTCACACAAAAACTTATAAGCAAACATTCATAGCAGCTTTATTCACAGTGCCCAAAAAGTACAAACCACCCAAGTGTCCATCAACTGACGAGGTGGTATGTCCACTTTGGAATATTATTCAGCCATTAAACTGCACTTCTGGTCAAGATGGAGGTGTAGGTAGACACACTTCACCTCCTCATGCAACCACAAAAAGAATTATAACTAAATCTCAAAACAATGCCCAGAACTGTCAGGAAATTGAACTGTGTGGAAGTCTTGACAACCACGGATTTAGAGAAGCTACATTCATCTAGATGGGGAGGAGAGGCAGACACATGGAGACAGGCAGAAAGGCAAGGTGTGGCACAGAGAGGCAGCTGTGGTGGAACAGGCATAGCCAGTCCCATGGTCACGTGTGGTGGATAAAAATTGGGGGGTGATAACTTGGGAGTGAGCAATCCCAAGGCCCAACCACACAGCCCAGGGTTCTAGCACCAGAAAGATAAATCCCCATAACTTCTGGCTACAAGAATCAGTGGGAGTCGGGGTGGCGGAAGAAGCTGCTGGATTTTCAGGAAACTCTGTTTAAAAGACCTGCACAGTCTTAAAATGTAAGCAAACCCACCCACTCTGGGATTCACCACCAGAGCAACAGCTGGAAGGGGAGTGGGTGAAATGACTGGAAATGGTCAAACCTCCAGAAGCCAGGCTGCAGCATAGTCCGCTCTCCAAGCCCTCTCCCCACACAGAGCCACAAAGTGCTGAAGTGGGTTGCCCCACTCTGGCAATTACCTAAGGCTCTGCCCTACACAATTTTATGGTCTAGTGCCTTTTTGACAATAGACCACACTACTAAGACAAAGAGTCAAAGCATCTCTACCTAACACACAGAAACAAACACAGGGAGGCTGCCAAATTGAGGACACAAAGAAATATGGCCCAAATGAAAGAATAGAACAAAACCCCAGATATACGAACTAAATGTAACAGAGATAAGCAACCTATCAGATGCAGAGTTCAAAACACTGGTGATTGGGATGCTCAAAGAACTCATTGAGTAAGGCAACAATATAAAGGAAGAAATGAAACCTACACTAAGGGAAATAAAGAAAAATCTACAGGGAGCCACCAGTGAAGGGAAGGAAGCTGGGATTCAAATCAGTGATTTGGAACATAAGGAAAAAGCATTTAATCGGAACAGCAGGAAGAAAAAAGAATTCAAAAAAATGTGATGAAGCTTAGGAACCTCTGGGACCACTTTAAACATACCAACATCTGGGGTGCCAGAAGAAAAGGAAGAACGAGAAATTGAAAACTTATTTGAAAAAATAATGAAAGAAAACTAATTTGGCAAAGGAAATAGATACATAACTCCAGGAAGCACAGAGAGTCCCAAACAAGTTGGACCCAAAGAGGATCACACCAAGGCACATCATAATTAAAATGCCAAAGGTGAAAGATAAAGAGAGAATCTTAAAAGCAGCAAGAGAAAAGCAGAGAGTTACCTACAAAGGAGTTCCCATAAGACTACAAGCTGATTTCTCAAAAGAAACTTGGCAGGTAAGAAGGGACTGGCAAGAAGTATTCAAAGTGATGAAAAGCAAGGACCTACAACCTAGATTACATGAAAGATGGTCAAAACTATGAACATTAAAAAGGCAACAAATTCACAACTATCAAGAACCGAATCTTAAAAAAAAAAAAAACTAAGCAAACAACCAGAACAGGAATAGAATCATAGGTATGGAGATCATTGGGAGGGTTATCAGCTGGGAGAGGGAAAGGGGAGAATGGGGGAAAAGGTACAGTGAATAAGAAGCATAATTGGTAGGTATAAAATAGACAGGGAGATGTTAAGGATAGTATAGGAAATGGAGAAGCCAAAGAACTTATATGCACAACCCATGGACATGAACTAAGGGTGAGGACTGCTGGAGGGAAGGGGGGTACTGGGTGAAGGGGAGCAATAGAGGGAAAATTGGGACAACTGTAATAACATAATAAAATATGCTTTAAAAAAGAATGAATAACTAATTTATGCTATAACATAAATGAACCTTGAAAACCTGCTAACTGAAAGACCCAGACACAAAAGGCCCACATACCCAGCATACACAAATCCACAGACACAGAAAAGAGATTGATAGTTGCCAGGGTAGGAGAGAAGGGACTGCTAACAGGTAAGGAGTTTCTTTGGGGGAGATGAAAACATTCTGGAATTAGATAGTGGGGGTGGTTGCACAACCTTGTGATTATACTAAAAACCGCTGAATTCTACGCTTTGAAATGGTGAATAGTATGTGAATTATCTCAGTAGAAAAATAAAAGGAACAGGAACACTATATTTCTCATAACTAATGAAAGAGAAGCTTTCCAAAAAATGAAAATAAAGCAGGGCAGTTGAGGAAACTAGGGAGGAAGAAAAGACTGTTGGACTTGGGCATTATAAGAAGGCAGATTAAGGCAAAACGTCAGTCTCTCTATCAGCAGTTCTCAGAGTGGAGTCTATGAACTCCTAGGGGAGTCCCTTTTAACCCTTAAGGGGATCCATGGGATAAAAATTATTTTCTTAGTAATACTAAGATGTTATCTGCCTTTTTCACCGTGGTGACATTTGCACTGATGGTGAGAACATGGTGTGTAAAGGTGCTGGTGCCTTCGCACAAATGAAGGCAAGGGTACCAAAGTGCACTAGCAGTCACTGCCATGCACTCACAGTGAAAAACAAGCCGGTTTCACTGAAGAATGTCCTTGTTGAAGCAGTGAAGACTATGAATTTTATTAAAAACCAACCCCTGAGTACATACATCTTTTTAATATTCTGAAGAAATCAGAAATGTACCTGAAGCATTTCTGCACACTGAGGTCCGTACCGAAGGCTGTCTGGGGGCGGGGCTCCCGTGCAGCTGCTTGGGTTGCATGTTGAATTAACAGCTTTTTTTCATGAAACACCATTTTTACTTGAAAAAATAACTGACAGACTTAGACGCAGATGATTTAGACAATCTGCGCATTTGCAGTAGTTTCTTAAAAATGTACAGCATGAGCCCAGCACTTCAAGGAAAATAACTGACAGTATTTGTGGTCAATGATAAAAGTCAAGCTTTTAAGTGAAAATCAAAATTTTGTAAAACTTGTATCCACTACCATCGGTTTGACAACCTCCCCATACTTAGAACTTTTCTGCTGGAAATCAGTGGTGACAGTAAAAGATGTGACTGGGGTTTTTTTGTTTGTTTGTTTGTTTTGATACTGTATTATTATAATGTATTATCAGTATTTGGAAGATCTGCCTAAAAAAACACAACCAGTATTTTCCAAATGACCAAGCGTATGGCATTACAAAAATCATGCCTGGGTAAAAGATCAAAGCTCACGAGAGACCACTGATTTATTTTCATGTAACAGAGTACGGGAAGTTCATTGATACGGTTGCTGCAGATCGCACCTCGCAACTCACCTTTAAGAAACTACTTACCTGCCCTGGCTGGTGTGGCTCAGGGGACTGAGTGCCAGCCTGCACACTGAAAAGATCGCTGGCTCAATTCTTGGTCAGGGCACGTGCCTGGGCTGGGGGCCAGGTCCCCAGCTGGGAGCTTCTGAGAGGCAACCACACATTGATGTTTCTCTCCCTCTCTTTCTCCCTCCCTTCCCCTCTCTCTAAAAATAAATAAAATCCTTAAAAATATATATGATTTTTTTAAAAAAAGAAACTACTTACTTACCTTTTGAGGTTTGGTATAGTAGCAAAGAATACCCAAACTTATCTGAAAAGGCTGTTGATTCACTTTCCAGCCATATGTCTGTGTAAAGCCAGATTTTCTTCATATATTTTAACCAAAACAATTTATTACAACAGATTAAATGCAGAAGCAAGTTTGAGAATCCAGCTATCTTCTAAATATTGAGCTAGGGAAAGGCCAAAAATTTGTACACATGTAAAACAATGCCACTCTTCACGTAAAATGGTCTTGTTTGCTTGTTTTGGAAAATATAGTTGTTTTCATTAAAAGTATGCTATTTGTATGTAGTGAATTAGTAATTAAGTATTTTTAAATTTTCTTAGTTTATTTTTGAATACAGTAGATATTGATAGATAATAGCCACACTAACAGAATTGTTGGAGGTCCTCAGTAATCCTTCAGGGGGTAAGATGATCCTGAGACCACGGAGTTTGGAAACCACTATATATGCAGTGGGTGTTACATCAGCTCTTCTAATGGTGTTTGAAGCGGTTTTCTTTTCTGTAAAATGGACACCAGTATCCCGCTAAGCCCACATACAGCAGTTCTAATTCCATATTCTCCTTCACACTTGCCAAAACATGCTCTATTTTCCTTCTTTTTTTTTTAATATATTGATTTTAGAGAGAGAAGCATCGATGCGTTGTTCCACTTACTTATGCTTTCATTGGTTGATTCTTGTATGTGCCCTAACCCAGGATCAAGCCTACAACCCCAGCTTCTCGGGACACCGCTCTAACCAACTGAGCTGCCAGGCCAGGGCCAAAGCATGCTCTGTTTTCTTTTCACCAGTCTTACAAATCACTGACTAATCAAATGAGGTCATATCCTATTCCTACAGAGCCCAGAAATAGCTCTACAGGATGAAAAGGTAAATAAATTTACCAGACTTTAATGAAAACAGCTCATTTCTATTTCTTCAAATGAAACCTGAGAACTGCTAAGATTAATAAGTAATTTCACAACAATTATACCAAGAATAAGGAGTTCCACTAGCAACTAGGTTGTGGTAGATCCTAGTCCCTGACTCCAGCAGCACTCGGACCTGAGTAGATGTCCGGTTTCCGACTAGAGAAAACACGCAGGATACACTCTGTGTGCTCGGACTCCGTGTATCGCAGCAGTCTGCTTTAAGATCACAGCATTTGAAATGCCCTAGGTGTTGCTCTTGAAATGCTCCCATTCTAGTGTGGGGTTAGGGGATAGGTTAGGTCATCCTGCATGTGGTAATTAAGTTTCTGAAGACCCTCCTTTAAACAAACAAAAGGGAGAAAATAGTTATAGTATTGCCAAACAGGTTCTTAAAAACCTCCCGACCAGGTATATAAAACAAACCTATGCCAGTTAAGTGCTATTAAAGGAAGGATAGCAACTCTCAGTCACTGAGCTGAGAATTCTCAGGTCGATTCTTAGGTCCTCAGGACCTAGCAAGTGCTGCCACCTTACACTGGGATTTTAGTAAGATGGTGCTGTGTAGCCCTAGCTGCACATCGGATCACTCAGACCTGCTGAATCTTACTCTGACTGGTGGAGAGGAGGGGGAGGAGGCACTTCCATTGTTTTTCAAGATTTTCAGATGACTGTAGCCAGTATATGAAGCATTGCTCCCACAAAAACATGAAGACTCAGAAACACCTTGGGGGACAACACTCTCCAAAAAAAACAGCACATCCCTAAAGGGGTGACTGGGCAGCCAGGCTTCAAAGCCTGCTGAGCTGAGCAGCAGCCAAGAGCAAGGTTTGGTGTTTACACACTCAAACTCAGCTCTGGTTGTCACAGCAACTCACCCCAGCACAGTTCCTTCTTCCCCTTTGCTGTTCTCTGTTGTGATCTTAACATTCTTGGTAACCTGAATGGCCTGCTGCATTCTTTTCTGCCAATTGCTCCATCTTATCATGTGTTTCCTAGTGTGCAATAATACTTCACCTGCCTGTGTGGAACTCAACAACCTCCACTCCCCCAAAATACACCTGAACAGCAAATTCCACAAAGGGCCTTGAACGCCCAGAACAGAGGTTATCAGCCTAAGCAGCAAGTCTAAGGAAAGCACCCAAGACCCTGGCTCTTGTCTTATATCTTTTTTTTTTTTTTTTTAACTTTTAAAACAAAGTTATGGTTCCTAAGGCCCATAGTAAATTAGAAGTAGGGAAAACAACTTTTCTTGGCAGGCATAGTGAAAGCTCAAGAAGTGACTGCTGATTCCTGAATAGGAAGGAAAGGGGCAGAAAAGCCCTAAGAAATGAATGCAAGAACTCAGAATGCAAGACCGTGTAGGCCCTACTAGAATCAGACAGTTTTACACACCTCAACAGGTCATAAAGCCATCATGACTTTTAGAGTAATTATGATCCAGATCACCCAGAGAGTGTTGAATTACACTCAATTTACAGGGGCAGAGTAAGGTGTGCTGCATTATTTAATTTCAAGTATTCCAAATGTTTCCACGTTTTGGTGATTCCAATTGGCTAAGGGTTTTAGTGCTTGAAAAGGTTAATAACTCTTAGCTATCCAGGATTCGTTTATGAGTACTCTAGATAATTAAGATATACCCTGCTTATTACTTCTATTTATACCCCAATTCCTAAAATATTAAAAATAAAAAGCAAAAGATTTAAGGCAGTCAGATCTTATTCTATGTATTTTCTAGTACTTGGCTCTGGTTCTTAGCAATACCTGTCGATAGTGTGGTGTTCTGGCTCTGCCATATCTGATACGTGCTATGCATGAGACTTGATCCTATTTCTCTGCTCATTCATCTGACTGTGAAAGGGTTATAGCTATCTCTCTCTCCCTTGAGCTAGTAATCCTATATCACTTCACCTCAGCTAGCCAGAAAATAAACCATCACATGCCACCTTGTCTCCCATTATGTGATCTACAAACAGAATACCTGGTATATAGTAGGTACTTAATAAACATTTGTTGAATGAATGCATAAACCAGTAATCCACAGAGTATCTATAAAATTAGCCACTTGCATGAAGCTATAAATGTGTTGAAGAGTCTAGCCCATTATGAAAAGAGCAGTCAAAAAAAACACCAGCAAATCCTAACACCAGCAAATCCTAGCACCAGGATACACTGCAATTTAAAACTAGGTGACATAAGTACATAGGCTATGATCATAAGTTTTAAAAAACAGTATGGGGCCCTGGCTGGTGTGGCTCAGTGGATTGAGTGCTGACTTGCAAGCCAAAGGGTCACTGGTTCAATTCCCAGTCAGGGCATGTGCCTGGGTTGCAAGTCAGGTACCTTGTTGGGGCGTGCAAGAGGTAACAGATCAGTGTTTCTCTCCTCTCTTCCTCCCTTCCCCTCTCTCTAAATGTAAATAAGTAAAATCTTTTAAAAGATAAATAATGGGAAAAAAGACTATGACAACATAGCCAATTATACAACAGGATTATCCACTTACTTAACAAATAATTAATTGAGCACTCTGTGCATGATGCTTTTCCAAGCACTGCAGAGTTAACTAAACTCACAACTGTATTGCCAATGATAAACTAATTGCAACCTGTAATTTAAAAGCAAGAATTGCAGCAACCATAAACCATGAGCAACTCAAGGCTCTAGCAGACATTTTTCTGTTACAATTAACAGAGTTATAACTCAGCAGACGCCGACCTCAGTATGCAGAGCATCCACATGTGTCCTGTGAGTGCCGTGCAACTGTGCACACAGCAATCCCAGTGTAGCCTTGTGTTCATTTATATTTATCCTCTTAAAAATCTGACTAATAGCCCTGGCTGGTGTGGCTCAATGGATTGAGCGCTGGCCTGCAAACCAAAGAGTTGCTGGTTTGATTCCCAGTAGGGGCGCTCAAGAGGCAACCACACATTGATGTTTCTCTCCCTTTCTTTCTCCCTCCCTTACCCTCTGTCTAAAAATAAATAAATATATATTTTTTAAAACCTGACTGATAATGCTTTACTAGCAGGACAAGGTATAGAACTATAATAGATCATAAAAGTATAAAACAGTGTTTCTGGGCACAATTGGGTACCCTCAAGTCATTGTATCATTAAAGAAAAATTCGAGAGAAAATTCCTGGCAATACTCCATAGGCTATAAGAGAAACCTAGCCTTAGGAGCCAGTTTTGTATTGCCTCTATATAAAACTACTGTCTTCAGTTTTAAATGTGTTTCTACAAAGAGCCTTTGGATTCTTGGGGATATTGTTATTATCTTCTCTGTTGACATCCATATAATGTATGTTTTTCCTCTCTGGGCTGAGTTTCATGCCAAATAAATGTCAAAAACAAAATTAGGAGAAAGCACCAGCCACAAATAACCCTCTTCTGATCTCCCCTCAGGTTACCCGTTGGCTTTGCTTTATCGGCATTACCTTTTCTACAAGGACAGCTACCTCATCCATCTCTTCCACACCTTTACAGGCCTCTCGATTGCTTATTTTAACTTTGGTGAGTAAACTGAGCTAGCAGTGGTGCTGTGATTAGAGGGAGCCTGGGAAGGAACCAACTTGAACAAAACCTCAGGAGAGAATTTGATGGATAGGGAAGTTACATTGCTCTGCTTGCAAAGAGCAGGTTGGCATGGACAGGAACTCTGCCTAAATTCTTTCATGTACAGTCATCTCCCAGATACAACCTTTGGAGAGTGGTTACCCTTGCCAGACCGCATTCACAGAGCAGTATCAGCTCCGCTCTGCTGTGGCTGTCGCTGGATGACATGTCCATGCAGTCTCCTCAAGAGCAGCCCTGAGCTCAGACATTCAGAAATACAGTAACTGCCTGACAGTCCCTTTTATTTATACAATTAATTTCCTTCCTTTCTTCTAGAACATGAGACCATTTTGACAAAAATATCCTAATATCAAAATAGTTGTTTCTTTATGCATTCTCTTTGTGTTTAGAAGTCTCAGGATGGGTGAGAATTTTTTTCAAAAAAGTCTAAAATTTGCTCTCTTCTGCACCCAGGAAACCAGCTCTACCACTCCCTGCTATGTGTCATCCTTCAGTTCCTCATCCTGCGACTGATGGGCCGAACCATCACTGCCGTGCTCACTACTTTTTTTTTCCAGATGGTAAACATCTTTCCCTTGGCAGCTCAGGTCACAGCTGACAGCAGTTCAGGGTTGGGGACAGGTCAGGGACTGTGGTGTAGAAAAAGCAGTGAACTGGGAGATCCGATTTCTAATCCTTTCTCCCAGTAACACTTAGCAGTATGACTTTACGTAGGTCACTTTACACAGGTCACTTTACACGGGCCCCAGGTGTTGCATCTGCCAGTGGCAATGACAATACTTTACCTGCCTCAAGGAAGGGGTGCCAGCTAATCATTTGCATAGGACTATGCACTAAGGTTCTTTGATTCCGAGGGGAGTCAGTGGAAGGCAAGGCAGCAAATCAGCTTAGAATGAGCAACAGAACCTGAGCATCTAAATGCTCAATTTAGCCCTCATTTTGCTGAGAAACCTGAGGCAAGTCTCTTCCCCTTTAAGTGTCTCCACTTATAGGAACTTTTTAAGGCCTTTAATGATGAGAATAGGAGCAGGGAAAAACTACAATGGGGGAAAAAGAGTACATTAGATTTCAGAACAAGGAGAAAATAAATCATAGCGATAATGGAATAACTACTTTCCTCTCCTAGGCCTACCTTCTTGCCGGGTATTATTACACAGCCACTGGCAACTATGATATCAAGTGGACAATGCCTCATTGTGTTCTGACCCTGAAGCTGATTGGTAAGTGAGGGGTCACTACTTTCCCCTTTATGCCTAGGCTCCTCCCCATCTGACCATAAATTGACTTTGTGCTTTCCCCCAACACTCCTGCCACCCTCAGTCTACAGGTCACATCCTCAGTGTCCTCTCCCTCTACCCACACCTTCTCTCTCTGCTCAGGTTTGGCTGTTGACTACTTTGATGGAGGGAAAGATCAGGTAAGAATGATTCCTCCAAAGAGAAGTTAAGGAACTAAACCGGAAGGAAGGAGAAAGGCTGTTGTTACCAAAAGACTAAACCGAAATGCCAGGGGCAGAGCCGCTCCCCGCTCCCCAGCCTGTGTGATCTCCATCTCAGATAGCACTGAGCAAGGATCAACAACTGTAACTTGCTCGGATCCAGCTCTTACACAGAGTCCAGAGATCAATGCCAGCAAGGCATTTGGAAAGGCGGCAGCAGCCAACTGTTGCTAAACATACTTGTTTCCACGGGAAGCAACTGCTTTTCTCCATGCCATCCCCTCAGAGATGGCTGTTTGAAGAACCAATTCAGTGGCCAAGTGGTGGGGAACACACAAACTGGCTCTTGCGGGGTGATTCATGGCTATCCTGAACCATTCATTCTCTTCTTGGCATAGAATTCCTTGTCCTCTGAGCAACAGAAATACGCCATACGTGGTGTCCCTTCCCTGCTGGAAGTTGCTGGTTTCTCCTACTTCTATGGCGCCTTCTTGGTAGGGCCCCAGTTCTCAATGAACCACTACATGAAGCTGGTGCAGAGACAGCTGACTGATGCACCAGGGAAGACACCAAACAGGTAATTGCACCTCTTGGTTAAGACCTCTGTGTAGGTGTCTAAAGTGACTTCTGCGAAGACAGCCCTGGCTGCACTCCCCAGCATGGCCCTGGCTCCCAGGCCCGTACCACAAGGCCCTGGACTGTCGTGACAGGCATTCTGTACCTGCTCACTGCAGGCAGTGAGCTCTTGTCAGCCTAGGTCACTTCCAGCCCTCCAGTCTGACCCTGTAGTGCAAAAAAATTTTTTCACTTTTATGCCACAGGACTGCCTGAACCAGTCATGTCCCTGCCTTTAAAACCCATTTTCTTGGTTCAAAAAAAATGGATTTTAAATACATATGAAAATATATCACAGTAAAAAATTTAAAAGTTACCGGAGGAATCCCTTCACTGAGAACGTGTCCCACCTGTGTTTGAGCATGAGCTCAACCGGAATAGGAAGGAGTGGGTTCAAAATTGGCCGTTATCATCCATGCGTTGGGCTTTCGGTCCCACTGCAGACTGAGAACATTGGTGAGACCTTGCGATAAGCAGTATTCCTGAGGGGAAGCACCAGACTGGGACACACTGCTCCTCCCCTATTGCCCTCCCTTCCCTGGGACTCGCGGAGGTTTACATTCACCATTCTCACACCCAAGCATGGAGAGAAGGTTTTCCCCAAGACCGAGTATAGACGCTGGGCAGTGGAGCTGCTGCTCATCCCACCCCACCCCGCAAGGATAAATCCCCTCCGTGATCTGTCACAGGGCAAAAGGAGTGGCCTCTGCGCATTGTGACCCCCCTTGTTCCTTTCCAGCACCGTACCTGCTCTCAAGCGCCTCAGTCTGGGCCTTGTCTACCTGGTGGGCTATGTTCTGCTCAGCCCCCACATCACAGAAAACTATCTCCTCAGTGAAGACTATGAAGTGAGTGGCTGCTAAAGCAAGAGCAGTGTGACTGCATCCAAGATAGAAAATGGACAGGCGAGGATCCCTGTAGGTAGCCAAAAAGTATACCGCCGACAAATGCATGTTGGTTTTGCTCTAGATCTGTGAGAGTTGATGTCAATGCCAGCCGGGCCTGGACATGTTCATCAGCCAGCACTGAACGACCTTCGCGGGCACAGGGCTGGGCCAGGTGCACTCTCAGCACCCCTTACCACCCCAGGAGCAGCTCCTAGTTTGCTGTATTACAGCCCAGCATAGCAGCTTCTGGTCCTCTCCAGCCTGTTTCTTCTCTTGATAGATTGGGGGCTTCTAGGGAATTCAGAATCCAAGGGAGGGGGAAGTGCTGGCTTTTGCTCCCGCCCACCTGAAAGTCTTGCAACAGTTCCATACTCACTCTCGGTAGGTTGTCTCCTTAAATTGAGCATGAATACATGAAAGTCCCTTAGTACTTAAGTGTTCCAAGTGCTCAGCACTTCAAAGAGGAGTTAAGGGCAATGCTCTTTCTGGGACTGTCCAAGGGAAAGGAGGTGAATGGATGTTCACTGGCTTCCCTGCTCGTCCTCTTAGCCTACTGCAGAGGCAGTCAAGCAGACTGTCAGGCAGACATGAAGCAGTCAGCCAGTGTGGAAGGGAAGAACGTTAGGGAAATTCGCCTGGCCTCACACACATTTGTTCTTCTCTCAAGAACCACCATTTCTGGTTCCGCTGCATGTACATGCTGATCTGGGGCAAGTTTGTGCTGTACAAGTATGTCACCTGCTGGCTGGTCACAGTAAGTAGAAAAGAAGAACCAGGGTGTAGACAAGCTGTAGGGGACATGGGGGGAGAGAGTGGCAAGAACCCGAGTCCATTCTTCCCGCAGGAAGGCGTGTGCATATTGACGGGGCTAGGCTTCAATGACTTTGATGAAAATGGAAAAGCAAAGTGGGACGCCTGTGCTAACATGAAGGTGTGGCTCTTCGAAACCACCCCCCGCTTCACAGGCACCATCGCCTCTTTCAACATCAACACCAATGCCTGGGTGGCCCGGTAAGCAGCAGAGAGGGGAGGTCTGGCCCTGAGCTTATGCCTTCTACCACTTTTCCAGATTTGAGGGCAGAAGTGTATCATCTCTTCTGTCTTTTCTCACTTTGCGTAGAACTTCCCGTCTTTCTCACATGTACACCTACACACTTAGTTGTGTCCCCACTCCTACCTGCTCCCCCAAAAAGCAT
This sequence comes from Glossophaga mutica, assembly GCA_039655065.1. Lineage (NCBI taxonomy): Eukaryota > Metazoa > Chordata > Mammalia > Chiroptera > Phyllostomidae > Glossophaga > Glossophaga mutica. Next base: position 22,096,291 of record CM077304.1, on the reverse strand, counting down.
TCCTGTCGTCATTTGAAAAACAAAAGCAAGATATGTAAGTGCCTTGAGTCCTGGGCCTTAACCCCGATTCAGCCACTGGTTTTATGTTCTCCATTGACCTGTTCATGAATACCTTTGTTATTCATCCTGCCACTAGAGTGTAGGCAGCAAGAGTAAGAAAGCGGCCTGCCCTGTTCACTGCAGTTCAACGCTGGGTGCTTCGTAGGTGCCAGTCATCTAAGGGGGTTGCCCAAGTTCACCCAGGGAAGCCTTAGGTCTGTTTTCTGTCTCTAAACTGAGACTTCACTGCCTTTCATCTCTAAAGCTAATGAGACACCACTGCGCCCCTTACCCTTGGTGGCCCCAAGTGGGAGCCAGCCACCATCACCATACTCCTCAGGGTGCTGAGAACCCAGATGCCAGATAGTGCGAATGAGGCTCATCCTTACCCTTTTCTCTAGTTACTTCTTCAAACGACTCAAGTTCCTTGGAAAGAAAGAACTGTCCCAGGGTCTCTCGTTGCTATTCTTGGCCATCTGGCACGGCCTACACTCAGGATACCTGGTCTGCTTCCAGATGGAATTCCTCATTGTTATCGTGGAAAGACAGGTAAGGCCTTGAGGGTGGCCGGTGAAAGGGGACTGTGAGAAGAGGCAAGGCACAGATCACCTCTTCCCTTCCTCCCCAGGCTGCCAGCCTAATTCGGGACAGCCCAAGCCTGAGCAACCTGGCTTCCATTACTGTCCTGCAACCCTTCTACTATTTGGTGCAACAGACCATCCACTGGCTCTTCATGGGTTACTCAATGACTGCCTTCTGCCTCTTCACGTGGGACAAATGGCTGAAGGTAAGTGAGGGGCTGCCTGCGAGGACTGGGGGACCACCGAAGCCTCAGGCAGTAAAAGATATGCCCTATTTTGCCCCATATAATGCACACTTTTTTGCCCAAATTTTTGAGGGGAAAAATAAGGATGTGCATTATATATGGGTAGTACCTGAAATGCCTTCTATCTGTTCTTGCGTTTTCTATTACAAAAAATTTCTTGTACTATAATATGTTGAAAAATATATGCTAAAATTCCTTTAAAATACAAAAAATCAAGTATCTAAACATAAATAGAAAGTTGAATTAAAAAATTAAAACAAAAGATTTTTTTCTGAAAGTTTGGGCAAAAAACATGGGTGCACATTCTACATGGTAAAATATGGCATACCATGCCCGTGGGCCGCCTCGGTGGCCTGTATCTCTCCACAGGTGTATAAATCTGTCTATTTCCTCGGCCACGTCTTCTTCCTGAGCCTACTATTCATACTGCCTTATATTCGCAAAGCAATGGTGCCAAGGAAAGAGAAGTTAAAGAAAATGGAATAATCTATTTAAACTATTTTCCTGGTAAGTTAACATCCCTTACAGCTAAACTGAAACTATCAGGTTACAGAATCGAGCAAGAGATGGTGGGGAGGGGGTATAGTGTTGGAAATTTGCAGTGAATCTCAAGGTAGCCTGGCTTCTAGGAAACACAATATGGAACACTAACTTAACACACCAGGAAGAAGCTAGAAGGGCTACAGACCAGGGACTAGGAGTAATCTGACCAGCCTGCCAATCAAATTTCTTCTTCAGGTGGCCTAGAGCAAGACTGGTGCAGAATCGACTTGTCTCCCTTTCTATACTCCCTCGCCCCAGAGCAGAGAACGCAGAAGCCAGGGAGCAGGAACACGTGACACTCCCAGCTGTGCCTCTGCAGACAGCCAAGTCTTCATTTGGGCCAAAGGGGAAACTCTTGTGGGAGGAGTAGAGGGGCCCATGTCCCCCCTCGGACTCCCCCATGCACGTTGCCTTATCTCTCCCCCTCTAGCCAGGAATCTGTTGTGTTTTTCTTCTGCCAATTTACTATGATTGTATACGTGTCGCCACCGCCACTCCCCCCATGGGGGGGTGGGGAGGGGCACAAAGCCCTGCCTGCTCCACTTTTTCTACCTTGGAACTGTACCAGATAAAATCACTTGTTTGTTCAATTTTTCACTGCTAGCATTCCTGGCTGTCGTTCAGGCACAGTTCTCCGTGCTTGCCACAGCTCCAGTAATCAGGGCCGTCTTCTTTACAGCACAGCAACCGCCTGAGTTTGGGGCTAAAGCCCAGAACCACATTGCACACACTGTAACCTCACACCTTTCCCTGACCATTAAAGACGAAGTTTAGGAGCCCCCAGAGAACAACCAGGTTTGCAAGAACAGTGTTTATAAGATAAACAAATAACAAATATACAGCCTGGCTTCCACTAGCCCACAGTCTTGGTGCAGGAAGGTCATCCATCCTCCAGCAGTGAGCTGGAGGAGTCAAGGGATGCAATGTCAACAGTCTGTGTTTCAGAACAAGGTCCTATCGTCAAATGACCCTCCATACTTCTTCAAAGGCTGTGGTAAGTTTTGCGCAGGTGAGGGCAGCAGAAAGGGGGTAGTTACTGATGGACACCATCTTCTCTGTATACTCCACACTGACCTGAGGAGAGAACAGTTCTGTCAGCCAACTCGATCGCTGTAACGGGTTCAGTCCTTCTTTAGGGCAGGAATATTGGGCTGAGCTCTTATTTCACAGTGCTGTTTAATACCAAATTCGTACAAAAGGATGAAGAAACTTCTAGCCTTGACAATTGCAGTCCTCCAAGGACATGTCCTGGGGAAGGTTAGGGAACCTACACTTATCTCCCAGCTTTCTTCTTACCCTCTATTTCCTAACTGATAAGGACAATAATCATCGAAATACTAACTGCGCTAGGAATTCTGTAGTAAGCTTGGGCTCTACGAAGGATCTGAGAGTTGAGCCCAGACCTTACCTTGCCATGAGCAAAGGCCCCCACCACAAAAACAATAGGGTCACTGCTGGGCACCAACTCTCGCACATCACTGACCGCTGGGATGGAAAAGGAAGTGCCAATTTTCATACATCCAACTGGGAAGTGATCTGACACTGGATTCTTAATTACCTAAAGTGAAAGAGAAAAATGAGCCCCAAAGTCGTTCTCAGAACCCTACCTCCAATCAGTAAGTGTCCATATCTCACCTTCAAGAGCTTCTGAGGGCCATCAGCTGCTCGAACACTGAGTTTGTGTAAAAGCTGAACTAGGGCAAAAATAGAAACATTCAGAGCTAGATGGAGACCGCATTTCTGCCCAGTGATCTAACCAGAAAACCCATAGGTAAGGTGGGCTCCACACGTCCTTCAGAGCTGTGCTGCACTGCTAAAATGTCATTAACAAGCAGGTGTCGAGCACGTGACTACTTGTGTGCTGAGGGGTTGGTTCACACTCCCTTTTTTACTCAGCCAGGAACTCATGCAGGCTTTACCCCTACACATGGAAAGGAATGAAGGGTCCACATTCTGGGATCAACTATGCTCCCTCTTGCTCCCTCTTTCTCCCTTCTGTACTCCTGCCAAGTTTATTCTGAACTTTAAGTCCTAAAGATCTCACCCATGAGGCCACAAAAACGGTCAAAGGTTCTGGGAATTCGAGTCTGGGGGTTCACTTCGATCAGCACATTCTTCTGTGTATGGATATAAACCTGCAGCAAGCCAGCACGGTTCAGGGGACTGTCCATCAGCATCAGTAAACTCTGAGGGAGGCAGACACCGAGGCACAGTTAAGAGTGAAGAGAAGTAATCTGCTGCTGTTTCACCCTGCATAGAAAGGCTCAAGAGGATGTGAGCTCTGTCCCTGGAGTTACCTGGTGAGCTATGTCTGGTCTCACTTCCCCAGGGTCCCGTCCATTCTTCAACAACATAGACTTGTGTTTGTCACAGTTTAGTAGCTCATATGTCTTCCCTACCTGAAGAAGAGGGAAATGACAAAGAATAATATGAGCTGCTTTCACCTAGCCCAGTGGTTCTCAAAATGTGGTCCCCAAACCAGCAGCAGCAGCAGCAGCATCTGGAAACTTGTTAAATTCTCAGGTTCACTCTGGAGTTCCTGGACCAGAAGCTATGCAGGTGAGGCCCAGCAAGCCTTTCAGGGGTTCACTGTGTGGCCACATTTACCCTCCCCTTCCTTCCCCTAACCCTCCTACCATAACTGATTTTAGAGGGAAAAGGAAAGAAGGCACAACCTGTGATTTCAGATTATTTAAGCTGGATGTACTTTTAAAACCTGTGGCTATTAGACAAAGCTGGTGAGGGATTCTGGAACCAGGTGGAGTAAAGGTTAATGAGCCAGGCTGAATGCTTGTTTATCACAGGAGCATTGTGATATACTGGGCAAAATACACATGGTCATGACCTTCAGTTTGCTTATACCAAACATGCACCAAGTGAAGAGCTGCAAATCTGAATGAGAAGTCTGAAAATTCTAATGATGCAGGAGGTAGTTTAATCATGGAATACTTGTCAAAAGTAAAATTAATAAGAGGGGTTGTTCCTAGTTTTAAGAGGTGTGAGCAAAGGGCCCTGGCTGGTGTGCCTCAGTAGACTGAGTGCCAGCCTGCAAATCAAAGAGTCACCAATTCAATTCCCAGTCAAGGCACATGCCTGGGTTGCAGGCCAGGTCCCCTGTAGGGGGGTGTGTGAGAGACAACCACACACTGGTGTTTCTCTCCCTTCCCCTCTAAAAATAAATAAAATATTTTTTAAAATAGAGAAAATTAATTTTAAAAAGACGCGTGAGCAAAATCAGAAATTTGAAGAAAAAATTATGCTGAAAAAGTAGGAACTGAAACATTGAAGGGCCATGAGTACATGTGAAATTCTTTGTAAACTGCAGAATCTCCAAGTATCTAGCACAAAGAAATCATTCTGGAATAACAGGGGCGTAAGAATGACTGAGAAATATTATCCTGGCAACTCTGCATATACTGGAAAATACACCAGGTAAAAGTTTGACACTAAATATCTGGATCCTTCTGTAGCAGCTAAAAGAAATAGGTATAAATTGTAATTTGGAGTCCTAAGGAGCATAAGATGGTCAGTAAAAAGTGAAAAAACATACTATTAATGTACAAATACAGATTTCAAAAGGCTGTTTTTATGTACCAATAGAACATCTTATGTCTGACAACACCTTAAGACATACAACTCCAAAAACTGGGGGAAGAGGCATGTGGACTTTGAAATTGAATAACTGAAATAACAATGTCACAAAGCACAGAGCAAGAACAAAGGCCAAGAATTATGACCATAGGACATTCTTAGTTATAAAAGAAAAAGACTCTCTTCAATAAAAGAATTCCATTTTAACCCATTAGTAAGTTATAACCAGAGTTTTTAATGAAATACAATAGAAAACATCAAAGTACTTCAGTAAGTGATGGTTTATGAAACTTGGTTTCATACAGTTGAGTGTAGGTATTAGCTCACAGCATAATTTTTATTGTGGGTTGTGGTTAAGCTTGAAAACCACTAACTAAAATAATCAGAATGAATATCATGTGCATTCACTTTCTATAATAGGTATTAGAGACACAAGAATTTTTAAAACATTATTCTCTGCCCACATAGACCCTTCTAGTAGAAGAGACAAATAGTAAACAACCACATAACTAACTCAAATTACGATAAACATGAAAGAAAAGTAAATGGTTCATTAAAGGATTATAATAGGACTGATTTATACAGAGTCATTTCTGAGAGGAATTAACATTTAACTTAGTAATTAAATAATGAGCAATATAACAGACTCAATAATTACTAAATAAATGAACGTTAAATAGGAATTAAGGAAGCAAAGAGCGGAGTAAAGGGAGCTTCCAGTGAGAGAACATCATGTGCAGTGGCTTTAAGATACAAAAGAACCTCATGCCTTCAAAGAATTTAAAGAAGGCCAATGAGCCTGGAATATAAAGGGCCCTGGCTGGTGTGGCTCAGTGAGTTGAGCACCAGCCTGCAAACCAAAGGGTCGTCAGTTCGATTCCCAGTCACAGTACATAACTGGGTTATAGGCCAGGACCTCAGCTGGAGGGCATGTGACAGGCAACTAATCGATATGTCTCTCACACAGTAATGTTTCTCTCCCTCTCTTTCTCCCTCCCTTCTCCTCTATCTAAAAATAAAATCTTAAAAAAAAAAGAATAATGGATGGGGGGATAATCTGAGGTGCCAGCCATGCCTCACAAAATTAAGGAAATCAAGGACTTCCTGCTCACAGCCAGGCAAAAAGATGCCAAATCTGTCAAGATCAAAAAATAAATAAATAAATAAAGACAGCCCTAGTTGGTGTGGATCAGTGGATTGAGCACTGGCCTGCGAACCAAAGGGTCACTGGTTCGATTTCCAGTCAGGGCACATGCCCGGGTTGCAGGCCAGGTCCCCGGTGGGGGATGTACAAGAGGAAACCATACATTGATGTTTCTTTCTCTCTCCCTTCCCCTCTCATAAAATCTTTAAGTAAGTAAGAAAGAAAGAGAGAGGGAGGGAGGGAGGGAGGGGGAGAGAGAGAGAGAGAAAGAAAGAAAGAAAAAGAAAAGTTCGATGCAGCATATACCTTTATACCTTGGTCATTACAAAGAGGCCAAGTGAAGCAGTCCCTGCCCCCAGGTTTGGCAGTAAAGGAGCTGAAATGAACCAGATGCGCTGAAGAATACACAGAGCAGGCCCAGATGAGGCTGGCACAAGTAAGACGTACCAGCACAAGGAAGGCGTAAGATAACAGTACAGAAGATTTCAACCTGCTATGAATTCTGTCACCCTTGGAGTACCATTAATGACGACTTGGCCTAAATTTTTCCAGAGCATTGTCTAGGAATTTTAATGTAGTCATGACCTTTTCAACTACCGTACTTTGCCATGTATAATGCACTCCCATGTGTAGTGCGCACCCATGTTTTTGGTCCCAACTTCCAGGAAAAAAAATGGTTTTAATTTTTTAACTCAATTTTTTATTTAGTTATATTTAGAAACAAAACTGATTATCATACTCCAGGGTATTATTTTGTAAACGAATATCGTTATTGCTTTGTAGAATTACACGTTTAATGCAAAAGCATAAATAAAAGAATTAAAAACATTTATATAGCTACAGAATATTACCCATGTATAATGCAAATCCTTATTTTTCCCTCAAAAATTTGGGCACAAAAATGGGCATTATACAGAGCAAAATACAGTACTTAATAGTAACATGGAATCAGTAACAGTAATAACTAATTCCAGTGACAGACATTACTCCAGACCCTTTACACATATTAACTCCTTTAATCTTCCCAACAACGCAGTAACGTAGGTACTACTATCACCCCCAAGGGACACAGGAAGAAATGGAGTGGTTAAGTAACATTCAGAATTAACAGGCTGGAAAGATAGCAGGCAATTAAGTGAGGGATGAATATAAGAGCCTAAAATTAGGTTAGAAATATCAACCACAGAACAAAATGAAAAGAGATGGCGGGGGGGGCAGTGTTTCTAAATTGCAAGCTTATTAAAGTGCCACAGTGGCTGAGGAACAAAACATGAAAAAGTTGTCACAAGGTAGATTACTATGGAAATGTACTACCTTTAAATGTACTACTTTTCTTTTTCATTACATTCTCCCTGTGAAGTATTAACCTCTGCTTTACAAACTGAGGACAAACTGTTCTCAAAACCACACACTTAAAATAAGTGTAAGAACCAAGATTAAAATCCAGGTCTGACTTCTAAACCAGTACAATTTCTTCTGGGCCTACTCACTGAACAAATTTACCTCTAAACGGTAAGAGAACAAGAAAGAGGAAATGGAAACACTGTACAAAGTTCTAAACCAGAATGGCTAGATCATTCGGGAAAAGAGCCAAATGATAGGTAAAAATAAAAATGTTAAATTATTAGATGATCATCTGAAGTGGATACTAACACACAGAAGGGTGACAATAAACATCTTTTATAAAACATGAAGTCCCCACAAATAAAAGGATGGGCGAACTATGCTACAATAACCACCTTTGCCCTTTCCTAGTAACTTTGGTGGGATTGAGGCAGGAAACAGCATAGGAAGAACTCTGAGACTGCAATACTGTTACTGGTCAGCATTCAGCACCCTGGTTGCCAGGAAACGCCTTTGACCAATCAGGTAGAATAAATAGTAAACTGAGGCAGGGAGGAGGAAGGAGACAAGTCTCACACGCTAACTCACCAGTCCTGAGCCTGGTCTGATAATATTGCCAGGTGTTCCCACATCACAAGAAACACTATGTTAGCAAGAAAGAACGGAAGTCCTTGAAATTCTATGTAGCGTTTCCACTATCTGGGAAAGAAAGCCTTGAAACTGTGCTTTCATCCCAAGGCCTGAATGTGGGAGAGGGTCCCTGGTGCCCAAAGAAAGAGCCCATAAAACAACTTTGGTTAACTGCCTACCTGTGGTCACTATCTGTTTTACGAGGCAGTCCCTGATGCTTACAGAAAGAGCCCATAAATAATTTTAGAAAGTGCCCCAATTTTAATTAACTGCCTCCCGTCATGTATTTGTTTTCCAACAAGATGAACAAATGGGGTCTGTAGCAAGATAAGGATTCGGGCTAACAGACTCCCACACATACCTAAGTTTGGGTAGTCACATTCCCCCAGGAAAACTGACACCACATTTACCCGTTAATCAGTATGTAGCTTCTTTTCCTCCTATCCCACCAACTATATAAGTCCTCAGAACAAAGGTGTGTCTGTCTGTCTGCCTGCCTGTCTCTGTCTCTCTGTCTCTCTCTCAGGGGCTCTGGGTGCTCTTGGGTCTTGGGCAATTGTGCCTCTGGCCACCCAGCCTCATGCTGCCCAGGGACTTGGCACCCTGGTCTTCAGCCACTCTTGCTGTTGCAGCCCTGCTTTGCCCTGAAACTCTGCCTTTCACCCCCTATTCTACCCAGTCCTGTTCTCTTCCATGGGAACGGGCCACTAATAAACTGATTACATACTACTAGATTTGCTAATATGTAATTCTTTACGTGCGTCAGCAAGAAGAACCAGGTCTCTCCCGTCAACAGGATGATGTGGGACACAGCTGTGGACGAAACTCCCTTTCCGTTAGATGACTTAACACCACGGATTTCTGGTAAATCAACTGGAGGCAAGAACATGACAGCTGCAATGTGATTCAAGAAGGTCAGAAAAAAACTACTGCCAACAGAGTACACTGAACCAAAATATAGTTAACTAAGCCACTCTTCCTCCAAAAGCATATTTCACTTCACTTCTCCGCCTTCTCCATCTACTCTGAGCCTGTCACCTTCATCCGATGAGGTCCCATTCTATCGCTAATACTAGTTCTCCACTTTCTCGTCCCACATTACCTTGACTGTCTCCAGACTGGCCCCTTCCAGCACCACAATGAGCCTACGGCCTCCCATCTTGCTTCCCGCCCCAAATCGGGGCCGCTTGGGCTCCACAACATCCCAGTCCCGTTCCTGGTCCTCACGGCGACGCTCACGAGGTTGGAATCCACCACTGGGCGCAGCCATCTTACAACCGGAAACTGTGCTAATATCCTGAAATTAGAAACACGCTTTTCCTAATCACAAACTTACTTCCGGCTGCCATTTTGAAAGTGGGCGCTTGGAAATGGCGCTTGTTTTGCTGTCTGGCACTACCGAAGTGTCTCTGGGAGGGCAGGGTTTCAGAGAGAGGTGGGACTTCCTGATGCGCAATTCCTGTGCGCGAAATTCGGGTCCTCCACAGACCCGGGGGTGGGGGGGAGGGTTTAGGAGGGAGCGCACTTCCGGTGCCCTTTCTCCTGCGAGCACCTGGGCCACAGACCCTCGTGTGTAGGGTGCTGTTTCTAAACTGGAGTGGGGTGGAGGCGGGCCGGCACCCCCTCCTGACGTTTGGTGCCGCCGGCCTCAGGATCGGACATGGCCCAGAACTTGAAGGATTTAGCGGGACGGCTGCCCGCCGGGCCTCGGGGCATGGGCACAGCGTTGAAGCTGCTGCTGGGTGCCGGCGCCGTGGCCTACGGGGTCCGCGAGTCCGTGTTTACCGGTGAGCAACCTCCGCCCGCTCTCCGGACCTCCCGTCCCGCCGGGTCCCCGTGCGCACTGAGCCCCTCGCCTCACCAGGGGCTAGCACGTACTCTCCGAGCAGTGACCTGGCCTGATCTCCACCCCTCTCCCCACAGTGGAAGGCGGGCACAGAGCCATCTTCTTTAATCGGATCGGTGGCGTGCAGCAGGACACCATTCTCGCCGAGGGCCTTCACTTCAGGTAATGGCGGGCAGAGCGGATTGACCCTGACCCTTCACCCTTGAACGCCGCCAACCCACCAATGGCCGTAGTAGGACGTTCAGCAGATTCAGCTCTGGTTTTGTCACTCCTTATCCCATCTCCCAAGACAGCAGGCACTGCCCATAACTGCAGTAGCACATAAATGTTGTTCTCTAAAGAAGAGAATTTCTCCTAGTTTGTGGTCATTAAGAAGAAGCAGGCCAAGAAACACGTGAGGAAAAAACTAGTGAAACTGCAGTTTCTCAATAACTGTATCTGTTCCCTCTCCTCCAGGATCCCCTGGTTCCAATATCCCATCATCTATGACATTCGGGCCAGGCCACGAAAAATTTCCTCCCCAACAGGCTCCAAAGGTAGGTTTGGACACTTGGAAGCCACCAACAGATGGGCTGCCTAAAGTCCATAAGGAAGCCTGGCAAGACCCCTAGGGGAAGATGTTTGTGTCCCAGCTCTTGGGCCTTGGTTTTCACGTCCGCAAAAGAGCTGGAATAAAAATACCTGCCTCTGGTGTTAAAGTAGAACATTCTGGACACATTGTGTGTGTTTGCACTTTTCTAACTTTTCCTGTTTCCTAAGGTAAATTCAATGAGAGTACTCTTTGTTCTTACTGCCTAGATTAAAGCTTTGTTGTAAAGCTTTCTTTTTCTTTTAACTGCTTGACTTAGTAATGATATCCATGAGTACACCCTGTCGTAGGGACACTGGTGCTCCTGGTTCCTCCTAGACCATATCTGGAAGCTCCACTTTTCACATTCCCCAGATCCCTTCTTCATACACAGACATGCACACCGAGGCAAGTAGCTCACCTGTAATACACTCTTTTGTGCTATTTTTAGTGTAGTCACTTAACATTCCCTAAATCCTAGGTCCTGTGAACAAAGGATACATAAAACACAGTCCTCATTCTCAAGGCCTGATAATCTAGTAAAGAAGACATGCGGTTATGTTAAAGCCTGCAGTAGAGGTTGCACGTAGTACAGTGGCAAAAAGAAAAGGAGAGGTTTGCTTTATTGGTAGAGGGGTTGTGGATAGAGAAGACATAGCTGTGGACAGACGAGGTTGCATTTGGCCTGTGCCAGGTCATTTCTGGTCAGCCTGATTACTCTCCCCTCCAGGGGAGTTCCGGGCTGAACTACATCACGTGGAAGGATACTGGGCTAAGAGGCCAGATGAGGCCTCCATGGCCTTGCCCAGCCACTGCTGATCTCACTCTTAGACCTGCAGATGGTGAACATTTCCCTGCGAGTGCTGTCTCGACCCAATGCCCTGGAGCTTCCCAGCATGTACCAGCGCCTAGGACTAGACTATGAAGAGCGAGTGTTGCCGTCCATTGTCAACGAGGTTCTCAAGAGTGTGGTGGCCAAGTTCAACGCCTCGCAGCTGATCACCCAACGGGCCCAGGTTGGACCCAACTCCCATCACTGTCTCCATAATGTCCGCATTTTCCTCATAGGGCCCAGGGCACTGAGTATTAGGAAAGGCAGCTTATTAGAAAAAGCTCGTGACCCCAGTTCCATTTCTACCTAAAAGCTGCACTGATGGCCACTGTGAGAAACGAGAGCCAAGACTAGAACTCAGTAGATCCTAAGAAAGGGTTGGTGAATTTGCTGCCTTTTTCAGAAGATCTGGTGTTCAGCTGGTCACAGCAACACACCTTCCTCTCAGTTCTCCAGTTCCTTCTCACCACTTGTCCCTTCCCCTCCTCACCCCTCCTCCCAGGTGTCCCTGCTGATCCGAAGGGAACTGACAGAGAGGGCCAAGGACTTCAGCCTTATCCTGGATGATGTAGCCATCACAGAGCTAAGCTTTAGCCGAGAGTACACAGCTGCTGTAGAAGCCAAACAAGTGGGTGAGTTCCCAGAGGAGTAAGTCAAGGAGTTCTGAGAATGCAGAAAAGGTTTGGGGTTCCTGACACCTCACGTTTGTGACCTCTTGACTGTCCCATCACAGCACAACAGGAGGCCCAGCGGGCCCAGTTCTTGGTGGAAAAAGCAAAGCAAGAGCAGCGGCAGAAGATTGTGCAGGCAGAGGGTGAGGCCGAGGCCGCCAGGATGATATCCTTCTGCTGGGGAGATCTGGGCTCACCCCTGGGGCCCATTGCTTTTCTATCCTCCCTCGTGGGCTGGCTGATGAGACTAAGGCGAATGCGATTCTGTGCTCTCTGATTCTTGGCTCTCTGAGGGGTGGAGGTTTCAAATGGGATCTGAAATCTTAGTGGGGTTCCTGAGCTTGGCTCCTCACTGTAAGACGGATCAATAGCACTGCTGGCCTTGCCTCTGTTCCTGCTGCTACCTCCAGTTCCTGGCAGCTGCCTGCAGGGGGGCCCACAGGTGAGAACCAAAGTAAGACTGGGCACGAGCCACCTGAGCGCAACCTTGGATCTGACAGCCCTAAGGAGGGCTGGAGTGACGGAAGTAGCAAGGATGGGTCCAGGGATTGAGACTTGGCCTTGTGTGAACCCTTAACCCCACCCTGCTCACCTTGGAGAAGCACTGAGTAAGAACCCAGGCTACATCAAACTGCGAAAGATCCGAGCAGCCCAGAACATCTCCAAGACGGTGAGTGTGAGAGCCCAGTGTCCTTCACAGGGTTTCGTGGAGAGTGAGAGTGTTCTACGTTGAGGCGCACCAAAGTGAGGTCATTGAAATCATGTTTATTCCAGTTTCTATGCAGACTGGCTTCTCTGACACTTCCCTTCATCAGAAACAATTCTATGGGTTCCCCTGATCTTTTAGTTCACACTTCTCTTAACGGTACTAAAACAGTCACAGTCACGTGCTGTTCTGGATCATTGTGTGAGGACCGAAACCACATCTGTCATTGTTGGATCCCTGTTCTAACCCCCGTGTGTTCAGTCAGTGGTTATTGAATGCTAGGATAGGAATTGAGGTCTTTGCTTAACACAAGCACCTGTCTTGTTTCTGCCCTGTAGATCGCCACATCACAGAATCGTATCTATCTCACTGCTGACAACCTTGTGCTGAACCTACAGGATGAAAGTTTCACCCGGTGAGAGAAGTGACCTACACATAGTGGGGTATTGCAAAGAACATGGGATCTGCGTCAGTCACTTGGGCTCTGGAGCCTGTTATTAGCTTACCCATAGGACCCTTGAAAGACACCATTTCTCTGAAGCGAAAGATAGAAAAGTAGGAGACTTGAATCTCACGATCTAATGAGAAGAGGATTATTCATGTGAAAAGCACTGTAATTGTAAAGTTTTGTCTTAACTTAAAAGTGGTAAGAGATGCTGTTCCGGTCTCACTCAGGAACCCTACCACTGCTGCTCTGGGGTGTGGAAGGGTGCTAGGAAAGGAGAGGGAGGAGTGGCAGTGACAGAGAGAACCAGCTCTTCCCTTCCGGAGCCTGAGGTTCCTGGCTTCCACCCCAGTTGCATTTTTCCCTTGGGACCAAGGGAGGGTTTTAGACCTGGGTGGGGGCTGAACTGTAAATTACCTCTGCATCTTCTTTCTTCTATGTTTCCTGTTCACCTGGTGACCTGGTGTCCACAGGGGAAGGTAAGTTGTCGGTGCACCCTTTTTTCTGGGGAGTCTTGCAGCTCATCTCAGGACCTACCTTCTCCCCCACCAGCTAACCTTTCTCACCTCCCCATACACTGTGAATCGGGAGGAAGGGAGGGTGGTGGAGAAGGGAGTGGCCAAGAGGCTGTTCTTCTCACATTTATACCCCCTAATGTCACCTGTCTCCTTTATCCATCTCCTTTCTGCAGTGACAGCCTCATCAAGGCTAAGAAATGAGCCGAACGACCAAGATCTCCACCCCCAGAGAAGAAATGGAACTGTTTCTGCCCTGGTGTTGGAGGAGCCAGCTTGGGGACCCAGCACACCCCCACCCCGCCCCCAGTATCATGTGACGCTCCCCTCTGCATCCATGTTCCTAGCCCTTCTCAAATGAATGAAGACTGACCCATTTTCAGGGAAATGACTTTCCTCCTCCTTTGCTGGCCAGGGTTGTTGGGACAGTGTGTGATTTCTTAGTGATTTCCTACAGTGTTGGCTCCTCTCTCAAGGTTGGGAGGCGATAAACACCAGCCCAGGAATTCTCAATAAATTTTTATTACTTAAGCAGAAGTCAAGGCTTCCTCTGTCTTGAGCTGGGTTAGGGGAGGTACGCATGCGCACGCTCACAGGACACTCCTGAGTCTTTCCTCGTCTTCGCCAGCAGGGGGCGCATAGACTCTGGCCAGGGCATTTGCGAAATAACAAGCCTGGCCCTGCTGCTAAAGCCCAGCAGTCATTGGAAACGCAGGCCCAGCTGCACTTTCTGCCCCATCCTCCCTTCAAGGCTGGAGCAGCTGTGGCTTTGCTGAGCTAGACCAAAAATGTGATGACCCCAGCAGGAGCTGCTTTCTTAGTAACAGGGTTCCATGCAGCTGTGGGTAGACCCCTCATGCCTGCCTATCAAGGGTTAGGCCCCGTGGGTTGTGTTACCTGCTGTGAGCTACCCCCACTGCCAATTTCACAGCCCCCCCCCCCGCCCCGGGTACGGAGGAACTGATGTGAAACAGGGTTCTACCTGCAGAGATGAGCTCATCACTCCCACAGCTCGAGCCCTCAGCCCCCGACAAAATGTGCCAGTTTTCAGTCCCTGCTTGAGCCACCTCATCTTCCCAAAACAGTCCCGCTGAATCTCAAACACCAGAGGTACAAAGCCACTGCTGTACCTGATGTCACTACAGGCCAATTCCCATTCCTTGTCCTTAACAGGAAGATAAGGGACATTTGGAACCAAAAGAGCACTGAGGGCAAAAGCATGTACAGGAATTACAAAGTGGTAGGGGAGGAGGTGAGTCTCACGGGGTGAGGGACTGGGTTCATCTTCAGCTGCTTAGATTTCTGGAGAAGGTAGGTTGACTTGTCCCTGCTGTGCAGGTTGACTGTCATGAAAGGGACAGGGAGACGAGGCAGATGGGGCAGCCCCACTCCTCAGGAGCTGGGAGCCCAAAGTGAGATGGACAGACAAAAATAAAAAAATAAACGGGCCCTGGCCGGTGTGGCTCAGTGGATTGAGTGCCGTCCAGCGAACCAAAGGGTCACCGCTTCGATTCTCGGTCTAGGGCACGTGCCGGGGTTGCGGGCCAGGTCCCTAGTTGGAGGCGCGCAAAAGGCAACCACACACTGACGCTTCTCTCCCTCTTTCTCCCTCCCTTCCCCTCTCCCTAAAAATAAATAAATAATATCTTTTTCCAAAAAATGAGTCAAGTAACCTGAATCAGTCTGTGACAAGTACCCATTCACACTTTATTTTGTCCGTTTCCCAAGGCAGGAAAAGTAGAGGTTCCTGGAAAGCAAGTATGTTTTCAAGTCCTGCTGTGGCCCTAGAGGCAGCCATTTTGTTTCTTCCCCATTGTTTCCCTTCTCCTAGTGATTTACACCCCCAGCCCCAGGGTAAAGGTCAGAGGTTGTTGGTCAGAAGGCCTCCATGGTCTTCAGGGCTCCCTGAAGGTCACTGCCGAGGGAACCGGCCCGGGGGCCATCTTTACCAGACAGTGTTAGGAGCTTCACAATCAGACCATCCAACACTGTACTGGAAGATGGACCCAGAGCCGGTCGACATGCAGCTCCAGGCCAGAGCTGACCAGTTGCTACAGGGACCCTGGCCGCAGGCCAGGTGAGGTCTCTTGAGAGTACATGAGCCAATCCGAAGCTCAAGGTCTGCTGTGGGTTCTGGATCCACCAGATGACAAATCACTCCGGGCTGGGGGAGGGGCTCGGAACCATTGTGTCCCTTCAGTGGGCAACCCGCCAACCAAGAGCCACTCCGCTTGCAGCGCCCTCCACTCAAGATGAAGGGGGTTCCAGGGTGTGTGGGGAAGTTCAGGAATGGGGGGGAGCGGCTGCAGCCTGCTGAGGGCCTGAAGTAAAAGATGCCGCTGACACAGGGACAGGGGCCTCCATCTTTACCCGGCAGTATTAGAGACTCCCAACCAGCACCCAAACACTGCTGGGTAAGACGGGGGCCCCCACCCAACCTGCCTATCTCTCCAGGTCAGGCAGTCCTAGGCCCAGGCTCCCTGCGGAGAAGCTGCAGAACCCTGGCTCCCTTCCCCCAACCACCCGAGTCCCTGAGGACACTTCCGGGTGAGCCCTGCGGCCCGGCCACCAGCTCCACCCTGAGCAGGTGACCCACTGAGGCCCGGGCAGAGCTCCAGCAGCCCCCTGCCCACCTGCTCTCTGCCTCTGGGCCCCTTCCCCCACCACCCGCATAGCCTGCCCCAGCCCCCACGTACCAATTCACGGGCCCTTATCGCCCCTCGGGGAGCAGTCCCCAGCTCAGCCTCAGGACCCCTGTCCCATGGCCTTCACCAGGTCAGCAGGCCCCCTGCCCCACGGAGAGTGAGTGCTGAGGAGAGGAAGGGGAGTCAGGCCCAGGATTCGACCGCCGCCCTAGCCTCCACTCTTCCTTCTTCCTTCTCCACCGGCAGGCAGCGCAGGCTCCTCACCTGGGCCCCGCCCGCCGCCCCTGCCTGCGTACAGGTGTGTCCTCCTGCCATAGGCTGCCCCCCCACTGCCTTAACCCCTTGCCTCCCAGCGCCAGCCCACGCACCTCCTCTGACTCCCAGCCACCTTAGTAGGCCTCCCACCATTTCCTAGCAGTGTCCTCTCACTTACCTGCCACCTCTGCCCCCAGGCCTAGATCAGGGAGACTGGTCGCTCTCCAGAAGGACAAAAGAAAGGGCTGTCTTTGGGCCCTTTTGCCTTCCTCCTTGGCATCTCTTCACAGCCACTCCTGCCCCCAACTACCTTCTTCCTCTGAGGCCTCTGACCCTGCCCTCTAACCTGGAGAGCTGGAGATCCCTACAATTAGCCTGGTAGGTTCGGGTTGTGCCAAGGCCTAATGCCCCACCTGTGCTGGGCATCTGTGCCCATGGAGGGCAGGCAGGCCCCAGCATGGCGCCTCCCTGTCCTTGGCCAGCCCTAGCGTTGGGGCGCCGGCCTCTGCTGAGAGGCCCGAGCTGGCCAGGAACATCAGCAGTGACCTGGACTGAAGTCCTGAGCTGCTCTCTTTCAGCCCTCACAGGCTCAGCCCCTGCAGTTGCCGTTCAGGGAGGGGTGATGGTGGAACATGCTCTGTTCTCCAGAGGGACCCAAGTCAGGTGAGCTGCTTCCAGACCCACCTTATGGCTCTGGGTCCAAGTCCCAGCCGTGGGCAGCTAGCCCAAAGGCGGTTAGAGGGTGTGGAGCCTACCTTTGTGCAGCTCTAGCTGGGACAGAAAGGGCGTTGCTGGGAGAGGGGCCCTGAGGCCCACAGGTGATGGCCCCACCCACCCACCCCCTGGAGAGCCTTAGCTCCAGGGAGCTTATTGTGTTGTCCAATCTGAGGTCTCTCTCTCTCTCTCTCCACCCCCACCCCCTCCTTCCCTCCCTGTTTCTCTCCCTCCCTCCTTTGTTTTCTTTGCATCCTTCTTAATACCTTTCTGTATTTATTTTATGTTTGTGGACTATCTTTGGGTCTCTCTCCCCTACCTACCCTTCTCCTAAATTCATCATCACACCCCTCGCACGACTCCAGTGCCTGTGATTCAGTGGATGCTCAAAAAAGAAAGTGTACGCTGAACGAAGGAAAGCCAACATCGCCTCAGAACTGTGCCTACTCCTGAGCGTGCGCAGCCTGGGGGGGGGGGGTGGCGGGCAGGCGGGGGTGAGGCAGGGACTCCCACAGGCTTGACTCCCCGCAAGTTCAAATAAAGCGTTGCTACAAAGAAGGAATCTCTAGTAGTCCACTCTGGACACAGGGCAAGGAAGAGGGGACAAAAATAAAACTGATCAGGAGCATAAGGGCCGAAGCAGCTCCAGTGGAAAGGAGGAACAGGGGTCTCTTGTGAGCACCAGGAGCCCAGAGAGCAGAGGAAGAACCAGGGAGGCCCTGTGCTTCCTGGACTTTATTGTCTCAGCTCTCGGACCTAGAAGTCAGCGCCAGGGCTGTGTGGTTGTATCCCACTCAGGTGGCTGCAGCTCCATCTCCAGGGCCTTGGGCTCTGAGGCCAGATGGCCGGAATTACAATCTTAGCTTCCCTGCTCAGTTGTCCTGTGACCTTGAGTGAATAGTGAATCTGTGCCTCAGTTTGCCCCGCTGTAAAATAGGAATGATAGATATCTAGACTGAATGAATAGGTGTAGTCTTTTAAATAGTGCCTGACAGGAGCATTTGAGATCTTGCTCCCTGGTACATGTGGTCAGTTTGGCTCAAATAAACTCTTATTTTAAATATATATATGTATACGTATACATAAATATAAAATACATATAAATATATATGTGTACACACACACACACACACACACACACACACACAAACACACATACATGCCCTGGCTGGTGTGGCTCAACGGATTAAGTGCCGGCCTGCGAAACAAAGGGTTGCCAGGTTGATTCCCAGTCAGGGCACATGCCTGGGTTTGGGGTCAGGTCCCCAGTAGGGGGCATGCAAGAGGCAACCACACATTGATGTTTCTCTCCCTCTCTTTCTCTTTCCTTTCCCCTCTCTCTAAAAATAAATAAATAAATAAAATCTTCAAAAATATATTTATTTTAAAAAATAAAGTAAAAAATAAACAACGGTGCCTGACACATGGCACGCTTGTTATGAATTATTGTTGACCTTGCAGTCTTTGTGCCTCATCTCGGTGACCTTCACAGCCGCCTGTCAAGGTCATCCTCCACTTTCCAGGACAGAGGCTGAAGAACCTGGCCCATGGTCACACTCTTAGTGTGTTAAGCAGACTCCAGAGCCAGATCTGTCTGACTGTGAAGATGAAGCTTTTATTCACCACCCCTCCCCACACACACCCATACAGACACATCTCCCTGCCCACCTGTCCCTCCACCCGCTTCAGCCCTTCCCGCCCAGTAGCACAGAGTTAGAGACCCACACACAGTGATCCTGAGGTCTTTATTTACAAGAGTAGAAGGGTCTGGCCCCACCTGGAGCCTTGCAGGGCTATATACAGGGTCTGGGAGAGGGAGGTGCAGACACGACCATTTAAATTACAATAGAGTTGGGCTGGCAGCTCCTAGGCTCTTGCTGTGGGTGTTCACCCGAGGCTTCTATAGAAATCAGGGCTGCGGCTGCAGAGAGAAGGGAATGAGGATGTGAGGGCATGAGGGTGTGGCTGGAACCTGGGGATCCATCGGTCAGGAGAGCAGGTCTGGGAGGGCTGGGAAGGGTGGAGTGAGGCTGCAGCCATCCAGGGTAAGCTCCAGAGGCAGAGGACACTGGGGGCAAGTGAGGGGAGATCCCCGGACAGAGGGGTCAGGGGACACTGCGGGCAGGGCAGGGCAGAGCAGAGCAGAGCCCTGAGCAGCGGGGCCATACCATGGCCGCCTCAGAACGGTGCCCAGCTCACTTCCTCTTGAGGGAGCCCTTGCTCTTGTCCTTGTCCGCTGACCGCTGCTTCTTCACCTTCTCCTCCCTCTTGTTCTTACTCTGCAGGTTCTCGTATACATCCTCCTTGTGTCTGTAGTGGGGTGGGCAAGTGTGGTCAGCTGGCCCAGGTCAGGAGACAGTGCAGCATTACCCAGCACCAGCAGCCCCTTCTGGGACACTCTGCCTCACCGGTGAGAAAACTGAGGCCAGGAGATGGAGGAGATCCGGTCACTCTCCTTATACTAGACTAGCAGCTCCTTAGGGGGCAGAGGCTCCATCTCACACCTTAATATATTATCAGCACCCAGCACAGGCCCCGTGCAGAAGAAGGGCACTCGGGAAACACTAAACACAGGTTCAAGCTTGAACTTGAACCCAGGTCTCCTCAACAACAGCACTTGGACAAGTGCTGGGAAGAGAGGGTCCAGCTGGGGAGGAGAAAGGGGTGAATGCTGGGAGGTGGCAGGCAGGGGAGTGTCGCTCACTTGGAAGAGGTGCGAAAGGCCTTGGCGTGGGCGTTCTTCATGGCGGGGGGGTAGGAGATGTTCCCGTACTCGGACTCCTGGCCCTTCTGGGACTGTAGGCAGAAGCGTGGTGGGAGGGCAGTGGTCTCAAGCAGAACCAGGTGATGCCTACTGCCCTCCGCAGCCCCCCCAGGCCCTGCTTGTCACGTACCTGCATGACCTCCAGTTTCCTCTTGGTGGTTTCAATGAACTGGGCGATGGCCACATAGATGAACTTGTACTGCGCCTCCGTCTGCACCATGCCCGAGCGCTGTGCCCGCACCATCTGGATCGTCTTCTGGATGTCAATGTCACAGTCCAGCCCTGAGCAAGGATGACAGCTGGACCTCAAGCCCCGGTGGAGGGGAACACGAGGAGCTGCTCACCCACCCTACCACCTGCATCCCCTGGCAGCCCTCACCTTTGGTGGAGATGCTCTCCATGAGCATGTCAATGACAATGATGGTGCCTGTACGGCCGATGCCCGCGCTGGGGAGAGAGGGGGGCACCGTCAGGGGCCAGTCCGTGCCTCCCCAGGAAGGGAGCCCAGAGCTCCTCTCCAGCCACCACTCTCTTTCCACTGCCTCCACTCCCTGCCGCGACTCCTCATTTCTGGCCAGTGGCTGCTGTGAACCCGGGAAGACCCGGGACACCCGGTCCCACCGCCATCCGGCCCACCCCTCTCCCTGGGACCTGCTCTGAAACTGTTGGCCTGAGGGAGGTCTTCCCCTTCTCCCTTCCTAAGTCATCTTTGGAGCTTCTTTCTTCAGGGCTTCATTTCCCTTTTTCTGTAAACTCTGATGGCAGGAAAAGGGCAGCCCTCAGACAGTGGGGTGCAGGGGACACACGGGTCAGGAGACATGGAGGTGCAGTGCAGCGGGAGGTCTGTCTCCCTTCTCCCCCACCCTCTGCCTCCACCCTTGGCCAAACAGAGCCCAGGAACCTCAGGATGCCACATGGACCTCAGTCCCGCCCCTTCTCTGGGCCTGTCAGGCTGGTGCCCTGAGTCGCGCTAATTTCAAACCCAGATTGTCAAAAATAACCCCCCCTCACCCACTTCCTTCCTGTAACGTCTAAATAAAGGCCATGGGGATTTCAAGAATTGAGTGAGAGTATGGGGGTGGGAGGCAGCAGGAGGGTCGTTCCTGGTGACGAGTCTGCCCCTCGAAGCAGAGTATGGGGGCACCTCTAGACCCAGGCCACCCAGCCCGGCCCCACGAAAAGCAGTTGTGGGTGGGAAGAAAGAAGTCAAGGGCCTCACAGGCTGGCTCACACGGAGGGAGCGGGAAGAGAAGAGCACAGAGCAGGTTTCTATTTCCCCGTTCCCTGACAGCTCCCACTTCTTGAGGGTTTTCTGTATTCCGGACCCAATGATAGAATCTCATTTAGTCCTCACCATAGCCCTGTGAGATCCTGATTTTACAGATGAGGAAGCTGAGGGTCAGAGAAGTGAAGTAATTTGTCCAAGGTCACCCAGCCGGTGAGTGGAGGAGCTGGAATTTAAACCAGCAGTCTCCGTCCCAGACACTGTGCCCACTTCCCCCTACCCCCCGGGCCAGGCCAGCTGGGCCAGCCCATCCGTGGGGCTCTGCCCCTCAGACCTGCTCCTCACTGACTGACCCCCCCCAGAAGGAATGGGGTCCCCTGATCATGAACATGAGGGTCTCCCCTGGAGTCAGCGAGGTATGCGCCCCTCCCGAAGATATCACCTGTCCCCGTGTACTCAGGCCAAGTGGGAGGGCACTGGCTGGGAAGGGGAGACTGCGGAGCCGGAGCCGCAATGAAAAAGCCCGCCACTCACAGGGCTGCAGGTGGAAAAAGAGAAGGGACGGGGAGCCACGCTGACCCTGCATGGAGGGGGAGGGGCCAAGAGAAACCGGCTGAGTGGGCCAGTATGAGAAAACGGTGACCAGGACCTTGGGCTATTGTGAGCACCAGTCCAGGCTCTCCCCTGACCTGCTGGCCAGGTCCGTTTCTTTATCTGTCTTTGGCAGAGTTGGACAAGATGGTACATCCAGGGAGGTCTCTGAGAAAGCCACCCCAAGCACAGGATCAGCCAGTGGGGTTGGTTCAAGCTAAGTTTCACCCATGGATCTGGAACCCCAGGGAGCCCACAAGGGGCTGGGGGAAAGGGGAAGGCAATGAAGGAGTTAATACGTAAATTGCTTACAGCGTGCATGGCACTCAGCAATATTTACTTGCCAGCTACTATTTTTGTGATAACTACTAATCTATTTATTATTATCTCACCTGCAGTGCACGATGATGGGCCCCGCATGAGGCAGGCTTTCCTGCCGCTGATTGACCTGGTCCAGGAAGCTGAGGACACCCCCAGGCTCGCTGGGGACACCATGGTCAGGCCAGCTCAGGTACTGGTAGTGCCAGATCTCCCGCACCAGGTTCCCCTGGACAGAGTACAAGAATCAGTGTCCCCTACTCCCACACATGGCTCCACCCCTCCCAAACCAGACAAGAGAGCAGGTGCAAGGAGGGCCCGGAAGAGGCCGGCAGTAGGGGACACTCACATTGTCCAGCGGGGAGACCTGTAGGGTGCGGAGTTTGTACTCAGCTGTGTCGTGTTCCCCGCAGCTGGTTACAGTGTAGGTTCCATACACGCGCTGACTGCCCACCTCTGGCCAATACGGGACACATTTGTTCTGGAAGGAAGGGAAGGTGGGGATGGGGAATGAGGCAGAGAAGCAGGCGTGAGACTGGGCGCTCTGGGCCCTGTTCTAGGTCCCAAGTCCTGGTGCTGGCCCAGTCAACATCTCTTAGATGAACGGATGAACTGGCCCAGAGTCAGAGTCTTAGGATCCAGGGCTGAGACGTGACCTTACAAGTCATTCGATACACACAGTTTGACACACACACTGCACCTGAAGCTGTGCAAACAAGGCAGGAGGTACAAACGCAAATAAGAGGCAGTCTGCACCCCTGTGCCTCCAGGAGCTCACAGAGAGACAGGTAGACAGGGAAAACACGGAATGTCGGGGAGAGAGAGACTAATTGTCCCTGTAGGTTATGGAGGAAATCAGAGATGGCTTCACAGAGGAGGGAGCGTTTGAACTGGGTCTTCACAAATGAGGAGTCTGTCAGGCAGAGATAATGCAGAGAGAGGAAGTCATTTCCTAGCAGCCAAGTGAGCTTGTGCAAAAAGGCACAGAAACCTGAAAGAGCCTGGCCCACTGGGAGCAATGGATGTTGCAGAGAGGCCGCCAGGCCCTGAGTGCCGAGTTAGAGTGTGACTTTATCCTGAAGGCAACTGGGAGCTATTGAAGGGTCTTCAGTGAGAGAGCAACGTGACACGGTCTGCGATTTGGACAGGATCACTTTGACTACAGTACAGAGGGTTCTGCAGTGCAGGGCTGAGGGAGAAGAGCCAATTCCAGAGATTTCTAAGGCAAAGGAGACTGGAGGGGCTCTTGGCTGCATGGGGGCAGATGGAGGAGGAGCAGGCAGAATGCTTGCTTCAGGACACTTTAAGGCAGAAGCCCTATTTAAAACCTGGGTCTAGCCCTGGCTGGGCAGCTCAGTTGGTTAGAGCACCATCCTGATACACCAAGGTTATGGGTTGGATCCCCAGTCAGGGCACATACAAGAACCAACCAATGAATTCATAAATAAGTAGAACAAAAAAATCAATGTTTCTTTCTCCCCCGACTCTTTCTTCTCTCTCTAAAATCAACAAATAAGAGTTTTCAAAATTAAAAAAAAAAAAAAAAAAAAAAAAACCCTGGGTCTGGTAGTCAGGAGAGCCCAAGGCTGGAAGCGGGCATCTGGGAGTCAGAATGTATCCGAGACTTTGTCTCTGTGTCTGTTTCCCAAGAAGGGCTGAACCCTTGCCCTCTGAGGTGCCTTTCTGCCCTGGCATCCTTTGCTTTGATGGTGGTGGGCAATGAGTACTGGGGAGGGGGTGTGGGGGTCAGGGGGCAGTGAGGGGCCTGGTCTTACCCGGCCTTTCTCCACCTCCCGGGTGGTCATGACAATGACACGGCTGTTCTCCTGCCATATCATCTGCCAGAAGTCGTTGACCGTGGCATCCAGGCAGCCCTGGCTGGCGATGTAGGTCTTAGCATTCTCATCAGGGCCTAGCAGCTGGTTCTGGACGCAAGTGCAGAAAGACGTACACCAGGACTGTGGGCCTCCTGGCTCAGGACACGCCCTTTGCCCCCACCACCTTCAGCCACACAAGTCATCCAGCTTTGACTTTTCCCACGCACCTCTGGACCTGGTGGCCCCCTGAGATGGGGAATCCCCAGGGCCCAGTCTCTCCTCCTGTATGACTTGTGGGCAACACTGACCTTGATGTAGTTGGCATTGATGTAGTCAGACCCAGGGATGTTACTGTCACGTCCCTGCAGGATCACGCGGCTGTGGTCGACTGAGAATGAGCAGAGAAGAGGCCAGAAGGGCCTGGGTCAGTAGGAACTCACCAGCCCCTGGGCCAGGCCCTTCCTAAACTCACAGGCTATTCTTGTCTGAGAAGCCACGAGGCTCTCAGAGCACTGTGGGCTGGCGGGGCACCTGCAGGAGGAGGGGTGGAGGTTTCGAAGGAAGAACAGTGGTGAGGGTGGTGGGTGCGGGAGGCTCTACTGGGGGGAGTAGAGGCTTTCTGAAGGAGAGGAGGTTCTGCTGTGTGGGTGGGGGGTAGACCCTCCCTGAGATGAGCCTAGAGACACTATGATGGGGGAGGCTGGCTGAGGGAAGGAGAATCTCCTGGGTGTGGATGCTGCTTGAGAGTGGGAGAAATGGAGGCTGTGGGGATGCTCACAGGGGAGAATGTTCTTGTAACGGTTCTTGCTCTTGTTCTCTGGCCGCTGCCCTTCCAGCCGCTCGTGCAGGTTCTTCACCTCCTGCTTCTGCAGACTCTGAGGGGCGAGAGGGGGCAATAGAGCATCAGCCCCAAGAAGGGTGTCCATGGGTGGACATAACATGGAGCAGATCAGCCCTGGCAGGGTGGCTCAGTTGGTTAGAGCGTCATCCCTATACACTAAGGTTACCGGTTTGCTGCCCCGTCGGAGCACATAAAAGAAGCAAACAATGAATGCATAAATAAGTGGAACAACAAATCAATGTTTCTCTCTCCCTCACTAAAATCAATCAATAATTTTTTTAAATGGGGCATATCAGCATCAGGGGTGGAGAGAGAGGAGTTTCTCCACCCCATGCTAGATGCCTTGATGGCCCCCATCACGCACCTCAAACTCCTCCCAGAAGCCGGCCTTGGCTGTGTCTTCCGACTCTTGCTTCTTGTTCAGTTCCAAGACCCGGTTCTCAATGTCAGCTGCGTTCACCCGTGTGGCATAGTATGGCTGGGGTGGGCAAGGATGAGAAGTCAGCAGCTTCCAGATCTCAGAGGCTCAGGGGGCTGAGGGACTTCTCAGGGGGAAGAAGGAGGCAGCCAGGCCCACCCCTCACCTGCCGCAGGTAGACAAAGGCGCCCGAGGCCTCCTCAATCCCCGTCTTCTTGAAATGCTCCACCAGGTCCGTGAGGCTGTCAAAGGTCTCTGAACCACCCACCGTGTAGCGTCCACCCTGAGGGATGCCAAGTTAGGCCACCCCACAGGGCCTGAGTCTCCCTCCCTCTACCCACCCCACCCCCCCCGCCGCCTTGGACGGAAGCCTGGCTGATCCTCCCCACCACCCACGCTATGAACGCAGATGGGAGCCCCAGTAAGATTCTCCCCCCCGCCACTGCCTGGCCGCCTTACCTCACACATGACCTTGATATGGGTGACTTTGAGCGGGGAGCCTGGGCCAGCCTTGGGCTGGTCACTGAGCACGGACAGCACAAAGTCTCCAGGCTGGCTGAGACTCTCACGCACGAGAAATGTCCAGGGCTCGCCCTTGGCCTGCAGCAGTGTCTCCGCCTGCCCCCCAGACATGTGGCCATGGTACCACCTAGAAAAGGCAGCATCAGCAAAGATGAGTCCTGGGTCAAGGGGCAGTTACTGAGCAGAGATGCTTACGGAGAGGGGCAGGGAAACTGAGTGTCTGTGATGTGCTAGGCACTATGCTAGATGCTTTCACATCCACCACGATATTTAGGTCCGTTACTCACAAAAACACAAAGGGGTAGGTACCATCCCCATTTTACAGATGAGAAAACTGAGACTGGCAATTACACATTGGCCCAAGGCCCTTGCTGATTCGAGGCAAGCCTCAGGAGCGCTAACCAGGTCCACCTCTGGAAGTTTAAGACAAAAGCAGAAAGGCAGGCTATATCCAGAATATTTAGAGGGGAGAAACCCAGGAAGAGTCTCCATCAAAGACAGGGCTAAGCTAGGGAAAGAGAACAGAGAGTGAGAGAAATGCAAAGGTCAAACCACAGAGAGCCATGGAGATGGGAGAGACGGAAGTCACCAGGGAGGCATGATGTGGAGAACTCCCCCAGGGAGGCAGGGAAGGCAGACAACCCGCTGGGGAGAGTGGTTTAGGGGGCTCTGGGGTGACCGGGGATGATGCCATTGAAAGGCAAGCTGGGGTTCAAAGGGGCTCAAAGGGGTTCAAAGGGGCAAAAAGCAGAACTAGGACCTTTCCCCAAAGCACACCCCCTTCCCAGGAGGAAACTGTAGCCCCACAATGCCCAGCCCCACAGGAAACCACGTGATGGAAAAAACACAAAACTCCTTCTGGGGAGAGAGTGAGAAGTGAGGTTGTGAGGTTTCCTCAGCCCAGGGACCTCGGGAGGGGGGCATTTTCCAACCGCAAGGAAGGGGGGAAAGAGGGAGGGGACCCATCTGTCTCACCCATCTCACTCCAGCTCAGAGAAGACCACAGCTCAGAGACCTCCAGAGTCCCCTGGACCCGCCCTGGGCCACCCCATCCCACCACTTAAGGACAGGCTGGAGTGCCAGGGCAACGAGAGGAGGGGTCCAGCCCTCTCCCCCCAGGCCCCAGGATGAGGAAGTTTCCATGCAAATGTCAGGCTGACCACAGGCACAGAGCTAGCCATCAAGGGGACAAATGCAAATTCCTGTGGAGGAGGAGGAGGGGCAGCAGTCAAGGCCCAGACACAGACAGGCTTTGAGAAAGAGCTTCCTACACACTTCCAGGGTCAGGGGTGAGCCTAGGCGTTCAGGCGTGGGTAACCAAAAGGGCTCTTGGAGTCGGCTTCCCTGGTCTTCACCACCCCTGGCCCCAGTCCTGCTCTTCTCCTGTTTCTCCCAAGTGATGTGAACCCGGGCCTCAGCCTCCTCCCCCAGGAGGTGTACTCAGCTTCTTTTCCTCCCTCCAGATCAATACCCGCCCTGCTGCTTCTCTATGGGGTCTGGCCACCCCATTCCCCTCTGGCAGGACAGAGAATGGCTATGGGCAAAGGTGGAGAGAGGACATGAGAAGTTCAGAGGGTGTGGGTGACAAACTCCCATGTGTGCTGCAGGTGAGACAGAGGGACAGGGTGAGAAAGTACTGAGGAGGGCAACGATGAGCAAGGTCATCAGCGCTGAGGATTCACTCCTCGAAGACGTGGCTTCGAAGGAAGTGGATCAGTAGCTTCACGTTGACTGGAGAGAGGTCTCTCTGTGGTGGGACATGGGGCCTGCACGGTCACCTCATCCAGTTCTAAGTTTTAATCAGGGACCTGAACAAAAATACTGATGCAAGTTGGGAGGCAAGCATCTCGGAAACACTGAACACTGACAGAATCAAGTTCAGAATCATTTCGACGATCAATACACAAGTACAGTACCAAGGCAAGGTGGCTTGGCCCCAGGAGTGCAGGGGTAAAAAAAAATCCCTAGAGTTTTTCAGCTACCCTTTGCCTTAATAGGAGCTGTCATTGAGATAGCCGCCAAAAGGAGCCACCTGAGACGTTGAGTGTTCAGGTGCCCCCACTTCCCACCCAGGCTTTAGGGAGACCACCTGGGGTGTGGCCAGCCCAGGCCTGGGGCCACATCTTTGGAGCCAAAGGGACGGAAGGGAAATGCCTGGAGTGTTACCCTGTGCGCAGGTGCTAGGCCCTTGCACATGTGACTGTGTCCCACAGGGATGCCCGCCCGACCCAGCCCCAAGGTGGACCCGTTCCCTCCGGTTTGCTGAGATAAGGCAGTAAGTGCCCTCACAGATGCTAGTCCCTGTGCCCCTTCTCAGCATCCACCTCTCCCGGTATTAACCTGTGCTGGAGGAGGGAATAGTTATAGGAAGTCAGATTCAGTTCCATAGAAGGAAGAAGAGCTTTCTAACAACAAAGCTGGCCACAAGGAACAGCCTCTCTGTCACCAGTAACGCCTGGGTTTTCAGCTGACTGAGACCCTGAAGAAGCACAAGGCAACCTCTTGCATCCCCAGGGGGCTGATGGGAAGGGGTGGGAGGTTCGTCCTGGGAGACACAGCTCAGGGTCACATGGAAGAAAGAGGGCCACAGAGGAGCCAGGATGGGGAAGGCGCCGCCGACAGGCCGGGGGTGGGGGGAAGCGGAGCGCCTCACCTCTCACTGGTAGGGTCAGAGCAGTTGAGCGGGTACTTGAGGTGGATGATGGTGCCATCGCGGTCCTGGAGGACGCCGTGCTGCTGCGTGTAGTACTCCACCAGCTCCGTCAGTGTCGCAAACTTCTCCCCTCCATACAGGTCGTAGAAATCCCCTGAGTTCTGGATGCGAATGTGGGTCACCTGATCCCCTACCCTGCAGGACACCAGGGAGTGAGGCCAGTGGGGGCAGGAATAGAGGCGGGGAGGGCTGGGGGACCGGCTGAGTACGGGCACACACAGGATGGGGTGGACAAACACAGGGACAGGGACACGCTGGCTCTGGGGGATGGGGAGTCGGCGATGCCACCAGGGAACCGGAATAAACAGCCAAAACACTGGTCGTGAGCGGAGCTGAGGGCCACCTACCTGACAGAAAGGGAGAAGTCGCCCTGGTTTTTACGACTGGGCCGAGCCAGGAAACTCCCGTGGACGCCTCGGCCCTTGAGCAGGGTCTCCGCATCCAGCCCGCTGAGGTCTCGATGAAACCACCTGGGAGGCCCAGGAGGGCGGTGAGGAGGGGTCGCATGGGCTCCAGGTCTCCCATGCCTCCTGCCTACCGTGGGTCCCGGGCCCTTACCTCACCATCCTGGGGGCTCCCCAAGAGGAAAGGGATGCAGGGAACGAGGTGGTGCCGGGAGTCCGGGCAAGTGGAGCACACTAGGGGGTAAGCCTCCACCGCAGCCCTCAGCGCCCAGACCACCTCACCACCCCTGCAGTCCTGGTTCTGGGGCTGCCACTCCAATGGCTTAGGGCTGCCAGCAGGGCGGGGACAGGAAGGGGCGCGGCCCCCTTGGGGGAACTCACTGTACTTCTCATTTTAGAGCAGAGGGAAGAGAAGCAGAGCCGGTGGGGATGGGGGGTGGGGATGGGGCCCACTTCCCACGTCTGCCATCAAAGGCCTCAGGAGCATGGCATTGCACAAATAAGGACACATGTGTGTCTTGCGCCCCCCCAAGCAAAGGTCATGCTCCATACATGTAACCCCACACAGCCTTCCCTGGTCCAAGGTAACAGTAATGATCATGGCGATCACTGCCATTGACCGGAACCTTGCCGTCCACCGAGCACTGTGCTTCAGGGGCCTTACCTGATCTACCCCTCACAATAGCCCTATGAAGCTGGTACTCTCTTTATCCCCATGTTCCAGACAAGGAACCTGAGGCACCGGGAGTGTAGGGAACTTGCCCAAGGTCACTCAGTCAGTAAGTGACAGTGTCACAACAAAATCCAGCCTGTCTGCTTCTAAAGCCAGTGATCTTAGCTACCATATGCTGGCTCTCTAGGCTTCAAAAAACAGAGGTAGGAGCCTCTTCTTCCATTGAGGCTGCAGCATGAGGGGGAGAGTCCCTACCAGGCAAGACACGCAGATGCTTACAAAGGAAGGGGTGCCCTTGCCTTCCTGGCACACACAGATGAAGAGGGGCAACCGAGGCAGAGGGATGGACAAAATGGCCCCTGTGCAGCCTGTCAAACTTGCACATTTTCTACTTCTTGTCCTCAGGCCTTTGCCCCCACACTGCCCTAACCATGTAGTCGGAGCCCAGGAAAGAAATGGGGGGGGGGCGTGTACAGAGTGGGGGAAGCAGGTGGGGACAGAGTTGCCAGGCCCCTTGGGTCCAACCACCCTATTCCTGAGCCATAGCTTCTTGCCAAGTGGGTCTGGTGTGAGTCAGCCAGAGCCCAGAACAACCAGGGATGTGTCTCCTGGGGCCTGCGGCCAAGGTCCCTGCCACGGCTGATAGTCTCAGGGCTGGTTGACATTGAGCGGCCATACACACTAAAAGCCTATGATGCTCTCTGTGTGTGATTCCAATACAAACACCACCCAACCAAAATGAGATGCAAGACACCCAACAAAGAGTATAAAAGAGAGTCGTATTGGTGGCTTCCCCTAGGGAGGGAGACTGGGGTGGCTGGAGGAGAGGGCTGGGAGGGACATTTACTTCTTCCTTGTACCTTTTTGAAAACTTGTAGCACAGGCATGCATTACCTTTATAAAAATAAATTCAAACTGTACAAGAACAACAATTAAAATAAAATTTTAAAAATAAATAAATAAATTCACCCTGTCCTGCATGGCTCAGTGGATTGAGCACAGGACTGCAAAGCAAAGGGTTGCCGGTTCGATTCCCAGTCGGGACACAAGCCTGGATTGTGGGCCCAGTCCCCAATAGGGGGCGTGTGAGGCAACCACACATTGATGTTCTCTCCCTCTCTTTCTCCCTCCCTTCCCCTCTCTCTAAAAAATAAATAAAATCTTTTAAAAAATAATAAAAATAAATCGACTGGAAGAATGCAATTTCCAGGGAAGTTCTCGGGTGTTGGTAATGCCCTACATCTTGATCTAGGTAGTGCATACATGAGAGTGTGTTCATCTGAGGTTCATCAGGCTATGTGCTTAATATTCATGCACATTATGTATACCATACCTAATTAAAAATAAGGAAAAATATGCCCTGGCTGGTGTAGCTCAGTGGATTGAGCGCGGGCCTGCGAACCGAAGGATCGCAGTTCGATTCCCAGTCAGGGCACATGCCTGGGTTGCCAGGCCAGTTCCCGGCAGGGGACATACAAGAGGCAACCGCACATTGATGTTTCTCTCCCTCTCTCCTTCCCTTCCCCTCTAAAGATAAATAAAATCTAAAAGAAAAATAAATAAAAATAAGGAAAAATAAATAACATTGTTAAAGCCCAACAGTCTGTTTTTCCTATGATGACTACTATATCATTTTTTTTTTAAACATCCAACATCAATGTCCACCCTAGGGCTTTTTATCCCCTCTTTCTGGTACCTGGGGGACTTGCTCAGTCTGTTTATTGAACGGTCTAATACTAACTACCCTCCAGTCTTGGACAGCCACACTGAAAGACCACGAGCTCTCTCCCACAGCAGGGGCAAGAAGAGCGGCTGCAAGGTCCACTCTGCCGCAGAAGGCCCCTGCCAGTCTCGCTTACCTCCAAGCGCTCAAAGCTTCCATAATGCCTCGCATAGAGTGCATGTCCAGTAAACAAGCTCATCAATACCCATGCCCCTACATGGTCACAGGTCCAGCTCCTGGTCCTACAAATATACCCCTGGCTTGTCATATGCACACACATACACACGGTCATCCATCTATGTATACACAGTCCCACTACATGCACCTTGTCTGCCATGTCTGGTGCAAATACCCACATGGAGTTGTGTTGGTGGTACAGCAGTGAGTGTAGCTGCCTTCCAGATACCTGCATGGACACCCCATCCTGACCCCACACAAAGCTGCAGGTCCATGCTCAGCACTGAACACCTGCTGCATCCTGGCCCCAGGCCAAAGTCCTTTGGGGGCTTAATCCCACTTGGTAGGAAGAAACTACCTAGGCTCTGACCCATGGAAGAGGCAGGAATTTTTCTGAAGGGTGTCAAGCCAGAAGACAGACACTAAGGTAAGATGTACAGAATCTGATGTCCCCTTAACAGGAAAATAAGTAACAACCACCTTCCTTACCTTGGCAGAAGCACCCTGGTGCTGGCGGAGCACTTGCACACACATAATCCTGCCAGGGCCTCACGCATCCCTGTGACGTAGGGATATTTTTCCCCAGTTTTTTAAGGGAGGAAAACAGGATCAAGGAAGCTGAGAGCTACCAAAGTCAGAGCCTAACAGTTCTGAAGAAAAAAACTATTCACGGGGGAAGCAGGGAGATAAAGGGAGACAGACAGAGATCAGTGGTGATGCAGAAAGACGGTCAGTCTAGAAGAGCCAACAAGGCAAAATAATCTCAAGAAAGTGATCCAGCTTCCACAAGCCTCAGTATCCACACCCGAAAAATGGGCTTAACAGTACTTCCAAAATACTGATACAAAAAAACTGATGTGTAGTAAGGTTTTAGTACCAACAGCTTCTACATTACAATTTAATCCACATGCCAACCTGATTTAGTAGATCTCATTAGCCCAATTTTAGAAACAAAAATGAAGGCTCAGAGAAGTTAAATAACTTGCCCAAGGTCACAAGCTCATGAGAGAGCAGGCGGACGAACCAAGGCTGTCCGACACCAGAGCTAGTTGTCCTTCCCGACACACTGACCACACTGCTGGAGCGAGCTTCACTGGGAAGTGGGGAGGTGTTGGCATGGCCCACGGGAGAAGCTAGAAGGCTGGCACTCGCAGGAGGCAGCACCAAGGCGGCAGGCACAGGACCCACTTGGGCAGGGCTGGGTGTGAGAGGCCACACCTCTGCTGCAACGGGGTGGGACCTGCTGTAGAGGATCTTTCCAGACCAGGCTGAGAGACCGAGGAAGGGTTCTGCACTAGGAGAGGCTTCACCACACACACACTAGGCAAACAACCATGGCGAGTGAATAAAAGGGAGCAGGGTGGGGAGCCCTGGCTGGAGTGGCTCGGTGGACTGTGCTGGCCTGCAAACCAAAAGGTCGCAGGTTGGATTCCCAGTCAGGCCACACACCTGGGTTGCAGGCCAGGTCCCCGGCTGAGAGGCAACTAATCAATATATCTCAAAAAATAAAAAATAAAGTAAAAGGTATCAGGGAAACCGATAGACTGGGTAAGAACCACTGACAGTGACCGGGTGTGCACTGCGAAAGGCAGCACGGGTGGAAAAAAGAGGGGGCAACCAACCCACCCACCCACTGACACTCCAGCAGGCCTTCACTGTAAGATCCAAACTCTAACAGGTCTGCCTGGGCCCTGCCTTCCTCTCCACTCGTTCACTTCAGGCGCACTGTCCTTGTGTCACTGTCCCCACAGCAAGGCCATTCCCTCTGCCCAGGGTGCTGCGCTGGCTCTTCTAGGTCTCAACTCGTCCCCTCCTCAGGAAAGCCCTCCCTGACCCCTCAAGCTGCTCAAGCGGCAGCTCTGGTCAGCTGTTGCTTCGTTTCACTCTGAGAATCTGAAATCAGCCTGTCTATTGCGTTCTTCGTGTGGTCGGTTGCCTCCCACTGAAGTGAGGTTCTATGAGAGCAGTGACACACACACACAGGTGTGCCGCAAGGATGTTTAAAACACGCCGCACCTGACCATGTAGTCAGGGGCACTGACCTCTTTTCCCTTAAATTGTCGTTAAAAAAAATGACAACAGCCAACACAACAATAACTGTCCAATATGAATGAATCAAAATTGTACCTATTTTTGGTCAGATTGGCAAAAAAAACATTTTTTTAATGTGCCGCAGAATTTCAGTAATTCGTTTATGTGTGCCCTGAGATGAAAAAGGTTGAAAATCGCTGTGCTACAGTATTGCCAGCACCTTAAAAAGTACCAGGCACATAACAGATACTCACCATGTATCCATCGAATGAATGATGCAGGGGAGGGGAAAGGAAGTGGAACAAAGGCACACTTTCTCAGGTTTGCGTTTAGGACACATTATGCTACAGGTGATGTGGGCTACCCAGGGGGCCAGGTCTTAAGCAGACAGCAGAAGCAAGGGACCAGAGGCTGGAGAGAGAAACGCAATGGTGAGAATACACATCTGTCAGGGGAATAGTGCTGGAAAAGAAGGGGGAGCCCCCCACCAGGAGCACGAATGAACCTGGAGTTTCTCAAAACTTGATGCAGACTCAGGGCAGGGAGCAGCGACAAGCTGCATTCACAGTCACTCACCTGTGAGGAATGAGCATGAACCTTGCCCCTTCCTCCCAAACTAACAGGAGACTGGAGCACTCAGGTGGAACAGGAGACTTACCCATGAGACAGCATCTCCCCCGAGGGATGGGGGTGTCACGGGCAGCGGGCCACAAAGGGCAGGGCTGAACCCAAGGTGCAGCTGTGTAGTGGCCCAAACCTGGTGAAAAATGCTCTGAACTCAGCCGCTTCCTCCTCGATGCTGTCCACTGGGCCAGTGGTACAGCAGGAACAAGCCTCTGGACTAATGATCCCCGGAAAAGGAACAGGTGGGGTGGGGCTGGCCTCAGACCACCCACAGCAGCCTGCTTTTCCCTCCAGCTCTACTCCTTGGTCGGGAGTCCAGGGCTGCCGCCTGCCTGTCCAGGGCCTCCTTCCCTTGGGAGGGGAGGAGCCACCTGGAGCTCCACCTGGAGCTCCAGCTGACATGGCAGCAGGAGGGCGGGGGGCAAAGACCAGGAAGTAACCCTGGCCAATCGAACACCAACCAATGGGGAGCCTCTTGGTCCACAGCCACCGACAGGCCTTAGGAAAAGCCCAGAAAGCCCCACTCCTCAACAGAGGTGCTGCCTGTGCAGGCCTACCAGCCCAGGATGTTGAAGGGCCGGCCCACCTTCCTACCCTGCCTTGTACCAGGGTTGGTCCCAACAAGAGCATAGGAAGGATCTGGACAGGGAGATGAGCAGCTGGAATGGCATAGGGAATCTGGGGCCAGGAGGTGGGGTTGTCAGGTTACAAAAGATTGACACGGAAGCTAAGTTACAGGTATGTTTATTATCCTCAGGAATATCAAGACTTTCCCTTCCCAGGAAGTGTTACAGAAGAAGCCAACCCTCAGGAGGCAGCGACACCACCACCTGAAGCAGGCCCGTGGGGCGGCAGTGTCATAGGAGGCAGGAACAGCGCCTTCAGCTTGCTGGACAGGCTGGCAATCTCAGGATCCTGGGCTTCGTAAGACTTGACCAAGCGGGCAAACTTAAGAACACCTGCAAGGGAGATCTGAGCATCAATCCACATCCCCAGGAAATGGAGGTACCCAAGACAAGGAGTGGGGTAGCTTGAATATGAGTAACTGGCTGCTCCCCTTCTGGCCAGGTAGCTGCCTGCAAAAAAAGGCACATGCAAGACCTCTGTCCTGTGGGGTTTGCACCAACCACTTCCTTGTCTACACAGGGCAGGGCTAGATGGGATGCGGTGAATGGAAATATACCAAAGCAGCGTACTTCTCACCATCAGTTAAACAATTGTAGCAATTTCATTATAGGAACCCAAAGTATAAACACCCATGAGATCCGATGTCCATAACCACAATACAGGAAGGCCATGGGCCAAGTGGCCTAAATCAGATCGCACCAAAAAAAATGAACTTCCACCCCTCAGGGACCAATTAGCTGAAACACCTTGGAGGGGTTGAAGAAGCCTGCTGTTGTCATGCAGACATCTCACTAAAGCTTCCAGAACAGGGTTCGGGTCCAGCTCTGCTGTGACCTCCAGCACTTAGTTTACTACAAGAGTCTGTTTTCTCATCTTAAAATGGAGTAGTAGTACAATTAATGGTAACTACAAAATGCATTTAGGACTTCATCTGGTACAGTTCAGGTAAGACCCTAGGCTCTCAGTGCCAATACTATTAGTCAGATTGTGGCTGCCGCCATGTGGCGAGATGGGAGACGACAGCTCCCCGATTCACTCCACCTCCCCGGCCTTCCCCGCCCGGCCCACCTTCCCCGTCGCAGCTGAAGCCGTAGGCTTTAATAACCTCCTGCTGAATCTGTGTGGCCACCGGCAGCACGAATTGCAGCATCTTGCCCATGTCGTTGCATGCGTTGTCTCGAGCCTCGTCCATGCGTACGGCGTTCTCAGGGGCCGAGAACGCCTGGATCACCTCGGCCAGGACCACTGTGTGGCAGATGCAACCCAAGGTGGCGTCCCGGGGTAGACAGAGGAGCATTACCAGCAGGCCCAGCCGACCAAGCAAGAAACAGGGCAAGGAATTAATTAGTGGGCCGAAGCCATAAGGACCCGATAAACACGGCCCAGGATCTATCGTTCTAGGGTATCTTTGTTAAAGGAAAGGAGGGGAAAAAAAAAAAAAGATGGTACCGCGCTCCCCGTTTCCCAGCGATGCAAGCACGTCTCTCGCTGCTACCCACCGCCCGCACCCTCTTCCCGTAGGCAGCCGGCCCGGTGACGAGAACGCTCCTCACCCTTGGCCTGCTCGGCGCTCAGGGCGGCAGGTTGGGCGGAGGCGGACGCCATAGTACTATAGTGGTTGCACGTGCAGCAAAACCAAAGAAATGCTGAGAAACAAAAGGTCTCCAAACTAGGAGCTCCCCACTGCTCCAGAAAGGAAAAACGGTAGGAGTCGCAACCGGAAGTTCCGTCAGCATAACGTTACTACTTTTCTGTAAGTTGCGTGAAATCAGCGCATGTTTTTGTATACAAAATTAACAAGTAAAACTACATGCAAAATACATACTACTAAAACACAACACTAAAGTATTTCTATTGTTTAGCATAACATATTTGTGGGTCTTCCGGTAAAAACAGGAAGACCTACTAGACAAATTCAAAAAGAGCTGTAAGCACTGCAGGAAGTTGCCTGAAGAGAACGTGGGGTATCCATGAACTCCACTATTGGTGAGGGTGAGCTCAGAGCGGCCTTTTCTAATTCTTACTGCTATATAATCAACAAAGTGCACTGTAACATTCACAAGGAAAAACAGCAGTCTAAGGAACTTATGTCATTCTAGAGTTTCTGAACATTTGATACGAGTTTATGCAAATTAATCGATGCTGATTGGCTGAAAGAGGCCAGTCACACCCTTTAGTTTTTAAGAACAGAGACAGTGATTCGCAGCAATAAAAGCTTGGAACTAAAAGCCCTCTCGCACTTTCCTAAAGGCCTGTTTAGGAATGCATGCTGCAGCGTTAACACCCTCTAGTTTCTTTTTTCTAGGTGTTTGAAATTGTCACCTGCTCTTCTCAAACCATAGGGTAAAGACTTATGGATTCTAATCTACTTGATCTGTTGAAACCCCGGCTTCATAACCATGTATCAAACTATTGTACGGAAAAGATTCAGACTGGCCACTCCTGTCAGACCAGTAGCAAAACCACCTTGAGTCTGAGCATTTCCTAGAACTGACTTTCGCAGAAGTGTGTCTGTCCCAGGTCTCCAGCACCCTGATCTCCCAGCCTTGGGAGGAAGGAGGGGGACTAGCTTCGGTGGCACCCTCTCCAACTGTCCAGGGTCCCTCAACCCAGTTCTTTCAGGCCAGTCCCTTCCAACTTTTGAGCTGGTCTGTCTTGAGGCCCCGCCCCCATAGCCCGCAAATAAAGAGTCACAGCCATCTTCCTGGGGAGTTGTGAGGATGTTTTGTTTGGTTGGTTTTGGTTGGGATGTTTTTAAAGAGCATCATATAGATATTTATATATAAATTATTAATGTGGGGCAGGGGCAAGGAGCATACATCGCAGAGGGGGCGCGCTCACAGGGATTAGGGAGGGGCAGGGGTGGCACACAATGCTACGCAAAAACAGCCACATCTAACAGATGAAATAATCACACCAACGAGGTGAGGGAGGGCGTGATGGCCACAGGGATTGGGCATGGGAGAGGAAGAAAGCAGGGAGACAAGGAAGGACCTGGTCCAAGATACTGTGTGCCTTCTGCCCCCACTGCTGCCACCTCCCCACCTCTGCACACCACAGGAGCCTTGGCCTTCCATCTGTCCCTTCCTCCCTCCCTCTGCCCAGCTGCGGAGGCCCTGCAACTGAGCAGCGCCCCTCAATGCTCTGGATTGCAGGCCGGGAGGGAGACCTCCAAGGTCCAGATGCACGCTCAGGCCCTGGCTGGCTTGATTGCAGGTTTACAGCGGCTTGTCACTTTCCTTTTTCAGGTGACTGGGGAAAAGAAAGGGTATAGAACAGATGAGAGACTGAATTCAAACCTGACCTGACCCCTCTCACAGAGGATAGTGGAGGGGATCTCCCCCGGGAGTCTAGCCCAGTTGTACCATGCCCACACCCCATCCCAGGCTTACATCCCTTCACTCCGGGACTCGGAGTGCCTGGCAGTACCTGTAGTAGTCCTCCTGGGCGGGTAGCGGCACACTGTGCAGCGGGTGATGGGCGTGCAACCACTGCTGCTGCTCTAGCGCCAAGCGCTGCAGCTCAGCGGACTGCGCGTGCATGGCCTGCAGCTGGTGAGCTGCTGACATCGGGGCAGAGAGGGAAGCTGGCAGGTCCCGGTAAGGAGCAGCTGTGGGCAAGAAGGGCAGGGAGCACATAACTGATGGGGGACTGATGGCCTACTCTGAGCCAGGAGATAGCCAACCACTTTACATACAGAGGAAACTAAGACCAAAAATGTTGGGTAATAGCTAGTCCTGCAAAATGCCAGCAGTGGAGTTAGGATTCACACTTCTTAGCCTGGCACTAAAACCTATGCCTCCCTTGGGCAGGGCCTACCCCCATTCCCACCTCCTCTGGGTGCCTCCTCACCCCTTCCCAAGTCCAACTAGGCCAATCCCACCACACAAATTCCTCCTTTCTGCCCTTCACTCATTAGACCTTCCCCATCCCTAACCTCTATCCTTACCAAAGAGCTGGTGACGAAGAACTTCGTTCTCGTGCAGAGGGTGAGGAAGAAGGGGGTTGGGGAGGGTCCCAGCTGGGTAGGGTATCCGGGTAAGGTGAGACCCTGAGGCCAGGGGGTCAATGAGAGGGTGCACCGAGGCAGAGGCTGGAGGGTAGAGAAGAGGAAGGTGTCACCAGAAGGCCGGTTTGGGGGAAACCATGCATGTAGGGGAAGGGAATCCAAGCCTAGGAAGAGAGATGGAAAATCAAACACAGAGAGATCCAGACTGGAACGAGGAGGCACAATAAACAGCGTAAGACATGACTAGAGCAGGGACATACTGATGGCAGAGGGCAGATTACAGCTGTCAGAGGGATCTGAGGAAAAGAAAAGAGAGAAGTGGACTGCTTAGAGGAAATGGAAGAGGACAGAAAGTTTAGAAAATGAGACAGGAAGAGAACAGAGGTTAAGAGAGAGGGAAAGCTCAAGAGACGTCGGAATAAACATGAGCATAAGGATAGACTGGGCAATACAAAATATAGTGAAAGGATAGTACGCTAAGGTCATTATTACCTAGGATGCCCACAACCACAGCTACAGGGCTCTTTCTGAAAAGGCACAGAAATGGGGAGGAACAGAAAAGACCTCCAGCTGGGAGAAGTTGGCAAGAAGCCACAACAGAGTTGAATCCAGAGGAACAAGAAGGCAGGTATGTGAGGGGCTGTAATGGTAGAAAGGTGGTGCTCTTTCCAAGATTCCCAGCTTGAACCTCTATCATGGGTGGGATTCTAGACTCTGAAGAGGGTGGGGGTATGAGGAATAGTCTTTGTGGCAAGGGTAGGGTATGAGGTGACAAGCTGGTGCATGACAGGGAGGCAATGGTCATGGCAGCACTCAAGACAGAGGCTCACGGAGGACACGTAAGTCTTGGCTTGAGGAACAGAAGAGCTCGATCACTTGCTAGGGGGCAAGGTGGCCCCAAGGGGTCAAGGAAGGAAGTAGGAGTCTCACCTGCATGGATGGCGTCCTGCTGGTGGAGGTGCAGGTGAGAGTGGATGTGGGAGTGCTGGTGGTGATGGGGGGTCACATTAAGCATCTGCAGCCGGGCCAGTGGGTCATTGCCCAAAGCTGCCACCCTTTCTGCATGCTGTCTCTCAGCTGCCAGACGCTCCGCATAGGACATGTCAGGCCGCAGGGCTGGCCCAGCAGCCAGTGCCAGACGTTCCCTCTCAAGGGGCCCCAAGCTGGGATGAAAGGGGAAAGGGTGCAGGCCAGGAGGGCCAGGCTGCAGAGCCAGGCCCCCGTGTCGGGGGAAGGGATCCAGGCCTGGCCCAGGAACCCCATGTAGGGGTTCCAGCTCACTGGGCTTCACCTCGAAGCCAGGCTTGAGGCGGTCACGGAGGTCTCGTTCTCGGGCCTCCCGCTCCCTCTCCCGGGCTGCTGGGTCACTGCTGTACAGGGCTGGGACATTGTAACCCAGGAGCCCCGGGTCCACTGCCCCCAGGGGCACGTAGAACGGATGGTTGCGATTGCCAGGAGACATGACGTGGGGCCGGGCATATTCACTGAGAGTGCGCAGGGCTGGAGTGTCAGGACCCAAGTAGGGGGGCACTGTAGCCACAGCGCTGCCCGGCTCAAACGGAGGGCGATGGGGTACAGGGCCGAGAGATGGACACTCCACTGGAGCACGTCCCTCCTGAGCCAACTTCTGTGGGGCATAAAGAAAAGAAGAGTCAGAAGAGCAGTCCTGTAAAAAGGCGGCCGGTCCTAAGCTATTCATTTATCTCAGCAGCTGAATGCAGCCCACCAGGACCTTCCCTAACCCCTTCTCCTAAACAGCGGATCTTCTTACAGTCCACAGGTAGTCTGACCTGAGCTGTCCTTCTGCCAACCCAGGCAGGCAGTCCTCTGGCAGGAATCCTTTCGGTCTCCATTTCCTAGACTGCAGTGCTTCCTCCTCTCCAAGAGGTGGCGCGGTTGACGCCCCGCCCCTTGAGCCTCCCGTCGCGGCGCAAGGCGCAAAAGGAGCCGTAAGGCGGAGAGCGCACGTGGTGACGCACTCACCATGCTCCGTTCCAGTTCGCGCTCCTTCTCGCGCTCGCGCTCTTTCTCGCGTTCCCGCTCGCGCTCGCGCTCCTTTTCTTCGCGTGCGCGCTGCTCGGCCTCGCGCCGCACCTTCTCCACCAGATCGGCTCTCTTCTTGGCCAGCTTGGAGCCCTCCAGCGGCACAAAGTATAAGTCGCTGCGCGCGCACGAATTAAAGCCGCGATCCAGGTGTTTATTGAACCTGCCAGGGTGCGGAGCAGCACGTTTTTAGCCCCTGTGAGCGGCCCCGCGGCGACTCCTGCCCAAAATCATCATCCGCAGGCTAGGAAGAAGGGGCGAGGGTCTGCATGACCGCAAGCACCCTTCCTT
This sequence comes from Glossophaga mutica, assembly GCA_039655065.1. Classification (NCBI taxonomy): domain Eukaryota; kingdom Metazoa; phylum Chordata; class Mammalia; order Chiroptera; family Phyllostomidae; genus Glossophaga; species Glossophaga mutica. The sequence goes on along the minus strand of CM077304.1, from coordinate 22,055,166 downwards.
CCGTGCCTCCTGCCTACCTGTCACCCTCTTCGTTGTTCCCCATCCCAATCCTGCCCGCCCACGCCTCACTCACCTGGCTGACTGACTGGCGTGGCTGGGTACGTCTACCACCTTAGGGGGAGGCGAGGGGCTGCGGACCGGGGGCACTGGGCTGTCGGGGGTCTCATATTCCTCAGCCGGCTCCTGTTTGATCTGCGTGGCGTTGAGGGGCGGCCCCGAGGCAGGACCCGCAGAAGGTGGTGGCAGGGAGGACAGGCTCGAGGACCCTGCAGGCGGCAGGGGTGGCCCAGGCCCCACGGTGGGCGAGCCTGGCTTGAAAGTCCCTGGGCCCGCGGGTGGCGAAGCGCCTCGATAGCCTGGTGGGGTCCCCGTTCGGAAGGAAGGCGGTGACCCCGGCTTGTATCCCGGTGGAGTGGCTGTCTTGTAGGCCCCTGGGGACTGGGCTCTCTTTCCATACGGTGGGGGCCCAGGTGGGGAGGCTGTTTTGTAGCCTGCTGGCGAGGAAGCCACTGTGGCAATGACTGTGGAAAGTGTAGCCGAGGAGGTGGTGACCGGAGGTACCGGTGGGAAGGGGTAGGGCGCCCCTTGGGGGCCCTGGGAAGGGGAGGGGTGTGAACATGGGTAGGACACTTGAGAGGAGGAAGAAGAGTTGGAAGAGGAGGAAGAGGCCGGGGGGCCATTGGGGCCTGCTTGACTATAGGACACCTGGCTGTGAGGTGGGGGCAGGTGTGCTGGCCCTGGTGGGTAGGGCCTCAGAGAGCCCAGGGAGGGGGACATGGCATAAGGGTGTGCGTGGTGGGAATTACTGCTCTCTAGGGGGTGGGGATATGCTCCAGGTGGAGGGGGCCCAGAGCTACCATGATGCTGTTGTTGCTGCTGCTGCTGTTGCTGCTGCTGTTGCTGGTGGTGATGGTGATGTGTTGGGGCTGGTGGGTGGGCAGTGGACTGTCCTCCAGTAGGAGGGAAGGGGCCTGGGTGGGCATTGCTGTTGGCTAAGAGGCGGCCATAGGGTGGAGGTGGTGGGGGACCCTGGCTCCACACAGCCTGGGATGGGAGAGAAGGCTGAGTATACTTGGGTGGCTGATTAGAGACAGACAGGCTGGTTGGGGGAGGGAAGGAGTGGGGATAACTGGGCAGTGCCTGGGAAGCTGGGTATTGGGAGGCAGAGGCAGATGAAGAACTGGAAGAGGAGGCTGCTGCAGAACTACTACTAGAGGATGAATAAGGATACCTCATTGGGGGGGCTGGGGCAGAAGAGGAAACAGGGGGCAGAGGGTGGGGTGAGGGAGCAAGAGTGGGGCCCTTCTCTGGGCCAGGAGGAAGTCCACCCATACCCTGTCCCATGGCATGGGGAGAGGGCAGATGCCCAGGTAGTGGCTGGGCCCCCAGCCCAGGAGGAGAGGCTGATGCATTGTTAAGGGGTCTCAGAGCAGGTGGGGGAGGCAGGTTTGGTGTCACGTGGGGGAAAGTGGCTGGTGGTGGAGCAGGGGGTAGGTTTCCACCACCCACTGGAGTGTTAGGTGGCTTTGTTGGGGGAACACCACCAGCCCCAGAGCTTGATATTGAAATGGGGGTAGTAGGTGGGGGGTGCTGCTTACCCCCACTAGGGACCCCCACTGAAGAGGCAGCCCCTCCCCCCTTGGGACCCATTGGGGGTCCAGACAAAACCCCTCCACCAGCACCCCCAGGATAGAGCTGTGCATGAGGGGGAGGGGCCCCAGGAGGAGCCTGGAACATCCGAGATGTGGGGGGTTCCATGGGAGCATGATATCCAGTGGGTGTCACAGAAGAATGAGGTTCAAAACCAGGTTCTGGCTGTCGGGGGTTGCTGTCTGGTGGTGGAGGGGAGGGAGGAAAGAGTGGAGGTGGGTGGTAGGGACGGGCTGGGCCCTGGGACAGGCCAGAAGATGAGTCGGAGTCATTCTCAACACTTCCGGGGCTGTAGATGCTGGGGGACGTGCTTCGGTTATCCTGGTCTATATCCCTCGGGTCACTGCTGCCATCATCATTGAGGCTCCGCCCATCTAAGCTGTCCAGATCAGAGGGAGACTGTGGACGAGGGAGCTCCTGCTGCAGAAAAGGGAGGGCTGTTTTCCCCTTTCCTTTCTTGCTTCCCCTAGATTTGGGGTCTCCCTTGCAAAAAATCATTTCCCCCTCACAGCACACCACTGTGCCACAGTGTGATAACTACTCTTACTCAAGCCCGCTTCCCTACCATCTCTGGAGTCCACCACTCTCCCCACATTCTCAGTTGCCTTCGAACAGTTAGTCTGGTTTCCTCCTTGTAAAACCCTACTCCTTCAAGCGTCCATCTCAGGCACCTTCTCCCTATCCACAGCTGAACCCAAATCCCTGTCTTCCACCAGCTCATATCTACCCTCCTCTCAACTCCTTTACCCCTTTAACACCCCGGAAACCCTTGGTTCTTAAAAGGACCACCTCTACATTTTCCTTATGAGTTATCTGTTCCTTCCAGTAAGACTTCTCACCCTTAACCTCCTCCCCCACCCCTTCCTGAACACCAGGACCTAGGAACGGCTCGACTCTTCCACACTTCCAGTCCCCTTTGAGCCTGCCTAGCCAAAGCCCTAAAGATCTGTCTGATATATTATAGACAGGACCACTTTAATAAGTACTAGGATATGACTCTTCTCTCATATCCCAGGTGAGATTAAAAATAGGAATCTTGCTCTGGCTGGTGTGGCTCAGTGGACTGAGTGCTGGCCTGTGAACCAAAGGGTTGCCGGTTCAATTCCTGGCCAGGGCACGTGCCTGGGTTGGGGGCTGGGTATCTGCTTGGGGTGTGTGAGGCAACAATTGATGTTTCTCTCCCTCACTTCCCTCCTCTCTAAAAATGAATAAATTACACCTTAAGAAAAATAGTGAGATTAAAAAAAAAAAAAGGAATCCTGAATGAAAGAAAATGTGGGGGGAAGAAAAGTCAGAAGATGGATGGGTCAGGACGGCTGCAAGGGTCTCCCACCTCAGTTTTGGTCTTTTTTGGTGCATTGGTCTCCTCACTTTCACTCTCTGAGATCTCCTCACTCCGGCCCTGCTTGCTGACCTTTGGGGTGGAGGCTTCCTCTACTCGTGCCTTCTGTTAAAGAGAAAGAGAAAATTCTTGTCTAACACCTTCCAAGCCTCCACCACTACCCTGTGCCAGACAGGAAGTTCCCCCACAACACACACACACACAACCTCAGCCCCAGTGCCTGAGCATCCTGTGGGAGGACCTCAGGACAGAATACCTTGGCTGTCTGCCTAGACTTCTCGGCTTTGCCATCACTGCTAGATGTGCTGACCCCTCCAGGGGAGGCCCGGCCCCTCGATCTCAGTTCTTCCCGGGGCCCAGGGGCCTCTTTCTTCCGTCCACTCCTCATTGACATCTGAGGGATAAGAAAACAATAAAAAGTTTTTTTATGTTTCACCTAACTTTAGGACGTACCTTACTTCTATTCTTTCTCTCCAGATCCTTCCCCCTAGCTTCCCTGCCCCTAATCTTTCATGTCTCTCAATTAAGCTATCACTCACTGAGTCTTTATTCTGTCGTGTCTTCATTCTTCAGGCTGTGGAGACCCCATTCTCCTCTGCCTGGGCAGCTGAATACAGAAACTTCTCTGCTTCACCCCAAGCTCCCCACAGCTGTGGCCTGGGAAGCAGGAAGCAGGATCTCCAAGTTTCCAATGTAGGCGCCTGGGACTTGCAGGATCTGTTTTCAGTGAAGCCTGTTAGAAAAACCATCAAAGTCTCCAAATCAGGGAGCAGAGTCTGAAAGGGCTACCACTGTGCTTGTCAAGGGGCCGAGCGAGTGGTCCCACCCTAGGCCTTTTGGTCAAGAGGTACCAGCCCCATAACTCAGTGGGCTTGCCCCACGGGCCACCCAGCTATCTACAAGTGAAGAAGTCTCTGCTCGCAATACCATCTCTTTCATCCCTGAGGAGGGCAATAAAACTCAGATGTAGCTAGGAGCCCCCAGTCTAGAGATGACACTGTTTTACCCTTCAAGGTCCCAGGAGATATCTGTGCGCACACGCATTCCATAGGGCCTTACAGAGGAGCAAAAAGAAACAAGCTCAAGTATTAACTTATTTATCGAGTACCTTCTTTATGTCAAACCCTCACCTACACGATTTAGTATTTACAACCAACCCTCAAAAGTAGGGGTTCTTATTATTCCCATTATGTAGGTGAGAAAACCAAGGCTCGAAGATTGTGATTCTGACTGGCCGACTTCATGTGATAATATACAGTGAGGAACCAGTGATGGCACCAGAATCAAACCCACCTCTCCCTGATTTCAAAGCTCATGTTCTTTCTTCTACACTTTGCTATATTCTCCTCAGAAGCTGGTGTGATTAATCCTCAGAAGACTTAGATCAGCCCCAGAGATACAAAAAGAATCTTTTTTCACATCAGAGTAGGTGGGAGGAAGACTGCCCCATTCTACAGCGCTAAGGCACACAACCCTGCCAATCCCAATATCCCCGAAGAGCAGAGCTTCACTTCTGAGAGCATCATAAAGACCCCCTCTCTAGTACATGGGTTCCTGAAGGCCAGAGGAAAAGGCAGGACTTTTCACTTTGCCAGCCAAATCAGTCAAATCAGTGAGCACACAACACAAACTTACAATCTTGTGAACCTCTCTCTTACTGGGCTTAGATGGGCACACACACCTCACAGCTGATCTATATCTACACATATCTATATAGTCAGCTATTTTCGTTTGCAGTGGTTTGTATTTCTTGCTAAGTGTCCTATCTTTCAATGCTACTGACCATATGACCTTTAAAGAGCAAAAATGTTGTTACTGTTCTCTTCCTTTCTGTATCCCCCACTGATGTCATGTATATATGGGTGTTCCATTCTTGTTTTTGATCTTAAGCCCACTAACTTCATAGGTCTTCTTGGATGAAGTGCTGGTGGCCTCAGTGGGAACAGAATAAGCTTACCTGCCTGTTCTGAGTTAGGAGGCTTGGCTAGGCAAGTGGCATTTCCACATCCTAAACCATACTTTCCCCAAGGAATAGAAAGTAATTACTTCACTCAGCTCCACTGAACCATACTGAGGCAGGCAGTGAGGGGTGAGCCTAACCTTTCCAGTAAACTTAGTAAGAATTTACTTAACAAAATAGTAACAAAATAGCTGGAACAGGGCCCCAGGTCTTTTGAACTTACAACTGATGCTCTGCCCAGTAAACTAGCCATTTTTCCTCAACTACAACTATTACTGCATTTTTGTTGTGTAGATTGATTTGAAAATACTGTCAACTCCCAAAATCCAAAGAATAAAACCCAAGTAACAAAAGGGGAAAGCAATCCTAACAAAAGTACAACAATGAGCACTTGTGACTGGTGTGTCTTTGCTAGCCCCTCTGGAGAACAGTGCGCACCTCTCCTCCCATCACTGAACCTACTCCCAAGTCGTCAGAGCTAGGTCAGAGAAATGCGGGAATGTCCCTGAGCAATCCTAGTGCGCCCCTCCCCCTACCTCAACTTTCATAATCACCTGAAATCTGATAAAATAAGCAATGAGTAATTTTGAAAGATAAAAGCAGTCATAAAAAGGCAGGTAAGCCTGGGGCAAGGAGGGGCAGGGCAGGAGCAGTCAGGGTTGTATCTGAATCAGGGGCAGGTTTTAGCACCAGCAAGCGAAGCTACACTCCATCTTGCCCTAGTAGCCAGTCACTGTAACTAACACTTATAGAGCACCTACTATGTGTCTGGCAACACACTAAGCTTGCCCACCTTCATTGCCTTACTGCAAAAGGAAAATGATAAAAGACCAGATTGGGGAAGTGGAAAAGTGAAAACTAGGGAAAGAGTCTCTAAGTAAGAACAAAAAAAGAAATTAAGGGAGCCATATGAGAAGGATGCCAGAAGGAATACAATACAATACAATACAAGCACAAGGCTTTTCTGGGAAGGGCTTACGGAGTGAATTTCAGGATCATTGGCCCAGCCCCCACATCAGTCCAGATCTGCCAGACTAACAAACCAAAGTGACTGCTAGATAACAATGCAGCCCAGACCAGCAGATAACAATGCACTGGCCTAAGCCTTCAGGGAATCCAGGATTGTCAGATGGACCTCAGAAATCATCTCATCTATAACCCCTTCCTCTCACAATGAAGCCGAGGCTAAAAGGAACAAGTGACTTGCCCAAGGTCACAGAAATACAGCCAGGACTAGACCCAAGTCTCCTGGCTCCAGTTCCAGAGTATTTCCACTGCACCAGGCTATTCCACAGCCCTTACCCCTGGGCCACCCTCACCTGAGCTGGGCATGGAAAACCCAGACAGTCCTACAAGGTCGGGGAAATAGGTCAAAGGTTAGCTGAGGGAAGGGGTCACTGTGTCAAAAGAGGAAACGGTTGATTGGAGAGGACAGACTCAGATTAAGAAAATGGAAGAATTATCAGTGTGAAGAATCAAAAAGACTACTATATACAGCCCCGGCTGGTGTGGCTCAGTGGACTGAGTGCTGGCCTGAGAACCAAAGGGTCGCTGGTTCCATTCCCAGTCAGGGCACATGCCTGGGTTCCAGGCCAGGTCCCCAGTAGTGGGTGCGCAAGGGGCAACCACACATTGAAATTTCTGTCCCTCTCCTCTCTCCCTTCCCCTCTCTCTAAAAATAAATAAATAAAATCTTAAAAAAAAAAGACTACTATGTACAAAAAGTTCCTACTAATAAGAGATAGAATCAGAAAGAACTACCAAAAGATGGTATAATGAAGAGAGCATTTCCATGCTCCCACCATGCCTAGGGGGAGAAATTTGGAGAAACACGGGGACGGTCACGGAACGTATCTACCTGTGTCCAACAGACTGCTCATGGAAGGGGGTGGACCCCTGCTAAACCCATACTCCAGCAACACCAGACACGTGCTCCAGAACCCAGGCAACAGTCCTAAGGACGTGTCCAAGTCAACATTCTGAACCCCGACCTATTAGACAGCCACTGGATCGTTGCCATGGCAACGAAATGGCAGAACCTGAACCTCGAGAGTCCATCCCAGGGGTCCCTCAGCCAGCCACTCCCCTTCCAGTTGCTAAAGCAACTCCTACTCTCCTATAGCACCCTCAGGGAAGAGAGCTTAAGAGTACCTACCCCAGTAGAAATAAGCCCATACACAAAGGGAAATCTCTGAGCTCAAAATAGTAATGAAGACAACCCCCCTCCTGCCACGAACCACAGCTAGAGGGGCAGAGGGATGCCCTAGGGATCTGAAGGTGGAGGTGACAACTTGTCTGGCGTGCCTACAAGATGGCCCAATTCTCTCCTCCTTTCCACCCTCCCAGAAACCCTAACTCTCCCGTCAGTGTTCCTCCCTCCATTAGTTTTAAGATGACCCACACTACTGGGCCCCAGTGTGCCCCTCTCCAAGAAGTAACTCTGTCTGAAATTGGGAGGAAAAAAAAAGACCAGAGGTGACCTGCAGTAGGGGAAAGAAAACTGAATTACGAAAGCACTGCCTTCCCAATTCTACTAGGGAACACCTCAGGGTGCTCTCGAAGGTGGGCCCTCCTCGGTCCTTTCCCCAGGTTCCATTCTCCTCCCTCATCAGCTACAACCCCTCCCCACCCACCACACCCCTTCCCCACTTCCCACTTCCCTTCCACACAAACCACCCCCAACCTCGAGCTCGGAAACCCGGGTTCTGGGCCTTTGGGGCTTTTCCTGGAGACCTTATGCCCCACCTCGCTGCCATCTGTCGAATTTCTTTTCGCCTTCGCCCCAAAGCCCCTTCACGGGTATCTCCCGTTTATCCCCAATCACCCCTCCACCGCGGGGTCCTGGCTACCCTTCTTTAGTCCCATCAGCCTTGTCCTGGGACCCTCCCACCTCCCCCACCCGCCCGATCCTCCGGGTGCCCCGGCCCTCCTCCCTCCGCGGGGCGCCGGCCCCACTCCGAGCCCCAGCGCCGGGCCCGGCCGGGCCCGCAGTGGGGGGACCCGGCCGGGAAAATAACAAATGGAGGCGGCGGCGGCGGGAGGGGAAGTGGGAGGGTGGGGGTGGGGAGCCGCGGGCCCGAGCCCGGGCGTGCCCCGGGCCCGCGCGGCGGCAGGTCTTACCTGGCTGGAGCTCGGGACGGCGGGCTGGCGCCGAGCGGGACTCGGGGATCCGGCGCCTCTGGGGGGCGGCGGCGGCCGCTCCCCCGCCCCCCGCTCCTCTTCCCGCTTCAGTCGCCGCCGCGACGCCGGCGGCGGCGGCTCCGACCCGCTCGGAGGGCGGCCCCCATCCCCCTCTCCCCCGCCCCGGCCCGGATCGCTCTCGGACCCCGGGCAAATCCCGATCCCGGCTCCCGCTCAGCCCCTCCCGGGGCCCGCCGCCGCCCCGCGGCCCCCGAAACGCCCCGGCCGCGCCGCCCGCCCCGCCGCTCCGCTCGCCCCCGCGGCCCTCCGCGCGGCTCGGCTCTGCTCCGCTGCCCGCCGCCGCCGCCGCCCGCGTCCGCCTCGCGCGGCCCGCACTCGCGCCACCCGCGGCCCCCTCGGAGGCCTCCGCCCGCGGCCCCCGCCCCTTCCCGGGCGGCCGTCTCCCTCGCCCCCTCCTGCCCCTCCCCGCGGCTAGCGGCGCCCCCCACTGGGTCCCGGCCCCCAGCCCCCGGCGCCGGCCCGACCCGGGCTGCGGGCGGGCTGCGCGGCGCGTCCGGCGACTCGCACAGGAAAGCGGCCGGCGAAGGGAGGGAGCTCGGGAGAGGGGGATGGGAGAAGGGAGGAAGAGGGAGAAGGAGGGAGCGCGGAGGAACAGGGAGAGAGGGGCCAGGAGGGAGACGCGAGGGAGGGAGAGCTAGGCGAGCTGCGAGGGGGGAGGGGGACCGGAGAGGGGAGGTGCCGCGCGAGTTGGCCGAAGCCGAGGGGGCCCGGGGCGCGGGGAGGGGTTCGCGGGGGCGGAACGTGGGGAGCCCGCGGGCCTGGCACTGGAGAGGGCTAGGGAGGGAGGGAGGGGCTGTGGGTTATAGGGGTAGATGTGGGGAGGCAGAAGTTTGAGGGCAAAGGGGTCTATGGCAGAGGTGGGGCGGGAGGTTGCGGGTACGAGGCAGAGATTGGGGTAACGGGGTGAGATTGGAAAGATGGAGCTACATGGGGGCTTTCGGAGCAATGAGGTGTGTGATAAGAGACGAAAGCAGCTTGGGTGACAGCGTCTGTGGCAGACATGTCGGGCGGGGGAAGGTTGGGGAGGCAGTCATGACAGAATGGGACGGAAGTTTGGGGTCATAAGGAGGGGAAGAAATTGAAAAAAATGGAGACACATAGAGAAGGCTGAGATTTCTGGGAGAGGGTAGAATTTGAGGGTGACTGGCGTTGGGGAAAGAATAGGAAATGTGAGAATTCGGGGGTGATGAAGGTAAGCTGAGGAGAGACACGTTCAGAGACGTCAGCTTGGAGTGAGACAGGAAAGCATGAGGAACTGTAAGAAGGGATGACAGAGGTGGGCCAGATGCATTCTCTAGGGGCCCGGGGGCTCTGGGTAGGACTGGAGGGTGGAAGACACGGGTGGCTGGGCTCTGGCGGTGAGGGGTTTCCAGGAGAGCTGAGGGGGATTTTGATAGCAAGACAAAGTAGTTAGAATGGAGTGGGTGTGGAGGGGTTGGGAATGGGTAAAGAAGATTGGAAGGAAATGTGAGATAAACACGGTCTTTCTATGAAAGAGGGAAGGTCAGTGATGCAGAAGACGAGAGTGGAAGGGAAAGCAGAAGGAAATGATAGAAATGGGGAAGGGCGAGCTCCAGTGTAGGGAAGAGATTACTTTATAGGGGTGGGACACCATGCTCTGGCCTTCTGTCTGGCGGTGTCTCTGTTAAAGTCATCACTGATGGAACTTTGGGTCCCGGGAAAGGGGTGATGTGGGGATTAGGCTCAAAGCATAGCCAAATCCCTAGGTACCCTCATTCCCCAATCCCAATCATTCTAATGTGGAGACAGTCCCCACCACAGGCCTAAGGCTCTTTCTTCTCCTCCCACTGCTCTCCAGGCAGCCTCTGACACTGTCAGTCTGCTAGCCATTCCCAGTCTTCAGCCTTGAAGCCAGCACCCCCAGCAGTCCAGCACCAGTGTCTTCTGGGCTGGCTCCCTGGCCCCACACTAAACTGCAACATCTCCCAGGACAAAGGACGCCAAGACACTGGTTGGTTTTTGGCAGCTGAGAGTGGGAAGGCCAGAGAATGGGAGGGAGGCAGGCTGGGAAATAGGAAGAGCTGGAGCTGGAGTATGGATTGGGAGCCCTAATAGTTCTCCAGATTTGGGGTGGGGGTAGGGTATGTGTGAGACCAGGACAGCCAGAGACCAAGGTAGACCCTGAATGGCAGGATCCCCCCAGTCTTCTAGAAAGGAAGGAGGTTGGCTCTGTAGCAACTGGGTGGATTTTGTCTCATATTTCCTTGGGCCAGGCTCAGCCAAGTTCTAGAAATACCCAAAAGCTCTAAAAAGATTCTAAAGCTCTGGGGACCCTGAACGAGAAGGCTTCCTTCCTTAGCCTAGGAAGGAGTCACCACTCTTCAATCTCTTGAATTGGCTGGCACTTTACCACCCCATGCCCATCTTCCTTATTCTTTAGGGCCTTTAAGAGACCAGGCCAGCTCCCTACCTCCCCCCACCCCCCAGTGCTCTCCCCCATCCCGGTATCCTAGGACAGCTCCTGCTCCTAAATCCTCACCTCCCTACTTTGCTCCAAGACTCCTCCCCCGCTACCCCTCCCCCCACACACACTTCCCGGTTCAGTCTCCTGCTGGGCCCTGGCCCAGGCCCTTTCCAATTCCCTTCCAGGTTTGGTTTTTTTATTGTTGTTACTGTTTTTTGGGGTTGTTTTTTTTTTTTTGGTTTTTTGTTTGTTTGTTTTTCACTACTAAGGGATTGATTAGGATGATGGCATATCTGAGCCTAAAAGAAAAATTTAAGCACAGGTAGGAACAGAGGATGGGAGAGTCAGAAGAAAAGCCAGAGCCTGCCCCTTCCAGTTCCTCTCCTACCTGAGGGCCAGCTGACAGCTCAGCTTCAGGAAGCACCACACACGTACCACCACCGCTGCCACCCCTCACCCCAGCTCCCTCTCTGGCCCCAGCCCCCCACAACCCACTGGTCTCCAGGCAACGGCACAAAGGGAAAGTGGAGAGAAGGGCCTAGGAAGCCCTGGCAGAGCTGGCAGTAACCCTATCCACCCAGTACCTGGGTGGTGGTGGTGGAGGGGGAGCATGGCTGCCAGAGAACGTGACTTAGTGAGGACAGAGAAAAGGGCAGAGGTTGGGAAATGTGGCTCCCACCAGAATAAGCCTGGTCAGTCCAGGAGTGACTAAAGAAAGGTGAATATAATGCACCCTAGAGAAAAGATGAATATAATGCACCAAGACGTACGGAAAAAAAGTAGTGTGCCCCAAGGGAAACGGAAAAGGCGCCAGGAGAGAAGGGAAAGATGAGATGCCCACACTGAAGCACTGAAACGAAGAGGCACAGAGCAGAGGGGGCAAGAAGTTCTTTGAACTGCAAATGGAGGCGGTGTCAGCGACACAGGAAGGACCGGGCAGAGCAATGGGTCCTGCCCATGCAGAACTGGAATCTTCTTCTAGTCCTGGAGCTGGGCAGGATGGCAGAGGAAGTCCAGGACCAGAACTCCGCGTAGAAACAGAGTGGGAGGCCCACAAAGGGAACAACCTTGAAATTCCTCCCACCCCGCTTTAGCCCGGCTCCAGTATGGTGTCCTGCAGAACCTTGCCTCCCTCTAGTGGCCACAGCTTCCCACAGCCCCCAGTATCCAAAGTACCGAAGGGGGTCGTTGCCCCTGCTCGGTTTCTGGGTTCCCATCTCAATGTTGGGGCTCCATAGGAGCTGAAGAGTTGTGTGTCTCCGGACCCACTCGGGCACCCTCCTTGAAGGCTGACCCAACTGGAGGGAGTGGAGCCTGTCGAGTGGTTCAGGTCCTGAATCTGCAGTTTGCTGGAGGACTGTTTCCCCAGGCCCTCCTCTCCACCCCCAGTGCCATTCTTCCCTCCCCGGTCCCCCACCTTGCAGGGAGCAGTAGCCATGCAATGCTGTTTCATCCCAGAAGCAGACAGGGTTTTGTTTGGGAGAGCCCTGGTCGGGGAGCTGCTCTAGTTCACAGATTTATCCCTTCTTTGGTCAAGGCCCTTTGGGAACCTGAAAACACTTTGGACACCTTTCCCCCAAAATGCACATAAGCACAACATTTTTTATAATTTTAGGAATTCTTGCACCAAGTTAAGAACTCCTAATTCACCTGGGGCCAAGCTTGCTGCTGAGAAGGCAGGGGCAAGGCGGACCTCACCTGGCCAGGGCGGGGGCAGGGTAGGCAATGCCATCTCCTGCCATCTTTGTTCTATTTGTCTTCCTCCTGTGTGTGTGCCCTCCCCAGCTCTGCTGTCCAATGTCACCGACTGCCTTCCAGGTGCTCCACCTTCTCTCCCCTCACACGGACTACAGTGAGACTCCTCAGACACAACAATGCACTGTGATTCAGAATTTAATGGTGGTGCTCATTTCAGTGCCACAGAGGTGTGGAACGTGGCACGGGGAGTGAGGCATTGCTCTGGTGCAGCTGGAGGAGGAACAGGGAAGGTAGAGCTGGGAAGAGTTCTGGGGAAGAGCCCCCAGGTGCACAGCCCCACCTCTGGCCCCAGCCAGGCTTCAGTGAGGGGTTGGTACACACAAAGGAACCGCCAGCAGGGCCCTTTTCTGCTAGCCTTGGCATTCCAGCAAGACTTCCCATCCCAGGCCATCTCGGAATCTACGGCCACATGAAATACAGACACTAGTTCCCCCACCACCAGTCAGGCCAGGTTTTAGCCCTAGAGTTATGGGGAAATGATTAATTAACAGGATGAATGAAAATAAATAAACAAACAAACAAACAAACAGCACACTAAAACCTTAGGCCAGGCAGGACCAGCAGCAGCCAGCACCTCCCTTCACCTCAGCACCGCGCAGCGCCTGGCTCATCTGCAACATGGGGAACTCATGGAACCAACACAGAGCACAAGTGACGTGGCCCCTCTCCAAACGCCTCAGCCACCAGCCCTGATGCTCCCATCACAGACCCTGCTTATTCTTCCATGGACCCCCTTGTAATCCTCGTTCCTGTGGCTGGTCTTCGAGGAGAGAAAACAGGAAGGAAGGGGAAGTAAAGAGTGTGGAACCCAAGGGGGAAAGCAGGGACAGCAGGGGCGGGACAAGCCCAAGGGCAGCGCAGCAGGTCAGCTGGGGTGTCCGAGGTGAAATATCACAGAGCAGGACAGGAAGGGGCTCCAGGATGATGGGAGGGGGTCCAAGGCTCCAGGCAGGTAGAGGGATCACAGCACGCTGGGATTGCGGAAATTGTGTCCTGCGAAGCGAGCTTCATCTCCCAGCTCTTCCTCAATTCTGAGAGAGATGAGCCGGAAAGGAAATGTCAAGTAGGCGGTTGCAGGAGGCCCTGGGTCTCCAGGAGCCTCACAACACCTGCTCCTGTGTCCTGGCCTCAGCATGGGCACTCCCTGGCTTTCCCAGGTGACCTGCAGGATTCGTCCATCAGGCCACCAGTCAACCCATCTTTCAATCTTTTCTGGATATCTACTGGCCAGGGCACTGGAGATGGGACAGTGGGCAAACAGCTTTTACCCCTGAGCCCTGGCTCCCATTCCCCAGGTTCCCTCACCTCATGAGCTGGTTGTACTTGGCCAGACGCTCAGATCGGCACGGGGCGCCAGTCTTGATCTGAAACATCCAGAGAGATAAGCAGCTCAGTGGCTGCCCCTTCATTCCTTGAAAGGAAACTTACACTCCCTTGAAATTCCCCTGACACCTTCAAACACCTGGAAGGAGAGACCCACCTGAGCCTAGAACCCACCAGTTGCACAAAGACCTGTGCACTCACCTGACCTGTGCACAGCCCCACCACCAGGTCCGCGATGAACGTGTCCTCAGTCTCTCCTGAGCGATGACTCACCATGACCCCCCAGCCATTCTCCTGGGCCAGCTTGCACCTGTATGGATACATCAGCACTGACCACCGGCCCCTCTCCCTGGGCACTCTCTTCCCAGCCCCAACGTTGGTCTGTATTAAGAAATAATCTGGCCCTGCCTGGTGTGGCTCAGTGGACTGAGCACTGGCCTGTAAACCGAAAGGTCATCTGTTCGATTGTCCGTCAGGGCACTGGAGCCAGGTCCATGCTTGGGGGCGAGAGGCAACCAATCATATCTCTTACTCACTAAGTTTCTCTCCCTCTCTTTCTCCCACCCTCCCCCTCTCTCTTAAAAACAAACAAACAAATAAATAAATAAAATGGAGAACCTTGGGCCCCTCCTGTAAAAAAGAAAATAAATATCTGGAGGGAAGCTGGCTGGGAGGGGAGCAGAGAATCAGTGAGGGAGAGGGCAGGACTGAGGGCTCTGAAGGTGACTCCAGGTTTCCTGTTCTCTCCAGCATCAGTGAACAGGATTAGGTTTATAGCCCTTGCATGAGGGGTCCTGAGAAACAGGGGCTGAGCAGGAGCGAACCAGGAGGCACTCACGCTTGGATGGCTTCAGTGACTGAACCGATCTGGTTGACCTTGAGCAGCAGACAGTTGCAGGCCTTTTCTTCCACTGCCCGCTCGATACGCTTTGGGTTGGTCACTGTCAGGTCATCACCCACAATCTGTATCCCTACATTGGCTGTGAACTTCGACCAGGCAGCCCAATCATCCTGGTCGAAGGGGTCCTCAATGGAGACCACTGCAGGGAGAGTGGCGAAGGGGCTGTTGACCCTCCCTGGGGCTCTGTGCCAGGCGGGCATGATTCCTGAAATGGCCGGATCCCCCGGCTAACTGAGCCTGCCCCTCTTACTTCCCCCATCCCCAAATAAGCCTGCCCTAACTAATCCTTACCTTGATTCGTGCATAAAGCTTTCAAAAAACAAGGGTTCAGAATCTCTCTCACAACCTATCTGCATTTCCATATTTTCACAGCTAGGCAGAACTTCCTCATTACTAATCAAAATCCTTCATTCTGCAATTTACATCTGAAGCCTTTGGTAGACCTGAAGGCTAATTCAGTTCCTCATCAGCCTTCTGTTCACACATCACTTCCAGATCCATTCAGCAACCCCAATTATATCCATCAAAAATACTGAAATGTGCTTGTTCCCTGCCAGGTCCACTCATGCTCTCAACATCCCTGGTTTCTTCCAAAGCCTTCTCCATGATCCCAGTAGCTTCAGAGCACATGACTTTAATCAGAATCCAAAGCAGATGGAGCAGGTCCATCACAGGTACCTGCACACTTACACTACATGCAAAGCCTTGGCTCCGCAGGAGGCTTCCTCATCCCATTCCTCTACCGGGCACCTGAGTCCGCACCCAATAAGGTCCAGAGTTGCCTCAACACATCCCTGCTGGCCCCCTGCCCTCCCCCTGCCTCTCCCATACCCCTCCTTGCTCTCACCAGGATAGTCCCTGACAAAGTCCTGGTAGAGGGACCCCAGCTGGTCCCCAGTGATGTAGCGGGAAGGGTCAGCAGGAGACTTGAAATCCAAGTCATATTTGCCGTCACGATAAAACTCTGAGGCAGCGACATCCATGCCGATGACGATCTTTTCTGTGTAGCCTGCCTTATCAATGGCTTCCTTCACCAGTTCCAAGGCTAGAGGTGAAACACAGTGAGATTATTAGCAGGAAGGGCAGACAAGGAGGAATGGGGGAAAGGAAGAGATTAAGGGCAGCGGTAGAGGGCTTGCTGTGGAGACGTGGCTAAGGTTCTAGCTGGGGTTATCCTCAGGTCTGGAAGGAGTAGGCCATCTTCCAGGAAGGCAAAGGAATGGACTTATATTAATAAAAGTGCTTTTTAAATAGCTCTCATTTATTGAGGGCTAACTATGTCACCTAAATACTTTACATATATAATCTCACACAATGAGCCCTGGTTGGTGTGGCTCAGTGGATTGAGTACCAGCTTGCGAACTTAAGGGTCGCTGGTTCAATTCCCAGCCAGGGCACATGCCTGTGTTGCAGGCCAGGTCCCCAGTAGGGGGCATGTAAGAGCCAACTGATCAATGTTTCCCTCCCTTCCTCTCTCTAAAAATAAACAAACAAAATCTTTAATCTCCACAATGATGCTATGAAGTAGATATTGTTGTTAGTATTCCCATCTTACAGATAAGAAAGACAAAGCATGGGGAAAATAAGTGAGAAAGATCACCAGCCAGTAAGTCTTCAAGTCCAGATTCAAACGCAGGCAGTTTGGCCTCAGAACCTTAACTCTTAGCCACTGCGGTATTGTTCCCATTCACTATGCAGTTTCTCCCAGGGCAGAGAAAAGTTAAGGATCCTTGAGGCCTCAAAAGTTGGGGTGACATGGGATAGATTTGAAATAGATTACCTGAAGTTTGGTGTGTCTCATCAAACTGAGAACCCTTTGGAATTAAAGGCTGGGGTGGATCCCACAGGTGACCCAGGTCACCTTCCATCTCTCCCAGGAGCTCTGGAGAGAACTTACAGTTGCTAAGGAACCTGGCTGGGCAGGTGAGGACTGTTCTCCTAGGCCTGCATGTGAATTTGCCAGGCCCTCTGGAAGCCACTCCAAGAAGCGGCACCTCTGAGAGCTAGCAGAAGTCAAGGACCACCCACCCATACTCCTCAGGATGTGGTGAAGTGAGCGGCCCCACCCCCCACCCCGCCGCCACTCCACCAATGGCCCAGAGCTGGGAGCAGGGCTCCTGGTCTCACCTTCACTGTTCTCCAGGATATTGGGGGCAAAGCCACCCTCGTCTCCCACATTGGTGGCATCCTTGCCGTACTTGTCCTTGATGACCCCCTTGAGCGTGTGGTAGACCTCCGCCCCGAGTCGCATGGCATCGCGAAAGCTCTCCGCGCCCACTGGGAGGATCATGAACTCCTGCATGGCCAGCTTATTGCCGGCATGAGAGCCACCATTGATCACATTGAAGGCCTGGGAGCCACAGGACAGAAAAGCCACTGAGCGTTTTCCTTTCTGCCCCTGGGAGTGTTCGCCCAAGATCCCAAACTTCCCCCAGCTCCCCAGACTCTGAGCCTCATGTCCCCATCCTTTCTCTTTAGTAGCCCCAATTCCATGGCCTTCCATTAGTTTTCACAAGGTTCCATGCGCCCCCTGCCCCCACCCTGGGAGAGGCACAGACATGGCACGGTGCTCACCGGCACAGGCAGGATGAGGTCTGAGTTCCCAGCCAGCTGAGCAATGTGGCGATATAGGGGCAATTCCCGCTCAGCTGCCCCTGCCTTACACACGGCCAGGGACACACCCAGGATGGCATTGGCGCCAAACTTGGCTGGGAGATTATAGAGAAAAGCACTGAGCAAAAATGTCCCCTTCCCCATCTAGCCCTTGCCTCCACCCCTCCTCCCTCCTCTCCTGAAACATCTCATCCATTCTCCCCTGAAACAGCAGGTCAGTTGGGGGGAGGTGACAGAAAAGGGCAGAGAGCTGCACATATTTCTAAACATCCCAAGACCAGGTTGTCTCACGCCAACTACCTTTTTTTCATGCTGCAAAGTTCTTCCTCTGTCTAATTCTGCTCTGATTGTGGGGGCGGATGGAAGAAGTCCTTCCTCAGGAAGCCCCCGAAGCACTGGCCCCCTCGGTTCTATAGCTGCTCCATACATCCCCATCCTCAGCCTCCCCACTTTTTCCCTGGCCCCCGCTTACATTTGTTCTCAGTCCCATCCAACTGCAACATCAGATTGTCCAGTTTCTCCTGCTCCACCACTGAGAGACCCTGCGGGCACAGCCACCATCATGCAGGGCCCTCAGACACAGGGCCCTCAAATACAGGGCCCCCTTTCACACAGGCTCACATCCCGCTCAGGGCCCAACCAGGGTCCTGTGACAGTGGCCTGTCAGGATCTGGGGACCTGAGCCCCCACTGGAGCAGAGAAC
This sequence comes from Glossophaga mutica, assembly GCA_039655065.1. Taxonomy (NCBI): domain Eukaryota; kingdom Metazoa; phylum Chordata; class Mammalia; order Chiroptera; family Phyllostomidae; genus Glossophaga; species Glossophaga mutica. Next base: position 22,037,290 of record CM077304.1, on the reverse strand, counting down.
AGCGAGGGGTCATCTTTCCACCCTTCCCTTGGTAACCATGATTCCCAAGGGGTGGGCCTTCCCCCCGCCTCCCTCCTCCCCTGACCCAGGATGCCTTCCAGGACCCTGGTCCTGCCTCCCCCACCAAAGAGTGAGCCTCACTGAGCTGATGAGGGCAGGCGCAATGATGGTGTTGATGTGGTCCACTGCCTTCAGGACACCTGGGGAGAGGCAAAGAGGCCAGGCTGGGTCAGGCCAGGAGGGGCCAGAAGAGAAAAGGCAGGGAAGGAATGCAAGCAGAGGCTTGGGGACTTGAGAGAGGTAGGAGTATAAAGATGAGGGGTGAGAGAGCTTGGAAAAGAGAGAGGGCCTCACCTTTGCCTAAGTAACGCTGTTTGTCCCCATCCCTTAGCTCCAGGGCCTCATAGATCCCAGTGGAGGCCCCACTGGGCACCGCAGCCCTGAAAAGACCTGGGAGAGGAACATGGAGTGAGGAGGAAGAGAGAAATACAGTACAGGAACAGGGGTCCCATTAGCACTCCAGGTCTAAACTCCTGCCTGTCACCTCCAGCCCTCTCCCCACACAGCTCCTAATACACAGACACACACAGAGACACACACACTGCTCCCTGATACACACACACACACACACACTGTTTCCTAACAAACACACAGCTCCCTAATACACACATGCACAGTGCTCCCTGACACACACACAGGCACGCATGCAGCTCCCTAATACACAACTATACTCATACATACACTGCTCCCTGATGCACACAAGCACACACAAAGGCGGATGCACAAGCAAAGGCCTCCTCCTCCTCCGCCGCCCCACTGAGGCACCGAAGTCATGTGTTCACACGCACACGCAGGTGCATTCACAAACACGCAGCGGCAGGGCAGGCATCACACACTGAAAGAGAACACGGAGGCCTGTGTATCCTAGCTCCCTTGGACAACGGAACCCAACTCCCACAATCCAGGCTGTGAGCCTAGCCCAGCACCCCACCCCTGCTGGGAATCAAGGAAACTTCCCATCCAGGCCTGGGCAAACCCAGCACTGGTGGGGTGCGGTTGCGGTGAGGGTTTGGGGGGCTGTGTTCTGGTCCAGGCCCTGCTCAGTACCTTTGGCCGTGTGGAGATCCACCTCCACGGTGGGGTTCCCACGGGAGTCCAAGATCTCCCGGGCCCAGATCTTCTCTATTGACATGATGGCTGGGATCTCCTTGGGTGGAAGGGAAGTGAGGAGAAAGGTAAGAGGCTTAGAGGGGAGGAGCCTGAGATCAGTAGGAGGGGCCCTAGGCCGAGAAGGATGGGAAAGAGGTTACTGCAGTGGGTGGGGGTTGGGGAGGAGTAGGCTGCTGCGGTCGGCAGTGGAGGCTGTAGAAGGGATCCCCCGCCACCCCTGCCTCGGGGAAAGGAGAAGGTCACTGCAGTGAGGAAGGGGAGGTCACTGCAGTGGGAGGCGGGGTGACACCCAACGTCGAGGTGGGAGGACACCGCAGTGAGGAGTAGAGGGGCCCGGCAGGGGTTCCCTCATCCCCTCAGCCGCTTCGGCAGCCAGCTGGTGGGGTTCCCCCAGATCTCCTCCGAGCAGAATGGCTGCCAGGTTTGCCTTTCTCATTGAAGCCAAGACGAGGATGGGTAGTCTAAACAGCCCAAGCCTTTCCTGCAGAGTCCCCCACCCCCAGTCCCACCCAACTCAACACGCAGTCCCCACGCCTAGGCCCCAGGCCCTGTCCGCACAGATGTGCAGCAGAGAAGTCAGGCGAGGGTCCTGGGAGAGGCTCGCGGTCCCGGGTGTCGCCGGGGGAAGGGAGAGGGAGGCGGCAGGGTTGGGCCGGTCCTCCAGCTGCCGCTGGACAAATTCTCCGCTCGCCACCCCGAGCGGGGCGACGTGGGGCGGAGTGGGAGAGAGGCAGAAGTCCGGGGATGCTGTGGAAGGCTGAGAGCAGCCATCTCTCTGGATGCAAATCCAAGAGGACGCGCCCGGATAAAAACGCACGGCCAGGGGAGACCCCGAACTTCATGTAGACGGAACCGGAGGTGGAGCGGAGCATGGGAGAGGGGAAGGCCAGGGTGCAGGTCTGGCGCCCAAACGAGGAGGGGGTGACAGCCAGAAACCCAGAGGAGCGGTCCGGGCAGGCGGGGAAGGAGGGCGCGGGGGAGGCTCGGGTGACAGCAGGTGCGCAGCGCGGCGGGGAGAGATGCGCGCGGGCCCAGGCTGCGGGGCGGGGGCGGGGCGGCTAGGGGATGCGCCGGAGGGGTACAGGGGCCCGGCCGGGGCTTCACCTCGGGGCTGCAGACTCAGGCGGCGGCAGCAGCAGCAGTGGCAGTGGCGGCAGCGCAGAGAGAGCGGGAGTGGCGGCGGCGACTGCGGCTCCCGAGCGGGCGGCGGACGGGGGAGGCGCCGATAGGGCCGGGCGGGCGCATGTGACCCGGAGCCCCCGATGAGTCAGGAGCTCGGGTGGAGGCGCGTGTAGGAGCGCGGGTGGGGGGCCGATTGGGGCGTGGTGGGGGAGGGCTGGGGGCCACCAAGAGCCCGCCTCTCCCCGGCGCCCACGCGAGCTCCTGCCCACGTCTGGACCCCCCAGGTAGTAGTAGGCACAGGCTCACCGAGGAATCCGCGTCCTGAGGCCCCTACAGCTAGGGAAACCCGTGACAGACTCCCCATCTCACAAACCCGGTCAGACACGAGGGTATCAAAATGTCTCTTTATTGGAAAATAGAGCTGTTCTTGACACCCCGGCCCCTCTGCGGCCAACTCTACCCGCATCCCCTGGGCGGGTCCAGGCTTGGCTCCCACCAGACCTGCCTGAAGGATGATGCCAGCTGCCAGGCTCTCGGCAGAGCTCAAGCCCTCTGACCCCGCTGCCCAGGTGCCCATAGAGTCTGGGCTGCGGACGGTGACGAATCCCCAGGTCTGGGGCAAGAGAAGGCATGCTCTGTCTCCGCATGAGGGTGTGCGTGTGGTGACCCCTGCTAACGGAGTCTTCTCAGGTCTTGGGGCCAGTATCTCTGATCCCCTGGAGGAAGAGGACAGAAATAAACCCTCTGGGCCCAACTGCATTCTCAGTTGCTGCCTCCTCAGTTGCATGCTGCCTCTGCCCCGGTCTCAAGTGCCCAGCCACTACGCTTTTCCTGGGTGAATCTCCTCAGGCTCTTTCTGCCTCACCCTGCCCTCCTTTCTTCCCCCAGCCGCGTCCTGTTATTTTTAGCTTCAGGCTTTTAGTGCAGGACCCTTCTCTTCAGCCTTCTCTGCTAGGCTCAACTGCATTCCTCAGACGCCAACGACCACCTCCCTCCCACCACCACTGTCTCACCCTAGACCTGGCCCTTCCGGCCGGTTTTCACTCTAGGTCAGGGGTGGCTGTGCACCCCACACCAGCACCTCTGTCTGCCTCCTCAGTTCTTTTCACTCATTCTTCTGGCTTCCTGATGTATCTCCCAAGCCTTTTCTCAGCTCCAGGATCCTAGGTCCGGCTGGCTCTTTCTCCTCACTCTGAGACACCCCTTGACTCCTAACCCTGATCTCTCCAAGGGTTCTCCTTGCCTTTCCCTTCTTCACCCACCTCCTCCTAGAGCAACTCCTTTCTCCCTCTATGTGCCAGGCCCCTGGCCTCCTCTTCCTGCTTCCCTGCCTCCGTGCCAGCTTCCTTACTATCCTTGAAGGCCCGAAGAACTGCTTCTACATCGGTGGCTAGTCTGCTTCCTCATAGTGCTCAGGCTCAGCCTCCTGCTCCTGCTCCTGCTCCTGCTCCTCCTTCATCCTCTGACGGATCTCATTGGCCTCAGCCCGATCCTCCTCCTCGAAGAACTCCTTGTCCAGACGTTCCAGCTGGGACATCTGCACCAGGGCCTCCTGGCGGTAGTCGCTCTCATCTGTACATGGGTTGTCCAGCAGCACCAAGGCTCGAAGCTTGGGCAGGTCCCGAAGCTTGGCAAGCTCCCGCAGGTTGCTTACTAGATTGCCCCTGCCAGTATGGTCGGGAGGGGTTCACTGGGTTTTGGAAGCCAGCTGCCAGGAATGGGGTCTCTAGGGGTCTTCCAAAGGCTCTACTTTCCCTACAAACACTCTCTGTATGGATCGGCCTGCCTAGCATTGACAGACTTGCTGCAGAGATGCTGTCCAGCCCCAATCCTGTCCTGTTTCTGCCCTTCAAGGAATCCCTAAGTACCATATTCTATTCTATAATGTGTCATATTTATCTCTTGAAGCAGCAAAGCTAGGTCACAGCCCTGTCTTGCAGATTGGGAGCAGGGGGGAAATCTCCTTTGCAGGGACAGACTTCTGTGTCAATGACAACCAATCAGAGGTTGGAAGATAGGACTTGGGCCAGTGGAGAAGGAACTGAGACTGCAGCTGAAGGTGGTGGATGCTATGTTGGTGCTCCCCACCGAAAGGAACCTAGAGCTAGGGATGGGCTGGGACCTCCCAGCCTGAAGAACAAATTTCATCTCTTAATATGCCTCATTATACAGTATTTTGTGCTTATTTTTGTGTTCTTTCTTCAAGCCTTTATAAAATCAGGTTTCAATGTTTCGCCTTATCTCAGTGGAGGTGCCGAACCTCACGCCGTGTTTCTCACTGGGAGCACTGCCAGCACAGTGTGCTGGACTGCCCTGAGCATCGCCGGAGGGTGAGCAGCTTTGGCCCCAGAGGCACCTCCTCGTCACTGAGACAATGCATCTCCCTGGCACTTACTTCCAAACCTCCCCGGTGAACAGTCGCTGAAAAGGGTCCACTATCCCTGTCTAGACTATTAACAGGAAAACAGAAGTCCCTACAGCCAACCAGACCAATGTGGCAGAGCTAATTAGCAAGAGAGTGCTCCATGAATTAAGGTTGGAGTTGGGGTTCAAGGTGATACCACCTCGCCCTACTTGGAGATTCTGTTTCCATTGCCAGCCTTGACTGAGGAGGCCCTGTTACTAAGGAGGCAGTTTCCTCACATCTTTGCCTAATGAACACACATAAAATCCTCCCTCAGACAAGAGGGGCTGAAAGAAAATGCTCCTGACCCCTAGTGCCTTTCTATCTATAGATTTCCTTTCAAAGATTTTTCTCTGCTTACATCTGAGCACATCTAGTGTGTGTGGTTTTGTTGTTTTGTTTTTTGGGGTTTTTTAAATCAGTAAGGGGCCTTACAGGTGGGACTCAGGATAAGAGAGGCAGAAAATGGGAAGGGGACTTGGGGTCCAGAACATGGAGAAGCAGAATAGACACTTATGTGGGTTAGCACCAAAAAAAAATAAAAAATAAAAAATAATAGAAACGGAGCCAGTCTGAGTCCCTTCAGCACAGGGACCATCTGGGTTCCATTAGGTATTCCTGAAATGCAGCGCAAGGCCTGATACATAGCATGTCCTCCATAACTGTGGAGTGAATGCATAAGGATTCGGGGGTCTCAGACTCTAAAGATCTTAGTGTTGCAATTAGGGCTGAATGCAGAAGAAAGTAAGGAGAGGAGGGATGAGGATCAGGATGGAGGATGAGGTGAGAATCTTGGAATGGGCTAGGACTGGGGGACTGGGTCGAGGGAAGAACACAGGGTAAAAAGCTGCTCCTGGTCAGGTGTAGGAGCAAGGTGGGGCCTGGAGGGGGTGCATACCTCAGGTTAAGGTATTGCAGTGATTTCATTTCCTTGGAGAAGCCGCTCAAAGTTTCAATCTGGTTGTCTCGAAGGTGCAAGCTAGTGAGATTACTTAGGTACTCCAAGCCTTCCACCTTCTTCAACATGTTCTGCGCCTAGACTCCAGGATACAGTAGATATATTGGGAGAAGGGAGAAGGATAAGGAAGGAAGAGAAGTCAGAAAGAGATGTAGCCCTGCTGGTGAGGCTCAATGGCTTGAGCGCTGGACTCCAAAGCAAAGGGTCACCAGTTCAAGTCCCAGTCACGGCACATGCCTGGGTTGCGGTCCAGGTCCCTAGTAGGAGTTGCAGGAGAGGCAACCACACATTGATGGTTCTCTCTCTCTTCCTCTCTCTCTCTCCCCCTCTCTCTAAAAATAAATAAATAAGATCTTAAAAAAAAGAGAAAGAGATGCAGCAAAAGAGGATCTGTAAGAGGTAGATAGAGAGGAGTATAGGAGGGGAGTGGAAGGCAATAGAGATTGGTGATGCAAATAAAGAAATCCAAGAAAAGCCTGGCTGTTGTGGCTCAGTGGATTCAGTGCATGCTTGCGAACCAAAGGTTCAGTGATTCAATTCCCAGTCAGGGCACATGCCTAGGTTTCTGGCCAGGTTCCTGGCAGCGGGCACGCCAGAGGCAACCACACATTGATGTTTCTCTCCCTCTCTTTCTCCCTACCGTCTTCTCTCTCTAAAAATAAATAAATAAATTTTTAAAAAAGAAAAAAGAAATCCAAGAGAAGCTGCTAGTCCAGAGAAAGGTCAACAGTAACCCCCTACGGACTGCTCATCTCACCAAAGCCACCTCTGATTAAGGAGGCCATGCTTCAACCCACCCCCAGGTCTAAGAGCCCCACTGCTCTACTGAGGAGAAATGACTTCAACACCATGCTGGAATGAGGAAGCTCAAGAGTCTAAATGACTAAACATTTAAGTGGCCTCCTTAACCTGATGCCTGTACCCCAGTTATGGCACATTATGCAAAGCAGACTATTTCTGTATTACCCTGCAGTGTGTATTATCAGCCCTGCTATCTGGTCAGCACCTTGTCTGCTTTAACTTTGCATCACCACAGCATCTGGCATCAAGTAAGGGCTCAATAAATGGTACCAATTATCATTATGATGATAAAGATAGTAGCTGAGCCTACTAGAAGCCAGGCATCCTGGCCCCCAGGATAGTGCCCTCTTCCCTGCACCAACCACCCTCTGACCCAGCAAGCTACCAGGAAGAGGTTCTTCAGCTTGGGAAGGTTGAGCCCCATTGTGCTTTCCAGTTGGTTCCCTCGAAGCTCCAGTGTGTGCAGGCTGATCAGTTTTTGGGGGTCCAGACCTGTCACCATCCGGATGTGGTTCCCTGAGGAGCAGGAGGGTGTCAAGAGCTCAAAGGGCCACTCCGAAATGTTCAGCAGCAGAGCCTAAGTTTTGGGAGACTGTGCATCCTTCTCTCCCTCTAATGCCAGGTGGATATGAGGAGAGACAGGTCCAGGTTTAACACCTTCCTCAAGTCTTTGCTCAATTGTCAGCTTTTCAATGATGCTTGTCCTAACCAACCCATTTGAAATTGCCACCTGTGCCCACCCACTCATTTCTTTTACTCTCATCTATTTTCTCCATGGCACATAATCTCCTTTTGACTCAGTGTATAAATTTACTTACTGTGTTTATTGTGTTCATTGTCTGTCTCCCACATCTAGATTGTACGCTGCATGACAATAGGGACTACTTATTTGTTCACTGTTTTCTCTCCAGTACATAGAACTGCCATAATGAATCATAATGTGTTTGAATGAATAAATGAATGAATGCAAATTGCTGTGTGGCACAGCCCAGGACCACATTGCCCACCTCTGTTGGGCTAGGAAGGAATCTGTGTAGCCCATCCTAAGGACCTACCTTTGAGATTCAGGATGCTCAGAAGAGGATGAGAGATGCCCTCGGTGTCAGTGATCTGATTATAGGCAAAACTGGCAATCTGCAGATAGGGCAGTTCATTCAGCTGGGCACTCCGAAGCCGGTTGCCATCAGCCTTGAGCCAGAGTAGGTGGGTGAGGTGATTGAGTGGAGATAAGTCTGTCAGGTGGTTCTCAGAAATATCTACATAACGCAGATGGATGTAGTAACGCAGCAAGGAGATGTCTGTCAGCTCTCTAGGAGATGGCAGAGGCCATGGTTACGGTAAGAATCCAGCAAGGGCTGGCAGAGGTGCTAAAGCAGAGGGCAACATGGAGATGGCTTATAATGGGGAAAGGAATGAGTGACGGATGGGAGAGGTGAGGGGAGAAGAGAAGGTAGGTGGGTTCTTAATAGCAGGCAAGGATCTTGTGTCTGTGAAAGGCTGAGACCTTACACTCTGCAGGACAAGCGAGGGAGTCCAGTAAGAGTCCCACATCCCCTCCCACAGACTCCAACCCCCAGGCCAGCCCTCACACAGGGAGACTCAGAGCTCCTAAAAAGTTAATTCTATCCTTCCCTCCCACTGGGCCAGGATGAGAGTGATCTGAACTCTCAGCCAAAACACCCAGGAATGAGGATGAGAAGGAAGATTGGGCCCTACAACCTCAGTCCTCTTCTGCACCACTCCCCCAAACGCACCTGTCTTTAACCTCCAGCTTGACATAAGCATGGGCCAGTCCATTTCCTGTCTTACAGAGCAAAGAAAGCCCTTCCTTCATCATGTCCTCCGTGAGGGGGTTGAGAATCCACTGCCGGAGGAGGTAGAGTCAAACATCCCTTTCCAGCCCAACCCTATCCTTAGCCCCAGGACCCTCTCGTTCCCATGCTCTCACTTCCTCAGAGCCGGCTTCCTCCTCTTTCTTGTCATCCTCCCACTCCTCTATCTCCTTCTCATCTTCTTCCCTTTCCAGATCATCCTGGTCTGGCTCGAAATCTTCCAGATCCTCTTCATCTGACATCTTTCTTCCCTGTAGAAGGCTCTGGAGTCTGATCAAGCCAGGTCCTGGTCCAGAGAAAGAAGGTCTCCTCAACGTCTGCCCACCCTCGGCTCCTTCACCTCCATTGATGGGGACGGGAGTATTACCTATCACCTCTCATCTCTTTCCCAACTATGCTTCTTTCCTCATCCCTATGAACATCTCATTTTGATTCCCAGCCTCCATATTTCCCACCAAGGACCCGTCTCTTTTCAGGATGGCTTTCCAGGCCCCTGAGACCCAACTCTCTCCTTCAGCAGCTCAGTCTCCCTGCTTCCGGGACTCGCCCTCCCCAATTCTTCCCACCTCTCTTACCGACCCCTCCCCTTGCCTTTCATTCCTAACCCCTGCCCCCTCATTTCTTCTAACTCTCCCATCCTGCTTAGCCCCATTTGCCTGTCCCCTCGGGGATGGGGACACCAGCCCGACGCAGTCTCCAGTCCTCCCACCCAATCCTCCTTCGCAGAAGGGCGCAGACTCTGGTTCTGTTCAATTACAAGCAATTCTGGAGAGGGTCTTGGCCCTGAGAGTACAGGGCTGTTTTGGAAAACGCGGAAGAGGGAAGGAGGTGGCGTGTGCTGTGGTTATGGCAACGGAGGGGCGGGGCACTGGACGCCCGCAGTTGTCGACCGTTGAGAGCAGAGCTGCGGCTAACTGAACTGCATCAGAAGTCGACAAGTTGCAAATACAGTCTCTCAAACCCAGGAACCCGGGTGAGGGATTGGCCAAGGGCCTAAAACAGGGGGCGGGGCTTAGAACTGTGCGTGGCGGGGGGTGGGGTAGGAGTGGGGGCGGGGCTGTCCGTTAAGTTACCTGAGTGAGACCTTAAAGGGACCGGACTTTCCCAACGCGAAGCGTTGTGAATTCAAAGGAAACTCATCCCCTGAAGCCAAAGGCGAGGGAAGAGGAGCAAAAATACCAAGGTAAGTGGACTGATTCCCGGCTTCCCTCCTACCTAATCTCCCCCACCCCGCTCCGCCCCGCACGCACACACCAGGTCCCGTCCTTTCGTTATTTTCAAATAGACCTTCGGAGTGGAAGAAGCCCAAGCCCAAAAAGACCTGAGTTGGAGTCCTGGCAAATCTGTAGTTTACTAGCAATTTACCTAAGACTCCACTTTCTCATTGGTAAAATAGGCTTAACTACACCAACTGCCAGGGATAGAGTATGAGTCTAATCTATGCTAGAGAACTTTACAGATTACTAAACCAGCTTGGGAGCATTTCACTCTTCTTCATATCCTGGACTGGTTTGATGCAAAACTTTTGGGGAGAAAAATCCTACATGTGCCCACTAAAATACTCTTCACACAGCAGATAAGCACTGATATAGCCAAACCCAGGCGCTCCGGCCTGTGACTTGTTGAAGGAGACAAAAACGGAGAGGTTGAGATGCAACAAATATTTTGGGCTAGACATGGTGTGAGATGCCTTTACAAGTGATATTTAATTTCCACACCAGTCCTGTGAGATAGATAGTAGTTGAAAGAAGAGGAAACTAAGACCCAGGGTGGTTAATATTTATGACACAATTCCTGCCTAGGGAAAGGAGGAGTTTACCAATCTTGTGGAATCTAATGTAAATAAAACAATTAGACAACAAGGTAAGATATCATGTGATTAATTGTGCAATCGTGTGTTACAAAGTGGTCCAATGGAAGATGTGGTGGGCTGGAAATCAGGAAATATTACCTCCTGCCCTGACTAGCTTGGGTAATATAGTTAACAGACAAATACGTTTTAACACACTTTCATTAAACACTCTGTGCCAGGAGGTACCTGCTGGGCTCTCAAGGACCATATAACATAGCTCCTGTTCTCAGGGACCTTACAGTCCGGTGACAGGGTTAAGTAAACAAGTAATTCAATATAATGAGTGGTCATTATAATGCCACCCAACGCTTACGGAGCTTTTACTTAGTGTTGGGGGTAATTTTATAGTACATGGGAATATTTAGTATCACATTCAGCTCATTGAGTCCAGAGGAAGCACCTGGTAAGGCCTGGACGAGAAAGAGCTCAATGGCTGTGCAAGGAAAGCTGGTAGTTCTGCTGGCTGGAACCATAGGTGTACGTAGTGGGGTGAGGCAAGTTCAGCAAACAGAGCTGGGTCACACTAAGGAATGTGGACTTTATCCTGAAAGCTGTGAGGAGTCATTGGAGTTGTTATTTTGTGTTCCATTGAAGGACTGAATCTGCAATGTGTAATAAGAGTAGATACTCCATCCTCCATGATAACGCCCTTCCCCCAGTAGCTAGTCTAAATAGTATCTCCTTTGATTATAAAAGTAATAATTAAAATAAAATAAAATAGTAGAGAAGTGTATAAGAGGAACATAAAAGTCCATGATCACCCTCAGCACCACTCTCATTTTTAATAAAGTTAATTTATTAATGAAGATGTTTAAAAAACACAAATGGTATCAATCATACATACTGTTCATCAACTGGATTATTGTCATTTAAGAATATGCTTTGTGCCCTGACTGGTATGGCTCAGTAGACTGAGCGCTGGCCTGCAGACTGAAAGGTCGCCAGTTTGATTCTCAGTCCAGACACATGCCAGTTGGGAACCTATGAGAGGCAACTAATGTTTCTCTCCCTCTCTTCCCCTCTAAAAAATAAACAAAATCTTTATTAAAAATCTATAAAAATATGTTTTGGACATATCTCATATCACTAAACATAGATCTACTTCTTTCTGTTTGACAGTTGGCTAGTCCTCCATTATGTGGATATGGTAATTATTAAACTGTTCCCTATTGATGGATATTAACTTTAAAAATTGTCCACATTACAAACAATGTTGCACCAAAAATCCTCATAGATATATCCTTACTATTCTGCCTAAGTACTCTGTACCAGTACTTCTGAAAGTGTAACGTGCATAAAAATTGCCTGAGGATCAGATTAAAACAAAGCTCTGGACCCCACAAGTGATGCCGGCGCTGTTGGTCCACAGACCACACTTTGAGTAACATGGCTCTGTGAGATCCAGTCTTAGAAGGCGCAGTTTCTGGTTTGAGGATATGTACTTACCTTTACTGATCATAATAGGTTGAAAAACAGGTATGTCGTTATTTTAATTTGCATTTTTATTGTTGGCGAGGTTGTTTCTTTTTGCATGTCCATGTACTTGTATTTATTTTACAGATTGTCTTTTCATATTCTTTCTCGTGTTTCTGCTATGTCATTAATTTTTAAAATTGGCCCTGGCTGGTGTGGCTCAGTGGATTGAGTGCTGGACTGTGAACCAAAGGGTCACCAGTTCAATTCCCAGTCAGGGCGCATGACTGGGCTGCAGGCCAGGTCCCTGGTGTGGGGCACATGAAAGGCAACCACACAGGGATGTTTCTCTCCCTTTCTTTCTCCTTCCTTCCCCCTCTGTCTAACAACAAATAAATAAAATCATTAAAAAATAATAAAATTGATCTGGAGAAGCTCTTTTAGATTTGGATATTACCTGTGGCAGAGATGGCCACTTGCCTATCTGACATTCATTCTTCCCTTTTTTCTCCCTAAGAGAACAGTTTTTTAAAAAGCTTTATTAACATTTAACTAATATACCATAAAATTTGCCCACTTAGAATGTACAATTCAATGGCTTTTAGTATGTTCAGAGTTGTGCAACCATCACTACAATGAAATTTAGAACATTTTCATCACCCCCAAAAGAAGCCCCCTCCCCCTTAGCCACATGCGTCTCAATCCTCCCTTCCATTCCTGCCCCTGGCCACCACTAATCCCCTTTCTGTCTTTATAAGTGTGCCAGTTTTGTACACTTCACATAAATGAAACCATACAACAGGTGGTCCTTTATAACTGGCTTCCTTGGCATGATGTTTTTAAGGTCCATCCATGTTGTAGTCCCTATCAGTACTTCATCTCTTTGAATTGCTGAACAATATTTCATTGTATGGTTTTTAGTCTTAAATTCATCTGAAATCATTTTTGTGTGTGTATGTAGTGTGAGGTAGGGATCTAACATTTTGCCAAAAGGGAGCTGATTTTCTCAAAACCACTTGTCGATTAATCCCATTTTTCCCTTCTGATTTGAAATGCCATCTTTATCATTATATATATAATGATACATATATTATATATATAGTTCAGAAACTATGTGTTATATATGATATATAATGATATGTATAATATATATGATATATATATTTATATATATAAGTAGTTCAGAAACTCTGTGTGTGTGTGTGTGTGTGTGTGTGTGTGTGTGTAGTTTCTGAACTATTTTTTTTCCATTGATATGTCTGGCTATTTCTGCTTTTGGGCCACATTGTCTTAGCTATTGGTTTTTCTGGATGTGTCCTGCTACCTTATTAGTTCTAATAATAGAGTAGATAGTCTATCTATTAGACAGAGAGAAATGGAGGAGTTCAATAAAACTTAAGAAACTAAGTTCTTAAAATACACCAGGGGAGGCCACCCAGAACCCCAGAATTTAATTATAAAGAGTTGTGTATTTATTCTTACATATTTAAATGTCAGTCACTTTCAAAATACTCTCCATTTGATGCAATGCACATATCAAAACATTTTTCCATTGCTCAAAACGGTTTTTGAACTTGTCAATTTTGATGCCTTTAATGCTTCTGGAGTTTTTTGTTTCACTTCTTCCACATTGGCAAATGTTTCCCTTTTAGGACTTTTTTTATCTGGAAACAAGAAAAAGTCACTCAGGGGAAATGTGAAGAATGGGAAGGGTGAGGCATGGGGGTCATGCCATTTTTTTTTTGTCAAAAACTGCTGAACATTCAGTGTGATGTGGGCAGGTGCACTCGTAAATCACCAATCATGAAATGGGCAGACATATTTAGTCTTTGAAAAAACTTTACTGAAGTTGAACTCAGCCTCTCACAACAACACCAGCTGGCACACTGATACAGATGGGTTCCTAGAACACTCACCTAGTGGGGAAGCCTATATTACAAGTGGCACGCTCTTCAGAAGATAATTCCAGCTTTTTGGGGGTCCCACCTCATATAGGAAGTGCAGATTAAATATATATATGGTATAGGATTCATTGAAGGTGGAAGAATCTTGAAGCAGAAAGAATGGGAAGCTGAGGATGATAAGGGCCCAAAGTAAAAAGGTGGCATAGGGAGGAAATTTCAACAGGACCCAATAACTGAAAAGACATAGGGCATGGAGAAGAGGAATATAGTCAAGGTTTGGCTGAATCTAGGATTCCTGGAAAAATAGTGTTGGCAGTGAAAAGGAGTGGAGAGGTTTGAACTTGGAGCTGCAGATGATCACTTTCTTTGGGACTTACTGAGATTGCAATGGTAGTGGAACATCTATATGGAGACGGGAGCTAGAGCTGAGTCTCAGGATGGCTGATCCTTTTGCTCAACTATCCTTCCCAGGACTGTAGCCCATGGAACTGCTTTCTCAGATGGCTGGGTTTTCCCACTGTCGTGTGATGGCTGCAGGGAGCAATCAGGGACCCAACTGAAACCAGTCATATTCAGACAGAGTTCCTTTTTGCTGCTTTCTCATAAGAGCAAGGAAGCTTCTTTTCCAGAATCCCCTGCTACCCCGGGATTTTCTTTTATGTGAAATAATAAATATCCTTAAATACCATTTGGTCAGAGTCTCTGTGACTCAATGGGAAGCATCTTGACAACAGTTATATTTTCTTTGTATCTCTATCAGCCACAGTCTGCAACATTTCAGCAAAAGGTGTGTGTGCGCACGGGTTTCCCATTTTTCACATTCAGGTTATACTCTAAAGATTAAATAACATCTATAGCTGTGATGTGGTGGTAAATGTTTAACAGGCTCTCCAGGGAGAAATAAAGCCCTAATTTTTAGTATTTGCTTATTTCTCTGCTGTAAATACTACCATGGCTGATTTCAAGCTGGTGACTCACAATGTGGCATTTCCATACATGACCCTACAGACACAAATACAGTTAAATAGCTTCAAGAGCACAGATAATAGTAAAATTATTACAGGCTGAATTGTATCCTCCTGAAATTCTTATGTTGAAGCTCTAACTCACCCCCACCCAAACCTTAGAATGACTGTATTTGGAGACTGGACCTTTAAAAAAATTATTAAGTTAAAATGAGGCTATTTAGGTGGCTCAAATCCTATCTGACTGGTATCAGTGTAAGAAGGGGAAATTTGGACACAGGGTACCTGTGCACAGAGAAAAAGACTGTGAGGACACAAGAAGGCAGCCATCTGCAAGCTAAGGACAGAAGCGTCAGAAGAAGCCAAACCTACTGACACCTTGCTCTTGGACTTCTTGCCTTCAGATCTGTGAGAAACTTAATTTCTGTTTAAACTATGTAGTATTTAGTTATGGCAGTTTTAGCAAACTAATAACAAAAATGTAGTAAAATAGTGAGAAAGTGGTAAGTTTTGAGTATCTTTATTTAAATTACGTATATACAATTTAATTTTAATTTTTATGTTTTAGAATTACAGCATCACATTTTAATTCCTGAATTTTGCAGTTCAGCATTAATATCACCACATATATACAAATGGTGTAAAACAAGTACAGTAGTATTTTCTCTTTTTTTTTTAGATTTTTTTTTTCCTTTTAGATTTTATTTATTTATCTTTAGAGGGGAAGGGAAGGAGAGAGGGAGAGAAACATCAATGTGCGGTTGCCTCTTGTATGTCCCCTGACGGGAACTGGCCTGGCAACCCAGGCATGTGCCCTGACTGGGAATCGAACTGCGATCTTTCGGTTCGCAGGCCCGCGCTCAATCCGCTGAGCTACACCAGCCAGGGCCAGTAGTATTTTCAATACAAAATAAACACTTGTTTTAGAAAAACTATACTTCATACCTACACAGACAGCCTAGCTTTTACAAACAATAGCCAAAATTAAAATTAACCATAAAAATAACTGTAAAAATAAACTGGGACAACTGTAGTAGAATAAACAATAAAAAAAAAAGAAAGAAAATAATTTCTGCCGGAAAAAAATAAAAGTAAAATAAAATTAACTATATGCCCTGGCTGGTGTGGCTTAGTGAATTCAGTGTCACCCTGCGAACTTAAAGGTCGCTGGTTCAATTCCCAGTCAGGACACACACCTAGGTTGCGGGCCAGGTCCCCAGCTGGGGGCATGGAAGAGGCAGCCGACTGGTTTCTTTCGACAGAGAGAGGGGAAAGGAGGGAGACAGAAAGGGAGGGAAACATCCATGTGACGTGTGAGCGATACATTGATCTGCTGCCCCTTGAGAGCCCCCAGCCAGGGACCCGGCCTGCAACCAAAGCAGCAACCTTTCAGTTCACAGGCCGGCAAATCAATCCACTGAGCCACACCAGCCAGAGCTGAGTCCCACATTTTTATTTCCAACCAAGAACTCTTTTCTCAGTCCCAGGCTTATACAGCTAACCTCTACTTCTCTGCTTTTAAGACTCACCAGCATCTCAAACTTAATGTATCCAAAGACAAATTCTGTATCTTGTTCCCTAACTGCTTTTTCTGAGCATTCCCTATATCACCATTCCTATGTTTGAACCAGAAACCCAGGATCATCCTTGTCATTTTTTTCTCCCTCAGCAACACCTTCCCACTAGTCCCCACTGAATCTACCACCAAGTGTGACCTGTTCTGCCTCCAAATGTATCTTGAATCCATCCACTTCTCTCCATCTTGTGATACCTCTTTTACCCAAACTATTATCACTCCCTGGAACTACTACAGTAGTCTCCTAAATAGTCTTCCTGATTCCACTCTTTCACTGATCCAACTATCTTCCATAAGTAGCTATAGTGAGCTTTTTTAACTGTAAAGAGAACCCTCTACTTTAACCCCTCAGTCTTTCCTGCTGTTCTGAGGATAAAATACTCATCACCATGGTCTATACGCAAAGCCCAGCAATGTCTGTCATAACCTTCGCTATTGTGCTTGAGCTACACTTGGACCATACAGCCCTCTTTTCAGTTCCTCAGACCTCAACTCCCTCCCTCTTCAGGGCTTTCATTTATACTTTTTTTAAAAAAGATTTTATTTATTTTTAGACAGAGGGGTGGGGAAGGAGAAAGAAAGGGAGAGAAACATTAACGTGTGGTTGCCTCTCACATGCCCTGTAATGGAGCCCTGGCCGGCAACCCAGGCATGTGCCTCGAATGGGAATCAAAGGAATCAAACTGGTGACCCTTTGGTCCGCAGGCCAGCGCTCAGTCCACTGAGCCACACCAGCCAGGGCTCATTTACTCACTTATATGTGGAACTCAACTAACTCCTACTCACCCTCTAGGCCTCAGATTAAATGGGACCTCCTCAGAAAGGCCTTTCCTGACTCCTAATCCAAATTAGGATCCCCTCACATAATTCCCTGCTTTTCCTTGATAGTAGTAAACACAATGTCTTTATATATAAATTGGTGAGTCAAGTTTGTTCCCTTCTAGATGTCAAGGACTTCTGCATTGGCTTCTAACTCCAACAGACCTTGAATTTCGCACCACATTCTACTGCCTGGCACACTGCATACTACACAGTAAGTGCTCAATAAATGCTTACTGAATGAATATTAAATATGCTTTCTAAAATTAAAGATACCCTCCCTCATTGTGGATTTTTCTTTGTGTAAATGAAATGTGCCTACCTCCTCCCTCTACTTTGAGAATCACAGATGAGGACTGAAGAAAGAACAAGCCAGGGAGATAGCCCCAGTTAGGGCTCACTAGAAGGAAGTAGAGACCCTGAAGGATATAAAGGCAGAAGGAAAACTCCCAATAGCTGAGGCAGTATTTTAAAAATTAGCAAGGATACGCCCTGGTCAAATGGCTCAGTTAACTGGGCACCCTCTCCTACACCAAAAGGCTGCGGGTTCAATCCCCTGTCGGGGCACGGGTGGGAGGCGGCAGAAGGATGTTTCTCTCTCTTCCTCTCCTTTCATCTCTCTCTAAAGCCAATGATAGAAAAGTATCCTCAGGTGAAGACTTTTTTAAAAAATTAACAAGGATAAAGGACACATGGACAAAAACTATGGGGGATGGAAATGGGAGGGAGGTGGGGAGGGCTGGCGTGGGAGTAAAAGACAGAAAACTGTACAAGAACAACAATTAAAATTTTAAAAAAATTAACAGGGACAAACAAAAACTTTGGATGACCGGCCGACTTATCTAGGTAAGGCTGGCAGAGTTGAGAGGCACTGGTTATTGCGGTAGTGCGCTCCTTTATGCTGCGGTTTCCAACATAACCTGTTGTCTCCTCCTTCCCGCCTCCAACTTCCAGGGTGAACAGATTCTCCCCCGCGGAGGGTCCCTAGATATAATTACATTGATAGCAGGAAGGAGAGGGAGATGGGGGAGCAAAAGAAAAACTTTTCAAGGATGGAAGAAGGGAGCCCTTTAAACGTAATGAAAGTCGGGGTGCAGAAGACCTAATTCCTTCCTCTCCACTGCGGAGCTCGGGGGTAGACCTGCTGCCCATTAGGAACCCGCCTAGCGGGCCTCGCTTCCGCCCTAGCGCCTTTGTTCCGGGACAGAACCTTCCAGACGCGAACGCTGGCGCCGGAAGGAGGTGGGCGGGGCGGAAGAGGCAGTCCAG
Source organism: Glossophaga mutica (assembly GCA_039655065.1). NCBI lineage: Eukaryota > Metazoa > Chordata > Mammalia > Chiroptera > Phyllostomidae > Glossophaga > Glossophaga mutica. Next base: position 22,019,205 of record CM077304.1, on the reverse strand, counting down.
GGCGGGGCCCCAGGTGAAGGGTTCCTGGGGCGGTCGCAGGCGGCAGGAGAGGCGAGCTGGGAGGAGACCCCAGGAACGGGTGTGGCCGCTGGGGGGCGCGCCAGCCTCTCTGGCCGCTGCCCACCCCACCCGTGGCCCGCCTCCTCTACGGATCGCCGCCTGCTGTGAGTCAGCAGCCCCGCCCGCGCGCCTTGGCTGCTGTTATGTAACTGGGCTCCGGGCGGCGGTGTGGGGCTCCGCCGACATTTTCTGCAGTCGCCAGCTGGTCACCTTTCTCGGGTTTTGTAGGATGGCTTGTTTAACTTTTCCAAGCCTGGGTTTCCGAATCTGTAAAAATTGTGATATACTTGTGAGGTTTAAAGGAGATGCAGTATGGTGGTGTTTCATCATATATATACATATTTAACGTGAGCTCAGCGATACTCAGATTAAATAGGCCAGAAGTCACCAACCACCATTCCGCACCAATGTGAGATGGGAGACTGGACTATGTATGGTTTCTTGGCACCAGTTCTGGATCTTTAATTGTGTATCTTGTGAATCTCACTGTGATTCTTGTGTTTTGTTTTTAAAACTAGATTCTGGTGTTTTAAGATGCTTTTTTTCCATATAACAGTACCCATCTGAAGTCAATCCAACCATTTCATTGGGCATGCAACCAAATTTACAGCAATCTCTTTCCATGCTGGAAAAAATTTTAAAATATATATTTATTTTAGAGAAAGGGAGGGAGAGAAACTTTGATGTCAGAAAGAAACACTGATCAGTGACCAATGGTGACCTTTCACTTTGCTGGGAGGATGCCCAACCTGTTGAACCACACCAGTCAGGGCTCATGCGATAACTCCATAATGAAGACTGAAAGAACACTAAATTTATGCCCGAAAGAAATGAACCAGAAATCTGTTACTAACAATGGCAATATACGACCAAAAAAATAAAAAAGCTCTTAAGTCACAGTTCAATCCTCCTGCCAGAGAAGACTGCGTTTGGATGGGAGGATTTCAAAACCAGCCACAGATGGCCTAACAGTTTTAGAAACCACTTTAACCTCAAAAGCACGCAAACTGACTGCTGGGTAGGCTGTATCTATGGAGGAATAGGCAGCAAAACCCATCCAGAGCTACTGACAAGAATTACTGGGCTATCTTCCAGAATATAATAAGGCTGATATCTTCTCAGGGAAAAAGCCCAACTGCTTTTGTATTTCCAAACTAGACACACAAGGCAACTAATGACCTCCTCTCTCATGGTGGCAGTGTAGCTCTGTATTTAATAAAGCCAGACATGTTCTACAGGGGTACAGATCCCCATGCCATAAAGAAAAAAAAATTTGCTTGTACTTTAGCAATCAAATGCAAAGTCCTAAGTGACTGCAGCCCTTTTCCTGATTTGGTTCTAGAAGTTGAGTAGGACCTTCAAGAGAATGGCCTTGGCTTTGCTGTTGCTGATTGCAGGCAGCAGTACCATGCTAAGGTACCATGCACTTTATGACTGTGTTCATAAAGCCATCGAAGTCTGCCTCCCCCCAGCATCACCCCTATCCTTCACTCAGATAATTTAAGCATGATTTGCTATTTCAAAGCCACATACATGAGGCTGAGATTCCTCCTTGATGCCCAGAGCCATCAATGCTGACCCTAATATTAATGTGGTAATGAGCTGGAAGAGTTGGAAGTTCTTTAGTATTGCCAGTTGCGTCATTTATATCAGACAGGGAAATAGTCAAACCTAAATCAGTCCATGCATATCGAGAAGAATGTATTTAGGATTTTAAGGATTTTTTTTATTAACAAAGAAATGAAACTTGTTTAAGTGGCCTAGCAAGTGGCTTGTGAATGAAATTGAAGGGCTTCTTGAGAGCCACAGAGAAACACTAATAAAAAGCTTGAGGAACAGCCCTGGCTGGTGTGACTCAGTGGATTGAATGCCAGCTTGTGAACCAAAGGGTCGCTGGTTCGATTCCCAGTCACCTGCCTGGGGCAGATCCCCAGTGTGGGGTGCATGAGAGGCAACCTCATGTTGATGTTTCTGTCCCCCTCTTGCTCCCTCCCTTCCCCCCCTGTCTAAAAGTAGATAAAGTCTTAAAAAAAAAAAGTTTGAAGAACTGATAAAAATCCCCAGAAGATAAAGATATAATGAACAGGAAGAAAAGATCAGTTCAAATCTTCATGGATATGTTGAAGTGTTCCATACTGCCAAGTACCTGAATGATCTAATTTCTGAATAAAAGTGCTCTATGGCCCTGGCTGGTGTAGCTCAGTGGATTGAGCGCGGGCCTGTGAACCAAAGGATCGCGGTTCGATTCCCAGTCAGGGCACATGCCTGGGTTGCAGGCCAGTTCCCAGCATGGGACACATAAGAGGCAACCATACATTGATATTTCTCTCCTTCTCCCTCTCTCCTACCCTTCCCCTCTAAAGATAAATAAATAAATATTTTTTTTAAAAAAAGTGCTCTATGAAGAGAAACCTGAAAATTACAGGTATAGTTAAATTTATGCATTGTACATTTTTATAAACCAGCAATTGCTTACATAAGTATGTACCCATAGAAGTGAGTGCTTTGGTCCACCAAAAACCTTACACAATAATGAACATAGTGTCTTTTTCTATAATAGCTAAAAACTGGAAGTAATTCAAATCCCATCAATAGATACATTGTAGTATATACATACAATGGGATACTGTAAAACAATGAAAATAAGGAGCTGCTATTTCATGCAACAACAAGGACGACTCACAGACATAATGTTGAGAAAAATAAGTCAGACACAAAATACATACTAACCCTGACTGGTGTGATTCAGTGGTTGGAGCAGTTGTCCTATAAACTGAAAGTTTGCAGGTTCGATTTCTGGTCAGAGTATATGCCTAGACTGTGGGCTCAGTCCCTGGTAGGGACACATACAAGAGGAAGAGGATCCTCAGGTGAGGATTTAAAAAAACAACAACAACAACAATACACCTTGGCAGGTGTGGCTCAATGGACTGAGTGTAGGCCTCTGAACTGAAAAGTCACGGGTTCCATTCCTAGTCAAGGCACCTGCCTGGGTTGTGGCTCAGGTCCCCAACTGGGGGCATGGGAGAGGCTACAGATTGATGCGTCTCTCGAGCATCAATGTTTCTCACCCTCTCTTTCTCCCTCCCTTCCCCTCTCTCTAAAAATAAATAAATAAAATCTTTTAAAAACAGGTTTAAAAAATAAAAATTAAAAATGCAATACATAATATGTGGTTTCATTTACATAAAATTGAAGAAAAGGCAGAGCTAATCTATATTGATAGAGGTCAAATACTAGTGACTTTTAGGGATGTAAAAGTGTTAGGGAAGGGGCAAGAAGGAGCCTTGATCTTGATGCTACAAATGGTGGTCACATAGCAATTTAAATACAGACATAGCACAGTACTCGTCGGCTTCAGAACTCGTCAGACCCTGTACTTGTCTCACTTTGATAAGAAAAAAAATGTGCCAGGACTCTTCGCACTTGCTAGAACTTGTACGAGTCACAGCACTGCCTCACAAGAGAAAATGCTTCATCTTCTGGTGCTCGTTGGTTTCAGCACTTGTCACAGAATGATTAATGATGCGCACCAAGGTACCACTGTATGTAAACATCCACTGAGCAGTTTAAGATTAGTGTACTTTATGTATGTTACATATCAATATAAAGCAAAAAGTTAAATTACTTGTAGCAGCATGGAATATTTGAGCTACTATCAACAAATATTCAAGCAGTTCAAGATCCAGTGGCAACAATTGGTAAATACCATATTTTAAACAACCAGCAACTTCTCAGGCTGAACTGCAGTCGGCTGTGACTTAGGATTGCTTCTCTGTTCCCTAAGCCTTCATCAACTTGGCTATCACACAGATCATCCGCTGGTACTCATCACAGGCCACTGGCCACTATCATGATGTCATTACTTCTGTTGTTACACTGGCAAGAATATGCAGGTTGGGTGGATGACAAGTGTTCAGGTTTACATCTTTCTTTTGAATATGCTTTCTCCTGTCCCTTTAATTAAAATATTATAAAATTTTATTCTGTACATCATTGTACAGTGTGGGGCAAAAGTAGATTTACAATTGTAAGTACGTGAAACAGAGTTTATTCTTGTATTATTTATTAACTATTATATTATTTTCTTTTTAAAAGATTTTATTTATTTTTTTGAAAGGGGAAGGGAGGAAGAAAGAGAGGGAGAGAAACACCAATGTGTGGTTGCCTCTTGCATGCCCCCTACTGGGGACCTGACCTGCAACCCAGGCATGTGCCCTGACTGGGATAGAAACTGCGACCCTCTGATTTGCAGGCTGGTACTCAACCACTGAGCCACACCAGCCAGAGCTAATTATTATATTATTTTCCATACAAACAACTTTAAACCTACTTTTGCCCCACCCCGTACCTGCGCTGCCACATATTGTATTTGACTCAAACTAACATATAATGTACCTAATGGGGGTACGAGGTTTTCAAGGGTAATGTCAACTACAAGGCATCATTGTCCACACGCTTCTCCTGACTCTGTCCTCCCAAAATGCGAAGCTTGTAGCAGAATGCTTGATACACAGTTCCAGTTCAGCCCCTTCAGCCTGGGTTCCCCCTCCCACGACCCACATGTGCTGTCTAACCAAACTAGCCAATGACCACAAAATCTTGTAAGTAATCAAACCTGAATTCTCTGCTACACTGTACTCTCCTTGACCCTTTTCTCACTCTTCACACTCTCTCCAAACCCCTCATTGATTCTCATAGTTCACTTCCTGGATAAAGGCTGATACATCTCCCAGATTTATTTCTCTTTCCCAGGTTTCTACCTCCTCCTCCATACCTGTCAATGTCAACTGTGTTCTAGGCGGTTCCTTCTGGTTGTTGCCTAGACACCTCGAAAACATGTCTTAAACTGGACTCACCATCGCTCTCTCCCACCCTCTTGCACCTGCCCCGAGTTGCTCCTCTTCCTGTCATCTCCGTCTTTGTTCGTGGCACCACCATCCAGCAAACTCTTCCAGGCTAAACACCTCTCTCTTTCCTATCCCTGGCCTCAGCATCTAACCAGTTACCAAATCTGGCAGTCCTATCAATGTTTTATTTTTTATTTATTGGTTTTAGAGGGGAGAGAGACAGACAGACAGACATTGATTTGTTGTTCCACTTTATTTATGCATTCATCAGTTGATTCTCGTATGTGCCTTGACTGGGGATCAAACCTGCAGCCTCAGCATATCAGTCCAATGCTCCAGCCAACTGAGCTATCTGACCAGGGCCCTCTCAGTGTTTCTTGAATTCTTTTCATTATTGCGGAGGGGCCCCTGTCCTGGGCGCCAAATGTGGAGGTGGGGCTCCTCCCGCAGAGCCCCATCCCTCCAACACGGATGAAAATAAAACTACCAAGACATGATCTGCTTGGGGAGGAAAGGTGGTCAAACTCTCAGAGGAGAATGACCCAGAGCGCCTTCCTCACTAGGCTTTTATTGGGTTCAAATACACAGGAATACAGGTTTAACATTTCAAAGAAATCTGAGGGCTTAATGAGTCAGTGTCTGTCAGGCAATGGGGTTGCAAAACTTTGGTAGACATACTCATTTCCTCCTCGGACCCTTATCATTTAAATGAGAGCGCTTGTAGCAAACAAAGCAGGTTTCACAGGACTTTACAAATTCTTTCTTATGCTTGATCGCCTGGGGGGCGGGTACCGTTCTGGCCAGCACAGGGCTGCACCGCTGGCCCTGATAGTTTCAGGCTTTAAGCCAATTAGGCTCAGGAAGCAGAAGACATCTCCCAGACGGAAATGGGGACTCGGGCTATGTTAGAATAGCCGGGGGGCGAGGGTCCATCATCCCCTCTTTGCTGCAGCCCCCCCCAGTCCTTCCATGAGGGCCTCCCAAGTGGTCGTGTCTGGCTTGGGTTGCCCCTCCCATGAGGAGTCTTACCTGTCATTGACTACCAACCAAGCATTGGGGCCAGAGATGGATGAGGCAGAAGCAGCACTCCTGCCAGGGAGATAAGCTTTGTCTCCTTAGTAGCTCACGTCCTCTTGACAGAACAGACCCAGATGAAGTGAGTCCCTAGGCTCTTACACACCCCACCATGGGGTGAAGGTTACGACTCCTGAGACCAGGCTGAATGGTCCGAAACACGTTATTATTTCTACTGCCTTATTTCAGTCTTCTGACACTTGTCAGCTGGGCTGCTGGAACCCAGTCTCAGTGCTTCATGCCCTATGTCCTTCGAATCCTCCTCAACATTGCTGCCAGGGTAGTTTTTCTTTTTCTTTTCTTTTACCACTTTAAAACATTTAATTTTTTAAATATATAATCTTTATTATATTATTTTCCATTACCATGCAGTCCCCTTACCCCCCTCCCCCCATCACTCACCACACTGTTGTCCATGTCCATGAGCTCTTTCAAGGTGGTTTTTCTAGACTGTCTGACCTTGTTCCTCCCCTGCTTGTCTGCTACTTGGCTCCCCTGTCCACAGGCTAAGACTTGCATTCTTTAACTTGTCCTACAAAGCCTCCTTCATCTGGCACCAACTCCTCTAGGTTTGTCTCCATGCTTCCTTTCTGGCTGCAGCAACCCTGAAGTCTTTGAACTTCCCCAAACCCACCTACAGCTTCTGGCTTTTTTAATGTCGGCTCTGTCATGAATGCCTTCTGCATGTTGCAACCCTAAACTCACCCCCATCCTGCAGAAACACCTCTCAGGCCAATTGCTAGCCATTCGTTGAGATTCAGCCAAGTGTCATCTCTTCCAGGACACTTTCCTTTCCTGACTGCTTGATCCCTGGTTAGCAGTCCCGTCCTTTTTACCCCCATACACTTTCGTTACATCTCCGTAATTTCATCTACTACATGGTAAACTGTTTTTATAAATGTCCTCGTAAACTGTTTGAGGATGCACGGCTCAATCCTCTGTGCTTAGCACACATGATCACATTTGAACCAGAAACTGTTCCAAGCGCTTTACGTGTATAATACCTCACTGAGTTCTCATGAATATCTCATGCAGTAGATACCAACAGCATTTCTATTTTACAGAAAAAGAAACAGCACTAGGGAGGTTAAGAAATTTACCCAAGGTCACGTGTGCGTACCGGCCTTCAGGTATTCACACCCAGTCAGCCTCGCTCCATGGCCTGCATCCTTTACCACTGTGGTGTGTTGCCTCTCTACAGAGTGGGCGCTTAGTAAGTGTTAAATGAATCATAATGGCTATGATTAGTGAGTGCCTACTAAGTACCTGATTCCACCCTGAGTGCTTTAACTGGATCATTTCAGCTCCACAAAAGCCCTGTGAGGTAAGAACCATCATCATTACCCATTTTGCACGACAGAAAACAGGTTCAGAGAAGTTTGGTAACCTCCCCAAGGACACAGCTAATTAGTGGCATAGTTTTACTCACGACCAAGATCTTAATCACTACACTCTCCAAATGAGACCTATGCTTTACGACTGGATGGACATCCAGAATGAAGACTAGAATAGCATGGAGACCTATGCCATTTACTGCTCAAGGTCCAAAAGCCAGTGTTCAGAACTTCAGACATAGAATGGGCTGACTCACAATCAGGTTGGAAAGAGACCTACCCAGAAACAGTGACCCAGAATGACAAGCCCATAAAAATCGAGGCCAGCGCAATGCAAGAAGCCCCTTGACTCCATGCCCCTTATATCTAGGGGTTCAGGAGTTGGTTGCTCAGGGGACTCAAGGATACTGGCAGCAGAGAACAGATCTCCAGAAATCCCAAAGCGATTCAAGAAAGGGACTAGCCGCCCGAGACGGTCTCCTCGTGGGGGCGTGGCCTCGGTGTGCGGCGCAAGCTGGGGTGGCAGCGAGAGGGTTAACCACCCGGGAAGGTTCAGTTTGCGCCCAGGCGGGGCAAAACCTAGGGGAGGCGCTGGAGGCGAAAACCGCCGGCGCTCTGCGCCCCACGTGCCGCAGAACCCGCAACCTCCCCCCTGGGGGAGGTAAGCGATGTTTGGGAGCCGCGGGTGGCACGGACAAAGGGCAGGGGAGGGGGACGGCCCTGGAGAGGCCCAAAGGGTTGGACTCGCGAGAGTCTCGGAGACTGGGACAGAAGGGTGAAGACAAGTTGAGCGGAGCGAAGAGGGCGGAGCTGGGAAATGGGCAAACCGGTGAAAGGATGGGGCCTCTGGTTGAGGAGCCTCCGCCAGGTCGCCACACTTTACACCCTCTTCTCTCCTAACTCCTCTCCAGGTCACTCCTGAAGGGGAGCGCAACTTGCTGAAGAGAGACACCCCAACAAGACTCTTTCGGGGAATTCTCCATCTCCTCGCCTCCATGGGCCAGACGGCCCTGGCAGGGGGCCCCAGTAGCACCCCCACCCCACAGGCCCTGTACCCTGACCACTCCCGTCCCGAAGGTTTGGAGGAACTGCTTTCTGCGCCCTTTCCTGACCTGGAGACTCAACGGCGCCACGGCTGGAACCCCAAGGACTGCTCAGAGAACATCGAGGTCAAGGAAAGGGGATTATGCTTTGAACGGCGGCCCGTAGCCCAGAGCACTGATGGGGCCCGGGGTAAGAGGGGCTACTCGAGGGGCCTGCACGCCTGGGAAATCAGCTGGCCCCCGGAGCAGCGGGGCACCCACGCCGTGGTGGGTGTGGCCACAGCCCTCGCCCCACTGCAGGCAGACCACTACGCGGCGCTGCTGGGCAGCAACAGCGAGTCTTGGGGCTGGGACATTGGGCGTGGGAAGCTATACCATCAGAGCAAGGGGATAGGGGCCCCCCAATATCCAGCCGGACCTCAGGGTGAGCAGCTGGAGGTGCCGGAGAGGCTGCTGGTGGTTCTGGACATGGAGGAGGGAACTCTGGGCTACGCTCTTGGGGACACCTACCTGGGGCCAGCCTTCCACGGACTGAAGGGCAGGACCCTCTATCCGGCAGTAAGCGCTGTCTGGGGCCAGTGCCAGGTCCGCATCAGCTACCTGGGCGAAAGGAGAGGTGAGGCCTGGGTAGGTGTGGGAGACTGTTCTTTCGCTGGTGGCTGTGGTTTGGGTTGGAAATCCAACACCTTTACAAGAGTGGAGGGAACAAGCCTTCATCTGACCTGCCCCCCTAATCCCTTGGTCAGTGCCAGGAATGGCTAAGGGTCTTCACAGCTGTTACCTAATTTAATCCTCCCAACAGCAGTAGAGGTAGAGGTGACGCTTGGGAACTTGCTGTAAGTGGTGAACCCCAGATTGGAGGGAGGCATTCCAGGGACTAGGGCTTTACAGGAGCTATCAACTCCTGGAACAGAGGTGCGCGGGGTTAAAGGGCTCCCAGGCTAGGTGTACAGTTTGAAAGGGAGTGCTAGGCACCCAGGATGTGACACATACATACCTATTTCTTCAGTCAAACCCCAGGAATGAGCCATTGGGGACTGCCCCCACCACCACCCCCTCAACTAGAAGGAGAGCAGGAGAGGCGGGGTTTGGGATGGGGCTGCAGGGGAGGGACCTCCTTGAGGAACCAATGGGGCCAGGGCTTGAAACTGATTGAACTGTTCTCTGCAGTTGTAGTCTTAGCAGAGGCTGGATACCTCTCCTCCTATCACCCATGGTGAGCTGTTGTGGAGTGCCAGCTTTCTTTTCACCTCATCAGCCCCATTCCCAAGGCCTTTCTGGAATGCAAGCCTGGGCCAGCTCCACCCCTGTCATAGCCACCTTGCCCTGTTGCTTAGAGGCCTTAGCTAGAGCTTCGCTGTCACCATTGACTGGAAGTGCATGACACTTCCCACCCTAAGAGCAGATACAGAGCTTCAGGGTGGCTAAGATGTCTCTCAACCAAGGTAAGAGTGGACTCAAGAGCAGGAAAGTGGAAGGGAACCCTGTGGTCTGAGGATGTCTGGTTGGCAGCTGCACTACTTACCTTCCCCTCCTTCTCTCCCCCAGCGGAGCCACACTCCCTTCTGCACCTGAGCCGCCAGTCCGTGCACCAAGCACTGGGGGCTGCCCGTCTGGGCCAGGTATCTGCTCTGCCCCTGCCTGCTGCAATGAAGCGCTATCTGCTCTACCAGCGACCCTGTAATACCGGATTGCAGGGCCTTGATGCCATCCCTCCCCAGAAGTAGGGGTGGAGCACTGCTGGCTTAGACCAGCCACTTAAAGACAGCGAGGCTGGTGGGGAGGTAAGGCTGGGCCCTTACCCCCAACCTGATCTCTGGGAAGCTTAACAGTCCCAGACCCACCCAGGGGTGAAGAGAGAGAGAGCTGTTGAATTCAAGGTTGTAGTGTCCTGGTACGCAAGACATTTTTTTTTCAAGTAAAAATAAGAAATGTGCTGTTGTATTTTTTGCACAAGTGTCCTGTGGCTGCCTCAAAAAGGAAGGAGAAATGATGTGGAAATAGGTACAATGAAGAAAGACGAACCACAAGGCTTAGTGGCAGGTATTTATTCCCCCCCAACCCTCTGCCACCGAGTGGGGCTGCTCACGTACACAACAGACACAGGCGTCGGCACCAGGGGTGAGAACAGAACCCCTGGCCTCGGAGGGGAAGACAGGGCTCTCTTCCAGCCCTTGGCCCCATGGTGCGGGATGGAAGAGGATGGCTCCCTTTCCTGTCTTCACTGGGGACTGAGGAGACCCACGAGCAAACAACCCCTTCCACCTCTTAGCCAAGGAGAAACCTCCTTGATGACATGTCATGTTCCAATTATCATAGTAAGTGGAGAAGGGGTTGGCCTGGTCCCAGCCATTACAAAGTGAGATGTAAATGGTGAAGGAGAAGTACAGTTTTGATTAGGCCACGAGAAGGGGTAGGTGATACTATCAGAAGCATGTGTGTCGGGGGAAGAGCAGTTTACTGGGCTTCTGAGCTTCATTGCCCTTGGCATAGCAGGAAGGAGAGGGGAGATGAATGGGGCTTATTGTTTGGCATTGATGATGTCCACAAATTCAGGCTTCAGGGACGCACCACCCACAAGGAAGCCATCCACATCAGGCTGGCTTGCCAGCTCCTTGCAGGTTGCCCCAGTCACAGAACCTGAGAAGAGAGGGTGAATGGTCAGGGATGGGATGGGCATACTCTATTCCCACGTCCATGTCTAACTAAGTAGGCTCAGTCTAGTTCTCAGCCCACCCCACCTCAAGCTGGAGCCAAACCCACTCACCTCCATAAATGATACGGGTGCTCTGAGCCACTGCATCAGAGACATTGGACTTCAGCCATCCCCGGAGCTTTTCATGTACTTCCTGGGCCTAGAACAAGAAGCCAGACTAAGTTAAGACTCTGCGTTTTTCTGAAAGGGGCAAAAACCCTGGGCACGAGTGGTGAGGCAGTGTGGTTTCAGAGAATCCCAGCACCTGGGGTCCGAGTTGGAAAACGAGGGCTCTGACACACACGCACAGCCCAGGCTGTGGAATGGATGTCCTTGGACAAGTCACTCTCCCCTTCTCTGGGCTTAGGGGTTCCTGCCTTTAAAAGGAGGGGTTGGCCAGGATGGTCTCTGTGCTATCCAGTTCTACCCAGGCATGGCAGGACAAGGGTGGGGTCCTGGGTTTGTTTACCTGTTGAGGTGTTGCAGTCTTGCCTGTGCCAATTGCCCACACAGGCTCATAGGCCAGAACAACCTTGCTCCAGTCCTTCACGTTATCTGTGGGACAGAGACCACAGATACAAGGTGAACAAGGAGCTCTGTAGCTTGGTACCCAGGGAATAAAGAGGGTGGCATGCTGCCCCCTGGTGGTTATTTAGGGAACTTCACGAGGCATCAATACCATGGAGCAGGAGCAGCAGTGATAGGATGCAAGGATGCAAGGGATCCCACCTTCCCCTTTCCTCATCATGGGGATCAAGTCACCGTGCGGCGCTTCTGATCCCACCCTCCATGCCTCCATGGCCTTGGCTAGGCTCATAGGTCCCTTCAGAAATACCTGCGATGACCTTGGTTTGTTCAAAAACGACCTTCTCAGTGATGCCAGCTTCCCTCTCATCTAGCTTCTCCCCAATGCAGGCGATCACTCCAAGTCCCTCAGACAGGGCATGCGCCACTTTCTGCCCAATCAGCTGTTGAGGAACACAGTTGGTGAGATACCACTCTTGGAATAAGGCATCTCGTATCTCTCTCTTCTGGTTACTAACCTCATCTGACTCCCCAAAGACGTGCCTTCTCTCTGAGTGCCCCAGGACTACCCACGCGGCTCCACAGTCTTTGATCATGCCAGGGCTATAGGAAGAGATGAAGCCACAGTTCCACAGGGAGCCCACCTGTGGCTTTCCACTCAATGAGGAAAGTAAGGAAAGGCCCCCACACACCCTTCTCCCACTTGCATCTTACCTGATCTCCCCAGTAAAGGCCCCATTAGTCACTTTGTAGCAGTTCTGAGCAGCCACAGCAATCTTGGAATCTAGCTTCTGCCTTGCAAAGTCAATGTAGGCGGTGGGGGGTGCACAAACCACCTCTGTGGATGAGATCACGACATTTGCCAGGCTCCATCCAGGGGTCTGGAGTCCCCTAGCCTTCACCAGCTTCCTTAATTCTGCTTTCCTTCCCTTTTCACCCCAGCAAGATGATCTTTGCACACATCCCAGATTGGGCCTGTTTCCAACTCCTAGAGCTTTTCAGATGCCCCTGAGAGGCCATGGCCCTGCCCTTTGCTCTTTTAACAGCTGTGGCTCTGATTTCCCCGGGCTATTCTGGGCCTGGGCACCTCCTAGACTCAGCATTCCCTGGGGGCCAACCCCACCTCCCTTCTAAAATAGCTCATCCCTACCTCCCACAAGCAAGGCAAGGATTTTTAGCAAAAGCATAAGGGGCCAACTCCTGGGACTGATATTGGAGTCTCTGGCGAATAAACCAGAAGAGGATGCCTCTTCTGATCAGGCCGGTGGTTCTGTTTTAGGTGGATGGGAAAGACTGAGGACAGCACTCTGCCGGTGGGTGGCAGGGAGCTACCAGCTCATAGAGGCCCCGCGCTTTCCCGATTCCAGGTTGGAGAAAGCTGTAGGATCGCTCCTCATTCCCAAATGGCACCCTGTTTGGCATCTACTCAGCCCCTTTCTGAAGAAAGCAGGGCTCTTCCAGGCTGCGGAGGGTAAAGGATTGGAGCGGGTAGCTCTGGAGGCAGAAGCAGCGCGGCAGGAACACTCAGCCCGCCAGGCAAGGCTCTGGGAGGAGTCTCGCGCTACGTGCAGCGGCGCACGGAGCCCGGCCTAGGGGCAGGTGACTGGAGCCCTGCACGCCCACTCAGCCGCCTCCACTCCCCCGCACCCCCAATTCCTGGGCTGTCGCCAGTCCCGATCGCCCACTGGTGCTAATCTCCGCTTCCACGCCCGGCTCCAGGAGGTGCAGCTCTGTCCGGGCCGCGGGGCCATCTTCCTCTTGAAGACAAAAACGTCCTTTCCCGCCCCACTGTCCGAGCACACCGTTAAATGTGGCCCCCATTTCCTCTTCGACACACCCCTGGCACTGCGGCTGCTGGGTCAGTGTCCGGATCCCCAGTAGCCCTCGTTCTCAGCCTGCATCCAGCTCTACGAGCACACCCCGTAGCTCGGGAGAGGGCGCTCCCCCATCCTCCTTGCCCTGCCTTACCCTACCCAATGAGGCTCACCGGTGTCGGCCGGCAGCTTGGCCGCGTTCAGCGTGTTGATGAGTTCCCCCAGATTCGCCTTCCGCCCATTCATCTTCCAGTTCCCCCCCACGAAAAACTTCCTGGAGGGCGCCATGGCGCTGGAGCCGACACACTGAAGGTCAGGATCACCGCGCAGCCGCGGCCACTGCCCGCTTATATAGAGCGCGGTGAGACAGAACTCCGCCTCCTTGGCCATGGTTAGCCCGGCCCCCGCCTGCAAGTCCTACCCCCCACCCCGCCCGCCGCCCTTGTGGCAATGTTCTGACGTTACCCCCTTTCTTGTAGCAACGTTCTAGGGGCATCGGAGCTGAGTCGCTTGAGCCTCCGTTGCTGACTGGGGAGAAGGCGGGAACTGTGAGCCCCTGCGCTCGAGGTACCGGCTCTTCAAGACCGCAGCCCTCTACGGGGCCAGAAGCGGTTCCTGGGGCAACTAGCTGGCCAGTCGGACCACTCCAACTGCTTGGCCTAGGCCGCATTGCTCAGGGGACTGACTGAGGGGCATCTTTCCAACTCTGGAGAAAGGAACTCCCTTCCCCCATCCAAGTACTAAGCCACATCCCTGATTGCTGAGCAGGCACCTTTGACCCCTGCAGGGAGAGTCTAGCCTACAGTAACTGGGCAAGTGACAGGAGTTCAGAGAGGGAGGGATGGCCGTCGCTGGCACGAGCTGTACAGCTGAAGCTGAGGCCGAGGCAGTTCAGAACTCCTCCCTCAAGGTAGACCACTCCTCCTCCAGTTGGCCCGCAGCTGACAGGGGGCTGCAGGGCCGGGGCCTAGGCCCAGGGCTTCCTAGCCACTAGGGACCTTTGGACAAGTGTGTGACTGCTGGGAGGAAAGAAGGGCTTTTCACCCGTCTTTGCTGTCACCCTGCTCCACTTGCCCTGACCTGATAGCCCCTAGTCCTCACCTCACCCTCAACTTCCCAAGAGCTCGACTACTGAAAAGCACTGGGAGTTCTGGGGCGCTGGCCCTCCTGCTAGCCCCAGGGAAGATAAGTCTCCACAAGGAATCAAACAGGACACAATTTAGCCATTGTACTTTTATTCACATCATGTATTTTGGCATTTTCCAGAGAAGAACAGGGAAGAGACAGGATGAAGGAAAGACAGGCAGGAGGGCGAGGGGGTCCCCATTTCCCTCATATCCCTCCTGGCTCGACCACACAGGGGACAAACACAAAGGGGGAGGGGAGCAGGAGCACTCCATCCTGTGGAAGAGGCTGCACAAAGCGACACCCACACACGCACACATACAAACAAGCCTCCTCCGCACCAGGAGCTGGTGGGATCAGAGAAGCAGAGGAACAGGGGTTCAAGGGAAGGGGAAGCAACAGAGTCTCCTCACAGACAGGCGGCCACCCTCCCTTCCCCATCCTGCTCCAACCCCAAAGTCTCAAGTGCCTCTCCACCTTGCTTGGCCATTCCCCTAGGGCCTCTGGTTTCTTCCCTGCTGTGGGCGGAGGGGGGGGCAGAAAGAAAAAGGGTACAGAGCAGGCGGGCTGCAGTCCATCCCCCAGCCCCTCTCCCTCATGCCAGGCAGTCTGACCCCTGCCCTCTGTGGTAAGGGGTCAGGGCAGGCTCTTAACTGGCCACTCTCTGGTAGAAGTAGATGTAGCCCAGGTCCTTGGGCGGCTTCTCAGAGGCACACACTTTCTGGTCGTTGTAGATCACCCATCTGGGGAAGGTGGGGAAGGGTGGAAAGAGATGGACCAACTGGGCAGTCCACAGGGCTTCTACTCGGTTTCTCTGACACAGCCTCTGGGGCCAATCCCGGAGATTCTGGGGAAAGGCCGCCAAACCTACGGTCCAGCTGCCACCTGTCTGAAGGGAGGGTCCCAATCTCACCAAGGTCATTTCCCCTGCTCAGTGTCTTCCAATCCTCCAGTATCTTTACAGCCATCCCCCCAACCCCTTTCTGTAAGGCAGGGGTCAGCAAACTTTTTCCACACAGGGCCAGGTGGTAAATCTTTCAGGTTTGGTAGGCCATCGGGTCTCTGATACAACTGCTCAACTTTCCTGGTGAGCGTGAGAACAGCCACAGACAATGCATAAATGAGTAAGTGTGGCTATGCTCATTAAAACCGCTTACAGGAGCAAGTGGCCTGGTCCAGCCCTCCGGCTGCAGTTTGCCCGATCTCTGCTGTCGAGCATTCCCTCACCCCTCTGGTGTGTGCGTGTGTGTGTGTGCGTGTGCGGCTCCCGTCAGGCAGTCCTTCACCTTCTCCAGGTTCTCCAGGGTGCTCCTACTCATCTCCACCACCACTCCCCCATTCCAAATGCATACGCCTAGGCCCTCACCTGCCGTCCTTCTTGATGTGGCAGACATAGTGACCACACATGGTGGAGGTGCCCATGTGACTAATGAAGGCAAAGAGCTGATATTCTAGGGAAGGAGAGGGGGAGGGCAGAGAAGACAATGAGAGAGGGATCCTTGAGTGACAGTCTGAAAATCTATCTGACACACAGGTGGCAAACATGAGGCCCGCGGCCGAATCCAGCCCTCCACCTTGTTTTATCTGGCCCAGCACCTTGTTTCTACCTAGCGGCAGCGCTGAGCTCTCGCTTAACTATTAAGTAGTTAAGGAGTTACATTTTTACGGTCCTAAAGTTACATTTGGCACTTTGAAGGCAACTCAAGGCTGATGTGACCCCCAGTGAAAGTGAATCCGACACCGCTGCTCTAACAGCTTGAACTCAGGGAACATAGGCATGACTGGATCAAAGGTCTGTCTCCACCTCCTAGGGTCCCACCTTCAGGAGGCCTGTCACTGGGAAGAAGTTTCTGCCCCCTCTGCCTCATGAGGGAAGCAGAGCTGCCTTGGAACAAGGCTCTGGTGGAGCAGACTGGCGAGACTCTACCAGGCCTGCCCTCACTTCCCAGGACACTCACTTCCAGAACCATCCCGGACTTTCGGTCCCACCGGCACAGACTCAGAGATGGAGTCGGCAGCCGAGCGACCCTCCGAGATGTCCATGGCAGCTTCTGCGTCTAGGTCGTCGATGTGACTGAAGATCCAGTCCACGGCCCGTTCTAAACTGTTGTTCTTGGGGAGGGAAAAAGCATCGCATTTCCGACAGGTTCGGGAGCAAGAAAAGCACCAGTGAAAGCCTGGGCTCCTTCGTCACAGCCACGGCAGGGTGGAGTCCAGCCTCGGCCGCACCACACCGATACCCTTGGACGGGTACCCAGCTCACGAAGGGTGGACCCTCACTCCCACCCTCTTCTACCCCAGAGGCCCCAGTCCTGAGCTGGGACAGCCCCTACCGTGGCCCGCAGAGCTTTGAGGGCCTGGTCCCGGGAGAAGCCCATGGAGACGATGGTGGTCACGCAGTCTTCTGGTGGGGGGTCCGCAGCTGCACTTGTGGAGCCAGGCCCACTAGAGCCAGGCAGGATGAGGGGGTTTGCAAAATCTGTGGATGGGAAGGGGTTGCAGTGTTTTGGGGAGGGTGGTGGCCCTGCCTGGCCCTGCTACCCAGCCTGCCTACCTGGATCATCCATGTGCGACATGACCCAGTTCATGGCGGCCTCGGCCCCGCTGTTGCCCGTGTAGTAGACGGCTTTGCGGCAGGCGTCCATGGGGAAGCCCATCTCTACCAGCTGGATGACAACCGACTCGTCCAGCATGGGGGCTGTGGTGAGAGAAGTGTGGGCACAGTGACCAAGTCCTCCGGCCACTCTGCTCTTCCTCCTCCTCCCACAGTCCCGCCCCACCCTCTCCCAGCCATTCCATTCCAGGCATTTTTCTCTCACAGCTGGGCACCTCATCCCAGAACTGAAACGACAGACAGTACAATGTGGGTCTAGTACCCTAAAGGCACAGAACTGAGGCTAAAGACCCCCATGGATCTCCTTCTTTGCCCATTCTCATAGAATGGGCGCTGTTTCTGGAATATGATTCCCAGCCCCTGCCCCCAACCAATGAGGTTACAAAAATGAGGCCATTAGCCAGTGCTACTACCATCCACACAGAGAATGTGGCTGGGAGTGCTCTAGTCGGTCCTCACGTCCGCCAAAAGAGGGCAGAGGAAATTTGAAAGGAGGACAGGAGAAACACAAAGGACAGGGTCGTGGGGAGGCAGGCAGAGAAGACCCCCTTGGCAAGGGAGAGAGACAGGCAGGAAAAAGAGTCACTAACATGTTGGAGAGGAGAAGTGAGGGGAGCAGAAGGAGTCTTCGTCTTCGTTGCCATAGAAACCAAGGCTACCTTTGGGCTCATCCGGAGTAACCAGGGGTGGGGCAATGTCAGGCAGCTCCTCCTCTCCAGGCTGCAGCCCTGTACCCCTCAACTGGGAGATGTCTAGCTCCTCCGGCATCTCAATGGACACATCTGTAATTGGAACAATCCAACAGGTCACCTCAGGCGCTCCAAGGCCCTCCTGAGAAGGCCCTTTGGGAATCTCCAGCCCCTGCACCGTATTTTGGCACTGCCCTGTAATACGGAGCTGTTCAGAGAGTCCCACCTTAGGGGTCCCAATGTAATAAAAACAACTGTGGGCCTGGGAGTCAGGGGACCTGGATTCTAGCCCTAGATCTGCAACAAATGAGCTGTGGGCAAGGAGGGGCCTCCCACTTGTGGGACAGGATGATTTTATACTTTTGTGGGTCCCATCTTCTCTAGGAAATGAAATTAAATCAGCAGTTCTCTAAGTGATCTAGGGCCTGTAAGACCCGCGAGAGCTAATTATTTCAAGATTATCAAAATGAAAACAGTTACAAAAACTAAACTATGGAAATGACTTTTGGTTGTAAATCATAATTATAAAATCAAAGAAGTCTTTTAATATTTTTAGTCAGTGCTTTTCAAACTAGACATATTTTGAAACATCTAAGGCAATGTTTTCTCTTTCAGAGGGAAGTTAGAGAAACATCGGTTCACATGTATTAAGGCCCCTTATTTTTTAGCATTTTCTGCTGAACCTCCCTTGCTTGTCCTAGCCATCATACCCAGTTTCTTGGGTACCCAGTCTAGGCCGAAGGTGAACTTCTTGATCTGGATGACCAGGTAGTCAGGGAATGAGGCAAATCGTGTGGTCCTAGGGAAAAGAGAATGTCCTGGTAGCCAGACAATCCCAAGGTTCTCCAAGCTCCTGAAAGTCCCCACCCTGGGGTTTAGTTTCTCATGGGTAGAAGACCTAAGAGCCTAGAAGATACTCCATATTCTTATCCTGCCTTGGGCAGGCATCAGAGTGTCTGCAAACAAGGAGTAGCAGAAGCCAGGAGAAGGGCTGTCTTATGGACAGGAGCAGCAAAGCAGTCGGTGGCTGAATTCTCTTGAGACCAAGCACTCTTACAGACCTCCAGCTCAGACCAACCTCTGAGCAAAAAGTAAAACCACTTGCTGGAAACCCACGTCCTGTTCCTTACTAAGTGTCTGCACTCTACCAGGACTGAGGGAGAGGGTGGAGAGCCGCTGCGCTGAAAAGCGCCCTGTGCCATGCGAGAAGATGGAGTGGTTTGGGCAGGACAAGGTAAGACATAGTAACCATCTGAGTCTGCTCCTGCGGGGTTTCTTGGTTCCCACCGGGGCCAGATTACCAGCCTCGACGGATGCAATCCTGAGATTCCACCCAAAAAAAGGAATGACAGAACAAGAAAGCGGCAGAGAGCATCTTCAGGACTACCATGACACAGGCCCGAGACCGTCAGGCCCAGACCAGCAGGACTTACTTGACAGCTACTGATTTGGCCTGCAGAGCTGTGCTCCAGAAGTCATCCACCTGCTCGGGGGCCCCATAGGCCTCCAGGCAGGAGCTGAAGGGCACCTGGGCCCGAACCAGCTCGGGCAGTGGCAGCTTCTCCTCTTCGGCTTGACGCTTCTTCTCCTCGTACTCTAGAAGCTCCTCTGGTGACAGAAGTGGCGGGTGGATCCCTCAGAAGGTGCTGCCTCTTTCCCTCCTTAGCCTGGCCCTGCTGGCTCTGTGTCCGTGACTACTTCAACTCCTCAGCCCCACCCAGTCCCGCCCGACGTGCACCCACATAGGATTTTGCTTCTCTTTCTCAGCACAGCTCCGCTGATGAGCCGTGGACAAGGTTAACCTGACCTCGCTCCTCTGGCCTAGCTTTGGACTTCTGGCTGAGGGAGCAGAGTGTGCTGCGGGCTCTGCTGCTGTAAGGTGCCCAAGCATTCCTCGCAGCCTTCACCGCACCCAGACCCAGGCCTGGCTGAGAGCCACCTACCTTTGTTAAGGGCCGCATCCATGGGCACAGGCAGCTGCATGATGTAGTCCACTCGCTGGGTGTACTTCACCTTCTCTGTAGCCAGGCACTTGATCTTCTCCTCCACCAAGAAGCGGAACACTTCATTAGGATTTTCAGAACTCCGGCAATTCCTCTACGGGAAAGAGGCAAGTGGAGAGATCTGGGCAGCCAGGGACCAGAATGGGGGCCTAAAGGGGTCCCTGGTGGTCAAGGAGGGAGACGAGGGGAGGGGAAAGGAGACTACCACTGAGAGCGCAGGGATGCAGGAACAGAGTAGAAGCCTTCCCCAATCACCCACCGCCTCCCTGATTCTGGCCCGCTCACAGCACTGTGGGACTGTGTTGGAATGAGCTTGTAGTTCTCTTGGTGAGTAGTAAGTATCCTGAGCATTTTCTTTGGGTGTATCCTTCTTAAGGCAGCAAGCCCATCGAGTGTAAGGACCACTGCTTGGCTCTGCTATTCTCCTTGCATGTATTCGCCACCACAGGGAAGGCACAGTGCATGCAGACTTCCAGGCACAGGGGTGGGACTGGGCGGGGCTCACAGAGGCAAGAAAGGGCGGGAGGAAGAGGGAGTGAACTGCGGGTAGACGGAAAGCCTGCAAAGAGTGCCCTCCCTTGCCGTCTTCTCAGGCCTTACTTCCACCATGTTGATAAGGTGGAGGAAGAACTCTTGGGCATCCTGCTGCCGGTTGGTAGAGAACTCAGGGTGACCCTTGCCAATGAGGGCCTTGAACATCCGAGGGGCAATGCCATCTTGAACTTCCTAGGCAGAGCCAGGGCAGTGAATTAGCTGGGGCTCAAGAGGCCACCTTCCTCAGACATATCCCAGACCTCAGTTTCCCCCTAATTCCAGAGCCTGAAAAGGATAGAGTACAGACTCACCTTTTGTTCTGACACCTGCTCCCCATCGCCTGACTCCGGTGCTGGCCTGGAATACTCTCCGGAGAGAAGGCCATGGCCCAGCTTGGCCCTGCGTTAACATCCAAGAGAACCACTTGGTTCTAGTCAACTAATGGTAATCTGCCGTCTCTCTATACCTCTCCCTCCCCACCTCAACCCTGGTTCAAGGCCCTCCTTAGACAACTCGCTAAAATGTGGAAAACCTTAGGGTCCCAGGGAACCCATCTCAAGGGAGAGAGTATGCCCAGAAGGCAATCATCTGAAAGCTTCTAACTGGCCGGAGCTAAACTGCTGCCCTCCGCAGGTGGTCAGGGAGGACAGCGGCGGCACACAGGCAGCAAGGCTTTCAACAGCCTTCAGACACAGGACCTGGCTACATACACCTGGGTGCTGAAGTCCTGGGTCGGGTCCGCTGGGGCATTCTGGAAGATCTTCTCCAGCTTTTCCACATACCTAAGAGCCAAGGGAAAGAGAGTTGGAGGGGCTTTGGTCCGGGGTCAACAGAAAAGCAAAGGAAGAAATTATCTACCAGCTCAGTGACTAGACTCCTTCCAGAGCGGGGCGTTACGTGGTTGAAACCTGGAGTCCATTTCTTTCCAGCAACCTGCCCTTCCTGCCTTCTCAGTCACGTCAGCATGCAGTGCCCCGAGGCAGGCTTTCGCAGCCTCCTCCCCGAGAAAGCCAGGGGAAGGGAGAACACAGCCTGGGAGGAAGATAACTACAGTGCATAGCCTTTTGGACCGAACTTCTCAGTATGTTTTAAGTTTTCACATAAGCATCAGGCCCGTTCCAATTAGATGGTAAAGTCCCTCTTGCTAAGAATTTGCCCTTCTTCTGTCTTAGTATCCCAAATCCTCCCTCTTCCCCAAGTGTTACGTGGCCACGGTAGGTGCTCATCTGATGTCACTGGCCTAAAATAAAGACCACCTGCTCACCCTTGAGTCAGGCAGGAGGCCTCCAAGAGCCCTAGGATTTGGTGTTCTGCTCTATCGGCGTGTGACTGGGTGACAATGGTGCAATCCTACAGTTGGCTCCCCTCACAGCACACCAGCCACAGGGCCATAGGAACTAAAACTGCACTGGAACAGAGGCGCTGAGGGTGGCTGAAGGAGGAGTGTGCCTAGAGGCTGATGGCCAGGAGAGAAGTGGGGATGTTAGGCGCGCAGAGCCTGGGGGCCAGCAGTGGGGAAGGCACTACTCACTTCCTCTGGAAGTCGGGGATGCTGAAGAGCACCTGGACCACCGAGTTGAGGTAGCAGCTGTTACCCAGATTCCGGATGCCTGTGTAGCCAGGTCCGAACAGGGGCTTCAGTGGCACGCTTGACTCCTGGATCAGCTCCCATTCACCAATCTGCTGGTTCATATCTATCTCCAACTCTGTCATCGTCTTGTCCGTCTGCAGGGAAGGGGCACTTCAGACGGGGGGACAGACTCAGCCCTGGATTTTTTACATTGATCTCTCACAGGATATAGGATGATACCCAGCTGGAGCCTAGAGTTTGCTGAATTGCAGAGGCATGCAGGACATCGTCTAGTCCAAGTCCTAGATGGCCACAAGCAACTGTCAGAGGACTTAGTTATCAGGCTTGAATGAGGGAATGAAATGAAAGCAACTCCCTCTACCTGAACTGTTTTCCCCATTCCAAAGGTACGCCTCCTCACCCCTCAGGTCTCCACTCAAGCAAGACTTCCTCAGAGACACTTCCCCGATGCCCCAGACAAGGCCAGGCCCCACTGATGTAAACTACTGCAGCACCCCCCACCTCTCTTGCATAGCGCCCTTCACAGCTGGTAGTTAATCAGTTATTAGTGTGAGCAATGCCTGCCTCTACAAAGAGCGCATAAAACAAGGACCACGCCTGCCGTATTAGTGACTAACACAAAGTAGATACTCAGGAGTATTCAATGAACAAACAAATGGTCCTAGGAAGTTCTTCAAAGCCCACATGTCGTTGGGACTGGAAGAACTGTGGTCACTCTCTCCAGTACTCTGTCTCAGGCAAGGAAGAAGGGCCTAACAGGAGCAGGAATAGGAAGAATCTGAAGCTGAACAAGTCTCACCTTTTGCATCTTCAGCATGTCGATGCCGAAGTGGGAAAGGTGCTCAGCCAGGTTGGGGTCCAGGACCATGTCGTCCTCATCGTATGAGTACACATCTAGGACAAGGAGCAGGAGCGGTGTCAGAGGGGGTGACTCAGGACTGGCCTGGCCACCAATGCTACCCCCTGCCTTGAGGGGCCTTGGTGGGACAGAAGGGTGAGCCTGTAGGGTAACCTCTTGGCTCCCTTAAACCTTCTGGGGATGGCTGTCAGGGAAGATGGGGCGACACAGGGTGAGAGTTGGGATTAACTGTGACTCCACCCCGCAGGGTAAGCTTCTAGGGTCGGATGGGTTGGGAAGGATGCTAACTACTCAGATATACTGGCAACTTCTAGGAAGGGGACTGAGGGTTGAAGGGTAATTGAAGATTTAGTCTCCTCTGCAATACTTTCATTGTTTATCAAGAGAACATACTCATGTATTATTTGTGCCATATAAAATGAACAATAGTTAAAACACATTTTGGCATGGAGGTAGCTAAGGAAGGAAGGAATACCAGCTCCGTCAGGTGTGATGGTGCCCAGTTTGACAGCTAATGGGTAGCCTGTCTCCCTGAAGTGCTCCACGGCATGGTTGTTGCCGCCACTGCCATCGAAGTAGCGTCGGCCACAGAGGATAGAGCCATCTGTCAGGTTGAGCCACAGGTTCTCTCTCATGTCACACTTGGAGCACTTCCAGCCACTAACCCAAGGAGAAAAGAAACTGAGCTGAAATATGGGTCAGGGGTATCTGGGAGTGGTAGAGAGAAAGGGGACTCTGTGGGCCCCTGCCAACCCAATTTCTCTCTCTTCTCCTCTCCTCTGGATGTCCCCTGCTCAGTTCTTTGCTTCCAAGTCTCCCTAATCGTCATGCTGCCAGTCCTCTCTCCCACCAGATCTCCCAGGAGGGTGGCCTCTTTGCCCCTGCTCTGGTGGTTGTGCCCCGAGGTAGAGGGGCCAGGCCTCACCAGGGAGGGATTCGAGCAGGGTTGTCCAGCTGCTTGAGGTTGAAGGCATGCTTAGACACCTGCCGTACTTCCCCATCCCAGGCCTGTACTTCCTGCTTGCGGGAGGCTGAGTCGGCGGACAGTAGTGCCTCCACCGCACTGGTCACCTGGGAGAAGCAGAGGGTCAGAAACAGTATCCAAACCCCACCCCGCCATGCCCCTCTATCACTTATCTTTAGCTTTCTCAGTACTTGCCCAAGACATCACTGCCCTGGCCCCGCTTGCCCTAAAATCTTTGAGAGGGTGGGAAAAGATTCATACCCGATCTCTGACAAAGTCAGGCAGTCCCCCCAACCCATCCCGGGCAATCTCCAGGTAATCCGGCAAAATGACAATCTTCACATCCTCATCGTATTCAAACTTCTCCTCGCTGAGGTCAAACCCGCCTTCGACACCTGATGAGACAGGGAAGAAGAGGGAGGGTAGGACCACGACCACAGGTAAATGTCCCTCCTCTGATATAGTACTTTACTTTGTCCCCCCCAGCTCTAGCGTCACTGATCGGGCCCATTCTTCTGGAGCCTTCCTAATACCTCTGCGAGCAGGAAAGCCCAGCTCAGGGAGAAGAGTAGGGCTGCAGGAGTACTCACCAATAGCCAGTCGGGTGGGCTTCTTTCGTGGGGGGTCTCCAGTGCCTGTGGTGCTGTCCTCCTCTTTCTGCAACAAGGCAGGAAGGGCGGAATCAGCAATGAACACCAGGTAAGGAGAAACAGGGAGGGTGGACAGGATGAAATGAGTTAATCTCAGAAGAGAATGAAGCTAAAATCATGTGTGCTGAGTTTTAATTACACCGATAGACATAGGTGAGAAGTCAGAATGGAACAGATTCAAGATGGAAACCCAATGGAATGTGCCGGAAGGTCCCCAGGCCCAGCCCCATCCTTACTGGGCGCCGGGTTCGCCGGAGGTGCAGGTAAACTCGCTGGCCCGTCTTGTTGAAATGTCTCTCCACATACTGTTTCCCGAAGCCCAGGAATGTGTTCATGCAGATGTAGAGGCCACCCTCAGACTCCTGCGGACAAGAGGCGGGGGGGGG
This sequence comes from Glossophaga mutica, assembly GCA_039655065.1. Lineage (NCBI taxonomy): Eukaryota > Metazoa > Chordata > Mammalia > Chiroptera > Phyllostomidae > Glossophaga > Glossophaga mutica. Next base: position 21,994,395 of record CM077304.1, on the reverse strand, counting down.
AAACAGGGAGGATGAAACCTGGCTAGGTGAGGAAACTAAGACCTGGGCTCAAATACTACTGATTTCCAGAAGAAAGTTTCTGTTTTCTAACACTGTGTGACCCTTGGCAAGTCATTTATTTCTTTAGGATTTAGTGTCGGCTAAGATTCTCCCCGTTCTCCTCTGACTTTGATAATTGACAAGGACACCAGGAGCTGAACAAAACCTATCAGTCACCGTTCTTCCTCCTTGCTCCTTCTTTGGGTTTTGGAGCCCTCCGATCAGTTGCAGAGAATTCCCTCTACCTCTTCTCTGGAGCCAAAAGACCCAGAAAGTAAACAAGGACCAAACCATGGACTTCCAGGGCCAGAAATTACATTCAGAGGGGAAAGGGCGCTTTCCTTAGAGGGGAAAGGGCGCTTTCCTTGGAGAGGAAAGATCTGCCTGTCAGACACTGAACCTAAACCAAGGATACCACGACAAACCCTACCTCATCGCCATGATTAAGAAAACCCACAAGTGCGGAGAGGCAGAGATTCTCCTGGTACATCTAACCCCAGAGTTTGCCAGCAAGACCTGACCTTTCCTTCACCATACTCTGCCAGGCAGTTGAACCCTGGTCCACACTGAGACTTCTTCCTCCTCTCCTGCTGAAGTCTGGCTCCAGTGGAACAATGCCTTGTGTGTCACTCACAGCTAAACCTGGACCCAGCCTGGCAGGAACATGAAGTCTGGCATTCTCCAGCCATCACCCTGACACCTCCCCTCCAACCAACAACTAAATTCCCACTGAAGTCCCATCAACCTCCAACCTCAAAGCCATCCCCTTTCTAGAACAATCTAGCGACACTTGCTGAGACAGGTAGGACACATATAACTCAGACAGAAAACAGGGAAAGACGAGTGCCCACTCTAAATCACCGCTGACAGGAGATGATGGGCTTCCCCCAGACTGAGCAAGTCTACCAGCGCCTTTGTTTATAAAGTGATGGAGAAGGCGGAGCAAAAAAATGGGGACAACCACCTCAGATCCAAGTTTTTGAGCAACAACAGACTACTTCTTCCTGGAATAAAAGCCTCAGTGGGCTTGAAAAAATTCTTTGCTGTGATATTTAAAAATAGGGCACCATCAAAGGCAGTGCGTGGTCCCAGCTTGTGTACCACTACCTAGAACAGTGTGGATTATAATATTCACAAAGTAATAGAGCATTTCTCATCGGGGGGGTCACATAAACTCTCTACTGTGAACCCAATTTGAAGATAATCAAATATGCTGGCAGTTGGTTAGCCAAGTCAACTCTGCCACACTGGAGGTGAGAGAAATGTAGTAACATTACAAAAATTCCTTTCGGATTATTCAAAGAAATTTCCAGAAGAGAGACAGGAACTGATGACTTCTACCATCAGCTGGTAATTAAGAAAAACCTTTTCCTCCTGAGAAAGACAGTGCCACACCAAGCCATGCATCTGATAACCTAGAAGGCATGAGGAAACTGCAGGGATTAAACTCCTCTGTTGGAAATAAGAGATGGTTTCACCAAGGACTGGGAGCCCTGGAGCTCTGCTCTGAGCAGTCCTCTTTTAGCCTTGCCAGAGCCAGACTTCAGAGAAGCAGCATATTATTTGAGGCCAAAATCAAAGCCCAGCAAACCACAAATCAGCGGTGATCCTGAAGTGGGCTTTAGATCCTGCTCCTACACTCAGCACTGCATTAGTGAAGCCTTTCCACTCTGACTTGCAGTTTTCCTGGCCCTGAGCTGGTCTGGCTGAACACTCTGGGCAGGGCCCAGCAGCAGCTTGAGGGGAGGGGTGTGTGTGGGGGGAGGGGTGGATCCCAACCAGGCTGCTGCCCTCTCAGTTCAGGCTCTGGCCTGGGCAGAGCCTCGTCTCTCTTGAGGGTGACACAGGAAGGCAGAATTGCAGGAAGGGAGGTACCGGGTGGAGCCTGTATAACGTGAAGCACGGTGTGGGTGGAGGCTTTGTCTAACTAGTCAAGAGTGGGAGTGGGATGGGAAAGGGGCCTTAGTATCCTGCATGAAAGAAACCATCTCTCTGAGAATCCTTTAAAGAGGGTTCCTTCTAGTTTCTGTGATGGGCGGGAAAAAGAGGGGGCCGGTGGACTAGTTCACCTTAAAGAAGAAACTAGAGCTTTCCTCTCTTCTTTCCCTCCCCTCCCTTCCACCAACGACCCACCTCCCCGCCCCCCTATCCATATTAACCGTGGATGGAGGCTCTGTTACTCCGCCCTTCCTCAAAAAACGGCCTTCTTCAGGGCTACTTACAAACTACTGCGCGCCTAGGAACAGAAGAACCCACCCTCCAACCCCAAACTCGGCCGAGAACAGTGAGGGGTAGCCCCATCCCTCCTACACGAGACTACAAAACCCGGAGGACCATGCGCGACAAGCAAGGCCAACTCCCAGGCTTTCCCAGGTATCCACTTGGGGGATGTAGTCCGATGATCGGGTTGCGCCCCTAGCTTAGAACGGCAGAGGGGAGTGAGCGACTACAATCTCCACAATGCTCCACGAAATGGGGAGCGGAGGAGGCACAACCGGTGGCTTCCGGGGGTAGTAGTCACAAGACAGCTCCAGCTAATTAAAAGCAACGGCAGGGAGTGGCACGGGAGACTCCATGTCCCATGGTGCATCGCAAGGAGGCGGTAGCCCAAGCCTTGCAGGCCCCGGCAGAATGACCAGGGCTATGGAAGGAAGTCGTGCTCCCTGCGGGCGTGGGGAATGGGCTTACCGGCGTGTCGAAGGAGAAGGCGCACTCGTCCTTGTGGACCCTGTCTCCAGCCTTAGGGACCCGGATCGTCGGTAATACTGACAGCAGCGCCTCCTCACTCAGCTCCGCCATGACACCGGCAGCAGCTCCTCCACACAGAGCAGCTCCCACCGTTCCTAGTCCCCCACCCCCTCTCTTGCGGACCAATGAGCACTACTCGTTAGGTGCATGCGCTTCAGGGAAGACGCGCGAGAACGGCAGTTGGAAAGAGCTTGCGTACTAGTGCTCCGCCCTCTGCCTTACTCTTGACTAAACCCAATGAAAAACGCCTCCGACGCAATCGGTGGTCAAAAGAACCAATCCCACCCTTCCAGGATAGAGCGCCAGTGGAGTAACGAGGTGTACCCCAGAGTTTTCGCTGCTCGCACTCTGGGACTCCTATGGTCCTTCGCGTGCCTTCTATTGAAGAACAGAAATTGACAATTCTTTAAACCAATCTCAGAAACTTTCCTGGAGACTTGTCCGATCAGAAAATAGGGCAGTTCTTGGTATTTGAAAGGCAGCTAACCAATGAGGCGGAGTTTGAGAGGGTTAGAGTCGAGTGACTGATAACGCCATCAACCAGTAAGGATTACCATTTCGCCTCAAAAATCTTCATAAGTCTGTCTCCGCCTGAATCTGTACATATTAGCATAATAATCCATTCTATTTAAAAAAAATAAAATCATTTGGTTTTGAAACTGAAGGTCTCAAAAGCGACGATTGGTACTCCCTGATGTCTCACTTTAGACAACTCACAGCCGGAGAGGAACAAAAGTCCGCTTTTATCAAAGAGGCGTCCACCGTGGGCAAGCCAAGCCGCTGCCCAATTGACCCCAAAGGCTCCCGTGATAGACGTCCTCTCTGCCCAATGGCTTCCTTAGCTGGAGGCGGCTCCCACATAGTAGTCCTATAGGAGTCTGTGTCGGCTCAGCCAATAAGATCACGGTAGGGGGCGTGGCGGGAGGTTTGAAACTCAGCTTCGGGAGTTAAGGCTCGAGCTACTGTGCAGCAAAAAGTGGAGTTGGGGCACGGTAAGTGGTTTGAATAAATTAGCGAATAAATTAGAGGGCCTGGCAGTCCTGGAATAAGCCGCCTTGTCAGCTGCACCAGTCATTTTCCTCCCAGAGGCCTCTGGCCCGGTGGCCAGGAGGCTCCTTAGCTGGGATCTGGGAATATCGGGTGGTCTGGATTTCGAGGTCGGACATGGTCGCGGTGAGGGCTGAGACCTGAGTCACTTCTCATAGGCATCCCCTCCTCGCCCCTGCCCAAGCCCTGCCCCACCCCCTTCCTCCCTGTTGAGATGGGCTCAGCCAAGAGCGTACCAGTGACTCCCGCGAGGCCTCCGCCTCACAACAAGCATCTGGCTCGAGTGGCGGACCCGCGTTCACCTAGTGCCGGCATCCTACGCACTCCCATCCAGGTACTCTGGGCCGGGTAGGGGTAGGTAGAGAAACTGTCCGAATTCCTTGGCGTCTGCTTAACCTGATTCTGGAGAGTCCTCCCTGCCCACTTCTTTGAGGCCTTAATTTCTACACTCTCCTTAATGCCTGCGGGCCTTGGCGATTTCTGCCTGGAAAGTGGGCCTGAGGCTGGAGACCTGGGAGGGAAGAAGAGTCAGAGCCCAGACTTTAATAGCCTTTGATCCCGACAGGTGGAGAGCTCTCCACAACCAAACCTACCATCAGGGGAGCAGCCAGAGGGTCCTAATCAGGCCCAGGACTCAGATCCCCGCTCTCCCACCCTCGGCATTTCAAGGACACCTATGAAGACCAGCAGCGAAGGTAAGTGTTGGGCCCAGAGAATACCGATGAGGCTGTCAGCTAGCGTCCTCGGGTGGGGGTCAGTGAGTCCATGCTCTCAGGACCCCATGCTCAGCAGGGGCCTCCGTCCTCCTGCTGTGAACCCATTTCACCCTTCCTCAATATTTTACTCCCTCTCACCTTGATTTCTCTCTTCTCAATTGCTTGCCCACCAAGGTATGAATCCTAAGGCTCCTGTATTTTTTCCTCTTTGCTGAACAGTTTGTATCAGAGGGTCACTGTCTCACTTCACTTCTCCCCTCTAGAGCCTCCAAGCCCACTGGTAAAACAGCTGAGTGAAGTATTTGAGACTGAAGCCCCCAGAGCAAATCTTTCCCCAGAGCCTATTCTGCCCCCAGAGGCACCTTCATCTTCTGAATTGGACTTGCCTCTGGGCACCCAGTTTTCCCTTGAGGAGCAGATGCCACATGGGAGCCAGGCTGAGCTTCCCTCCAAGGTGTTTTCGGAGGAAGAAACAGGACAGCCTTCAGAAACCCTTACGGCCAGCCAGGGCTCAGACAAGTCCATGAGAGACCCTGAGACACCCAGATCTTCAGGTACAGAATTTAAGGACAAGGTATAAGGAAGAGAAATTGAGATCATGTTCTGGGATAGTTCAGGAGGGATAAACTGTAAGCCCCTAATTTTGGCTCCTTACTTTAATTCTTTACCCACCCTAGGTTCCAAGTGCAGTAGACGGAAACCAAAGGGCAAGGTACTAGGGAGATCTCCGCTCACCATCCTGCAGGATGACAACTCCCCTGGGACTCTGACACCACGACAGGTAAAGGGAGAGGGTGAGAGCTACTCCTGAGAAGTCCGACGTAGAGGGTGGGAGGCCTTACCCTATCTTCCCTCTCCTAAACAACCTCCCTCCCTCCCCTAACTTGCATACTGTTTTTGTAGGGTAAGCGGCCTTCTCCCCTGAGTGAAAATATTAGGGAACTAAAGGAAGGGGCCATTCTGGGAACTGGACGCCTTCTGAGACCTGGAGGACAAGCATGGGAGCAAGGCCAGGATCATGACAAGGAAAATCAGCACTTTGCTGTGGTAGAGAACTAGGCCATGTACGGCCCAGGGCTGGCCTCACCAGGAATCTAGTGATATTCTGAGTCCTCTCCCCGCTTCTTTCCCTGGGAGTCTGGGAAGGTTCATTTTTTTTTTTTTTTTTTTTGACACCCCCTAAACTACCAACTCTGGAACTGAGAACTTTCTTGGACTTTTTTTGTGTGTTATGTGTTTCTTGTATATTAAAGGAAATGTTTTTAAATGATGTTGTTAAGCGTTATGCCTAAACCTTGCTCTGGGTCGTCTTTATGTAGAAAGGCAGCCTGGGGAGCTTGTGTTCCCTGGCCTGAGTGCCCCTGCACTGGTTCCTCCAAATCTCTTAACGCACCTCCCTTAAATCCAGGTGTTCCCTTGGCTCCTTCTGCTTGCTCTTCCTAGGTGTTGACCTCTAGGGATTAGCTACTACCTACCTATGTTCTGGCAAGTTCCAGGTCTCACCATCTAACCTGGGCCTTTATCCAGCTGCCGCGTAGGCACTTCAAAGTCAGTTTGAGTAAAGTCGAATTCGTGATGTTCCCCCCAAAGCCTGTTTCCCTTCCCCTCTTCTTTATCCCCGTAAATAACAGGATTGTCCACCCAAACCCAAATCTTGGCCACCGTTTTGAATCCCTCTTAATATCCCGTATTCTAGCACTCCGCCACTAGATCCTGCTGATTCTATGTCTTTAATCTCTTTCCTGTCCCTTCCCTTGTCCCCTCTGTCCTATTGCTCTTGCATTTCTTGCCACATGCTTCCTACCTGTTTCCTTCACTCCCTCCTGTTTCCCCTCCCTCCATTTCATCAACCTACATTGCTGCTAGGGTCATCTTTCTGAGAAGCATATCTGATCACATACTACTTTGCTAAAAATTTGTCACTGTTTCCTCCCTTCCTTTTATCATGTGATTCCTTCTCAATATAATCCTACCGTACAAACACACATGCGGGCACATAGGCAGGCTTGGTGAACTGCTGGGCACGTGCTCCCAGCCACTGGTGAATGCCTTTTCTCCTGACCCATGTCAGGCCTTCCCCACAAGACTTGGGCTTCTGCCTCCCCGCTACTTTCTGCCCACAAGCTGTCTGGTACCCAACCTTTATCACTTGCACCCACAATACTTTATTACTTAAGTGGAAACTGAATCTTTTTGGAACATAAGTAGGGTGGAAGCCAAACATCAAAGATATACCAGGGTGCTGTACTTTATTGCAGGTGCTTTGCAGAGAAAAAAAAAGAAGATGATAGAAAAAGGAGAAAGCATGAAGGAAAAGGGGGCTGGGACCTTGGTGGTGCCAGAGCCATAGTCACGGGCTGGGCACCCTGTGCCACGCAGGTCTGGACAAAAGGAGGAGCTCTGGGGGAGAAATCCTAGGGCCTGGAGCCTCACACTGGAAGCCTGCTGGACTTGCCAAGGGCTGGAGTGGGGGGGGTCAGCTGTTCTTGCTTACTAAGGGTGAAACTGTCATGACCATGGTGAGGGGAAGCCGTGGGAGGAGATTGGGCAGTTCTCTGCCTGTCCCTGATGCTGCCCCACCCCCAAAGGCACACTCCCTCCCTGTGTTTCCCACTGTCTTCAAAGGCAAAAGCTTGGTGGGAATGGCAGCTGGGGTATAGAAGAGAAAACCTTAAAGTGGGCAGGAGAAGGGGCAGCTGAGTGTGTCTTCATGGCCTTTACCTCCCCCCTCCAGCCTCCTCAGTTCCAGATTTTGAGGAAGCTGTCCCAGGAGCCAGTGGCCACCGCCATCCCATCAGCTGTGACTCCCAGGCAGCTGACCCTGTTGTCGTGGCCAGAGAGGATGCCTGAGGAAAAGGGAGAGGAGAGAGCGTGTCTCCACGTGCTCATCTGGCAGGGAGTGTGTGCGCACGCACAAGTATCCCAGCTTAGGTAGGCCAGGCTCTGAATTCAGCCCCCTCTGATGGAGGCTGAAAGAGAGAAGGAGGATTAGCCCTGAGCGCTAGGCTTTCTCAGGAACCTGGGATGGGGGCGGGGTAGAGAGGGATGGGGAGAGGCTGGAAGTGTCAGTGTGCTATGCGAAGAGCAAGGGGCATCTTGATGGGCTCCCGGACAGTGGGGAAGCAGCCCCGTCACGCTGCTGCTTTGTTTCCAGACAAAGAGACTGAGGCCCCCGGAGAAGCTACTTGCCCAAGGGCACTCAGAAAGTAAGCCCCAGAATTAGGATTTGGATCCTGACTCTGTGGCCAGTGTTGTTTTCATTCAACACCTGACCTCTCCCAAAAGGAGAAGCCGCACTATCTGATTCACCTGCAGACCAGCCTGGCCCTAGATAAGCCCCTGGCTTGGGGTCAGGGCCCAGCTCATTGCACAGTTCCCTGAGACTGCCCTGTCCTTCAGTGGATGCCCCTGAAACCCAGACCTGACTAGACATTCAAGGTCCTCGGGTCTGGGGATCACCGGAAGGAGCTCCTTTGGCAGGGAGCAGCCATGGCATTGGGCAAAGGAGAAGGGCCCCTTAAAGCAACTTTCCTTTCAGAGAAGCTGATCCTACTCTGGGAACCAGAGGGGAACTGGATTCCGGGGATAGCGCTCAGAGTTATCTAATAATTAGGGAATAGCAGTAAGAGGTTCCCAACAAGGGGAGCTGGGTGGAGGGTACCTCCAGCTGAGGCAGCAGTGGGGGAGGGGCTGGGTTGGCCCTTACCCACACGCTCGCCCTTCATGGAGTCCCAGACATTGCAGTTGAAGTCATCATAGCCTGCAAAGAGCAGGCGGCCACTGAGGGAGAAAGCCACAGATGTGATGCCACAGATGATGCTCTCGTGGGAATAGACAGTCAGCTCCTGGTCTGCCCGCAGGTCAAACAGACGGCAGGAGGCATCGTCCGAGCCTGTGCAGATGGCCTCTCCATTGGGGAAGAACTGAGGGCACAGGTGGCAAGGAGGTCAGGACTCAGACCCGAGCAGCTGCTGCCTCTCCTGCCCTCCACCTGACTCCTGCCCTGGTGGCTCCAGTGTGAGCTCCTTCCTCCAGCCTCTCTGCCGGTCCCTCCCCTGGCCTGCAGTGAGAAAGGCCGCAGCATTGATCTTCATGCATGCTGCTGGGTCCCCTATACCCTTCACCTCCTCCTCATGACAGCGCCAGGAGGTGGAGAGACCGCCTGCAGCTTGCCCAGGGTCATATGGCTAGAAGGGCGGAGGTTGTCTCTGACTTCCCACTAGTCAGCTGGATCGGAGTGTAGGAGCAGGGCCAAGTGCAAATGCATAGCCTGAACCTCATCATGAGGAAGTGTCAGGTCAACTCAAATAGAGGGAAAGCCTACAGAAAGTTGGTTTATACTCTTTAAAAATGTCAATGTCATGAAAGACAAAGGTGGAAAACAGTTCCCATTTATAGGAAACAGATGTGGCAAGAAAATGCAATACATGTCCCTGGTGGGGGGGAAACTGCTATTACAGCTATGCTCGAGATGGTTGGTGAGCTGTGAAGATAGACCGTAGACTGTAGTATTGTGTCGATGTTGGATTCCCTGATTTTAAGAATTACACTGTGGCTGTCTAGGAGAATGGCCTTGTGTTTAGGAAACACACACTGATGTATTTAAGGGGTAAAGAGACACAATGTCTGCAACTTACTCTCAAAAAAACCAGGGAGAACCATAATAACAAAAGGCATCTAGCGTATGTGTTGGTCTAGCTAGCTAGCCATCAATTGTCTATCCATCCAACTAGCCCCCCATCCCTCATCCCTTCCCCTAGGGAGAGAGAAAGATACAACAAATGTGGTAAAATATTAACAGTGAGTATGGGTTCAGGGTAGGTGGAGCTCTTTCTGTTACTCTCACACTTTTCTGTAAGGCGAAGTTATTTCAAAGTGGAAAGCTGAAAAGCCAGGGGTAGGACGTCCTGGGAGGCAGAGAAGGGCGGTGCAGTGGGCCCGGGGGGCGGAGCACACTGGGACTCACACAGATGGCGTTGATGTCCGACTCATGGCCGGTGAAAGTCTGCCGGCAGGTCCCCTCCCGCACGTCCCACAGCTTGGCGCTGGCATCGCAAGCCCCGGAAATGAAGAGTTGGTAGTCGGGAGACACAGCCAGGCTCATGCAGTCCCCCGTGTGTCCCACAAACACAGTCTTCTGCTGCCCGGTCTCGATATCCCACAGAGCACTGCCGAGAGGAGGGGAGGCTGTCACAGAAAAAGGCCAGGACAGAACTGCCAGCCCAGCCCAGCACCCATTGTGTTCAGTCCTCACCACGTGGTGTCCCCTGAGCTGGTCACGATGTTGTTGTCATCCAGAAAGCGGCAGCAGGAGAGATAACCTGGGGGTGGTTAGGACAGTGTCCTGGCTTCAGAGCCACAGCCCACCAACCCCGGGGCTTCCCTGGAGCCCTCAGGACAGGAAGACAGGATCTCTCACCTGTGTGAGCAGAGAGTTCCCGGCTGACCTTGACATTGCCCTCACGGGATTTGAGGCTGTAGATAGAGCACATGTTGTCCAGCCCCCCACATGCCACAAAATTCCCTGATGGAGCATAGGCACAGGTCATGACCCAGGAGGAGCGCAGAGGGATGGCATGTACCTGCAGAAGGTCAGGGTGAGCAGGGGCAGGGCCTGGGCTGAGCTCCCAGGTGGATAGGGCAGAGGAGGGGAGGCACACTGTCCCCAAGGAAGGACAGGGTGGTAGAGGGGCGGGAGGCAAGGTTGGTACCTTATTGGTGGTGTAGGTGTCCCACACGATCAGTTTTCCATCTTGTGAGGCACTTACTAGCAGCCTGGGGAGAGGGCACCCCACGTCACACCCTGTGTCACCCAAGCCTCTCCTTCCTGCTTCCCCTCTCTGGGCACACCTCAAGCCTCACTTGGAATCAGTGGCCCAGTGCATAGCATAAATCTTGGCCAGGTGCCCCCTTAACGTCCGCCTGGTCCGCATCTGGACTCGTCCCACGACTTCTAGGTCAGACACAAGCTGCAGCAAAGGGGGTGTTAGAAATCAGGGTGAGCAGGGTATGTGCCCAGATGTCAGTGTCACAGCCACTGACCTGTACAAGTTTCTGTTCTGGATCAGCCCCCAGCCTGAAAAAAATAAGTCCCTGCCATGGAGTGGCTTCGACTGATGTGAGAGACAGCCAGTGGCATGTTGTTAAGGGTTTAACAACTCTCTCTAGTGTGGAGTGGGGGAGGGGGAGGGGAGGTGGGTGGGTGATTTCTATCCTGTGATTCTCCCACGGAACCAGTTTCAAGCCGCCAATGTGAAGTCACTGAACACGAACTTAGGAAGATATCTACACATTCAACCTTTCCAAACCACTAGGAACCAGCCAGCACACACCACTCCAGTATAGCCAACTCTTTAACTGGGTATCCGGGGTATCACCATGGCCTTGAACTTCCCCTCCTGAATTTTGTTGTCCTATGCTCCTTCAACTCTATCCAGCTTCTAGACTTAGTCTGAGGCTCCAGAGCCAAGAGACTTGATTTGCCATTTGCCTGCTCTATTATCTTGGTCAAGTTACTCAACCTCTCTGAGCCTGTCCTCATCCATAAAGTGTTTATAGCACCTACCTTATGGGGTTGTCATAAAAATGAAATGAAATTTCCCTGGCCAGTTAGTTCAGTTGGCTGGAGCATCATCCTGATATATCAAGGTTGCAGGTTTGATCCCGGCTCAGGGCACATACAAGAATCAACCAATGAATGATGCATAGATAAGTGGAACAACAAATTGATGTTTCTCTCTCTCTCTCTCTCTCTCTCTCTCTCAAAAAATCAATTTTAACAGGAACAAGTATAAAGGACACATGGACAAAAACTATGGGGGGGGTGGAAATGGGAGGGAGGTGGGGAGGGCTGGGGTGGTGGGTTGGGGTGAGAATAAAAGAGAGAAAACTGTACAAGATCAACAATTAAAATAAAAAATTAAAAAAATCAATTTTAAAAAAGGTAAGTTTTAAAAAAGAAAATTAAGTGAAATTATGTATTTCAGCAATTTAACCCAGTGTCTGGCTCATGGTAAGTGTTCAATAAATGCTGACTCTTGCCCTGGCTGGTGTGGCTCAGTGGACTGAATGCCAGCCTGCGAATCAAAGGGTCACCAGTTCTATCCCCAGTCAGGGCACATGCCTGGGTTGTGGGCCAGGTCCCTGGTGGGCGACATGTGAGAGGCAACCACACATTGATGTTTCTCTCCCTCTCTTCCTCCCTTCTTTCCTCGCTCTAAAAATAAATCAAATCTTTAAAAAGAAAAAAAAATAAATGCTACTCTTATTACGATATTTAATCCTGCCGTGGCCAGTGTCCTCCTTTGATTGGAGAATTGTCCCATACACTGAAAGTTTGCGGGTTCAATTCCTGGTCAGGGCACATACCTTGGTTGCAGATTCCATCCCCAGATGGGGTATGTGCAAAAGGCAACCAATCAGTCTCTCTCTCTCTCTCTCATCTCTCTCTCTCTAACTCTCTCTCTCTCTCTTTCTCTCGCCTTCCTTCTCTCTCTCCCTCCCTTCCTCCCATCCTCTTTCTCTAAAAGCAACGAAAGGATGTCTTGGGTAAGGATTTTTTTAAAAAGATATTCAATCCTCTCTGAAGTACAACCAACTCTAGGAAGCACCATTCTTTTAAGCATCACTAAGAAAAAAAAACGCTGCGAATTTTAGTTGTAAGGCACCGTCTAGTGTTGGACGCATCTTGATTTCAGAAATGTCAAAATGTGGAAAGGTGTGCATCTTAGGATTGATGAAATACAGTATTGAACAATAACTGGAGTCCATAAGGGCTTTGTACTTGACGAAGGACTGTCCCTTTCTTCTTCCTCACCACCCTGCCAGGTGAGGAGGGTAGTCCCTCCTGATTTATGGATCATAATAGGGACAGCATCTGGTCCTTAGCCTCCAATACAGGCCCCGATCTCACTGTTTGTTGAATGAATTAATTAATGTTATTCCTCATTCCAAGGACATATTGTACTAAAGCTGGGACTGGTCAGGGAGTCCCCATCCCTTCTCCTGTCCGCAGGCCCTGCCTCAGGGGGACCGAAGTCTCACCTCTGCCATCGTAGTGTCAGCACAGGCTTTCCTGGCATCCTGGGGGGAAAACAGACATCAGGGGAGGGGAGGGAAGAGTGGGAGTTGGGGTGCATGGGTCTCTGAAGTAGGTGGGTTGGGGCTCTACAGTTTGGGGACATCTCAAGTATGAGGTCCAGAAAGTCTCCAGTCACTTCCAGGTCAGGGGTCCCTAAGGGGTCACTCAAAGGTGAATCCAGCCTCCTTCCCCCCAGGCCACACTCCCTCATGTCCCCGTTTCTATGTTTTCTGGGATTTCCACGTGGGACATTTCTGGAGTTACTGCAATCTGCTTCTTGAGCTGTTCCGCTTCCTGCCGCAGCTGCTCCATCTCCCCCATGGCTGACGGGTTGAGGGGTAGCTCCTGCTCCTGCCAGGAACACGGGGTAGGTATAGAGGGATCCCCAGCAAACCACGTTTCTGTCCCTCACACCTCATACCAGACTGCTCATGAGGGCTGGAGCCCATCCCAAGGAATGGGGAAATGACCAAGCGGCCTACACCACCTCCCCCACCAGCCCCTCCAAGTTTGGAGTCCTCTGTAGCCAGCCCCAGCCCTGCCTGAGCCCTCCCTGCAGCCCCCAGCCCCAGAGAGCAGAGCCAGGCTGGCTCCCTCTTACTTGGGCTCTGACTGGACCTCTCCCAGGTTTCCAGCTCCGGTTCCCAGGCGCCTCCTCACTCCCTCAGCAGCAACGCCAGCCCGTCACCTGCCCCAGCTCTGCTGCCAGAGGAGCTGGCCTGGCCTGGCCCCACTCTGTGGGGGGGAGTGGGGGGGTGGCGGTGGCACTGACAGGGAAGGGTAGGGCCAACGATGATGACTACATCAGGCAAATGAAATCAGCTGGCAGGGGTGGGGAAGAGGACAGGGAGCGAGGTGTGTGGCTTCCAGAGAGACTTGGGCCCAGCCAGGGGGAGGGGTAGGAGCAGGAATGCTAGGCTATAGAGGAGCAGCCCCCCACAACGAGCCATGGAGGGAGGAGGGGTAGAAGGGGTGCTTCCCTGATGGGTCTCTCTGCAGGCAGAGAGAAGAGCATCAGGCCCCATAGGATTAGAGCAAAGCTGTGAGGATTAAAGGCTGTTTGGGAGGATGGGAAGGAGCTGTAGCCACCAGAGCTCCAGCAGTGCCCCTGGACGCTGGCCCCCACCAGTGGTGACGGTCTCGGCAGTCAGGACCTGCCTAGCAACCAGGCCGAGTCAGAACGTGAGACAGGGCCCATTTTCCACACCCAAACTGTCTTCCTGAGCTCAGGGTGGTGGGGGAAGAGGGTTCCAGTGACTACAGGGAGGGTGCAGACGGGAGCTGAGATTAGACGGGACTGATCTGGATAATCCTTCTTTCCGACAAACCCCAACCAGCTGCCCCAGGGTCTGATCCTAGGTTGGGGGCAGCGGTGGGAGTACAGGGGGTTCAGGAAGAAGGATGGACGGGCCTACCCCTGCCCTGGGTGTAGAAAGGATTGCAAATGGAGGGCAATCCCATCCCCTGTTCCCATCTGGGTTTGGCATACTCCTTGCCCCCACGACTCCCAAGGTCCTGCCCGGACTGTGAAAGCAGGAGTCTTAAGGATCAGGCTGCTCTAGGTCTTGGCCAAGCTCAGAGGGAAAACAGGGCTTAGAGTTGGAGGCCCAAGGAGCAGCTGTCAGGGGTTTGGGTGTATTTGCATGTGGGGAGCAGGTGGCTGAGATTTCCCTGACAAATCACAGGCTCGAGGGGCCCCGCCTCCCTGAAGCCCGAGGCCGCATGTCTCCACCCAGGCCAGCCATAGCCACTCCCACCTCCAGCCACACTGTGATACACGGATGGGCCTGGGCTGAGGGAATCTTCAAGTCCTTTATTGACAGGCTGGGAGAGGGCAGTGGGGTATTCTCCCCTCTCATCCCCCCCTTATTTGAAGCAGTCAGGCCCTGCTCTCTGTCACGTCTTTCCAGGGAGGCATCACATCTTCTGTTTGTCCAAGGCTGGAGCTCCATCAGCTGGGGCCAGCCCTGGCTCCTCAGACCTGGTGAGCTCAAGGCTGGTCCGTGCGGTGTCCTCCGAGTCCAGGGCTGGACGGCCCTTGTGATCCCCATGATGGTAGGAGTAGAGGAACCAGGAGCTCAATGTTCTGCTCCTGTCACATGGGGCCTTCTTGTAGGTCCCGGCATCAAGGTAGCCCTCACGAGCCAGATGGCTACATCTCCAAGGAGCTGGCTCAGTCCCTCACAGCTCCTCTCGGACCCGAGGCAGCTTCCCAGTCTTGTCCTGGACCCGCTGAAGCCTGTGGCTGGGGGGTTCTGGGGAAGGGTCTTTGTTAGGCATTTCTTCCTCCTCCTCCTCCTCTTCCTCCTCCTCTTCTGGGTCCTGCAGCAGCTCTTTGGCTTCTGTCCACTCCTGGGAGGTGGGAGGAGAGTCTAGCCCAATTTCCTGCATCCACACTCCCCCAAGACCCTCCCTGGGTCACCTCAGCCCCTGCCCCTCACCCGTCAGCCTGCCCACACTTCACACACCAGGAGAGATATCATTCCTATTTCTGCTCCTCCTCACCTGCTCCCTGTGCTCAGGTGCCCACGTGTGCCAAAGTGCCAGGGCGCAGCGCCGGCCCCGAGTCACGGCCCACACACCGTGGGGATTCTCCCCACCAGAGCTGAAGGCCACGAGGCGTCCACAGCGAGGACGAACCTGAGCCTGGGGAATGAGGGCAGGTTCAGCTCCAGGGATAGACCTTCAGAGAACTTGGTCCTGACTCCCAGATCAAGATAGGGCAGGGGGCACCAGAAGGTCAGCTCTCTTATCCATCACTTCCCACTCCTTAATTCAGGGACTATCTTGGGGCAAATAGGAAGTTGACTTCCACTTGGGGAACACAAATGTCAGACTGAGGCTAAAGGAGTTGGAGCCAAAAGGAGATGGGACTTCCATCAGGGTCTCCTGTTGGCCCCTTCCTCTGGTACCCTGACTTTTCTTGTCCAATCCTTTGACCTGGGCATGAAGTAATCTGGGGAAATGAGCACAGGACCAGACTCTGTGTACTGGGGATAAGGATCATGGGGACGTTCTTCCTCCCCATGGAAGGCTCGGATTATAGGTAGCTGGTGATAGTAAGCAGAGACAGAGGTAGTTGGGTAAGACAGAACAACAGACAAGAAATCACTGTCTCTCTCCTTCTCCTTCTCCCTATTTCTAGCCCCTAGTTTCTACCTGGAATAGGGACTTGGGGTTCTGTGCTCACCCACCCTCCTGTAGGAGGTGAGGCAAACACTGAAGGCAGGGTCTGGAGCGGCCACTTTGAAATCTCCCTGGGGGGCATAATCCACCTCTGCTAGGAGAGCCCCTGAACACAGACAGTGGTGAAGAGGGCCGGGGAAGCCAGGGAAGGGGAGGGTTAAAGTGGCCCCAGCCATTTCCCTGCATTTGCCTCTGGGAACCTTCTGTTTTGAATCCTGAGCCCACAGCTGGGCTCCCTGTCCCCACCCCCACCCCACTTACCCTGACAGTGAGGGCATTGGGCTCTGTGAAGAACAGGTCCCCGCCCTGGAAGTCATCGTTGAGGTAGAGGACTCCACTGGAGGAGGAAGACAGGCAGTGAGACCTCAACCCAGGCCCCCCTGCCGGGCCCCTGGAGGCACTGCCCACCTGTAGTCTCGATAAGTGTAGGCTGGGGGCTCCCGCCAGCACTCTCCCGTGTCAGGGTCCAGGACGCAGTTGTCGGCGTGCACAGGGTGACTCAGGTCCATGCGCTGCTCTTGCTCCCCTAGGAGGCAACGGGGCCTGGTGAATGCCTCTGTGCCTCAGTGCCCGTCCACCACCTCCCACACCCACCCTGAAGCTTGGGGCTCACCACTGAACAGAGAGGCCAGGCCCCTACTGGGCAGGGGAATCACAGTCTTTCAGGAGTGAAGAGAGTATGCAGTGCCTCACAGGGACCCGAGGCTGGGGAGGAACAGTGGGGTCCTGGCAGTTACCTTCGATGGCAGTACGACACACCAGGTGGGTGAAGGAGAGATGCAGGGGCCGTTCAGGTGAGAAGTAGGCCTGAGTTAAGGTCCGCACACGCTCGCTCACCTCCAGAAGCAGCTTAGCACCCTGAGTGCCCACAGCCCCAGCACGGGCCAGCTGCAGGTAGTGGGAGGAAGGGCAAGCAAGGCAATGGAGGCGTGGGTTTGGAGTCTCTCTGCAGCCAGCTCTGGCCATCAGCTCAACTGCTCCTTCTGCTGGCTCCACAACAACCCCTCCTCCATCCTGGGCAGAGGACTCAAGGACTCTCAGTCCCAGGAGAGCCCCGCCACAGGAGAAGCGCAGGCCCTGGGGCCCAGCCTCCTGCACACCCTTTTCCCCAGTTCCAGGCACCAGACCAGGGCACGCGCGCCTCCTCTCTCACCTGCGCCGCCTTGAGCACCGTGAGCCCCTCGAAGCGTTCGTGGGGGCTGTGAGGGGAGCGGCGGCCCCGATAGCCAGACCTGGCTCCTGCCTCAGCTGCATCCTAAAGAGGGAAAGAGCTGACTGTGGAGTCCCTGTCCTTTGGCCCCAGACTGCCCACAGGCTACAACCCTCCCACTCCCTGGAAGAGGCTAGAAGCTTCCAGAGTTCTCTGGTGGCTCCTTTCCTGAGCTGCTGCCCTTCCCCAGAAATGACTACATTCATGTCAGAATGTCACTCTCTGGTAAAGATCTGGGATCCCTGGCTGAGGGGCCTGTGCAGAACTCTGGAGAGCATCCCACCGTGGGGTAAGGATAGCTGGGAAAGGGGTGCAGGAAGGGCTTGATCATTCATCCCCGAGGATCCAAAAATAGAGGAGTCCCTCCATTCTTGACTGGAAACATGACTCCAGCGGGAAGCTCGATAGTCAGACCAGGTCCAGACAAGGTATCTCTCTCTGACCTATTCCCACTTTATGTGCTTGGAGAACTTGAGAACCCTTGACACGAAGTCCTAATTACCCAATAGCTACACAAAACTGTCATCACCTGGGCGGTGGTCTCCTGGTATTTGGATGTCCTTTCCTGACACCTATTCTTTTGTCTGCTTTTTGAAACTTAGTTAAAGTATCACTACCTAGCCCTGGCTGGTGTGGCTCAGTGGATTAAGCACTGGACTGCAAACCAAAGGGTTACCAGTTTGATTCCCAGTCAGGGCACATGCCTGGGTTGCAGGCCAGGACCCCAGTAGGGGGCGCTCGAGGGCAACCACACATTGATGCTTCTCTCTCTTTCTCCCTCCTTACCCTCTCTCTAAAAATAAATAAATAAAATCTTTTAAAAATAATTAAAAAATAAAGTATCACTACCTAGTTATCCCATTATATGAACCTCATCTCCGAGGAACCACCTTATCAAGCAAGCCATCTAATCTTTTATTCTTTTTTTTTAAATATTTTTTTAATTTATTTAATTATTTTTATTATTTATCTTTAGAGGGGAAGGGAAGGAGAGAGGGAGAGAAACATCAATGTGCGGTTGCCTCTTGTATGTCCCCTGCCGGGAACTGGCCTGGCAACCCAGGCATGTGCCCTGACTGGGAATCGAACCGCGATCCTCTGGTTCGCAGGCCCGCGCTCAATCCACTGAGCTACACCAGCCAGGGCTAATCTTTTATTCTTGTATTCATTCACTCATTCATTCATTCGACAAATTTGTACTCGGCATCTACTGTGTGCCAGGCACTCTTCTAGGCACTGGGGACACAATTGTGAATATGAAAAGGTCCCTGCTCTTATAAGGTTTATATTTTCAGACAACAAACAAACCAACCAGATCAATTCAGATAAGTGTTATGAAGAAAATAAAAATAGGGCTACAACCTTGAGAGCGCCCAGGCAGGGGTTGGGGGACAACCAATTGATGAGGGGACATTTGAACTGAAACCAAATGATACGAAGGAGCCACTGCAAGGTCCGAGAGAGAAAATGTTTCCGGCAGCAGGAATAGCAAGTGCAAAAGTCCTGAGGCCAGAATGAGTTTAGTGTGACCAAGGAACAGAAGGGTCTGATACTTGGGAGTTATCCTTGATGCCATTCTTTCATCCCACATAGATTTAGTCCCTATTTTTTCTACTCGATTTTCTAAATATTTCTCATCTGTCCCTCTCTCTTCATTCCCTTGAAATGAGGACCTAACCCAAAGCAGTGGCGCTCCTGCATCACCCCAGGGTCCCCTCCCGCTTCCTTTCTTCTCCCACTGTACTTCTCCACACTGCCACTAGAGGGCCCTACCAGTTCTACAGGATGGCGGTGGCTCCTTCCGCCCTTCAATAAGCTTACCCTACTCTCGGGGGTACAGAAGGCCCTTTACCATCTTCCCTGTGATTCCAGCTCTGGGCCTCTCCCCTGTAACACCTCTGAATAACATAATAGCCTGATGACAATAGCGACAGCTAAATGCTGAACATTTCTGTATTCTTCTAAGATCTTTACCATGTACTGACTCATTAAATCCTCACTGTATTTAGCCCCATTTTATAGAAGAGGAAACTGGGCTCAGAGATGCTAAAATACATTGCCCAACGTCACACAGGTGGTCCTTGTGGGGTCTGCCTTATGCTCTTAACCCCCGCGCTCCACTGCAGTTCCCAGATCACCTTGGCTTTCTCCTCCTCTCCTGATGCTCCTCTCTCTGCCTCATTAACTCATCCTTCAGATTGAGCTCAGAGGCCACCCCTATCCCAAGCCTTTTATGACCTTGTATTTCAGTGCTTTTTAAAAAGGTTTTATTTTTAAAGAGGGGGGGAAGGGGAGAAACAGCAATGTGTGAGAGAAACATCTATTGGTTGCCTCTTGCACACTCCCAACTGGGGACCTGGCCCGCAACCCAGGCATGTGCCCAGACCGGGAATCAGACCAGGTGACCTTTGGACTCACAGACTGGTGCTCAATCTACTGAGCCATACCAGCCAGGGCACATTTTGGTGTTTCTATTTGAAGGAGTACATACTTCTTTTATCAAACATATTACCCACTCTAATTGTGTGTTCCACATCTGACTCCTCTCTCCAGTGAACTCCCGGATGCAGGCCGTGTTCAACTACGCCTCCCTGGAACCCTGAAGTTTCGAGTTTGCAGCAGGTACTCAAAGAGTGTGTGTTGAAGAATGTGGAGTCATAAAATGGCAGGCTCAACCTGGTGAATGTGAACCATTCAACTCAAACTAGGAGGGATTTTGATGGATGGGAAAAAAGCCTGTGTCCACTGAGCCATCAGCCAGGCCAGTGATGAAACTCCAACGGATCCTCACCTGCATACTTACGCTTTTTTATGCCTTTATTTTTTTTGTTTTTGTTTATTGATTTTTGGAGACACAAACACACCAGTTTGCTGTTCCACTTATTGATGCAGTCATTGGTGGAACCCGCAACCTTGTCCAGATACAATCTTGTATCTGCATGTGTCCTGACCAAGGATCAAACCTGCAACCTTGGCATATTGGGACGATGCTCTAACCAACCAAGCTACCTGCCGGGGCCTGTTTTTTAGTTATGTTTTGTTCTTCCTATCAACTCTGGCAAAATTCCTTTGTAAAGAGTGTCTACCCCATGCCCTCTAAGTTAAGATGAAAAGGAACTTGTCCACAGCAGAGAGGCAGTGGCACGCCTAGTCCCCAGTGGAAAATCAGAGAAAGCAGAACAGGGGGAAGGCAGTTGTGCCTGGGTCCCAACGTGCCACCTACTCACAGGTCTTCCTACCTTGGCCAGCTGCAGCAGCACCCCACACTCGGCTGTGGTGAGCAGACCATCCAGCACTGCTCGCTCTGACCCATTGAGCTGTCTTGCATCCTGGGTCAGGGTTACTCCCTCCATGAGGAGGACATCTGCAGGGGAAGGGACAAGGCAGAGGGGACCAAGGGTCTCCTAAAGGCAGGCCCACAGCAGCCCCAGCTGGCAGCCCCAGACCCTCCAGGCTCCTACCTCCTGTTCTCCCAGGGACTTACCCTTCCAGTTAGTCAGAGGCTTTGGCTGTGGAGGCTCATGGTCCCAAGGCCGATGCTCTTGATCCTCTCTCAGGGGTGAGAGACGTGCTCAGTGGATACACAGGCCAGTTCAACCCATCTCCCCAGACCCAGCCTCCCAGGACCCCTTCTGTCACCTTCCAGCTCAGGGTGGGTCCCTCCCACCACTGGCATCTCCTACCTGAGTTTTTCTCTAAGTGTCTCAGGGATGAAAGCCGCCGGAGTCCAGAGATCCTGAAACAGTAATGAAAAGCACCATCACCCACAAAGTCTAGCCCTGATCTCTGATATTAGACCCTGAACTATCACGTTAAGGTTCTCCTGTTTCCAGGGGGCAAGGCAGAGGTGGAAAAAGCCCTCAGCACTGGGCCAAACTGTAATAACAACAGCAACGACAAAAACAACGTATGTACCACTATTTGCCAGGCGCTATGCTAACAGCTTTACACATGGAAATGGGACGGACAGAAACGGAGTCACTCACAGGGTCCTTGAAGCTGGTCCCCAGGTGCTCCATGGCATAGTAGAGCTGTCTCTTCTCCCCCAAGGATCGAAGGACAAAGCGCTGGATGTCCTAAGGCGGAGTGGACAGCAGGGAGCAGGGGGTGAGACAAGGAGAAGTGGGGCAGGGAAATGAGGGTCGGAGGGGAGTGGGGCGGCCCCAGGTTCTAGGGGACAGACTGCTTGCTTCACTGTGCCTTTCCGGTCAACCTTCCTCCCTCAGCAGCTTCAGGACATCTGGGTTCAAATTGGGGGAAAAGTCTGTGTACAGGGTCAGGAGAGGCAGGGGGGAGGTTAAGGGGAAGAGAGATGGGCTGGCACTTGGACTTGGAGTCTGAAGTGGGAGCAGAGCGTGGAGACAAGTCAGTGCTGGACTCGAGGTTGCCTCTGGTGACTACAGTGCTTGGGCCAGAGTGGGGACACAGAGTTCAGGGTTCTACTCAGGTATACCTGTTTGATTTAGGGCTTCCTCACAGGGTAAGTCGGGGAGGGGTACCTCTCTTGGCCCGAGGCCAGGTCTCGGCTCTCCCAGCTGGGCCTGGTACTGTTTCAGAGCTTTCTTGGCAGCCTCATCCTCCGGATAGAAGAGCAGGACACTCAGGACATTTTCCATAGCCTGGGACAGATTCCCCACTGGAGACAGAGCAATAGGGTGGGGTGGGGCACAGACCAAGAATGGCCATGATCCCAGGGCAGAGGCAGCAATGACAGGTGGACAAAGGCAGAGCCAGAAAAGGTGATCTCCCAAAGCCAACCAACTCCACCCCCACCCCACCCCCCGCCAGACATGCTCGTCCACTGCTTCTTTCCAAAGCTTACTCAAACATACCTGAGCTGAACGGGCAGAGTTCAAAGGATAGGAAGAGAGGAGAGAATAAAGTAAGGTGAGAAGCAGCAAGGGCAGAAGGAGCCCTGCGACCCATCTCCTGAGCTTTCCACAGTGGTGCCCAAGGAAAGCAAGTTAGAGTCCTCCAGAAGTGATGGTCCCCATGGAGCCCTGACCAACTACAGATCCAGAAACAGATGGGAGGGATGAAGAGATGGGGCTCAGGATAGCATCAAAGTCAAACCTTCACTTTCCCTGTTTCCAATCCATCACCCCCAGAGCTCACCCTTCCCCAACTGACCCTGAGCATGGGCTTCATGCAGCCTCCTCAGCTGGCTGGGAAGGAAGTCGGGGACAGGGAAGCTGCGACCAGGCCGTGTGGCTGTATCCCCCACGCAGCGCTGCCGGCACTGCAGGACCTGAATCCAGTGCCCTGTGGAGGACGCAGAGGACCCATAAGCTACTCAGCTTGTCATGCTCCTCCTCCCGGCACTGTGACCCATCACACTCCCAGCTCCTTGCCTGCAATAGCCTCATAGAGGCCCGCCTGGCTCCCAGTTCCTTCCTCCTCTTCTTCCCTTTGATGTTCCTCAGGCCCCTCACAGCCAGCCCGGCATCTCTCCGTCTGGGCCAGGCTCTCCTGCAGGGCCTCCTCAAGCCTGGGCAGTGCCAGTTCTGCCTCCTGGTGCCCCAACAGCTCCAGGCCCAAGTCATAGGCCGCCTGTAGTAGAGGGGAATGGTCAGTCACCTCGTATCCTGGCGTGGGGGTGGGGGGTGCCCAACAAGATTAGGAGGCAGAAAGAAGGGGAGGAGTGTTGGTCTCATTTGGGGCATGGACTCCAGGTCCCACTTCACCTTGGGGAAGACAGGGGTGGGGCTCAGGGTCGGAATGTTAGAGCATGGGACTTTAGCGATCCTCAGGAAGAAAACCAAGTCCCAGAGAAGGACTCCCCATCCAGGGCCACCGAGAACAGTACCCAGATCTCCTGATGCCCAAGTCACACAGGACCACAGTCCAGGAAGTCCTGTGCATCCTGTCAGTTAAGGGTTGGGGAAGGGACAGGGGTCCCGCTGAGGGTCTCACCCAGTGTGGGGGCGTCTCCAGGTCCCGGAAGCTCTGCTGCCTAACCCTAGACATACGTCTGTACTTAGCCATGTCCTCCCGCATCTGCAGGTGTGTGGGGTTTGCTACAAAGAAGGTGTGAGCTGCAGCTGCTGCCAGGTCCAACTTCTTCAGCTGAGAAGCAGGAAGAAACAGGAAGTCGGTGCCCTGAAGTGTGGGTGTCAGACCTCTGCCTCTCACCAGCCTCTCCACTCCAGACACACACTCGGGCCTGCCCCAGAGCCTTCTGGAAGACTTGTCAGTCAGGACTGCCCACCTCCCAAGCTCCAGGTCCCTGGACAACAGTATGCTGGCACTCTCAGGAGTCTGGCAGCTAAGGGAAGGAGGTCTAAAGACTTTGGAGTCAGTGGGATGTGGGCAGAGGGGCCTCAGTTGGGAGACAAGAAGGAAGTGATGGCTAAGTAAGGTGTTAAGCAGGGGAGACCTGAGTGACCAGCCAAACCCATAGGTCTCTAGGACCCTGAGCTGAGGTGTGTGACCAGCCCCCCTTCCCCAGCCACGTAGACGACAGCTACCGTGCCAGTAGCTGCGCAGTGTCCACTGCCCCCACCCCCCACCGCACCCTCAGATACTCTTCCTCACGGGCCCTCAGCCTGACGCCCCTCCTCTTATCTTCCCAAAGCTCCCTCCTGCCCCAAGAAAAGTCTCACACTCGCTCTCCTCCCCATACTTGCCGTCCAGCGGCGGGTTTCGCCCCTACCCCCTCCACTTCATCCCTAGGAAGAAGCCGCGTTCACCCCCACGTAGGTCTCAGAAAGACCGACTACGATTTCAGGCCCCTTCCCTCCATCTTCGATCTACTTTCACTCCGCTTCAACACCCCATCCTATTCCAACTTCACTCGTACTCTCCCTTAGGTTGTCCCTCTAAAACTTCAGTGAGTACTAGAAGTGATTTTGAAAGGACCTACTCGAAAGGAGAGGTCCGTTGACCGCCCCCTAAGGCCCCACCCGAGCCCTGACGCTGGCACCCCGCCCTCTCCTGGTGAGCAAAAGTAGGACAGCGACGTGAGTCTGGGCAGGACCCAACAATTCGCCCTGGCGGCCGGCGCACCTGGTAGTAGGCCCTCTGCAGGTAGTTGTAGGGCTCCCGGCGGCGGAAGGCGTCCCGCAGCGCGCTCCCCACACGGAGCCGCGCCGCGCCCCCGGGACCCAGCCTTCCTGCCACGCACTGGCTCAGGCACTCCGCGCGGCGCAGCGCGGCGCGGAGCAGAAGGCGCTCCCAGGCCCCGGGTGCTGGGCCGGGCTGGGAGTCAGGCTCCGGGGCGTCCGGGAGCGCAGCCCCCAGCTCCGCAGCACAGCGCTCTCCGCAGTCCTGCCGCGTGCGGCCCACCTCCGCATAGCTACGCAGCGCCTCCCGCAGCAGCGCCACCGCCGGTGCCCAGGCCCCCGCGGAGTAGGCGCGCAGCCCGTCGGCGTAAAGCAAGTCAGGGGCCTGGGGGGGTGCTCCGGGAGACAGCGTGGCCAGGCCTGGGGGATCGGCGGATCCCGGGGGAGGCAGCAGGAGCAGAAGCAGCAGCAAGCGAAGGAGCCGGAGCATTGTGCCGGAGCCTCCGGCGGCTGCCGAAGGGAAATGCGGGATCGGAGAGGGAGAGAGAGGAAAGGGGGCAGGGAGAGGGAGGGGAAAGGAAGGAGAGATAGAGAGGAGGGAGGAGATGGAGGGAAAAGGAATGAATGAGCGGAGCCAAAGAGAGCTGATGGGGCTGAGACCCAACCCTGGGAGAGGCTAGTGTGTGTGAGAGAGAAGTCAGGAGGCATAAGTGGAGAAAGCGATTTTTAAGACGAGTGGGATAGTGTGGGTGAGTGGGATAGTGTGGAATGAGAAACAGACCAAAAAAACAAATCATGGACAGAGGGGAACTGGCCGGAACTGGAGCGGGCCCGGGGCTTTGAAGGACTGCATAAGGAGCCTCCTCGGACCATAGCCGCCAGACCCTGAGGCCCATGGAGTGGGAGCCACTGCCATAGCTGTGTTCCCCGTTCCCCTCCACTCTTGGGGCGAGGAAAAGGAGTGTGGATGCCTCCCATATGCTCGCACGCCCCCCGCCCCCCCGCACCCAAAACTCCTGGAAAAAGAGCTTCAGAATGCAGCATGGAAGAGGGTAAACTCCAGGCCTGCAACACCAAGTCAGGCCCAAACCCTTTCCTGTCCAGTAACTGGGCCCCTGCGTGGATTTTGGGGAAGGAGCCCTGGGGGACAGGCTCATACTCAAACAACCTCCACAGATCTGAGCAAAGATCTTTTATGCCCCAAACCAGTGCCCCCCCACCCCGACATGAGATGCTCTTATAAGCCCTTCTCTGTATATGTCTGCATGTTTACATTTGTTTGTCTTTCTCCGTGGGCATTTCTGTGCCTCTGTCCACTGCCCTTGCTGTTTGGTCCTCTATAAGCCATTCCACCCTCCAAGCCTCTGACCACATACCCTTTGCCGACATAGTACGCACACACAGAGGTTTCTATGGTAACACTTTAGACTTTAATACATTTTCCTAGGGGTGATGGAAGGTGAATAGGGCATCTGGTAACTTGGATAGGAGACAGCTGGGGCTCCGGGACCCCGGATACAGTGCCCATCTCCCCGGAGTCTGGAGACAGCTGCCCTAGGCTCAGGGCCAGAAAGAGGTATCATCCAACCAGACACCCTCTTCTGAGTCCAGCAGGCCTACTTGGGCTCACAGGGTCAGCTGGGAGAACATGGGGTTGCCTGGACCCCAGGATCCTCCCCAAGCTCTTGTACTCTCCTCACCTCCTGTCAGGGAGCAGCGTCTCCCCGCACTTAGTCCCAAAGGAAGTCCAATGGCTCTGTTATCAGGGGACCCTAAGGAGAGTTGGCGGGGTGAGAGGCCCAGTGGCCTGGGCCTGCGAGGAGAGGCAGTTGGAGAAGGCAGAGGTGTCTCATCAATGAAGGTGGTGATCTCCTCCCGGAAGAAGCCAGGACCTCGTGGGGGCCCCCCTCCTGACCCCAGAACCCCACCCTCCAGGAATTGTCGAAGGCTAGCTAGCCCTCCACCTTCAGCCTCTTCCTCATCCTCATCCTCCAGCCTTTGTCTTGGTCCCAGGTACTCAGGAGGGTCCCCCAGGGCCCGGCTCTGGGCTGGGAGGACCCGGATGTCATCAGAGGATGACCACTTGTGCAGGAAGGAGCCCGGTGTTCGAGGAGTAGAGAAGATGTTGGTTTCATCATGGGACAGACGGCGGGACAGAGGGACCTGGGGAGAGGAGCAAGTAGACCCAGAAGTGCTGCTGGGACAAAGCGGGTAGAGCAGGGACCAAAGTGGGGACTCTGCAAGATGGCTCCACCCCCTTAAACTGCAAAACATCCTCTGATGGAATGCATCTGAGAGTTCTGAAGGGAAGCTTCTCTTGCTATGCCTTTCTTTTCCCTACCCGTTATGTGCCCTGCAGGCCAGGACTAGTGAATGGGCAGTTGGGATGGATAACAGAGACTGAAGAACAGTAATGAAGGGACACCCAGAATAGGAGGCATATTCCCTAGGCCCATACCTGTAAGTAGTGGACCCTCTCAAGAGGGGGAAAGAGCATGTGCCTCCCAGGCAGCAGCTTCACCTGGGTGGGGTCCCCCGGTCCTGTGGCCCCATTGGCATCAAAGCGAACCTTGCACACTCGGCCATCTGTATAGTCATCGCAGCCCCCATCTAGGAGAGAAAAGAGGCAGAGTGGTTACAGGCGAGGACTGCCCACCACTCCCCGCCCCCCTTTAAAACTCCCACTCCCTTTTTATAAAGTTCCCCAGAGAATCTTTCTCTTCCCACTACTCTGTAAGCTCCAGGAAGAAAGTCAGACTGGTCTGTTGCATTCGGTGCTGAATCCCTAGTGCTGCGTTCGTACAGACATACTTATTGAAACAATCGTTACCGCCCCGCCCCCCAACAAAAGGCTGTCCCTACAGCTGGGGTCCATTCTGGAAGCTTAGCTTCCCCTTAGTTCCATGCCCTTCCTTTGCAGTTGTTAGGTCTCTGGACTGTTTCTCAGGCACTCTGCCCATTGGAGGCAGAGCTGGGTAACGTGGACTTCAGAGGAGAAGCAACGCCCCTTGGAGGGAGCCCTCGGTGCAAAACGAAGCAGCGGGTGTACGTTGTGGCGTATTATTGGGGAAAGGGGGTCCTGGAGTCAGCCCAGGGGCTGCACAGGTTCTTGCCAGTAGGGGACACTCCAGGGCAGCCCGTCCCCACACAGACAAGGGCTGGCAGAAAGGGGTAGAAAAGGAGGCAATGCCCAGGAAAAAATCCCGGTCACTTTTCTGACCATCGTCGCCATCCTCTTCGGACATGATAGCCACACACTGCTCCCACACCGTGCGCACGTCCGCGCGGTAGCGCTCGCAGGACCAGATGAAGGAGGGTAACAGCAGCGTCTGTGCCATGGAGCACCACAGCACCGCCAGCACCATCCACGGGGGAGCCGAGTCCGACTTAAGGGAGAAGAAGCTCACCACCTGGTGGGAGGATGAGGAATGGCGCCGGGTTAGGGCCCAGAGCGCAGGGGGCCCACTTGACCCCAGATCCTATACCCTAGTGCAGCTGGTGGACAAGAAGTCAGGAAGGGATGGCCCGGATCACATCGCATCATGACAAAAGCGAAGTTGGAGGTGGAGACGGGGAAGGGACCGACTCAGAGGAAGGTCAGCGGAGAGGACTAGAGCAGAGCCCTGGGGCCCCAGGGAGAGAAGCAGAGGTACTACAGCTGACCTGAAGACAGACAAAAACTCAGGAATAGGGACCGGGTGGGGATGCAAAGAGCTGGGGCGGTGGGGTGAGCTCTCTGGGGTTTCCACCCAGGAGTGCTCAGAGACCCTGTGACATCCAGAGGGAATTAGGGAATGGAAAGTGGAGCTAAGCAACTGAGTAATGGGTCTGGGTGCTGAATAGTGGAGCCTGAGGGCAGATGAGGGAGCTGGTGGATAGGCGGCAGGGTGAGGATGGATGGCGGAGTTGAGCAGTGGGAACTGGAAAACAGACAATGGAGCTGGGGGTCGTGGGAAGCAGAAAATGGATGATAGAGATGGGGGCCCACAGATGGAGTGGGGTGGGTAGAGGACAGGAAGATGGGGCTGGAGGTCAGGTGATTGTGCTGGGGCCTGGTTTGGGAAGAACAGGAGGAGGGACCCCAATCTCACCAAGATGGGCACCCCTGTGAGTGAGTCATAGAGAAAGACGATGGCGCTGACCAAGTTGGTGACCTGCAGGGATGTCTTGGCCGACTCGGAGCCATCCAGCGAGGACCGCCGCTTCCCTCGGGCATCTTCCACCACAATGGCTGGCACCTCAAAGGCTGGCCGTGTACCCAAGCCCCCGGCCCCACTCCCCTTGGTCCCACCCCCACTCCCCGCTCTCCGGGCCTGCCGAGCCCTCCGGGGCCTGGCCCACAGCGTCTGGTAGAAGGTAATGGCCACGCAGACGAGCCCCATGACAATGCCCCCAAGTAGCAAGAGGCTGAAGCAGACACCAAAGCCAAGGCCAATCTTGGATACTATGAACTGGCAGCCTCGGGCGTAGTAGCGCTCACCGTTGTTGTGCCAGCCAATGGAGGGCAGTGTGGAGAGGATGAAGCTGACCATCCAGATGCCCATGACAGCATGCAGCGCCTGCTTCTTGGCATTGCTGAGGCGGTAGTTGACAGGCCAGCGCACCATCCACATGCGGTGGTAGGAGAGTGAGGCAACTGTGAAGCAGGTGGCCAGGGCCAGTGTGTAGTAGGTGGACACAAAGACCTTGCAGATGCTCTCATTCCAGTCATAGTCGGAGGAAGCCTGGCGCCGGAGCTGCACCACAGCAAAGGTGGTGAGGGGCACAGCCGCCATGAGTATGTGTGTGCCGGCCAGGAAGCAGAGCAGCAACTCCAGGGGCTTGTGCTTCTGCTGCTTGGCAGAGATGCTGAGGATGATCCAGGCATTGGCCAGCAGGGCCAGGAGCCCACAGGCCAGCCAGGACAATGCGTTTGAGCGCAGGGAGGCCTCCTCTGGCCCCGCCCCGCCCCGCGCCATCCTATCTTTGGCCCCCCCACCCCCTTTGAACTCCTGGGGGTGGGGGTTAGGTCTCACCCAGGAGCCCCACTCACACACACTCCCATGATGCCCACAGTCCTTGCCTTGTAACGAGGCAGGCAGCCCCCAGGCCCACCCTACTGCTCAGCATTGCCTGACTGACTCAGCTAAGTTCACGTGTGGAGGGCAGAGGAGGAGACTGGGGGGTCAACGGAGGTGGTCCTCAGCTTCCATATTGGGTAGGACCCTTCCTGAAGTATCCCTGTAGTTGACTAGGGGACAAGCTGGCTGCTTCCCCAACTATGAGGCTGGCTGGGGAGCTCTGGCCCCCATACTGGGACTTGCAGTTTTCTTCTTCTTCTGGTTCTTGACCAGCCCGAGGGTCTTCTGGATGCCCCAAGGGGTGTGAAGTTGGGGCTCAGCCACCTGGACAAACTGCAAGGGAGAGATGCGATGTGGAAGGGGCCAGGTGAAGTAGGCTGGTCTCTAACCAGTGTCTTGTGTTCCCCTTGAAACTATAAACACGACTCATTACTGGGTTCATGGGGTCATTCAGAACCTCCTCCTGCCTTAGATTAGACGGTTGCTCGAACACCCCACACAACTAAGAGCCATGTTTTCCAGACCTCCAGGAAGGAAAGTGTTCTGACCTCCTGTCTCCTATCCCTCTTCAGCCCTTTTCCTCCCTCCAGCGCTCTCAGCTTCCTTCTTCTCCTGGCCCCTGTTCAGTTCTACTCAACCCCTTCTTCATGCCCCAGCGCCTCTCTTCAGAGCTGCTGACGGCAGAGGCACGACTCGTTTCTTCTTGAGGGGTCACAGTAAACTGAGACATGGTGTTACAGCCCCTCCCCAAACTTCCAGGCTCCTGGGCCCCGGGGGGTCTTGGTGCTTAGCCCCATTTCCCCACACTTGCGTGATTGCCATCCAGCTCACCAGGAATCTGGGAAGATGGGAGAATGGAGGATGGGGATGGAGGGGGGGACTAGGGAACCTGAAGGCGGGGAAACAGCTGACATCAGAAGCATCCAGAAATGGAAAGAGGGGGGACTAGGAGGAAGGAGGAGATTTTTAGCAGAAGAGAAATAAAGAGGGGGGCAAAATGATAGTATCCGAAAATAGAAGGAAAAGCCCAGAGACCCCTGGAGAGAAGGCTTTAGAGGGAGAAGGTTGGGAAGGAGGGAGAGAGGGAGCAGGGAGTGGGGAGGCAGAGAGGAGAAGCTCAGTGAGAAGGCGCGGACTCCCACCGGCAGACCTGGAGTCCTTCCTCCCTTGCCCCATGATGGGAGGGAAGATAGTCCTGAATTTCCTGAGGCCACGCTCCAGGAGCCCTGGGGTGGGGGTGGGAAGGCTACGAGGAACACCAGGTGCAACCCTAAACAGAGTGGAGGCAGGAGGGATGGGCACAGCGGCTTGGGGATAAATGGGGGGCAAAATGGGCACGGCAGTGGGAGGGTCTATTTCCCGAGTAAGAACCTCAGACCCTTGCCCTCCTCAAGAGGTACCAGTCCACCCCCAACCTTGGTCTTCTCTCGGGAGCCCAGTGCACCCTAGTTGCCATGGCAATGACCAGCCAGAGGGAGGTGGAGAGAATTGGCCGCGAGCGCCTCCCCCACTTTCCACCCCCGACAACCTCGAACCCCTTCCCACCCATCCCTACCCAGGCCCAGCCGATGGGCTCAGGAGGAAAGAGGTGGGGAGTCAGAGAAGGAGGAAGGCAGGAAGGATCTGAAGGACAGAGAGAAGGGCAGAGAAAAATCAGAGGAAGGTGGGAGGGGGGGGTCTGGGGGACTCCAGGGTGAATACGGGGTCCAGCGCTCTTCGCCCTCCGGGGTGAAGGGGTAAGGTTAGGCGGCTCCTCCCTCGTGCCGCCCACCGGTTCTCCGTGGTAGAAACAGCAGGTGGCTGGGGAGGAGGGGGAGGTCGGATGGGAGAAGAGGCAGCAGGAGGTGGGGAGGGGGGCGAGGGGAGAAGACCGCGGGGGGACTGGGTAGGGGTCGGCTTACCTCTGGCTGCGCTCAGCACTGCCATGGAGACCGCACTCCCGACACGGCCCGCCGGCTCCCGCGCGCCCGCCTCTTCCCTCCCCCACTCTTGGCCCTTCTCCCTCCCCTCGGTCCCAGCCTCTGCGCTCAGCCCGCCTCGCACTCCGTTTGCGTCCCCTGGGGCTCCCCCAGCCCCTGTCTCCCTGAGTCCTCCAGCGCCTGAGCCCCGCGGAGAGAGCCAGGGGAAAAGCTTTTGGGAGGGAAAAGCTTTTGGGAGGGCGGGGAACTGGACGGTGGTGACTTGCAGGAGGAGGGACAAGGAAGGCGCCGAGAGGGAGGGGGCGAGGAGGATGGAGGGGAGCCGACTTCATTGGTGAAATGGTTCGTGTCCTACCCCCACCCCATCCCGTTTTCAACACGAACACAAGTTCCAAGAGGCAGCTGGTGGTGTACGGGGACCGAGGAGCTAGCTGTTCCAGGAGGAGGAAGCGTGTGTCACCCGTGTGTCACCCGTGTGCCACCGTGTATCCGTGTGAGGGTTGTGCCTAGGGCGCAGCTCGGAGGGGCTTGTGCTGCAGACTCTGGGCAGTGAGGGGCTGGCGCTGAAGCTAGGCTGCTCGGGAGGTGAGGGTGCACAGGTCTGAAAGCACGCGGGGACACGCGCACCTCCTGGAGTACAAACTCACACTCCTTTCGGGGATACACACAATGCTCACACACACATTAGTTTCTCATGGGCCTTGCCCTCCACACACATACACACATGTGGAACACACGCACTCCTACAGACTCTCCCCTCAGTGCATCACACCTGTGGGACTACAAAGTCTTGGCCTCACACACACATGCAGGGCCCTTTGGGGGTGGGTAGGTGGGTGATCAGTCTCCAGAGAATTTTTGCCTCCCCAGAGCAACCTCATCTCCTTCCTGGGGCAAGCCTGGCAACTTCTGCTCTGGGTCTGACCCCACAGATCAGAAGATTCTGGGTCCCCAGAAAGGAGTCCACACACACACACACACACACACACACACACCCCTCTCACGCAAATGAAGAGCATCTTTATAGTAAGTTTATTGTATTTTTCTATCAGCTCAGGGAGGTAGGGATTGGAAGTGGGCAGGAATACGAAGCAAGCAGTGGGGAGCTCTGGCAGCACCTGGGCGCTCTTCTTGGAAGAGGCGAGCTGGAGAGAAAGGGAGAGACGAAGGGCAGAGGGACTGAGGAGGGCGGTGAGAAGAGAATGGAGGAGAGGTAGAGGAGCCTGGGGATTCCTGAGAGAACTGGACTGAGAAGAAGAGAAAGGGTACTTGCGACCTTCATTTTCCTGTACAGGAGCATGCAGGGCGGCGGCGGGGGGGGGGGGGGGCGCCTGAGGCCCAGCACTGTCATCCTCCACAGGAGGGCCTCTCAGCTGTTCACTCTCAGGCCTGTGTCCCACCCCCTGGCCCTGGCAAAGCTCACCCTCCAGAAGGTTCTTCACAGGGTGAGTGGTGGGTCACTGGGTACTCTCTCCCACAGGACCTGCCCTCCCAGCCGGTGCTCTCATTAGGCAGGTTTTGTCCTGTGGTAACAGGATTCTGCCTCTAGCAGGTGATGAAGGAAGGATGTTAGGCAGGGAGGCTGTTCTCCATGTTCTTGACCTCCCTGAGGCAGGCCTCCCTGTGCTGTTATGCTTCTGCGAATCCTAAGGTACGTACTGGGCATCTGTGACTCACCAGCTCAGAGATCTGTGTGGTATTTGTTCCTACGTTCAGGAGACAGCAGTGGAACTAGAGGTCAAGCAGTTGGGGCTGGTCCTGACTCAGCACTTACTAGTTCTGTGACCTTGGGCAATCATGTGACTTCTCTGAATTCCATTTCTGGTCTGTGAACTGAAGATGGTAATCGTGGTCCTGTCACCACCAGCCTCGTAGGATTTTTCGAAGCTTTAAATAGACAAAGCATGTCAAACTGGTTTATAAATTGAGTGTGTTGCTTGGGTGATAAGGAGTTGTGTCTGTGCACAAGTGTGAGCTGTGCACATGGGTGTGTGTCAGAATGGAACAGTGGAGCAGTCAGAGGCCTTTAGATCTGGATCTGTCCTCGACTGGCTGTGTGATCTTTGACTAGTCCCTGCCCTGTCTGGTCCCAAGTTTCTTTCCTGTGCTTCGTGCTTCAGACACCCAGCCTCACACACCAGGCCAGAGAGGGCTGGTCCTTCGTGCTCCCCTGGGATCCAAGCGGGCAGTAAGGGAGAGAGTTGAGAAAAAATCATCAAAGAAGGGCTAGGGTTCGACTGCATAGGGAACAAGGAAGCAGCGGCGTGAGTAAGCCTCTGGAAGAGGAGACCCAATGGCCAACTGTGGACAAAGAGAGCGGGAGACGCCAGAGGCACTGGGATCTGTTACATTCATCTGGTCCGCAGGCCCAGGAGCCCAACAGGAAACGCAGGGTAGACGGCTGAGAAGGCTGCAAGTGGGAAGCTCTCCCAGGCCCAGAGCCTCAAATGAGATGACGTGTCTTCTGTAACCGGCTGGAGGATGAGAGAGTGAGAGGAGCAAGGCTACTCCTCCCCAACTCCTTCGGGTTCTGGGACCTCCGTGGCTCCCAGACCCCTCTTCTCTTCCAGTATGCTGCTGGCCTCAGGGCCACTGCTGCCTGCCACCCCCCACCCCTTAGCCTTCTGCGTGCTGTCTACCTCTTCATCCATCCCTTTGTACCTTTATTTCCCCTCCACCACCTCCCTTGGTCCCTATCTCCTCATTTCCACCCCTCCTCCCTCCTCATCTCCTCCCCTTCCCTCTCTTTTTTCCCCCTCTTGCCCTCCTCTTAGCCCTCCCATTCTCACGACCCCCTCCGCATCCTTCTCCCACCAGCTCCTTACTGGGGGCACTGGCAGGTCTTCTTCTCACTGAGGAGTCTCTTGATCTGAGACATCCGCTCTGCCTGGCGCTGTCCAAGAAGAAGAAGGGAAGTTGTGAGGGCCTTTGGCCTCCAGAGGGGAGGTGCCCCTTGGAGGGAAGAGTGGGGAAAGCTGGGAGGGCAGAAGCAGATACTGTGGCTGAGGCCATCTGTCCCAGAATTAACTCTGCTCCTTCCTGCCTCTCCCTCCCTGGGATCTGGGACACAGCCCAGTCTGCAGTAAGGGAACTCGGTGGTGGGCAGAGAGAAACAGAGCAGAAGCAAGTCATATGGACAGGACACCCTTGTTGCTGTGGGGGGGGGTGTCTGAGGAGGCTCACTCACCCTTTGGCGCCAGCACTTTACACAGCAGAAGATGCAGAACCCAGTAAAAATCAGAAAGCCTGCAGTCGCCCCCAGCACAATGGCCAGGAGCTTTGGCCAGGCTCGGGTTAATGCTGAGGACAAAACTGCAAGAGAAAGAGGGGTCTTCAGCTCATTCCTTGGGCTGGGAGAGCGGGGCAGGGAACACTGGGCCCTCACAGGTCATTGGGGCTGGAGGGGAAAGGCTGGGGAAGGGGTTTTAAGGTTTGGAGACTACAGGCCACCCTGGGGAGCTAGGAGTAGTGGTCCAATCTGTGTGCCTTACACACACATACATGAACACACACTCACGTGCACACACACAAGTGCTTGTGGATGGGTTTGGAAAGGAGCCAGGATGGGGACTCTTGGTCAGGTGGGCCTCATTCCTGAGCTGTAGAGCTTAGGGATGTGGGAACCTGCAAGACCACAGGTGGGGACCTAGAGCTGGGAACTCCCTACCTTGTCGCTCCTGTATCGAGGCACCATCCACACAACCCTCCTCTCTCAGGGGAGTTGGGAGGCTGGGACTCTGGGTGGTCTGCAGCAGTCCTGCTGTGGACCGTGCCACAGCTGAGGAGGCAGGGGCTACACTCACCCTCGACCTTGGATTCCAGCAGAACTTTGTCGTTGTCACTCAGTAGACACTGCCACACACCCCCCTCAGGGTTCAGCACCTTCACCAGCTTCTGCTGATTTAAGAACTTTGCAGACTGGTTGTTCAGCTTCCAGCTCAGCCTCAGCTTGGGGGAGCTGGGCCCCAGCACCTCACAGGTCAATTGGTCCTGGGACTCATTCACTGCAGAGGAACAAGAGCCTGAAGTTAGGAGCCTGGACCTCTGGGTTCCTGGCACCTCTATGCTCTAAGGGGAACCAGAACAGTCAAAATGACACTTTATGTGGGTGTTCCTCTTTCGGCATCTCAGGGCACATCTTCATGAAGTTCTAATAGAGAAAACACAGCTTTTGAGGTCCAGCAGTCTTGGATTCAAATCCCAACACACTGCCTACAAATGTGTGTCCCTGAGCAAGTTGCTTAGCAACCTGAGCCCTAGACAATTATTAAATGCACAAATATTTGTAATGGGGCCTGGCATGTAGGAAGCATCAAGTATTAGACATTATTACCTGTGGAGCTGTTATGATGATTTAAGGAAATAAGGAAGTGAAGAACTCAGTGTGGGGCCTGACATTATCATCATCACTATTACACTCTGAGCAGATTTTATCCTCATTAGGGGAAAACAGACACACAGAAGTGGGGGCTTAGCCAGGGTCATAGAGGGTGGGGCTGAGGCAGAACAAGAACCCTGGTTGTCAGCACATGGTCTTTGGGGATTCTCAGTGGAACGTGCCCTAGGCTGGCTCAGAGATGTCGGGGAAGATGTATGGATTCAAGTGTTAGTGCAAAGCCAGCCCCCAAACCAGTGCGCCCTTCTTCAGCTCCATCAGACAACCAGGGTTTAGGCAACCCTTTGGGAACCGGTCTTGGCTTAGAAGGAGCGCCGGGTCAGGCCCTTCCACCTCCCACCCCTGCCTTCCCCTTCTCAGCCCAGCTCCTTACTTCTCATCATTACGAGGTTCACTTCCTGACGCAATTGCCCCTGCCTGAGAAACAGGGTCAGGTTTCCAGAACCAGCATCCCGAGGTGAGGCCTTGGGCAGGCTGAAGTGGAGGGGGAGTGTCTCCTTCACCTGGATCTTCCGGTCTTGACGATTCTTCACCACAGACACCTTCCTGTTCTCCAAGGAGAAGGTAATCCAGGACTGGAGGGAGGAAGCCCCCTCCTCCTGCCACCTCAGCTCCCCTTTCAGGTTTTCGTCTTCAAAGGTGAGTGGGAATGAGAACACTGCTGGCTCCCCCACTTTTGTATAGAATGTGTTAGAGACCTTTTGGAAAGCTGGATGCGGGAAGGGAGAGAATGTGGGTTAGAAGGAGATAGAACAATGAGGGTGTCCAGGGTAGGGTAGGCACGTAGTGGGGTAGCCATGTGGTGGGAACAGCAAAAAGATGGAAGGGGAGCATATGCATCCAAACACCCAGCTTGCCATTTCAGGCCCTTAAATTCCTGTCTACCTCTTCAATCTACTGTCTCATTGCTCCGCCCCCACATGTTCCCACAGCAGTGCCTCCTCCCCCTGGAAGCCCTTATAGAACAGTCCAGCCAGAGGGGGACGGACCTCTTCTTCTTCAGGACCCCTAGAGCACATAGGGTATTTGGCCTGCATTAATTAGGTGCTTAGATAGCATCCTTGCCCTGGCTGGAGTGACTCAGTTGGTTTGGCGTTGTCCTGTAAACCGGAAGGTCGGGTTTGATTCCCAGTCATGGTACATGCCTGGGTTGTGGGTTTGGTCCCTGGTAAGAGGCAACCGATTGATGTTTCTAGCATTGATGTTTCTCTGTCTCTCTCTTTCCCCCTTTTCCCCTCTCTCTAAAATCAATAAACATGTCCTCGGGTGAAGATAAAAAAAAAAAAAAAAAAAAAGCTAGCACCTTCACAAGATAAGAAAAAACACTTACAAAGGGCTTACTATGTGCCTGGCACTGTTCTAAGCACCTTACATGATACATTAATTCTCACCACTATTACAGTGAGCATCATCCCCGTTTTACAAAAACCAAGGCACGGAGAGGTTCAATAACTTGTCCAAGGTTAAGTCAGAGTGCGGATTTGAATCTGAGTCCAGACACTATTCTACCTTGAATCGCACAAGCATCTGGGGTGAGACCTGCATTCTGGGCTTTCGGTTTTCCCTGCAGTGGCTACTTCAGGATTCTAAAGGGGCAAGGTAGAATTTCCTCAGGGCGGCTACTGTCCCTGAGTAAGTGGATTTGCCAGCTTAGTGGGACTGGGGAACTGAGGCAACAAAGAGAACAGATGTCCTTGACATTCTTCTTTTGGGGACTCCTCCATGGGTCATCGGGCTCCCCCACATCCTTACATCCCATGTCCCTTCCTTCCTCCAAGTCCACCAGCCTGAGGAAGAGAGAGCCCCATACATCCCTCATGATGGACTTCAGCTTTAGGGAAGCCTGGCCCTAGCCTCTCTCTGTCCCTACTACCGGACCCAGTAGGAGAGCAGTCAGAGTTGAGGGAGGGCCCATCAGCCTCTGAGGTAGGGGGCAGTCTGCAGGGGACAGGAGCAAGTCTTACCCAGCACCAAGATGTTTATGCTGAACACCAGTGTCTTCTCACTCTGGGAGACAGTGCACGTCCAGGAGCCACTGTCCTGCAACCCCAGCTGGGGCAGGGAGAGGATCTTGCCTCCACTCTTCTTTTTATTCCCTGGACCTTTCCATTCCACCCAAGGGTTACTGTTAGGGGGGTTATCCAAGGTCAGGGTCAGGCTCTGCCCAGGCAGCAGGCGGATGCTGCTGTAGGTGTCCGAAGTGGAATTCACTGTAGAGGGAGCAGACCACCTGTGTCACACACACACTATCCCCAAGGAGAAGGGAAGAAGCCAGGAAACCAAGAGTGTCTCCCATTACGGCCGCCCCAACATCTCTCTTCCAGCCAATGCCCAGCTGTCCACCCCAGCCCTAGGCAGGGCTTCCCTCTCTCCTCCTCTTCTCCCCTCCGCTCCTTCTCTTTTCTGCCTTTGTCTCTTCCCCTCCTTCCTATGGCTCCTGCCCTTCTCCTTCTCCCTCTCTAGATCTATTCCTCTCTCCCCTGCCTGACCCAAGGCCTGAGGAGGGTTTGAGCAGATGTGGTGGCCAGTCTCATCTGGCTCTGGACTATTGAAATACCATCAGCGCAGGTCCTGGTTTGGGTTGGGGGGATGGAAGTGGGGGAAGGGAGACAGGCTGGAGGCGTCAGCACCCCAGGCTTGCTCTACTCACATCGAAACACCCACAATTCCACTACTGTCTTTGGCTCATTCTCCACTTCACAGAAATAAGTCCCTGAGTCTGACATCTGAAGGTTACGGATGATCAGAGGAAAGGATCCTTGGTCCCACAGGAATTTTTTTGTCTCGGCGCGATTGCTCAGCTTGGTGTTACCTGGGAATAGAAGTGACATGAAAGAGGTTGGGGTGTAGTGGAGACAGGGTACCCCTGGAAGGCAGGGCTCACAAGTCTTCCGATATGCATTGCTAATATCCTGCAGAATCTGCCCTCTTCCTAGTCAGAGAACTCCAGACTTGTAAGGAGGTCTCATCTCATTCATTCACCTGGGCAGGACAATTTCTCACTAATCCAAAATGAAGTAACATCGTATTTAGAGAACACCAACTCCTACATGCTAAATACTCTATGTATGCATCATCTGAAATAATCCACACAGCAATTCCAGGTAATAGGTACTGTTTTGCTTATTTTGCAGATAGGGAAACTGAGGCTCAGAGAGATTGAGTAGTTGCCCAAACTCTTACTTACACAATGTCAGCAGGAACATTAACCAGCACAATTTCTTTGGAATGTAATTTGTAATATCTACGAGAATTGTAAATACACATACAAAACTAAATGTCCTCAAAGAAAGGATAGGAAAACAAATTATAGTTCACTCATTCAGTGGAGTGCTATGATAGAAGCATGAGGAAGCTCTGTGTATACTGAGATGGAATAATATCTAAGAAACATCATTAACTGAATAAAGCAAGATATTGTATTAAACAGGCTGCCATTTGTTTAAAATGGAGGGGAAATTTTCTCTATCTACCTATCTGCCTTTTTTAAAAAATACTTTATTTATTTATTTATTTTTGGAGAGAAGGTAAGGGAGGGAGAAAGAGAGGGAGAGAAACATCAGTGTGTGGTTCCCTTCATGTGTCCCCCACTGGGGACCTGGCCCACAATCCAGGCATATACCCTGACTAGGAATCAAACCAGTGACCCTTTGCTTCACAGGTCTGTGCTCAATCCACTGAGCTACACCAGCCAGGGCCCTATCTGCCTTTTATATGAACAAATATTTCTAGAAGTAAACATAAGAAAATGGTAAAGTTGGTTGCCCCTGGGGAACAGGAAGTGAACACCCTTGAGACAAGTGTGGGAGGGGAGCTTTTCACTATATACCCATTTCAACCTTTTGAATTTTGACTCCAGTAAGGGGTAGAGTGGGATTAAAATTCAGGACTGTTAGATGCCCTGGCTGGTGTAGCTCAGTGGATTGAGCATGGGCTATGAACCAAAGGGTTGCCGGTTCGATTCCCAGTCAGGGCACATGCCTGGGTTGCGGACCAGGTCCTGAGTGGAGGCCATGTGAGAGGCAACCACACACTGATGTTTCTCTCCCTCCCTCCCTCCCTTCCTCTCTCTCTAAAAATAAAATAAATACAATCTTAAAAAAAAAAATTCAGGACTGTTAGATACACTATTCAGTACTGTTTCTGGAAAGTTCCTCAGGCATGGACATGTGGTCTCCTCCAGTCTCTTCTTTTTTAGTATCTAACACCCATCACCGAAGGAGGTTCTCTTAAGCTAACCATGTTCCGGTGGTGGTGGTGGTGGTGGTGGTGGTGGTGGTGGTGGTGGTAGCTCCAGAGTTCCTGTGGAGGAGGGCTTTAGAAGCTAAATCTGCATAGCAAACACACAGCTTTTTACTTGGATGTGCATTTACAGAGATGGGAGGAAGGTGGCACCCCGTGGGAACCACCCCCACCTTCCGCGCAGCCATAGGCCTCCTCCCTACACTGGCCTCGGTGTGGGAAACTGGATGTCCTGTTGGCCATGCATTCTCCCTTCTCTTCACTTCCTGACCTCACAGTCCCTTCCAGGCTCGTCCTCTCCAGGACGCCTTTCCGGACAACTTGTAGCCGTAGCCGTGGGCATGGCCCAACCCCAGCTCTCCCTCCCACACTCACCCAACACCCCTTTCGTTTGTCCCTTCCGTTGTTCCCACCCTACTTGCTCTTTCCCTTGGATCTACACATAGGTTTAGTCCCTCCATTTTTCTGAAATCCTACTACATTCCTTTCACAATTTACCAAACTTCTTGAAAAAGGAGACTTCTCTAGTTCTGCCCCATTTTTGTTTTTACCTCTTTTGATTCTGTCCTCCAGATCTAAGCACCATCCCTTTTCTTCATTTTGGACTCTTGTTCTGACATCTACACTTAGGTGTTACCCCAGACTCTATCTTGGACCTCTTCCTCATTTCTGTAGATATTCTAAATTCCACTACATCCCATCTCAGTTCAGCAGATGACTCCCAAGTTGATATTCTCACCTCCAACCTCTCTTTTCAGAAAAATTCTGGGCCCACATTTCCAGTGGCCCAAGATATAATTTTTTCAGATTAGCTTGACATCACCCAAAACTCAGTTGGTTCAAAATGAAATGTATCACCCCTTCCCTAAAATAACTCTTCCTCTTCTGGACCCATCATGGCCCACTTGTCCAGGCTGTCCCATACGTGGTGAAAGCAAACACAGGATGGTGTGAAAGATCTAAGAGCATGGTTGAGTCTGATATAAATTCATGGAGAAGACCAATGTTGAACCAAGACTTAAAAGAAGTATGGCCCTGGCTGGTGTGGCTCAGTGGATTGGGTGCTGGCCTGTCAACCAAAGGGTCGCTGGTTCTATTCCCGGCCAGGTCCCCGGTGGGGGGTACATGAGAGGCAACCACACATTGATGTTTCCTCCCTCTCTTTCTCTCTCCCTTCCCCTCTTTCTAAAAATGAATAAAATCTTAAAAAAAAAAAAAAAAGAAGTATAGGCAGTGGACCAGAGGGAGTAGTGAGGACATCCAGGAACAGGGGGAAGCTCCAGTGGGCAGGCACCTCAAAGCAGGAGAAAACCACCTGGGGGTGGAGGTTTCTGGCTGGGAAGCTGTGGGAAGTGATGCTAGGGGTGACTGTCAGGCAGAAGCTTCTAGGTTTAGTCTAGTGGACTAGGGAGTGACATGTGCAGGGTATTGTTGCTTAGGAAGTCAGTGCTGCAACGGGTGAAAGAGAAATCAAAGTTGGAGAGACTGGTTAGTAGCAGAGGGAATTGCCAGGTATGCGGCCTTGGCAAATGAGGGTGGTTTTCCCATGGGAACAAAGAAGGTGAAACAGAAACACACTTCCAAAAGAAGGGCCGGCTGGCCGCAGTCCGTGAGGGAGGGGAAGCCAAGGCTTGAAGTGGGATCAGAAGAGGGATACTGCCTGCGTCAGGGACCAGGAAGTTGGGAAGGAGAGCGGCTCTGCAGGAAACTCAAATCATAGGGAGAGAACAAGTATTGACCCAAAAGCCTTAAGAATTTTTAGAAAGGATCCTGGGCTGGTGTGGTTCAGTGGATTGAGTGCTGGCATATGAACCCAACAGAAAGGCTGCCAGTTCGATTCCCAGTCAGGGCACATGCCTAGGCTGGGGGCCATGTCCTTAGTTGGGTGCATGTGAAAGGCAACTAATC
Source organism: Glossophaga mutica (assembly GCA_039655065.1). NCBI lineage: Eukaryota > Metazoa > Chordata > Mammalia > Chiroptera > Phyllostomidae > Glossophaga > Glossophaga mutica. The sequence goes on along the minus strand of CM077304.1, from coordinate 21,952,843 downwards.
GGTGCACTCACGTTGATGTTTCTCTCCCTCTCTTTCTCCCTCCCTTCTCCTCTCTCTAAAAGTAAATAAATAAAATCTTAAAGGAAAAAAAAAAAGAAAGTAAGTAAGACAGAGAAGAGAAAGACCAAAGCTCTAACCCAGCTCTGCCTCTAATTGGGTACAAAAGCTCAGGGCAGGGACTTCCTCTCCCTGGGCCTCAGTTGCCTCACTAGTAAAATCAGAGTTTGGAGCTGGAGCCATATTTTCCAGACTTCAGCCATCCATATACCTTATACATGATTTTTGGTCAAATCTACCTGTGTTATTTATGTGACATATTAAAATAGATTCACTTTTTTAAATTAAATGACTTCATTTTAAAGGGAAACGTTATATTACTGTGATAAACAGAAAGCCAGTATCACTTGACATAAACAGAAAGCAACTGTAAAAAAAAAAAAAGGAAACAGAAACAAAAACTAAAACTAAAAACAAAGTTATTATAATTACCACTTAAAACTAACACTTGTACCTGAGTCTCTGTCAACCTGAACCCTGTGGGGTCCCAGAGTTTACGAGGAGCAGGGCACTGAACCAGGATGTTCAATCCATAATGCTTTTCTCCCTGATTGGGGAGCTAGGCCACCCTACCTTTAAGGACACGTGTACTCCAGTGGGCATTTCCCAGAATCTTGGTCCCAGAAGGATACTTCCAGTTGAACTGCATGTTCTTGGCAGTACTTTGGCAGGACAGCTCCACTGTGTCTCCTGCCTTACCCAGCACCACTTCCTTCCCCTGAGTGATCCCTGGGAGCAGCAGCGCTAGGTGAAAAGGAGGAGGTCAGGCCTCAAGCCAGTCACTGCCCTACCTGGGGTGGGGGGGCGGGGGCTCATCCCCACCTCTGCATTTCTCAGCCCTTCCTCCCAGGCCATCTGCACCCACATCCCAAATCCGAGCACTCACCCAGTTGCAGCAGCAGGCGCAGGTGCCTAAAAGAGATTCCCTGGTTCATCGTGCCCTTGCTGAGGCAGGCAGGGACCAGGGCCTCCCCTTGCAGAAGGGGCAGAGCCTGAGGGAAATACTAACGGTTAGGTAGCAGGCATTTGTTGGGCCTGGAGCATACCAGGATGATAGGCAATCTCTCCCTTCAGGAACCTCCAGCCAAGCCAGGGACGTGGAGTGCACACCTCTAAGCAGACACCCACCAGTATGTGCCACATAGTGCTGTGGCCAGGCCAGGGGTGGTCTCTGCCACCTGGAGTCAGAGAAAGGTTTATGGAGAAAGGGGCAAGTTGGTGGGGACTGAGATCAGGGAGCCAAGCCAGATCATGGAGGTCTTTGAATGCCGTGCTGGGATGCTGGGACCTGACCCTGGGCCATGGGGAGCCAGCAGTGGATTTTATGTAGAGAAGGACATGATTAGATTCACAAAAGGGTTCCCTTGAGCCACTCTGTGAAGGACGAGTTGTGGGGGAGGCAAGCCCAGGAGTCGGGATTGTAACAGTCCTGACAGGGAAGATGGGGCCTGAGCTCAGGCAGTGGCGGTGAGAATGTGGGGAGAGAGACTGACCAATGGGACAGTTCTGAGCTGCGATTTCCAGGATCTGGGGCCTGATAGAGTGTGAGGTGCCAGGTAGAGAAAGAGCAGAGGGTAAGGCTCTGCTCACTAGCAGACCGACCCTGTAATAACTTCTAAAAGGACACGCATGAGATGCTGTTTCAGCATTTAGATGAAAGAGCAGGAGCCACTTCTGTGAGCTTAAAAGACTGTCGCTGGTTGGGGGAAGGAGGCTGCAGAAAAGTTCTGAATAGACCTTAAGGAAGGGGCAGCATTAGGTTAGAGCAGTGATTCTCAAAGTGTGGCTCCGGATCAGCAGCAGCAGCATCACCTGGGAACTTGTTAGAAATGCAAATTCTAGGCCCCATCCAAAACCTGCTGAATCAGAAACTGGGGGTGGGTCTAGCAGTCTGTGTTTTCACAGCCCTCCAGGTGACTGATGCAGGCTTGAGTTTGAAAACCATGAATTAGATGAAAGAAAAGGGGAGGGGCATCCCACCCCAAGGTGTGCGGAGGTGGTGGGGCTGGTCCAGAGAGCTGGGAGTCAGGAGAGGGGTGCTGGGGGCTGCGTCCTACTGATGAAGTTGGGGGGAAGATTTTTTTAAAGCCCTCTCCAGTCACTCCACCTGCCTGAAAGAACAGTTACCCAGTGCTTAACATATGGTAGGGACTCGATAGAATTTTTTTTAACCAGGGAACTAAGAAGAGAAGATGTCAAGAAGGAGGGCTCAGGAAAGGAAGGAGGCTGGTCACGAGTGCAGTTGTTTACAAGTTAACTTGGGGCAGGGAGGCCTTGCGGGGAAGGCTGGGGTAAGAGAGTGGGGTAGGGGCACTCTTACACCTGAAGTGGTTCTCACTGTTCCCCCCATCCTAGACTCACTGTGTCTTTGGTGAGCAGAAAGTGAAGGGGTCTCCTATGGGATATACCTTTCCTGGGGCCCAAATTCAGCTTAGATGGTTGAGGAAGCTTGGACATTCTTGACCTTTCCCCCAAATGGTGGTCACTTTTTCTTCCCTACTCCATGATCCTGGGGTCTGTGCAGACAGCCGACTCCTCCCTCTAGCTGCCTGCACTGCCCCAGCCCGGCCCCAGGGCTCAGCTCAGTGCAGGAGGCTATGAGTTTCCAGCTGCTGCTTGCTTTCGTGCCTTGGGCTTCCGCTGCTGCCGCCCCAGAGAGCTACCCTTTGATTCCCACATCCTCAGCCTCCTCAGAGGCGCTCTGCCTCAGTACAGTACAGCCCCAGGGTGAGGCTGAGAGGTGCTTGCTGGTCTCCAAGGTCTTGGCGCCTCTCTCAATCTTTTTCTCTCTCTCTCCCTTCTGGTTGCTTTGCTCACATCCATGCATTTCTGTATCTACTACGCCTTCCCACGCTGACACACCCATCTTCAAGTCCCTGGGTCTGTATCTTACTTCCTCTATGCCTCATATGTCACGAGGCAATTCTGGCTGTTCTGGTTTTTTTGGAGCCTCTTCTGCTCTTTCATTTCTCCTCATTCCCTCTGCCACCAAGCTCTAGTTCCTTTTCTTGCCTGTGAACAGGCATCCATGCCCCTGGCAGGAATGCCGGCTTTCAATAAGCTTTGATCTGAGGTGAGCCTGCAGAGGGTGCATGCGAGGGAGATGGCTGCTGGGTGGACAAGGGGAAAAGGACAGCTTCGGAGAAACACACAGAGGCCCCAAGGAAAGCAGAAGGTAGGGAGAGACCCAAAGCAGCTCATTAAAACAACAGCTACACTCCGCACAATCCATGATCACACACAAGGCCCAAGAGAGTTCAAACAAGGTGGAGGCAGAAGGAAAGAGATGAAGAGATTCCAACAGGCAAGCCCCCTGCATAAGCGCGCAGTCAAGTCGAGCAAAAGAGAGACAGAGAACAAGGGAGCAATGAGACTGAAATGGCAACACCCCCCCCACACTCAGAGCCCTCGAGGTTCCTGCTGCCCCCACCCTGGCCCCCTGAGATGGGATGAGGAGCGAGGCTGGGGAGAGGAAGAGGGCACAGCCCCACCACAATGGCAGTCTGTGGTCCCACGGGCACTTTTATCTTCCCCCCACGGCCCCCAGTCAGCCCCCTCACTCCCAGCCACGGGATGTGCCCTGACCACACACACCCTCTCTGCTGCTTACCGGCTTCGTATAACTTCCTAGATACCACGACCCCTCTAAGGGACCCTGTGGTTCGGGAGCTGCAACCTCCGCCATCCTCTCCTTTGCCTCAGACACCCACGTTGGGGGAGACGTGCCCTCCTTCCTTCCCTTATCCCCCGAAAGGAGCAGAGCTCCACCTTAGACCCTCACAAACCTAGGCCCCCCCCCATCTGCTTCCTCCCCGCACCCACCCCCATCAAAGTTATTTCATTCAACAAACACTTATTCAGTGTCTAAAACTTCAATAAACACTTACTCAGTGTCTAAAGCGCGCAAGGCCCTTGGTCTGCCCAACTGCTTTGCAGCCACCTCGCAACCATGGCCGGGACGGAGGCCTAAGGTACCGAGAGGCTGCTGTCTAGAACCAGTTGGTGGGGGGAGTTTTTATTTCAAGGTAGACCTCTTCTGTACAAGTGTCCCCACACTGAAAGAGGGAAATCACCTGGGGAGTTATCTCCCGCCCCGTCCTTTGGGCACTCTGTCCTCTGAGGTGAAGGGCAGCCATCTTGTAAAAAGGACAGAATCTAGCCCTGGCTGGTGTGGCTTCAGTGGATTGAGCGTGGGCTGTGAACCAAAGGGTCACGGTTCAATTCCCAATCCGGGCACATGCCTGGGTTGTGGGCCAGGTCCCCAGTGAGGGCCATGTGAGAGGCAACCACACATTGATGTTTCTTTCCCTCTCTCTCCTTCCCTTCCCCTCTCTCTAAAAATAAAGGGAAAAAAAAAAAAAAAAAGGACAGAATCTAGCACAGCCCAAGAAAGGTATCTGTCACAACACAAAAAAGCGGCGATCTCCCCACCAGGTTCTGCTCTCAGCCTTGCACTCTTAAATATTTGCCCCGCGAGAGCAGGACATTCAGGAGGAGGTGTTCTACCCCGAGCAAAATCTCTGAATTATTGAGAATGGCCGCGGAGGTCTTAGGAAAGAGAAGGCCCGAGGCTGTGCAGTTGTACGAGGTGCCCCGTCTTGGGGGCGTTACCTCCTGAGTCCCTCACCCACAACCAAGTCTGGGGCAAGGAGGGGTCTGCACATCCTTTTCTGACCCTCTAGCCTCCTTTTCCAGAGCAGCGAAGACACCTAAAGCCAACTCTCTTAGAGGCAATTTTTCCAATGGCGCATTTACCTAAAAACACGTATCTATCACTTTTACAGGATTTCGTACGTAAAGCTCAAATCCAACCCTTTTTGAGCGTTTTAGCTTTTCCATTCCATTAATCATTTTAAAGCTAGTTAAAGGGGAGTGCCTCTAGACATATTGTTCAAAATTCTAAAAATGCACAAAAGTAGACCAAGCATAAAAATACATGTAAGCAGAAAAGACAATTAACAAAAGTTGCATCAATCACGCGGCTTATAAAATGCCATAGGTATGATTTCTGGTGTGAATTTTTAATGATTGTGTTATTGGGAAAATTGATTTTGGGAGAACTGCCTCTAGACTAGATTCCACTTCTCTTTCTTTTTTTCTTGCTTTCCTTTTTCTTTCCCCTTTTCGTTTATTTTACAGGCTTCCTCCCTCCTTCATATTTATTCTTTCTATTTCTTTCCCACGCCTTCTGTCCTTTTCTCCCTTTCTCCCTATCCTCACCTTCTCCACTCCCCATAGCTAACTGCCTTTCACCGCCTTTCTCAGTCTGAGGTGCCCTCGAGTCCGCATTTCTTTTCTGATTTTGCAATCCAAGGCAACAGCCCCCTAAAGGCATCTTCTGGCCTGGGCACCTAGCTGGGCACAGTGGGGAGAGGAGTCCGGCATGGTCCCTGGCCTCCTGAAGCTCACAGTTCCAGTGGGAGATCACTGCTGATGAAATGCAAGAGAAGGTAGCCAGAGCTGTGGACAGAGAGTCTAGCACATTCCAACCCATCTGCTGCCACGTTCTCCTCCCTTTCCCAGACCTGCAGAAAGGAACAAAGCTGAGTCCATCCATCTTACCTCTGGGCCTGCGTCCTTCGTCCCGTCTGTGTCTGCCTCTCGCACAGGTGTGCCTGTGTTAGGGCTGGCCCCTCTGTCACTACGAGCCCACTGGGGAGAGGGCTTGTTACTCCCTCAAAGACACACTTAATCGGAGAAACAGGAAGCCCGGTAGTGAGGTTCCTTCCTCCACACCCCAGACAGTCCCAACGTCACCATCTGGGGCTGGGGTCCCCACCCCCTGCCTGTTAGGAAAGATGTTAAAGTGAAAATATCAAAGTCAAGGGGAAAAAGTCAAAGTCAAAGCATAACCAGGCTGGAGACCAGAGAGCGTCACTGTGCGTCTTGCTGGGTGACAAGAAAAAGGGTCACTGCACTTTTTTGTTGGGTGGCAAGAAAAACATCATGTCAGTGATACTGCAGCCTGGCCTGGGCTTCAGGAAAAGAGGTGTGAGGCAAGGGCAGGGCAGGGCATAGGAGAGCTGCTTGCTCCTGGGCCCTGAGGGCACTTGTTCACGAGTAGGCACAGGAGACATTGGGGATGGCCCAGTGTGGCAGAAAGGGCCTGGGAGGAAAGAAGGACATCTGAGGCACCCAGTGGCCAGGGACCAGACTCTCTCCCTCTGGGCCTTCGTCTCTGCCAACCCTCGGATGTCTGTCTTTAGCCCACATCTCTCAGGAGCTCCAGATGTGCGCACCCATCCGCCCCTTGGACACCTCCACCTGGATGTTCACCAGACATAGCAAACTCAACCTGTTCCAGACCAAACTTACCATCTGCGTACTCCTACCCTCTGGTAACCTAAAAATAAAAGGCCTTTCAAAGCAAGAGGTAACAAGCATGTATCTGAGATCAGAATAGCTATTTGGAAAGCATTGATTTTGACAGAAGCCCAAATAATGTTCCAATCAGGAGATAAAGATAAGGGGTATTTGTAAGAAAGGGAAGGTGAAAAATTCCACCAGTGGAAGGAAAGCATTTCTATTGGGGCAGACAATATACCATAGTGATGTTTATTCTAAAGAATGCTTTTAATTTACAGTCCAAGAGCTACCAGTCTAGTAACCTTAAATATCTGCTTTCATGTCATCCTTGCAAACAGTTCTTTGGGACACAATGTTGCTTTAGGCCCGCCCAATCCAAAGGTTATTTTGCCCTGTTTTAACATTCCAAAGGTTTGAGGCATAAGATGGGCACAGTTCCTCTGGCATAACAGCTCTGGCTCCATTTAGTTCTTCCCAGCCGGTGCTGGGCCATGGGCATCTCTCAGGACAACTGGCACAAGCGCCACAATACTGGGGGCTGCAGCAAGCCCCACCGCAAGAAGCGAAGTTATGAGCTGGGACGCCCTGCTGCCAGCTCTCAGACTGGCCCCTGCCGTATGGACACAGTCCACGTGCTAAGATTGGCCCCGTGGCACACACACAGTCCACGTACAGGGAGGCAGCAAGAAGTACTAGGCCTCGAGGCAGGACGTGGGCAGCTTGGGGCTCAGGGTGTTGCATGCACAAAATAAGGATTATCTCTGTTGTTGGCAATGCATCCAACGACAAGATGGTCCGCACCGAGCCCCTGGTAAAGAACCGCGTTGTGCTCATTGACAGCACAGAGTACAGAGAGCGGTACAAGTCCCACTGTGCCCTGCCCCTGGGCGGCAAGAAGGGGGCCAAGCTGACTCCTGGGGAGAAAGAAAATTTAAAGAAAAAACAACCACAGATGATAATTCAGAAGACTGCCAAAATCAGCGGTTTTCTAGAGGAGCAATTCCAGCGGAGCGAGCTGCTTGCGTGCATCGCTCCAAGACCAGGCCGGTGTGGCCGAGCAGATGGCTCTGTGCTGGAGGGCAGGGAGCTGGGGTTCCAGCTGAGGAAAATCGAGGCCCGGAACAGCGAATGAATGCTCCTCCCTCCTAGCTCAGCTCATGCAACAAAGGTGTCTAATATTCGAAAAAATAAAGTGACTTCAGTTATTGTTTTTAAAAATATTTTTACATTTGATTTATTTCTTTAAAAAAAAAGATTTTATTTAACTTTTAGACAGAGGGAAGGGAGGGAGAAAGAGAGGGAGAGAAACATCACTGTGTGGTTGCCTCTCATGCACCCCCTACTGGGGACCTGGCCCACAACCCAGGCGTGTACGCTGACTGGAATTGAACCAGCGACCCTTTGGTTCTCAGGCTGGTGCTCAATCCACTGAGTCACACCAGCCAGAGCAGTTATTATTGTTTTACACCTGCAATCCTACTTCTCCTTAAAGTCTCCCACTCAGTAAAGGCTTTACCATGCACCAAGCTGCTCAAGCCAAATAAACTGGATACCTTTGACTTCTTCACCCAGCCCCTCCTGTGTGTTTATTTACCAGTTCCCACGGATGTTGCCCTCTAAATAGCTCTGAGGCCTATCCAAGTCATTCTGCCCCACTGCCACCATTCCCATCCAAGGTGCCATTGTCATCTTTTGCCTGGACAATCACATCTGCCTCCTCATGGTCTCCTGGCCTCTCCATTCTTCTTCCTCCAGGACATCCTCTGCACAGCAGCCTGAATTTAAATATGCACATATAATCACGCCATTCCTCCACTATGAAAAAGAAAGTGGCTAGTTCAGCTTGCACCTCCAACGGTTAATACAGTGTTTCCACTTGAAACAACCACTGTGCTTCCTTTGCAGCAGAAGGGCTTCTCTCACTTCACGACATTTCACAACAAACGAGCAGTGCCATATCTCATTCCATAACAATGGAGTCAAGGGTTGAATTTTAATAAAATTAATATTTAATGCTTCGTCAAGGGCATTATTAAGTGAAACTGGCATTAATTTCTTCTTCTTCTTTTTTTTTTTTTTAACCGCAAGTGCCTGGTGGTGAAGAATACAATGTCTATAGTATGATTTGGCTCCACTGCCGAGATTTCTGCTAAGGCAGCAAGCCCTCTATCCCAGACTGCTTTTGCAACATCATTGCAATCTCAACATGCATATTTTATTTTTATGAAAATAAGGAGACCTTGGAAACCCCCTGATAGGGGCTCAGGGACCCCTATGGGCCACACTTTGAGAACCACTAATCTAGAAAATTTTTATTCATTCTTCAGATCTTAACTATCTCTCTGTGCCAACCCTTCACTGTCCCCAAAGTCTGTTTTCTTTTCTTCCTTAGTATGCCCTCAATTTTAAAGGAGCTCATGGCTGCCCAGATTTGTTGTATTTCCCAGCCTCCTTTGCAGCCGGATGTGGCTAAATGACTATTTTAGTTAATGAATATAAGTGAAAATGTTAGGCACACCACTTAAGGAGCATCCTTAAAAGGAAGGTGTATGTCCTTCAAGGGGGAAGTGTGTCCTTCCTCAGGCCTTCATCCTCTTACTGCAGCTGAAATGCAAACACCCTCCCACCTGCTGTCTCATTCACATTACCTAGCAGGCTCCTATGAGCATTTATTCAAGTTTGTAACCCCTGATCCTCTATTCATTCATGTATTCAACAGTGTTAAGTGTCTACCAGACCCAAGGTACTCTGCTGGGTGCTAGGGATGTTAAGTAAGCTAGACATGGTCACTGCTCTGGCCTGTGATGCAGACACTAAACATTCAATAATTTCATTACGATTAAACAAGGGCTACAAAGGGAGAAGTGCAAGGTGTTGGGAGAGCTTATCATAGTGAACTTTATCTCATCCTGGAGACTGAGAAAGGTCTCCATCGGAAGTGTGTATCAGTAAGCATTGGGCTTTGCTGCTAGAAAATTCAACGTGATAGAGGCTTGCATGAGACTGAAGTTGATTTCTCACCTGAAAGAAGTCTGGAGGCAGGTGGTTCAGAGGTGAGTAAGGTGACAGGACTCCCCACTGTACCCCAGAGGCTGGATTTGGGCTCTACCATCCTCCACCCATGACCCCACCCCCACCTGCCCCGCCATAGCCTGAGAAGGCTCCTCAGTCTCCTCAGCTGAAATCAGGGTGCCTTACGGTAAGCCCCCCAATGTCTTGTGCTGCTTTCCCCCTGGAAGCACTGCTCCAAGTGCAGTGATTACGGACTTGTTGACTGCCTAGCGTCTGTCTTACGGACTGGAGTGGTGACCATGTCTGTCTTACTTAGCTCTCAGCAGAGCACCTCGGTCATGGTAGACCCTTAATATTTGGAAAGTCTTTTTTTATATATTAAATTTTATTGATATTTATTTTTTTTAAGATTTTTTTTCCTTTTTTTTTTAGATTTTATTTATTTATCTTTAGAGGGGAAGGGAAGGAGAGAGGGAGAGAAACATCAATGTGCGGTTGCCTCTTGTATGTCCCCTGACGGGAACTGGCCTGCAACCCAGGCATGTGCCCTGACTGGGAATCGAACCACGATCCTTTGGTTCGCAGGCCCGCGCTCAATCCACTGAGCTACACCAGCCAGGGCTATTGATATTTATTGATATTAAAATTGGTTGTGGTCTGTATATCCCACCATACAATGTAGCATTCTAACCATTTTTAAGTGTGTAGTCTATAGCATCAGCACATTCACATAGCTGAGCGACCGTCACCACCATCCGTCTCCGGGACTTTTCATCTTCCCCGGCTGAGACTCTGAACCGGTTAAATGCTGACTCCTCATGCCCCTCTCCCCAGCCCCTGACTGTTGAATACTTTTTGAAGGGATGAATGGAGAGGGAGTAGATCAGGTCACAAACTTAAATGCCTACAGGAGCCTGGTATGAAATATAAACGAGAAAATCAGCCTGGCTGTGAACAATAGGGAGGGGTGGGGACTGAGGTAGGGCAGCTGCTAATCACGGAGCTGCAGCTGAGCTGATAGTAAACATTCTGGTGGTACCAGAATGTGAACTCAGAGTTGCCAGCTCTGCCATAATTTCAAGAGAAGATGAAAACCCAGACATTTATGTAATACCTCCTCATTTTAATGTTGGCAACTAATTTTTTTTTTTGTCCTAACACTGGGAAAATCAAACAAAGCATTCCAAGGGCTGGGTGTAGCTTAGGGCCTACTGTTTGCACCAGATGGACTGTGTGACACCATTGAACTCTTGGGTCTGTGACCTATGAACGTCCACGAGAATGGGCTCCCACGAGTCGACAGGCTCCGAGAACCTGGCTTTCTCTCTCTGGGATTTCCAAAGAGAAAAAGAAAAGAGGAAGAGAGAGCAAGTTTATACTGAACATTTAAAAGAGCTGTGTGCTTTATATGGCTGTGTATTCTATTTAATCTTCGCAGCAGTGATAGGGCATAAATATTATTCTCCAGATCATACTGATAAGGATACCGAGGCTCAAAGAGTTTAAGAAAAGTGCTGAAGGTCACAGAGCTAGTAACCATAACTGGTGGAACTGGGATTTGAACTCCTGCCTGGACCCCAATGCTTGGATTGTCCCCCTCACCCCACTTCCTCTCCTCTGCATTAAGGAAGGCTAGGATGATGACTGAGAGTTGGCTTCTCCCATAGCGGTGCAGGGGTATAAGGCTGACAGTCCATCTGGGGCTTCTGAGGCTTAGCACCACCATCCTGCATATCTATAGAGTGATTTTCCATGTTCAAAGCACTTGCACATACACTAGCATGACATTTCATAAATTTTTGGTAGGTATTACTATCCTTATTTTGCAGAAGAAGGAGCTGAAGTTAAGCTATCTGCCTCATAACAGGACTGTAAGCATGGAGCACGGGGATTTCCAGAAGTCTCCTGTTCCTGGCAGAGAGCTATTTTTGCTGCATGAATGCTGTCTCCAGATTGGAGGACAGGGAGAAAGTCAAGTGGGGAAGAAAAGAGGGGAAGCAGATGGAGACCAGCATCAAGGCTGACAAAGTGTTGGAGGCTGGGCTATTGGAGAAGGGGCAGGGCTGCCTGTGGAAGCCTGGGGGAGGGAAGTTGGAAGCCCCAGGTGCAGTCCTGTGGTGGCCTCCTTACCAGAAACATCTGCAGCTGCACTGACGCCCTCTGCAAAGGGGGTTGGGGGCAGGACTTGGAGATGGGGGTGTGGGGGAGGGGCCCCAGAGCCTGTCCTCTGAGAAGTAGACTCTTGGAGGGCTGACCTACATCCACCCTAGCCACGCTCTCCCTAGCTCCACGACCACCTTCTGCAACTCTCAGAAGGTGATTCCTGGGCCTCCTGCACCCCATGGAAGCTATGAACAGGCAAATTTCGGAGCCCGGCTTGGGCTCAGCCAGCTGGCACCTGCAGCCTGTTGGATAAACTGTCAGCCACAGAGTGCAGCAGACAGAACCCATCCCCACCCCAACCTTCAAAGGGCAAACTCCATGTTGGGGTGGGCCCAAGCAAGGAAACCTAAGCTCCTTACTTACCTCCTTCATGGAAGGGATAGCATCAAGGACCCAGGCCTGAACTCTAACACCTCTGCCTGGTGTGGGGAGGTAGATCACAGAAATTTCTGGGCCTGCCATGCGCCATAAGGATAAGAAGACCAAGGTCAGCGGAGGGAGACCACAGGTCTGGATGAGCACAGCATGGCCTCTTGCCTGACACACTTGACTTGGCAAGGCTCTGAACTCATTTGGCCTGCAGAGCTTCTGGACAGTGGATGCAGGGGAGGCTGTCAGGTCCATGCAGGGCTAGGGGTAGAGGTACTCAGGGACACCCCTCCCCTCTGGCAGCCTAGGTCTTTCAGGCACTGTTCCCCCTATGTAGGCAAACTGATGCAGGACGACTCCCAGTGATTCCTACCTCCTTCGGTTTACACCCTTCTGTTGTCCCCTCCCACATTGTCCCGGCATTGGTCTGTGCGACCAGTAGACTAGGGCAGAAAGGAAGATATGTGACTTTCCAGATTAGGTTCCAAAAACATGGGCCCTGGCTGGTATGGTTCAGTGGATTGAGTGCTAGCCTGGGAACCAAAGGGTCACTGGTTCGATTCCCAGTCAGGGCACATGCCCAGGTTCTGGCCCATATCCCTAGTTGGGGGTGTGCGAGAGGCAACCACACACTGATGTTTCTCTCCCTCTCTTTCTCCCTCACTTTCCCTCTCTCTAAAAAATAAATAAGTAAAATCTCAAAAAAAAGAACATGGCAACTTTGGTCTTGGCCACTCCCTCGCCACTCCCTCCCTCTGGGGGAGGTCAGTTGCTCTGTCAGGACAGCCCAACAAGAGGCCCACGTTGGGCAGAGCTAATGCCTCTGGCCAGCAGCCACCTGAGGATCCTTCTTGGAAGCAGGTCCTTCACTTCCGCCAAGTCTTCAGAGGACTCCAGCTCTGACCCACATCCAGGCAGCAACCTCACAAGAGACCCTGCCCCAGAACCACTCAACTCAGCTGCTCCTGGATTCCTGACCATGTGAGAGAAGGTTTATTGTTTCAAATTACTGAGTTTTGGGGTGATTTGTTATGTGGCAACAGATAACTGACACCCCCTTCCTTTTCAACAATGACCTAAGATGATCCCTCCTTCACCCCCCACCAGCCCCGCTGCACTACCTGCCTCCTTGATGCCCCTTCCCCTCCAGGTCGCCAGCCTGGAACGCTAGTTCCGTTCCCAGGCAAACATGCAGATGTGGGATGAATTAACCTAGCTTCCCGGAAGGACGAAGAGAACACGAAAAGGAAAAGGGCTGGCAGTTACCTTGCTAGGGCTTTGAGGGGAGGGGAGAGCTGAGGGTGTCCCCCCTTAGGAGAGAGCTCACAGGGCAAAGGGTGAAAACTGGTAAAAGGACCATTGTTAGCAGAAGCCCCACTCCCTCTCCTCCTTCCACTCTTTGCTTTTCACTTCCTGAGTGGGTGAACAAGGTGGCCCTTCACTCTGCCCTGTCCCCTCCCTGTCCCCTTTCTGCAGGAACATGGGGAAGTCCCTACGTAGACGCTGGTGAATCCTCGATGACTACTTTCATAAGCCCAAAGGGCATAGGATGTTACCCAGTAGAAAGGAAAAATGCCACCCACAGAAATTTCCAGGAAACCCCTGCCCCACTAAAACGTGAGGGCGCCTGCTCCTGCAGACCCGCTCCCACTCTCTTTCAGCATATTTTCCCTCCTGTCCAGGGTAAAGTTCCCTGACGGGGCGGTCTGCGGCCAAAGTCCAGAGCACTGCACACACTACAGGCAGAGGTCGAGGTCACTGTGGGGGTGCTGTGGGCTGAGGCTGTGCTGTGCTGTGCTGACAACGATCTGTGTGGCCCCCGATCGGAGACAGAGAAACAGAGCCTGGGCCAGGCAGGCTGGTGGCTCTGCTATATCATCATTATCCCATTTAACAGGTGAGAAAACTGAGGCTCAGGGAGATGTACTCTGGCCACATCAAAATAGCTGGGGACAGGAGCCAGATCTGATTCCCAAAACTGCAGCAGCAGCCAGCTGTCTTGCTGGCTGTTCTTGTCCCCACATGGGGCCTTTGTTCAGGCATTCTCCTTTGTCAGACTTGGATCATAACCTTGCCAGGTCCAGGGCGGCGTGTCCCGGGGCTCTCCTGGAGGGCACAGACTTACACACACACCATCGCAAGGGTGCTCCACAAAGGCGGTGCCCCCATGCGGGTATAAATGCCCACCATTCCACTGCACTGCTAATCTCTTTGGGCCTGCCCTCCCCACCCCCCCGTAACCCCCTCCCGGTGGTGTGACAAACAGTGACCACTGGGTGGCAGTGTGTTCTCATGCCTGGGAACAGGCAGGGCCCCCCCCACCCTAGAGCTAGGGAACATGGAGGTGGAGGCGGAGGCAGGCAGGAACTTCAGCCAGCGACACAGAAAGGTTGCAAGACTTGATCTCCAGGAGGACTTGACATGACAGGACTGTTCTGCGAGTGTGCGTGTGTGTACACACACGCTGCAGCTACAGGGCCAAGGACAGTGCTGAAGTGGAGCCGAATGTGGGTGGGGTGGGCCAGAGGAATAAAAATATAAAGGAAACCAGGGCAGCCAGCTGGATATGAGTGATATGGGATAAAGGATGGAGGAAAGGGCTGTAGAGGTAAGGGGTGAGGGCTTTTTGGAGCTTCAGGAAAACAACAACCCAGGAGAGAGGGAGAATAAGAAAGAGACCAAGGAAGAAAGAATCATGGAGAAGCCAGGAACAGAAAGACGAAGATAAGAAAGACTGGCTGGGGGAAAGTAGGTCAAAAGGCTGAGGTGGAAGAAGTGAGCCCCCAGAGGTTGGGGAGAGATAAGAACCTTCCCTGGACAAGAAGGAGCCAGACTCAGGCTTGCTGCTGATGGGAGTTTATTTGGACTGAATTACAGAGACCCACTGGCTGCTTCAGCTCCAGGTCAGGGCTGCTGAGGCCCCGGCTCTGGCTCCAGCTCCAGGTCTGGCTCCGGCTCCAGCTCCGGCTCCGGTTCTTGCTCCAGATCCTCTGTCTTGCTCTGAGCCCTAGGTGGGTGAATCCCATGCTCTAAAGCAGAGAATCTTCTTGGTCGCCACTGTGGAAAGACATGGAGGGTGGGAGGAAGAGAAGGATGAAGAGAAAGAGAAGAAGGAGGAGAAGGAGGAGGATGCTGGGTCCATCTATTCTTTCTCAGCCCCTGCCTTCCCCATCTGGTCCCAGGCCTTTTCTCAGCCCCTTCAAGCCTCCCTTGGGTTGTTCAAGCACAAGGGGTCCCTGGAATACAGAGGCTTATGAAGAAGAGCTCAGCATCCACTTTAGTCTCCTTTCCTGAGGAGGAGGTGCCAGACAGCACTCTGAGGACTGGAGAGAAGGAAACCCAGGGACAGGGGGAGGGGAGTCCTTGAACTCACCCGTCTTCTCCAAAGGTAAAAACCAAAGGCTCCAGTCACCAAAAGGAGAAGGAGGACACCAAGCGTGAGAAAGAGAGGGTGATGGCCTGTTTTCAGGGCACCTGGGGCTCTCTCCGAGCACTGAGCACCTAAGGAGCAAGTGATTAGGGTTAGGATTAGGCCTAGGGTCCCAGCAGAAAGGACCTCATGCCACACCCTCATATTTTACAGAGGAGGCCAATGAGACCCAGAGAGTTTAAGGGGCTTGTCCAGGATCATTCAGCCAATTAGTGGCAGACGTGGATTGGGACGAGACAGGAGCTGGAGGCCAGGTCCCTAATAGGAAAAAAAGAGCTGGGAGGGGGTGGCGAGGGGGTCTGCAGGTGGGAACAAGATGACTAGTCTGGAGTTGGGGCTGTGGTGGGGTGGGGTCTCAGACCTGGGCTAGACAGCTCCGTGAAGTATGCAGCTGTTCCAAGAAGCCTCTCCCCCTGGTACAGGTGACACTGCCAAGGCTGAGAAAGGAGGCCGGCCTTCTGTACCTCCAGCCAGGGTCCTGGAGAACTCCTCCAAGACCGCTTGTCCAGGGGGCTCCACACAAAGCGCTCCTGTCCCGATGCCGGAGTCACCTCACAAAGCAGTTTCCTCAGGTTGCCAGGTGACCCAGAGGATTTGAGAGTCACTGAAAACAGGAGAGGGAAGAGATCTTTTGAGTCCCCGACCCCCTTACTTGACACCATAGATTCAACTCCCCAGTCTCAACCACAATGCACTCCCCTGGGCTCTGATTGGGTGAGGTTGAGGGGAGGAGATCAGGGTCATGGCCAAATTAATCTTATGAAGACAAAGTTCTGGTCGGATCACTCTGCTGCTCAAAAACTTTCCTGTTGCCTTCAGGGGACTGTTCAAACTCAAAGTGGCCTGGAAGGGTCACATAACAAACGCTGTTTCAGATTCTTTTACACTCCGAACCCCCAATGCCTGTCAGGCGAGCGGGCCTTACTTTCTACTTTTCCTGTTTCCACAAGTTGAATGATATCAGTGCCCCTGCCATGAGGTGCCCCCTGGATGAACTTGCCCCTTTTCTGAATGTTTGGAGAACAGTGAACTGACCCACTGATCCTGAGACAGAGCATCTTGAAGCCGAACAGTGAGTGACAGGGTGAGCAGGAGGAGACCAGTGTTCAAGGGCCTTGGGCTGAGCCTGAGCTACAGGCACCTGAGGATTTGGTGACACAAACACCTGAGTATGGACGATGAGGCTGGCACTTCCTAGCTGTGTGAGTTTGGGAAAGTTCCTTCTCTATAAAACATCACCCGCTGAGTTGTCGTTCGAGCGCATGGGAAACTGCCGCACAGCAGTGCACCTTCCAGAAGACCTTGGACAGAAATAATTGGTAGGTTGTGGTGACTGACTAAACATGGGGGGAGAAGCAGGCTAGGTTTCAGGGTGAGCGGGATGCAAACAGAGTTACTGACAGAAAGGCTAAGTCAGCAAGAGGATTGGGCATGAGGAAAAGATGGGGTTCAGAGTGAGACTGAGGTGTAACTATGATATCTAGGTAGAAATATCCAGGAAGCATGTGGAAATTCAGCACTGACCCACAGAAAATGTATTATTTGTGAGCATATTCATTTATTCATTGAGCCAATGCACATTATTAAGCACCGACTATGTGATGTTACTATTAAGTGGCCACAGGTGAGTACTACAGACACGGCCAAATAACCACCATTGGTGACTGATTGAATTACCAGTCAATCAACACGTTTTCTGAGTTTTCTTTTAAGGTGTGTTTGTTTTACACTGTCTTGAAAAGCCCATAATCAGTAAACATTTGCTGACCAACAGACTGATTTATTCACTCCTCCCAAATAGAAGCCATTTCCTGCAACTTTAACCCGAGCTCTGGCCCCAAAGTGGGACAAGTATTCTAGAAATATATTCTACCCCTTCGGAACCATTCGAACTTTTGCAACCTTTCTTTCTAACTTCTCAGACCCTCCCCCCACCCCCCTGATTCAGAGCAGGGGATCCCCTTAGACAAGAGTGGAACATTCATCTAGTGACTCAGGAGGGATTTTCAATTTCAGTTCTTTACATATGGGGGTGAGAGAAAAGGAGGCCGCAAGGGCGGCCTTTGTAAACTGTGCCCCTGGCCTGGCCCGTGAGGCGGACTCGTCCAATCTTCGCCCGCCCAGCCAGGCTTCCCTCCCTGCCCCAGCTCCCCTGGGTTGGGAGCTACTCCTTTCCCTCACAGGACTGACCTGTGATGACCGCCAACGTGACGGTGGTAGTGTGCCGCTGCCCCTGCAGATGGATGCGGCAGGTGTAGGTCCCGGCCTGGGCCTGGCTCACAGCCTCTAGTTGAAGGGTAAAGTTGCCATTGTCTCCAGCCACCAGCAGGTCAGGGCCTCCACCGGGAGGGGTCCACGTGGCAGTGAGGGAAGACTGGGTCCTTACGCCAGGGGGCAGCTGGCAGGGCAGCTCCACTCGGGAACCTGCTCCTGCATACACTGTCAGGGGGACTGGCGGCGCTGGACGTGGAGAGAAAAGGGACCCCAGAGTTACAGCAGGGAGGGGGAGGTGGCAGAGGGGATGAGCACTGTGTTGCCATGGAAAGGAGACAGAGAGTGAAGGAGGTGGTCCTGCTTGGAAGAGGGCTGAGGAGCAGAATAAGATATGTGAACCGAAGAGACTCAGAAACCCAGGATGTGGGCTGGGCCAGCTGGAGATCGAAGGCTGGCAACTGAGGCTGGATGGCCAAAGGAAAGTCTACGAAAGGAGAAGGCAGCTGAAAGGTGGCAACAGGAGGAAGACAGAAATCAGACAGTGAGGTCCAGAGCAATCCCATGAGGTGGTAACTGCAGAAGCCCTGCTTTGGGGATCTGTAAGTCAGGGGGAGGTGAGAGGGGGGCAGGAAGGCATTGTGGTAAAGCGTGAAGGCGGACTGGAGGAATTACCCAGAACAGTGAGGTTGTATATGCTGGAGACATTGAAGCCATCTCTGTAGGTGAGGATGCAGCCCCAGGGACCAGAATCCAAGGGGCTGACATGGGGCAGGAAAAGGAAGCTTCCATCCAAGTGGTGATAGGGGGACTCCTGAATAGGGACTCTGCCGGGGCCGTGGAACCAGTGCACAGAGGCTGGGAGGTCAGGGCGGCTGAAGGAGCAGTTCAAAACGACCCAGTCGGAGGTCCTGAGAGACCCTGGGGGACTGGCAGTCACTGTGCAAGGATGAAGAAGGGTGGTTAGCCCGCCGGCACTTTCCCCCGCAGCCGGCCAGCCAAGCTGGAAGCTCTGTCTTCTCCTCCACCCCACCCCCTCCAACTCAGTGCCTGGCACCTGGAGGTGCTTAAAATGGATGCCCAGAGTCTCCTGCCTATTTCCCTGCCTCCAAGTTTGCTTGGCTTGATCTACCCTTCCCTTTCCACCAGGTCTCGCCTGAGGATCCTCACTAAGCCCACCTCCTGAGCCACAGATGTCTGAAATGAATCACTCTAGCCCCGCGCCCTCCCTCACCCCCCAAGGGGTGCCTCTCCTCCTCCACCTTGGCACTCCCACTGTGGGTGGGGCAAGGGGAGCTCAAGGGTGATACAATCTCTTCAAAGGCACCCCCCCACACACATACGTGCTTTCTCTGGGGGCACCTTCCACTTAGCAATCAGATTCCCCACCCCCTTCCGCTACCCTTCTGGGGGCTCGCTGTCAGGGCTTAGTGCGCATCCTTAGAAGCGCAGCCTCAGCCCAGCCCTTCCTGCCTCCGGATGGAGTGGAACTGGGCGCCCTCTTCCCGGCCTGGCGCCCCTCGCCCCGCCCCCACCTACCCTGGGCCTGGCCCACGCGCAGACGGAGGCGGCAGGTGAGGGCTCGGTTCTTGACGTTCACCGCGGCGCTGTACTCGCCGGCGTCGGCGAGTTGGGCCGGGCGCAGCCAGAGCGAGAAGTCCCCGCGCTGGAGGCCGCGCTCTTCCAGCTTCATTCGGGACTGCAGGGGCGGTCGCCCGCTGCGCAGCCCCCCAGGAGCCAGTCTCAGCACAGTGTAGGGGGTGGGCGCCACGGGGCGCGAGCCCCTGGTTGGAGGCCGGCTGGGCGCGGGAGACAGAGAGATGGAGATATTAAAGGGGAAAGCAGTCTCAGGGGAGATGCAGTCCTGCCACACTTTGAACATTTGGAAGCCCACCCAAAGGGAAGATCTCTTGACTGCTAACTGTCCCGGTCCCCTTGGCCTTGGGCCAGCACCATCCCCTGCTAGCAACTCAGGGCATGAGAGGATGTCGGGAGCAGTTTTCAGAGGAAGGACCTAGGGTGCATAGTGGCAGGGGAGGCAGGCCACTGGCTTTAGAGGGACTGACAGCTCAGGGGAGGGGACTGGGGTCTGCTTTGGGCCTTGGGTTATGAGTCTGGATACCATTGCTGCTGGATTTGGGAGTTCTGTTGCCCAAGTTTGGGGTGCATACCTGTCTGGTAGATGCTGCCAAGTGACCCCTCCTTTTCGAAGAAGGCTGGGATCCTGGAGGGGGATTGTGGGGTTGCAGGGAAGCTGGGCAGGAGCCCCCTCCTGGGCCCACACCTCGGGGACCTCTGCCCGGGGTCCTGGTGCCTCCACTGGGGAGGAAAAGAGAGGCCAAGGGGAGGGGCCATGAGCCAAGTGACTGGGGAAGACCAGGGCTTTTGCCCCTTCCCTGCCAAGGGGGAGCCTGAAGAAAGGCTTTGGGGCTGAAGGACTGCCCCAAGCAAAGCATGAGAAGAATCCACCCAAACTAAGAACCTTGGCTTTGGCTCAGTCATCCAGACATCCCTGCTGTCCCCTCCTGTGTGTCTGGAGGCCGACCCTCCCAGAGGGTCATCCACCTTACCTGGAGCCACCCACAGCAGTGGCAGAAGCAGCAAGACCTGGAACTGGGCCTCCCCCATCTCCCCCTGGGCCCCGGCCACAGTGAGCCCTCCAAAGGGAAGAGGTCAGAAAGTGGGGAGAGACAGCCTGACAAAAGAAAGGTTCTGCTATGTGGAAGATGGAGGAAGGGAACCTGGAGGAAGAGGAACTGGGGCAGAAGCCTGGAGAGAGAGGGCAGGAGCCAATGACCTGAGGCCGGAATCCAGAGGAGAGCGAGACAGATCAGGGGTGGGTAGGGGGTGAGGTTGGGGGGTCCCAGGGAATGGGGCAGGGCAGTGGCAGAGAGCAGAGCGGAGGCAAGGTGGATGTCTTGAGCTGGGAGACCCGTCTGCTGCTCCCAGGGCCCTGGCCCCTGTCCTTCTGCCTTCCCTCCAC
The DNA here is from genome assembly GCA_039655065.1 of Glossophaga mutica. Taxonomy (NCBI): domain Eukaryota; kingdom Metazoa; phylum Chordata; class Mammalia; order Chiroptera; family Phyllostomidae; genus Glossophaga; species Glossophaga mutica. The sequence goes on along the minus strand of CM077304.1, from coordinate 21,932,312 downwards.
TTTGCCCACTTCCCCTCTGCGTTGCCCCCCCTCACACCCCAGGGCTTACGGTTTCGCTTCGCAGTGGAAAGTCTGAGGGGGCTGATTCCCAGCAGCATTACCCTCCACCTCTGTGGTGGCGCTCCCCTTGTTTATTTCCTCAGTCTTGGGTGTCCCCACCACCCCCTCCACACCCTCCCCCACCCTCCCAGGACCTTCTGCCCTTGTCTCCAGATCATTTCTGCCTGAAACTACCAGCTTGCTCACCTGTAAGCTGCCTCCGGTCAGTCCCAACATTCGCTTTTTTCCTGGCCAGCCCTCTTTGGTACTCATCCCCTCCCTCATTCCTTTAACCTCCCAGAACTTCATTGCTCCTGTAGACCTGCCTTCCCCACCCATCCAATGACTCCTGGGACAGGTGGACAGGAAGCTTTGCTGGACCCTAAATGACGGTAGGTCTGAGGAAGGGCACCTCAAGCCCAAGGAAAATAGCTACGTTGTATTGAGCCTTCAGTATGCGCTGGGCACTATATTGGACACTTTACATACAGCCACTCATGACATCTAATGTTATCCCATTGTACAGATGAGGGAACCGAGGCTTAAATAATTTGCCAAGGCCAGTTATGGAGTGTGAAGACAGAAACTGTGTGTCGTCCTGACCCCGGGTGAATTGTGGGTTTCTTTTGACAAGCATGATGGCGTTAGTGAGTCACACACATCCTGATCCATCTCAGACCCCTATGTACTCAGCATCTGCTCCCAGCCCAGAGGTTCTGCGTTGGCAAGGGTTATACAGAGAAATGCCAAAACTGTCCAAGAGATCAAACTCTAGAAAAACTGAGGCAGAAGTGCTAGGGAAGGAATCCTGAGGCTTCCAGAGGGAAACTTGCTCCTCACCCCACCCAGCCTGAGGAGCCAGCCCAGCAGGGAGTGGTGGAGGGTGGGTGCCAAGAATCTGCAGCCAGTCCGGGTACCACAAGAGGCCCTGGAGTTCTCCACTTAACCAGGTGATCACTTCCTCAGTGCCAGGCAACTCACTCCAGGACCCAGGCCTCCCAGTCCTCTCCCACTGCCGGGGTGGGACTTCCTGTTTCTGAGGCTGTTTCTTTGCCTGGTTCAGCACAATAGGGCTGGTAGCTTTCCACTGGGCTCAGCAGTGTCTAGACCTGGTGTGGGCTATCAGGGAAGTATGTGCGTATCTCTGGGGAGGAGCATCCCCCAAAACCCAAGACCAGGACAACAGTCAGCTCTCAAGGAAGCTGTGCTCCATGCCTGCCCCTGGAGTGCTGACCTTGTCTTCTTGAGTGGTGGATGGTTAAGACAGTTCTTTTTTATAGAAGGTAAGGGTCCTGACAGAATGTGACACAGCCACCCTCCTCCCTCTAGCCTGGGAAAGCAGGAGACAGGTTAAAAACAGAAGCGCGACCATTTCTTTATTAAATTATACAAAAAGGGGGGTAGAGGAGGGCAGCTGTGGGGCTTGGTCCCAACCCTGGCCCCACCCCGGCCTGGCGCTGTCTGAAAGGAGGGGATCTGAGGGAGACCCAGGGATCAGGCAGGGTAGGGATGGACAGGACAGGAGGCTAGGATGCAGCGATTAGGAAGGAGAGGCTAATGGAGGAGGGGTGGGAGTGGCTGGGGGGAGAGAGGATGAGAAGAGAGAAAGGGGCAACTGGGGACCAGCTGGGGAGCTCAGATGAACAGGTCAGGACATGGCAGACGGCAGAGTGGAGATGGAGGGGCGGTGTCTGGAGAGGTGGACATGAGAAGGCTGGGAGAAAGAGGGTGGCAGCTCTGATGCAGGGCCCAGAGCAAGGAGCCAGGTGAAGAGCGGCTGCACTCATCTGTTCCTGCCCCCATCTCCAGGCCCTGGGGGGCCTCCCACCCCAGCCCATTGGCAGGGGGCTCATGCTGATGCCCCATTTTCCGTCTTCTGCCGCTTGGGATCAGCTTCATCCTGTAGAAAGGAAAAGAAATATTATATGGGAGAGGGACCGTCCCCTGTCCCTGCCCTGTTCCAGCACCCACCCATGTACCACAGGAATCTGGGTCCAAATCCAAAGGGCACCCAGCCCCTGCTGCATCCCTGACAGCCCCTCAGGCCCCACAACCAGCCCAAACCTCCTCTTCAGCAGCTCTCTTCAGCGCGGGCCCTTCGTCGTCATCATCTTCTTCTTCCTCATCTGAGGAGCCAGAAATGGGTCATTGGGGAAGAGCAGGAAGCTCCATCAGACCCCCTGTGGTCGCCCTTCGCCCTGTTTCAGGTCTTCAAACCCACCCTGATTCTGTTCCTTGCAGCCCAGCCTCCCCACCCCTCCCCACCTTCTTCTTCCCCTTCATCTTCCTCTTCTCCGTCCTCAGCAGTTTCTTCTTCTTCCTCCTCAGCTCCATTCTCCTCCTCCTTTGGGGACCAGAGGAGGGAGCAGTGTCAGGCTGGTTGTTTGCCTCCACCCACCAGCACCATCAACAGCAAGGGGCACTGGGAGGACCCGAAAGGTGAGGCAAGGAGGATGGGAGAAGTCAGAGGAAAGACGGGACCCAGCCTCCCAGGAAGACAACTGGAAGGGGGTGGTGGGCAGATGTGGTCACAATCCCCAGCCCTGACCCTCAGCACCTCCACCACTTCTTTCTTTCGTTCTTTCCGGTTGGCCTTCTCCTCCACCTTCTCTTTCTTCTCCTTCAGGTCCTGCAAGAGAGAAAGAGGTCACCTTTCTCTCACCACAAATGATCTGCAGCCCTAAAGTCCCTCCAGCCCTGTTCTCCCTCTGCAGTGAGCTTCCAAGAGTGCGAAGTGGAGAAGGCAGCCTCAGCAGCCTGGAGTCAGAACAGAGGCCCTAGGGTCTTTTTTTTTATTATAATTAAATTTATTGATTTTAGGGGTGGGGAGAGAGACAGAGAAACATCTATTTGTTGTCCCACTTATTTTTGCATTCCTTGGTTGCTTCTTGTATGTGCCCCAACAGGTCGAACCCTGTAACCTTGGCGTATGGAGACAGTGCCATAATCAACTGCGCTACCTGGCCAGGGCCAGTCCCAGGGTCCTTAAGGCCACAAAGGGGCTGAGACCAGACACCTTCTTCCCCAAGACTCAGGGAAGATGAAGAGTGATGAGGAAAGGGAATTGAGCGGCCGAAGTAACTGTTCACCATCCCCATCCAGTTCTTCCAAACTTTACTGGCTGCAGAGTGCAGCTCAGCAGCGCAATTCCCCTCTATCTGCTCAGAGCCCTGGCGCCCCACCCCCTCCTGCTGCCTGCCCAGCTCTGCCTTTTGTCTGCCTCTGGGGCCTTTCCTGGTACTCTCTCCTGGGCACCCCTCCCAGCGACCAAAGTCTTTGATTCTCTCAGTCTGTAGGTCTGTCCCCAGAGTCCCCAGGCTACTTACTTGGGCAAACACCACAGGGATAGGGAGAGCACCCTAGCCTGATTCCTGGCACCCTTTTTCCCACTCCCCCCTCCAAAAGGAAGTTCAAGTTGTTTCCTCTTCCCTAAGGCCTGTGGAATATTCACGGTGTGATGGGAAGGGAGAAATAACCACTTCCAGGGGACGTAGGTCAAGCAGGATACAAGAAACATGGAAGAGAGTGTGGGACATGGGAGATGACAAGAGACAAGTTCTGTGTCTGGGGTGGGACAGGAATACAGATGCGGGAAATACCTGTCTCCAGGACCCTCCCTTGGCACTGCCCCTTCTTCATCCCAAGATCTCAGCAGGCACACCCTAATATCCTTTACTTTCTTTCTTTTAAATCCTCACCCGAGAACATTTTTTCCACTGCTTTTTAAAGAGGAAGGGAGAGGGAGACAGACAGAAACATCGATGTCAGAGAGGAACATCAATTGGATGCCTTCTCACAAGTGCCCGACTGGGGATCAATCCCGAGACCTTTCAGTCCCCTGCGACCTTTCAGTCCATGGGACGTGCTCCAACCAGCTGAGCCATACCAGCCAGGGCCTAATGTCCTTTTCTGATGTGGCAGAGGGAAATGCTCTATAGTCCCCCCTCTACAGACGTACTTGCCCTTCCAGTTTTGATTCCAGTCCTCTTCCCACCCCACCCTTGTCAAGCACTGAACGACTGTCTCCCTAGCATCTGATGGATCTGGTGTTGGGGTGCAACTCTGTGTTGTCTGATTCCACGTGGATGGAAGTTTTCTATGTGAGTAGATCGCCCTGGGAGGGCATGTCCTTTCTGGAGCAGGGCTGGGGATAGGAGAGAGGGTTGGTGCCAATGGTTGGCCTGGAGGGACGCTCAAATCCCTTCTCCCTTTCAGGGGAGCATAGAATGCTCTCACTCCAGCTAGGTTTCTTCGTGTCACTTGGCTGTCCTCATTTCTTTGCCACATGGTAGGTATGACATTTCTAATACCTGGTAGACTTTCCCCTCCATGCTCGGCCTGGAGAGGCTGGGACTCGCCAGCTTCTCTCTGGGCCCCAGCACCAGGTCTGTGTGGCCCTGGCCTGAGTTTTCCCGTCTGGGCTGATTGGGGGAGGGAGGGAGTATGAAAAGGAGGGCAGGGGACTACCAGAGACCAAAGTCCAAGGGGCCGGGCCCTCGCCTCCCTGTCCTGTCCTCCTGGTCACTGTCCTTCCATGATCCCTTTTCCAGGAGGGTATGTGACCCAGGTCTTGTGCTGAGCAGGTCTTTGGCCTCATTTACTCAACACAGGCACGCACACACTGACACAGGCTGACACCAGTTCACACACACAGCTACAGAGGAGCACCCATGCGACCCAAAGACACATGGCCCTGTGTTTGGGTGTTCCGGCACACTCTCGACACAGCCAGCACAAGAGCACAGCAGAGCCACTCAGCACTCACAAAGCAGCAACATGGCTCCAGAACATCCATGTCTCCACATGCACACATGTAACTGCCACAGGCAGTCCCACACACTTGCTGAATTTCAGACATACAAAGACACCTACTCAACGAAGTCACATGCCACCACACAGCCCACCCGAAGGCCACAAGGCACACCTTGTCAGATCTCCAGAGTCCCTCTTCCACTGCCTTTAATTCCCACGGGTTCCCCCTTATCACTTCACAGGCCACCAAGAAGCCTCTGTGACCTCCTCAGCAATCCCCCCACCCCCAAGGTCGGGCTCCCAGCCCCCAAGCCCTGGCCGAATTAATTTCCCAAAGCGACACTCAGCAGGTTCCCTGGAGAAATTAAAGGCTGGAAGAAAGGCAAGGGCAAACGGATGGGCCAGGAATGGGAGCTGACGGGAGCAAGGACGGCTCCATGCAAGGCCATGCAATGCTGAGCTGAGGCCTTTCCGAAGGCTATTCCGGCCTTGCTTCTAATTTTTAGGGACTCGAGATTCTTTAAGTGTGGGGGGAGAGGCTGAACGGGTGCTGAGGAGAGAAAAGACAACTGAAGGCCATTGGGGGAAGGAACGGATATAGACGTAAAGAGAAAAGGGAATGAGAAAACAGAGGCAGTAGCTGTCCAAGGAGAGCAGCAAAAGGCTGTCGGGCCTCGAGGGGAGGGGCCTCGAGGAGCAGCCTCCCGGGAGAGTACTGTTTACACCGGAGGGTCTCATACCGCTCGGCCGAGGAAAGATGAGGTCAGATTGGAAGGAGTGACAGGGAAACGGGGCGCGGGCAGAAGGGCGCGAAGGAGGGGGCAGGTACAGTGAGCCGTGGAGAGCTCCGACGGGAAACTGACCGGGACGAAGGCGCGCGGGCCTGGCCGGGAGAGGGGTGGGGACGGCGGCTGGGCCGGATCGGGGCCGCGAGCGACACTCGGGAAGCTAGAGGGCGCTGGCGGGCGGCGCGCCGAGCTGGGCAGGCAGCGCCAGGCTGGGGAGCGGGGGGAGGGCGGATAAGGGTCGGCCGGGATCCTGCGCCAGGGCAGCGTGGGGCCGTCGGGGGCGGCCTGGGGCAAACGACCATGCGGGGCCCGCGGGTCGCGCGGGGCCCAGGCCGCGGCCGTCCCTGCCCGTACCTTGGCGCTCAACTCGGCCGCTGCCTCCACGCTCTTCTCCGACATGGTGCCGGGGCCGGGGCTGGCGGGGAGCCGGGGTCCCGGGGCCGGGACGGAGGGGCCCTGGACGGCGGAAGGTGGCCGCGGCCGGAACCTGGCGCGGTGGCGGCGGCGACGGCGACAGCGGCACTGGCGGCCGCTCAGCAAGCTGGATCTCTGGAAGAGGCGGCAGAGGCGCGCGGGGTGGGGCGGAGGTGGGTCTGGAGTGGAGACCCGCAGGGCTGCGGCCGTCCACAGAGCAAGCGGAAGGGCGGTGCAGGCGGTGGCCGGCACGCTCCGGCCGCGGTCGCTAGGTCCTCGGCTCGCCGCCCCCGCACCCGCTGAGCTGCCGCCGACCAGCCGCTGCCGCCCCCGGGCAGAGAAACCGCTTATAAAGGCGGCGCTGCCCGACGGGAGGGGCTTCCCAGGGGTGGGGCAGGCGGGAGCGGGGAGGAGAGGAGAAGGGAGGAGGATGAAAGCGGAGGTTGGAGAGGTGGGGATAGGAGGATGAAAGCGAGGGGAGGGAGAGCGCGAGAGGCGGGAGGACTAGACCGGGAGGGGGAGATGGAGAGACTGACGGTCTCGGAGAAAGGAGTAGGGCGCGGAGGTGGGAAGGGGTGGGGTTCCTGCGGGGAGGGACCTCTCCGAATTCCGACCTACTGCCTATGAATGCGGAGTCTGTCTTTTGGGGGCGGGCTGTAGGGATGACCAGAATCCTACCTACCCCCCTTCCCACCCAAAGCCCTGAGATTTTGCCTAGGGGTGGTGAGGGGAGAGGAGGGACAGGCTGGGCAGGTATTTGGTTTTGAGAAACCAAAAGCTTAAACTAGAGGAAGAGGGTGGGGAGCTACTTCCACATCACTCTGGATTTCCCCTCTCATCCAGCATTTATCTGCATTTTCTGCGTGGCCTTGAGGGGGGATGGGAGAAGAAAGGGCAGCCTACCCTCTGTCCTGCCCTAGGTTGACATATGTGACCCTTACTGGGTTCTGCTGTTCCTGGCTCCTCTTCGTGCGCTGAGGGGGTCAGTGGCCCTCGAGTCTCCTTTCCTTTCTTCAACATCTGACCTTTCTTATTCACCCATCTCACCTCACTTTTCTTCTGGTCCTTCTATTTCCTTTCATTCTTCCTCATTCATCTCTACCCAGACCCCTCCCTCACAACCATTTATATCACGCATTTCTTATTCTTCTGTCACCTGTGCTGTGCTCATTTGCCCTCTTCTACCCTTCCACCTCTGGTATCTTTCTCCCAGACAACACGGTTGTCTCATCTGAGTCTGCCACCTGGCCCTGTATCCCTAGTTGATTTTCCTCAATTTCTCTTCATATCCTTATTTTCCACAATTTTCCCTTTCTTTCCTTTTCTCTTTCCTCTGCTACCATCTTCCCCAGCCTTTCAGAATTATGTTTGCCTAATTTGCAAAGGGTTCAGGTCTGGAGTTTCAGCCCCACCCTACTCTACACATTCTCAGTTCCTGGTCCTCAGTTTCAATACCTTTGGGTCATTTTGAGAAGCTTGGGATTTCCGGGGGGCACAGGTACTTGGGTGCGTATTAAAGGTCACATTGTGGATGGGGTGGAAAGCTAGGGTTTGGAAAAATATATCTTTGGTGTGTGCTCTCCCATATTTGGTTATCATGATCATTACTCATCTTTTTATCATTTTCTTAATAAAAAAGACGCACTGGATCAATCATCATTTAGTATTTGAGTGCTGAAATACACCATCTTTTGGTCCCTTGGTGTACACACCTCCCAATTTCTGATTCTGAGACTCCCTTATCAGTTTCTCAGTTTCCCTCTCCTCAAAAATCTTGGAGCCCCACCCAGGGTTTTCCTTGCCGGACTCTGTCCATCTTTCTCTGAGACATCTCCATCTCTCTCTCAATCTGTTTCTGACTCGCTTTAGCGATCTCTGACCCTCTCCATCTCTGTACACTCTCGTTTCATTTTTCTCCTTCTCCCCCCTTCTTTTACCCTCCCCCCCAGTCTCCCCTCTTTCCCTCCCTCCCCGTCAGTCTCTTTCCTCTCCCTCCCACCCTTCTTTCCTATCCACCCCTCCCCTCCCTCGCCACCTCCCAGCCCCGCCTGCTGTCTCGGACACCCTGCTGGGCTCTTACCCTGTTGCCCTGGTAACCGCCCCCCACTCCGGTCACCTCCACTCCCCTCCCCCCTCCAATCCCCGCCACCAACAACCTCCATCCACCTTCCTCCTATTTTTCCTGAGAGCCAATAGAAACTCTGTTGCCAGGTGGAATGCTCATTTGAATCGGCCAATCCAGGAGCCTAACTGCTTGCCCTGCCTTATATGGGGATTTGAGGAGGGCCACTCCCCCCACTCCAGCCCCACAGGAGATCAGCCCCTTCGTTGCCCTTTGCCCGCTCTGGACATAGTCTGGGACCCAGTCTTTCTGTCACTCTTCTGTAAGGGTCTGGCCTCCCATTTCTCTAACTGGGACCACCGGGGTTAGTGTTGGGTGTGAGCGGGACTGTGGGCTGGGCCTCAGGGCCGAGGGTGGGAATGAGGTGTGATTAAGAAAGGGGAGGCGGAGGGAGCCGGGAATTTTGCCCAGGGAGGGGTGTCTGGGAGCGGAGGCAGCTGCAGTGGAAAATTCCAGGGAGATGGAGAGGCAGAGAATGGGAGTCCTGCCCCAAGGCCCAAGGGAGTGTCGTAAGAATCTAGGAGTTTGGACACTATGGTCTGCAGGGACCACAGGAAGAAGACCTAGAAAGCCAGAGGCCTGGATCTAAATCCCTTCCTGCATGGGAAAAGCATCCCTTAGCCTTCCCTGTCTGGTTGGACAACAGACTGGTCTGAAGTCTTGGCTGCATGAGAAAGGAAGCTAGAAGTCAGAAGCGGTGGATATGGAGTGGGTGGGATTCTAAAAGCCAACCCCCATAGTTCCTTGGGATTAGACTCTGCGCCTCTGGGGCCAAACAGTGGCAAATGATGCCACCCTGGGTTTGATCCTTTCCAAGGAACTGTTTCTGAGGCCTTGTGGAGGCTTGCCTGTCCCTAGAGTTCTATCACTCCACCGTCCAATTGAGAATTTCTCCCACTACTTGAATGGAGAAACCTGTGCTGCTTAAACATTTTCTGGAGGTGGGAAGAAGGAGGCCTCGTGAGAGGAGGCGTGAACCCCCTGGATACCGTGACTTCCAGCCTGACATCCTAGAAATTTACCTCAGAACTGTGTGTAAGGTGTTCCATTGTAACCATTTCCATCTCCTTCTTAAGTGAACTCCTCCTGCTCTGCGTCTTTTTCCCCGCCCCCCTTTCCCCCTAAAGTTTGCCTATTTGTCTGATAGGTTAAGTGCTAAGGAAGTCGTAGTTACCATTCAAGGCATCAGAGGACAGAAAACAGAGTTGTACCACCCCTTTCCTCACCATACTTTTTATCCCTGCTCCCAATAACCTCATTTTCTAGTCATTTTTCCTTTGCTTTTTTTTAAAAAAAAAAACTAAAAACTCAAATCATTGGAGAGTTGAGACTAGATGGACTCTTAAAGAGAGACCTAAACCAGCTTACCTTTGATCCTGTTTGTTTTGAGTATGTTTTCCCCAGAAGTGTTACTTAAGAAATCACCTTCCAGACACTAAGGCATATTCATCATGAACACTACCAGTCAAGTGTGTCCATCAGTATATTCTGCTCACACTTTAATAGAGTTAAGCTAAAAAAAAATCCAAGTTCTCTTTCTTTCTTTAAAAGATTTTATTCATTTATTTTTAGAGAGAGGGAAAGGGACTTGGCTTACAACCTGGGCAGTGCCCTGACTGGGAATTGAACCAGTGACCTTTTGGTTCACAGGCTGATGCTCAATCCACTGGGCCACATGAGCCAGGACCCAAGGTTTCTCATTGCCCTCTATATCAAGCTGGAACTTTTGCACTTCAGCAAACTTTTATTGAGCTCCTACTAGGTGTCAGGCACTGTGCTATATGATGGAGACACAAAGCTGAATGAAGATGGTCCTTGCCCTCAAGGAATAGATGGGGAGAGCTCAGTCCAAGTACAACTTGAAAATTGACTTGTATCCAGGTATTCTCTTTCCACCAGTCAGACCAGGCAGCACACTGTCCCATCTCCATGGAATGCCTTCCTGATGTCTCCTGATTTTTACAAATCCTTATCCATTGTTCCCAACTCCGAATAGCCTTCCTTGGTTCCTCCACTCTTAATGATTGTCTCCTCTTGTACATAATACCTAGTGTCAAAGAGGTACATAACGCTATGCACCAAAGACAAAGAGCTCAATAAATTTATTTCCTAGCCCTGACACACTATTTTGGACCCAATCTCAGCACCCTCTCAACCTTTTTTTTTTTTTTTTTTTTTTTTAAGTAGGCAGAGAAAACATACAACATGCTACCAGGATATCAACTTGACTCTCTCTGACTTGGGATCTTCTCAGTCACTACTGATGATGCCCTGGTGGTCACTGTCTTTTACAGTATTGACATCACAACCAAAATTTCTGTGGCTTTCCTACTTCCCCATGAACTTTTTCTCCAGCATAAAGAACTGGTTTTACAATTGTATCTCTCCTCTAGATTGCCTTCTTGGTAACCTCCTTCACTTTTACATCTAGAATAGTTTGCTATTGCCCAACCTTCTCCTGTTTTCCTTTCAATTTCTTCCCCATGTGCACTCTTCAGGAAGCTTTCAGAGGCCTTCAAAGGGTCCAGAAGAAAGATAACATTTATAAATGCTATTGGGCTCCAGTGAAATTTTCCGTGATGATGGAAATGTTCTCTATCTGCACTTTTCAATACAGTGGCCACTAGCCACATGTGGTTATTGAACACTTGAAATGTGGCTAATGCAAGTGAGGAACTGCATTTTTTATGTTAATTAAATTTAAATAGCCACATGTGGCTAGTGGCTACCATATTGTATAGCACCACTTTAGACCTTGGCCCTAAGCTGACTTTTCTTTTTCCACCTCCTTTCCCGTCTCCACTCCCAGCATTCTGTACGTAGAAAGTCAAAAGCAACACTGGCTGCCGTGTTGAAACGATCTGGGCCACTTGTCATAAGCTTTACCATAGGTGCATGTTTGTTCAGGGTTTCCACATTTTCATAGGTTAAACAGACTGTGGCTGACCCAGACAAAAAAGTAGAAATGAAAAAGGATAGGGAAAATGAGGCCAGGAGGGACAGCTAATACTTATTTTGCCCAAAACTCAAGATGGAAAAAGGACTTAATAACCAGGAGAAGGCAATGACAGTGTTGACTGAACCTTTCCAGGTGACTCCAGTCTCAGGGGTCCTGTTCTCACTCAGTCTAAGTGACTCCATCACACACTTCCATGATTTTAAGACCTACTGCCAACAGGTATCTCAAACACTGATGACTTTATTTTTTCAATTCTCATCTGAGGATATGTTTATTGATTTTAGAGAGAGAGGAAAGGAGAAAAAGAAATATTGATGTGAGAGAGAAACATGGATTGGCTGCCTCCCGAACGTGCCCTGACTGGGGACCAAACCTGCAACCAAGGTACGTGCCCTGGCCTGAAAGCATGCTCCAGCCCGCTGAGCCACTCGGCCAGTGCATGATGACTTAAACCTGGACCTCTGGCACTCGTTTCTGTCCTGAATGTCAGTCACGACCCAATTCCCTTCTCTTCATCTCTCCCTGGATCCTGCACAGCTCCTCAAACCCCACGTTTCAACTGAGATTCCCTTACTTTCTATGTCAGTTACAGGTACTGTCCTCCACTCATTCATTCATGAAAAAGGGTCATCCAAGATTCCACTTTTTCTTTCCCTCCCTAGGCCCTTCACATTCCACTTTGTGAAGATTCTTGAGTGCCTCCTCTTCTCTCCAAGCTCAGTCCTGCCTCTGCTTCAGGGGTCAACATCACTCGCTGACTGTAAGCTTAATTAATTAGGATTTTCAATCAGTTTTAAGAATTTTTGTATTTTCAGCACCTACTTCCCTACTTGGAATATTGTAGCTCAAAAATTGTTTCCTGAAATGCATAAACTCTCTACTTAAAATACAAACAGCCTGTTTTAATTTCTCTTTACAAAACCCTTTGATAACTTCCCTAGGCCTACCAGATAAAGTCCAGGAACAAACAGGGTCCTTCAAGGTCTGGTCCCTTCAACCTGTATAACCTTGTCTCTCACCCCTCCCTATTCCCTCAAAAGTTTTGCTTCAGCCTTTTTTTTTTTTAAATCTCCTCCTGGTTCTTCCCCAAGGGGCATCCCTCTGTGCCTTTGCATTGATCACCTCTGCCTGGAATGCTCTCCTGCCTCCACGTCCCCACCCCAGAAGTCATTCACTCCCTCTTCTGAATCACTTTTGCCCACTTAATACACATCTTTCCAAAGGCAAAGGGAGTCAAATACATGGTGACAAAACGAGATTTAACTGGGTGGTGAACAAACAATGCAATATACAGTTTATGATGTAGAATTGTACTCTTGAAACCTGCATAATTCAATTAATCAATGTCACTTAATGTCAATTAACCAATAAACTTAATAAGAATTGAAAAAATTATATAGCCTGGCTGAGTGGCTCAGTTGCTTGGAGCATTGTCCTGTACACCAAAAGTTTGCGGGTTCAATTCCTGGGCAGGGCACATACGTAGGTTTCGGGTTTGATCCTGATTAGGACATGTACAAAAGGCAACAGATTGATGCTTCTCTCTCACATGGATGTCTCTCTCTCTCCCCCTTTCCCTCTCTCTACAATGATCTAGCGTCTACTGCACAACTCTCTCTACCTGGAACAATTTAGTGCCAATTTTCAGGGTTTATCTCCTCCCCCCATGCAAATACACGTATACATATACAAATACACTCCATCACACCCATTCAGGTAGGCTCAAGCAGAAATCCAGTCTCCCCTAATTCCTACATCATTCCCCATCTTCACTCTGTTCTGGCATCCAACTGCCCTGGGTTTGCTCCAGGTACATGACCTTGCATCAAAAAAGGCCCCTTTCTGGCCAAGCTCTACTCTCTCAAGGACTTGCTAACTTTGTTTCCATCAAATAGAGAAGTGAGTATAGGAACTACTTTGTTTCTCTTCCTTCCCAACAATCTTTATCCTCTTTGTGTTAAGTAAGCCTCACCCCTGGCAGGGTCCACTCTTCCTCCTGCATCTTACCGTCTACAAGACACTCCAATGACTGAGGAATTTCTGTTCATCAGAGTTCATTGGACAGAGATGAAAGGAAAGAAGGAAGGAACAAAAGGAGGGAGAGTACATGGGAGGGAAGGGAAGGGAGGTTGATGGAGAAGGAAGACAGACTCTTGTTGTAGGAGCAGAAAGGTTACTTGTATATTCCTTCAATTCTAGAAGTAGATGCTGCCTAAATGGTATTTCTCTGGGAACTATGAAAATGAGCTTTTGCATGTCCTCCTTCATCTCCATCAGTTCAAGAATTTCTTTTAACCTGAGACAAAACCCAGGTTTGAAGCTTTGTCTCATAGTTAGAAACTAAATTGTAACTTGTAAATACTATTTACAAGGTTGAGAAGCCAAGTACGCACAAGGCCAACAAGTTACATGTGGATTTTCTGCCGCAGGTGGTCAGCGAGCGCCCCCAAACCTTGCTTGTTCGAGGGTCAGCTGTACTCCTAGGAGCTGTAATACACCGAAATGAGTACATTTAAAATCATGCAAAGGTAAAAATGGTAACAGATTCTTAATTTTTGGAAGAAGAGAAAGAACTATAGGCACCAATACTTGGTATAGTGCCAAGTATTGGAAAAGGAAAAAAGGAGAAGGCTAAAAGCTAGGCTGTATCTCCTGTCCAGTCTTGAAGAATGGACATGATGGAATGAGAAGGCAGAAGCTGGAAGGTAAGGGACCACAGTCAGGGCTACAGAACTCTCACTGGGATAACTCGATCACATGTCAAACTGTTTGTTTGCATGGTTGGATGTCCAGAGATAGAGCATCTGAAAGATAAATGTAAAAGATTTTACTGAGTCTCTTCCCCAGAAATATCAATGAAAACAAATATTCTTTTATTTTTTCTTTGGTTTTGTCAGTCTGCCCCTTTCTAAATTATGTCTCTGTACCTTCTGTCTTTACTATTGTTTTTTCCTCTTTAATAATGATCAAGTGCAAAGAAACCTGAGAAGCCCTGACCCCAGTACTTTTTCCTGAGTCACCAGGGACCCCGTCCTCTTTCTTCCCCAGGGAAGTATTGGGAACAAGTCTTTCTCATTGGCAGGCTCCACATAGCAGTCATATGGCTAGCAGCCAGAGTAAAGAACCAGGGAGAGCTAGAACTTGGATAAATCTGGTTTAAAGTCCATCCTAGACAGTCCAAATCCCCTGACACCCAGGGGGAGGGCCTTCCTCTCAAGTTGGGCCAGATTTTATGCAAGACATTTACTGTGTCAAAGTATCAGTCTTTGGCCTGGAGTCAGGTCTCCAGAGTCTATTTCTAGCTCCACCCCTAGGTGATTCTAGTTAATGGAGCTATCCAACCTTTTTCTTCACCTTCCATAGTTTAGACCCTTGACTTAGCTACCTGACTAGAGGCAAGAAAGATCAGTGCAAAACTGGGAGCTCTTTAGGACACAGGATTTGAGGAAAGAAAGGGAAGGCTGGCATTTAAATAATTTCAGAACTATAACATTTCCCCACTCTGACCCTCAGAGCAGGGTGAGGGGTTTAGGAGCCTCACCAACTCCAGCTCCCTAGGGGATGTAGTTCCAGCCTGGCTGAAGAGTGCCATCTGGCGGCCGAACCTCTCCCTACCTGGATTCTCTTAGCCCCGCCCGCGTTCTAAGCCAAAGCTAGACCTGGGCAGAACTGTCACCTCCTCCTGTACGTCACTTCGAGGACCACGCCCCTGCCTGGATTGCACCTCCTTCTGAAACGATTGGCCCCTGGCGCTTCCCCCGCAGGATTGCCGCCATTCATCCCTCTGGGGCTGAACGCTTCTCCGGTAGAAAATCTGCACCAGGTCCCCCAGGGATCCGCCTAGATCCACTGGGAGCCTGCCCCTCCCCCATGGGAATCTACCCCTGTCCTCTTCCTTCCGGAGTGAACGTGCTGCCCCGCCCCAGCCCCGTCCCTCGCGAGGAGTGGACTCCTGTGCTTCCCCCACCCCAAACCCTTACAGTGACCCTCTTCCGGTCCTCAGAACCCAAATCCAGGTTACCAGTCAGGCCCCCCCCCACCCCATGTCCCCAGAGAACCCCTGCACCCCGCCCTCAGCATCCTGCCACCCCAAGAGCCGATCCCTGCCTCCTCTCCACACTCGCCAGCGGGCGGAGCTCCCCGGGCCGGCCCCGGGGTGGGCGTCTCCATCGTGACGTCATTTCCGTCCGGGCCTGGCCTCGGGTCGGGCTCCGTGGGCCGAGGGGGGAACGGAGGTGGCAGCTGTGGGAGGTGCCGGCGCGGGAGAGCGAGGAGCCCAAGCCCGGACCAATCCTGCGTCCGGGGCCGCAAGCTCTGATTCTGCAGCGCACGGAGAGGCAAGACCGGCCGGATGGGCCGCTGAGCTCGAATCGGGGACCGGTGAGGCTCCATCGGAGCGGGGTGCAGGGGCTGCGAGCCTGGGATGAGGGGAGGGGATGGAGTCAGGCCCGCCTCTCCCGCTTGCAGGGCGGAGAGGCCGGGGCTAGGGGAGCCGCCGACGGTCGCGGTGGGGACAACGAGGCCCACCGGAGGAGGCCTGGCAGCGGCTGGGTGTAAGGAGGGGGCGGGATGGCTTGGGTCATTAGGGAGCGTAGGGCCAGCATTTAGGATTCGCATCCGGAACTGTGGCGTCGGGGGAGGGGGTTGCTTCTGGCCAGAGCTTTGGGAAGAGGATGGCAATGAGTGGGGGAGGCAGAAAACTGAGAGGCTTGGAAATTTTTCTGTGGCCCTCCTTGCGAAAGAGGTTTGGAGAGCTGTTATCTTTCTAGAGGGTGGTGTTGAACACCTGGAGAAGGGTCTCACTGGCGTTTGAGGTGGGGGAGGGATCAGCTACAATATTTGGAAGGGACAGTGCTCTAGGAGTCCCGATATTGAGCCGGTGTGCAATGCTTGGCTGCCTCCAAGTATCAGATCTTTACAGTGTGGAGCCCCCTGGAGCTACAATCAGGATGTTCCGCTTCATGAGGGACGCGGAGCCGGAGGATCCCATGTTCCTGATGTGAGTATGCCCTCCCCCTCATGCCCTAGAGCATCGTCCCACTCCACTTTAGGTCTCTGAGTAATTCCAACAGACATCTGGGTTCCTTCTGTGGGTACTGATGGGAACTGGCTGGATACTCAGCTCCAGCTCTGAGTTAGAGGGGAAGTAGGCGTCTATGCCACTGTTTTCCTAGGACTGTTTTCTTTTGGGAGCAGAGGGTGTTGACTGCTTGGCCCTTCTGCCATCTGTACTCTCTACTCACTCCACAGGGACCCCTTTGCTATTCACCGTCAGCATATGAGCCGAATGTTGTCGGGTGGCTTTGGATATAGCCCCTTCCTCAGCATTACAGATGGCAACATGCCAGGGACCAGGCCTGCCAGCCGCAGGATGCAGGTAATGGTGCTGCAGGTTCATGAGACCCAAAGGAAGGTTGGAGGGTGGTTAGTAAAGCCTTTTCTTGGCACTGTAGCCTTTAGCAAATAGGATCATCTAGGAGTGGGGGCAGTGGGTGTGGAAGAAGGGCTCAGGGATCCCGTTTTGTGAGGAGGATGGAAAAGGGGCTGAGGCTATGGACTTGGTTTGGGATTGCAGTGACATAGAACGTGGTCTCTAATTTCTGTCCCTTCTGTGTTCCTGCAGACAGGGGCTGTCTCCCCCTTTGGGATGTTGGGAATGGTGAGTTCTCATCTTCTTGTGTCCTTCCATCTCAGGTACACTTAGATATTACTTCCAAATGTGCCTCTCTGGAATAGCCTCGTGGGCAACCCTAGAATCTTTTTATAGTGTTCCCAGAGCGCTGGGCCTGCTGTGCGCTCGCTATGAGTCCTATAAGGTAAAGATGCTGATATTGATTCCTGTTCTCTCAGGAGCCATGCACATTGGGGAAGTGTAATTGTCTACCAAAGTTTACTCTTTTGAGCAGAGAGATGCAGTTGAAGGGGCATTTACACATGGTTTTTAGATTTGTTTACAAGTTCATGCCCAAGCACTTTACAGGTTACAATCCATTCGCTTTGGCATGCTTCCTGAAGGTAGGAGGAAATAGGGCAGTCAGGAGGAGGAAAATGGATCAGAGCAGCCTTGGAGACTGAGGAGGAGGGCAGGTGGCAGTACACAGGAAGAGACACACGAAGAGAAACATGTTCACGAACAATGAGAAAAAGCAGGTGTTGGGTGTGAAGGAAGAAGAGAAAGGAACTGTGTAGCCATGCAGCTAGTGGGTCATCTCTGAGCACTGATTCTGCCTTCTCTCTCTCTGTCTGCTGCAGTCGGGTGGCTTCATGGACATGTTTGGGATGATGAACGACATGATCGGGAACATGGTGAGACTCTAGCCCCATCCCTTCTCCTGGCCCTGTTCTCAGTGGCCGCTGGCAGCACCTCGAGTCCTGAGAAGCAGGAGCGGGGAAGAGTGTGCTAGAGAAGGGGTCAGGCTGGGTAAAGAAATTGAACCTGGAGAGCACTGGTTCCGGTGTCTGTTCTCACGCCTGAGAGCGAAGCAGCAGCAGCACTCTTATTAAGTATGCAGTAAGGCTTGATCTCTGAAGGCCCTTCTTGTTTGTTGTTGGACTCAGAGGAATTTGGGGGTGATGATGAGTCCTGACATTTCCTCCATTTTCATTTCACATTTTGTGAGGAAGGTCTGAGCACAAACAGGCCGCCGAGGTGTGGGATCCTGTCTCCGGAGGAGAGCCCCTCCCCTTCAGTCCCACTGCACCCTTTCCTTCTCAGGAGCACATGACTGCTGGAGGCAACTGCCAGACCTTCTCATCCTCCACCGTCATCTCCTACTCCAATACGGGTGATGGCGCCCCCAAGGTCTACCAGGAGACGTCAGAGATGCGCTCGGCACCAGGCGGGGTGAGTTGGAGAGCTGCTCTTCGGTCAGAGAAGGCAGGGTTTGAAGGGCAGCCTTAGAGACCCTGCCTTCTTTTTTCAAGATTGGGTCACGGGTGGTTTTGTCTGTTTTGGGTTGCTGTGGCCTGGGCTTTGGAATGGGCAGCGTAGGGTGCTGTGTTCTGCCTCATCCTAGATCCGGGAGACTCGGAGGACTGTACGGGACTCGGACAGTGGACTAGAGCAGATGTCCATTGGGCATCACATCCGGGACCGGGCTCACATCCTCCAGCGCTCCCGAAACCACCGCACAGGGGACCAGGAGGAGCGGCAGGACTACATCAACCTGGATGAAAGTGAGCCTTGTTGCCTGCTCTTCGCCCTCCCAGCTTCTTGTCCAATAATCCCTAGCCCAGCTCCTGGGAGCTAGGAGATACCAAGTTTTTCTCCCTTCTTCCATAGATATTTTGGAAGGCAAAGCATAGTGAGCCCCATACGCTTACCTCACTTGGAGTCCTGTTGCTGTAGGGGCTGAGCCAGGTCACCAGGGGAGGGTAAATTTTGTCACCTAAGTAAGATACTGGTAGTAATCTACCCTTTCCAACTGGTTCCATTTTTTTTCCTCTCTTTTTTATTTTTATTTTTTTAAAGATTTTTTTTTCCCTTTTAGATTTTATTTATTTATCTTTAGAGGGGAAGGGAAGGAGAGAGGGAGAGAAACATCAATGTGCAGTTGCCTCTTGTATGTCCCCTGACGGGAACTGGCCTGCAACCCAGGCATGTGCCCTGACTGGGAATCGAACCGCGATCCTTCGGTTCGCAGGCCCGCACTCAATCCACTGAGCTACACCAGCTAGGGCTTTCCTCTCTTTTTTAAAAACCAACAAATATTTATTAAATACTTACTGTGTGCTTGGGACTCTGCTCCCTAACTAAATAATCATCCCTTTCCCGATTTCCTTCTGCAGTAGTCATGCCTTGAGCCTGCTAGTGGCTTCCAGGAACTGCACTGAACCAAAAGTTGCTAAATAAAGTTGCCCCCCCCCCGCCCCCGCACATCCCAACACACCTGCTTTCAGCCTCCACGGCAGTTTTTCAGGCTTAGAAGCCTGTGGCTCACTCTTAGGTCTTCCTCCAGAAGCCATGCTGTCGGTAGGTGGTGTCATGTCTGCTCTCTGTCCTGTTCAGGTGAGGCCGCAGCGTTTGATGATGAGTGGCGGAGGGAGACTTCCCGCTTCCGGCAGCAGCGCCCTCTGGAATTTCGACGGCATGAGGCTTCAGGGGGTGGGGGCCGAAGGGCTGAAGGGCCTCCCCGTCTGGCCATACAGGGACCTGAGGACTCCCCCTCCCGACAGTCCCGCCGCTATGACTGGTGAGGGCCCTGGGCCCTCAGCCTCTCTTGTAAGTATTTGAGGGAGAGGAGTTGTTAGATGTCAAGCACAGGAGGGGGTTAGGGAGTGTGCCTGTGCTCCTTACTCTGCCATGAGGCAGAGATGGTCCAGGTGCCTAGCAAATACTGCCTTTGCTAGAAGCTTTAGTTGGTAGGGAAAGAGAGAAGAGTGCTCTCACTGGCATAGGGAATAAACCTAACTCCTGGCTTTTATCATTTGTCTTCCTTTGACTTGTGCTCATCTCTCTCCCCTCTAGGTACAGGCTGAGAGGCTCAGAAATCATCCCTCGATAGAACCTTTTCCTCTCCAACCCCCACTCCCACTTTAATATTAAATTAACAGGCAAGCTGGCCCCCACCTCTCCCTGGGGTCCCAGGGGGAGCCTTTCACTGCCTCCTTTACCTACATTTTCCTCCTTTAACCCCCTTACCACGATGACTCCACCTCTCCTGTATCCACTAACTTGATTTTTCATTTTGCTGCTCCGTCCTTGAACTTCCTCACATTTCCCATTCTACCCCTGCCATACGTTGAAGGCTTCTGGGGGAGCTCTGGGTTCAGGGGCCTCCTCCATCGCTCAGCTATCTTGGATCTTTGCCCACCTCCTCCTCCGCAGATCCCCCGTTCTGCAGGGGCCATAGCCCTCAACCAGGGCTGCGTGTGGAGAGGACTGGCTCTAGACCCCTTCTCCCTTCCCACCCCCTACACATCACCCTATATCCTTCTCTGCCTTTATTTTTTGATTTGTGCAACTTGTAACTAGGTGTTTATGGAATAAAGGAGAATGGGAAAAAACCCAAGTGGCACGCTGGCTTTACTTTTGATCTTTTCTCTGTTCAATTTCAACCCTCCTGTCTCCTAGTCATTTCTTACTTTCCCTTTGTCTTTATGTGTGGCCTTCCTAACTCAAGTTCAAGCCCAGTGCCTCAGTGGTAATGACACTGGGACTGTCAGCACTGAGAAGCAGCAGTGGAACCCACTGGGGCTAGTCTAGGAGGATGAAATGAAAGCAGCCGTCTCAATGACTCTCTCTTGCTTTTGCTGTACCTTCATTTGTCAGGAGGAATGTAGGGCATATCTATCTCATAGGTGCCTGAGGAATTTGCTGCCCCTTGTCCCTCGGGCATAGTCTCTCCTGTGGACTGTGGGAAGGAACACTTGGGGTACAGAGCAGGAAGGAGCCCGCATAACCCTATGCAGGCCTTCAAGGGGGAGGAACTTGGGTGAGCAACGCTCCACCAAACATTCTTCAAACCCTCCACCGCCAGTTGTTGAGAATTTGAGCCCAGGGAAGGAGACCAGAGGGAAAAACTAACCTGGAACCTGAGCAGTGCAGAAAGGGCATGAAGTGCTCAAATTTCTCAAGACGGTTACTCTTGCTTGACCAGGCTCAGCCAAATGGGTCATTCTTAGGAACTTATTAATGATGACAGATGCTTGCCTGGTGAGGCTGTTGATGGTTTCCTCTACTCCTCCAAACCGCCCCCCTCCAAAACTGTAGTTCATTTCTGCTGGTAAATCAAAGGCATAAAATCCAACCACCACCACCTAGAATTCAAGTCTGGGTCCTCTCAGCAAAGGGAGGTTTGGAGGGATAAATAGATTCAAGAGGATCTGTCCAGTTGCTCAGTGAGTAGAAGAGGGGAAGTTGAGCTCACCAACCAGGCACTGACTTTGTCATCCTAGGCAGGTGTTAAATCTCATTAGGTAGGGCTGGTGAGGATGCATGACCAGGGTCAAGGGAACCATCCCAGTGGCTAAAATAATCCAAGAATCCCAGAAGTTAAACAGGTATAGTTAATCTGTCTCCACTTGGGTGTTGAGTTATGGATGATGGAACTCAAAAGTGTCCACAGCCCTCAGCTTCAAGTGTAACCTGTGCTGTGTCCAGATGGACACATTTACTTCTCTAGCCATGGAAGTAGGCTTCATCAGTCTCCTGAGGAAGCAGCACATGAAAAAGCACTGGAGTTGTGCAAGGAGCCCATGGACTAGGTTGTCAGCTCAGCTCTGCCACCAGCCTAGCCATGTGGTCTTGGGCAGGTCATTCACTTCCCTGGACCTCAGCCATGCAGGTCCCTTTTAGCTAGAGGATTTAACTCTATAATCTTAGGCTAGAGTTAGTGCCCAACCTCTCGACCCAGATTTCGGTTCCAGTGCCCACATGTGGGTGTAGTTCTGAATGGGGGCTGCAGAAGGGCAAGGGTTGCCCTTATGTCTGTGTTGGTGAGTCGCTCCAGTGCTTCCCAAGCTCTCTCATCCGCGATCTGGCTTTCAGACACGGGAACTAATTTTCAGCCTTGCTCCCTGCTCTTGGGTGAGGACCACCCTTAACTTGGCACTTACTCCTAGGCCTGTCACTGCGGTTCTCAGCCTTGATATGTTGCGGGAAGTTTGTAGCAGCAGCCACCCAGTGAGGTGCTCAAGAACCAATCTCCTGTCATTTTCTCACCTGTCTGCCGTTGTCGGCTGAAGGTCAGGAAGCAGGTCAGGGTGAAGGTCAGGAAGCAGAGACAGGAAAGGTACTCTTTGGAGGAATGCTGATATTTTATTTCTGGTCAGCTCTCCAACTGGGCCCAGTGTCATGCACCTTGGCCACTCCCTTAGCCCTCCGTCCGACAGGTGTCCAGGGGGCATGGTCAGATTCACTTGGGTTACTCCCCTCACCCCAGAAAATTACAGGCTGGAAGAGGCTGATACTTAGTGGAAGACTATGAATTACACAAAGTGAAATGATGAACACAGACTGGCCTGAGCAAGACTCGGCTCCACCCCTTAGCTATGACTCTGGGGAAGATTCTTCTTATTTTTTCCCCCTATTGTTATTTATTTTTAGAGAGGGGGGAAGGGAGGGAGAAAGAAAGGGAGAGAAATAGTGTGTGGTTGCCTCTCACGTGGCCCCCACTGGGGACCTGGCCTGCAACCCAGGCATGTGCCCTGGCTGGGATTGAATTGGCGACCCTTTAATTTGCAGGCCACGCTCGATCCACTGAGCCACACCAGCCAGGGCTGGGGAAGATTCTTAATCTCTCAACGTCAGTGTCCTGCTTTGTGAAATGGGACTTTCTAGGCACTGGTGGCAGTGCTGATGTGGATTCATAGCTCAGAATTGTGAGAATTAAGTGAATTTGTACAGAGAAAGCATTTGACACAGTGCATGGCATATAAATGACTGATTTCTCCCCAGTTACTCGGTCCTAGTCGTGCTCCTTCAGTGCTCCCTGTGGTCCTCATCTGTGGTTCCATCCCTAGGACTCCTACAACCTGGCACAACCTGGCACAACCTGGAAATCACCTTACTAGCCTTGAATCAGCCTCCAGCCTCCCATTCTCCTAACTACCAACTATCATCTTCCACCCTTTCCTTCCTCAGCTTCACAGACTAACAGGTAGAGACAAATGTTTTGGGCCTTTCTGACCCAGCCCTACTTGGCAGTTTGGGATATTTTTCCCTCCTGCAGTAACAAAGGGCATCAGGTCCTAGTAACGATGCCCTCTTTCACCCAATGCCCTCTTCCTCTACCCAATACCCAAGTTATATAGACAGGTTACCCAGAGAACCCCGGGCTGATCCACTCTGACTTAAGAACCCAGCAGTCTGGTCTCCTAGCCCACATATTCGTCGGTTTACCTCCGCATGCCTATCGTGCCCTATGCATCCAGTCCTGGGAATGGGGCTGAAGGAGTACCAAGAGTCAAGGATTCCTTCTCTCAGGCCATTCCAGTTAGGCTAGGGATAAAGAAACAAAGAGCCTTTCCCTTTCCCATCCTTCTACATCACTGGGGTCTTCAGAGAGGAGAGGTGGGAGCCAGGTGAGGCTGCACTACAGGAGAGAGGGAGACAGGGACCATTAGGCATAGGAGGTGCTGACAGGTAAAAAAAAAATAACCAAGGAGACTGGGGGCACTGGGAAAAAGAGACTTTGTATACCTAGTTTCCCAACTAGCCTCCACCCACGTGGAGACACGGGCGTTGGGGTGGGCACGGAGCTGACAGGGCTGGAGGGAAGAACACCTGAAAGGGCTGGGATGCAGAAAGTTGGCGGAGTTGCCAGGGCGGGTGAGCCTGAAGCCCACCGTGGAGCGTGCTGACAGCTTTGAGCCTTCCCAGCCTCAATGTCTGCCCCTAAATGGTATCTCGGAACAAGGAGAAGTAGGTAGTGCTCTGCCCGCACCTCACTCAGGCCCTCCCCACCTCTGGAATGTCTCTGAGATGAGCTGAGTGAGCATTCAGAATTCCTTGCCTTTTCTCTGCCCTTTATGATTCTTTTCTTCCTGGAAGACCTTATCTTTGGGATAGGAAGAGGGTGCCGCCCCAGCATCCCTTTAAAGCTCTTCATCTGCTCTGTCACCTCCCATTGGAGAACTTGCAGGTTCTAGACAAGTATCTCCACGATGTTAGTGCTCTCCAGCCAAATGTCCGAGGGGTCTGAGGCTTGGACACGTGGACACGTGATGCTGGAGGGTGGGAGAGAAAGGGGCATGGGGAGGGCTGGAGGGGTGGGACTGAATCTCGAGGAGAGGGAGCAGAAATACCTTGGGAAAGGTCAGGTGACACTGAGGTGGGAAATGGTTTGATGAAAGTAAACAAAGCTAGGTTCTTAGAAAACTACTGGTGAACTTAAAGATATCCTGGATTTGGCAGTGGTTGGAGGGTGGGGGGAGATTCCCAATGTGGCAGGGAAGGAGAGAAACAGATGCCCAATACAGACAAGACAGCCCTTGATTTAAGCAAACCAAGTATATAATACAATTTTAGAGTTGAAAGAAACCTTAGAGATCACCTCTGGATGTTCCCAAATGTGGCAGATGGGAATCACCACCCCAGACATACTAAAGCAGAATCTTGATGCCAGAGAGGATTCCAAGGCAGCTTAGCGACAATTAACAGATGTCATCCAAACCCCAGCTTCTATATTACTGCAGGAGAAACAGGTGATTTGTTGAACATCATACAGCTACCTGCTAGCACTGCAAGGGCCTACACTCAAAATCTGGATTAACGCAAATGGTACTGATGGGGGTCCTTTAAATAAAAAGTTCCTCAGTGATTTAAAATGTTTTAAATTGATGTTAAAATAACCCAAGTAATAGCACAGTGTTTAAAATGACAGACTGCCAGTAGCCCAGTGTGTCTGTTTTTTTTTTTAATCTTGTTTTTTTAAAAAGATTTTATTTATTTTATATTTTTAGAGAGAAGGAAAGAGAGGGAGAAAAAGAAACATCAACGTGTGGTGGCTCGCAGACCCCCTACTGGGGACCTGGCCCACAATCCAGGCATGTGCCTTGACTGGGAATCGAACCAGTGACCTTTTGGTTTGCAGGCCAGCGCTCAATCCACTGAGCCACACCAGCCAGAGCTTATTTGTTTTAATATGCAATAAAATTGCTAGGTGTGCAGCTTCTATGAAGTTTAATATATATAGGGTTGTGTAAACACACTATGAGGATCAAAGCAGCTCCACCCTGGACCCTTTCCTGTTTCTGCTTTGTAGTTGTCACACCCTTCCTTCAATCCTAGCCCTTGGCAACCACTGATTTGTTCTCCATTGCTATAGTTTTGCCTTTCCATAATGCCACATGATGAAATCGTAGAGTATATAACCCATTGCGAGTGGCTCTTTCACTCAGCTTTATTTAGCCTTTGAGGTTCATTTATGTTGTGGCATGTATTAATAGTTCAATTCTCTTTAAAATATTTTTTTCTTTAATTGATTCTAGAGAGAGGGGAAGGGAGGGAGAAAGAGAGGAAGAGAAACATCGATCCATCGCCTCCTGCACATTCTCCAACTAGGGACTGAACCCTCAAGACAGGCATGTGCCCCGACTGGAATCAAACCAGCAACCTTCTGGTCTGTGTGACAACACCCACCTGAGCCACTCCAGCCAGGGCACTAGTTCAAACCTTTGTAGTGCTGAGTAGTATTTTGCTGTTTGTCTGTTTATGCACTCACCTGCCAAGGACCATTCTCCAGTTTTTGGCAATTACGAGCACAGCTGCCATAAACATTCCTGTACACGTTTTTGTGTAAATAGGTTTTACTTCAGGATGAAATGGAGTGGGATTGTTAGGTCATATGGTAAGTGTATATTTTATAAGTGAAAAATTATTTTCCAGACTGGCTGCACCATTTTGCATTCCCACCAGCAATGCGAGAGAGTTCCACTTGCTTTACATCCTTGCAAACAGATGGTATTGTCAGTTATTTTATTTCACCCATTCTGTTGGGTGTGTAGGTATTATATTTAATAGGTAGCTCATCATGATTTTAATTTGTGTTTCCCTCATGACTAATGTTATTGAGCATCTTTTCATGTGCTTTTTTGCCATCATTACAGTCTCATTGATTGAGTGTTTAAGTCTTTCAACCATTTTTCAAAATTGGGTTATCTTCTTACTGTTGAATTTTGAGAGTTCTTCATATATTCTGGTTGGTTCTTTGTCACGTAGGGAATTGCAGATATGTTTTCCCATTCTGTAGCTTGTCTTTTTCTCCTCTTGAGGTTTTTTCAAAGCAAAAGTACTGAATTTTGATGAGGTCTAACTCACCACTTGTTTCCTTTATCAATTATATTTTTGGTGTCATACCTAAGAATGCTTGGCCAATTCTGGGAAACGAAGATTTTCTGTTATCTTCTAAAAGTTTTATAGTTGTACATTTTATATTTACATCTCTCTCTCTTCTTGGGTGAGTTTTGGTAGCTTGCGGCTTTCAAGGAGTTGGTCCATCTCACCTAAGTCATTGAGTTTATGTGTTCATATTCCCTAACTGTATAATATCTGTGGAGTGTGTAGTGATATCTTCTCTTTTATTCTGGATATTGGTAATTTTTGTCTTCTCTCTTCTGTCTTCTATCAGCATGACTAGAGGGTTATTTTTATTGACCATTTAAAAGGATCAACTTTTGGTTTCATTGACTTTTTCTATTTTTGTTTTCAACTTCATTAATTTTTGCTATTTTCCTTTTGCTTGTTTTGTGTTTATTTCTGCTCTTCTTTATGTACCTTCTCAAGGTACAAGTGAAGATTGTTGACTTTAGATCTTTCTTCTTCTCTAATATAAGCATTTGATGCTATAATTTTTCCTCTGTTGCTGCTTTAGCTGCATCTGATGTATTTATTTTTTTTTGTTAAGTTCACAATATTTTCCCATTTCTCCTTGACCCATGGGTTATTTAGAAGTGTTTAGTTTCCAAGTGTTTGAAGATTTCATTGTTAGTTTTCTGTTATCAATTTCTAGTTATAATTCCCTTATGGTCAGAAAACATGATTTTTATAACTTCAATTCTTTTACCTTTGTTGAAGTCTATGACCCAGGACATAGTCTGTATTGATAAATGTTCCACGTGCACTTGAAAATAAGAAGTGTATTCTTCTGCGTTGGGGAGTGTTCTATAAATTTCAATTAGTTTCTGTTGGTTGATGGCATAATTTATATTGATAAATCTTCAAATTCACTCTTTTCTCTGTCATCTCCTTTCTGCTAATAAACCTCTCCAGTCAATATTTTATTTTGGTTATTCCTATTTTTCAGCGTTTTTAAAAGAGATTTTATTTATGTATTTTAGACCGAGGGGAAGGGAGGGAGAAAGAGGGGGAAAGAAACATCAATGTGTGGTTGCCCCCACAACCCCAGCATGTGCCCTGACTGGAAATCGAATTGGCGACCCTTTGGTTCTCAGGCCGGTGCTCAATCCACTGAGCCACACCAACCAGGGCCTGTTTTTCAGTTCTAAAATTTCCACTGGTTCTTCTTTATATCTTCTATTTCTTTAAAAAAATATCTTTATTGATTTGAGAGAGAGGAAGGGAAGGAAACATCAATTCATTGTTCCACCCATTTATGCATTCATTGGTTGATTCTTATATGTGCCCTGACTGGGGATCAAACCTGCAACCTTGGCTTATCAGGATGATGCTCTAGCCAGCTGAACTACCCAGCCAGGGTAACATCTTCCATTTCTTCTCTGAAACTTTCTCTTTCCATTTGTTTCTTCTTCCAGCATGTTTATACTGCTTTGAAGACTTTTCTTTAAATTATAACACTTCTGTCATCTTAGGGTTGGTTGTCTTTTCCCTGGAGATTTCTTTGTATGCTGAGTAACTTTAGATTATAACCCAGATATTTTTAAAATTAATTTTAGAAGGCTCTGGCTAGGTAGCTCAGCTGGTTAGAGCACCGTCCCAATACTCCAAAGTTGCAGGTTCAATTCCTGGTCAGAGCACAAAGAAGAATCAACCAATGAATGCTTCAATAAGTACAGCAACAAATCAATGTTTCTCTTTATCTCTCCTTTCCTCCCCTCTCTCTAAAATTAATCAATAAAAAAAAAAGCTAAAAACTTTATTTTCAAGAGAGGGATAAAATAAGAGGGAGAGGAGCAAGAGAAACATCAATTTGTTGTTCCACTTATTTGTGCATATATTGGTTGATTCTTGTATGTGCCCTGACTGGGGATCAAACCCTCAACCTTGGCCTAACAGGACAACACTCTAACCAACTGAGAAACCTTGCCAGGCTACTCTGTATATTTTCAATATTGTTTTGAGACTTTGGATCTTGTTAAAATCCTAAAGATTATTTTATTTTATTTTATTTTATTTTATTTTTTTTAAAGATTCTTTATTTATTTATCTTTAGAGAGGAAGGGTAGGATAGAGGGAGAGGGAGAGAAATATCAATGTGTGGTTGCCTCTCGTGTGTCCCTTGCTGGGAACTGGCCTGCAACCCAGGCATGTGCCCTGACTGGGAATCGAACCGCGATTGTTTGGTTCACAGGCCCACGCTCAATCCACTGAGCCACACCAGCCAGGGCTCCTAAAGATAATTTAAAAAAAGATTTTATTTATTTTCAGAGAGAGGGTGAGGGAGAGAGAGAGGGAGAAAAACATTGAAGTGTGAAAGAAACATTGGTGTGCAAGAGAAACATCAATCGGTTGCCTCTCACATGCCCCCAACTGGGGATCTGGCCTGCAACCCAGACATGTGTACTGACTAGGAATCGAACCAGCAACCTGTTGCTTTGTGGGACAATGCCCAACCCACTGAGCCATACCAGTTAGAGCAAGCATGTTCTCTATTTTGACAAGCAATGAACTATTTTGGTTCAGACAGCAACCTGCCTTCTTTCCACCGTGGATCCACTCTCAGTTTGATTTTCAGTTTGTGGAGGTATGTGGATCAGTCCTGCATGTGTGCCACTCAGTGGCCAGGCCGACTTGGACAGTGGTGCAGCTTGTTGCTCAGTTCACAAAGCTTTGGTTAAACTATTTAGGGTCAGATCCATGCTTGTGCAACTCGGAGGTGAGCCCAGGAGTTGACACAATTCTCCGGACCATCCTTTTGATTTTCCTCCTGTGATCTTCCTGATGCTTTCTGGTGCTCTGGAGCTTCCCTTCCGAGGCCTCCAACCAAAAAGTTGGGGCTTTAGTTTCTCTAATCTGCTGGGCATTTCCCACTGTGTTTGGGCCAAGCCTCCAGAGAACAAAGGAAAAAAAAAAAACAAAAAAACAGGGGATTTGCCTCACACTTGTGGGGCCACAACTTGTCTGGTCAGAGTTTTCAGTGCCTGCTGAGTCATGCTTGCTGTCATTGCGGTAACTACCACCATCATGGTATGCCTGGGGCTGGGGGTGGGAGAAAAGAAAGCAGGGTTTCCCCACTCTGACCCTTACGAGTCCCTTCCTGTTCCTCAGACCCAGTAATAGAGAGGGCTCTAAGAGGAGCTCTTTTGAGTTCGCAGCTGATGTCCATTTCTAGGTTTTGGCTGCCTTGAGTCCATTCTGGGTGATACTGGAGGAGGAAAATGGTGAATTCACTACTGGTTTAGTGGAACTTTAAGTTCTGGTTTCTTTCTCCCCATCATGTACTTCTCTGAGACCTCAGCTGCTCCATGTGGTCTGTCCAGGAGCACGGGGGAGACAGGGTGGGGTGTGCCTTCTCCACTTATAACTTGTGTGTTCCTGGGCAAATTACCGTACATAAACTTTGTACCTCTTTTTTAGCAAAGGATAATTGCATCAATTTCAAAAGGTTGTGTAAATTAAATTACTTTGTATACATAAAGCACTTAGAATAGTGCTAATAAGCACTATTATAGTAAGCACTTACAGGTGACAGCTTTTATTAATAGCAATTACCACAGATTAGAAAACAGAGGTAAGCAAAAACACAAAAATCATCACAACAGCATGCCCGGAAGTATAGCATTATGGTTTGTATTATCTCAGGTTTTCAGTCAAGACATATTTATCAATTGATTAAATGGACAAATGTCAACAAATTGCATTGTATTCCCTGGCCCATCTTCCCGATTATGCATTTCCTATTAGGGGAGAGGCAGTGGGTCACAGGATGGAAACTTTCTACCTCCAGCCCTTCATCCCCACTATTCCTCCCACCCCAAATGCTGATCCTCCTTCCCTTTTCAGACAACTGCAATTTGCGCTTCTAGTTTCAGTTTAAAGGTGACTCCCTGGAGGCTTTCCTGATCCTAGGCAAGATGTATAGATGCCTATTTCATCATTCATGTCACCCTCTACTTCTTAGCACTTATCACACTTAATTATATAACCATATACAGAAGACTCTCAAAGGACAGAGCAAGTCCTCTCTCTCATCCTGTACTCCAAGTTTTGCCTTTGCTCACCCTTCTCTCCCAGACGATGGTCCTGGGCCTCCTTACCTGACTTCCAAGGCCCTGCAGTAGAAGCTTCAGCACTAATCTAGGCAAGTCTGCTTTATAAATGGGACTGCGCCACTCAGAGCTGAGCCGATGAGGGCAACGAAGGCACATTTCCACTCCACATTCTGGAGATTCTAATTCAGAAGGAACGGGGGTGAGAGTGAGGCTCAGGGATACACATTTTCAAAAGCTCCCTTATGATCTAATGCTGGTGGCCCACCGCCTGTGGTAGGAAACTTCTGATATGGCTTCCAATAATCCTTGCCTTCTGATGGTCGCTAGGCTGGACCTAGTGACTGGTAAGTGATAGGATGTCTCTTCTGTGGTTAGGTTACAAAAGATTGAGACTGTAAGTTCACCTTGCTGATGTAGTCTCTTGCTCTGATGGAGAGGGCTACCTGGTCCACCTCTAACCAAATAAGCTGGAAATGAGGTCCTCAGTCCATGAGGTAGTGAATTCTGCTGACAATCACTGAGTGTGCTTGGAAACAAGTCTTTCCCATTGAGACCTTGAAATAATACGGCCCTAACACTGACTGTAGCCTTGGGCGAGACCCTAAAGAAGAAAACTCAGTTCAGTTGTGCACAGTCCCAAAATGCAGAAACTGAATTAATAAATGCATAGCCACTAAGTTTCAGGATAATTTGTACACAGCAATAGATGACTAATGTACTGCCTATACTTGCTTAAGTAGAGGATTTTCTCTCTTTAGCAGGATTTCATGAAATACTGACTACAGACATTGTCTCTGTTCTTGTGCATAAAGATACGCACCAGTCCAAATGCAGATTTTTAGCTTCAGAGACTTAGGCTTATCCTTTTAGTGGCATGTTTCATGTGCATGAACTCTGAATTCTCATGAAAACAAGTTATCTTCCTCCTCTTACCATAGTGGTCCAGCCCACTGGCCATCTAAGTTTGCTGTAGAGTAGGGGGTCCTGTGAGAGTATGCTTCAAGCAGTGGTAAGAACGCTGGTTGGGAAGATTTTCCCGGTACCCTGGGCTTAGTTGTACATGGAGTCCCTAAATCCTGAACCAAATTTCATGCTCAAAAACAGCCTACAAATACTCTGCTCCCTCTTTTCCATCTCTGGGTCAAGAGCCCGTCTCTGCAAGTCAAAGAGAAACTGTATTTGCATGTCCTTGGGGCTGTGAGTGGTCCTCCTCCATCTTTAGGCATTAGGCCAAAGCAGTACCAGCCCAGCTCACACTAGACTTCAGAGCCATCCAGTGAAGGATGGAACTAGAGAGGTCAGGAAATTATGGAGCCATTAGCTGGAACCAGCTTGCAGGAAAACAAGATACTAAGTTCAAGAGAAAAACTGGCATGGGCAGAGGGAGGGGAGACAGGTTTAAAGCACAAGGAATGAGCAATTCCTCCACATTAGAGTAGGGGTCCTCAACCTCCCTCCTCCCCATCTGTGGATGCTGCTCTAATTACTGCCTGAGCTCCACCTGCTGCCCAGCCCTTCCCCCACCCCCAGTCTGTGGAAAAGTTGTCTTCCACAAAACTACTCCCTGGTGCCAAAAAGGTTGGGGACTGCTGAATCAGAGTGTTGGAGGAAGAAAGGGTTTATTTTAGAGGTAGAGACTGAGAATCAAGATACAAGCTCAACTTGCTTGTCTGGGGAAAAGCTAAAATGAGAAGCCAGGTGTGGCAGCTCCTGAAATAGGCCTCATTGGACTGGTTCCATTGTCTCCATTGCCTCCTCAAGACAATAAGCTTACCCAGCCACTTTAATGACTCAGGATTCCGCCCCCACTCTCTAGTTCCATGACTGACACCTGAGGACCAGTAAAGAGTGGTCTGCCCCAAACCTCCTCCAGTAGAGAATAGCACAAGTTCTGGAGAGCAGCTGAGTCAACACTGGGACCCTCAGGAGGCAACTGCCTCACATGCAAATGTGTGTGGGGGGTGCCAACCGTCCCTTACACTACAACTTCCCAATTCTAGGGCGTGCACAGCAGTTCACTAGGCCAAGGCCAATCCTCTCAGCACAGTGCTAGGGAAGCTCTGCCTCAGATGGAGGGCAAGAGCCTAACTGCCGCTTCTTACTGTGATATGAGAGTTCGTGTGGTTCTGACACAAAAACTGAAGTTTCCTGTCAATTCTTCCCCTTATAATTCTACAAGGTGGAAGGAAGCAGGCTGAACACAACTGCTGGGGGCCAGGGGCAGTGATCATCACTTTGCATCTCTGGTGCCTGTCACACACCAGTGCTCACAAAGTACCTGCTGCTTCTGAATAAATGCTGAGATACTGAGCAATCTGTTCAAAGTCATGTAGCCCAAGACTCAGCAGCTAGTATCTGGTTCTCTTCATTTTCCAGCACTTTACTTTTGAGTGGACTGTAATGAACCTGCTTCCTGTCCACAAATATCAAGGACAAATGAGCCCTGGCCAGATGGCTCAGTTGGTTGGCGTGTCATCCTGTATACCAAAAGGCTGAGTGTTCGATCCCATCAGGGCACATACAGGAAGCAACCGATAAATGTTTCTCTCTCTCACTGATGTTTCGATCTCTCTCACATCAATAAAAATATCCTCAGGTGAGGATAAAAAAAAAATCTAAAGAAAAAGACAGAAGAGATACCCAGTTCAGGGCATGTTTGTATATAGATTTCTCATAGATTTATTTCTGTATTATGTTATATATAGATATATGCATATATGCTTTTTTTTTTTTTTTTAATACAATCTATATCCCCTTCCCTTACCCACAAAACTCACAAAAGGAAGTATAAATCCTTCCAGGATTGCCATCAGGCTTTCCAAGATAGCCAGAGCCAAGAAAGAACCATCTCTTGACATCTCAAGAAACAGCTGCCCTTCTTAGGCTCTGGGGTCACTGAGGCAGCAGCATTCCCAGGACCCAAGGGGAGGTGAGAGGGAAGAACAGGATTGTAGTGTGACCAAATTCTAGGATGAAAGTGTCCAGTGACTCCTAGAATGGCAGACTGGCTCCAAGGACTCTCAGGGTGGGAAACAAAGGCGGAAGCCCTATGGCTCTGCAGATGCTGCCCAAATGGGCGGGGGTAGGGAGCAGGAATTGGGAATTAGTCATGCAGGGGTGGGGTGGTAAGATAAGGACCACATGGGTTATACTGGAGACACAGCAGCTCCACCTATTCAATGACACAGAAGAAACAAGGATAGATGCTGGCTCTTAAAAATACAGGAGAGAGAGCATGGTAGGAAGGGTGAAGGAGACAATGGAACACATAAGAAAGTCACAGAAAACAAAAAAGTACCAACAAAAACATGACTTATACTTGCCTCCCCCCAAAGAAGGTGTGTGTGTCACCTATGCTTGGGGGAGGGGAGATAAGACAGGTGAAAGGTCATGAACCTAAGATTATCAGCTGGCCAGGGGCACAGGAAGGCTCTTTGAGGACTCCTAAGGGTCAGGCAGGCAGCTAGGACCCCCTATCTCCAGGGGAAAAAAATGACAGTCCCTTTAGTTCGACTTGGACCAAATCTTGGCGCTCCCTCGGAGCCTGGCAAGGGGGAGAGAGAGAGAGAAGCTGCAAGGAATCCCCTAACCCCCGAAGGCTCCCCCCATTCCCTGCCCCCCTGCAAAGGACTAAAGGGAGTGAGGGCAGCCAGGTCTCCCAAGGAAAAGCAGGCACCCCAGAAGCAAGCAATTCCTGCCATGTCGGCTCACCCCTTGCCCTTTGAGGCTTTCTTGCTGGGCTGGCGCTGGTTGGTGCCAGCAGCTGGTTCCCGCAGTTCAGTCAGGTGTTGCTCAGGGTCCTGAGTTGTGGCTGCAGCTGCTGCTGCTGTGGTAACTTTAATGGTTTTTTTAAGGTTGGCGACCTATCAGGATGAACAGAGTGGGAAATAACAAAGAACATTCCTATCCACCTTGTCTGCCTGATACAGCTGCTGTCCAAACCCCTCTGCACCAGAAAACTGGCCCAGGCTGGGGGAACTTGGGTCTGTCTTGCTCCCCTGCCAGCTCACCTCACTCTCAATCTGCTGCTTCAGGCCCAGCTGCTGCTCTTTGTGCTGGTTGGCACGGCTCACCTGCTCCTCAATGCCTGACAGCACTACCTCACAGCCCACACACCTGCGGGAATCGGGAGAGAGAAGTGTCAGCAGAAGAGAGCTATGATCCAACTTACTAAAAATAGACTCAGAAAGAACCCTAGATCCCGACACGCAAACCCTTGTCTGAGTTTCACCAGGGGGTCTACAAAACCACCTGCAACAATATTCCCAGGAGCTGGAAGGACACTGGATAAGACAGGAGAGGTATAAGGCAGTGAGAGGAGTGACGAGCAAGGTGGAAGTAGAAACTAAAGCTAAAATGGGATAGGGGGCGCTAAAGAGGGGGGAAAAAAAAAACCCATGTATTAATTAACTGAAGTTAAACAAGGACACAAAGAGAAAAGCAGAAGTGGAAGAGGCCCAGAGCCTGTGGCCAGTGCTGGTTACAGACCAAGGGGTTGAATCCAGCCTAAGACAGGTAACCAACTTCCCAGTGAGGATCCTCTCAAGAGCACCCCTTGCCATTCCCTCCCCCAATTACTATACCAAGGACACCGTCTCCTCTCTCTTGCCTCCCAAGCCCCTCCACTCCTGTCTTCTCTCAGAAGCCTTTGGAGGAATGAGCTCAATTCCCTTCATCCTCCTGGATTTCACCTCTGTAGCCCATCCCTCACCCCTCCAAAGCATCTCTCCCTTTCTTGGGGTGAGAAGAGAAGGGACAATGCCAGCACACAGGTCTCACCACTCCTGTAGGGTTCGGGCGATGGCACTGAGGTCCTGGCGCTGGATGTCCCGCCCAATGCTGTAGTCAACCTCCAACCGCTGATTGCGCTGGTCTAGGGAGCCACGAAGCACGTCGGCATACACGGCCTCAATGACGAGGTCTTCCAGCTGCCGCACATTTCGCAGGGCAAGGGCCTCCAGCAACACTGCATATGGGATACACTGGGACCCGGGAGGCCGGGCTGGGATTTGTGAGGTTCTGCCATAGAGAAGGGCTTCCAAGGTTCTTCTTCCCTCCTCCTCCCAGCCTAGGCTCATCTGCCTTCTCTCCACTCCTAAATCATTCCCTCTAAAAGGTTGGTTCTAAAGTGAAATAAATACAAGCATTGCCACCTAAAAAATAACAGCATGAGAAGGACAATCTTAAATAAAATATAAGACCTATGCTCTCCTACCACCATTAGCTCCAACATCAGAGGAAGAAAGTGGCGTCTGCCTCTGGCCACAACTCAGAGAGGCACACAGGCCTTGGTTAAGACCAGCCTGGCATAATGGGAGCACGTGGTATGGGAGAGGTCTGGAGTCACTCTGTTTACCTTCCAAAGAGGTTTGTCAGAATAGACAGCCTGATTTAAATAAACTCAGAATGAATGACGGGACAGTCTAGTAACAACTAGGAGAGTGCAAATGACAGGAAGGGGATGTTTAACAAAAAACACACTTAACAGGCAATGCAGAAATACTTCTGGGTTATATATTTCTTATTCCAGCAAACAGAAGCCTAACACTTCACCAGACGAGAGAGCCTTGTTTGTAGCTCTGAGCCCAAGGCTATTTGCATCAGGACCTTCTACTGTGAGGAGGCGGGTGAACCTTGTACAACACAGTGAATGGCATCCTAGTTGCTATTTTGACCCCAAACATAAAACATGTTTCATTTAGAACTTAAGTTGATTGAAAAACAGAAGCAAAACAGAAAACTAAAAGGCTACAGGTAATGGAGTTCAGATGCAGATCTCAGAGGGATGTTGGGAGGAAGGCAGGAAGAAGCAACAGTGTTTCAAAGGCTGTCCCAGTACAAATTCCCTTCAGATGGGCCCTTATGAAAGGACAAACAAAAGGATGCTCTTTGGCTTAGGGCTGGGGGGACTGCCACTCACTTTGACTTTGGCAGCTAGGGTAACGACAGAGAGGTGCCGAAGCTTATTCTTCTGAGCCTCTGTGAGTGGGGGAAGATTCCGGGCTTCAGCTGGAAAAGAGAACGAAAGTGTAGCAAATCCTGATTTCCCTTTTGTGGGAAGGCCTAGTCTCTGTCCCTTTCAAATTTTTTTTTTTGTTTTTTAAGTTTTCCATGCCAATTTAGGTCTTGACTCCGATCCTGTTTAAGGAAAGGATCTAAGTAGGATATCCCAGGAATTTCCTCTAGGTCCCTCCAGAAATCACCCGTGTCCCACCTCCACTACTCCAGAACGCCAGCCCCTCCGCCTACCTAAGTAGTCAGCGTATGTTCCATAAGCAAACACCGTGAGCAGGCGGAAGGTGGAAGCAAAGTCACTCTCAGCCAGCTGCAAGAATACGAGGGAAGAGATGACAGGAAGGACCTCTATCCACCCTCCTCCCAGCCTTACCCTGTTTGGAACCCCGCATTCTGGCCCCATCTTTCCCCTCCATTAACACTCACAGCTCACTAGAGAAGGAACTCCACCTCTCTGATCACTGTCCCCACAGGAAGCCCTCATTTCCACCTCCAGGCCTCCCCGCATCACAATGCCCTCTTCCTCCATAAGACTCCAATCCCTACCCTAAATTCAGGGCTGAAACCTTCAGAGTGTTCAGTATCTAACACACACATATACATCAGATGTTGCAAATGTGTTTTTTATTTGTAAATCTGGAGTGTTTAATATCTGTAAATTTGATTATCTTTAGGCGGTCTGCTATATTCCCCAATTAACCAGAACCCTGCCTCGGTCTCACTCATCTCCGACAGCTCCATGGCCCAGGCAGCCCCTGGAATCTGTGGCCTCTGCTTCAGACCTGCCTCACCCGAGGGGCTTTCATCACATAGGCCAATGCCCCTGTCCCACCCCAGATCTCCTCTCCTCCTATCACTGATCACTCTTTTTGGCACTTCCTCAATCAAACCCTGCTTAAGATTGTTACCTAAGAATTAGCTGTCTTTTCAGTAAGATCACAGACCCAGTCTCTGGTATCCCTCTTAGGTCAAGTAGAGCTGAGCATGTAGGTGGCTCTCTCAATAAATACTTGCTAAATAAATGATCTGTACGTGTACAGCCATCATCTGATTCCTGTAACTGAAATGTAAACTTCAGAAGGGTAAGCACTGTTGTCTTTCACTTTTCTAGCATTCTCAGACAACTAGCAGAGTGCCAAATAGGCACCCAATAAATACTTCTTCTTATTCACCTTGATTGACTCTCTTTGGTTCCACTGCAGAGGAAAGCAGGGAAAGAAGTCAGCCACAGTTTTCTCCACACCACGGAGTAATCCCAAAAGGCTAAATCCACTGACTCAATCACTGGCCCTCAATAACTTAACTCACAGCTAGCCCACATGCCACTGTCACCACATGCCACCAGGATGTGGGCTGGTGTCATACATCTCGGCAACCTATCCACTCTGGGCTGCAAACTCTTAACTCTACCACTTTTGTGGGAACAGTTTTCTCTGCTGTGTTCCTAGCACCTTCTACATGACCTAACTTAAGTCACTTAGCACATAGTGCAAAGGGGGGAAAACAGGGCATGCCAATTTCACGTTCATTCCTTCCATTTTGTACCAGACTTCATACTTCCCCATAATCTCGCCTGATTTCTATAGTAATGGTGAGGAGCAAAATCAGCTCCATTTTCATAAAAAAAAAACTGAGAACCTAAAATAAAAGTGACCTGGTCAAGGTGATATGATTATTAAGAGCTATTATTACACTGATGGAGACAGGCTGGAATCAGGTCTCCTATTCTAAATCGCATTGTTGTTTTCCTTAAAAATGAAAAATACTGGGTTTTACAGATCATTCATCCTCCAAGGGAAACTAAGAGGTTTATATAAGTAAAACCTCTTGCCAGATGCCAGTTAATCATCATCCTGTTTTTGTTCAACTGAATGGTTATGGGTTGCAAAATGAGCCCTGCCCACCCATTCTCAAATTCAAACGTTAGCCCCAAGCTCCCCGGTGGGCTATCCAGGCCAGGAACCCACCTCTCTAACATTAGGCATATCCAGCAGTTCCCCAAACACGTAGACACCAGGGGCCTCCAGCACCTGGTGGATGAGTGTGGCCAGCGCTGCCCCCTTGGCCGACTTGGCCAGGAGCAGAAACTGCTCTTGGTTCTGCCCTGTCACCTTCACCTCGGCACTCATGGCTGCACTGAGCTGGGGGGACCTGGGCTCAGGATGCCTGGAGCTGCAAGGAAAGAGGATGTGAAGCTGGAGGTCCCTGGACACTGGGAGGTTTAAAAGCACAAGGGCTAAGGCTGACTGCAGAGGCACAGTGACTTCCGCAATGGGGAATGAAGCGGTCTAAAACTCGGATCTAGTTACCCAAAAGATGCCTGGCTGAGACTTAGGTTGCCACGCCCAGTCCCCCCCTTCCCTGGGCCTAATCCCAAGCCCCACCACGTGCACCCCAGTGAACCCCAAGACACAGGATGCAGTAGGGGGAGGGGTGTCACAAGACGTCCACCCCAACGACAATGCTTCTTCAAATCTCCACTGGTGCCCGGCAAGTGCCCCCAACCATGTGACCTCACCCTCGCGATCCTTCCCCGTGGCTCCGCCTCCTCCCTTAAAGAGGCCGCCCAGAGACCGGGGGCTCCCGCAGACTGTTGCGTCGTACCCTGGATTAGACTCTGCGGGCCGCTACCTGCAAGCTTCGTCTTCCAGAGACCCAGGCGGGGCCGCCGCTCCGTCACCTCCGGCAGCTGTTTCTAGTCTTTCCTGCCACCTCCCCGCAGGGTCTCTCTGGCCGCTAAACTCTATGATTGGCTTCCGGCTGTACTTCCGCTCTTATTAGAAGGTTTTGGGGCGGGATGTGTCCCGCTCCCGCCTTCCAACCCCTGAAGCTCCTGTGAGCGACTTAAGCATTCTACTCTCTGATTGGCTGTTGAGGAAAGACTGACAGGCACTTTTTTTTCCTGCTTCGTTTCAATAAAATTTTATTGTTGCCCAGCGCAAGACTCTATCTAAATGCAGAGGGAGCTTCTGGTCTCAGGCAGGTACCAGGTAGTTGTGTTTAAAAAGTCAGGATGGCTGCATGAACACAAGCAACAAGTTCATTTAGGAGGCTACTGTATCCAGCCAAGAGATGGTTGTGGATTAGACAAAAGTGATCATTGTGGAGTTGAGAAATAGTTGTGTTCTATAGTTAATTTAGAGCTAAAGTAAACAACCTTGGTTGGTGTGGCTCTGTGGATTGAGTTCCAGCCTATGAACTGAAAGGTCGCTGGTTCCATTCCCAGTCAGGGCACATGCCTGGCAATGTTTGGGGGCCTGCTCCCCAGTAGGGGGCACATGAGAAGCAACTGATCCATGTTTCTTTCCCTCCCTTCCCCTCTCTCTAAAAAATAAATAAAATCTTTTTTAAAAAAAAGCTAGAGTGGATGGTATTTTGCAAATGGATTAGATGTGAGGTGTGAAAGGAAGAGAAAGCATTAAGAATGACATTATACAAGCAAGTTGCAACAAACTTTCAGATAATTTTAATCTTATGTGAACTTTCCCAGAAAATGGGAAAAGAAAGGACACCCCTCAGCTCATTCCATGGAGCCAGAATTACTTCGATAACCCAACCAGAAAAGGGCAATATTAAAAAGGAAAATTACAGGCCAGTCTCACTTACTAACAAAGATACAAAGATCTTCAATAAAACCTTAGCAAACGGAAGCCAGCAATGTGCAAAAAATATCAAAACCCAAGGCTAACTTGAATTTATGCCAGGCATTTAAGGGGAGATTGATATTAGAAAATACATCACTTTATTCATCATATTAATAGGTTAAAGGAATAAATCATACAATCAAATCAATAAATATAGGAAAAGCACATGCCGAAATCAACATCCATTTGTGATTTGAAAAATCTTTTAGAAAACTAAGAGAGAACTTGTTAACATGCTAAAGGAATGCCTGGCATCACCAATTCTATTAGGTCTTGTAATGGGGATACAAGCCACAGCAGTTAGACAAGGGGGAAAGTTAAAGAATTACATAAAGAGGGATACAAAGCTGTCACCATCTACAAAAAGTGTGAGAATGTGATAGCAAATGAATCTACAGAAAAGACAAAAGAATCTACAAATAATTAGAGTGACTTTAAAAAGGATGCTTGACAAAAATATATACGAAATCAATTATATATCTATATATGAATAACAAATAATTAGATGAAAAGATTTTATTTGCTTATTTTTAGAGAGAAGGGATAAGAGGGAGGGAAACATCCATGGGTTGTCTCTCACATGCCCCCAAACCGGCCTGCAACCCAGGTATGTGTCCTGACTTGGAATCAAACCGGCGACCTTTCAATCCACAGGCTGGCACTCAATCCACTGGGCCACACCAGTCAGGGCCAAGGTTGCAGTTTTGACTCCCTGGTCAGGGCACAAATGAATACAAGAATCAACCAATGAATGCATAAATACATGAAACAACAAATCACTGTCTCTCAAATCAATACATTAAAAAAAAATAAGTTACTACTTGTAGTAGTATGAAAAATATCAAATACTAAAGTATAAATTTAACAAAATATGTGTGAGACCTGTATGTACCAAATTACAATTTACTGTGAGACACTGGAGATATAACATAAAAGGAGAGATATTACCATGTTCACAGATTAAAAGGTTTTTTTTAAATATTTTATTTATTTATTTTTAGACAGAGGGGAAGGGAGAGAGAAAGAGAGGGAGAGAAGCATCAATGTGTGGTTGCCTCTCACATGCCTTCCACCGGGGACCTTTCAGTTTATGAGATGACACCCAACCCACTGAGCCACACCACTCCGAGCAATATTCCATAGTTTATCTTTATGTCTTGTTGCATGAATCTTTATGTTGTATTTCACAGTCAAAATGCATTTTAAAAAGCATCTACTTCAATACCCATACATGACAAAACTCTTAGCAAAATAGGAATAAAAGGGGTCTTCCTTAACTTGATAAAAGTTGTTTTAAAAAACTACAGCAGGGGTGGGAGGGGAGAAATTAAAAACAAAACAAAACAAAACAAAAAAAACCTACAGCAAATACCACTCTTATTGGGAAAACAATGGAAGTGTTTCCTTTAAAGCAAGAACCAAAAGAAAGATGCCAGCTATCACTGCTTGTATTCACATTGTACTAAAGGTGCTAGCCAGCACAATAAAAATAAATTAAAGCCATGATATTGGAAAGGAAAAAGCAAACTGCCAGCATTTGCAGATAATATGACTGTAATTCAAAAAGTCTAATAGAGCAGGGGTATCCAACCTTTGGCGTCTCTGGGCCACACTGGAAGGAGAAGAGTTATCTTGAGCCACACATTAAATACATTGCAACACATAATCACACACAAAAAATCTCATAATGTTTTAATTTATGATTTTGTGTTGGGCTGCATGCAGCCTGCGGGCCACAGGTTGGACACCCCTGCTATAAATTACTGTACAGAAGAGAGGGCTCATCAAGGTGGTTAGCTCTAAAATCAGTATTGCAAATCAACTGCACTTCTATAAACCAGCAAAACAATTTGAAATGTAATCTTAAAAAATAACATTTACCCTAACAGAAAAGCAATAAAGTGCCTAGGAAGAACTAAAACAGGAGATGTGCATTATCTGTACGCACAGAATCATACAACTTCGCTGAAAGACATTAAAGACCTAAATAAATTAAGCAATATCCCAAATGCATGATAGGAAGTTTCAATATCAAAAAGATGTCAATTTGTCTTGACTTGGACTTTGGATTCAATGCAACTCCAACCAAAATCCTATTGAACTTGACAAGTTGATTCTCAAGTAGAGCAATGGCCAAGAAGTGGCAAAATGCTCCTGAAGAAGAGTGTACTGGCAAGGTGGTGTTTGCTCCAGGAAATAACTAGATTTGTTTTAAATCTGTAGGATTTAAGAAAGTGCGTTATTGGTGCAGGTTTTTAAAAGCTGACAGAAAAGGATCCATGTATATAAGAACTTTGATATAAAACAGTTAGCAAGGCAGATCAGGCAGAAAGGAAGGACTTTAATAAGTGAGGCTGGGAAAACTGATTTTCTCTGTTAATAATGAAAAAAAAGAATAAAATTAAAAAAAAAACTGAAATGAAAAATAGATCCTTATAACACACCATACACAAAAATCAACTCATGATAGACTTAGGACTTAAGTATAAAGACCAAAAATTTTAAATCTTTTGAAGAATATATAAGAAAATCTTTTTCTGACTAGGAGGGTAGAGAGTGATTCTTTTACACAAGAAATAAAAAGCACAATCATAAACTGAAGGGTTGGTAAATGCGCCTATATCAGAATTAAGAACTTCTGGCCCTGACTGGCATGGCTCTGTTGGTTGGGCATCATATCGCCAGTGAAGGGTCGCTGGTTTGATTCTCGGTCACAGAATCAGTGTTGCAAGAGGCAACTGATCACTGTTTCTCTCTCACATTGGTGTTTCCTTCTCTTTCTCCCTCCCTTTCCCTCTCTCTAAAAAATAAATAAATAAAATTGTTAAAATTACGAACCTCTGATAATCAAAATACAGATGGTCCCCAACTTAGAAGGGTTCAACTTTTGATTTTTCAACTTTATGATAATGTGAAAGTGATATGCATTCAGTAGAAGCTGTACTTTGAGCTATGATCTTTTCCATGGCTAGCCATATGCAGTATGACACTTTCTCACGATGCTGGGCGGCAGCAGCCGTGGGCTGCAGCTCCCAGGCCATCCATGATCACGAGGGTAAACACCCAGTACTCTACAGTGTACTCACTGTGTTGCCTGTGTTTTTGGATATTGTGTTTGTGTTTTCACACTCCATCATATGTACAAAATGCCCATCTGTGTCTCTTGCTTCCTGTGAAAAGAGGAAGGCAATTACTCTTGAGATGAAACTCAAGATATTTGCCCAATTGTAGGCTAATGTAAGTGTTCTGAGCACATTTAAAACTAGGCTAGGCTAAGCAATGATGTTCAGTAGGGTAGGTGTATTAAGTGCATTTTTGACTTAACAAATATTTTCAACTTACGATGGGTTTATTGGGATGTAACCCCATTGTAAGTTGAGGAGCATCTGTACATCATGAAAAAAGGCAAAGGATAGGTCACAAATATCTCACAATGAAGAAAATATTTGCAGTACATAGAACTGACAAAAGACTGGTATCCAGAATATATAAAGAACTCCTACAAATCAATAAGAAAAGCGCAAATAACACAAATAATCAGGCATCCCAGAAGAGAAAATTCAAAAGCCTAATAAGCATTTGAAAAGATGCTCAGCTGCATTAGTAATTAGAGATATGCCAAATAAAACCAATGAGATCCTATTATACATTTTTGGGGTTGGCAAAAATTAAGAAGTCTAAAAATACAAGTGTTGGAGAGAATGTAAATCAGTGGGAACTCAAATATTGCTGGTAGGAGTGTACATTGAAAAAAACAATTTGGTAGTCTTTCTCAAAGATGATTTTTTTCTTTTTTTAAGATTTTATTTATTCATTTCTAAAGAGAGGGGAAGGGAGGGAGAAAGAGAGGGAGAGAAACATAGATGTGTGAGAGAAACATCAATCCACTGCCGCTCACACGCCCCCAATCAGGGACCCAGCCCACAACCCAGGCATGGGCCCTGACT
This sequence comes from Glossophaga mutica, assembly GCA_039655065.1. NCBI lineage: Eukaryota > Metazoa > Chordata > Mammalia > Chiroptera > Phyllostomidae > Glossophaga > Glossophaga mutica. The sequence goes on along the minus strand of CM077304.1, from coordinate 21,888,780 downwards.
GGGAATTGAACCAGAGCCCTTTTGGTTCACAGGCCAGCACTGAATCCACTGAGCCACACCAGCCAGGACTCAAAGGTAATTTTTTTCATTCAACATTATTTTGTATTAGTTTCAGGCGTACAGCGTAGTAGTTAGACAATCATATACTTTATAAAAAGATGCTTATTCTTTTTTTAAAATTTGAGAAGGTTTTATTTATTTATTTTTAGGGGGGGAAGGGAGGGAGAAAGAGAGGGAGGGAAATATTGATTGGTTGCTTCTCCCAAGCCCCCAGCTGGGGACCTGGCCAGCAACCCAGTCATATGTCCTAATTAGAAATCAAACTGGCAACCTTTAGGTTCGCAGGCTAGTGCTCAATCCACTGAGACACACCAGCCAGGGCAAGGTGTTTATTCTTATATTCCACAGCCTAAAAGTCTCACTTCTAGATATATACTCTAGAAAAACTCACACATGTACAGGAGACAAATAATATTCATAGCAACAATGTTTATAATCACAAAAAATCATAAATCCATCAACAGAATAAATTATGATATATTCACACAGTGGCACATTATATTCCAGTGAAAGTGTATGAATTCCAGTTACCTGCCACAATATGGATAAATCTTGGCAATGTTACATTGAGTGAAAAAACAAACATGTACCAAGGGCTACTATAATATTATACAACATATTATATAATGTAACACAATATAATTTTTATTATATTGAAAATAAGCAAGACTAAACAACATATTTATTGTTTAAGCTTATATTCATTTGTGAGAAAACTATATTTAAAAACAATGGAAGAAAAATACAATAAAAAAATTTTTTTAATAAAATAAAAACAATGGAATAATTTTGCCCTGGCTGGTATGGCTCAGTTGGAGCATTGCTCCATAACCAAAAGGTTGGAGGTTTGATTCCTGATCAGGGCATGTACCTAGTTTTCATGTACAATCACCGATGTGGGCACATCTGGGCTGCAAGCAACTGATGTTTCTCTCTCACATCGATGTTTCTGCCCCCCTGCCCCACTCTCTAAAAGCAATGAAAAAATGTCTTTGAGTGAGGATAAAAAAACACAATGGAAAAATTTTAAAAATTGGGGAGGTAGTCATTCTAGGGAGAGGAGTCAGGGGAATGGTACGATGGGGACCATGTAGACGCCAAGTTATTGGTAACTTTCTAGTCCTTGGGTTGGATGGTGGGTCCGTAGATACTCATTTTAATTTCCTACTTTATAACTAACATATATATTAGTATCTTGTGCATCAAATTTTATATGTAAAATAATATTACATATAACATAAATACATATTGTATTTGTACACATATATTTGAAGATATCAACATTAAATAAAAGACCATACTAACCAGACGTAGACATTAAAAAAAAAGATGACTTCAGGGTTTCCTCCCTGATCAACAGGAAGAATTGAGATGCCATTTGTCAAGAGAGGAAGTGAGAAGTGTGGGATGAGGGAAGGGGCTAGGCTAGAGACAAAAATTTAGAAGTCATCTGTAAAAATAATATTTAAAGCCCAGAGACTGAATGAGATCCCTTGGGGTATGACGATAGAGAAGAGGGCTGGGATGTGACAGACAGGGAGATGAAAAGGAACTGGCAAAGGAGGAGGATCCAGTGTGGGAGGACAAAATTCAGGGCAGGGTAGCATGATAAAAGTCAGGTAAGAAAGTGTTTCTAGGGACTTCCGGCCAAGATGGAGACGTAGGAGGACACACTGTGCCTCCTCTCACAACCAAAATTAAGAACAACAAATATTTAGAAACAAGAAAACAACCAGAACTTATAGAAAATTGAACTGTACGGAAGTCCAACAACCATTCATCCAGACCGGTAAGAGGGGCGGAGTCGTGGCAGGAAAAGTGGAGGTGCGGACCTGGAACGCAAGCAGCAGTGGCTGGCAGTTCCCAGGTGCACAGGCGGCGGCTGGCGGTCCCCGGGCCCACAGGCAGCAGCTGGCGGACCCCGGGCACAGGGGGGCAACTGTGCAGACCCACTGAGGCCGCAGAAGGTGGCTGGCTGACCAGGTGGTCCCACATTCGCGCACGCAGACGGTACAGGCAGAGGGGAAGTGGGGGAAGGGACTGAATCCAGGAGAGAGCGGAACAGGCCCCATTCTTCCCTCTCGGACCCCGCCCCCACCTAAAGTGTCACAACCCAGCGACTGGGCTGCCCCGCCCTGAGGAACACCTAAGGCTCCACCCCTCACTACGTAATAGCCGAGACCAGACTAAAACCAAAACAAAACAAACAAACAAACAAAAAACCCACCAAAAATGGCTCAAACCGGAGAAAAAATGAAAACCCCAGAGCCAATTCCTCTAAGCTGTGAAGAAATAGCCAACCTATCAGATGCACAGTTCAAAGCACTGGTCATCAAAATGCTCACAGAATTGGTTGATTTTGTTCACAAATTCGATGAAAAAATGCAGGCTACAATACATGAAATGAAGGAAGACGCATGGGGAACTGATACAGATGGAAGGAAAACTGGGACTCAAATCAATGGAGTGGACCAGAAGGAAGAAACTAACAACCAAACAGAAAACGAGGAAGAAACAAGAATTCAAAAAAACGAGGAGAGGCTTAGGAACCTCCGGGACATCGTTAAACACCCCAACATCCGAGTTATAGGGGTCCCAGAAGGGGAAGAAGAAGAGCAACAAGTGGAAAACTTATTTGAACAAATAATAAAGGAGAACTTCCCCAATCTGGCAAAGGAAATAGACTACCAGGACGTCCAGGAAGCTCAGAGAGTCCCAAAGAAGTTGGACCCAAGGAGGAACATACCAAGGCACATCGTAATTACATTAGCCAAGATTAAAATGAAGCAGAGAATTCTAGAAGCAGCAAGGGATAAGGGGACAGGCACCTACAAAGGAGTTCCCATCAGACTGACTGTCAGCTGATTTCTCCAAAGAGACCTTCCAGGCAAGAAGGGGCTGGAAAGAAATATTTGAAATCTTGAAAAGCAGGGACCTACATCCAAAATTGCTCTATCCAGCAAAGCTGTCACTTACAATGGAAGGACAGATAAAGTGCTTCTCAGATAAGGTCAAGTTCAAGGAGTTCATCATCACCAAGCTCTTATTATATGAAATGTTAAAGGGACTTATCTAAGAAAAAGAAGATCAGAAATATGACAGTGAAAAGACAGCAAACTCACAGCTATTAAGAACCACACCTAAAACAAAAGCAAACTAAGCAAACAGCTAGAACAGGAACAGAACCACAGAAATGGAGATCATATGAAGGGTTAGCAACAGGGGCGTGGGAGGAGGAGAGGGGGGAAAAGGTACAGAGAATGAGTAGCATAGATGGTGGGTAGAAAATAGACAGGGGGAGAGCAAGAATAGTATGGGAAATGTAGAAGCTAAAGAACTTATGACACATGGACATGAACTAAAGCGGGGGGAAATGTGGGTGGGAGAAGGTGTGCAGGGAGCGGGGAATGATGGGGGAGAAATGGGACAACTGTAATAGCATAATCAATAAAATATATTTAAAAAAAAAAAAAGAAAAAAAGAAAGTGTTTCTAGCCTTGGATGGTGTGGTTCAGTGGATGGAGTACCAGCCCACGAACCGAAAGGTTGCTAGTTTGATTCCCCCTCAGGGCACATGGTCCCCGGTTTTGGGCATGCAAAAGGCAACTGATAATCAATGTATCAATCACACTGATGTTTCTCTCCCTCTTTTTCTCCCTCCCTTCCCCTCTCTCTAAAAGTAAATAGTTTTTTTTTAAGTGTTTCTAGAAGGGGATGTGATCACCTGTATCAAAGACTTCTGATCACCAAGTAAAATGACACTGACAATTGACCTTTGGACTTGGAAATATGGAAGTCATCGGTAGCCTTGAGAAAAGGAATTTCAGCAGGGTAGTTTGGACTCAAGGGAGATTTGGGAGCATATATATATATGTCAGAATATTATGAGGCTATGTGAAAGAATGAAGAAGCTCCCTATTCATTGATATGGGAAAATAGCAAAGATACATTGTTAAGTCGAAAATGAAAAATGTAGAACAATATACATGATGTGCCAACTTTTACATAAAATACCTGGGGGAATAACTGTATGGCACAGAGACTTCTGGCCAAGATGGAGGCATAGATAGATACACTTTGCCTCCTCGCACAACCAAAAGAAGGATAATGACAAATTTAAAACAAACAAACAAAAAATAACCAGAACTTTCAGAAAATTGAACTGTATAGAAGTCTAATAACCAAGGAATTAAAGAAGAAACATTCATTCAGACTGGTAGGAGGGGCAGAGATGGGCAGCCAGGGTGGAGAGGACTCAAGACAATGTGGCAGCTGGAGGACTGGGTGATCCCACATTTGCCTGTAGATAAACCGGGAGGAACAACTGGGGAGCAAGACAGACTGTGCAACCTAGGGCTTCAGCACGGGGAAATAAAGCCTTAAAACCTCTGGCAGTAAAAACCTGTGGGGGCTGCAACGGCAGGAGAAACTCCTAGCCTCACAGGACAGTTCACTGGAGAGACTCACAGCGTCCTGGAATGTACACAAGCCCATCCACCCAGGAGTCAACCCCAGAAGGGCCCAATTTGCTTGTGGGTAGTGGGGGAAGTGACCGAAAGCCTGTGGAGAGCCAAGCAAGCAGCATTGTTCCCTCTTGGATCCTTCCGCTACATACAGTGCCACGATGCAGTGACATGGGTTGCCCTGACATGGCGAATTCCTAAGGCTCTGCCCCTTACAATGTTACAGGCGCTCCAAGACAAAAAATATGACCCAAATGAAAGAACAGATCAAAGCTCCAAAAATAGAACTAAGCAATGAAGAGATAGCCAACCTATCAGATGCACAGTACAAAACACCGGTAATCAGGATGGTCACAAAAATGGTTGAGTATAGTCACAAAACAGAGAAAAAAGTGAAGGCTATACAAAGTGAAATAAAGAAAAATATACAGGGAACTAACAGTGAAGGGAAGGAAACCAGGGCTCAAACCAGCAATATGGAGCAGAAAGAAGAAATAAACATTCAGCTGGAACAGAATGAAGAAAAAAGAATTCCAAAAAGTGAGAAGAGGCTTAGCAACCTCCTGGACAACTTTAAACGTTCCAACATCCAAATCATAGGAACGCCAGAAGGAGAAGAAGAAGAACAACAACAAGAAATTGAAAACTTATTTGAAAAAATAATGAAGGAGCCCTGGCTGGTGTAGCTCAGGGGATTGAGCGTGGGCCTGCAAACCAAAGGGTTGAGGTTTGATTCCCAGTCAGGGCACATACCTGGGTTGCAGGCCAGTTCCCAGCAGGGGACACATGAAAGGCAACCATACATTGATATTTGTCACCCTCTCTCCTTCCCTTCCCCTCTAAAAATAAATAAATAAAATCTTTTTTTAATACTTTTTTTTAAGATTTTTTATTTATTTATTTATCTTTAGAGGGGAAGGGTAGGAGAAAGGGAGAGGGAGAGAAATATCAATGTAGGGTTGCCTCTCGTGTGTCCCCTGCTGGGAACTGGCCTGCAACCCAGGCATGTGGCCTGACTGGGAATCAAACCTCGATCCTCTGGTTCACAGGCCCGTGCTCAATCCACTGAGCTACACCAGCCAGGGCTATAAATAAAATCTTTTAAAAAATAATGAGCCCTGGCTGGTGTAGCTCAGTGGATTGAGCGCGGGCCTGCGAACCAAAAGGATCGCGGTTCGATTCCCAGTCAGGGCACATGCCTGGGTTGCCAGGCCAGTTCCCGGCAGGGGACATACAAGAGGCAACCGCACATTGATGTTTCTCTCCCTCTCTCCTTCCCTTCCCCTCTAAAGATAAATAAATAAATAAATAATAAAAATAAATAAAAATAAAATATTTTAAAAAAAAATGAAGGAGAACTTCCCCAATCTGGCAAATGGAAATAGACTTCCAGGAAGTCCAGGAAGTTCAGAGAGTCCCAAAGAAGGTGGACCCAAGGAGGAACACACCAAGGTACATCATAATTAACATTACGCAAGATTAAAGATAAGGAGAAAATCTTAAAAGCAGCAAGAGAAAAGGAGACCGTTACTTATAAAAGAGTTCCCACAAGATTATCAGCTGATTTCTCAAAAGAAAACTTGCAGGCAAGAAGGGGCTAGAAAGAAGTATTCAAAATCATGAAAGGCAAGGACCTACATCCAAGATGACTCTATCCAGCAAAGCTATCATTTAGAATGGAAGGGCAGATAAAGTGCTTCCCAGATAAAGTCAAGTTAAAAGTTCATCATCACCAAGTCCTTATTATATGAAATGTGAAAGGGACTTATCTAAGAAAAAGAAGATAATCAAAAATAGGAACAGTAAAATAACAACAAACTCACAACTATCAACAACTGAACCTAAAAAACCCCCAAAAAACCAAACCAAGCAAACAACTAGAACAGGAACAGAATCACAGAAATGGAGATCACATGGAGGGTTATCAGTGGGGAGGAGATGGGGAGAATGGGGGAAAAGGTACAGGGAATAAGAAGCAAAAATGGTAGGTAGAAAATGGTAGATATTAACGGGGAAGTTAATAATATTATAGGAAATGGAGAAGCCACAGAACTTACATATATGACCCATGGACATGAACAAAGTGGGGGCAGATTGTTGATGGGAGGGAGGGTGCAGGCCTAAGAGGGGATAAAGGTGAGGAAAAAAATAGGAAAACTATAATAGCATAATCAATAAAATATATTTTTAAAAAATTAATAAAAAGCAATGAAACTATGTCCTTGGGTGAGAATAAAGAAAAAAGAACGTTATATTACTATTTGCTTGTGTATTCATAAAGAAACTCTGGAAGAATACTCAGAAATTAGTCACTTTGAGTGCAGGGATGGGAAAGATGGTGAGAATGAGAACTTTCATTATATACAGGGTCCGGCACAAATAACGCCCCTACTTTATTACAAAAGTTTTTATTACAGAATCATGAGCATGCAATTTTGTAACATTACAATATCACACTGAAGCACACCATATGACATTTTAGGTGAAATGTTCAAATTAAAACTGTAAATTATTACATCCACATTATTACCCTACCAACCACACTCAAGCAGGCGTTACTTCTGCCAGGCCCTGTATATTTTAATATTGAAAACTGTTTTTGCACATGTGAATGTATTACCCATTCATATAATGTATTACAAAAATTAAATAGTTTAAGTTAATAAAAGAGAAAGAGAAGAAATGGGAGAAGTGGAAGAGGCGGTGAATGGAAACCATCTTCTGAGATGTTTTCCTGTAAAGGGAAACAGAGGGCAGAAGGTCCCCCTGGAGGGGACCTGGAGCTAAGAAGGGTTTTTTTAAGGTGCGAGAAATTCCAGCATGCTTAACAGGCTGCTGGGAATCATCAAGTAGAGAGGAGCCATGCTGCGGAAGAGGGAGGGGACAGTCCCTGGAGTGAGGACACCGGTGACTAAAAAGGCCTGGTATCTCCCCCCAGAAGGAGTGGTGGGCAATGGGACGTGGTGGTGGAAGTGGGAAGTTCTCCTCTGTCTGCTTCTATTCTCTCAGAAAAGCAGAAAGCAAAATCATCAGCTGAGAGTGAGCAGAGTTCAGAAGGACATTGGACGTTGGAGGACAGGAAACAGAAGTCTACCCTGACAAAGACTGGCACCCCTCAGTGAGCCCAGAGATAATTAATGACAAAGAGGCCACAGAGCCAGGCCCAGGGGATTTACCGACTGTGGAGTGTGGGAAGGTCCTCAAATTATCTGAAGACTCATTTATCATGTATTTCACTGTCTCCCTCACTAGAGTCTAAATCGCAAGAGACTGTGATGGCTTTGTTCTTGCTCTCCACTGTATCCCCAGGCCCTGGTTTAGTACCCAGCATGTAGTAGGTGTTGAATGAACAAATGAATAAAAATACTAGAAATAATTGATAATGGCTCAAAGTTTGCAGTGTAAAAGACGCTTACTCTGACAGTAAATGAGCCAAGCCCATCACGTAATGAGCCCTCTTCCTGCACATCCTCAGGATGCACTGGGACTCACTGAGGCCCAGGGTTTGGTGTGATTTGTGCACCCCGCCTCACGTGGCCCAGTTCGCATCCAGTGTGCACTGTGTTTCCCACTGGGAGACACGAGGATGGCTCACTCCCTGCTGTTCTGACCTCAGAATGAAGGACTGTCAGGCACAGACAAGTAGGAGGGCAGCCACTGCAGATGCTGGTCAGAACAGCAGGCTTCCTTCCGGGAGGAGGGAGTGCAAGGCTAATGATAGTAATAGTGCAGGGGATGAAGGGTGACTGACTGTCTGGAGGGGCGTGGGTGTGAGCAGACTCAGCCACAAAAGCATTGTGCACAGATCACAGGGCAGACATCAGGGAGGCCAGGAAGACGGAGGAAAGGCAGGTGGAGGGCAGAGGACAGAATGAAGAGCTCCAATGAGTAGGGGTCCCAGGTGAAGTTCACTAAGCAATGAATATTGAGCATATATATGCTAAGCCCTGAAGTAGGTTACAGGGGAACGAAACAAATGAGATCTTGGTTTCTAGTATACGTGGGATGGGGGGACAAAAAGTAAACAGTAAACAAGTATCAGATCATTTCAGAGAGTGAGATGAGTTGGAAAGAATGGAACATATTGATGAAATGGAGTGGGTGGTTTAGTGAGAGGAAGGAGCCAACCTAGTAAAAGTGAGACTGAAGGGGGCACAAAAGCTTCCAGAAACAGGGAATCAAAAGTGCAGGGGTGCTAAGAGAATGATTGTGGGTATTCTAGAACATCAAGCAGTCCAATCTGGCAGGAACATTGTTTGAACATTGAGGAGGAATACAAGTTGAAAGGCCTCTCCCAACAAGGAGTTCGGATTTATTCCAAGCACAGTGAAAAGGCACTCAAAAATTTTAAGCAGGGAAGAGCATTCTGAAGATGAGTTTGTAAAGGGCGAGGGCAGGATCGAGGCGGGAACAGCTGGGAAGCTAGTGCACTATTCCGGCCATCGTCTCTCATCTGGAGAGGATGTGAGCAGCATAGTCGGAGAGAAGTGGATGGATTCGGGATATATTTTGGATGTGGAGCTCATGGGACTTGCTGGTGAATTAGATACAGGGTGGGAGTAAGTAAGAAAAGGTAAAGAGAAGAAGGACGTTTCCTAAGTTTTTAGCCTGAACAAATGGGATGGGGAATACTGGGAGAGAAATGAATTGGCCAGGAGAGAATTCAAGACATGCGTTGCAGCTGCATTAGCTTCGCATGGCTATTAGGCATCCAAGTGGAGATGTCAAGTAGGCTGTTGGATAAATGAGTCTGGAGCTCTGCATATAAATTTAGGACTCTCTGACATTTACATAGTGTTTAAGCCATGGGACTGGATGACATCACTGGACAGAGAATGTGGAAAGACAAGAGGGCCAAGGACTAAGTCCTCAGAAGCTCAAACATTTAGAGGTCAAGCAGAAAAAGACGGAGAAGGAAAAGCCAGTGAGGTTGGAAGGAAACAAGGAGAGTATGGTGCCCTAGAAGTACAACCCAAATAAATCGGGTCGTGATAGAGATGACTGGGGAGGGATGGGGTGAGCGTGGGGGCAGGGGAAGCTACTTTTGATAGAGAGGTTAGAGAAAGCCTCCTAAAAGGTGACATTGGATCTGAGTGAAATATTAATGAAAAGAGTGAGTCATTGGTAAAAGCCAGGGGAAAAATGGTCCAGGCATAGGGAATATCGAGTGCAAAGACCTTGTGGCAGGTTAAGGTCCTCTGGTTCTAGAAACACAGATCAGGTGGAGTGTAGCTGGGGCCTAAGTGTTAGGAAAAGAAATCGGAGAGTTACCCGGGGGCTAGGTCATGTAGGGCCTTGTAAGTCACAGTAAGGAGTCTGGATACCTGAGTGCCAGATAAACTGAGTGATGTGACTTGAATTACTTATTTTAAAGATAATCGGGTTGCTTTGGAGACAATGCATTGTAGCAGGGTCAGAGTGGAATTGGGGGGTCCAGTTATTGGGATAATCCAAGGATGGTGCGAGGTCTTCCTGCCACCAACCCTCCACCCCCGCCTTGCTCCCCACTCCTCACTCTCCAACAGGAGTGAAGCAGAGTTGAGGACACAGAATCTCAGAAACTATCCAAGGTAACCATGGGTGTCCATGGCCTTGGGGTGCCAGGGTGGAGAAGCCCGCCATCAAAACGCGGGGAATCAGACGGTTGCTCACCCTCCGCCGCCTTCTCCAACCTTCCACCTGGGACACAGCTGAGCGCGCCTCCTGTGGTGTGGCAGCGGGAGGGTTAAACCGTGTGGCCTACCAGCGGGAGGGGGAGAGGCGGAGACCGAGCGCTCGGAGGTGCCGAGCCGAGCGCAGCGCGAGCTGAGCCGAGCCGAGCCGAGCGGAGCATCTCCCGCCGCCGCCGCCACCGTCGCCGCCGCCCCGCGCCCCAGGCGCCCGCCCCCCACCCTCTCCAGCACCCCGCTGCCGGCCAACCCCCCTGACCATGCCCCGTGCCCCACCTGCTCCCGCGACCCCCCCAGCCCCGCTCATCCCTGAGCGCCCGCAGCTGCCGCGCCGCCGCGCCAGGCTTGCAGGTGAGTGAAAGGGACCCCTACGCCCCCACCCGAGGGGGCCCGGCCCTGCCCTTCCGGACTCCGAGTCTTTCGCCTCCGAGTCTTTCGCCCCCGCCTCTCCCCGCGCGGTCCCTCACCCGAGCTCCAGCCTCCAGCCCAGAAGCGCTCCTTCCCTCCCGTGCTCTCCATCCCTCCTTCGTTCCCAGCTCCATCCTGCCCTTCTAGCGCAGTGGTCACCGTCCCCGCGGCTGCCTCCATCCTGCCTTCGGCTTAGGATCCTAGCATCCTCCCGCTTCGGGCTCCCTGTCTGCTTTGGGTGCTCCCTCCCTCCGAATCCCTTCGCCGACCTCCTGGTCCTCGTTTTCTTCCCCGACCTCCTGGTCCTTGTTTTCTCCCCGTCTCTCGCTGCTTTCCAGCCCTGTGCGGGGAGCACGAGCTCGTGAGAAGGGTGGGCTGGGGCAACGCTGGAGATGGGGCCGGGATCCCCCACCCCAAGGTTCCCGCCCCACCCCCCTCTCGTCTCCTGCGCACAACAGGTCCGTGAGGCGCGAGGAGAGGGAGGGGGTGGCGCGCCAGCCTGGGGACTGCGGGCTTCCTGGAAGGGGTCGCTAGAGGGGGTTCGGGTCCAGAGACTGGAGTTGACGTTGGGGGGAAGGGGTGATGCACAAGGTGGAGAGGCAAGTGGGTCCTGGAGTCAACTGACCACAGATGTCCCTGTGAACCCTTCTCTGCTTCACTGCTTCGCTCCCACACTCCCTCCCTCCAGCTTCGTTCCCTTCCCGTCCCTCTCTCCCTTCTTCCCACCATGCCCCTATCCCTATCTCCTCCCGTAGCTCCACATCCCTTTACATCGCAAGAAACAATTTCCAACTCCTCCATCTTTGCTGTTCCAGTCTTCAGTGCCATCCCTTCCTCTTCTCGTGTGGTCCACGGTATTATGCCCCTTCCTTTCCTATTTCCTTTCTCCCCAACCCTGCTCTTCTCCACCCCTTTCTTCCTTCCCCTTCCACTGTCTCATCTTCCCTTCCTGCCTGGACCTTTTCCTTCCTCTCCTGCCCTCCCCCTTCTTCCCCTGCTCCTGTGACCCCCTTCACCCTCTGTTTCCCTCCCTTTTTAATTCATCCTGTTCTCCCTTCAGCATCCTCCATGCTTCCAGTCTTCTGTACCCACCCCTCTTCTGCTCTCTTCCAGGACTGACTCCTGCCCCTCACCCTGTGATCTATACTGGCTTCCTCTTCACCCTTCTCCTCCCTTTTCACTCACAACCCACCTTCCCTTTCTGGGCCCTTCACGAACCCTTCCCATCTGTCCCCACTGCCCACTTCCCCATTCCCTTCCTCAGACTTTGCAATCATATTCCCGTTATTCTCTGAGAGTACTTAATGTACAGATTTAGACCTAGAATCCAGAGGACACAGGGTGTCACATCCTCATTCACTCTGGGGAGGCTGCCCCCCACCCAGAACCCTCATCCCTGAAAACATGTCCTTCCTCTTTCAAAACCAACCATCCTGATTCTCCCAGGATTCTTTACCCAGGGGAGCTACATTTAAGGATGTGGTCTCTCCCTATTTCTGTCTCCCTCCAGAGGGCACCTATGCATTTGGATGATTAAACACTGAGCAAAAATTAGCCTTGGCTGTGTGGCTCAACTGGATTGAGTGGCGGCCTATGAACCAAAAGGTCACCAGTTCAATCCCCAGTCAGGGCACATGCTTGGGTTATAGGCCAGGTCCCCAGTTGGGGCCATGTGATCTCTCACACACTGATGTTTCTCTCCCTCTCTGTCTCCCTCCCTTTCTCTCTCTCTAAAGGTAAATAAATAAAATCTTAAAAAAAACAACCTTGAGCAAAAATTATATTCTCCCACTCACCTCTCTCTTTCTCTCTCCCTCCTTCCATCCCTCCATCTCCTCTTCCCCTTCTCCTAAAGATGCAGATTCCCAGGGCCAATCGTAAGAGAAATGCCTAGGACTACAAGTGGGGTGGGCAGGCTGGGATGCTCCCGCTGCGCACATACCACACACACATTCACAGACTCACTCAGATTGACTTCCTCTTCCCTCCCCCACTCTCAGATTCCCTCCCTAGCCGTAGGTACACAAGGAATCACAAGGTTCTTTGCTCTAAATTAAGATTCAAGAAAAGCTTGGAGCTGTGGGCAGCGGAAGTGAGAAGGAAGCCTGAGAAATGAGAGTAGACCCTGGGGTGGGGAGGTAACAGTGACCTGGGGAGTGGTAGAGAGGGGCTGGGGTCTAGGCAGGGAGCCACTCTGGGAGTTTCCCTCCAGAGGATGCTCAGCAGCAGTGAATCCAGGGTGGCAGCAGCATAGCTGGCAGCCAGCAGCCTGGGAGGGGAGATGGGGGTAGAATTGGTGATGAATGAGCTGGGAAAGTACCCAGGGCGGGGAGGGTGGGGATGTGACAACCCCTTCTCTCTCCCAGTAAAGGCTGGAAATCTGGGTCACAGCTGAGGAAGATCTCGAGCATGGAGTCCAGGATGTGGTAAGTTTGGCACAGCAGCGGGAGCTTGGAGGCCACTTTCTCTGAGGTCTTGGCCCTTTCCTCCCTAGGCCCACCAAGGGCCCACCATCCTAAGGGCTAGACACTAGGAAGACAGAAAATGAGGCTGTCTTCCCAAGGCCCACCTGCTTTTGTAGAGAGACCTGGAGAGAGGCAGCTGGGGATCTCTGGTATGAGCCTGTCCTCCCCACACGTAGGCCCAAGATGGGCTTCTGTCTCACCCTCTTTTTCTCCCTCTTTGCAGGCCTGCACTGCTGCTGTCCCACCTCCTCCCTCTCTGGCCACTGCTGTTGCTGCCCCTCCCACCGCCTGCTCAAGGCTCCTCCTCCCCTCGAACCCCACCAGCCCCAGCACGTCCCCCATGTGCCCGAGGAGGCCCCTCCGCTCCACGCCATGTGTGTGTGTGGGAGCGGGCACCGCCACCAAGCCGATCCCCTCGGGTCCCAAGATCTAGGCGGCAAGTCCTGCCAGGCACGGCTCCCCCGGCCACCCCGTCAGGCTTTGAAGAGGGGCCACCCTCATCCCAGTACCCCTGGGCTATTGTGTGGGGCCCTACAGTTTCTCGAGAGGATGGGGGGGACCCCAACTCTGCCAATCCTGGATTTCTGCCCCTGGACTATGGTTTTGCAGCCCCCCATGGGCTGGCTACCCCGCACCCCAATTCAGACTCCATGCGGGGTGATGGAGATGGGATCATCTTTAGAGAGTCACCTGCCACCCTGCGGCCATTCTTATTCGGGGGCCGTGGGGAAGGTGAGTGGGAGTGGGAGAGGCTGGTAGGGATATGAGGGTGGGGAGGCTGGTCAAAGACTCACAGGGCAGTAAGAGAGGCCCTGTCTGTAAGCTCCTTCCACAAATGTGCTGGCACAGGAGGCAGGGATGAAGATGCCTCTGAGCCCCCACGCTCAGGTCCATGGGAGAAGACAGATGTGTAAATACTTGGGGATGTCAATGTAATAAGTGCACTACTAGAGGCATGTATAGCATGTTTTTAAGAAAAAAAGAGGGGAGAGACTTCTGCCTGGGGCTCAGGACACTTTCCAAGAGTTGACATTTGAACTGAACTTGGAAAACAGAGTAGTAGTCCATGCAGAGGAACACCACGGGTGAAAGGAACTCAGGGTGACAGCTCAGCTTCGGGAGTACAGAGACAGGGCCAGTGGTTTGGGGGTGATGCAAGGGCACATATGGATGTTTCCACACCCTGGCTTCTTTACAAAAGCAGGTTCTTTCTGACCTTGCAGCCCCCTCCTCATCACATGTATCCAGGTTTGAGAAAGTGGAGAAGGATTTGGAAGGATAAGAGCTAAAACTTCTGGGTAAAGCTGATGAATAGAATAAAGGGGGTGCTCTAGAAAGAGCTGGGCAATACGGATTCACATTGGCAGCCCTCCTCAAGCTTACTGAACCCGCAACCCAGCTTCATTCCCACTGCCTTGTGGCCCCCCCACCTTGAGCCTCCCTGAAACTTTCTTCCCACCCCAACCAGGTGTGGACCCCCAGCTCTATGTCACAATTACCATCTCCATCATCATCGTTCTCGTGGCCACTGGCATCATCTTCAAGTTCTGGTAAGCTGGGGCAAGGAGGGTGCTGGCAGATGAGGGCTGAATGTTTGGCTGGAAGGAGGGAAGGAGCAAGGGCATCAATTTTGCTGGGGGCGGATGGATGGGAAGTGGTTGATTAAAGCAAGACCTTGGGGAAAGGTAGTTAAGGATTTGGGTTGGGGCAGACAGTGAGAAACCAGGGCAGATTCCTTCTCCCAGGGAAATAAAAGGATAATGGGAGAGGTGGGGGATTATTTATGTGCTCTAGGGGCTTTGGTGGGTATCCCTTGTCCCCATTTCTTCCAGAGAAGGAAGACAGAAAACTGACCCAGTCTGTAGAGCCCCTCCTTAGGGCTGCCTGGGAAGGAGGGAGCAAATCTGGAGCTTTCTCTGCGTGCATTTAATAATGGGTCACTCAGTCCTTCACACTTTACTGAGAGAATCATTAGACAAAAGTGTCCAGGTCATTAGCTGACTTTGAACTAGAACTAAACCTGCCAAGGCACATGCTGAGGAGAGAAATGGTTCTTCTGGATATGCATGGGGGAGAGCGCAATTCTGGGGAACTCTACCTGTTGGTGGGGAGGAAGTACTATTCTGTGGATCTGGACCAGGTTGGGAGGACCGTTTAGATTCCAGAGCCACACGGAGACAGGGTAGGAAAAGTGGTTTTATGGACACATAGTCTTAGAGGCTAGTTTCTCTGCTGTAGGGTGTTAGAGGTGCCTGAGGGAGGCTGGGGGTGACCAGCCCTGCAGGTCCAGAATGGGGGCTTCTTAAATTTATGAAAGAACCTCTTCCCTTACGGTGCACCAGCTGGGACCGCAGCCAGAAGCGGCGCAGGCCCTCAGGACAGCAAGGTGCCCTGAGGCAGGAGGAGAGCCAGCAGCCACTGACAGACCTGTCCCCAGCCGGGGTCACTGTGCTGGGGGCCTTCGGGGACTCACCCACCCCCACCCCTGACCATGAGGAGCCCAGAGGGGGACCCAGGCCTGGGATGCCCCAGCCCAAGGGGGCTCCAGCCTTCCAGTTGAACCGGTGAGGGCCAGGGCACAAAGATGGGAGGGTGAGGAGGGGAGGCCCTTTAGGTCTCTGGAACTGTGGTTGGGGTACTCCTTCCTGGGTGGGTGGGAAGGAGGCAGGCCTGGCCCTCCCAGAGCCTGTGGCTTTCCTTCTCGGCCTGGCTCCTGGCCCTCCCAAGGAGCCTGGACCTCTCCTTTCTGGGGAGACCCTTCCTTCTCCCCTCTCTGTGGATCTGTGTCCTGTTCTCATGCTGCCATTTAACTCCAGCTCTGCCCTCTTAACCTTGATTCCCTTTGTCTTGGACTCCCCTCTTGATTCTGGCTTACCCCTTGTTTCCTGACTGTGCCCTTTCCCTCTTCCTCTCAGGATTCCCCTGGTGAATCTGTGATGCCCACCAATGTTGGGGTACCACCAAGCAGGAGGCCGAGGGGCCGGCATAGCCACCGCCCCACTGAGGGTGGGGCGGCTGTGGGAGCTGGGCCGCAGGTGCTCCTGGCCCCTGCCCTTGCCCTCCACCCTGGAACACTCACTGGCCCCACAGTCAGTCCTACCTGCTCACCCTCCTTTAGGTGGGGACCTCCCATATTTGTGGTTTCTGGTCCCCAGTGCCCACCCTTGCACACTCACATGAAAGCCTTGCACACTCACCGCCACCCTCATGGGCCATTGCACACACTCATGCTGTTGTGCAGCCAGTCTTCTGCACCTGCTCCCCATCCACCTCTCTCCTCTGCTGACCCCTCCCATTCTTCCTTTTGTTTCATATTTTTCGCGCTCTCCTCTTCCTGCAGTCCACGCTCACCTCAGTCACTCAGCGGTCAGTGGGTGACTTCAGCATTTCCTGTCATGTGTGCGTCCTGGCCCCATGTTGTGATGTTGCGGGTCGTGCCCACACTCTGTCTCATGAACACCCACTGACCTAGTTTCTGTGGCTCCTGCATGCTGCCCAGAGGTCGGTGGGAGGTGAGCTGGGGGCTCCTTGTGCCCCCATCTGTCCTGGTCCCATCCCGCTCCGTGTCATGTTCCTCACTGTCCTCATCATCCCACCCACTCCATGGGTGCTCTCATTACCCTGAGGGCTCCCCCACAAGAAAGGAGGTAGTGAGGCCCTACACTTTTCCCCACCCCACTGCTAAATTCTGTTGTCTGGGAGATGGGTTTTGGGGAGTCACCTGCTGCACTACATGAGAAAGGGGCTCCCATTTGCCCTTCCCTTCCTCCTAAGTCCCTTTTGTCTTACCTGTCCTGGCTGTCTGTATGTGTGTCACTCTCTGGAATTCAAAGCCCCCTGAGCCAGTCTTCCTCTTCCCAGCCTCCCTCAGTGCCCCCTGATTCCACTGAGGTTGGCAGGGACTGGAGGTAGCTGGTTCAAGGCCATTGGGAGCTTCACCTCCCAGTCTATCCCTCCCCTTCCTGGGCTCCCTAACATCTCTCCCTCCCTCCCTCCCTCCTTTGTTCTTCCACTCACTCCTTCTGCCCCCCACCCCGACCCCAGGTTTGTCCCTACTTCTCATAATTTTTTCCACCTTCCTTATTCCTCTCTTACCTGGCTCCTATGCTGTGATATATATTTTTGTATTATCTCTTCTTGTGGTGATAATCTTGAATTCTTGTGGGATGTAAGTTTCAAAATTTTCAAATAAAGCCTTTGCAAGATACCTGAGTCCCCTGGTTCTGTCTTATGAGCCCTGTAGAATGGACGGGAGGTGAGGCAACGGGCAGCCAAGAGAGAGAAAGAGAAGGATGAGCAGAGGAGCCCCTCTGGACTCCGTGTGACCTGCGCTGCTCTGACCTGGAGTTGGGTTCAGGGACTTCACATGGGGACTAGATGGAAGGAAGAGAAACTAAGGAAGCAGTCCTGAGCAAGAGCAGCCAGAGCAAGAGAAACTGGAAGAGTGGCTTGCCTGTTACTTGCCAGTGAAGGTCAAGAGAGACCATGTGGATGGAGACAGAAGAAAAGGGCAAATTCCACAGAAGGATGGGCAGCGGAGCAAGCAAGAAAAAGGAGAAGAGAGACTGATAAGAAAGACAGAGGGTGAAGGGTGAAAGAAGAGAAAAATGGAGCAAGGGGAAAGAGGCTGCCTTGCTTGGTTTATTTTCAGCCATGCTCCCTAACCTGCCCGCACCCACAGTTGCCCCCCCAAAGCTGTGGCAGCATTGGAAGCTCTGTGGTTCACACTCACTAGCTTGCCCCACTCTGCCTTCTCTGATGGGGTATGGGGGTGGAATCAAGGGGTGTGTTTTCAGGGAGGGAACCCAGTCTGCCCAGCTGGGATCAGTCACCTCTGAGCCCTCAATTCTAGGTTTGGCTCTTGTAACAGCCCTGCAAAAGCCCACGGAACACATCAGCCTCTCAGCTGTTGCCAGGCTCTGTTGCCATGGTAACCACCCAGGTCTCATTTCTCCCCCCACCCCCATCTGTGCCCCACTTGCTCCCTGGAAATGGGGAGCTCCAGGGAGGAGAGGAGACTGGAATGTGTGAAAAGGCAGTCTGGGCTGCCCTGGGCTGTGGACGCCTCCATGTGTTTATCTTTGCAGCTCAAATTAGGAATGTACATGGATTGGTTGATGCGTGTTTTTAGGTGTTGGAGCGCTTGACTGTGTCCTCAGGGAAGTATGGCTGAGTCCATGCAGAGCACAAAGGTGAGTGGGGAGGAGGTGGCATATTTCTCAGGACCAGAGCAGTGTGTACATTCGGGGCATCAGACTCCCTAAGAAAAGACAGACTGCTATGGAAGAAAGAAGCAGAGCCAGGCTAGGGAGTGATGAACCAACTAAAAGCAGAGGTACAAGGCAAACAAGCTGCTGAGGAAGTCTCAAAAGCAACCCAGTGGGACCTGAAGAGACCCCAGTCTCTTCTCCCAGGCAGTTGGTGGACTGGATGGAACCTGAGGGTGCAGGAAGAGGTGGTGACTGTGGTGGGGGGGGGGCGGGCGGTGGGCAGTGTTGGGGGCAGTGAGGGAGGGATCCAGGAGGACAGGAGAAGAAGACTCAATAACCTTTCCCTTCTTGCTCCACAGGAACCTAGTCCTTGTCCTGGGTGGGGGAGGGAAGGGGAAGGAGCTCAAGTGCCTGGAGAGCACACCCCAGCTCTGTCACCTTCAGCAACTGTCTGCAAAGGGACAGTGTGACCCGCAGCTCATCCATATGCAAAAGGCACACATGAAGGCCCCTAATGAAGAGGGAATTAATTATTGCCTGATTAGACTGCTGTTTCTCTAAATTTAAATAGATTAAAATACACCAGCAGGACACTGGAAATGCTCACCTGTTTCCTCTCCCTAAATGTCCTCTTGCCTGTGGAAAGTCAGATGGGAGAGACAGAGGAGAAAGGAGACATCTTAGTCTTCAGAGTTTTCCTAAAGGAATTACCCCAAACTAAATCACACAGTCACACTAACGGGGAAGTGTCTTGAGGCCACAGGGAATGGATCCTAACCTTTTTCTCTCTTGGAGCTGAAACTGAAACTGGGGCCTTGGGGGTCCTCGGAAGGCTCCAAGGAAGTGGTAGAGCATAGAGTCATTGCAAAGTGACAGACTCAGAACATAAACAATGGCCATACTACTGTCTTGGTTTTTGGAGGCCACACATCACAGACACTACTAGGACCAGAGTCTCTCATCACTATGCATTGTACTGTCTTTGCCGTCTGAGTTGTGTATCAAATGACTCAGCCAGGCTTCTCTTAAACGTTTTCCTGGAATGCTTACCACTGTGGCTCAGACCAAACCAGGGAATGGGGAAGCCCCCCGGAGGAGGGATCTCCTGGGCAGAGCTCCGGGTGTGGAAATGATTCAAGATGGTAACAGTGTGCCAGCTGGAAAGCCCCGGGCTAAAATTAACAGCCCTCCTCCCCCTACACCCCACATTTATCTCTCTAAAGCTATTCTCTAAGGAGTTCAAGGAACTTAAAACTTGCTTCTTATGGTAAGGGCAGGAGCAGGACTCAGCCAGAGACACTGAGGCCCAGAAGTGCCAGTTAATGTAAAGAGGAAAGGCACTAGAGAGCCAGGACTTATAGTGATGACTACTATTTTGCTCCCACTTCTCTACCTCAGCCCCCAAAGTCAAGGTTACTTGAATCATGGTTCTTCATCCCATGCAGTATCTGGGTCTGGTCACATCTGAGCCCTTTATCCTGCCTGCTGTTGCTACTGGGTTAACACAGACTGAGCACAGAGCCCAAAAATATTATAAAAAGAATAGATACTTAAAACAATAAAAAAGATACAAACAAGCTCTGGTGGGGGACAGGTAAAAAGTTTGTGGGTTCAATTCCTGGTCAAGGGCACGTACCTAGGTTTCGGGTTTGATCAGGAGACAACCAGTCATGTTTCTCTCTCACGTTTCTCTCTCACGTGGATGTTTCTCTTTCTCCCTTCCTCTCTCTCTAAAGTCCATAAATGTATCTTAGGGTGAGGATTAAAACAAAAGATATGAACAATTACAGGCCAAAAATACACCTTCTTAAACATTTAATTTAAATGTTTATTTTTAGGTGTATTTCGCTACTTCCTTGCTGCGGCCTTGGGAAAAATCACTTAAATCTTCAGTCTTATTTTTGTTATTGTAAAATGGGCATTATAGTTATTTCTACTAGGTTTATTTTGCTCTGTAAGCATGGGGCTGTTACTGTTGGTAGGAGGGGCTTCAATTCTGCTTCAGTCAAAACAGCTGCTCTGGCCCTATCAGGGTGTAGGGTAGTGGCAGCCTTCATTTACTCAAATAATGTAGAGTAGTCCCTCCTCATCTGCTGGGGTAAGTTCTAAGACCCCCAAGGGATGCCTGAAATCTGACAGTCTGACCCTATATATACTATGTTTTTCCTACACACACATACCTTTTTACTTAAAGGAAGCACTTCCTGGCTTTTCAATTGCCATATCTGAGTTGCCAGCATCACTACAGTTGTGCTTTGGGGCCATTATTAAGTAAAATAAGGGTTGCTTGAACACAAACACTGCGATATCCACAATCTGATAGCTGAGATGGCTACTAAGTATCTCGGGCAGGGACAGTGTGCACCTTGGAGACACTGGACAAAGGGATGAGTCATGTCCCAGACTCAGCCCTCAGCCGGATGGCTGGAGATTTCATCATGCTATTAAGAATGGCACATAATTTAAGTTATGAATTGTTTATTTCTGGAATTTTCTATTTACTGTTTTTGGACCATGGTTGACCAACGGTAACAAACAGTGGAAATCGAACCTGTGGATAAGGGGACTGCTGTATAGTTATTTAGCATGTACTATATGCTAAGCAAAACAGTGGGAAAGATACTATGTATAAGACAATTTCTTCCCTGAGGAGGTGACAAGCTTGCTGAGGAGTCACATATATGACATAGTTAAAATAGCAACAAAAGGCCCTGGCTGGTGTAGCTCAGTGGGTTGAGCACGGACCTGTGAAGCAAAGGGTCGCTGGTTTGATTCCCAGTCAGGGTACATGCCTGGGTTGCAGGCCAGGTCCCTAGTAGGAGCCAGATGAGAAGCAACCACACATTGACATTTCTCTCCCTCTCTTTCTCCCTCCCTTCCCTTCTCTTCAAAATAAATAAATAAAATATTTTTAAAAAATTATTTAAAAAATAGCAACAAAAGGTAGAGACTAAATGCTGTGGGAATTAAGACATAGGGGCCATTATGGTTTGGAGCAATCAAGGAAGGCTTCATGAAAGAGTTCATATTAAGTGTTCATAAACGTTTACTGACCACTAACTAAATCCCAGCTCTGAGGACAGATACACAATTCAAAGTCCTTGCCCTCATGAAGCTGATATTCTAACGGGAAGAAATGGAAACAGTATGTCAGGTAGTAATGAGGGCCATATTTAAAAGCAAAGGGTGAGGAGACAGAGATGAGGAGGGCAACAAGACTGTAGCAGAGACCAAAGCAAAGAGACTAAGGGGTGTGGTCAGGGAGGGATGGATTTTGATGGCTGCGAGAGGTTATCAGTTACTCTTTGGGCCTAAGTAGGAACCTCAGAAAACTGACACATCCTGTCCTTACCCGCATATTCAAAGCATTGAGAAATTCTTGAGTACAGGATAAGAAAAAAGAACAGCAACTTTCTATATCAACCTATTCCCCGACCGCGGGAAGGGAAACGGGACCCTAGTCTTAAAATCCATACCTCCGCTGGTACCTTGATGCATAATTCATGAACCTGTCGGGATCCCACCCTCCCACTTCCCCGAAAGTCGCTTCCGGAAGCCGGAGGCACGCAGTTCTGAAGATTCAGCTTCCGCCCTTAGCAGAACCCGCCTTCACTTCCGTTGCGGCGTCACATCCACAGAGGGTTCTACCGGGTCCCCGGGCAGAAGCCACTTCCGCCCATCCTTGGCGTAACTTGCGGCCTAAGTATTCCTGGCGCTAGAGGCGCCGGATATGCTCTACCGCTTCCGGAAGTGACTCGACCTTTGCATTCCCCCCCTTCCCCGTTGCCGCCCCCCCAACATTGCCATTTCCCTCCCTCCCCCCCTTTTTCGTTTCCGGCGCTCCCGCCTTCTCTCCGCGGCGGACCAACTTGGAGCGTGTTGGGGGGGGGGAGGGAGGGAGGGGCCGTGGAGGAATTGGGGTTCTTGGGAGCATAAGCGGCAGCACCACTTCCGGGTGAGTGTTAGGGGAGGGAGGGCGGCAGAAAGGGGGCCACCCACTGCTTAGAGCCCCCGCCCTGCGGGTGTCTCGCACGCATTCTGTGCGTGTGAGAGTGTGATCTCTGTCGCGCCTAAACTGCGTGCTCGCGCGCTCTGCGGTGCGCTCCCCCTCCCCTCGGTCCCCGAGGTCCTCCCACCCCAACCAGCTCCCTCCTCTCCCAGCCAACGCCGCCCCTCCCGCGCTCTGGCTCTGGCGCCGCCGCAGCCGTCGCCGCTGGGTGAGTCTCGCGCCGCTGCAGCCGGCGCGCGCCAAGCTCTCTGCTCCTCCCCCCTCCCCTTTTCCCTGGGGGGGGGGTAGGGTAGGGAAGGGGGTGCTCCACGGTGTGACTGTACGTGTGTCCGTCCCGGAACCGGAAGTGGTTGTGGAGGAGCGGGCGATGGGGTGGAATGGGGGGGCTTAGGGGGCGGGTGTCTCTCTGGTGGGTGGCAGAGTTCAGCTCCCTGGTGGAGAAGGAGGGACGTCCCAAGGAAGGGCCTTTGAGGAAGGGGTGGGGGGGGTGACATCAAGTGAAGGCTCCCAGGAGCTGTCTCAAGGGAGCAAAGGTTTGGGGGGACAGCTGGGGTCTCCAATAGATAGACCGCTGTGCAGGCTGAGGGAGGTACTTCTTGGCGCAAGGCCTTGGGTAGGCAGGGGCGAAGTCCTCCCAGAACTGGGGAGGGGAGACCAGAGGAAGTGGCTGGGCCTGAACTGGCCCTGTGCCTGACACAAGGGTTTGTGCATCCCTCTAACCCTCAGTTTTGCTCTCTGAGCCAGTCCTCGGGGGCAGGGACCCTTCTCTTCCAACTCTTCTGTTCTCTGACCCCTGGTTATCTGTGGCCCTGGGGAAAGAAGAAGAATCGGTGTCTGAGGGCAAGAGTAGAATCCAAACACTGGTGATAGAGTTCATCTTAGTTTCTGGGACTTAGATTTATTTCCTTTGTAGCTACATTAGGGTGGCACTGCACTCCTGTGATTATAACGGTGCACCTTTGGATTCTTGGTTGGGGGTCCACCTACCTTCCTGACTGCTCACAGTCAAAGAATTTCTCCACAGTTCTCTGGTGTCTGCACCCTTACTGGCCCCTGTAACCCAGACAATTTGTTTACAGAAAGTTCAGGAGCCCTGGAAAGGAGAAAGAATAAAACGACAGGAGGAAGAGAGAGAGAGGGTAAGACAATTTTGGGTTAATGGTTTTTCTTGTTTGCGGGAAGAAGGGGTCATAATAAAATAGGTGTTGGGGGAGACAATGTAACAATTCTTCAGGTAATAGCGATTATAATACTGGTGTTTGCTGTGGGAGAAAAGTCAGCCTTTTCCTACTGTCTCCTGGGGGTGCCTAGGAAGTTTTTGTGCAGAAAGTTGGCTCTGTACCCCATCACCTTCCATTCCCACCAGTGCTCATCCGGAATGAATTACGAAATGTACAGGTGAAATCACAAAGTACTGTTGCATTGTGTCCAAAGCAGAAACTTATATCTACTTTGGGGACAAATGGGCCCTAATGGCTAGTATATTCCTTGTGACATAGCTTTTGGAATTGCTTTCCTGTATTTGGATCCAGCAGAGTTGAGTTTAGAGCAGTGTGTGTATCCTTGATATTACAGCTTAGTGTTTGGAATGGATCTGTTGAGTGATTGAATCTATGACACAGTTACTTGAATTTGATGTGGCAGGGTGAAGTTTTCAGGAAAAAACTGGGTCACTACTACTAGGTAATTTGAAGTAAAGTGGATAAAACTGTATGGAGTAGACTCCATAAGTAGGTCTGGAAGAATGGAAAATGTAAGACTTATGGTGATAGAATTTTTAGGTAGGCTGAAAATGACAATGTGTTGATCCAAAAAAGTTTTGAATTCAGAGCTTATAATCCTAGAGGTATCTCCTAGGAATCCATTCTAGGCTGGTTCATAAAATGTATTCCCTATAAGTTTCTGAGCCAAGTTGATGATTAAATATAAGGTGCATATCCCCTCTTTTGCCTCACCACCCCCCCCCCCCCCCCGCCACCTGTGCCTCACATTGCCTAGATCCATTTTTTATCATGTAATGGGCAGGGCAAGGGGAACCACTGTTGTTCTTCCCACCAGATACAGTGTATGATGGTCCAGACTGCCATCTGTGTGGTGGTAGTGGTCCTGTTGGTCTCAAACATGTGTGGTGTGATGGTTTGTTCCAATAAAATTGGGATACACCTGTTTTGAGTTATTTTGCACTTGGAAGAGTTTACAGACAATAAGAAGGCTCTAAATTCTATTGGGATGGTCCTTCTTGAATGTTCTCAGTAACTGAGAAAAAAACT
The DNA here is from genome assembly GCA_039655065.1 of Glossophaga mutica. Taxonomy (NCBI): domain Eukaryota; kingdom Metazoa; phylum Chordata; class Mammalia; order Chiroptera; family Phyllostomidae; genus Glossophaga; species Glossophaga mutica. The sequence goes on along the minus strand of CM077304.1, from coordinate 21,864,226 downwards.
TTTCTTACTGAGTAAAAAATGGTCTTCTGTGTTTAGTTTTGTTTTGTTCCTCAAATCCTCAACCAATATTGCAACCTGTCTGTAGTTGTGCATTTTGGAACAGTTTTGCTCTGAGGGTCTGAGATCCATGGGTCAAGTTCTTCCTGTAGTTGGATTTGAGTTGATCTTTGTATCTCTTGTGTTTCTAGTTGGTGATTACTAAGCTGGAGGCTATAGAACTGATACTTTGGGGTAGTTCCTTTGTAATTATGTGGTCTTTATGTAATTTTCGCTAATTGTCACTAATAGGCCTCATCACACAGAAGTACTTCTCTTTGTTTCTTTCAGGAGTGTTTTGAGCATTTTATTCTTTTTCTGTTTTTTGCTGCCTTCATCCCATCACACTATGCCTTGTGAATTTGTTTTAATGGGTTTATTTTGCTCCATCATTTACCCAAATAAAAACTTAGTAGAGTTGCAAGTTACTCATTTATCCACTGATGTAGGAGCTAAAATTAGATTCCAGAAATGTTGATTCCTAGATCCATTCTCTAGCTACTTAATGTGGTTGGTGTATTTAATGATTTTCTAAAGGTTGGCTATGTTAAGAGAATATTATTTTCCTGAGGGAAAAAAAGTTATGCATCATTTTAAAAAGAACAAAAAAATTGTAGTAAGTACTGAGAGAGGTGGTGGTCTTCATCATGTGTACAAAAACCACATGCTGGAGGTGGTGACATCATCATTTCTTGATGGCTGGTAGCACTGTGGAAGGATGGACAGAGCTCTAGTGCAAGATTTCTTTGGAGATTGAAAAGGAAATAAAGCTTTGCCTGATGTGGCTTGGTTGGAGCATCGTCCCGTAGACCAAAAGGTCATGGGTTCGATTCCCAATCAGGGCACATACCCAGGTTGTGGGTTCAATCCCTGGTCAGGGCACCTGTGAAAAAGCAACCAGTCTATGTTTCTGTCCCCCATCCCCCCCAAAAGCAATGAAACAAATATCCTCTGGTAAGGGTTGAAAAAAGACCAAAAAAATAACAAACAAATAAATAAATGAATATGAAGTTCCTTAAACCTCTTGAAAGAAAAGAACTGCCTAATTTAATTATAGCAAACCTCTCTCCTTATTAACAATTGAGGCACAGTGTAGTGGTAAAGTGGAAATTATAACCCAGATTTTCAATCTGCCAGTATACCTCTTTTTACTTACTGTGTCTTTCCTTCTTTCCTGTTCTTCGGGGCTGTAATAGAAACCTTCTCAGTCTGGGTAAACCACTGCTTTTTTAGTGTATTAGCTTCATTATCAAAACTGGCACTCTGTACAGATGAGCTCTACCCATAATATCATTGGGCTTCTCCAGGTTTCAGAATGTTGGTACATGCCTGCTTGGATGTCAGGATGGTTTGGTGAGAATTCCTCCATGAAAGAGAGTTAAGAGGGTAAGTGGTGAAATGGACAGTGAACAGGTATTTGAGTGATCTCGTCCCTGTGGCACCCTGTTACACCGCTCTGAGGGTGCCATTTGCCTGTATTTCTGGCAAGAGCTTTCCTTCTTGACTCTCCACAGTGGTATAGCGTTTCTCAGGTGTCATTTTGCAGGCAAACATTGCTTCTAATTGGCCTAGCAGTACTGTACAGTGTACCCCCATTTTGGGGCTGACATATTTGTCAGGAGCCCACCAAGCACACTTATCATTTTATCTTAGGACCAGCTGTAGTTCTGATCTTCAGCTTTGTTCTCTGAAGAACCAAAGCAGAGTGACAGACTAGGTGTCTGTGGAAGTAGAGAGGCCTATTACTACTCAGTTTATCCCCTCCAGATAGTCTGGCCTTTTTACTTAGAATCCGTGATTCTAAAATCAGTTATCTTGGTGGCCAAGTGAGGTTTCACAGAGAATATTATCTTTAACTACTGTCACCAGAACTTCAGTTTTGAAAACATTGGTGAGAACTACCTGAAAAATGTATAATCCATTCCTGGAAATATTCTAAATTGTATGTTGTGAATCAAGCCACAGCATCAGAGAGGATGTACTTCAGTTACATGGCTTTGCTCTCTTGTAGAATCTCTTTCTCTAACTTCTCCGCTGTTTACCGTTTGCCTTCAATTTCATCATTTAAAAAATAGAATTACAGTACCGAACTTCAGAGAATTGTTGTAGGTATTAAATGATGTGATAGTTGTAAAGTGCTTAGAACAGGACCTTGAACGCAGTAAGGACATAATATATGTTAATGGTGATGGTGGTGGTGATGCTGTTCACCACATCACTTTGTGCGCCCCCTTTTTAGGAACCTACAGAAACTCCTTTACCTGTGCCACTGTGGGACAGTGAGAATAGATAACAATCTTGTGGGGGGAGGAATGGGCCTCGTCACAGGAATCTTATCGGAGGACATTGTTATTTTCAGGCTCTCAGTTCCTCCTTAATTTTCATGTCCAGAATGCATTTACTTCCTTTACTCTTCAGGGGGTGTTATCTTCTAGACCCTCTTTTCTTCTACACTCCAATACTACATTTCTATCATATATCACCACTCTTACCTGTTTCATTTTTCTCAGCTAGAAGGTTGGGCAACGTGAGGTCATGGGTTAAGGTTTGAACTCTTCACAGTGTTTTCAAAATCTGTGTCTGGAGTCTGCTGTCATTCATTCAGTTCATCCAATATGGAGTTGCTTACGTGGTGATGAGTCCTGTGTTAGAGACTGCGGAGAGGTCCAAGATGTGATCTCTGCCTCCCGAAAAGCTTGGCGAGATTGGATCCCCATAAACTGCAGTCTGGTTGTTTCTCGATTTCTCTTGCCTGGGGAGGACCTGAGGCCCCTCATGCTGGGAGGAAAAGGTTAGCATCTGTTTTGGAGACTGTCTGGTTTTACTGTAATTTATAACTCAGGGAGCAGAAATTACCTGCAGTTGATCCCCAGTTATTTAATACTGAGCCTCATTTGTGTGAAGCTGCTGTAGTCACAAATTTGGTTTGTTGACTCTCTCCTTTGCTACTTTTTAGGAAAAAGGTTGAAATTCAGTTCTGCTTCCCTTTTTAGGATTTATGAAAATTGAGGGTGCTCGTTAATAGAGCAAAAAAATGTGATGAGACTTCCAGAGAAGGATAAGGGACAGGGTTATGTTTAGAGAGATATTCTTTTTGCTCGAACTCCTTTGTTGAAGCTCTTTTCTAGTTTCCTTAGTCAGTACCTGAAACCGAGTTTCTGTACTCGGTCTACCCTCCATCTCTTAGCATCTCTGGTGTCTGCTGGCAGCATAGCCTCAGTGGGACCTGTGGGCTGTAGGTGTCAGGTGCTTCTTCCCCACCCAAATCTTGACTGCTCTTGACTCAGAGTAACAATGTGGTGACCATGTTTATTTCCTGCTGTTCCTTGTTTCTCCATTCTACCAGTCCCATACCCCCTCTTCACCTGTTTTCTGCTGAGCTGGATCTTTCCTGATCCAGGATTTTGGGAAGCTACTCTTGATCAACATACTGCCAATTAAGCCTTTCTAGAAGTAATCAGAATGTAAAAATGAGTGAGTGGTAAGATGCCTTGGTTCGTAATCATTTGCGACTTGCCATGTGATTCTGAGGGATTAACTTTTCTTGCTTGTTCTTCACTCCCAAAGTTTTAAGTTTAATTATCATCTGTGTACAAAGAAAAACTCAAGTTCTCAACTTCAAACTTTCAGAAGCCTGGTCTTTGAGAACTATAGAGCAGAAGTCTAGTAATGTGAATGAGTTCTGGCCCTCTGTTGTCCCTTTTCTGAATCACTTTAGGTGGAAGTCTGTGGTGCTCCTGCTTCTGCTGGTGCTAGAACTCTTTTTCAAACTGGTAACTCTTAGGTTCTCACTGCTCAGCCCAGCATGTGTGCTATCCAGTGTAGCACGATAGGTGTTCTTTGACCTTGGGATCAGTGGGATTTGGTCCCCGGGTACCATATGGTACCAGAAAATACCTTGATTTTGCCCTGACTGGTGTGGCTCGGTGTGTTGGGCAATCCTCCTGCAAACTGAAAGGTTGTTGGTTTGATTCCTGGTCTGGGCACATGTCTGGGTTGCAGGCCACATCCCCGGTTTGGGGGGTGCGGTAGGCAACCGATTGATGTTTCTCTTGAGCATTGATGTTTCTCTTCCCTCCCTTCCCCTCTCTCTAAAAATAAATAAATAAAATCTTTAGGGAAAATACCTTGATTTTGATTCCTGCCAATTTCATTCTTTAATGTTCTTGGACATTCCGTGTACTGGCCTAGAACCTTTCTAAGCTACGTAGAACTATAGATGTATCAATTAGAACTCTTGGGGTTTTTTATTTCAGGGATAAAGGAAAAGAGGAACAGTGTTAGGTGTCCTGCTGTTTGAAGCCAGTCAGTAGTGTATTTCGTGGGACTTTGGGCACATCCCTTCCCCTCTCATGACTTTATCTTCTTTTCTTGTCAGCAAAGAAAAGTAATACCAATTCTGTTTCTTAGGGTATGGAGAGTATTCTGTGGGTAAATGAGATGTGTATATGTTCTTTCAGCAGCCTCTTAACTAGGGCTGCCTTTGTTGGATGGGGATATAGTGCTGAGTGGCTCTGGCTAGTGGGACTAATATGCTAGATCATAAGGTCTTTTTAAAAATTTTTATTTGTAAAGGTTTTATTTATTTTTAAGCAGAGGGCATGGGAGAAGGAGAGAGAGGAAGAGAAATAACAACGTGTGGTTGCCTCTTGCACACCCCTCACTGGGGACCTGGCCCACAGCCCAGGCATGTGCCCTGACTGGGAATTGAACTGGTGATCCTTTGGTTCCCAGGCTGGCGCTCAATCCACTGAACCACACCAACCAGGGCTAAATTCTAAGGTCTTGACCGTTGATTCCCAGCCATGTGGTCAAAGAAGAAATCAGGAACTCCTCAACTCCCCTTCTCCATTGCTGAGGTTCAGATTTATTCCTGAGTGTGATGTGGTCTCTCTTTCTTCAGGTAGAATGGAAGAATCTCACTTCAATTCTAACCCGTACTTCTGGCCTTCTATCCCCACAGTCTCAGGACAGGTATGTGGGGTTTGCGTTTTTGCTCCTCTACCATGGTATACTTTTTTCAACTCTGTGTAGTAAGTTCCATTACTGTAAAGACTGATGCAAGACAAACCACATGCTTTTTCACCAGTTCCCCATCACTCAGAATTATATAGTGTTTCTGTTTAGCTTCTTTCTGGAAGCACAAAGATATTAACTACTCACTCCTTGATATCCAAGGAGGAGGACAGACAATGCTAAATGCTTAGGGACAAAGTCAGGCTATCCCTGAAGAGGCTACTCCCCTCCCCTCCCCCTTCCTTTTAATTATTTATTTTTTAAATTACAGTTGACATATATTAGTTTCAGATATACATCATAGTGATTAGACATTCATATACCTTAAGAAGTGATCACCACAGTGGGTCTCTAGACCTGTCTGGCATCATGCATAGTTATGATATTATTGACTATATTCCTTCTGCTATACTTTACATTCCCATAACTATTTTTGTAACTGGCAGTTTGTACTTTTTAGTGCCCTTCACCTGTTTTGCTTATCTCCCACCACTTCCCATCTGGTGACCATCAGTTTGTCCTCTGCCCCTTCCATTTCTTCCAGATTGAAAACACGATGTTCATCAACAAGATGAAGGATCAGCTGTTGCCAGAGAAGGGCTGTGGGCTAGCTCCACCCCACTACCCCACCTTGCTGACAGTGCCTGCCTCAGTGTCCCTGCCCTCAGGCATCAGTATGGACACAGAGTCCAAGTCAGACCAGCTGACCCCACATAGCCAGGCGTCCGTTACCCAGAATATCACGGTGGTCCCTGTGGCGTCTACAGGACTAATGACTGCTGGTGAGCAACTCTGCTCTTCTCCAATCTGAGGTGTTGATCTTCCATGATCAGTACCCCAGGCTGGAGGGCTCCAACAACATGGGGAGTGGGAAATGTGTTTGATTACTCAATCAGATTTTTATTAAGTGCCTACTGTGTGCCCAGCAATGCGCTAGGCATTGTGGGGGATACAAAGAAGTAGAAGATGCGGTCCCTGCCTTTGAGGAGGTGACATTCTTTCCTTCTCTGAATCAAGGAGTCTCCTGTTCTCAGAGGTGGAGAAGAGAAGGGAGTCAATCAAGGGGTAAATCTCACTGCTACCAGGGTTGGGGTGGGGACAGGGGTTAGGAGACCATTTTTTTTCCTACAGGGTTTGGGGTGTCCTATATACTCTGGGCTGGGGGGTGGTGGTAAGGGGTTAATTAAACAATTATCTGGGGGAAGTTAAATAGGGTTCGGATCAGGACTGGGCAGCATGACACCATCTCCTTTTTCTTCCAATCCTAGGTCCTGGTTTGGTAATCACGTCCCCCTCAGGCTCCCTTGTGACCACAGCCTCATCAGCTCAGACCTTCCCCATTTCGGCTCCTATGATTGTCTCAGCTCTTCCCCCTGGCTCACAAGCCCTGCAGGTGGTCCCTGACCTTTCCAAGAAGGTGTCATCATCCCTAACAGAGGAAGGAGGCGGAGGTGGTGGTGGAGGTGGCAATGTGGCTCCTAAGCCCCCCCGGGGCCGAAAGAAGAAGCGGATGTTGGAATCAGGGCTGCCTGAGATGAATGACCCTTATGTCCTCTCCCCTGAGGATGATGATGACCATCAGAAAGATGGAAAGACCTATAGGTATGAATTATCCTGGGGCAGGATGGGGTAAGGATCCCTGTCTCAACTTCCCTGCCCTCTCTTTGTCTTGCCCTTGATCAGGCTGTATGCTCTGCCAGCTTTCCACCTCAGAGCCATGTGCATGTCAGGCATTCTGTCATGGGGCAGGAAGGTAGAGCTTCTAGCACTTTGCTGGTGCCTCTTCCCCTCGGATGCAGACCCATTTCACCCAGAGTCATCAGCGCTGACTTATTTTTGAGTGGCATAATGGAGTTCTTTCTTGTAAAGAGGCTTTAGACTGGGTTTGAGACTCTGTCTCCATCAATTTTTTGCTTTCTGCATTTTTCATTCCTATTTTTCTAAGAAACCTTTCTGGTAAGCGCCTCGCCAGTGTGCTGTCCACTGGTTCATTGAGCCTGCTTGACCGACCCTGCATGGTTGGGATAACAGAAGGGGTCTCTGTAAAAAGGTGGGAGGAATAGGAAACCTCCCTTACCCCCCTTGGAATATATGCTTCTAAAATGACTGCTCACTTTCTAATTCATGGAAGTCATTTTGATTCCTTACTGTCTTTAAGTTGTCCATTACCAAAAAAGCATTATATTTGCATGTGGTACTGTACAAAAATAATTACATAAGTAAACTTCCCTGCCCTTTGAACGTTGCAAATCTTTTTCATTCCCTTGAGAACTATCAAGGGCCCTAGTGGGTTTGGGGAATTTGGTCCCATTATACAGAGTGGGATAACTACTGTCACAGCTTTAACACAGACAGGGGCAGATGTGCATGGCTGGGAGATTGGGTCTGTCCTTAGTGTACCGAGATGGGCAATGTTGTTCCCATTTTAGGAGCGAAGGGAACTGCGGCACAGGAAATGGACAGAGCCTTGGGCTCATGGATTCAGTTCCCGGCTCCACCACGAACTTGCTGTGTGACCCTGGGCAAGTCCTTTCCCCCTCTCTGGGCCTCAGTTTCCTCATCTGTAAAATGGGGAGAATTCTGTTTCTGCCTCCCATTTGTTGGGGGTACATATCCGATAAGATTTGAAATGTTGGGAACTTCAAAAGAGATTAAAAAAATGGCCATCACTTAGCATTTATTGTTTGTGTCGTACACTTCTGTAGAGAGCAGCTACTACAACTATAGAGCATCGAAACCCCTCTTTGTGAAGGGAAAACGAGGGGAGTGTTGCTAAATCCAGAAAGTGTTGAGCACTGCAGAATTCAGTGTTTAGTCCGAAAGCTCATTGCAGCTTTATTATTACAGGTGTATCCCACTCTATACAATAAAAGTGTTCTGGGAAAATGTTTACATCATATCGTATTATAAAGGTACCTGACAAATTTGATTCATTTAAAGGCATTCGTTTATATGTCATTCTGTAAACGAAAATTCCTCTTCAATGTATTTTGTAGAAATCTGGATTTTTATGTGTTTGCTTAAAGTGAGGTCCTGGTGACGTGGGGATGTGCCCATGTACACCAACCTTGCTGCGGTGGGAGCAGTGGGAGGCTCTCCGACACCCTGTGGAGCCCTCCACACGGGTCAGGGTCCTCTGGTTCTGCCAAGGTTTTCTTGTTCATTAGTGTTTCGGACCCATAGTAAAGCTATCTCTGGACTTCCCAAACTGTGAATAAGGAAAGAAATGTGAATGTACAATTAGAAGGAAGCTCCAATGGGATTTTCCACACCCTCAGTGTTTTTGGAATTCTTGATAGGCTCCACACCTAGGTGACTAAAGAGAACTCTGAAATTTAAGGGGGACTAATTACATTCTAGGTGAATGGAATTTATTCAGAAACTCAGAACTCAGGAGTTCTAATGGAATCTTTTTAATCACAAAGACCCCCTCTTTCAACGCATGTGTGGGTCAACCACATCCATTCCTGTGGCCAGTGGTATTTGACTGTATATTGAGGGAATTGGGTTCTGTTAATCTGGGCAAGTCAACTTATTTCTGACTCTTTGTTCCCCTCTGTAAAATAGGAAAATCACTTGTGGCCCTCATCTGTCTTGTGGAAATGTTTTGACGGGAAAATCAGAGTATTTGAAATGGTTTTTGAGCATCTTAGGAAAACAATGGGATGATAATTCATTGTGGTTATTGTAAACAAGGTCATTGCACTGCACGCTTCCAAAAGAGCATGTTCTCATGTTGGTTGTGAGTGGTGCCCCCTTGAGTTGTGTACCCAGTGATGAGGGGTGCCGGCTTTTCTGTCCCCCACTAACTGCTCCCTGCCACAACTCTCCTAAATCAGATTCCTTTTTAACCACACAACACTTTGCATGAAAGAACTTACACTCCTTTCTCTGGCTTCATAGGATTTCAGAATTGTAGCTATTTTAAGGGTCACCTAAGCTGTCTCTTCTCTACAGTTTTAGTCCCCTAAACATTCCTAGAAGAAGACTGTCCTGCCTTTCCTTGAATACCTCTAGTGTGAGGAATCTTAGGCTAGAATCACAGCTTTGTACTGAATAACTGTTTATCCCTTGGCAAAGTACTTAACCTTTCTGAACCTTCCTGTTCCTTTCTGTAAAACAGGGGTAATACTTGCTAGCTTGTTGTGAGGGGTGGAAACACTGTGTTTAAAGTTCCCTGGCAATATGAGGCACAGCAACAAATGGCAAACTTATTAACATCATTTTTGTACCTAGTACTTTTCGAGACTGCTGGTTTTGTTGCCAGTCCATTATTGATGAATTTAAGTTTTATAGATTCTTCTCTAGTTGAAAACTTTGATAAAGTTTTCCTCTTTTATAATTAATTTCATATTAAGGTGTGTGTTTGTGTGTTCAGCACTCATACACTAAATGCGATTTTGTTTGAGTTCAAATGAGTGTGTCGTTCCACCTCTGAGAAATTTTATCAACCAAGGGAAATTATTTTGTAACTTTAGTGCAGTTCCCCTCCAAGTGACAGTGTGTCCAGTTTCTTTTTTTTCAGTCCTCACCAGAGGATATATCGGGTCCAGCACAAATAACACCCCTTTTTGTTACAAAATCTTTTATTATAAAATCCTAAGCATCTAATTCGGTAACATAATAGTATCATACTCAAGCATATGCCATATGGCATTTTAGGTGAAATATTCAAATTAAAACTATAAATTATTATTACACCTATATTATTACCCTACCAACCACATTCGAGCAGGCATTACTTCTGCCAGACCCTGTATTTACTGGTTTTAGAAAGAGAGGAAGGGAGTTGGAGGTGGGGGAGAGAAACATCGATTGGCCACCTCCCATAATATGCCCCAACAAGGGAACATCCCTCAGCCTAGTTAGTTCTGTGCCCTGACTGGGAATCGAACCTGTGACCTTTGGGGGTACAGCGCGATGCTCCAACCAACTGGCCCACCTGGCCAGGGCCAACATGTCGTTTCTAACCTCAATCTTAATGACCCATCCACGCTGATGCTGTTAACATTAATGCAGTTTTATTATTAGAGAATACTGGCTTACTTTAGACTGCCCCGGATATTTGCTGGCCTTTGTAGGGGCAGATATTTATCTGTCTATTTTATAGACCAGAAAATTGAGGTCTGGATTGATGCGCAAGCCTATAAATGAACCCTGAGTAGAGCCCAGGTGTCCAGACTTCCCATTGGCTGTGTCCTCTGGACTCTGCTTCCTATATATAAACAGAACTTCCTCACCTCCTATACAGTGGCTGGGCATCCCAGACAACAGTCAGCAATTGGTAGACTGGTGATTGTGTTTCTTCCAGAGTTATCCAGTAACTAGAGAAATAAAAATTGGTTTTAATGATTAGAGTTTTATTTTTTTTTTTTTAATTTTTTTTTTATTTATCTTTAGAGGGGAAGGGTAGGAGAGAGGGAGAGGGAGAGAAATATCAATGTACGGTTCCCTCTCATGTGTCCCCTGCCGGGAACTGGCCTGCAACCCAGGCATGTGCCCTGACTGGGAATCGAACCTCGATCCTTTGGTTCGCAGGCCCGTGCTCAATCCACTGAGCTACACCAGCCAGGGCATGATTAGAGTTTTAATAGAAGCATTAATAGAGGGACCATACCCCAGCTAACAGTAATCTTTTTCTCTGAGGAGCTCAGAGTTCTTTGTAGTCTTGCAGTCAGTTATTCTCTAAAAGTTCTCCTGGGATGAGGAAAAAAGTAGAAATCACCCTTCACCCAATCCCAAGCCCCTCTTACAGAGATAAGTAGGGAAACGCAAAGCAGAGGCATTTGTCCCAGTTACCAGGCTTCCAGGCTGTTGCCCTTTCTACCAGCCCACACTATACACTAGTGACTTGTTTAGGAATACTAGGGTTCTGGCCCACATATAAATAGCTTTTACCTGATAAAGTCTGAATAGGTATGGTTTGTTCTACTCAGAGGCCTTCTTAGTATTGTTGGGCAGTGTTGGAGTAGGAAGACTACCAACTCAGACGATGAGTGAAAGTGTATTCAGATGCTCTTGATGTCAACGCAGGGTGCTGGCATTGGCTCCATGTGCAAGGAAACAGGAAAGTTTTAGCAGGGAAGCCCAGTGTTTTGCAAGTCTTTTTCTTTTTAATATTCGAGGGACACAACCCACTTTTAACAGATACCTTGGCTCATTTGCAGAAATGGCTCTGACATAATTGCCTGGGGGGTAGAGGTGGCTGGTGGAACATCAGATACAGGGGGGAGGGCAGACATATGTGATTTGGAAAAGCCCCTCCAAGTACTGTAATTCTGATACTTCCCCACCCCCATCCCTCTAGGAATCCCTGGCAAAAAGGAAGTAGGAGAAAATCTGAGAGAAGGCAATTATCTGTGGAGACAGGCGAGAAGTCCTTCTGGGTAATCTAGTCAGTTTGTCCTCATTGTCATTTCACAAGTTTGAGGAATACTGAGTGATGTGCTTATATGTGGGAAATTGGAGGAAAGAGTTCTTTAAAAGTTTGAAATTAAGTTATAGGCAGAAGGAAAACACAAGTTAGCTGATAATCCTAGCCCAGTGAGATTCACATTAGCCCAGAGCCTATAATAAAATTTTCCTGTCTTACCTCGTTGAGTTCTTGTTTTTGTACACCCTGAGGGAGTGCAGTCATTCAGCAAACCTGTACTGAGTATTTATATTGTGCCGGGCTGTGTTAGAAGCTTTAGCTATAAAAATAAATAAAACAGAGCCTCCTCTCTCATGGGTCTTACAATGTAGTTGGAATAGGAAAGAGATTAGAGGAGTTGACTTCTTTGGAAGTAGAGGGGAGGGTTCGGCAGTGCCTTCTTGGTGGGAAGGATTTTAACCGCTGCCCTCACTTGGCCTAGGTGCCGGATGTGCTCACTGACATTCTACTCAAAGTCGGAGATGCAGATCCACTCCAAGTCACACACCGAGACCAAGCCCCACAAGTGCCCACACTGTTCCAAGACCTTCGCCAACAGCTCCTACCTGGCCCAGCATATCCGTATCCACTCAGGGGCTAAGCCCTACAGTTGTAACTTCTGTGAGAAATCCTTCCGCCAGCTCTCGCACCTCCAGCAGCACACCCGGTAAGGCTGCTCTTGGTTTTCTCCCACTACCTGGCTGTACTCGCCATGTTTCCTTTCCAACTTTGCCCTTTGGGAGCCTCAGTTCTCTCCCATTACTGTCTGTGAAAATTAAACTCTATGTCATAGGAATTTGGGGGGGGCCTGGAAAATTGTGGTCTTCAATCCCAAGTCTGGAACGATTTTTGTGGTTTCTCTCTGTGTCTGTGTTTGGAAATCTTCTGCAGAGCAGGCCCTGCTTTTACTATATGCTTCAGTTCAGAGCCAAGGTGTGCATTCAACTTCAGGTCCATGGGGAACAGGCGGTATTGGTCTTTGTTCAAATTACAGTTTGGAAGCAGGGTGTCTGTGGTGAGTGTGTAACCTTAGAGCCAAACGGAGGGTTGATGAAACTGAAATCTTTAAGGTTACCAGGAGCCAGGGGTTCCAGCTCTTCATCATCTCACTGCCATTTTAGCCACCGACTTAAGATCAGCAACAACCTAGATCTTGGTGTCCTCTTCATTAGCCTCTCCAGGCCGGAGTATGTTTGGGAGGAGGGAGGAGGGGGTGTTCTCATCCGTCAAGCAACATCATTTCACCCAGCAGAGAGCTGAGCCCATGGTGTCGAACTGCTTCCTCCTCCCCCCTTCCCTCCTCTCCTCTCCGGCAGGATCCACTCGAAGATGCACACGGAGACCATCAAGCCCCACAAGTGCCCGCACTGCTCCAAGACCTTCGCCAACACCTCCTACCTGGCTCAGCACCTCCGTATCCACTCGGGGGCCAAGCCCTACAACTGTTCCTACTGCCAGAAGGCCTTCCGCCAGCTCTCCCACCTCCAGCAGCACACACGGTAAGGGAGAGTGGCAGGCTACTGCCCCCGCCCCGCTGGCATGCCCTCCCCACCCCCGCCCTGGACACACACAACAACCCGCATGCGGGGGGCGGGGGAGAAACCTGGCTGGAGGAGAGACCTGGCTGGAGGAGAACACAACTTTCATCTGGGAAAAAGAGCAAGTGACAACATGGAGACACAAGTGGATGCTCAGAGAGAGCCTTTCTGGGGCAGAAGCTGCATTGGGGAGATGCAATGACTATGTGATATTCCCAGATGCATGGGAGGAAGAGATTGACCTGGAGCAGAGACAACTCTTACTTCCCTCATTGGCTTCCCTGAAAACACCTAGGCACACATCTTGCAAGATTTTCGCCTTAATGCCAAAGCCAGGGCATTTGAAGATGATATCTCTAGCCCTTAGGGCACCACTTATGAAGGAGAGATACAGACTTTAGCTGGGTACCAGCCTACTAATACCTACAGCAACAAGCAAGGCTCCGAGGGATGCCAGGAGTAGAAAACAAAACCAACATGTCCTAAACCTTAAAGAGCCTGAAAACAACGAAAAAGCTCATACTTCATAAGGATGCCCACTGTTTGTCCCGTGAATCTGGAGTGACTAGGAGGAAATGACTCTGCCAACTAGAATTGATGTCCTTCAGTGGTATCTCAAGTTGAACTGGAATCCATACTCTTACTAAACACCTGGCTGCTTCTGGATGTGGTGATATTCTTAAAGTGGTCAGACATTGTGCTTTATGAAGAGGAGGAGTTGGGCTTTCCTCACAAGGAGACATATCCTATGATGTTTTCAAGATTTTATACCAGAGATCCAGAAAACCACCTGGTCTCAAAGATGGTCCTGAAGTTCCTGATGAGAAGCAGGTGTCCGTGCACCCTCAAGTCTTTGGCTCATCTCAGTGGAGGGCCCTGTAGAGTTTGGGAAACAGGTCAAATTGGTACTAAACTAGGCATTGCTTGCCATTAGGGGGCTGGACTGGGAAAAGCCTGAAAGAGTTTCTGCAAGTATTCATATCGCTGCTACTTTCCATAGTTAGCATAACTCTGTGCTTTTCTTTGACACAAGGACTTTCTCTCGGAGTGGTGCTCAAGGCAGTGGGGATAGTTTCTGGCTGGTTAGTGGGGGCCAAGGAAGAAGTTTTATGTATTTCTTTTTTTTCCTTATTATTGTGTTTACCGTATGTTTCTGAGCATTCATCGGGGATAAATACTGTAGGAACTTACTTGTATACCTAGTAATGTGACCTGCCTGTCCCTGGGCTGCTGAGCTACCAGTCCCTCCTTCCCCAGCAGGAGGAGCCCATCTTGAACTGAGTGATGCAGGCAGTAAGCAGCAGTCAGGCACTACAGCCTGATGATCCATGTCAGAGAGGAGCTGAGACGTCCTGGAGATCCATCTCACACTCCCACTCCTGTGGGAGGACAGGAGTGGCCTTGAGGCTCGTTTAAGAGCCAGTCCCCAAGTGGCCTTGCTGACAGCCTTTCCCTTTCTTGTTTTCTCATCCCATGCAGAATCCACACCGGTGATAGACCATATAAATGTGCACACCCAGGCTGTGAGAAAGCCTTCACACAGCTCTCTAATCTGCAGGTAAATGTTCCTCTTTCCACGTGGGGCCTTGACTCCAAGACTTGGGTCAAAGTGCCATTTAACTAGTAAAACAGTTCTTAAACGTTTTCAGGACCCCTTCACACTTTTAATAATTATTGGGGAACCCAAAATGCTTTTGTTGATGTGGGTAATGTTTATCTATATAGATATTGTAAACTGTTGTTTAAAAAACAACAAACCCATTGTATATTAACACAAATAACATATTCCCCACCCTGGCTAGTGTGGCTCAGTGGATGGAGTGCAGGCCTGCAAACCAAAGGGTCACTGGTTCGATTCCCAGTCAGGGCACACGCCTGGGTTGCCGGCCAGGTCCCCAGTAGAGGGCGTGTGCGAGGCAACCACACATTGATGTTTCTCTCCTTCTCTTTCTCCCTTCTTTCCTCTCTCTCTCAAATTGAATGAATAAAATATATATTTTAAAAACATATTCCAGAACACATACCCACCAAAAAATCAAGTGAGAAAGATGGCATTTTACATTTTTTCACATTTCTTTAAATTATGGCTGACCAGAAGATGGCTAGATCTCATGTCTACTGTGTTCAATCTGTTGCAGTATTATGCATCACTTAATCTCTGTACAGTCATGAGTGAACGGGAATGAAAAGGCAGACATTGTCTTATTACTATTTTGGAAATAGTTTTGATCTTGTGGACCCCTTGAAAAGGTCTTGGTATTCCCTGGTGATCCCCATGTCTCACTTGAAGAACCACTGGATGAGTGAGACAAGCACAGCCGTCATTCTTTCTTTCAGAATCCTGGTCTGTGCTGCCTGAGGTATGCTTCTTCCCTTAGCCTGTGGCTCCTGAAGTTTCATTTGAAGCAATTTCTACTGCCTTTAGATGGAAAGAGAATCTGGGAGACCTAATACCCTGTTTAGGGCTTTCCATTAAGGAGGCGGAGGGAAAAGTCCAATACACTCATCCTTATTTTTACCAATTTTATCAGTCCCACAGACGGCAGCACAACAAAGATAAACCGTTCAAGTGCCACAACTGTCATCGGGCTTACACGGACGCAGCCTCGCTAGAGGTGCACCTATCTACACATACGGTGAAACATGCCAAGGTGTACACCTGCACTATCTGTAGTCGTGCATATACGTCGGTGAGTGCTCGGTGCCTTTCTTTCTTCATAGGGCCCGTAAGACTACAGTCCACTTTACCCCGTCTTTCTGGATAAAGATCTGTTGCAGTGAATCTGCTGCCTCCCTCACTCCAACTTACAGTGTCAAGAAGAACAGAATCTAAATAGACCCATAGCTGAGGAATTTGGGGGATGTCTGATCCCTTAATCCTATAGAGATTGCTAAACAATGATTCCTCAGTTTACTTGAACATAAGGCAAAATAAAGCAGCCTGAGAATTTGGGAAAAGAAAGATTTCAGATGTTTTCCATTAGACTCCAGAAAAAAGTTGTAAAGTTGTTCCATTCAAAGATCTTTCAGAGTATGACAGCTTTTCCTATGCTGTCAAATGCCCATGGTGACTCTAAAGGTCCCCCTTGTTTCTAGCCGGGAGTGAGCCCTGAAAGTGGCACAGGGTGAACCTGCCGATGACTTCAGGACATTTCTGTAAAAGCATTGTTTTATTTAAAGCAAAGTAAGAGCCCAGGGTGCTAGTTACAAGTAACCTCTTTCCTTCTCTTTCCTTCCTCAACTCCTTTGCACTATCTACCTCAGGAAACGTACCTTATGAAACATATGCGCAAACACAACCCTCCTGATCTCCAGCAACAAGTACAGGCGGCGGCGGCGGCGGCAGCAGTGGCCCAGGCCCAAGCTCAGGCTCAAGCTCAAGCTCAAGCTCAAGCCCAAGCCCAAGCTCAAGCCCAGGCCCAGGCCCAGGCCCAGGCCCAGGCCCAAGCCCAAGCCCAAGCCCAGGCTTCCCAGGCATCGCAGCAGCAGCAGCAGCAGCAGCAGCAGCCACAGCCACCACACTTCCAGTCCCCTGGGGCAGCCCCCCAGGGTGGGGGTGGTGGGGACAGCAACCCCAACCCTCCACCCCAGTGTTCCTTTGACCTGACCCCCTATAAGACGGCCGAGCATCATAAGGACATCTGCCTCACTGTCACCACCAGCACCATCCAGGTGGAGCACCTGGCAAGCTCCTAGAGACCTGTGCTGCCACCCACTGGGAAGAGGGGAAAGAAGTTCTGGTCCCTTCTTTCTCCAACTCCTCTTGGTGGGAAAAAGTCCTCTTCTTCCTTGACATGCCTTGGCTCCATCTCCTTGGACCTCAGGCACGGACTTCCTTTGCAGGATACCATCCTTATTTTCAACTCCTCTTCAAAAAAGAACATCAGCCCTTCTGTTTGGCAGAGGAATACTGAGCTGGTAGTGTAATCCAGCAGCCTCCCCTCCTAAGCATAGCTTTTAAAAATTAGGAGTTGGTGCTCAAGGGAGGGATTTGCTATGACCTCATAGAAACTTTTCCATTGTGGGCACTTATTCTCTCCTTACCCTCATAATCCTTGAAGTACAGGCTGGTAGAAGACTAGAGGCTGGCCCTCCCAGACACCAGAGAGACGGGAGCCCTAAATGCAACCAGCCTCCTGTTCTGATCTCACCTGTGAAAGAACAGAGGTTTCTCATGTGCCCTGACCCCTGGGAGTCTTTTCCCCTCATGATCTCACTTCACTTCTTACCTAATGCTGGAGGAAGGGGATCTGGACGGGGGGGTGGTCAGACTCCCTTTATTTGTAAAGGGGCATGGGCTGACATGTGGTCCCCAAGGGGCCGGCAATCCCCAAAATGGTTGAGGTGGCTTAGAAGTGTGGGTTATGGTTTTCCTTGGAGCCCCTCCCCTTCTCTGCTAACCAAAATCTACTCTCAGTCTCCCCATCCCAAAACGTAAAGAGGTATGAGAGCTTTGTGTTCTTTATGAAATCCTGTAACAATGGGGTTTTGCAGAGAAGGGAGGGTTCAGGGCAAACACAAGGACTGGACTTAGCTCCCAGGTGCCACGGTCAGTTGCTGGATACGGATTTATATATAAATATATATATATATAAATATATATATACCCACTCATCACGGCCATCTTTGTTGTAACCATTTCTGTGTTTATAAATGCATTATATCTCAGAATTTTCATATTGATGTTTTGTTTATTTTTGTCTTTTTTCCCACCCTGTCTTCTGGCCAGTGACATTTTTATTTTCTTTTGTCTTTTTTTTTTTTTTTTTTTTAATCATGACAGATTTTAGAGAAAAGAGAAAATGAAAAAAAAATCAGGAAATCAGTTGTTACAAAGCAATTTAAAACGAAGAAAAAACTTATGTACAAACCAAGGGGTGTTTTTAGAACCTTGTATAGAAATAAATTCATGTAAAAGGATCAGAGGCAGTGGAGCTGCTGATGTGAGCATGGGGAAAGCTATTTGGAGAGCTATTCAAGGCAAGTACTAAGGATTTACACTAGAGTTTGTATATGTGAAGAATGAATGTTGTGTGATGAGACTTGGTGTTTGTCCCCAGCCATAGAAGGGTACAGCTTTGATATTTCTGAAGTGGAATCTTGGCTGATAAGGATTTTTACATACAAATCTTGCCATGGGGGACTGCGTTGCCTAAATATGAGAGCAAGGTTCCAGTCATGTTAAAACCATTAAGCTCCTTATCAAAGAATTGCAAGCATGGTCTCTTGAAAGGACCTATGCTCCTGCCTGAGCATCAGTGGGCTCAGTGCTAATTCCAGCTGGCATGTGTGTACATACATGTATCTTCATTATACTGTGGCACCTAAAACAGGTTTCCCATGGTAGAAACCATAACCAGGATTGAATAACATTGCAGGACAGTTGTGCAGAGGAGTAGAGGGTCAGAAAACCTGCACATCAGCCCTGGCTCTACTATCAGACAGTGTTGGCTGAGATGCATCTTCAGGTGTTAAATGAAGGGGTTGGGCTAGATCACCTCCCAGATTCCTTTTTGAGAATTCAAACCTTTAAGCACTGAAAAAGTTATGACAAAGCTCCCAATCTGGTAACATGTCTGTCCTATGGGACTGCTGGGCCCAGTGCTCATCACCCAGTGGAGTGTGGATAGTCAGCGAAATAATGCCACTTTGTGAGCATTATCCAAGAATCTCCATCTGTGGTATGGCACTAATGGAACACCGCATGACCAAATATGCTGGTGTTTGTTAGCTTCCCGAATGTTTAGTGCATTTTCCCCCTGTGCTCACCATCAATCTAAAAAGTCCTGACAGCCCTACCTTCATCACAGGTATTAAAACCAGAATCATTTTTTCTTTTAAAAATATTTTAAAGTTTATTTTTAGAGGAGAGAAACATAGATGGGCTGCTTGTCACTGGGGACCTGGCCCACAACCCAAGCATGTGCCCTGACCACAAATTGAAGCTGCCACCTTTTGGCTTGCAGGAGGTTGCTCAACCCACTGAGCCACACCAGTCAGGGCTATTTTTTTTTTTTTTTAATGATATGCTCAACTCTCAGCAACAACCCTGTGAAGTAGGTACTGTTCTCATTTTATAGGAAATAGGCACAAAGCTTAAATTACCAAGGGACATGGCACTTTAGAGTGAAGCTTAGGTTCTATTATCTTAGCACTTGCTCAGTAAACGTGGGGTTTCACATTATATTTCACATTCTAAATTATGTGTTTGAAAACCTGTACCATGTACCATTGATAATTATCAAGAATGTGTGTTAGGAGTGACAATGCTCTCCAAAACACTGCCTTATACCACGGTTAGGTTATGAGCTTTGCGTTGTTTTATCAGTGTGGTGGTGGCAGTCTGTCATGCACTCGATGGCATCCATCCTGGTGAAAAGCATAGTTTTATGGTACTGTAGCTGAGGAGGGTGGCAGCGGGCATCTAACTGGCAGAGTTGGGGCAACTCCAGTTACACGCCCGTCCTTTCAGAATCGTGGTGCTAGTTCACATCATATATAAACTCTAATAAAAAGGGAGATAAAAACATGAGGGGAAGGGCAAAAGTACTGTCATTTTACGCAAGAATGTATTGAATGTAAAAGGATAATGCTGACAAGAGGTGTGTAGAATTTAATTACTGTGAAGATTATAGATTTATTTGTATTTATAAGCAAAGATGATGAGCATCTACTATTTCCATGTTAAAAAATAATCCTGGGGAGTTAGTGTTCGTGTGAGTGAAAAGAAATGCCGATGGTTTAAATCTCACAACACGCAGTTTGCCTCCCCAACTTCCTTAAGAAACCTAGCTACCTTAGAGAAAGTCTTAATTCAGCTGGGATTAACTCTAGACAGATTTATATTCTGCAAAAGAAAGATTCCCCAGTTGCTGAAAAGGGATATTTATGAAATACAATCCGAAAGTCAGGCTTTGACAGGGATTTTTACCTCATTACCGCACATTCCTGTTTTGGAGGGAAAAAAGTTTGCCAGAGAATGCAAAATGGCGACCTTCACTGACGTCATGACTGCCGTGGTGGATCGCGTTTGGGGTCTCAGTAAGGGCGGAAGCGGGCTCAACCCACTTCAAGGCGTCTCTACGGGCGGTCGTGGACACTTCCGCAAAAGGATAAGGGTCAACATCATCGGCGGATGTGTCCTGGCAAACAATTTACTAAGGGCGGAAGTTCTCATTTTAAGGGCAGAAAAGCCGTAACCCAATAATAATAGCTTCAGCATCTGTCGCGTTTCAGCCACTTCCGGGGCGGATCGGAAGTTGCTTTGTTTTGCTTCAAGATGGCTGCGGGGATGTATTTGGAACATTATCTGGACAGTAAGAGCAGGCTGGAGGAGGGGGTCAGGGGTCACAGAATGGTGGTGGTGGGGGGTCGAGGCTGAAGAGATCTATGGCTCCGAAGTCCCGGTGGTTGGAAGGTTACAATTTTGAAGGGGTTCCGGGAAAGATAATATTGGAGGGTATGAAGAAAGAGGGGGCGGGGCAGCAGGATGAAGCCTCGCTTTTAGGGGTAGATGAGGGAGGGGCTGCGCGATGGGGCTCAGGGATGTTGCTTGAAGGGCTGATGGGCATCCCCGGGAAGATATGTGCTGTCCCCATCTTTAGGATGTCCATCTTCACAATATATATAATGTATATTAAACTATATGTAATTAATATATAATATATGTAATTTTTTCCCCTCAAAATCATTCCGAATCTGTCATTTTAGTGTATCACTCACTGCCATTTGGGGCAGCGACAGAGATCTCGCAGCTTCTCCGCCTTGTTCTTTCTCAGACGCAGCTTCTGTAAGGATGGGGGCTTTTAAGTAACCACTGTCAAATCATGACTTGGAACGTTTCTCTTCTTGCAGTAATGATCCAGTTCCTTTCAGATGGAAATCTGGTGTTTTGTTTCATTTACGCCGCTTTACATAACCCAGCCCTTCACAAAGCCTGTCACCCTATGTGCTTACGTTTGTCTTAGTATTGGGAGTCATTCATTCATTTATTGAGGGTCTGCTCTGTGTCAGATGTAATGGCAGGTAATGAGGATATAAAAACAAAAAATGAGTAAGACATAGCTCTTGGCCTCAAGTGATCAGTCTAGTAGGAAACAGATTCTGCTAATAAATATGAAACAGTGTGACAGGTGAAATACTAAAAATACCTTTAAAGGACACTTGTTAACACTGGAGATACCGAAGCTAATTGCCTGGGCATGTAGGTGAAGCTTTACGGAGGATGTGATGTTTGAATAGAGTTTTGAAGGTTGAGTGTTTGCCAGTGTGGAAAGAGGGAATTGCAGGTTGGGGAAGGCATGGGCAAAGTATTGTGATGGGTTCGTGGCAAGGTCAGGGAAAAGTAAGGTCAGGGTATTTGATATATAGGACTCTAAGGTAGGAGAATGGGAGTGAGACTGGAGAAAGAGGCTGGAGCGAGATAGCGTAAGGTCTTTTTTTAAAATTTTATTTATTAGAGATTTCTGACTTCTCTTTTTAAAAGAAAGATTTTATGTATTTATTTTTGAAGAGAGGCAAAGGGAGGGAGAAAGAGGGAGAAAAACGTTGATCAGTTGCCTCTCACACACCCCCAACTAGGGACCTGGCCCACAACCCCAGGAATGTGCCTTGACCAGTGATCAAACTGGTGATCTCTCAGCTTGCAGGCTGATGCTCAATGCACTGAGCTACATCAGCCAGGGCAGTGCAAGGCCTTTTAAAGCCAAGCTAAGAAGCTTGAACTTTAGTGAGGAACCAACAGATTTTTTTTAAATAGAATGATTTTTACGAAGGAAAATGACTGATGTGTGATAAACTGGAGTATGCTAACCTTTGTAATAGATCAATTACTGATAACAGTCCAGCTCGTAGATGAGGACCTTATCTCAGGGAGTGACAGAAATTTTTGGGAGTTAAATATGACAAAACTGACTGACTGACTGACTGACAGTGGTTGAGACAGAAGGAAGGGTCTAAGGTGATGTCTTGATTCCCTGCTTGGGAAGTGAGGTAGACAGTATGTCATCAACAAGATACGAAATTCAGGAGTAACAGAAATATATTTAATTCAACTTAGACTTAAGCATAGAAATCGTAATTGTGCCCTGGCTGGTATGGCTCAGTGGATTGCACACAGGCCTGTGAATCAAGGGGTCATTGGTTCTGTTCCTGGTGAGGGCACATGCCTGGGTTGCCAGCCATGTCCCCAGTCGGGGGTACGCAAGAAGGAGCCACACACTGATGTTTCTCTCCCTCTCTTTCTCCTTCCCTTCCCCTCTCTCTGAAAATAAATAAATAAAATATTTTTTTTAAAAAAAGAAATGGTAATTGTATCCATGAGAATGAAGAAGATGGAGATCATTCAGAGAAAACAAGTGAGAAAATGAGAAGGTTAAAGAGTAATCTCAAGAAAACATTCACATTGAAGGGACAGACTATGGAAATGATAATGTGGGAACTACCAGTAAGTATATGATGAGATTCAGAATCCAAAGGGAAGAAAGTTACTCAAAGGAGAGAAGATGTCTCCAGCTGGACAGTAAGACTTATTATATTTTAGGATAGGACTGATAAGATCATTTGCTTTGATAAGTCATTGGTGACAAAGTGATCTGAGTAAACTGGTGGTAGCAGATCTGAGGTTATAGGTTAAAGCAGTGGAGGCATTTTAAAATTGAAGTGCAGTCATGCAAAGAAGGTTTTTTTTTTTTTTTTTTTTAATGGGAGAGACTTAAGTATTCATGCATTTGTTCAAATATCTATTGAAGACCCTCGTATGCAAATCACAGTTTTGAACACTGAGAAATAGAAGAGAAGAAGACAGGCATGCTCAGCGCTTCTGGAAGGCTGGGAAGACATACCAAAAATACTGTTACTAATTACACAATTAATTTAATTATAGTTGGATAAGTGCAAAGAAGGGTAGAGATAAAATATCTTGACAGCAAACTCCAGGGCATTTATTGGAATGTGGAGAAATCAGGGTTGAGCTGAACTTTGAAGAATAAACTGGAATTTAGGAGGCCAAGAGGTATGACGGAGGTGGGATGAGGAAGACCAGGTGGTGCATTCTAGGCACAGAGGGTAGCATGTGGAAGGCCAAGTAGCAGGAAGATTGCTGTCAAGTTCCAGATGCTCAGAGAAGGCCAGTGTAATCAGAGCAGACAGCACAAAGGGAGACTGACAAGCATTAAGGCTGGTGTGAGGTAAGTAAGGGCCAGAAAGTGCAGAACAAGACAAGAAATAGTGCTATAGGAAGTTACTGGAGAGTAAAAAGCAGGATAGTGATCAGATTTGCATTTTTTATTTTAAAAGCCTCACCTGAGGATTATGTTTACTGATTTTAGGGAGAGAAAGAAACATCGATGTGAGAGAGAGACATCAAGCAGTTGTCTCCGTACACACCCTAACTGGGGGGTCAAACCTGCAACCTAGCTATGTGCCCTGACTGGGGATCAGACCCACGACCTTTTTGGCATATTGGGCAATGCTCTAACCGAGCCACCCACCCAGGGCCAGATTTGCATATTTTAAAAAACATTTTGGCTACTATATGGCGTGCACATTGGAAGTTCGTATGTGGTGAGCGGTGGAGGATACCAGGAGGATATTTGTAGGTTGAGAGCAAGGGGCTTGGAGGCAGAGATTGACTATAAAGGAAAGGGAAGGGCTGATTTGTAAAGTGTCTGAAGGGGCAAAGGTGGGAAAGCTGTGCAGAGATAAAGAGATTAGTTGTGAAGAGAGGCAGACACTGGCACTTCTGAGGAAAGAATGATGACTGCCGTTCCAGATACATCCAGCGGTTCCAAGGAGGGAAATTTGAGTCCTATTTTGGACCTGCACTTGAAGAGCAGCTATAAGGCCTATGAAGGCCGCTGAGTCTCAGTTACTCCTCTTCTCCCTAGGTATTGAAAACCTCCCCTTTGAACTGCAGAGAAACTTTCAGCTCATGAGGGACCTGGACCAAAGAACAGAGGGTATGTACGGAATAAGGAGTCCCATGTGTGTATCAGGTGTGTATGTGGTCATTTCTTTTTCTGTTTGGCGTTACCATATCATCTGGTCTGATCTGGAGAACTTTGGCTTCCTTCTCTTTTTTACTCTCTTGAATTTCTTAAAAGGAAAGTAGTGATAATCTGCATTTCAATATCATCTTTCCATAACAAATGGAGTACTGCAACAATACCTCAAGAATTCAGAGATACTATGTTCTGTATATCTTCCTCAAGAAGAATTCAAGGAACCAAAGTCAGCACCAGAGTCATATCTGTTCTTCATGTTCAAAACATTTATAGGAAGGCTAGAATCCTTCTACTCCACTGGATTGTTAACGTTACTGTCACAAAATTCAGCATGGCTTTAGACTGCACCTCACGCTGGTAGACAGGACCTTTGCTGTATGAGAAGTTCTTAGGGAAAAAAAAAAAAGAAGGAAAAGCAGCAATTAACATCAGGATCTCGACACTGTATTCTTCAGCCTTACAGCAGCACTAGATACCATCTGTGGCCTTCCTTGGAAGTTGAACAAGTTTGGCTGCATTGAGGCATTCACTTGGAGCCTGAGGCTGCACTGCAATGGTCAGGGTGGTCTCTTCAAAGTCAGAGATGTCCGTTGGAGCTATCCCCCAAACCTGCTGAAGGATACATAGGTCTTACCTATGAAACCTTATGAAACCATGCTCAAGACTGTAATAAGCTGGTAATAGAATACCTAAAACTGTGATTTAAGTTACTCTGGATAAGTTTACTCTTGAAAAGGAGCTCATCTAAAACCCTGGACGTAGGCCCTTGAGAACTGTCTGCTGAATTCTGAGAACCAGCTTGCTTTCTTTGTAATACAGTTCCAACTCTGGAGTTTACGCGTAGAAAGGCTAGTCGGAGATTATCAAGCTACCACCTGCTTTCCCAGCTTCCTTCAAGGGCCTTGAAGAAGTGAGCATAAGCACAGTGTGCGTGCAGTCCTTCCTGTCACCTGTCACTGCACTGTGTTACAGTCATGCTTCTGTCTCTTTCTGTCGATGTATTTTATGATCCCTACCAAGTACTAGGCAGTAGACATCTATAGTCTGAGTGTCTTGGAACATTGCCAGCCTTCCAATATTAAAATGTTTGGAGCAATATATAAGATAGCAAACAAAAAAATGCTGGAAGTACCAGCAAATTGCAGGTGATGAGCAAAATAGGGTGGGCAGTAAGTCGAGGAATTATTTTGTCTCTTTTTAAATGATGAGTTATAGATGCAGAGCCAGCAGCGGCGGATGACCCAGCCTTGTTTACAACACTCAGAGCTGCTGTGGGATATTTTAGCCACAAGAAACCAGGTGGCTTTTGAGACAAAATTCATCATTCAAGAAGCAGCAGCAAGCCCTGCAAAGAAGCATCTTTAGACAGCACAAAATCATACTTTGTATTAGTTCAGTGTGCAAAGGATTTGTCGTTATGTTTCAATATATTAAGTTGCAACTCTGATAGCAATGTTTTCAGCACCTGAAGGAAACTTTAAAACAAATACTGTCGTATTACTAGAGTACATGGCACAATACCTATGAACATTCAGTACGTTTTAGTTCAGAGGTTATCATGGTCAATGGAAAAGGTCCAAGCAACAAGAGGAAGAAACTGTATCACCTAGCTACTCAGGGGCCATTGTGACCAGGCCTCTCTCTGTTGTAGACCTGAAGGCTGAAATTGACAAGTTGGCCACTGAGTATATGAGTAGCGCCCGCAACCTGAGCTCCGAGGAAAAATTGGCCCTTCTCAAACAGATCCAGGAAGCCTATGGCAAGTGCAAGGAATTTGGTGATGACAAGGTGCAGCTTGCCATGCAGACCTATGAGATGGTATGGCCCTGTTCATGGCTCCCCACCTACCTCCCATCTATTCCTCAGGGTCCTAGACCCCTCCTTCAGCTGTGTTGGGATCTGTTTTGGGTCTGGGAGATCTATAGAATGTTACTTAACCGATCTTCTTTTACTGGCACTAACCTTGTACCTCTTCCTTCTCCTTCCTTTCCACCCAGGTGGACAAACACATTCGGCGGCTGGACACGGACCTGGCCCGTTTTGAGGCTGATTTGAAGGAGAAACAAATTGAGTCAAGTGACTATGACAGCTCTTCCAGCAAAGGCAAAAAGAGTGAGGAGGGGGGCGGGCTCTGAGAAGCGGGTCGAGGAATCGGGGAGAAGAAGCCAACTCTTCAGCTGTGAGGGAGGGGCACCAGGTTGGAAAAAGGGGGAAGAAGGAGGACTTAACCTGTCTTTCTCCCTGCCTTTTGGCTTTCCCCCTCTTTCCTAGAAGGCCGGACTCAGAAGGAGAAAAAAGCTGCCCGTGCTCGTTCCAAAGGGAAAAACTCAGATGAAGAAGCCCCCAAGGCTGCTCAGAAGAAGTTAAAACTTGTGCGCACGTGAGTGTGTCAGGGAGCACTTTGCCAGATGACACACTCTTCTCTCCCATGGCCCCACTCCCACTGCCCCTTGCCACTTTCTCTGTCTTCTGTGCCATATTTCTTCTCCTTACCATTTTGGCACCTGCTAGACGGAGAAGAGAAGCCCCAAATCCTTGGCCCCACCAAGATCTCCTTCAGCCACCTCTGAGAGCCTCAAGTTTTAGCTTCCCTTCCTGCAGATGACACTTTCTCTTCCTCTTCCTCTTGATATACAGAAGTCCTGAGTATGGGATGCCCTCAGTGACCTTTGGCAGTGTCCACCCCTCTGATGTGTTGGATATGCCTGTGGATCCCAACGAACCCACCTATTGCCTTTGTCACCAGGTCTCCTATGGAGAAATGATTGGCTGTGACAACCCTGATGTGAGAACCATTTTAACTAAGGATGGCGGGTTCTGGGGACATGAAGTAGAAATGAGACGTGGGGAGAGGGGAATGGTTGAATAGTGGGACCTCAGGATAGGAGGAAGGTGACGGGAGTTGTTTGGCCTTGGGGCATCAAAGAATTCTCCAAAGGGATAGGATAAAAGAATACTCCTAAGGAATCTTGGGTGGGGGTGGGGGTGATTCTTCTCTTTCCTCTGCCCCACCCTGGCCTGACTTCTGCCTCTTCCATCTTTTCTAGTGTTCCATCGAGTGGTTCCACTTTGCCTGTGTGGGGCTGACGACCAAGCCTCGGGGGAAATGGTGAGTGAGAGAACTGGGGTGGGAGCTGGACTGCCCCTACACGGAATGGCATCCTCCCTTTCACTCACCTTCTCTCTTCTCGGCTCTCTCGCATCGTTTATTTCTTTTTAGGTTTTGCCCACGCTGCTCCCAAGAACGGAAGAAGAAATAGATAAGGGCCTCGGATTCTAACACAGTTTCTTCCACATCTCCTGACCTGGGCTCGTGGGGAGAGGAAAGCTGGCGCCGGGGCCAGGGGTTTCAGGGAGAAGTGAATGGTGCAGTGCTGTCTGTCATCCCTTCTCCTGCCTCGTCTCCACTCCTGGTGCTGAGGCTGCACCCAAATCCCGTAGGGAGGGGTGCCGCAGCCACTAAGGGTAGTGCTCTCATTCGGCTCGCCCCCTTCAGAAGGAAGTGGTCTTACCCACTGTCCTTTTGCCTCCATGCTGAGGTTGGTGCTGTATTTCCGAGGGATGGTCCTCTCTATTCCCCTTGCTTTGTATTTAAGGACTGGGGCAGTAGCATGGGGGCGCTCCCCCAACCCTCCTAATTCCCTCCACCCTGTGGTGGGGCTATGGTGTAATAAACTTTCATTGTTCTATTCCCGCTTTTTCCATGGAGGGGGCTCCCCTTCCTCTGTGCCAAGAGGATTCGTCCTGGCCTTGTGAATGGGAGAGAGGTCAAGGTGGAACACAGATAAGCCACGTGTAAAAGAACTTGGGTAGGTGAATAAAAGCTATACCTGTTGGCCTGCTGTGTTTTTATAGAGACACCATTTTAGTACATGTGCTCAGCATTTCCCCCCCCCCATCCTTTGGGTTAGATAAGAGGTGGGAGGATGACATGTCAAAAGTAAGACAAGACATGGAACCAGAAGTGCACCAGAATCCCCAACTTCTCAATTTGGAAAGGACAAAGCTGGCTGGTGGGGTTGGTGTGCCTCAGACCAAGGGTTTCCAAAACTTTTTAAATTGTACATGTTTTCTCCATAAAACATCTTCCACTTAATTTCCAATAAATATGTATTTGTGTTTTATACATGTACTATTATAGTATATATATTAGCTTGATTTCTTATTTTAAACACAAACCAGAAAAACATATTTTTCCCCTACACCTGTGGATTGTCTTGCTCACCTCCCGCTGGGAAACCACTTCCCTAGACTGAGCTGTGTTTACACCCGAAGTCCCCTGCTCGTTTCCCCCTTTGGCTCATTTCTTACCTGGAGGATTCCTCGCCGGTTCCTACCGAGGGAGGCCCAGACTTTGTTTTGTGTATTCCACGTCTGTCCCCTGCCCCAGAATCCTGCCCGTACTCACATCTAGGCCTCACTGCCTGTTGGGCAGTTTGATTCTCAAAGCCAGTGTCCTCATCTGCAAAATAGGGATAATAATAATATCCAATATGGGATTCCCTTGGAAAAGAAATAAGGTGATGCACATGGGAAACAACACATGACCTACTCCATCGAAGGTAATCAAAAACTTCCAACACAAGTCATGGACCGGGTGGCTTCACAGATTAATTTTACCAAACATTCAAAGAACTAACACCTGTAATTCTCAAACTATTCCAAAAAGTTCAAGAGGAGGCAGGACTCCCAAGCTTGTTTTATGAGGCCAGCATTATCCTAATTCCTAAACCAGATAAAGATACTACAAAATAAGGAAATCATAGGCCAATATCCCTGATGAACATAGATGCAAAAATTCTCAACAGAGTATTAGCAAACTGGATCCAGCAATACGTTAAAATGATCACACACCATGATCAAGTGGGATTTATTTTGGGGACGCAAAGTTGGTACAATATCTGCAAATTAATTAACATGATACATCACATAAAATGAAGGATAATGATCATATTAATAGATGCAGAAAAACATTTGATACTCCAGCACCTATTTATGATTAAAAACTCAGCTACATGATAAACCCATAGCCAACATAATACTCAATGGGCAAAAGCTAAACAAGTTTCCCTTAAGATCAGGAACAAGATGAGGATGTCTGCTTTCACCACCCTTACTCAACATAGTACTGGAAGTCCTAGCCGCAGCAATCACACAAGAAGAAGTAAAAGGCATCCAAATTGGAAAGTGAGTAAAAGTACTTGCAGATGGCATGAGTCTATATATACAGAACCCTAAAGATCTCACCAAAACTACTAGAACTGATAAGTGAATTCAGTAAAGTAGCAGGATACAACATAAATATCCAGAAATGGGTTGCATTTTTATACATGAATAATGAACTATTAGGAAGGGAACATAGAAAACAATCCCATTTACAGTTGTACCCAAAAAATATCTGGGAGTATATTTAATGATGTAAAAGACCTATACTTGAGAATTATAAGACACTGAAGAAAGAAAGTGAAATAGATATAAGTAAGTGGAAGCATATACTGTGTTCATGGGTAGGAGGAATTAACATTAAAATGTCCATACTGCCCAAAGTAATCTATAAATTCAATGCAATCAATTTCTATCAAGTTACCAGTGACATTTCACAGAACTAGAATAAATATTCCAGCCCTGGCTCATGTGGTTCAGTGGATTGAGTGCCAGACTGCAGACCAAAGGGTCACTGGTTCAATTCCCAGTCAGGGTACATGCCTGGGTTTTGGACCAGGACCTCAGTTGGGGATGTCCGAGAGGCAACGGCACATTGATGTTTCTCTCCCTCTCTCCCTCCCTTTCTCTAAAAATAAATAAGTAAAATCTTTTTAAAAATATTCCAAAAATTTATATGGAGCCAAAAAAAGACCCTGAATAACAACAGATATCAAACTATACTACAAGACCATAACAATCATAGTACTGGCATAAAAACAGACATATAGATCAAAAGAAAATACAGAACCCAGAAATAAACCCATGCTTTTATGGTCAATTAATATTTGACAAAGGAGGCAAGAACATACAATGGGGTAAAGACAGTCTATTCAGTAAATGGTGTTGGGAAAATTGAACAGATACATGCAAAAAAAAAAAAAAACCCCAAAAAACGTAGACTGACCATCTTCTTACACCATGCAGAAGAATAAACTCAAAATGGATTAAAGACTTAAATGTAAAACTCAAAACCATACAAATCCTAGAAGAAAACATAGCTAGTAAAATCTCAGACATTTCATGTAGCAATATTTTTTTCTGATATACCTCCTCGGGCAAGGGAAACAAAAGAAAAAATAAACAAATGGGACTACATCAAACTAAAAAGTTTTTTGCACAGAAAAGGAAACCAACAAAATGAAAAGACAACTCACTGAATGGGAGAACATATTTGTCAATGATACATTTGATAAGGGGTTAATATCCAAAATTTATAAAGGACTTATACAACTCAACACCCCAAGATACCCCAATCCAGTTAAAAAATGGCCAAAGGACCTGAATAGACTCTTCTCCAAAAAGGACATAAAGATGGCCAATAAACATGAAAAGATACTCAATGTCACTAATCATCAGAGAAATGAAAATTAAAATGACATAAGATATCACCTCACGCCTGTCAGAATGGCTATCCTCAACAAATTAACAAACAGTAAGTGTTTATGCAGAAAAAGGAACCCTGTACACTGTTGGTGGGAAGGCAGATTGGTGCAACCACTGTGGAAAGCAGTATGGACTTTCCTCAAAAAATTAAAAGTGGATCTGCCTTATGACCTAGCAATTCCACTTCTTGGAATACATCTGAAAAAACCCAAAACACTAATTTGAAAGAATATACACACCCCTATATTCATTGCAGTGTTATTTACAATAGCCAAGATTTGGAAGCAGCCCAAGTGTCCATCAGTAGATGAGTGGATAAAAAAGCTTCTGTACATTTAAACAATGGAATACTACTGGGCAAAGAAAAAAAAAAGAAAAAAGAAAAGAAGAAAGTATTACCTTTTGAAACAGCATGGATGGGCCTGGAGAGTGTTATGCTAAGTGAAATAAGCCAGTCAGTGAAAGATGAGTATGATATGATTTCACTTATATGTGGAATCTAAGGAACAAAACAAAATAGAGACAGACTCAGAACAGAGAACAGACTGACAGCTGTCAGAAGGGAGGAAGATGGTGAAAAAAGTGAAGGGGTTAAGAAAAAACTCACAGACAATGGTATGTGATCACAACAGGGAAAGTTGGGTGGGGGAGGCAGAAGAGGGTAAAGGGTGGACAAATAGGGGCGGAAAGGTGAACACACAGTACAATGTACAGATGATATAGAACTGTGCACTTGAAGCCTATATAATTTTATTAACCAATGTCAACCCAATGAATTCAATAAAAATTTTTAAAAGATATTTGAGAAAATATATAAAACCTAGTTTCCCCCAAGACCAAGATAAGCACAATCTAAGACATTAGAACTCAACAGCCTGTCCAGCTTCATTTGTTCATCCCACTGCCATTTACTGAATGCCAGCCACGTGGCAGAATAGTAAGATCCGTCGTCCCTGCCATCCCAAATCCCACAGTCCAGGAAGGAAAGACAGATGAATACACAAATAATTGCAATAATATGTTGGTAGTACTGCAATAAAAGTGAAAATAAAAGCTATAGGAACATGAAGGAGAACGTGATCCTTTATTAATGTTCCAGGAGACATTTATGTTCATTCCTTTGGACAGGGGTCTCTTTTATTCACTGATATATCTCTGATACCTAAAAGAAAATGCCAAGCATCCATAATTAGTAGATATTTAGTAAATATTTGGTTTTTGTGCTAAAAAAAAAAAAAGAGAGAGAGAGAGAGAAGAACAGCGTCAATGATACCACCATCGAGCTGGACGAGGCCGCGAGGCCCCACGCCGCAGTTTCTGAGGCCCCGCCCCGGCCCTCTGTGACGTCCGCCGCCCCTTCTGGTCCTCGGAGGTCGCCCGCACCCGCTGGCTCTCTCCGCTCGGCCCGTTGGAAGCCGCTGTGGTCCGGGTAACGCGGGCAGACCGTCAGGGGCCATGAGGAAGCTTGCTGCTGGCTTCCTTCTCTCACTCCTGAAGGGTGAGAGATTCCCACCTACTCGGCCTCCCCGCCGCCCCCACCCCGCCCGAGCTGGGTCCTGTGCCTCACGAGGCCGCCCCCTACCGTGTCCGAAACGTTTCTCGTTTCTCGGGGTGGCCGCGTTGGGCCTGATCCCTAGCTTGGGACTTGAATTCCTCCCAGACCTCCTCCAGGCTCGCCTTTGTCTCTGTCGCTGGCATCCTCACCGACCAGACACCCGCGTGCCTGATCTACACGAGGCCCCGCTGGCCAGTCTGGGTTCACCCTGGGCCAGGAGCCAGTTTTGGAGGTCGGTCCCTCCGTCTGTCTGTTCCCCGCCCCGCAGCGCTGCTCTTGCCTGCGTCAGCTGCCCCCGTCCAGGATTCGGTTCTGGCCTCCACTCCCGGCAGCCCTCTCTCGACCACCGAATATGAACACTTCTTCGCACTACTGACCCCTACCTGGAAGGCAGAGACCACCTGCCGTCTCCGTGCAACGCATGGCTGCCGGAACCCCACCCTCGTCCAGCTGGACCAATATGAGAATCACGGCTTGGTGCCGGATGGTGAGGGCCCACCTGGCGGGGCAGCTTCGTACTCACTAGAGACGGGGAAGGGTATGGCTGGCTTCTTAGGCTGCACCCATACTTTCCACTCTCCAGACCCAACGAGCCCAGTGCTCCTCCGGGAGGGAGCTCCCCCTTGTGTGTTCACCTTCTCCAACCCTGCCCCCTCTCAGGCGCTGTTTGCTCCGAACTCCCCTATGCTTCCTGGTTTGAATCCTTCTGCCAGTTTACGCAGTACCGTTGCTCCAACCACATCTACTATGCAAAGGTGAGGCCCAGGAAAAGGTGAAGCTGGTGTCCCAGGACAAAGGCAGTGGCAGTGGCAGTAAGGAGCCAAGGAAGGGCTCCAGGAGGACCATCCTTAGGTCCTCCCTCCCTGCCACTTCACCAATCATTTACTCAGGTTATGTACGGCATACAGCCTCGCCTTGGGCGTTTGGACTATCAGAATGCCTCTCTGTTCCTGCAAGAAGAGGAAGGAAGAGGTGAAGAAATAAGCCCGTCCCTGTCTTCTGTCCGTGCTTTCATTCAAATCAAATGCTAAAGACTGAAGGCAGGGTTGTGGCCCAGACCCGGAGTTTTATCTTGCAGTTGAATCCTTTCTCAGGGCTAGAGGGTTCCACCAGGGACCACGTCCCTTCATCCTGCCCAGGAACTGTGAGAGAGGAGGCACGCTGGAAAAGCGTAAATTGAAGAAGTCCACCCTTCAGGAAAGGCATTCCCACATTTCTTCTCTTCTTGCAGAGGGTCCGATGCTCCCAGCCAGTCTCAATTCTCTCACCTAACACTGTCAAGGAGATAGACTCTTCCACTGAAGCCCAGCCCAGCACAATGACCTCCCCCATGTCATCCCACATCACAGGTGAGACCCTCCCAGCACCTGGGAGACTACCAGTAACTCATTTCATGAATCCCAGAGCCCAGGGTTTAAGGAATCAGTGGTAGAGAAATGAGAAGAATGTTGAGCGAGGGTGGGAGGTGTGGACACCTAGCTCCTTTTAGGTAAGGGAGGGCCTGTTTTTTAGGAATGCAAGTTAGAACTTTCCTGTCCCAGAATATCTTCTGGCATGACTTAGAAGTCTGTCCCGAATCCATTTTTTTTACAGCTCCCCAAAACATTCCTGTGTTTGGAAGTCCTCTGGGACTTCTGTAAGATAACATTTTCAGTCTAGAAAGGATTAGTTGCTAGCTGTTCAGAGTACATGCTGTTTCCTAAGTGAGAGGAACAACAGGTGGTATTTGAGGTGGTGGTTAAGGAAGAGGAGCGCTTGAAAGGGAGGTGGAAAGGCGACATACCACCAAGACCACAATCGCCATTGTAATATTTTGATATTTGTATTCCTCTCTGGCCTTCTATACTTGAAAGTGTGAATAATTATGATTTAGGCTGGTTTCTTCCTCCTTGGTGCTCATATGTGTGTCCCTCCGTGAACAAAGACACTCATAGTTCAGAAAGTGAACTGTCCCTTTTCTTCCCTTTCTCGGTGCCTCCTGAACCCTGCTGCAGCCACAGAGCGGCAGGCATTCCAGCCCTGGCCCGAGCTGCTCAACAACAACGTGGAGGAGCTGCTGCAAGCCTCCATGTCCCTGGGCGGCCCGGAGCAGGGGTCAGAACACAAGCAGGATCAAGGGCAGGAGCACAAACCAGAGCAAAAACAAGGACATAAACAGGAGGAAGGGCAGGAGCAAGAGGAACAAGAAGAGGAGGAGGAGGAGGAGGAAGAGGAGGAGGAGGAAGAAGAAGAGGAAGAAGAAGGAGAAGAGGAGAAGCAGAAGGAAGGACAGGGAACCGAGGAAGGACTGCGGGCCCTGTCTGGGCTGCAGACGGACACAGAGCCCAAGCTCCAGGCTGATTCTTTATTTTCCAACCCTTTCTCCTTCACTGCCCGGGTGCGGGAAGCTAAGTCAACGCCTATGATGGTGGAGAACATCCAGGAGCTCATTCGCTCTCCCTTGGAAATGGAAGAAGTGAATGATATGTATGACGAAGACACTGTTTGGAGAAGCCAAAGCTCTGGCAGGTACAGGAAATTCTGACTCCCCTACTGGCCCTGCCCTTCCTGCTGCCTTCTTTGGGAATGAGAAGCCCACTGCCCACCTTCGGCCTGCAGACCCACTCAGACCTGCGTGGGCTTCAGGTGCACCTAGCAACTGCCTGCCTCACCTGTTCTGTGGCCATCAGGGGTTTAAGTCCTGCCCCTTTCCTACATGACATCCTGGAATGAGCCCTGTACCTGGAGCTACCAGCCTTGGGTTCTGGTCTTGTCTCTGGCTTTAACGAGCATTGCAACTTGGAGGAAATTACTTCCCCTTTTCTGGACCTCCGTTCCTCATTTTTGAAAGGAAGCAGTTGGTCCAGAGGCCTCTAAGGCCCCATCCAGTATGCTGAATGAGTCTGAGAGGAGGGGAAGAGAATGGATGAGGCTTTCTGCCCTAGCCCTCTGGCCCATCCCCACCAACCAGGGGTGTCTCCTTGCAGCCTCTTGCAGCTGCCCCATGTGGAAGCCTTACTGGTGTTGTGCTATTCCATTGTGGAGAACATCTGCATCATGACCCCCACAGCCAGGGCCTGGCGGCACTTGGAGGATGAAACCCTTGGCTTTGGGAGGAAGGTAGGCCCACCATGCTCTTTGATGGATACATGCTCACTGAGCACCCCCTGGGCCTGGTGCTGCACTACTAGGCCTTTTGGGGGTAGGGCATGGGCAGGGATACAGAAAGCATGAGGTATTGGTGACAGGCTCTCTTCACCTGCGTGGGAATCCCTTCTTTAGAAGGACGTCTCCATGCCCTGGCTGGTGCAGCTCAGTGGATTGAGTGCTGGCCTACAAACTGAAAGGTTGCAGGTTCGATTCCCAGTCAGGACACATGCCTGGGTTGCAGACCAGGTCCCCAGTTGGGGGCGTGTGAGAGGCAACCAATTGATGTTTCCCTCGCATTGATGTTTGTCTCCCCCTCTTCCCCTCTCTCTAAAAATAAATAAATAAAATTGTAAAAAAAAAAAAAAAGGACATCTCCAGCTCACCTTAAAGGAGGAAGGCTCAAGACAAGTCTGGAATCCATTCCAGCCCTGAATTCATTCCTCCGCTCTCTGAGCTGTTAGGCTTGACTCATCTCCTGACCCAGTTCACCATCTTCAATGCTTGGGCCTGAGGGGCAGCTCTCCTGTTCCAGGGGTCTGTAGAGAGATTCCAGTTTCAATGTTTCCTCAGCATCCAGCAAATCCTATTCCAAGGAAAATATCCTTTAGGTTTTCAAATAATACAAGTTAGCAAGAGTTGGTATGCCATCCATTCACCGATTTGCTCAACAAATACTGCTTGGGCACCAACTCTGAACCTGGTATTTGAGATATTAGCAATGAGTACAATAGATCTAATCATCTTGGAGCTCTGGAAGCTCAGTGGGAGAGATGGATGAGGAAATAGAACCGTGCGACAGGATAAACGCTGTGACGATAAGTACGAAGTGCGGAGAGAATGGAAGGAGACGACTGTCTATGTTCAGGAGGATCAGAGAATGCTTCTTAGATGGACTTAGAGAACCTCTTAGGAGAGAAGAGAAGTTAACCAAGCAAAAGAAGGGACTTGGTAGAAGCTTCCTGCTAGAAGGAATAGTGTGTGCCAAAGCTACATGGTACCTTGTAGGGCCTACAGCCCATGAGGGATTCAGTGGCATTACCAAAGGGGTATGGTGGGTGTTGAAGAGAGGTTTTTAAGAGCGGGAAGTTTAGGAGTCATGGGGAGCTCACTGGAGTTTAAGGCTTGGTTAAGGGAACTGTAAGGAGTTCATTTTGCCTGGAGCAAAGCAAGAGAGTCAAAGAGATAGTAAGGGTCATAAGGTGAAACATCTCAGATTGCAGTCTGAAGCATTTGTATTTAATTTGGTAGGAAAAGGAACTTAGTAACCACTTTTGAACAGGGACATGGCAATGCCTCCCTTAGGAGCCATTGTGTGAGCAAACAAGGTGATGCGGGGGATTTTGTGCACTGCCGTGTGCTGTGCTCACGGGTGAAGCAGGAGAGGATGGGAGTGGCTGCAGATCCTCCTGAGAAGGCTGAGGGAGCTCAGTCAGGGCAGAGAGTCCAGCTAGGAGAAGTCTTCCAGGAACTTGGAGGTTTTGAACCTAGGTGCTTAGGTAGAGTGTAGGATTTGAAGTTGGAAGAAGTGAATCTACATCCCAGTTCCACCATCTATTAGGACATTTGGTTTTGAGCAACTTAGCCTCACTGAGCTTGTTCTCTGTCAACCAAATGGAGATATTATTAGTACCTATGCTAGTACAGGGCTCCTGTGAGGACTAAATGAGATGTAGCATTTATAGCCATGGTTCTTAGCCTTGTGTCAACTCTTCATAAATGTTAGCATTATCATCAAGGGGGAGAGAGAGAGAGAAAGTAAGTTACGATCTATACAAATAGTCTAAGTTAGAGGTGGTTGTAGGTCACTGGGTCCCATGGTGGATATCTATCTGGCACTTGATAACTGAGGATTTGAAGTTCGGGAGAGGGATCAGAACTGATGATAAAGATCAGGTGTCACCTGCAGAGAGATGATGATGACCTGGGGGTAGATAAACTGTCCAGGAAGAGGGTGAAGAAAGAGAAAGCTGAGATGAGGTCCTTGTGGAACCTTGGGGAAGGGACAGGGAGAAAAGCCAGAGAAGTCTTTGGAAGAGCCTGAATGCAAAGACAGCTCTGGAGGGCTGAGGAGTGGGAAGGTCTCAGCCTCAGCCCCTTAACTATACTCCTGTCCTAGGTCTGTGACAGCCTGGGACGGTACCATGTACCTATGTGTCCCCTCTGTGACTTCTGCTCCCTGAAGCTGGAGCAGTGCCAGTCAGAGGGTAACCTGCAGCGGCAGCAGTGTGACAGCTCCCACAAAACTCCCTTCCTGAGCCTCTTCCTCTCATCGCAGAGCATGTCCATTGGCATCCAGGTACCTAGCTAGCTGGGCAGCCTGCCGTGGGGGAGGCCCCAGGCTCTAGGCAGATCTGGGCATCTGGAAGGGAGGCCTACAGGGAAAGCAGAGGTGCACACTTCTCCCCTGTCCACTGTGCCACAGGTGGGGACTATAAAAGCGGGACGCTATTATGGGCTGGATTTTTACGGTGGGCTCCGCATGGACTTCTGGTGTGCCCGGCTAGCCACGAAGGGCTGTGATGATCATCGAGTTGCTGGCTGGCTTCAGACTGAGTTCCTTAGCTTCCAGGATGGGGATTTCCCCACTAAGGTCAGAGCATTTCCCTGAAGCTCAGCCCTACCTCACTCACCCCAGTTTCTTCCAGTTACTTACTCCAGGCAACCCTAGGATGTGGAAGGGGACTTGGGCCTGTAGCTTCTGAGAACCAGTCCTCACTGAACCTGCTACCTGTCTCCAATAGACGCCCCCCCCTCGCCCCCCCCCCCACACAGTAGAACAGGATTGTGTTGTTAAAGAAGTAGGAATTGGGAGGGGAAGGGAAGCACAGGACTGGGTTGCAAGAGACAGAGGTTCTGGTCCCAGCTCAGCCAGTTATTGCCCAGGGACTTTGGCCAGGTCACTTTTCAGAGGAGGTCGGGTGCGCTCAGGGTGGTATGGCTGTAGACTGGTCAAGTGGCTTCTCATTGTAGGCCAAAGTTGTACTCATCTCCACAACAAACGACTCAGTGATGCCTGAGAGGCCGCCCCTCTCCCCCGCATCCAGTACTTCCCTACCTCAGTCTGACATTTTCCTTCCCTAACTCTTCCAGTGCTTTCCCTGCTCAGTGGCGTCATTGTTACCCCTCTCCCCAAAGTCACCACCTCTGTGGAACTACCTGCTGTACCTGAGCGCCAGTCCCCTTCTGTCTGTGGTTTAACAGGGAAAATCAAGACAAGGAAAAGTAGGGAAGCTAGGAAAGGGCTGGTCACTGAGCAGAGGGGCCGCTGCCCAGATCTTATCTCTGGGCCCTAGATCTGGAAGGAGTCTCAGAAATCACCTCTGCTGCTCCCCTGAATTTATAGATGGGAGGCAAGTTCCACCGAGGGAAGTGATTCGCCCAAGGTCACACATTAGAGAGTGTTCTACCCTCCCTCTCACTTACCCATCACTAGAAGGCTCCCTGAGGTAGAACAGGGCATCAAGGCCCAGTTCTGCACCCTTAGTGCCCCCCTGCCCCATTCCCCATTCCTCAGCCACTTTTCCAGCAAGCTGAATAGCACAACAGCCATTTCCTATTCTCTGGCTCCTTGCTTCTTCCTGACTGAGGGTGGGATGGGAAAGGCAGAGGGGACAAAGGCTTTTTCCTTGGAGAGGGGGTACCCAGCTGTGGAAGGTCTGGTTCCCAAGGGCCACAGCCCTGCCCCTGGTTCTGCCACCTCGGGCACTAATATCTCCCTGCCTGCCCATCCCTGGCTCCTGGTTTAGATTTGTGACACAGATTATGTGCAGTACCCGAACTACTGTGCCTTCAAAAGCCAACAGTGTCTGATGAGAAACCGGGAAAGGAAGGTGAGCCCCTCGCCGTGCCCCTCCTCTTCCCATCAGCCCCTCAATCAGTCACTTCGGTTGGGTGTCCTTTCTGAGCCACACCGCAGCCCCTGCTCTAAACAGCAGGGATGTGGAGGGCAGTTTCCTGCTTGCCTCTCGGGGCAGAGGCCTCCGTCAGAGCACTCACTCTCCTCCACTCCCGCGGCTTTAGAGTAAGCAAGCCCCCCACCCCCGCACCCAACCAAAGGGGGCTGAGGGCAGGGATGCTGCAGATGAGAGGTGAGGGCCCACGAGGGCACCACAGGAAGAACCCCAGCTGGGTTGGGAATTAGAGGTTGAGGTTGCAGCCTTGCCTCCCTGCTCTTACTCACCAAGAAGTCTGGGATAAGTCACTTCCTCCCCCAGGCTCAGCCTCTTGATTTCTGAAAGGAGGGGGTTGGGCTACTTGGTGTCTCTTGCAGCTTGAAAAACCCACTTCTGTTTCCTCCTTCCCTCTACTGCCCTGTGCCCATGCCCTCCAGTCTCTGGTTCTTGTGGGACTTCTGACATCTTCCCACCTCCACGCCTCTGGCTTCTTGCTCTGTAACTCGGACTGTGTGTGCCTAATCCCGGTGTAGGTGTCCCGTATGAGATGTCTGCAGAACGAGAGTTACAGCATCTTGTCTCCAGCCAAAAGCGAGGAGCTCGTGCTTCGATGGAGCCAGGAGTTTAGCACTTTGACTCTAGGCCAAGCTGGATGAGCTGGAGTTCGTCCTGTCTCCACCCCACCTGACCATTCCGCATTTTCCATTACTTTTAGACCCCATTTGTCATCAGTTTGCCTCTAGGCTGCCCCTTTTGGGTCTCTTACCTGGTCCCTACTCATGGTTTCCTTGGGTTGGGTCAGCAGTCCCACAGAGGTCTGCGATGGAAACTCCACCCGCTTTAAAGGATATCTTTGCATAAAGTGTTTATTTGCAACCCGTGTGGCCTATTTTGGTTATGATCCCATCGTCAGCACTGCTTCAGTGCCCCATGGGAATCAACTCTCCACCCCTCCCGCACCCCAGGGCTTATGGATCCATCTGCAGGTGAGATGATTTCATGGGAATGAAATTATCAGGCAAGCAGCCATCTGCTGGGAGAAGAAACCCTAAGAGATCAGGGATCAGGGAGTTGGATTGAAGAAGGCCTCAGCTGGGGCCGAGGGGTCCTGCGAGCCAGGAGGGTGTATGTGTCTTCATCTCTGAAGCCCGGGGCCCCAGGAGCTCAGACGTGAGTGTAGAATTGTCCCTCTGGACAGTGAAGGCCAGAGCCTGACTGAGATCATGCCCAGGGGCACCAATCCCAGGGAAAGAGGGAAAGACTTGCCCTTTATCAAGAAGATGGAAAAAGCTGGGGCCTGGAGCTCAGGAAACCCTTGATTTGACCTTCAGTTAAGGGCAGATGGCCTGAACGTTGAGGTGATTGTGTCTTTGACAACATACATTGAGATGTGACTTCAGCATTGGCCTTTAATAACTTGGGGTCTCCCAGAGTGTATTCTGGGGACACATATGTTTGGGAAGCTGTATGGTCTCTCTCTCTTTATAGGTTCATGGTGATCAACAATATTTTTTTTTAAAACTTATGGAAAAGTTAAAGCATGCACAGAAATAGAACAGTGTAATGCAACCGCATGCTCCCTTCACCCTGCTTCAGTTATCAGCGTGTGGCCAGGCTTTTACTGGCACGTTCAAGGCTCTGAGAAGCACCGTAATAGAGAAATCTGCTTCAGCTAACGTGTTTGAAACTCCTTTAACCACACTGTCTTTTTTATTTACCACTCAAAAACTTGAACTTGCTTTTGTGTATTGAGCAAGTACCGCAAGCTGACCCCTGTTGATTCAGAAGGTGAGGGGCTTGGTCCAAGGGTACAGAAAAGCAGGGCTGTCACCTGAGCTCTCTGTGAGCGCAGTGCCCCCAACCCCCAGCTCACGGCCTAGGGAAGAGACCGAAGCAAGGAGGTAACTGCTGAGATGGAGAGGCTGCGCACTCTCTGTAGCCAGAGTGGGCCCAGCAGCAGCCCTACATGCAGCGGGGCGCTAGGCAGGGTGAGGCGTAAAGCTAGGAGTGGCAAGAGCAAAATCACCTGAGGGATCTAAAAGAGAGACACCCAGGGGGAACTGGTGAGAAAATGGTGAGGCTGGTGGGTTAGTCATCACTTTAGTGGGTGGGTGTGCCTGTTAAGGTTCCCGGAAACTGTGGGGAGTGTGTGAGCGATGGGCGGGGGGAATCATTAGTGGCACCAGAGTCGGGGCTGGATTAAGTGCCATTATCTGCTGGGGTTTCTTCTCTGGCCAGTCTGTGAAGACCGCTGAGGGCAACTGCTTCCTCATCTTTCTTCCTGTGCTTGTGGGGTTGGGTGAGTGCAAGGAGCTGGAATCTGCTGAGATCTGCCCAGGTGGGTGTGTCTCCACCCGCCCCAGGAGCAGGTCCTTCCAGCCCAGCCCAGAACAGGCAGCAGAAGTCAGCTTGGGGCAGCGGCAGAGCTCAACAGGGACACAGGTATGGGGGCACAAGGGGCAGTACCCCTCTTTTAGAAATGAGGGACATGGGACGGATAATGAGGGATGGAGGTGAGGGTGGGCCATGGGCCCTGGAAAATCTTTGTGAATAGTATAAAAGCTACAAGGGGCTGCCTCAGGCAGAAGGACTTTACCAGAGAGAGGTCACACCTGGGAATTCCCCTCTGAAGCTTGAAGCCCCACACTGGGGTGCTTCGGGAGGCTGTGTGCTCCCCTTTATTCATTAGGCCCCACTGTCACGCTGAGCCCTGGGCTTCCAAGGCCACCGAGGGCGGGCGGGGGGGGGTCGCCTGGGGATGATTTCCAGTCTCTCCTTCCTCTCAGTTAATGCTTAACCCCCATAGCCACTCACCTCCCAGGGCCAGGCCCTCTGCTAGATGGTAGTGCACATGTCTGATGAAACACCATGAACAGGCTCACTGGCACAAATGTGTGCTTCGGGTTGTTCTTCCCGGCTAACCAAGGGGTACTTTGATGTGGTCTTTGAGAAACACTGACCTAACCTAGTGCGTTCATCTATATAAGAGGATTAGACAAGGTGATTTCTAATGTCCCTATAGCTCTGGTAGAATGTGGCTTCTGGGTGGCAAGAGGGGGATGACATTTCAGATATTGAGCACGGGGGGATGGGCAAGGCCTTGTGGTACCTTTGCATCACACCAATGAGGGTGGCTCCCTATCACCTATGTTGATGGGGGCTTCCCTGAAAGGAGGGGATCTCCTACCTGATTGTACCTCCAGCTGAAATTGTAGCCCTAAGGGGAGATGGAGGCAGGGATTGAGGGGGG
Organism: Glossophaga mutica; assembly: GCA_039655065.1. Lineage (NCBI taxonomy): Eukaryota > Metazoa > Chordata > Mammalia > Chiroptera > Phyllostomidae > Glossophaga > Glossophaga mutica. The sequence continues at coordinate 21,821,806 of CM077304.1, read as the reverse complement.
AACAGGAACTTACACGTCCAAGCCTCACTTCTTGGCCACTCAGAGACACTGGAGTCCAACTCTGTCTGTCTGTCTGTCTGTGTCTGACGCTGTCAGCTCTCCCCACCTTGCTGCCCCCAGCATATGCTTCAAAATGGAAGCCTCGTGTGCCCAGGCCCACGGGGAAGGAGACAGCGAAAGGGCGAGGGCAGAAGCCAGTGGCACACACGCAGTGCTGCCAGGGTTCAGGGCGAGACCGACGAGGTCAAAAGGCTGCAGGAGACTCTCCCAGGCAGGCCTCAGCCAGGCCCCTCAGCAAGGTGAGAGGCATGCAGACCTCTCAGAGCATGGGGCCGGACCACTCTGAGTGAGTTCTCTTGACGGGGATTTTATTTCCTGTTTCTCTAGCTCTTACAGGCAGGGTGAAGGGAAATGCGCAGGTGGGGAGGTGTCATCCCCATGTTGAGGAAACTAATTATTGAGCCGCAGGCTGCCTTTGCTTTCTGCCTTTTCCCAGAAAAAAAAATAAATGGGAGAGATGAGATCAGAATACCTAGGGAGGGAGAAGAAGTGACTGGGGATGATGCGGGAAAGGCAGCAGGAGATAAGCTCAGGTAGAGGGTGGAGACTGGAGCAGGAATTTTGGCTGGAGCAAGCAGAACAGGCCCATACGACCTGGGATGACCTCTGGGGGTTTGCGCCAGAGAGACCCCTCTCTTCGGAAAGAACATGGTCCCTGGAACAGGACGAGGCTGTCTGCCTCCCGCCCATGACCTCATGCTATCTCCACGCCACCACAGACCCCTCAGCCCCAGCACGAGCTGATGAGCAGGATTCATCTATATCCCCAAAACAGCTCTGGGACAGAGCCTTTCACAAAGCCTTCACACTGTGTTAAGCTTCTGCCAGAGGCTTAGCACAGTTCGAATCTGTTTGGAGAGTCTGAATATACAGATATCAGGAGGTCTTTATAATCAGGCCACCTGCACGCCTGGGTGCACCCGCCTGGTGAGCGCTGCCGCAGAAGAAGTGGACTCAGCATGGGTGGCCTGGTGGGGACTCCAGAATCTAAAGTGAGGTTGTTAATTGAACAACAATAAAGTAATTTATAAAATAAACAAAATAAAATAAAATGAAGTTGCAATTATTCTAGAGCTGATCTCCTGGGACAAGGAGGATGGGGATATCTGAGATTTCTTTTTTTCAAACTTCTGAAAGACATGAATTACTAAAAAGAGGAGGTGAGAGAGCAAGGCATTTGATGACTGTGTGGAGGGGGAAGGGAAGGAGTTCTAGGAGAGGGTGGCCAAAGGAAAAGATGGACAGAGGGGGTCCATCTGGAAAGGAAAGAGGGGTTATTTCTCTCCCCTTCCTGCCCCCATTTTGGTCCCAAATCACCCATTTCTTTGTCTTCAGCTCCCGTCTGTACTGTCGGTCAGACGCCAGAAGGGTGGGCACTGCTGGTAGGTGGTACTGAGCAGAGAGAGGGAGTGATTGTGGGCTAGCTTCCTGCCCACTTTTACTCTCTCATTCTCACATCCTGCCTGTGGTAGAAGATTGTTGTCCTATCCCTGCAGCTTGTGTTAGCAAAGAACAGTGCCCAGCCCAGCTCAGAGGGCAATGGGACAGGTCTGACAGGCTCCAAGGAGGTAAGGAACCTAGGCCCAGAGGCTGAAGAACAGGGATGCAGGGAGGAGGAAAGTGGCTGCATGCACTCTGGTGTGAGTGGTGTGGTGGGCAGGTGATGTGAAATGGCGCAGCCCCTGGTGCCTCTGTGTGCTTGGTGCTTTCTTTGCCCTTAGGGCTGCGTCTGCCCTTCCTCCCGAGGCTGGTAGTCCATGCCTCCATGCATACTTGTGTGTTACAAGGTGTGCAGCAACATTGATTGACAGGTTATTAGGGATCTGGTGTGCACATCTCATAGCGTACCTACCTCTACCTCTGTGTGTCCCTGCATGGCCATGTGTGTGCAGTTGGTGTGCTTCCGTTACCGCCTCTGTGCATGTCGAGCTGACTGAGCCTATGCAGGCCTCCATGTCATGTCCCTCCTCCTCCCTGGTGACATGAAACCCCAGCGTCCATTCTTTTCTGGGGTGGCTGCTGTTTCTTTACTTCCTACATTTCCTCCACAACCTGACCTCTCCCTCAAGGCAGGATTGGGGAGAGGCCAGGCTGCCCCTTCCCAACACCTAGAACCCTCCTTCCATTTCCTGTTTGCCTCCTTTTTGGCAGCTTTTTCCATCTTGCCATCTGGCCTGGCACTCTGCCTATTCAGCTCCACTGACGGGAGCCTCAGGGAACAGCGGATGGGGTGGGGACCGGGGCAGGGGCCTGGCAGCTCTCAGCGCTCAGCTTGGGCTGCTCTGTGTAAGGCTGTCAGAAACGGATGGCTCTTTGACAAATAGGCCCCACTATAAAGAAACCCAAGGACTTTCTTTTGGAATGAGAGCATTGCCATCTGCTTTATGAAAAGATTCCTAACTTTACCTTCAAGTAACAGCTCATGTAATACATTTTGGTCTGTTTAACATTGTAACTTTGTCAACTGAAAGGCTTGAAATTCTTGGAAAATAATTGTTCATTCACTCATTCAATGTCTAGTATGGCCCCCCCAGTTGTAACGTGTATTGATTTTCCAAGTAATGATTAAGAAAGACAAAGTGTTACTGTAATTATACTGTGAACTGTTAATGAAATTTTAATGCGGGCTGTTTCCAAATAGGCCTTTTTAAGGTACATGATCTTTTACTAAGTGAGTTATACATATGGATGAAATAGTCAGAAACGCGATAAGAAGTGGTTAGTTGTTTTCCAACATCACTTGCCCGGGGTGGAGGGGAGGTGATGGACCTGTGGTGAGAAGCCCTGTGGAGGGGCACAGAGTGCAGGGAAGGGAGGCCTCCTGCTGACAGACACATGTTGTGGGGAGCAGACCCTCCAGCCCTTGTGCAACCCGCAGATGGCTGTAGCCACACGAGACTGCAGCTCAGCAGAGCCATTCCCAGATTCCTGCCACCTGGAAACTGTGGAGATGCTTGTTGTTTTAAGCTGCTAAATTTTTAGGTATTTTTATACAGCAATATGTAGCTAATACATATTTTAATCTTTGAGGCATAAAATAAATAGGTCAAGAATTACCTGTTCTGCAAAATATTGAAAAGCACCCTGCCCTAATATGCCAAGGTTGTGGGTTCGATCTCCAGTCAGGGTACAGATAAGAAGCAACCAGTGAATGCATTAAAATAAAGGAAAAGAAGTGGTTAGTTGTAAAAAACAAAACAAAGCAAAATGTGGTTAGCTGACTGGATTGATACGAGATATAATAGCAGAATTACAGACTGGATAAAAATGGTGGGAGGGGCAGATATCGGCCAGGCAGCCAGTGAATACCACAGGGCCTGCTAAGCACAGAAGCTGAAGTGTGGGTGAGCTTGGGAAGGAAAGCAGTGAAAGATGTGGTCCCCACCCCAAGATCCTACCATCTAGTCGGGGAAATGGAACAAATAGACATAAAACAACCTGAGGAGTGTGAAGCAGCAAGCTAAGTGCTTACGTAGTTAAGGTAAGTGGGACTAGTGAGGAGGGGCATAGTTGTGTGTGTGAAAGAGCGATGAGCCCAGGTTTGAAGTGGGAGAAAGAAGTGAATTATTAAAAAGCTTATGTTTCAATTAGACAAACGAGGAAGTAAAATGATTTGCCTATTAGCACAGGTTTCATACGAGTACCTATAAAAGACCAGGGGCTCTGTGCAGCGTCCGTCCTGTCTTCAGCCATCCACTCTTACTGGAAGCAGCACCAGACAGCTTGGCCATTGGAGCCAGGAGGTCCTGGGTTTGAATCCTGACTTCACTCCTCCCTGACCGAGCTCTTGAGTAGTTTCCTTTCCTGTAAAAATGAGCATAAACACTGACCTCAAAGGGCTGTTGGGAGGATTAAAGATTATGCATATAAAATACCCTGGGATATGGCGAACGATCAGTAAATAACAGCTATTTCACTCGACATTTATTGCCATTGACGTAGATGCTGGTGATACAAAGATGAATAAGTCACAGTCCACAGCCTCTCCCACAGTCTAGTGGGAGGTGCAGACGAAGAACAGCTAATTACAATACAGGTGGGAACAGCTATGATAAACCTGCGCACCAAGTGGGAGCGCCAGTGAGGGGACCACATCTGCCTTGTAGGGAGGGAGGGAGTCAGGAAAGGCTTCACATAGTCCTAAGAGATGACTGAGTTTGCCAGCTGCAGAATGAGAAGAAGTTCATTCCAAATTGAGGAAACAGCAGGTGCAGAGGCAGAGTCCTGAGAACATGAGGTATTATTATTATTATTGCAAAATTATTATTTTGATGTAATTGGAGCAAAGGAGCATGGGAAGTGGGGCCAAAAACCAGGAAAAGAGCCTGGTTTTATTTGCTTTTCAGTACGTTTATACCCCATTTAGTGTTACTTTCACTGCTGAATTTGGTATTTTGCAGAGTAAATTTGTTTATTCCTTTTAACTGTTCTACCTCTTACAAATCTTAAACTGCTGATAGTCGTGGTTGGAAGGAGAACAAATGAACAAAAAACCCAAAAGAAAACTTGTTACAGCCAGGCTTACAACTTGGTTCCATGCAAGAATTCAAGCAGTTTCTTTTGAACGGAAGAAGGCCGGTGTCTTAGGATAATTGCTCGGGGTCTCTAGACAACTTTGCTCCCTGAGGTGGCATGGGTGTCACAATAGCGAACAGGTAGAAAAACTCAAGCAACCAATGACAGAGGAACAGGTAAACGAAATTCGATATACGAGTATATGTTATTCAGCCATAAAAAAAATGACTGCCGTTTGTTACATGCTACACCATGGATGGACTTTGAAAGCTTTATGCGAAGGGAAATAAGCCAGATACAAAGGGACAGATATTACATGACTCCACCCATATGAGGCATCTGGAATGGGTAAATTCATAGAGACAGAAAGTAGAATAGAGGTTACCAATGGCTGGCAGGCAGGGGTGGTGGTAGAATGCAGTTATTGTTTCATGGGTATAAAGTTGTTGTTTAGGGTGGTGAAAAAGTTCTGGAAATAGTGGTGGCAGCTACACAACACTGTGAATGTACTTAATGCCACAGTACACTTCAAGATGGTTACCATGGTAAATATTAAGCTAGGTATATTTCACCACATACGCACAAAATAAATGGTACCCGGGTAGCTCCTGTGGCCTCGTGGCAGTAAGGAAGGTGGGATTCCGAGACCATGTCCTGTCGTCTGGCTCCTCTACCTCTTAGCCACACCCTCTCTCTGTCTGCCAGCTGTTGCCTGAGGACTGCAGCTGCTGCCGTCTGCTCTCTCTCCAGAAGCCTCATCAGCACCCCTGGTACTTCCTCCCCTCACAGCTTTGCTCTCTTGGCTTAGGGTCCCCTTGGAACCTTCACCAACAAAACAACACCTGCCCTCTATCACAGAACCCCATCTGGGAAGTTCTCTAGTAGCTCAACCCACAGGCTGTTTGCCCTGGTAGAACTCTGCTGCTTGTTTGATCAGTGTATGAGAGCCCTGTTATATTATCATCCCTACTTCACAGCTGTGGAAACTTAGCGGTCAAACCAGCAAGGTGAACTCAGGGCACTTTGAGCACAAACCCAGCTCACACAGGAGCAGCAGTGGATGTGATGAGCGGGGCTGGGATGCTGTACTGTACTTGGAGCTTGAACTTCATTCTTAGGTAGTGGGGAGTCAGCAGAGTGCCTGTTCCAGGGGAGGTGCTGTATCACAGTGTCACTGCCTGATGTGATATCTTCTTGCTTGTACTTTATTACCTGTCACCCTCCAGTGGAATGAAAGTACATGGGGGCCGGGCCTTTGTTTTGTTCATCGTTGTGAACATACCTGTGAAAGCCCAAACACTTCCCCTATATTGTGTCATTTAACCTAAAAACCTCATGAAGGAACCCCCTTCTTCTTCCACCCCTCCCCCCAGGCAAGGAAAATGAAGTTCAGAGCGATTAAGTCACTCTTCTGTGGACAAAATCTAGGCAAATTGGCAAAGCCAGGATTTAAACCCAAGCACTCTGGCACTGTGCTCTACAGCCTTGCTGCAGAAAGCTGCTCTGGCCAAATGAAAGGTGGGGGAAAGACGAGACCGAGAAAAGACTCGAGGCCAGCAGGTTTGGCTAGATAAGCATTGGTGTCTTAGGCCCTGCCCTTGCATAATTTTGACTTTGGGCTTGCCTTCCTATTCCAGGTCTGCAGATGATGAAGCTCTGACCAACGGCATCCACCCTCCTGGCAGCCATCTGCCCTGCAGCCATAGCCCACATTCTCATGCCCTGCCTCTGCTCTCTTTGGGACTGTCTCTGTGCAGCCTCCAGGGCCCCTGTTCTGGAGATAAATGTGATGCCAGGACCCTGATGTGCTCCATGATGCTCCGAGCCTAGCTCCTTGGCACACTTAGGCACGATGTTGGCCAACTCCTTTGCCAACACTTCTACCAACACGTCTGAGTTCCCATGCCCTGACTACCGGAACACCCACCGCCTGCACATGGTGGTCTACAGCCTAGTTCTGGCTGCAGGGCTCCCGCTCAACGCACTGGCCCTCTGGGTCTTCTTGCGCGCTCTGCGTGTGCACTCAGTGGTGAGCGTGTACATGTGCAACCTGGCGGCCAGTGACCTGCTCTTCACCCTATCGTTGCCAGTGCGCCTCTCCTACTATGCGCTGCACCACTGGCCATTCCCGGACCTCTTGTGCCAGATGGCAGGCGCTGTCTTCCAGATGAACATGTACGGCAGCTGTATCTTCCTGACCCTCATCAACATTGACCGCTACGCCGCCGTCGTGCACCCGCTGCGGCTACGCCACCTGCGGCGGCCCCGCGTGGCGCGGCTGCTGTGTCTGGGCGTGTGGGTGCTCATCCTGGTGTTCGCAGTGCCCACTGTGCTTGTGCACAAGCCTTCGCCCTGCAGCTCCCGAGGCCTCCATGTGCGCTTGTGCTTTGAGAGCTTCAGCGAAGAGCTGTGGAAGGGGGGGCTGCTACCGCTCGTGCTGCTGGCCGAGGCGCTGGGCTTCCTGCTGCCGCTGGTGGCCGTGGTCTATTCATCCACTAGGGTCTTCTGGACCTTGGCAAGGCCCGACGCTACCCAGAGCCTGCGGCGGCGGAAGACGGTGCACCTCCTGCTGGCCAACCTGGTCATCTTCCTGCTGTGCTTCGTGCCCTACAACACCACGCTGGCCGTCTATGGGCTGCTGCGGAGCAACCTGGTGGTGGGGAGCCAGGCAGCCCGTGATAAGGTGCGCGGGGTCCTGATGGTGATGGTGCTGCTGGCCGGTGCCAACTGCGTTCTGGACCCGCTGGTGTATTACTTCAGTGCGGAGGGTTTCCGCAACACCTTGCGCGGCCTGGGTTCTCCTTTGCGGCCCGGCACCTCGGCCGCCAACGGGATTGGAAGGACGCTTGCCCAACGGCCCTCTGAGACTACCAACACCACGATGCCTGCTGCCGCCAGCCAAGGACTGCTTCAGCATTCCAGTCCCGAGACACCCTTCACCCAGTGCCCTGAGGATTCTGTCCTCTGAACGCACAAAGGGCCCTAGCATGGTTACATCCATCTCCATCCCCTCGCGCTTCTCACACTCGGAAGACTTGCAGGGTGCATACATGAAGGAGGTGGATCAGACACTTGGATTTCTGCATAGCAACTTCAGCTCATAAACGCAGAAGGAGCAAAGTGTGGGAACAAGGGGCACAAGGAAGGAAGAGTGCTGGTGGAAATGTCTTTGAATTGGTGGTCATGGTGAACGTAGAAAAGACCTCTTTTCCAGTCCCTAGGAAGTGATGCTGTGAGCCTTCCAGTACAGAGGCAGATGACTGGCTGAAGTGCCCTTGGCGGGACTCGAAACACTGCTGAGAGCTGGCAGATGGAGCAGAACATGAGTGTCCTGGATTTAGACTGACCACAGCAGTCTTATGGCCATAGATGCTACCCACATTTCATTTCCACCTCTGCGCCCCCTGCCTGGCGTTGAGGCCATAATAGCAGAGTGTATTGGATACAGACAGAACTGGTTTCCCTTTTGTTTAGAGGATTGTAACAAATTAGACCTGACCCCCAAAAGGGGGTGGATGGGGGCAGGGCAAAACCGTGAGAAGTTTTTCCTCCAAAATCTTGGTCTCTCTTCCCCTTTCTAAGTCTTATCCTTAAACTTTAACCCCCTTCCAAGACCTCCTCCAATCTAGGTCCTAAGTCCCCCCTCCCCCCACCCCTGCTTCATCTACAATAAGGAAACAATTGTTTGTACTAACGTGGCAGTTCTCAAACTTTTTGGTCTCAGACCCTTTTACACTCTTAAAAACTGAGGATTCTAAAGAGCTTTTGCTTATACTTTACCACATTAGAAATTAGATACCATATTAGAAATTATAACAAAGCTTTTAAAATAAATTCATAAGCACACATTTCATTAGCTGCGAGCGCAATGATATCATCATATTTTGTGAAGCCTCTGGAAAACCCCACTGTATACTTGTGAGAGAACGAGAGTGAAAAGAACAAATGACTGGTACAGTCATACTGCTGTCCTCATCGGCTTCAGAACTCATCAAGCCCTGTACTCATCGCATTTTGACGAGAAACAAAAATGCTTCAGCACTCAGCACTTGCTTGGGACTCATCGTTTTCGGCACTATCACTGAGTTTCGGAAGGAATTATCGACGAGTACGAAGGTACCATTGTATTATGAAAATAGTTTTGACCTTGTGGACTCCTCAAAGAGTTGGTCCCCAGATCAAACTTTGAGAACTATACCTATACTAAATCAGAGTAATACAGTGTTAGGGCTCATGGGTAACTTGTTCCTAGGGTATTATGTATACATTGTCTTTTATGGGAGAGAGCAATGCTCACCAAATCAATTGCTAATTGTAGTCCTTAAGGCTTGGGGTTTGAGGGTGGGTGGGGGACAGTAGGAGCTGCACATGGAAAGGAACACTGCTGCCTTGGGCTTCCTGGAGCAGCAGCCCTAAGGTGCCTGTGGAACTAATTATGCAAACCAAACGCTCAAGAGGAGGGGTGGAGCTTCTCCTGCTAGGGAAAAGGGACTGTGCCACAGCCGGAAAAGCAGAGTTCACACGGCAGTCAGACTGCCATGGGAGCACAGGAACAGGCTGGCTGTTCTTAGCAAGCTGGAGGCAAGGGAAATGGAAGACTGGTTTAATGAGCCACATACTGCTTTCTTTCCTCTTTTTTTTTCCCCTTAAGATTTTATTTATTTAGCCCTGGGTGGTGTGGCTTGGTGGATTGAGTGCGGGCCTGCGAACCAAAGGGCCACCCATCAGTTCCATTCCCAGTCAGGGCACATGCCCGGGTTGAGGGCCAGGTCCCCAGCTGGGGGCACGTGAGAGGCTACCACACACTGATGTTTCTCTCCCTCCCTTTCTACCTCCCTTCCTGCCTCTCTAAAAATAAATAATCTTTTAGAGAGGTGGGAAGGAAGGGAGAAAAAGAAGGTGAGAAACATTGATGTGAGAGAGAAATATGAATTGGTTGCTTGTTGTACATGCCCCAAAGGGGGACCAAAACTGCAACCCAGGCAGGTGCCCTGACCGAGAATCGCACTAGCGACCTTTCGCTTTGGGGGTTGACACCTAATCAAATGAGTCACACCAGTCATGGCCTTCTTTTTTATTTATTTATTTTTTAATAAGAGTTCATTTAGAAAGTCACAGAGGTAGAAGAAATGGGCTCAGGAAACAAGTCACAGAGGCAAAAGAAGGGGCCCTTGGAGCTTAGGAAAGAGGAAGGTAAGGTAACACTCCTGGAGTGGCAGGGGGGAGAAGAGGGGGAGGGGAAGGGTGCAGGTGTGCTCCCGGGAGGGAGAGTGCCTGTTTTCTTCCCTCTTTACAGGAGTTGGGAGCTGGGAGGGGTTTCAGAGTTGGCACTATGACATCTTGAGGCCCTGACATCAGTGACGGAGTTATTGCCATTAATGTATCTTGTACGCATTTCTGTGCCTGTCTCTCTCAATGCTTTACGCTTGTGTGTGCGCGCATGCACACACGCGGCAGTGTCAGGGTTCTCCTGTGTGTATCTCTGTTTCGGTTTGGAGTAAGCCTTTTGTGTGTCTTTATGTCACCTGTCCAGATGGTGATTTACAGGGATAAAATGACCCCTGGTGGCCAAAGCAGAGAACTGACCCAGATTCCTTAGAGACAGCCTTGAAGTCTGGGCCTTCCACCACCTGGCTGGAGGTTAGAGTCCTGGGCCCTGCCCTTACCTCCTGCTGCTCTAGAGGAGGCCTGATGGTTAGCACCTGCTCCATCTTGCTTCATCCTTGGAGTTCAGGATCCATGCCCTTCTAACCCTGGGAGCGCCAAACATAGCTTAGTCCAAAGTCTCAGCACATTGCCCTACCCAAACAGAACTGAACACAATTTAAAAAAATTACTTGACTATTTTTATATGCTGGTACGTGAATGAATTCCAAAGTAATTAAAACTCATGTAGCAAGTATCTTCTACATACTATATAATTTACTTATTCATTATAGTTTATTGTGTCTCCTCTGCCTCCCTGGGTAGAATGTAAGCTCCCTGGGGGCAGGGATTTTGGGTTGGTTCTCTGATGTACCACCGACATCTAGAATGGCACTTAGCACAAAAGAAGTGCTCAATAAATATGTGTTGAATGATGAGTTGGCTCTTCCTATGAAGTAGTTTACTATCTAGTGGGGACCAAAAAACAAATCAACAGTAATTACCATTTAAGACAGAGGATGCAAGAATGTAGGGTAAGGTGTTGGCAGTTAATTTAGTGGGCAATGGGAAGCTCTGAAGGTTTTTAAATTTTTTAAAAATTTTTATTCACTGATTGATTTTTAGAGAGAGAGGAAGGGAAAGAGAGAGAGAGAAACATCAACCCATAGCTCCATCTACCCTAGCTCATGGGTTGAGTCCCATATGTGCCCCAACTGGGGATTGAACCCGCAACCTTGGCATATTGGGACAATGCTCCAACCAGCTGAGCCACCTGGCCAGGGTCCCTGCAGGTTCTTGAGTGAGGTTTTGCTCACCCTGACATACCATGTGGGATAAACTGTAGGAAGTCAGGTGGAGAGAGTCTAAGAAGAAAGGAAGACTGGTCAGGGAGCTATTAAAATAGTCCAGGCACAGCGTCATCATGGCCTGTGGAGATGGAAGGAGGGTGGACTGTCTCCAATGGGAAATCTCCGGAATTTAAGTTCAGGTGGACTGTGTCTGCACATTCAGTACACCTGCCCCTAGAATTTCCAACATGGGAAGAGAGAGGCAAAAATAGGTTAAGGAGATGTGGCAGGCAGAGGAGGAATGACCAGAACCTGTCAAGTAATAGGCTGGGGAAGTTTAAGAAAACCTGTAGCCACTGCTGTTATCACAGGATTCCCCAATTACTGAGTGGGCTGTATGATGGAGACAAGACGTTGGGAATCCAAAGTCCATGTCCTTGAGTTATCCCAATTGAGGTTTAGAAAAATTCAAAGGAGGAAAATGAGAAAATCTTAAATGGAGGGAGAAGAGCATTAGCAAGTTTTTAAAATGCACTCTGGCTGTGGCTGGTGTGATTCAGTGGATTGAGTGCTGGCCTGCATACTGGAAGATCACAGGCTCAATTCCTGGTCAGGGCACACACCTGGGTTGTGTGCCAGGTCCCCAGTTGGGGGTGTGTGTGAGAGGCAACCGATCGATGTTTCTTTCATACATGTTTCTATCCTTCTCTTTCTCCCTCCCTCTCCTTCTCTCTGAAAAGAAATAAAAAGTCTTAAAAATAAAATAAAATACACTTTGTATAGGATCTCAAGGAGGATCTGCTCTTCGTGAAGAACCTTGAGGAGGAAGTAAAGGGTCTACAAAACCAGATTGCCAACTCTGGGTTGATAGTAGAGTTGGATGCCCCCAAATCTCAGGACCTCAGCAAGATCACTGCAGACAGCCGGGCCCAGTATGATGACTGACTGGCTTGGGAGAACTGATAGGATCTAGACAAGTACTGGTCTCAGCAGATTGAGGAGAGCACCACAGCAGTCACTTCGCAGACCACTAAGATGGGAGCTGCTGAGATGACACTCAGAGAGCTGAGACATATGGTCTAGTCCTTCCAGATCAACCTGGACTTGGTGAGAAAGGCCAGTTTGGAGCCTGAGGGAGGCGAAGCCGCACTATGCCATGCGGATGGAACAGCTCATCGGGCTCCTGCTGCACCTGGAGTCAGAGCTGGCCCAGACCTGGGCAGAAGGGCAGCACCAGGCCCAAGAGTACCAGGCCCTGCTGAACATCAAGGTCAAAATGGAGGTGGAGATCACCACCTACTGTGGCCTGCTGGAAGAAGGGGAAGACTTCAATCTTGGTGATGCCCAGGACAACAGCCAGTCCATCCAAAAGACCACCACCTGCAGGACTGGACAGCAACGTGGCGTCTGAGGCCAACGACAGCCAAGTTCCCAGGTGTTACGGCAGCAGAAGTGGGGCAACCCTTGAGCAGGAGGCCAATAAAAAGTTCAGAGATCAAAATAAAATATAATAAAAACACTTTCTGTATGCCTGGATCTCAATCTAGCGCTTAGAACACATTATCTTATTTATTAAAATAACTCTCTAAGTTAGGAATGATTATTACCCTATTTCATAGATGAAAACAGCCTGGAGAAGCTGAGGTCTTCAGGCTTTACAATCAGTGAGTGGCGTGGTACCCCTTTGGCTCCTAGACATCTCCTGGATCTCCCCTTCCTGGTACTTCCCATCTTCACATCCCTGCCTCCGTGACATCCACCCTTCCCTCCTTTCCTTTCTTCTTCCTTCCCCATGTGAGTCATCTCTCTTGAATGCCCCTCTCACCTTGGATCTGTTCTCCCATCTCTGTCCCCTTTCCCAGTTCCTCCCCCAGTTTTTGCTCTAACCCACTCAGCCCACAGCGCCCCCGTCCCTTCCCTCTCCATTTGCCTCAAGCCCCAGTGCAGAATGTCCTGTGGCTGGGGCACCCACCGCAGGATAGCTCAGCCTTTGTGCAGCTGGCTGGGGCTCCCCTACCCCAGTGAGGATATGCCCAGCATCTCCAAGGCACAGCACTCTTGACTGTCCACCAACTAAGAGGAGACCTCCCCTGGGTTCTCCACAAAGTCTGTCTCTTCTGTGGGATGGTCCTGCCATGCCTGGAGTAGTCAGGGAAGTCACAATCATTGGTCTTAAAGTCAAGTCAGGAGAACCAGGGCATAAATAAGGGAACCCAAAGGGGCAGAGATGCTTTTCTCTCGGGCCTGAAGCATCCTGAGGGAAGTCCTCGCAGGTCCCAACCTGGGGTTCTGTGGAAGAAACGGGGAGGGGCGGTTAATCTCAACCAGGCCTTCCTTTTTCTTTCTTTCAGGAGACCTTGGTGACAAAGGAGGCTGGGCAACTCTCAGCCTGCTGAAAGCATCCAGGGCACACTGAAAGCATTAAGAAGTGAAGTTCCTCACATGGGTCTTGGAGAACCCCAAAGGCTCTCTGGACTTTGGCATCAGACAAACCTAGGCATTCATTTCAGACCTGACACTTCTCAGCAATGCGGCTTTAGCAATTACTTAACCTCTGAACCTCTGTTTTCTCCTCCGTGAAATGGGGAGCATGATACCTACTTCTGGGTTGCTGTGAGGTTCAATGAGCTCACCTTTGAAAGCACCTGAGAGGCATCTGCAAAGGGGAGCTCTTTCCCACAAGAATGTGAGGAGGAAGTGCCATTGGCAAAGTCTGTTTGTGATGCCCAAGCAGAGGGCTTCTGGAAGACAGCAAGGGAGCCAGGTGAATCCTCACCAGGACAGAACAGTGCTAGCAAGGGAGGGCCAGAGAGAGGATGGGTGAGCAAGGCAGGCTGGGCGAGTTTCCATAGTACTAGGTCAAGTCGACAGCTTTCAGGGGCAGTGACTGGCTTGTTGCCCTCTGGGGGCACTCTCTCCCCACTGGACCCAAGTCCACCCACAGACAGAGGAGTGGGTGGAAAGTGCCTGAAAGGGAGAGGAGAGGGGGCATGGGATGAAACATCAAGCAAAGGAGAAAGGCAAGAGAGGAGGCAGGAGGGGAAGTCAGGGCCCAGGCAGGCATAGGGTGGGGCCCGGAGAGGGGCCCAGGGCAGGAGGGCGGGAGAGAGCCCGGGAGGCTGAGCGCCGAAGAGGGCGGAGGGAGGGACAGGGAGGCAGACTGGCGGCGCTGACACAGCCTCGATATGTGGAACGGGCTGGGGTTTGGCCCACAGGTCAGGCGTCTGGCAATATTATGGGATGGAGAGGCCTTAGGAGACAGGGAGAGTATTATGGGCTGGAACAGCCTTAGGAGACTGGGGAGTATTATGGGCTGGTGAGGCCCGGCTCCAACTGGAGGCGGGAGGAAGGGGTGCGGGGCGGGAAGGGGGTGGTGGTGGTGGAAGGGAATATTATGGGCTGGAGGCCTCCTGCGACCAGAGGCAAGAGTATTATGGGCTGGCAAGGCCTTCGGTGGCCAGAGGGGGGAGCTGCGGGGGATGGCACCGGCTGCATGTGACTGAGGGGGGGCCAAGTTGGGGGGGTGGCGAGTGGGGGTGGGGAAGCATATTATGGGATAGCTCTTTGTACCTACTGCGGGGACTGCTTCTCCAGAAGATATTATGGGATGTTGTGTGTGGGAGGGGGAGTGGGCCTGGGGGGATTATTATGGGATGGTGGTGCAGAATGGGGAGGGCCTGAGAAGCTCTTCTCCACCCCCCCAACCCCTTACTCTCTTGCCATCTTCTCTAAGGTCTGCCTTCTCTCTGAAACGACCCAAGAGGAACACCTGAAATCCACCCCCGCCACTCACACACTTTAGGCACCTCAACCCATCCTAGACATCTCCCCTAACTAGCAGCCACCTCCAGGGACCTGAGGGGAAAAGGCAGCCCCTAGGGATGGGGAGAAAGCTCCAAAGCAGGGCTGTGGTGGCCAGTGGACCACACCTTCCACCTCCGCGGGGTCCCCGTGTCTTCCTATTTCCTTGGACCACTCTCCTTCCCCTTCTCCCTCCGTTCCCCAAAATTGGGGCCCTAGGTCCCCCTCCCCTCCCCCTCCCCTCTATTTCCTCTTCTGCTCCCTCCACAGCCTTAACCAGTAAAACAGGCGGCCAGCTATTATGGGATGGCTGCTCCCAGCAGCTCTGCAAGGAGGGGGCGGTCACCGCGGAATGTCTTTTGTGGGTGGCTATTATGGGATGGCCGCCTCTCTTTTTTGGGGGGGTGGGGGCTAGCAAGGAGAAGGATTATTATGGGATGTGTCCTGCACAGCTGGGTGGGGCTGTCCTGGGTAGGTGAAGCTCTGGGGAGGGGGGGAGGGGAAGGAAAGGAAGGAAGAGGGCAGGAGCTGGGGAGGGTGGATGAGCAGTGGAGCCAGACCTGAGGCCTGGCAAGAGTAACTGGCTGGAGAGGTTCTTTGGTGACAGCTGTTTGAAGGGGCCCCTGGGGCAGACTAGAGCTAACCAACTCTGAACCCTGGACACCGGGTCCTTGTAGCTCACACAGTTAGTGAGCTGCAGGGTTGCTGAGTCCTGGGCCTGCAAGTGCTGCCCAGACAGTGAGAACGCCTGGGTTCCAGCTGTACGGCACACCAAAGGGAGCAGTGCTCCTGGGTGACCACCGTACCCAAGTAATCCTCTCCCTCTTTGCCTTCCTGGATTTGACCCTTGGAACCATAGCCGAGGTAGGGGGGTGATACCACCTTGCAGTCACATCCAGAGAATAGAGGCTGGGTTGGGTCCTCGAAGGACAAATGCCTAGCCTATCACTCTCCCCCACCCCCACTCCCAAACCTGCAGGACTGGCACCGTGTCTAGCCATCAGAATGCACTGTCACTGTGGCTTTTCTTCCCTATGTTGTCTTCCCAAATCCCTTTTTCCAATAGAGGAGGAGAGCACTGGTCCCTTAGATCTCTTATAAGCAGAGTTTCTAGGGCTTGCCCAGAGCAGAGATGTAGAAGGAGGAACTACGAACACAGCATGTGCCCAAAACTCCATGGACAACCACTCTTGAGTGTTATTTGAGGTTCTTCTGTACCACAGATGGAAACAGAACTCTAAGGTAACTGGCTAGAGAGGCTGTCCCCCTGGATACATTAATCAGGAGATTATCCCACCCCTTAGTCCCTGTGGGCCAATCATGCCAGTGGTTTATTTATAATTTATCTGGGAGGGTAGCTCAGAGCCAGGGTAGGGAGGGGGAGCATAGATGCACAAAGACCACAAAAGCAACATAGAACACACACACATCCTAGTCCTCACTGGACTTTCACCTAGAGGTGGGGGGTCAGAGGAGCAAGAGGGTACTTGGGTAGAACCTGCAGAGATGGGAACCTGCACAAAAGGTACCAGTGTTTGTCATCACAAGCAAGAGGTTGTGACCACCCAGTTATAAAACTCTCTTCTTGGTTTATATTAGCAACCACTGTACTAATGTGGTATGTATAGCAGAAGAAAAGGGGCAGATGGAGATTTACGGAAGGGAATTTGAGGCCCGGAGGCAGACTAGATCCCCTGGAGAAATTGGAAGAGAGGAAGACATAATAGGTGTCTGGCAGCTCAATATAGGAAAGAGAAACTTCTTGAAAGGAGGTATGACCACATTATGATATCTTAAAAAACTGCCTCCTTTCTCCTAGATGAGGAGCATGAGGCTCCTTCTTAGTACTCAGAATAAGCATGGGGGAAGGTTTGCACAAATGAATGGGCCCAATCTTGAAGTTAAGAGAATTTAATGAGGAAGACCAAGGCAGCCTTGTGGAATGGGGGAAAGAGCCTGCATGTCACAATGGATGTGGCAAAAAGGTGAACTAGGGAGTTAAGTCAGGCAGGAGCCGGTAGAAAGACTTATTAGCATCACTGATACTCTGCTTAGAAGCAAAGGGATAGTGATTTCCAGAAGCAAGTCTTGTGTCTTCTGAACTCTTCTCCTTGCCAGTTCTCCAGTCCTATGGCTCCCAGAGAGGCGAATCTTTGGGCCAAGCCCTTTCTCTAGGGAAGTGAGATCAGAAAGGCAATGCAGAGATGGTAAGAGGTTCATCCCACTCACTTCTGGTCAGGAAGGGCCCCTCCTAGGGGAAAGCTCCGGTTTCTCTTCAACCTGTCCCACTGCCCTAGGACTTGGACTTGTGTGAAAAAGGCACAAGAGAACAGATGAAGACATTACCTCTGGCTTGGGGTTGGGGTTGGGCGGGACAGCAAGGTGACAGTGCTGGGATATTGGTTTTCACTCAGGCCCTGGTTTTCTAGGGGTCAGGAAAAGGGAAAAAAGTGACAGGTTTATAGGCTCAGGTTTTCTGAGGGCCAAAGGATTTTAGGATTGGGCTCTCCAGCTTTCTCAGCCCGGGTCCCCAAGGTGGCTGCATGGTAAGGCACAACTAGGGAAGGGTATGGGTATGTTGGGAGACTATCTTGTGACATAATGGAATGAAGAAGGCATCCTGGAATGTTGACTTGTACTTGTGGAGGGGAAGATGGTGAATGTTATACAACAAAGGGTTTTTTGGTTGGTGGAAAATGGGGCCTCAGTGAGTTGAGCATGGGGCACTTGGAAGTATTATAAAACTTCAGGATACAAAAAGAGAAAGAGGTTGAAAAATAGGAGATGCTGAGGGTGAACAGAACTTGGTGTTCAAGAATGAGGATAACAATCCTGGCATGTTGACGAGTCACTCAAGAAGGAAGCATACGATGATATTACAGAATTTTAGTATTAGAAATGCTGGATGGGTGAACATTGCTTTTCAGTGAAAATCCCTTAGTATGTAGGGAACAGATAGATTAGCTCGACATCGATCCATTTTGGAATACCTTCTAACCTCTAGGAGGACCACGGAGGACCTCTATTGGGATGTGATCTCTCCTGAGGCCAGCTGGGATTTGTTTTATCCCCTGTAACAGGAAATTGGGAACTAGCATTTAATTGTTCTCCCTTAATACTGATATTCTATCTGGTCTCCTAGTTTATTTGGTTGTTTATACTTCTTGGAAGGAGGTACCTATGGTCCTTGCATTTCCCATGGTTCCCAACTCTCTGCCTTGCTAGGTACTCTGTTAACATCTGTTAAATGAACTGGTAGCAGTGAGTAGAGGAAGAGTTAGGTCTGGGCTCTTGGTGTATATGTAGCAGGATCCCCAGTTCACCTCATGATGGGATGTTCATCCATGGGAGTGGCCCAGGGGTGTTGATGAATAGAACACCTGACCTGGGAAGGTGAGGTAGGGTGGGGAGAGTACTGTTGGAATGTTGGGAAATTGTCTTTAGATGGGAATTTGTACTTATTGTAGGATGCTGGATGGGATAGGTGGGTTAAACTTTATATAAATAGCTTACCTGGCCAGCCTGGTATTTGGTTGGTCTTACTCAAAATTTAAGACTTAGAGGTAAGTGTCTGGAGATAATCTGGATTTTGGTGGTCTTGGGTGGGGCCCTAGGTTGACTCTTAGTTTCTGAGTGTCTGGAAATGATGGGATGAGGGAAGCTAGGTTCTGTCCTAGACATCAAGAGGCTTTATTTATGCCAGGGTATTGCTTTGGCCCAGAAAGGGATGAAGTGTGTACAAGTTGGGGTGGGGACAGGGCAATGTGGGTAGCCTACTTTACCCTGGCTTCTCTAAGTGTTAGAATCTAACTGACAGCATCTGGAGATGGGGGAGGTATGAATATGAATATTATGGGATGCTGGATGGAAAAGTATAGGGGTGGTGGAGTGGAGATGAAGCATTATGGGATGTGACACATCATGGGTTGTGCTGGGAATATTACGGTATGTTTGATTGACCATGGGCTCCTTGCAGTTATTATGTGTTGGGGTGGGGGAATAAAAATTATGGGATATATTTCCAGTGTTAAAGGAGATTTGATTCCATCTGCAGGCTGACAGTAGGGCTGCTGATCATTATGGGATATCCGTTTGACAGGATAGGGGTGATTATTATGGGCTATGGAGCTGGAGCCAGTGTGTAAGGTTGAAGGTGGTGGTGCGAGGATCTAGACCCTGGTCTGCAGGGGATGAGGGCAGCTCCAGGGTGTTGGTTATTATGGGATGTCAGTATAGAAAGTGGGAGAGTGATTATTACAGGATTTGTGTGGGAGGAGGCCGAAGTGTCCCTTGTTGTAGTGTGTGGGGGGGTGAGTTTCTGACTATTATGGGATATCAAACTGGGGGTGGATGAAGTGTGGTTATTATGGGATGTCTGTGGGGGCTGGGGATGAGTATTATGGGATGTGAGGCTGAAGTGCTGGGCGGGGTGCTTATTATGGGATGGCCATGGGGAGGGAAAGGTGACGAATTATTATGGGATGTTAGCATTAAGGCCAACAGTGAAGAAGTTGGCAAAGAATGGCTATTATGGGATGTCTGGGGGGGAAGGGTTAGTTTCAAAAGGTCTGCAACATTAGATGTCAAAAGCCCTGGATACGTGTGTATGGAGCGTGTGTATATGTGTGTGTTGTGTTGGTGGTGGTGGTGATAGGGGTGTCCGAGTGTATTATGGGATGGCCAGGAGGTGGGTGGTTGCCCGGGCGACAAGCGCGCTCGCTCGAAGGGGGCGTGGCCAATGGTTGCCTGAGCGACGAGGGGGCGGGGGTTGCCCGGGAGACCTAGGGAGGAGGGTGGCGGTAGTGGAGGGGGGGTTGGAGTTGGTTGAGGTTATTATGGGCTGTCCGTGGGGGGGCGGGGCCTGTGCGGTGGGATTTCCCGGCCGGTGTTTCGGGCCCTTTAAGAGGCGACGCCGGAGCAGGAGCCATTTTCCCCCCTTCGGCCGCGGCGAGGAGGAGCCGGAGCGGGAGTGACACCGGCCGGACCTTGGGAGACCTGCGGCGGCTCCGGGGTGAGGAGAGCGCGGGATTCCCAAAGAGACGCCCCTTTCAGCCGAGCCAGCCTCGAGGGTCATCCCACCACCCGCCGGTTCCTCAGGGTTCCCCAGATCCGCGGACCGCCCCTTACCCGGAGGAGCCGACCCTTCCTCTCCCTTCCCTGCAGGGCGCCACCCGCCTCCCCCCCGCCCTAACCCGGCCGAAGTCTGGCTCCCCTGAGACTCCCACCTCGGGCTTGGTCTCCCACAATGCCCGGCGCCCGCCCCGTAGCTCTCTGCTCACTTGCCCCCCGGGACACGTGGCCCGACCCCCTGCCCGGTGAGAGCCCTCTGGCCCCCAAGTTCCTGCGTGCAGCCCCCCAGAGCGCCCGAGCCTCCACGCCCCCTTGTCCCCCGCTGCTCCTCAGGAGAACCTGAGTTGTCCCAGAGGACAGCCTTTGGAGAGCTGCCCTGACTAGGGACTGGCCCCTCCCCAGGCGCAGGGAGGCGCCCCCCCACCCCCAAGTGACCTTGTGTCCCCGAGCGCTTCGCCGCCAGCCGTCTCCCTCGGCCCCCCCCCCCCCCCCCCGCTCTGCGGCCACTCGGACCCTCCTCCCCCCGTCACACCCCACTCGGTGCAGCCCAGCTTCCCTCCTCTCCATGCCTGCATCAGTCCACCTTCGGGGGCGTCACTGCCTCTCATCTGGGGGACTCCAGTGGGGGAGCCGGCTTCCGGGCTGCCCCTGAGGAGTGTGGAACTAAGTTCAGCCTGAGTGGTTCGGGTGCCCCGCTAGGGTGGTTGGGGTGGGGGGGGCGGAAAGAGCGAGTGGGGGAGGGGGACAGTGCACGTCACTGACTGTTCTCTCTCTTTCCCCCCTCCCCCGCACAGTGACTCGGGCCAGTGTAGAGGGCCCCAGGCCGCAGGCAGGAGCAGCTGGGCCAATTCCCTGGCCGGGAGCGGAAGGGGATGGCGTCGGGCCTGGGCTCCCCGTCCCTCTGCTCAGCGGGCAGCGAGGAGGAGGATATGGATGCACTTTTGAACAACAGCCTGCCCCCACCCCACCCAGGTAACATCTTCCCCAAGGGCCCAGAGCAGGAAGGAGGCATTTGGGCCCTCCCTAGTGATTCCGGCGAGACAGGGCTTAGTTTCTCTCTGTGCAGAGTCGGAGGTAGAGGGCATCCGAAGGGAGTGGTTCCCTTCTGCGGAACTCTTGTGGGAGTGGGGTGGAAGCCATGTGCCTCCTGGGCTCCTGGACAGAGATGGCAAGCTTGCTGCACTGTCTTCAGGAATCCTTTGCAGTTCCCAGTTGAAGGAGCTCTCTGGACTCGCAGGCATTACCTTGTGTGGGTCTTTGGAGGAATGTAGGTAGCTGGGACCCCTGGAGGCCGGGTGGTGGTTGTGGTGGTGGGAGGAGGGGTTGAGGATTGCCTTTTGATGAGACCAGCTGGGCATCTATGGTAGTTAGGATCCTGTGGTTGCTGCTGTGGAAAGGAAAGAGGGAGTGCTGGTTACTCTCTATCTAATTATTTTTAGCTTTTGATCAGTAACTGGTTTTCTACGCTGTTGCAAACTGTGTGAAGTTTGAATTGCGCTCCTTGCTTAGCTGGAATCTAGAGTGCTTTTAGCCAGGCAGATGGCTGGGCCGTTTCGAACTGGGAAATGGTGGAGGCTAGGGGTAGAATATTATAGCTTGAACGATATACTAAGAGGTGTGAAAGAAGGGAGATGACACCCTGGCCACCTCTCCTTCTCAGGTAAGTGGACGTAATCCTGGTTTTTTTTTTTTTTTTTTTTTTTTTTTTTTTTTTAAGGTTTCTGCCCCTGTGCAGGTACCTTGGGTTTGGGCTGATGGTGTGAAGTGTTTGTGTAGGTGTGTTGGGGGTTGCACTGTATTTTGGGGTGGCTCCTTGAACTGGCCAAACCTGTATGGTTATAATTACCCTGCTTTATTGGAGTAACCCTTGTTTACCCCCAAGTGATTGATGTCATGCTTCTAAGCAGATGTCTCTCCTGCCTGCCTCCATCAGAGCCCCCACCTAAGTCATCTTGTTTCCTTGACCTTTTTTTTAGTTATATTTTTTTCTGTGTGCCATTTCTTCATCCTCTCCACTTACATTTTTCTTTTCATTTTGGAGCCTGCCGGTCCTGTTTCTGTTGCCCACGGAACATCTTTCTTTCTTTCTTTTTTTTTAATTATTTTATTTTTAGATAGAGGAAAAAGGAAGGAGAAAGAGACAAACATCAGTGTGTGGTTGCCTCTTGCTGGCCCCCCATTGGGGACCTGGCCCGCAACCCAGGCATGTGCCCTGACTGGGAATTGAACCAGCTACCCTTAGGTTCAGGCTGGCACTCAATCCACTGAGCCACACCAGCCAGGGCCCATGGAACATCTTTCAGTTCTGCCTTCTTTCTCCTCAGCTCTAGCAGCAAGTTGAGGTGCTATGGGAGAGAGTTGTTTCACATTTGGCATTTTCTAAGTTGGAAGTCTTCACTTCAACCTGAGGCCACTTAGGTCAATCTTTTTACTGAGTCTTCAGCTGTTGGGATAAGAAACTTAGGCTTGAGTCTCTTCATTGTTGCCCAGGGTGGGAGGTGGGGTGGTAGTGGTGATAATGTGATTCCATTCTTTCTGTGAGGGGCATGAGAAGTGGTAGTGCCATCCAGCCAATGTTGGTTGCACATCTTAGCTTCCCTCTGGCCCCTTGCTCAGTATGAGGCTGTCCCCATGTCTGTTGGAAGCTGTGCAGGCTCCCCAGGTGTGCTCTGCCCCAAGCTGTAGCATGACCCAGTTTTCCCACTTGCCATATCCTATTCCTGCCCTGTTCCCAAATCCCTGTTCCTCTGTGTCTCAGCCAGTTTGCTGCTTGCCATGTCAGTACCCTATCTGCCAGAGAGTTTTGGGGGGGTCGTAGATAGATGGGATGGTGTCTTCTCTGCCTTCATGGGTTTGTCCTTGTCTCCAGTTCCAGCATTTATGGAGGTTGTGAAGAAGATGACCCCAGAGATTGACATGGGGTTGGAGGATGAGGGGCTGGGGAGCTGGGGACATAGGGACCTAGGGATTGCTGGGAAGAAGCCCTTAAAGAAAATGATTTTTTCTGGTGAGATCCAGACTGGTGTTCCATTCCCAAGGGAATGGGAGGGGCTTTCTTGTGCCTGGCCTGATCTGGGCTGAGTGGGGGGGGAGGCTGATAGTGCTTTGTCCAGCCTAATGTCTCATGTTCCCTAGTATCTGCCTTGCTCAGGAAGGGTGGAACCAGAGGCATTATAGAGCTAGTTCTGGGGGTCAGGAGCTAAGAGCATGTGTAGGATTGAAAGAAACATTATTGGCCACCACTTTTGAGGCCCTGCTCCTTTTTCTTGGTGTGGACATGGCACCCAAATGTTGGATAGGTGGCAGGAGGTGGCTTATGATCTGTGGCCTGGACTCTGGGTAGGGATGATGAGGAAACAGAGTTTCAGAGACATTTTGTGGGCTCCCATTCCTCATGGTAAATCATTTGGGTATCAAATTTGAGAAGGTTGTATGCTCTGACCACAGTTCCACTGAGCATTTGTTAAATCTTAGCTCTGGTGATTGAAAAAATGATTACGTTTGAAGGAGTAAAGCAGTCCTCTCTCATAGTATTGCCTTCATGTTCGTCTTGGGTTTCCTTGCCTTGGATGTCAGGGTGCCCTCTTGAGAACTGTATCAGCCTGGAGGAGGTGTTAGGAGAGGTGACATTTGGACCTGGGACCAGGTAATAATTTGGGAAGTCTTCTGTGAAGGTAGTCTTTCCCCAGCTACCTCTCTCAACCCCCACCCCCTCCCCTGCTACTTCCTGTCTGTCCTATGTTGGCAGCTGGGTGCCCTGGGCTGGCTTCTGCGGTCAGGAGCCATTTTCCCTCTCCTCAGCGGGTGAGGCACTCCCTCCTCTCCACTCCCTTCTCCACCACCCCCCTCTTTGGGCGGGGGTGGCTTGGGAAGAAGGAGAAAGAGGAGGGAGGAGGGAGCTGGTGTGCTAGTGTGAATGTCTGTTACAAAGGAAGCTGCCTCCTGGCCTTCTCCTCCCCCTCTGTGCCCCTTCCCACCTATCCCTGCCCAGGAGCGCTGAGCATTACCCCAGGCTTTGTGTATGCTCCCAGCCAGGGGAGGAGGTGGAGCCAGATGGAAGGAGGATGGGGGGGTGGAGGAAATGTGACAGCTGGGCTGATTTGGGCCCCTGGGGAGAAGAGGCTACTGACCCAGGAGAAGCTGGGGAGGAACAGTAGAGCTGGAGATGGGAAAAGGAAATTATGTTTGGGATTGGGCTAGCAACAGAACCTGGGACTTGGAGGTTCTGGCTGTTTTGAGCTGGGATGACCCAGAAGGGTGGGTGAAAGGTGTAGTTTCTGGGACCCCTGAATTGATATTCTTCAGGAACTGTGGTGAGGTGTATGCTGTAGTTTTTGCCATCTGGATAGGATCTTTTATTCTCATTCCCTGATTTATAGTCTACTTGGTAGCCAGTTCTAGGAAGACTAGACTTATTTCTATTACTTTGTTAACTAAAAGCAGCTTGATTTAGCTCATTGGAGATGAGTATGTAGCTGACTTCTGTTAGGAGTGAGGGAGAGGAGGCAGGGGTCTGGACAGCTGCCCGCGGTGGGTCTGGGCTAGCCTGGCAGTCCTAATTCGGGTCTATGCAGCTCTCTCATTGTCCGATTTTGTCCTGAGTCTCAGCTTCCTTCTGTGGAGAGTATAGCAGTCTCTTCAGTGGAATCTGGGACAAGAAGTGGGAGAATAATGTCTAAAGCCTCTAGATCAGGCTTTAACATTTTGCTATTGATCTTTTCCCTGCTTTCCTGTCTTTGCCAAATATATGTAGAAAATGAGGATGACCCAGAAGAGGATTTGTCAGAAGCAGAGACTCCAAAGCTGAAGAAAAAGAAAAAACCTAAGAAACCTCGGGACCCTAAAATCCCTAAGAGCAAGCGCCAAAAAAAGGAGGTGAGCTGGTGACTGGATGCTGTGAGGAGTAAGAAGGAGCAGGGAGGAGCTCTGAAAAGGGTGGAAGGGCTGAGGGCGTCTGTTTCTTCTTCTGGAGTGGTGGGCCAGGTCCTGGGGACAAGCCTTAGGGCTGTCCTGAGGTCAGCATGTGTGTAGCATGTGTGTGTCTGTCTCCCTCTCCCCCCCCTTCCCTGCTCCAGCGTGTGCTCTTATGCCGGCAGCTGGGGGACAGCTCTGGGGAGGGGCCAGAGTTTGTGGAAGAAGAGGAAGAGGTGGCTCTGCGCTCAGACAGTGAGGGCAGCGATTATACCCCTGGCAAGAAGAAGAAAAAGAAGCTTGGACCTAAGAAAGAAAAGAAGAACAAATCCAAGCGGAAGGAGGAAGAGGAGGAGGAAGAGGAGGATGATGATTCAAAGGTACCTAGCTCTCCATTCTCTATTCATTAGTGTTTGTTAACATCTGTTCTTTGTTTCCCCGGACACTCTGCTGCCCATTAGAACATTTTCTCCCCACCTATTTCTAATGATTTCCTTTTAGCTCTCTTCCTTGGGTCTTGTAAGCCTTAGTACCAGCTCAGTTCTTTTAGCAGGTATATGCAGTAGGAGTCAGGTCTTTGACCTTGTTCTCTCT
This sequence comes from Glossophaga mutica, assembly GCA_039655065.1. Classification (NCBI taxonomy): domain Eukaryota; kingdom Metazoa; phylum Chordata; class Mammalia; order Chiroptera; family Phyllostomidae; genus Glossophaga; species Glossophaga mutica. The sequence goes on along the minus strand of CM077304.1, from coordinate 21,796,421 downwards.
GCAGGAGCCTAAATCATCTGCTCAGCTTCTGGAAGACTGGGGCATGGAAGACATTGACCATGTGTTCTCAGAGGAGGATTATCGCACCCTCACCAACTACAAGGCCTTCAGCCAGTTTGTCCGGTAAATAGGCGGGTCTTGGGGGCAAGGGCAGGAGAGGGCATCTATAATCTCTTCTCACTTCTCTTTCCCCCTCAAATCCTTAAACTTCCTCTTCTTTTCTGTTCTCATCCATTTCCCCACCAGACCCCTCATTGCTGCCAAAAACCCCAAGATTGCTGTCTCCAAGATGATGATGGTTTTGGGCGCAAAGTGGCGGGAGTTCAGCACCAACAACCCCTTCAAAGGCAGTTCTGGGGCTTCAGTGGCGGCAGCAGCAGCAGCAGCAGTGGCTGTGGTGGAGAGCATGGTGACAGCCACTGAAGTTGTACCCCCTCCTCCCCCTGTGGAGGTTCCTATCCGCAAGGCCAAGACGAAGGAGGGCAAAGGTAAAATGGGCCTTGATGAGAGGGGTGACTAATGTGGACTTAGGATGGTGAAGACAGACAAAGCGTGGAAATGCTGTTCTGTCAGCCCGAAGATAGAAGGTAGGAGGGAGGAATGAGTATTAGATTTAGGAGGGAAATTTGGGAAGTTGATCATGGGGAAGCCAGCTTTGGTGGAGAAAATTTTCATTACTGAGTTGGCCAAAAAGTTCGTTTGGTTTCCCTGTAAGATGGCTCTAGTAACACTTAGTTGTCTTTAACTTCATTTGAAACAACTTTGTTAGATTGTATTGTGACAGCTGTCACATCAGCGTACATTTAAAAAGCCTTATCAAAATTGGTGAATTTTTGTGCAGCCATTATAATACTGAAGATGGAAGAAAATAAGCAACATTTTCGGGATATTATGCTTTGTTATTTAAAGAAAGGTAAAAACACAACTGAAGCGCAAAATGATTTGTGCAGTGTATGGAGAAGGTGCTGTGACTGATCGAACGTGTCAGAAGTGGTTTGTGAAGTTCCGTGCTGGAGATTTCTTGCTGGACGATGATCCACGAAATGGTAGACCAGTTGAAGTTGATAGCGATCAAATCGAGACATTAATTGAGAACAATCAACCTAATACCATGCGGGAGATAGCCAACATACTCAAAATATCCAAATCAAGCATTGAAGCCATTTGCACCAGCTTGGTTGTGTTAAATGTTTGATATTTGGGTTACACATAAATTGAGCGAAAAAACCTTCTTGACCCTATGTCCGCATGTGATTCTCTACTTAAACATAACAAAAATGTTCCATTTTTAGAACAAATTGTGACGGGCAATGAAAAATGGATACTTTACAGTAATGTGGAACAGAAGAGATCGTGGGGCAAGCAAAATGAACTACCACCAACCACACCAAAGACCAGTCTTCACCCAAAGAAGGTGATGTGTATATGGTGGGATTGGAAGGGAGTCCTCTATTATGAACTCCTTCCGGAAAATCAAATGATTAGTTCCAACAAGTACTGCTCCCAATTAGACCAGCTGAAAGCAGCACTCAACAGAAAGTGTCCAGAATTAGTCAACAGAAAACGCATAATCTTCCATCAGGATAAGTCAAGACGGCATGTTTCTTTGATGACTGGACAAAAACTGGTTACAGCTTGGCTGAGAAGTTCTGATCCTCCACCATACTCATCAGACATTGCACCTTCAGGTTTCCATTTGTTTCGGTCTTTACAAAATTCTCTCAATGGAAGAAATTTCAATTCCTTGGAAGACTGCGAAAGGTACCTAGAATAGTTCTTTGCTCAAAAAGATAAAAAGTTTTGGGGAGATGGAATTATGAAATTGCCTGAAAGATGGCAGAATACGGTAGTGGAACAAAATGGTGAATATGTTGTTCAATAAAATTATCGGTGAAAATGAAAATCGTGTCATTTCTTTATACTTTAAAACCAAATGAACTTTTTGGCCATCTATGTGGTATAAAGTTTTTCCCCATTTTCTGCCCAGTGATATGTATTTGGGTTATATGATCTAACTTGCTTGCTCTGTCCTGAGTTTAGGTCCCAACGCTCGGAGGAAGCCCAAGGGCAGCCCTCGTATACCTGATGCCAAGAAGCCTAAACCCAAGAAAGTGGCTCCCTTGAAAATCAAGCTGGGAGGTTTTGGTTCTAAGCGTAAGAGATCCTCGGTGAGAGCCCAGCCCATTCCTTTGGTGAGGGTGTGATATCTGATAGAGAGGATGTTACCTTATTTCAGGGTCTATGTAGCCTATGCAGTAGATGCATAGAACGTGGGCAGATTGGCCACAGAACACATGCCTAGGCTCTACATACAACAGTCCTTTCTGGAATACTAGTACCCCCAGTAAGAAAGGGATTCTTTCTCTACCACTCTCTTTCCCCTGGGCTTGAACCTCTAACTTTACTCCTTTTCATTCTTCAGAGTGAGGATGACGACTTAGATGTAGAATCTGACTTCGATGATGCCAGTATCAATAGCTATTCTGTTTCTGATGGTTCCACCAGCCGTAGTAGTCGCAGCCGCAAGAAACTTCGAACCACTAAAAAGAAAAAGAAAGGTGTGTTTCTTTTCTGAATCTATATGTAATTGGGTGGGATGGGAATGACTGGGGAATAATCTCCCTAAGGAGGTAGGGGCTAGGTTATTTTAGGGTAGGGGTGGGGGGAGGTAGTTTTTTTCTAATAATTGGGCTTTCCCTCTTCCTTGCCCAGGCGAGGAGGAGGTGACTGCTATGGATGGTTATGAGACAGACCACCAGGACTATTGCGAGGTGTGCCAGCAAGGCGGTGAGATCATCCTGTGTGATACCTGTCCCCGAGCTTACCACATGGTCTGCCTGGATCCAGATATGGAGAAGGCTCCTGAGGGCAAGTGGAGCTGCCCACACTGTGTGAGTACCTGGCCATTGTGGCCCTTTGGGACCCTCAAGAGGAAGGGCGGGATGATAAAGCTCTTTTTGGCCTGGGTGGGAGTAGTGGTGGTGGTGGTGGTGTGGGCTCTGGGAAGCTTTCAATAGAAAGATGAGTGTGTGGTTCAGCCTTGGGGTGGGGGGGTGGTAATAATCTGACTGTTTCTTTACTGCAGGAGAAGGAAGGCATTCAGTGGGAGGCCAAAGAAGATAATTCCGAGGGTGAGGAGATCCTGGAAGAGGTTGGAGGAGACCCTGAAGAGGAAGATGATCACCATATGGAATTCTGTCGGGTCTGCAAGGATGGTGGGGAGCTGCTCTGCTGTGACACTTGTCCTTCTTCTTACCATATCCACTGCCTGAACCCCCCACTTCCAGAGATCCCCAATGGCGAGTGGCTCTGTCCCCGTTGTACGGTGAGTGACCCTAGCCAGGGTGAGGGATGTGGGAAGGGTTTGGAGAACTGCATACCTTTCAGCCCTGAGATAGGCATTTTCCTTCTTCATGTAATCTTGAGATACCTTTGTCCTGGGAAAATGTATGACTGACTTCAAACAAAGGAGTTGATGCTTCTTCAGCTCTCTTGAGGGCGATGGAGCAGTGTTCTAGTCCAGACTTATTCATCCCTGTCTTGCCACCCAGACTTGGGGTCTAGCTAGTTTAGAATGGTTTAAGAGGGCCACTTATTGCTTTGTATTGCATAAAAGAGGAATTCTGAGCTCTAGGTCTGGAAATTTTCTGTAATTTCTTGTTGTGGGTTATTATTATTTTTTTTAATTGATAAGCAAGGGGAGAGACAGACAGACATCAATTTGTTGCTATACTTACTATTATGCATTTATAGGTTGCTTTTTGTATGTGCCCTGACCTGGGCTTGAACCCACAACCTTGGCTAATTGAGATGATGTTCTAACCAACTGAGCTACCCAGTCAAGGCTGTTCTGGGTTATTGTCGAAGTCTAGCTGTTAGCTCTGTTAAGCAGATAGGAGTGATCACGTCACACAAATCCTGGATGAAGTCCAGAAATGGAGAAGGAATTCTATTCTCTTCCTAGAAGGGTTGTGGGATTAGCTCTTATTTGCAGTGAGATTTTAGTAATTCTTGGGTGAGGTTGAGGCGCCAGGGGCTATACTATCTCCACTTCATGGTAAAATTTGGTGTTGGATCATTTCTTTTTCTCTCAGTGTCCAGCTCTTAAGGGCAAGGTCCAGAAGATCCTAATCTGGAAGTGGGGTCAGCCACCATCTCCCACACCGGTGCCGCGGCCTCCAGATGCTGATCCCAATACTCCCTCTCCCAAGCCCTTGGAGGGGCGGCCAGAGCGGCAGTTCTTTGTGAAATGGCAAGGCATGTCTTATTGGCACTGCTCCTGGGTGTCTGAACTGCAGGTAAACCTGAATAGGCTAGATGTGGGGGTTACAACAAAGAGGGTAGTGAGAACACAGTCTCACGGGTGGAGGAAGTGACTATAGCTCCTTGATGGCTTGTTTCTCTTTCTGCTTGCAGCTGGAACTGCACTGTCAGGTGATGTTCCGAAACTATCAGCGGAAGAATGATATGGACGAGCCACCTTCTGGGGACTTCGGTGGTGATGAAGAGAAGAGCCGAAAGCGGAAGAACAAGGACCCTAAATTTGCAGAGATGGAGGAACGCTTCTATCGCTATGGGATAAAGCCTGAGTGGATGATGATCCACCGAATTCTCAACCACAGGTACCAGTGGAGATGGGCCAGACTATGGTTACCTTGGGCATACAGAGGGAGATCACTGCCGAAGGTATTGTGGAAAGAGATGTCACCAGTAGCTTATACTTGGAAGAGACTCACACTCTCTGTTGTTGTTAACTGACCGAATCTTGGTATTTGAGCCATAGGAGACTGTGGATTAGAGATAATTTTTGGTCCAAAGATGGGTATAGTAGAGGCTCTAACTACATGCCTGGCCTACCTAGAGGTTCAGTTTGGAACATATGTTATCAGTAGTTTTTGAAAGCAAGGCTGACTTGGGAGGACATGAGATGGTTTTCTGGCTCTGAGGGTTTTCTCCTATTAATTTGTAGCGTGGACAAGAAGGGCCATGTCCACTACTTGATCAAGTGGCGAGACTTGCCCTATGATCAGGCGTCCTGGGAGAGTGAGGATGTGGAGATACAGGACTATGACCTGTTCAAGCAGAGCTATTGGAATCACAGGTGAGTGACTTTAGTGAGGAGTAGAGTTGCTTCTTATTGAGAAGGACCATAGACAGCGATGTGATGTCTGTCTTTTTCAGGGAGTTAATGAGGGGTGAAGAAGGACGACCAGGCAAGAAGCTCAAGAAGGTGAAGCTGAGGAAGTTGGAGAGGCCTCCTGAAACTCCAACCGTTGATGTGAGTTGGGCAGAAGAGGGAGAACACAAGTTACTGGATAGGACAGTGTCTTGTGTGCTGCAGTCTAATAATGGTGCGAGTAGTAACTTTATCGCTGAGGCTGCTTTATGAAGTCTTGTTTGCTTTCCACATCTCCATAAATCAGAGAAAACACTGGGATTACTTTCTCTTTTCATTATCAAAAACAAAAGCACAGGAGGTGGTGTTTTATATGGTGGAGGAAGTGTTACCTAAGGAGGGGAGAATCATACAACCAAACTTTTATGAAACATTGGAACCTGAGTCTTCTGACCCATAATTCATATAATTTATGGCTCAGTTCCTCTGTTTTTTTTTTTTTTTTTTTTTGGGGGGGGTCTGTATGTGTAATATGAAGATGTTTAATGCTAAAAAGATGAATCTTGGGGGCGGCAGTGGGGATGAGGGACATAGGATTATCTACCTGGTAGATGCTGACTAGCAGAATTAATGTATTGCTAGTGAGGCTGTGATGTGTCTTTCCTCAGAACTGTGAGACCACAAGACCTCCCTCTGCCTGATAGGTTGTTAGTTGCTTTGCTTCCTGGAGGATCCTAAATCAAACACAAAGTTATAATAACCAGTGAGGACCTTTTCCCCCACAATTTCTTGTGGCTCTTCCAAGGAGGATCTAGTGAAAATGTGTGAGGAGGAGGCCACCACTCAGTTTGAAAGGAAGGGAATTCCTTGCCAGCTCTTGACTTCCTTATTTCATCCTTCAGCCAACAGTGAAGTATGAGCGACAGCCAGAATACTTGGATGCCACCGGCGGAACCCTGCACCCGTATCAAATGGAGGGCCTGAATTGGTTGCGCTTCTCTTGGGCTCAGGGCACGGACACCATCCTGGCTGATGAGATGGGCCTCGGGAAGACTGTCCAGACAGCAGTCTTCCTCTATTCCCTCTACAAGGAGGTAGGGAACCTGGGGCTGTTAGTTTTTTGTGGGCGTATTTTGTGTTCATGGTCTTCTCTTACACTTGGACGAGAAACAGGGTTGCTAGCTGACCTTGAATGACACTAATTGATACACGTATACAGAGGAAGACTTGGAGGAATAGAGCCAGGAGTAGTATTCGTGGTGGGTACATAGAGCTTAGTGCTGTGGGATGGATTTGTGTTGAGATCAGTGAACTCTGGGTGGAATTGGTATGGGAAGACTTATGGAAGAAGTAAGGTTTTGAGTTCCCTGCAGTGTCGACTATGGCTTTGTGGAAAGGAGTAAGTGGGGTGTTTTCATACACAGAAAAGGTCAGGGTGGGAATGCCAATGCATATGCCAGTCTTCAAATAACTGTTGGCAGCAGGTAGAGGTGGGACCTGGGGTTGTAGCAGAATGGGCCCTTAGTCCTTACCCATCTGCTTCTCATCTTCCTCAAAGGGTCATTCCAAAGGCCCCTTCCTAGTGAGTGCCCCTCTCTCTACTATCATCAACTGGGAACGGGAATTTGAAATGTGGGCTCCAGACATGTATGTGGTGACTTATGTGGGTGACAAAGACAGCCGGGCCATCATCCGAGAGAATGAGTTCTCCTTTGAAGACAATGCCATTCGTGGTGGCAAGAAGGCCTCTCGCATGAAGGTATCTCAGTGGAAGGGAGACTGCTCTCGAGGAGGGGTTGTTGCTGTGGGTTTGTTTGCCTCCTTGTGACGGTCCCTGGGGTGAGGCCAGTGACAGTTGGGAGGAGGGAAAAGCCCCATAAGTCCCTTGGGTTTACTAATGCTGGAGAAGTTGAACATTAGTGACCAGGGTGCTGTCTTGTGCAGAAAGAGGCATCTGTGAAGTTCCACGTGCTGCTGACATCCTATGAGTTGATCACTATTGACATGGCTATTTTGGGCTCTATCGACTGGGCCTGCCTCATCGTGGATGAGGCCCATCGGCTGAAGAACAATCAGTCAAAGGTGAGGGGAAAGGAGGGAAATTGTGGCCTCCAGTGTTAGCTTTTAGTATCATCTACTCGTTAAATGGAGACTTAAAAGGAGACAAAAGGGGAGAATGGTCTTTGCTTTTCTTTTTTTCTTTTTTTTTTTAAAGAAATCTCATTTTCTTTTTTTTAAAAATATTTTATTTATTTATTTTTATTTATTTATTTTTTTATTTATCTTTAGAGGGGAAGGGAAGGAGAGAGGGAGAGAAACATCAATGTGCGGTTGCCTCTTGTATGTCCCCCGCCGGGAACTGGCCTGGCAACCCAGGCATGTGCCCTGACTGGGAATCGAACCGCGATCCTTCGGTTCGCAGGCCCGCGCTCAATCCACTGAGCTACACCAGCCAGGGCTGGTCTTTGCTTTTCTTGGTGGCCAGGCTTTAAAAGAGAGATGGAGTTGAGGGTGGGGGACCTAAGTGTTGGGCAGTGAAACAGCTTGGAGTTCTGCGGAGGCATACTGGAGCCCTGTTTTCATTGAATTTTACCTCTCTCCATCTGCTTCACCAGTTCTTCCGGGTCTTAAACGGTTACTCACTCCAGCATAAGCTGTTGCTGACTGGGACTCCATTACAAAACAATCTAGAAGAGCTGTTTCATCTGCTCAACTTTCTCACTCCCGAGAGGTTCCAGTAAGTGTGTTTATGTATAATTCTGCTTCTGATCTTCCTGTTGTCCATTTCTTATATCACTTTCCTTTTTCCGTCTCCAACAACGTTTCCCTTTCTCTTTCTGAAGCAATTTGGAAGGCTTCTTGGAGGAGTTTGCTGACATTGCCAAGGAGGACCAGATTAAAAAACTGCATGACATGCTGGGGCCTCATATGTTGCGCCGTCTCAAAGCCGATGTGTTCAAGAATATGCCATCCAAGACGGAACTGATTGTGCGTGTGGAGCTGAGCCCTATGCAGAAGTACGTCGGGAGGGACAGAACATTGACTCCATTTTGCAAATACTGTTAGATATCTATCTCAGTGGAAGGGAGCCAGTCTGAACTGTTTCTTAACTCCTCCCTACACTCTGCCTCAAGGCATCTGGTGACAGGAGCAAGTAAGGCCTAGAGACACCTGATGCCTGGGAGCTGGAGCTCTTGGTTGTTACATAGTCAGTCATACCTTACCCTATTTCAAATGGTGGTGGTAGTTGTTCAGCTTCCTTAGTCCCAAAGTGAGATATGTTGGAAGGAAGATCTCAGGTCTTAGGACTGCATTTTGAGTCAATGTGAAGACTGTTGAGGCTGACTTACCTTCCTCCCTTGCCCACGCAGGAAATACTACAAGTATATACTCACTCGAAATTTTGAAGCACTTAATGCTCGAGGTGGTGGCAACCAGGTCTCTCTGCTGAATGTGGTGATGGATCTTAAGAAGTGCTGCAACCACCCGTATCTCTTTCCTGTTGCTGCAATGGTATGTGTGCCACCTCTGGTTCTTCCCTGAGTTAGAACTGCTCTGTTAGGCTTGCTTTCAATTATTTTTTTCTTCTTCCCTCAGGAAGCCCCTAAGATGCCTAATGGCATGTACGATGGCAGTGCCCTAATCAGAGCGTCTGGGAAATTATTGCTGCTACAGAAGATGCTCAAGAACCTTAAGGAGGGTGGGCACCGTGTACTCATCTTCTCCCAGGTATCATGTGGGCTGGGAACTTTAGGGGATAGCAGCAGACAACCCTCAATGACATGAGGGAAGGGAATATCACCTGACTTTCCCATAATTAAACTTGCTCCTTTCTCAGATGACCAAGATGCTGGATCTGCTAGAGGATTTCTTGGAACATGAAGGTTATAAATATGAGCGTATTGATGGTGGAATCACTGGGAACATGCGTCAAGAGGCCATTGACCGTTTCAATGGTATGTGGGAAGGAGTGACTTACATCCAGGCATGCCCATTTGTTGTGTCTTTGGATCAGGTGCTTGTTCTTCTTGTGCATCTGCTTTTCTGCATAGTTCTTTTAGGTCTTTGTCAATTGATAATGGAAGAGTAATTCTTTAGAATGTTTCAATTGGAAGAATGTATTGGACTGTTCCTAGATTTTTTTCTTTGAGGTCATTCTTTTGCTGGAAAGAACATTTTCTTTAAACGCTGCCCCTTGCCCGCTCCCATATCTTGAGGCCCAGGAGGGACCAGGATTTACTCAAGTGCATATCACAAGTTAGTGGCAGGCTTGTCTCAGTAGCCATTACCTTTTCTTTTTAAAAAGATAATAATTTTGGCCCTGGCTGGTATGGCTCAGTGGACTAAGCGCTGGCCTGTGAAGCAAAAGGTCACCAGTTCAATTCCCAGTTAGGGCACATGTGTGGATTGCGGGCCAGGTCCCCAGTTGGGGGGATGCGAGAGACAACCAGTCAGTGTTTCTCTCAGACATAGATATCTCTCTCCTTCTCTTTTCTGCCTTCCTGCTCCTCTCTAAAAATAAATGTCTTTAAAAAAATAATTTTGGATTGAATGAAAGTTGCAAAGTGCAGAGAGTTCATGTATTCTTCACCCAGCTTCTCAACAATTTTTATAACCATGGTACAATGATCATAACCAGGAAATCAGCACTGGTATCATACTGTTAACTAAACTGTAGGCCTTAATTGAGATGTCACCAGTTTTACCCCTGAAGTCCTTTTACTACTTTAGGATCCAGGCCCAGATACCACATTGATTAAGTTGTTGAGTCTCTTCCTGTCCATGACAGTTCTTCATTCTTCCCTTTTTTTTCATGACACTGATACTTTTGATGACTACTGGCCAGCTACTTGTGGACTGTCTCTAAGTTTGTCAGTTTTCTTATGATTAGATTGAGATTAGGCATTTTGGGCAAGAATACTAGAAAGCAATGCTGGGTCCTTTTCAGTGCATCATATTGGAGGGGTGGGGGAGGGAGGACATGGTGTGGCTGCCCCATTGTTCTTGATGTTAACCTTGACTACTTGTACAGGTGGTATCTGTTGAGTTTCTCCACTGAATGGGAAGAAAGTTATTTTTCTATTGTAATAGATAAGTATCTTAAGAGGTATTTGAGACTATGGTGATACCCTCTTTCTTCTTAAACTTTCACATTGATTTCAGTATCCACAGGTGGACCTTGCTTACAACGATTATAACTGTGGCATTAGCTCGTGAGGTTTTATATTTTTGACATTCCTTCTACATTTATTAATTGGAATTCAGAAGACACTTCTAATGGTGTTTTTGGTTCCTTTCCTAGCACCGGGTGCTCAACAGTTCTGCTTCTTGCTTTCTACTCGAGCTGGGGGCCTTGGAATCAATCTGGCCACTGCTGACACAGTTATTATCTATGACTCTGATTGGAACCCCCATAATGACATCCAGGTGAGCAGAGGTAGCAGCATGTTACTGAACTTACTAGAAGCGAGGGCTCTACCATTTGGAATTAGTTTTTTTCAGGGGAAAACAATCGATCTTTTTATGTCTTTCACTATATTGTAAGCCAGAGAGTTTGGGTTATATGTGGTTCTATTTTGGGTAACATGATAGAGGGGGTGTCTGTGGGCAGGGGTGCAAAAGGAAGTTTTCTATGAAGGCAAGCTGCAGCTCCTGCGTAGTGCTGGATATTTGCTTCTAATGTGGAAGTCTAGGCAAGAGTGAAAGCAGGAAAACATGGTTACTTCAGTTTCTGGCTTTGTTTTGTGCCCACCTTCAGGCCTTTAGCAGAGCTCACCGTATTGGGCAAAATAAGAAGGTCATGATCTATCGGTTTGTGACCCGTGCGTCAGTGGAGGAGCGTATCACACAGGTGGCAAAAAAGAAGATGATGCTGACGCATTTAGTGGTTCGGCCTGGGCTGGGCTCCAAGACTGGATCCATGTCTAAACAGGAGCTTGATGACATCCTCAAGTTTGGCACTGAGGAACTATTCAAGGATGAAGCCACAGATGGAGGTGAGCTGGTCTAGAGCTTGTTTTGGTGTACAGCTTGACGTCTCTAAAGGGAATCTTTGATACCTAGGGTCCTGTAGAACTTGCTTTTTCTACTGCAGCTGCCGAAGCTGACTTTAGGGTTATGGACCCTTGATTCTTTATAGGAGGAGACAACAAAGAAGGAGAGGATAGCAGCGTTATACACTATGATGATAAGGCCATTGAACGACTGCTGGACCGTAACCAGGATGAGACTGAAGATACAGAATTGCAGGGCATGAATGAATATTTGAGCTCATTCAAAGTGGCCCAGTATGTGGTGCGGGAAGAAGAAATGGGGGTGAGTATGGATCTAAGGCATTGCTTTGCTTGGTGATTGGTTCAAAAATTGGAGCTGAGACTAAGATGGTATTTAAGACAGGAGGAAAATATCTCGAGGCAAATTAGTATGTCGATGAGTTTATGTGCATCTTCTTGAAAGTAAATACTATAACATATGACTCATCATATTTTCATCTTTGCCATGGCTGTCAGGAAACCCACAATGGAATTTCACACTCAAAACAGTTATATTAGCTCATTATCAGAATCTCATTTTCTCTTAAGTATTTTATTAACTCTACAAGTAAACTTTGTTTGCTAGTTCAGGTCTCCTTTGGAGAAAAGATAGGAAATAAGATAAATACCTAGGGAGCATGTTTCCCTGTACTTTTTAAAACAGAATGGTTGTTTTCCCTTTTTCCTTCTTCCCTTCCTTTTTTTGGTCTTTTTTTTTAGTAAAGAAATAGAAACAACACTGAAACAGTGATATGATAAAGTTGGGTATAAAACTTAAAAATTTTTGCTTTTTTATGTTTGTTTTTTAAAGATTTTATTTATTTTTTAGAGAGTGGGTGGGAGGGAGAGAAACATCAGTGTGTGGTTGCCTTTTGCATACCCCCTATTGGGGACCTAGCCCACAACCCAGGTATGTGCCTTGACTGGGTATTGAACAAGCAACCCTTTGGTTCGCAGGCCAGCACTCAGTCCACTGAGCCACACCAGCCGGGACTAAAATTTGCTTTCTCCTTTGGCCTTTAAACCACTCAGCTAAGAGTTCTTTGAATTGACTTAAGTTACTGGTGGTCTTTACCATCTTTTCTCATCCTTCTAATTTAGAACCATCTCTCTCACTGTGTTTTTCTGATATGTATCTCTTACCTTTGTTCTTAAAGGTGATGCTGCTAACCTCAGTGGTGTATAACTGGTTGGAAAGTCTGACATAGGTCTCTAGACTAGATTTCAATCAAAACTGCTCTTTTGAAAGTGCTCTCTGTTCCTGTCAAGGCAGTGACTGTATGTAGAAGTGATTGACTGGCAGCATGTGCTTAGAGTTTGGGAAGGGGGGGTGGTACTCCCCCTCGCCTTGATAACCTCTGCTAAGGATTACACAGGTATACAAATGGCTCTCTTATTAGTGGCTGCAGCTTATAATATTTTAAAATTTTATTTTTTTGAGTAGATAATTCACATGGTTCAAGATTCAAAAGATACAAAGGTAATCTTTTCCACCTCTGTCTGCCTACCCAGCGCCCTCCCTGCGGATGACCAGTGTTTTCAGTTTCTTGTATATCTTTCTAAAAATATTTTATGTATGTACAAACTACTATATATCCATACATAGACACATGAATATACACAGAAACACGTTTTTTTCTTTACTTTTTAAATCCAAAAATAGTTTGTTATACATAATGTTCTGTACCTTGCTTTTGCCTACCTGATAAATCTTGGAGATACAGTCTAAATCAGCACATAAAGAGCTCTCCATTTTTTTTCTGCATAGTATGTCCTTGTTTGGAATTACCATAATTTATTTATTTTTAAAAATTGAGGTATAATTGACACATATAATGTTAGTTTCAGATGTACAGCATCATGATTTGATAATGTGTTTATACTGTGAAATGATCACAGTAAGTCTAGTTAACATCTATCACCATATAGTTACAAATTTGTTTTCTTTTTTTTTTTTTTTAAGATTTTATTTATTTATCTTTAGAGGGGAAGGGAAGGAGAGATGGAGAGAGAAATATCAATGTATGGTTGCCTCTAGTGCATCCCCTGCTGGGAACTGTCCTGCAACCCAGACATATGCCCTGACTGGGAATCAAACCACGATCCTTTGGTTCACAGACCCGTGCTCAATCCACTGAGCTACACCAGCCAGGGCCAAATTTGTTTTCTTAAGATCTACTTTCTTAGCAATTTCCTGTATATGTAATACAGCATCGTTAACTGTAGTCACCATGCTGTACATTACGTTCCCATGACTTATTTTATAATTGGGAGTTCGTATTTTTTAAGCCCCTTCATCCATTTTTGCCTACCCCTAGTTCCCAACATTTATTTAATTAGTTTAATAATGATGGACATTTAGGTTGTTATTAATATTGGCTGTTAGCAGCAGTTTAATTCTAATATAAGGGAGTTAGAATCAGTTAGTGGTCCTAAAATGTCTGAAAACAATGTAAGAAGACTTTCAGAGGAGCATAAACATTACAGGAACATAAGATGATGTGTGTGTGTGTGTGTATACACACACACGTAAGTTTTTTTTGCACACAATTGGTAAACTTAGGAAGTTTAGAAGAACAGAAGGGCTTATGGCCCTTCTACTTCATCTGTTTTGAAGGGTTATTCAGAAGTGGCCCCATTATGCCTTGCTAAGGCTCTAACCTCTGTCTGGTACATTCGCTGTCTCCTAACTGTATGTGTCAGTACAAGGGGTTAGAAGAAAGCACACTATCTCTTCATCTGCCTCTCTCTTTTTTTTTTTTAATATTTATTTATTTATTTATTTTTAGAGGGGAAGGGTAGGAGAGAGGGAGAAGGAGAGAAATATCAATGTATGGTTGCCTCCTATGTGTCCCATGCTGGGAACTGGCCTGCAACCCAGGCATGTGCCCTGACTGGGAATCGAACCGCGATCCCTTGGTTCACAGGCCCGCGCTCAATCCACTGAGCTACACCAGCCAGGGCTTCATCCGCCTCTTGTGGTAATGGCTCTCTCCCATGTTTTTCTTCAGTTATGTTGACTGCTGATCCATACGGAATTACGAAGAGCCATGTTAATGTTGATTCAGTTTCTTTCAAGTTCTTAGGTCCAAGCAGGCACACCAAGTATTTGAGACCAGTCATGAAAAGGAGCTAGTAGAATGGGAACTGTGAGGACCAGGGGTAGCTGGTGGTGCTGACTTCAGCACCCCTGAGTCCTGGCCCTCCCTCTGTCCCAGGAGGAAGAGGAGGTAGAACGGGAAATCATAAAACAGGAAGAAAGTGTGGATCCTGACTACTGGGAGAAATTGCTGCGGCACCATTATGAGCAGCAGCAAGAAGATTTGGCCCGAAATCTGGGCAAAGGAAAAAGAATCCGTAAACAGGTCAACTACAATGATGGCTCCCAGGAGGACCGAGGTGTGTGTGGCCGGCCCCGCCCCCCACCCATGGGCCGTTCCACTAGAGCAGTGGGCCCCGCTCATCTGCCCTCTCTCCCTCCAGATTGGCAGGACGACCAGTCCGACAACCAGTCCGATTATTCGGTGGCCTCAGAGGAAGGTGATGAAGACTTTGATGAACGTTCAGAAGGTGAGGGCTATGCCTTTCTCCTGGTTGTTTGAATATTTCTTCATCTAGTACCTTTACTTGTGTCACTCATGCATTCTTTCTTTTTGCAGCTCCCCGCAGGCCCAGTCGCAAGGGCCTGCGGAATGATAAAGATAAACCATTACCTCCTCTGTTGGCCCGTGTTGGGGGGAATATTGAAGTAAGTGCTGTGTGATTCTTAAGAGATGTGGATGAGTGCCAGTATTGGGTCTTTGGTAAAGTAAGACCTGCTCCTTCTCATCTAGGTTCCTTCTCCCCCTAGGTACTTGGTTTTAATGCTCGGCAGCGAAAAGCTTTTCTTAATGCAATCATGCGATATGGGATGCCACCTCAGGATGCTTTTACCACCCAGTGGCTTGTGAGAGATCTGCGAGGCAAATCAGAGAAAGAGTTCAAGTAAGTTGAGAGATGGAATAGGACTGATGTAGAACAAGGGCTGCTTCTCCTCTCTGGGCATTTCATTGCACTAGTCCAGGCTGAGCTGGGAAATGGGTTTTCTCCTCTGATGAAATTGGCAGGTGAAGCTCCTACTAGTAGGGTTCTTTGTGTTCCTAGCTCCTCTGGAAGAGAACCTGGGGCATGGCCTGGGGTCTGGAGACCAGCCTTCACTGTAATGGTGGGCTTTTCCTCAGGATGGAGCCAGAGTAGTCTGGGATGTACTTGACTGCGGGTGAGAACGAATCTGATCTAGGAATTGGCATGACCGCTATTTAACTCATTTCTCTATTTCTTCACTTACAGGGCTTACGTCTCTCTTTTTATGCGGCATTTATGTGAGCCAGGAGCAGATGGGGCTGAGACCTTTGCTGATGGTGTCCCCCGAGAAGGCCTGTCTCGCCAGCATGTCCTTACTAGGATTGGCGTCATGTCTTTGATTCGCAAGAAGGTGAGCCCTGAGCCTCTCTCCATTGTTCAGGTTTTGGGGAAAAGTGGAGAGCCATAGGAAAGGAACCTAGAGCTGGAATTGGTCTTCAACATCTTGTCCTGTTGCTATAGGTTCAGGAGTTTGAGCATGTTAACGGGCGCTGGAGTATGCCTGAACTTGCTGAAGTAGAGGAAAACAAGAAAATGTCCCAGCCTGGGTCACCTTCCCCGAAGACACCTACGCCCTCTACTCCAGGGGACACACAACCCAATACTCCTGCACCTGCCCCACCTGCTGGTAAGTCTGCCTGGTACTGTCATTTCTGCCCCTCTTTTCTTGTCCTGGCCTATGCTCTCTCTGCTCCCCTGTGCTCAGTTGTAACAGGGGAGTCCGGCAGGACACACAGCAATCTCCCTCTCAGTTTAGGAGGGCCGTCCTGAGTATAGGGCTGGCTCTTAAAGGCACGAGAGGACAATAAGATGAAGCAGATTGAGGAGGCATGGCCTTCTCTCTGATCTAGGACCTTCTTCCTAATCATTTGTCTTCTGTTGTTTACAGAGGATGGGATAAAAATAGAGGAAAATAGCCTCAAAGAAGAAGAGAATGCAGAAGCAGAAAAGGAGGTTAAATCTGCAGCCCCTGAGGCCACCGTTGAGGTAAGTGATGGAGGTGACTGGATGCTTATACCAAAGGCAGGTGGATGAACCTGTTCTTCCTTTTTGATGCCAGTCTATCTGTTTCAACTTTTTTTTTTTTCTTTTGAAGTGTCCACAGCCCCCTGCCCCTGCCTCAGAGGATGAAAAGGTGGTTGTTGAACCTCCTGAGGGAGAGGAGAAAGTAGAAAAGGCAGAGGTGAAGGAGAGGACAGAAGAACCTATGGAGACAGAGTCCAAAGGTATCCACATTTTTGAGCACTACAGATCCCTGTGTAAACCAGTCACTCTTGGACTTCCAGCCAGGGGCTGTAGAGATGATCAGGAGGAAGTAACACACTAAAGAATCCTATACCCTCATTTTAAATTGTGGGTGTGCCACCCCCTGCCACCCCCACCCCCTGCTCCACTTGAAGACATCTTTTAAGACTTGCTTCATAAAGATTTCGGTTTAGGATTGTTCCAGTTGGATATAGTGTGGAATAGAGGAGGCCATTCTTCTTTAGATATACTCTTGGTGTGCTCTGTTCCCTCCAGGTGTTGCTGATGTGGAGAAGGTAGAGGAGAAGTCAGCAATAGACCTGACTCCCATTGTGGTGGAGGATAAAGGTGGGTGTTTGGAGAAGCTGACTGTGGTTTAGAAAGACTCTAAAACTAGAAGCAAGGACTTTATCTCTGGGACACCCCGCTTCCAACCCCCAACCTTCGTATCCACACTCATATAGCCATTATAGCAAGTTAAGACTCCCATTTGTCCTCACATTTAGTTGTCACTGGGCTGGTGACATCTTTTCTGAGTTGGAGAAACACCTGTGTGGAGAAAGGGTGGAGGTGGATATCTTACAGCACATAGGGCTGTGGATAAGGGCCACAGTGTCTGACATTTTTCTTCTGCATGTCTTGTAGAAGAGAAGAAAGAAGAAGAAGAAAAAAAAGAGGTGATGCTTCAGAATGGAGAAACCCCCAAAGAGCTGAATGATGAGAAGCAGAAAAAAAATATCAAACAGCGTTTCATGTTCAACATTGCAGATGGTGGTTTTACTGGTATGAAAATCAGGGGCCCACAGGGGTTAGAAGGACCTGAGGTGAAGTTAGAGGAGTTGTTAGAAACCAGAGTGCAGAGACCACCTCAGCTAGATGAGGGAATGCCAGGCTGATTGCGTACTCCTCCGGGCTCCACATTAGAAAGCCACAGGCATACTGTTAAAGTGGTATTGGGGAGCAGGAATAAATAGCGTGTTGAATTCTCACAGATGTTTGCCTTTCTTTTCCCCTTCAATCTTTCCGAAATTCCTCTAGAGTTGCACTCCCTTTGGCAGAATGAGGAGCGAGCAGCCACAGTCACCAAGAAGACTTATGAGATCTGGCATCGACGACACGACTACTGGCTGCTGGCTGGCATCATAAAGTATCCTTTGCCTCCGTCTGGGTTGTGATTCTTGGTGAAGGTTTCTGAAGGTTCCACAGATTGAGGCTCTTACTTTCCTTGTTTTGTTTTTCCTGAGCAACTTTCCAATAGCCATGGCTATGCCCGGTGGCAGGACATCCAGAATGACCCACGCTATGCCATCCTCAATGAGCCTTTCAAGGGTGAAATGAACCGTGGAAATTTCTTAGAGATCAAGAATAAGTTTCTAGCACGAAGGTTCAAGGTGAGCAGGGTGGGGAGGGATACCATGTTGAAGTAACAGCTCTTAAAGTACAGAAAGGTCTACAAAGGAAGGAGTCTGCATTCAGCCGTACTATTATTGATTGTGTTCTTCTGTGTACTTACTTAACTTTTTGTATTCCATGAAAGGCTTTGTTCCCAAGTATCTTCATTATTAAAGATCAAGAATACAGACTTGGAAATTAACCAGCTGTTCAAGGGCTGAAGATGACTGACTGATGAATGACACAGGCTCTAGTTCACTGGATGTGTTGGGAGAACACTGTAGGTTAGATTCAGAAAGATACAGAGGTGGACTGAATTGGATCTCTGGGATGGTAGGGGTGTCAGTGGGCTAGTGATACTTTTTTTCTGGGTCTGAGAGTCTATGTGGATAAGGGGTGGAGTGAATGCAAAAAGGACATGCAAAGGTAGAATTTCATTTTCAGAATAAATAGGGCTAAGAAGCCCAGAGCTGAAGGGACTCTTAGTCAGAAGTTCAGCAAGTATGTATTGAGGGCACTTAGTGTGCAGACCATCAAAATAGGAAAATGGGATGCCATGAAGACGAGACATGTGGCTCTAAAGCCAGGTGCAATTGGGGGTGTAAAGAACGTACACTAATAAACCTTCAAATATTATGTGCCAAGCATTGAGTGGCACAAAGATACAAAGACAAATAAGGCATAGTGCCTGTTCTCAAGGAGCTTTCAGTTTAAAGTAGAGGCAAATGTGTGATGAAATGAATGCCATTCTGGATGTTGGGAGGGATACTGCTGAATCCATAAGAAAGTTCTCCAAAGGGAATCTTAGAAGCTGGGAGAGAGTTTACAAATGGCTGCTTAGGGAAGGTAGCATTGGAATTAAGTTTTTGTGAATGTAATGGAGATTGTTGGATAGAAACAGAAGGCCGTTTGAACTAAAAGGGATTAAATTGGGCAAAGACATAGAGGCAGCAGAGCTTAGGGTGTTTGGAAACAGCAAGTTAGCCCAGTTGGGTTATAGAAAACACTTGTGAGAGATAGGTTGAGAGAGTTAAGAACTAGAGGGCAGTAGTTGGTTTCTTGGCACCAGATGAGAGTAAGGACTTCACCTTATAGTTAATGGGTAACTATCAAAGGTTTGTGAAGAGTTTTGATGTGATCAAGGGAAATGGAAACAACACTCATGAAATCATGGAACTGGCGAGTAGGCAGTCATTAGGTAGTCAGGGTTGGGCTGTGATGCTGGTTGGGGAAAATGAAAAGGATAAAGGAAAGGAAATAAAACACCAAAGAATTTAAAGAATTTACTTACTTACTGTAGGGTCAGCAAACCTTTTAAAGGGCCAGATAGTAACTATTTTGGGCTTTGTGGGATATGCGGTCTCTGTTATATACAGTCAACTCTGTCATGAGAAAGCAGTCAGGTGATAAATGAATAAGCATGAATATGTTCCAATAAAACTTGATTTATCAACACTAAAATATGAACCTCATAATTTTTTCTTAATCCTCACCTGAGGATTTTTTTTTTTATTGTTTTTAGAGAGAGAGGAAGGGAGAGAAAGAAACAATTTGAGAGAGAAACATAGATTGGTTGCTTCCCATATGCACCCAGACTGTGGACCAAACCCACAATATAGGCATATAGGCATATATGTGCCCTGACTGGGTATTGAAACCATAACACTTTGGTTATGGGACAAGACTCCAACCAGCTGAGCCATACTGGTCAGGGACATACAATTTTTGTTAAGTGTCACAAACTATTCTTACTTTGACTTTTTTTCAACCAATTTGAAAACCATTCTTAGCTCTTTGGCCATACAAAACAGGCAGCAGGCCAGATTTGGCCCCCAGGCCATAGTTTGCTAACCCCTGACTTACTGGATTTGAGATGCAAAGGAGTAAGACTATTGAAGCTTTGAGCCTGAATCACTGAGAAAATTTAATTACCACTGGTGGATCGGGGAAGGAAGGACAGGGAACAGTTTGTAGAAAAGAGTAAGTTCAGTTTAAGGCAAGTCATTTGGTGTTTCTCACAAGTAAATAAACGTCCCAATAACTCTACCACCATAAACAAATGGGATCAAAGAAATGATCATCCGTACATGAGTGGAATCAGAACAATCAGTGCTGGAGCTGCAGGTCTGAAAAGCATCAAAGCATTTGCATATAGGTTCTGGCTGACCTAGAAGAGGAAAGATCTCTTGGGAGAATGCTTTAAAAGAATAGCAAGCCAAGTTCTGAGCCTGGAGAAGGCTCATAGTTTGGGGCAGGAGGGGGTTGGTGAAGGAGATGAGGTATATGGATCGAAAGTAGATTTTTGGTCTGTTTGGGGGTAAAGTAGTAGGCTATGATGGAGCCAGATCTTGTGGAAGAAGTAACAGCCCATTGTCCTTACACTGTCCTTTTTCCTGACCCCCCTCATGGATTCTCTTTAAGAACCAGTGGATACTTGAGCAAAGTAAGTCTCGTAACTTGTGAATCAGCATTCTCTCTTTTGAAATGTATTTCAAAGAACCTTTTGCCCCGTTTTATTGGACAACAAGTAGAAGAGTTTGTTGCAATATAATTTTTGGTGTTGGGGCCAAGAGGCAACCTAGATGTTTGGCATTGGGAGTGCAGATAGATAAAATGTGATTCACATTGTGGAGCACTGAGCAACCACTAAGAAACAAAATATATGTGATATAACAACATAAATGGACCTTTAAGAAGATAGGTAGTGGGGAAAGGAAGAAAACATTTTACATAAAGACTCAGTAAATACACTAGAAGGGTCACTTATTGGTGAAGGAAAGGAATGGGAGTGAGATATGGAGACAAAGGAAACAAAAATAATTTTAAAGAGTAAAACAATTTAAATGATAATGATACGGTAGCTATATCCATAGGATGGACTACTGTGCAACCATTAAGAACTGGTACACCCTGGCTGGTGTGTCTCAGTGGTTGAGTGCTAGCCTGCAAACCAAAGGGCAACCTGCTGGTTCCATTCCCAGTCAGGGCACATGTCTGGGAATAGGGGGTGCACGAGAGGCAACCACACATTGATGTTTCTCTCTCTCCCTTGCTTCCTCTCTCTAAAAAGTAAGTAAAATTTTTTAAAAAACATAAAAAGAATTTATAATAGCCCTGGCTGAGTGGCTAAATTGGAGTGCTGTGCCATACACCAGACTGTGGGTTCGATTCCTGGTCAGGGTACATACCTAGGTTAAGGGTTCAATCCCTGGTTGTGGTGTGTAGGGAGCCAGCCAATGGATGTCTGTCATATTCGGTGTTTCTGTCTCTCTGTCTCCCCTGACCCCCGCCCCTATCTGTACCACCCTCCCTCCCTCCTTCCATCCTTTCAAAATCAATAAAGATATCATCAGGTGAAGGTTACAAAATTTTTTTAAAAGTGCAGTTAATAAGATGCTTATTATGTAACTTGGAGTGAAAACATCTGTATATATAATTTCAATTATATAAAAAAGTCTACGGAAAGAAAAGCTTCGGAATGTTAACAGTATCTCTAGGAAGTAGAGTTATTTGTAACCAATTTTTTTATAGTCTGTATTTTCTTTTTTTTTTTTTTTAAATAGGATTCTTTTTTATATTTTATTTCTTTATTTTTAGAGAGAGGGGAAGGGAAGGAGAAAGAGAGGGAGAGAAACATCAACATGTGGTTGCTTCTCACATAGCCCCCACTGGGGACCTGGCCTGCAACCCAGGCATGTGCCCTGACTGGGAATCGAACCGCGACCCTTTGGTTCACAGCCTGCGCTCAATCCACTGAGCTACGCCAGCCAGGGCACAGTCTGTATTTTCTGAATTGAGTTGTTATCACTTTTGTATAAGGGAATCAATAAAGAGTAGAGTTTTAAAGACATGGATCTGCGAATGAGTTAAAAAAAGGAATGCAGTGGTGAACTGCTTGGGTGCGGGGGGAGTAGTCTGTAAGATTTTCAATAGGTTCTGAGAGGCCTGTCGGAAATAAGCAAGGTGAGTATTAGTCCAACTCCCATCTCCTTTTTGTCCCTTGTCTAGCTCCTAGAACAAGCCCTGGTGATTGAGGAGCAGCTGCGGCGAGCAGCTTACCTGAACATGTCAGAGGACCCCTCTCACCCTTCCATGGCCCTGAACACCCGCTTTGCTGAGGTGGAGTGTTTGGCAGAGAGTCATCAGCACCTGTCCAAGGAGTCAATGGCAGGAAACAAGCCTGCCAATGCGGTCCTGCACAAAGGTAGCCAGTGGCTCCCCTGCCTCCTGCTGACGCGTAGTCCTTTCTCCTTTGCCCTCCCCAACACACATTTCTTGTTTCCAAAACCTTTTTCAGAATTGTTTCGGAGCTTAGGATGTCCTGGGGATCTGTACCTTCCTCCTTAGAGGCAATCAAAGACAGTAGTTTCTTTGCTTCTTTTAACTCTTAATATATTCAAGTTCTTAGAAGTGGAACGTAAACCACAATAATGTAGTGTCATCTGGGATACTTTAGAGGTGATTTAAGATCCAGTCAAATTCTAGACCCCTTTCAATATTTTTTTTCTAATTAAAGTTGAAATATTGTGAGGGAGGTGGAGGGTGAAATGAGGAAAGGAAGGCTGTTAGAAAGGAGAGGAAGATAAATCCAAAAGGTGGAGAGGAGAGATGATGAAAAAGGAAACAAAAGGAATAGGCTTCTTTCAAGAAAGTAGAGACAGAGACAAAAGGACATTGAGAGTAGGTGACTTTAAAAAGCATAGATAAAACACGGTCACGGGGATGTAAAGTGCAGCACAGGGAATAGAGTCAATAATACTATAGTAACTGTATGGTGTTAGTTGGGTACTATACTTACCAAGGAGTTAGCTTTGTAAAGTATTATTATTTAACTACTGTGCTGTATACCTGAAACTAACTATTGAATGTCAACTGTAATTGAAAAATTAAATTAAAAATAAGGCATAGAACAATGGGCAGTTGCAACTGGAATGTGAGGAACAGAAATTTGAGGAATAGGAATTTGAGCATAGTAGAGGCTAGGTCAGTTGACTCTGATAAAGGACCATACTCTAGCATTCCAGTACATCAGTCAGCTTGGTCACTGAGAAGTCATGGGCAGGGCACAGGTCCACTCTGGTAAGGAGGAGCTTGGTCTTGACCACCACACTCACCACGTTTTTTTCTTCGCTTTGCAGTTCTGAAACAGCTAGAAGAACTGCTGAGTGACATGAAAGCTGATGTGACTCGACTCCCAGCTACCATTGCCCGAATTCCCCCAGTTGCTGTGAGGCTACAGATGTCAGAGCGTAACATTCTCAGCCGCCTGGCAAACCGAGCACCTGAACCTACTCCACAGCAGGTGGGGTCATTGTTTTCTGGCCACCTGTTCTAGCAGAGCCATTCTGGAACTTGTAACTCTTTCTCTAACTGGGCAGGTGGGGCTGACTTAACAGGGAGTTCTCTTGGAATCTGGTGAATACTTTCAGTCTGAAATTCTGACTGTCATGGTTCTCTTTTGTCATAGGTAGCCCAGCAGCAGTGAAGATCCAGATTGAGGATAACCACCTCCACCGCTGAGCAGTGACCTTCCTCACTTTCCCTTGCCCAGCTTCTCCCCTGGGGGCCTGAGAGACCCTTTCCTTCCTTCTGCCCATCTTCCACGTTGTAAAGGAACAGCCCCCAGTGTACTGGGGGAGGCGGGTAGTGAGGGGCAGTGGTGCCCTTCCTGCTGGAGAGACAAGCAGCAGTAGCGCCGGCGCCATCTGCAGGGAGCTGGCAGGCTGGCTGGCCTTCTTCTGGGCCCTGGCTTTCCCCACCGTAACATTTGTTACACAAAAACTGTTGTGGGTTCCTGCCAGGCTTGAAGAAAACGATCTGAATTTCTTTGTTCTTTTGGTTTTGTTTTGTTGATTAATTTTGTGTTTTCTTTTCTCCTTTTTTGGGGTATTCAGAGTGGGCTGGGCCCCTGGGTGAGACACAGCTACCTCTGTTGGCATCTTTTTAATACCAGGAACCCAGCGGCTCCAGCCATGGCTAGAATGAAATAAAGTGGAAAGAAAAAAAAAAAATAGAAAAGAACCAAAAGCATAAAAATAAATCCACAGCAGAATTTCTTGATGAAAATTGAAAATAAAAGTTTCCTTGTATTTTAGTGCTCTGGTTCAGTGTGGGTGCAGGTGGATGAATGTGTATGACTGGAGTTCTGGGAAATGTGTAATTGAAAACTAAAGGTTTCCTTATGTTCTGATAATCAACAAAAGAGCCATATCCAGTCTATGCATGTGCCCTATGTGTTCCGGACCAAGGAAGACAGCTAATTTTCCTCCTGTGGGAAATGAGAGGTTCAAAAATTACCTGGCTTCATACTCTATACTACCATTTAATGGCTGAGGAAGTGGACTTTTCTGGGCTGTAGATTTCTCATACAAAATAAAAATATCTGCCTTCTAGAGTGAGTCAGAAAGGTAAATCCAGCAAAGGGCTTGGAACAGTTTTTTAACTGCTACTAGGCTCTACCATAGTATTTACCTGAAGGCTGGGAATTTTTTCTTGTTCACTTGGGTGAAGTCAGTCCTCCCGACCGTCCAGATCTGAACCTAGGCAGAGAGAAAGCTTATCTGACAGGCTGAGCAGGGGTGTTCGGGGTCAAGAAAAGGTTTCCTAAGCAAAGAGCTGGAAGTTGTTGGTAAGGGGCCCTGGGATTCCATGGTCTTAGACACTGAAAGAAGGATGGAGGGTGACGGAAGGAGAGCCCTGCCAATACGCCTCGTTTTCAGATAAGGGGGTGACTTTCAAGTACACTGAAATTTGCAGTGAGGCCAAACGCCAAAGCCATAAAGAACGGGCGAGGAAGCTAAACACGGTTCCCCTATTGCCTTTGCCTTCTATGAGTAGAGCGCTCCGCACCAGAATTTTCCCCGGCCGCACCGCGGGCAGCTCCACACACGTTCCCAAGACGTCTTACGTTCCGCGTACTGCCGCCAGCCGGAAGAGGCGGGGCCACAAGGCTCTCCTGGCGCCTGCGTAAAACGTTTCCTATAGGGGGCTGGTATCCTAACGCTAGTGTCGTATTGCACGTGGAGTGGGGCCCCGGTTACGGAGGGAGCGTCTTGGGCCTGGGCCTGTTTTCAGGTGAGCCAAGGCTTCGGGAGGGTTTCTGAAGGAAGTTTGGGAAGGGAGCACTAACTTGGGCCGCGGCATGGGGAGGCGTTATACAAATGGCGTGGGGTCCGGGTCTCTTCGTGGAATGGTTTCGTCAGGCCTGGAGGGAATGTTGGGGTTGCTGAGTTGAGGTTCTGGTCGAGGTGATACCTTTTTCCACTCTAATACGTCAAGACTGCGGTCTTTCTTTCCCTTTCCAACTCGCACGGCTCACCTCATCCCGTTTTTCTTTTTCCCAGTACCATGGGGCGCAAGTTGGATCCTACGAAGAAGGAGAAGCGCGGGCCGGGCCGAAAAGCTCGGAAACAGAAGGGTGCGGAGACCGAACTCACCAGATTCTTGCCTTCAGGTAAGGGTCAGGTATGCTTTTTGATTCTCCAGCGTTTATGCCACTTTTTAAATTTGTATTCATAACCCCTTCAGTTTTTTAGTCTCTGTTCACTTCCTGTTGTGTGGAATTTTCTCTTTGTGAGGTATTACTAGTAAGTATGAATGAACCACTGTCATCAGCGTTTAGAACTTAGGGAAGATGCAACAGGGACACAAGTACCCATCATACAAGAAGAGGTGTGGTTTAGCATTGAGGGAGTTTAAAGAAAGGGAGGAATCCCACGTAATTAAGTTCTCTAGAACTTAGATTAAATTTTAAGAAACTGGATTTTGAAAAACGGGTGGTACTTCAACAAGTGGAAGTTGGGAAGGAGGCGGTCCAGTCACTGAACTGCATTATGGAGGAAGTGGAGCTGAGAATGCACAAATCTGGTTCCTACATGGTGAGTAGTCAGTCTATTGCGTGGAAGACTGGGTGAGAGAGAAGAGTGGACAGGTAGCTTGCAGTGCATATTGGATAAAAGATGCAGTTCATTGAGGAATACATTATAGTCAACCTTTTGGACACATTGCACTACTTTATTGTCTTAACGCTCTCTGAGAAAAGCACTGTTAAGGAAATAGATGCTGAGAGGTTAAATAAGTTGCAGATAGTTTCTAAATGATGGGGCTAAGATTTAAATCTTTTATTTCTTGGAGAATGTATAAAAATAGCAGTTATAGAGGTAAAATCTGCACTGCTTGGTAACCCATTAAATTGAGAATAAAGGGCCCTGGCTGGTGTGATTCAGTGGATTGAGTGCTGGCCTGCAAACCAAAGGGTTGCTAGTTTGATTCCCAGTCAGGGCACATGCCTGGGTTGAGGGCCAGGTCCCTTGTAGGGTTCATGTGAGAGGCAACCACACACTGATGTTTCTTTCCTTCTCTTTCTCCTTCCCTTCCACTATCTCTATAAACAAGTAAGTAAAATCTTAAAAAAAGTAAAATAAATTGAGAGTAAAGGAAAAAGCAGGTAAAAAGTTAACTTTTGAATATGTATTACTGGAATGGCGATGATGGCGTTTATTGAAATCAGAAGTCTTACCCTGGCCAGGTAGCTCAGTTGATTAGAGCTTTGTCCCAGTATGACAAGGTTGCAGGTTCCATCCTCGGTCAGGGCACATACAAGAATCAACCAGTGAATGCATAAATACCTCGGTCAGGGCACATACAAGAATCAACCAGTGAATGCATAAATAAGTGGAACAACAAATTGATGTTCCTCCCTCTATCCTTCCTTCCCTCTCTCCCTCTAAATCAATTAAAAAAATAAAGCAAGGAAAAAATCAGAACTATTGACTTCTTTTTGTTAATAAGCTCACTCCTTCCCACTTAAAAATCTATCTTTATTTATTTATTTATCTATCTATTTATTTATTTATTTATTTTAGAAGAGAAGGGAGGGAAAAGAGAGGGAGAGAAACATCACTGTGAGAGAGAAATATCGGTCTGTTGCCTCTTGTATGCATCCCAACCAGGGATTGAACCCACAACTCAGATATGCGCCCTGAACTTTCGCTTTGTGGAACAATGACCAACCAACTGAGCTACACAGGTCAGGGCCCCACTTTTTCTTTTTTAATCCTCACCCGAGGATACATTATTATTGATTTTAGAGAGGATGGGAGGGATAGAGAGGGAAAGAAACATTGATCAGTTTCCTCTTATAACCTCCCCCAGACCCAGGATCCAACCTGCATCCTAGGTGTGTGCCCTGACTGGAGATCGAACCCACAGTCTTTTGGTGTATGGGACAACCAACTGAGCCACCCAGCTAGGGCTCTTTCCCCACTTTTATTTCCTCTTCCCTTGCTTTTTTTCATTTCCCCTATAACCTCCTGGTTTTGCCTCTTTTTTTTTTTTTTTAATAGCTGATGATGAAAATTCCAAAAGGCTGTCTAGTCGTGCTCGAAAGAGGTGAGTATGACTATCCAGACTTACATAGATTAAATTAGTACTGTTCGTCTTCAGCCACGTGATGCTGTGTGATCACGCTAATAAAAAGGGCTGTTTGGGGACTGTTAGATTTCCTTGTGATGAGAAGTGGCAGAACCTGGGGGTATGTTCCATTTCTTTACTCCTTGTATCTTTTCAGGGCAGCCAAGAGGAGGTTGAGCTCTGCTGAAGCCCTTGAGATGAATAAGTGTCCTGGAGCCAAACCATTGCCTGGAAAGCTACCAAAAGGTCAGTGAAAATAGGAGCTGGACGCTACCTGAAGAGTCCTGTGGGTTCTGGGTAGGGAAGGGTTTGTTGAACATGTCTGGAGTGGAAGGAACAACCAAAGGACATTCGTGGGTGTAGAAAGTACTGGCTCCATCAGTGTGTGGCTGCCGTCAGTCCAGGATTCTTCAAATTCTTAGGGATCCCTGCAGGAGCTGTCCAGGCACCTGGTAAGAAGGGAGCCCAGTCCTTATTTAACAGTGCTCGAGGCAAGAAGCGCCCAGCACCAGCTCATAACAGTGAGGAGGAAGAGGAGGAGGAAGACTCTGAAGAAGATGGTGTGGGAAACCAGGGGGACTTCTGGGGCTCCGAGGACAGTGATGCTGATATGGTTGATGACTATGGAGCAGCCTCCAACTCAGAGGATGAAGGTGAAGAGGTGAGTTTATCTTTCTGGGTATTTAGGAAGGGATCCTTGCCTTACAGAGTCTTTCCAGATCTTCGAGACAGGGATAACCCTGAGTAGAGAAGAGGGATTTTAGTGTTCCATCGCTTTTTGTATTACCTTAAGTCCTTTCAGGGTACATGGAAATTTAAAAGAGCTGTAGGGTAGAGCATTTTAAAACATGAGAATACTCAGTGCTGATAAGGATGTGAAAAGGTGGACACTTGTTTGCTCACTGATGGGAATAGAAATGCACACGTGTTTTTTATAAAGCATTTGGTATCTGAGAACTTTAAAAACTTTTTCTTAAAAAACAAAAAATTGTATTTATTTTTAGAGAGGGGGGAAGGGAAGGGAAGGAGAGAGAGAGGGAGAGAAACGTCATTGTGTGATTGCCTCTTGCACACCCACTACTGGGGTCCTGGCCTGCAACCCAGGCCTGTGCTCTGACTGGGAATCGAACTGGTGACCCTTTGGTTCACAGGCCCCGGGCTCACTGAGCTATTCCAGCTAGGGCGAAACTTTTTCTTTATCTAGCAATTCCATTTAGAATGACAATCCAAAATGTGGGCAGATTTGTTTATGGAGGTGATAGAAGTTACTTATGTATTCCACAATTTGTACATGGGTATGTTATTATAAAAGTCTAAGGCATGCTCCTGGGAGCATGGCCACGGGCCTTTTCCTTCCCCTTCTTCCCTGCCAGGCGCATTACTTTTGCCTTTCTCCCCAGCTCCAAGGGCCTTTCTTCTGCCTCTGTAACTTGTTTACTGAGCCTATGCAGGCTAGCTGGCTCAATTTTATTACCTCTAACTTTGTAAATTAAGTTTCTTTTATAATTTAAAAAAAAGAAAAAAGTGGGCCCTGGCTGGCGTAGCTCAGTGGATTGAGCTCGGGCTGCGAACCAAAGGGTCGCAGGTTCGATTCCCAGTCAGGGCACATGCCTGGGTTGCAGGCCAGGCCCCTAGTCGGGGCCACGTGAGAGGCAACCACACATTGATGTTTCTCTTCCTCTCTTTCTCCCTCCCTTCCCCTCTCTAAAAATAAATAAATAAAATCTTTAAAAAAAGAAAAAAGAAAAAAGTTTAAGTAATATAGAGTTGTGTAGAATAAAAAGGAAGTTCCCACTTGCACCCCTTTCCCACACCCCCTCTTCTCTCTGCAGAGCTCCTGTTAGGAGCTTTTCAGCCACTTTGTGGACTTGAATGCCAAAAACTGGAAAATTCCAAAACACCCGATAGGCATAAGTAAACTATGATTTATTCATATGTTAACATTTGGCCCTTATGTCTGAATATGCTTGTGGTCTGTGAATGAAAAAAGGCAAGAAACAAATTTGGAAATGCATCATGATTTTAACTGTGAAAAATGGAGTAAGTCTGGAATATGGCAGAAAAGGTGTCCAAGGGCAGTTTTTGTCCTCTGTGTATACATATGGGTGTGTATTCATGTTTCAAACATCTTTATTTATTTTTAGGTTTCACCTATTTATTTTAGAGAGAGGGGAAGGGAGGGAGAAAGAGAAACATCAATTGGTTGCTTCTCATGCGCACCCTGACCTGGGACTGAACCTGCAAGCCAGGCATGTGCCCTGACCGGGAGTATGAATTGACAACCTTCGCTTTGCAGAAAGATTTCCAACCAACTGAGCTACACCAGTCCGGGCTGTTTTAAACTTTTTGATAGAAAGAGGAATACAAAAATAAATAGAACAATATAATAAACATTTAAACTCATTACTTAGTTTCAATAATGGTCAGTTTTGTGCCAGTTTTATATTCACTTCAGGGTCTGTATCACCTTCTGAAAGCAAGTGGTATATTTTATTTGGGGGAAAAATACGGATAGAAAGTGCTAGTGGGTTGGTGGGAGGGCAAGCTTTGCATCACCAGCTCCTTGTATCTTTTTCAGCTGCTGCCCATTGAAAGGGCTGCTCAGAAGCAGAAGGCCCAGGAAGCTGTTGCTGGGTGAGTTTTGGAAATTTCAGGGTGGAGAGTAGTTAGCAGCTGAAACGATGAGGGAGGAAGGAGGTGTCTATCTGGTTCTTTGAATCACTCTGTTTCTGGACCTGTTTCTAGGGGCCAGTGGAGTGAAGAGGAGACTGATGAAGAGGAAGAAGAGGAGAAAATGTCCCCTGAGTCAGGCCCCCAAAAGGACGACAAGATAGCTGAGGACCTGCAGATCAATGTGGATGAAGAGGAGCTTTTTGTGCTGCCCCCTGCTGGAGAGATGGAGCAGGATATCCTTCCAGTGCAGCAGAGTAAGGGGTGGGGGAAGGTGCTTGCTAGTGGAGATTACCAGGCCATCATGGGACATCATGGGACAGATCCTTGACAGGTTCACATGCCCAGACTCCAGACTTGCAACGAGTTCACAAGCGCATCCAAGATATAGTGGGAGTGCTGCGTGATTTTAAGACTCAGCGGGAGGAAGGTCGGTCTCGAGCTGAATATGTGCACCGGCTTCAGAGGGATCTGGCCACTTACTACTCCTACGGAGACTTTCTGCTTGGCAAGCTCATGGACCTCTTCCCTGTGTCTGAGGTGCTGAATTGCTAATTTAACGCCCCTTCTGCTGTCCTTTCATCACCTTCTCTTTTACGCTGTATAGGGGAGGCAGTCAGCTCCCTTGTGCTTTTCTGGCTCAGCTCCTTGGCCAGCCTGACTTGCTCCCTGCCATTTTGCTTTCCCAGCTGGTGGAGTTCTTAGAAGCTAATGAGGTGCCTCGGCCCATCACCCTCAGGACCAACACCTTGAAAACCCGGCGCCGAGACCTTGCTCAGGTGAGGGGCGGGTTTTGAGGTTTGCTTATCTGGGAGGTACTGACTTCTGTCGACCACAGAGACTCCCCTATCCCACTCTGACTGGGTGGGGTCTTAGTACCTTGCCGTAAGCATGATCCCAGGAGGCAAATGGGTATAGGCCTAGAGTCATGCTGGGTGTGTCTGACTGGCACAGGCCCCAGGATTTCTGTGAAGTGGGAAACTAGTTAAAACATCTGAATCAGGATAAAAGTGCCACCTCAGAAATCCGAAGGAGTTGTTTGCCTTTTAGATCATTGAGAAACTGGTGAAACTGTGATTCCTGCTTCAAGAAAAAGACACAGCAGGTCCTAACTGGGTAGCTCAGTTGGTTGGAGTGTTCTCCTGATGCAATGAGGTTGTAGGTTTGATCCACAGTCAGGGCACATACAAGAATCAACCAGTGAAACCCTAACTGGAGCGGTTCAGTTGGTCAAGAGTTGTCCCACAAAGCAAAAGGTTGCTGGTTCGATTCCTGGTCAGGGCACCTGCCTGAGTTGCAGGTTTGGTCCTTGGTTAGAATGTGTACCAGAGGCAACCAATCAATTTTTCTCTCTCACATTGCTGTTCTCTCCTTCTCTTTATCCCTTTCTTCTCCTTCCTCTAAAAATAAATTAAAAAAAAAAACCAACCAGTGAATACATAAGTGGAACAACAAATCGGCACACCTGTCTCACTCTCCCCCCTCCCTGCCTCCTCATTTCTCCTCGATCCCTTCTCTCCCAAAAATCAATAACTAAAAAATTTTTTGAAAAACTTCGTACACGTACAAACAGTGATTTAAGTTCACTCTTTCCAAAGGTTCGGGGCCCCTAGGTTAAAGACCCTTGTTTCTAAAGTTCAGTTCATCTGTGTGTTTTGTAGCTCCTGGCGCAAAGATAAGCTGGTAATTATCTTTGTAATTATTATTTTTAGTCTTCACCCAAGGATACATTTTTATTGATTTTAGAGAGAGTGGAAGTGGGGGAGAGAAACATTGATGTGAAAGAGAAACATCAATTGGTTGCCTCCTGTATGCTCGCCAACTAGGGTTTGAACCTGCAACCTTTTTGTGTTTGGGGCAATGCTCCTATCAATTGAACCACCTGGCCAGGGCTTGATAGTTATCTTTAATGTGTTCTAACCAATAGGAGTAAGTTTTGGTATTGTAAGGGGACTAAGCCTCTTGGAAAATCAGAGTCCACTTCTAGGAAATAACAGAACAGGTGCTGGCAGTCTGTGTCATTGGGATGGAGTTCAGACCTCGAGTTAGAGTCTAAGGCTAAAGAAAAAGACACCAGGGGATGGGGTGGAGAAGGGAAGTTGCATTCAGTGAGTCTGTGATGACTGTTCTGAGAGCTCTAGGAGTTGTGCCGTAGACTTCCTGATAGGACTGGGTTTTCATATTTCTATCTGTTTTCTGGGTGTAGTAACCTAACAAGGTTTTTAAAATCTTTGTTCTTATCTTAAGGCACTAATCAATCGTGGGGTTAATCTGGATCCCCTGGGCAAGTGGTCAAAGACTGGATTAGTGGTATATGATTCCTCAGTGCCCATTGGTGAGTGTTCCCTGCCCAGCAGTCCTTGTGCCCCTGCCCTTGTCTCAGCTCGTCACAGATGGGTCCTCTTCTACAGGTGCTACTCCCGAGTACCTGGCTGGGCACTATATGCTTCAAGGAGCCTCCAGCATGTTACCTGTCATGGCCTTGGCGCCCCAGGAACATGAGCGGATTCTGGACATGTGTTGTGCCCCTGGAGGAAAGACAAGCTATATAGGTACAAGGAGGGCAGGCAGGGGTAGGGTTCATATGGGTCTCTGCTTTTGAAAGTAGGTGGGGTTGGTGACTGGCTAGCACTCAGGAGACAGTGCGCAGACAGCTGGCAGAGTGGTGAGGAGCACAGGCTCAAGCTGGCTGCGGTCCAGCCCTGTGGGTACCACTTAGGACCTTGGTCAAGTCCTTGATTTTCTTGTCACCTGTAAAATGGTATGGTGATGGTGCTTGGGTTGGCCATTACATTATGTTTGGGTTGTGGGGGTTGAGATAATGTATATCAAGGTCTTTGGCGTAGTAGTCAACCATAACCATTTTTGATTAAGCTGTTACCACTTTTTTAAAAAATGGTCTGTAGGACCAGAGAGATGTTCAGTAACAAAGGAAAAACTTTGTTTTCATGAGCTTACTCATTACCAGGGGTCAGTGCAGACTAGGGAGAGCAATGCAGTAGGCAGTGGGAGCAGAGCTTATTAGGAGTGAAGTTTTCCTTGAGGTGCTGAGACTTTACCTGTGGATTCCTGTGGATTACCTGTGGATTCCTGAGGTGGCTAGCAAGTATAGGGGCGGAGGAGCTGACTGCTGAGCACTGAGCCCTCCCTCCCCTCAGCCCAGCTGATGAAGAACACGGGTGTGATTCTTGCCAACGATGCCAGTGCTGAGCGCCTCAAGAGTGTCGTGGGAAACCTGCACCGGTTGGGAGTCACCAACACCATTATCAGCCACTATGATGGGCGTCAGTTCCCCAAGGTGAGACTCCCCTCTGTGTATCTCTCCTGAGGTGTCTTGTAGTTCACCTGCTGTCTGCCTGACATCAGCAAGTTTACACTTGATGCAGTATGGGTGACCGAAAAAGGTGATTAATCTGTCCTTTTTCCCCAGGTGATAGGGGGTTTTGACCGAGTACTGCTGGACGCTCCCTGCAGTGGCACCGGCATCATCTCCAAGGACCCAGCTGTGAAGACGAACAAGGTGAGGAGCTGGGGTTGGGGTGGGGTGGCTGAGAGGCCTTGGCTGGGCCTTGTGGAGCTGGAGGGGTGGGGGAGGGGCACTCTGGGCAACCAGTAGCTCACTTGTCTTTCTGAGGCTATCTTCTGAAATTCTGACACCCTTGGGTCTCCTGCCTGGAACAGGATGAGAAGGATGTCCTGCGCTGTGCTCACCTTCAGAAGGAGTTGCTCCTGAGTGCTATTGATTCTGTCAATGCCACTTCCAAGACGGGAGGCTACCTCGTCTACTGCACCTGTTCCATCATGGTGAGGCCTCTGCCGTGGCAGAGCAGCAGGAGAGCAGGGCTGGGAGACCGTTTGCCCCGTGGAGCTCCCTTCAGCTGCAGCTCTGCTTTTCCTTCCGTTTTTGTCCCCCTGCATATCCAGGTGGAGGAGAACGAGTGGGTGGTAGACTATGCTCTGAAAAAGAGGAATGTGCGGCTGGTGCCCACAGGTCTAGACTTTGGCCAGGAGGGTTTTACCCGCTTTCGAGAAAGGCGCTTCCACCCCACTCTGCGCTCTACCCGCCGCTTCTACCCTCACACCCACAATATGGATGGTTTCTTTATTGCCAAGTTCAAGAAATTCTCTAATTCTATTCCCCAGTCTCAAACAGGTAAGTAATCTGCTGTCCACCCATCGTTACTGCCTTTGCTCTTTCTGCCTTTCAAGAGACTTTACAGTGTGACCGCAGGGAAGGGAAGAATTTCTGCCTTCCTTGTCGCTGCCTTTGTCTGCGTGGGTAAGAGAAGAGACTCTTCACATCCCAACTAGACCTGTTCCTGAGCTCAGACCCCATTGGAGTGTGATAGAGCGTTCTTGGGGATGGGGCCTGTCCCTTCATTCTCCCAAGTGTTTGTGCTTGTTTGGCACTGAATGTGTGCCCAGTGTGCGTTGTGGTTTCTCTTGGCCCAGGTTGTCTCACTGTTAATGCATCTCTGCTGTTCCAGCATTGTCAGCACAGGGTTGGCATAAGACTCCTCAGAACACTCAGCACTTCTCTGAGCCCATCACACTAATTACAGATGGTTTTCTCAGCCATCTTGAGGAGTCTGTCCTGGGTCTCAAGGGGAAGGGTGTGGTTTTTCTGAAACAGGGTTAGAGCTCTGCATGCTGGGAATGTAACTTGGGTGTAGTTGGGAGAGGGAGAGGTGAGTGTGTCTGGATGCAAACTGCATGATTTATTGAGTTGACTTTCTTCTTTATAAGTAATGCTCCTTACAAAAGTCACATCTGAATGTTAACAAGAATCCGAAGAGTTAAAATTTGTTGTGACTTTATTTATGTTTTTAAAGGTTTATTTATTGATTTTAGAGACAGAGGAAGAGGGGGAGAGAGAGAAACATCGATTTATGTTTCACTTACGTATGCATCCATTGGTTGCTTCTTGTATGTGCCCTGACCGGGGATGGAACCCACCATCTTCATGTTTCAGGACAGTTTAGACCAACTTAACTACCCGGCCAGGGCTGTTATAACTTTGAAAGTACACATTTAATATATCGGTACTCATTAACGTCTTACTAGCTTGTTTCTAGTTATGTGAGCCTTCTTATTTTCCTGCATCTCATCAAAATCCACCAGGAAAAGAGTCTTCGACTTAAAAAAAAAAAAAGCCCAGTGCTTCAGGTTTACTCAGGATTTATCTCCTCAGAGTGTCTTGCTACCTGCTGTCCTCAAGGGGGCACAGCTTCCTCTAAAACCTTTTGGCCCAAGGATGGGTAGTAAACCTCTTTACTGCAAGGTTCAAACACTTGAGTGAAGGCCTGGCGCTGGTAGGCGATGTGAACCCAGGTCGTCTGCTCTGAGGCTGCTGCGGTTGTATGGGGCGCTGGCCGTGCCCAGTGTTCCCAGGCAGTTTCCTCGTTTTGGTGCCTCTACTTGTCTCTACCACTAATGATCAAAATCCAGTGATGAGGCACTTTTTCTCAAAAAAAATCTTTAATTTTAGCTCCAGGAAATTCTGCAGCATCCACCCCTACAAACCCAGACTTGCCTGACCTGAAAGGTCAGGTGACCCCCGAGCCTGAGAACAGCCGCCAGCCTGCCAAGAAGGCCAGAGTGGCTGTGAAAGCAGAGCGGCACTTGCAGAAACGGCAACACCCCAAGAAGGCCTCTTTCCAGAAGCAGAATGGCATCCCCAAAGGGGCAGACTCTGAATTGTCCACTGTACCTTCTAGCACAAAGGCCCTAGCTTCCTCCAAGCTCCAGGATAGTAGTCAGCCAGCTGAAAAGGCCAAAGTGACAGTAGTGGCCAGGAAACCAAAGGTGACTGGGCTAAAAAAGCAACAGTCACCTACACTGCAGGCTTCCAGGAAAGTTCCCTCCCTGAAGCAGAATGCTCCTCCCAAGGGCATGGATGCAGAGATTCCTGCTGGGTTGAGTCTCTCCCAGACTCTGGCCACTCAGAAGCCTGGGAACTGTGTTCAGTCTTTTGGGAAGACTCAAGGGGCTAAGAAGGTAAAGCAGCAGTTGCCACAGAAGACTTCCAAGAAAGCTGCCTTCCAAAAACAGAATGGCACCCCCAAGGGACCGAAGACTCCTACCGTGTCCTCCCTTGGTTCCAGCCAGCCCCCACCAGCAAAGAGGAGAAAATCTTAGTCCGGGTGGATGGGTGAAACTACACTGGGCTGGCTCCTTGCTATTGTCACTGGGTTGGAAACCTTAACCTCTGTGAGGATGGCTTTCCCACTATGCCTATGAAATTTAATACACGTTTTGCAATCTCTGGTCACTTGTGTTTTTTTGAGGGGATTGGGTACTGGCTTTGCTGCTTTAAGGGTAGAGATGGGAGGGTGGGACAGGGATCCTCTTAAGAGAGGGAACAGTGTGGTATGCTGAGAAAGGTCAGTTTTAGTTTCCTGGGATCCCTGGGACTCCCCAGGAACTCAGGGAAGGAGAGTTGGTGAGTTGGAAGTAGGGTGTTTGGGGATCGGAGGGCAATAGGTGGGTAGGGAAGATGGGCTACCCACGGCTGGGATCCCTGGCGTACTGGAGGACCTGTGCTTTCTGCCACCCTGACTGGATTCTGGGCACAGGCTGGGGTCCGACCTACTCACAAGGGCTGACTGGGACTCCACTCAGCTCGGGGTTCTGCCTCAGACCCGGAAAAGTCCAGTTGGCAGCCTCAAATGAGCCATTCATTGGCTTCCTCTCTGCCCTCCCCCGCCCCCCTGACCTCTGCCCGTTTTTGTCGAGCTGTTTGATTGGTTCTCCCGCTTCCCCCGAGTGCTTCATTGGTTCTTCTCGCCCGCCGTGCATCCCTGCTCCTGCACCGGTCTCCATCTCCCAGCAGAAGGCGCAGCCATGAATCCGTTATTCGGCCCCAACCTCTTCCTCCTACAGCAGGAGCAGCAGGGCCTGGCTGGGCCGCTGGGGGACCCCCTGGGAGGTGACCACTTCACCAGCGCAGGAGACGTGTCATCACCGCTTGCCCCTCCCGGTCCCGCTTACTCGCCGCCTGGACCAGCCCCGGCGCCCCCCGCCGCCATGGCCCTCCGCAACGACCTGGGCTCCAACATCAACGTGCTCAAGACCCTGAACCTCCGCTTCCGCTGCTTCCTGGCCAAGGTGCACGAGCTGGAGCGCCGTAACCGGCTGCTGGAGAAGCAGCTGCAGCAGGCGCTGGAGGAGGGTAAGCAGGGCCGGCGGGGCCTGGCTCGCCGCGACCAGGCTGTGCAGACCGGCTTCGTCAGCCCCATCCGGCCCCTGGGGCTGCCTCTGGGCGCCCGGCCGGCTGCTGTCTGCACCCCATCGGCACGCGTGCTGGGCTCGCCCGCGCGCTCGCCAGCTGGCTCCCTCGCGTCCTCCGCCGCTTGCCACTCGTCGCCCTCCACCTCCACCTCCACCTCCACCTCCGCGGCCTTCTCCTCCACCTCCTCCGCCTTCTCCTCGTCGGCCCGCTTCATGCCCGGTACCATCTGGTCTTTCTCTCACGCCCGCCGGCTGGGCCCGGGACTGGAGCCCATGCTGGTGCAGGGGCCTGGCCTGTCGTGGGTGCACCCTGACGGGGTGGGCGTCCAGATCGACACCATCACCCCCGAGATCCGCGCTCTCTACAACGTGCTGGCCAAGGTGAAGCGTGAGCGGGACGAATACAAGCGGAGGTAGGGATAGGGACCGGGCAGGTGGGGACATGGCTCAGTGTCCCGCCACACTCAGGGCCATGACAAGGTGTGGAGAGGAAGGCAGCTGGGGTCCAAGAATCAGGGAGAAATAAAGTTCTTGCTGTGTAAGGAGGAGCTCGGAAGTGCAGTAATGGAATTGGATCCTGCAAGACGGAATCAACAGAAAATGCAGAAGTCAGACCCGTGACGGGAAGGAAGGAGACTGGCAGTGGAATACTGTGGGCAATTCACAGCTTCCCTCTGGCTTGTCTTTCTGTCTCATATAGGCTTCAGTGTTTGGATAAAAGTGTAACTGGGTTTTGTGAGGTGTGAAAGGGGCAAGGGTCGCATCTGGATGGCCTGGTATCTCCACCTGTCTCAGTCCCCAGGCAGTTTTGTGATATAAGCTCCACCTGCTATCAGAAGTAAAAGGCAAACATACAGCTTTAACTGGGGAATCTTAAGTGAAATTAGAAGGGAGTGCTAAGAGAGGGCCACACTGTGGGGTGGTGATCCTGCCACTGTGTAGAGCTTCCCGAAGCAATGTTGTGGATGGAAGCTGGGTATCCACTCTAATTTCAAATGAGGGGCCCTTGGGACTGCAGGTCATTGCTTGGAGTAGGTCGAAAACATGGGAAAAGAAGGAGTAAAGGGAATTCCCTAGGGAATGGGGAAGGGCCTGGTAGTTATCCTACGGCCATGGGGGGTGGGGTGCAGAAAATATGTGAAGGTACAAAGAGCCAAGGGCGGAGGACTTGTGATCGGAGCCAGCAGGGGGGCCCAGTAGGAGAAAGTTGGGAATGTGGACACACCCTGTGAGTAGGAGGCAGCTAGGGGACAGGCTCAGTGCATGCTGCGGATGCAGATTCCGATTTTTGTGGGGCACCTGGCAGGGCTGCACAGAAGGCCCCATGAAGGGATGCAGTGCTGGCGTGCCGGCCGCAGACCAAGTGGATGCCTTATAGGGTTGGTCAGCAGGCTGTTGGGACACGAGCAGGGCATAGCTAACACTCTGCAGACTCTGTGCTGGATGTCATGGTCCAAGAGGAAGGTGACAGGTCAGAGGGAGGCTTTGGCCTGAGGGCCTTCAGGTTTAACCTCTTAATTAGCTATTCTGACCCCTGGTGGGCAAGCCTGGGAATTACCCTTGCAGCTCAGTGTATCCAGGATTTGTCTGGTGGGGATTGGCTAAATGTTCTGGGAAGTTACTGCGGCATCTGGAATGACCTTCAGGTATCCGTAACCTGCCAGAGTCTAGCAGATCACAGATCAGCAGGTTTTCTGAGGTTACGTTCTGTCCTCATGCCAGCTTCCCTAGGCATAGTCCATGTTATGAGTGTCTTTGGGAATCCTGAAATTATCATTCACATGCCACCCAGCCCCACTCCCAGTTGGAGTTAATTTGCACAGTTAGCAGTGGAACATGGACAACTCTGGAGTACATTCATAACCACAGGAACAACTGCTGTTTTGGAGGCCATTTTTTTTTTTTTTTTTTTTAACTGAAAGAGTGTTTGTCCTTGGCCCAGCTGTCCAGGGCAGCAAAGAGTTATTCCTTGGGGACTGATGAGCTCATCCACTGCAGCACGCTGCTGTGCAGAGGGCCCCACAGCTTGGGTTGGATGGTTTGTGACACTGGCAGTCGCTTGCACTGTAGCTCCTGTCTGTAGCCCGGAAGGCCTGGGCCCAGCCTGAGCACTAAACTGGGAAGGAGCTGAGGCCTCCTGGGTTCTGTTTTCAGTTCCCCTTCCTTGTGTGACCTTCGGTGGTTCTCTTTCCTGGCCTCAGTTTTTCCCACATAGGAAGGGCCTCCGCTACCTCACTTTACTCAAGGATACAGTTTATTTGGAAGAGAGGTAGTTGGCAAATGTAGAATACACAGAAATTGTTAAAACCTTACATGTTAAGAGAACTTCCTAAACGAGACCAGATTTGAACGGAGGTCAGAATGAACCTATTTGTGGAAAAGTCTGACTGGAGTACAAATAGAATTCCAGTGAACTTCCAGATGATTTCTTTTCATACTTTTTTTACCCTGTAAGATTTTATTAGTCTTAATCCTGACATAACTTCCCTCCTTAAGTTTCTACCTGAATTTGTTGGGTGTACTGTCAAACAATGCTTCCTACCCTTCCTGATACATCGTGTCCAGAGTTATTGTCCCCTTTCAGTCTTGCCTTCTTCCTCTAGGGACCCATGGGCTCTAGGGACACAAAGGTACCACATCTCAAGCCTTCACGTTGTAGATGAAGAAAACAAGGCCTGGAAAGATAATGATCTTGCATAAGAAAATATATAACTTGATGCCACTAGGGCCCATCACTGGCCCTGATTGTCTGAATGGGAAGGCCAGAGAAAAGGAGAAGGACATGGGGCAGCAGGGAGGGATGGGCAGGGAGCCAGGAAGGCTTGGCACTGGGCTGTGTGATAAGCCGTTGGGGTGGTGGCTGGGCTGGCTGCCTCCTCGCTGCCCAACTGGGAGGGGCAGCCTTGGTGATGTAGAGGAGTTATTCTTAGGAATACTGCAGTGCGGATGTGCGTGAGGGACAGGAGAGCCAGGAGAGAGGAGACTGGAGGGAGAACCAGGGAAAGGTGCGGGGGCGAGATGGGAAAAAAGGTGTAGGGACAGGGAAGGAGGATTGCATCCTGTGTGTACAGCATCCGTTCCCTTGGGTTTTCATTTTCTTGCTGTCCTCTTTGCTACTTCCTAACCACCTTTTTTATGCTGAAGTTTCTTTCTTGGTGCAGTTCCCCTCCTTTCTCAGACTGGAAGAAGCCTTTCCAGGATGTAGCAAAAAGTGATAGGCTGTATGAGTGGGATTTGAGAAGCTTCACTGTTCCAGCCAAGCTTGTAGTAGGGTGCCATGTTGCATGCCCCCCAGCCCCCCCACAACTAGCCTTCCATCTCTGTGATGTCCCAGACCATGCCCTAGACCATGCCCTGACATGCCATGGAGTGCCCTGTGTGAGAAGCCGAGCCCTGGAACAGATATCCCGCCTGTGGCCCAGAGTGTTTGTTAGCCTGCTCACGGGCTTGGTCTCCGAATTCTGCATCCCAGGAGATGCCACCTCCAGTTCTCACCCCCCAATTCGTGAGATACTTTTTCATACTCTGGTTTCCCTTTCCTCCTAGGTTTGGGTGCTTAGTAGTCCCAGGCTCCTGCTTTCCACTGTCACCTCTCTGGTTCACTTAGCGGAGGCTCTGGGTGGGCAGTTTCTGGAGCTTGTGAGGGTGGACTTTGAGTGTCTCCTCCTAGCTCGTGAGCAACTCTGTTGATGTGGAATGTGTCCTGCAGCTGCTTTTACAGGGTTAAATGGCACCACACGAGGCAGGGCGGCGGGCTAGAGGAGCTCTGCTCTGATGCAGGCAGCAGGCGGGAGACCGGATCTGTGCCGCTGAAGGTGGGGGACTGGGCCGGGTCGTCCGGTGTGGGCAGGACATGGGGGACGAGGCCATCCAGGCAGCTGCTGGGGCCGGGGCCTGAACTGGATGGGCACTGTAAAGGACTGGAGCAGCTGCAGCCCTCTTAAATATAATTGCTGGTTGAGGCCTGGAGGTTCTGGGAAGGCAGCTGGTGAGCTCAGCACTGGCCAGGAAGCGTGGAGCCACCAGCAGCTGCAGCCGGCCAGACATTCCTGTCCACAGCTCCTCCCTGTACAGGAAGCCAGACCCAGGGGCTGAGGCCTGAGTCAGACAGGTGGGGAGCGGGGAGCAGGGAGCAGGGAGCGTTAGGGGCAGGGAAGGACTCTGCACCTATGCTCTTTCCCTTCTTCCCGTGTCTGCCAGGTGGGAAGAGGAGTACACGGTGCGGGTGCAGCTGCAAGAGCGAGTGAATGAGCTCCAGGAGGTGAGGGTGCCCCGCTGTCTGGGCTTCCCTCAGTCCTCCCTGTCGCCCTTCAGCCTTGGAGCTGGCTCCTTGTCCCTCCTTGTCTTGTCTTCCTCCCAAACTGGCAGCGCCACTAATAGCAGGGCTTTCTGCTTGGCTGTAGGAAGCCCAGGAGGCTGACGCCTGCCAAGAGGAGCTGGCGATGAAGGTGGAGCAGTTGAAAGCTGAGCTAGTGGTCTTCAAAGGGCTTATGAGCAACGTGAGTGCCACCAGCACACCCCTCACGCTCTTCCCCCGCGGGCTTACATGCAGGCTGCCTGCGGCAGGCTGCCCGAAACCAGGCAGAGCAGGCCTTGCTAGGTGTGGGCTGTTGATTTCCTGTCTGGCACCCCTCCCCGTCCTTGGCTCTGCTTCCATTTTTTTTTCCTTTGCCACTCCCTAGTTCAGGAGAAAAAGAAGGAAGACAGGTCCCTTGCATTGGAGAGGCAGCATACCTCCATCCTCACTAGGGCTGTTTAGCAGTCAGTGAAGAACACAGGTTCCACCCAGCCCCGCCCCTCCCAGCAGCGTGGCCTTGGGCAGATTCCTTAACCACTCTGTCCCCATGTGCTCCTGGGGAATGAAATAGCGAAGGTGTGTATACTTTGCAGGATGATTACGAAGATCCTAATGTACTGAGGATGGTGCCGGCACATACTTAGTGCTAAATAAGTGTTAGCTATTGTTGTCCTTGTTACACTACGATTTCCACTCTAGTAACTCCCAGTAGTCTGTCTCTCTCCGGGAGTGTAAGTTCCAAGAGGTACCCCCCATGTCAGAGGCACTGGGCCGTGCCCTGCAGGGGCTCCCTACCTGGCCAGGGAGCCGGTTGCCTGCGCAGCCCGGTGTGTGAGCGGGGTGCTGTGGGGAGGGTGCCCAGGAGGGGGCACATGCTGCTTGGAGGGGTTGGCGACAGCTTCATGGGGGAAGCGACGATGACCAGAGGGTGAGGAGGATCTTGCCAGGGCCCATGGACCCTTATGTGGAGTGCGGGGTGCCTCCTCACTGCTCCCATGCTCCCTGGACAGAACCTGACAGAGCTGGACACGAAGATCCAGGAGAAGGCCATGAAGGTAGACATGGACATTTGCCGCCGCATCGACATCACCGCCAAACTCTGCGATGTGGCTCAGCAGCGCAACTGCGAAGACATGATCCAGATGTTCCAGGTGAGGGCAGCGGGCAGGCGTTGGCCCGGCCCCCAGCCCACATTTCCCCCTGCCCGAGTGCCTCAGGAGGGTTGGGGCAGGCGAAGAACCTTCCGTCATCACTGGCCTGGAACCAGAGCCTGTCTTCCTTCTCGGAGGACTCATTTGGTACCCAGGGGCCCTCGGTGGGACTAGCTGGGGGGCCAGGAGGAGCCTCTGAAGAGAGGTTTTGGAAGCTGTCTCTAACTCATCTCTCCCCCTCTCCCCTCTGTCTGCTTCCTCTCTCTCTTCCTCTCATCTCTGGCTTTCTCCACAGAAGAAACTGGTTAGTTTTGCTCTCACGCAACCTTATTAATGTCCCTGTGCCTGTTTCTAAACTACCCAGGCCTTGGCCATCGGTTCTGACCTGCTGGGCTTTTCAGCACAGATTTCTCCCCCTTTTCTAGTTTCCTTGCTGTTTCCCCCTTTTTTTCCTCTCTCTTTTCCTCTCTGCTTCACTTCTTCCTGTCCCTTCTTCCGGCTTCCCAGGCCTGGGTGTGTGACTCAGGCTCTCCTTTGTGAGCACCGTGCCCTCTTTGCAACCTGAAGCTTTCTTTTTTGTTCAGTCATTTCATTGGAAAGACCTTCTTTAGAAAAAAAAAAAATCTTCGTTAGCCATGTGCACATCTTCACGTGGTCACAGCAGGCCACTGCTCCCCTCACCTCACGGCTCCGTTTTCTGCGTTTCTTCCTGTTTTTCCCTCTCAGTCTGCAGCCTCTCCCCATCTGTGTCTGTCTGCCTGTCCCTCGGTAACTCCGGTGTTCCGTTCCTGTCATTGTAACTGTCTTCTCTCTCTGCCCGCCCTGCCCTTCTGCTGGTTCCTGCTTCTCCTTCCTGGCCCACTGCCCGCCGCCCTTTCTCCTCATGCACCCGGCCTCGTCTCTGTAGTCTCTGCCCTTGTCTCCCATTAAGGTCCCATCCATGGGGGGGCGGAAGCGGGAGCGCAAGGCTGCCATCGAGGAGGATACCTCCCTGTCGGAGAGTGAT
This sequence comes from Glossophaga mutica, assembly GCA_039655065.1. NCBI lineage: Eukaryota > Metazoa > Chordata > Mammalia > Chiroptera > Phyllostomidae > Glossophaga > Glossophaga mutica. Next base: position 21,752,749 of record CM077304.1, on the reverse strand, counting down.
GGGCCCCGCCAGCCCGATGGGGATGAGGAGGAGAGCACAGCCCTCAGCATCAACGAGGAGATGCAGCGTATGCTCAACCAGCTGTGAGTCCCGCAGGCCCATCCCCAGCAGCCCCCCAGAGGCCGGAGCTCCCACCCCCCATCAGTCCCCTCCGCCAGGAGGCAGGCCCCACCCTCCTTGACACCTGGGCTCCCTGTCTCTAGGAGGGAGTATGATTTTGAGGACGACTGTGACAGCCTGACTTGGGAGGAGACTGAGGAGACCCTGCTGCTTTGGGAGGATTTCTCAGGCTATGCCATGGCAGCTGCAGAGGCCCAGGGAGAGGTAACCGCCCCTCCCGGCCTCGGGGCCCCAGTTCTGCGTCTCCAGCTCACTGCCCATCCCCTCCCCTCCCTCGCGACCTCCCTCCCCTCCCTGCTCTGTTTTCCCTCTGTGGCCATCATCCTTTACCAGCTTCTTCCTTTCTTCTTTGTCCCTTTTCTTTTCTTTCTTTGATTTCCTTTAATACAACTTTCTGTCTCTCTCTCTCCCCCTCCTTGGCCCTGTGGAATGTCCCCCTCCTATCTCATCCCATCCCTTTCCTGCCCCCACCCCCCAATCCTTGCTTCTCTTTCTACTCCAGCAGCAGGAAGATAGTTTGGAGAAGGTGATTAAAGATACCGAGTCCCTGTTCAAAACCCGGGAGAAAGAATATCAGGAAACCATCGACCAGATAGAGGTAAGGATGAGAGGAAGCTGAGGAACATGGTTCCCAGTGGGGGCCATAGGTGGAGTGCTCCCATCCTGCAGACGGACTCTAGACACCAGGGCTCCCCTTCCTTTGATGGGGAGGAGTGGTCACCCAGCGGTTGTACCTCTGGTGGGTTCTTGAGATCTCAGGCTCTGGAGGGAGGCAGACAGATGTGGGTCTACTTCTCAGCTCTGTCATTTAATTACTACTCTGACTTTCCATGTGCTGCTTATTCTTTCTGAGCCTGGAAATGGGAGTCTTAATACCTCCCTCACAGAGTTGTTTGAAGACGAAATGAAATAGCACCCATGGAGCTCAGGGCAGTGTCTGTCTCATAGTAAGCATAAGCATACCACCTGAGAGTAGTTGTTGTCATTGTTATCATCATTATTGTCTGTGCTATAGCAAGGCCACTCGGGGGTGGACTTGAACTTTATTTCTTCTTTAGCTCAGCCTTTGAACATTGATGTGCAAGTGAAACACCTATTGGTTGCCTCTTGCGTGCCCCCAACTGGGGACCTGGCCCAAAACCCAGGCATGTGCCCTGATTGGAATCGAACCAGTGACCTTTTGGTTTGCAGGACAATGCCCAACCCGCTGAGCCACACCAGGCAGGGCAGAATTTCTATTCTTAGCTCCTAGTCTTGAGGAACCTTTTAGAGATGGCACGTAGTGCTGGTGCTTCAACTTCAACTGCAGGCTGTCAGGAAGGATTTGTGGCACCCTGGATGGAGGGAACTGCGGGGGCGGGAGGGGAGGAGTTGGAGGTGGTCCCTGTGAGGGGGCCCTTTCCTGAGCACCCTGACTTGGGGACGAGAGGCAGACTTCCGTAATTCTCAGCCTCTGTTCAAGTCCACGTGGCATGTTGATGCTCTTGCTGCTCCCCCACGTCAAGTGCTTCTGCTCATCTAAGCAAAACCTGCTTTTGGTTTTTGCCCAGGCAGACAAATGCCAAGTTTCACAGGCACAGGCAGATTTATGCTACTAGCTGAGGAGCCGGGAAGGGAGAACTAGAACTGACCTCTCCCATGTGCACCTGTCTCGCTGCTTTCTCTCTCCTCTCCCTCCTCCCTCCTTCCCTGACTCACCTCTCTGTTTGAATGGTGGATTTAAGGGTTGATGTTCTCACTGCGCCTTCAACCAAGCAGGGGCCTTGGAGTAGCGATCTGGGGCTGCATCTCTGCCTGGTTCTTCCCTGGGACAAGAGGGGCTTAGTTTAAAACATGATGTGAGCCCTGGTTGGGCAGCTCAGTTGGGTAGAGTGTCATCCTGATTGGCCTGAAGGTTGTGGGTTTGATCCCCAGTCAAGGCACATAAAAGAAATAACCAGGGGAGAGGGCACATAAGGGGACTAAATGGTAATGGGAAAAATATAGTAAAGATTATATATTTAAAAAAGAAACAACCAATGAATGCGTAAATAAGTGGGACAACAGATTGATGTTTCTCCCTCTGTTTCTAAAAATTTTAAATTTCAAATTTTAAAATTCAAATTTTAAAAACAGTACTATTATAAAAAAATAAATAAAACATGATGTGAAAAGAAAGTCCTAGATGGAAACATGCTTTTTAAGATTGTTTGTGAGTCATCTGACCCTTCTTCTGTCCCAGTGGAATGACACTGAGAAGATGTTAGGAGAGCTGACCTGGTGGTGGCTTTGGTAGCTCTGTTGCTCCTGGTGATCCATCTGGGCCACCCAAGGTCCTTTTATCTTTGTGACCTTTGGTCCCTCAGGGTCACTGGGATGGAGGCAAGGACCATGTCCATTATTGGATGGCCAAGCCAAGGCCCAGCGTGGAGGGTGGGAACGAATTCTTGCTCCCCATGTCCTTTCCTCTCCTCTGTATTCCCAGCCTTAGCCACCCGCATCCTGCTTACCCAGTGAGGCTGGGGTTTCAGTGTAGGCGCTTGTGGCCGTCTCCATGATAATGTGTGCTCGTCTCTGTGTGCTCGTTGTGTGAATTTGAGGGCACATGCAAACATGTAGAGACAACTAACTGGTGGCAGTCCTAGCCTTCTGCTGGGATAGAATATATGCTGGTGATGGAATGTACGGGGTGGACAAAAGTAGGTTTGTAGTCGTGAGAACATGGAGCAGATTTTATTCTTGTATTATTACTTATTAATTATTGTATCATTTTCCGTATAAACAACTGTAAACCTACTTTTGCCTATCCCTGTATTTATTTATTTTTAACCTGAGATATCTTTTATTAGGCAAAGGGAAGCAGAGGAGCTTGCTTCCATTTTTTTTAAGTATATTTTATTGATTATGCTATTACAGTTGTCCCAATATTTTTCTCCCCTTTATCCTTCTCTGCCCTGCACCCCCACCCCCTGCCCAACCCTCCTCAATTCCACCCTCCCCTTAGTTCTTGTCCATGGGTTGTACATGTAAATTCTTTGGCTTCTCCATTTCCTATACTATCCTTAACATCCCCCTGTCTATTTTGTACCATTTATGCTTCTTATTCCCTGTACCTTTTCCCCCATTCTCCTCCTCCCTGTCCCCACTGATAACCCTCCATGTGATCTCCATTTCTGTGATTCTGTTCCTGTTCTAGTTGTTGGCTTAGTTCTTGTTTTTGTTTTTTAGGTTCAGTTGTTGATAGTTGTGAGTTTGTTATCATTTTACTGTTCATAGTTTTGATCTTTTTCTTAGATAAGTCCTTTTGACATTTCATATAATAAGGACTTAGTGATGATATGAACTCCTTTAACTTTACCTTATCTGGGAAGCACTTTATCTGCCCTTCTGTTCTAAATGATAGCTCTGCTGGATAGAGTAATCTTGGATATAAGTCTTTGCCTCTCATGACTTCAAATACTTCTTTCCAGCCCCTTCTTGCCTGCAAGGTTTCCCTTGAGAAATCAGCTGACAGTCTTATGGACACTCCTTTGTAGGTAACTGTCTCCTTTTCTCTTGCTGCTTTTAAGATTCTCTCCTTATCTTTATTTATTTTTTTAATAAATATTTTATTTATTTTTAGAGAGAGGGGAAGGGAGGGAGAAAGAGAGACAGAAACATCAATGTGTGGTTGCCTCTCACATGGCCCCCACTGGGGTCCTGGCCCGCAACCCAGGCATGTGCCCTGACTGGGAATCTAACTGGCAACTTTTTGGTTCACAGCCTGCAGTCAATCCACTGAGCTACACTAGCCAGGGCTTCTCCTTATCTTTAACCTTGGGTAACTTAATTATGATGTGTCTTGGTGTGTTTCTTCTTGGATCCAGTTTCTTCGGGACTCTCTAAGCTTCCTGGACTTCCTGAAAGTCTATTTCCTTCACCAGATTGGGGAAATTTTCCTTCATTATTTGTTCAAATAAGTTTCAATTTCTTGCTCTTCCTCTTCTCCTTCTGGCACCCCTATGATTTGGATGTTGGAGTGTTTAAAGTTGTCCTGGAGATTCCTCAGCCTCTCCTTGTTTTTTTGAATTCTTGTTTCTTCATTCTGTTCTGGTTGAATGTTTATTTCTTCCTTCTCCAAACTGTTGATTTGAGACCCGATTTCCTTCCTGTCACTGTTGGTTCCCTATAGATTTTCCTCCATTTCACTCAGTATAGCCTTCATTTCTTCCTTCATTTTGAGACCATAGTCAATCAGTTCTGTGAGCATCCTGATCACTGGGTGTTTTGAATTCTGCATCAGACAGGTTGTCTATCTCCTTGTCACTTAGCTCTTTTTCTGGAGTTTTTAAATTTTTTAAATATTATTATTATTATGTTATTTTTAAAATGTTTTATTTATTTATATTTAGAGGGAGGAAGAGAGGGAGAGAAACATCAATGTGTGGTTATCTCTCCTGCAACCCGGGCACATGCCCTAGACTGGGAATTGAACCAGTGACCCTTTGGTTCACGGGCTGGTGCTCAATTCACTGAGCCATACCAGCCAGGGTTTTTTCTGGAGTCTTGATCTGTTCTTTCATTTGGGCCATATTTCTTTGTCTCAGTGCCTCACCCTGTATTTTGTGCTAGGATATAGTCTTCCTTGTCCTGCTGAGTGATGGGCTCCAGAACCAGCCCTCTCCACCCCGACTCTCCGAGGTGGAGAAATTGGGGCACCGGTGCTGTCACGTTCCCTTCCTAGACTGAACAGGCTGTGCGTCCTGCTTCTCTGGCTCGCTGCTGTGGCACCCTAGCTGGAATCCCAGCTCTGGAACCAAGGCTGCTGCTCCAGCCACACTCACTCAGGCCACCCTGTCTCCCACATGTCAGTGTCCCGACTGCCCTGTGACTTTTGTCTGCCCTGTGACCCACTTCTTTCTCCAGGTTCTCATCTTCTGTCTGTCCAGTTCAGATTAGTTATGGGTGGTTTCCTCTGTCCAGTTCAGATTATTCACAGCTAGTTTCCTGCCCTTTCTCTTTGCTCTCAGGCAGTCAAGCACATCACCTCCAAGTCGTTTCATTCTGCCTTCACTCTGGCCCCTGTCCTTTGTACCCAAAACAAAGGGAGGCAGCAGATTGTCTCTGGCCCAGATCTTTTACCGCCTCTGCACCACCTCTCAGTTCTGCCTCAAAGCCTTTCTTGCAGAAGCAGGCTCTGGGAGAGAGACCATATTTCCCTGACTCTGAGGCCCGCATTTTTTCACACGTAGCTGTGCCAAATTAGGATACATCTTATAACCAGTAGGATGTTCAGTATGGTGAGAGGTCTTTCTGTTAGTCTCTGAAATGGCTTCCAAGGGAGAAAGTGAAGTAACGAGGAGAAAATGGATGGTAAGAGAATCGAGCCCCTTTCAACAGTGCAGACAGGCGCCCTGCTTTATGCCGAGAGTCTTGTAGACACCACACAAAGTTAATGGTTCGTTTCCTGACTGGCTGCGTGGCATGCACACGTACAGATGAACAAGGCCTGTGGCCAGCACCTGCAGGGGTTCCCACTTTAGTGAGAGACGCAGACTGGGTGCCATGTTGTCGGGGTGTGGCGGATGAGCCAGCCATGCGGGAACCCCGGGCAGTGCGTGCGCAGACAGCGCCCCTGCTCCGGGACGCTGTCCTCTCCCTCCTGCCCCCGTGAGCATCCCTCTCCTGGATGCTCTCACCAGTCTGTTGAAAGAATGCAGGCTGGGGGCAGATACATTTGCATTTCTCTGTGATACTGTTCCAGGCAAAGATTGCCAGGAAAGCCAGAAGGAATGATAGGATATCAAGTGCCTTCTGCCTTATTCTGATTTATTTTTAAATCTGAGCCGTTAGCCATGCTGCCTGGGCCCCCTGCCCAGCGGTGCTCTAGGGGTATTTTCCTCCTGGGGGTTGGGAGCAGGGTCCCTGCTGACTTGATGGCTCAGCCCTGTTCTTGCCACAGCTGGAGCTGGCCACGGCCAAGAACGACATGAACCGGCACCTGCACGAATACATGGAGATGTGCAGCATGAAGCGGGGCCTGGACGTGCAGATGGAGACCTGTCGCCGGCTCATCACCCAGTCTGGGGACCGGTAAGAGCCTCCCCAGAGTGTAGGGCATGGCCCACCTTCCTCCCTGCTTCCTCCAAGGGCGCATGCAGGAGGGAGTGCTGGACGAGAGCCCCTTGGCCAGCAAGCCCTGGAGACCCACCCCCCGCAGTGACTTAGTCACGTCTGGATGTGGGGCTCTCATTGGACGTCACCTGGTACGTGTGGCCCAGCTGGATGTGCATTCGTGGCTGGACAGCTTGCACCTCCCAATGCCACCAATTCTGGTGGTTCCTCTAGTTAGAGGCAGCTAAAAACTGACAAGGAACAGAAGGGGTGTGGGGGGCAGATTTTTATCTAAAATCAGAGCCACCATTTGTGCATTTGACCAGGAAAGTAGCACTGCAACAAAGTAAATTAAAAAAAAAAAAATCACAGAAGTACTTGGAATAGACATAAAGCTGGGCCCTCGAATCAGTGCACTCAGGCTCAGCTGGGGTCTCTTCAGAGACTTCAGATGTTTCTGAACTCTGAGCTTCCCAAAGGCCTTGAGATAAAGGTGGGGTCATCTCCCCACTGGTGTGGGGAGGGGGAGGTTTGCTTCTCCCCTCCCCACTCCTGCAGCCAGCACCACCCTCACCCTATGGTCCTCCTGCCCTTGCCTGAGAAGTCATTCACCTGCCTGCCAGAGAATAAGGCCAAGGGAGAGGATTGCCCACCTCATCAGGACTCCTGTCTGTCCCAAGGTGACAACTGGTGTTTTTTTTCTAGAAAGTCTCCTGCTTTCACTGCGGTCCCGCTTAGTGACCCACCGCCACCACCACCACCACCACCGAGTGAGACTGAAGCCTCCGATCTGGATGTCTCATCTGACAGCTCCCTGAGATAGGGACCTGCTCTGGTCCCATCCTGGTGGGAACGCACCTTTCACCTCAGCATTGTGGGGCGTCCACAGAAGGGGAGGTTCATTTGTCCTCCTGTACCAAGCCTGGCCGCTGGGAACAGGGCTGCTCCTTCCTCGGGCTTCCTCCCTTGGCCTCTCCAGAGTTCTAGGGTGTCTGGAGCAAGGCTTGGCCTGCCCTTCCCAACTGGGGCTGTCCTGCCTTCATGCGTGTCTGCTACTTCCCACCTTTAAAGTGCTGCCAGTGTGCTCGTGGCCCCGTAACTTCTCCATTGAATGAGAGATGTGATTGTCATACATCCTTGCCCCGCTGCGGCCTAGAGCCAGCTCGTGTCTGATTCTGTTCTGAACTGGCGCTAAATGGCTCGTGCAGAGCATTGAGAGGCCCCTGTGCTGCAGGTGGAGGGGAGCAGGACTGTGTCCTCCCTCCCTTGTCCAATGCTCTGGTCACCTGCCTGTGGACAGTAAGGGTTGGCTAAGACCCCCTCCCTCGGGGAAATGCCATGCACCGAAGGGGGCCTCAGTGCCTTGGTCTAGGTGGCTTCTGGCTCTGACTGGGTGCAGTATCATGGAGGGAGATCAGAAGCTCATCTCCCAGTCACTGCTGAGGAACACAGAAAAAGGCGAAGCTACTTAGGTGTATGCACATGGGTGTGTACGCGTGTGTGCTCAGGGTCTTGTTCCTTCAAGTGTCAGCTGAAGATGTGCCTCCTGTCTGTCGTACACTGAGACCAGCAGGCTGAAAAAGATGTCTGAACTTGCGAACCTTGGAGAGACTGGGGAGATGTGATCCAGACCTCAGCCTAACTGCTTGGGGGTGGCTGTGTCGACAGTGAATGGAATCTTTAACAAGAATGAAACTGGCGAGTATTTATCGAATACTTCGTGTCATTGTTTGAAGCACTTTGTGGTGGCAGCTACACAATCCTGAGGTGTGCACGATGTCATTTCAGACATCAGGTACAAGGTGAGGCCCAGGAAGCTAGAACCTACCCTGTCTCAACTCAGGTGGCAGGCACCAAGCAATAACAGATGGTGTGCAGGCATACACGCTTTGTTTTTTTGAAGGCTTTAGTTTTAAAGAGGGAGGGAAACACTGATCAGCTGCCTCCTGCAACCCCCAGTCAGGGACCTGGTGCATGGGGGCAGGCTTCGTGAGGGCTGGTTCAGGTTATGCCAGCTCTAAATCTACCACGAAGGTTATGCCTGGCTGGGGCAAGCAAGGCCCTTTGCAGATCTCAACAAGAACAGTTTCACCTTAGTACCAGCTCAGCTTCTTTTCCTCTTTGTCCTTGATCCAGAAATAAGATAAAGCAGAGTTGGCTGGGTGCAGTGAACTTTATTGATGGTGCATGACAAGGCAGGGCTCCCTAAGCCCCTCCCCTCTTCAGGGGGTCTAGGATGGAAACTGGAGGTCAGGAAATTCTCAGTGTGTTGGGGGAATCAATTTGGGGCAAGGACTCCCCAGCAGCTGAGGGTCTCTTCCTGTCGCTGGGGCTGGTGGTCCGTGGGGCTCTTACTCCTTGGAGGCCATGTGGACCACAAGGTCCACCACCCTGTTGCTGTAGCCAAATTCATTGTCATACCTGGAAGGGGATGCATAGTTACGGTTATATTTCTGACCCAGCCACCAGGTGGCGCCAGGCCCCCAATCAGTTTAAACACTGACCCCCAGGGCCGCCACATACCAGGAAATGAGCTTGACAAAGTGGTCATTGAGGGCAATGCCAGCCCCAGCATCGAAGGTGGAGGAGTGGGTGTCACTGTTAAAGTCGCAGGAGACAACCTGAGGGAAGGAGAAGGGCAAGGGTGGGAATCCAGTCTTGCTCAGTGGGGCTGTGTGGACACCAAGCTCCCTGTCCGATTAGTACCTGGTCCTCAGTATAGCCCAGGATGCCCTTGAGGGGGCCCTCTGATGCCTGCTTCACTACCTTCTTGATGTCATCATATTTGGCCTAACAAGGTAAAATCAACATGGTTATTGAAGTTCCGGTATTGCCACCATCCTGCCAGAGACAAGCCCCCCAGCCACCAAAGCTATTCAAACCCACACTTACAGCTTTCTCCAGGCGGCAAGTCAGATCCACAACCGACACATTGGGGGTGGGGACACGGAAGGCCATGCCAGTGAGCTTCCTACAGACAGAATCAGGGTCAGCACCAGCTCCCAGCTCCCCTGGTCCCCGTGTCTGGAAACGCAGCAAAAAGCCTCACCCGTTCAGCTCAGGGATGACCTTGCCCACAGCCTTGGCAGCGCCAGTGGAAGCAGGGATGATGTTCTGGGCAGCCCCTCGGCCATCACGCCACAGCTTGCCAGAGGGCCCATCCACGGTCTTCTGAGTGGCGGTGATGGCGTGGACTGTGGTCTGGGGACATGGAGGATGGAGTGAAGCCCTGCACAGTGCTCACTGCCTGCCCTTCAACCTCCCTCCCCACCTCCGGGAGAAATAAAGGGGATGCCGTGACCTGAGCCAATCCTCAGGGACCCATGTTTTCCACAGCAACACCCCCCTCCCGCTGCCACTGCCCAGGGCTGTGTTGTGAGGAGGGGTGAGAAATGAATGTGCTCTGGTCACTTTCCCCACCTTACCATGAGTCCCTCCACGATGCCAAAGTTGTCATGGATGACCTTGGCCAGGGGGGCCAAGCAGTTGGTGGTGCAGGAGGCATTGCTGAAGAGGGAGAGGCAGAGGCAGGTCAGGGGCAAACAGGCCCTCTACCTGCGGCATCAGCCAACCTCATCTCGCTCCCTCTGCCACGCTCACCTGACAATCTTCATGGAGTTGTCATACTTGTCCTGGTTCACACCCATCACGAACATGGGGGCATCCGCAGAAGGGGCAGAGATGATAACCCTCTTGGCTCCACCTTTCAAGTGAGCCTGCAGCAGAGGAGGAGTTAGAGACCCCAGGGTCCATCCTTCCTGCCGGTCTTCTCGCTATCCCAACTCTTTTCACCTGCGGCCTCCTTGCCACTCACCCCAGCCTTCTCCATGGTGGTGAAGACACCAGTGGACTCCACAACATATTCAGCACCAGCATCACCCCATTTGATGTTGGCGGGATCTCGCCTGCAAGGGAAGACAGGACAAAGTTCAAGGACATGAGTACCATGTACCCTAGGTGGTCACCCCTTCTTAGCACCTCCCCCAAAACAAACTTCTTCCTCTCCTTCCACTTACTCCTGGAAGATGGAGATGGACTTTCCATTGATGACAAGCTTCCCATTCTCAGCCTTGACTGTGCCTTTGAACTTGCCGTGAGTGGAATCATACTGGAACATGTAGACCTGGAGGAATAAGTGAGAACATCAAAGGACTGCTCGTCAGCCAGCCTCTGCCTCCCACACCTGCCGTGAAGGCAACACACACTCACCATGTAGTTGAGGTCAATGAAAGGGTCATTGATGGCGACAACATCCACTTTGCCTGAGTAAAAGGCAGCCCTGGTGACCAGGCGCCCAATACGGCCAAATCTGAGGGATAGAGAAGCGAGGAGGAGGGCGCTGAGAATTCTCCTGGGTGTGTAAGTAGCCTGTGGCCCACTCACCCGTTTTCAGGGGGAAGATGGCACATTCCTGCCACTGGAAAGTCCCAAAAGGTCTACTTTATCTTCTTCCAGCAATCCTACCAGGCCACCCTGAGTTTATAGCACGGCCACAAAACGAAGGCTCCTATTCTGTCTGAATAGTGATTAGGCCCAAAGACTTGCCTAACCCGCTAGTCCTCTGAAATCTTTCAAGTGACAGTGCAGGGCACCGCTACTGCCACCCACGGTCTAGGCACATGCCTGGCACATGGCATTCATCACCCCCCACTCTCAGTCCCCCAGGAATGCTTGCTCCTATTTTGCCCAGCTTCAGGCCACACCCTCTATGGAGCAAAGGCTTGTACACTCAGCAACAACCAGCTCAAAGAGCAAGAGTAAAGGTCAGAAGGTAACTGGATGGAAAAAGCCTACCCCTTCTCTAAGTCCCTCCTCCAAAAGGGCAGCTGATAGGGGAAAGTAGCTGTTTTCAACCTCTAACCCCAGGGGGATTGTAATTATGAAGCCATCTGTCCTTCCTAGTTTTCTTCCAGAAATCAGGCATAGGAGCAACACTTGTGTGTGTATAGGGAAGGAGGTGGGAGCATAGAAGCCAGGCCCCTGGCTGCAGAAAGGTCAGGTGCTATATTTAACCCCAGATTAGGGTAGAGTCAGGATCTGGTTTCTGGAAGATGGAATGGGGAGAAGGGCAGGGATCCTAAGGCTCCCCCGGACATCTAATCCTCCCAGTGACCTTTACAACCTAGTCTTTAGGGTTGGGTGAGTTCTAGGCATTAATGGAAGGCGTTTCAAGGGGAGCTGGTGTGGAGGGGCTGCTGCTACAGGAGCCATTTTATGGTGAAAATTTCTAACTACCATGACTCAGCTCCCCTAGTATGGCACTAAGCCACAGCTACCACACCACCCCGGGGGGGGGGGGAAAGCCCAAAACCTCCACAAAACCACGTTTTTGATTCATTAGCGGATCACCTACGAAAACCATCCCCTCCGAGGGGGAATCTGGACGGCCGGTTAAGGATGTCTAGTTTGGAGTGAATGTGGCCCGGTTCTGAGGTCCAGCGCTTGGAAGAGCAGCACCGGGAACGCCTTGCCTCACCAGGTTTACTGGATAAAGGCGACTCCACCCCACTGAGGCAGGAGGAGGAGGATTAGTCATAGTTAAGGAGGGAGGAAGGCTGGAGAGCTAAGTAAGTGAGGTTACCTAACGGTGGTTCATTCATTTCCTTCCCGGTTAGGAACATGGCGCAACATGGCGGCTAGGTTACCGCAAAGGAGCCCTCCCGGCTGCGTGCGCCTGTGTGTGCGCAGCTGTGCCTCCTGCATCCCCCCACGCTGTGGGGCCAGGTGGGGGCAAAGGGGCTGGGGGAGGGGCTCCTCTCCAGCACGTGACCCCGCCGGGCGCGAAAGGAAAGAAAGAAGCCCCAGCTAGGGGACTAAAGAGATGGACCCAAAGCCAGAACTGGGGACTCTCCTGCTCTTCTGGGGCGGGTGGAGAAGGCCCTGGGTGACTTGTCCCCGCAGGGGCGGAGTTACAGGAGGCGCAACAGCTGGGGGTGGGGGACAAGAGGCACTCTGAGGGCCTCCGTCAGGTCAAAACTCTGACCTTGAGTTCTCCTTGGGGTAAGGCTACGACCATCCCCCCACATCCCTTCAGCGCTCACAGAGGCCCTGTCAGGGCAAGACCTGCAGACCCCTAACTCACCCGTTCACTCCGATCTTCACCATCGTGTCTCAGGGTTGAGGCTTCTGGGAAAGGAGGGTGAGCATCAGGGCACAGGGCTCGAATGCGGTCCTCTCCTCCCCCTCTCCCCACCTTCCCCCGCGCTTCTCTTCACCCCCCCTCGTAGCCTGGCCACCATCCCTTCCCTCCGTCTCTGCACGTCTCCCTCCGCTGTTGCATTGCGGCGCCCGCCCAGCCGACCGCATTCCGCAGCTGTGCCCCCCGGCCCGCACGCGCCCGCAGCTCCTTTGTAATGTCTTTGAGGCCCCAGTGGCGCTTGCCTGTTTTCACTTTTACCTGGCACTGCGCAGGAAGACGCGGCTGTCTGTTGAACAGGAGGAGCAGAGAGCGCTAGGGGGAGGCTGCCGTCGCAATTTATGGAAACCGGGCGTGGCCGGGGCGTGGTAAATCGGGGGCACCTCCTTCCCATTTGCCCAGTCCCAGCCCAAGGGCGCGGAGGCCTGAGCTACGTGCGCCCGTAAAACCTCGAGTAGCCGCGTCCCTCTTTTTCTTTTGGACCCGCCTGGTTCTTCGACTGTGCACGCCCCGCGCGTGCGAGCTAGGGACGGAGGGGGAGGGGACTGAGTGACCGGGATGGTGCGGGAGACGTGCCTGTAGGCATGCCGAAGACGGTGGGCTCGAAGATCCGGACCCCTTGTGAGAACTGAGGACGTGCAAGAGCTAGGAGTGTTAGTGTTGCAGCACAGATGACACGGGAGGACTGGGAGCAGGTGGGATGCGGAATTAGAGTTGGAGCCCGGGGCGGCGGGCGGCTGCTCGCAGCCATCCCGTCCCTTTTTCTTTTACAAGCTGAGAGGCGGGAGGGCTGAGGAACTTCTTGAGGCTCTTTGGTAATGACACAGGAAGAGCCGACGAAAAGGCCCGGGAGGGGCCAGTGCACCTCCGGCGGGGCCCTTCTCAGCCCCCTTCCCCCGCCCCCTCTCCTGGCTCCGGGCCTTTCTGGGCTGGGGGCCTGGGAAGAAAGGAAGTTAAGGCGGAGGCATCTGCTCTGAAGGTCAGTCACGCTGTCCTGCAGCTCGGGACGCCGGGAGACCCGGTAACTGGGGCACACAGGCTGGGCCCTGTGTGCCCCAGCGGCTCTCCCCCAGGCCTGGCCCGGGCCCCAGAAGGAGGATGGGATCACTGCTGGGAGCCTCCCACAAAGTAGCTCCTGGGAAACCTGAGGGCAGCGCCACCCTGGCTAGGAGACAATGTCCCTTTCATCCCCTTCAGTCCAGGGCAGAGAGCGGGACGTGAGGGCGGAAGTACCTCCCCATCCGGGTCGTGCTGGCCAGCCCGGGAGCCAGGGACTCGCTTTCACTGGCTGTGTCCAGGAGATGTTGGGGGAAGGGTGAGGAGTCCAGAAGAGGGAGAAGATTGGGAGGTCTTGGGCACCTGGTGGGAACAGGCCCCCAGCCCCTTCCCACATGTGAGGTAGAGGGAGGGAGCCACGGCTGTGCCAGGTTAGGGAGCTGAGGATGGAGGGAGGGCTGGTTCTGAGCACTTGGAAGAAAGAGGGGTTTAGAGGGGGGTGGAGGGAAATGGACATTGCCTATCAGCAGGTGCGCGGGCCCGGGATCTGGGGCCTCTTTGCTGGCCCAGCATAACCTGACACCAGCCCCCTTTTCTAGCTGAAAAGCCTGCGGCTAAGTTTAGCTGGTGATAACCTTTGCTTAAAAGGCATAGAGCACGCTGTCCTGCTCCCCGACTCCAGCCTCAGTACCTTCCCTTTCTGGGATTGCCCTCCCTTGGTGGTGCCGACTTTTCATAAACAGCAAGAGCAGGGCCAGAGGGCACCTAATGTTGAGAGGAGGTGGGAGGCGCCCACCATGCAGAGTGGGCTGGGGAAGTGGAGGAGAGATGCAGCTGCTACCAGCCCATTAACGCTTTCCCTGACCAGGGCTGTAGGAGCCCCTCCAAGCTCCTGCACTACCCAGAGCATGTGTCTGAGGTACTGGCTGCCTCTTTGCCTCATGCTTGTCATTTTTCATTACTGTCGTCGCTCAGTCAAAATAAACAAAAAACCACCCAAAACCTTAGCTCCCACTGATGCAGTGTACTGTTACCAGGACAGCAGGCTGGTGCCTCCTGTTTCAGGTGACTCAGAGCAGAGACTGCAAGAGGTGGAAGGAGTGATGGGCTTCAGGTGGCTGCACACTAGCAACCCCTGCACCTGAGGGGCTGGACTTCCTGCAGCCCCCATGACATGGTGAAGAGACCCTGGTAGACAGACACTGTTTCCAGAGACACTGTCTAGAGCCAGAGGGGATCATGGCCTGAGCTTCCATCAGGCAGGCCAGTCACCTGTCCTTTAGAATCACAAGTAGGGTGGAGCTGGGACATAGTGGAAACCAGCCTTTGGTCTAGAGTGGGGGTTTTTCAAGCTCATACTACTTGGCATTTGGGATCGAATAATAAAGTTGTGAGGTCTGTCCTGTACATTGTAGATTATTTAGCAACCTCCCTGCCTCTACCCAGTAGATGCTGGTAGCATCTCTCCCCTCTAGGTTGTGACAACAAAAAAGGTCTCCACAGGTTGCCAGATGCCCACTAGAGGGCAAAATTGCCCGTAGGTTAAGAAGCACATATCTGGAGACTAGACACTGCATAATTCTCCACAGTGGAGCGATCTTGTCACGTGCAAAGTGGGGCAGGGGGAGGTTGAGAAGGATGAAGCACTGAGGAGCATGCAATTATCAGATCTTGAGACAGGCCCCAGTACTTATGGGCTCATCCTCTCTTTTTGGATTAGTAACACTGCAGTCTGCCCTGGCTGGTGTAGCTCAGTGGATTGAGTGCGGGCCTGCTAACCAAAGGATCGCAGTTGATTCCCAGTCAGGGCACATGCCTGGGTTGCAGGACAGTTTCCAGCAACAGTTCCCAGCAGGGGACACACAAGAGGCAACCATACATTGATATTTCTCTCCATCTCTCCTTCCCTTCCCTTCTAAAGATAAATAAATAAAACCTTAAAAAAAAAAAAAAACACTGCAGCTGGGTTAATGTGAAAGATGAAACAAAGACAAGCTTAGGTAAAATGTCTAAAAGTAGATAAAACATTTATTCATTAGAAAACAAGGAGTAAATTGGGACATCTGCGATAGTGTCAACAATAAAAAAAAAACGACTGGCAAACATTCTAGTAAAAGCTCAATTCAATTCAGTTAGATTGGTTTAAAAGAAATGTCTTCCATTATACAGATGATTTGTATATTAAAAACCCAAGGAGACAGGCAAACAAGTATTTTACAAGGGGAGTGGAATTCAAGGTCACCCCACAAGATGCCCTGCACAGCAGGGCCGGGAACAGACAAGCCAAACTCCTAGGACCTGTGCCTGCGAGTAGATGCTCGGCGGATGGGAGTGATTTTCTTCGGTGTCTCATCTTCCGTCATCTCTGCTGAAAGCTCTATAAAGAATTGGAGGAGTGAGAAAAAGCTGAGTCACAAAGATGGTGAACAATAGATCTCAGAGAACAAATGGGACGGGTCCAGACCGCACTGCAGAAATAAAGGCCAAACTGTATAGGCAGGAAGAGGACGGGGGTGGGGGAGTCGGTGGACAATCTACACAGCAGGATGCCATCAAAATCAGTGCTCCCCCCACCCCTGCCCCCAGGCTGCGTTCCTCCTGGGCCGGCCATACCTTCCTCACTGGACTCATCACTCGAGAAGACAATTTGGGGTTTCTTTTTCTTAACCAGCTGCTGGGTGTTTGGATGCCGACGGGCAGTGCGGCGGGGCTCCGGTGTGACAAAGTCACTGTCGGAGGCTGCAGAAGCCACGTGCTGGTGCCTAGAGACTAGGAAAGGCAGAGGACATGAGTCCAAAAGGAAAAGGACCTGTTTCTGAGAGGAGGGCTGGTCTGGTAGGTCCACCCACAGGGCTGCCTCACATACCAGAGGACTGTTTCCTGGCTGATGGTGTTTTCAGGCTATCTCCTTGGCCAAGCTCAAGTTCCTCTATTGCATCCAACCCTCTTGTATGACAGGCCCGAAGCTTCTGCTCAAATTCATCTGTTAGAGCCTGGGGGAAGAAGAGATCAAGACAAGGCTTGGAAATACAGTTATTTCTATGATTAAAAAGAAGACAGGCCATGAAAAGACACAGTGAAAGCTTCAGTGCACATCACTAAGTACAGGAAGCCAATCTGAGAGGGTACAGGCTTTATGGCTCCAACTATATGACACTCAGGAAAAGGCAAAACTGTGGAAATAGTAAAATGATCAGTGGCCGCAGCCAGGGTTTGGGGGCAGAAAGGGGTGAACGGGGAGCACAGAGAATTTTAGGGCAGTGAGACTACTCTGTATGGTACTATAGTGGTGGACACAGGCCATTTACATTTGTCCAAACCCATAGAATGTACAGCAGCACGTGAACCCTCATGTAAACTATGGACTTTTGGGTGACAATGATGTGCCCATGGAGGTTCATTGATGGTAACAATGTGTCACTTTGGTGGGGATGCTGATAATGGGGGAGGCCATGTGTGTGTGGGGGGGCACAGGGGGCCAACTCTATACTTTCCACTCAGTTTTGCTTTGAACCTAAAACTGCTCTAAAAAAATAAAGTCTATTAAAAAAAGTGCGACAGGAATGGCAGACAGAAAGGTCTGGTCTTGGGTCCCTCTGGCTCTGTGGCTGCTGTTAGGCTGGGGATGAGAAAGGCAGGAGTGTGGGTGCAGAGCCTCAGAACACTGCAAAGCGGCGGCGTGGACCCAGCAGGAGCTTCTTACCTTGCCCTCGGGCTTGGCTCCCCGCCGCAGCTTGCCCACAACTGACAAAAAAGCATCAAAGATGGACTCATCTGACAGTTTATCTCCAAAGCATTCAAAATTGTCCAGCATCTTACGGAGGCCTCGCTCTGTCAGGGGCAGCTGTGACATACAGTAGGCCAGGTCCCGGTACTGCCGCTCGGTTCTGCGGATGGGAAAGGCTTTGTGAGGAGCAGCAAGAGACCGAAGTCAAGGCCCATCTTCCCTTAGTCTCCCCCAGCCCCAGGATGCTCTTTCCCCTGCAGGCCCCTCTCAGCACAAGGAACCCTCAAGGAAGGTGGCATACCGGGCTGTGCGGAACCGCTGACACAGCTTCTCCACCAGGCTCTCGGTCTGCTTGTCCTTTGTGATGTAGGAGAGCAGCTGCCTGCAGGGAGGCGGGATGCTGACGTGCCACGGCTCCGGGCAGCTCCAAACCCGCTACCACCAGCCCGACCCTCCCCGAGCACTAGCCCTCTGTCAATCTCTTGACTTAGTGGAAACATCTTTGCCATGGCCCATGACTGCCTCACTGTTCCTCTATGTCTCCCCTACCCCAGAGAAGGGCCCACCGCTCTCCTGAGGTATTTTCACTGTGAATGGAAATTTGTAACCAAAACAGCTGCCATCTAGGGAATACTCTGTGTCTACCACCATGTCAGGAACTTTCACCATATTGAATCTTCTCAAGAACTAAGGGGTACACATTATTGGCCTCATTTTATTCTATTTTTAAATTTTTTAAGATTTTATTTATTTTTAGAGAGAAGGCAGAGAGAGAGGGAGAGAAACACCGATGTGTGAGATACATTGATTGGTTGCCTCTCGCACACCTCCAATTGGGGACCCATACTGCAACCCAGGCATGTGCTCTGACTGGGAATCGAACCGGTGACCTTTTCGGTTTGCAGGCTGGCACTCAATCCACTAGCGACACCAGCTAGGGCTTGCTTCATTTCATACAGGAGAAAAAAGCAGAGAGGTTCAGGTATTGCTGGAGGCCACAAAGGTAAAAAGTACCAGAGCCAAAAGGTGGCTAGTTCGGGTTCCAGTCAGGACACATGTCTGGGTTGTGGGCGAGTGAGAGGCAATACAGCAATGTATCTCACGCATTTTTTGTATCTCTCTAGACTAAATAAATAAAATCTTTAAAAAGCAGCAGTTAGAATTTCAGTACAGTTGTGACATTTTGGTGGACTGCATGTGTGGTGGTGGTCCCAAATGATTATAATGAAGCTTAAAACTTCCTGCCTCCCAGTGAAGTCATAGCTGTTCCTAACATCGAAGCGCAACACATTACTGTGTGTGTGTGTGTGTGTGTTGGCGCTGGTGTAAGCCAACCTGCCGCGCTGCCACTCGTGTACAGTACAGCCCATATACTTGTGTTCAGTGCATGTTACTTGATAACGATAATAAACTGACTGGTTTAAAGTTTGCTGTACAACAGTATGTGTTGCTGCCCTGGCAGCAGCCTCGCCCTCTCGTGGGTACCACGTGTCTTGACTGCGCCCTTTTCTATTGTGCCTGATGTCCCCTCCTGTGGTTCTGCTCGCAATGTGCTGTACAGGCTGTGGCCAGGGAGCAAGGGGCTGTCCCGCACGGCCTCGGTGTGCCACCTGGGTTTGTGTAAGTGTGCCCTGCGGTGTTCGCATGGCGATGAAGTTGCCTAACAACGCATTTCTCAGATAGTGTCCCTGGTGAGCGGTGCATGACTATACAGGTTCGTTTGATTGCTAAGCCTCTGCCAGGTGAAAAATACGCCCTAAGGCCCAGGGAGCCATACTTCATGATGACGTGAAAAGGCTGTTCCTCCACCCCTCCCTCAGGGTCTGACAGGCGGCTGATGATGTCTGGAAGGAGGTTATAGATGGCATTTCCCTGTAAGACAGAATTATGTTAAAGACACGTGGTGACCCACACGCTCCCTTTGGCAGCAAACCCTAAGCTGCTTCTCTGCCTCTCACCTTGTGGGAAAGCTCATTGAAGAAGGTCTTGGCCAGGGCGGCAATCTGAGGCACGGGGTCAATGAGCAGCACAGCCATCTCGCTAACCTGGCCTTTCACCTTCACCATGTCCTTTAGGATCAGGTGGGTCATCACTAGCCCTGCCGTTTTCCGCACTTGCTGAGCTGGGTCCCGAAGGCTAGGAATAAAATCTCAAGTCATTGGGACCAAGGCCATGGGCTATACCCTGACACTAGCAAGAAAGGCCCCTGGCAGGAACTAGCACCCCTTCTTATATGCCATTCCAGAAGCGGTTAGAAAGCTGTCTAGAGTTGGAAGCTGGGATTGAGTACAGAAGCCACGCTTTATCCACAGTTTAGACAGTTTGGCAATAGTTTTGGTGTCATACCTAGCCAGGGCCTACACAGGTGAAGTACTAAGTAGATGACGAAGAGTAATCAATCCTAAAGACTGGGAAAATACAGCTTCAGTAATTCTCATAGCGACTTACTGAGACCCTCCCTGGGCTGGCAGGGACTGCTAAAGCATTGTGAAGGATCTCTTACCGAGCATAGAGATGAGGCGTCCAGGGGTCCACAAGGTTGGGGAAGCGGATGGCCAGATCCCCGATAACTATCATGATGTTAGACCGGAGAATGGGGAGTGAGGACTTCTCTAGCATAGTGAACAGAAGACGAAGCTGGGAGTCACAGAAAGTGGCACTAGGGGCAAGGAGAGGATCATCAGGGAAATCACACCATCTCCATCCTCCTTGAGAAGGTGGTACCGACCCCTGGGCCTACCTGATCATGCAGAACTTGCCAAGGGTAAGCGATGCAGCAGCACACAGCTCCGGGTTGCTATAGAGGCCAGGGTTGTTGCAGACTTTTAGTAGCAGGGGAACAAAGGCAGCTAGTATCTGTTCACCTGTTGGAAGAACAATTCTAGGTTTGGGACAGGTTACCTCAGTTGGGGAAAAGGTCACTGAGCAATTCTTCTTACCACCTAACAGTTCCATCTCACAGATGCCACGGATCAGTTCTGCCTCTGTGTCATCAGCGGTGGCCCCAACCAGCCCCATCTCCTCCTCCATGGTGGCCTCAGTACTGGCGTTCTAATGGGAAGGAAGCCAGAGATCATGAGTGATCAGAGACAACAGTTCTGATTCCAGCCTATCCTTCTTCACTTTAAATGAATGGATCTGGGGAAAGGTGAATTCTGCACAACCATTCATAGAATTGTCAAATCTGTCTGCAGAAAGGAAGGACTCCCGAATTAAAGAGGTCACATATATTTGTTTTTAAGTTGCAAAGCATAGTCCTACATCTAAATCATCCTCGTAGAAGTAAATAATTTCCTGTAAAAGGTAGATGGATCATGTCAGACAATGGTTCAAGGTCATAAAGGTTGAACCTTATCCCACTGCTGTCAGGCTCTGTGTCTCACATATCTGCAGGACACCACCGCCTCTGGTGGGGCGAGCACCAGGTCCCATCAGGTGGCAGGCCCAGTCTCGAAAGCTGATGGGTGTGTGCGTGTTCTAACAAACACTGCCTCAGGCAGAGCCTCTATGTTATGCTGAGGTCTTTAACTAAAAGCTCTGTATTTACCGAAAACTTTCCTTCTTGGGTGATCATGGACAGACTGTTCAATCTTTGTTCTCGCTAATCTTTCCCAGAGCAGTAGCAGCAAGGAGGCAGAGTGTCATCTCCGTGTCATTTAATAGTAGGGAAGAAGCACTGATCCCCGGAAGGAAATGTGAATGACCGGAAACAGCTTTGGGACATGAACCCAAGTGCCCAGCACCCCATTCACCTTCTCCTTGGGCTCCTTAGTTTTAGTCTCCTGTTCTTCCCGAAGAACGCGGCGCCGACAAAGCTCCCCACTCACGGCCTGTTCCAAATGCACCAGCTGCTGCAGAGCCACATCCCCAGCCAGGGACAGCAGGTTCATCAACAGGAAAGTGGAGAGCACGGGGGTCTCCTCTGGAGGGGGAGGAAAGGCAGGGAGGAAAAGACACAGGCAAGTCTCACAGGACCTGTGTCCTGCTTCCACTGATCTTGCTCACGTACTACACGAACTAGGGAAGAAGCCAGAGACAGGGCTGGGGGAATGGCGGTGGTGACTGGCCCAACCTCAGTGACAAAAATGTGACAGCGGGGGCTGAGGGGGCCAGGGATATCGCAGGAAGTGGTGGTGGCAGTAGCTTCTGGCCTGGCTGCTGCCCACTGGACCCCTCGGCCCTCTCGCCCACGTACTCGGGTCACCCTGGGGGGTGCTCTTCTCCACTATCTTCTCCAGGGCCTGCTTTGCACATCCCTGCAACATCTGGGCACAGATCACCTCGGGGCCCTCTGCCAGTTGGTAAATGAGGGTCACGGCCACCTCTTTGAAGGGGATCCAGAGTGGGTCTGGGTGGACAAAGCCTGCGTAGGAGAAGAGAGAAGTTGCCCACCGCAGACAAAGGACTCAGTTCTGCCCAGGCCCTTCCCGATAGCTCACCTTTTGTGACCATCTCCTGTAGTCGCTCAAACAACCTATGTTCCTGAGGCAGCCGGAAGGGAGGGTGACGTTTGCCCAGAGAAGGCTGTCGTGAACAGGAGAGACAGCACGTGGGTGTGTGGAGGGTGGGTAAAAGGACCCCTACTCTCCTTAGTTCCGATGTAACCATCCCACATACCTTTCTCTGGTCAGAGAGGCTGGCAATGGCGTGGCACACCTGTTGGGCCAGCCTGTAGTCCTGTGGAAACTTTTCATCCAGCCCTATGCTCACCAGTGTGTCTAAGTTGCTTCCCACAATTTCTGGTTTTCCTCTAGGGGAAGGAAGCCATGGGGTTAAAGCTCATCCCGGGCAGGACTCTGTGTGGGGGACAATGCCAAGGGGGTCGGTAGGTGCCTACGCCCAACATGGGGCTTCCAGAGCCTTAGAATACTACAGACAGGCTCTGACACACGGACACCCCTTGGAACCCCTCTTTCTCTTTTGCTTCCACTATTTCTTTTTTTTCCAAAATGGTTACGTTATTTATTTTTATCCTTACTCGAGGACATGCTTATTGATTTTTTCCAGAGGGAGGGGAAGGGAGGGATGGAGGAACAGAAATGTCCATGTGAGAGAGAAACATTGATTCATTGCCTCTCGCACCTGCCCCAACGGGGACCAAACCTACACCCCTGGCATGTGCCCTGACCAGGAACCAAACCCGCAAACTTTTGGTCTGTGGGATGATGCTGCAACCAACTGAGCCACACTGGCTAGAGCTTGATTCCACTCTTTCTCTAGGCAGGGGGTCCTGGTACTTTCATGTTTTATTTCTCATGTAGGCAGCGCACTCAAACACAGGGCTCGGCTGGGTCTGACCGCTGTTACTGAAGGACGGGGAACCTTCTCAGAACCTTCCTTTCCTCTCATGCTACTGCCTGTCTGGGTTTGGGCCTCACCCTGCCATCATTCCCAGAAGCATGACGGAGGAACAGCGCTCCAGAGGGGAGCAGGGGACCTTCTCAGTTGCCCGCTCCCAAAGCAGCTGGATCACTGCTGGTTTCAATTCATCCTTCCGCACAAACTCACAGAGCTGAAGAAAGAAGAAAAGCAGGCTGAGGCTAAAGGTTAACAACTGCCCTGATCCTGGGCCCACTTCTCTCAACAGACTATTGAGAATCTGAAGTGAGTAAAAGCGATACTCAGGAATGGAAAAGGAAGGAGGCTTAAAATGTGAGGTGGGGTTTGGGGGGCTACTTCCATCTCTCTCTGCTGCTGTTCTACTCTCATGCTTTCGTAAGTGCATTCACTAAGGTGACCTACTGAAACTGGCCTTGCTGAGCTCCGTGTGGCACTGCAGTTCTGACCACATTCTGGAGCTTTCTAGTATGTTTTCGTGCTGTACCACAAACCTAACAGTTCTCAAATGGAAGGCAGTGGCCTCCCTTGCCTTTTCATTTAACCAATGGGAGGTATCAACAGTCTCTTAGTCACATGTGCTTAAAATTTCACTGTTACCTATTTTTTTTTTTTTAATGAATCAGTCACTTAGTCCTACCTCTTCTTCCTTTAACACTGGTGTTCCATTAAGTGAAATTCTCCAGCTTTCACCCCCACCCCCAGAGTCCAGCCCCACCTTGTCGTGGCACACCTAGAGCAGCCTCCAGGGTCCTTCCTGTCCCTAGTCTCTGCTCCTACCAACTTGTACGCTGCTGCTGAATCGGTTTCCCAGACACTTACTTTCTCATGCCACACTGTGGCTCATCAGTTAGAAACCTTTCTCCTGTCTACGGCCATACCACCCTGAACGCGCCCGATCTCGTCTGATCTCAGAAGCTAAGCAGGGTCGGGCCTGGTTAGTACTTGGATGGGAGAAACCTTTCTCCTTTTTCTACCATAGGGGCTTGGACCAAACAAAACGTAGAATATGGGATCCTGTGGTCAGTCACCACCTCTTCTCTTGCCCAGCCCGGAGAGAACTGTGGCTGGCAGTAGCGTTCCTGCCAGTGGACGCTCATGGTCAGCACCGCTCCCCACCTTTGTCTCCATAATCCGAATGCTTCGTCCAGGGCAGATTCGTCTAAAATGCTGGCGTCCCTGGATAACAAGGTTAAAGTCCTAGACCTCTGAAAGGTACCCGGGGACTTCACAATTTAGTTCCAACTAAACCTGGGAGAATACTCCCTGGTTTATTCTCTTTTTCCAGATGACAATTTTGAGCCAGACATGAAGCTTCCTCATTCTGTAACGCAGGCAGTGTTCCTTCTTGGCGTTCTGTCTGAAATGCTTTCCCTCCTTTCTTGCATTCTCTAAACCCTACTCATCAAGACCTAACTTAAAGTCCTCCCACCTTCAGGAAGCTTTCCTTGCCCATTCCACCTCGCACTGCTCTCTTTCCCGCCCTGTGCTCACCAGTATAACATACAAGTGTTTTCTGGAGCTCTTCTGCCTGAGTTCGAATCTCAAACTTTGCCACTAACTATCTGTAACTAGCTGACTTCTTTAACTTCTCTGTGCCTCAGATTTCTCATTATACAATGTATATAATTAGAATTACCTACTGCATAGGGTTGTTGTGAGGATTAAACACATAATATGAAGAAAGTGATAAGAATAGTGCCCAGCATATACAGTGTTATTATATTACTATTGCTACTATAACCATTACCTGGGCCCCTTATTCTGGCACTTAATCATCTATCTGTTGCACTGTTCGATGAGTGTTTTGGGTTTTTTGGCTACCAACTAGACTGCTGGTTTCTTTTAAGATGGAAACTTGGAAACAAATAACTTTACCCTTTGTGAGGCTGAGTAAATTGCTGACCACAGAGTAATCACAAATACTTGTTGAATGATTGAATGAATAAAGAAAAGAGAAAGTGAAGACACTTACGATTTCCTGAAGACATTGAATGGTCCCAACCGAGGCATCCACTAGCAGCAAGGAGAGATTCTGAATCAAAGCATGGGCCTTGGCTCTGTGGGAAGAGCAGAGACCAGGGGTCATCGGGGGATACTGTGAGACCGGCAAACCGGTGACCAGGGCTACCCCCACAGGGTCAGACGCTGCTTAGGGTGGGTTTTACTGAAAGGTCAGCTCCATGAGAGCCCCCTATAGACCTACTGCCTACAGGTTGAGAACTCCTCTAGAAGGATGCCCCCCAATTTCTTCAGGAGACTAGAAACATCGTATGAGAAGCTGACCTCAGAAGTCAGCAAAGGCAGAAGTACCCCACATACCTGGCAGAGTCCCCTTTGGGGTTGAGGTAAAGTTGGCGGTAGGCATTAAGCACAGCTTCCCTGACACCATGCTCCTTAGACCAGATGAGAGGCAGCATGCGGCGTACCCCAAGCAGGGACTGAGGTACCCCGAATTGGAATGCCATCACAAAGAATTCAATCACCTCCTGTACCACTGAGAGGACAGACACAAACGTCACCTGTCTGCTTGGCAAACCTGCCCCCTCCCAACTCAAAGACAGAACCTTTCTTGACATAGCAAGAGGAGGCCTTTCTCATTCTCCCTGAGTCTGTTGCCTCCTATAATACCCTCTCAGGACATACTATACACATTGAAATAGGTGACTTCCACGGGGCTATACAGAGCAAGTGGAAAAAAAGGATTCCTTCCTTTTAAAGGAGCAGCTAGATATCCATAAAATATGGACAAGACTGGTTTTCCAACCCTAAGACCCAGTCCTTACGGAAAGGGACTGCGGCACACCACACCTGTGGTGGTGTTTTCATACATCATCTTGCTGATAATGCCAATGGCCTCTGTAATCTTCTGCGAAAAGCTATAGGCGTCCTGCAGATACTGCACCAGCATCTCTTGCTTCACCAGTGCGTCCTTTCCCCTGGACTGCTCAGGCTGTGGCACGCTGGGCTTGTCTTTGCAGTCCGTCCGTCCTGGGCCCATGTTCTCTGCAGACCCCTGGAGATTCTTCTCCTGTGTGGAAGCTCCTGGACCTAGGAGTTAGAGAGGGTTCAGAATGGGGAAATCCAACACTCATAACATCCCTGCACATTTCTTTCCACAAAAAAAGAAATAAATTTAGAACCTATTCTAAAATATCCTGGTTCATTTCTCAAAAAAGATTCTTAAAGTTCTCGGCAGTTGGGAAATACCCTTTCACACCTTGTGACTATCAGTCTTAGGCCGGTGGGCTGCTTCCAGTCCAGCACAGAAGCACTGCCTCCTCCCCTCTGGCCTCTTTTAGCACCAGGCTCTGTTAGCCAGGCCGGGGTTTGGCATAAAGTAAATGGTCCATAAGGCCTAGTTGAAATGTTTTGTTTGTTGACCGAAGAAGGAGAAGGAATTACCTTTGAAGATAGTTCCTAAGAGATTTAGGAACCTGGTTTCGTCTGCCTCCTCCGGGACCGTCTGATTGAAGGGTTCCGACTGGAAGTGGCCCAGGGCTTCTCGAGTGAGAATGATGGCTTGCCTAAAAGAACATCAGCCTGTCACCAATTCAACACCCAGAGAAGTGTCACCACAGCCTTTAAAAAAAATTATAACGGACATACCAGGGTGTCACTGTAGACTTAAGGAAGGATACCCAATAACCCCACCAAGTACCGAGACTGCTGGTCCCAAGGAAAAGGTGCACTTCTCCCGCTGAAGCACCTGCCAAGTTGGAGCTCAGGCACTTTTCCTACTTCTGAAGTGACAAGGCTTAACTACAGTTTTCAGAACACTTAAATAAGGTTTTTAAATTTTAAAAATCATAACCCTATTCCAAAGATTTGTTTAAAGCTCTGCCAAGTGAAAGTTTGGAAGAACTAAACTTTGAATAACTGATTAGGTCATGGTACAGCCATACAATGGGACCCTATGTAGCCATAAAAAATACTGAAACAGTATATATTACTTATATACAAATATCAAAAAACACTAAGATACATAGTTGAGTGAAAACAGCAAGGTGGTAGACCGGTGGGTAGGAAATTCTATCACTTGTGTAAAAAGAGGGGAAAAGAAGAACATATGTTTGGTTGTATGTCTCCATGTTATCTCTAGAAGGACACTCCATAAACTGTGAACACTACTTCCCTGTGTGGCCAAGTGGCTGGGGACGGGTTCAGAAGGCACTTTTCACAGCATGTCCTTTTTGAAATTTAAAATTCCGCACCATGTGAAAATTATTAGGTATTGTCTAATTTTTTTAAATAAATTTCTGCTTAAAAAACTCCCCAAAACTTATTAAAGCCCTGGCTTGGGTAACTCAGTTGGTTAGAGCATCATTCCAATATGCCAAGTTTGAGAGTTCAATCCTTGGTCAGGGCATATACAGGAAGCAACCAATGAATGCATAGATAAGTGGAACAACAAATCAGTGTTTCTCTCTCTCTCTCAAAATCAATTAAAAGTAATAAAAAAGCTAGTTAAAGTTATTTGACATAGGGGAGAGCAAACAAGTCACATTCTGTTCATATTTAGCCTTTTCTAAACAGTGTAATTAAGTAAGAAGTAAATAAATAAGTGTGGCTGAGTTTTAAGAGTACTTGATGACAGCTCTAAAGGAATTTTTTCCCAAGCTGCTCCAAAGTTTTTGAGTCACAAAAATACTGGGAGAAACCTCTTCTCTAAGATCAGAATTCATACTAGGTTGATTTAAAGATTAAGGTAGCATTGATACTATTTATTTGCTCACAGAATTTAGAATTAAAAGCCATTATGAATCATATGATCTAATCAACTTAAATTTTTTTCTTAAATTTATTGAGAGGAAAGAGGGGAGGGAAGGAGGGAGAAAGAGACAGACAGACATTGATTTTGTTGCTCCACTTACTCATGCATTCATTGGTTGATTTTGTACGTGTGCTGACTGAGGATCGAACCCACAACCCTGGAGTATCAGCGCAATGCTCAAAACAACTGAGCTACCTGGCCAGGGCCTAATCAACTTTTTCTTTTACAAATAATGAAACTGAGGCCCAGAATAATTAAGCAATTTACTTAAGATTATATAACTAGAATTATACTAATGGGCTTTCTTCTTCAAAGGAGAACTTTTGTCATCTTTAACATAATACTATTTACATTTAGTTGTTTTATAATTTCTTTAAACATCTGTAGCCCTGACTGGTGTGACTCAGTGGGTTGGGCATCAGCCCACACACTGAAAGGTTGCTGGTTCTATTCCCAGTCAGGGCACGTGCCTGGGTTGCAGGCCAGGTCCCCAAGTTGGGGGTGTGCGAGAGGCAACCACACATTGGCGTTTCTCTCCCTCTCTTCCCTTCTTTCTAAAAATAAATAAAAGGACTCATGGACATGGACAACAGTGTGGTGATTGCTGGTGGGAGGGGGAGTGTAAGGGAACTAAAAAGTAATGTAAAAAAATACAATAAAGATTAAATGAAATGCGCCCTGGCTGGTGTAGCTCAGTGGATTGAGCGTGGGCCTGCGAACCAGAGGATCGAGGTTCAATTCCCAGTCAGGGCACATGCCGGGGTTGCAGGCCAGTTCCCGGCAGGGGACACACGAGAGGCAACCGTACATTGATATTTCTCTCCCTCTCCTTCTCTCCTACCCTTCCCCTCTAAAAGATAAATAAATAATAAATTTAAAAAAAAAAAAAAGATTAAATGAAATGCAAAAATAATAGCAAATAAAATCTTTAAAAAATCTGTAAAAGTAGAGAAGCGTGCTCAGCCGTGGCCCGTGCCTTTGGCGTCAGCCTGGTGTTCAGATGGCTACTGCGGTGAAAACTCCGCCCGCCACCAGGTGGCGGCACGCACGGCCATGTCCCAAAGGTTAATCTAAGCCTGAACAGGTCGCTACGGAACACCTCATTCTTTCACATACTTTCACATACTTGTAATTAGCTTTGGCAAGCAACTGACGGATGCGTCCTCTCACCACGTCCACGGTCTCTGTAGTAGCGATTTCCTCAGGAATCTCTTCTTCCGGGGGAAGTTTTAGTAGCTGCTGCAAGGTAGACTTCAACTCTGGCAGCATGGCTTCCCACTCCTCCTCTGGGTCCAGCACTGCAGCTGAATGAGAAAGTCTCAGACTCTTTCACTGGAGTTTCTGCTGCAGGGAGACGACCGTCTGGGGTGGGGATTCCTACACAGTCACTACTCACAAGCAGCTGCAGTTTGCCTCTCAGCCCTCATCTCTTGTAATTTCTGGGTTTCCTTCTGCAGCAGTCCAGCAAAGTCAGTATCACTAAGCTATCAAGGTAAAATGAGTATCAGGGTCACTAAATCACATTACTCCATCCCTGATTCCATTTAATTCCTTTTTTTTTTTTTTTTGGATGGCTCAAGTCTACTTACCTTGCAGGAAAAGGGATTGTTGGCAAGAAAACTGGCCAGCAGCTGGATAGCATTTTTACACACCAGCACTGACTTGTCTGCCAGACGGCCCACTGCTAAGGCCACCACTGCCTGGAAACGTGTCAGAGGGAGAGCCTGTGTAGGGCAGAAAGAGAAGAATCAGCTCGCACCCCACATCATCCTTTCTGCTCCAGATGATCTTGAAGTAAACTCTAAATGATCTACCCATTCATTCCAAAGAAACTTTTCTATGGGACATAAAATAGTTAAGGAGCACTCTGTAGTGGTTAGGACACGGTATAGTCCTTTGGAAGATGAAGACCATTATTACCGGAGGTAACAACCTGAATTCTAGGTTCTTTGTTCTTTGGGACTGATATTTTTGATAATGGATATCTCTTTTCTTCGGCCTGTACTTAGAATGGTACCAACGTCTATCATGTAGAAGGCTATTCACCTTCTGTTGGACGATCCGGGTGAAGAGTTGCAAAACACGGCTCCGCACAAAGGAGTTGACATCGTGGCCATGGGCCTGCAGGGTGTCCAAGAACTGGTCTCTGGTTTCTCGGGCTGCTTCCTCCAGCTGATCACCATTCAGAACCTGCAGTACCATCTCTGCCATGGCTGCGAGCACAGCATTGCGCATCATGTAATTCTGAGAAAGAGATGAAGTTGGTACCAGCCTCTGCTCTCCAATACTGTCCCTTTCCTAAGCTCTTACGCTGATCCAGGCACAAAGACGGGGCAAGGCCTTTGGTTAAGGTTTTTGTCTTAGCTATACTTTTCCTGCTCAACTGCCTAGGTGTTCAGCCCTGAGGTCATTGAAAAAAGCTGAATCCCAGAGTAGCCTTTACTCAGAGGAGAATGCAGAGTCAAAATAAATAAGAGCCAAAAACCATTTTGCCCCTAAGGTTCACGCAGGTAATCATGGTGGTAGCGGAATGTGAAATCATACCTACCCACCAATATACAGTTGAAAAGCATTAATTACTTTCTTTTACCTGAGGTCTCGACACCTTTGAATCCATACTAATAAACACCCTCTTCCCTCCCACTCCCCTATTTTACTGACAGAAAATGAAACACAGAGAAACAGATATCAGTTCTGTAGTGCCAGCAAGTCCATTACAGAATTTAGTGAAGAGGGTTTGGGGTTTTTCCTAGGCCAAGAGCCAGAGAATGGGGTCTTGCACAAGAGGTTAAAGTGAATTAGGTGAATGAGTGGATTGTCTTTGTCCTCGATATTCACCCTGGAGTGCCCTGCATCAGTCTGGGATATGGCCAGGCTAGCATTCAGGGGTAAAAGAGAACTGAGAAATGACAGGTTGATTTCAGAAAGCCTGTTGTATGGAGGAAGCAAGGTGAGTCAGACAGTAGGGAGAGGCTTCATCCTAAGAAACGGGTAGGACTCAGAACCACAGCGAAGTCACTCTTCACTGGACTTAAGCTATGGAACTGTCATCTCCCTCACCAGACCTGGATAAAACCAATGTGACATTGAAACAGGCTTTCCTGGCTCAGTGGATTGAGCGTAAGCCTGTGAATCAAAAAGTTGCTGGTTTGATCCCCGATCAGGGCACATGCCTGGGTTATGGGCTGGGACCCCAGTTGGGGGCATGAGAAAGGGACTAATTGATGTTGCTTTCCTTCTCTTTCTCCCTCCCTTCCCCCTCTCTTAAAAAAAAAAAAAAGTAAAATATCTTTTAAAAAAAAGAAAGAAAAGAAAGAAATAGGCTCTTTGTTTAACAAACTTCATCTGCTTCTCTACAAGAAGGAACTACCACAGTGATAAGTCCAGACAACTTGCCTTCATTTGAAAGCTTCCTTCTTGTTAAAAAAGAGCCTCTCAACAATGGACTTACAACCCCCAGAAAAACCTGAGATCCCCAGGGTGCCACTTACCTCTCCATCAAGATGATCTACCAAAATGCACATGCTGCACATCAGGATGTCTGGGATACGCTCTGCTAGTTCTGTCAAGAAGGCTGCAAAGCCCTTTGCCCCTGAAGTGTCCCGACTCAGCTCCAAGGGACACTTCTGTCCAATTTCTCTATGCAGGGAGAAAACACAGCCAAGCAAGATAATTCAGTTCCCAGGGAGAGAAGGTCAGACTGGTATCTAATAGCTGAAGGAATCCAGTGCTCCACAGAGAATGTACTGTATTTCTAACCTTTCTTTATCCTCTCTGTGAGAGAAATGAGAATTAGAAACTCAGAGGTGGAAGAATTACCTTACAATCTCTCCCACTATGCTCTTCATTCCATAATCAGTTGCCCACAGACTCACAGCCGCCACCAGCACAGGTGCTAGGTGTTCAAAGTGCTGCAGCATCTGGATGATCTTCACAGTGGCACCTGTGGAAGTTCTGAACATGAGACACTGTGGGCAAAATTAAAAAGTTGGGGCGAAGCGAAGGACTGACTTACTGAGCATATGGTTATAATGTGTCAAGGCTACACCAAGCAGGTGTGTTATGGCTTCCCGGGTGGGACGGTTCTTCTGGTGACTAATGGTGGGGTTCTCCAGAAGGCGGTAACAGCAACCAGTAACCAAACTGAGAAGGGAAGAAAGTGAGATGCTGAAATCAGTTGTCCGGACTCAGTCACACTGGGACGCTGCCTCATTCATTCTATTTCTACTACCCCCAAAGTGACAGTCTTTGAGTTTTCTTCGTTTTATCTACCACCTTCTACACCAAGTTGCTTTCCTGACCCCAGACAGGTACTTGGGCCTTTAAGGTTACCAACTTTCAACCAGTTATGATCCTGGGACAGAACCTGAATACTGGGGTGGGCAAAAGAAGGTTTATAGTCATGAGTACGCAAAACACAGTTTATTCTTGTTACTTATTAATTATTGTATTATTAACCTTATGAACAACTGTAAACCTACTTTTGCTCTACCCCTGTATATGATAAAAGATAGGACAAAGTCACCAATGACTTCTCATTGTTTTGTTTTCTTTTAAGATGTTATTTATTTTTAGAGAAAGGGAGGGAGAAAGAAAGGAAGAGAAAAGCATCAATGTATGGTTGTCTCTCACGTGCCCTCCACTGGAGACCTGGCCCGAAACCCAGGCATGTGCCCTGACTGGGCATAGAACCAGTGACCCTGTGGTTCACAGTCCGGCATGCAATCTACTGAGCCACACCAGCCAGGGCTCATTGTTAAATACATTGGTCAATTCAGTCCTCATCTTAATTGACTTTTCAGTTCCATTTGACATAATCCATCACTCCTTTCTCTTTGAAACATGCTTCATTTGGCTTGCAGATTGCCAGACTCTCCTCTCAGTTTCTTTGTCTGGTCCCTCCTCATCACCCCACCTCTTAATGCTGGAGTGCCCCAGTGATTTCTTTGTCTTTGGATTTCTGTTCATTTTGTTTGAGTGTCAGCCTATGAACTGAAAGGTCACCGGTTTGATTCCCAGTCAGGGCACATGCCTGGGTTGTGGGCCAGGTCCCCAGTAGGGACGTGGGAGAGGCAACAGATGGATGTATCTTTTGCACATTGCTGTTTCTCTCCCTTTCTCCCTTCTCGTCTCTAAAAGTAAATAAATAAAATCTTAAAAATAATAATAATAAAAAACAAATCTAGTAAGAGAGCCCTCATTCTTCAAAGCTCAATATTACCTGTAGTCATTTTAACTGCCTACCTGACAAATTCCTCTTCAATTATCGAGTGATTCCACAGGTGACGAATGTCCAACTGGAGCAGCTGTGTTAAAAGCTGAAGAACTGGTTGCCTCTTCTCTTCCCACTCAAAGCCATGGGCTGACTTGGCCCGAGCTTTCTTGCTCTAAAAAAAGATCACGTATACATTTAGGAAAAAATGAGAGTCAAGATCTGCTAGTCTGAGTGCCTAAACTATTCAATATGGAGACAAGGTAGAAGGTAATGCAGAAGAAGTATGACAAATTCCAAAACATAAAAGAACTGCTTATCATGGAAGGGTATGTTGTGATACTTGTGAGCACTTCCTCACAAACCCTAAATAAGAACAGAAAGGAGTCTCAGAATCATTGGATTCCTCTCTTTCCTATCAATCCCCCCACCTCCAGGCCCCATGCTAAGTGAGCCAGGCACTCCCACTTACCTTCCCCACAAGGTCCAGGTCCATGAGACCTGTCTGGCTGGTCATGGTCTCAAAGGATTCCAAGAGGCGTATCAGAGCATAGCAGTTCATTTTGAGGGCATTTAGGTGGGCGCATCTATCTGGTACACTCGAAGCTGCATCATCCAGGATGGCTGGAAGCTCCTGAGCATGGCGGGATACCACTGCAAGGGGCAGAATCTGGAGTCGGTTTCATTCACTTTCCTCAAAATACCCCAACTTCAAAACACCCTGCACTAGCAGCCATCAGATTACCAAAGATCTGTGTTTCATCTCTCAGTGGCCACAGTACAAGCTAAGTCCTTTGGGACCTCTGACTCTGATTCCACGAACATGTCCTCTCCCTACTCTCTTACTCCAGTTACCAGTTTCTTCCTGGCAACTGGATAGAATCACCTCTATGAAAAAGAGGTAGTTCAAAAGCAGGAAGAATTTCTTGTTGGTCTGCCCTTACAGTGAACACACACAACTCTGTATTGCCCACCAAGATTACAGACCTTAATAGGTCAAAGGTCCCCAGGCTTAGCCAAACCAACTGAATCACCACAGCCTTGATATCATCATGTGGCCGATAAAATGTAGTAAACAAACAACAAACACCGTCCATCCCCTACCCCCCCAGCCCATAAACACCTTTTATCAAGAATTCCAGGGCATCTTCCTTGAGGCCAGGATCTATACTTCGAAAGTGACTATGAGGGAAAGAAAGTGCAGGGGTGAGACAGGAACCTGCAGAGCCCATTCTAACAGATCAGACCCAACTTGAAGAATCTAATGGCTAAAAATGCACGGGAAATTGCTCAACTGAATGAATATGGTGGCAAATGGGTATAAATGCTCATCAGCGGAGATATCAGCACCCAGAACCATTTATTGGTGAACTATAATTTGGAATTTCAGGGCTAACATGCAAAGTTAGATCAAATAGCCACCAGTTCTTTTTAAAGTGCCACTGGGCACTTTACTTACTGTAGAATGCTGTAGATGGTATCAAAGTGCTCCAGCATAGCCAAGGGCCCCTTAGCTCGGAAGGCAGCCTGAAATGCTACAGAGATGAAAGAAAGAAACTGATCAATACAGAGGGGAAAGGCCTTTTTGGTAAATTCTATTCATGGCAGAAAATTGAGTTATTTGCTTTTATGGGTAGAATCACAAAAGAAATAGCTGGTTTCAGCGTAACCTATGTAGCATCTTACATTTTGTCCTGTTTTATAATGAAAACCTTACTTGACTTTTATCATACCTGAGTTAGGCAAGGCAGACAGTATCATGCCTATTTTATGGGAAAAGAAATTAAGTCTCAGAGTAGTTATGTGACTTGTCCAACCTAGAGCATTAGTGAATGCAAACTCAGGATCTTTTATTTTTTAATTTTGAAATTACAGAAGTAGCAAAACCAGTACAGAGTTCCTGTACTTTCCTCCCAGATAATGTTAACATCGTGCATAACATAGCACAAAGACCTATTCTAAATCCAGAAAACTAACATGAATTAATTCAATGCTATTACCTAATCTACAGACCTTACTTGGATTCTGCCCGTTGTTCCACCTGTGCCCCTTTCTGGTTCACGATCCAGTCTAGCAGACCGCAAAGCATTCAGTTGCCACGTCTCCTCGGTCTCCTCCAATCTGTCTGTCTTTCATGATCTTAGCACTTTTGAAGTGGACTACTAGCCAGTTACTGTATAGAATGTCTCTCAATTTGGGATTGTCTGGTATTTCCTAATGATTAGATTGAGGTTATTCATTGTTGGCAAATTACCAAGAAAGGGAGGTTGAGTCTATCAGATACGTCACACAAAGAAGTACATGATGTCGATGTCTAATTACTGGTGATGTTCACTTTACTTGGCAGTGTTTGCCAGGTGTTCCTTCTGTACAGTCACTATTTTACACTTCACGATTAATAAGTATCTTGTGGGGAAATACTTCAGAACTGTGCAAATATCCTGTCTGTCCTCACTTTTGCCCACTAATCTAAGCATCTATTAGTGATTCTTACCTGCCACAATTATTACTGTGGTATTTACTATATGGTGACTTTCCTATCTCCATCTTTCCTTGCACACTTACTAGTGGGAATGCCACTATGAGGATGAGCTGTCCTGTTCCCCTCATTTATTTATTCAATTATTTTTTATATCAGAATAGATTCATGGATATTTCTTTTATTCTATGTCTTCATCCACTCCTACTGCTATTTATTTTGTTGCTCAAATCATCCCAGGAACTTGATCACTGGGAGCTCCTTCAACTTGGCCTGTCCTAATACACCTCCTTCACTTGTATTATCTTACTTTCTTGGACCACAAGATGTTCCCACTCATCTTTACTTTCCCTGACTCTGTCCTGGCACCAACATTCTCAGCGGAGCCCTGGCTCCTTTTATGGGAGAATGGTGTGTAGAAACCAAGTTCTAGGCACTAGTTAGGCTTACTGCTATTGGAGTATCATTGCTTTCAGTCCCTCTCAGTAGAGAAAAGTAGGATACAAATGTATGAATACACACACACACCTGTATCTATTTTATCTCTATATACTAACATGAGTTCATATTTCATTTATGTATTTGCTTCATCCTAGTATACCCATAAAACAGTTTCAGAATTGCTAACCCATACCCCTATAAAAATAAATTCACTACTTAGCTTGCAATAATTGTGTAAAGTTCTTTTGTATATAGTCAAAATATACTTTTCAAAGTTACTTAGGTTAGTTCTTTCCTTCTCTACTCTTTTAGTGTGACTATGCCAAACATTTGCAAAACACTTAGGTTTATTTGTTACTACTTATATTACATTTTGAAAATCTAGCATCTTTTGATTCTCAAACTCAGTGCTCTTTTCATCCTGATTGTATAAATAAAAACTTCTGCATAGAGGGGAGTAGAGTCTAATTATGTCTTACAACATGCAGGAGTGGCAAGGAAGTATGGGAGTTGGGATCAGTTTTTGAACCAGGTTGTATAACTAACTCTTTCTGTGAGGGAAAGAATTCCACCAAACTCTCCTGTAAAACCGGTTGGTTTGCCTGAAAAATACAGCTTGAACCTTGTACTCCATTATCACTTTTGGTGTTGACCTGATACAATACAGTGTTGTTTTATACACCTGGTTCTCTGTGATTTTAACAAGATATTTTAAAATTTCCTCCAACTCTAGCCCCAACCAGCGTGGCTCAGTTGGTTGAAGCATCATCCCATAGACTGAAAGGTCGATTCCCAGTCAGGGCACATGTTAGGCACAAACTAGGTTACAGGTTTGGTCCCCAGTTGGGTGCATGTAAGAGGCAACCAATCGATGTTTCTCTCCTCTCCCCGCTTCCCTTCCCCACTCTCTAAAATCAATAACATGTCCTCGGGTGATGGCTTAAAAAAATCCCTCCAATTCCAAATTCAATTTAAAAAATAAAATAAAATTTCCTCCAATTCCTACCACTCCCTAGCACTATACTCAGAGCATGTTCTTTCTTTCTTTCTGCTTTTTCTTACCTTTGCCTCCCTTCCTCTAATAGATTGATTGCTTTCTACTTCACCAAAAAGAATGAGACCTAAAGCATGGGATCCCTCATGTTACCTACAAATCACTCTGCCAACATCTTCCCATTCTTCACCTGAGACAAGCGAAGATTTTCTTTTCTAAAGCTAACCTAACCCATCTCCCCTATCCAAAGATTTATCTCTTCTCTTTCACTTTTGGTTTCATCTTCTGGGGCGGGGGGGTGAGGGGGGGTGCTGCTCTTGTCCTGCCAATATGCTCAAGTCCCCCTTCTTTAAAACAAAGAAAAAAGCTCAATGCCTCTCATTTGAACTTGTTATTATATCCTTATTAAATTTTGCCTAATCTTTCTGCAATCTAGTTTTTAAGATTTACCAATCTAACAATGATTTTCTCAAAGATTATCAATCACCTAATTTTTATTTTATTTATTTCATCATTTCATTTCATTTAATTTCATTTCAACCAGCGATTCTCTTGGACCATATCCCTCTTTACTTCTCTGAAGCATTACCCACTGATGTACTCTAGGGTCACGCTCCTTTAGGCTTACATTCAGCCTGAACATTTACTAACTAGGCCAAGCTACTCAGCTTACCAAGTCTGTTTCCTCTTCTGTAAATAAATTGGGAGTAGTAACAGATCACACCTCACAGAGCTTTTCAAAATTTTTGGTAAAGATTTAGTGAGATAACCCATGTGAAGCAGTAAGAACAATACTTAGCACATAAAGTAAATTAGCATATGTATGCTCTTTACCACTCTTACAAACCAAACCACCACCTATAATCTGGAAAATATAGAAAAATGGAAAAGAAACAAGTACTGCTAACATTTGGCTAATTTTTTTCATTGTTTTCTATGCACAGTATTTCTATTGTTGACATCATTGCACATTCACTCCTGTTATGCTTTTTAAGACTTAATATTGCAGTAAGATTATAAAACATTTGTTAACAATTTTTAATGACCACATAACATTCCACTGAATGTATGCATCTGAATCAACGAACTATTCTGCTATTGTTAGACATTATGATATTTCTAATTTTTTTCCCACTAACACATTTACACCCTTGGAAAATCTGGATTAAGTCCAACTGACTGCTTACTCCACTCATGTAACCATCCAATTAAAAATGGCTTGAAAAAACATACGACCATGCTGACTACTCTCACTTTAAATTTATGATTTAGTATTTCCTGGTAAGCCTATTACAAATTCCTAGACCTATTTACTTTCTTGTAGGCAATTTTCCACACCTCTCCTCTGCTCATTACATCAAGACCTTCTTCCCCAGGTCACCCTCAGTTAAAGGCACCACTTCTTATCTCACTGAGAAAATAGAACTGGACAGAAAAAGAACTTCCAGCTGCCCTAAGTTCTGTATTTACCTGCACTACCTGCATCTTTGCTCATGTACTGACTTCTCTTTGCTACTGCAGATAGCCTGTCCATGCTCTAACAAAACCATTTGCTCCCCCTGTGCCCCACATCACACACTCTCTTACCTACTTACTGAAGGATACTGCTTCAACAACAGTTTCCTCTCCCTTCTGCATCATCAGCTTTTTCCTCTCTGATCATTCCCATTCATATACATATATATGCTTATTTTA
This sequence comes from Glossophaga mutica, assembly GCA_039655065.1. Taxonomy (NCBI): domain Eukaryota; kingdom Metazoa; phylum Chordata; class Mammalia; order Chiroptera; family Phyllostomidae; genus Glossophaga; species Glossophaga mutica. Next base: position 21,714,766 of record CM077304.1, on the reverse strand, counting down.
CAAAACAGAAGAACAAAATTCCCCCTTTAACCTACTTATCACCCCATTTCTGATACTCCTTAAAGCAAAACAGACCACCATCTCTAATCTCTCCTCCCATTTCCTCGCAAGCCTATTCCACCACTCCCCCAAAACAGTTCATATCGTGGTTGCCAGCAACTGTCACATTGCTAAATCCAGTAATCTTAATTTGCAATTGGTCTCTCCTTTCCTTTTTCAAATAAATACTCTTACTTTAGCTTCTTCATTCACTTTCTCAATGACTGACTGGTCCTTAGTTTCTTCTACTGGATTTTCTCTCCAGCCTTTAAATGTTGGACTTGTCTCAGGTCTTACAACTTCAAATTGCTTTTCTTCTCTATCTACATTCACTCCAATCTCAGGGCTTTAAATGCCCCATATGCGCTGAATATTACAACTCAAATGTCTTTATTTGGGACCTCTCCCCTGAACTCCAGTCTAAACCTGCTCTTCTCATATCCTCGACTCAGTAATGACAACCCCATTCTTCTAGTTGCTCAAGTCAAAAAGCCCTGTAATCCCAGATTCTTCTTTTTCTAGCCCTATAAATCCAATCTGATCCAATAACAATCCTGTTGGCTCAACTTTCAAAATGCAATCAGAATCTAACCTTTTATGATCCTCCCCACTGCTATCACCCCAGGCAAGCTACCTGGTATTACTGTATTAGCCTCTTACAGTCTCCTCAACAGAGTAGACAGTGATCCTTTTAAAAGGTTAAACCACGTCACTACCACGCTCAACACCCAGTGGCTTTCAGACTCACTCACATTGAAACGGAAGTCTTCACCCTGACTTATGAGACTCTGGACCAGTGCTTCTCCAACTTGATGTCTATCTGAGTTACCTGGGGATCTTAAAAAATGAACTTTCTGATTCCATAGTGCTGGGATGTGTCTTCATCCACCATTTCTAATTTGCTCCTAAATTTTGATACTAGTGCTGCAGTCCTGAAGATCACACTTTGAGGAAAGACACTCTGGAATAATCTGCACTACTTCCCACCTGACCGCTGTCTTTCTAGCTTACTCCACACTCCAAACATATCGGCATTTTTCCACCTTAGAGCCTTGGCACTGGCTTTTCTGTCTGCTTGGAATGTCCTTCCTTGAGATCTACATAGGTCACTCCCTCATTTTTAAGGTCTCTGCTCAAATGTCACCTATCAGCCAGCTTTCTCTGATCATCCAAAATAAATTGCCAGACCCTACCTTGCTACACTGTACCTTTTTTATCTTGTTTTATTTTTCTTGTTGACACTTACAACTCCTTATTTATTTATTTCTTGTTGAAAGCCTGGAGAGCACTTTGTCATCTTGTCTGTTTTGTTTGCTGTTGTGTTGCCAAGGCCCAGAACAGTGCCTGGCACATAGCATATCATCAGCACATACTTGTACAAATTAAATGATTTGATCTTATATATTTATAGAACTTGTATGTAGGACTTTAAACACCAAAAGCAATGCAACTGTTATATAAAAAAAAAAAGACTCTTAAACAGAGTGATCGTCTATTTAAAAAAATAATGCATTACTTTTGCATAACTGAAGAACAGTTCGCTCCAGGGCGCGGCATGTGGTGGCGCATAAACCCGTACGATTAGGAGAGAACAGCCCACCTGTGACACTGCTGGTTGGCCACCCATCAGTGGACCTCCACACTCCACCTTATTCCTTGTTTACCAAATGGTCGTGTCCAGGTTTAGGGAGGCTCCTAGATAATAATTTTAATCAATTTAGCCAATCTGGGTAATTCCATTTCCTTTACGAGTAACTAGTTAGGGAAACAGCACATGATCCAATTCTGGCTAAATCTGTCGAGAAGCTTCTGGTAACATTTTTAAAGAAGAAGAAGAAAAACTACAAGATAGAAAATTCTCTTTCTAGCTCTGGACATGAGAGCGAGGAGTTGCTATCTGGCAACCATGATGGGAAGGCTATGAGTAAACTGGAGTTAGATTATCAAGCTGCTGTGTTAACTGACCCTTTTTGTTGTAGGAGACTAGTTATTATTCTTATCTTTACATATAAGGAAACTGAAGCACCAAGAGGCTAAGTAACTTGTTCAAGGTCGGAGTGGTAGAGCCAGGGTTGAAATCTAGGGAGCTTGGCTTCAGAGTCTTCGTGTACCTCTCCAAAGCAATGTAACCGATATAAGACCACTTCCAATAAGTACAGTGACATTATGGGGTCTTGCTTAATATTAATAATGCATAAATTGTCCTTGCCTATCTATGGGTTTTAATGGGTAACTGCATTGTACATATTTTACAGTGTCGCAGCTGTACATAATGTTTTTTTTTCTATTATTGCACACTCTTGGAAACAAGAATTCTAGACTAAAAACAGTGTTATTTGAAATAAGTCAGGAAAGTCTCAGATTCAGATACTCTGAGAAAGCTATCTTCTGTAACTCTTAAATCCGCCAGGACTTTATTTCGGCATATGGTAAGAGGTAATAAATAATTTTCCCCCCATGTACACTAAGACTGTTCATTGAATAACAGAGATAAGGTGGTCAGTGAGTGCACTCCTCCCGTAAGGCATCCTACTATGCAATGTAGGGAGACAACATTAGGGGACACAAAAGACATGTCCCTTGCCCTCGTGGAACTTGGGGTGGGATAGTGGAACAGACAGACAATAGAATTACGTGTGAGATGGTTATTTTGAAGGGCTCAGCACATACAGAGTCTTACCTTTAAGCTGCGATGGAAGATTTCTGATGGACAGTACCTCTTGCACAACGTACTGATTCACCCCTCCACTTTTCAACAATTCTTCTGGGGCTAAGGGCAGATGGAACTCATACAGTTGGGAAGACATCCTTCTCCCACTGGCTCACAGGGCTGGAAATCAAACAGAAAATAGGTCAGCACCTGTATCTAAGGTCTGTCCTTTCTTCTGGTTCTATTATTTCCCCCTCCAATATGCTTTTTAGTCTTACATCAAGCTGATAACATTATCTTAGAAGATATGAGATCAACCCTGGAGTAGAATCTAATTTTACTCATGACTCTGTCACTTGGTCATGCCATAGGCCTCATCTGTAAAAGGGGGTTACTAGTTTCTGATTACTTTATATTGTTGCTCTGAGGACCTAATGAGCCAAGGAATATTAAAGTGTGTAAAGAACTGTACAGCGGCATATGTTTGCATTATTGCTTTTTTTTTACAGGCAAAGCTTCTCGTCTCACCTAAGGACAGAACAGTGGCCTGGCAAGGGCGAGCGGGTTTCCTGGCTCCAGAATGATAGAACGTTAACATTTATTGACTGCTTACTGTGTGCCCGGTTCTGTTAGGCTATCTGAATATATCCTATCTAATGTAGTTCTCCAAATCCCACTCTCAAGGAGTGCATAATACAGCCCAATTTACATATGAGGAAAATGAAGCTAAGAAAGCTTAAGCGATTTGTCCAAATTTAGCTGATCTATCAGACTTACTGTTTCTTCCACATCGTACCCCAGGGATATACCCACTAGACATCCCTGCCTCTCCTATGCTGCCTAACACCGCCTCATATTACCCCGTACTCTATTTTCCCAGTCTTTCATTATCTGCTCTCCCTTAACACATCTTCCTTACCCGAGAACGTCACCGGGCCGTTCCTAAGACTCGGGTTGCAGACGAGAAATGAGGCAAAAAACAGGGCGTGCGCAATAGTCACCAATCAGCGGTGCTCAATTCAAGCGGGTGGAGAAACCGGCCAATCCTCGGCAAAAGGAGGTAAAAACGTGCCCGTGCAACGCGCGGGCAAAGCAACAATTGTGAAGTTTAAATCTCAACGGCCGAAAAGGGGCCAATTGCGACTTCCGCTGGAGAAACCGGCCAATCACAGCGGATGACCTGGAAAGCCCAGCCGCACCGCCTAGAGAGGGGCGGAGCCTAGATTTAGGGTCCCGCCCCTAGGCCACCAGGCCTGCAGTAGCCGCATTTCCTATGGGATCTTTTCTCCTAGTCGCTGGGAGAAGTCCCAGGCAATGTCATCCAGAGATACCGCGTTTCTACCTGGGCAGTGGTAGAGTCCCTGGGCTAGTGACCCACTCACTCAACCCCAGGACAGGAAGCAAGTCCGGGCCAAGATTTAGAAGGTTTAGACTCCAGTCCAAGTTCCGCCATTTCTTGGCCAAGTGACATCCAGCAGGTCACTTCACTCTCTGATCCTGATTTCCTCCCCGGCACAATAGGGGTAATTTTAAAAAGAAAAAAAAAAAAAACACAAAACAGGCGGCAGCGTAAAATTAGTGTGAAGAATAGAGAAAGGAAGCTCTGGGTTCCGGGATCTAGACCTTCCTCTCCTTCACAGTTGAGGGACAACTAAAGCAATGAAAGAGTGCGTCTGTTTGAACTCAGTTTTGGGACGTCCTAGAAGACAAGTGAGTACCTCAGCTGTTCTGGCGTGCCAAGGCTTCCCGTTCGCATTGCGGAAGCGCCTGGAAGGGGCGGGGTGTGAGTGACACCCGGTGGCCTTAGTGCGCCAGATCCGGAAGGCGGAGCTTGTGGCTGGGGAAGGAGGAGCCTAGGAGGTCTCTGAGCGCAGAGCTACCTGGGTAGGGCCCAAAATGGCTTTGTCCAGCTAGTACCCATGTGAGGCCAGCGCGGGCGGTTCTTGTCATCTCCTTGACGGTCACGTCTGGTCAGCACTCTGTGCGAGGGCGGTGTGCTTTTGTGGGGGAGAGACGAGAACAATGGCAGGGAGCCTCGCTCTGGGTGCAGGAAGGCGCCTATGGAGCTGTTTGCCGCTGGCCTGCAGAAGCTTCTCTCTGGGTAAGTGGTGAATGTAGAGAGACGCACTGGGAACTACTTCTCAGTGAGCGTCCCGGATTCAGTCTTTTTCTTCCTCATCCCTAGGTGTTCCTGGAATGTATTTTGTAAGAGTCACGGTCCCGCCCCTCAAAGTTGTTGATCGTTGGAACGAGAAGAGGGCCATGTTCGGGGTGTATGATAACATCGGGATCCTGGGTAAGACTCGACTCCATTGTACAACATGTAAGAATGGCAGTTATGCCACAACGACGGCTTTTTTCTCACCTGTGGAGGAATGGTACCCTGCTCAATAGCAGAGCACTTATGTGGCTATTTACGCTATGCTGGGCACTGTTCTGCGTGCCCCACATGTATTAACTCATTTAACCCGCCTTATAACCTTTTCACTTTACGAGTGAGGAAACTGAGGCACAAAGAGGTTAAGTAATTTTTCCTAAGCTGGTAAATGGCAGTGCCAGAATTGAACCCCAAGGCAGTCTGGCTCCAGAGTCTGTGCTCTTGATACAGCAATGTGATGTGTCTTGTCTGTAGGTGCTGCTCAGAAAGATGCAACTGTATGCTGATGGCTTAAGCTGGTCAAGACTGTGTTGTCTTGGAACTAACACGTTCTCTCACATTACGCAGGAAATTTTGAAATGCACCCCAAAGAACTAATCAGGGGGCCCAGGTGGATTCGAGGCTGGAAGGGGAATGAATTGCAGCGTTGTATCCGAAAGAAGAAAATGGTTGGAAATCGGATGTTCTATGATGACCTGCACAACCTTAACAAACGCATCAGCTATCTCTACAAACACTTTAACCGGCGTGGAAAGTTCCGATAGAGGAGAAGGCTGGGGACTGTGGAAGAGGCATATCTGTTAGAGAAGGGGCACCGCACTTTTCATTGCGAGGAAAGGGATTTGTGTGTTCTCCATAATAAAATGGGGCTTCTTTAAATCTGTTATCCACACACTTTATTTTCCTCTAGATGCTACTTTTATTCATTTATGTAGATTTATGCCTAAGCCTTACAGTCTTAGATTTGGACTTTACCACTTGCCCTTTACAGTCTAGCCATACCTATGGCCTTTAAAAAATAAAAATTATTGTTGGCACTTTTTGACATATAGATTTCATGTATTGAAAGTGGTCATTTTCGGTTGCCCCATAATACTAAATGTTAAATATATTTTTGAAAACCCTTTGACACTGGAATTAAATGTAACAAAAATGGAATTATATTTCGTACTAGTCTCATCAGAAATATTTATTGGATACTTTTTCTGAGCTGAATATTGTAGAAGAAACAAAAAAGTGTAATATATCCTTCACCCACTCCCTGCATATGCTTTTCTATTTAGGGTATAAAGTTAATAGGCTCACATGTACACTTTAATATGAGGCATTAAGTACCATATGATTGCTTTGCCTGACTGATCATCAGAATCATCTTGGTAATTTAACAATTTCCAAAGCCTGGTCCGTATCCCCAAAGATCTGATCTGTGGAACTGACCTGAGTCATATGCACCTGCATGTGTGTTCGATACAAAAAAAAAAAAAAAAAAAAACATGATGCGAATTCAAAAATTACAAAAGGGTAATCAGATGAAAAGTTTTCTCATCTGATTTTTTTTTGGATCCTTCACAGGGGCAACCGCTCTTAAAAAATTCTTATTCTTTCACATATACTGTGCATGTACAAGCTTGTATTAAAAACTATATCTCCAAAAGAAATTGTATTTTATATACAGTTCTGTGCCTTGCTTTTTCACTTAATATAACTTGGATATTATATCTTCACATTATATACCACAATGATTTAGTCCTATTTTGATAAACCTTTATGGTAGATTATTTCTGGGCTTTTGTTTTTTCAAAGTATGACTCTTCTAATTTTAGGTAATAATAATCTTAAAAGCCCTTAGGTGATTTTAATAACACAGGTTTGGAAAACACTGATGTGGATGATAAGTGACCTACATAAAAATGTATTAGGCCTAATCAGGAGAGGTTTCATAGAAGAGTATGGGTTTTAGTAAGGAGAGAAAAAAGTGGTAGAACATTTCAAGGGGGGGAAGAAAAATGATAAAGTGCATCATGAGAGAATGGTATGTTGAAAGATAGCAAGATAGGTCTAGCTATAATGAAGCGTAGTATGCTAGGGAAAGCATTTGCAGTGTTGCTTTTAAAGAAATCTTTTATGTGAGTTAAAAGTACTACTGTGTTTCCTCGGAGGGGTTTTGGGTTGATTAGCATAAGGTCTCTGGTATAGACTATTTTTTTTTTTTTTAGATTTTACTTATTTATCTTTAGAGGGGAAGGGAAGGAGAGAGGGAGAGAAACATCAATGTGCAGTTGCCTCTTGTATGTCCCCTGACGGGAACTGGCCTCGCAACCCAGGCATGTGCCCTGACTGGGAATCGAACCGCGATCTTTCGGTTCGCAGGCCCGCGCTCAATCCACTGAGCTACACCAGCCAGGGCTTGGTATAGACTATTGATTAAGGACATAGGGTTTGGAGTCACACAGGTCTGGATTTAAACTCAAGCTCTACCACTGTATTCTTGTGGCCCTAGATAAAGTAGTCAACTTCTATTAGGCTAGTTTTGCTTTGTTTTTTTTAGCCTGTCAAGTAGGAATAATATAATACTTTCTTCATAGGGTTGTGTGAGGAATGAAAGTGTGCATGTAAAATATTTAATACAGAGTTTGGCAAGTGTAAGTGGTAATGACAGTCCTCTGAAGTGTGTGTAGTTGTCAAGAATTAGAAAAACTTGAAGAAATAAATGGATATATGTTTTTAAAAAATTACAGATAAGAGTTTGGACTTGAAGGTAGAATAATTAGGATATTAGGTCTCTTATTTGATCCAAATCCTTTCAATACTTGCTTCAATTATTAAATAACAATCCACCCCAAAACTTAGTGACTGAAAACAACAATTTATTAATTCATATTCTCTAGGTTGTTTGAGATCAGTAGGGTGATTCTACTCCATTTGGTAAGGGCTGGGGTCACTCATGTTGCATTCAGCTGGGAGCTTGGCCAGAGGTAGAATGTCCAAGATGTCTTCACTGATAAGTCCGGTGACTCAGCTGGGGTGTCTGAGATTCTTTTTCCACATGATCTCATTCTATAGTCTAGCCCAAACTTCTTTACATGGAGGCTTGGTCCCAGAGTTAAAGATGGAAGTTGCAAGACTTGGTAGGCATAGGCCAAGAAGTTTCATGATCACTTGTGTTCCATTTTAATGGTCAAAAGTCACAGGCCAGCCCAGATTCAAGGCTCTGAGTGAATGCACTCCGTATTTAGATTGGGAATAGCATGCACTTATATAGGGGTTTGAAGAATTGTCAACAGCCATATTTGCAGTCTACCTCAGTAACCTTTCATGTCTTTCTTGGCACTTTTTCTTTTGGTAGGTTCAACAGAAGTGCAACTAGATTAACAACTACTTGTTAGGTGAAAAGTGGGTTTCAGAGAGATGGACTAATGGGTATGTGTGAACATATTATGCTGGGTCTTACAAAAATATTAAAGAGTGTCAGGTTCATCATGGAAGAGTGTTCAAAGGGATGGCTGGAGAGAAGCTAGATGTAAGAATGGAGAGGTTGGTGTGAAATATGAGTGGCGCTGGAATACTTTACGTGATTTGGTGGGATTGGAGAGGAGAAAATCAAATATTTGATCCTGTTAAGTGCAAGGTGCTCTGAAGAATTACATGTACATGTTTTACTAGAATATGTGATTATTAGTGAAGAGAAAATCGATAATTCGGTTCAACGGGCTGAACTGAATGCTTCCTGCTGTGAAACTACAAAAGGTTTTGTTTTCAAGGACAGAGCAGTCTTGTCTTAGGTGTGAAACAGTCTGTAACATTTTCATTCAATAAATACTGAACCATTATGTGCAAGGTTATTTAGAGGACATAAATCACTAAGTCAGGATTGATTCCTAACTCTCAGTAGCTTTCATTCTATTCGAGATATGTATGTAAACAATGTGAATTTGAATATGGTAATTACATAAGAAAATCGGAGACTTCTGTGCGAGTTCTTTCTTGGCTGGGGGTGGGTAGTAGTCAGAAAAGGTATCTGTTGAAAAGATGACATTTGAACTGAGTCTTGGAAAAGTTCAGCTGATGGACATGGGAAATCAACAATAACATCTATGGGCAGGAGATTTGATGGATAGAAAATAAGTCATGTTGGTGAGGGAATGAATGGGGGGCAGCCTTGTCATGGGAACAAAGATGTGTGAACAAAGGTGGGAACTACTGACATAGGTTTATAGAACTAAGTTAATGATCATTAACACGTAACTAATCTTTTTCTAATAACAGGAAATAAGTTTGGATAGAAAAATAGTGCCAAATTACTAGAAGTCCAACAAGGCTGAAGAATATATAAAAAATACGTTTTGTTTTTTTAACTCTAGGCCAGAAAGATTTTATTTATTTATTTTTAGAGAGAGAGGAAGATAGAGAGAAACATCAGTGTGTGGTTGTCTCTTGTGTACCCCCAACTGGGGACCCAGCTCACAACCCAGGCATGTGCCCTGACTGGGAATGGAACCGGCCACCCCTTGGTTCACACACCAGCCCTCAATCCACCGAGCCACACCAGCCAGGGCTCAGAGCCTTAAAATTTTTTTTAAAAAGTAAAAGATTAGGACCCATCCTAGACCAATAAAATCAATCTGAGCTAGGGTCCTAAGCATTCATATTTTTAAAAGCTCCCATGAGGTTTTATATTGGGGTTGAGTATCACTGCTTTGGAAAATGGAAGGAGGCAAGGGACAGCGTTTAAGATCTTCTTACTTTGATTTGGCTAAGTCTCAGAACTCATAATATTTTTGCTTTTTGATTTTGCTTGGTTTAATGTGTATCCGTGTGTGTCTTCCCCATGAGCTAAGCCTCATCCCTACTGAGGGCAGGGCCTGTCATGCAGTAATTCGATTACTGCAGTAGTCTAATACCTGGCATATTAGGTAGGTATCTTTTATATGGGCCGTTCTACCTTGATGGATTCTACCTCCTTAAAGGAGGCCAGGCAGGCAGGTGGGGTGGAACGTCGGGCAGGTCTGGACGTCAGGGATGTGTGTAGACTGACCAACCACTACCTTCCCTAGGAGTCCAGAATCCCGGCCACGGTGAGCCGGGACCCACTCGCAGTTGTCGGTGGAAGCGGCATGATTGCCGGCAGCTGCGGGGCAAGCCCGGACTTCAGAAGCAGTTCAGCAATTGGCTGGGAGACACCAAAAAACGCCTAACCCAAACTGTTGGAGTCGCCCTTCCAGAAGGCAGGCGCGTATTTCCACATCGCCAGGTCCTTGGTTAGACAGATAAGCCAGCTATAATATTGGTCAGAGAATGAGCCTCCCAACCGCTCCTTTCCGGAGTCCTGATGAGAGGAAAGTTTTGATTGGCCAGTTTGCTTGGGCTTCGCTTCTGGACTGGCGCTTGTCCCGGGCGTGGATTGGGCCGCGGGGTTGTCAACCTTTTCGGGAAGGCGTGGCCGGCACTAATAAAGACAGGACCAGCACGGCAGCTGCAGTAAATTCCACCGCAGCTAGACGTCCGGGTGGTCATCTGGACGCGGAGCTCTGCAGTTCCGTCGACTTTAGCCTCAGCGTTCCCTTCGCTGGGTGTCTTGCCGCATCTTCCGGAGAGGAGACCGACCCCCCCGCCTGTCAGAGAAATGTGAGTTGACTCTCGTGTGGGGGGCTCGACATTCCTTGCCAACTCTCACTGCCAGCGCCAGACTCTGCGCGACGGAAAATGGCGCATTGCAGCAGCTGCAGCGACGCGGGGAACCACCACTGCGCGTCGCCCCCAGACCTGACCACCCGCAGGGAGGGCGGCAGTACCCCTCTCCTTGCACCAGCCACAGCCAGCATCCCACGGGCGGGGCAGGGGCGCGGGGGTCTCACATTCATTGCACCCTCTCTTGTCTGAGGGGCGCCTCCTTCAAGTCTCGGTATAGTGGAGTCCAGGAGAGGGCGAAGGTGGGGCATGGAGTCATTGGGTAGGGGGCTCGAGGCTTGTCCTTGTCTGATGAATCTGTACGTAGGGCTTCTGGAAAGACAGTCATGGGTGCACCTGCCAGTTAGTAACTTGAGTTGCCCTGAAATCTCTGGATTTGTGTATGTCTCTCACCCCAACTGTGATGCATTACCCCACTCCCACCTTGGCAGTGAGAAAAGCTCTAGAAACTTATCTGCCAGTTCTCTGGCGCCAGGTGAGCAGCTCAGAAAAGCTGGAGGGGCAGTGCCGTGTGATTTCAAGCATCCATTCATCCCAAGACCACACTGAGGTGTTTTCCTGTCATTGAGTCTTAGCCAAGTATTTGGAAGAGAAATAGAGCTGTCTTCCTCCAACACATTAAGTTTAGTCTCTGACCATCTTCAACATCACCCCATCCTAAGATCCTGAAGGAGAACCATGGCTAGATGAAGTCCGTCCCTGTAAAGACCGCAATATGTTTGGTAGAGATTTTTTCTTTCTTATTGCGTGAAGTCCTGGTCTGATCCAAGATATATTTGTATTGCTTCTCCTAGTCTCTCTCTCTCTCCGTATCTTTTTTTCTCTCTCACACACACACACACACACACAAAACTTAATTGTAATACATAAGGGTTGTAACTGTTCTGGATATTTTACTGTTGAGCGTTCCCAACTTCTAACAAATAGTAAGTGGAATGGTCCCTTCAAATGCTTTATAACCATTTTACTTTTTCTCTATTTGATTTCTGCAGTTTTAACTATGTGACGTTTTATGCATTTTGGCCAAGTCCTAGGATTCCATTTGTTTTCATTTTGGTAAGGAGGATCCTTCTCAGCTGACTGGTTTCCAGTAGCACCCACGTGGGATGAACGGAAAGAGATGGAGAAAGTGTGGTGACTAGCAGGGCATCACGAGGTCTCTGACCTTAATCTTGTCATTGGTACCAACATTCTGGACTGCTTCCAAGACCAAACAGTGGCTTCTATGAACTCATTGATGTTTTTCCATCTTCAGTCAGAGAACTGGATTGCTTAGTTCAGTAGTAGCGCAAGAGCCTTGTGGCTTCCATGGCTTTGTATTTTTCCTTTGATGCCTTTGTGCCTTAGAAATCGGAAAGCAGATCCTTAAACGGGGGTAAATTGGGTGCAATCTGCTAGTATAGCCTTGCTGAGGTGTTGTTCTCTAACTTTTTAGACTGAAAGAAATTCACTTAGGGAGGAAGAACTTCTGGGTATTAGTTCTATTGTAAGTAATCAAGGCATTTCCTTTGTGGTGCTTTTGTGATGGTTTAATCCCTAGATCATTTATTCTTAGACTACTCCTATGAGGTATGTTTTTGTGAGATTAGGCTTCTGTTTGAGGAGTTCTTATTGTAATTTCTATTCTCCGTCAAATCTGAGAGATCTCCCTCCCTCTGGTGGATTTTTCCTTAGGAGAGAAAATCTCATGCCTTAGGTTAGACTTCTGGGAATACTTTAGGAGGTGAATTTATTGTGCATGGTTTGGGACATAAAAAGGAGTTTATCTTTAAACTTCATACTAGGTAAATCCCAAGGCTAAGGGAAAGAGAACAATCACTGTTTGTAGCAGTGTGAGCCAAGATTTCTCTTTGGGACATAAGGAGCTACAGTAGGCTCCTGAGACATGTTGCCAAATCTAGAAAAGAAAGGGACAGAATGTCTACAATGCATGTACACTGAGGTCCATCTCCCTTCTTTTTGCCTCCTGTCTATGCTCTTGGAACAGTTTGATAATTAACATAATTGCTGTTGGCCTCAATTCTATCTAAGCGAAACCGCTATCTTCTCTGCCAAAGCAAGCAGACTGCCCTGACTCACTCCACCTTGGTGATTCTCCAAGTTGTCCTTACAGCAGTCCCAAGGTGCTAATTATCGTGTGGAACGTAACCAGTTAGTGGATTCCCTTAAGAAGAGTCTGTCAGTTTGCTCTTTCTTTTTAGATTTAGGTTTTTTGGGGAAACAAAAAAAGCTGTTCTATCCATACCTTTGTCCTCAGGGTTTAGTCTTTCATACAGACTTCTTCTAACCTGGATTAGAGGTTTCCAGTTTTACTTCATTTGAAAGGCTTCTGACAGGGACATGCCATTTAGGTCAAAGCTGGCACATTATTCCCTGTAGCCATTGTGTCAGAGGATATGCTTGAGATTGGGTAGAGGGTGGCCCAGATAAGATCTTTTGATGCCACCCCAGCTGTCCCTGAGCCCCATCTAAATCTCGTTACAGAATCTCTTTTTTTTTTGCTTCTTGACCCTTTACTGCATCTCCCTACTTGGTATTGCCAAGGAGCTAGAACCCCTTCTAATTGCATGTAGTAACCTAATTGCTATGAATTTGATGGTGTGGGGTGAGAATACATGTGATTCCTTTCTTGTTTTGGATACTTTGTGCATTCTCTCCACTTCTCTCCCTAGGTCTGCTCCAGCTCAGCCGCCTGCTGAAGGGGCAGAAGGGACTACCCCAGGTGGGGGTCCTCCTGGCCCTCCCCCTAATACAACCAGTAACAGACGACTACAGCAAACCCAGGCACAAGTAGATGAGGTAGGTGGGGAGTTTTCTCTGAGAGTTTCTAAATCATAGAAGTTTAGAAACTTTTGTTTTTTTCTAGAGAGATAGCTAAAGGCTTTGGGAGGCAAGGCATCCATTAGAGCTTTGCAGGGCAAACCCCGTGATCCCGTTTGTTGTTGTTCTTTCCCGTCTCTAGCGGGGGGAGCTTAGTAGTTTTGCTTCTGTGCCCCCCTCAGGTGGTGGACCTCATGCGTGAAAATATGGACAAGGTCCTCAAGAGGGACGAGATACTGTCACAGCTGGATGACCGAGCTGATGCCTTGCAGATGGGAGCATCACAATTTGAGAGCAGTGCTGCCAAGCTAAAGAGGAAGTATTGGTGGAAAAACTGCAAGGTGAATTTCTTGTCCTTTCCCCCTTGTTTTTCTTGGGCGCAACTTATAGAAGGCAAGAAAACCCTCAGGTTCTACATTCCTTCCATTTAGTGGTACAGGGTTTTTGCCCTGCAGAACTCTTCTTGGGAGGAAGTCTTGAAAGCCACCTTGAGCTGCATTACCCTGAATTGGCCACCAGGGTAGGCCAGAGTATGCATACCCTCTACCCCGGAGCCAGTAATACCCTGAGGCCTTTGGAAATGGTTAGTCAGGCTGCTTCCCCCACCCAGCTGCTGCCCCCAAAGGACCTCTGGAAAAATTCTCACCTGGCCCTTCCTCAGACACTCCCAACATTTACACAATTACTTGGGTAGATAGGTATTTAAATACTTGCAGCTTTTAGGAATTAGCTGAACACTTCACAATGAAAAACGAACCAGCTGACTAAAGATCTAAAGTCCGCACCTCCATTGCAGTTCCTTTCAAAGCAACAGGAACTAAGGCAAAAGGAGCAAGCTGCAAAGGCTCTGATGGTTCTGAGGAGTTTCAGCTGTGGTGCAGGGGTTATTGTCTGAGGGGGAGCATGAAGGTTGGGCCCTCCGCAAGAGGCCTGCAGATCTCCTGGGTGATGGGTAGTTTCTTGCACTGTCTCTAGGACAGAGGAAGCTTTGTTCCTGTATCTCTAGTCCTACCTCCTTCTTTCCCAAGTCCAAGGACCCATTTTTTGTCAATGTTTCCTCAGATGATGATCATGCTGGGAGCTATCTGTGCCATCATCGTGGTAGTTATTGTAAGTAAGTATCGCTGAGGTTGCTGGTGGGGTGAAGAGGTGGGAAGGTCCTGGAGTCTTCTCCCAGCCCTGCCTGCCTGCCTGCCTGCCTGGGGAGTGGGGCTGCTCTGACTGAGGTATGGAGATCACTGCTGTGGGGTCATCACCTGGTTCGGGAGGGCGGGGTGTCAACGACAAAAGACTTTCTTGATGGACAAGGCTTCCCTTTGCAAGATATTGTGGGAAGATGGTCCCTCCTGTTCTGAGGAAGTGGGGCTGTGCTGTTTGTCACTGTCTTGAGTCAGAGGGAGACATGGGGAAGGGACACCTACAACTGAAAGACCTGGATGTCTAGTAACTTGATGTAATTTGTCCTCTTGTTTTCTCCTGTCTCTCTCTTTTCCATCTGGAACTTCCTGATTCCTGTGTCCAGTCTACTTTTTTACTTGAGAATGTGCCACCCCTTCCCTCTTCTCCATTGCCATCCAAACTCATGTTCCTTTCCTTGTTTGCTCTCTCAACAAACTTCCCCATCTACCTTCCTCCATCCCAGCCCAGGCTTCTCCATCGGCCATTCCTCCTTTTCTGTTGCTTCATTTGCACTCTGTCCCTCAGTACTAGAAATGCTGCTCGTGGCGCAGTCTTGAGTAACTACCTGAAGAGCAACCGCTGGCACTTCCTCCCTATCCGCTTCTTCTATACTAGCAAATTCCTCTAAAGCCAAAAAGAGTTGGAGGCTAAGGGAAGGGGTTGGGGCGTAGCTGTAGTGACATGCCCAAGAAAGTGCCAAGACTGGGGGAGGAGAAGGGTATCGGTGCCCATGGTGTCTCCAGGGAGAGCCAGGCCACTGGCAGGAGGAAGCCACGAACACCTGCAGAGATGATGGCTCACTCAGGCCTGCCCTAGTCACTTGGAGCTCTTCTGTGCCAGGCCTGAAGAGGATCCAGGGTGGGCCCAAAGTCCAACTTGGTCCTGGTGCAATACCCTCTTAGATAGTAGAACTTGTTTTTTGGAGTTATTTCTAATCTGTTAGTCCAAGATTTTCTACGTCTTCAGGGATCTTAGAGCCTTTTACGTGGTTCTCCAGAGACCTGGAGAACACATGTTAACTGTGAACCTACCAGAACTCTCATTGCCATCCTGGAAGCAGTCTCAAGCTCATGAGTGGAAGGGTCTGTCTCTTGTTCACATTTTCTGCAGCATTCTGTACTGTTCATGAGAGCACCAAATAATTTCACATAGCCCAAGTCTGGGACTCTCAGTTAGTTTTAATTGTTGGCATAGATAAAGAGAAAATGCCTATTAGAGAGAAACCGTGAGTAGAGGACCTAATTTGAAAAGAACAATCTCAGAGGAAGCCACTTCTTGCCCTCTCATTAAGGAGGGTCCTGCTCCTCCCTTCCTGTTCATTAAGGAGTGCGAGGGTCCTTGGACTTTCAGGGACTTCCCTCCTCACACCACATCTATGTACTCGCCAAAGACAGGGATGAGGCAAGACGTCCTTCTGAGACTTGGCCGATTCTGAGTATTTAGAGAGGTCCAGTGTACCCCCTGACTCAGTCTCAGGGTGGGGGGCGGGACGTTCTGTCGTCTGTGCTGTCACGGGCCCTCTCATTTAGAGCCACCTCTCTGTTCTTCCTGCAGTGTACGCCCCTTCTGAAAATCCCACCTGAATTCCACTTTGCTTCCTTTCCTTTTTTCCTCTTTGCATGGTTTGTGAGTACAGACAGTGGAATCTGAGGATGGGAGCTACTCAGCCTGTCTTGGGCGCCACTGCTGGGCTCAGGGTAGTGTATCGAGTGGGTTAGACTCAGGTGTGAGGGGAGGCTGGCAGGCTGGGAACAGAAGGGGACACACCTGTGCTCCTGTATTTCTTTTGTCCTCTGGTCCACAAGCAGCGGGAGGCTGAGGCTGGGCTGGGCTGGGTCTGGATGCTCACTTTCCATGCAGCAGCATTTCATTGCGCAAAACCATCTTTCCTCTCCCTTTGCCCCTGTTGCCCACATTCCCTTCGTCCCACCCCAGGGTGGGACTGAAGAGCTGGAAGAAAGCAGTCATTGTACCCTCCCAACGGTTCCCCTGGAAGGTCTCCACTCTCCTCTGGGCTCCTCCTTGCCTAATGCAGGGGGTCACCGCTGGAGAAGAACCACCACTGTCCTCGATGTGTCCCAAGGCTGGAGCAAATTCACCCTCTTAGCCCACCCATCCATGCCACAGGAATTGCTTCCTGGGTTTATTTGAGGCTCACCAGATATAGTTGGCTTTGTCTGTTGGAGATGTTAGCCCTTCTACTTTCTTTCTCATCCCACCCTGTATGCCCTTTTGTGTCTTTGCTGTCCCCCTTCCTTCCTACCACCCATGTGCATGAGCAGTTATGCAACTAAACCCTGGGACTTCGCAGTCAAATGAAGCCGAGCTTCCCACATCCCCTTCAGTTTGCCATAAGATGATGTGGGGTTTCCACCGCGTGTCTGTCGTCACCTCTTTGTCTTTGTTCCTAACCCCGGTCTCATACTTGTATACAGTAATAACAGTTGTACTTCACCAAAGGCATGTGGCGTATTTACCAATTTCATGTATTCTGAACAAAGGCAAAAAATACAAATTTCTACCACTACACTGACTTGGTTGTTGTTTGGGTTGGAGGACCTGAGGAGAAAGGGGGAGGAGAGGAGTGCCATCTATTTCCAGGAGTCTGATGTTGATTTAGGCTGGAAGGGGGGGCTTATGTGTGTGGGATGGTCTTCTCGAGATTAAAGATCTGTGTGTCGGCAAAGGAAGTGGTCTCGGCTCTCAGCATTCATGTCTGAAGCAGCCCAGCTCTTCCAGGTGCTAGTGAGAGGAAGTGACAACAGGAAATTGTGGGGATCTTACACTGGCAAACAACTGCAGGTTTCTCAGAGATCTCTCTGCCTCCTTTCTTTATGCCGAGTTCCACTGGGTTGATCGGGCAGAGTTTAGAAATGAATAAAAAGAGAACTCTCTCCCTTGCACCTGAGGGAGTGAGGGGTTTGTAGGTATCCTGAAACACCCAGCAACTGTCTAAAGGAGCAGAACCTTAATTACAGCTCCAGGTTACACAGAGCCGCTGAGATGGATCCCTGTGGCTGCCTTTGAGGGCCTTTGGTTCATACTGTGAACACCTAGGCTTGGGGGCACAGCTCTGTTGGGTCCAGCACGGGGAAAGACAAGAAAGGGGAAAAGCATCGCCTCCAAGGACACAAGGGGCTTTTATTTGGACAGAGTTCAATGTCTGTGTGTGGCGGCCCAACCCTGACCCCTTTGCCCCACTGTCCCGCACTTGCTTCTTTCTCAGTTTCTTCCCATTTTCTCTTCCTACCACCGCACCTCAAATCTGGCTCCGGTTTGAACCCCCACCCAAACTTCTTGCTGCCCTCCTGCCGCCCTCTCACCTCTTCGCATTTACTCTGTAGCCAAGGGACACGATGAGGGAAGGCACAGTCCTGCACATATTCCGAGCCAGTGGCCCTGTGATCTGTGCTTTTTCATGCTTTTCCTGGGGTCTTTTGGGGCTCTGGGCCTTAGCTTAGAGTTCTGGGAGAACGTGACTACTCTTTCTTTTTACTCTGAGGCTGTAGACTGGTTACCAAGAGGGCCTTGCAGTCTTGGGTGACTTTGGGTGAGGTAGCTAGGAGAGAACAAAAGGGAGTAAGGTTGGTTTCAGCTGGGGTAACCTCAAAAGCTGGGGGCTATAGCGGGGACTGGCTGGAACTTGGATGCTTGGGCTTCATCCCTGGTCTGGGTGGGGAGGTGGTTAGTGGAGGCCGGTCTACGAGTGAGGTGGGTCGGGGCAGAGCTGAGGTCAGCGGGGCTCCTACCTTTCCATCTCTGCAGTCCCAGGTACAACAGTGCAAGAAGGAAGAGGCTGCTGGCAAAAAGGATTCCAAAGGCCGTCGTTCTCTGCTCTGTAGGTGAGAAGGGTGTAGGCAGGAATCAGTGTTGAGCCGGTGCCCGCAGTGGGGACAGAGGAGTGCGTGTGAGTGTGTGCGTTTGAGTTCCTGCATCAGGTGTTCCGCTCTCACGCAGGAACTGGGCACACAGCAGCATTCTGCCTGCTTAAGGTTGTTGGATGCTTGTATGACAATTAAACTAGAATTTTATAAATATGGGGGGAGTGACACGAACTGAAAGAAAACCCTGGTTTTGGGGAAGCTTACTGCTTAGAGAGCCACCAAATAATAATACCCAGTGCTCCTGAACGTTTGCATCCTAGATACGGAGTCTTCCTGTTTAAAAACTTTTAATAACACTCTCTGCTTTCAGGATGAAATTCCAGCTTGAAAGCCCATCGGGATCGGCCACTAATAGCAGTGGAGGGTTTGAAGCTCTAGGGTAACCGGGCTGCCTATTTTTCACATTTTACCTTTTACCATTTATTAGGTAGGTGACTTTGGGCAAATTACTTAACACCTGTCAGTGCCAGTTCACTCATCAACACAATGGGAGCCATGATCATACATGGGATCGTACCTCTAAGTGCTTCCTACAGTGCTCAATTCATGTAAATGCTCAGCACATGCAGTCACCTCTCAAGCTTTAGGCCACTTCCCCCTTTTCCCACACACCCTTGGCTCTAACCGTGCAGCCCCCGAATCCTCTTTAGGCTGCTTTATATTTGGCCTTCACACATGCCGTTCTTTCTGTCTTGGTGTTTCCTTCCCCCCTTGAGCTAGCTAACTTGGTTTGCATCCCCCTTCCCCTCTTCCCAGGTCGTCTTGCCTGCCTGACTAATCGGTCCCTCCAGCTGGACTAAACTCGAGGGCAGGATCAGGAATTGTTCAGCCATCATCTCCAGCGCATTGCCTGGTACCCCAGCACCTGGGTATACTGAAGTCTCAGGATGTGTGGTAGCAGCTATGGAGGCTGCCACCTTGGGGCAGAAGAAGCTGGGACTGTGAACAAAGCCTGGTGGGAAGCAGCACAAGACCAAAGAGGAGCTGGGGGTAGGAGAGCCATGAGCCCAGGATAGTGGTAGAGAGAGAAGGGTATCCCAGTACCTGGTGGGGCAACCCAGGCCCTGGCCTCAATGGGCTTGTCCAGGGAGACGTGGGTGACCTGACAGGTATAAGCAGCACCTGCAGAGCCAGGTTCTGCTGTCAGGGAGGAGGAGATGCTGTAGGTGCCTGCTGGGCTTTCCCGGAGGCTGGAGAAGGAGGCATCAGAGACTGGGACTGGGGCTCCACCCAGCTCCTCTCGGGTCCATGTCACAGTCACATCCAGAGGATAATAGCCCACTATGTTGCAGATGAGGGTGGGTGGCTGAGCTTCATTTGCCAAATGCAGTCGTACTTTGGGGGAAGCTGGAAGAAAGAATAAGATTCCAGAGGGATCAATGGGACAGCACAGGAGCCTAAGCCTTCTGTTCCTGCTGAGAGTGAGACAGGTTGTAGAGGCTGAAATTTCATCAGCGTGGTGCCAAGGGATGAGAGAGGGGTCCACCCTGGATGCAGGCCATAAAGGGGTACATCTTCCACAGGTAATTGAACAACAATGGTAAACCAACTAAAGGCTGGCTTGTTTCTTATCACTGCAAGCCAGTGATTTCAAAGGGTCTCAGTGAGGGAATTCTCGTCTGGATCAGGACCACTCCTGCTGCCCCTCCTCAGTTTGCTCCTTTAGCGTGTGTGATCGGGGCAGCCAGCCAGGGCAGGGCCGCTGGAGCCTGGGCTGGGGAGGCTCTTGGTGGACTTCTGGAGTGTGACGGGAGACAGTCTGATGCTGTCTGCACTTACAAGATGGAGGTGGCATTTAGGTTGTAGGACGTGGATCCTCTCAGGAAGTGCCCTTATATTTGGGTTCCACTTTGCACAACACCCCCAGTAAGCATATCCTTTCCCCTCTCCCCCAGCTCAGCGAGTTCTGGCCTCACCTTGGATGTGGAGCTGGATGATTTGTTGAGCTTGATACAGAGAGGTGGTGACCTGGCAAATGTAGGCCCCCTCGTCCTTCAGCGTGAGGCTGGGTAGGTTGAGGGAGGCATCCCCGGCCATGAGGAGCTGCTCAGGCTCCAGGGTAGCACCCTCTCGCTTCGCCTGCCCCTGCCCCGTGGTCCAGCTGTACACCAGCTGGCCGCTGCCCTTATGCTGCAGCCGCCACTCCACTCTGGTGAGGTCCAAGCCTGGTGCCATGGAGAAGCCGCAGTGCAGGGAGGCTGAGGACCCCAGCAGGAAATTCAGGGATGGGGTATGAGTTGACACTTGCAGCTCCACTGTGGTGAGAGAAAGAGGGATGATGGTGGACAGCTTCCGCTTGAGGCCACCTGATCTCTGAGCGCTGGGCATACATCCACCCCTGCCACCTCTCCTGGACAGTGAGGCCAGGTGAGCTCATTTCCCATTAGATGGAACCCCAATGACATGGGGCTCTGGAAAGGCAGCGTGGCACATGCGGTAATGTTAGCTATTTTGGAGTCGCCCTGGATAATATGATGAAAACTATGGACTGCTCACTAGGAACATATGCATGCAAAATTATGGGTTACTATTGCTCTCAAGTAAGAACCACTGGAGTAACAGAAAAAATTTTGGATCCTGGTTCTTTCACGTTATAGCTCTGTGACCTTGGTCAAGTCACTTAGTGTTGCCAGGCTCACCTGCCAAAGGCAAGGCTGCTGTGAAGACTAAGAAGGTGTAAGAGTGTAAAAAGCACACAGTCATAGTATTTGCGCCAGCCATGCTGAACCTAAATCTAATGAGGAAAACAATCAGACAAGTCCAAATGGTGGAGGCCTGGGCTCTTCAAAAATGTCAGGGCTGTGAATGACTGTTCTAGGGTAAAGGAGCTAAAGACACAAGACACAACGGAATGTATGATCCTTGTTTGAATCCTGGACTTCTAAGAAACAAAACAAAACAGAAGGCTATAAAGAACATTGTTGGGGCAGTTGGAGAAGTTTGAACTTGGACTTTATATTTGACAATATTAATGTATTAATTTCAAAATATTGATACTTGAGTATGATGCCCAGTAGTGTAACAAGCAGTAGGTCGGGAGAGATGGGAAGAGCTGCCCAAGCAAATATGTTCTTAAATTCTCCCCACACTGCACCCCCTTACTGTCTGTACCATGGGAGAACACTCCCCACCTTGGTCTGCCGAGGTGATGGTTCTGTGATTACGAAGGAGAATAATCTTGCTTTTGGTTGTAAACCAAATGCTATAAACCACATGCTGTACATGACAGCGTTTTGGGGTGAAGTGTTGGTATTTTTGCAACTTTCAATGAGTTCAGGGGATATGTGTCTATTTAGAGAGAAGGTGGCAGAATGTTAACAATTGGTGGACCTGGCTGAATGCTCCGTGGGTGTTAATTATTATTACTCTTCCACCTTTTGTAGGTTTAACGTATCCAAAATAAAAAGGGAGTATCAGCCGTACCAGGGCTCTGGTTTACACTGGACAGACATGAGGCCCTCTCTTTTCTGACGTCCCGTAGCAGGGTTAATTTAGGCTGGACCACAGAAAGGTCAAGTGTTCTGGGGCTTTCTGACGATAGGTGGGTAGTTCCCTAACCTTCGGACTTGGTTATCTCTTTTTGGAGGTAAAATACTGGATTCAGTGAACCCTGGAGAAACCTATCACCGTGCTCTCAATTTCCTGTGCCCTCTGGGGTGTACCATGTTGAAGAAGGCACGAACTGAGTTTTACTAACAACAGGTCATGAACAAATTCTGTATCTCTGGGCTCTGCTCTAGTCAAACACCAGACCAGACTGGCGTTGCACTGGGAGGAAACTGGCGTCTGGCCCGCTAAGACTGCTCTGAGTGGCGTACATGAGTAGAGCACCCCAGGTCTTATTCCTCAGGCAACGCAGTGAGGAGAAAATTACCCCCATTTTGGGTCTTTCAGAAGAAAGGACCGAGGCCGAGGAGACACCCTGAGATGACAGATTGGGATGGAGGTGGGCTTGTTCCCTTCCTCCTATCCTTCCATCTCCTGATAGTCAACAAAACACAACCTTTCTGCTGCTTTTCATTTTCTCACCTGCAGTCAGCACAGTCCCCTGGGGGCTCTGGGGTAGGTGCACCGTGGGGTGCAAGACAGCCACATTCTCAGCATCCCTGAGAGTCTTCATCACTATGGAGACACTGGGTTCCCCTCCAGACACCTGCATGTTGGTGATGAACCAAGCTGCTGTCTCCACAGCAGCCTCTTGTCTGGCCTGGGGAAAGTAGCGGGAGATCTCACAGGTCACCTCCGTCTCGCTGCAGTCAGCATGGAGCAAGGCCTCTGCATGGGGAATCTGTACCAGATTCACTGGGCGAGAAGGGTGGCACAGAGGTTGGATTAGATTGAGCCCATGGGAAGCAGATGTAGGGGGGTGTGCTGAGAACTGGGCTGTTCCACTGGAGAGAGCCCAGAGGATTGGGACACGGGGTGGAAGCTCTTACCTGAGGCCTCAAAGGTAACAGGTGGGTTGTCTTTGGCCAGCGTGCTCAGTTGGAAATTGGTGAAGCCTTCCAGGGAGCCATCATCCAGCACTGGCACCTGTCTCAGCACCAGCAAGGCCTTCACCATGTCCTTTCTGCTGGCAAACCCTCCATGGTGCTTGCCCTCCTCTACCAAGAAGCAGTCCAAGACCACGTCCACTGCCCGCCATTGCTTTTCTGCTGCAGGGCAAAGACTAGGCTGAAGCCACACCTTCCTGCCCAGAAAGTTGTTTTCTGTGCTCACTTCCTGCCCCACCTATGGAGCCATGAAGGGTAAAAACTGCCCTCCAGGGTCCCAGCTATCTCATGTCTTGTCATCCTCCAAATCAGCTTTCTGGGAAGCCTACCATTCCAGGTACACACTTCTTGGTGTGAATTATTTAAAGTCCTGGATTTCCCTTGCTCAGGCAGGTTTACGTTTTTACTTTTATCTCCAACCATTGAAATGAGAAACTATCTTTAAGCAAAGGAATTCTCAGCAAAGCATTTAAGTGAGCGAAATTGCCACTGGGAGAGAAACAGGACATTTGTGCCACCCAGGGGTGCTGGCAGCCATCTTCTCAATTTCCAAGCACGCCCACAGGTACTCTGCTTTCTGCCCTATCATGCGGCCTTTCTCTCTCCCGCCTCCGGTTCACCTTCCTAGTGATCTCCTAGCTGGGGACCCCTTCCTCTTCTGATGCTATCCCGTCCCCCGTATGTCAGCGGCCCCCACGGCATTTGCTATGAAGGCCCGCCTTTTCTTCATTTGACCTTGTCCCCACGGATCTCAGTCTCTCCCCAACACAAGTGGTTCCTTTGTCAGCCACAGAACCTTTCTCCCATTGGGCGGGGAAGCGACTGGCACCTTTCCCCTTCTGGTGCTTCCCCAGCCCACCGCACTTCGCTCCTGCCGGCTCCCCACTCACCAGTGTCTGCCGCTCGGGACAGAGCCACGCAGAGCAGCAGGCACCACCCCTCGGTGCCCATGGGGGCTGCTCTCAGGCCCCTCCTCCTGCTGCTCTTCTCCACAGTCGCTCCCCGCTGGAGAAGAGGGGTCTTTCCAAATACCCCTTGGTGGCCGACAGCCTGTGGGTTTCTCTTCTGTCCGGGGCCTACTTTCACTTTCTCTTTGAGGAAGCGGCACTGCTGCCGCCTTTGCCTCTGGGTGAAGCCATTTCTTGCTGGTGCCAGAGTCCTGTTCACTGTTCTCCTTTCCACCCCACCCCCCACCCCCAGAAATCCCCGGGTGATTTCAAGACCTGACTTCACTGCATACACCCTTTTGCTTCCCGCCAGCCCCAAGAAAGTGGAGATGCAGGGAAAAGGAGGTGGGGAGAGGAAGGGAGACTGAAGCTAGAAGAAGGAACCCCCATAGCCGGGAAGCCTTTTTTGATAATGTGTTAATACTACACCTCTCCCTCCTCCCCCGCTGGACACGCCCCAACACAAGTCTGCCGGGGAGAAAGCTCCTCCCTCAGATCCCTGGTCCAAGAGGAGGCTGGGAGTGGCCGGTGTAGTGAGCTTGGAATTTCAGAGAGAGGCAGTGTGCATCAGGCAGTCACTTTATTTTGCAGAGGTTCTAAATACAGCGTGTGGGGCTTTCATAGGCTTAAGTGTGTGTGACAACTGGAACCCCAGGCCTCCTCCAGTACCGAGGTGAAGCTGGCCGGGCCAGGATACATCCTGCTTCCCACCCTGGTTCTCCCATGGGTCCTCATCACTGCCAGTCTCAAAGGTGCTTTCTCAAGTCTGCACACAGGAAAGGGTCCTGATGAGAGCATGCTACTGAGATTGGGAGTGCCAGGCCTCACTGCTTCTGGATGGCCAATGGGCTGTGCTGGAAGCTAGGCCTTTGTTGTAGTGGTGACCCCTCCCTGGGGACTGCTGGCTCAGAGGTAGGAAGAAGGCTCTGGTTTTCGGTAATCCTCCTGGATGGGGATGGCTTCACCTTCCTCCTCCCTGGGACATCTGTAAGGACAGGGCTCAGCAGGTGCCACCGGATTTTCTCCTTTGTCTGCAGAAACAGAAGCAGATGAATTTGGCCAATGGTCAGGATGGGGTGAAGGGAGAAGAGACAAGCAAAGGAGGTAAGCTTGGGGGAGGGCTGTCAGGAGGGCCTTGGCGGAGAGGAAGACTAGGCAGGAACCAACTAGGATTGCTAAAGAGGGAGCTAGGGAGGCTTCCATGAGGTCCCAGGCATGGGTGGCAGGGCTGAGAAGGTGGGGTTGGGTGAGGGACAGGACTGGAGACCTGTATTTTGTCTCTTACTTAGTCCGTATTTTCTTTGTTGATGAAGGAACAGGGCTCCGACCATGGTGAAAACAAGAAACATTCCAGACAGGATCACAAAGACACGGATGCATTCTGAGCTGCACTGGGACCTCTGGGCTGTGATTGGCAGGGACCACACAAGAGTTTTTGGGGAGGACCTACCCTTTGACTCCCCTCAGCCCAGCCCTCCCATCATCCGTGCCTCTCTCCTTCCCCCATCTCCCCCACTATTGCACCAAGTCCTTTCCTCATCCCTAGACTCTGCTCTTCCTCTTCTTATCTGCACTCCTAGTTACTTTCTGGCTGGCTTCTCTCTTGGACTCTCCTGTATGCATTCTCTCCTGGGGTGGGGAATGTGGAGAAGACTCACGTGGCCAATGAGTGGCGAGAGCTGGGGCAGGTGGGCTGAAGTCAGCCAGAGTCTGCGCATGCCTGGCTGTCCTGGCCTCCAGCACTTCTGGGAAAACAGAGACTGGGTGAGTCAGGAAAAGACTGGGCTGAAGGCCGAAGAGGCCTGAGAAGTGCTGGGTGTGATAGAAAGGCAGAGATAGGCCTACCAGGCAACTCACAGGGGTGGGCACAGAAATGGGGGTGCTGCTTGAGGGTGACCCTTAACCCAAGTGACTGCACTTACTTTTGGCATAAGGTAAGTGGGTGGGGTGTGGGTCTGGGGCCCGTGATAGACGAGGGGTCAGCGAGGGGCCCGGAGCGGGGTCACAGTCGGTGCACTCCTTGTCCCTGCACTCCTGGCCCTTGGGGCAGGCACACACGGTGTTGGTGGTGAGGGTGCAGTTTCGAATGACATGACCTGGGGACAGAGGAGGCCAGAGGAACACAAGACACTCAGGCCTCAGAGACCTGCAAGGTCTACTTGCTTAATCCTCTCTCCCAGCCTCCACCCAGGCCCACCCCAGCCCTGCAAAGGCAGGCCCTCCCTCACCATCACCCAGCACCTTTGCCATTAGTATTATTGTTATTAAGGAAAAGACTTGTGCCTTTTAGAAAATTCACGGGTCAGAAATAGACACTATGAAAAGTAGAAACAACTTACATGATTTTTCTCTTACTCACTGAGACTTTCACCCTTGAATTATAGTGTAGAGAGGTAGACACATCGCAAGTGTTAAGTTTGAGAAATCGGTACCAATTGGACTCAGGTGTAACCAGTGCCAGGTCAGACGGAAGGTACGTAACCAGTAGTGTTATCCCTTTCCAAGAATAGCTGCTAGCCTGATTTCCTAGCACTGCAAGTTTGAGTTGCCAGTTTTGTTTTGTAATGTGTACGTGGAATCGTGCACATGTGCCCCTTTGTGTCTGGCTGCTTTTGCTCAACTCTTTTGAGACTGACCCATGTTAGTGAGGGCAGGTCACTCATTCTCATTACTGTGTAGTGTGAATATGGTGTGACTATACCACATTTATTCCTCCTCTGTTCTACTGTTTCGGGTTTTTTTTAAATTATTTTAAAGAGAAGGAAAGGGAAGGAGAAAGAGAGGGAAAGAAACATCAGTGTGAAAGAAAAACATCAATTGGTCGCCTCTCCTACATGCCTCGACTGGAGACCGAACCCACAACCCAGGCACGTGTCCTGACCAGGAATTGAACTGCTGGTTTTTTCTTTACAGGATGACACCCAACCAACTGAGTCACAGCAGTCAGGGCTCTTCTATTGTTAATGTGCATTTGGGTAGTTTCCGGTTTTTTAGCAATTAGAAATAGTGTTTCTATGGTCCCTGATAGTTTTTTTCAACTTTACTAGAGAATAACTCTGTTACTGACATCCATTGCCTTTAAGTATGCATTTTATTCAAGTGTAGAGGTCAGGTGCGGGGTAGCTACATTTTATTCAAGTGTAGAGGTCCCATGGGTGGTGGGTATCGGGGTGCTGGACTGGGTTGGGCTCACAGATGGTCGGGGTTGAGAAGAGGAAGGTGATTCTGGGGGAGACAACGACACTTGGATGTGGGCCAGGCTTGAGCGGGAGCCTGGTGGGGCCTTAGAGCAGCGCACACATGGGGACCCAGGGAAAGGAGCCCTGATGGGTGGAAGAGCGGTGCTGAAAGGGATGTTGGAGGATGCCAAAGACTGCCACCAACTCTAACAATCTGCCTTAGTGTTTGCCTTTTATCAGGAAAGACAGAAGGACACAAATCCTTCTTGTCATCCTTATGCCCCCCCTGGCCTCTTCTTTCTGAATTCTGACTCTTTGCTATGAGAATTTGGTTTCCTGTGGCTTGCCAGGAATGGTGAGCCCACCTGGACAAGGATCTGCAAGGGAAGAACAGGAACAGGGCAGGGGGGTTGTGGTGGAGAGGGGAAGAGGCAGGCAAAAGAGTATCGGACTGAGGAGGGGGTGATCACTAGGGTGTCTGCCAAAGGGAGAGGAAGGGCTAGAGAAGGGGCTGGGATTGGGTAAAAATGGATGAAGTGCCATTGTTTCCAGTGATGAGTGTCCAGAGACCTGAGAGTTCTTTTCACCATGTATAACCTGTGCACAAAATTCCAGGCTGATATCTAATATGTTTCCATCTTGCAGATGGGAATACTGAGGTGGAAGAGGATCAAACTCATTCAGCCTCCTCCCAGTCCACCCCCTCAGCCCTCAGCCCTGCAGCCAGGTGCTGCCTGAGTGCTCTGCGGAACCTAAGGGCTGTGTCTTACAGAGAAGGGTCATGGATCGGGCTGCTTGGAACATACTGAAGGGCGTGTAGACTGGCTCAGTACTGGGAAAAGTCTTTCTGGTGGAGCCTGCAGAGTGAGTTGGGGCAGGTTTTGAAAAAAAAATTTTTTTCCAACCTGCCGGGGTTGCTGTCAAGAAGGGAAAAACATCTGTTAATAATCATTTTTAAGTTAAGTGGACTGAAGAATACTTCTTGTGTATTTAAGATGTTGCAGTTTGATCTGCAATGGCAAAACCTCTTTTTTTCAGTTAGTTTTTTAAAGCATGCAGTACTAAAAGCCTGGTGAGACCAAACATTTTACAGACAAGTAGTGAAGTAGTTCCATTAAGTAGGTCCATTAAGTGGGTCCTGCTGCAGGACGTTTGTTCAAAGGGTCCACTTTAAAATCTACTCTGTACACTGGCACATCACTTCTGAAATTCTAGATAAAATGGGGAAATAATAAAAGGATTCATGACATAGGCCAGACTTTACACTTCTTTTAAAAAAATGAAATTACATAATAAGACACGCAAGCCACATGCACATGCATTTTCCTGTTGACTTCTGTGCAAGTAAAGGTTGTTATCCTCTGGCTAGTGTACCCCTAGAAGGTTCCAAACAAATGTCCACTGCAAACCCAGCCAGTTCAAATGTGTATATGTGTGTGTGTGGGGGGGGGGATGGGTTGTTGCTCGACTGAAATCTGGGGTCCTAAAGGTACTTCCCTCTTTTTATTGCCTTCATGCCAGCCCTGGACTCATTCTCAGTCAGCAGTCCCTCAAATTTTGCTCACCCCTTCCATAAACACTAGCGTTCTCCCCATCACATCAACGTACCCGCTCCCAGGGCACTCCATTTGCCAGCATTGGCTCCACTTGCAGCCTTGAAGCAACTGATGCTCTGACTCTCCCCCCACTTTGCTCCTCTGCACCCAGCTCTGCCACCTTGCTCCCTAAATGCTCTCCCATCTCACCAGAGTTACAGTGCCGACAGTTTTCGCAGTGGGGCCGGGAGTTGTGGTCTGGTGAGTAGGAGATCCCTGGTACACACGGATGACACTGAGCAGCCTTTCCATCCCCATCGCAGTGCTTCCTGAGGAACGTTCCTGTGAGCAGAGGTCCAAGGTCAAGCCACAAGGGAGGCTGCTTTTTGCCCTCTGCAAAGGTGGTGCCTCTGGCGCTGCAGGATTCCTCTCCTTGCTGGAGCTAAGACTCACTTTCTGCTCCCTTTCCCCCAAGCCCAGTCCTCTCCCACACTCAGCCGGCAAGGCTTCCTCTCTTACCTGGCTCACACATCTGGCAGCACCATTTTCCCTGAGCCCAGTAGTGCTTCTTCGGGCAGCCCTGAGAGGCTAGGGTAGCAGAGAGCCCTGCCAGAGGCACCAGAACCCACAGCCAGCAGGAAGGCAGCCAGGCCATGGCTCCTGCCCAGGGAGCTCTTTCTGCGTCGTCGCTAACTGCTGGCCTCAGCACTGGGTGCTGTTTCCTCCTCTTTCACCCCCTGGGCAGCAGCTACAGGTTGTTGCTGTTGCCGTTGCTGTGCTTTAGGTGGCAAGCTAACCTTTGATGGCAGTTGAAGCTCTACTGTGGCTCTTCTTTTTTTTTTTTTTTTTTTTTTTTTTACAGCAGCAACCTCTTACTCCTCCACCCTTTCCGCATGCTGGGTGCTGGGTGCTGGGTGCTGGGGAGAGTTGTTAGAGGCCTAGGCTGTCAGAAGACCTGCTGCTCTTTGAAGTCAGCCCCTCCAACACGCAACTTCTCTGTCTCTCTGGTGCTCGTGAAGAATTTAACTCTCTATGCCTGCCTCATTTATAAAGTGTTGAGTGTGCAGTCACCCACCTCTCCTGTTCGTGCACTTGTACGCAAGATGCCCGCACTACCACACTGTTTACAGTGTCCAAGCTCATTGGTGTGTCCCCTCTTTCAGTCACCACAGAGGATACGCTTCTTATTTCACAGGCACAAGCAGTTTGGAGAAGGAAGGGAAACCAGAACTGAGTATCTGAAACAGGGTCAGGTTTTATTTTATTTTTTTTATCCTCATCAGAGAACTTTTTTTTCATTGCTTTTAGAGAGAGAGGAAGGGAGAGAGAGAAACATCGGTGCAAGAGAAAAGCATCCATCGGTTGACTCCTGTGCTCACCCAAACCAGGGATCATAGGTGTCCAATCCTGGGATCATACGTGTCCAAACTGGGAATTGAACCTGCAGCCTAGGTATGCGCCCTGACCAGGAACTAAGCCCACAACCCTTTGGTTATGGGATGATGCTCCAACCAACTGAACCATACCAGCCAGGGCCAGGGTCAGGTTTTAGAATTTTTCAGATTTGGGGAAGAAACTAGCACCACAAGACACCTTCATGGGGCTGGGGCAGCACTTACAGTCAAGCACAACATTTCTGCAGCAAAACTATTGAATATTTCAACTAAGTAGAGTGAACAATGACTATAACTAGCCTTGCTTTGCACCAGCCAAGGTCTGGTTTTACAGCCAAAAGAGCTTGCTATGAAAGTGTTAGCATGGTAGACGAGGGACTTAAACATGTGTCATGCTCTGCGCTAGGAGATCACATATGGTCTCATTTAGTCTTCCTGCTAGTCTTTGGTACAGGTATTATCCCTCCTCACCCCACTCTCACCTTTATTTTCCCCTTCCTGCCTCTGGCTGTGTCAGTCACTGATGTCCTGAAGCCCCTAGGGCATCTCCCCTACAAGCCTTGGGCACTGGGTTTAAAGGTCAATGCCAGTGGGTCATCTCTTCCCTGTTTCTATTTTCTTTTATTTATTTAATTTTATTTTTTATGCTTACCCAAGGCTATGCTTATTGATTTTAGAGAGAGAGAGAGAGGGAGAGAAACATTGATGTGAGAGAGAAACATTGATCAGTTGCCTCTCATATGTGTCCCAACCAGGGACCAAACCCACAACCCAGGCATGTGCTCAAATCAGGAATCGAACCGGTGACCTTTCGGTCCATGGGCTGAGGCTCCAACCAACTGAGCCACACTGAGTAGGGCTCATTTCTTCCCTATATCTATGGTTTCGAGAATAGTGGAAATAGCTGGACTTTCCCCTCTTTGAGTCCTGGAACACATGGGTCAGATGGCCGCCCCCTCCTCTTTCCCTGAGGATTGAGGTGTAGGGTGGCTTATTTCTCTGGGCTATTTTTCGTTCAGGGGTTTTGCAGTTGTTTCCACAGGGCTCATAAAATGTCACACCCTCTGATCTCACATGTCAGATGTGTTCTCTATCTCACTCTTCAGTTTCCTTTCTCTTCATTTTTTCCACCCTCCTGCCTTAACCTGACCCCCTCTAGTCTTCAGGTGGGTCCTCTCAAGTGGGAAGTCACACATGAATGTGATTTGAATAGTTACTTAAGCAAAATCATCCTTTTCACTATGGGTCAGGGTGCCCGAGTTCCCACCTCAGAGTGTTAACTTTGGGATCTGAGCATTTTGCTGTCGCTGACAGTCTGCCCCATTCCCGGGTCATGGTCAGTATCTTCACTCTTAATCTTAAACATCAAGGAGGCCATGGGGAGATGAGATCCCCTGGGGATGGATGTGACCCTAGAGGAATGATGGGGAGTTAGGGACCTTTAAGGAGAAACTTGCTGAAGAGGGAATTGGAGGACACAGAGAACTAAACCTTGACTGGACCCTGAGCTGCTCGCCCACATGAGGCCTGTGTCCTCTGTGCCAAGGCCCATGTCCCCTCTTCTACTCATCACTTGTCTGCAGGGGAGAGGGCAGGAGCAGGGTCGGCCTGGCTCCCCCTCTGATTGAGGGGAGGAAAGCCAGGTTCCAGGACCTTACTACTCTTCCACCTTCTGTGCTGTTTGCATCAGCTTGTGGTGAGTGTTGGCCTATTCTAGGCTAGCTCACTGGACAGTCCAGAGAAGGAAGGACTTCCTTTTGTCTATAGGCCCTGTGAGAGCAACCTGTTGACCTCTCCCTCAAAATCTTCCGTCACCTCTTTCTCTCTGAGGCTCAGCTTCTCCCCATACTTGTCTGGCACAGATATGTGGTGTTTTCTCAACAGCTCCCTCCTTTTCTTGCATCTCCAGAGACAGGCCCACAGAAGCTTCTCTTTTGATGACTTTCATTACTTTTGACAAGTCCTGACCAAACCCTGAGTCTGGAGCAGTGACTATAGTCTGAATGTCAGCTGAGGTCACCCTGCTTCTTAATACCTGCATAAGATACTCCTCATTTTCCAATGAGGGCAGGGCCTGGGCAGTTTGGAGGAGATGGGGCTGTTGACTGGCACAGATCCCAATGGGTGCAGTGTTATGGTAGCCTGTGGTTCTGCTTCCTCTTTCAGCTGAAGTCTTGTTTTTCCTTGTCTGCTCCTGGCTGTTCCCTTACCTTTGTCCTGCCACAGGCCCCAAATCTGGGAACACAGGGTTGGGTTTTCTTGAATTTTCCTCCAAACCAACTGTAAACAGAAGGCTGTTAAGTATGACAAAATTTTTACTGAAGCTTTATATATCATAAGAATACAACTTAAAATTGCATTTTGCATATTCTTGTTCTTTTAAAAAAATTTTACTGTTCAATTACAGTTGTCTCCATTTTCCTCCCATTACTTTTTCCTGCCCTACCCACCCCCACCTCCCACATTCAATCCTGCTCCTGACACTGCATTGTCTTTCTCCATGGGTCCTTTATACATGTTCCTTGACTTGACCCTTCCCCTTCTTTTCCCTGTTATTCTCCTCACCCCCGCCTCTGGCCACTGTCAGTTTTTATTTATTTATTTTTATTTTTATTTTTGTTTCCATGTTTCTGGTTCTATTTTGCTTGCTTGTTTGCTTTGTTGATTAGGTTCCACTTACAGGTAAGGTCATATGGTATTTTTATTTCACTGCCTTGCTTATTTCACTTAGCATAATGCTCTCCAGTTCCATCCATGCTGTTGTGAAGGGTAGGAGCTCCTTTTTTCTGCTGAGTAGTATTCCATTGTGTAAATATACCACAGTTTTTTGATCCACTCATTTACTGATTGGTACATAGGCTGTTTCCAGCACTTGGCTATTGTAAATAATGCTTCTATGAACATAGGGGTGCATAGGTTCTTTTGAATTGGTATTTCAGGATTCTTGGGGTATAATCCCAGCAGTGGAATTGCTGGGTCAAAAGGCAGTTCCATTTTTAGTTTTCTGAGGAAATTCCATACTGTTTTCCACAGTGGCAATACCGGTCTGCGTTCCCACCAAAAGTGCGCTAGGGTTCCCTTCTTTTCTCTACAATCTCACCAGTACTTGTTCTTTGTTGATTTCTTTATGATGGCCATTCTGACCAGTGAGAAGAGGTATCTCATTGTGGTTTTAATGTGCATCTTTCTGATGGCTAATGATGCTGAGCATCCTTTCTTATGTCCCTGGGCCCTCTGTATGTCATCCTTGGAAAAGTGTCTGTTCAGGTCTTTTGACCATTTTTTAATTGGATTATTTGTCTTGTTGGAGTGGAGTTGTGTGAGTTCTTTTTATATTTTGGAGATCAAACCCTTGTCTGAGGCATCATTGGCAAATGTATTTTCCCATATGGTTGGTTCCCTTTTCATTTTGCTGATGTTATCTTTAGCCATGCAGAAGCTTTTTAATTCGATGTAGTCCCATTTGTTTATTCTTTCCTTTATGTCCCTTGCTCTAGGGGACATGTTGGTGAAAATATTGCTGTGTGGGATATCTGAGATTTTCCTGCCTATGTTCTCCTCTAGGACTTTTATGGTGTCACAACTTATATTTAAGTCTTTTATCCATCTGAAGTTTATTTTTGTGTATGGTGTGAGTTGGTTGTAGAATTTCATTTTTTTTGCCTGTAGCTGTCCAGATCTCCTAACACCATTTGTTGAAGAGTCTATTTTTACTCCATTTTATGCTCCTGCCCCCTCTGTTGAATATTAATTGACCATAGAGACATGGGTTTATTTCTGGGCTCTCTATTCTGTTGCCTTGATCTATGAGTCTGTTCTTATGCCAGTACCGGACTGTTTTGATTATAGTGGCCTTGTTTGATGTCAGGTATTGTGATCCCTCCCATTTTGTTCTTCTTTCTCAAAACTGCTGAGGCAGTTTGGGGTCATCTGTGGTTCCATATAAATTTTTGAAATGTTTGTTCTTTATCTGTGAAATATGTCATTGATATTTTAATAAGGATTTTGTTGAATCTATACTACTTTGGGTAGTATGGACATTTTGATGATGTTAATTCTTCCAATCCATGAACATGGTTCATGATGCTTCCATTTAGTTGTCTTCCTTAATTTCTTCCTTCAGTATTGTGTAGTTTTCTAAGTACAGGTTTTACCTCCTTGGTTAGGTTTCTTCCTAGGTACTTTATTTTTCTTGTTGCTATAGCAAATGGGTTTCTTCTCCCTAATTTCTGTTTCTGCTATTTTATTGTTGGTGTACAAAAATGCCTTCTATTTCTGAATATTGACTTTGGACCCCGCCATTTTGCCAAATTCACTTATTAGGTCTGGTAGTTTTTTGATGGAGTCTATAGGGTTTCTATGTATACTATCATGTCATCTGCAAACAGTGGCAGCTTTACTTCCTCCTTTCCAATTCAGATGTCTTTTATTTATTTTTCTTGTCTGATTGCTGTGGTGAGTACTTCCAATACTATGTTGAATAGAAGTGATGATAGTGGACAGCCTTGTCTTGTTCCTGATCTTAGTAGGAAAGCGTTTAGTTTTTGTTGGTCGAGTATGATGTTGGCTGTAGGTTTCTTAATACGTCCTTTGTATGTTGAGGTATGCTTCCTTTACTCCCATTTTGCTGAGTGTTTTTATCATAAATGAGTACTGTACCTTATCAAATGCTTTTTCTGCATCTATTGATATAATCATGTGATTTTTGTCTTTCCTTTTGTTTATGTGATGTATTATGTTTATTGATTTGTGAATATTGTACCATCCTTGCGTCTCTGGGGTGAATCCCACTTGATCATGGTGTATGACCTTTTTAATGTATTGCTGGATGCAGTTGCATATTCTTGTTCTTTTTTTTTCTGGTAGTAGGAGATGCTGTATCTTTCATTTTCTTAAAATATATTTTATTGATTATGCTATTACAGTTGTCCCATTTCTCCCCCATCATTCCCCTCTACCCTGCACACGCCCTCCCACCCACATTCCCCACCTTTAGTTCATGTCCATGTGTCATAAGTTCTTTAGCTTCTACATTTCCCACACTGTTCTTGCCCTCCCCCTGTCTATTTTCTACCCACCGTCTATGCTACTTATTCTCTGTACCTTTCCCCCCTCTCTCCCCCTCCCACTCCACTGTTGCTAACCCTCCATGGGATCTCCATTTCTGTGTTTCTGCTCCTGTTCTAGTTGTTGGCTTAGTTTGCTTTTGTTTTAGGTGTGGTTGTTAATATCTGTGAGTTTGCTGTCCTATTTTTTATCTTCTTTTTCTTAGATAAGTCCCTTTAACATTTCATATAATAAGGGCTTGGTGATGATGAACTCCTTTCACTTGACCTTATCTGAGAAGCACTTTATTTTCCCTTTTATTCTAAACGACAGCTTTGCTGGATAGAGCAATCTTGGATGTAGGTCCTTGACTTTCATGAGTTGGAATACCTCTTTCCAGCCCCTTCTTGCCTGGAAGGTCTCTTTTGAGAAATCAGCTGACAGTCTGATGGGAATTCCTTTGTAGGTGACTGTCCCCTTATCCCTTGCTGCTTCTGGAATTCTCTCCTTCATTTAATCTTGGCTAATGTCATTATGATGTGTCTTAGTGTGTTCCTCCTTGCGTCCAACTTCTTTGGGACTCTCTGAGCTTCCTGGACTTGCTGGAAGTCTATTTCCTTTGCCAGATTGGGGAAGTTCTTCATTATTTGTTCCAATAAGTTTTCCACTTGTTGCTCTTCTTCTTCCCCTTCTGGTACCCCTATAATTCGGATGTTGGAACATTTAAAGATGTCCTGGAGATTCCTAAGCCTCTCCTCATTTTATTGATTTCTTGTTTCTTCCTTGTTTTCTGTTTGGTTGTTAGTTTCTTCCTTCTGGTCCACTCCATTGATTTGAGTCCCAGTTTTCCTCCCATCTCTATTGGTTCCCTGTGTGATTTCCTTCATTTCACTTATTGTAGCCTTCATTTGTTCATCTAATTTGTGAGCAAAATCAACCAATTCTGTGAGCATCCTGATCACCAGTGCTTTGAACTGTGCATCTGATAGGTTGGCTATCTCTTCATGGCTTAGATGAATTGGCTCTGGGGTTTTGATCTGTTCTCCTGTTTGAGCCATTTTTGGATTGTTTTTTTGGTCTGGTCGCGGCTGTTATGTAGTGAGGGGTGGAGCTTTAGGTGTTCCCCAGGGCAGGCAGCCCAGTCGCTGGGTAGTGACGCTGTATGTGGGGGCAGGGTCTGAGAGGGAACAATGGTGTTTGCTCCCCTCTCTCTCATATTCCAGTCCCTTCCACCGCTTCCCCTTCACCTGGATTATCTGCACACGAATGTGGGACCACCTGGTCAGCCAGCTACCTTGTGTGGCCTCACTGGGTCTGCACCATTGGCACCCCGTGCCCAGGGTCCACTAGCCGCCACCTGTGCAGCTGGGGTCTGCTAGCTGCTGCCTGCGTGCCTGAGATCTGCTAGCTGCTGCTGCCTGTGTACCCAGGTCCGCCAACCTCTACTTTTTCCTGCTACGACTCTGCCCCTCTTACAGGTCTGGATAAATGGTTTTTGGACTTCTGTACAGTTCAGTTTTCTATAATTTCTGGTTGTTTTCTTGTTTCTAAATCTTTGTTGTCCTTAATTTTGGTTGTGCGAGGAGGTACAGTATGTCCATCTATGCCTCCATCTTGGCTGGAAATCCATATTCTTGTTGTTAATGGTCCTTCCCACCCCTGGGGTTGATCAGTGGTCTGGCTACCCCACAAAGCAGTGAAGGCATTGACCATCTTGCTGACACCTCTCTCCCCTTCACCCCTATTTTTCTGTCACAGATTGACTTTCAGAAATCCGGCAGGTGTCATATCTCATCTCTCTTCAGCCCCTAACCCCAAAATTAATCTTGGCTCTTTATAAATCTATAACCAGAGTCAAAGTACTCCATGGAACTAAACTCTCTCCAAGATTTTTTCTTGGAAGGAAATTCTGTTATATTACCTAAATGTCAGAAATTACTGTTTGTGATCCTTATCAACTAAACCTCTTATTTTTCTAGACATTTTGTCTCCCACTCCATTTCTTTTCTTTAAGATTTTAATCCTTTCTTTTTAGAAAGAGGGAATGGGAAGGAGGGAGAGAGGGAGAAAAACACTGACGTAAGAGAGAAACATCAATTGGTTGCCTCCTGCACACACCCTGTTCGGGACTGAACCCAGAACCCAGGCATGTGCCCTGACTGCAAATTGAATGGGCACACTTTTTGCTTTGTGGGATGATGCTCAACTAACTAAGCCACACTGGTCAGGGCTCCCATTCCATTTCTTATTCTTCTACTCCTACTTTGATGACACTCACCCACTACTGGTCCCCCACTGCTTTAGATCTTTCTTCCCAGAGAGCCTTTAGAGAGCAGCTAAGCAGGACATTGGGGTGGGTTGATTGACAAGGGACTGGGTATTCACATCCTCATTCTGTAATTTGCATTCCTGGGTTTCAGGGGGCTCACCAGCTGTGGGGATTTCTTCCCACCTCTGATCACTTTTTTAGTATTGCAGCCCCAGCTCCTAGTGTCTCCTACCACATAAGGTACTCACTAAATATTAGATGGTCAAGCTTCAGCCTTGTTCCTTGACAGTTCTATCCACAATTATAAAACTGAAATTTCAGGGAGTCCAAGGCCACATTGACCTCCTAAATTCTACTCCTCATTCATTTGATAAGTATTTTGTTGCATGTCCATTCTGTTCCAGATACTAATTAAGTAATAGGACATAAAGATGAAAAAAATAAATGTGCTCGGGCCGGCATGCCTTGGTTGGTTTGATTATTGTCCCTGCACCAAAAAGTTGTGGGTTCAATTCCCAGTCAGGGCATGTACCTAAGTTTCTGACTTGGTCCCTGATTGGGGCATGCACGGGAGGAAACTGATCAATGTTTCTCTCTCACCTCGATGTTTTCTTTTTTTTTTCCTTCCTTCCTTCCTCTCTCTCTAAAATCAAGAAACGTGTCCTCGGGCGAAGATTTAAAAAAAAAAGAAAGAAAAAGAAAACTAAAAAATAAACATGTGCTTCCTCCCCTCATGGAGTTGACGCACCAGTGAGAGTCAGAGATTGATCAAATAACCTCAAAGACAAATGTGAAATTATTAGTAATGGTCATTATTGCAGCACCATGAAGGGGAGAGTCAGGGTGCGACACAGGTGCCTGTCTGCTAGTAGGGGGATTTGAGGGAGTGGCAGTACTTCCACCAGGAAGCACAGTTTAGATGAAATGTATGGGGTCTGACAGAATTTAGGTTCTTTGGTAATTTGTTACAGCAGCCATAGAAAACTAATGCATATAGATCCGCTGGCATTTGTGTGAGATTTACTATGTGGCCTACATAGTACGTGGCTGTGAATGTTTTATGCATGCTTGAAAAAAATGTATAATTTTGATTCAGTGGTCTCCCAATGTCTTTGATTTTGTACTGTACTTAATTGACAAAATGATTTTGAACATGTATTCCCAAATACATACAACATTTTAAAATAAATTATATTTATAGATTATACGTTCAAATATAAATTCTGTATATGTATATGTAGACATTAAAAAGGACAAGGTGCAATTACATAGTCACAAAAATATAGAAAGGATGAGAAAAAGTTGGGGAAACTAAAGATAATATTATTTTTACTTGTTTACAACATAAAAGATCATTTTGCTCTCACTAAAATAATACATAACAACATTTTATACAATATAACAGTATACTGGTAATAATACATTTAGTAACAGCAATGAGCAATGTGATTTAATGTTTCATTATTTTTAAAAAATCTTCAATAGTTTATTTGTAGTGACTAGTAGATTTAGGTCTGAGTTCAAATATTTGGTTTTAATGGCTGACTTAGATGAAAAAGGTGCTCTGGGTCAAACCATTTCTGGGATGTTTTCTTTTTTTTTCTTTTTTCTTTTTTTTTTTTTTTAAAGAGAGAGAAACATGAGTGTGTGGTTGCCTCTCACGTGGCCCTCACTGGGGACCTGGCCCACAGCCCAGGCATGTGCCCCAACTGGGAATTGAACCGGTGATCCCTTGGTTTGCAGCCCATGCTCAATCCACTGAGCCACATCAGTCAGGGCTCTGGGATGTTTTCTAGTTTGGAATTGCAAGCCCATCTTCAACAAGCCTTGCATTTCTGGCTTCTAGATAGAACTAGTCATTGTGAGCCTCTGCCTTACTAACTCTAACCAGCATAGGATCCAAAACTAGCAGAACTGGAAAGAAGGTTTCTGATTCTGTGGGTCTCTCCCTTCATTTTACAAATGTCATAACCCCTGGCGAAGAGGTGAAATGACTTGCTCTTTGTGGCAGAGTTGAAAGGGAAGCCAGGTCTCCTGAATCCCAGCCCACTGCTGACTAGAGCACTTTCAGAGCCACACATATTGGGTGCTCAGTACCTGTGTTGAACTGAGTTTACACATGACAATACCTCCTGAGCTCAGCCTGCAGACTTGTCTTGGCTGCTCTTCCTGGATCTTTTTGCTGCCTGTCTCACAGAGACTATTCCCTGAACTTTCGCAATATCGATGTAACCTGGTAGCCAAGGAGAGTGGACTGGAATGTGCATGCATTCCACATTCATCATGAACAATGATGATTTCACTGTACTAGTTAGTGAGGGTGGTAGATGCCATTGAGTGAGCATGCATACTGTGTGGCTGCTGCTTTCAAAATGACTGAGCAAATAGAGCAAAGAATCTGCATCAAATTTTGCATTAAGCTTGAACATTCCTCTGTGGAAACTATTTGGATGATTCTGAAGGCTTTTGGTGACGATGCAATGTGTAGCACAAATAAAACTGTGGCAAAAACACTTCAAAGATGGTCGAGAATCTGTTGAAAGTGATCCACGTTCTGGAAGGCCTACAACAAGCAGAACACCTGAGAATGTTGAATGTATACGGGCTGCAGTCAACAAAGATTGGTGATTGACAGTGCTAGAACTAGAAGCTGATCTAGGGATTCTAGAAACTACTGTGTCTGAGATTTTGACACAGGATCTTGGCATGAAATGTGTCATGGCAAAATTTCTTCCATGGCCTCTGCTACCAGAGCAGAAGGAACATCGTGCTGCAGTTGCTAATGACTTGATTCAAACCTCTACCAATGAAGTGGATTTCCTCAAGGAGGACATAACTGGAGATGAATCATGGGTCTGTGGCTGTGATCTCAAAATGAAGGCCGAGTCGTCCCAATGGAAGTCACCTGGTTCTCCATGCCCAAAGAAGGTACGGCAAAGTCACAGCAAGATCAAGACCATGTTCACTGTGTTTTTTTGATTGGGAAGGTGTTGTCCATCATGAGTACGCTCCTCCAGTCCAGAAAATTAATAAGGAGCACTGCCTCAATGTTCTTCATCAGTTGAGAGATGCAATATAATGAAAACAGCCCCAGCTATGGGCAACTGGCGATTGGCAGCTTCATCACAACATCCCACACACTCACACATCACGTCTTGTGCTGAGTTTTTTTGTGAAACATCAAATCACCCAGGTGGCTCAGCCCCACTGACTGCCCAGATTTGGTGCCTTTTGACTTCTGACTTTTCCCAAAACTAAAATCACCTTTGAAAGGGAAGTGATTTCAGACCCTTAATGAGATTCAGGAAAATATGGTGGGGCAGCTGATAGCAATTGGGAGAATTGTGTGAGGTCTCAAGGTGCCTACTTTGAAGGGGACTGAAGCATCATTGTCCTGTGTACAAAGTTTCTTGTATTTTGTATCTTCTTCAATAAATGTCTCTATTTTTCATATTACACGGCTAGATACTTTCTGGCCAGACCTCATATATCCTTCTAGAATCTGCTTTTTGCTTTTTAAATCCAATAACATGTCTTGGACATCGTTTTATGTCATGCAGCTAAAACTAGTAATTTTGTTAAATAGAGAATGGATTAACATAGTTTTTTAGCCAATCTCCTATTCATGAATAATTAGGTTTTTTTCTAACATTTCATTATTACATATGGTGTCACATAAATGTATTTCCCTGTGCATGTGGGAGTATCACTTTAGAATAAATACTGGGCATTGGAATTGCTGAGTCATAGGATATGCATATTTTTCACTTTATTAGATGCCCACAAGTTGCTCTCCAAAGTGGCTCTACCAGTTCACACATGTACCAGCAGCGGAAAGAGAGTGCCTATTTTCTCACATCCTGCCAACCTCTGACGTTAGCTAACCATTTTTGACAATCTAATTGAGGGAAACTGCTTTCTCGTTTCAGCTTCCATTTCTCTGGTGACGAGTGAGGTTGAGCATCTTTCCACCAGCTGTTTGTATTTGCTCCTTCGTGACAAATGTCTTTCTATCCTTGTGTCACCACCAGTGTTCTAAAATCCACTCTTAGCTTTTCTCTACAAAATTCCTCTGCCTTATGACTGAGCCTGCAGGGCCTGTGCCAAGCCTGTGGATCCCTACAGGTGTTTGCCATCTGCTCTAGGGACTGAGAAAACCCTCCTTGTGGCAGGAGAGGTATTCCTGTCACCCTTTTACAGACCTCAGGAGACTTCAGACCTGCGGGGGGTGTCCCTTACCTCATTTGTAAAATGACATTTGGGACTTAAGAGGCCCTTAAACCCTTCTGCTTCAGACCTGGATGCCTCCTTAAGATGACACCAACCTCCAGCCCAGATTGAAGGGATGTTTGGTACATGTTGACTTTTTAAATTGAGATAAAATTCAACATTTTAGCCATTTTGTAATGTGCAATTTATTGGTTTTTACTATTTTCACAACGTTATACAAATATCAACCACCATCTAATTCTAGAACATTATGATCTGCCCTAAAAAACCCCTCATACCTAAGGACTCTGGTCAAGATGGAGGTGCAGGTAAATACACTTCACCTCCATGCACAACTACAGCAAAAATTACAACTAGACTATAACACAAATATCACCCAGATTCATCAGAAAATCAAGCCGTATGGAAGCCTGACAACCAAGAATTTAAGGAAGTCACATTCATCCAGATAGGTAGGAGGGGTGGAGACACAGAGAGGTGCAGAGAGGTGGCAGAATGGGTGGTCCTGCAATCATGTGTAGTAGATAAAAATTGGGAGGGATACTTCAGGAGTGAGCGATCCCAGCCCCAGATCAGACCACCCAGCCCAGAGTTCTAGTGCCAGGAAGATAGGTCCCCATAACTTCTTGCTGTAAAACCAGGTGGGGGGTTGGAGTGGTGGAAGAAACTGTGGGTTTCTCAGGAGACTCTTCTTAAAGGTGCTGCAAAAGTCTCAGGACTTATTACACAGACCTACCCCCTCTAGGATTCAGCAGCAGGGCAACAGCTGGAAGGGCACAAGTGGCATATGGGGAGAAGGGGGGAAAATGAAGTGACTGGCAACATGGCAAGTGCCAGGAGATACCTTCCTCCTGGACATTCTCCAGAGGCCAGGCAGTGGTGGTGTCCCCTTTCCGAGCGCTCTTCCACAAAGAGCCCCAAAGGAGAGAAATGGGTTGCCCTGCCCTGGTGGTTATCTAAGCCTCTGACCCACACACTTTGCAGGTGCCTTTTCTACATTAGACCATGCTACTAAGACAAGGAGTCAAAGCAGTGCTACCTAACACACAGAAACAAACACAGGGAACTACCAAATTGAGGAGACAAAGAAATATGGCACAAATGAAAGAATAAAACAAAACCCCAGTAAAAGAACTAAGTGAAGTGGAGGTAAGCAACCTATCAAATGCAGAGTTCAGAACTCTGGTTATCAGGATGTTCAAAGAACTCATTGGGTATTGCAATGGCATAAAAAAGACCCAGGCAGAAATGAAGGTTGAATTAAGTGAAATAAAGAAAAATGTACAGGGAACCAACAATGGAGGGGGTGAAACCTAGAATCAAAACAATTTGGAACATAAGAAGAAAAAAGCTTTCAATCAGAACAGCAAGAAGAAAAAAGAATTAAAAAAATGAAGATAGAATAAGGAGCCTCTGGGACACCTTCAAATGTACTAACATCTGAATCATAGGGGTGCCAGAAGTAGGAGAGGAAGAGCAAACTTATTTGAAAATTTATTTGAAAAAATACTGAAAGAAAACTTCCCTAATTTGGTGAAGGAAATATACATACAAGTCCAGGAAGCACAGAGAATCCCAAACAAGTTGGACCCAAAGAATACCACACCAAGACACAGCATAATTAAAATGTCAAAGGTTAAAGATAAAGAATCTTAAAAGCAGCAAGAGAAAAGGAGTTACCTATAAAGACTGTCAGCTGATTTCTCAAAAGATGCTTTGGAGGCTAGAAAGAACCAGCAAGAAGTATTCAAAATGATGAGAAGCAAAGACTTAGAACCTAGATTACTCTACCAGCAAAGATATTATTTAGAATGGAAGGGGAGATAAAGTACTTCCCAGCAAGGTAAAGCTAAAGGAGTTCATCATCACCATGCCATTACTATATGAAATGTTAAAGGCAACTATATAAGAAAAAGAAGATCAAAACTATGAATATTAAAATGGCAACAAATTCACAAGTATCAACAATTGAATATGAAAAACAAACTAAGCAAACAAGAAGAACAGAAACAGAATCATAGATATGGAGATCATTTGGAGGGTTATCAGCTGGGAGGGAGAAAGGGGAAAAATGGGGGAAAAGGTGCAGGGATTGAGAAGTACAAATTGGTAGGTACAAAATAGTCAGGGGGATAAGAATAGTATGGGAAATGGAGAAGCCAAAGAACTTTTATGTATGACCCATGGACATGAATTAAGGGAGGGGATTGCTGGAGGAAATGGGGATACCAGGCAGAGGGGAAAATTTGAGACAACTGTAATAGCGTAATTAATAAAATCTACTTTTATTGTTTTAGATTTTATTTATTTATTTTTAGAGAGGGGAAGGGAGGGAGAAAGAGAGGGAGAGAAACATCAATGTGTGGCCACCTCTCACACACTCCGCACTGGAGCCCTGGCCCACAACCCAGGCACACATCTTAGACTGCTGGTGATCCTTTGGCTCTCAGATAGGCACTCAATCCACTGATCCACACCAGCCAGGGCAATAAAATCTATTTTTTTAAAAAGAGACCTCATACCTAAAAGCTAGCAGTCAATTAC
This sequence comes from Glossophaga mutica, assembly GCA_039655065.1. NCBI lineage: Eukaryota > Metazoa > Chordata > Mammalia > Chiroptera > Phyllostomidae > Glossophaga > Glossophaga mutica. Next base: position 21,670,711 of record CM077304.1, on the reverse strand, counting down.
TTCCCCACTCTGCATTCCCCCTTGCCCAACCCCACTAATTTTCTGTCTATGGGTTTCTCTCTGTATGGATTTGCCTCTTCTCAACATTTCATACAAATGGAGTCACATAATATGTGGTCATTTATGTCTGGCTTCTTTCACTTTAGCATAATATTTTCAAAGTTTATCCATGTTGCCACACATATTATCAGTATTTCTACTCTTTTTATGGCTGAATAATATTCTGTGGTATGGGTATACATTTTGTTATCCCTTTATCAATTGATGGATGTTTGGGTTGTTTCCACTTTTTGGCTATTATGAATAATGCTGCTATTAACATTCATAAGTTTTATGTGAACATATGTTTTGAATTCTCTTGGGTACACTTGTACACTAACCAGTGGAATTGCTGGCTCAACTTCTTGAGGAACTGAAAACTGTTTTCTACAACTGAACCATTTTGCCACCAGTGGTACACGAAGGTTCCAGTTTCTCTATGTGCTTACAATACTTGTTAATTTCTTTTTTAAATATATTTTATTGATTATGCTATTACAGTTGTCCCATTTCTCCCCCATCATTCCCCTCCACCCTGCACACCCCCTCCCACCCACATTCCCTCCTTTTAGTTCATGTCCATGTGTCATAAGTTCTTTAGCTTCTACATTTCCCACACTATTCTTGCCCTCCCCCTGTCTATTTTCTACCCACCATCTATGCTACTTATTCTCTGTACCTTTTCTCCCTCTCTCCTCCTCCCATGCCCCTGTTGCTAACCCTCCATGGGATCTCCATTTCTGTGTTTCTGCTCCTGTTCTACTTGTTTGCTTAGTTTGCTTTTGTTTTAGGTGTGGTTGTTAATATCTGTGAGTTTGCTGTCTTTTTACTGTCCTATTTTTGATCTTTTTCTTAGATAAGTCCCTTTAACATTTCATATAATAAGAGCTTGCTGATGATGAACTCCTTTCACTTGACCTTATCTGAGAAGCACTTTATCTGCCCTTCCATTCTAAATGACAGCTTTGCTGGATAGAGCAATCTTGGATGTAGGTTCCTGCTTTTCAAGACTTCAAATACTTCTTTCCAGCCCCTTCTTGCCTGTAAGGTCTCTTTTGAGAAATCATCTGACAGTCTGATGGGAACTCCTTTGTAGGTGACTGTCCCCTTATCCCTTGCTGCTTCTAGAATTCTGTCCTTCCTTTGAATCTTGGCTAATGTAATTATGATGTGCCTTGGTGTCCAACTTCTTTGGGACTCTCTGAGCTTTCTGGACATCCTGGTAGTGTATTTCCTTTGCCAGATTGGGGGAGTTCTCCTTTATTATTTGTTCCAATAAGTTTTCCACTTGTTGCTCTTCTTCTTCCCCTTCTGGGACCCCTATAATTCGAATATTGGGACATTTAACGATGTCCTGGAGGTTCCTAAGCCTCTCCTCATTTTATTGATTTCTTGTTTCTTCCTTGTTTTCTGTTTGGTTGTTAGTTTCTTTCTTCTGGTCCACTCCATTGATTTGAGTTCCAGTTTTCCTCCCATCTCTATTGGTTCCCCATGCGTCTTCCTTCATTTCACGTATTGTAGCCTTCATTTGTTCATCTAATTTGTGAGCAAAATCAACCAATTCTGTGAGCATCCTGATCACCAGTGCTTTGAACTGTGCATCTGATAGGTTGGCTCTCTCTTCACGGCTTAGATGAATTGGCTCTGGGGCTTTCATTTGTTCTCTGGTTTGAGCCATTTTTTGTGGGTTTTTTTGTTTGTTTGTTTGTTTTGGTTTGGTTTTACTCTGGTTGCGGCTATTACGTACGAGGAATGGAGCCTTAGGTGTTCCTCAGGGCGGGGCAGCCCAGTCGCTGGGTTGTGACTCTGTATGTGGGGGCGGGGTCTGAGAGGGAACAACGGCGCCTGCTCTGCTCTCTCCTGGATTCAGTCCCTTCCGCCACTTCCCCTCTGCCTGGACCGTCTGCATGCTCAAATGTGGGACCACCTGGTCAGCCAGCTGCCTTGTGCGGCCTCACTGGGTCTGCACAGTTGCCCCCCTGTGCCTGGGGTCTGCCAGCTGCTGCCTGTGGGCCCGGGGACCGCCAGCCGCCGCCTGTGCACCTGGGAACTGCCAGCCGCTGCTGCTGCTTGCGTTCCTGGGTCCGCACCTCCACTTTCTCCTGCCGCGACTCTGCCCCTCTTACCAGTCTGGATGAATGGTTGTTGGACTTCCGTACAGTTCAATTTTCTATCAGTTCTAGTTGTTTTCTTGTTTCTAAATATTTGTTGTCCTTAATTTTGGTTGTGAGAGGAGGCACAGTGTGTCCGTCTATGCCTCCATCTTAGCCGGAAGTCACTTGTTAATTTCTATTTAAAGATTATAGCCACCCAAGTTGGTATGAAGTGGTATTTCAGTGTGGTTTTGACTTGCTCTTTCCTAGATTAATGATGCTGTACATTTATCTCTTCATGTGAATAGTGGCCATTTATATATCTTCTTTGAGAAAGGTCTGTTCAAATCCTTTGTCCATGTTTAAATTGGATTATTGTCTTTTTTGTTGAATTGTGAGAGTTCTATATTCTGGATACTAGAGCCTTAGCAGTTACGTGATTTGCAAACATTTCCCCATTCTATGGGTTGTTTTTTTATTTTCTTTTTCTTCTTTTTTTTATTGTAATTGTTGTTCTTGTACATTTTTTCTTTTTTTAAATCATTTTCTTGATAGTGTCCTTTAATACAAAAAAGTTTAAAATTAAAAAAAAGACCTTCACCTGAGAATATATCCATTGATTCCAGAGAGAGAAAGGAAGAGAAAGAGATGGAGGGATGGAGAAAGGGAGGGGGTGGCGGGGGAGAGAGAGATACATTGCTGCGAGAGAAATATTGATCAATTGCCTCCCATATGTGCGCCGACCAGGGACTGAACCTGCAACCTTCAGTTTATAGGACAATGCTCCAATCAACTGTGACATACCAGCCAGGGCAAATTCCTTCCTTCCTTCCTTCCTTCCTTCCTTCCTTCCTTCCTTCCTTCCTCTTTCCTGCTTGTGATTCTGTTGTAATATTTAAGAAATTGTTGCCTAATCCAAAGTCTCACAGATTTACACCAGTTTCTTCCTATTAGTTTTATAGTTTTAGCTCTTAGATTTATTTGATCTATTTTAAGTTAATTTTTGTATATGGTTTGAGGTAGGGGTCCAATATTGTTATGCCAGTACCACACTATTTTGAGTACTGTAGCTTTGTAGTAAGCTTTGAAATCAGGAAGTATGAGTACTCCAACTTTCTTATTTGTCAAGATAATTTTGGCTATGCTGTGTCCTTGGCATTTCCATATCAATTTTAGGATTAGCTTGTCTGTTTCTGCAAAACAAGGCAGTTGAAATTTTGATAAGGATTGCATTGGATATGTAGATGAAATTGGGGAGTATATTATTATTTTACAATAGTAAGTCTTCCAATCCATGAATACAGGGTGTCTTTCCATTTATTTAGGTATTCTTTGATGTCTTTCATCATCGTTTTGTAGTTTTCAGTGTAAAAGTCTTGTACTTCTTCATTAAGTTTAATTCAGGGGTGTCCAACCTTTTGGCATCTCTGCAACACACTGGAAGAAGAGTTGTCTTGGACCATACAGTAAATACACTGCAACACGTAATCTCAAAAAAAATCTTATAATGGTTTAAGTAAATTTATGACTTTGTGTTGGGCTGCATTCACAGCCATCCTGGGCTGCATGTGGCCCATGGGCTGTAGGTTGGACCTCTGATAAGCATTTTATTCTCTTTGATGCTATTGTAAATGGAATTGTTTTCTTAGTGTGATTTTCAAATTGTTCATTGTTCATTTAACATGTTGACTTTTGAAGAAGGCAATTGTTTTCTTCACAGAGTTGGAAAGTGATGTCTTGGGGTGTAGGTATGCTGCTATATTACATCCTGTGGGCCATTGCTTGGGCTTACCTGTGACTTATTTGAAGTCACAGATGCAGAGTTTGATTCTGTGACGCAAAGGGAAACATATCTGACTCATCTTCCCCACGCTCCCTTTACTCTGACAGCTCCCTCACGGGGGGAGGAAAAGAGTGGGTTGGTGGCAGGGGTCTCCCTTCCTCTCATAGCTGCTTCACTTGATCCCTCTCTTCTTCAGGGTTTTTGGGGACCTTTGAAGACATTCCTGAAGGGCAGGGGCTGTAGCAATCTTCTCTCTGACCTGCAAGTTGGGCCAGAATCCTCCCTCCTTTGATGGGCATCATGCCCAGAGGGGAATGTTGAGAGTGACTGGTACTGGTAGGGTCCTGGAGGCTGGTGGAGTCAGAGGAGTATGGAGAGGTAGTGTAAGGATCCACTATATGGTAAAAATCGGAAAAGTGGAGGACCATTTGCGGTAAATCTGTACCATCTGGACCATGTTCAAGGCCGTCTCTCTGCTCCATCATGTGTTAGCAGGGCCAGTGGCTCAAGCTGTGAGTATTTCCACTGTAACATAGAGATGGTGGAACTTACCTCACAGGGTGGCTGTGAGCAGTTAAGTGTGGCAATACAGGGGCATACCCTGCACAGGGCTTGAGGTAGAAGGTGCCAGTAAATGTTCCTGAGGGTGTGAGTTGATCATGAAGCTCCTTTCCTTCTTGTGGTTTGGGCAGTGTAAGAGCTCAGGATTCCTGAAGTGGCACAGAGTTCATAATGGAATGGAAAGAGTGGGAAAATCCGGCAGGAGGAGGTATACGGGAGATATATATGACAAATCTCACCTCTACTGGAGCTCAGAGTTAGCAATGGGAGCTCTGGATGGGCATGGTGGAGGCTCCGGGGCTGAGGAGACCCCATCATGTTCATGCCAAAGTAATGGGACAGGCTGGCTCCGCACAACCACAAGAAGCCGGCGACTGCCAGTTTGTGTGTTTTGATATTTGAGGGCATGGAAAAAAAAAGTCTGTGCATAGTTACTGACATTTTAAATATTAGTTGATTAAAATAATCAATGTAAAAATCTAGTTTCATTTATGTTTTTAAGTTCAAATTATAAATTGTTATTCTATTTAGAATCTAATAAACTTTTAAAAATATTAGTTATTGTTGCTCTTTAATTTCAAACTATAGATTTTGTTTGACTACTTGTAATATGGTAAAACAAAAAAAATAATCTTCAAGTTTTCGGGGCATTTTTTATTGTGGTAAGGCATATATAAACTTCATCCCCTTAACCATTCAGTTCAGTGGTAACAAATAGTCATATTGTCCTGCAACCATCACCACCACCCATATCCATAACTTTTTTCACCTTGTAAAACTGAAACCCCACACCCATGAAACAGAAGCTCCCCATTTGCTATTCTCCCCAGCTTCTTGCAACCACCATTCTGCTTTCTGTCTTTACGATTTTGACTACTCCGAGTACTTCATGTAAATAGGGTCACACAGTACTTGTCTTGTGATCAATTACTTCACTTAGCTTAATGTTCTCAAGGTTCATCCATGTTGTAGCATATTGTAGAATTTCTTCCTTTTCAAGGGTGAATAATATGCTATTATATGTATATACCACATTTTGCTTATCTATTCTCTGTCAGAGGACACTTAGGTTGCTTCCACATTTTAGCTATTGTGAATAATGCTGCTATGATCATTGGTGTAAAAATATCTCTTTGAGACCCCACTTTCAATTCTTTTGGGTAAATATCCAGAAGTGGGATTTCTGGATCATATAGTAATTCTATTTTTAATTTTTTGAGGAGCCGCTATACTGTTTTCCTTAGTGGTGGTACCATTTTACATTCCTATCAACAGTGCACAAGGTTCTAATTTCTCCACGTTTTCACCAACACTTGTTTTCTGTTTGTTTGTTGTTTTTATAGTAGTTGAAGATTTCTTATTTGATCCACTGCTTGTTTAAAAGTATGTTGTTTAATTTCATAATTGCATGAATTTTCCAGTTTTTCTTTTCTTTTCTTTTTTTTTAAAGACTTTATTTATTTATTTTTAGAGAGGGGAAGGGAGGGAGAAAGAGAGGGAGAGAAACATCAATGTGTGGTTGCCTCTCACGTGGCCCCCACTCGGGGCCTGGCCTGCAACCCAGGCATGTGCCCTGACTGGGAATCGAACCTGCGACCCTTTGGTTCGCAGCTCGTGCTCAATCCACTGAGCTACGCCAGCCAGGGCCAGTTTTTCTTTTGTTATTGATTTATAGCTTCATCCTATTGTAGTCAGAGAAGATACTTATGTATGAAATCTATCTTTTAAGATCTACTGAGACTGCATTTGTAGCCTAACATATGGTCTATCCTGGAGAATGTTTTCATGTGCACTGGAGAAGAATGTATATTCTGGTTTTGTTGGGTAGAGTGTTCTGTATATATCTGTTATTTGGCTTACTGTATTAAGTCCTCTATTTCCTTACTTATCTTTTGTCTGGTTGTTCTACCCATTATTTTCAGTGGGATATTGAAGTCTCCAACTACTATTGTAGAACTGCATATTTCTCCCTTCAATTTCATCAGTTTTTGCTTCATATATTTTGATGGTCTGTCAGTAGGTGTAAATGCTCGTAATTGTTAAAACTTCTCACTATATTGAAACTTTTATTAATATATAATGTCCACTGGATCTTGTAACCTTTTTTGATTTAAAGTCTATTTTGTCTGATGTTAGTATAGCAACCCTTGCTCTCTTTTGGTTACTCTTTTGCATGGAATATCTTTTATATTTAACATCCTAAAGTTATAATACTCTGGTTTGAATTTATACCAGCTTAACTTAAATAATATACAAAAATTCCGCTTCTTTACAGCTCCATCTTCTTCCCCTTTTCAGTTGTTGATGTCACTGAATTACATTTTATACACTGTGAGCCCCAAAACATAAATTAATAATTCTTTTAAATGCATTAATCCCTTCAATTATGTAGACAACAAGATTTGGAGTTACAAAATTTTAAAAAAGATTTTATTTGTTTTTAGAGAGAAGGGAAGGGAGGGAGAAAGAGAGGGAGAGAAACGTCAATGTGTGGTTGTCTCTCAAGTGGCCCCCAAATGGGGACCTGGCCCACAACCCAGGCATGTGCCTTGACTGGGAATTGCACCAATGACCTTTCGGTTTGCAGGCCAGTGCTCAGTCCACTGAGTCACACCTGCCAGGGCACACATTGTGTGCTTGACTTTCTCCACATCTTCGTTTTGCCATGGAGATGCGCATAGGACTTGCCTTTGCTTCACTTCTGGCTTTCAGCCTTTCGAATCTCCTACACATCTCTCTTGTGGTCACCCCTAGCCTGGAACTCTAAAGGGAGGGAATTCCAAGATATAGTTTCATCTCAGCTAAGCTGACAAAGTAAAAAGACACCATGATAATTCCAAACCTTCCTGGAGTTAAAAGGATACCTGTCCACTAAGGAAACAGTTTTACTATCTCAAGTGGACAATGTATGACCCTGACCAGTGATTATCATCTGAAGAAGGCTGAAGTTCTCTATTTGCCAGAGATTTGATACTAAGATGCCAGGCTTGGGGTCCACATATATGTAGGTGAGTCTTCTTGATTGAGTACTCTAAGTTCCTATAAATGTTTTGAACTCTATAAATTTGATGTTTTTTTATTTTGTCTAAGTCCATACCCTTCTGATGGGTTTAGACTTGCATCCTGACTTCTGGATCTAAGTTGCACCCTCACTAGAGTACAAAGCAGTCTGGGATTCCCAACCAAGATGTAGCGACTCTTAGTAACTCAGTGTAAGTGAATACCGAATCCTTTCCTTATTCTTCTCATCTGAGTGGATCACAACTCTAGAGATATTTCTGTGACATCGTCTGCATACTTCTGCAGGGCTCTGCTCACAATCCTGAAATCGTGCTAATGACTCTGAACACCAGGTGAGGAAATTGCAGGGCCCCAGAGACGCTCCAGGAGTGGAGACCAGTTGTGTGTGTGCTACATGGGTGTGCCAGGGTCAGAATCTTCGCAATTGAATTACATCCAGGGCAGACTCTAAGGAGGAACGTAGGGTTCAGGTGTCCTCCAGCAAGAGGACTGGATCCAGCAAAAACTATATACAGACTTTGCCCTAAAAAGAGCATTGAGGCCCCTTACAGGGCACTGGGTTTGGGTAGAAGGGCTTTGGGGCCAAGTAATACTAGGTGCTTCAAGTTTTGGCTCAGTGTGGGGTGGGATGGGGCCGGGGGTTGGGGGGGGCGGGCGGGGCACTTCTCTGTTGTCCAGTCCTGTGCTTAATTTGAATGGAGGCAGGATGCTCAGTGTACTATCTATCTGGGCTTTGGGTGCCCTCTTGTGGCAGAATAGTGATTCTGGTTTTCAGAAGATCTGCACTCCCTGGAACCCAATTTTCAGCCTCCAAGGCCATTACAACTTTTGAAACATAAGGGTAGAGATTCCAGACGTCCAACATCCCCGCAAAGCTTTCCTGTATCTGCAGAACAGGTTAGATTTCAGTCAGTCCAAGGGATTTGGGGAAGCCCCTATGGGAGGGCCCCTGATACGGGCAGAGGAACTCGGTCCTAAGGACTCCAGTCTGGCCTTTGAGCAATCTTGTCTTCAGTATAACCCAAAAGAATACACCAGAGCATTGTCTGATCTTAGCTCCTCTACTTTCCAGGTTATTTTAGCCCAGACTCTAGACCAGTGGTTCTTACTTAGCCTTTTGGGGGTCAAGTGGCTCTTCCGAGAATCTGAAGGAAGTTGATTTTCCTTTAGAAAAGAGACATGTACACAATGTTATGAATAGAATTTCAGGGAAATAGTGGACTCTTTGGGGATCCAGGCACCCATATAGTTTGTAAAAAGCTTCCACACTAGATCTCTACTTCTATTAGTGTCTCAAAAACTTGTCCTTCAGTAGATTTGCTGCCATTCTAAAGAGATTGACAATGTCCACGTAAGGACAAGATTTCCAAAGTGGGTAGAAGCACAAAGGGTAGTTTCCTTCCATGAGAGAAGTAACTTTAGCCTCTTTGAGGCTAAAAAGCTTCCTTGCATTGAAAACAGTTATTCCTTTCGGGAAAATATCTAAGACAGACAGACAACAGAAATAGGTAATCCACATAATGAGGTGAAAGGCAAGCCATTCTCTGGAAGGCTTTCCTAAAGCAATTCTTCTTAAACTGTGTTTCAGGTGGTCTGAAATGTCTCTGAGAAGTTTCCAAAGGCAAGGCAAAATATCAATATAGGAGATTCAAAAAACTCCTACTGGCCTGCTTCCAGAAGAAAACAAATTGATTTATTTCCCCTAAAACACATCCTTAAAGGGATTTTCTTTTACTTGGGTGCATATTGTTTGTTCACCAAATACTTACTTAATGTATGTTGGAAAATAGAATTTTAAAGTTGGCAGGAACTTCAGGAATCTCTTAATCTGATTCCTTTATTCTTAGACAAGCAACATGAGGACCAGAGAAGTAAAATGTCACTCACTCATTCATTCATTCATTTAAGCTTCTCAATCACTTCTTATGTGTCAGGCACTGGGCTTTGAGGAATAAAAGAAGAAAAACCCTGAAAATAATCTAATGTGGTAGAAAGGTTTGTAGGCCATAATTCAATAAAGATAATTGCCTTAATGGATGCTATTCAAAAAATAGGGGAAGCTTTGCAGGAAGGCCAAATACATCTGCTAGAGCAAGGTGTCTTAGCAGAGGAGGTAGCATCTGAGCTGCGACATGATGGATGAGAAGGGGTTTGCTAGGAGGGCTAGCTGTGTTTGTTTCAGGTTTTGGAAATTGTATGCAGGCTGGTCAATGCAGTATGGTACTAGGCCATGGAAGAGGAAGGCCAGAAATGTGGCTGCACCCCACTGGGAGGAAAAGGCATCTTTTCCTAATTTGCATGAAGGCACACTATAGGCTACCAGTCCTGAAAGTGGGTAAATGCATAGAAATGTACAAGAGCAAGATGTGTTGTGAAAACTATTAGGTCTGACAACCATTGGCTCAGAATTGCTAGTGTAAAGGCACAGAATGAGAGGTGATACATATGGACAGGTAAGGTCGGGTCATGAAGGGCTTTGTCTATGACCATAACGCCAGTAGTGGTGACGTTGGGGATGGAACCCTGGTGTCTTTCTTCCATACTGTTACTCTTTCTGCATCACCAAATTGCCCCTAACTAGATACTGAGCTCTGTGCTGTGTGCTGATGAGGATACAGTGAGGAATGTGCACAGTCCTTGCTCTGGGGTTTACGATCAGGAAATAGTGCACCACCTATGGACAAAGAGTAATAATAGTGCAATAAAATGTGACAGGTAGCAAATAGAGGGAGAAGGAGCACAGGACACCAACTCAACACCCAAAATGGTATAGCCACTTTGGAAGACACTTTTGGAAATTGCAGATGTGATTTGCCTCAGGCCCCATGCCCTAAGCCAGGATTCAAGGTCAGAGCTGTCTGACGTCAAAGCCTTAAAAATGCCCACACTTTTTAATTCAACAATTCCACTTCTAGGAGTCTATCCTAGAGAACTAAAATGAAGGTATGTGCAAAGATTTATCTATAAAGAAGATCTGTGAAAAAAATTTTATAACCAATTTTTTTAAAGAAAAGGAAATAATCTAAAAGTCCAATAAAAGAGATTGGATAGGTGTATTGTAGTATAAATGATGGAATATAAAATAGATATTTTTAAAAATATATTTTATTGATTATGCTATTATAGTTGTCTCATTTTCCCCCATCATTCCCTCCACCCTGCACACCCCCTCCCACCCACATTCCCCCACTTTAGTTCATGTCCATGTGTCACGAGTTCTTTAGCTTCTACATTTCCCACACTATTCTTGCCCTCCCCCTGTCTATTTTCTACTCACCGTCTATGCTACTTATTCTCTGTACCTTTCCCCCCTCTCTCCTCCTCCCACTCCACTGTTGCTAACCCTCCATGGGATCTCCATTTCTGTGTTTCTGTTCCTGTTCTAGTTGTTGGCTTAGTTTGCTTTTGTTTTAGGTGTGGTTGTTAATAGCTGTGAGTTTGCTGTCTTTTTACTGTCCTATTTTTGATCTTCTTTTTCTTAGATAAGTCCCTTTAACATTTCATATAATAAGGGCTTGCTGATGATGAGCTCCTTTCACTTGACCTTATCTGAGAAGCACTTTATCTTCCCTTCCATTCTAAATGACAGCTTTGCTGGATAGAGCAATCTTGGATGTAGGTCCTTGACTTTCATGACTTGGAATACTTCTTTCCAGCTCCTTCTTGCCTGGAAGGTCTCTTTTGAGAAATCAGCTGACAGTCTGATGGGAACTCCTTTGTAGGTGACTGTTCCCTTATCCCTTGCTGCTTCTAGAATTCTCTCCTTCATTTTAATCTTGGGTACTGTAATTATGATGTGCCTTGGTGTGTTCCTCCTTGCGTCCAACTTCTTTGGGACTCTCTGTGCTTCCTGGACTTCCTGGTAGTCTATTTCCTTTGCCAGATTGGGGAAGTTCTTCATTATTTGTTCCAATAAGTTTTCCACTTGTTGCTCTTCTTCTTCCCCTGCTGGTACCCCTATAATTCGGATGTTGGGATGTTTAAAGATGTCCTGGAGGTTCCTAAGCCTCTCCTCATTTTATTGATTTCTTGTTTCTTCCTTGTTTTCTGTTTGGTTGTTAGTTTCTTCCTTCTGGTCCACTCTATTGATTTGAGTCCCAGTTTTCCTCCCATCTCTATTGATTCCCTGTGCATTTTCCTTCATTTCACTTATTGTAGCCTTCATTTGCTCATCTAATTTGTGAGCAAAATCAACCAATTCTGTGAGCATCCTGATCACCAGTGCTTTGAACTGTGCATCTGATAGGTTGGCTCTCTCTTCACGGCTTAGATGAATTGGCTCTGGGGCTTTGATCTGTTCTCCTGTTTGAACCATTTTTGGATTTTTTTTTTTGGTCTGGTCTCGGCTATTATGTAGTGAGGGGTGGAGCTTTAGGTGTTCCCCAGGGCAGGCAGCCCAGTCGCTGGGTAGTGACGCTGTATGTGGGGGTGGAGTCCGAGAGGGAACAATGTTGCTTGCTCCTCTCTCTCTCGTATTCCAGTCCCTTCCACTGCTTCCCCTTCACCTGGATTATCTGTGCAGGAATGTTGGACCACCTGGTGAGCCAGCTGCCTTGCATGGCCTCACTGGGTCTGCACAGTTGCCACCCTGTGCCTGGGGTCCGCTGGCCACCACCTGCATGCCTGGGATCTGCTAGCTGCTGCTACCTGTGCGCCCGGGTCTGCCAACCTCCACTTTTTCCTGCCGCGACTCTGCCCCTCTTACAGGTCTGGATGAATGGTTGTTGGACTTCCGTCCAGTTCAGTTTTCTATCAGTTCCGGTTGTTTTCTTGTTTCTAAATCTTTGTTGTCCTTAATTTTGTTTGTGAGAGGAGGCACAGTGTGTCCACATATGCCTCCATCTTGGCCGGAAGTCTTCCTCCCATTTATTTATTTTTAGAGTGGGGGAGAAAGAGAGGGAGAGAAATATCAATGTGTGGTTGCCTCTCATACACCCTCTACTGGTCATACACCCTCTACTGGGTGCTGGCCCACAACTCAGGCATGTACCCTGACCAGGAATTGAACTGGTGACCCTTTGGTTCTCAGGCCAGCACTCAGTCCACTTAGCCACACCAGCCAGGGCTAAGGGTACAAACTTTCAATGAGTACTAAATAAGTCCTAGAGATCTAAAGCACAGTACAGTGAATATAGACAACAATGTTGTATTATCATCATCAAACTTGCCAAGAGACTAGAACTCAGTTCCTCCAACCACTTAAAAGAAAGGATATGTATGTGACATGATAGAAGTGCGAGTTATCACTGCAATGGCAATCCTATGTATCAGTTGACATGCAGTACACCTTATATTTATACGTGATATATGTCAAATATATTTCAACTAAAAATGTGTTAGCAGTATTTCCTAAAACTTTATATATTTCTGCCTTATGATTTAGCAATTCTACTTGTATACTCACATTTGTAGAATGTGAGAATTCTCTTGAGAATTCTTCTCAAGAGAAGTGAGTACAAATGTCTATTAAAAGACATGTACAAGAATGTTTGTAATAACTTTATTCATAACTGCTGGAAATTTGAAACAACCCTTAAATTGGGAAGAATCAGAACAGATAAATGAATTTAGGTCTATTCATATAGTGGAACACTCCATAACAAAATTTTTAAAGGAGCAAACTACTGATACATCTAAACAGGCAACAACCAGGATACATCTAAAAAAAAAAAAAAATGACATCAGTACTGGCTGACGTGGCTCAGTGGATTGAGTGCTGGCCTGTGAGCAGGAGGGTTCATTGGGTTGATTCCTGGTAGGGGCACATGCCTGGGTTGTGGGCCAGGTCCCTGGATGGAGGCGTGCGAGAGGCAACCAGTTGATGTATCTCTTGTACATCAATGTTTCTCTCCCTCACTTTCTCCCTCCCTTCCTCTCTCTCTAAAAACAAATAAATAAATTCTTTAAAAAATAATAAAATAAAAAATTTAATGCAATCTCAATATAAATACTAATAGGAGTTCTTTGGTGGGGGGTTCTGGATAAGCTGATCTTAAAGTTCTTGTGGAATAAGAAATAAGAAAATATAGTTAGGAAAATTTTGATAAAGCAGATTAAAAGAAGCCCTAATAGATATTAAAATATAAAGCTAAAATAGTTGAAAGACTGTTTTGCTAGCAAATTAAAAAGACAGAGGGAAAATAATTGAAAATCCAGAAGTAAATTCAAATTCATACACAAGTTTGATTTATAATGGTAGCATTTCAAATCAGTGAAGAAAAATTTATTATTCAATAAATGATTTGGGATAACAAGATAACATTAGGAAATTATCCAGTAGAAAAATAGTAAGAGATATGAATAATTAGTGGAAAATAAATTACAAATGACTCTTTAACATAGGAAAATGTTCACTTACAGTGAAATAAAAAACTTCCCTCACAATAAGAGGTACAAAGAACTTCCGGCCAAGATGGAGGCATAGGTGGACACACTGTGCCTCCTCCCACAACCAAAGTTAAGGACAACAGAGATTTAGAAACAAGAAAACAACCAGAAATTATAGAAAATTGAACTGTGTGGAAGTCCAACAACCATTTATCCAGACCGGTGAGAGGGGCGAAGTCGTGGCAGGAAAAAATGGAGGTTGGTGGACCTAGGCACGCAGGCAGCAGCAGTTGGCAAATCCCAGGCATGCAGGCGGCGGCTAGTGGACCCCAGGCATGAGGTGGCAATGGTGCAGAACCAGTGAGGCCCTGCAAGGTGGCTGGCTGACCAGGCAGTCCCACATTCACGCACAAATAATCCAGGTAAAGGGGAAGCAGTGGAAGGGACTGAAATCCGAGAGAGAGTGGAGCAAGCGCCATTGTTCCCTCTTGGACCCTGACCCCACATACAGTGTCACAACTGTGTGACTGGGTTGCCCCGCCCTGGTGAACACCTAAGGCTCTGCCCCTCATACATAACAGGCATGACCAGACCAAAAAAAACAAAACAAAACAAAACAAAACAAAAACAAAACAAAACCGAAAAACAACTCCCCCACAAAAGACCTAAAAATGGCTCAAATGGGAGAACAAATCAAAGCCTCAGAGCCAATTCCTCTAAGCCGTGAAGAGATAGCCAACCTATCAGATGCACAGTTCAAAGCCTTGGTGATCAAGATGCTCACAGAATTGGTTGATTTTGCTCACAAATTAGATGAGCAAATGAAGGCTACAATAAGTGAAATGAAGGAAAATGCACAGGGAATCAATAGAGATGGGAGGAAAACTGGGACTCAAATCAATGAAGTGGACCAGAAGGAAGAAACTAACAACCAAACAGAAAACAAGGAAGAAACAAGAAATCAATAAAATGAGGAGAGGCTTAGGAACCTCCAGGACATCTTTAAACATCCCAACATCCGAATTATAGGGGTACCAGCAGGGGAAGAAGAAGAGCAACAAGTGGAAAACTTATTGGAACAAATAATGAAGAACTTCCCCAATCTGGCAAAGGAAATAGACTACCAGGAAGTCCAGGAAGCACAGAGAGTCCCAAAGAAGTTGGACACAAGGAGGAACACACCAAGGCACATCATAATTACAGTACCCAAGATTAAAATGAAGGAGAGAATTCTAGAAGCAGCAAGGGATAAGGGAACAGTCACCTACAAAGGAGTTCCCATCAGACTGTCAGCTGATTTCTCAAAAGAGACCTTCCAGGCAAGAAGGGGCTGGAAAGAAGTATTTGAAGTCATGAAAGGCAGGGACCTACATCCAAGATTGCTCTATCCAGCAAAGCTGTCATTTAGAATGGAAGGAAAGATAAAGTGCTTCTCAGATAAGGTCAAGTGAAAGGAGCTCATCATCAGCAAGCCCTTATTATATGAAATGTTAAAGGGACTTATCTAAGAAAAAGAAGATCAAAAATAGGACAGTAAAAAGACAGCAAACTCACAGCTATTAACAACCACACCTAAAACAAAAGCAAACTAAGCCAACAACTAGAACAGGAACAGAAACACAGAAATGGAGATCCCATGGAGGGTTAGCAACAGTGGAGTGGGAGGGGGAGAGAGGGGGGAAAGGTACAGAGAATAAGTAGCATAGACGGTGAGTAGAAAATAGACAGGGGGAGGGCAAGAATAGTGTGGGAAATGTAGAAGCTAAAGAACTCGTGACACATGGACATGAACTAAAGTGGGGGAATGTGGGTGGGAGGGGGTGTGCAGGGTGGAGGGGAATGATGGGGGAAAATGGGACAACTATAATAGCATAATCAATAAAATATATTAAAAAAAGAGGTACAAAGAACAATTACATTGAGGTAACATTTTTCACCTTTCAGATCAGCAAAGATCAAACTGTTTAATAGCACAGCAATGCTGGTGTTTGTATGTGATAATGGACACTTAAACATTGCTGACATTCAATCTATTTGGAGGGCAATTCAGTAATATTTATCAAAATAACATAAATCCATTTTTGATGCACAATTTTATTTCTAGCAAAATTTTTGATAGCAACACTCTCACATGTGCAAAACCACATAGGTTATTATTATAGAATGTCTGTAATAGATTGGAAATGAACTTAAAATCTTCAAAGGGATCTAGTTAAATGATACAGCCATATAATGAGATATATGCAGACATAAGAGTTAAGGAGGAAGTTTTATGATACTGATATGGAATTATGGCCAAGCTACTTTGGCAAGGGGAAGAATAGGCAGAGAACATGCTACCATTGGCAGGAAAAAAAGAGGAATGAAATGTATGTGTACATATATTTTTGAATATGCATGAGTTACCTCTGGGAAAGCATCAGAAGCAGTCACACTGGTTGCTTCTGGGGTGGGAGGGACCATGGTGGATGAGGGACAGGAGTGAAAAGAGACATTTCATCGTTTACTCTTAGATGCTTTTTGAATTTCAAACCACATGAGTAAATCGGTTGCCCCCAAAGAGGAAATAGATAAAATTAAAACTAAAATAAGGGTGGAAAAGTTGGCTTACTGTGATTTATACAAGTGGGGGTTTGTTTTTCTCTCATAAAATGAAGCCCAAACTGACGGTAGATTCAGCTGTTCAAGGATGCCTCATGAACCAGGTTCTTGCTTTTCTTCTGGGACTTCTACCCTCAGAGAATTGGCTTTTTATCTCCATGGCTGTTTCCTCGTGATAGTAAGATGGCTGCCACAGCTCAGGCTCATGTTCTCAAACAAACATCCCCCAAACAAGAAAGGAAGAACAAGGAAAACCACCAACTTTTTCCTAATGATGCTTTTTGCCCTGGGAACGAGACTTCCCAGTATGTGTCTTTGGCCTGAAAAGGATCCCGGGCTCTGTCCTAAACCAATTCCTGGCAAAGGGCAATGGGTTTTACTGGCTCCTGGGACCAGAGGAAGGGCCTCCTGAGATCACGCAGTGCCTGCCTTAGTACAGAAATGGGATTCTGTTCCCAGGAAAGGTGTGGAAATTTGTTGGGTAGGTCACAGAAAGAGTCCCTCACAGCTGTCAATGTGAACCTCTCCATCTTTCAAAAAAGAGAAATCCTTCGTTACCCCAAGGCCTGCCTGCCTGCCACGTCCTACTGCCGCCGCTCTACACACGGTTACATCCATCTCCCTTCTGGATTGCTGCCTTAGCGTCCTCACTGGCCTCCCCACACCCGTGTTGACATTGGGTGGATGCAGTATTGGCTTTTTCCTCCATGTGGTATGGGAGTGAGATTCCCCCAACGATATGCGAGAGACCACCTAGATTCAGGCTTCATTATCCTATTATTAACTACTGTTGCATCCAGTTCTGTCTTTTGAAGACAACTGTCAAGAGTCTGTCTTCACTGACTTTTCTATCAGCTTTCATTCTAGACAGGGGCTCCCCTCAATATAAAGCGTGCTCCCAGGGCCCATATTAACTCAACACTGGCAAGATAAGCATGAGCAGCGTTAAGGGCTGAACTGTGTCTCCCACAATTCATGTGTTAAAGGTCTAACCCTCAGTACCTCAGAACATGACCTGTTTGTGGAGATAGGGCCTTTAAAGAGATAATTAAATTACAGTGGGGTCCTTAGGGTGGGCCCTAATCTAGTAATGACTGGTGTCCTTATAAGAAGAGAAGATTAGGACCCAGACAGACACAGGGACATGCAGAGGGAAGACCTTATGAAGATATGGGGAGAATACAGCCATCAGCCAGCCAAGGAGAGAGGCTTCCTCAGGAGAAGCCAGCTCTGCCGACACCTTGATCTTGGACTTCCAGTCTCCGGAACTGTGAGAAAATACTTTTTTGTTGTGTAAGCCCCCAATTTGCAATACTTTTGTTATGGTGGCCCTAGCAAGTTCATACAGATAGATGTAATCCTAAATTTGAATGGTGTCGCACAGAACCGTGCCTTAGCACCACTTCTTTAAAACGTTTTTCCTTTTATTTTGCTGCAAATTGTGTGAAATTTGTTTTGTATCTAAACACATTGGAACAATTATTAATTCTTGTTGTCGGCTCTAGCATTCTGCCAGTCAGGAGCATTTAACTATCGCGACTAGATACAGCTTGCCATTATTTACTTCTCAGCCAAGGAAGCTGGACTGAATCCTTTCGCGGTCAACCTTAAATAACCCCTCCCTTCACTTGGATCAGACGACTCCTGGAGTGTGTGTTTTATGGCCACACCATCTTGACAAGCCCCAGCAACGGAGTTCTTAACATTGGGCCCAGATGGTGGCCTTTTATGGAAGGGGCAGTCAGCTGGCTGCTGTTCTTCTCACAATCCTTCAAGTTAGGATCGTCTCCACCGGGCAGCATGGTAAATAAATTCCGGGGGCCCAGACATTTACTAATAAGAGACCTTGAGAAGACTGAAAGTCCTTTTGGGTATAAAATAAAATAAGACAAAAATAAGTAAAGTTAAAACCATGAGTGCTCCTTCTGAACGAAAGGAGTCCCACCTAGGTCTCTGCACTGGCAGGATGGGGACTCGGCCTCTCGCATTTTCTGCCTCGGGTCGTATTTTCCCCTTCCATCAACCCCGCAGAACACTTTTTCACTCACTCTGCATTGTGGCTGTGAGACTCCGCGCCCGCGGAACACGCAGGAGGTCTGGTTCTTTAAGAAAACCAGCCCATTTTACTGGTGCAAAGAAATCCTGGAAGGGTGTGGTGTGTGGCGTTTCTACCGGAAGCCTCCAGAGCCAGGCTAACGGGGCGCAAATCCCAACTTTGCCATTTGGGGGCGTGCTTACCCTTTCTGTTCCTCAGTTTCCTCAACCGTTAAATGGGAACACTGGTAGTATCTAGCTCATGGGGGTGTTGTGAGGATTACATAAACTATTATTGTCAAGCATTTAAATGCTGCCTGGCACGTTGTCAGTGATCACTGGCTAATATTGTTATTAACCGAATTACATGCACCAGTCCCTTGTAGAAACACCTTTGTGGGATTACATTTTCATGTTTCGACCTTTGCCTTGACATTGCCCAGTGGAATAGTATTTTTGTGTGACTCCCCGGAAAAGAAATGATCTAGGTCTCAATCTCCACTTTATTTGCATGTGGTTACAATTTATAAATACACTTGTCGTTTTCTTCCCCCTCTGAAACTCCTCTCCCTTCACCTAGAAACCCTACCCCAAACCCCAGCTTTTAATGACTCCCTTTCTTTTCTGGGTGGGGAGGGGTGATCCTCCATGTAACTGCATCCTCATACAGGGTCTACCTCAGTCCACGTGAAGTGTGGGTCCTCAAAGAGCCTCTGAAGCTTGGGGATGAGCGCCGCCAATCTGTTAGAGGTCTCAGTGATGTCCTTGCAAGTGACCGTGTGGCTGGCCCCCTTCCGTGCCATGCTCTGGGTGCAGAGTGCCAGGGTGGGCAGCAGCAGGCACCATGTGCTCTGTCTGTGCCTGAAGCTGAGCTGGTGCAGCCCCGGTGGGCAGGAGGGTCTGCAACGAAGTCCCAGGCCTGCTCAGGCGGTGGCGAGAGTCCTGTGGTGGGCACTGTACCCAGCCAGTGCCCGGCCCTGCTGTCTGAGGCCCAGCCCCTTGGGGTTTGCCTCTCAGGGGCTCCACCCAGGCCCTCTGTCAATCCTGTGTGGGTAGGGCAGCCACTGTGAGAAGGTGCTCTTATGCCTCCCTTCTTCTGGCTTCTTACAGACACCATGAGGCATGGGTGACAAATTGGGTCCTTGGCCCTGTTAGAGGGCATGGCACCCCAGTGTCTCTGTCTCGGCTAGGTGCCAGGCTTTGCCATCTTCCTGGTAGGGTGTAGACAGCCCGGGAGGACCAGGGGCACCCTCTTCAGGGATGGGGTATGGAGGCTCTTGGGGAGCAGGGGGGTCTCCAGGGCCCCGTGCTCCTCCCAGTACTGGCCCATTGTAGATGTAGATGTTGCCAGTGACAGTCACAGACCCGCCGGTGACATGAATGCCGTTGGTACCTGTGGGAAGGGAGGCAGAGTGAGAGGGGCTGGGGCGCACTGCTGAGGGAGGAAGGTCTGTGTGCCCCCTGCATCGGTTCCCCTACTTCCCGAAGGCCCTCCTTCTGCCTTCTCCTTTTCCTCTCTGTTCCCACTCCCATTTGCTATTGGTTTCTTGAGCTCTACATTCATGTCTGTTTCTGGGTTTTTCAGTCTCTGCCTTTCCAGTTGGGACACTCTGGCTGGCTGGCTGAGTCTCTGTTTTAGTCTTCTCATTTCTGTCTGCCTCACACTTTATCTCCCTGCCCACCATCCTTCCCACCCATCTCCCCCACCCACTCCTCTCCCTGCAGCCTGCTCACCGTGGGCCTTCTGGCCATGCTCTGGGAGCTCGGCCTCCAGCTTCCTGGCCTGGCTCAGGGGACTCTGTTGCTGTACAGCATCTTCCTCCAAAGCCGGGGTCGTTGGGGGCCAGGCCGGAGCTGGAGGTAAGTCTCCAGGGATGGGCAGGAGTGGCTTTACGAGGTCAGGAAAATGTGGATTGACGCTTGGGGGCTCCCAGTTTCCATCAGTAATATTGGATTCGTCTCCCTGCAGAAGAGAAGCAGTGAATCAACCAATGATGTGAGTCTCAGACCCCATCTTCCTTTAATTCCCACACCCTACCCCAGCTCAGGCAGCCCGGGGTTCCCCTCTGCTCCTTGTCCTGCTCCCTGCCACAGGCTTTTGCACTTGATGTTCTTGTGTCCTGGAGCACTTTCCCTGGATACCCCGATGCCTTCACTTCTTCAGCTCTCTGTTCAAATCCTGGCTCATCAGAGAGGCCCTCTCTGTCCACTGAGAAAACATACCCCCATCCTCTACCACTGTCAGTCACTGCCCCCATCCTGCTTTAGCTACCAGTTATCACCACCTGATGCGTATTTATTTCACTTTATCCCCGCTCCATTGGCATGCAGCTCCAGGAGGGCGGTTAGTTTGTTTTACGCACTGCTGTATCCGCGTGCCTACAGCAGTGCCTGGCGTGTGGTACGCTAAAAAGTTATTCGTTGAGTGAATGAATGAATGGTGAAGCCTGCACACCCTTTTCCTGCCTACCCCCACATTGTTCACTCTCCCTTTCTGGCCCTCCTGCTGCCTCCTCAACCTTCCTCGTTACCTCTGGACGCCTCTTGAGCAGGAATCCTGCAAGGAAAATGAGATGGGTGTCGGGCCTCTGGCAGACCTCAGACCCCCAGCCTTTTACCCTCCACGACCCACCACAGTGTGTTGCTGCCCAGCCTGGGGTCCCACAAGGAATAGGCTATCGTTACTGTTATCTCCAGTCTCCGAGTGGGACACTGGATGGAGACGATGTCTGTGCCGGGGACAGGCACTGGGAGTCTTGAGGGTGTGGAAGGGCAGGGAGGTTGTATGGGGGAAGCTGATGATAACCTCCCACCCCCTCCCCATCCAGGTGGGACTGACCACTGCCCTGCATCCCTGCCTGCATCTGACCCCTTCCTACCCAGCTTTCTGCAGAGAGAGGGGTGGCTCTTCCAGCTGCAGGCGAGGATGGTGGCGATGAGCAGCAAGAAGGCCAGCGGCAGCACGATGGGCAGCACCAGCATAGTTCCTGCCAGGACAGCAAACACGAGGCGTCATGATGGGGGCAGAAGGGCAGAGGGAAAGGGAGCAGCTTTCCCCTTTTAGTCCTGTTGGCGTTCCTACAGGCAGAGTTAGAGACACTTCCCTGGATTGCAGAGAAGGGGAACTCAGGTGGCCTTGGGGGGACCTCCTGACAGTCTGGAGAAACTGTCATGGATGGAGATGTGTGGGGCGGTGCAGTTCCCTGCGTGAGGACGGGAGCCTGGGCGGTTGAGTTTCAAGGGCTGGAAGTGGGGGTGGGAGGCAGTTCAGGGAGAGTGGAGCTTGGGGCTGTGAGCGGACTCGGGCCACTGGGTAGAACCACGTTGCTGTGGCCTGGCCCATCTTACAGAGAGGCCACTGTAGGAGCTGAGAGGGCCCCTCTGTACCTGCGGGCGTTCACAGAGGTGGGAGAGTGGAGGAGCCTCCCTTCTGAATTCTGCCTGGGGTCGCCTGGGAGACTAGGAGTCGCAAGGTCTCCACCCCTTTGCGGGTTCTGGGAGGGAGTGGGAACAGGAGGCTGGGAGTTCGGTTCCTCAGGACCCGACGTAGGGCAGGGCGTAATTTCTGTCTTTCTACGGGCCTCAGTGCTGCCATCCGTAGCATGGACTCTGCGGTGCCCATAGGCCACGCCTGAGGAAGGTCAGGAAGACTTGGACGTTTGCATCCTGGGCCTGGCCCTCTCCAGTCCACCTAAAGCTGTGGCTGAAGGGAGCACGGAATGGGAAGCATGGGAAGAAACTGGACCTGGAGTCTTGGACACCTGGGTTCCTGCCCAGCTGTGTGACCTTTTAAGTCATTTCTCCTCTTCGAGCATCAATTTTTTTCATATATAAAATGAGGGGGTTAGACTCCCTAAAATGCCAGTCGTATCTGATCCATAGTTAAACATTAATAAGAGGACATGGAAATATTTATGATATAGATGAGCGAAAAATGAGGTTACAATATATTCAAATAACACCATTTTTAGAAAAAATGTAAATGGATAGACATAAGAAAAATGTTTGTGAAGATGTATTTAAAAACTTTTAAAGAGTGGATATGGTAGGTGATGGCTCTGTGGGTGATGTTTAGTTTACACACCTGACTTTTCTAAGCTTCTACAGTGCACGTGCATTAAAAAGTGAAAAGACCTGAGGACAGGCCTCCACAACACTGGCTACCACATGGGTGACCTGGGGCAGGCCACGTAACATCTGACCCTCCTTTTCCGTACCCTATCAGGGAGGATGAGAGTAGAACTACTTCAGAGGATCAATGGGAGCATTAAATGAATTGTTGAGTGTCAAGTATTCGCAGAGTGCCTGATGTACTTGCTCTGAGTAAATGAGAGCTAGGATTGTACAATTTTTGCTAATTTAAAAAGTTAATAAAATAAACTCTCCTCCCATTAACAATGATTATAATCATTAGAAACATCCTGTAATTGTCTGTTAGGCTAGGAAACCAGTACTCCACACAAAAACAAAAGAAAACAAAACAAAAAGTCAAATGTGGAATTATCTCTCTAACAAGAAAGTGTGTAACCTAATAAGGAGGTATTCAGCCTAGTACATGGGTTATATGATGGCAGTGTGTCCCAAAAGGTGACAGTGATGTCAGTCACATATCAGTGTGGGAGTGTTTCTTGGCATCATGTTATATCGTGTGTATAATACGTAACTTAAAATGTGCGGTGTGCATGTGTGTGTAAGTAAGCTGGCCTGGAGATGCTCCAATTTCTCTTGAAGGAACTTCTTCTTGTCCCCATTCTGAGAGGAAAGGATTCATCTTTTCCCCATTTTTTCAGATACCTCCCCCCATACCCCTCAGCCCTGGCCCCTCACCTGGCATCTCGGGGATCTCTGATGGATCTCTGCATCTGGTGTCAGACTGGTTGGTGCCTGGTGCTGCCTCTACCAGGCCCTGGTCTTCACACCTGTGGAGGAAAGCAAAGCCCAACTCACAAGGGCACACAGCTGGAAGGGGCAAGTGGCAAGGAGGGCCCTACAGAGTTGGGCACTGGGGTGGGGTTGTCAGCAGCTGGGGCTTCTGGGAGGGTGGGAGGAACACAGCCACACTCACCTGGTGTGGGGCTGGCAGCGGGCGCTGGGGGAGGAGGTGTTCTGGAAGTGCCCTTTTTTACAGGGCACACAGTTGTTTCTAGCCTCCCCAACTTCACCTGGCAAGAGAGAGGCAAGGCCAGCCAGGATGAGTGGGCAAAAGGAGCTGGGAGCTTCCTTTACACCCACCGGATGGCCCCTCCCTGCACACCCAACCCGTTCTGTGTCCGGCACCTTTCCTCATCTCCCCCTTGCTCAGTTTCCCCAGGGCTGAGGGGGCCCTCCACACTGTCCCTGCCCCTGTCTCAGTTCTATTTCTCTGCATATAGATCCCTTCTGTGAGCCTTTCACAGGGAGGGAGAAGAGGCTTTTTACGCCAAAGAGAACTACTTGGAGGCTCCCTGTGCGCACAGTACCCTCTGTGGGCTCCCTGCCCCCATTCAAGATCACCTGGCACCCAGCCTCCTCCCTACCTTTTGCCCTTGGCGACCTCTGACCTTCGAGCTCAGCTTCAGTGCCTGGTGGACAGTCAGAGAGTGGCTCGCAGTGTATACATTCCCTGTCCCAAAGGCTGCAGAACATTCCTGGCTGGCAGTGGCACTGGGTTTTCTGTTTGCTAGTGCAAGGTGCAGTCTCCTCGAAGCCCAGTACTTGCAGGGAAACAAGACAGCTCGGTGGAGGGGCTGCCGTCCAGGGGATCCCAGCCCTCCCCAGGGACACCCCACTTACCCTGGTCACAGGGGCGGCACAGCTGGCAGGAGAGGAGATGGTTCCAGTGCTCGTTGTAGGAATTTTCAGGGCACGTGGCACAAACTGTGTCCTGGCCGTGGCCACATTCAGCAGAGACATGAGTGCCTAGAATGTGAGTGGGGCAGTTAGAGTGTCAGGGGACCAGGGTTCTACCTTACTTCTGCCGCCGGCTGAGTGACCCTGGGCCTGTCCTCTCGGTGCCTGCATATGAGGGATGGCCAGTGCCTCTCACTCAGTCTCTGCCGGCTGGGTTTTCTGGGAGACGGTGTCTGCCTTCTTCCTGAGGCAGCGAGGTGCACTGGAGTCCCCTGTAACATGCCACCCGGTCCCAGGCTTCCTCTCTCCATTGCCTCTCACCTGGGGGACAGCGGGAGCAGCAGGCCTGGTGCTTGGGTTCGTAGTACTCCTTTTCCTGGTCCCAGCAGGTTTGGTTCTCCATGTAGTATGGGGGCACCTCCAGGGGGAGATGGACGTAGGGGAAGAATTATTCAGGGGCTAGTTGGGGAGGGCAGAGACACCAGAGAGGGAGCTGCCCAGACACCTCTTCCCTATCCAAGCCTGCCCCCACCCACCTGCACGGCCCCTCCCTCACCAGTCGGGGCTGGGATGCTGCCAGGAGACGGAAGAGGCCTAGTATGAGTGGCCCCCAGGCCAGGCCACTGTGGGAGGCGGCCCAAGGCCGGCGCATGGCGGCCAGTCGACCAGATGGGTGGAGGGCCTAGGAGTCAGATGGGAGGCCTGGACCTCCTGGGCAGTGGTGGCAGCAGCCTCCGGAGCCCAGGGGCTGGGACAGGACTCAGGCTGGTGTACCCCAGGGGGCCAGAGCGGCCGGGCCTGGCCTGGCCTCCAGGGCTCCAGCGGCCAGGCTCAGGAAGTGGGAGTGGAGCTCGCCAGCCACGGGGCGGGGACAGGGAGCGCTGGGAGCTGAGGCCGCGCCTGTTGCAATCGGGAAGAGGAACAGGCTTGGCTGCCCTGATGCAGAGTAGGAGGGGGCCGCCGGGAAAGCACGTGAGGGCAGCGGGGCCGGAACCGGGCCTCCTCCCTTCTTCGGAAGCCTGAATGGGAGAGGAGGACTACAGGGATATGCCAAGCGGGTGGGACAGGGGCAGCAGAGCCAGGGGACGATCCTCAGATAAGCCTCAGAAGTCCAGCTAGGGCAGAACTGACAAGAGGAGATAGAGTTCAAGACAGAGCCGTGTCCAGATGGGTGCCAGATCTGAAAAGTGGGGGGCCTGGGCCTGCCAAACAAGAGGGCAGAGACCTAGTGACAGCCAGCTAGGCGCAACATCTGGAAACCGGAAGTCCTGGATGGCAGGCTATCTGGACTTCTGGGTTTCTGCTATCTGACTTTTTAAGATAAATCGCAAAGGAATAACAAACCAGCCAGTCCTCCCCGTCCCCTGATCTGGCCAGTCCACACATTGATGGGTACAGGTCACCTACAAGACACTCCAGAGGGGGCAGCCCCTGCTTCCCTGTCCTTAGAGAAGGGGGAGGATGAATAGACTGAGTTTCCAATGAGTAGGACAGCCACAGCCCTCCAGCCCTCCGTCCCAGCTTCCTCTCACAGGAGCCTGTGAATCCCTTTGAACTGGAGGGAGTCGAGAGCGCACCCAATCTAGCCCCCTATCTAGCCCCCTCACCTAAAGGATGAAGAGACGGAGGCTCATGTAGAAGAGACCAGGCCCTGGCTGGTGTAGCTCAGTGGACTGAGTGCCACCCTGCAAACAAAAGTGTCACCACTGGTTCGATTCCCAGTCAGGGTACATGCCTGGGTTGCAGGCCAGGTCCCTAGTATGGAGCACATGAAAGGCAACCACACATTGATGTTTCTCTCTCTCTTTCTCCTTCCCTTCCTCTCTCTCTAAAAATAAATAAAATCTTAAAGAAGAAGAAGAGACCAGGATTCCAATGGGGCTTAGTCTAGTGGCTGTCCCTTTCTCACAATTTCCCTAGGGCCCATTCACGGTACCCCTGGAGTGACTTGCAGTTGCCTATCCCCTCCCCTTTTATCCTTCTCTTATGTCAGGCTCTCTGGTCTCTGAGATTCTGTGCTCCTGGCTAAGTCCCACCCATCCTCAAAGTTCAACGGGGTACACCCACCCCAAGCTGCACAGCCCCCACGCAGATGCTGCTTACTGGCTCATGGTCTTACTGTGAACTCTGCAATGGCCTGGGCTGAATCCTTAAGTCTGGGTTCCCAGAGTTTAGCACAGGGTCTGACACATACCTCGTGTGCAGTACAAATTTATGGAACAAAGATGGCCAGTGCAGGGCTACTGATTTCTGGGTCCCAGCTCATTCCAGCAACCACACTGACTCCTTGTGATTCAGGGGTGCCTCCCTTAGTGTGAGGGGCCGACTTACTCTCTTGAGATATGTTACCTGGGCACTATCCCCACCCCCTACCCTGGAGAGCCCTGTTGAGTGCTCATCCTTACCCTGGTTGGTCTGACTGGCTGGGCAGGCTCTAGGTGATGGATCTGGGAAGACCCGGTGTAGGAGTATGCCTGGGAAGGAGGGCTCACGCAGGGTGAAGGGGCCTGCCTGCACTTCAGACATTTCCCTGTCCCCCCTGGGCAGGCATAGGACCTGCACTCTGCTGCATTTATACAACAGTCCAAGGCTTCCTGGAAAGAGAAGAAATATCAGAACAGCGTGTACTCTTCAGGGTTGCAGCTCTTTCCAGGTCAAGGGGGTTGGGGGCTGGGACTGGACTATCACTGGGCTCTGAAGTGCATAAAGGTACATGTGTGTGCATGTGTCTAGTGGGCTTAGATCCGTTTTCCTCTTTTTTTCCATTTTACTTTTTATTGTGGAAATTCACACATAACTATACATACACAAAAGGAGAGAAAATAGTATCGTAAGTTCTCAGCTTCAGCTCAGGGCCACTCTGATTCTTCCATATAATCCTCCCCCACTCATCCAATCTCCCCTAATTATTTTGAAGCAAATCCCAGACATATGTCATTTCATTTGAAAATATTTCAGGACTTTACTCTAAATGGCAACAACTCATTTTCTTTTGAGGTATAGCATATAAATAACAGAGTGCAGAAAGTACACTAATTTTATGTACACAAATCAATGACTTTCACTTTTCTACATTCCGTATACCTCCCCAAAACATTTCCCACACCCCGGAATGTTCCTGCACGCCCTTCCTAGTCCAAGCTCCCTGCTTTGCAGTATGCATTACCTCAGGCCCTCCTCAAGCCCACCTGGCTGGACTACCGTGTATCCTTCCTTCTGCTGCCAGTCTCTTGCTCTCACTTCAGCCTGCGATGACTCTCTGCGTCCTAAGGAAAAAGCCCTAAGATAGGGACTTTAATCCTGGCCCCTTCACTTCACTTATGTGGGGCTCTCTTATTTGTGCCAGTCAATGGCTTATTTCCTTGCAGATCTGTTCTCCACCCTTCCCTTGTTCTGAGCTCTATCACTACTGGAAACTACATTTCCCAGACTTCTTTTCACTCTGGCTGCTGGGTAGGTCCAGCCAATAGGAAGACAGGTAGGTGGAGGGTAGGTGGGTGGAAAGAAGGAAGAAGCCAGGCTGTTTCTCCACCACCTTCCCGCCACCGCCTCCCTCCCCCAAAGCCTTTGCTTCCTAATATCACCTGCAGTTGGTTGTGTTTCTTCCTTCTCTCCTTCCATAATCCCATATCCTACCAGGCAGCCCCCACTATTTAGTTCCTAGCAAATAGCTCTGGAGTCTCTGGGTCTGTAACGTGACATTACCCTGCTGTCTTTCCAGCCCTGGAGATGGTAGCTGCTTCCTGCTTTGCTGTTTTATGGGCTGCCTGATTGTCTCCTACTGGCTTCTCTATCAGCCGTGTACCAACCAGTTCTCTGTGTTAAATTTCCTCTGTTTGAAAGACTTAGTGTTTCCTGTTTCCCGGCTGGACCATGATTGACAAATCTTATCAATAAGTGGTTATTATGCCTATTCAGCCTTCTCCAAGAGGATGAAGGGAGACTCACAGGAGCGAGGAATCCATGAGTTCTTTGTGACCAGGGCGTTGTCTCTACTTCTTTCCTTTCCTCCTCTTCGCCAGCTTCATTAAAGTGTTGCTGGTTTCCACGGGACAACTCTAGGCCCGGACTAAGTGCCCCATGGACCCTCAGAATGTGTGTGGTGGTGAGGGGAGTCTTCTCCCAAGAATCCTTTAGAGGGGATTGCTGGGTGAACCTTCTTCCCACAGGTCCATGAAGAATCCAAAACGGGGTTAGTGAGAATGAATTCTTCTAAATACTCTTTTTCCCCTCTCCCCCATGCTGCTCAGAGCCAATGGGTACCCTTGGAAAGGGTCTGGTAAACACCAAGGATCTGGTAAACAACTAATGTCCTTCTCTAGAGCGTTTCCATTACTACTGGCAACAGTTCTTAGCCCAGCGGTCTCAACTGAGGTGACTTTTTTCCCTCAGAAGATATTTGGCAACATCTGGAGGGGTTTCTGATAGTCACCACTCAGGAGGTACTATTGGCATCTAGTAGGTAGAGGCCAGGGGTGCTGCTCAGCAGCCTCTAGTGCACAGGACAGCACTCCCCGCAGTGACCTGTCTGAGTGGCGCCAGTGCCAAGGTTGATGATCCCTGCCTTCACCCAAAAGTGAATAAACTTTTAATGGTGAACTTCTAAGCTTCCTGCCAGGTGGACGGACAAGGAGTGGCTGGAGCAATGTTCTGGGACATCATTTTAAAGAGAAATTCATATTATATAAGTACAGATAAAAGGACCACTGTTTTCCACACTGGGCTGGCCACTGTGGAGAGGCTAATTATCTCTAAGCAGTCAAAGTAAAGAGTTGTGTTTAAACAAGTGACCCATTTTTACACTATAAAGGATAGAGGCTGAAATGGAAAAGGTGAATAAAATTTAAATAAGTTAATAGACCACAAATTAATGGGTAACCAGAGAAAACTAGGAGGTTTGCTATATTAGGGATGCTTTCTCACATACATCAGTCTCTGTCAAAGAAAAGCCTTGGGTCTTACTTCAAATGCTAATTCTTCTGTTTTTTTTTTTTTTTTTTTTTTTTTTGCACAGTGGGTCAGCAAGTAGTGACAGCTGCACAGTGGGGCCACCAAGATGAACATGCCTGGTGCCTATCTTTGGAGAGCCTTAGCATGACCCTGGCACATGCAGACACACAGATACACAATGCACACACGCACGCACCAGGATAATAATAGTATATAGATGCCATAGCGTCCTAAACAAGGCTCTGTCTGGAAGTATGGTGGAGAAAATGATTACTTCTGTTGTCTTTTATTGCCCAGAGAGTGAGAAGCAGGAAGACCCTTTGAACTCACAGCCCTCATCCCACTGCAGACCCTGTGTTTCACTTCTCTCCCTGTAGCCGCTGCACATTTTATGGCCACACCACAGGGCTAGAGGGTGGCTGGTGTTGGAGGGGAAGGCAGCCGGGCAGGGAAGGAAGGGCTGGAGCTCTGGGGGAAGCTGGGGGAGCTTCCAAGACAAAGTCTGCAAGGCCCTGGGTCCCTGGGTCCCCCACAGAACCTGAGTCTAACTTCTAACTTCTCTAGAGGTTGTTAGGAGAGCGACACTGAGCTTGGAAGAGGGAAGCTCAGCCCTGAACCTGGTGGCACCTGTAACTCCTGGGTGACTGTGGGCAAGTCGCTTTGCATCTCTGGGCTTTTCAGTTCCCTCTCATGTGTTAAGCAAGGAGCTAGATGCAGAGTCAGCTGGAAAGGATCTTCGCCGCCATCTGAGCTGCCTTTTCTACCCCCTTTTGCAATTGTTTTTCAGAAAAGTAAAGTGCCGTTTTCAAAGTTACATACAAAGTTTAAAGGCAAAAAGGGAACTCATAGAACAAACCTAAACATCTCATTTATGAAAAAACTATATTTTGTTTTTTAAAAAAAATACATGTAAGTCTATAAAAGTGAGCACACAAAAAGATATAGATGGATACGCAAATTACGATGGCTCCCCTTGGGCTGAGGGTGGGAAAGGAATGGGACAAAGAGACGCTTTTGTTGTTCTGTGTACTTCTATGTTGTTGGAAAATTGTACTGCCACAAAAATGTGTTTGGGTATTATTTCCGCACTTCAAAAGATAACATTTAAAATGGAGCTATGACAAAAGTGAAGGTTTCAGATTTCTGTTTTTCTCACAACAAGCTTGCTCTGGCAGATCCCAGATCCAGAGAGCTGTGTCTCTGAGCACACGCTGCCACCCTGGTCCCTGGCAGGCAGCTACAGGGACACCACACTCCCAGACCAAGCCCTTGTGATTCTTCTCCCAGAGCCCTTGAAATGAACTCACTGATTCGCTTGTGCTGCCTTAAGCCTGCAGCGGGGCTTCAGGCACCAGGTAGCAAATGGAAAAGGCAGGGAGGAGTCTCTCAGAACCTTTGAGATCAAATAGGCACGGCGCTGCTATCCCATTTGTAGGTAGGATTGTCTCTAGTTTAAGGACCTCCATCAAGGGAGAATGGAGCTTCTAGGGGTGTCTGGGCTTCGTGGGAAGGTGGGGACAGTATAGAGAGCTTTTTACAGAGCCAGGGAAATAATCCAGGACCAGATTGCTGATGAATTCACGGACTCTGTGCGAATGTGTAAACCAGCCTGGCTTTCAAAACCAGGTCCGGGGGAGCCCTGATTCCCCGGGAGTCTGTGCCTAGCCTATCTTAGGAAGTAAATGGCAAAAGCCCTAAGTAGACAACCCCAGAGAAGAAGAATTCTGATTCTGTTTTCACTTGTCTGCTGTTTTGTTTTCTGTTCTCATAAAATTGGCTTATCTCTGTGTAGGGTTGATTTATTCATCTGGGAAGTGACGAAAAAGCCAGCCTTTCCCTTCCCAGGTGGGTGTCCCCAGCAGGCATCAAAGGAAGCAACAGGACTGGGTTTGGCCTGGTTGACAGTAGCTCTCACTTTAAGAGGCCACATCATACTGTCCAGACAGAAAGCAACCAGGTTGTACCGTGAGCCTGGAGTTCCCTGCTTCCCTCTTCTTTGCCTGCTAAAGTCTTTGTTGTTCCTTACAAGACCTGAGATGCCACCTCCTCCAGGAATTCTTCCTGAGTCTCTCCAGGTTAGTGTCTCTCCCTCCCTTCCCAGTCTCACTGAGCACTGGGCTTTTATCTCTGCTGTTGGAATTCCTATCTTACTCTATTGCAGGTCTATCTTCTTCTATCAGTCTACATCAGTGCCTATCCTGGGCTCATCGTAGGAACATCTGTGCCTGCTCCTCTGAGGAGGCCACTCTGGCCTGCCTGCTGATGGTTCACAAGTGTCCAGTCTCTGGCTGTTGCAAGGGGCCTGAGCTGTGTGGACCCTGTTTTGGGGCCTGATTCTCAGACCCTCCCCTCTCTGCTTGTTCACTGCTTGGTCCTTCACTCTTTATGCTGGATTAAGTTTGGGGAAGAGACTTTGGAGGCAAAGTCCCTACCAATGAGTTTTTCCTTCCTTCCAGGACTGGTGCAGACTTGCCCCTGCCTACCTTCTTCCTCCGGGACACCCAGTGCCGCCCACATCCATCCCTGCCCCCTCGGTGCCTGCTGTCCCTGGGCTCCCGATCTGTGCCTAAGTGCCCCTGCCCGTCCCCTGCCTGCCTCTCAGTGCCCACATTCCTGCAACCCCGTGACCACAACAGGGGACATTACACCACATTCCTGGCCTGGCAGCCAATGGTGTAAAAAAGAACAGAATGTCCTAGGGCCCCGCCTAGCCCTCAGCTTCACCTGGGCCCCTCCCTGGCCTGGACAAGGTAGGGGGTGATGGTGACCTGTCAGGAAGGAAGAGGATGAAGCCA
Organism: Glossophaga mutica; assembly: GCA_039655065.1. NCBI lineage: Eukaryota > Metazoa > Chordata > Mammalia > Chiroptera > Phyllostomidae > Glossophaga > Glossophaga mutica. The sequence goes on along the minus strand of CM077304.1, from coordinate 21,638,678 downwards.
GGAGGCAGAGACGGACGGGTGCTTCGTGCTGAGTATCAGGAGGTACTCCCACTAAAATCCTCCCCACTACCTGTGGGGCGAGGCTGACCTGTGGGTGCCCTTGCCCTGCCCTTCCAGGGAGGGGACCTAGCTACTCCTGGAAGCCCACTTGGGGCTCCCTCTGCTTGCTGTCCTGGAGGGGTGGGGGAGTCCCTTTGGAGCTGGCCCCTCTTCACCTTCCCTTCATTCTCTCCTCTGTTCACCCTCCCAGGCCTTCATTCTGTCTTCCTCCATCTACCTCCCTTTTTCTGCCTTTCCTGTTCTCCTGGTCTCCCCACCTTAGTCTCACTCATCCTGGCTTGTCCTTTTCCCTTGTTTTGCCCTCCTGGCTTTGTGTTCAGGATCCTTCTCCCTGGTCAAACTCTCTGACTCGCACCTGCATTCTATTTCCCAGGTCCCTTGCCTGTCAGCTTCCTATCACTCCCCAGGCCCTCCTGCCATCCTCTCCAGTCCCAGAACTCCTGGGTCACCTGTCCTCAGGAGCCCTCCTCCTTTCGGGGAACTTTCAGCTCAGACTCCTCCTCTGACCCTCCCCCTACACTGCTCACCTTTAATTGAGATGCTAATGAGGCTTCTATTGCTTCCACCCCTGGTCCGCGGGCGGGCTCCCTGGCCAGCCTCTGCACCTGTCAGGTGAGGGGGAGGAGAGGTTCAGCTGCCAGATTCAACTGGAAAGGAACCAGTCCCAGTCCAGCCACAACTTGGGAGTGGGGAGCAGGTGGCAGCCAGGACTTCTGGAGCCCTGTAGTCCCTGGGACTGGGAGTCAAGACACAGCCCAGGACCAGGGCCTGAGACTGAAGGAAGTAGCCCAGACTGAGAAGAGAAAAGTGGGGAGGAAGAAGAAGAGAGGCAGGATCAGAGAGCCTGGCGCACAGAGGAGCCAGGCAAGGAAGAAGAGTGTCCAGAAAGAGACCCGAGAAAGAAGCAGAAGGCAGAGAGAGAGGAAGGGTGGAGAGACAGTGAGAGCGTGCTAAGACACAGGGATACCAAGAAGGAGACTGATTACTAAGCAGAGGCTGATGGCTGTGGAGACAAAAAGGGAGGTGCTGGGACTGAAACCAAAAGGTGACCTTATCAGAGAAGCAGAGGAGAGGCCACTCCAGGGAAGCCCAGCTTCAGCTCTGGTCCTGACTCCAGCAGGTCAGCTGGCTCCTGGGCAGGTGGAGGGAGGGAGGAGCGGGAGAAAGTGAGCTCAGGGTGGGATGTGGGTGCGGCCTGGAGCAGCCTCTCTCTGGGGTCAGACTGATGGGCAGCACTTGCAGCCCAGAGCTCTGCCCTGACCCTGACCCTCACCCTCCACAACCCACTCAAGGGCTCATGAAGGGAGACAAGTGCGAGGAGCCAGGGCCGAATTCCGAACCCGGGGGGCCCCAGCAGCCCACGGAGGAGGAGGAGGCCCTGATCGAGTTCCACCGCTCCTATCGAGACCTCTTCCAGTTCTTCTGCAACAACACCACCATCCATGGTGCCATCCGCCTGGTGTGCTCCCAGCACAACCGCATGAAGACGGCCTTCTGGGCCGTGCTCTGGCTCTGCACCTTCGGCATGATGTACTGGCAGTTCGCCCTGCTGTTCGAAGAGTATTTCAGCTACCCTGTCAGCCTCAACATCAACATCAACTCTGACAAGCTTGTCTTCCCTGCTGTGACCGTCTGCACCCTCAATCCCTACAGGTCAGTTGGGCCCTCCGCCACTTCCCGGTGCCTGGAAGGGTGGCGCAGAGGGTATGGAGGTGCCCACTGGGCAGGCGGAGCCTCAGACCTAGGGAAGGCACATTGCCTGGAAGGCGATGTGTCACAAGGCAGACCTCCCTTTGGGCGACATTGGGAGTTCCCCACTCTGTGGGCTGGCAGCACAGTCCAGTGGAGTCCTCCTGCTGCCCACGGCTTACCCAGAGTGTGGTTGTTGGACCAACAGTGCCTTTTCCCTCCCTTCCTCCTGCAAGTGGGAGCGGGTGCTGATGAGGTCAGCTGGTCACTTCCTAAAGGGCAGGGTGGAGTTCATCCCCACCCTTCCCCGGAGTGAGAGGAGAGCACAGAACAGAGTCTTCTTCTTCTTCTCCAGAGAAGAACCTATCTCAGGTGCTGTGGCAGTGGGTGGTGGCAGCTGGCAGGCTCTAGACCCTGCTGTGTCAGCCTTAGGTTAGCAGGGGATTTTGTTTTGGAGGAAGCAAAATGAGGGACAGTGGCAAAACCATGGGGAGCCTTGAGGCTGGGGGTGGAGGGTTGCAGGATCGGAAGGAGAATTGGAGAGGATAGCTGCTCCCCTGTTCCCTTGTCCAGCTGGCCCCCCAAAGACCCAGGTGAAAATGGGGAGGTGACCCTTGCTGGGCTGCACAGTTCACCTGCCCAGGAGCCTCACTTTCAAGTGCTCGAGTGTGTCCTGAAGTTTTGGGTTTCACCAGTGCTCTGACAACTTTTGGTCCGGAAGCCAGAGTGGGTGGTAAACTATGGAGAAGGCAGGAGGACGGGGCTGCGTGTTTGCCTGTCCCTTGTACTTGTGGTCACTCAGTCATGCAGCACCGTGAGAACCCCTGCTGCAAGCAAGACACAGTGCTAGGCACCTGGCAGATGGGCTTATTAATAATTCATATGGTCTTCACTGAAGGCCAGGTGATTTGCCAGGTGCTTGGGGAGAAAAAATAAGATGGAAGAGTTAGGCATATAAACAAATGCCTGCAGCACGCTAATTATAATAAAATATTGTGTGATGCACAGTCTCTGTTTTCAAGAAGTGTAAGATTTATGAGTGTATGCATTTGGGATTGTGTGAGTACGGGTGTGGGTGAGCAAACACATTGGGTATGCGTGCAGTGGAGGATTGGGTTTGGTCACGTATTAGGGGTGTAGGTCCCCCTTATATTCCCTTGTGTTCAAAGATGTATCTTGGGCTAGTAAGTGTCAGGATGTCCTGTCCTGTAGAGCAAAAATGGCCAGGCCATTGCACTGATTAGCCTCCATGTAATGTCCAGGGTAAGGGACCATTTACACACTTACAGGCCTCTCTTTTAATTCTTCCAACAGTCCTCCCAGGTAGGTCTATTAATATCCCATTTTGCACTTGAGGAAACTGAGGCAAAAAGTGACAAGTCACAAGGTCACAGATACAGAGACTGAGCTGTGACTTACCTACCCTCTGTTTGCCTGATCACAAACCTCTGCCTCCTCTTAATACCGAAGATGTGGGATGTGGAAACAATGACGTTTCCTACAAAGTGTTTACAGCTCATTTCCTGGTTCTCTTTTATTCCTCCCTTTGGTCTCCCTTCTCTTCCCTGGGTGGCCCCTGGCTTTGCTCCTCTTCTTCCTGAACCCCAGTAGCTCTCCTGCCCTAATCTCTCCCCCATTTTCCGCATCCCTTCTCCTCTCTGGCCTTAGTGGAGAGGAGGGACGCTGAGCCACCCTGAGCCAGCAGGGAGGGAAGGGCCGGCAGGCAGGAGGGACAACAGGCAGGGTAGTAGATGCTCAAAAGCTATTGCGGTTGAAAGAATTGGGCGAGAAATGGAGAGGGCAGGCATGAATCTGTTGAGGCCTGTGCCTTTTCAAAGGTTCCACTGGGTACAGGCCCTGGACAGTTCAGGAAAAAGCCGAGGAGGATGGAAACCAGAGCGTCTGCCTCCAGGTGCCTGAAGGCTGGGAGATAGGCATCCACACAGGGAGAATCGCTCCTGCATGCCAGGCTGTTGCGGCACTTAGTGGAGGGCACCCAGGAGGGAAGGGGAGTCAGGGGAAGCGCCTTAGTGTAGGGGAAGGTTATTGAATACCTACTACGAGATCGATCCTGCTCTGGGTGCTTTATAAGCATTATCTCATTTAATCCTGACAAGTCCATGGAGACGGGCTTTTTTATTTCCAATTTGTAAGCAAGGAAATGGAGGAGAAATAATTGAGCAAGGTCACACAGCAAATAAAACAACAGCAGCAACAACAATAGCTAAAACTTAGATAGTCTTGCTATGTGCCAAATTCTACATTAATGAGATTACCTAATCCTCACAACAGACCTCTGAAGTAGGTACCAGTTTACCCCATTTTATAGATGAGGAAACTGAGGCTCAGAGAGGTTAAGTTACTTGCCCAAGTTCACACAGGTAGCAGGTGGTTACCTTGGGATTAAAAAACAACCCCCTATCCCCAGAAGCTGATGCCTCCCAGGTCAGCAGCTGAGTAACAAACCAAGTGTGTTTGATTTCAAAGCCCTTTCTCCCATTGTGTTTTAAGGTGGGGCCAAGCAGAGGCATCCAGTGTTGGGGGAGGCTGGTGAGAGCCCCTGGGGAAGAGCAGCGGTAATAGGAGGGAGGGGTCCAGGGCTGTTGGTCTCTGTTCAAGGAGAGAGGTAGGGGTAGGTGGTAGGTTAATGCAGCCTGGTGGGTAGAAACCCAGGTGTGTGAATCATGCTGGTGGCGGGTGCAGGAGGCAGAAGTGAGATGAATGACTCCTACGGGGAGGCAGAGAGGAGGTAGACATCAGTGGTCGAAATAACTGGAATGAGGCAAAGTCAGACCAGGGATGCCCACTTTTTGGCAGCTGGGTGGGGCCAGCCGAGGGGGAGGAAGGAGAAGGTGTGGGTTCTGGGCTGGCTGCTCTGTAACTTCAGGGATAAAGGCTAAAGACCCACCACACTAAGCAAGGAAGTTCTTAAGAGTCCAGTATGAAGGCTCAGCCACTGTCCCTTTCCTTCTGGCCAACAGAGGGCTTTGTTTACCCAAGAGAGAGGGCCAGTCATATTCACATCTACAGAAAGCAGAGCCCAAGAACATAATTTTCATCCAATTCTGAGAAGGATTTAGGCTTGACCTATGGAAGGACTTGAGGTTCTTCACAACGATGGAGGCAATGGAATCTTCCTTCCCAGAGATGGCAGAGCGGGGGGCATGGCAGCAGGATGGGGTGAGGAGAGGGGCAGTTTCCCCAAGAGAGAAGTTGCAGGGAGGGCGGGGAGGGATCTGAGCTAGGTCTTCAGGTCAGTAACCCTGGTGGGGCGGCCCTGCGCTTTCTGCAGGATCTGGAAACCAGGCTTGGAGGTGGCAGGCCAAACGGACAGGAAACCCAGACCCTTAGAGCTGACTCCTCCCTCTGTCCCCACAGCGATGAGCTCCTTTTTGAGTAGGAACCTCACTACCTCGGGGGAAACTGCCGTTAGAAAGTTCTTCCTTAGTTAAAGCTGCAGTTGACCTTATGATAGTGTCCATTCTCTGGTCCTGGTTCTGTCTCTCTGAAGCCACCCTAAAGACTTCTCCTCCTCCAGCCCACGGCTATCCATGCGGTGCACCCAGGAGGGCAGTAACTGAGGAAATAAGTTGCACTTTGTGAAGTCCACTACCCTATTCTGATCCTCGTAACCAGCTTGTTAGATAAAGAGGGAAATATCACCCCAGAGTCAGATGAGAAACTGGAGGCTGCGAGAGCCCAAAGGCTTTGCACAGATCACCCAGCTGGTAAGTGGGAGGAGTCGGAATTGGAATCTGGTCTCGGGCTCCACTTTTGTTAAGACCAGAGTCTCATGGTAGATGAGTGGCAGGCAGTGCTCTTATGTTTCCTTAGCTTTTTCTCCTCCGATCATAGTAATAACAACAGTAGTGATAAGAAAAACAGCAGCAGCAGCTGTACAGTACCTGCCCTGCCAGGCAGGTGTTTTTCGCACTCATTTCACCCTCATGCCAACCTGATGCAGCAGGTACTGTTCATACTCCAGTTTTATAGATGGTGAAACAGAGGATAAGTAACTTCAAGGTTAATTGTCTAGCGAGAGGCAAGACTATGAGCCTGAGATGATGACTAAAACTTAGTTCCTGTGTCTTTCCCTGGATAAAAATGGTTTCTATAGCTCTCGCCACCCTGACCTTCCACCTTTTGAATGATCATTGGCTTATGAACATCTATTGCTCTTAAAATGTCACAGCCAGGGCTGACTTCCACATGTGATCTAAGAGATCACAACCAACTCTAGTGGGGCCATTGTGGAGGGAGTGTGTCTCCCAACCTGGGAGACTGGTTAGAGGTGCTGAGATGTGGAGGAGAATGGAACTGGGGAAGGGGCCAAAGAAAGGGGAGTCAAGACTTCCAGGTGATCCCTGGAGGAAGGAGGGAGTGGGCTAAGTCCCCAGATACACACTGGCAGAGGAGGAAGCTGGCGAGTTTCCAGCGGCCAGCTCTGTTGAGTACTTCCAGAATGCTGGCTGAGGATGCTCACCCAGGGGCCTTCTGGTGGGTGGGTGTGTGTGTGGGATGAGGGTTTGGGCAAATCCCAAGGCTGCCTGGTGAGCATGTGCTCTCCTATGCGAGGAGGCCATCCAGGGGAAAGAGGGAGGAAGGAGGAGGAGACACAGGTGGAGAACGGGGTATCAGTCCCCAAGTTTCCCAGTGTCCCTGACCCTGCCAGTCTGCCCTTATCATAGAAAATGGGCTGGAGGGGAGGTGGCCAGCAGCGGGAAAAGATTTTGCTGCTCAGTCTCATGTGTTTCTGAGCCCAGAGGCAAAGCGGTGAAAAAAGCTGGGGCCGTGGAGTTGGAAAAGCCTGGGTTCACATCTTGTTTCTGGTACTTCCTAGCTGAGTGACTGTGGAGGAAATTGCCAAGTTGATTGGCCTGTTACACCCTCAACAATAAAATGGATAGTAATGCCTGCCTGATGGAATTGCGCAAGGGTTCACTCCTCCCACCCTCAATATAGGGCTTCCTGCCAGAGCAGATGACAGTGAAGGTAGTGACCATGACCTGGGTAGGAGGTCAAGGTTAGAAGAGCTGAACTGTCTTGCTGAAGCCCCCTTGTCAGCATTCTACCCTCTCAGCCCTGACCTCCTGTTTGCCAGAGTCCTCCTGCTTGTAGGACATGATCTGACATAATCAGTGGGTTTTACTCATGGGCAGTTTTTTAGCTCTAGGTGTCAACTGAAAGGGCAGGAGAGGTTTCTACATTGAAGGGGTGATAATGGGAATACTTCTTTCTGCCTCAGGCCAAAAAAGGGGAGGGAAGTAGACGTTGGGGAGTGATGGCATTCTGTATGGAGCCTGGCCTCTTCTGGGGGCCTTGTCACAGGTGGGAGTGGAAGGGGTGATTGCCAAAGGTCTCTCTGGAAGAAGCAGGAGGGAGCTGAATATGAGAAGGCTCACTGAAGGGAGAGCCTGGCATAGGGACAGCCTGGGGCTCCATGGAGAAGAGAGATGTGGCTAGAGAAGCGATGGACAGCTTGGAGTTGGTGATGAGAATGAGGGAGGTGTAGGAGGCAGAAGAGGGGCACAGAGGGACGTGAGACAGCTTGGGATGGGGTGTGGGCAGGTGAAAAGGGAGGCCCAGCCAGCGATGTGGTAGCTCATGTTGTGGAAGTAACTCCAGCCAAGTTGGGGCACCCAAATTCTTACAATGTGGTTATGAGAAAGATACTTCAGTTTCTTGGGCTTCGGGGTCCCGTCTGTGTCTTCTTGATATTTGGGAGCCTCTTCACTTTGTGTCACTGACTGTTTTCTCATTTAAGCCTGAGAGCTTCACGTGTAGGCAGATCTGGTATTTGGCCCATTTTACAGATGAGGAAATAGGTTGGATTCAGAAAATTTACCTACCAACATCACACAGCTAGAAAGTGTGCGACCAGAACACCAGGACCCAGATCCAGCCAACTAACCCCGGTGTTCTTTCTGAGGCAGCTTGCCAACTTCCTAAAATAGCCAGAGCTAGCAGGGACACAGTGGGGGGTATTGTGGTGGTTTAGAGTGCTTTCTGGCCCACTTCCTGATTGCATGGCCTTGAACAAGTCACCTGCCTCAGGAGTTTTACCTGTAAGAGGGAATAGCAATAGTATTAGCTAACGATGGCTAATAGTATGCTGAATTACATTGAAGGTTAAATTAAATAATATACATTCTAATATCACAGTGCCTGGCTATAGTAAGTGCTCAGTAAATGCTAGCTATTACAGCCATTCTTTTAATTACCAATAACAAACAAAGCTCTCAGAATATCAAACACACACCTTCCACCTGAGCTACCTTTTCTCCTATGAGAAGATGAGGGGCAGCTGCTGCCTGAGGCCCAGCCAGCTAGACCTTTGTGAGGGAGGGAGAAATGGAGCCAAGGGGAGGAGCACTGTGAGGATGTGGACTAGCACAGTGTTAATAGTGGCACATTAGGGCCCCCTGGGGCTCCTATAAAAAAAAAAAAAAAAACAAAACAAAAAAAAAAACAAGCAAAAAACTTGTTTGGGTTCCACCCCTTCCCATTAAACCTGAAAACTAAACCTCTGACGAGTGGAACAGCTGCCTTAGTATTTGACTTCTTTGAGGTATAACTTACATATGATAAAATGCACAGCTCTTAAGTGCTCATTGAGGTTTGACAATTTAGATATTGGACATTTGCATTACCTGGTGTCCCTTTGCAGTCAATTCTTTCCCTCTCCACGTTCATTTGCTGACTTTTATCACCACCAGCTAGTTTGATCTGTTCTTAGACTTCATATAAATGGAATAACAATGTGAATTTTCTTGTTTGTGTGTCTGGCTTATTTTGCTCAGTTTAATGTGTCTGAAGTTCTCCTGTGTTTTTCACCTGTATCAGTCTCTCTCCTTTTTGCTGAGTGGTGTTCATGGACATTAGTGGTGTTTAAAGCATTTGGCTATGATACATAAAAATGTTATGAACATTCATGTACAAGTCTTTCTGTTTTCATTGCTCTTGGGTAAATAGCTAGGAGTGGAATTGGGTAAAATATCCAAAAGAGAAATTTGCTGGGTCATAAGGTAGATCCATGTGTAACTTTATAAGTAACCGCCAAATGGTCCTCCAATCAGTTGTACCATTTTAGACTCCCACCAGCAGCAATTCCATTGCTCCGCATTCTCACCAACATTTGATGTTGGCAATCTTTTAGTTTTAGCCTTTCTAATGCCTGTTACCTTGTATCTCATTATGGTTTTAATTTGCATTTCCCTGAAGACTAATTATGTTGAGCAAGTTTTCATGTGGTATGACCATTTATTTATTTTGGGGGGTTCATTTTAAACATGATTTGTCTCTTTATTTGTAAGAGGTCTTTATATATTCAGAGGAGTTCTTCCTTAGATATTTATTCCAAAAAAGTTTTGCCTACCCGAACATCATGAAGCTATACTCTAGGTTTTCTTTTTGGGTCTTTATGGTTCTGAATTTTATGTTTAGGTCTATGACCCTTCTTGACTTAATTTTTGTGTATGGACTAAGGCAGAGATTTAGGTTCATTTTTTCCCCCAGTACAGTATACAAATTGTTCCAGCACCATCTGTTAAAAAAAATATTTTCCTCGTTGAATTGAATTGGTGCTTTGGTAAAAAATCAGTTGATCATGTATGTGTGAATTTATTTCTGGACTTAATTCTGTTCTATTGATCTATTGTCATTATTAAGTATGACACTGTTTTGATTACTGTGGTTTTATAGAAAGTCGTAAAGTCAGGTAGAGTAAGTACTCCAACTTTGTGCTTCTTTTCTAAAATTGTTTTGGCCATTCTAAATTCTTTCCATTTCCATATAAATCTTAGAAACAATTTGTCAATTTCTTTAAAAAAATGTTTGTTGAAGTTTTGATAGAAATTGTGTTGAATCTAAAGATCAATTTGGGAGACACCTTAATGCCACTGAGTTTTTGATCCATAACCATATATAGCTCTCCATTTATTTTGGTCTTTTACTCAGCAGGATTTTCAGTTTAGCGGTTTTGCACATCTTTCATACATTTATTCCTAGTTTTTTATGTTGTTTATGATACTTAATATGTTTCTGTGATTTCATTTCTCAATTTTTTTTGTTGCTAGTGTGTATAAATAGAATTAATTTCTGTGTACTGTGATTATATCCTGCAACCTTGTTTATGAATTAGTTCTAGGTTGTGTGCCTGTGTGTACGTGTGCATGCGTGTGTGTGTGTGTGTGTGTTTTGTTTTGGTGGGTTCTATCCTCAAGGCCCTGCTACTCTGGAATTTCATGATGGAGATTGTAAGTGGACCGGTATTGAGAAGTCGGAATGTGATGATACTAGACAGTGTTTAACTTAGAGAGTTTGGGCCCCACCCAAAACTCATTAAAATGGAATCCTGGTTGGGGGTGGGGCAGTGTGCTGTATTGGTATTTTTTTTGAAGTTCCACACAATATAAGTGCAGATGAGAACCCCTGATATAGAAGGTGCTGGTGGCAGACAGGCCCCAAGGCCACGCTCCCCTGAGGAGATCAAGGCGGGATGACCTGCGCACCGCGGGTCTACCGCAGGTCTGTGGGAGTGTACGGGCCTAGGTCAAAGCCACCCCTTCTACGTCTTGGGAAAGGGCACACAAGTTCCGGGTTCCCGTCTAGGCCAGGGCGAGTGGGAGGGGAGCGCCTGACTGACAGGCGCCTCCTGCCTCTCCCTTTCGATAAAAAGGCCACAGCACGCAATAAATGCCGTCACCACCGGGGCTCACTGTCGCCTCCACTAACCCCCAAGAACACACCTCTCTCCCCCTACACACAGCCTCTCCTGCCTCACCAGTTTCAAATGAGAAAACTGAGGCCCACAGGGGCCAGGCATTCGCGCGAGGCTGCCCCCTAGTCCGACCCTTTTCCCATCCACCCTTCCAGGTACACGCAAATTAAAGAGGAGCTGGAGGAACTGGACCGCATCACCGAGCAGACGCTCTACGACTTGTACAAATACAATTTCAACACCCCGGTGACCCACCCTCGCGGCCGTCGCGACCTCCGGGGGCCCCTGTTGCATCCCCTGCAACGCCTGCGCGACCTGGCCTCGCCCCCGGCGTCCCGCAGAGCCCGCAGCGCGACCTCCAGCATGCAAGACAACAACCCCCAAGTGAACTGGAAGGACTGGAAGATCGGCTTCAAGCTGGTAAGGCCCCGCCCACCGGCCCGAGGGGCGCAGCCCCGGCCTTTCCGGTTCTGCCCTCGCCCTGGACCCCCGCTCCCTTTTCCGAACCTGCTCCCCGCCCCCTTCCTCACTGCGTTGCCTACTTCTCATCCGCTTGCTGGCGTAATCAATTATTCAATCAATTATTTATTTAATTATTCAATCAATTATTTAATTAATCACTGCGTTTTGAAAATAAAATGAAATAACGGCTCTCTGTGCTTCAGCTTGTGGGGTCTCTCCTCTCTGGAGGCTTCTGTGGGAGTGGTTAAGTGGCCCGAAGTCAAATTTGTGGAAAAGGCACCTTTCTGAGTCGCAGTTCCCGCTGGTGGGACACATTTGGGAATCTCCAGTGCAATGGGGAACCGGGCTTCCGCAAGCCTAAGACAGAGAATAAGGAGACAGTGAAGAGGGACACCTGAACATTGTTTTAATAGAAAAAGAGAGTAAGGGGAAGTGGGAGAGCAGCAGGGGGAAGAAGGGAAGCCCTGTTTGGTGAGAATGGGCCATACTCCCAGGAGACCAAGAGTTCTCGCTCCAGTTGTGTTGTTGGGACAAACCTCTTGATCCCCCCTCAGTCTTCCCATCAGTGAAATGAGAAGAATCCTTGCTCCACCCTCCCGCAGAGACTGTAGAAATGAGAGCTGATGGTCTCCCCAGCCTCCCATTTCCTTAATCCCGTGCCCCCACTGTCCACTCTGCATCCGGCTTTTGCTTCTCTCTGTCTTCTGTTCTTGTCAACTCCTGCCTATCAGTCCTCAGGACCCCAGACCACTCATTCCTTGGTCTTGACCCTGCCCTGCTGCCTGACCCCTGCAGCTGGCCCTCTGACGCTCTGGTCCCTGTGTGCAGTGTAACCAGAACAAATCCGACTGCTTCTATCAGACCTACTCATCCGGGGTGGATGCTGTGAGGGAGTGGTATCGCTTCCACTACATCAACATTCTGTCGCGACTGCCAAACAACTTCACATCCCTGGAGGAGGACAATAAGCTGGGCAACTTCATCTTCAGCTGCCGCTTCAACCAGGCCTCCTGCAGCCAGGCGTGAGTGTGTCCTGCCTGGCTTTGGGCTCCTCACAAGGTCTCCTTCTCAGAGCCAGCCTGAGGCCCAGCAGGAGAGGCACCCAGGGAATGCTCGTTGACTAAATAAATGCCTGCACAGAGAAGGGGATGCATGGAGCTCAGGTCCAGACCTCTGCCCCACGGATCATTCTGCAGGACTTCTGCTGCTCCCTGTAGGGCTGGGTCTGACTGAGAAAGTCTCATATGGCTGCCCCAGGAAGGTTGGGGTTGAGGTCCAGCTTTGAGAAACCAAGGGCTGGAAGCATGGTTCCCTGTCTGTCTAAGGCCTCTTTCTCACTAGGATCAAACTCCAAAGTGCCTGGAAGTTCATCTGGTTCCTCCACTTTCTCAGATGAGGCGGGCAATAGTGGGGTGAAAATAGCATGGATTGAATGAGGGATTAAACCTGAGTTCCTGCTCTGGCTCTGTTACCTCCTGGCCGGGTGATTCTGGGCATTTCAAATCGCTCTTCAGAGACTTTTTCTTTCTTTGTAAAATGGGCTGAAAATGAGATTTATTCGGGTTCCTTCAACAAATGTTTTTGGCTGTCTAGGCTATGTGCCAGTCACTGGTCTAGGCACTTGGTATACATCAAAGAAAATATATCCTGCCCTTGCTGGTGTGGCTCAGTGGACTGAGCGCCAGCCTGTGAGGCCTACAACCCTTTGGTTGCCAGTTCAATTCCCAGTCAGGGCTCATGCCTGGGTTGTAGGCCTGGTCCCCAGTAGGGGGAGCTCAAGAGACAACCACACACAGATGTTGCTTTCCCTTTCTCCCTTCCCCACTCTAAAAATAAATAATAAAATCTTTTAAAAAAATATGCCCTCGTGGCACTTTTACTCCAGTGATGAACATGGTGATAACATTCATCTCCAAGTGCATGAGATGACAAATTCGAGGGCACTTTGTAAATTGCAAAGATTGAAGGGTTTTATTACTCTGTATTCAAACTGCAGAAGTGACTTGTCCTAGGCCACCAGGTCAGTCCTAGCTTAAGGGTTCTTCCTGCCAGGTATTCTTTCTGCCACCATTCCTGTTACAATGTCCTTGCAAAAAGGTCACAGCAGCTGCCAGTTCTCTGAGGGTTGGGAGAGGCTGAGAATAAGGGAGGTTTCCTTCTGTAGCCTCTGGCCCTTCCTTCCCCTCCCTGATTCTGCTCCTTGATTTTCAGGTGCCATCTCCCTGCCTCTGCCTGGCTGAGGAAGGGAGTCGTGGCAGCCTATCCACTCTACAGGGAGCCCTTCCCTCCTGTGTTGATGCTAAATGGCAGCAGGGCCAAGTGTCACCTGCTTCTGCCTCCACCCTTCACCTGGCACACACACTCTGCCCAGCACATGATTTCATTCTCTACTCTTTGTGTTTGTTTAAGGACAGGATCTGACAGCTGGGGAGTGGGACAGTAACAACACCTGAACCTGCGTCAGCTCACACTTGCCACCAAGTCTCTGTCACCTTCCCTCTGATCCTTTCCCTCTGCCTGCTCCATGCTCCTACCTCCTACCAATGGACAGTCCGTAGTTCATCTTAGTCTTGATGCTTAGGTCACTTCCTTATCTCAGAGCCTCATTATTTCTCACCTGGGTTATTACTTCAACCGCCCCCCCCCCACTGCCGCAAGTTGTCTTTCTGCCTCAAAATCCTCTCTTCATTCTGATCCTCTCTTCATTCTGTAATAACAGGAAGCTTCATACTTCACTGTTCTTACTTCACTTCACTGTACTTAACTGTTGCAATTAGTCTTGTTTAATACCCTTCAACATCTCTCATGGCCTTCAGAATCAAGTTGAAGCTCTTTATCACATCTTTCTTACCCAACTCTTCTTTATATCCAACACCATTTCCTCTTCTCTCTATAATCTTTCATTTAAAAACAAATGTATTGAGATATAATCTATATACTGTAAAACTCATCCTTTTAATATATACCATTTAATGGTTTTTTTTTTTTTTTGGTATATTCACAGAATCGTACATTCATTACCACTAGTTTAAGGACATTTTCCTCACTCCAGAAAGAAACCCTGTATCCATCAGCAGTCTCTTCCTATTCCCTCCCCTCCTCCAAGCCCTGGGAATCGCTAGTCTACTTTCTGTCTCTGTAGGTTTTCCTACTGTGGACATTTCATATGCATGTAACATATAATATGTGTGGCTTGCATCTGGTTTCTTTCACTTAGCACAGTGTCTTCAAGGCGCATCCACGTTGCAGCGTGTATCAGTACTTCATTCCTTTCTGCGGCTGAATACTATTCCATTATATGGATATACCACATTTTGTTTATCTGTTCCTCAGTTGATGGGCTTTTAGGTCCTTTTTATTTTTTGGCTAGTGTAAATGATGCTGCTATGAATATTCCTGTACAAGTTTTTGTACAGATGTGGTTTTATTTCTCTTAGGTATATACCTAGAAGTGGAATTGCTGGGTCACATGGTAATTCTACATTTAACATTTTGAGGAACTGCCAGGCTGTTTCCAAGTGGTTGTGCCATTTTTCATTCCCACCTGCAGTGTATGAGGGTTTTGAATTCTGTACATTGTCTGTTTGTTATGGTCTGTCTTTTTTACTTTAGCCATCTTAATGAGTTCCTGTAATCTTAATGGTAAACTTACAGAGCTCTTACTAAGTGCTAAGCACTGTTCCAATGTCATTTAACCCTCACAACACACCTGCGAGATAAGTAGTATTGGTATCCCCATTTTACAGATAAGGAAATTGCAATACAGAGAGGTACAGCAACTTCATTGGTCCCACAGCTAATGCTTGTTAGGAATCAAACGCAAGTCTTTTAGTTCTGGAGTCTGCTCTTCACCATCGTGTCATACTGCTCATATATTCTTATACTGTGCTCAGTGTGTATCTATTATATCTGTTCTTGCAAAACGTGTATGTAATACAGTGTTGTGTTATATATTTCATTTCACCTCTTGTGTGTGTGTGGTGTTTTTTTTTTTTATACTAAGCTCCCTTTTTAAGATCCATCATGTTGCTCCATCTGCTCTAGAGCTGCTTGCCGCATAGAGTCCCTGGTCTGCATCCGTCACACAGTACCTGTCCCCTCTCCCACTGAGCAGGACTCACAGGCCCTTCGGGATGTCCTCTCCTTACTTTCATAGCCTCCTCTTTGGTCCCTCCCTGAATCCAGCCTTTGCTCTGGCAATGTTGTCTTTCTAGCACTTCCCAGAATGTGCACCAATATTTCCCACCTCTGCATCTTTGTTCTTCAAGGACAATGGAATATTCCAGATCATCTAGTTCCAATCTCCTTATTTTACAGGTAAGGAGAATAAGCTTAGAAAAAATGACTTTCTCAGAGCCATGCAACCGGAACCTTACACATTTCTGTCCTGGGATCTAATCTGCCTCCTCTCAGCGCCGTCTCACCACATGTCCTACTCTCGCCTCTAACCCTGTTCCCTTCCATTTCTTCCATTCATTCATTAACAGCTATTTACTGTCTCCTACGTGCCAGGAACTGTGCAGTTAACCCAGAGATGATACAGAGATGAATGGGATGTGGCTCCAGCCCGCAAGGAGATCACAATCCAAATGGGGAAATGTGAGAAGCAAGGGGCACTGCACAAGTCTTTATAATGCAACGCAGTGACCGGAGGGAGGTCACAAGGCCAGTTAGGTCAGGTGGCCTGCTGAGAGGAACCTGGGCTGGAAGGTGGATGACTTGAGACTGAGCCCCAAGTTTGTCATCGCTGTGTGTGCTCTAGCTTCCTCTTTTGTGATGGGATGATGCCTTTGCAGGCTGTTGGTTAGCACATAGTAGGTGATCAAGGAACAAAGGGTGCAGAAAGTCCCTCCCTGACCCCTTACTCTTTCCTCTGTGACCCTATTCTCTTTCTTGCTCCCGAATAGGAATTATTCTCACTTCCACCACCCGATATATGGAAACTGCTACACTTTCAACAGCGAGAACAACTCTAACCTCTGGATGTCTTCTATGCCTGGAATCAACAATGGTGAGCAACTCCCCATACCCTCAGTCCCCGACCTCTGTCTCAGCCCTGCCTATTGCCCCAACCACCCACATTTACCCATCCATCTCTAGCTCATGTCCTAGAGATGCTGCGCACCTCTGAGCCTCAGCGTAGCATGTCTGTCTCAATCCTGGAAGGCGTCCTCACTGTTCTTTCTCCACTATGGGAACCATATTGTCTATTCCAGGTGTGACAGGAATCCTGTCCCAGTCCTTCCAGCCTGCCCCCAGAATCCAGCTCAGGGGTTGCCACATCCATTTGTAGGTCCTCCTGCTTTGCTCTACTTGGAGCATTAGGAACTGGGCAGGGTGGGAGGGTGGGTTTCCATCTCCTGATGCTTTTCCAAGATGTTCCTCGCACTCTGCTTCCTCTCCATGTTCCAGGTCTGTCCCTGACTCTGCGCACAGAGCAGAATGACTTCATCCCCCTGCTGTCCACAGTGACTGGGGCCAGGGTAATGGTGCATGGGCAGGGCGAGCCTGCCTTTATGGATGACGGTGGCTTTAACTTGCGGCCTGGGATAGAGACCTCCATCAGCATGAGGAAGGCAAGAATGCTGCTTGGGAAGCCTGGAAGGCGAGCCCTAGATTGACAAGGGGCAAGGAAGAGGGTATAGGAGATGGACCGGACAGCCGGAAGGCTCAGGACAGAGATCATGCGGCCTGGCCCTTGAGCATGTGGAGATCTACAGGAGCAGAAATTAGGGGGGTGAGGGAGCTGGCAGAGTGGACATCAGAAGGTAGGGACCAGAGGAGTGGACCTTGGATGAGAGTACAGAGAAGGGGTTTAGGACATGCTTAGGATTCCAGGGGATGCTGCGAGCCCAATGTCTTTGAACGGAGCACTGAGATGGACACTGAGGGACTCTGCGAGCATGTTTGGAAATGGGGAGGCAGACAGGAGAGGCTGGCAGCGTAGGAGATGCAACCTGAGACTGAGGGAAGACAGAGAATTCAGGAAGAGGCCTGGGCCACTTTCTCTGGCCTCTGACCTCTGGCTTCTTGGTGTGTGTGCATTCACAGGAAGCCCTGGACAGACTTGGGGGGAACTATGGCGACTGCACCCAAAATGGCAGTGACGTCCAAGTCAAGAACCTTTATAATTCTAAGTACACACAGCAGGTGAGGCCAGTCTGTTTCTATGGCAACCATCTCCCAGGCCTGCGGGATTGGTCAGTCAAAATCGGAGTGAGTGTGTGTGTGTGTGTGTGTGTGTGTGTGTGTGTGTGTGAGTATATGTGTGTGTGTGGGGGGGGACCAGTGGAAAGAGGGGTGGAAGTACAGTGCAGAGAATTGTTTGTCCTTCCCTGCCTCTTCTGGGCTGTCGTGGGGGAGATCAAGCCTGAACCTCCTTCCCCTCCCCTCTCCTTTCCTCCAGGTGTGCATTCACTCTTGCTTCCAGGAGAGCATGGTCAAGGAGTGTGGCTGTGCCTACATCTTCTATCCGCGGCCCGACAATGTGGAGTACTGTGACTACAGGAAGCATGATTCCTGGGGTGAGAGTCCAGGAGGGCACCCCTGGCCTGCCCCAGGGACCCAGGACTCCCCCAGGAGCCCTCTCCTCTCAACACCCTCTGTCTGTGGGCTGCTTCCAGCTCCCACTGGCCCTGACTCATTTTCTCTGTCTCTTGTTTTCTAGTCCTTAGACTCGCCGCTCTGCAGTTTCCCCTCACTATCTCTGTTCCTCCCTCACAGTTTCTCCCTTTCTGTTCTGACTTCTGTATGTTTGTAAAGGAATGGCCCCGTTTAAAAATAACTCGCAGCATAAGGAAGGAAGAGCACGTGAGGCAAAGCTCCGTTCTGTACCAGGCCTGCTGAGGTTTCAGCGCAGGCCTGCTGAGGTTTCAGCGCACGCACTGCCTACAGCCTCCGGGTCTCACTGCTCAAGGCCCCGGGCGAGGTGCGGGGTAACTCACCGCCTGCAAGGAGAAAATACTAGAAGTTAAATGCATCTCTATCATTTCCTCACATCTTCCATTCATGTATGTTTTATAATGTACACAACGCATCAATTCAATAGTAGCCAGTATATACTTTATAAACCAAATACACATATGAGAGTTGCTTATTTAAGAAGTTTTTACCTTCAGGAGGACACAATCAAAACACTCCAGAGAGCCCTGGAGTCTTCTCCTTATCCTGGTTTAGGAGTAGACAAATCCCTTTTTCTTTTCGCTACAGCTGGGTTATTCAGCAGGGAAGCTGTGTGCTAGGAAGTGAGGAGAGAGAAAATCCTAACCAAGAAACTGCGGAAAACGGAAGGTTGGCCTTCCTGGTGCACATGCTCTTAAGTGTTCCAGCTGACTAGTCCTCGGGAGTCTCTTTCTCCTGGTTCCCTGGGACCAGCTCTCCCCCCGCCCCCAGTGGGTGGGTGGCTGGCCATTGCTGGAGGACACAAGCCTTCACACCTCCCGGGGGACGAGGTAGGGGCACCCGAAGACCCCCGAGTTTGGTGTCAGTTTCTGTCCTGGCTCTGCCTGTGTTGACCTTTCGGCCTTCCTCCCTCCCGGGGTCTGCTCCACGCAGTTCTCTCCCCTGCCTGTACTTTTGCAGTCTGTGGCCTCCCTTCCTGTTTCTCTGAACTTAGAAGATCACAGTGCATCAGAGCTGCAGGGAAACGCAGAGGCCTTCTGGCCTCACCTTCTCCTTTCTCCTGTCAGATAAACAAGCTGACACCCAAAGGCGAGGTGTGACGTCCCAGGAAGCCCAGGCGTGACTCCCTGACCACTGCTCCCTCTGCCCCCAAACGATGGTTTCTAAGTGGTTGTGAGTTTGAGGAAGAACCCTGAGAGGAAAAAAAAAATACTGATTGTTGAGAAGCTGTGGGTACGAGAGAGAGGAACTAGGCTGAAAACTCAGTGTGTTGAGTTTCCCAAGGACTGCTCACGCGTCAGAGAAAAGGGCCCTGCTGCTTCCCAGCCTTCCTAACTAAAGACGCCCCAGCCCTGGCCGACTGAGAAATTCGGGTCAGGAATGAAGGAGGATTCCCAGAGTGGGTGACGAAGGGTAGCAGGAGTAACAGAATGACCTTACTTAGACCTTGGCAAATCGGGGAGAAAGTGAATCTATAGGCCTCTTGTTCTTTTCTTTTTTTTTTTTTTTAAAACAGCTTTATTGAGATAATTCAACCCATTAAAAGCATACGGTTCAATCTCAGCATAGTTTAGGTTTAGGATAGTCCTAGAGTTGTACCACAATGGCCTCAATGGATTTTAGAACATTACATTTGGAACATTTTATCACTCCATGCAGAAACTTTGTACCCATTAGCACTTTTCAAGTTCCGCATTCTCTGGACCCACCATCCCCTTGTCCCTCTCCCACCCACCCACCCACCCCTCCCCACCCCACCCCCACCCTTAGCTGAGCACTAGTCTCCTTTCTGTCTCTATATTTGCCTACCCCCTACATTTCATACAAATGGAATCATATGACACATGGTCCTTTGTGGTTTTGAGGGTTCATCCACCTTGTAGAGTGTGTACTTCATTCCTCTTTATGGCTGAATAATGTTCCACTGTATGGAAGTATCACCTTCGTTTCTCCCTTCATCAGTTGAGGGGCGTTTGGGTTTTCCACCACTCTTGGCTGCTGTGACTATGACTATCTGTGTACAAGTTTTTGTGTGCACATAGGTTTTGAAGTCTCTTGGGTATACACCTAGGAGTAGAATTTTGGATCAGACCACAGCTCTGTGTTTAAAAGTTTGAGGAACTGCCAGACTGCCCTCCCAAGTGGCCACACCATTTTACATTCTCAACAGCGATGTAGGAGTTTCCAGCTTCTCTATAGCTACACTTGCTATTGTCTTTTTTTTCAATTGTTGCCCTCCTAAGGGTATGAAGTGTGTTATCTCATGGTGGTTTAATCTCAATGTTTTACAATTATTCCCGTTTTTCTTTTTCACTTTTTAATTTTTGTCCAAATTTGACACATCTTTACATAGGTGTATCCTTTCCCCTCCCTGCCCCCAGGTTGGCTTAATTTCTCAAACATTTTTTGGTGCAACCACACAGTAGACATCACTGCAATCTATTTAATACTCTTGTGAAGGGGGTGCCCAGGGAGCTTGAGAGACCTCTCGGCTGTGAAGTGGGGAAGGTTGAGGTGCTCCAGGAAAACGACACCTCTCTGCACCCACAGGCTACTGCTACTATAAGCTCCAGGACGCCTTCTCCTCGGATCGCCTGGGCTGTTTCACCAAGTGCCGGAAGCCGTGCAGGTGAGTGTCCCCTTCCCCTGGAGCCCAGGTCGGGCAGCCGGCTGCTTGCCTGGGTAGAATACTCAGCTAAGCCTTTGCATGGGAGAGCCCTGCCCCCATCGCTGAGTGCCTTTCTCCATTCCCAGCGTGACCAGCTACGAGCTCTCTGCAGGTTACTCACGATGGCCCTCGGTGACATCCCAGGTAAAGTGGGGAAAGGGAACAAAAGGGGAGATGTGTGTGTGACGCTGTGGTCTTCTCTGGGTGCATGTGTGTGGGTGTGTTTGGCTAGCCCTGCAGCTTGGAGAGTATGGGATGACGCCCTTGACACCCCGATTCTTTCCCAGGACTGGATCTTCCGGATGCTATCCTTGCAGAACAACTACACCATCAAAAACAAAAGGTCAGTCCTGCCCTGGCTGCAGCCCTAGGGAGGGAATCCTTGGGCGGGAAAACAGATCTGGAAAGGAAATCGATACAGTTGATTGGAGGAGGGCTTTCGTGAGTGTCCGAGAAGTAAACCCTCTGCCGTTTCTTCCCATCCTCTCCCCCACGCCAAAGAAATGGAGTTGCCAAACTCAACATCTTCTTCAAGGAGCTGAACTACAAAACCAATTCTGAGTCTCCCTCTGTCACTGTACGTGCTGCCTCAGTGATTTTCTGGGGGGCGGGGCTTAAGTGGGCAGCCGTCAGGGAAAACAAGGGGGTGCCTCTGGGGGGCCAGAGTGTCTAGGCCTTGAAGGTAGGGGCCAGGGAAAGGGGCAAGTGTGAGAGGGAGGGTGAGAGGGTGGGAAGAAGGGGAGCTTGGCTGGGGGACGAAGTCTCTTGGGGTAGGGGGAGGGAAGGGTGTGTCAGGTTGGGTATGACTTGGACAGAACGGGTCCAGGGGGCCACTGAGAGGCTGAGAGGAGTGGCTCAAGGCCGCAGGTGAGGAGGGGTGGAGCTCCTCTGCCCTGGTGGTCAGTGTGCCTTTCTCCTTCCCAGATGGTCACCCTCCTGTCCAACCTGGGCAGCCAGTGGAGCCTGTGGTTCGGCTCCTCGGTGCTGTCTGTGGTGGAGATGGCCGAGCTCATCTTTGACCTCATGGTCATTACTTTCCTCATGCTGCTCCGGAGGTTCAGAAGCCGATACTGGTCTCCAGGCCGAGGGGGCAGAGGTGCCCAGGAGGTGGCCTCCACTCCAGCTTCCTCCCTCCCTTCCCGTTTTTGCGCCCGTCCCTGCTCCCCCAGCTCATCCCTGCCAAGCTCTGATGCTTCTGGAACCCTGACCGCCCCTCCACCTGCCTATGCCTCCCTGGGCCCCTGCCTAGCTCCACCCAGCTTGGCAGGGGCCAGCAACTCTGCCTTCACTCTGGAGGAGCCCTGAGAGGGAAGACGAGTGGCAGCCCCCAAGGCAGCTTCCCTTGGTGGGCGGGGACTAGCCGTGGCAGGATTAGAGAATGTTTGGGGCTTGCTCTCAGAGCTGCCCCAGCTGCCTTTGGTGTGGGGGAGGGAAGCAGGACGGATTAGGGGCCACAGAAATGGCTGGGGACAGGGGCCAAGGAAGCTGGCCAGAACTGCCTTGGCTCCTGCCCGGTGCCCCCGGTCCTGCCTCTGGAACACTCTGGTTTCTTCACCCAAGTGCAGATAAATCTGCGTTTCCCTTGGATCAGCCAAGTCCGACTTGGAGCTTTGACAAAGAACTTCCCTAGGAAACAACTGATGACCAGAAAAAACATAAACAAGAGCACACAAAGGCATGCATGCCCCGGCTCCCTGCCCAAAGATGGCCGAAGCCAGCCCCCGACTGGCTGGGCCACACTGCTATCCAGTGACACAGACTTTTGCTTCTCTTCTTGAACTTGGGTGGGGAAGCCCACCCAAAAGCCCCCTTAGTTCTTGGGCAGTTCCTCTTCCCTGACTCCCCAGAGCAGGGTCTGGGGCAGGCCAGTGTAGAAAAGGTGGACCATTCCCTGTTGGCCCCGGGACTCTTCCAGCCTCGTCGATGCTGTGCCCCGCAGAGCCCTGTGTCCTTCATACCTCTGCTGGTTGGCTCAAACTGTTTCATAAACCTGGAAGCTTTCCCCACCGTTGACTGGAGAACTCCTATGCATCCCGTAGAACCCTACTCAGACACTAGCACTTCTACGAAGGCCTCTGCCCCATCTTGTCTTCCCCAGAATCGATCACCCCCCTCTCGCCTGGATTCCCATGGCACACCACCACGTCCGTTGGAGTGCTGATTTGCATTTTACTTTCTTGTTCATTTGTGTCTGCCACCCCAACTCGACTGTGAGCTCCTTGTGGTCAGGGACTGTTGTTCATTTATGTAACCTCAGGGTCTAGCCCAGTGTCCCACTTGGAGCAAGCAGGGAGGCACTCAATAAATACTTGTTGCATAAAGAATGCCTGGAGATCTGGATGGGGTGTCCTGAAGAGGGTAGGAAGTAGACCTGAGTACCTGGGTCTCTGTTCAAGCTCCCAGAAGGGCCTGTGGTGGGGGTGGGGGAGACAGACTCCTATGCCCCTTGGCTTCACCATGGAAATGACCATTCTTCAGGGACCTTAGGAGAGACGAACCGTCCTGCTAGTTCCTCCGTGGACGTGGTGCTGTGCATCTGCTGTGTGTCCACGACCATGTTAGGGTGGCAGGGCGCAGACATGGGTGTTCCCCTCAGGAGACCTACTAGGCAGTGCTTGGGATAACTTGCCCCCTACCCCTGTGCATTGTCCAAACTTCCTTTTCCTTCCCAACTTTAGTTATCATCAGTAATCCTCCACTCCATTCACTGAGCGCCCACGACTCACCGCCCAGCTGCTACAGAACGTCCTCATCTGCCCACCTCCCCATCAGCTGCCTGGTGGTGGTGGAAGGGGATGGAACTCAGGCCACATTTTTCTGGCCCCTCAAAGCCTTGTATCTGGCATCACCATGGAGAGAACAGCAGTGGGAATCCTCCCAGCTTTTATTCTTTTAAAATTTATTTATTTATTTATTTATTTATTTTTAGAGAGAGAGGAAGGGAGGGAGAA
This sequence comes from Glossophaga mutica, assembly GCA_039655065.1. NCBI lineage: Eukaryota > Metazoa > Chordata > Mammalia > Chiroptera > Phyllostomidae > Glossophaga > Glossophaga mutica. The sequence continues at coordinate 21,615,508 of CM077304.1, read as the reverse complement.
AGAGAGGGAGAGAAACACTGATGTGTGAGAGGTACATCGATCAGTTCCCTCTGACACTCCCCAAACTGAGGACCTGGCCCACAACTCAGATATGTGGCCTGACTAGGAATCGAAATTGCAACCTTTTGGTTTGCAGGCCAGCACTCAATCCACTGAGCTACACCAGCCAGGGCTTCTGCCAGCTTTTCATAGAGCAGAAGTTGAGGGATGTCTGAGTGGAACTCCAGTTTCTGGAGCCCTGGTTCCTTCCGCCACTGCAGACCTGGCACCTAGAAGTTACCCTTTCTTGTCATCTTTGGGGACATTTCCCTTGCTGTCGTGGTCTAACTTCCCTCAATTACAGTCTCCCTGTCCCGGGGAGCCAAGGGAATCGGGGAAATAGGAGGAGAAGGCGGACAGAGTAGAGATTTAGAACAGGTTGTGACTGGGAACTGATGTGGTGCTTTCTGACTTCCCTTTCCTAGACTCAAGCTGATGAGGGGAAAACGGTGGTGTTACAACAGTCTCTCCCATCAGAGCCCTCAGGTTCAGTCTGCCCTGTGATCTCCGCCATAGCCTCAGCCTTGCCCCACCTGCCCCCAGCTCCCTGTCCTCTGGCTGGGGTGGGCAGGACCTTCCGGGCAGCGCTGGATCTGTCATAGAGGACAGCAAGCAGCTCCCCGCTCCTCCCCTGCCTGGAGCTCCCTTGGCCTGCCGCATTTCCACCCTGTGGGTTTCCTTCTCTCCATCCCCTCTCTCTCTATATGTCACCTCTGGACCTTCAGGTTAGGCGTTGGAATCAGAGTGTTAGAGAAGAAACAGTTAAGTTGCCTTCTTTTCCTTATTGACGTTAGCAGGGGGAGTGACGTATTCAAGTTCATAATTCTTACAGAACCAAGCTGGAACCCGGGTCTCCTTCCGTGACTCACAGAGTCAGGATGGCAGGGCTGGGGTTGCAACCACGTTGCCCTCACTTGCAGTTCAGTGCCCTTTTGCTCATCACTCTGTACTGCTCTGGGGTGTGTGTGTGTGTGTGTGTGAGTGTGTATGTGAGTGAGGGGTGGGGGAGAGAGCGAGAGAGAGAGGGGTACTGGGGGAGAGGGGGACTTTGCTAGCTGAAGCCCCTTTCTCTCTACCTTTTGCTCCACAGACCCTGATGGTCAATTCTTTCACCCCCTAGTTCGCCCCTCTCCTATTTCCCCATCTGTCCCAGTCTCTCCCTCACCATTCTTTCTTTTCCCCCTGGAAGAAATTTCTCCATAAAACTAGTTAGCTTTTCATATTCCTAGATCTGCCTACCTCTCACCATCTTTTAAAAAAACAGTTTCATCAAACAATGTAATATCACATTTCACGTAACTTTAACTTATTGATTAATTAAGCATTTAACATGAGTGATGAGATTCTCTTTGTGGACCAGGCTATGTGTAATGGCTTAAATAGTTGGTGCAGACTATTAAAAATCTCCTGTAACATTAAAAATAGGACATTAATGTTGTTAATTATTAATACTAACTATTACTATGGCTACCAATATATGAATGCTTAATATATGACAAACCCTTGCTGAACACCTTCCATGCAGTTAATTGTCAGGGCGTGTGATGTGAGGGCGCAGGCGTGTTTCCCAGTTTGCAGATGAGGAGCCAGTAGCCCTCCTTGCCTCTTCACACTGGGAACTGGGCATTCTGACTGTTGCCCTTTATTCCGGTGACCCTGATTCTTTAAGAGCCCTGCTCTGGTCCACTGGACTGTACTTGGAGGCTCCCTGTGTGCTGGTAGAGGTGAGCTCCTCTGTGAGTCCAGCTTCAACGCCCAGTTCTTCAGAAACTGGAGGATGGGGTGGAGTGGTCAGCCCTAGGTTGGAACAGCCCAGCTCCTTTCTCGTCTACAGATGCTTTGCCCTTAGGACCGGAGAGGGGAGGTGAGCCGGAGCCAGGGAGGTGGACTCTGGGGTGGGGGGGTGGGGGGCAGTCAGCAGCGGGAGGACCTCAGGCCCCAGCTGGGTATAGGGAAGGTCGTCATGCCCAAAGGACATTTGAATGAACACTTGACCCTTGCTGTGTCATTCATTTGGGAGTGGCATAGAATGCCCAGAGTCAGGGAGTGGGGTCTGGGTCAAGGGGACAGGTTGAAAGGCGGCAGTGTGTCTGTTGTAGCAAAACGGGCCCCTGGATTGAAGTCCGGAATCAGGTTTCTGCTTGGTCCGCAGGGAACATGCTCTGTGTGTCTCCGGCCCTCAGTTTTCTCAGCTGTAAAACAAGAGAGGTGCAGTAGATTATCTCTAAGGTCAGTTTGGGTTGAAATACAGAGTAATATTGGGGGAAAGGGTGCTGGGAACGCACTAGTAATATCCGACATGATTCTGTAATTCCCAAAGCATTTTCACGGCTAGGATCTCGTTAATGCTCATGACCTCCCTTTCCCATATTGGCGGGATTGTTCCTCTGGTTTAATAATGAGGAGCCCAGACCCAGTGGAGAGTCTGCCGGAGGGCCCACCGTTGTTGGTGACAAGGCCAGGATTAGCAGCTGTGGGACCCAGGCAAGCACAGACTGGATAAGAACCGGATTGGGGGAGGGTGAGAGGGCCCCAAGCCTGGGCAGAAAACTAGGGTTTGGATTTATTCTGAGGTTTGGGTTGGGGGGTAACTTCCTGAGAAAGTGGGAGATTAGGGTGTCAGTGGAGGACTCTGGGGGAAAGGGGAAGAGTTACTAAGGAACACTGAGTACTTGTCCTGTATCACTTATCTGTCCTGTCTCAATCACAGCAACCACATGAGATAAGTTCCCACCATTTGGCAAGTTGGAAAGCAGGCTCTGAGAGGTTGGGTTGTTTGCCCAAGACCACCCAGGGAAAAAGTAGAGGCTTCTGAACTGGAACCCAGCGAATTTGGTGCCAAAGTCCTGGGTTTTTCTTTTTTCAGTTATTGATTTTAGAGAGAGAAAGAACGTGAGAGGGAGACACCGATTTGTTGTTCAGCTTATTTATGCATTCGTTGGTTGATATCAATACTTGCATGTGCCCTAGTCCAGCCGCAACCACAACCTTGGCGCATGGTATTGGATGACGCTCTAGTCAAATGAGATGCCTAGCCAGGGGCCCTGGGTCCTTCTATTGCTGTTTAGTTGGGAAAAGCCCATTGATGGGGGTGAGGAGGGAGGGGGCTCACTGCACATCGGTGCTTGGTTGGAAGTGGTCAGGTTGTTGGATCCAGGTCTCCAGCACCGCTGACTGCACTACAAAGAGTTAAAGAAAAACTGCCCTCTCCTCCCGCCTCTTCCCGCCTCCTCCTGCCTCCTCCCCCAAGCTCTTCCTGTCTTGCCGTTGCAACACCCAACTGCCTTACTCCCTTCCCCTCCCACCTCTTCTTTAATTTTCTCCACCGGGCCTGAGCCCTGTTTCTGGCCTTCAGGGTTTGAGACGCCATGGGACCAAGGTGTGGTCTTTATCTGAGTCTCAACCCTTAAGTCCCCTGCCCAAGGCCTGAGCTCCCCTTGGGACCTCCTGACCCACTCATCCCGGACTCTGTCGCTGCCACTCCTGCCGCCTCTGCCTGAGCCCTGATGGGGGAGTGAGAAGGCTCAGCTGGCCGGACATGGGCCGCCCCACCGTGCCTGGACTGCTGCTGCCACTGGTGAGACCAGGGACGAAGGGTGGAGTGGAAAGTGGGTGAAGGGTGACGCCGGCAGGCTGGACTGGGCCCTTGCTGGGAGAGGGCTGTGGTCTGACCTCAGACTCTGCCAGAAGCCCAGATTTCCCTATTCATCTGCTTGCCCGACTCAGGGAAAGAGGGAGAGTTTGAAAGGTGGGGGGTTAAAAGCAGCTCTGGCCCCTGACAGCCAAGGAAGCTTGCTGGGGCCAGGCGCTGTCTGAAAACATGAGGGCAGCTGATAGCAGCAGCGGGCAGTGGGGGTGGAGGCGGCGCCAATTTGTAGGGAAAGGAAAGGAGTGGGAGAAGGAAGTCAGTCCTCTCAGATTCCAGATGATTCAGAACATTGTCCCTCTGGTCAGCTGGCCTCAGAGTGTGTCGGGTCGTGGAGAGGTGGGGCTGCCAGTGGGCCCTGGCTGAGCAAACCCTGCTAGAGGGCAGGAGTTGGACGGTAACGAGGTGGAGAAATGGAGTCTCGGAGGGGAGATAGGTTGGTGGAGGAAGTCTGGGAGGCCATGTGGTGGGAGCTGCTTGGGGATGGAGCGGGGAACGGGGTAGGGGCAGGGCAGCCCTGTACAGGGCATCTGCAGTGCTCCCCCCGGGCCCCGGCCTCCCCCTTGGGGGCTTGCTTGCTTTCTTTTTGAGATGCCACATTTATATTTGTACAGTAAGTCTAGTGTTAATGGGGGCATTCTTCAACCTCTGCCTCAGTTTCTAGGCAGGTCGTCTCTGTTGGGCTGGCCCTCCCCAGGTAGCTAGCACCTCCTCCACCTGGACTCTGTCCCTCGGGCCTGCCCTCCAGCCCCTCCCCACAGCCCTAGACAACAATTCCTTGGTTTCTTGTTCTATAGTGAGTTTGAGGAAGTTGGAAGAAGATTGCTTTCGTCACTGGAAAATGTCCCTTTCTTTTGCTTCAGCCTTCTGTCAAGGCATCCGCGATCACCCTCCATGTCCGGGAGTTATCCTGTCTGATGCCCTGAGCGCCACGCCCCCCCTCCCACCCTGCTCCCTCTCCCTGCTCGCCAATTTCTTCGGAGTCCGTGGCCCACCCGTGGCTCCGCGCCTCTCCTTCCTCAGAGTGTTACACTTTCTCTCCCAGTCATTCCTTGCTTTTCTGTCACTCTCCTAGAAAGTCTCCTCAGACTTCTTAAAGGGTTTTGAAACCTTTTCTCCCTAGTGGTGCCCTCCCCTTCCCTCTCTTCTCCACATTTCTAGACCTTAGTTCCCTGTGCTACCTCTCTCTGTCCTGGCCTCACTAGTCTTCTGGTTGTCCCACCTCCTGTCTCCCCAGCCCCACCTCTTCCCTTCTTTCAAAGCTACCCGCCAAGGGCAGCCTCCCCCAATCCCCCCCCCAGGCCTCCCCCCATCCCCTCCAAGCCCCCCCCCCCCCGCCCGCCCTGCAATCCACCTGCCCTGCTATTTTACTTCTGTCTTTGAGAGTAGATACCCGGATTCAGTTTGGACTCCCTCACATCCTGGATGCCTGAACTTGAACAGTTTATATAACCTTTCCATGCCATAGTTTCTTTATCTCTAAAATAAACGTAACAGTCACTACGTGATAATGTTGTTTTGAAGGTTAAATAGATTGATATGTAGTAAGTATTCAATTTGTGAAGTGCTTGCATTGTGTTAGACACTGTTTTAGGTGCTGGGATTACAGTAGTATACAAAATCACTGTCCTCATGGAGTCTACATTCTGGCAGAGGAATAGGGTATAGCAAATAGAAAGCCCTCAATAAATGTTAGCTTGCATATTGTTAGTGTTAGTAATATTAGTAGTAATTACTTGGTGGCTACTTTGTTTGGAAAACAGAGTACAGTAGCCCAAACAGACAATTGCCTTGAAGGCTGGGGCTGGTCCAGCCCAGGTGAGGGTACGACTGTTAAGAGACACAAGCTCAGCCTGGTGCTAGAAGGAAAGCGGGAGGTATGCAAGGTCTAGATAAGGCTGCCCATGAACTTACCAATTGCTCACCATTCAATGGGCAGTTCAGAGCACACTGTGTATGTGTGTGTAGGGGGGTAGTGGGGAAGAATACAGGAGAGTGTGTGACAAAGCAAACAAGACTTTGCTACCCTCAAAGAGCTTCCAGTCTAGAAGCTAAGACAGCTTTCAGCAAAAATGATTTCAGAACAGTCTGGAGGAAAATCTCCACAAAAGTATTGTGATGTGGTGCCCTGAACACCAAAAGGAGCCAGAGTCCTTTTGGAGGGGAAGGAGGTTCATCCAGCTGCCTTTTCTGGCTTAGTAGATGTCAATTCTAGTGTCCCTGTTCCCGGAGCATGCCCTGCACAAATTGCAGAGCCTACGGTGGACTTCGACTCATAGAGAACTCTTGAGAGCATGAGCGATACATTCCATCTCTGCCTCCCTGGCCGCCTGGCAGGACCTGGCACATAGATTGGTTGCTCCTTAACTATTTCTTGAATGAATAAAGGAACTAAAGATTGGTCTGATGGGGTGAGGGAGGGAAAGCCTCACTGAAAAGTGGATTTGGAGCTGAGATTTGAAGTCACTGACTGGCAGGGTGGCTAGAAAAAAGGGAGATTGGTGGAGGAAAATTAGAGAAAGGGAGAGAGGGGGTTATGTGTTGCAGGTGGTGGTGGCAGGAAACTGAACATCTTGGCTGGAGTGGAAAGACCATACTGAGGAACAAGAAATGAGAATGAGAAAGTTGGAAGGAGTACGGGAGGGGATGAAGAGAGAATCTTGAACCATAGTTCCAGGTAGAGGAATTCATTCATTCACTCATTCTGAAAGGGATCTCTGAGGGCCCACTGTGTCCAGGAATGTGTTCAGAGCAGCAGTGAGGTACCTCTGGGGGGACTCACTCAGGGTAACAGCAACCCGTGGAAACGATGTCCTGGAGAGTGAGATTTTCACATATGCGGGTGCAAGTCGAAGCATGAACTCGGACAAGAAAGTCTGCAGGGTGGGTTGGAGCAGGAACGGGCCTGGCAGTTGGCTGGAAGACAGTTGTAATAATTCAGGTGTGAGGCAACCATGGACATGGGAAGGACTGGGGGATTGGTCACAGAGGAGGGACCGGCAAGAGGAATGAAGGCAGGGGTGGGGAGGGCCCTGAGCAGAAAAAGTGGCGGAGGTCTCGCCATTGGTGCCGAGGAACGGGTGGTGTGACGTTTCTGTGGGCCGGGGGATATCTGATGAGTTTAACTTGGGGCTCGTTAAGGGTCCAAGGAATAGCCAGGTGAAGAACTTGTCTTACCAGGGCAGAGCAGAGGTTCTCGAACTCTTATCGGCCTTTGCATCATTCGTAGGTGCTGCTTTTACTCACCCGTGACTCTCAAAGGGAAAGGAAAGGAACACTTATCACAATCTCCATTGAGGGTGTGCGTGTGTGGGGGACGGAGTGGGCCACTTTGAGAATCTCCCCTGGAGATAAATACAGGGTCCGACACAAATAACACCCCTTTTTATTACAAAATCATGAGTGTGTAATTGGGTATCATAACAATATCACACTCAAGCACACTGTATGCCGTTTTGGGTGAAATGATCAAATTAAAACTATAAATTACACTCATATTATTATCCTATCAACCACACTCAAGGAGGCCTTACTTCTGCCGGCCCTTGTATATTCCTAAGGGAGTGGGGGGACACTGACTCCCTACTTCCCTCTTTGCAAATCCTGGATTCACCTGGAGTGGAAGACAGAGCAGCCATTGGATGGATCGTGTTTCTTTTGCTCCCCCAGTTCTGGGTGCTGAGAAGATACCGAGGAAGATAGGATACTATCTCTGACCAAGATACTCTTTCTGATCTCTTAGAGAGTTTATGGTCTATTGGGGAGATGCTATCTACTCACCCAAGATAATTATGATAGGAGCCAAGAATACATATAGTTAATTCATGTTATTAAAATTCCCAGGGGGCTGAGCATCTAATGAGCTTGGGTGGGGAAGTGTCATCAATGGAGGGCCTCAGGGCAGGGAGGTGGGATTGCAACTGGGCCTTTGGAGAAGCTATCACGATCTCTCCAGAGATTTTTGATATTAGATGAACATTTTAATTTAGTGGACAACTTCTTACGGGGTTAAGGGAACAGCTGCTGTATGAGGTGGCTGGGTCAGAGTAGACCACAGGGTCGCTTTCCACCCCACGCTGCAGCCCTGGTGCAGGAAGTCACACTTTAAAGCCTCCTCAGGCGGAAGTTGTGGGGGAGTTGGAGGGGTGCCGGGCCACCCACTCAACTGTCTCTCCACAGGCACCCCCAGTTTCCTGCTCTTCTCCTGCTCCAGGTGACAGGCACTCAGGCTGGGGTCTGGCTGCTCCAAGCTCACCTGTTTCTGCTGTTTTGCTGCAAAGATGCAGCTGCTAAGGATGGTGCTCATGGGAGCCAACCAGCACTAACAAATGGTGCCACTGTGGGGGCTGGGAGCAGGAGAGACCTGGGCAATAGTGCTGATTGGCCTCCCTTCTTGTTTGCTCCCTCGCTCCTAGAAGTGGGTGTTCAGGGCTCTGGAGCTTTTCCTGTGCTGCCAGCAGGTTTGGGGAGGGGCTGAGGAGAAAGAACTGTCCTTATTTCCTAAGGATTGTCTGGGATCCCAGAGAGGTCCCCAAACTCAACCTCACTGGCCAGAACCAGCCAGGCTGTGGGAATGCAGTGAACCCGGGTGGGAGGAGGGCAGCCTTGGTTGGCTTCCTTCTGGAACTGGGGAGTATCAGGGGGCTGGGGGAGAAGCCAGGGATGCCGGTTCTGTGTAGGGGACTGGCTGGACCAGGAGGAGGAGCCAGGATGGGGCCTAGTCTAAAGGAAGGATGCTGAGGGGCGGGGAGGAATTAAGTGGTCCTCGGGGAGGGGTGAGTAGTGACTCGCTGGGAGGAAGCCAAGGGTCGAGGGAGACTTCCCTTTGGGATGGAATGGGAGAGGGAGCCATTTCCTGAAATGTAGGGGCCCAGTGGGACAAGGGTCCATTGCCTGGCTCTTTTGTGAAGGAGGGGAGGAATGGGGGCTTGAAGGGGGATTGGAGAGAGAGACTGGCCCGCAGGAGGAAGGGATCAGATGGGACCAACTGCTGGCTGGTCTCTTAGTCTTTATGCTGACTCATGACCCCTGAGAAGCTGGAGAAGCTGCTGGTTCCCTCTCCCCTCCCCCAGATCCTCTCCCTCCCTCTGGCCTGAGTCACTGGGCGGAGCTTCTGGGAAAAGATTTCCCTTTCCCGGATCTGATTTAACCCCCAAAGTGCTGTAGAGGTGGGGACACGTGGCCTGAGAAAGCTTCCCTCCCTCCTGCCTTCTTGGGAAGTTTATTCCTCACAGGCCAGAGGTCCCTAAAAAGCTACCCCACAAGGCTGTCCAGGAACTGGAGCCCCTCAGTTCTTTCTGACTCTGTCTCTGCCCCTTGGCTTCGCTCCCCGCCTGCCTGGATGGAATGCCAAATGCCCATGACCTTAGGTTCTGTGAGCTCTTCTTCGGGGAAAGCTCTTCTTTCGGGACCGGGAAGTTCTTCCCATTAACCGCCCCACACTCTTCCTGTTGCCCTGGAAGCCCCAGTCCTGTTCTCAGGGGAGGTGGCACAGTGCTGGAGTGGGCCAGGGAAGGCTGCTTGCTGCCCTCTGAGTAGGGGGTGTGCCCCTTTGGTGGCTGCTGTGATTTTGAGTGTGGCTTCCTTTGTGCCTGAGGCCTGGGCGTCTGGGTCGCTGCAACCTCTCCCAATGGGTGACTGTGTGAGCTGCTTACCTGGCTGTTGAGATATGGAGCCACCGAGGCTGAGGGCTGCTAGGCCCTCCTGTCTTGGGCTGAGGTTTCTGTGATCTGATTAGTGTGTTGCTCTGCATTGTTTAACATACTTTGAGGACATCCTCTTATCTTTACATTAAGCCACTCTTCCAGCAGAGAAGAAAAAAGAAATGAGGCCCAGGGAAAGCCAGCAAGAGGCTGAACAAAGCAAAGTCGGGTTTGGAGCTCAACACCGGCTCCTGGCTTTGCTGTCCAGGCACCTAAGCCAGAAATAGGCAGGTGATGCAGCTGCTGTGGGCTTGGCCTGAGGCTGTAAAGCATGCCTTCCAGAAGGACTTGGGAGCAAAGAGCTTCAAGATTCCCTGGCACACCCTTAGCTCTTGGCTGACTTGATGGTCACTTGAGCTGGATCAGTGACCAGCCTCCGGCCAGCTCTAGTTGCATGTAACCTACATGCCTTTGCCCACTCTTGCCCCCACCAAAACATCACCCACCTACCTGTCCTTGACCATGAACTTTCCCTTTCACTCCCCTCTCCATTTGCCTTGGCCAACCTGGAGTATTTGTGCAGATTTAGTGGTGGAAGGGGATGCAGCATGGAGTCCGAGGGTGGGATCCTGAGTGAGGTTTCAATACAGACTTAGAAAGAAATTCTTCCTTTTACTTCTGCACACTGCCCAGGAATGGTTGCCCATAGGGGCATCGCTTACCTCCGCTCCTGTCTGATTTTAAAAAGCACCTTCTTACTGGTATAGCCTAATACAGAAAAGTGCACAGATGCCAACTATTCACCTCTGTGCACATTCAGTTGCGGGGAACACAGCACTCAGAGAAATACCACCTCAGTATTTGGGACTGCTTCTTGGGAAGGAAGGGCCAGAATTGAGGTAAGCTACCAGTTCCCAATAAAAACAAACAAACAAAAAAAAAACAATAGTTCTTCAACATCTGCCCCGAGTCTAACAGCATTAGCTGCTATGGGGAAATAAGGATAAAATAGAGCTGGGCTGGGGTCTCCCAGCCTTGAGTTGGGGGGACACAGGACATTAGCACACAGGATGACTACAGAACAATTCAACGCTAGATTGCATGGTGCCGACTGTCTGAGCTTAGGTCCTGATGGGATCGTCTCTATCGGTTCTTCCCTAGGTGCTCCTGACTCTGGTGGAAATAAACCCCTCAGGGGTTAGTGCACTGGTCCTTCACTCCAGGGACCGGGAGAAGAGAGAAAGCCAGTGTCCCCAGGGAAAATACCCCCACTCTCGTAATAGTTCCATTTGCTGTACGAAGTGCCATAAAGGTAGGAGCAAGTGGTAACAGCCAATCTCCTCAGTTATGGGGCCCTGCTGCTTTCTTTGCTTTTTCCAGATGTTCTAGAACCTGGGGTCTCTGTCCCGGAGTCTCCTAACTTAGTTGCTTCTCTTGGGCTGGGATTTTCTTCCTCCTTTCTTCTCCTAAAGACCTTGGTGAGGTGGCCCAGGCTGTTCTCCACTAGCATGGGGCTCCTTCCTTGAGCTCTCTGCTGCAGCCTAATAGAGACATCTCAATCACAGGGACCTACCTGTACAATGACTGTCCAGGCCCAGGGCTGGACACAGACTGCAGGGAGTGTGAAAACGGCACCTATACTGCTTCAGAGAACCACCTCAGGCAATGCCTCAGCTGCTCAAAATGCCGAAAAGGTGAGCCTCAGGAGAGGGCAAGGGCTGTGCATAGGATGGGCCTGTTGGGCATTGAGAGGGTTGTGCATGCCTATCCACCTGTGAGGGCATGCAAATCTGTGCTCCTGGTTGGGGAAAGGCATTTGTGATGGAGTGCATGGGTGTGAGCATGTGCTACAGAGAGAGGCTCATGCCCCATCTCTTCCCCTCACCAGAAATGAAGCAGGTGGAGATTTCTTCTTGCACAGTGGACCAGGACACCGTGTGTGGCTGCAGGAAGGAACAGTACCGGAAGTATTGGAGTGAAACTCTTTTCCAGTGCGTGAACTGCAGCTCCTGCCTCAATGGCACCGTGCAAGTCTCCTGTGAGCACACCCCGCTGACCCCACCCCGTCCTCACTGCGGGGGTGGGCCCTGTCTCGGGGAGGGTCTCCACCTTTCTGCACCCCTGCCCCAAAAGGCAGCACTTTCTATCCTTCTCACTCCCATGGTCTGTGGGAATATCTCTGCTCTGGCCATCTACCCCAGCCCCTCCCGGCTCTCCCTCTGGTCCTCCGGGCGCAAGACGGTCCTCCTTTAGCTGTACCGCCCCTCTCCCCACAGGTAGTGAAAAACAGGACACCATATGCTCCTGCCACGCAGGGTTCTTTGTAAGAGACAACAAGTGCATATCCTGTGCTTAGTGAGTATCTCTGTCAGCTGCTGGGCACTGGGTCAGGGGACATTGGGTGGGATGGAGTGGCTGTGGCGAGAGCCACCAGCAGGACAAGGTAGATACCCCAGGGTGCTCTGGCTCTCACTAGGTGTTTGAGTGAGAGACACTTTATGTCAAGACACCAGATAGTCCTCCTCCTTTCCCCCAACTTTGGGGACAGAGGCTTACACACCAGGGACTTGTAGTTCTAACTTAGACATTCTCCTTTTTTTCGACATTGAAATTCTTAGGCAACAGGGTCTACCATTGAGTCACATCTTTGCAATCAGACTGTGTCTTAAAACAGTTGATGATGTATCATGGTCTAATTGGCAGCTCTGTGTGAGTGAGTTATGCAAATAATGGTGCCTCTTGTTATTGATCACATCTTAGGTTTGATGCAGTGTGATATTTCCTCCCCAGTGCCTTTGACTAGGCCTCCTTACTCCTAGCTTCCTAGAGGCTGTTCTTGCATACTCGCTTGCAAAGTAGAAACTCTGAGGGCTCTAAAGTTGAACTGACCTGGGTTTAAATCTCAGCCTAGCCACTTACTGGCTGTGCAACTTTGGACATGTGACTTAACATCTGAGCCTTAGTTTTCTTACCTTTAAAGAAAGGGTAATGACATCCACTTGGCAAAGTTGTAAGAACCAGCAAAAATAGCCCTGGCTGGTGTGGCTCAGTGGATTGAGCACCAACCTGTGAACCAAGGGGTCGCTGGTTTAATTCCTAGTCAGGGCACATGACTGGGTTGCTGGCCAGGTCCCCAGTAGGGGGCATGTGAGAGGCAAGCACACACTGATGTTTCTCTCCTCCCCTTTCTCCCTCCCTTCCCCTCTCTCTAAAAATAAATAAAATCTTAAAAAAAAAAAAAAGAGCCACCAAAAATAGCTACAAAGTGTCTGACAAGAAACTATTACCTTTTCCCACTAAGTTTTGTCTCTTCTTGCCTGGAAGGTCTCTTTTGAGAAATCAGCTGACAGTCTGATGGGAACTCCCTTGTAGGTGACTGTCCCCTTATCCCTTGCTGCTTCTAGAATTCTCTGCTTCATTTTAATCTTGGCTAGTGTAATTACAATGTGCCTTGGTGTGTTCCTCCTTGGGTCCAACTTCTTTGGGACTCTCTGAGCTTCCTGGACGTCCTGGGAGTCTATTTCCTTTGCCAGATTGGGGAAGTTCTCCTTTATTATTTGTTGAAATAAGTTTTCCACTCGTGGCTGTTCTTCTTCCCCTTCTGGGACCCCTATAATTCGGATGTTGGGACGTTTAAAGATGTCCCGGAGGTTCCTAAGCCTCTCCTCATTTTTTTGAATTCTTGTTTCTTCCTCGTCTTCTATTTGGTTGTTAGTTTCTTCCTTCTGGTCCACTCCATTGATTTGAGTCCCAGTTTTCCTTCCATCTCTATCAGTTCCCCATGCATCTTCCTTCATTTCACGTATTGTAGCCTGCATTTTTTCATCTAGTTTGTGAGCAAAATCAACCAATTCTGTGAGCATTTTGATGACCAGTGCTTTGAACTGTGCATCTGACAGGTTGGCTATCTCTTCACTGCTTAGAGGAATTGGCTCTGGGGCTTTTATTTGTTTTCCGGTTTGAGCCATTTTTGGTGGGGTTTTTTTGTTGTTGTTGTTTTGGTTTTAGTCTGGCCGCGGCTATTACGTAGTGAGGGGGTGGAGCCTTGAAATATTGTAGGTTCAGTTCCGGACCACTGGAAGAAAATGAGAATTGCGATAAAGGGAGTCGTAATCTTTGCTGGTGGAAGGTCTTGCTTCCAATTTGTTAAAAACGCAACACCCCAAGTTTTGTCTCTTCTTGAAAGAGCTTGTCTACCCATCCTGTGTTGTTCTCATCATGAGACTGTAAGGTGGGCATCTTTCTGGTTTCCGAATGTGGCTGAGAACTCACCTTCTCAAGGCCCTTCGAGACCTCCCATGTAGGTCTCTTCACTGCGCACTGCCCAGCGACAGCTTCCAACGCGGGAAGACATGCTTGTAATATTGCCCCCAGCAATATGCATTTTAAACTTTTTTACATGCACATTTGACCCTTCTCTCAAAGTCAGTTATTGTCAATAGCAGTGCCATCTCAAAAAAAAGCTCTTTAACCTCTCTTTGTCCCAGAATTTTCTTTAGTGGAACCACGATAACAATTCAGTGAGAGCTACCATTTGTCAAGCACTTACTCTATGTCAAGCAGAATTCTCTCACTCAGTCCTTGATCCTGACGGGTAGGTAGGACCCCTGTTTTCCTGATAAGGAAGCTGAAGCATACAGGTTAAATGACTTGCTTAGAGTCACACTGCTAGCCAGTGACTGGGCTGGAAATTAAACCCTGGGCCTGCCTGCTTTTAATTGTTTTATACAGTCTCTTCGAGATCAATTCCAATTCTAAATTAAGTGATTTTGTGATTAAGTTGTTTTATTCCTTTGCATCAATTCCCAAGATAGTTTTAATTTCCACGATATATTGACACAGCTAAAATATTGTAAAGCAGAGAATTTCTAACAATGTTTTTTTTTTTCCCTTAAACCTGTGTTCCTCCTACGGTACAGCCTCTACTCACCTGTGCTCTCTTCTTCTTTCAGCTGTGAGGAAAACATGGAGTGCACGAACTCGTGCCCCATAACTCATAAAACCATGCAGACACCTCCGGACCCAGGTGAAGAGAACTAGCCCGGCACCCGTGCTCGCCTGCCCTCCCCTGGGCTTACCCCTGCACACAGCCACCCAGCCCTGCTCCCTCCCGCAGCCTTCTCCTCTGATCACAGTATCCTTTGTCTCCAGCTACCACGGTGCTGTTGTCCCTGGTGATCATCTTTGGTGTCTGCCTTTTATTCGTCTTCTTCATGGGTTTAATATGCCGCTTCCCACGTTTGAAGACCAAGCTCCACTTCATTCGTGAGTGGGGCCTTTGGGAGGCAAAAGGGTGCTGTGGGATGTGGGAGGAGGGAAACGAGCATCCCCTTAGTTCGCTGTGAAGGGCTCCCTTGGCGGGGGATGGCCCTGGAAGGCTGGTAAGGGGTATACTGCACCAGCGGTTCTCTCGTCCCTGGGAGCACAGAGGCCCTGAAGCCTGTCACCATAGGTCCCCAGGACCAGCCCCAGTATGGGCTCCAGGGTTGAGAGAGGAAGTGAAATTAATGATATTTTGTTTCTTTCTTCTTTTACAGGTAACTTGTGTGGGAACAAGTTACCTGTAAAAGAGGTAAGGTGAAACCAGAAATCTGCCCCCAATCTTCCCCGACTGTCCATTGTAATCTTGTAAGAACCAAATCGGGATCCCCTAACTCCCTAGTTCCATCCCCACCCAGGATAATCTAGAGGGCTGGGCTGTTTTTCCTCTCCCCCACTAATGCTTTGCCTTCTCTCTTTCATGGGGAGCCGGAGCACCTGGCCTCTACCCCAGACTTCAGCTCCACTACAAACTTCAGTTCCATCCCCAGCTCCCCATCATGTCTCACCTTCACCTCTCAGGACTCTTCCAAACCTAGATCTTCATCAGGGTCCCAAGAGATGGCCTTATCCCGCCAGGAAAATGGCCCTTTCCTCAAAGCAAATCCAGTGAATCCCAACCCCGACGATCAGAAGAGGGTGGGCAGCACCTACACGCAGCGCCCAGATGGTGAGCATCCAGCCAAGAATCCCGGTTGCGGGTGCAGGCGGGCAGGGCTCCAAAAGGCACATGAGTGAGCAGGAACCCGGCCAGGGCGGCCAGGGCGGGCCTGGGAGCCGCAGATTCAGGTTCACCACGGGCTTCCCTGCTGCAGACCCAGCGATGCTGTATGCTGTGGTGGACTGCGTGCCCCCATTGCGCTGGAAGGAGTTCATGCGGCGGCTCGGGCTGGGTGAGCACGAGATCGAGCGGCTGGAGCTGCAGAATGGACGCTGCCTGCGCGAGGCGCACTACAGCATGCTGGCGGCCTGGTGCAAGCGCACGCCCAGACGGGAGGCCAGGCTGGCCCTGCTGGGCCGAGTGCTCTCCGACATGCACCTGCGCAGCTGCCTGGAGGAAATAGAGGAGAATCTGCGTGGCCTTGCCTCCCACTCGCAGGAGCACCACTTTCTCAGATGAGGCCACGCCCCCTGGGAGGGGGCTGCCTTGATGACAGCTGTTTCCGGCCCCAGGGTCCTTGAAAGACCTTGCAAGATGGCCCCTGGACCACTTTTTTTTTTTTTTCCTGGAGAGGGTCTTGGAGGGGCTGGCATGAGCTGGCAGCCACTTACTTGGTGCTACTCCCTCAGTATGCATAGCTTTCTCAGCTGTCTGACTGAGCACTGATGGAGGGTCAGCTATGCGTGTGCGTGAGCGTGAGCGTGAGCATGAGAGAGACGAGAGAGAGATATAGGGGAGAAGGGGTGTAGATATGGATAGATGTGGTGTGTGTGGTAGTGAGAGAGGCTGAGTGTGCCAGGAGCCCAAGCTGGCGGTTGTAGAGATAAGGGGTGCCATGGTTCATTGCCCGTATTAGGCCTGGAGAACCCAGCAAGGAGCTTTAGGGGCCCCTGCACCTTTTTAACAGTAGATAAGCAACCTTTGTATCACTTACGTTATACTAATAGAAACTTGGCACTCCTTTCTTCCCTGCCTGGGCAAGCAGAGTAAGCTGAATGGTCCCAAGCAGGGACAAGCACAGAACAATGGGGCCTCCAGGTGGAGCTGTGGGCTTTTGTAAATACACTAAAACTGGAGGATTAAAGCTGTGCTCCTGGAAGGAGTGGTCTCACTGTGTGGTGGGTGGGAGCCTGGGGCAGAGACCTGCGTCCATCAGCATGTGGGGGGATGGTGAAAAGTCCTGAGCTTAGGCCGGATTCCCCACCACCATCCCGCCACCTGCCAGAGGAGCAGCCTGTGCTCACTCTGCTACTCACACCCAGGTTCTTCCCACCCTCACCTGGCACTGAGCAGGCAGTCATTTGTATGCACAACTTTATGTGGGGCTTGGGTGTCTCTGGGATACAAATGCACAGCTTTGATCCCCAGAGTTTTTAGAGAAGGAAGCACAGGGAACCCCGAACCAGGCTTCATGGGGAGTGTGGACCTTGAGGTGGAGTTCCAGGGTGGGGGTGGTGACCAGCATTCTTGGGGGGTTTCCTCAGGGAGCAACGCCCAAAGTCCCAAGTGTTCCTTATACCTCCCTGAAAGGAAAGGAGGTGGGTGTTAGGAAAAGGCAGATGCAGGGTGAAGAGTGAGGCTGAGGGCCCTTCCCTGCCACGGCCCCTGCTCTGGCACTGCCCTCCTTCTATACTGACCCCTCCCCACCAACCTCCTACTCTGACACCCCCTCCCACTCCATACTGGCCTTCCCCTCCCCTCCCTCCCACGCCACCTTCCTTTCAGCACTTACGATGTGGACAGCGGGGTGTCCAGCTGTATGATGTGGGGCCCGCGCATCCTCTGCAGTTGGACCCGAGTCAGCTTCTGAGGCCTGCTGTCCCTAGGTTCTGAGATGCCCTCAATCCTTTGGCTGGCCAGCTCCTCCCGGATCTCTCTGAGCATGTCCTCAGCCCTGAGGGGGCGGGGGGAGGGGGTACGGCAGTGTCCTAGGAAGAGGGGCCCCTCTTCCTCATCCTCTGAGGATGCCCAGGGGCTTTCCCCAGCAGAGTCAGCGTGGGTGGGGGAGTGTGGGAGCTGCCCCCGAAGCTGGGCCCGGTGCAAGGTTTCCACGACCACGTTCTCTCCCACTGAGGTCCCATCTTCTTCCTCAGACCAGGCTGGCGGTTCTCCTCGGGGAAGACTGCTTCCTCTTCGGATAGCTTCCCCCAGCAGTGCAGGCGTGCTTCGGCGTTGGGGAGCTCGGGGGTCAGAAGGCTGGGGGCGTAAAGTAACATCCCGGAGGTCCAGGGCAGAGAAGGTGTGGCAAGGGTGCCGCCGAAGGGCCCACGGGCGTAGACGGCTCAGCGGGGAGTGAGACCCCTTGGAAGACACGGGAATCAGAGTGCTGTAGCCAGAGTCTGAGGCGTCATCTGGTACCGAGGGACCGTCTTCATCCGAGTCTTCTGTCACCACCAGATTGGGGATGACAGTAGAGAACTCAAGAGTCCTATAAATTAATGAAGGGTCAGAGTCAGGTGCTGAGGGGTCAAGTTCAAGCCCAGGAAGTATCCCTTGATCACCCCATTCAGAAACGGCCCCTCCAAACTTGATATCACCTTTACACCACACTGACAGTTTTTGTCATCTCTCTGGTCGAACTGGAAGCTCCTCTAACACATTTTAGCCACCTGGTCCAGGCCCTTGTGTGCAGTGCGCTCGGGTTTTCTGGGGGTTCCTGAGATCTCCTGAGGTTCCTCCCACTGATGGATCTTTTCCCCCTACTTAACCATGCTATTGGACAGCTCCCCCTGTTCAAGATGAACCTCTCACCCTCTGGGGATTTGGACTAAGCTGGTCCCTGCAGCTCTGACATTCTGCAAATCCAGACCGGCCTCCATTCTCCATTCCTAGCCTGGGGAGCCTGCCCCTCCCAGGGAGTTGGGGCCTTTCTTTTGGCCGGTGCCGACCCTGGGTGGGCTGACAGCTGTCTGTCTCAGGAGGCCCTTCGCTTGGCTGGCGCCACTCTGCTCTCCACCTGCGGTGTGGGTTCCTCAATCTGTTCCTAATCCCCCCAAGCGCTATCATACCATTTTTCAGCCTTGTGGGTTCCTCTTCCTTCCCTCCCTGTCCACAGCCCACTTACTGTGGGAGAGAGAGCTTATGGTGCTGGTGAGTCTTACCTCCCCTCCATGCTGCTCTGAGAGCCCTCTGGGGAAGGCGTGGAGGGCCTGGTCCCCAGGGATTCCTGGTCCCTGTCCCTGTAGAGGGCCAGGAGCTCCCTCTTCTGTTGGACATATTCTTCTGCCTTCAGCTTTTGCAGGGTGGCCTGGGGTGGGAAGGTAAGATCCTATTATTGCGCACTTGCTGTATGCCAGGTGCAAGTGCTTCGCATACACTAGCTCATTTAACCTGATACTTATTCTTTCTCCTACTTTGCTACTGAGAAATGGAGACTGAGGTTAGTAACCGCCAAGATCATGCCATAAGAAAGTGGGATAGAGCCAGGATTTGAACTCTTGAGCTGGTCCTGGGGGTGGGTGGGCTGAGCAGAATGCCCCCTTTCCTCCATGCACAGTTCTTTCTGCTTCTTGTGTCCCCCTTGGCAAGCCCTCTATCTAGCTGGTCTGGCCCCTCCTTCAGGAAGTCCTCCATGATTGGGAGTGATGGTGGTATAAGTCCCGAGTCCCCCAGGTTATTCTTCCTCCTGTGACAAAAGTGGTGGGTTGGGGTAGGATTTGTCCTGTACCGAACACTGCTGTGCTTCAGAGATGAAAGCAAGGCTGTGTCTCAAAAAGTTTGGAGAGAGGATACATTTTATTTTCTGTCTTCCTCAACATTTCCATAGAGATGGCATCAGAATAAAATAGTGATACCCGAGAAGTGGTTTTCAGAGCACTTGCACATGCACACAGTCCTTTGAGACACACCATCACTCTGCAGGGTGACAGCATGGATAGCAGCCCGTTTTACAGATGAGAGAACAAGATTTCCAAAGCTGAAGGCACTTGCTCAAGGTCGCACAGGTAAAGAGAAACAGAACTGGGACTGGGCCTTTCCCTGTGAGTCCCAGAGCAGTAGCTGCGCTGTTTTCAGGGCAGCCTGAAAGGGTGCGTCGGTTGTTAGGAAAGGGCAGCGCTCGCTGGGGGAGGAGGAGGGAGGGCAGCAGGACTGCAGAGAGGCATAAGGCAGAGGCTTGGCAAAGCAGGGAGTGGTGGCCGCTGCGGGCAGCGCTGAGATCAGTACTCACTAGATGGACCTGTTGTGAAAATACTGAGGGACTTCCATGCTGGTAAGCGAAGGGCTGCTGTCTGAGCCTCCCACCTCCCTTCCTTGGAACTACCCTGCCCCCCAAGACCCAACAGCTGGAGGGATAACATCAGGCGCAGCAGAAGACCTCAAAAAACCCCCCTTTCCAACGCCTCACTCAGTCTGGCTGATGCCCATGCTACACTGGTTGCTAAGCATTTTCAATATCTTCCCGCCAAGTGTATCTGAACCAGCAACTCTTGGGCACCTGGACCTTCCTCAAGCTTCTACAGAAACACAGTGGGTAGCTGGGTCAGTAAAAGAGACATGCTGGAGAAACGGCGAACAGGGAGAGGACACTGACATTAGTGACCTGGGTTTCTCTTTCCAATTCTTGCCCCGGCTTGCCAGTCACTCAGTCTCATGAGTGAGAAAACACTGCAAGGATTCTTATCAGTCTCTTAAGATTTGGTCTGTTGGCCAGAGCAAGGGGTGACAATGCCAGGGGCGGGGGCGGGGGGTGGGTGGGCAGGAAACCAACACCAGGCCAAGGCCTGGGACCTCTCCCTGTCCCCAGACCCCATCTCCCAGCTGTGTGGAGTGTGGGAGGGGCCCTTCTTGGGGCTTGGAAGGGGCCAGAGCAGCCTGCTTGTCCTGCCAGGCCCTTTGGTCCCACAAGACCCAAGTTCAATTTTGTGTTTGGGGTGTTCAGAAGAGGTAGTATGTGGAAGAAAAGAGCTGGAGGGGGTGAGGGTGTCTGTAAGGAACATCCAAAACCAGCATCTCCACTAAACTTGCCTCTGGCTCTGCCCTAGGAAGAATCAGGGAGGCAGGGATCTCAGGTGCAGGGGGGCTGGGGCTGTTTGAAGGGCCCCCAGCCACCCCAAAGCCTCTCCAGCAGCCCAGGGAGGGTGTGTTCAGCTTGGATGGGAGCGGAGACATGTTGGGGGCAGGGTGGGAAAGGAAGAGGAGACTGGTGCCAGAGCCAGAAGGTGACGCCCCCACAAGGCTGGGGTGGGGGGCAGGAGGGAGGGTTCCTCAGACTCTACTCTTCCTTTCCTTTGCCTGGGTGGAAAGCTGAAGCCTGGAGAGGAAATGCCTCCTCTCCCGCTGCCCCCGGGTTCATCAGCATTCCTTTCAAAGTCCTCCAGACGCTGAGGCCCTTGCCCAGTCAGCAGCCAGGCCCCGGGCACCACTGACCACCAGACAATAACAAACATTTATGGAGCGCCCATTGAATGCTGGGCCTGGGCCAAACAGCTTACAAACATAATTCTCTAAACTATCTTGCATGGCAGTTCTCTTTATCAGTGCAATTCCCCAGATGGGGACAGAGCTTAGAGATGGGAAGCAGTCCTCCAAGAACAGATAACCAGAGCTGGGCTCGGAGTCCGCGGAGCCCGGCTCCTCCCCTCCTCTCATTTCTTGGCCTTCGTCTCTGACAGCTCTTTCTGTTCCTGTCCCTGGTGTCTTTTCCTCTTCTCATTCCCTAAATATGGGCATTTCCCAAGATTCAGTCTCTCTTCCCTTGAGAAGCTCCTTTCCTCTAAAAGCTTAAGCCACGGGGCGGGGGGAGGGGGGGTAGACCCACTAGGGATAAATCATCTCCGTTTCCGTGAGGGGGAGAAAAAAACCATCTGACCCCTGGGGGTTGCTGTCTTGGGCCCAGCAGATACCCCACTGCCCTCTGCAGTGTACACAGACTGATGGTGATGGAGAGAGGGATTCTCTAAGAGTCTGCTATGAGATACTAGCAGGGCAGACTAATTTCAAAGCTTCAGTTCTTTGTTTGCAAAGGGAGACCGGTGCTTTACACATCAGAAGTGGCCTCCTTTTCTCTGTTAGCTAGGAGGGAGACTTCCTCGGGCTAAATTATTTTGCATAACAAAGTACCACCAATTTTTAGTGGTCCCCTGGGGGATCTAAAAGAAGAAGGGGGGCCAGCATCACCCTGGGACACAGAACCAAAGGGAAAGGAAAGAGTTCTGATGGTGGGAGTGGTAAGGAAAAGAGGCTACCTGCTGGTAAGGGCCCCCCACCTACTGTCCTGGAGAGGCTGGGGCTTGTTTGCGGTTTGTCCCCTGTCCCATTCCTACCCGGCCTTCAGTACACCTCAACTAACCACCGGTGTGGTGCCAGTTGTCAGCCAGCTCGGGCTGGCCGGCTGTGTGGACACCGTGTTTGTGCTGGGGAAGGTGGTGTAGAGGGAAGGCCCCTCTACACGGAGACAGGGGACTGTGAGTGGGCCTGAGCAGGCCAGATGGAGACAACTCTCACCATGAAAACCACCCCCACCTCCGCCCCCGTCCCCACCGCTGCCTTCCTGGGAACTATCACCTTCCTGTTTAGGTATTTAAGGAAGTGGCAGAGGACGTCTGCCCTAATTCATCCATCCATCTTTTCCTTTCCTTTCCTTTCCTTTCCTTTCCTTTCCTTTCCTTTCCTTTCCTTTCCTTTCCTTCCCTTCCTTCCCTAATTCATTCTTCTTTTTTTTAACAGCAAAAACCTCATATTTCTTTTTTTGCTTTCCTAATTCAAAAATGTTAATGCAGTATTTACACGGACTGAGCTCTGCTTTTCCTTTTCTCAAATAGGCTGTCCACATTATGATACGATATCGTAGGGAGGAGAGTGCATGAATGCTTAAAACTGTTTAAACACCAGACTCCTCACATATTCTCACAGGTTTCAGAAGCCCTAACTGACGAATGTGCTAGTGACGAATCATCGTTACCTACTCATTAAAGCAAGCCCTATGAGGAACGCTAATTTGATTTAAAACACTTTAAAAATAATGAAGTTGTATTTTTTAGAAATAGTCTACAATAAGATTTCTTTCCTTGTTCAAAATGCCTCTTCCGTTTTTAAAACTGACATGTAACATTATGTTAGCTTCAGGTGTACAAGGTAAGGATTCAATATACATCTATGTATTATGAAGTGATCACCACAATAAGTCTAGTTAACGTCCCTCACCAGACACTCTTACAAAAATTTTCCCTTGTAATAAGAGCTTTTAAGACTTATTTTCTTAGTAACTTTCATAGTTTATCCTCATTTCTCACCTGAACTCCAGGTCTGAGTTTCCATATTTCCTCAAGCCTCCAAGATACCTCCTCTTGGCTGTCTCCCACTGATGCATTTCCAAAGTACTTCTGTTTAAAACTGAGTATTGCTACCCTAGGAAACAATTACCTCCCAGGAAACAACAGCTAAACAAACAGGTAACCCTTTCTAAAGATTTCATTGCCGTGGGCACCATTGCCAAAGCAGTCTTTCAAACAGGAGCCCTAGGAAGCAAACCGTCCTTTCTCTTTGTGGAAGTGGTGGAAGTGTTCCGGAGCTTTGACCTAGAACTGGCACCATGCTACGTGCTTAATCTGAATGATCTTTGAATCATCCCTGTGAAGCAAGGACTGTTATTATTTATATCCACTTGCAGGTGAAGAAATGGAAGCCTAGGGAGGCCACATAATTCACCCAAGATCACCCAGCTAGTGAGAGGTGAAACTAGTACCTGAGCCTAGATTTTCATGCATTTGGTATAGCTTTTAACCAGTTTCCCTAATTTAAAGATTTTTATATATTTTCTTCTTCTTCTTCTTCTTTTTTTTAGAGGGAGGGGAAGGGAAGGAGAAGGAGAGGGAGAGAAACATCACTGTGTGAAAGATACATAGATCAGTTGCCTCTCACACACCCCCAACTGGGGACCTGGCCTGCAACCCAGGCATTTGCCCTGATTGGGAATCGAACCAGCATCCTTTAGGTTTGCAGGCTGGTGCTCAATCCGCTGAGCCACACCAGCCAGGACTGTCTCTCCTTTAGCTACTATTTTCCCTTCCTTCCTTCCTTCCTTCCTTCCTTCCTTCCTTCCTTCCTTCCTCCCCTCCCTCCCTCCCTTAAGGTGTCCCTTAGGCTGTGGCACTAACTCTCAATGTTTCACACCCAAAGTAGTGGAGTAAATCTCCTGCCACCAATCTCCCCCTCTCCCACCCACCTATCACTGCCTCCTTACAATTCAAGACAACACACACTGATTTCACCTTGGTGTTCCCTTGCTCAAAAATCTATGGTGGCTTTCTCTTGTCAGCCGAGTTCAGTCTAGTGTCGTCCAGTCCACACTGTAGAACTTGGGGTCCTCTCCATCACCGGCTCACATAAACCCTTTGCTCCAGACTCAGACTGCCAAGGTCACTGCCCCAAACAAACTCAGCCCGACTACTCCTTGATTCTTCTGCTCACAGTCTTCCCACCCTTAAAAGCCCAACTCAAATCCCCACCCTCCTCTGGTCATTCTGCTCCTGCAGTGGGTTGAACAGTGGCCCCAGAAAGATAAATCTAGGTCCTAACTCCGCCCCAGAAAGATAAATCTAGGTCCTAACTCCCAGGACCTATGACTGTGACCTTATTTGGAAAGAGGGTGCAAATATCCTGAGTTAAGGATCTCAAGGTAAGATCATCCTGGATTTAGGGTGGGCTCTAAATCTAATGACCATTGTCTTCATAAAAGACTGGAGAGGGAAATTTGGATACAGCGATGGTGAAAAGACAGAGGCAGAGGTGGAGTAGCCAAGGAACACCTGGAAGCTGGAAGAGGCAAGGAAGGACTCCCCCTTAGAGCCTTAGAGAGGAAGCGTGGCAGGCTGACACCTTGACTTCCAACTTCTGGCCTCCAGAACTGGGAAAGAATGAGTTTCTGTCACTTTAAGTCACCCAGTTTGTGGTGTCAATACAGCTCCAAACTGGCTATCTCTACTGAATTCCTCTAGCATTAATCACATAAATTTGCCCATGTCACTTTCCTGCTTAACACCTTTGCTGGTTCCCTGTCATCTGAAAGACAAAGTTCAAGTTCCTCATGTTGGGCTCCTGGCGGTGCTTGCCTCCCAGCCTCTGCTGCTGTGCCTGCCCTGTGTTTTATGTCTTAGTGATACCTGTGCGTCTCTCAACACACACACACACACACACACACACACACACACACACACTCATACATGTTTTTCATATCTTCAACCTTTGCACGTTCTGATTCTCCATTTGAAATACCTTTCCTTCCCTCCCTGCATCCCTGAGATACTCCTAGATGTCCCCAAACGGTGCTCTGAGAAGAGCTGCTCTGTGAAAGCTTCTCAGCATACCCTCCCTCTGGACTGTCTCTTTCCTAACCAACCCACCAGGTAGAGCGAATTATTCCCTTCTGGTCCAAGTTCTTACGTACGCAGGTTTCTGCGTTCCTACACTAATTTGTCTAGCTAGGCTGCAGCGCACATTCTTTGAGGATAGGAATGTTTTATTCCTCTCTGATTCCCCAGCACCTAGCTAGTGCCTGCAGCCAGCAGGGGCCCGTTTATGTCTGTTGAAAGGAGGATGAAGTTCAGACACGAATTGTTTCAGGGTGGAGAAGCCTTTAGGGGGATGCTGTCTTGGGCTCTCTTGGGGTTGGCAGAGCCTCTGGCTCAAAGCACTCTTCCGTGCTCTTATGGATGGATGGTCCAGGCTGTGTCTCCCTCCTGAGGACAGCCTGAATCTGCCTCTGTTCTAGCCTCTCTCGCCTCCTCTTCGCCTCCGCGTTCCAGGTTCTGAGCTCCAGGGGCCCAGCCACCCCTTCCCACTCCTGGCTCTCACATACCTGGGCCTGCTGGGTCTTCTCTAGCCACCTGGCACAGTCTGGAGCGCTGGGGCAGTGCACAGTGAGGGCACTGGAGACGCACTGGAAGTCAGTAAGGTGGATCACCAGGAAGCTGTCTGGTGGAGGAGAAGGTCTGCTTCAAGGGCTGGACTGTTCTAGAACCCCATCCCAACTCCTCCTTCCCCTTGCCAAGAGGAAAGGAGAAGAACAAGGTCTCGGCGGGAGAGACATACTAGGGTCTCGGAGTGGTCGGCACACAAGCTTCTCCAGCATGAAGGGGGGGCGGATAACCTTGGCTTTGTCTGCCTTGCGTTGGGGCTTGGTCACCAGGAGCACGTCGGAGAAGAGGAACAGGTAGGCGTCCAGCTGGGGGTGTGTGCAGGAGAAAGAGGCAGGGTCAACTGGGTCAGGGGGAAGGGCGGGACACGGCCTGGGGCTCATGCCTAAGTGCGCATGCGTGGGTGCACACGTGTACAGGGACACGTGCACAACTGTGGAATGCTGGAGCTGGAGCGGGTGTCAGCTGGGTCCCTTCTCTCCCTTTACAGGCAGGGAACGTGTCTGACTCGGCCACAGAAACAGAGCTTTAGCCAGAACCATGTCCTCTTCCCAGTACACATAGAAGTCACAAAGACACACAGACACACACAAAAAATACGCAAATATGGACACACACAAACAGACACACACACACACACCTTTCTCCCATTTCCAGCTCATCCGACTCTTGTCCTCCCTCTCATCATCTCTCCCTTCCCTTCGATCCATCTCTCATCTTCTCTGCTCCTGCCCACTGCTCGCTCACCTTCCCTTCTCGCCCCTCCTTCACTCTCACGGGTCCCTCCAGCAGCAGCTGCCTGGTGTGCTCAGGAGCAACGCCCAGCATGGGGGACAGCAGGTCCAGGTTGGAGAATGGACGCAGGTTCTGAGGGACACAGAGAGGAGAGGGTCAGGGGCCTGCGTAGGGCTCGTGACTACCTCCCAGCCCAGGTGGTTCTTTGTTCCGTCCCCAGCACTGTCTCTTGGCATCAGTCCTCTGCTTGGAGTGTTCCAGTGCCTCCTTTCTACTCTTTTGAACCCTGCTCCTGGGACCCTCACCACTGGGAAGGAATGATGGGTGCACCCCTCTGTGGCACCTCTGTCCCTTCCCTCCAGGCTTCCGATTCATCCATTTTCCTGGGGACCTTGCTTTCTCTGAGCCCCTTCCCTCTCTCACCTTCTCCATCTCCTCGCTGGACGGCTCCAGCACCTCGTAGGGCCCGATGCGCTGGGCTGCAGCCGCCAAGCTCTCCTGCTCCTCACCCTGGCGAACCTGCTTGTTGATGTGTCTCAGGAACGACTCCACAGCTGCGATCTAGGTGAGGGTGGGGGGCGGAAGGAGGAGCAGCTCAGCTCCTCGCCCTGCACATCCCACCCAGTCGCTGACAGCCACAGCATCCGAACTCGGGCTGGCCGGCCAGTGCCACGCTGTCACTTACATACAAGAAGAGAGACCCTCAGGAGCTCCTGGAGAGCAGTTCCCACACACCAGCCCCCAACTCCAAAGGACGCCGGCCCTGCCAGGCCACCTACCATGGCGTTCAGGGCTTCCCGGGCTGGTGTCTCAGGGCTCCTCTTGAGCACAGCCTGCAGCAGCAGGGGGTACTTGGTGATGCGCTGGTGGGGCTTGATGAGTAAGTCACCCAGCGTCTGCCTCCCTGAGCGCTTGTGCTTCTCACACCACTGCCAGGGAAGGTGGGCAGGGGTCAGCAGTCTGCAAGCCCCCACCTGCCCCGCCCTAGTGACGGACTCCCAATCCCTGGAGATTGGGAAGGGAGGGGGCCTCGTTGTCTAGGTCCCCCCATCTGCCTTCCTGGAACGCCCTCTCCCACCTGCACGAAGGTACGGAAGAGAGGGTTATTGTCTTGCTGCTCCCGGGCATAAGCCATGGTCTGCTTCACTCTCAGGCAGTACTGGACATAGGGCTGGAACCGCTGGCTGAACTGGAGGGACAGATGGGTGGGGCGGGGAGCAGGCAGGGGAAGAAGGTCATGAGATACAGGCTTTGGCTGCAGAACATGGGGAGCAGGGGTAGGGGGTGGGGCGGGTGACGGGGACAGCCTCTCATAGACCCCTTCGCTCCTGCCGATCCCTACCTCCCATGACTGCCAGCCCTCCTCTCTGGATTCCAAGGAGGAGTCGAAGACTTGAGAGGTCGACCTACTGCTGCTTTCTGAGCTCCTGCCCACAGCCCCCACTGCGCCCTGCCCTCTGAAGGTGCTCCTGCCATCAATAATTCAGCCGGAACGTTTCAGGACACTGCAGATCCCATTTCACCGGGCGGAGGGGTGGTGAGCTGAGGCTCGCTCAGAAGCCCTGTCCTGCGGAAAGGGGCCACCTAGGGCTCCCAGGAGACTGTCTCCCCACCTTCTGACCCCATTCCAACTCTGCAAGGCCCACGTATTCCTGGCTAGAGAAAACGGAGGACGAGAGTCTGGTCCTGGATCTCCTGCTTTCTCTTGTTTCACTTCTCCAGGCTCCCAGGACCTCTGTGGCCTTTTACATCCCCTCCCTGGCCCCTAGGGGACACCTCCCCTAGGCCCTGTTCTCGCTCCCAGCTATTTGTCAATGGACGTCTGGCTAAGAAGTAAGAATTTATAGTTGATAAGAGCTTAGTGTAACTGTTCCCTGAGACAGTTGCATTTTCATGTCATAAGGGTCTCCAGAAGCCCAAAGAGCCTCTGGAACAGAGGTCGTACTTGTCGAGTGAAGGGCAGGAGGTGAGGTGATATGTTGCGGCAGGGGCTGTGCCCTTGGACCCCCTCAAGCCATGGAAGGATTCCAGTTGCACAGACATGCCCTGCAGACAGGGACCCCCTGGGCTCTTGCAGGCCTGCCTCACCCAGCCCTTCGCCGTGCCTCACCGCCAGGAAGCCATCTTGCATGCTGACAGGGTCCAGAGGCAGGCCCGAGGCCCGAGTCTTCTCCAGGGTAGGCTTCATCACCTCTTCCCAAAAGCTCTGGTGGGCTCGAATCAGGCTGGGGACATTTCCGAACAGGGTTTCAACTGACACCTGGAGGAGGGAGCAGAATTTAGCAGCGTGCCTTGGCAAGTCACTGTTAGGCAGCACCAGCTTTGGACAAGCAAGAACTGCTAAGCTTGGATGGTGGCGGGTGGGGTGGAAGGCTGCGGCCTGCTTGAGGTCTAGAGAGAGAAGGTGAGTAAGGAGGGCAGTGGTGTCCTAGAGCACGGAGCAGTAGAAAGTCAGACTGGGCAGCCTGGAGGGCTCTCTGAGACCCCACCCCCAACCTCCTCCCCCTCCCCCACTCCTGGGGCTCAGAGCTTGGGATGCACCAGGCTCCCCTCCTGAGCTCCTACTCACTTCTGTCAGCAGTCCTACCCGCTGCAAGTTCAGCAAACCGGCTGCTAGAAGCTAGATTGGGGGAAAGATGAGGGTGTCAGTGCCTGACCTCTTCCTCTCAGCCTAGCCCTTTAATACCCCAACTTCAGTACTGCTAACCTCCCTCCCAAGATCCCAGGAAGGCAGGTCTCAGATCAGGGGCATGTCTTGGGATCTTGCCCCTCCCTTCCCCAGCAACCCTGTCCCTCTGGTCTGGGAGGCCTGGGGAAGATGGGTATAGGCTGAGGACGGGGCCAGGGCTGGGACTGAGGGAGACTCACATCGGTCATGATCTTGAGCTTTTGTATGTAAATCAGCTCTGTGGTCAGTAACTCCCAGAGCGCTTCTTGTTGATGGCAAAGCTCCCGGCTCATCTCCTGGGGTGGGGATGGGGCTGGTTCAGTTGGGGAACAATAACAAGAACAGCAGCTACCATTTGTTAAATGCTACTGGATTACTTCATAAATGACTTTTCAATCTGCAAACCAACCCTCCAGTGTATAGGTGTCCTCCCCATTTTACAGGTAAGGCAACTGAAGCTCTGTGAGGTTTGCTGCCACGACCAAGGTCTCACTAGTAAGTGACAGAGCTGGGATTTGAACCCAGAGCAAAATGTCTTCAAATGCTTTCCCCACGTGACCTGAGGCCTTTCCTTTAGGAAGAGGCAGAGGTGAGATTCGCGTATTTGCATCTGTGACCCCACGGGGACAGACACTGTGTTACAGGCCCACCTTGTGCGCAGGCACCAGCTCCTTCCAGGACTTCTCAAAGGTCAGGCTACTGTCGCTGCCCTTTCCTATCTCCCAGTGCTGCCGATCCTCAGGGGGCAGGCGGGGCATCCCAAACATGCTGAATGTGTACAGCCTCATCTCCAGCTCACGGGCCTTCGTGACTTCCTGGTGGAGTTGAGAAGGTGATCAGCCGTGGCCACGCCCCGGATGCCCAGGGAGGACTGCACGTGTGTGTGCGTGTGTGTATGTGTGTGTGAGCGCACTGAGTGTGCATGAGGACACGGACACATGGGGATGGAGCTCCAGCTGGGATTACAGGGACAAGGGCGTTACTGGAACATGGATGGAAAGGCACTGCAGTCTGCAGAAAGGTCCTTGGATGGAGAGGTCTGCCCCGGGCTCCCTGACCGGGGAGGTGCCTTCCAAGGGGTCTTTTGAGACAGAACCCTTCAGAGGGACCTTCAGGTGGAGACCAGAACAGGACTTACGAAACCAGTGGTCTCGGGTAGCGTTTTGACATCTGCCCGTAATGTGGGCGTTTTTATGAGGCAGCACGGCCTAGGGACGTTTTCCTGAGAAGGTCTCCGGACAGAGCCGGGCGGCTTGTTGGAGGAGCTGCCCGAGCTCTCAGCTCTGATGTCTGTGGAGGACATCACAGCTCAGGTTGTGAGCCTGCTGGTGGGAACAGAGGGACCCCTTACCTTGAGTTTGGGGGAATGAGGTGGGCCAGCCCCAAAATGGCCTCCATGCCTCTTCTCAGGGTCTGATTCTCGCAACCTCCCGGGAGACAGGGCACGGGCCTGGCCAGAACCCTTGACAAAGGGGACATAGCCATGGAGGTGCAGGCGACTGGGATCCTGAGGGAAGAGCAGGGCAAGTTCTGGGAGTGTTGCCTCCCTTCCCTCCAACGTCCAGGGAGGTGGTGGGGGCCAGTCTTCGCTCCAGATGTCGCCCCTCACCTGTGTAAGCCGAGCTGACTCACTTCTCCCCTCAAACCAGTTTGGTGGGAGCCGCTCCTGCCCTGACTCACAGTGGCTGCAGCCAGAGAGGCCAAATGGGTTGGGCAGGGACACGCCAAGCTGGCTCCTCGAGTGTGCCCAGGGGCAGAAGGAGGGACCTCCTACAGAGCAGTGCACAGGTACGCACACGCCTGGGCTCCAGAGTGTGTTCCCCCATACCCGCCCACTCGTGTGCACTCCCTCTACCACAGGCTGGCACGCACGGGGCCCGCTGCACACTCTATCTGGGTCCCTCACAGATTCCCTGGTTTGCGAACAAACCCCCTTGTCTGTAGGGATGAGGGCACACATTTGTGTGGCACCCCCCAGGGGCACGCAGCCTGCGTCCCATCCTGTGGGGAGCAGCTGCCCTTCTGTGTGAGAGGTTGAGGCCATGGCCGCAAGTCTCCTGGACAGGCCTGGTCACATTCCTTGATTAGCCTGTGGCCTGATTTACCCCACAGACTTCCTATTCTCCCTTTCTCCCCTCAGCCTGGGAGAGTCCTCAGCTGTCCTCCCTGTCGCCTCGGACCAAATTTTCCTCCAGTAAGGCTGAGGACACCTCCAACTGGAAGCAGAATGGTTCTCAAGGTTGAGGGAAGCCTGGAGGCTGAGGGAAAGACCGCTGGCCTCCACACCCCTTTCGTTGGTCAGCACTGGAGGCAGGCCAGGAGGGTGGAGCCCAGGGAGCCCCCACACCCTTCCCCACTTTCAGAGTAGGGACACTGTGAACCTTTGCTCTTCCTCTAGCCCTGACTCAGAGCCCACAGACTCCTCCCATACGGAGGTGGGAGCCGGCGGGGGGCCATCCCCAAGGCTTGGCAGAGTCCTGGAGTTCCGCAGCTCCCTGCCTCAGACCTGTCTAACAGCACCTCCTCCGAGGGCCTGGCTTCTCCTGGCTCGCTGCCTCCAGTGCCCCATCTGCCCGGGATGGGTGTGGAGTCCTGGGAGCATGACCCAGCACGGCCTCCCTCTCTCTCCCAACCCAGGAAAGAAGGTAGGGTGAGGGATAGGAATAGAGCAGCCCACGAACCTATAAAAGGCAGAGACTCGAAAGCTTGTGTGTCCTCCCTCCTGCCCCACCCAGGTCACCTTCGGGGCATAGCCTGGACTCACCAGCATGGGGCCTCCTCGGGGATAGAGACTGCCAGCAGTACTCTGGGCAGAGACCCGATGCTGGCCCCCATAAGTCTCAATGTGGGAGTCCACAAGTGTTCGGAGGGGACCCTCATTTGGAGGACCAAAAGCCTGCATCCCTTCTCTCCTAGGTCACCTCCAAATGTTCATAGCTCCAAGGTCCAGGACAAAGGGGGTCCCCTGAGGCTGCAAAGAGAAAAATGAAGGAATGGAAAGGCCAGCCTTGACAGGTGGCTGGCACTAGGCCCTGGACCAAGGTGGGAGGGGAGGGGAGGGGAGGGGAGGAGGGGGAGAGTCAGGGGCTTGGTCACTTGTTGGGAGAGCGTGGCTGCCTCATCTATCTGTGACTTGGCAGGGGCGGGAGAAGCACGTACGAGCACTTACTTGTGTGAACAGGTGACGGATAAGGCCCTGCACTGGCCTCAAATGATGCTGCAGTCCTCAGAGTAGCTGGGAGCAAGGGCAATAGATAAGTCCCCAGGTTCGTGGATGCCCCCAGGTGGGGGGTTCCCTGGGTGCCTAGTTCCAGCCTCCCTTTCTCCATACACAGCCCAGGGAAAAGCTGCAGGGGGGTGGGTCCAGGGGAGAGGGCAGGAGGCTGCCTGGACCTGCCACCTGTTTTTGTACAACCTGCAGGCTCACAATACTTTTTACATGTGTAAATAGCTGAAAAAAATTGAAAGAAGAATACTATTTCATGACACAGAAATATGATATAGAACTCACATTTCAGCGTCCATAAAGAAAGTTTACGGGCACACAGCCACATCTACTGGTTTACTGACAGTCTACGACTGCTTTTCAGGTATTCCGACAGATCGAATGCATAGGCTTCAACATCTGAAATATTTCCTATCTGGCCCTGTACTGAAAAGTTTGCCCACCCCTTACCTGTGGTCCCTCCTGACTACGGACAAGGACATGAGGGAGGGACAGCTGATGGCCTTAGAGTTGAGCCAAGCGGAAGGAGGGTCTGTGGTCTGGGACTACATTTGGCCTTCCCCAGCCTCTGGGGCCAGCTCTGCGGAGCTGGGGGACAGGCGTGGGGCTCCATCCCTTCCCCCTCCATCTGGGTAGAAGACCCACCCTCTGAGTGGGCAGGGCCTGAACAGAAGAGGCCTCTGAAGCAGCTGCCGGTTCCCCTCCAGGTGGGCCTGCGACCCCGATCCGTCCTCCCCTTACTTTTTCTGATTTTTGAGCAGGGAAGAAAAGCAGTCACTATCTCCCAGGCCCTCGCCCAGCACGTCCCCCTCCAGGGGCTCTGTCTTCCCTCGCTCTCTTCCTACCCGCGGTCCTTTTTGATCTTTGACCCGGCTTCCCAGCGTCTCTCGCCCGCGCGTCTCCCTCCCCCCGCCCGCCCCGCCCCCGTTCGCTTACCTGTGCTTACAGGTGTCCCGGCGCCAGCCGGCCACGCTGCCGCCCCCGACCACCGGGCTCACGCTTGCCGACGGTTTGCCCAGCGATGCCAGCCCCGCTGCCCGGCCTGGGTCTGGGACCGAGCGGCCCGCAGGACCCGGGCAGCGCAGCGCAGGGCCGGGCGGGAGGGAAGGTGGAGAGAGAGGGGCGGGGACGCGGGGAGGCACCTCCCTCTCACCGTGGGCACCCGACCCGCCGCGCAGTGAGGACGCCCGGGGAGCCTTAGGGCCTGAGGAGTCCCTGCTCCAAACGCAGCCACGACCCTCCCAGGAAGGAGACCTCGCTTCGCAGGGTTCCCGTTCCCCTCTTTCCTTTGCACCTGAGCTCACCACCCACCCAGCAAAAGGGGAAGGGCTGGAGCCGCCCGTGCACCTTCAGGTGCACCCCTCTCGACCAGACCCCCGGGAGGCGCCGGAGTAATGAGGCATAAATCCTGGGCTAGGTGCTCTGCGGGCGGCGGCGAGGGGAATGACCGAGTGATGTTCCTCCTCCTCCTCCCGCTGCCACGTCTTCCTCATTTAACCAGGTAGGGGAGCAGGGCAGCCAACAGAAGGGACTCGTGACCCAGAGACCCTAGGGCCCTGGTGAGGCTCTGTGGCTTGGAGTCCAAAGTGTGACCCTTATCGCTCACTGCCCTCGTCATCTGTGGAAGGCTGAACTTGGCCTTTAGTCTAGGGACTGCACCGGGTGCCGGGCTCCTGACCCAACTCTTCTCCCCCTACCTGGGACCGGGTGGGAGGACAGGAGCGTCAGGTGGGGGCACCTCACACTGCATGGCAAACGGGCACAGCCGAGGCTTCACAGGGCTGTCCCAGCACCCGCAGCAGCTGCTGAAACAGACCTGTTCAAGGAAGGGCGCTTGTTGGGCACGACAGGAAAGGACCACATTTTCACATCCCTAAATCATGACAGAAGCGGTGGATATTGGGAATCAGAAGTGCCCATGAACGTGTGATCGTTATAATCTCACGATCATGAAGCCAAGGACCCCGTGATGGGGGCAGGTAGGTCTGAGTGCCCCCACCCCTCCACGCCATCCTGTGGTCTTCCTCCTGTGAACTGACTGGGCAGGGACTGATACAACTTCTTGCATTTGTAGAGCATTCTGAAATTCACAAAACACTTTCAAAAGCATAACCTCATGTCACTAGGAGTAAGATCTCCACTCTCCTCTCCTGTCTTGTATTTGGGGGGTCCCACAAGGAGGAACTCTCTAAACGGGAATTATCTCCTGGAGGGTGAGCCCCTTGTAGTACAGGCTTCCCCCACTAGGCGAGTGCTCTGGGAACCCATCTGCATCAGTGTACCAGCTGGTGTCCTTGTGAGAGGCTGCGTTCAGCCTCGGTGAGTTTTTTTTGAAGACTCAAAGCATTTGCCCATTTCATTATGGGTCAGCCCACCTGCCCACACTGCCCTGAGTGTTTAGCAGTTTTTGACCAAAAAATAGCATGACCCCTCTGCCCCAACTTCCCTATTCACCCAATCTCTCCATGAGTGACTTTTTTGTTTCCCCCTGGATGAAAAAAATCCTCAAAGGGAAATGTTTTGCTGACATGGAAGAGGTGAAACAAAAAATGGCAGAAGCACTAAAAGGCATCAAAATCGACGAGTTCAAACACTGTTTTGAGCAGTGGGAAAAACGTCTTGACAGGTGTATTGCATCAAACGGAGAGCACTTTGAAGGTAACTGAAGTTTGAATGTGTAAGAATAAAAGCACAATTTTTTTTATAAATAAGTTCCCGTTATTTTTGGTCCCCTCCATGTGTTAAACACCTAAATAAACGGAAGAGTTTTAGTTCTCACTCTGATAACTCTATTTTGTTTGGGAAAGGAGTCTTTCCACATATGTTGATTTCTAATTTTGCCTGCCTTTCTCATTGCCCTTCAATATTCTCTTTTTCTGAGCTTGCTGATATGTGATTGCTCTGTTGGTTCAGAAGAGTTCTCTGTACCTCTTGCCCCTGCATCCTACCTCCTGCTTCCTTCCTCCCAGTGGCTTTGGAGGGTTTTGAGGCAGGAGCTACAGTGGAGAGAAGCCTTTTTCTCTTTCCATTCATAGTGTGTGTCTTTTATCGCTACCTTGTTTTCTGTTGTTGAGAGAGCGAGCCAGCGAGCATGCCTGCAATTGATCCCGGAATGACAAGGGTAGCAATGAGGGGAAAGGAGCTAATAATAAACCAGGAGGTGGTGATTACTGGCAGTATTAAATGATGCCCCAGAGAGAGCTGGTGCCAAGGATCCCTGGATTCTCCTCCCAATGTCTCCCTGAAGGAGATGGAAGGAGGAGTAAGAGGGAAATTGAAATTGAGAGAGCATCAGAGACAAGCCTGGACTCACAGCACCCTGGGCTGAGCTGGCTAGACTGGCAGGGTGGACTTGGGAAGAGTTAACCTTTTCATTTCCCTCAAGGCTGGGATCCAATCTCCACCTACTGCCCCAGGGCCTGTCTTCAGCCTCCCTGGGAGGAGAGGTTCCCAGGAAAGCTGGAGTCTTAAAGCTGGAGGTGTGGCCGGCATGTGTGTGGGCTGGAATAAGGGACTCCTCTTCGGTTTGTTCTGTTCTGGCCTCCTTGTCAGACTGTTACAGCCTCTGTGTCCCCCGGCCCCTTCTGTGCCATGAAGAGAAGACACACGTGATGGGCTGAGGGGAGCACAGCTGAGGGAATTGAATGAAGCCTGAAGAATTGGGAGGTTGGTGGGTTGGCCTCTGCTGAGTGGCCCTGGGGAGCACCTGGCCCTTGCCCTAGGCAGGGGACCTGGAGAGCTGTCTTTCTTTCTGGCTGGTCCCAGACTTACCTCACATCTTTTTTTTTTAATACAGAGGAGAAGGGAGAAAGAGAGGGAGAGAAACATCAATGCGTGCTGCTTCTTGCACACTCCCTACTGGGGACGTGGCCCACAGCCCAGGCATGTGCCCTGACTGGGACTAGAACTGGCAACCCTTTGGTTTGCAGGCTGCCACCGAATCCACTGAGCCACACCAGCCAGGGCTTTCCTCACATCTTTAGCTTGAGTCCTGTCCCTTCTCTATGCCTCAGTTTTTCTCCCAGAGCAGATACCTCTCATCAGGCCCCCAGCTCAACCCCATAGCTGATGAGCAGGTTTCTGTCCGAGATCAGAGCCCTGAGGATCAAAAGCTTCTCTCTGATAGAGCAGGAGGGTGACTTTTTGGGGCTGGTACGGGGGGCTCCAGGTCTCTTCTGCCCTCCCTCACATGAACCCTGAGCTCTGCCTGGCACCTCTCAGGGCAGAGCTGAGCCATCTGGGTTAATGAGGTACTAGCAGGTGCTAATGGAGGCAGTTGATAGGAGGAGTGTCTTCCTTGGCCCAGATTCGGGGAAGGGGGAAATTGAGGGCTCAATCTGAAAGGCACCAGGGCATGCGAGGCAGATAAGACCAGGAGGCCAAGCCACTGGGCACAGTTGCCAGTACCTTAGATCAGAACTAATGCTTTCTTCCTTTCCTTTTCTTCCTCCCCTCTCCCTTCCTTCCACATTTATTGATTGGCAGTGTTCATCTGTGCAATGTATATAGCATATGTATTCCTAGTATCTAGAATATGCATTCCTAGTATGAGGGATAGTTCTATTCCTAGAATAAGAGACAGTCCCTGACCTCCAGGAGATAACAGACTAATATGCGGAGACAGACAGGCTAACGGTGAACAGGATGTTGATCTATGTTATACAAATAAAGAATGAACCAAGAGCTGTGGGAGCACTTTGGAGGGACTAATGAGTACATCAGGGAGTCAGGAACTCTTCAGAGAAGAGGTGAACTTTGTGCTGGGATTTTAAGGATCAGTGGGAGTTTGCTGGGCAGAGTAGGAGGGAATAGCATTTCTGGAGGAGGGAATAGCATTTCTGGAGAAGGGAACAGCATGAGCGAAGATACAGGAATGTAGAGAAGCACGGTTAAAAAGAGGGGGAAAGAGCAGGCTTTCTCAAAGGCCTCCTGAGAGTCTTCTCTGGTGGATTCCTAGAGACATTCCACCTTCCCAGCAGCTGATGTCTGGGTTGCGACTTAGGAGGACAAACCCTCTTCTTGGCCTCTACAAGAATTACTTCTGCCTTTCACCTGCCACTCGCCTACTCCACGCCCGGACATACTCTTTGAATCCATCTGGCTTCCCTGATTCCATGCCTTTGCTTAAACACTTTCCTTCAGCTGGCACAATGTTCTCGGCCCCTTGTCTTCCCATCTCCACTTCCTCCTTCTTCAAGGTCCTTCCTATGGTCTGCTTCCTTCAGGAAACTTGTCCTGGGGATCCCCCAACCAGAGGGTTTCCTTTCCTCCCTATTTTCAACTGCCTTGGCCACAGTGTTTCTTTAAAAGGCATCACTCTTCCATCAGTAGATGACTGCATAAAAAAAGCTGTGGTACGTTTAGAGAATGGAATAATAGTTGGCCATAAAAAAGAAGAAATTCATACCTTTTGTGATAGCATGGTGGACCTGGGGAACATTATCTTAATGCAATAAGCCAGTCAGAGAAAGACAAATACCATATGATTTCACTCATATATGGAATTTAATGAATAAACTGAACCAACAAGCAAAATAGACACAGTCTCATTGAGAGCAGGCTGAGACCTCTGGGGACACAGACAACAGCGCGGTGACTGAGGGCTGGGGGGAAGGGGGGGTAGAGGTGGAAGATGGTTGAATAGGAGGGATGAATGGTGATGGAAAAAATGCAATGAAAACGAACTATTCAAAAGAGAAAAAAGGTGTCACTCTTTCTCTGCCCATCACTGCTGCATATATGCCTTGAGGGCAGACACCAGCTCCTTCTGGGGTCTGGGCACCTTGGTCTGGGGTGAGCAGAAGTCCACGGAATTAAGATGTTTAAGGCTCTGAGTCAGTATTGAACTGCATTGACTTGCTACAATCAGAATCGACATTTAGGTAAATGTGCCTACTCTGTCTTCTGCCTTTGCTATTTTTTTTAAAGATTTTATTTATTTATTTTAGAGAGATGGGAAAGGAAGGAGAGGAACACAGATCAGTTGCTTCTTGCAAGCTCCCAACTGGGGACCTGGTCCATAACCCAGGCATATGCCCTGACTGGGAATCGAACCGGTGACCTTTCAGTACACAGAACGGTGCTCAACCCATTGAGCCACACCGGCTGGCTGCCTTTGCTTTTTTTTTTTTTTAATTTTTAAAATATATTTTTAAAAGATTTTTATTTATTTATTTTTAGAGGGGAAGGGTAGGAGAGAGGGAGAGGGAGAGAAATATCAGTGTATGGTTGCCTCTTGTGTGTCCCCTGCTGGGAACTGGCCTGCAACCCAGGCATGTGCCCTGACTGGGAATCGAACCGCGATCCTTTGGTTCGCAGGCCTGCGCTCAATCCTCTGAGCTACACCAGCCAGGGCTGCCTTTGCTTTTTAAATAGCTGGGATTCTTCCATAACTTCATTTTGGTGTTCTCGGTTCACTACTGTATCTTCAGCATTTCTTTGGTCCTCCTTCTGAAAGTTTCTGTCCCTTTAGGACAAACACGCCATGTAAGTGTTGCCTTGCTTGCATGCCAGTTCTGATGAATTCCTGGTGGTTTCCCTAGAATATTATGTTAAGAAAGATTCTGTGGATTATTGAAGTAGGGAGCTGGGAAGAAAGAGAGCTAATGAAAAAGGCTTGGCAACGCCTGCCTTTTCCTTTGAAACCCCAGACCTCTGTCCCCCTCCTCCTTTGTCCAGAATGGCATATAAACCTCAATTGCCGAAAGCCTCTTCGGTTCGCATATATTATGGCACCCCTGCATGTACATCCGTAATAGGTTTTGGACATTTCCACCTGTTAATCTGTCTCCTGTTAATTTAATTATTATTCTAGCTAGAGGAATTTAGAAGGTGGGAGGAAAGTTATTTTTGGCACCCTTCCACTTTCGATAATAGATAAACTTCAAAGTAACATTTTTACAACTGATTCTTTTAAAAACATTATATTTCATCCAGAAAACACCAGCTCTACAGTGGGCCCCTGGCACCCCCAACTGGGACACAAGGGCCCCTTTGCAGAGTGAGTCTCTGAGGGCTCCTCTTTGGGGACCGCCCGAGCTGCTTCCTGCTCGTGGGCTCCCCCATCCTCGCTGAGCTGCCGCTATCTCTGTACTTCAACGTACATTCGAAGGGCACAGTGCCAGTACCACGGTTGTAAACACAAAGAAACGGATCACCTTATTTTACCTCTCTCTACTTGTACTTTTAATTAGTGTTTAAATCTTAAAACAGCAAAATGGAGAAAAAATTGCAAGTTGGACTATTTTTGGTTAGTAAGAGCAAACACGAAATGTAATCATTTCATTTCATTATTGTAGTGTTACAAAATAATCCATGCCATTGTCAAACACTTTAGGTATACTTGAGCCTCTCATCCCTCCCAAATTTTATTTAGATATATAATGCTTGGAATGTCAAAGCTTCATGGCCCCAAACAAAAAGACACCAAAATATCAGTTTTGGTGAATCCTCTTTTAATGCAATTAGCACAGATCTGTGGTAGGTCTTTGGGTCTTCTCTGTCATGTGTCTATTTTTGTTACGGGTACAATGTAAAATTAAAAAGGAGATATTTGGGCCTATGTTGGAGTGTTCTGGATTCAGATACAGAGTGGGGAAGCAGGAGTGATGATGGTATTAATTGCCATTGGCCCCAAACTGTCCAACAGTGCCTGCTTCCGGATGGAAAAATCCCTTGAGCACAAAGCAATGAAATACTGAAAGTGATGGTACCTTATATTATGCAGGTGACAAATTCATGGTAGAGCTCCATGTCTTACCTGTTTATCTTCAACGCATTCATGATTCTTAAAAAGCATCTAGGCAATGTCTATCAGCTACTGAGCGTGCTCCGTACCCTTGCTCTGTTCTCCGTGGTTAGAAAGAGCTTGGCCAGCACTCTCAGCCACCCCGTCTGGGTCTATTCTCCTTTGCGTATCTGCATGTCTTCAAAAGAAGAGGAAGTGAAAGTTTCACATTTACTTTCAACAGAGGATAGTGGCATTTTTAAGTAAAAGGAACATATATCAGAGGCACTTCAGTGTTTCATATTTTTGTAAACATTTACTGACTTGTAGGAAAAAAGTTGTATTATTTTTTACCCCCAAATTATTGGATAATGGAAAGTCACATTATTTTATTTTTTATTTTTAGTTTGGGTACATGTTTCCTTCTTGCTGTCAATTAGTTCTCAACTCATTTGCTTATTTGTACCATTCCAAAAATATTCCTACTGTGTTCTTATTAGATTAACTTAACAACACTTGCATTCGATCCCCCTGAAAAGAATGTGTTTAACAACAATCGTTGATACATTTTTGTAAGCCACCAACTTAGGAGCACTATGACCACTTCATGTTGTTCATTTGCTCTGAGTCCTGATTATTGTAACAATAAATAATTATTTGTGTTTTTTTTTTTTTTTTTGCCATACCAACAGTTGGTTTTTATTTTATGAAAATATTAATTTAAAAAAAGCTCTAAGAAATTCAATAGGATTCCCAGGAAGGATGTTTCTGAGATCTATGAGATTTGAAACAAAATTATAAAAGGCTAAAAACCAAAGGATTCATTCCTACTTTTTCCTTTCTAAAAGAATCCGGACGATTTGTGACATCAGGAAGTTCGGCACGCTCCCCAGTGCAGCCTCAGTCTTCCTCCTTGTAGTCCCTGCCCCTCCTCGTGAGGGCGCAGCAGCGCACCGAGGACAGCAAGGCGTCTTCCATCCGTTTCTTAGGGTTTTCCTCCAGGTCTGTCTTGAGTGCTCCAGACTCAGACAATTTCCACTCCAAGTCATCTCTCGTCAGGTTCATGCCGCCAAACACTAGAAGTCCAATAACTGAGCCTTGATATCACCTTCAAGGTAAACAAATATTGTGGGCAGATTCCTGTCAGGATAGTTGGGTATGCAGGTTGTTGAACTGGCTTTGATAAACCTGACGTCAGGGAACTTCCTGGCAAGTCCACTCAAGTGCTGATTTATCAGGGCACAGAGGGGAATCCATTGTTTGTAAAAGTGCAAGACCACCCACAAGCCCTCTCCAGCTTTGGTAACTTCCTGAACATAATCCTTTTCTGAGATCTCCAAAACTTCTCCAGATTTACTCTTCAGTTTAGTTGCTTTCCACTCAACCAGTCTCTGCTGCCTGTACACATCAATAGCTTGTTCATTTTCTCATTAAATTCGTCTTCATTATCCTCCTATTCTTCCAAAGTCATATCTTCATAAGTTTTCACAACTGCTGAATGACTGACTCACTATTCTTCCTCTTTGCCTCCTTTTCCAGTTCATCCAAATTTTTCTTCGAGGGCAAGATACCCTTTTTGCATAAGATGTCATTCCACTCAGTGTCCGCATTGGGGTCCTGCATCTTGTCTCAATGGCTCAAGCCAGGCCGGTCCTAGTTATTTGTTCATTGATGCATTCTATTTATGTCATAAACATAAATTATACTTACGGTATATCAGGTAGTATTCCAAGCACTTTATAATGCTAAGTTATTTCATCCTCACCATGACCATATGTGATAGATACTAGTATTAGAAAGAGTTTGAGGCCCAAAGAGATTAAATAACTTCCCTGAGGCCATACAGCTAATAAGTGGCAGAACCAGGACTCAAATCAAGGCTGTCGGACTCCATACCTGAGCTCAACAACTGCACTATGCTCCCTTCTGAAAAAATGTGGGGACGTCAAGGGGATGTTCTGTCCATCTTATTGGGGAAGTGCAATCCCATTAAATCTCCAGGTTTAATAGGAATTCAAAATATGTTTCTGTTTTGATCAATTTTATACCAATAACAGTTCTAAGGCTATGGAGAGAGAGTGTGAGAGAGCAAGTGGAGCAAAATGTTAATAATGGATGAATCTGGAAAAGGGGTACACAAAAAGTCACTGTAGTTTTTTTGAATTTTTAATAAATTTAATAAATTTTAATAAATTAAAATTTTAATTTATAGCTGGTAAATGGTTGTACCATTTATCTATTGCCATGTAAGTGCGGCATAACAGACATCCAGTAAACCTTTAGTAACAGGCTAATAATAATTATTTACATTTGTGTGTGAGTCTGCAGACTGGCTAGGAGGTTCTGCTACTTTGGGCCAGGCTAGGCTGACTTCAGCTGGGCTCACTCATGCATTTGTCTCCCTGCATCAGTTTTTTCCTGCCTGGCCTAGAATGGCCTCAGCTGGAATGACTTGGCTCTCCTCCACAGGGCCCCTCGTCCTCCAGGAAGCTATCCTGGGCTTGTTCTCATGATGCTGGGGAGATTCTGAGAGAGAATGAAGGCACCCAGAGCCTTTGGGACCTAAGATTGGAACCAGTAGCTCATTACTTCTTCTGCTCTATTGGCCGACGCAACCCCAGGCCATGCCCAGAGAGACTGTGGGAAGACGCTGCCAGCTGGCGTAGATCCACAGAGGCGTGGGACCCCGGGGGCAATCTACCACAGAGAGGGAGCCAGCACGCAGACCCCTAAGAGCCAGACTCTTAACCATCATTCCACAACGACCTCCTTATTGAATCTTTTATTAATACCTACTTCAAGTTCCATGAATTCAGGTGCCCAGCACCTTGATGGACACTGCGAAGGGACACGGTCCTCCTTGTAAGGAGCTTACAGCATAGCTAAGGAGATGAGACACCCACCATGGAGAGTCTGGTAACAGTAAAGTCAAGACGAATGGTAACAACAACGGCAGGAGATGACGCCGTGGACTGAAGGGTCGGGAGGGTCAGGCGGGGATTGGTCTGGGTCTTGTAAAATGTAAAATGTAAAATGGGCAGAACTGAGTCAGGTGGTAAAGAGGGCCAAATAAATCCACTTCTTTCTCCCTCCCCTAGGTACGGACGGAGCGGGAAGATGGAGAGGTGGAAGAGGGGACCCAGCAGGAAAGTAGTTTTGCAAAGCCCTTCTCAGCCGTCTGCGTGGCCCCTTAGGGTTTCTTTCTACCTGCCTGGAATATGCGCTGAGGGCCCAACGTGCCACAGACAGTCACGTTCAATTCTGACTGGGGCTCGCTACCCACCTTTTGAGCATGGCGGGTTTCCGGAAAAATCTTTGGTTTTACTGAGAAGGGTGGGCAGCACTGTCAAAGGGAAGACAAGGGTAGGTGGCTCTATAAGGAAAGGTAATGCAGCTACGGGAGGGGAATCGGGGAGAGGGGCTGGGAGGAGACAGAGGAGAGTGGGAGAGGTGTGAACAGACGCTACGAGGGGTGATGTTTTGGGGACAGGGAGTGACATGTGAAGACAATTTTTTTTTTTTAAGAAAACGGTGCTGCGTGGTGAGCCGAGGGACCATGTGTTCCAGGTCAACAGCCTTTAGCAAAGACCAAGGCCATTTCTCAAGGCTTTGGAGTTAGATTTCTGTCTCTTCGAATGCTGAGATGACCTTTAGGATCAAAACGAGGCGGTCCGTTTTCTCTGGGTTTCTTGCCATACGGCGGGCTTACCCATAGCAAGCAAACTTTTTTTTTCCTGTAAGATAGTGGTTTGGGAGTGAGACAATTTGAGTTCGAATCCTGACTTTTCTTCTTGCTAACTTCGCCATCTTGGAGGGGAATACAACCTCTCTGAGGTGGTTTCTTCGTCTGTCAACAGGAGGGCAATGTCTAACTCGTAGTGTTTTGTGAGGGTTAAATGAAACGAGATGCGTCAGTTGCTTAATTATGCCTGCATGTAGTGATGGCTTCACTAAAAATGTAGCTGGTATTATTATCATGATCCTAAAATTAAGTACAATTATCCTCATGTTATGTACGAGGATGG
This sequence comes from Glossophaga mutica, assembly GCA_039655065.1. NCBI lineage: Eukaryota > Metazoa > Chordata > Mammalia > Chiroptera > Phyllostomidae > Glossophaga > Glossophaga mutica. The sequence continues at coordinate 21,571,967 of CM077304.1, read as the reverse complement.
AGACTTAGAGAAGTCAGGTCCACCTGACCCCAAAGCCCTTGTGAGGGGCTTGCCTTTGAACAAAGACACTGACATGGAACTAAGAACACCAGGGAGGCGTAAGGCCACTGAAGGACCGGAAGGATTAATGCACAATTAGGGTGGAGACCAACATATAATGGGGCGAGGACAGAGGGAGACAGCAGGCCTAAGTGCTCACAGAGGCCTGCTGACTGGAGGCCAGCAGTTAGACCAAACGACCGCTTTGAAGCCTTGTTAGGTGTGGGGATTGGATCCCAGCTGTTCTGTATGCTGGCTTTGTGGCTGTAGCCAAGTTACATTACCTCGGAAACTCAGTCTTATCTCTATCAAATGAGATACTACTGGGAGTACCTGTTTCAATGGGCTGTAGTAAGGAGGAGGTTGATTAGTGCATGCTGAGCATCCGGCACACTGCCTGGCACACAGGATGGGCACCGAGATCTAGGTGCCTGTCGCTATGAGTCCAAACTGTGAACCCGGGTCTCCGAAGGATGGGGTTCCGGAGCCTGCTAAAGTGGCCCAAACTGCAGTTTAATGATCCGAAGAGGGGCTCATGATATTCCCCAGAGCATGAGGAAATTACATACAGTAAGCTTGAGATGGAGGTATTTGGGTCAGACATGAGAAAGAACTTCCTGAAAATCAGGGTTGTCAAATTAAATGAGAAATAATGATTTAGGAATGTTGTCTTAGCATTTACTCTAAGAGCAAAATATCTGACCATCTTCCTGGGCTGGGCACCATGTGTCATAATGAGATGAGCAGAGACTGTCGGCCAGAAAACACATGTGCCACGCACGAGCAAGGGATGGCTGTGACCCTGGACTGAGTGATAAGGCTCGTAGAGCTTGTGGTGGTTGACCATGGTAGGGAGGGGGCCTGTTCTAAGTTTGAAAACTGACCCAGACTCTTAAACTTCTTAACTGCAAGCACTTTTGCTCACCCTAAATCGGAGGAGGCAGACACCCAATGTCAGCACAGACCTGACAGGAAATCAGGTGATTGCTTGGAGCAAGTGGGCCTTGAAGGAAGTGATCACACTGTCGCTGATCAGAGCCCCTTGAAGACAGGCACAGACTCTCAGAGCAGCATTGCTGGAGGTTATTGGGCAGAAGCGGGGGTCATCTACCAAGGACATCAACCAGCAGGACTTGAGGGCCTAACTCCTGGCTCCAGAAACCAAGTCAGATTTCATTGCATTTCCAGGGGCTGCCACTAGGGGAGACCGTGGCTCCTGGGTGTAATGGGGAACGGGTAGACAGCCAGGAAATAAAATACCTCTGGAGAGCATTCACTTTTGTTGCTTTCTTGTCATTCTTCAAGGCCTGAGCTGCATGAGAGGAGAGAGGAGTGGGGGGCAATCTCACTGATGGGGGACTCAGCGTCATTGCCTTAGCCTCACCTGCTGAGGAACCTGCCAGGGATTCCTGAGCCACAAAGGCCCTGTTGGCCTGGCAGAGATTCCACAGTCTCCTGGGGACTGATAGTGGGAAGAGCAGGAGGGGGCTCCCTCAGAGCACAGACCTGGACGTTCAGACACCCGACTCCCAGCCCTGCCCCAAGAAATTCCGAGAAGGTAAAATCTACCTTTGGAGCACTCACCTCCTCTTCTACACAACCTCCCCCTCAGCTTCAGCCAGAAGCAAAGGCAAGGCCCTGTGGCCTCACAGTGCCCCAGTCTTGGCTTAAAGTAAGAAAAGTATCTGATAAACTAACCTCTTCACACTAAGGCAGAGGGAGTCCTCCTCCCCAAAAACAATGGGACACAGAGGGAAAGGCAACACACAGGCTTCGCTGGAGTTCTCCATTTGCCGACTTCAGCTTCTATTATAACCCTTTAACCAGGTTTTCCTATCTGAATTGTTTTAGCCAGGTAAGGAGGAGGGTCAAAAATTCTTTCTGAATCTTTTGTTTCTTCTTCTTCTTCTTCTTCTTCTTCTTCTTCCTCTTCCTCTTCTTCCTCCTCCTCCTCCTCCTCCTCCTCCTCCTCTGTGATTTTTAGAGGATGTTTATTAAAGTCGGGACAGTGGAACAAGGAAGAGCCTAGGGGAAGAAGCAACGGGAGAGAGACTAGGTGGGGAAATGAGCTTATGCTGGGCTGCTTTGGCTCACCGAGAAGTCAGAGAAGAGGGGGCCAGGGATTTAGCCCAGGACAAGCTGCTGGGGCCCAAGTCTCTTGGGCTCCCTTAGCGTTTAGGAGACGGTGCCCGTAGGGGGTGGGGGAAGAATAGGAGACATCGGGGAAGGGGAAGGCATGGGTGTGCTCCTGGGAGGGAGGGCAGCTTCTTCTTCTTCTTGGTAACCAGCTGAAGATCAATGTCCTAAAAGGCATATTTTGGGATGGCAAAATTAGTTACTTATTTTTAGCCTCATCTAGGACATGCTTACTAATTTGAGAGAGGGGAAGGGAGGCAGAGAGAGAGAGAGAAATATCTGAACCCACAACCCAGGCATGTGCCCTGACCAAGAATCAAACCCGAGACCCTTCAGTTTACAGGACAATGCTCCAACCAACTGAGCCAAATGGCTAGGGTGGGGTGGCAAAAATCTTGGTCCCCCTCAAAAAGCCAAGGTGATAATGACAAAGGGCAGCCGGCTTTTGGTTGATCACTGTTGTAAAATTCTGAATAGACAACGCACCCTATTGCTGGCCCTCAGTGTGGGGTGAGAGGGACTGTCCCCACCACCCTGCTCTTGCCCACGGTCGATGAGAGTTCTACCTTTCTCTCATGAAGTGGCAGAACAGTGGCGCATGTCAACAGGCAGGTGGGACAAGAGAACAGGAAGATGCCGTGACCGCAAGCAGGAATATTTCAGGAAGGAGGCAACGGTGGAAACTGATCGCCTCCCAGCTGTGCCGAGTACTCCCGGCAAATTTAGTGACCTGTTGTACAGCACAATCCTTGGCTCCTCTTCTACTTTCTCCTGCCTCCAACCCTGCTGTGAGAACGCAGATTCAGCCGTCCTGGACCACGAGGCGGGCAGGGCCCCTGTAGGGCCAGCTGGGGACTCCGGGGAGAGCGCCCTGCATCTCTAACCTTTACTCAAGCGAGCGAGAAGTAAGATTCCACCTTTTACGGGGTTCCTGACACTGAAGGGGCCTGAAATCTGAAGGCCAAATAGGTGTTTTCCAAGGAAATAGAAGAAGGAAGAGAGTTTCAGGGAACTGGAAGCTCCAGTAGGAAAGTCAAGAGCCAGGAGGCAGCCTGGTGAGTTTGTGGAATGCAAAGAAGCTCAGGATGGGGAACTTGGTTCAGGTGGGGCTCGGGGTCTTGAGAAAGAACTACCAAAAAATGGCAAATAATTTCCCTGTGCTCGTTGGCATCACCTAATATCCCAATCTGAGAGCTCTACTGTTCTAGGAGGTTCTCAGAGGCCAAACCAAGAAATCCAAGGCCCTGCCTCCCAGTGTTGTGTCAGGCAACTTTGTTAGTAAAGAATCCTGTTTATTACCGTCTGACTCAGCCACCTGCTGTTAATATGGTTGCCACCAACAATGAAGCATAATCCATTCCTAGAGGGTGGGGTTTGCAGGGTGGGACTGTCCTCTCCCCTTTTCTGGATCAGAACCCTGCAGAACTTCCTGGCCCATAGCAGAGGTGATGGGGGAGAGAGTTTCTCTGTGGAATGTCAAGTGTGGGTGTCCTTGGGAGGGGATGAGACGGAGGCTGGGGCAAGACACTGAATGGGGCTAAGGGACAGATGTCTGCAGATGGGCCTGGGGGTGCGTGCAGTGTGTGTGAGTGAGACAGAGCCATGCAGCTCCAAGCCGATCAGAAACACGCTCCATCTAAATAAGTATGAAGGAAGCCCAGGAGATGGAGAGAGATCAACAGAGAACCTCGGGGCACAGAAGAGGTAGAGCAAGGTAGAGATAGATGCCTGGCCACTTTCTTCACCAGGGACAAGCAGGGTTCGTTCCCCCAGATGGTGGTGGGCGCCACAGACAAAGCCAATGGGGGTGGTGGAAAGAGGACAGTCTGACAACTTGTAGGGACGTGCACGAAGGAGCGGAAAGAAAAGGAAGCCAAAGGGACAGATGGCTTTTTAAAAGATTATCTGACCTCATACATTTGCACAAAGACTTACAAAGGTTACAAAGCACTTGGGCATCCATTTCCCCATTTGCTTTCTCAGAAGCCCTGTGAGGAAGCCAGGAGAGGAAACGTCATTCTATTCTAAAGCAGGGAGATAAAGACTTGCAGAATTTGGTAAACATGACCAGGGGGAAAACAAAACTAGAATCTGGGCCTCTCGGCTCACAGTCTAGTGCCTTTCTAAATCTACTTTCTACTAAACTTTGGCATCCACAGACCCTTTTAATGGGTGTCTGTTACATACGAATTGCCCAATTTTTTAAAATTTATTTATATTTATTTATTTTTTAAATCAGTATTTTTTAAATTGTTAATCTTGTACAGTTTTCTGTCTTTTATTCCCCCCCCCCTAAATTTTTGATAAATTTAAAAAATTGGCCCTGGCTGGTGTGGTTCAGTGGATTGAGTGCCAGCCTGCAAACCAAGGGGTTGCCAGTTCGATTCCCAGTTGGGGAACATGCCTGGGCTGTGGGCCAGGTCCCTGGCTGGGAGCGTGCGAGAGGCAAGGGATTGATGTTTGTCTCGCACATGGATGTTTCTGTCCTTCACGTTCTCCCTCCTCCCACTTCTCTCTAAAAGTAAATAAATAAAACCTTTAAAAATTTGTCACAAATTTTAAAAGAATGTAATAAAACATAAAAAAGTAATAATGGTTTTGTTTTAAATCAGTGGCAAAGATACGATTTGTAATCTTTGCTAAAGTGTTTATACTCAGTATGCTGTCTGATAGTTCGAGCCTCAGCTCAAGTCCTGTGTTCAGTCAGTTAAAAACATTTTTTTAGTGGTCGAATTGAGAGAGAGAGTTGTTGTTCCACTTATGTACACATTCATCAGTTGGTTCTTGTATGTGTCCTGACTGTTCTATTAAGTTAGGAAAACTTAAGGAATGGCATCAAGCCCTTCATCGGATAGTCCTGGAGCAGCAGATGAAACTTGAACGCAGAACCAGGGAGAATGTTCTCATGGAGATGGTTTGCAGAACTACCAGGGCCTAAGTCCGCCAGCATATTATGTTCAAAGGCTGGAAGACTGACTGTTTTAACTTGGGATGGCGGCAAACGGATTCTTGTGTAATCCTTGGCTTTGTTCAGCTTTGGAAAGTACTTTTTGTTCTGATGTATCATTTCAAGTGTTTAAAAAAATTGTGGTAAAATATGCATAACAAAGTTTATTATTTTATTACAGTGGCTTAGAGATACACTCAATAATAAGTTTTTTATTTCTTTCTCAAGAAAAAAATCAAGTGTTGAGAAACAGTGAAACTCGGAGGCTGCGGTGGTGCCCGAGTTCCGGCTGTGAGAAGCCCCGCCGCCGTCTCCCCGACACGGACGCCGCGAGGTTCTGATCCCGACGTGGGTTCTGACGCCTCACTCAGGTATCCGCCGTTAGCAGCTGGAGAAATGCTCCTTATCAACATTGTCGATGTCACAAAGTGTCATCCTGCATTTCGAAATCTGGTGTAATGGAAGAAAGGAAGCAACATTTTCTGTATGTGCAGATGACACGATGCTATATAGAGAAAATCCTAAAGAATTTACAAAAACACTGATTAGAGTAAGGTTGTAGGACACAAAATCAATATTTAAAAATCAGTTTCTTCTGTGATAAAGAAAAAAATCAGTTGCATTTCTACACACGAGGATAGAATTTGAAAGTGAAGTAGGAAAACAATTCCATTTATGAGAACATCAAAAAGAATGAAATACTTAGGGATAAATTTACCCAAAGGTGTACAAAACTCGTATACTTTAAAACATTGTTTTAAAAAAATGTAAGAAAGTTTCAATAAATCTAAGGACATCTGTGTTCATTGTCTGGAAAACTTAATATTGTTAAGATGGCAATATTCACCAAATTGATCTATACATTCAATGCAATCCTGATAAAAAATTTTTTTTATTTTAGAAATAGACATACCGATCCTGAATTTCATATAGAATTGCAAGGAACCAAGAATAACCAAAATGAAGTTGGAGGACTCATATGTCCCAATTTCAAAACTCACGACAAACTGCGGTAATCAAGATAGTTTGTTTCTGGCATAAATACAGATGGATCAATGGAATAGAATTGAGAGTCCACAAATAAACCACGTATAAAGTCAATTAATTTTTGACAAGGGTGCCAAACCATGCAACATGGAAAGAATAACTTTTTCAACAAATTGTTCTGGGAAGACTGGACTCTTACTTAATACCATGTACAAAGCTTTACTCAAAATAGGTCAAAGACATACAGGTAAAAATTAAAAGTAAAACTTGCAGGAAGAAACACAGGTGAAAATCAGCGTGATCTTGGATTAGGCAATGGATCCTTAGATACGACACCAAAAGCACAAACAATCAAAGAAAAAGTAAATATGATTCTATGCCAGACTTAGTCAAAATAAAAAAAAAAATTCTGTGTGTTGAAGGACACTAACAAGAAAGTGAAAAGACAACCCACAGAATGGGAGAAAATATTTGCAAATAATATATCTGATAAGAGTCTGGTATCCAGAATACACAAAGAACTGTCAATAATAACAATAAAAAGACAACGATTTAAAAATGGGCAAAGGGCTTGAATAGACATTTCTTCAAAGAAGATAAACAAATGGCAAATGAACACATGAAAAGATGCTCAGCAGTGTTAGTTATTAGGGAAAGGCAAATCGAAACCATAATGGAATATCACTTCACACCCACTAAGATAGCTATACTAATTAAAAAAAAAGAAAATAGGTGTTGGTGAGAATGTAGAGACATTGAAACTCTTATGGGAATGTAAAATGGTTCAGCTGCTGTGGAAAATTGTTTGACTGTTCCTCAAAAAGTTTAGAGAGCCCTAGCTGGTGTAGCTCAGTGGTTTGAGCCTGTGAACCAAAGGATCAAGGTTCGATTCCCAGTCAGGACACATGCCTAGGTTGCGGGTTGGGTCCCCAGCAGGGGGCACACCAGAGGCAACCACACATTGATGTTTTTCTCTTCCTCCCCTTCCCCTCTGTCTAAAAATAAATAAATGAAAGTTGAAAAAAGTTTAGAGCGCCCTGGCTGGTGGGGCTCAGTTAGTTAGAGCATCATCCCGGAGACAGTAAGATAGCAGGTTTGATTTCCAGTCAGGGCACATGCCTGGGTTGCATGTGCCTGGGTTGTGAGTTTGGTCCCCAGTCAGGGCACATGTGAGAGGCAACCGATTGATGTTTCTTTCTCACATTGATATTTCTCTCCCTCTCTCTCTCCCTCTCATCCCCTCTGTCTAAAAAATCAAATAGCATATCTTTGGGTGAAGATTAAAAGTAATAATAATAATAAAATAAATTCTTTGTGCCCTAGCTGTTATGGCTCAGTGGATTGAATGACGACCTGTGAACCAAAAGGTCACTGGTTCGATTCCCGGTCTAGGCCACTTGCCTGGGTTGCAGGTCAGGTCCCTAGTGGGGGGTGCGCAAGAGGCAACCACACACCGACATTTCTCTCTCTCGATTTCTCCCTTCTCCTCTTTCTAAAAATAAATAAATAAAATATTTAAAAAATAAAATAAATTCTTTTAAAAAGTTAAGAGAAAACATTTTAGAAGATCGAAAACGTGTTCACACAATAATTTGCACACGCACGTCCATAGCAGCCTTATTCACAACAGCTAAAGAGTAGAAAGAACCCAGACGTCCATCCGGTGGTGAATAGATGAACAAAATAGACTATATCCATAGGATGGGATATTATTCCGCCATCGGGAGGAATGGAGAACTGGTCCAAGCTGCAACAGGGATAAGCCTTGAAAACGGTGTGCTAAGTGAAGGAAGCCAGGGGATGGGGCAGGGAGGGAATTTGGACTAACTGCTAGTAAGTACAGGGTTTCTTTCTGGGATGACAGAAATGTTCTGAAATTAGATAATGCTGATGGTTACACAACATAGTGAAACCTAAAACCACCGAGGAGCACACTTTAAAATGATGAATTTTATGAATGGGAATTACGTCTCAGTAAAGATGTTACAACACACAAAATTCATGTGAGCACCTTTGCCCTTTAGAGTCAGCAGACTTCCTAGGTGTGGGGAGGAGGAAGCGGTTCTTGTCCTTGCTGCCTATTTCTGCGTGAACATGTTGAGAAGAATGCATCCTTAGTGACTGCAGCTTGAGTCACGGTGAAAATGTTTTGTGCTTCCTTCAACACTGAGCTGGGTGCAGGAGGGTTCAGGAGGCATATTGAAGACTGTCGGTGATTCTCTGTGAATTAAACAGCATTCAAACTGGCATCGATGGGGTGATAATAACAACAGATAACTTTTAAATCATGTTTTATTTTTATAAGTTTGAATATTTTATTGTTGTTCTACTTCAGCTGTCCCAATTTGTTCTCTGTTGCTCTCCACTGCCCTGCCCAACCCCCTCTGGTCGCTGTCCGTCTGTTCCTTGTTTCCATGGCACTGGTTCTATTCTGCTCATTTGTTTGTTTTGTTGATTAGCTTCCAGTTAAAGGTGAGATCACGTGGTATTTGTCTTTCACTGCATGGCTTACTTCACTTACCATAATACTCTCCAGTTCCATCTATGCTGTCCTGAAGGGTAGGAGCTCCTTCTTTCTTTCTGCTGAGTAGTATTCCATTGTGTAAATGTACCATAGTTTTTTGATTCACTCATTTACTGGTGGGCACTTAAGTTACTTCCAGCACTTGGCTATTGTAAATTGTGCTGCTGTGAACATTGGGGTGCATAGGTTCTTTTGAACGGGTATTTCAGGATTCTTAGGGTATAATCCCAGTAGAATCACTGGATCAAAAGGCAGTTCCATTTTTAGTTGTTTGAGGAAATCCCAAAAGATAACTTTTATTGAGTACTTTATCTCTGCCAGACATTGCCCTAAACACTTGACATGCATTTCTTCACTAATCTTTATCACAAAGTATGAAATAGTCAGTATTATTACTATTATTCTTATCATCATCATTCCCAATTTTCAGAACAAAAACTGAAGCAAAGAGAGGCCTCTTTTATTAAAATAGCAACTCCCTGCCTTCTTGCTCCTAAAGCCAGTGCTCTGCCTGCACTGACTCCAGTGTGCCTTTTTCATTCACAAAATAATCTCTAGTAACACAAACATTTTCTCTGGTCGTAGGGAATTTTAGAGAGAGAGGAACAAAAATCCAATGACTTCTCCGCCATTGCATACACTCTCTTTTTCTAAAAGCTGTTTCACAGTCTGTACATCAGGAGTTTAGCTAGCTGTAAGGAGAACGGAAATCTAGCCGCCATACATGATGGTGGTTGTTCCTGCACGTGGCTGGCTGTCTTCGTGTGACACCCAGCAGTGGCATTTGATAAAACTGCTTTCTCCCTCAGTGTCTCTGCCCTGGACTTCACAGCTGGTTTGCCTGGCTTCTGTGTTGCTGTGCATCTTGTACTTGTATTTGTTCTAAGGAATGAGTCCCACTTGGAGTGCTGTGTTATGTTCTTGGTGCCTCCCTCTGTCTTATTTTATTTTATTCTCACCCGAGGACACTTTTTTCATTGCTTTTAGAGAGAAAGGAAGGGAGAGACCAAGGGAGATAGAGAAACATCGATGTGAGAGAGAAACATTGATTGGTTGCAACCTATATGTCTCTGGACTGGAGATCGTCGAACCTGAAGCCGTTTGGTTACGGGATGATGCTCCAACCAGCTGAGCCACACAGACCAGGGCAACTTTCTCTGTCTTTAACCCAAAATTAAATTTTTATTCTGGGAAATGTTATTTGGTGTTTATTCTGGAAAAAAAATCAGTAGGCTCTGACTGTAACCGATACAGACACTTTGATGACTTCCAGCTGTGTTTTGACATGTCACAGCTGATATACATTGAGAGCGAGAGGCGAACAGTTAATAAAACCCAGGTTCCAGATAATCTTGATGGCAGTTCCTGTCTGCAGCTTCTTCTTGCTTATTGTGCAACTGATCAGTTTTCCTTTGTCCCAGCACATGCAGACATACGTTTCCACTGAAACTTTGGTCACTGTTAATGGATGATGTTGTTCTGATTTGTTAGATCTATATTATTATCTTCCTTGCTAGTTAAATCAATAGAGCACTTTTAAGCCATTAATGACTTTTTGTAATTTGGAGCCACATGAAGCACATTTTAAAACATAAACAAAAATATGCATAAGCCAGGAAAATATGATTAGCCGAGGTAAATGCCCCTCTTAATTAAAGCAGTTCTGAAACCTTTAAGATTGTAGTATTAGAAATGCAATGATTATTATTTTTTAAAGGATTTTATTTATTTATTTTTAGAAAGAGGGGAAGGGAGGGAGAAAGAGAGGTAGAGAAACATCTATGCATCAAAGATACATTGATCGGTTGCCTCTCACAGGACCCCGACTGGGAACCTGCCTCGCAACGCAGGCACGGCCGAGATTCCGAGAATTGAACCCGTGGCTTCACACTCGGGTGTTCAGTCCACTGAGTCACACCAGCTAGGGCAGAAATGCAATAATTATTAACAGAACGAGATGTTTCTGACAGCCATTATCAGTGCCGTATTTCAAATTTGTGAAAGGCAGGGAAAAACATTGATCACTTTTTCCCCTGAAACTGCCAGTCTTCCTGAGGATCCATAGATAAAACTGTCCTTGGAAGCATTTCACTTCTCCAGGAGACTTTAAATGCTCAAGAGATGGGCTGGGGGGAAGATGGTTGCAGACAGAAGTCGTCTGATTTGTTCAGCCATCTGATAGGGGGAGACAGAGGGACTCGGGAGCACTTTCCCACAGAATCCTGTTTCCTCCCCTGGCATAGGAGTCCTATGCTATAGTTACAGACCACCACCAGAGGGCACTGTAGAACTGAGGATGACTGTGCCTTGGACCTGTGGGTCTGGTTAGAGTTATTTCCCTCCAGGCGTTCTTGAACACTACCCAGCCCTCAGTTCTTCATCATATTAATTTTGTTTTTCTCCCCGATATTCAGGGTTCTTAACCTGGTAACTATGGTCGGTCTTCTGGTGGTCAATGAACATCTAGAATTTATATGTAAAACTACGTGTGCCTGTGGTTAGCTGTATTAGCTGATTTTTCTATCTAGAGAAAGGTTTTATATATATATATTCCTCACTATATATAATATGTATTATATAATACATATTATATACATTATATATTATATAATATAAATTAGGGAAGTTTTCTTTCACTATTTTTTTTCAGATAGATTTCCAATTTCTTGCTTTTTTCTTCTTCTGAAACCTCTATCAGGCAAATGTCAGACCTCTTAAAGTTGTCCCAGAAGCTCTTTATTCTATCCTCAATTTTTTGATTCTTTTTTCTTCTCGTTATTCTGCATGGTTATTTTGTTGTTCCTTATGTTCCAAATCATTAATTTGATTCTCAGCTTCATCCATTCTACTGTTGTTTCCCTGTAAGTTGTTTTTGTTTCAGTTAGTGTATCCTTCATTTCTGGGTCTTTTTAATGGTGTTGAGGTCTCACTAAGTTCCTTAGCATCTGTATAACCAGTGTTTTGAACTCTGCATCCGATAGATTGCTTATCTCCAATTCATTTAGCTCTTTTTCTGGAGTTTTGATCTTTTCTTTCATTTGGACCATGTTTCTTTGTCTCCTCATTTTGGCAGCCTCCCTGTATTTGTTTCTGTGTATTAGGTAGAGCTGCTTTGACTCCATGTCTTGATAGCATGGCCTAATGTAGTAGGTATCTTGTAGGGTCCAGTGGAACAGCCTTTCCTATCACCCAAGCTGGGTGCTCAAGGTGTGCCCTTTGTGTGGGCTGAGTACACCCTCCTTTTGTAGTTGAGCCTTGGTTGCTGTTGGCAGATCAATGGGAGGGCTTTACCCAAGCCAGTCAGCTGCAAGGTTTGGCTGTGACCACTGACCACTAACTTGCACCCTCTGTGGAGGAACAGCTGTGTAGGGGCAGGGTGGTGGTGCTCTGACATGGTCTGTAGCTGTCCACTGGGTGGTGCTCTGACATGGTCTGTAGCTGTCCTAGGTTTCCCCCGGTGGTGCAGGCCAAGTCAGCCCCCACCTGTGTTTTGCCTAGTCCACCCTGCCTGAGCTGTAAAGCAATCTGAGATGGCTGCTACTTGTGTTGGACTTGGAGGTTCCCAGGTGAAGCCAAGCTGTGACTGTAATCTGGCTGCTGCTAGGGCTCGCTGAAGCCAGCTGTTGCTTGTTTGATAGGATTTAGGACACAAAATCAGCCATCTTAAGGAAAAGCATCTTGGGCGGGCCTGTTCGTTAGTTGGAGTAGAGCCTCTGTGGATCTCCAAGGTGGGTCACACCTTGGCTAACACAGCGTTAGCCAGGTTGATAGAATCCCAGATATAGCACCAGCCTACTGGCTCTGTGGGGGGAGGGCTCAGCAAAGGGGCAATGGACTCTGCTTGTCCCAATGCCAGATACTTCAGTCTCTCCCTGTACACCACTGGTGCCCTTCAAGCTGCCGCCCCGGTGCTGGAGCTCAGAGGGAGCAAGTCTGAGTAGGTGAGTCTGTGTGGGTTCTGAGAGAGAAACTGCTTAAGGCTTCAGTAGTGTCATCCTCCACCAGCTCAATCCCCACTGATTTTCTCAGCCAGAATTTGTGGAGACTTATCTTTCTGGCACTGGAATCCTGGGCTGTGGGGCCTGGTGTGGGTCTGGGATTCCTTGCCCCTGAGATATCCCTCCTAAATTTTTATCCATGTGGTTGTGGGGCCAACCCTTTCCATGTCTGCACCCCTCCTCCCAGTCTGGATGGATGTGGTTTCTTCAATTCTGTCGTTGTCAGACTTCCATTCAACCTGATTTCTGAGATTCCTGAGTGATGGTTGTTCTATATTTTAATTGTAATTTTGATGTGGTTGTGTGAAGAGGCAAGCCATGTCTGCCTACGTTGCCATCTTGACTGGCAGTCTCAATATATTTAATTTTACTTACTGATTTTAGAGAGAAAAGGAGAGGGAGAGAGAGAAAGAGAAAGATAGGGAGAGAGAGAAATTGATTTATTGTTTCATTTATTTGTGCATTCATTGGCTGATTCCTGTATGTACCCTGACCAGGGTTTGAACCTACAACCTTGGTGTATAGGGACAACCTTTAACCAACTGAGCTACCTGGCTGGCACTGAAAGGTTTTATGTTTCTAATCAAACTTTCGAAGTGATTTGTGACCTCTCTGCACTCCCCCACCCCGAAAGCAATAGTATTCCCCTGAAGTGTAGAATGTAATGTATCTCCCTGAAAGTATAGAGCACAGTGATGTCAGGTACTAAGTTGTTGATATATACCAGTGGCAAGCACTTCTTATGTATTTAACATAATAATTTCCCAAACTACCTTACAAGATATTCCATGTGAACCTGAAGTTCAAGTTTTTTGCCCTAGGTCCCACAGCTACTAAAAGGCTAGGATTTAGTTCCAGGAATGGCAGACTCACTGCTCTGTTACTACATGGAGAAAAAACTGAGGGGCTCATTCACTCATCAGCAAAGACATATGGGATGCTGAGTGTGTGTCCAGCCATGTGAGGAGAACAAACAATTTTGTTTCCTGCCTTCTTAGAGCTTAGCATCTGGGGGCGGGGGGGACCCGTGGTGGATGTGCTAATGGGGCACAGACAGTAAACAGGTAAGTATGCAATTGCCCATTGAGAAAAGTGGCCTGAAGAAAATAAACAGAGGACAGACATGTAGAAAGACGGGGAAATCTACAGATAGGTTGGCGAGGGAAGGCCTGTCTGAGGGAACAGCAATGTTAGCTCAGGGTGAGGAATGAAGGAGCTCGCTGTGGGCAGATGTGAAGACAGAGCCTGGGCCCCCATCTCAGGCAGCCGGAGTGGCTGAGCAGGGGACCCAGAGCAGGGGTGGGGGTGACAGGGCAGCAGAAGTCATCAGGGTCTTCCAGACCAGGTAGGAAACTCAGATTTTATTCTCAGGGAAATGAGAAACTATCATAGGGTTTAAAGCAAGGGAGAAGCATGAGCTAATTTATGTTTTTCTATTTTATTTTTGATTGCAAAAAAGCCACATCAAATTTAGTATCTTAACTTTTTAAGCGTGTAGTCCAGTAGTGTTACATTTACATTATTGTGCAATCAATTTCCAGAATTCTTTCATTTTGCAAAACTAAAATTCTGTACCCATGCAACAACAGTTTCCCACCTTCTCTCATCCAGCCCCTGGCAACCACCATCCTATTTTCTGTCTGTATGAATTTGACTATTCTAGATGCCTTATGTAAGTGGAATTACACAGGTTTTGTGTGAATGCATGTGTGTGATGGACTTAATTTCATTCAGCAAAATGTCCCCAAGGTTCATCTCTATTGTAGCATGTGTCAGAATTTCCTTGCTTTTTAAGGCTAAATGATACTCCACTGTGCATATACACCACAGTTGGTTTACGTGATCATCTGTCGATGGACACTTGGGTTGCTTCTACCGTTTACCTATTGTGACTAAAGACGTCTTGAACATGGGCGCACAAATATCTCTTCAGGACCCTGTTTTCAGTTGTTTGTCTGTTTTTATTAATTAATATATTGGAAATGAGAATACAAGAGTTTGGTGCAAATTTGGAAAGATGGGAAATCACTCTGGCTTGGGGAAATCACTCTGATGGATCTTCTCCATCACTCAGAGAAGAGACTGAGGACAGTCACACCCCCAGAAATGTTACAAGGCCCAGGTGACAGATGGAGTGGCCTGTTCTGAGGTGGCGGGTCTGTTGATGGAGAACAGTGAACAGTGCTGTTCTGTTTTTAAAGTCCTGGGAAGCCTTCCAGTGGTGATGTCAAGTAGGTAGTTGGATATGAATCTTGTGGACAGGAGAGAGACTTTAGAAGTTGCCATGGTAGAGATGGCGTCTAAGGTTATGGGATGGCCAGGATAACGGAGACGGAGTATAATGGAGAAGATGGGGGCCTAGAACCAGACTCTGGTGTTGGGAGGTGGATAGAGGAGGTGGAAGCTGAGGATGAGAGGAGAAGCAGGAAGCATGGCACCCAGAAGCCTCCGCACCATCGTGGTCCATTATGAAGTGGTCCACTGTGATGGCTGATGGGACATGGACCAGTGCCCACTGCATTGGGGAGCATGGGACTATTGGTGATGTGGACAAGAGCATCCCAGCCAAGAGGTAGGGCAGAGGCCGACAGAGAGAGGAAGGAGGTGGTGGAGTGCAGGCAGTATAAGCAGGTCCTTTTACGCTGGGCTCTGAAGGACCACAGAGAAGTGAGGCAGTCCTGAGTGAGGGGGGTGTAGGGGAAAGACGAGGTTTTTGATGGTTGTTTTGGCTTTTTAAAATGCATTTGTACAAGACCATGGTGTTTTTTTAAAGTATATTTTATTGATTGGGCTGTTACAGTTGTCCCAATTTCCCTCCCTTTGCTCCCCTCTGCTCCCTCCAGCAATTCCCACCCCTTAGTTAATTTCGATGGGTCGTGTGTGTGAGTTCTCTGGCTTCCCCCTTTCCTATACTATTCTTAACATCTCCCTGTCTATTTTGTACCTACCAATTATGCTTCTTAACCTCTGCACCATTTCCCCCATTCTCCCTCTGCCCCCTGCCAGCTGATAACCCTCCAAATGATCTCCATACCTATGATTCTGTTCCTGTTCTGGCTGTTTGCTTAGTTTGTTTTTTAGATTTAGTTGTTGATAGCTGCGGCTTTGTTGTCATTTTAATGTTCACAGTTTTGATCTTCTTTTTCTTAAATAAGTTCCTTTAACATTTCACGTAATAATGGCTTGGTGATGATGAACTCTTTTAGCTTTACCTTTTCTGGGAAGCACTTTATCTGCCCTTCCATTCTAAATGAAAGCTTTGCTGGGTAGAGTAATCTAGGTTGTAGGTCTTTGTTTTTCATCACTTTGAATGTTTCTTGTCATTCCCTTCTTGCCTGAAAAGTTTCTTTTGAAAAATCAGCTGATAGTCTTATGGGAACTCCTTAGTGGGTAACTCTCTGCTTTTCTCTTGCTGCTTTTAAGATTCTCTCTTTATCTTTAACCTTTGGCATTTTAATTATGATGCATCTTGGTGTGGTCCTCTTTGCTTCCCACTTGTTTGGGATTCTCTCTGCTTCCTGGACTTGTATGTCTATTTCCTTTGCCAAATTAGGGAAGTTGTCTTTCCTTCATTATTTTTTCAAAAAAGTTTTCAATTTATTGCTCTTCCTCTTCTCCTTCTGGCACCCCTATGACTCAGATGTTGGAATGTTTAGAGTTGTCCCAGAGGTTCCTAAGCCTTTCCTTATTTTTTTGAATTCTTGGTTTTTCTTTCTCTTCTGTTTAAATGTTTATTTCTTCCTTTTGTTCCAAACTGTTGATTTGAATCTGGCTTACTTCCCTTCATTGTTGGTGGATTTTTTTTCTATTTCATTTTGTGTAACCCTCATTTCTCCCTTTATTTTTTTGCCTTACTCAATGTGTTCTCTGAGCATCCTGATCACCAGTGTTTTGAACTCTGCATCTGATAGGCTGGCTATCTCCATTTCATTTAGTTCTTTTTTCTGGGGTTTTGCTCTGTTCTTTCATTTGGGCCATATTTCTTTGCCTCCTCAATTTGGCAGCCTCCCTGTGTTTGTTTCTATGTATTAGGTAGAGCTGCTCTTACTCCCTGTCTTGGCAGCATGGCCTCTGTAGCAAAGGCACCTGTAAATTGTGTGGGGTGGAGTCTTAGGGAATTGCCAGGGTGGGGCAACCTGCTTCACGAAATGCTACTGATGTCCCTCCAGCTGCTGCCCTGGGGTTCGCATACATTCTAAGTCCATGTAGGCCCTTTTAGAAGCAAAAATAGAGCAGTTTCTTTCACTGCCCCAACCCCCACTGGTTTTGACAGCCAGAGATAATGGGGATTTATCTTTTTGGTGTTGGAACTCTGGGCTGTGTGGTTTGGCCTGGGGCTGGTATTGCTCATTCCTGGGCATCCCTGCCAATTTTTATCTACCACATATGAATGTAGGACCTTCTGTTCTGCCACCTCCACTGTGCCACCATTTGTCCGTGCCACACTGCCTCTCTGTCCTATCTCCAAGACTCCGCCCCTCCTACCCATCTGGATGAATGTGGCTTCTTTAAGTCCTTAGTTGTCAGATTTCCATACAGCTCAATATTCTGACAGTTCTGGGTGTTAATGGTTTTTGAGATCTGGTTGTAATTCTTTCTATGGTTGCACAAGAAGGTGAAGTGTGTATAATTATGCCTCCATCTTGACTGGAAGTTTTGTTTTTGTTTTTGTTTTTTAATTAAGTCCTCACCTGAGATTTTTTTTTTTTTTTTTCAGATTGGGGAATCAAAACTGCAACCTAGGTATGTGCCTTCATTGGGGATCAAACCTACCACCTTTTGGTGTTTGGGATGATGCTTTAACCAACAAAGCCACATGGCCAGGCCACAAGACCATGTTTTGATGCTGAAGGGAATGCTCTGGTGGGAATGGAGAGTGAAAATGCAGTTAGCATGGTGGGCATTACAACTGAGGGGGGAGTGAGAGGACGGGGTTCAGGGCTCCTGTGGACAGCTGGCCTTTGGGAGGAGGAACCCGTCCTCTGTGGTGTCAGGAGAGAAAAAGGACACAGGGTCTGGGGTCTGGTGTAGGTGGATGAATTTGGTCATAAGAAGTTGAGAAAGCTCTTGTCTGATGGCTCTATGTTCCAGTGACATGGGAACAAAGCTGCCAGGTGAAATTGGGAAGGAGGCAGGGGGCCAGGTGCAGTTTGGAGGAGCAAGGGGAGTGAGAGACGGAGCATAATTCAGAAATATCTCAGGATTGTTGGATGCCCTTGGGGCTCCCTGGAGGGTGGTGAGCAAGAAATCATAATGCCCCCATCTGCCTGGCTGTTGTTTTCTTCAGCAATGCTTGGCTCTGCTGAGGTTTTATCAGGGCCAGGATTTTGTTAGGACAGTGAGATAGGAGGGAGAGGGAAGGGGCCTGGGGACTGTTGCAAGGGAATGAGTCTAAGGAGGATGCGTGGACTCTCTGCTGGCTGGAGAGTGAAGAGAAGCCAGAGGAGGGTTGATGGGCTGGAGTCTCTGTGTCACCAAAGAATTGGTTCAAAGCCAGTCCTTGAACAGGTGGTCAAAGACTAAGGTCAAGGAAAAGGGTGCCTGGGAGGTGGGGCAGTTTCAGGTAAGTGATAAGACCCAGGGTGTGACCTGGGACTGGGAAGCTGAAGCTGGAGAAGTGGTCCTCAGGGCGGAAGAGGACCGGGAACCAAGAGCCCAGGGAGATGGGTGGGTCACGCACCTGGAGGCTGAGACAGCCTGGAAGAATGAGGGGAGTGGGTGCAAGGCAAGACGTGAGCCAGGAGTGAAGCTTCAGGGAAGGAGGAGGAGTGGCCAGGAGGCCGGAAGATGACCACAAGAAGGACGGGGCGCTAAAGATGGGTGCTGGATTCTTCAAGGCTGTTCATAAGGGAGTGGTGGGGATGTAACTTCTGGAAGGAGCCACGAGGACCCAGGAGGATGCCGGCCTCACTTCCTGCTCCTACAGTATGTGGGGGATGTGAGACTAAAAGTGAGGCTAGATCTGAGGAAGAATTTTCTGACCCCCGACAAGGTCTGAGGCTTGAAGGCTGGCAGTTAAAGCAGATGGCGGAGGTGTCTTTCCTTCCTGGAGAGGTTTAGGAGCAGAATTGACCTCTTCCCCAAGTCCTTCATTTCCCCATCTTCCAATTTTTTGAGCTCTGGTCTCTTTTGGTGGAGGGGTTTCATTCATTTAACACCAATTTATTGAGCCCCAATATACGTAGAGACTCAGTCTTCTAGGAACTGGAGAGACAGCAGCAAACAAAACAGAAAAAGAAATTCCTGTCCTGCCCTGGCCAGGTAGCTCAGTTGGTTAGAGCATTCTCCTGATACATCAAGTTTGTGGGTTCAATCCCCAGTCAGGGCACATACAAGAAGCAATCAATGAGTGCATAAATAAGCAGAACAACAAATTGATGTTTCTTTCTAAAATTGATCAATTAATAATAATAATAATAATAATAATAATAAGTCATCCCTGTCCTGTGGAGCTGGTTGCCTAGCAGGGAGATTTGTTTGGGTTTGTTCTTGATGTGAAATGTACTAGCAGGTTAAGTTAGTCATGGCTGCTGGAATCTGGATGAGAAGTGAGTTAAGAGAGTGAGTCACTTTTGTTGCCTCAGGCAGGGAGAGGTGGGGGTGGCCGTGGAGGGAAATGGAAAGAACCTGGGTACTTGCTGTGTGAGACTTGGAGCTGTGTGACCTTGAACAAATCATTTACTTTTCTTTTTAGCTGATCTTTAAAGGGGTGGGAGGAGTCCCTCATTCCTCAAATTGTTGTGGTATTAAACGTAAGTGTTGCCTAAATAATTAAGTGCTCTACATATGTCATTATGTTGTTACTTAAGTTTTTATTTTCTTCTCTAAGTAGGGACACATAATAGCACTTACCTCCCCCAGGGTGGCTGTGAATATTAAAATAATATGCATAAAAGGCACGTGTGACTGGCACAAGGTACTGCGTGGACATCGGCCAGTATCATCATTCCCCTGTCATCTCCAGGGAATTCTTTGCTTTCTGAGGACCAGGCTCCACCAGGCAGGGGAAATGGGTGGTTGTGCCCGATTGTCGCCACCACCACTTCCTGCCCCAAGCAATCAAAGTGACTCACTCTCTTAACTCACTTCTCATCTCGATTCTGCGGTGCTGCGGGCCAGGCATGGAATCTGCCTGGGCCTGGCATGGTGAGCAAGCAGGTGCTCACTCTTAGCACCTCAACTCCTTGGGGGGTGAAGGAGGCAGAAGAAGCCCACTGATGAGTAAGTCTTGTGAGATTTCTAGACCTAAGTGTAGGCGGAGGAGGAGAGGATGGGGACCCCCCCCCCATTCTTTAGGTCTGCCTCTTGCCCCCCTGTGCTGCAAAGTCCTTCATCCATCATTTCATTTAGTACATTTTTGTTGAAGGCCTACTGTGTGAAAATACTGTGCTTAACGTTGGGAAGGAGGTGGAGGACTCATATCCCAGGTGGGGACAGAGGTAGTAGGTTAGGGCTCCCCCGGAGCTAGGAGGTGTTATTTCTGGTTTTTCCTCTTGGGAGCTGGGGTGGGTAGGTAGGCTGTCCCAGTTTCCAGCTCCAATTTGGCCTTGTGTTGGGGTCCCCAGGAGAAGGCCCGGAAATTCATCTTTTAAAAGCAAGAGACAGAGACAGAGACAGAGAGAGAAAATGCAACTTTTTACTTTGGAAATGCTCATATCTGCAAACTTCGAAAATACTACAGTAAACTCCATGTAGTTTTCACTCAGGTTCCCTCACTGTCAGCATCTTGCGGGGCTCAGGTCCCGGTAAAGAGCAGGGAGAAGGCCTGAGCGAGGGCACAGGGAGGTTTGAAGCCCAGAGGGTGCAGGGAGCCTACGTGGTGAGACGGCCGCGACAGCAGTGCAGAGACCGTCTTCCTGGCTGTGCTTCCAGGAGGCCGCGAGGGGGCGTCGAGGGGCGGCCCGGGCGGGACAGTGGCCACTTCGTGGGGCGGTGAGGCTCGCGGGTGACTCAGTGCTGCGGTGGGAGGATGAGTCAGCCCTCCGCCAGCTTCCTGCGCGCTCAAGTAGTCCCTCGCTGATACCCTCGGCGGCACCTCCAGGGCGCGCGCGCGGGCTCTCAGTGTGGGCCCTTGGGAGAGTCTGGCCAGGGGTTGCCGCCCTGTCGGTGTGCAAGCTCACCTTGGCCTGGCGCCCTCGGGGCCTCATTTTTGGCCGTTCAGGTGCTGGGGGCTTTCCCCATGCCTGCGCCCGGCCTCCTGTCGGCTGTGCTGAGAGCAGCATGCGGCTCCTGCGGGGTTCATGCTGGGCCTCGTGGCTTGCATTTTCTTTTTTGAGGCCAGAGCCAGTCCTCTCCCCGGGATTACAGGGTAGTTGCTCCCCCGGGGTTCCTTTTCTTGGAGGAGACAAACGTCCTTTCTGGGCGAGATCAGAGGGCTGTGTGCAGGCCGCGTGGAGCCAAGGCGCTTCCCTGCTGTGAGGCTCTGAGGCTGCGCCAGAGTGGCACTTCCTGCGGGACAGGGGGCCCCCCATCCTCCTTTCGGGAATTGCATCTCTCTAGAATAGGTTCAGGGCCCCGCCTTGGCCTGGGCTGGGATCCGCGGGACTTCTGTGCCAGGGCTAGACTGTGGGTGGCGCGCAGAGGGAAGCATGCCCCCAGCCAAAACCACTGGGTGAGAGCCTTCTCTGTTTCTTGGGTGTGCCCAGTGTTTTCGCCTCTTCTCAGAGTAAATCAGAAGGAAGAGGAACCCCTGCATCCTAAATGCAGGCTGAAGAAGGTGCCAAGAGAGGGTTTGGCTCAAACTTTGTGTTAAAGCTCGGAGAGACCTTGCAGAGATCTTGCTCTGGAGATCTGGCCCAGGGAAGGAAAGTGACTCGTCCAAAGACTTAAGGGAGGAGGCCCAGAGCTCTTGGGTCAGGGCCTCCCACTCACAAGGTGCAAGGAAAGTGCCTAAAATAGTGCCTGGCATACAGTGATGTAATGTGTGTGTGGTATATTAGCTAATCTTTATAGGGCACTTACTGCGTTCCACGTATTGTTCCAAGTGCTCTTCATGTATCAGTTACCTCATTTGATTCTCAACTACACTAAGACAAAATACTGTTATCATCCCCATATGGCAGCTGAGGAAACAGAAGCTCACGGAAGTTAGGTAACTTGCACAAGGTCACACAGCTAGGAAGTATAGGTGGGGCTTAAACCCGGACCCCTGACTTTATAGGCTGTGTGTTCGGGACTAACTCCAAATGTTCGTGTGGTCCAGTGGTAAAGAACAAAATTCGACCAAGTCAGTCTGAATGTCTACTCGGCTTTGTTAAGTGACTAACTAGAAGGGCACTTCGAGGAGTTGTACAAAATAGAAGGTTTTTGTGGGTGGAAAGAGGGTGGGATGAGAAAGCTAAGAGTGGATTATTTCAGGCAAGGCCACCTTCCCCTAAGGGAGGGCAGGGGGTTTTACCAGGCAGGTTATCTCACTAGTGCTGATCAGAAAATTCCAGACTGACTGGTTTAAAATTTCACTCCTGGGAGAGGCTGAAACTGCAATCAGGTTAGGTATTAAGTCTTGGTGGACACCTCTGGCCAAGATGGAGGCATAGGTAGATGCACTGTGCCTCCTCACACAACCAAAAGAAGAATAACAACAAATTTAAAAACAAAAAACAGCCAGAACTTCCAAAAAATCGAATGAGAGTCCCAAAGAAGTTGCACCCAAGGAAGCACACATCAAAGCATATCGTAATTACGTTACCTGAGATTAAAGCTAAGGAGACAATCTTAAAAGCAGCAAGAGAAAGGAGACAGTTATGTACAAAGGAGTTCCCATAAGACTATCAGCTGATTTCTCAAGAGAAACCTTGCAGGCAGAAGGGTCTGGAAGGAAGTATTTGAAGTCATGAAAGGCAAGGACCCATATCCAAGATTACTCTATCCAACAAAGCTATTGTTTAGAATGGAAGGGCAGATAAAGTGCTTCCCATACAAGGTCAAATTAAAGGAGTTCATCATCACCAAGCCCTTATTATATGACATGTTTAAAGGAACTTATCTAAGAAAAAGAAGGTGAACAAAAATAGGAGCAGCAAAATGACAACTCCCAACTATCAACAACTGAATACAAGAAGAACAATAACAAGCTAAGCAAACAACTAGAACACTAGAACAGGAACAGAATCACAGAAACGGAGATGAAATGGAGTGTTATCAGCAGGGAACGGGAGGGTGAGAATGGGGGGAAAAGGTACAGGGAATAAGAAGCATAAATGGTAGGTACAAAATAGACAGAGGAAGGTAAGAATAGTATGGGAAATGGAGAAGCCAGAGAGCTTATATGTACCACCCATGGACATGAACTAAGGTGGGGGAATGCTGGTGGGAGGGGCGTGCAGAGCAGAAGGGAATAAAGGGGAGAAAAAGTGGGACAACTGTAATAGCATAATAAAATATACTGAAAGAAAGTCTTGGTGGGGCTTAGCAAAAGTGATGCCATCTTGGGTCTGTTGTTTCTTGTTAACACCAGTAATATACTGTAGGATTCAGGGGTGTCCAACCTTTCGGTGTCTTTGGTTCACACTAGAAGAAGAGTTGTCCTGGGCCACACATTAAACACGCAAACGCTAATGAAAACTGATGAGCAAAAAAAAGGTTTTAAGTAAATTTGCGATTTCGCGTTGGGCCGATGTGGCCCCGAGGTTGGACACCTCTGCAAGTGGTTTGTAGCTTCAGGGTGTCTGAACAGCAGCATTCGCAGCTCTGGGTCGGGGAGGAGGCCTTGCTGGTTCTGTTACTCCTGCTAGTGGCCTAAGCTCCGTAGTTTTTCCTGAGGGGCCACAGAACCACAAGAGAAGCAGTGAGTGTGACTTTTGGTGCCATGTTAGTTATCCCTATTGCCTCAGGACCTGCCCCCCTTCCCCCCACTCCCACCCCTGCCCCCGGTTTGGTAGACCACACTTGCTGCTTTAGAGAAAGATGCTTTCGGCAAAGTTTCCTAAATACCTTTCAACAGAGTGAGGCCAACTTGGGCTTCGTTAGAATCACCTGGGGAGCGTTTTGAACACACAGATTCCCAGCCCGTTGGAGAGCAGCGATTCTCAACCTTGATTGTACATTGAAACTGTAGGGGCACAAAAAAATTTTTTTCTCCCACCTTCTAAGTTCTTCCAGAAGGGCTAATAATAAAATTAGCATGAGATTGTCCTGGCTGGTGTGGCTCAGCAGATTGAATGCAGGCCTGTGAACTGAAAAGTCGCCAGTTTGATTCCTGGTCAGGGCGCATGACTGGATTGCGGGCCAGGTCCCCATCTGGGGGCGTGTGAGAGGCAACCGATCCATGTTTCTCTCCCTCTGTTTCTCCCTCCCTTCCCCTCTGTCTAAAAATAAATAAATAAAACCTTTAAGAAAATTAACATGAGACAGATTAACAGGAGAAAATGTCTAGAATTTATTATGGATATACATTTGGGCTGTCATAAGATATGAGGCTGTTGTAAGACACATTGGACAATTGAGGTTTATATGCCATTTTGGACAGAGGACAAGGCGGGCAGGGGTCTGGGATTTCACAGGGAGAGCAGGCGATTCACAGACAGATGAGAAAGAGCAAACATGTGGTAAACGGATTCTTTCTGGGCCACCCAGAAACAATGGGACACAGAGGGGAAGCCAGCAAACAGATTTTTGCTCCCGTCCTCCTTGTCTGGTCACACACACTTCATTCAAATCTGCTAAGTGGATATGCTCAGATTCCGTTTGCGAAGCAGGTTCTCCTGCCTGAATTCCTTTCGTTGAGGGGGAGGGTCTAAGGTTATTTCTGAATCTTTTTTTTTTTTTTTTAATTTATTTATCTTTAGAGAGGAAGGGTAGGAGAGAGGGAGAGGGAGAGAAATATCAATGTGTGGTTGCCTCTCCTGTGTCCCTTGCTGGGAACTGGCCTGCAACCCAGGCATGTGCCCTGACTGGGAATCGAACCGCGATTGTTTGGTTCACAGGCCCGCGCTCAATCCACTGAGCTACACCAGCCAGGGCTATTTCTGAATCTTTTGTTTCTTAATAACCAGCTTACAATCAACATCCCAAAGGCATATTTTGGGGTGACAAAACTTTGATCCTCTCTAATTCTCAGTGGATTCGAAGAAAATGCTGATGCCTAGGCCCTACCCCTGTGAACGGAACTGGGGCTCAGCCCGGGCATTGGGATGATCCTCAGTGAGCGGCTGAGGTTGAGCAATCACTGCTCTGAGCGCTGTGAGTCAGTAGGCTTTTAAGGAGCTGCTCATGCAGTTTTCATGTGTTTTTAATCCTCTGGTGTAGCACTCTCTTTCTTCTAATTGGCTTTGAAGGCTGTCCTAGATTCTTCCAACAGGGGTACCCGTGTCACACGTGGGAGCTGCTTCTGAAGGATCATGTCCCTTCTCAGCCTCTCCGGACCTCTACCTCATTTATGGGATTGCTCTCCTTACCACGCATCACTATTCTCACCCACCCAGTGAGGTTCATTTCTTGCAGGTCCTGGGGAAGGTGGGCACTCCTCTGAGCTCATCGCCTGGGGCTCACGCCAGCCAAGTCGGCAGCCCAAGGAACTTTGTGAGCCCTCATGTCTGTCTTCGTTCCACAAGTTCCACTGGACTGTGTTGTTATGACACGTGAACTGGGTGGAGTGGTTGTTGCCTGCTCTCCTCTTTCAGTCTTGTATTCCACTCTGGAGTGAAGCTGTATCTGTCATCTCCCAGCTCGATAGCTTCTCTGTCTTTCAATACTAAGTGTTATCCTGGATACTAGGTACACACGCTAGGCATTAGGTTAGGAGTCTAGGGACTTGCGTTCTGGACTAATTAATTGTGTGCCCTGGGTCAGAGCACGTAACCGCTCTGGCTCTCCATTTCCTCATCTGTTAAATGGGCTGATGTATCTGGCCACCTCGCAAGATCGCTGGCTCAAATAGAATAGCCTGCAAACATGTGCTTTGGTGGCTGCAAATTGTGACACCCATGTCACCTACATTCATCAAATTGGAATCTCTCTCCCAGTTGGCAGAGTGAGGGGTAATCTGCCGTTTCTTAGGGAACACTCAAGCTGGTATTGAAGTACCTGATAACGTTATAGCATAGAATCCTGTCTCCCTTTATCAATGAAACAATGTACTCGTTGAGAGCCTACTGTATATACCCAGTATGGTGTTAGGTGTGAGGGGATCCTAGGCTGTTTGTTGGGAAACGAGACAATCCATATAGAAAAGGAAGTGGGTGGTGCTAGGTGAACACAGAATGCTATAAGCAGTGAGTGCTTTAGAATTTCTGAGTGGCAGTGCAATGGTCAGGGAATAAATGGTTCGAGAATAAATACTTTATGCAGAGGCGGAACCTCAAGCAGATAAGCCTGGAAGAATAGGTTGGAATCGGCCGGAGGGAGAGAAGGATGTGGGCAAAGGTGCCCTGAGACAGATGCAGAGCTGGGCTGACGGGGAGGCCTGAGGGAGAAAATGCTGGACTGGCAGGCCACCCTTCACCTCAGTTTCCACAGCAACCCAGCTCAGCAGGGCTGACTGGCGTGGAGGCCTCTTAGGTATCAGCATCAGAAAATGGTGCCATAAAGCGGTCACCGAAGGAGGGCTATGGCCCATTTCCTTTCTTTCCTTTGCTTTTCTAAGCAAAAAGACTGTCTACTTCCAGGAGTCTCCTCTGAAGGGAGACCTGGTACCCTACACCCCTGGAATCCGCCACTTACTGGCAACCATTTAAAAAAGAAAAATCCTCATCTGAGGATATGTTTATTGATTTTAGAGAGAGAGGAAGGCAGGGGGAGAGAGAGAAAGAAACATCAATTGGTTGCCTTCCATTTGCACCATGACTGGGGATTGAACCTGCAACCTAGGTATGTGCCCTGACTGGGGATCAAACACTCAACCTCTTGGTGCATGGGACAACACTCCAGTTAATTTAGCTATCCAGCCAGGGCTCATAGTAACCTTTAAGACAAAAATCTTTATTATATTTTTTGCATTACCTTTCGGTCCCTTTATATCCCCTCCCCCCAGCAATCACCATACTCTTGTCCACATCCATGAGTCCTTTTTCCTTTTTTTGCAATCCCTCCACCCCTTAATTTCCGTGTCCCCACACTAGCTGTCATCTGTGTGCCATCTATGAGTCTGTTGGCTTGAATAACCATTTTTTGATGCACTTACAAGGAAGACTGAATAAAATCCCCTTTCTCCCGTCCCACTGGCATGGGGAAGAGGCAGGAAGGCCACATTTTGATATGTTGCCAACGCAGGAAACGTTGCTTGTTGACGACAGCCTAAATGTGTGATGTTGTCAGGTCACCCCTCATCAATGGCCCCCTCTAATGCTTTGTCCTTCAGTTCTCTGGCACCCCCTGCGCCACCTCATGCTGTTACTTCCTCCCTCTTCCCTCCCTTCCCAACATCATGCGGTCTGTCCCCGCCCAAGTGCCCGCCACTCTGCCCCCAGAGCCGCGCCGTCCATTGTTCTCCTGAAAACAGTCCTTGGGCACGGAGGCAACAAGGGAAATCACTGTGTTTGGGGTCAAGGAGGAAGGAAAGAGGGACAGCAATGGAAAGGGTGGGTGATGGAAAAAGTGACTGCCCGCCATTCCCTGGACTTGGGCCTGGACAGCAGCTCAGAGTAGTTGCCATGGTGACAGCAACTGCTGGTTCCCCTTTCAGGATTGAAGAGTGTTTGCTGTGCCTTTCCTCCCTACTCTGCTACCACAGGCCCACACATGGTATGGGGTACCGATTCCCCAGGCCTAGCTGAGTGTGCCTGGGTTCCCAGCCTGACCCAAGGAAGATAAAGAGAATGTGCTGGATATTCCGTTGGCTCCTCCCGACCTGCTCTGAACCCTTCTCTATCTGCTTTGCCCCCTTGCAGGCGGATCTTTGAGGTTGACTTCTACTGGGCACCCTTGTAGAAGGCTCTGGCCTTCTAGCTCTGGTTTCCGATCAGCCAGATGGCGGCACCAGCAGGGCCTGGAGGGTGAGAGGAGAGTGGAGCAGGTGGCACTCATCTCCCTGGCTCGCTTGTCGCGTGGTGCCCCTGATGGGCAGAGCCTTTGTTCTCCTTAGGGCTGCGGCTTCAGGCCTGGGGCCCTGCCCCCTTCCCCTTGCATCCACATGTATCAGAGTGGCGGTGGCTCCCAGCTCCTGCCCCATTCCCAGGGTGCTTCACTATCACCGGTTGGTTTCCCTCAACACTGCCTGTCCCTCTATGATTAGCCCTCCCAACAAGCTTTCCTCCGTCACCCCTTATGGATAAGTTCTCTCGGTTTGCTGCCGAGACCTGACTGGTACAGAGAATGTCTTCACCAGGAGCAAGGAAGGCAGTTGTCTCAAGGCTCCTTTCCTGGTGATCTGGGCTCCAGCAGGCTGGCTGTGTGAGTGGGTGTCCTTTCAGGTGTAATTTGAGATGTACCAGAAGCCTGTCTTGCCCAGATATAACAAGGCTGCAATTCTGAAGCTAGAGGGCCACTTCTCTGGATTAAAATGTGTCTCTGTATAGATCCCACATTCCCTAGACAGATGAGTACTTTATCTAGTCATTCATTTCTCAACAGTCTTAGTTTCATCAGGTAAGACGTTTGACTGTAAGCTTTCTAAATGCAAGGACTGTGGCTATCTTCATTATGCAGACATGGGTAGCATGGGGCCTGGTGAACAGTTGGCTTAAATATCTGTTGCATAAATTTATTCACCATTCAACAAATGTTTCTTGAGTGTCTACAAAGTTCTAGGCATTGTTCTAGGTGCTTGGGATATATTAGTGAATAAAACAGGCACAGGTCACCCTCAAGCAGAGATAGACAATAGATTCCCTTCCAACTATATGTACATATATACACACACACACGTATACACATATAATGTTGGAAAATTATGAGTGCCATAGAAAAAATAAAAACTTCAGCGAACCAGAGTATCGCGGTTCGATTCCCAGTCAGGGCACATGCCTGGGTTGCAGGCCAGTTCCCAGCAGGGGACACACAGGAGGCAACCCTACATTGATATTTCTCTCCCTCTCCCTCTCTCCTACCCTTCCCCTCTAAAGATAAATAAATAAAAATCTTAAAAAAAAAAAAAAGAAAAGAAAAAGTAAGTGATAATAACATTTATGAAAAAAAAACTTCATAGAAGTTTGAAAAAGAATCAGGAGTACTGAGGGAGGTGTTATTAAAATTTCGTGTGAGGTGGTCACCTTTTTAAGAAGGTGCCATTTGAGCAGACTTGAAGGAGGGGTAAGGGAGCTTACAGCTATGGAGCGTGGAGTCTGCCTGGCACCAACGAGGACCAATAGAAAGCCCAGTGTGTTTGGAGTGGGGTGGGAAAGTGGTTTGCCCTGACATCTGGTTTCTTTTCTGGGCGTAACCTACCTTTCAGGGTCTCTAGTGCTAGCCCTTAGGCCTCCAAGGGCTGCACCCCTGCTGGAGGACACTACTGAACCCCACAACCCCATCCAGACTTCTGTCCCCTGTGATCTAAACAGCCCAGTCTCCTCCTGTTTCCCTAGAGTATCTCGTCTCAGAGATGGTTTGAGAAGGAAAGCAAAGTCTCCTAATAAATGAGATAAATGTGGCTCCTAGGAGTTTTTTAAGTGGATATTTTAAAATCCACCCACATTGGTGAAATTTAATGCAGCGTAACACCCTGTATTGAAAACAGTCAGGTACAGCCTGGTCCAACATGGTGATGCAGGAGGCTTCTGAACTCATCTTCTACAGACACACTGAATGTACAGCAACAAATGGAACAATTCTTTCTCAAAGAAGTCCCCAAATCAGCCAAGCTGTAATGGGGTACAGCCAGGGCTCCCCCCCAGGGGAATGGGGGGCATGAAACAGGACCCCCCTCCCCACAAGTCCAGCTGGAGGGGATGAAAGATGTTGAAAAGGGCCACTGAGAGTTACTTCGCATATCAATAACAGCAAGATAGCTTCATACCTGTATGCGAAAAATGGTGATTTTGCATATCAATAACAGCAGGATAGGAGTGGAGCCAGAAAGGTATTCATGACTTTGACCCATGATGGGAGGCAGCTTCTCAGGTTACTGCACCTGTGTGAGAGCTTGGCCGTGGTTCCCTCCACCACCGGGGCGTGCCCGCCTGGACTAACTATGCCAGCCAAGAACGGCAGAAACTGGGGGAGTGTTGGCAGGTGTAGCTGATTGTGGGAGGAGTCGGAAATGGGGTTATGGAGGAGTTTCCAGGCTGGGATTTAAACTAAAGGTGGGCCGCTGTGTGGGACGAGAGACAATACAGGGCGGACAATGCGAGACCGTGCAGGAAGAAAAGCGGGGGAAGGACTCTCCATGGTGAGCCATAAGGAGGTGCCGCGTGGTTTTGCGTTAAGAACTGGAGATCGTGGCGCCACGATGTGGGAATGTGGGAGACCTGCTCTCCTGAGCCCAGATCACTTGGAGGAACTAGGAGTCTAGCCGAGCTATGGACTTGTATTTCTTTCCCTGAGATACGGTGCCCCTGACTGGCCTGGGTTAGTAAAGGGAGGCAGGACTGTGTGTGTGTGTTTGTGGGTACTTTAAAGGGACTTGGGGATTTTAATGGCAACATTCCTCCATTACTCTAAACATGTGTAACTTTTGAATAAATAGTTCTTTTCCTTTTTACCAAACTCTGGCATTGAAAGCCACAGTTCCTACCTGGCTGTGGGCAAGACCAACCTGGAACAGAAAGATCCTGGGGGAAGGGGTTTGTTTTGGTAACAGTGTCTGGGCCCCCCATGGGTTGATTCTGTAACAAAGTGACTTCTATACATTGGATTAATGAGAAAATACCCGCATAAAAATGGATTAAAAGGGCTGAGACACATGTTCTCCAAGAAGTCTAATCCCAGCGCAGCAAAATGCAATCTGAAGGGAATGCACAATTCCCAGCTTCTCCCTGAGGAGCAAAGGGTTTGGATCCAGTGTCTTGCACTTGAACTTTTAAGACTTCCACCTGAGGTATGGGCTCCCAAAGCAGCTAGCTTTGAAAGCCAATGGGGCTTGCATCCATGGGCCCAACACAATTCTTAATAGGTTACTCTCAGGCTCAGTGCAGAGGGAACATGCAGAAACACCCATCTCCCAGTCTTTCCCTGAAAGAAGCCTATTTGCAAACTTTAAAAGATGTTACCTGAGAGTTTGGCTTCCAATTAGCCTACATTTAGGTGCTTCTTAGGGAAACTGACAACTCTTGACACATCTTTAACTACTGGGAGCCACTAAGAATAAGAAGGCAGCTTGGACACTGAGAAAGGTTTAAGAGACAACCAAGAACTTAGGCTGGGCTGAATGATAATGTTTGTCTTCTACATAGGACTACTCTCTCAAGGCTGGGAGAGGTGGCTGTTTTATTTAACACACAGAAACCAACATGGAAAGTCAAGGAAAATGAAGAAATGTAAAGAATATGTTCCAAACAAAAGAATGAAATAAAACATCAGAAACAGACCTTAATGAGAAGGAGGTAAGTGATTTATCTGATAAAGAGTTCAAAATAATGGTCATAAAGATGCTGAGGTCAGGAGAACAATGCATGAATGAGGTGAGACTTTCAACAAGGAGGCAGAAAATATTAGGAAGTACCAAACAGAAATCAAACAGTTGAAGAATATAATTACCCAACCCAAAATCTCAATAGAAGGGTTCAACAAGAGACTAGTGGAAGGAAGCATCCGTGAACTTGAAGACACGAGAGTGGAATTCATCCAATCAGGGGAGCAAAAAGAAAAAAGAATTAAAGAGTAAAGATAAATTAAGCGACTATGGGATACCATCAAGAGGAGCAACATTTGCCTTACAGGAGTCCCAGGAGAAGAGGGAGAGCTTTCTCAAAGAAATAATAGCTGAAAGCTTTCCTAACCTGGGGAAAGAAACAGACATCCAGATGTAGGAAGCCTAGAAAATTCCAAGCAAGATGAATCTAATAATTGGAATTGAATAGACATTTTTCTTAAATTGACATACCAATGACCAACAGGTACATGAACAGGTGCTCAGCATCACTAACCATTAGGGAAATGCAAATCAAAACCACAATGAGACATCACCTCCCACCTGTTAGAATGGTTGTCATCACAAAGACAAGTGATAATGAGGGATGGTTAGGATATGGAGAAAAGGGAACCCTTGTACACTGTTGATGGGAACATAAATGGGTGCAGCCACTATGGAAAACAGTATGGAGTTTTCTCAAAAAATTAAAAATAGAACTACCATATCATCAGCAATCCGACTTCTGAGTATATGCCAAAGGAAAACAAACAGGATGTCAAAGAGACATCAGCACGCCCATGCTCACTGCAGCATTATTCGTAATAGCCAAGATACGGAAGCAACCTCAATGTCCATTGATGGATGATTGGATGGAGAAGGTATATAATGGAATATTATTCAGCCACAAGAAGTGGGGAAATCCTGCTGTTTGTACAATTTGGATGGACCTTGAGGGCATTATGCTAAGTGAAACGAGCTAAAAAGAGAAAGACAAATACTTCATGGTATTACTTATACATATAATTTTAAAAAGGAAAAAAGTCAAATTCATAGAAGCAATGTAGTAAAGGGAGTTGGGGGAAATTGGGAGAGGTTGGTAAAAGGGTTGAAACTTTCAGCGACAAGGTGAATAACGTTTGAGGATCTAATGTGCAGCATGGAGACAATCAGTAATAGCAATGTATTGTGTACTTGACATTGTTAAGAGAGTAGAACTTAAGAGTTCTCAACACCAAAAAAAAAAAAAAAAGAAAGAAAGAAAAGAAAAGAAAAGAAAACGTGAGGTAGTAGATGAATTAAACTAGGTTGGGGAACACTTTCACAATGTATATCAAATCGCCACAATATATACTTTAGAATATCTTACAGTTCTACATGCCAATTACTCCTCAATAAGGCTGAAATAAAAACAGTCAGATAATGTACACAGATGTGTGTCAGTGTTCTTAGTTGCAAAATATAGAACTCATTGTTTTGGTCAGAAAAGGAATTTATCTTAGCATATTCGATTCCCAGGGGACCCCCAGGAAGACCCGACCCAGCTTGCAGGCTGCACGGACCATATCTCCCACCAGGTCAGCAAAGGCCACCCACCCTGGTCCTGGGCAGAGCATCTCACCCTGCCGACACTGGTCCCCGACACTGGAACCTCCTCCCCGGCAGGCCCCAAATCCGATGCCTCTGTCTCCTCCATCACCAGGAGTTGTGTCCTACGCGGTCACATTCTTTGTTCACTCAAAAGTTGAAACTTCGTTTAGTTTCCCTTGGTTGATGGAGACTGGGTCACATACCTGCTACCTAGTTTTCTGGCTTCTACCTTGGAAGAGTAGAATGCAAGGCAGGAAATTCCCCAAACGTAGGAAGGGCGTCCAGAAGTGCTGGGCAATAAGAAAACATGAGAAATGTTTGCTATGTGGGGGCTGTGAGGTGGAGGGAAGGAGGGCGTCACAGGCTCTATCAGTCTGTGTTCCCGGTTGTAGCCAACAGAAACTGACTCTGGGTACCTTAAACAGAGGGAGTTTATTGCAGGGATGACGGGAAAGGAAAGTGCAGGGAGCGAGGAGAAGGAGGGGTGGAAATGGTCAGGTTAAGGAAATAATACATTATTTCTTTAAATTCTCATGCCAGCCTTGTGAATTAGATATCGTTACTCCCACTTCACAGATGAAGAAACCGAGACTCAGTGAGATTAAGTGAGTCACCTGAGATCATATAGCTAGTCAGTGGCAGAAGGAGAAATAGAATCTAGACCTTTCTGATTTAAAATCCCATGCCGTTTCTGTGGTTTACTTTTCTCTATTTTAGTGTGTAGGCATTGTCCACCATCTCCAAATATTTCCACTGCTGCTGGAGTCCTGGCAAAGGCAGCCAGAAGGGTGGCTGCCAGAGGCTGTGGCGGAGGAGAGGAGAGGGAAGGGCGTGCCTGCGTGGGCCCTTTGTAGGCCGGTATTTATAAATCTGGAGTTTCTTCCTTGTAACAAATATCAGATATTTTTCCTGGCTCTTAGACTTGGGGAAGGTATCCTTGCCTTTCTGTTCATAGAAACACATCCAGGAGAGGAAGTGCTCAGGGGTTAGGTGAGGCCAGGCCAGCCTGGAGGGGTAAACTAAGGCTCCTGGACGGAAGGGGTCCAGGGGAATTTTGGGATTCCATATAATCATCCCGTTCAAGGCCTCTTCTGAGAGGAGCAGTCCTGAACCACGTGGCCTTGCTTTCTTGGGCCACAGATGATTGGTCCAGCACTGGTACCCACCCAAAGGCAGCCCCAGGGGCCTGTGATGGGGCTGTGCCCGTACTGGGGCCATGGTGATGGGCTAGGCCTTCTGGTAGAGGGGCAGAAGCAGGAAGATGTCCAGAAAGAGCAGAGGAAGAGGCAGCCCGCTGGAGAGGTGATTCTGGGTCCTGAGCACTCACTGCCCCTTTCCTGAATTACCAGGCCCAGTGTGTGGCTGCCTCTGGGCTCCCTGGACTATTTCAGACCCTTCTTGCTGTCAGTTCCTTACAAGAATCCCCTCATTTTTGAACCTAATCGAGTGAGAGTGATTGTAGCAACCGGAAGAGGCGAGTGAGGCCAGCCCCAGACTGCAGAGCCTGCGGTGGTCTGC
The DNA here is from genome assembly GCA_039655065.1 of Glossophaga mutica. NCBI lineage: Eukaryota > Metazoa > Chordata > Mammalia > Chiroptera > Phyllostomidae > Glossophaga > Glossophaga mutica. The sequence goes on along the minus strand of CM077304.1, from coordinate 21,537,789 downwards.
TCCGTCACACTCACAGGGCCCCGGCCTGGGCCCGGTGGCTGCCCACACTTGTGGCAGGAAAGGAATTTATTTTAGCATATTTGATTCCCAGGGAACCTCCTGGTTCCTGAGGTTTGTAGGAACGCCTGAGGATCTTTTGGGTAAGATTTGGACTAGAAGCCAAACCGGGGAGGGGGAGAAAGGAAGGGCCAAGGGGCCACAGGTAAGAGGGTTTTCTGCCATAACATCACAACATAGATAAGCTGTGGAGTGTGTTTTGCGTGTTACTCATAATAGGCAAACCACCAGTTCGCATTTTAAAGCATATATTTACTTATTTGACTATTTCACAATTCAAAAGGCACAGAAAGGAATCCACTGAAAATTCTACCTTTCCATCCCGCAGCTCCCGTCCCCTGGGGTCACCAGAGTTGAGTTTTTGGCATCTGTCCAGAAATGTTTTATGTGCATATAAGCAAACACACTCATATACAGATTCTTCCCTAGCCCATTTGTTACAAAAATGTTAGCATGGTTTTCCCACTGTCCTGAACTTGTTTTTTGTTTTCATTTTTTTTCACTTGTGAATCATTTACCAACTTCTCCTCCATGAGGGCAGATTTGAGACCATTTCTGTACCAGCCACGTGGCCCTCACTCACTTGCATCCCGAAAAGGCTCTCTGCCAGGGCGACAGGGGTGGCGGCCCTTAGGGACCCTGCGAGTGTGCGTGTGCATTCGTCTGTGTGGATGCGTGTGCGTGCGAATGTTTGCATGCACGTTTGCGCATGCGTGTGGCCTGCCCTCTCTCCAAGTTCCGTTTCCTTCCCACTGAAGTATGACAAGAATATTCCTTGGGGGTGTGGAGAGGGTGGAATGAGGGCATGTTGAGAAACTATCTTGTGAATGCTGAAGTCCTAGGAGTGAGAGGTCAGTCTCAGACTGCTGGACTCGGAAGTCTTGTCCATTTTCCTTGGAGGACACTTCTGACCTCTGCTTCTGTCTCAGCCACCTCCACATTCCCGGGCGATGGGTCATCTCTACCACAGGGAGTAGGGAGCAGGTGGTTCCCCCAGCCTCCCACCCACACTCATCTACCTGTTTACTGGCACCTGCCCCACCTCACCTCCCTCCGGCCCTCTCCGGGGCACCTGAAGCCTCCTCAGAAATCGGCCCTACTGTTTATTTAGCCTTCCTCCCCAGCTTCCAGAGTCTTCAACCTCTCTCTTTCCTGGGTCCTTCTGCTCAACATTGGAGCATGCTCAGACTTTTCTGTCTTAATAGGTAAACCCCGTCTGCTGGGGAAGGGGGTGAGCTACCACTCCTGAGTGCGGGGTTGCTGAAATAACTCCGGGATCTCCCTCTCTAGTGAAGAGGGCTGGGAACCTCTTTCTGGTGCACAGGGTTTCCAAAGTATTGCAGGGGCCTTTCTCCCCAATGCTGGGGACCCCTTCCAGATGGTGGGGCTTCCTCCTTAGTGTAGGGATCCCTCCCCAGGGCAGGGAAATTAGGGCCGCCTCTCTGAGGCTCAGGGTTGCCAAAGGAGCTGGGTGGCCTCCTCCTCATGGAGAGAGGTGAGAGCCACCCTTCAAATCCTGAAGTTCTCTCCGTAGCGTGGGGAGCTCCTTATTGCAGTGACACCTGGGCCCCCCTCGAGAAACGCGGGTTTCCTAAGTAGTATGGGTGCACCCTACCTACTGAGTATGGGGGTTCCCAAGGTAGCCTGCTGGGCTTTCTTCTGCAGTGTGGTGGAGCAGTACCCCCTCAGGTGTGGGGAGTTTCCAATGTAGCTCCACTGCTGGTTGGGGGGAGCAGTGTCTGAAACCATTGCTTTGGGGCACAGGGTTTCCAAAGTACCCGGGGCAGGGAGGGGGAAGGAGGTGTCACCCTTTTAAGTGAAGAAGGGTGGATAACCCCTTCTAAGTGTGGAATTCGCAAAGCAGCACACAGTGCAAAAAGAAAAAAAATGGGAAAGAAAAAAGTAAACCCTCTCATGATCCCACATCACCTCCCGCTGGTTCTGTCTTTCCCGTTCCATTCACTCCTCAGCCCACCATATTGTTTTTCAATCCAACATTTATTCAGCTCCCTGTGTCAGGTGCTGTTCTAAGCACTTGCATGTCTTGACTCATCTAACCCTCACAACAACCCAAGGAAGCAGGTACTGTCACTAGCCCGTTTTACAGACGAGGAAACTGAGGCTGGAAAAGTTAAGAGTGATCCCCCTGAGTACAGGGCTAATCCACCCTGAGTAATCCACTCACAAGAAGTCAGTCCTAATGCTGGTCTCAAAACCAGGCTTGGGGCATGCTGGTCCCTTAAATCTTGGTATTCCTGTTTCTTTTCCCAGACTGCCTGCTTTCCTTAGGTGAGCTCATCCATCTCAACGAGCATTATGTGCTAACTGACTTTCCTCTTATCCTCTGCCCAGATCTTCCTTCTGACCCAAGACTCTTGGCTGTCATTGCTACTCACCATCTTCAATGGGACACCTCATAGATATTCAAAACTGCTCCCAGCTGAATGTAGGACAGGTTTAGAAGTTGGAATGTTTTCACTTGGGTACTGGAGGCCATGTAGGACTCTTCGGCGTGGGGAGAGGGGAGGGGTAGAATGGGGCGTGTCTGATCAGGTGGAGGCTCTAGAGAGCCTCCAGCCCCGCCCATGCTGTTCACTGGGTCAGGTACCCTCCCTCGACTGACTCCTTTCTCATACCTTGGTTTCTGCTTACACATCACTTTCTTGGGGAAGTATTTCCTAAGGTCCCTGTGGCTCTCCAGGTCCTCTGCTGCTTCTATCAGATCACTTCTTATTCTGAATGGCCGTTGCCCGTTTTCTTGTCAGTGCCCTGTTCCCCCAGGTAGCGGTTTGGCAAGTTTGTTTCCCCCCAGATCCGATGTGCACCATGCCTTGCACACGGACAGCACTCCGATGTGTGTGCCGTTGCATTCACGGTGATGCATTAATGACGCAGATCTGTCCGGAACTGTGTGGGAGGAAGAAGAATTGCCAGGGGGTGCGGTTGGTTCAAGAGAAGTCAAAGGGAGAAGCGTGGAAATGGAAACACAGGAATGCAGATAGCAGTGTGGGTGTGTACCTGTGTCCTGTCGGGGGTGTCTCTTAACCTTAACGTCAAGGGGTGGTGACAACAGCATGGCTTTCAAAGGTGTGAAACCTGGGTTCAAATCCCGACTCCACCACTTACTGCAGTGTGATCCAGAGAATGTTCCTGACCCTGCTTGTTTCCCATTGACATAGTACCTGGAACTGCTTGGCATGACACCAGTGTGGCCAAGGCTCTGCTCCTGGTTTTGTCCCTGACTGTGCAAATGGCCTCCCCCCTCCATGCCTCTGCTCCCCATCTGCATAATGAGAGCTGTGGCCAGAGCGTTTCCAAGGGCACCACTCCACCGAAGGCCCGTTAGCTTGGTGTACATTTCTCGGATTGCGGCTCTGGGCATTTGACTCAGGAGGAACATCTGTCCTGGAAAGATGAGGTGATGTTTCACCCAGCAATCCTACCCTCACAAACAATCGTGGCCCTGCCCACCCAGCAGAGCAACTAGAGAAGCTGTTATGTGGACCGAACAGCTCCCACCACAGAGCCTGCCATCGCCTCTCAAAAGCATTCCCTTGGGGTTATGTTGACTCTGGTCACCTCTCACTAGCAGGGAGGCTGCATTTGCTGATAGGAGGAGCACATGGCAGGTGTGGGGAGGGGCCGTATTAGTTAGGTTTCTAACTAATGCAATGGAATGTGTGTATTCATGTCCAGAAAGAGATTTATTTGAAGGATTTGGCTGACATGATTGTGGAGACTGGCAAGTCCAAAATCTGCAGGGTGGGCTGTCAGGCTGATGACCCGGGGAAAAGCCAATGTTGTGGTTCAACAGTCTGATGACTGTTTGCTGCAGAATTTCTTGTTGCTCAGGGAAGGCCAGGTTTTTTGTTCTAGTCACACCTTCAATTGATTGGATGCGGCCCACCCCCCATCATGTTGAAAAACTGCTCTACTCGAAGTGCACGGATTTAAATGTAAGTCTCATCCAAAACCACCCTCACAAAAACATTCAGACCAAATACCTCGGCACCATGGTCCAGCTAAGTTGACACGCAGAATTAACTAACACAGGGGCTGTTTAATCCCTACAGGGGTTGTGGTGCCATTTACAATAAGGAAACCAAGGCTCAGAGAAATAAAGATGTTTACTCAGAGCCCCAGAGCTACTGCAAAATGCAGTTGACAAGGATGCACCTCCTCCAGACGGCACGTGATAATACTAGAAAAAGCAACGTTCAAGTGACCACAGCTGAGAGACGAGAGGTCATGATTAGAACCAGGTGGGAGGCTGGGTTACTGCACCTCTCAATAGCTAGTTAGGATTGACTCATCCTTTCCCCTGCACTGTGAAAAGACCAGTGTCTTCCCAAGATTTCTAAGATTGCCTGGGGTGGAGGTTGGGATGCATCTCTTGGTCAGTCCCGCTGGTATTCCTGCTTCTGCCCAGGACTTATGACCACTGCCCGCATGCTTCCTGTTTGTCAGCCAGCAACCTTTGTTCTTCATTGCAAAATCCACCTCCTCCCACCCCACCGTGGGACATCTGTGTTTGTGTCAGGCTTCACTGATGGCCTGGGAAGATGAAGGGAATCCACAGAATGGCGATGACACCTGCAAATTGGATATTAGGCCAGGTGTTCTTAGACTGCAAGCTTCTCTTGGCCATTTCTACAGCCCTGGCTCCAGCTCCCTACTGCTTGGCCTTTCTCCCCCTTTCCTCATGTGCCTTCCTCTTTCTTTCTTTGCCTTCTCTTATCACTATCCTCTTCCTCTCAAATACAAATCAAATCTCTTTCGTTTCCTTTTGCAGGGGAATTCCTCCATCTCTTAATCATCTTGGCTCCAGGTTTCCCTCTAGGTCCTGGGAGTGACTAAATGATTTCTGAGAATTCTCCACACTCCTTTTATTTAATTATATTTTTTCTATTACCATTTGCCCCTGTTACACCCTGTTCCATCTCCGCGCCACACTCCACCCCGTCCCCCCCCTGCCCGCCCCCACTTTCTGAGAATTCTTAATGAGAGCAGGCAGGCCTCTGCCTCCCTGGGTGTTCTTAAAAAGGTGGGGTTTGGTTCCTTCTCCCACAGGAGTTGGGATGAGGTAGTATCTGAGGCCAACTCAGGCACTGCCCTTCCTAGCACCAGCCAGGTGAGAAGGCCACCTCCACCTGTCTCATCTTTGGCAGATGAATCTCTGTTTCAAGGACAGATTCTCAGTCTCACCTCAGCTGGAGGCTCTAGGCTCTGATCCCACACAACATTGATTTGGCCTCCCCTGTGCCCTATGAATAGGCACAGTGGCCAGAGGGCAGGAGGGTCTCGTTGTGAAATTGCACTTGACATTCTGATATCTTAAATTCTGTGCTCAGTGAATACCCACCTCGAAGTCCATAGTATCCCCCTGCATTGGGAATACTTTAGTCACTTGTATGCGAAGCCCTACCTATATGCCTCTTAGGTATCAACATACCCTGGTCCCTGTTGTGGGCATTGAAGGCTGGACGTCAGGCACCCTGAATTTCATATCCCCAGGTTCCAGAAGCCTTTGGTTCCTGAGATGGGTGTGGTACAGGAGGCTGGTGCTGTGGGCTTTGGAGGCAAAGTAGTTATGGCTTGAATCCTGACCCCATCATTTTCTGTGTGGATGTGGGTAAATTACTTAACCTCTCTGAGCATTAGTTTCTTCATTTGTAAAAATGGGGATCATAACACATCTGTCACGAGGGCTGCTCAGAGGACAAAAAAAGATAAGATATGGCAAGCACTTAGCACAAGACCTACCAGTTTAAGTCGAGGCCCAGGGAGCAGAGACCCTGGCTCCTGCCCTCTTATAGCTTCTGGCCTTTAAGAGCAATGGGGCCTTACCTGATGTCCCCCACTGATCCCCCATCCTGGCTTTCACCAGGACTTAGAAAAGCCCCTCTGGATGCCATTGAAAGATCTGACCTGGTTTTAGGCAATGTCACTAAGGAGGTCAGTGGGGACTGCATCACACTCATGTAAGCAGGGGTAGATTGACAACCCAAGGCTTGGGGGTCCAGGAAGCTCATTTATGCAAGTTGAGATGTTCCAGTTCACTGAATGATACCCCCAAGTGACCGAGCCTGGGCCACGGGCAGGGCCCCCCTCTGCTGCCTTTTGTGCTGTCCCTCTAGGTGAGCTGGCAAACTGCACTTAGGGGTGGGCAGCCTTTGTCTAGCTGAATGCTTGTGGTCTCTCAGTCAGAGGGTTTGGACAGAAGAGCAGAAGAGAGGCTAAGTATATCCATTCAATAATTTTTAGTGCCCTAACCAGTGTGGCTCAGTTGGTTGGGTGTTGTCTCGCAAAGCGAAAGATCACCAGTTTGATTCCTGGTCAGGGCACCTGCTTGGGTTGCGGGTTTGGTCCCTGGTTGGGGCGAGTATGAGAGGCAACTGATTGGTGTTTCTCTCTCAAATCAAAGTTTCTTTCCCTTTCTCCCTCCCTCCCTTCCCCTTTCTGTAAAAAAAAAAAAAAAAAAAATAAAGCCTAAAAAATTTTTTTTAGTGATAACCTTTGGTGTGTTAGGCAGTGTCAACTTTAGACCTAGCCCTGGTTGCCATTTCCCCACCTCCCCATCCAGCATGCTCTTCAGTCTTCTACTCCACGTATGGACTTGACCCGAGGAGCTCTGGGACTTGTGCCCAGGGGTCATCCCTGGGCCTCAGGTCCAGGAGAGTAATCTGGAGTCAGCTGGCTCCTGCTGGCTAGTGTGGAATCATGGAGATTGAGTTGCCAGAATGGTACTGATGAACTGATTTTGTGTGACTAAATTTGTTTATCTAGACAGAGGCCCGGAAAAGGATTATTTCCCCAGGGCCTTGCACATCTAGGAGGTGGCCCTAGTTCTGGGCACTTTGCCAGGCACTGGAACAAAATAGACACTGTCCTTTCCTCCAGGAACTTATATTCTCATTGGGGGAGACAAATTTGGGTCATAGGAACTATGAAAAGGAAGATAGCGGGTTAAGGGGGATAGATTGCAATGAGGAGGGCTAGGTGGGAAGTCCTCACTGGTAAGATGGCACTTGAAGAGCGGTGAGTGAGAAATGTGCCTGTGTGTATCTGGGGACAAGCTCTCCAGGCAGTAGAAACAGGAAGTGGACATGGGTGCTTGCTTGGCCTGAGCCAGAGGGAAAACCACAAGGACAGAGAGGTAGTGGGACTAGTTTCTGCTGTTCAGACCAAAAACCTTGGTGCCATCCTTGATGTTCTCTTATCAGCAAATCCTATTATCTTTACCTTCAAAATTATATTCACTTCTTTCTACCTCCTTCCCACTACCCTGGTCCAAGCCACCATTGTCTCTCACCTGGATGAATCTGATAGTATCGTAACCTGCATCCTCCTCCCTGGTTTCCTGACCATCTATTCTCCAAACAGAGGAGGCTTTTAAAGACCAGATCAGGATGCTCCCTCTCCTCAAATCCTACAATGATAGCCCATCTCATTCAGAGTAAAACCCAAAGTCCCTGGAATAGCCTAGGAGACCATCTGGCTTTCTGCTTTCTTTCTGACCTCCTCTCCCTCTTTCTCCCTCTGCTCCAGGCTTGCTAGCCTCAGTGCTGTTCTTGGGACCTGTTGATTCCCTCCTGCCTTAGGCCTTTGCACTGGCTATTGTATCAAACTAGCTTAATTGTTCTTGTTTACTTCCTAATTGTCTGTTTTCCCTCCCTTAGACAGCTCTTCACCAGCAGGGTCTTTTGTTTTGTTCACTACTGTATCTCCAGCACCTGGAACAGTGCTCAGCACAGAGTGGGAAAACTAGGCAACTATGAGGTCTGTCTGGAAAAAGCCCAGCCATTGTTAATATAATGAGATTGGTTCATGCGACATTGGTGTAACCTGGCAGCCAAGGAGAGTGGACTGGAATGCGCCTGTGTGAACAATGATGACTTCACTGTACTAGTCAGTGGGAGCGGTAGATGCTGTTGAGTGAGCATGTGCACTGTCGTGGCTGTTGCATTCAAAATGACTGAGCGACTAGAGCAACATACGTGCATCAAATTTTGCATTAAGCTTGAATATTTGTCCATGGAAACTATTTGGATGATCTAGAAGGCCACAGCTGTGGGCAACCAGTAATTGCCAGCTTCATCATGACAACGTGCCTGCTTACGCACCATGTCCCGTGCAGAGTTTTTTGGTGAAACATCAAATCACCCATGTGACTCAGCTCCCTATAGCCCAGATTTGGCACCCTGTGACTTCTGGCTTTTCCCAAAACTGAAGTCACTTTTGAAAGGGAAGAGATTTCAGACCATTGATTAGATTCAGGAAAATACGATGAGGCAGCTGATGGCAACTGGGAGAACTGTGTGAGGTCCCAAGGTGCCTATTTTGAAGGGGACTGAGGCATCATTGTCCTGTGTGCAATGTTTCTTGTATATAGTATTTTCTTCAATAAACGTCTCTATTTTTTGTATTACATGGCTGGATACCTTCTGGACAGACCTCATGTTTATTAAATGAATCAATTAACAGATTATTATTATGAACTGTGTAACCTAAATCAGATAAAGAGAAAGTGACATCATGAGGGGTGAAAGGCAGGGAAAAAGGGGTAAGAGTGAAGACACTGGGTAGGGCTGGAAAATAGTTGAACTTGGAGTAGGGGAGGCAATGAGTTTAAGTGACAGGAAAAGATTAGAGAGTGTGACACAGTCTTGCATTGTGATTTTGTCATTTGATCATCATTAGAGGACATTATACAAACTTAGTTTGTACAGTCTAGTACACACCTAGGCTGTATGGTATAGCCTATTGCTCCTAGGCTACAAACCTGTACAGCATGTTACTGTACTGAATACTGAACCGCAGGCAATTATAACACAATGGTAATTATTTGTGTATGTAAACATATCTAAATATAGAAAAGGCAGAGAAAAAAAATACTGTATAAAAGATTTTAAAAGTGATACGCCTGTACGTGGAGGGCATTTGCTGTGAACGAGGCTCGCAGGATTAGAAGTTGCTCTGGGTGAGCCAGGGAGTGAGCAGTGAGTGAATGAAGGCTCCGGACTTCACTGTGCACCACTGTGGACTCTATAAACACTGCCTACCTGGGCTACACTAAGTTTATTTTTTAAATTTTCTTTCTTCAATGATAAATTAAACTTAGTTTACTTTAAAACTATATAAACTTTTAAATTGCATAAGGTAAAAAGTCACAGTAAGCACTGTGTTACACTACAACATTATGACAGCTATGATGTCACTAGGTGGTAAAAACTTTTCAGCTTCGTTATAATCGTATGGGACCAGCGACCTATATGTGGCCCTCTGTTGCCAGGAATGTCATTATGCGGGGCTTAGCGTAGCTTTCTGATCTCTAAAGCTGGAGTGATGTAATGAAAAACATCTAGGGTAGTGTTTTTCAAATTGAGAGACCTAGCTCCTTAGTGAATCACAAAATTAAGCTAGGGCATCTGTAAAAATGTAGTAGAACAAACTAGGAAATAGCAGAACACAATGCATGTAGCAAGGATAAGTGTCACAGTATAAAACTTTATTTCATTTATGTATGTGTAGACCTGGGTATTTATGTATAATGTATGTGTACACTGAGTCACCCATATGGTTGGGTCATGGACAAACAAGTTTGGAAGCCACTAGCCATGAGAGTGGGTGAGAGGGCTGAAAAGTGAGGGTGTAGGTCATTGGAAAGATTTTACTGTGAATCCTGAAATGACCAAGACTTTACAGGGGTCATGCTGAAGAGAAAGATATTAATACAGGGTCAAAACTCTAAAAAAGTATCCCAGGCATCTGTAGATGATTACAGCAAGGTGATTCTTAGTCCTTGCTCAACCCTTTCCTGCCCTTCCCCAGCCCAGAATCTGCTCCCCCGCCCCCCCCCCCCGTCACCCTGCCCCCCCTCCGCCCCCCAGCACTTTCCCAACTGACTCAGCAGCCCCAGCCACCTGCCTCTAATGGAAGGTCACAGGGGTGGTTTCCTCACTCTTACTCTCCAAGTGTGCTCATCAGTGAGAATAGCAACACAATACTAAGGTCAGCCACCGTTTACTGAGCCCCTCTATCTACTCTGTAGCAACCCTGCAAGGTACAAATTACCCCTCGCTTTAAGGAGGAGAGCCACGAGTTCAGAGGTTGCCCCAGGTTGGTCCCTGGCAGAGCCAGGATTTAAACTCAGGGCCGTTTCCCCAGTGAAACCTCTGCAATTCGACCCCACAGCCTCCCTTCCCAGCTCATCGATTCACACTTACAACCACCTCACAGCATGAAATTCGGATTTCTTGCTTCAGTACAAGTACAAATCACTACATTTCATGGATGTTGGGTTTTACAGTTCTGCCTTTCAGGGAGTGGTGGTGGGCACAGTGTGTGTTAAGGTAGAGGGCTGATTCAAAGGAGACTGGATAGGGGTAGTGCCTGCATTTGGAGTGGAGAGATACATACATGTGGGTAGAAAGAATGAGACCAGAATATGTCAGTCTACTTTGTTTTGTGTTTCCCAGAATTGATTTGGGATTGCTGTGCAGATGGTCTCTATCGGGTCCCCACTTGCTAATCACTGGGATTCAGGATGAATTCCACAGCATCCCATGGTGCGGATAAAGGAATGAGCTTCGTTTGTTTGTTGGGGGTGGGGGAAGGGAAAATTTACAAGCCCTGGGTCAGCAAGACCCTGGCCTGTTTTACTGGGCAAATAGAGAAGCAATCCTGTTAATGAAAGGGCCCGGAGGCTGCTTAGGGCTAGTCATTCCGGATTTGGATTAATCATTGTTGACAGTCCTTGGGAACGGCCCAGTGCTTGGAGGCCTCGAGCCCACGTCATATTATAGTCCTGTGCAGTTGTGGGAAGCTGAACTGTGGTATTTTTTCAGGCAGCCCTTCTCCTGGCACAACAGGGACCTGAGGATTTTAGCATCTTTTGTTGAGGTGGAGTTCTAACACTCCTATGTAATGGTCAGTGTAGCATTGTGGGAGGGGTGAGCGCGCTGGGGGTCCAAAACCAGGCCATTTATTGTGTGTCTACTATGTGCTAAGCACTTTACATTTGCACCTAGTAGGCCAAGCAAGTAGGGCCCCATGGGTTGCAATCTTACAGTCACTCCCTTGTCTCCCCCTGTTCCTCAGTTGTGTTTTGTGGGGGCAGTTCTTCTTTGCTCCGGATAGAAGTGTGGGAGTCCATGACTTTCCTGATAACTTTTAGGGTACAGATGATCAAATTTCAAAATAAAATAGCCAGTTATTTACCAGCAAAAATGAATTCATTTGGGAATAGCAGAGGAATTGCCATCTGGGATATGCAAACTATGACAAACAGGCAAACTTTCTTCTTTGTTGGAGAACAAAGGAGGGGAAAGTTATAGAGAAAAAAGGGATAGTTGGGAGGGGTGATTATGAGCAACAGTCCACTGGAGCTCTGACCAGTGTGGCTCAGCTGGTTGGGCATTGCCGCACAAAGTAAAAGTTTACTGGTTCAATTCCCGGTCAAGGCACATGCCTAGGTTTTGGGCTCAATTCCCAGTTGGGGTGTGTGTAAGAGGCAACCGATTGATGTTTCTCTCACACGTCAAGGTTTCTCTTCCTTTGTTTCTCCCTCCCTTTCCCTCTCTCTAAAAGTAAATAAATAAATACAATTTATTTTTAAAAATCAGTCTACTGGAGGAGAATAAGAGTTCAGGATGGCAGTGGCTTCTCGTGGTGGTTTCTCATTTGCCGGGCTGTTGCTGAGCAAGGAGAAAATCTTCCTCTCCTTCTGGGGTAGTAAAGTAAGTTTCTTTCAGCCCAAATTTGTCAAGTAAACACAACAGGTCATACGTTCATGAGAGCTACACTTTCAGGGCTTCCTGACTCGATTTGAATAAGATTTTCCTTTATTTATTTTCATAAGTACTACTGTGACTTTGAGTTGTTAAACACAGCCTTCGTTCCAGAACTACCAGGTGCAGTGACAGGGAATAGTCAGAGCTTCCAATTATAGTGAAAGGTATCATCACTTTCCTTGTGTCAGGAGAGGCCTGATGCTGCAAAATGGACGTGGCCAGCTTTTCCTTGTCTGCTCACTTCTGCTCACCTAACTGCAGTTTCTGGGCTAACATTTGCAGAAGGTTTTAAGAATCTCAGGCAATGATAAGAGGCAGAGAATGCAGTACTCTCAGAATCATCCTCTCCACAGCCCTCGGGGTACCCACCGCGGTAGAGACATGGTCCCTCATTGAGGTCGGAGGCTTATCTCCGCAGGCCCCATTCGCTGAGCTCCTAGGTCCCGTAACCCCACCTACTACCTCTGTCCCCCCAGCACTAGGCTGGTAGCTTTCCCCTGTGGGTATTATTTATGCATTCCCTCATTGTTCTCTTTTTGATTTTATAGTCTTCCGAACTCGTTTAACCAATTCCCTATATTAAACTCACCCTGATGAATTACCTGTTGTGGATCCTGTCTTCTTGACTAGACTCTTAATTATCTATTGGTAATTTAACAATTTCCAACCGACCTCAAGTGAAAGGAGATGTAAATTTATTCTAAACATGATAGACAATTATTTACGGAGAAAATGATTAAACACTTGCTTATGTCAGCCAAGGTTTGATAAAATACTACTTTCCCTGGGAGAAAGATGCCTATACTTAACTAAAGTGCTGTGAACTTCCTTCTCTGCCTTTGCTTTAAACCTAGAGGGTGCTCAATACGTCACTCATGAGTCAAACTACGAGTACACCTTCCACCACATCAGCATCACCAGGAGAACCTGGGAGCAAGCCAGGAGGTGATGGGGGACTCCACGCTGGCCCAGAAGGAAATGATAGGGTAGCCTGATAAAAAGGGCATTGGCCACCGAATTTGAGTCTAGGTTTTCTTAGATCTAGCGGGGGCAGGAGGCGTGGTGGGAGAGAGAGCAAAACTTCCCCTGCATGTCTCTTGACATCATGGGGTTGGGTTTGTTTTGAAGAGATTCAGAGGATTCCTAACTTTCATTTGCTGAATTACTATCTTTGTATCTTTATTCTTCTGTTTGTTTTTCTCCCATTGCAGTCACTGCTTCAAAGATTAAGAAAAGTGGACCGGGCAGAGTTGGTGCCTCTTTATAAACCAAAGCAATGGTGGCCAGGTATATGCTGGTGCCTTTTGTCCAAACACCAGAACACGGACCACTGTTGCTGCCACTCACCACTGCTTTAGGGAAGTTGTGTGGTCCTCCACCCCTTCTCCTGCCCCCTCCTCCCCCTTCTCCCTTTCCTCTCCTTCCTCTTCCTCTTCTCTCCTCTCCTTCCTGTACCACTTCCCTCCTTCCTCTGTTTCCTTCCTCCTCCTCCTCTTCCTTATTCTCCTGCTCTCCCTCTTCTCCCCCTTCTTCTCTTCCTTAGCTACCTTCTTCTTTCTTCTCCAGTGCCATATTAGGGGTTTCGGAGTTTGATTCCCCACCTGGCACAGTGCTTCTGTCCCTTATGCCTCTTAGTTTTAAAAAAGGGCACATGCGGGACTGCGGAGCCGAGCGGCAAGCCGCCTCCGAGAAAGCAAAAGTACCAGTGGAGCGGATTAAAGCTCTGGGCATCTGCCAAGCAGGGCTGCCATTTGCGTTAGCTGTGTCTGTGACTCCGGAAGGTGTGGGTCAGGCACTGTGGCAGAGACAATGGAAGGAGAGACTGCCCCTAGGATTTTGGTCCCAGCTCTGGAAGGGGACAGAAACCCCAATATACCTGCACAGAGCAACAGCTCCTAGCAGTGTGCCCGGGAATCCTCCAGGTAGAGCCTCTCACCCAGCAGCCAGTGAGCTGAACTCAGAATATGGTGGGACAACAGGAAGATGAAGGGTGGATAGGCATGCCCTTGTGGGGTCAGGATGTGTGGAGGGACATTTGGATTCACCTACAAGAGCCTGAGGTGGTCCTCACTGTTTTCCACTGGTACAATCATTTGGCTGCCGTCTTTGTCTCCTCCATTGGCCTGAAGGACATTATGACACATAGAAAAGCCCTTCTAAATTCACCCAGCAAGCCTTAAATGACAGTCAGACAAGCCTTTCTCTAATGAATACTGAAGTGTCTCTAATGAGAAAAACCGTCCTCCAAAATGGGATGGCTCTGGACATTATTACTGTATCACAAGAAAGCACCTATGTCATAATTCAAACAGAACGTTGTGTGTTCATACCTGATGAATCTGCTAAGGCATCATCTTTATTAAATCCCAGAAGGACCCAAGTAAAAGCCCCTAGTGATCTGACCCCTAGCCTAGGGGACTCAGTAAATCAGTGATTGGGATCCTGGTTCTTGGTAAAGAAAATTGTTACTTATTTTGGGAAAGATCTTAATCTGTGTTTTCTCTTGCGTGTGCCTGTCTTGTTGCAGTGGTCTCTGCCTCCTGTGCAGCCAGGTGGCTGCCAAGTGAGCCACCTCCATGCTAGTGAAACCCTGTGCTGACCGTTCAGAACACCTTGTGGAGGCGGGGGTGCCATGTGACATTGTAAGAGCTGGTCAGGAACCGTGGGGTGTTGAGGAGGTTATCGAGAGGATGTGACTGCTGGTTGACCCTTGAGCTGGATTTCACCTGGAATCTCCACGGAGGTTTTGCACCACTACCGTTCTTGAAGGGTGTGTTAGAACAGCCCCACTAGTCCCTCACTGTCTTGCTTGGCTGGAAGGTCAGCTCTGGCTCCTCGGAGGCTTTTGGAAGCATAGAGGTTCTACACCAGGATAAGATCTGATCTTGCTGCATTGACAAAGGGGAAGCAGATGGTTTGGGGAAATCCAATTTAAACAGAAAGAAACTGAATGAGTTCTCCAGGGGTTTGCAAGCCAAAGCTTAAGTGAAAAACTACTACATTAGCTGCTCAGGCCTCCCCAAGCCAGCATCGTAACTGAGGGCAGGTCAGGGGGTGTCTGCGGGAGGGGGTGGAGAAAACTTAGCCTGGTGCAATAAGGTCTTTAGACTCTGATGAACCCTGGCTTGGGACCCATGGACCTGCAGCGGACTCTCCACTGACTTTCCATTGTTCACAGATCCGCATGCACAATTCTACTTCTTTTGGAGTGTGATCATGCTTGTTTGAGGAACACCTCCCTCCGCAGGCATACTTCCTACAAGAATTCAACTGCAGACCCCCTTAGGGTGTAAAGACTATGGGGCGGGTCTCATCTCAGGTGGCTGTCCCAGGTGGGCTTTGAGCCAGTCAGCTCTAACCTGGGAAGGTGTCCCAGGAAATTCTTTCTATCTAATCTCCTGTGTTTGGAAGACCATAGGGGATCCTTAGCATCGGTACTGCTCCCTCAGCCACAAGCACTGGGGCCAGGGATCCACGTCCTGACATAAGATAACGAGGATGCTTTTTTTTTTTTTTTTTTTTTTACCTCATCAATACCTCTATTTTATAAGTAGGAAAGCTAAGGCGTTTCCTGAAAAAATGAAGTCCATTGTATAATGCATAATTAGTCAAAGATCTGAAATACAATTGGTGCCTTAACCATTTCCCAACTTTAATCAATACCCGTTATTCCCCTTAAGAAGAAGTGAAAAATCGCCCATATTAAAATAATAAAAGTAAAGGTGGGCCCTCTCTTTGCCCATGCCCTATCTGGGGCGTGGACTTTTTATTTTCTTCAGATTGTGAGACTGACACGCTGCCTACTGTGCCAAGGAGGCACCCACTTCTTCCTTTCTCCTCAACTCCAAGGGTCCCAACGAGACTCGCAATCAGGGGAGCAGTGGGCAGTGGCAGCTCACCCCAGGCAAGTCCCTTGACCCTGTCCCCAAGGCCCCCTTTCCTCTTTCTAGTGACAGCAGCCCCACCCTGGCCACTTCTTTCCTATAAAGTATCTGGGGACCCAAAGCAGCGCCCCACCGAGGCTCTCTCCGTTGCTTCTTCTACCCTAAGTCCTTCCTTTGTTTCACTGTCCTTAGCTTTAATAACCGTACTCTCAAAATTAAAAAAAAAAATACTGAAAGACACATTCTCTCTCTAACCTCAACATCTCTCTAATCTTCTTGTTTCATTAACTAGTACTCCAGAGTAAGAATAGTAATGGCTTCATATTTCTTTAAAATATTAACTAAAATGGGTTTCCAATTCAGTAAACCCACAACTAATGCTATTTGGTTTTAAACGCTTGTATCTTATGACTTTAGCATGATTGTATCTTAATCATCAAGCTAAAGTCATAAGAAAGTAATGACGTTGTCACTGGAAGGTCGTCCCAGTCTGTTCACCATGTAATCAGACACCCGTAAATGAACTCTAGCCGAAAGTCTAAGGAATTCATGGATTCATCTCCTAAGCACATCAGGGAAAGTGCCAATACACTGGACATTTAAAAAGACAATGGCAGTTGAACAGCTTCTTTAAACTTTTCATAATGAAACAATACAGAAGTGGAAAACTTTGTGAAAAAAAATTTTTTTTTGCTTTCAATAACAAGATCATTCAAACTTTATACTTGTGTGATGCTGTAAGGTTTAAAGAATAAAATATGAAAGCTATAAAGAATAAAATAAGCAAGGTATAAGGAATAAAATAAGCAAGAGAAATCTATAATACATTTGAAATATGAAAGACTGTACTATATCACTTGCAGGCACAAAGTTCCTTAAGTTCCAAGCAAGTCTTGTCAACCCTCATCATTCATTAGGACAATTTCAAAGAGGCCAGCTTACCAATAAGCAATACACCACAAATGCCTCTTTCCACTACCTACTTCTTAGGACAAACATGTTTATACTTTTAAGTCTCGTGGATACTATAAACATGGTGATTGTGTATATCACTGCTGGGTGAAATTTCTTGTCTTCCTTCATGATTTCTTCAGTCTTTTTTTCTTCAATGAACAGAAGATTTTCTAAAAAGCCTGAACCTTCTAAGTACAGCTTATCTCCTGAGGGGGATCCCATCAGCAGTTAATAACGTGATTGGCATCCATCTTTCCACCCCACCGAATGCATGCTCCAAACAAAATTTGTGCAAGTCGGGGGGTGGGGCAAAGTTTTCTTGAGTGTTCTTTATTTCGTAGAACTCGGAGGGTTCCAACCAAATTTCTTTTGATATGAAACTTTCGGTTGCCTTGGACGGAGATGAGCAGATAGCCAGCCTCCACTGCTGCCAAATGGCCAAGTCTTGGTAGACCTGCTGTGGCCTGCGCAGGCAGCCCAGGAAAAATGCAGAGTGGAAGTGGCAGTCACCACGGTGCGTGAGCATCCTGAGCCAGGTGCCTCAGTTGGGCAGCGCCCCCAGGTCGGTGTGCGCAGTCCAGGGGCGCACATGGGTGGGAAGTGGTGCGGGACACAGCGGCTGCGGATGCTCCAGGCCACCAGGCCACGCGGGGTCCGGGTCGGGATCGGGGTCAGGGACCGGGATTGGGATGGAGGGGTTGGGTCGCGCTCAGCTGTGGCGGCCTGTGAGGCCAGGTACGCACAGCAGCAACACAGGGATACTTCTTATTGGACGGCGCCAAACAACCTGTTTAGAACCTTTTTGCTAAGCGAGCTTGACTGTGAGATGCAGAAGGATGTAGAGATGATACTGAGGCGGGAGAGGGGAGCAGAGGCCATATGAAGATCTGGGAGACAAGCCACTGTCTCAGGTCCCGACTTCTGGCCTGTTGGACACTCCAGGCTAGAACGCACAGAAACTCAGAAGTCGTGGTATGGCTGCTGAGATGCTGAGTATCCTTCCCACAAACCCGGTGATTTAAGGATTTCGGTGCTTTCCTACTTTAATATCGAAGAGCCCAAGAATGGCACCGAGTATGAAAAAAAATGCAACAACTTCAGAGGTAAAACGCTGTTTTGAAATATTTTGGGGTTTGCCATAGAAACTGTTCTCTTACATGAACCTTTATTAGAGGTCCTCCCTGACTCATCCTTGCCACCTCCATGATTTATTTTTCTTAGTGACCTACATCTTCATGAGCGCTTAGAGATGGAAGGGGTGTAAGAATTCCTCAAGTCCCCATCAGTGCAAGAATTGGCACAACCCCATCTCCAGCCTCTCCTGGGGGACCGCCTCTCCTGGAGGACTCTTCTCTGTTGGAGATCCCTGGTTTTCAATTCTTTGTGTTCAGCCAAAATTTGTTTCCCTGTGAATTTCACCCACTAGTTCTTATTGTGGCCTCTGAGACAACATAAACTCCTGGTATAGCCCTTACAGCCCTCTAGATATTTGAAAACAAAGATCACTGTGCTGTTGCTCTCCTCCCCACCCCCACCCCCAGGTTAGAATTCCCTGGTCCTTCCTTCACTCTCCTCTTGGATGACTTGGTTTTAGGCTCCTCCTCAGTAAGGTCTGTCCCCTTCAGGTCTCTCTGTAGTTGGCCACCTTCCTTCTTTTTTGTTTTTTAATTCAGTCCTTACCTGAGGATATGTTTATTGATGAGAGAGGGAGAAAGACATTGAGAAATATTAATGTTAGAGAAAAATGTTGATTGGTTGCCTCCTAAAGGTACCCTGACTGGGGATCAAACCCTCAAAGCTTTGGTGTCTAGGATGATGCTCCAACCAATTGAGCCACATGGCCAGGACTGGCCACCTTTCTTTTTGAGGAGTGGCTCCAGACTGAAGCATCATACTGCCTTTGGACCTGCCCACTGCATCTGCGACTCTGTTGTGGCTCTCCATCTGCACACCCACCTCCCTGGATGGAGCCCAGCACAGCCTCAGTTAAGTTTGTGGTAAGCTGTATCCCCATGTCTTATTTCAGATGAAATTGTTTCCCCACCCTGCATTTTATGAGTTCTTCCAATCAAAAGATGTTGCAGTTTATTCCTGTTAAATTTCCTCTTATGATATTAGCCCTGGGAGGCACTCTGTGTGAAACTGGAGAAAGAAAAACCTGGATTCAAGTTTGTATTCAGAATGATCTTGGGGCAGATATTTAACTTCTTTGAACCTCAAGTTCTCCAACTGTAAAATGAAATAAAACATTCACTTGTCCCTTTCCTACCTTCACCATAGATTAGAAAAATTAAATGTTCTCACCATCCCCTATGGTTATGAGTACCCATGTGCCAGATTTGGGCCAATGATACACAAATGGAAGTTGGCTTCCAGTCTGTTGGAGGAAGCTTTTGCATTTTAACTAAAAGGGGTAGCCTTAGCAAGCATTTGTCATTCTCCCTTACTTCCTGCTGTGAATGTAGCGATGGTTGGAGCTGCAGCAGCTACCTTGTGACTATGAGGGACAAGCCAAGAGAATCAGAGATGCCACCTTTGACAGTGCCTAGCTGCTAAGTCAACACCTGTGGTTGCCTCCAAACTTAATATGGAGGAAAAAATCCTATTATCTAACCAGCCAAACACGTGCTTAACCTACTCAAGCTATAAGGATCAGGGACTGTGGATTGCTGGATTTCACTTACTTATTATACATGAGCAGACTTGGCTCCGCCCTTGCACTGCTTTCGAGATGTGGAATGTGGAGATGGGCTCTTGTGAGGAGAGGGCCAGGAGTTTGGGGATTTTAAAGCATTTTCACTTCTTGAAGGGCACCTGGTAAATAACCTTTCACTATCCAGCTGTTTTTACTCAACTTTGTTTCACTGGGCTGCCTTTAATGTTGAATCAAGATGCCAACCTACCCAGCTGTGTATTTCTCTTTTGCTTAAGGAGATTCTTTCTAGACCCACAGCTATTGTTGCTCTTGGCAGTCTATTGCCTTTTTGTGGTCTAAAACTTCCTAAAAGCCTTTTGCTCCAAGAGCCCTTCAGGTCCTGAAAGCTACGCACCATCTTGGTTTATCCTTAATTCCAGAGCATCGCTTGGACAGCTTTGCCAGGAGTCACAGAGATTGTTTCCCTGCATTGACAGCAGGGTGGACCAACTGGTTCCTTTCCAGATGTCTACCAGCTCTCAGTGATCCCTCCTCTTCTGGTCCTGGGCCCAGTCTGTAGGCTAGAGGGTGGCTGGCTCTTTACTACATGCACCCCTGTCCTCCACCTGCCAGATGACTGTACAGAGATAGATATTTGACTGAAACCGGGCCAGATGTGTGAGAAATGTATCGATTGGTTGCTTCTTGCCCACATCCAACTGGGGACCTGGCCCACAATCCAGGCATGTGTCCTGGCGGGGAATCGAACCAGAGATCTTTCAGTTCGCAGACTGGCACTCGATACACTGAGCCACACCAGCCGGGTCAGCAGTCATTTTGTGGCTCACACAAATTGTTGCCTTTTTTGCTGGCTCACTTCAGCTTCTCCAACTCCTGGACAGTGTGTGTTTAGCTACACTATTGTACATGGCTCAGGGTCTCTGCAGGACCCACACCACCAACATCAGAGGAACAAGAGCCCACACAGATTTGCCCGTCTTCTTGGGCTTGTGCTTCTGAGTTCCAGCTTGTTCTTGCCCTCCGCCAACTCACATCCATATGTCCTTCCGATCTGCCCTGTGAGCTTCAAGCTCCAGTGTCAGATGCAAAGACAGTCATCTTATAGAGATCGCTTAGCCAGCTCCAATGATTGTGTAAGGTCAAATCCTTATAACAGCCTTGGCTGGTGTAGCTCAGTGGATTGAGAGCTGGCCTGTGAACCAAAGGGCCGCTGGTTTGATTCCCAGTCAGGGCACATGCCTGGGTTGTGGGCCAGGTCCCCAGTATGGGGCGTGTGAGAGGCAGCCACACATCGATGTTTCTCTTTCTTTCTTCCCTCTTTTCCCTGTCTAAAAATAAATAATCTGTAAAAAAAAAATCCTTGTAACAAATTCTTTCTTTTTCTTTGTACATAATACTTAATATTCTGCTTCTTGGATTAAACCCTGATGGGTATGTACTCATGTATCAACCAACAAATATTAATTGATAACAAATACTGAGCAGCAATTTGCATCAGACGCTTGGTTCTAAGTGTTGGGGGCACAGCAGTGAGTAAAACAAAGTCCCTGCCATCGGGGAGCCCACATTTCTAGTGGTGTCCCCAAGAAGCACCACACTGCTTGCAAGAGTCCTGGGCTGGGCTTTAGTGTGGTTGACTCCATTAATAAATGCATGACCTTGGGTCAGAATCCCTTCATCTCTCCACCTTGATTTCTTGATTAGTAAAGTAGAAAGACCAACCTTCCAACCTTCTTCTCATATAAATGCAGTTAAAGCAAATAGTAGTGTAAAGACATCTGAGAAATACAGGGCTTTAAAAAACAAATAAAGGAAGCAAAAAACTCCCCCAAACCAGTCCAGAATACTGTCATAATCTTTTATTATGTATCAAATTGTCTTCAACATAAGTTACAATCTGATTAAATTTGATAGACACTTTTTAAATCTATTCAAAAACAAAAAAAATTCTCTTTATGTACAATATCTTTTGTCTAGAGTCTAGCAAATATAGTACCTTTCATTGCAGGATTTCTGCTTAACAAAATAAGCAAAAACAACCAAAAATTATAAACCAAAGCAAACCAAATCCCTTAATCTCTCAACTATCCATACTGAACAAAGCGTTAAAAAGATAAACACAGAATAACTGTTTTTGTTGTTTAGAAATGCAGAATGAATACTAAAAGTTAGTGGCAAAAAAAGAAAACAACAAAACAAAAATGAAAACAATAACAAAACCCCAGGAAAACAACCAACGATCTTCAGGGGTAGACCTTCCTGCTCAGGACTGCAAGCTGACTCTAGACCATCTCTCGGTTCTTGCGGATGTTACAGCACAGGATCATACTGAAGATCATGCCAAATATCTGGAAGACAGGAAGGAGCGGGAGGAACAGGGTAGCTTTGCGGAAGGAAAGACAGGAGTCATTCAGGCCGAGACAGGACCAGGAGGCTAAATGAGTTAAATGTCAAGACGAGAGAGTCATAGGTCAGATAATGAGAAGGATCACTGACTGGTGGGATTCTGGGAGTCCGTGGCCACTTGCTAATGCAAGCTACACAGCAACTTCCCTGGAGAACTTTCAGGGTTAGGCAAACTCAGAGCTAAACTGAATGCCTGAATTCCAGATACTCCGACTCTCTTTCGCTTCTGCCTTTGTGTATTTGTGTTTTATATTCTATTTGAAAAGGTATTGTTATCCCTTTTCCTGAAAGCTACTCCAAGCTTTTCTTAGATGCAGATGAGAGAGGTACAAACAACCACTAAGGAAGCAGTTCTCTCTTTTGGGGAAGTCTTGGGAGGGGCAGGGGAGGGCCGCGTCCCCTGCAGGATTCTCATCACTCCCTCCTGGGGAAGACAGGAGGCCCCAGGGAACCTTGCGGACCCTTGATGGTTTCTGGGAGCTGATTACTCAAGAGCAGATTATGTGATGCTTTCGGTCTTCCTTTTGGCCGACCACCCCTGGATGCCTGCTAGGCGAAATAATTCACATCCATGTAGCTTTTATTGAACTACTTTCTTGGGAAAAAGAACAGGTGCATGATGGAAACATGTTTTGGAGATTACCCCAGGATAGCTGATAGGTCTAGGGTGATCACGTGGGCCTACATCCGTGTATGGTCTGTGCACCAGCAGCACTGGCCCTTACACTTACCCCTGAACTTCACTGGCTGAGAGAATGGATTCTGGAGACACGCTGAGTTCAAATCCCAAATGCTTCCCTCATGAGCTCAGAGACTTTGATCAACTGACTCAACCTCTCTATCGCTCCATTCCCTAGTCTCTAAAATGGGAATGCTAAGAGTTCCCACCTCAGAGGTATGGCGAGGATTCAATCAGTCGGTAAATGTGTAGCACTTAACCCCGAGCCTGGCCGGAGCATGCACTTAATCAATGTTAGCTACTGAGTGGACCCCCGCCCCGACGTCCCGGACACTTACCATCACCACGGCGATCCCGATGCCCACTGCGCCGATGATGTGGAATTTGTTGTGGAAGACCTCTTTGATGGCCTCAGGGCAGGACTTAGGGGGGCAAACCAAGACCCTGGGGTTACACACACTCCCTGCTCGGGACACACCCCCTTCCTCCCACGGCACCCGTTTCACTCAGGTCATTGGTGGTTCCAGAGAAAGGGTGGGGGACAGGAGTGTCCAGGGGCCTTGGTTGGTGGATGGGAAGAAGAACCGAGAGAGATGTAAGAAGGTGGGTCCCTTACATTCAGGTGAGAAATCATGGGAGAGGGTTAAGTCCCTGCTTTGGGTCTATTTCTTGTCTGGGGTTACACCCTATAATTAGGAACAGATTTAGAATTAGCCCTAGCTTACGATCCTGAGCCGTTTCTGGGTCTAAAAAGCAAGAGGCACGTGGGGCAGCGACGTGCAGTGCCCTGGCCAGATCACTGCAGGCAGCTGGAGCACTCTGCTGTTTCCCTGGTCTGGCCTTGCTCTGGCTGCTCTTGGGGACACAGAGGCACCAGGGCGGGGGAGAAATGAGACTGTCACCCTGGGAGCTTCCTGGTGGAAGAGGTGTTTATGAAGCACTTGAATGCCTGTCCTCCCAGAAGAAGGGGGCAGATTTCACTTCTACCCTTGTGGGATTTGCCCAGAACACGTGGGCAGGGGCATACAAGTCTTGCTCTTCAAGTTTACCTTCGTTGTGAGGGTTGAGACTACATCCTTTTGGGGGCAGATGTCCGAGATGAATTGTTCCACGCCCCCAGCCACACCACAGCAATTCAACTGCACAGAGAAGGACAGGGATGGGGGTAAGAGAAACACATAAAAAATGATTGAAACAGAGGAGCACTGGTCGGGCACAGCCAATACCCCAGGTGCCTGTGTTCGCAGACCGGCCGGGGTCCCTGCAAAGACGGCATACCGCGTAGTGGATGGCCTTCAGCGTTTCCCGCTGGAGCTCGTCCTTGGATTTCAGCTTCTCATAGGTGTCCACGTAAAATTTCTGGAGTTCCTTAATCACCTGTGATGGACAGATAAATGAGAGAGAGTAGCAGGACAAACGAACAAGTATCACCTGGTCCTCACACTTGGCTAACAAATTCTTGTGCTTGGAAGACGTTTCTGAGCAGATTGCCCTTCTCTTGGCATCTCGGGGGCCCTTGCTCTCCCCCAACTTTCTCTAGGAACCTGCTCCTCCCGGTTCCCTTCCCCTGCACCTGCGGCTGGTCCCTACAGCCCAGCTCGGCGTCTTCCTTTCTTTCTGAGAGCAAACTGGAATATCCTCAATCTACATCATAATCGCAATCATAATCCAAATCCTTCTCTGATCTGGCTGGTTCCTTAGGCTTCCATCTTCTTTTGTCTTCGCTCAGAGACTGTGTTACTTTTGGCAAATTAACCAAGTCCCTCTGTACGTCACTTTCTGCATATTTAGGATGGAGATTATATTCATCTCTACCCGAGAGATTATTGTGAAAACTCTGATGGCACATTGCCTGTCCTTAACGCAGTGTCTGCTACAGAGTAAATGTGGAGTAAGCATTAGCTATCACCATATGAAATAAAAGCAACAGCATCATCCTGTACCTGGGTGCCTCCCAATTTAATGCATGCCTGTTTCTTGGCCCTCCCACCCCCACAACATAAATAAACTGACCAACGTCCAGCATTTCTCCTTCAGTATCTTTCTCAGTTCTCCCTTCCTATTTCTATGACTGCAGCCTCTATCATCTGAACAATTAAATCATTAACAAAACAAAACAAAACAAAACAAAACAGGTTTCCTGCATCTAGCATCTCTCTTCTTTCCTCCCGCCTGTGAACCATGACAAGACAGTAACTCTCTGGTCTCCTCCCCACAGGGCCTAAGCTCGGCTGTGCTCAGACCCTTTCGTTGCCAGGAAGTAGTACCCTGTCTGCCACCAACTTTCCTCCTGAAATCTTTTCTCTCATTCAAGGGTTAGGCCAATGTCCTCTTCTCCACCAAGCCAAAGATCCCCCCCTTCCACACCCCACTCCTTCAAGTCCCATGGAACTTTTGGATATAAGTGACTTCTATGACCGTTATCAAATGCATGTCTTTCTGCCACACAGGGTGGCAAAGGTCCTTACAGTGAAGACAGCAGTTCACGTATCTCCAGATCCTGCATAGTACTTGGCTCGTATTTATAGATTAGGTGAAGGAGCAAGGGTGTCCAGCCCAGAAAGCCACGGTTTCCTACGCCATCTTTCCAGAAGCGTTGGGAAGAGCTGCTGAGGTGTGAGACACACACAGACACTGAGACCCCGTGGCTATTTCCTGAACATCTATTATGTGCCAGCACTATTCAGGGAACTGGAAGCAGTGGTTGACCCAAAGCAGGGGCTGGCACAGTACGTGCCCAGTATAGTTTAAATGCTCGCGTTCCCTGCCCTGCGGAAGCTCACGTTCCGAGGGGCCAGTGGGAATGTGGTGGAATAAGAGGCATGATGACAGCTGACCAAAGAAAGAGGCCAACAGGACACCCTTCTACCCCCATCATCCCACGTCCGCAAACTCCCAAACCTGTATCACTGCAGATCCCAAGAGATCTGACCGGGGAAAACCTACCTCATCTTTGTGCGAATATCCCCAGACGGCTGCAGCTATTTCAAGGGCAAATATCACCAAGAGGAAGCCAAAGAACTGGAAGGCAAAAAGAGGGCAGGGTGAGGAACAATCCCAGCCAAGCACAAAAAGCAAAGAGTATTCTGGAGAACAAGGAGGGATGACGATGACTCTCTGAGGACTCGGTGACTGCGGACACGAGTGAAGACGTTCATAGAACTGCGAAGTTAAGCCCAGCCGAGGAGCGGCAGCTGGAGAGGGAAAGAACTGGAGTGGGCACGGCTGAGCCAGAACCGGGGTTTCTAAGGAGTCGATCAGGAGTCAGTCGGCGATAAAGGGCTGCGGCTCACTCACAAAAATCACAGATTTGAAGAAATAAAAAGTGAATACACTCTGGAGTCCGAGGAATATTGCAACAAATTTTTGAAACAAGAGAAAGCAAATGTACCTGTGGATTCAGGGAAGAAAACCAAATGAACCAAGTCCTGGCACTTAGTTGCCTTAGGGAGGTGGTAAGATACAGAATCCAGAGAGGAAGAGGAGCAAGGCTTCACCACTGAGGAAGAGGACAAGTCCACTGCGCAGCTAAGAGGCTGGGGAAGGTCTGGCATGGAGGCACCCTGGGGGGCCGAGGACAGCGCATGCCCCTGGGGTGCCCTGTTCACGCCACCATCTGTGCTATGGAACTTGGGGGCGGGGGGCTCTGGAGTGGGCCTGGGGAACACAGATGGGCTACTCACCAATCCCAGCATGCACTGAGACTCTTGCACAGCCCCACAGCAGCCCAGGAAACCCACCAGCATCATGAGGGCGCCGGCTCCAATCAGAATATAAACTCCTGAGGGGAGAGAACAGAGGACGAGACATGGAGCCATCAGTGTGGTGCCCCAGCTATTTCCCATGATTCCTTTGTCCCTCTGTGCCAGCGCTGCCCTCCATCCCTATCGTCCCAATCTCCTGGGAGAAGTGCCTCCTCCTTCAAACTTGGCCCCTCCCACCATGGCTCTCAGGTCTCCTTCCCACCAGTCTCTCTTCCAGGACCCCAGCCCATCAAGTCCTCACTCCTACCTCACCCTGGTCTCCCTGGAAGGTGCCCATTACCCCTTAACCGAGACAAAGAATATCCTCGGAGCCGCCGGATCCTACTCAGGACACAAACTGATCTAGTCTGTCAGCTATTTCCAGCTTGAAGATTCCACTCACACTAACTGAGACAGACCCTCCAAACTTGGGGTAAATTCCCAGGACTCGGTTGCGCCTCCTCCACCTGACAGGAGAAGCTGTCAGAGCAACCTGGCAGCAGCAAGGGGCTGTGCACACTCAGGCGGCCAGCTCTGCCTGCTTCCCAGAAGGGACAGGTGCCTCCCGCCCAGCTGTGGGGGACAGCAAGGCGCACGCAGTCAGTACCACGGAGGACGCATGCTGGCGAAGGGGGAGTAGCTCGCTCTAGTGCGAAAGAGGCAGGCCTGGCGTCAGGGGACCCTTGGTTTGGTTCTAACTCCGCTACTCATTTCTGTGTGATTTGGGGTAAGACACGTTCCCTCTCTTGGGCTCAAATTCTTTATCAGTAAAATGAGAGGTTGGTTGCTAGAAAATTTCAAAAGGTTCCCACCCCCCCCCCCCCCCCTTACAGCACACTAAAGAGATCTTACAGCTGCAATTTGGCTACTGTAGGTGTGAAAAGGATCGATCCTTTTGTTGGGCAGGGTCCAGGGCGGGCAGTGAGTGACATCCTTTCTAAGCCCTCAATTGTAGTGACCGATGGCGAGGGTGCAGTAAGAAGGGCAGTGACTTCTACAGTTTCTGACTGTGCCCCACACGATGTGCATTCCTGGGACAGGGGACAAAGTGGAGCATACTAGCCCTAGTTACCCTTAGGGAATGCCCAGAGGGGCCTCTTTGGCAGTGACATTCTGGAGGAGCCATGGTTGTTCTGCAGGGACCACCCCCTGACCTCGCTCCCCCAGCACGCAGGCCACATGGAAAAACTGGTGGAGAAGCCCCGACCTCCCTGTCTTTCAGGCTTGTGCTACCCGCCCTCCGGAGGGGCTGCTGAGAGCACCGGCTCTGCAGCCCAGAGGCCTGGGGCTGAACGCCAGCACTGTGACCCTGGGAAGGCCGCTCAATTTGTGTGCGCAACACTTTTCTGTCTGCCAAACGGGGGTGGCAGTGATGTCCACCATGGGGTTGTTGTCAGGATTAAGCGGTACGTAATCAAAATGTGCACAAAACCAATGCACGCTGCCGTTAACCCTAATACAAAGGGTGGAGGACAATTATTACTAATCGCTGTGATGCATTTTTATACACTTGCTGACCCCTCCCTGCTAACTGGTACCAGGGCAACTTTCTTGAAGTAGGAGCTGAAAGTGAGAGGTTCTATGATGTTTCTAGCACAATACACAACAGGATACAGCAGCGAGAACCCTCGGCAGGTGTCAGTGACTTCACTGTCCCACATCTGTCCCCCTAGCATGGGGCTGAGGCTTTGCAGGCAACAAACCCTGCAGTCTGACTGCAGCTGAAGCTCACGGGCAGCATCGAGCAGAAGGCACACAAGGGAGCATTTGTGTCTCTTCCCTTTTCCCCCCACATCTGTCGTGATGTCAAGTCACGTGGGTTTACTGGCAAACCCCTATGCTGTATGAATATGGGTATTGTTCCCGTGCATGCCTGGCCCAGACTGGGCAAGGGGACAAATGCAGCTTGTCCTCAAGGCAAGTCCCATCCTCCCAGGCAGTCCAAGGCTGTGGGGCCACAGGCCGGACTCGAGAGGTGGTGCAGCTTTGCACCTGAGCCCTGCGGGAGGAGGGCTCTGACGTGGGGATGCCAGCGTGCCGAGGCCCTGACATGGCCCCAGCTTCTCCCCACCTCATCGGAGCAACACAACGAAAGATGAGTCACTCTTGGAGCTCCATAGCAGGGGCTGAATGAATAGGAGGTATTACGAGATCAAAAGGATTTACAAGCATGCGAAATCCGTTGAGCGGGAATGAACAGAGACACGTTTTCTCTAAGTCCAGATCCCAGGTGGTAAGCCCAGAGACGCTGGCAGAAGTTGGGGCGCTGGGTGAGCAGCATTTGGGAGCAGTGACAGGAAAAGGCGTTTCCCCTGCAGAGCCAGATCGAAAGAGAGGGAGAGAGGGAGAAAGTCCTCCTAATGGGCCTCGGTTAATATGAAATACTCATTCTCGGGCCGAGCTGATGGAGACTTGAGGACAAAGGGTCTTGTTGGTTTTAAATCTTGCTTAAGCAGCTTCAGATCTGGGGTACCTCGGTGTCACCCTCTCCAGTTCCCTGGCAGCTGTTTTATGGGGATTTTAGGAGCAGCTATAGGGTGGCTCCTCCGCAAACAGCTCCCTGGAAACCATGGGACCACTGCAGGGTGCGGGCTGCTTCTTAAAAGGGCCACCCAGGAATTCCCCCTGCACAGCTCCTCCTAGCTTCCACCCTAGGCTCATCAGCAGAGGCCGGCCATGACAGATGACAAAGCGTCCCCTTTATAAACCAGTGAATGCGGGCCTTCTGTCTGACTCATGGAAAAAGTTACTCGTCATGGAGCCTTCTCTAGGATTACTGTGTTAATTTGCTTAAGGGCTGTTTATTCTGTTGTTCATCAGACTGACATTATAGCTAGTTTTTTAAAAAGCCCTTGGTGTAGCAGTGGCAGATGCCAAGGTGTCCTTTACACCAGAAACGGGGCATGTTTTTTACCTGTTTATCAGGGTTCTCAGCTTTGGCTGGTCAGAGAACACATCAGCCTCCTGTCACCACCTCAACCCCATCTTGCGAAAAGCACTCACCACGCCTATTTGTGTGGAGAACAAAACCCAGCAGAGCTTCTGGCCTCCACTTGCTTAGAACAGTTTATTATCTCCAATTAATATAATCAGGGTTCCCAGGAACCCTAACTCTGCTTCCAACGGATCTCTTGGCCCTTTGCCATCCCACGGATGGCTGTTCTCATTAACGAGCACCATGGTGAACCCCACCTGCCAGGCACGGACTTCTCTGCCTCAGAGAGGTGTGCGTGTGTGCACTCTGCCAGTTTCAGGATGGGGAGGACGAAGCACAGAACAACAGAACAAGCTGCCCCAGGCCACAAGCTGGAAATGGGGAAGTCAGTTGACTGTGGGCAACGCTGTGCGCCCTGGAAGTTGCCAGGCACCATGTCATGAAAGGGGAATGGTCCTCAGGAGAGTGAAAGACCGTGGCTTCTGGTTGCCCTCTTTTGGTGGCTATGTTCTGGGATTCTGGGAGGACACCAAGGAGTTAAGAAAGGCTGCTGGCCTGAGACCAAGAAAATGAAGTTCCCCAACATGTTGCAGCCTGGGATTATGAATACTGCTGACAGGCTGACTCTCCCAGGGCCTGACTGCAGAGAAGGCCTATATAAGGCTGGCTGTCAGCTCTTCTGGATTCTCTATGGACTGTTTTGAATGTTGGAAAGTTTCTTTTCCACTGGCTTCTCTGACTGGTTATGCATTCTTTCTCTACTTTGGAAGCTGTGGTCCTGCAGGTTTCCTGATGGGTCAGCTGCATGGTGAGGCTGGCCTGTGGGTTGCCCTACAGATGGTTAGGGGCCCTGTGCAAGGGGTGGTCACTCCTTGATGTTGGGAACAGTGGCTGGGGTAGAGCTGGCACTCTACTGGAGGAGGGGCAATGGGTCAATACCAAGGTTGGTGTCATAGTCCGAGTGGGAAAGGAACAGAATGTACGAAGACCCCTCTGCCCTTTTGCCTACAGATGACAATGATTCAGCTTCCCAAAGCACTCAGTGAAGGGCAGGGGGCCCAGTCCTTCACTGGCCACCCAGCAGACTGATGGTCAAGTGTCACTTGCATCAACCTCTGTTCCCTGGGCTTCTGCAAGCTGAGTCCTTTCCCAGGGGGTCCAGCTGCAAAGGGTCCATTTCTTCTGTCAGAGCTTAAGGAGGCAGCTGCCACTGGCTCCCAACTAGGGGTTGCTGTGTCTCTTTGGGATTGTGCCTTCAAATCCCTAACCTAGTTGCGTAAGGTAGGACCACTGGCCATGGGTGGGGGTGGGGTGGTCAGGAGAGTCTGCAATGACCTAGGGTACCCGAGTCTTGTGAGATTCCAGAGGCAGGTCCTGGCTCCCCAAACGGCATGCTCACCACTCTCCTACCACTCTACCTGGCTTTCCCACCTGCCATCTGCTGGCCCGGGCCACCGATACTTGGGATTTCTCTCCCACAACTACAATTTAGGTGAAGTCGAAGACCAAAAGAGCCCCCGCCCTGCCCTCACTCCTGGGGAACATCCAGTCAGTGTAGCTATTTTCTGTTCCTGCAGACGGGAGACCCGCCCACAATCTAGCACAGGTCATACAAGAGGCAACCTCCACAGGACTGGGTTCAAATCCTAGCGCTTAGACAGGTTATTTCACTTTCTAGGCTTCGGTGTCTTCAATGAGATGGTAATCATTCCGTGCACCTTGGAGTTACCAGGATTCCATTATATGATGAAGTGTGTGAGATAGTGAATGACGCCCAGAGAGGGGCTTTGGGGAGAGTCTGGGAGCCAGGCCTCCTGCAGAGAACAATGGGAGATGCCCAGGGGCTCTCCTTAGGATGACCTGCCTGAGACGGGCACCCCAGCTTCCACATTCTTCCAGCAAATCTGCCCTCCCTGCCCTCCCCAAAGAGGGTTCCCTGCTGACAGGAGAGGACAGGGTGCGAGTGCTCACGTTCCCCCCTCGGCACCCGCCCCACCCTCCTGCCCCCGCTGCTCCAGTTCCTCCAGCTCCGCAGGGTGGCATTCCAGGGCTGCCACAGACTCCCAAAGAGCAAGCTGTTGCCGACACAAGTCAGGGCACTATGGTGACCCGCTCCCTAAAAACCCTGTGCACAGTTTAAAACAAAAATGCATTGTGTTTTTCTTTCCCTCACTGTTTTTTGTCTCACAATAGGGAGGCACACCCTAAAAAAACCCCAACTGACGACAACAAAAATAATAAAAGCAGGGCAGAAGTCCACAGTCCGGGTGCCGTGTAATCAAGTGGGCGGGGCCTGTCTGGAGGCGGGAAGGGGCTGCGCGCGGGCAGCCACGGGGCCTCCCTGAAGGCCTGGGCGATAAGTCTCTTCAGACTGGTTTCTTCATCTTTTTTTAAAAATAACCGCTTGGGTGGGCGGGAAGGAAATGACCAAACTTAAACTCTGAGCCTGATGACATGACAGCGCCATCCTAAAAATAGGGGGCTACTTTTGCTTCTCGCAAATGAAAAGTTTCCCGACCCCACCCTGGGAAGAGAGAGAGGAGAGCCACAGACTCTGCGCGCTGTCCCAGGGACTGACGGGGCGACTGCGTCTGACGGGCCTCGGTGCTCCCCCTCCTCCTACGGAGGAGCTCGCGAGGCGATACAGCGGTGGGAAGTGACGGAAGGACGCTGGAAACGACGCTGTGCGGCCTGTGCGCACAAAGGAACCTGCTAACGAGTCAGTTCTGGCTCGAATTGGAAATCTTTTCCCCCGAAGCCAAAGCACTCGGCCTTTACACCAGCACAGGACCAGGGGGCCGGTCTCTGCTGGTCTCTCACGAATTTTACTGTCACTATCCAGGGGAAAGGTCTTTTGGGCCTCAGCGCCCCTGTCTAAACACCTCTCCTTGTCCTGGCACTGTGGATTCCCCAGGACGAAGTGTTTGGAATTCAGGAGATGCGTAAGCCTGAGAAGACATGAAATGAAGAGAGGATCAGGGACGACGAGAACAAGAGGCTCTGAAGTCCTTAAGAGTGGCAGCGACTTTGGTGGCCAACTTCGCATCAGAGAAAAGTCCCAAGGCCAGCCTCAGTCAGCATGAAAAAAGAAACCACATCAGTCAAGTGCAAATTCATGGGCACAGCTACACAAAAGCAAGGCTTGGGAGGGACATCACTGGCCAATGTGGCCAGAGCAAATGCCTTTCCCAAGGCCGCGCCCCTGGGTCAACATGGTGTCTCCACAGTCGGAGGAAGCACCAAGTCTCCCATGCTCACCTGTGTAGAAGCTGGAATGAGAATTTTCTTGCTCGAAGATGCTCTTGGTCTGAGAGTCGAATCGGAGCCATAGTCCAATGGCAAGGACTGCAATCCCAGTAAGCTGCAAGAAATACAGGATGTTGGCATTAATCCTGGCTGCCAGGGAGAGCACGGTCCCCGAGAGCTGAAGGTGAGCCGATGCTTACTCTCTGTCCCTCACCCATGCACCTGTAGTAGCAGCAGCCAGCGTGGGGATGGCAGTGGGGGATCAATCCGTTTACTAAAAATATCGGTAAGCTGGGAATAAATAATTGTTTACCAGCAGTACAGCAGCAGAATGGGTTACTTTATGGACAATGGAATATTACCCAGCACTGAAAATGGAACGGACTCTAGCAATGTTCAATACTACGAGTGCATCTCAAGATGTTAAACAAGTTGAAAGATGTTAAAAAGAACCATAAGAATACATTCAACATGATATCATAGAGTTGAATATTACTGTACTATTTAGGGGTGTATACAGATGACAAAGAGAGGAAAAGTGATTATAACAAAGTCAAGTGGTGGTGACCTGTCGTGGGAGGGAGGGACTTCTCACAAGGGAAGAGCATGTTGTGGGGCCAGGGTCTGGGGCACCCGCAATATCCTAGCTTTTGACTTGGTGGCAGGGACATAGATATTCACTGCATAGTTATTCTTTAATCTGTTCATGTTTCACGCACCACTGTTTATATATATTATACAGTAAAAAAGGTCGCTCAAAGGGCACGTCTGTGCACCAATGAGGGCAGCTGTGATCCCTTATTAGATCTCAGAGTCTCCCTAGGCTGTGCACATTGGGTCCTTTCCCTTCGCACACAGGGAGGCCTTACAAGCTGACCTGCCCCACTCCAGGTTTTAGGTGCCTGCTTCCTCACGAGTGATCCTTATAAGCATCAGACAAGAAACCTCCAAGTAATCTTCCAATCTTATGAAAATCCCATTTCATAGGTAGGCAAGTTGAGATACTGGACCGTAAAGGGCAGACTTTCCCAAAAAAGAGCCGAACTGAGGTGCCAAATCCTGGCCTGGCACTGTTGAACTAGATGCCTGCGGAGGTGGCCTCCTGCCAAGCCCTCCTCCCAACCGCAGGGCCAGCTGAGTTCCGTCTCTCACACTCGTACCAGGGCTTGCTGGGGAGTGAGTCAGGCTGCAGTGCAGTGGCCAGCTGGACGCACGAGGAGGTGGGCTCTGGGCCAACGCCCAGGCACCAGGTTTCGCTGGCCCACTCTTTGCAACAGAGACATCCTACGTCAGTGCCCTGCTCTTCAGGAAGCTTGGTTCTCCGCTGGAGGAGCTGGGATAGCCCAGTGGTGTGGACAGGTCTCTCTTCCCATCCTTCTTTGCTCTCCTCCTTTTCCCCATGACTTCACAGTGGATTTGGATGTGTTGGGTAGAGAGGAAAGACGGCAACGGTGGAAAGGGCAACCCGAGACCTCTGCCTGTGTAGTCCACACCTCGCCTACACCCGCAGAGGTGAACACTGCCCTGGTGTGTTTCCCCATTGAGGGGCTGGAATTCCTGGCTCAGAGTTCTCCTGCTTCAGTTTTCCCACCTGTAAACCAGGAATGGTGAGATGTGGCCCACCCTTGCTTATTAAGTACGGCTAAAAATCATGGAGATTGTATATTGCAAGTATTAGAAAGTGATGGTGAGAATTACTGCACTCCTGCCCCCTTGGAGAGTCACTCAGCATCCTCCCAAACTTCTCAGTCCTCATCTTAGGGACGGCATCACCAAACATCAGTCAGAATGACGCAGCACGACACGCCCCATGGTTGGACGGTGCAGAAAAGGACAACTCATGGATGCTGGCCTCGAAGGAGCAGGAATTTTAGAGTTCCGACAAACCAGAGAGCTTTGGGTTCAAGCAAATGTTGGGGGGTCTTCCCTCTTATGAAGAAAAGACATGCAGGTGGGCGAGGGTCTCCGTGCCCGAGGCAATGACAGCAGACACGGCTCCGTGGGGATTACAAGTCTCCCATTCCCACCTGGACACTCTGGTTTAGACTGGGCTCTCCCGACTCAGTTGTGCTCCTGCCATTAGAGTGGGGACACGGTGGGGTCCCCTGGGACATCCCTGTATGCTGGGTACTAGATTAGCAAATACTAAGTATCAAGTCGGTCCTTTTTTAAAAAATCCTTACTCAAGGACATCTTTTCATTGCTTTTAAGGGAGAGAGATTGAGAGAGAGACACATATACACTCACATACCAATGTGAAACAGAAACATCAGTTGCTGCCTTCTTGAACTCATCCTGACTGGGGATCAAACCCACAACCTGGGCATGTGCCCTGACTGGGAATCGAACCTGTGACTTTTGGTCTATAGGACGATGCTCCAACCAACTGAGCCACACCAGCTAGGGCCTAACTGGGTACTGACTCCACGGTGGGCAGACCCTGGCCTAGCTCCCCTGGGATCCTGGAGAGTTAAAAGAAAGAAGGCGATGCTTCCCCTTTCCCCTGACCCCAACACATGGAGGTCCAATCAGACCCCTGAAAAATGGAAGACAGGCTGCTGGCCTCCTTGTGCACTCAAAAGCAGTCTGAGAACCCTGCAGGCTGGTGCTTCACCTACCCTCGGAGGTAGTTCTAACTCTTGGCGAGCACTTAGCCACAGGCCTTTTCCTCAGTCCTCCCTCTCACCCTCATCTTGTTGTCGCTGTTGCTGAGGGCACCTGGGACCTAAGAGAGGCAGTGTCCTTTCTTGTTCTTTCTGCTCTAGGCTTGTGCTTATCAAAGAATTATCTTTATGTCTCCCGGTTGATAAAGCTCCTCACCCACACCACCCCTTCCTCTGCCAGGAAAGCCCTTAAACCACTCATCATGAATAGAATAAAAACAACCCCATCTGAAAAGACTAAACTACGAAAGATGATGGAAGGCTACACCGTGCACAGAAGCTTCTCACGGGCAGGAGCTGTGTCTCTTTGGGAGCGAGGCCCTGCTTGGATGACAACAGGGCTCCCCAATAGTAAACCTCCAACGAGAAGGCCTCTCCCACTTTCATAATGTTAAGGATGCTGAGCCGATCTGTAAAAGTCCAGTCATCTATCCGGTCTACATGCAAAGGTGGCAAGAAGGACATTTCTCGGAGAACTGGAACCAGAAAGGGAGAGACCTCATTCAGTTCCACCCCGGACAAGGCCAAGGCCAAGGCCAGACACAGGAATCAGAGTCCTGCATGTCTGCACCCCGTCCTGAACCTCACATCACGCTGCTTGGCTGTCAAAGCCAGAACACTTTGCAGAATTGGGAAAGGAAAAGCAGCTGGCTCTGGACGAATGGAAAAAAGTGGTAACAGATCGCAGTCTCGTATGTAAAACTTCACTGTAAGAGGAGGAAAAGGGAGGCCAGAGGCAGGACTGGGAGCGGCTGCTTCACCGAAATCACAGCGGAGCGAGCCCTGTAGACCTTGTTGATTGGATTACTGAGTTGATTGGCCTGAGGAGATGCTGTGCAGGCCACTAACTGCCCCATTTTCTGTGACGCTATTGGGGAAATTGTTTCAGCTGGTTGGGTGACCATGGCCAGGGGTGTCACGGGGCCACGAAATGGGTATAACTGGCGCCACCGAGTAATGGCTTCCCCGGTTGAACAGTAGGAGAAACCAAATGGGAAGGGACCAGCAAGAACCAAAGAGAACTTTGACCTTTAACAAAAGGGCATCCAGTCAATGATTAAAGGACTCCATAAAATAAGATAACTGGGTCTGGGGAGCCTAGAAGTTGGTGTTTTCCTCTCGGGTTGATAACTGACATGTGGCAGGAATGTTGGCCATATAGTTGCCATGGCTGCTGCCTCACCGTTGCCCACCATCGTTGGATCTGCAGGTTTGAGGCGGATGCTCAGACAATTCCCTGCTCACAAGGCCCTGGAAAGGGGATGGAAGTCCAACATCCGGTGTCTCCACCCTCAGATCCAGGCCCTGCCCTACCTGGTTACCTCTCATTTCCAGTTGTAGCCAAAGGGAACCCTGCTGGCTTTGTTGAGAAAAGCTTCTTTGCCTTTGGGCCAGAAATGGTCTCCTCCATACCGGAAGTAGAAAAAGGATCATTTTCTGCCCCCATTGTTTTATTGGAAGTGTCTTCATTTCTTCAAAGAATTCATTTACTTCTCAGAAGATGGGCCATGAGAACAACACAACACAAACCAAACTGAGGATGTCCTACAAAATACTTGACCGGAACTTCCCAACACGGTCAAGGTCATGAAAAACAAGGAAGGACAGAAACTGGCACAGACCAGAGCAGACGAGGGGACATGCCAACTGTCACAGTATTGTGGAGGTGGGACAACTGGAAAAACCGGTGAAGCAGAGGAAGTCTAGTTTAGTAAACAGCGATGAACCCATGCTGGTTTCTTAGCTGTGACAACTGTGACATGGCAATGGAGGGCGGGAACAACAGGGGCCACTGGTAGGGATATAAGGGAACCCTATACCATCTTTGCAGTTTTTTTTTTTTTTTTTTAAATTTTAGAGGGAGGAGAAGGGGAAGAGAAAGAGAGGGAAAGAAACATTGATGTGAGAAACATCAATCAGTTCCCTTCCATAGGCACCCCAAATGGGGACCAAACCTGCAACCCAGGCATGTGCCCGGTCCGGGAATTGAACCAGTGACCTTTTGGTTTGTGGCACGAAGCCCCACAACTGAGCCACACCAGCCAGGGCCCTCTGCAACTGTTCTGTACATCTAAAACTAAAAGTATATCGAACATAGAAGTACATCTAACAGGAAGAAAGCCCTGGCTGGTGTGGCTCAGTGGATGGAGTGCCGGCCTATGAGCCAAAGATGGGGCCTCTCTTTCAAGGCTTCCTGTCCCCTTCAAGAACCTGCTCCATGAATCCGCCTCTTTCCTGCCTCTGCGCTCTGCCACTGCTTCATCCTTTGCCCACACACATGGGCAGGCCTGTCTATCCTAAAACACCAAACGGAAAACAGAACCTCTCTTCCTTCAACCTCACTCTGAAAAGCAGCCGACAATGCCGTCTTCACATTTTCTGATCTCTCGGCAGCAGCAGGACAGCATTCGTCCCTGCCTCCTCCTCACCTGCCCCATGGATGGGGTCGCTCAGAGTTTCCTCCCCTTGGAAGGCCGACCGCCAAGATTTCCTCAGTCTCCTCCCAAGGAAATGCGGTCCTGTGGGCTCCACGTCTGCTCTCTCCAGCAGCCCCCTGCCCTCCTTCCTCCCATGTTCGTGCTCATCTGGGGTCTCCAACGAGAGCTTGTGCTGCTCGAGGGCAGGGCCACTTCTTACCCATTTCAGTCGCTCTCCCGCCCCACCCATACTTTGGATAAAACAGTCACTAGTAAATAATTATTCCACAAATAAATGATTGCTTCAATGAAAGAGAATCTCTGAAACCCACCAGAATTTCCTCTCCTGGTCCTCCAGCCTTGGACAAGCCTCTCTTCCTACCTGGCTTTTCATCTAGATCTGCCTTCTGATAGCTCACAAGGAAAGTCAGCCCACAGCAAACACTGAGAAAAACCCATGGGGTTATGCGGTGAACGTCCCAATGACATAGAGGGGCAAGCCCAGTGCAGTCTTTTGGAAATTAGAATTTACGAGTCCATGCACTGTTATCCTCAGCCCTCCATAGGAGTTCAGGTGGTCACTCAGATTTCTCATGAGCACACGACACAGGTAACCCTGTCACCTGGGGCTTATGTCAACTTCAGGAGACAAGAAACGTGGTACCGCTTCCCTAAGCTTCGGCCCGCAGCGAACAGTTTCCTGATCTCTCTCACCACCGTAAACACAGCGCACCAGAAGCACCCACGCATAGCTCAGGATTTCGGTGAGTCACATCAGTCTCGCTACAGCGACAGGCCCAGAAACCTTACACTTAAACACACACCTGGAGTTAAAGGAAACGGCCCCAGTTCCAAAGGAGGATTGAAAACAAATCAAAGAGTGATGCCGCGTAGGGGCACCTGGCTGCCCTGGACCACGGGCCAAGTTTGCAAAACTGGTTCCAGTTAGAACCTGAGGAGCTGTTTAGCAGAGGCGGCCCTATTGAGGGAAAGTTGAGGAGGCGTGACAAGAGAGAAAAGCAATTGGCTGATGAGGAGGGCGTTTCTGTGTGCGTGGGGGAGGTGGGAAGCACCGTGTCTGCCTGTGGGACAAATCCCACTCCAGTGAAAATTCCTTTCATAGCAAATGAACTGGGCGGTCTTGGTGAGACTGCCCCCGTCAGGTCCCTTCTTCCGTCTGTAACATGACCTGACTGGTCACATTTTTTTTTAAAGGACAGAAACTCATTCTGCCTTCTCTTCCAGCTGTCCCAGAAAGTGGACAGCAGATCGTTGTCCACAGTGGTTTCCCTCTGAGGCTGGCCTCAGCCTTGCGGTCACATCTATCCCTGGAGGTGGGCAGTGGTGACAGGATAGGTTTAGGGAAGGTTTAGGGAGCACTTTCTTTTTTAATGTCCCATTGTCCTCCTAGAAAGCAGTGGCTATCTGGCTACTTTGGTGAGACTGGGGTCAAAGAGATGGTACAAAATTTTTCAGTAAGGGGCAGGTGGCGTAACAAAAAGAACGGTGAGCAGGAAGCAGGAGACCTTGACTCTGTTACCTGTCACTTGCATGCCTGTGTCACCCAGGGTGAATGTGGGAGTCACCGGGGGAATTCAAAACATGCACCCGTCTCAGCCCCTTCCCAGGGGAGTCTGCACTCCTGGGTGATTCCTTGCGCAACTCTGTCAAGGAGGGCTGGACTAGCTGAAGGGCGTGGACTCAAGTCTAATTCTGGCCCTACCACGTAGGGGCTCTATGGCACTACACACTTTCCTCAGCTTCTTTGAGCCTTAGTGTTCTCATTAAAAAAAAAAAATTGTCTGATACCTGTCCTGCCTTCGACCTAGGCAGAAGGTGAATGTTAAATGAGGCGATGCACACAGATCACCCCAAAAATGGTGGAGTGCTACAGCCAGACAAATTCTGTAGCGAAAAAGGTGGTAACAGCAACTACAACGACAATGACCCTTGAGAAAGACACGAGACGACAGTGGGGCGATTCACGGCACTTGACGGACGCCGGCTGCGTGTCCTCCTATGATCTGAGGAGGCGGCTGGGCAGGAGCGAGGCGATTTAGGACACTGGGGTTCTATTTTCTGGTTTCTGTGCGAGTCAGTGAGTGCTGTGTGGTGGGGGAGGTGGATACATTTACCTTCTTCACACCCCTACACTGCCTCTGGAGCTCTGCGAGGATCAGATGGGAACAGCCAAAGAAAGTGGGCAAGGAAGGTTAAAGGGAGATTGTTGACTAAGACTGGAGGCCTCTGTCCTTCCTTGGATCACAGACGGCCTTCTGTGGGCGCATTAACTCTGCAGAAAGGAGTTATTAAAGGAGCTGATCACAGAGAGGCAGGGCATGTTACCTCTCTACTTCCTTCCTTAGGTAAGATATGCATCAGCCTGGGTTTTTTTCGTTTCGTTTCGTTTTGTTTTTTAATGTATTGGACTTTGCAGACCTCTTGACATGGTTGCCCACTGTGCTCAGGAAATCAGCACGAGACTGAATACCGAGGATGCAATTTCCCCTACCAGCCTTTTCTGGGGCCCAAAACACCAGTCACGCTTTAAGAAAGCCTCAGAAGTGGAGATAAGGGCCTCTATGTTCACACAGGCTTCAACAGTTAAAAACAAGTCAGGCCACCCAGACCTGTGGGCTCCGGGCCTCACCCGTCCCCATGGCAACCCTGGCTCACTACTGAATGCCAAGCCTCGGATGGGCTGATTCACCGTCAGGAGGCTGGTCCTGGCACTGCCAGCGAGAACAAACAGGCGCCCGCGCCCCACTGCCTTTCCTAATCCTGTCCTGTAGTAGTTTCCTCCCCCAGCTCTCAGTGAAGGCCGGAGCTGTTGTCTTCGGAAGGGCAAAGCTGCTTGGGCAGGAACAGGGGCCTCGGAGTCCCCCTTATCCATTCCCACCCACAGTAAAACCACCACCAAAACCAAATGTCATTCTGCTCAGCAGCAAAAACTGCCATGGTTTGCTTTCATTAAAGATTATAGTAAACTGTTAGTTCACGGCAAAACGTAAAGAAATCAACCAGGGATATCGCTGACTTTGGTGCCATCTATTAGAGGTGAGCTGAAAAGCCCAGAAATCACAGTTCTGGAGAACAAGGCCCACAGTGAGCGAGAGCATCCTGGGGGCCACTTTGCTCCTCTAGGCAACCTCTGCTCTTGGGGCTTCTACTGAGCTCCCCATCTGGGGGCAATGTCCAAATCTGCAGAAGCTGGTATCCTCGAAGGCCACTGGGAAACTTTTTTTCAGGCCAGTGGTTCTCCCGTGTGGTCTCCAGACCAGCTGCAGCAGCAGCAGCACCTGGGAACTCAGTCAGTGAGAAAGGTGAGTGGGGTGGGGCCTAGCCATCTGTTTTAACAAATGCCCCAGAAGATTCGGATGCTTGGTCAAGTTTCACAACCACTGCCCTAGGGCTTCATATAAATGCCGAACCAATCGGTAGACCTGGAAAGTCTCTTGCTGAGGGTTCTGAACCCAGAGGCCAGCTTCCTAAATGCCAGCAGGGAATGGCATACAGCCATGGGGCAAGAGTGTGTGGGAGCTTTCTCTGGGTTCAAGGTTCCTCTGTGCATGTCAGAGAGAGACCACAGGCTCCGCCCAGCGGGGAGCAGAATCTCACCGTTTCACTTTACACTGTGGAATCTGGAGAGTGTGGCTCAAATACCCCCTCCGTCCCCACCCCGGCACACGGGGACTCAGCCTAAGGACCCTCTTGACCTGCTGCGCAGGGACCGTTGAGGGGAGGACACAGGACAGCTAGGCAGGGAGGAAACAAGACAGACACTGGCGGGACAACGCCACCTTGAACCCACTGAGCCTGGGAAGTCATAGTAAATGGTTCAAGTTAGAACCTGCACCTGGCTTTCAAAAGCGCATTCCCTGCACACGTTCAGCCCTGAGAATGCTCCTCCCCAAGAAGCCAAAATGCCTCCTGCTGAGTCTGAAGCAGGACACCCTTGGTAAAAACTTCGCCCTGATTTCTGCAGCCTGTGTTTTCCTTAGGCCAGGCTATGTATGAGAGTGGATTTTTCCTCAAACCATCCTAAATTAAAAAAAAAAAAAAAATTAAAGTCAAATAAATAAATAAGTAAACTTTAAAGAATACATGCAGAGGCCGATGATCCATGACGTTGCAGGTTATTTAGCTTTACTGTTAACCTGACTCCTGGCAGCCTTTTTGCCCATTAGCAGCCCCTCCAGAGGCTAGGGCAAGGAAAACAAGCACTATAATAATAGTAGCAATTACTACCTCTGTGTGTCCCACATTGTAGGAGGTGATTTACGTATATTAGCTCATTTAATCCTCTCGTCACTCTTATTTAATAGATGAAACAGGCTCCGAGAGGTTAAGCAACAACAATTTGCTGGAGACGGCCCAGGCAGCAGGAGGCGCAGCGCGGCCCTCTTCCCGGCACTGAGCTGTGCACTGTGCTGCCTGGTGAAGGGGAAGAATGGGAATGCCGAAGAACTGTTCTTGAAAAAAGGAGGGTGGTTTGGACATGTTGAATTTGGCAACATGCTGACCTAAAGCTTAATCTGCCTGCTGCAGCTAGGTGACTCAGATTCAGGGCACCAACCCTGGCCGAGGGGAAGGCCAAGTGGCGAGGAAGATACTGACCACTAACTTCTCCTTGAGGTTTCTCTCTCTTCCTCTTTTGAGTCATGGAGAGGTGGTGGTCTCAAGCCCACAGTCATTGGGTTCCAGGGACAGGGCACCCCTTGGGGCTAGCTCTCCCCTCCTTGCTTTTCTTTCCCTGGTGTCCACATAAGCAACAGTGACTTTGGCTCTGCCTTCCTCTGGGGTCTGCTTCATGGTGTCACGGGAGTTCTAGGTAAGAAGGACCCATCCCTTCCCCCCTTTTAAAGAAGATTTTATTTATTTATTTTAGAGAGGGAGGGAAGGGAGGGAGGAAGAGAGGGAAAGAAACATCAATGTGTGGTTGCCTCTTGCACACCCCCTACTGGGGGCCTGGCCTGCAGCCCAG
The DNA here is from genome assembly GCA_039655065.1 of Glossophaga mutica. Classification (NCBI taxonomy): domain Eukaryota; kingdom Metazoa; phylum Chordata; class Mammalia; order Chiroptera; family Phyllostomidae; genus Glossophaga; species Glossophaga mutica. The sequence goes on along the minus strand of CM077304.1, from coordinate 21,495,373 downwards.
GCATGTGCCCTGACTGGGAATTGAACCAGTGACCCTTTGATTTACAGGCCAGCACTCAGTCCACTGAGCCACACCAGCCAGTGATCCATCTCCTTTTGAAAACACAAGTGAGCTGAAGGAGAGGTGCTAAGGCCACCCACCCTTCTTGGTTTGGAAGCAGAATAGATTTCTTCTTGTGATTCCTGTTGTTAAATTCCCCGTTAGACTCCAGAAAGGAGCCTCTACCTGCTGGGCAGCCTTATGGGGCTATTTCCAGCAAAGTGCAAAACCAGTCCCTCTCATCACCCACCCTTCCCAGACCGGGGAAGTCTTTCAACTTTTGTAGACAGACAGAAAGACAAGCCTGCTAATTCATTGTCTAAAAGGAAGGAAGCCTAGTGGCAAATTGCAGCTTTGAGCAACCCTGGGCAATGCAGCTTTACAGAACTGGAGCAATAAGCTATGGATAAGTGTGAAGGTTTAGGACAACCCTGATCTCTGAAAAATTTTGAGAGGTATCATTATAATAACTCCACAGCAGCTGCGGAAGCTGACATCTGAGCTTTGTCCACGAGCCAGGCATCACAATAACGGCTTTACATTAAACATCCCATTGTTCCTTCTAATGACCCTCAGACTTTGGTTCTATTATTGCCTTCACTGTCCAAATAAGGAAAGTGAGGCTTAAGGAGTCACCAATCCACTGCTGGCAATCTCCACTTCTAATGAGTTAACCTCTGCCTCTCCTGACAATCACCGTGTGTGTGTGTGTGTGTGTGTGTGTGTGTGTGTGTTACTACATGTTGTGAGTGTGTGTTACTACATACATGTTGCTCTCTTCCACATCATGGCAGGTTGGGAGGTTGACAGCAATAAAAAATCCAACCATCCTCGAGAAGCCAGAAGCCAGGTTTTTGGGGAAGCCAACTCCTGCCTCTGTGGCCAGATTAGTGTCCTGCACACTGAGAAGATTATGTCATGCACCTTACCACCTATATAATTCAACATTAAAAAAATAATAAAAATTATAAAATTTGTATACACAAGTTCAAAAAAGTGGTTACTTGACACACAATTCCTTGGGCTCGCCAGCATTGCTGGCATCCTAGGCACATACTTATTCAGTCTGCCCCTGCCCAGCCTCCTTTTCTAGGAATTCTAGGACACTTGGGGGCCCCCTGGAGGGATGGGTGATGGAGGCTCAATAGCTACAGCTTGTGGGTGCCGTCTTCTCCCTATGCCAGCCCTTCTGAGCAACTGTATTCGAATGTTTAGGCTTGGGCTCAGGCTGGTGCAGCGATAATGAGCACATTCCTTGTGGGAGTGAGTGAGAGAGAGTTCCCAGGCACAGGACCAGTCCTACTGTGAGGCTGTGACAATCCCTTTGGAGGCTAAGAGTGCTGGTGGGACTGCCTGACACCCTTTCAGGTCATTATGACCATCCCAGTTTGAGATGAGGAAAACAGGCTCAGAGAGGGAAACTAACTTGCCTAGGGTCACAGAGCAGGTCTGGAGTGACTCGGCTGTCAGCTGTCTCCTTCTGTCACGTGTGCCTCATCCCTAGCGAAACGGAGGTAAGCGTGGTCTCCTCTCTGGAGTGTGGCAGAGGATGAAGAGCCTTGTAAACTTCTTCTCAGCATACGTTTATGGAAATTATGGAGCAACCTGGTCTGAATAAGTTCAAGTGTTGAGAAATCCTCCATTCCAAGAACAAAGTCAGCCTCACTTAAAAGACAGAGAGCCCTTGGCCCTGGCCAGGTAGCTCAGTCGTTCAGAGCGCCTTCTGATGTGCCAAGGTTGCAGGTTTGATCTTTGGTCAGGGCACACATGAGAGCCAGCCAAGGAATGCATGGATGGGTGAAACAACAAATCCATGTTTCTCTCCCCCTCTCTCAGATCAATAACTTAATAAAACCCCAGAGCCCTTATTCTGCCTAAGAGAAGAGAAAAGCTTCAGCTAATATAATGTGCTGGTGTTAAGTAGCTTGGGGCGGAAGGCCTGTGCCCAAGGTAACCTCATTTCTTAACAAGAAATCTCATTGCAAGTTTCCATTGCCTGCTTGTCAGACATGTAGTATACACTAGCCAGCCCATAAATCCATTTTCTGCTGAAAGTAGGCATTCTGATCTTAACCAAAATTATCTGATGTGGAGGATTGTCTGGGGATGTTTTGCTTTAAAGTCATTTGTTTCCATTGCATATGCCTCACTGAGATGTCCCGTGGTCACACACACACTCTCGCTTATGCACCTTAGCCCTGTGCACCAGCTGGTTCTCATTCCAACCATGGAACGGTTACCAGTCACCCGCATGGCCCTAAGTAGTGGAAGATGCCCCTTCTTTCACACATTACAAGCAAGTGGCAGTGTTGGCGAATGGCCCTCCTCCCCCATCATAGGTCATTGTGAGAACCAAGCCAGCACAGGGTCAAGAGTCACGGTTCCCGAACTGCTCTGTCTAACCTATGACCTGCCCTATCCCTGCTTTCCCTTTAGGTCTCTTAATTATTAGATAGCAAGCACCCCAATATTTGCTATGTCCCACATTCCATTCAAAGCACTTCTTCTGTATTAAGTTCCACAATAGACCCACCAGGTAGGTAACATTAACTACCATGTTTTTAAATGAGGAAACTTGAGCACAGAAGTTAAGCAGCTTCCCTGAGATCACTTGGCAAATAAGTGGCCAAGTTAGAACTTGAACCCCAAATAGTCTGAGTGCAAAGCCCAAATTTTCAAACATTTTGCTAAACCGTTTGTCTTTTTGATCCATTTTGTGAATTTCAGAACCTAATTGTTTCCCTTGTGTCTTTTCTCCCCCACAGGCACATCTGATCCCATACCAAAAGTGCCATCTTCTACTCTCAGAGGTCCCATGATGGCCCACCTGCAAGAGCAGAGGGTCTACTCTCTGACAGGAAGGCCCCTGCAAAGCCACGTGGCTGGCAGGTGCAAGGAGCCTGACCTTGAGCTGGTGGGGCCCCAGGTGGACAGGAACTAGAGAGAGAGCCTGCACCTTCTCTTGCTGGCTTCTGCCTGAGAGCTTCACCACACCCTTGCTGCACTGGCCAGGAAGTCAGCATGGACACAAGCACCAGCCTGGGAAACAGCCTTCTCGAAGTAACTTGGCACGTTTTCTTCTTGTCCTCGCTTCAGTACTACTGCAGGCCTGACAAGTGCAGATGCTGTTGTAGCTGCCCACCATGTCCACAGGTGAGCTGTGGTCCATCAAGTGGCCACTGTCCCTGTATCCCCTATAGGAATGACCCCAAGGTGGGACTCAGCCACTGCCCTGTCCACACAGCCCCATCCTGCCAGCAAAGGGAATAAGACAGCATCACCTTGGGTCTGGGCCCAGGATCCTAGGAGGCACCTACAACATGAGGATAAGGCCAGCTTCCCATAATGCTCAGGGTCCCTCCCTAAATTATTAGAGGTAATTTAATTTCCATTTGAAATGAGTTTTCTGGTCTGTGGGAAACCAGAAGCTATCTAGTCTTAGTCAGGGCCATAACTTGATTGGAGGGGGAAAGCAGAGTGTGAGTAGATTTCCCCCAGCTGTAGAAAGGAAGCTTTAAAAAGTTGGAGTGGAACATTGGAATCCACAGTCCCACATCGCAAGAAGCAGGTCGTTCACGTTGCACTGGGGTGAGCAGGAGGAAGACACTTCACACGAGGGGTTTCCTGCCTCTGGAGTGCACGTTCTGCTCCGGGAGAGCAGAGCTTCTCAGGAGCAGGGCTGCTGAGGGGGCTTGCCACCAAGCAGCAAGGGGCACTGATGTGAGGTGCACACGCAAACTGGCACAGCGCGCGATTGCTCACCTGCAAGGGAAGCGGTGATTCTGATTTGAACCTGTGGCTAAAGACGTCTTGGTCCGCTTGAGCTACTATAACAAAGTACCACAGACTGAGCAGCTTACAAATGACACTAATTTTTTTCCCATAGTTCTAGAAGCTGGGGAGTCCAAGATCAAGGTGCCAGCAGATTTGGTGTCTGGTGAGGAATTTCTTCCTGGTTCATAGAGGGCTCTCTTCTTGCTGTAATCACACATGACAGAAGGAAAGAGGGCATTCTCTGGGGCCTCTTCTTCTAAGGGCACTAATGCTGTTCACGAGGGTTCCATTCTCATGACCCAATCATCTCCAAAGGTAGGATTTCACACATGAATTTTGGGGATACACACTCAGTCTATAGAAAACTATCTTTTAAAAACATCAAGCTTTTAATGGCTTGAAAAGCAATGAGTTCACAACTAAGTATGATTTCACTGACCTTTTTATTTAAAGCTTTAATAAATCAATTTTACCACTTTTTATGCTATTGATTCAATCAATGTAGATTTAAAGACAAATTAACACTACAATGCTATAGCAATTTGTTTTGAGTTCAGTAGAACAGTCTGGTTTACTTTATCATACTTTTAACCCCCAGTCAAGGGTTTTCTGCTGTGATCCATGTGTTATATTTCTGCACTTGGACATGAACATACAACTCAGACTGGAGGATAAGCACAGGGCTGCCTCCTGAGCCCTCTGGAGGCAGCGGCTTGGTAGAGGTCAAGGGCCACTGGCCTGCCCGGGCCTGAGGTGTTCACTGGAACCTTGATGTACGTTGGGTGAGCTTTGTATGGTTACTTTATTAACAGAACCAGCAAAAGCCACTGTTTCTGCTGCCCTGGGCAACGTTTGGCAAGAGGACTGAACAAGAAGGACCCTAAAACCCCAAATTTCTGATTTTTCTCCAAGCCAGTAGTCCTCAAACCTCTCTAGAATCAAATAAATATGGCCTCTTCCAAGTCATGGCTTCATCTTTCCTTGCTATTTAACCAGGCTGCCTGTCATCTCCTCAGGAGTCCAAGTCCCTAGACGACCCCCTGGGGATACTCCTCCTTTCCGAAGTCCTCAGGGGCGAGGCTTCGAGCCTCCATTTCATGGGAAGGAGGAGGAGGGGAAGACAGAACTCCACTCCTCCTGAACAAAGACAATTCACCCACACTATGGGAAACCCTAACCGAAGAAGCAAAACTTGGCTGGAAGCTCATAAAGTTGGATTCTTCATGTGGACTAGAAATGCAAACACTCGTTAAATTAATTGAGAGTCAAAGCCACTCCTTGGGCAATGATTAAGCAGAGAGTCAGAGCAAAATGGTTGGGGAGGCGGGCTCCCCAGTCTTGGCTGCCCTGGATTGCCAGGGGCACTTAGGACTCTCTAATGCCTTTCTCAGAGTCCTCCCATTACACCACCAAGCAACCCCCAGGGAGTGGTGAGGCAACCCGCTTCTCATGGCAGAAACATGGGATTCAAGACAGAGCAGGGTTTGTCTGCAAACCAAGGGAGAGAGCCCAATATGAGGTGTTCATAACCGAAGTCCACGAGACTCCAGAAAAAAAGCAAAGAAATGGGTACCGTTGGAGGCAGGTCCCAGCGATTGCATGGAATTCCCTAAAAGAGTTAACATCAACCAGTCTAGGATGAAAGCATGTAGTACTTAAAAAGGGTCCAGCACTAAGTATTTTTTGGGAGGGGTTGGGGAGAGGGGAGGAATTACCGGATGAATGTAATTATTATAAAATTATCTCATCTGGAGACAGGATGCTGCTTTCCACAGCTGCATGCCATCACTTGATGGAAAATGAAAACGTCCCTGGACCAGCATTACTTTTTCCACAGTATGAAACTAAGCAAGTAATCTGCAGTCCGACTTCAAAACCATAAACTTAAAAAGTGTATTAAGATTGGCCCGTTTGGTCTCCTGAGTTCCTTCGGTTGCAAAGAACAGCTCTGGGGAGTTGAGAACATGGGTCCAATAGGTTCTTACCCAGATTTCAACCTCCAAACAACAGCGCCATTGCTCTTCCGTAAGAGGTAAAGATCGTTTCTTCAGGACTTTGGTTGAAAAGACCCGCAGAAAGTCCCCCTGACCCCAACCCAAGGGGAGGAGGAACATGGAACCTAAACATGCAACTTCCTGAACTGCTTCACTCTCCTGTCCCCAGCTCGACACAGGTAGACTTGGAACCCACAGCCCCAGCAAGGCAACAGGACCACAGAAACCACAGGAACTGTGATCTCAGGTCTCTTACCCTCAGAGCCAGACACACCTGAGAAAGCCCAGCAAGCCTTGTGTTCTTTAGAAAAAAGGTGTTTTTGTAAGTCCAAGGTATTATTAAGTTCCAGGCTGTGCCACCAATTCCCAAAGCCACACCTCCTCATGGCATGAAATCCAACAGGAAAAAAAAAAGAGACAAATCAAACACAGGACACACAGCCCTGTGTGTAAGAGGCAAGAGTCACATCCAACACAAAAGAAAGATGTGAGAACGCTGATTTGCGAAGTCTGTGGTGGAGAAGCGCCGACCGCAGAGGAAGTGCTCTGCTCTGGCAGGGATGGCCCTCAACAGGGCTGCTATCAAAGCCGTTTCGGGTTTGGGTCTTAACTAGCAGCCCCTTCCTTTGAGTACACAAGAGTAAGGTCTGGAACGGTGCCCATGGGCCACTTTGAAAAGAAAGGGGTAGAACATGTGTTTAGAGGAATCCTCCTCATCACTCCCCCCCCCCAAAAAAAAAATCAGGAGTCAGACTCTTTGTTGTTGACAACCATTGTGAAAAAGTGGGGGAATGCCATCGAGATTGTGGGCAGGAGAGAGGTCTGATTTTCCTTAGGAGATGCGGTCACCTGGCCTTGCCTCACCTCACCTCTCCCCAAAGCTGCCAGCCTCAGTACAAACACGGCTGGCTGTCCCAGAGCTCCTGCTGTCCCAGAGCTCCGGCTGTCCCGGTGCCAAAATCAGGAAGCCATTTTACTCAACAGCCCCAGCTGCTTGCTCAGCCCACGGTGAAGGCAAGTTTCTGGGAGAAGGAGCAGGTTGGGTGGGAGGGGCTTTGCCCTCTCTCCAGCTAGTCCACACCCTGCCCAGACCCAGAAACTCCCATGCAGTTTTATTTTTAGAAGTGGAGCTGCCTCCCAAACTTGTAGCCACACATGAAATGGAGTCAGCGCCCAGTCCAGAGCTGGAGGAATGCCTGTGGATTGGGAATGTGCTCCTGGGTAACCTGTGTCCGCACTTCCACGCTTTTTAGGGAATTGCTCCCCATCGCTCCACTTCCTCAATTTATTTTCAACTGGTGAGCAACAACACTACAGGAAGTTTACTCTGCATCCAGTACTAAGTGCATCACATACATCCTCTCATTTCCCCTCCCTCCCCCATCGGGCAGACACCAGCTGCATCTGGTGATGGGTAAATCCAATCCAGAGCTGGCGCTCTGACCACGAAGCTGTACCACCAAAATGGCTGAGGGTGACGAATACAGGAACCCCAGGTGGAGAGACCTCACTCAGGGGGAGCAGGGAGAACCGTGAGGTTAACAGGAAAGAGACATAAGAATCAGGTCCCAGAGGTAAAGGTCAAATGAAGCCAAGCTCTGAGGACCGGCCTTAGTGTTCACGGCACATTCCATTTCCCGACTCGACCTCGGGCCGTGCGGGAACGCCCTATTGCTTTAGGCAGTGGCGAAGGGGCTGGAGCACAAAACAACCTGCCCAGGACTTCAAAGTGCGTTGGGGACATGGCTGGACTATCGCCTACTCTCTGAATTCCCATTCAGGTCTCTGCCTATGCTTCTAAGAAGCCTCTGTTAGGTCCAAGGCAACACCATTTCTTGGGAAAGAGAAGTCCCTTGCTATTTCCACCAGTGAGTGGGGGTAGGCGGTGAAAGGCAGTGAATGAAGGGGCAGAGGGAGGTATGGGGTAGGAACTGAGCCCTTTCAATGCAGGACTAGGGTCTGGGGGACACAGGTTCCTGACCTGGCCCTAGCCGTGGTTCCCCACCTGTAGCTTGAGTTCACCACTCTGACACCAGTAAAATGTTTTCCTTCTCAACCTTTTTTTTGGAGGGGGGCATCTTGCCACATGACCCTGGATAAGTCGTTTAATCTTTCTGGGGACTAGTTTCCTGGTCATCAGTAAAATGGGGATAATGCTTCCTTCTCCGGCTATGTAGCCTGAAGGCTTGGACTTGCAGACTGTTAAATGCTTCACCAGCAAATCGTAATATTCCTTTATTCCATCATCGCTATAGGGACCCTGATACTATTGGACAATAATTAATTCAGAAAAACGCAGCTACTGCTTACTGCCTATACCAGCCCATTCCCAGGCCCCTTGGTCGGTTTTGTGATGGAGACGGAGGACAGGACTAGAGTAAGGGACTCGGGGTTGTAGCATTGGCTCCGTCTCTGTGGTCCTGGGTCAATCGCCCTTCTCCGGTTCTCTGGTTTCTCACCATCAATAAGAGGGCTGGAATGGATAATCTCTAAAGCCACTCCTAGCTCTACACCCAAACATTCCCAGAGTGAATCATTTCTGTTTCAGAGGACACAGCTGACCAGCAGTACTTAGCCCAGGCAGGGGCAGCTCTAAGTATGGATGGGGTGGCGAGCTGGAGACTGGAAGAGGCCCAGCAGATACTGGAGTGGCACTGGGAGCCTCCCATCAGGCTCCCGCATGTGCTACTGAGCAGATGGGGGTGTGAGGATGCACTGGTGGTCAGAGGTTCCCCCCAGCTCCTGATGCAGCCTAGGCGGATGGCTGGGAGAGAGCCAATAGACTGGCAGGGGATAGGCTGTGTTAGGGAGGGAAGAGGAAAACTCTCCAAAGGACAGAGGTGGGGTGAGGTGGGGCCAGCTCGCCTTCTGAGATTCTTTTCTGGTGCCAGAGTTGCTGAGAGGAGGGAGCAAGCCTGGCAGCTCGCTGGCTGGCTGCTGGGAACACCAAGAAGGGGAGGTGCCCACCACAGGAGGGTGTCCTTAAAGCTGGCCAAGCGTTGGGCAGGGGCACACCTATGTGCCATCCCCACAAGTGCAAGTGTTGGGTGTGGTGAGTCTTGCAAGGGCAGTCCAGTCTCTCTCCTGGTCAGCTCCAGAGAGAGGATTAAATCTCAGGAGATCTACCCCAGGTTCATGGGGACCCCAGTGACCGGCTCCAAGGGCATAAGTACATTTTTTGGTCACCAGACTCTAGTGGCATGCCCCTGTTTTAACATTCATCTCTCTTGGAAAGGAGCTTCCTTCCCGACCTCCTTCCTGACTGCAAATACTGTCCATCTGTGTGCAAGGGATGTGGCCCTCAGAGCCAGAGACAAAGGTCCCCTCTTCCTTGCTTCTGTCTCTGGGTGGTCCCTTAACCCCGCCAAGGGAAGGTGTCAAGATGGCACTCCCCTTTCTACTGCCTCCCCCAGGCTTCCCATTGCAGAGAGGCAGAGTGCCGCCAGCAGCGGGAGTCCTGGAGCAGCCCGCCCAGAGTCCGCCCCCGGCCCCCTCCCCCGCCGTGAACGCGCCTTCCCGGTGGCCCCACCTTGCCCCTCGGTGGGCAGGCCGGCACGGGGGCGAGGCTGCAGACCCTGGGGCCAGTACCTGATCTCTCCCGGAAATGGAGAAACACAGACTCTTCCCACTAAAAGCGCCCACCGGCAACCTGCCCCCTCCTCTCTCCAACTCTCCCAGAATTCTCCCTACTTCAGATACTTATCGCCCTTGGGGGAAAAAAATCAAGACAAGCTAGTCTTTCAGGTAGTTTCGAGGGACCTCGGACTTTCTCACGGTGGCTCAGAACCAAAGTTAGAAAGAATAGGGGAAGGAGGGCGGGTGAAGGTTCCCCTTCGAGTGCGGAGGGCCCCCGACTCCAACTTTGTGACGGGGCCCCGGCCACCCACGGCCGGCGCGCCCCTTCCTCTCCAGGGTAAAAGTGCCAAAACCTCTCGGCGGAGCTTCCCCGCGCCACCTCAGACCCTTAGAGCGCCCGCATCCTCCCCTTCCCGCGGCCCGCCACTAGCGAGACTCCACCCCCGTCGCGAACAGCACTGCCCGCCAAGGTCCTCTTGGCCCGGGGTCTCGAGCGCCCAGGAACGAAGGGCCTCCGTTCCTCCCCGCCGCCTTTCCCTCCACCCCTCTCCACTCGGAGGGGCAGACAGAAACCCCAGCCCACACCCCTGGCGAGGGAGAGGTCGGGGTCCGGGCTCCACGCCCCAGCTCCCCGGGGCCCCCGCGTCCCCTAGCCTGCCCGGCTTCGGCGAGCCCCGCAGGAACGCGCCCGCCCCGCCCGTCTTCGGACTCGGCAGAGCAGCCAGCTGGCGGCCCCGCGCCCTTTCTGCTCTGCTCCGAGTCCACCGGGCGCGCAGTGCCAGTTACCGCCGCCTCGACCGCGGCAGGGTCCCCGGGGCGGGCAGGTGGCCCCGGGGAGCCGCGCGCGGGTGTCACGCTCACTCACCCAGAAGATGAAGTTAAAGCCGAAGAGCAGGTATTTGATGCACTTGGTGCCTCCTTTGACGGGCATGGTGAGGTCTGGACTGGCCTGGGCTGCACGGATGTGGGACGGAGGCGCGCGGCCGGGACTCGCAGGACCAGGCTGGGACTGAGGAGCTGGCGGCTGCGGGCTGGCCTCGGGGCTGCACTTTTAAAAAGTACCACTCCTTCCAGCGAGCGGCGGGCGGCGGCGCGCATGTGCCGCGGACCCCACCCCCGGCCCGGCCGGGGCCCCACCTGCCCCGCCCACGCCCTGCGGCCCGCCCCTTCCCCGCGGCCGGCCCCCGCCCAGGTTCCCGGGATCCCGGCTCCCGAGGCTCTCCAGCCCCGCCCTTCTCTCTTTCCCCATTGTCTGCGGCTCAGCCGGCCCCCGGCCAATGGGCCTTTCCCTCCCCTCCCTATCCTCTCCCTTTCCTCCCAGCCAACCACCCAGGGGTCTTTGCAGACCGCCGCCCCGGGCTGCTTTTACCTGGGAGATAAATGGAAGCCTCACCTCTCCGGTTCTCGCCCGGTGGATTCTCCCTCTACTTTGGGAGAACTTCCCCGGGTCAGCTCGTCACCCAAAGCCGGCTGACCGCGCAGTGAGGGCACTTCTTGTTTTGGCCTCGATTTGAAGAAAAACTGTCAGGCCTTATTTCTCTCGGGGCGGCTCCTTGAAAACCGCTCTCACTGAGCACACTCGTATTTGGCACCTCTTGTGGAGTAGGAGGGATGAGAAGCTTGTAGTCCAGGTGGGAAGATCGTCCGGTGGTTTGTGGAAGGAATTCTCAAATGTCCATCACCGAATATGGCAGAAGATTGGGCAGCCTGGGAACTCTTCCCGGACTTGCGGTTTAGGTGCCCCAAGAGGGGCGGAGAGAATTTGTGGCTGGGCTTCTGGTCTTGCCTCTACTGCGCGTTGCCCTCTCCTGCCCTTTGGACGGGCTTTCTTCCCAGTTTCTCACCAGAAAGGAGATTCCACCTTATTTTGAAGTTCCAAAACCCCTTTGTATTTTTTTTTCAAAATGAAGTTACCTTAAGTGTTCATTTTGTTACAAAAGCAAAACCTACTCATTATAGAAACATCAGAAAATACCAACAAGCAAAAAGCATAAGTCACAATTTCACCCACCGGAATTTGTCTTGTTTTTTTTTCTTTCTTATTTTTCTAGCACTTTGTAGCTCTTATTTGGTTGTTTATTTTCATTGTTAGATTAGTCTTATTGAGTTATTCATTCAAAAACGCTTTTCACTATCTACTTACGAGGGCCCATTATCAGGAGCAGGAAGGAGCTGCTCCTGTTTTCCCTCTCCAGGAGCTGTGAGTCCACTTGGGGAGCCATTCAGGCAGCAGGAAGGCTGGAGGAGGGGATCTGGGTGCTGTGTGTGGGGGTAGGGGGAAGAGGGAGAGGTAGATAGGTAGATAGATGGATAGACAGATATGATGGGGAGGTTAAAGGAGCTAAAAGGAGGGGCCTCTGACTCAGAGTTGGAAGCTGCAGAACCACAGGGAAAGTTGTTGCAGATTCAGGGAATCTTGGGTAAAGCCTGAAATTGGGGCTGCCTGGGGTCTGGGCTGGAGCTCACAGTGTGGGGAGGTGTATGGGAAGGCGAAGGTGGGGTAAGCTGCAGAGGGGCCTCCTAGTCCTAGACTTTGCATTTTGAGGTGAGGGGCCACTGAAAGCTAAGAGCTGTGTGGTTTAGTTCAATCCCTACCTTTAGTTGGATGAGGGAGGGCAGGAGGGGAAGGCAGTTGTCCCCTTAAGGGTAATGACCATTGTTTGTATGTCCAGGCCTTGGCTCAGAGTTTTGGTGAATTAGGATGGAAGTTGAGGGGTTGTACCTGGGGACCTGCAGTCTGTGCTGTGAGGGAAGCGGCAGGGGATGAAAGGTGAGCTGAGGGCTGAGTGGAGATCAGTTAGGAGGCCGTTGAGTGTTTCAGGTGAAAAACAGAGAGAAGTGAACTAAACTGGGGCAATGCGGTGGGACCGGAGAGAGTGCAGCGAAACCAGAAGAGGGGACAAGGGACATGAGAGTCGGAGCAGCAGGAAGCCGATTACGGAGAACTCTGTTCATTATGCTGCTTCTGCGTTTTTGAGTGCCTGGTATGTTCCATGTATTGTACCGTATGCTGACATGAATTGACCTCTATCCCCCATGAAAGACTCAGTTATAGGGCAGATGGAATGTTTGCTTTGGGGGATGGCAGCGAGGGGGGAGATGTGGCCTAGAAACAGGCAGAGGCGCAGGGTGTGTCCCCAGCTCTGAGTCAGGAGAGAGGTGTCCCAGTGCAGGGGACACTCCAGCAACTAATTTTGGAGGGCAAGTGAGCCGGATAAGCTGAGGAGGGAACTCAGGCAGAGGGAACTTGTGTAAAGGCACAGAGTGCGAAGCCACAGGCAGCTGGCTGTGCAAGAAACCACCAGCAGTGGGTGAGACTGGCAACAAAGGAGGAGGAGGAAAGAGCAGAGAAAATGGGGTCTCCTCGCAAGTTGCCTAACGTCAAGAGCCCCACGCAGAGGAAGTGTGTCACTGAGGATGGCTGGGCACTGGAGCCTGCGAGGCACTCGAAGAGGTAGAAAAGCAGACACTGCCCCATTGTGCCCGAGACTCAGAGCTCCTCATGCTGGGAGAACAGGTCCAAGGAAGGAAAATATTTTATCTTTTTACATTGTACTCCCCCCTCCCCGCCATTAACAAGCCCAGTGGGGAGGAATTTAGTGAATATTTAAGCTTGTAATGGAAACTACTTCTTAGGGTAATTGTGAGTATTGAAAAAGGTAATCGGCAGCAGCACTTATTTAGTATGGTGCCTGCCCCAGAAATGCTCAAAGAATGTTGGCTCTTGTTACTGTTGTTATTATTATTTACAGTCCAGAAACAGTTGTGGGGGTGGGGGGCTACAGTTAAACGCCAAATTACATCCAGTCAAAAGAATCCTTGTAGCGTGAGTGAGGAGATCGGGTTCTGTTCTTGGTTGGACACTTGCGTTTATTTTGACAAGTCACTTGTTCTCTCTGGGCCTCGGTCTCCTCACCTGAACCGTGAGCACTTTGGATTGCCTGTCCCCGCCATCCTGACATTCTCCAGTGCAACAAGCCTCGGGGCCAGACTGTGTTTGTTACAGGCTGTTTAGTTTTACAGGCAACTAGGAAAAGGAGAGATGGAAAAAATATGCTTTGCTTTAGCTGCAAGGGGAAAATCTGGGTAAGCCCCTGAGTCAGAAATCACATGGAGACATGAGGCCTTCCAGAATTTGTGGTGCTGGAGTGGGAAAACTTTCCCTCCCTTTCCTCACAGCATCCTGTGTCTGGAAAAAACCCAGAGTCCGATGAGGGTCTATCCACTTTGGCTCATGTGCCCCCCCTGGTGGTAATATTTGAGCATGCAGGGGCCTGGTGTGCTAAAGACCCCTCACCTCCCTATCTCTGTGGCTCATCCCCGCAGCTGTGGGAGGCAACAGGAAGGACCCACACTCACAGGCCACCGAGGCCCTCCCAGCCACCACACCAGTGGCCATTTGGAGGCTTGTTTTCTTCTTGATGCTGCTGTGGCATTTGGCCCTGCTGACCAGCCCTTCTTTCCAGACCTTTCTCCCTCAGAGTCGCTGGTACATTCCCTTGGTTCAATCCCTTTATTTCTATAAACACATTTACCTATCTATCTATCTATTTATTTAATAGAGAGAAGGAAAAGGAAGGAGAGAGGAAGAGAAACATCAATGTGAGAGAGAAACATCGATCAGTTGCTTCTCATACGAGCCCTGACCAGGGACCGAACCTGCAACCGAAACATGACCGGGGATCGAACTGGCAACCTTTCACTCTGTGGGATGATGCCCAACCAACCGAGCCATACCGGTCAGTGCTAGAAACTTCTTTGCTGCTCCTTTTACTGAGCTCAAATGCTACCGCTTTATGAAGACTTTCTCCACACCTGTGTTTTCCTCCATGGCTTACTTTGCCTATGTCATGTGTGATTCGTTGCTCTCCATCATGTTCCTCTGTGCGTGCACAATTTGGTGGTGAGCTCCTCTAGTGTGCACTTGCGTCCGATTCATTTCTGAGCCCCCCATAGCACCCAGTCCCTTGCCGGCCCGGAGCAGGCCCTCTGCCAACATGTGGGAAAACTGTGGGGGAGTGGGGCTACCTCAGGCTCCACTCCTCGGCCCTGGGTGCCCTCTCTCAGCTCTCCCGCTGAGCACTCGTCTCCTCTTCTTACGCCCACCATTTCTCTCTTTTTTAAAAAAATATTTATGGATTTATTTTTAGAGAGAGGGGAAGAGAGGGAGAAAAAGAGGGAGAGAGACATCAATGTGAGAAGGAAACACAGATCAGTTGCCTCTTGTAGGCAATCCGTCTGGGGACCAAAACCGCAACCCAGGCCTGTGCCCTGACAGGAATCGAACCGACAACCTTTCCCTTTGTGGAACAATGCCCAGTCAACTGAGCCACACCAATCAGTACTGCATCAGTGACTTTTAAAGAAAACATTTCCCTGTCCTTTAGAGTGACCAAAGATCCCCAATTAAAGTATCAGAGTAGGTTATACTCTTATTGATATGCTGAAACACAGTCTAATTTTGAAGGCTTTTCAGGGGAGTAAGAGCACCTACAAGACATGAAGTGGAAGTTTGTTTGACATTGCCTCCATCTGTAAGACAGAAGTCAGAGATATTTAGAACATTTTTTGCTAAATATACCAAAATATTTTCATCTTGCTTGAAAGGAATAAGTTCTTTGTAACATGGGGTTAAACAAAAAGCAGTGAAAAGAGTGTAAGTTATTGTTTTCAAAAGACGGCTTTCAGGTTTTCTTGCAGTTCACTGGTCCATTGTTCTTCTGGTACTTTCTTTACCCTGGTGTGATGAGTCCAAGGTTTTATTCCTGCCAGCTTCACCATAGTTTGGGGGGTGAGGAGTATGTCTCAAGGTCCAGTCAACCTTTCTTCTAGTTGGCTTCTGGAGATCTTGTCTTCGAAGTCTTGAATAGCACTTTATCTCTAAGCTCCAAGGATTGTAGCAAACCTCTGGGGAAGAGACCTCTAATACAAGTGGGGTCATTAATTATAGCTAAGATCTTCCCATACACAATTTCATAAGGACTCAGTTGAATCCCACTTTGAGGAGCCACCCTTATCCTGAGCAGGGCAATAGGTAAAACTTGATCCCAATGAAGATGAGTTTCTTGGCACAGCTTGGGTATATTTTTCTTCAAGGTGTGATTCATCTTCTCCACCTTCCCAGAAGCCTGAGGTCTCCATGCTGTGTGGAGTCTCCATTTGATTCCTAAAAATTTACTAACCTTCTGTGTAATTTCTGAAACGAAAGCAGGTCCATTATCACTCTGGATGCTGCCAGGGAAGCCCAAACGAGGGATTACTTCCTTCGATAATGCTTTCACTACCTTCGAGGATTTCTCAGTTCTAGTAGGATAGGCTTCTACCCATCCCAAAAAAAGTGTCAACAAAGACTAACAAATATTTCCACCCTGGGACCCTCAGCAGCTGGGTGAAGTCCATTTGCCAGTCCCCAGATGGGCACTGTGCTTGGTATTGTTTCCCTTCTTTCTTTTGATGGGGATCTGTCTTGGGGTGGTTCTTCTGGCACACAGCACATCTAGCTATTATTTTTCGTGTGGCGTTAGAAATTCCAGGACTCGTGAACCACAGTTTAATATACATGGTTAATGAGTCCTTTACACAGTGAGTGACCTTATGCAAATGCTTCATGACTGGCTCTACTAACTGCTCAGGAAGCAGTATAACTCCTTTTGTATTCTTTCTCCATCTGTTCTTGGGACCTTCTTCATCAACCCCAGCTCTTAGCTTTCTCCAAGTCTGCAGTCAAATATTCAGGGTCAAATTGTGACAAGTCCAGAACAGGTACCAAAGGCATTATAAATGTTCCTTTAGCAGGCTTTTTTGGTTGCTTGATCAGCCAGATTGTTTCTTTTAGCCACTTCCGTGTCCTCTTTCTGATGCCCCAGGCAGTGCACGACTGCCACCTGTAAGGTACCTGGACAGCTTCTAATAATTTTAAGATTTCCGCTGCCTGCTTAATTTCCTTTTTATTACAGGTTAATAGTCCTCTTTCCTTCCAGACCAAACCATGTACGTGCAAAATTAAGAAAGCATACCTTGAGTCAGTATACACATTCACTCTCTTTTCCTGTAACAAGTCCAGTGCCCTCGTCGAAGCAATCAGTTCAGCTTTCTGGGCAGAGGTTCCCCAAGGTAAAGCCTTGGCTTCTACTGTTACTTCAAGAGTCACAATTGCATATATAGCCTTTCTGTTTCTTTTGTCCATATAACTGCTTCCATCTGCATATAGAGTCCAGTCTGCCTCTTCTAGAGGATGGTCCTATAAAGCAATCTGCTAGAATACACTTCATCAGTTATTTCAGCACAGTCATGCATTAGTGTGGCGGAGTCAGGCTCTGGGAGAAGGGAGGCAGGGTTTAACTTACAGTTTGGAGGGAGACATTGGGATTGTGGAGAAGAATGACTTGGGTACCTGCCCATTCTTCCAGCAGTGAGCCACAAATTTCCTTTTTTGCTCTAGCAGGCTCAACACTTGGTGGGGTGCATAAATGATGATAGGTTGTCCCAAAGAAAACTTTTCATCTTCCTGTGAAAGCTCACAGGTGGCTGCCACAGCTCTCCAGGAGGCTGGCCATCCCTGGACAATGTAATCTAGTTTCTTGGACAAATACACCCATGCGCTGTGGAATGTTACTAAGCATCTGGACGAGGATACCTGGGGCAATGCCTTGCCTTTCATGAACATATAATTGAAAGGGCTTTAGTAGTTTTGGAAGCCCCAAAGCTAGTGCAGAAGCCAGGTGCACCTTCAGGGACTCAAAAGCCTGAGTGCACTCCTTTATCCATTCTAAAGGGCTATATCTGGTCCTTTCAGAGCTTCATACAACGGTTTAGCAATGAGCCCAAGGTTTGGAATCCACCTGCAACAGTAGCCCCCCATTCCCTGGAAACCTCTAAACTGTTTCCTGGTATCGGGAACTCTCATTTGAATTAGGGTTTCTCTTCTGTTTCCAGTAAGACTCCTTTTGCCAGGTTCAAGCAGGAACCCAAGATACCTTACTGCTTGTTGGCAAATCTGGGCTTTCTGTGCTGATACTTTATAGCCACAAGATGCAAAACATTTCAAGGTAGCTGTAGTATTAGTTAAACATTGCTGAAATGATGTCCTGGTAAGTATGAAACCAGTAAGTGTGTTGTTACCGAAGAGCAAGTGGGGTCCTGCTGCCCGCCTCCCTCTAGGCAAAATTCCAGAGGCAAACTGCGGACTGTATTCAGATTTCACCAGTTTTTTCCACTAATGTCCTTTCTTTGTTCCAGAATCTAGTCAAAGATCCCACTTTGCATTCTTTTTAATTCTCTGAACTCACTGGGCTTTGTTCCTGTCTCTCCACCTTTGACCTTGTCATCCTCTGTGTCTACAGTAATTTTCCTATTCCCAGCAAACTCTTATTCATCCTGCAGCAAACTGTTTTTAAGGTCAGGGTTAAGGTGGGGAACTTGGTAGGAGTGGGGTTTAGGGACCTGGCTGTCAGTATATTAAGTGAGAAGGCTTGCCACTCCCCCTTCCATACTCAGGATCTCATTGGACTGTCATTTGGTTTTTAGGAACCCTTTATGCAAATCCACGCAAATGCTCACATATGTTATTACTCACTCCCCCTTCTCCCTGCTGTGGTTACTTAAGGGAATGTGTCTACAGGTGACTTTTATGGCACAGTGCAGGCTGCTGGTGGCAGAGCTAGAACCAGAACTCAGGTCTCCTGCCTTCTGGTGTCATTGGCTCCTTCTGTCCTTAGTGTTTTACCTGTCCCCACTTGTTTCTCGTGTTCAGTGTGGGTGTGCTTTGGTGTAACACTTGGCTCAGTTTGGTGGGTGGTGGGTTTCCTGTGGTTTCTTAACCACCTGGGACATTTAGAGCAATTGCATCATCCTTGGCTTTGGGGACTTTCCTCAGGCTTCTTCAAGCTAGATTGTCACTGGTGTCCCCACCATCCTCTCACCCACCTCTGCCACGCAGGCCAGGAAACCCCCAAGAATGTCAGCTCTTGGGCTCCCCGATTCCGTCCGTTACCTAGAACTTGGTGCAGACTTCCACTACCACCACCATCCTTTCTGCCCCGAGTCCATACTGCTTGGGGTGCTTTCCCTCACCCACCACCCTTGGGGGCCCCTTAAAAGGCTAGCTGTACATGCATCTTTCTCTAAATTTAACTTTTATGTAGATCATTCATTTACATTATTGAAAATAAAGATATAAAAATGTAGACAGGGAAAGTGTCCCTCCTGGAAATTGCTGCAGGTTAAGAGAGATTTAGGAGGCACACCAAGCAAGTGCAGTGTGTGAGCCTTATTTGGGTCTTGAGTCAAATGGACCAATTATTTAAAAAAGTTTTGCAGGCAATTAGGGAAATTGAAATATGGACTAAGTATTAGATAACATTGAGGAAATGTTGCTAATTTTATTGGAGGTGATGCATACTGAATTTTATATGGCTAGAATGATATGAGGTCTGGGATTTGTTTTACATTTTTCTGCCTCTTCCCAAAAAGGGAGGAGAAAAGCGGAACTGTAATGGGGAATGTATACAGAGTACTTATATAAAGCTACCCATATTAACCCTAAAAAATATTAAACCCAGCTTGTTACTCTAACCTAATTTTTTTCTCAAAGCTGAAGTTTTCATGTTAACAGTTTTCTTTTTGGAATATACTTCACTAGAACAGACAGGTTCAGTTCCTGTGTAAACCTTAGAAACAGTCTGACCTTGGGGTCCTGATCATTCAAGAACACTGACCATAAAGTGTCCTTGCTATGTCCCACGTGGGGACCAGCAAGGACACTGCCTGCATGTCCACAACCCCTCCCCCGATCTCTTTGTTCTGCTTTCCCTCTCTTCCCTCCTTGTAAAAACCTCTGCCTGCACTAAAATGTTAAGTTGTAACCGTAACTTAGTATCTCCTAGCTAGTAATCAAGGTTATGTCAACCCTGTGCTTCATTCCGTTCTGGTTGCAGCTGGCGTTGGCCACAAACCACAAGTATCCCAGGAAGGGAGGAATGCTAGACAAATAGGTAACACTGGAACAAAGGGAGTGAGCTTAGGAAGAAGCTGTGTGACTCCCCTTTCAGAACCCCCTTACTCCCAAGAGAAACAGCATGTCTGGTCTCCTGTTCTCCACCTAGGAATTTTCTCCCTCCTCAATTCCCACCAACTCACTGTAAGAATTGCTGGCTTGACCAGAGATGTTAAGATGGACTTTGAGACATGAGTCCCCTGCATCTTCCGCGTGGCCAGCATCTGAATAAGCCACTTTCATTTACACCAGGGGCTGTCACTCCAGTATTGACTTTTGAAGTGGCAGGCAGCCAGACCTGCCTTCGGTTACAGAAGTAGCTCAGCAAAATGATGGTAATTGTTGATGCTGGGCCATAGGTAAAGGGATCATCACACTATTCTCTCTTGTGCATGTGAGCACTTCTATAACAACACCGACGGCAATACAGAATCTCCACCCAACCTTGTCCCCTGCCAGTCTAGTTCTCCCATCACCAATATTATGTCCTTCTTTATGCAAATAATGCATATTATTATTCACTTCTCCCTCCCTTCCTTTTTTTAGCACCTTGCTATTGATGCTCTTGCTTTCTCCTTTTACTACATGTGGTAGGCAGAATAATTCCCCCTCCTTCTCCAAATGTCCACATCCTAATCCCTGGAACTTGTGAATTTGTTACTTTTTGTGGCAAAAGGGACTTGGCCGATGTGATTAAGGTTAAGGGTTTAAGATGGGGAGATTATCCTGAGTTATCCAGGTGGACCCAGTCTCATGATGTGGATCCTTAGAATCAGATAGTCTTACCTGGCCGTGGTCAGAGAGAGATGTGACCACAGATCAGAGAGACAAGACAAAGCTGGTTTTGAAGCGGAAGGAAGGGGCCACAAGACAAGCACAAGGACAGCTTCGAGGAGCTGAAAAAGGCAAGGGAACACCTTTCCCCCAGAGTCTCCGGGAGGGATGACAGCCTCGCTGGCACGTCGAATTTAGCCCAGTGAGACTCACGTGTCAGACCTCTGACCTACTGAGATGTGATGTAATAAATATGTGTGTTCAGGCTTGCGGTAGTTTGTCACAGCAGCAATGGAAACGGACCTTGTTGTGTCTTGGAGACATTTCCGTACCAGGGCAGGGATTGCAGGAGCATTAGTTCCTCAGTTACACGTGGGGTCTGGAGTCTGACAGGTCTGGGCTTGAGCCCTTGGCTCTGCCACACGTTAGCTGTGCAATTTCGGGCAAGTTACGTTAACCTCTCTGAGCCTGTCTCCTTGTCTGTAAACAAGTCAATAAGAGCACCTGTCTCACAGGGTTTCTCTGTGGATTAAACCATATAATGCACACAAAACATTGAGCATACTTCCTGGCACATAGTGAATGCTAAAAAAAAAAAAAAGACAGCTGTTAATAACAGCATTAACATTATTATTATCATAACAAGGAGCTTTCCCTCAGTTCTCCAGGTCCCATCAGCTTTCATGAATGCCTGCTTCTGCAGCAGACACCACCCCCCTTATATTTTGAGCTTGTTTCCTTTTGTGTGTGAGCCCCACTTCCCTGGACAGGGGTCAGCAGAGTGAGGGAGGGGGCTTCATTCGGACGTCTCTGCGCCAGGCGTGCAGGATTGCATGCTGCCTGAGGGATCGATCCATCCATAGGCAGCGTCCAAGGGACTGCTGTCTCACTCTTTCCAAAGTTGAGATTCTCTTCCTGCTGTGCTAAGGGCGTGTCAAGGGGACAGTTGGCACAATTTTTCTGCCTTTTAGATGAGTGAGGGGTGGCTGGAGTGTGGGCCTGAAGGACAGAGACGTGGAATCTAATCCCAGCTCTGCTACTTACTTGGCTGGGTGGCCCGGAGAATATGTTAAGACTTTTTTGAAGACTCTGTTTTCAAAAACCTGTAGAAAAGGGATGAAAACACCTACCTCTCAGGATCCTCACAGGCCCCTGTGGAAAGGATCCCCCATATGGTGCACGTTCAGTACATCCTGCTTCCCTTCCTTCCTGCTCTGACCACACCTCCCGGGGTCCTTAACTGCTTCTTGGGGAGGAGGTTTGGAGGCCGCCCCACCCTCTCTCTGCTCCTCTGGGAGTGCAGGACGGTCTTCGTCTTCGGCCCTTCCCTGCCCAACTTCAGGCCTTCTCTCCACTTTGGCTTCCCAGCTCAGGCACCCTCTCTTCTCTTTGCGGGGAGTACTGCCCTCTCTCACTGCTGAAGACCAAGGCACAGCCACCCCTCCCTTCTTCTCTGGCCTCTGTGCCTGGTGGTGGGCGGGGACTTTCCTCTCCCCACCACACAAACCCATAGACGCTAATGCTTTTGTATGCCTAGAAACACCACCTTATTTTTAGCTCTGGCCTCTTCCGTCACACTGCACGCCCCTCAGCATGCACTTGTCCAGATCTGCAAGTTGTTTTCCCAAATCCTTCCAGCCACAGAAATGCGCTCAGATGATGTTTACGTGATCTCTGTCCACAGCCCCCCTTTGTCACCCCTGCTACCCCGTTCACTGGTATATGCGCTTCTGCCATAAACACTCTCCAAAGGGTTCCCCCATGATCCTGCAAGGTAGGTGTTTTCATTCCTTTATCACAAGCAGGTATTTGCTCTTCCCATCTCCTGCACCCATCCCCTGTCCTTCCCTCCAGCAGAGAGGAACAGTTCCAGGGAAACCAAAGGCTGGAGGGAACAAGGGAAGATGATGGGAAGGAGACATTATTGGCTTCTTGGCCTGCAAGGCCAGCTGGGGAGGGTGTGTTTATGTAACTCTCTGTGTGCCCACAAAACACACACACCCACATTTTCTCCCTCCTCCCTCCCTCCCTCCCTCCCTCCCTCCCTCTCTCTCTTTCTCTCTGTCTCTGTCTCTGTCTCTCTCTCTCTCACGCTCATACACACACACACACACACACACACACACACACTGTATCCTGCATTCCGTGACATGGGGTTGGCTGTGGCTGGATCAGCCTGTTATCCCAGGCCAAAGTGGTTAACCAGGAGATTACTACACTTTCCCTCTCAATTTAAATTTAAGATGAACAAACAATCCCTTTTGGAACAAAGGGTCTTAAGCCAACACTGACGCAGAAACCCAGGCTTCTAAACAGAGATGTGCAGTGTTTCTCCGGGCCTGGCAGAGGGAGTGCATTCATCTCCTGGGAGGTCGGCGGGGTTCCAAGTGCCTTTAGCATGAATTCCACTGTCAGTATAGGTCCTTCTGGGGACTTCTCCACCTCTAAGCCTAGATGAGAAGTTCCTTGAGGGCATGGGGCATTTTGTTCTCATTCCTTTATCCCTAGTCCTCAGAGTAAAACTCGGATTCCTTAGTGCCTACTGTAACAGGCAGTTAGACAGATAGATGTGAGCAGAGCAGACAAAGACAGTGGGTTATGGAGGCAGGGAGGAAGGCCTGGGTGCCTAGCGATGGGCAAAAGAGGGACGGCAAGGACTTCGCTCCCAGACTGACCGCTCTTATTCTAGCGTGCAGTTTGAACATGCTGACCTTTCATATTGCTGGTCATGTGGTTTAGACCCCCTGAAGTTTTCTCCCTAAAGATGACACTTAGGTCTCAGTTATATTTCAGCTCCAGGCCCAGAAAAGCAGCAAAACCAGACAAACTGACACCATCGCTGACATCAGGACCAGCTGCATTGATTAATGACCCCCTGCCCTGGAGCCAGCCAATCAGGGGAGACCATGATCTGGAAAGGACACCTGGAAAGCTGATGCAT
Source organism: Glossophaga mutica (assembly GCA_039655065.1). Classification (NCBI taxonomy): domain Eukaryota; kingdom Metazoa; phylum Chordata; class Mammalia; order Chiroptera; family Phyllostomidae; genus Glossophaga; species Glossophaga mutica. The sequence goes on along the minus strand of CM077304.1, from coordinate 21,472,281 downwards.
GTTGTATTGAGATCCTCCTCTGAGACATCTCCTAAGATTCCCACCTGCAAGGGAGAAATGAAAGCCCTCAACATGAAGGACACAGCACACAGTTCCCTCTGGGGAGCACGTCTGTGCCTTTCCCTTCCCCCTGTTCTTCCCCCACTGGCGAGCATCTCCTAATCTCTAAGGGACCCCACAAGACTTGCAACCAGGGGATCAGCAGGCAGGAGCAGTTCGTCCTGGGGTAACCCCCTGAACATGTCTCTAAGGCCCCCTTTTCTCTGACTTCCCAGTGAGCTGAAGCAGCCCAGCCTGCGCCCTCCTGTGGCCTCTTCTCTGCTAAGCCCTTTCTCTCTCACCTGAGTGTGTTTTCACCGCAGCCAATGCGTTCCTGCTTGCTTTACTGCACTTTGTCTCTTGACCAAAATCTTTCCTCAAGAAGACAAGATAAAATCACCAAGATATGAAAGCAGCTCAAGTGTCCATCAGTAGATGAGTGGATAAAAACAACCATGGGACATTTACACAATGCAATCCTACTTGGCTGTGAAAACAAAGAAAATTTTACCCTTTCTGACAGCACGGATGGACCTGGAGGACATTATGCTAAGTGAAATAAGCCAGGCAGAGAAAGGCAAATACCATGGGATTTCAGTCGTGAAATCTAATGAACAAACTGAACTTAGAAGCAAAATAGAGACAGACTCATAGAGAGCAGGTTGACAGCTAAGGGGTGGGGGGAGGTTAGGGGATAGAGGGATTGACCAGAAAGAAAAAAGGACTCATGGATGTGGACAACAGTGTGGTGATTGTGGGGGGTGGGCAGGGGAACATAAAGGGGTTAAGAAAAAGTACAGTTGAAAAAAACACAGAAAAGAAGATAAGAACTGAGGTCTCCTTGTCTTGCAGGTAACACTATCATATGAGGCCCCTCATGTCTCCTCCCCCAACACACATACCTGGGCTCTTGGATGTTTCTTGAAACCAACAGGCACACTGCCTCTCTGGCCTGGGCACCTGCTGTTCTCAGCCTGGGCCCCTCTCCCTAGGATCCTTCCTTCTTGGATCCTTCCTTCCCTCCTTTCTGCTCCAGTGAAAACACCCACGCTCACTGATGGCTTCTCGACTTTACATATGGCACAGCCTAGCCCAACTAACGTGTCCCCTAACCCCTTCCCCCGCTTTGCTTCCTCCATTGCCTGTATCACCACCCGACATGGTGTACATTGATTTTTTGGGTCTTTCTTTCCTTCCACGTGAATGTACATTTCACGGCGGGCAATGGCTGTTCCTTTTGTTTGCTGTTGCATCTACAGGGCCCACAGTGGGTGTTAATTTTTATTTGTTGAAAGGGAAATGGGCTTCCATCTGTGGGGACGGATGAGTGACTTGCAGCGGAAGCCTCTCAGCCAGGACAGCTGGGCCCTGGATAAGGGCATTGTCAAGGGAGGTTGGGGCCCACTTGACCCCCTCTGAGGGCTGAGTGGCCACCTGCTAGTCAGACAGGACACAAAAATGGGGATGGCTGGTGTGCAGGGGCTCCCCACGAGGCTGTGCTAGGCCTGGCTAGAGGTGAAGGGTCCCTGGCTCAGCAACCAGCCATTCCCACCCTTCCCATCCTGTCCAGTGAGTCAGACAGGCTGGGGACATGTGCCAGGGAAGTCTTCCTGCCAGGAGTACAGCCAGGGTTAGGGGTCAACAAAACAAAGGCTTGCTCATCCACACCTCCCACTCTGCCCACCTGGGCTGCCTTCTCTGTATTTCCCATCTCTGTCTTGCTCAGTGCATATCTGTTACAGGTTGAATTTGTGCCCTGGAATTCATATGTTGAAGTCCTATCCCCCAATAACCCAGAATGTGACAGCAATTGAAAACAGGTCATTGGTTAAATTAAAAGAAGGTCACACTAGAGTAGTGAGGACCCCCAATTCAATATGATGGCATCCTTAAAAAAAGACTGCCAAGCAAACGGGTAAAGGTTGAAGACATTTGCTAAATGCAATGAGCCCAACACAAAAGAACAAATATTGTATGAGTCCACTTATGAAGTACTGAGAATAGTCCAATTCATAGAGGCAGAAGGCAGAATAGTGGTTGCCAGGGGTGAGGAGGGGAGGGGAATCTGGAGTTATTGTTTCATGGGTACAGAGGCTACATTTGGGATGATGAAAAAGTTCTGGTGGTAGATAGTAGTGGTGGTTGCAAAACACTGTGAATGCGCTTAATGCCATTGAACTCTATACCTAAAAATGATGGTACATTTTTTGTTATGTATATTTTAACACGCACACGAATGCCATGTGAAGAGAAATAGGTACAGAGGGAAGACACAGAGAGTGCAATCTACAAGCCAGGTAACGCCGATGATTGCCAGCAAACCAGCGAAGGCTAAAGGGAGGCATGAGGCCATTCTCCCTACAGTCCTCAGAAGGAACCAACCCTGCTGACACCGTGATCTCAGACTTCTGGCCTCCAGAGCTGTGAGACAATAAGTTCCTGTTATTTAAGCCCCTCAGTCGGTGGCACTTTGCTATGGCAGCCCCCTATGAAATGAATACAGCATTTCCCCTCTATCTATGGGGATATGTTCCAAGACCCGCCGTAGATGCCTGAAACCACAGATAGTACCGAACCTTATACAGCTATGTTTTCTTCCTATACATACCTATGATAAAGGCATAGCAAGAGATTACCAACAATAACATAATAAAATAAAACAGTTATAACAATATACTGTACTAGAAGCTATGTGAGTATGGGCTCTCTCTTTCAGGTTATCTTTGTGTATTGTACTCACTCTGCCTGTGATGATGTGAGTGCACATCACAGGCACGATGGGTCTGTGTGCTGAGACGGAGTGAGGTGAGTGACGCAGGTACTGGGACGTAGCAGTAGGCTGCTATGGACCTTCTAATGAGACGTCACGAGGAGGATCATCTGCTTTGGGTGATCCTGGATCATTGAGCATGACTATGTCTGTGGTTAGATATCAGGAGCAGATGATGTCGAAGGCTGGGGCAATTTAAAATTTTTGGATCAGGATTGACTGCAGGTAAGTGAAATGAGAGAAGGCAATGGATGGTGGGATCGGGGGGGTTTGTGCAATACCTCTCCTGGCTCATTGATGCTTCCTCTCCAGGTGCCTCGATGTCTGGAATTTATGTGAGAAGCGGGAAGCTAGTTTGTGGTGACTCTTCTGCTTTGGCCTTCTTTTGCTACATTTGTTCTCTTGGTTTCTCCTTCCCTCTCTTGTCTCCTTCCCTTTCTCTTCTTCTCTAGTTTTATCACACTATTATTACTTGTTCATTACAGTGTCTCCTCCACTGGACTATAGGTTCAGGAAGGTAGGGACCTTCTGTGCTCATTCACTGCTGTGTCCTTATTTCTTGGCTGCCTGGAAGCATTCAATGAATGAATACATGAAGGAAAGAGGAAGGGGTGAGTCTTGTCCCCGTGGGCCTGGTTAGAGATACTTTGACAAAGTGTCTGTGCTTATAATAAGCAGGGCAGTCGAGTCCCCCTTGTGACACCACCAGCTGGCCAGGGTCTCTCCTGGGTCAGGTGGGCGGTATTGCAGAAAACCCTGTGGAAGCTGCTTGAGCATCACTAATGCTCTGGGGGCCCAGCAGGGGTCTGGTGGATAAATCTCTTTCCGTAGGTCCACTCAGCTCAAACCCAGCCCTCCTCCAGTAACAGGCCAAGAAGAAAGGCTTCCCATGTTATGTAAGACAGAGCCAGGAACTGGATTGGGAGAAAAAAGTACAGGGTAGATATTGGCGTACACATTTCTCTTTCTCATTATTCCTGCCTTACTCTGCTTCTGTGCTGTGGAAACAAAAAATAGGGGGAAATTAGAAGGAAATGAAAGACTTCTCTTCATCTTTTATTCATAGATTCAATTAATATTTACGTGCTGACTGTGTGCCTGATACTGTGGTTAGGCCAAGGATGGAGGGGTGAAGAGACCTAACGACCAACCTCAAGGAGCTCACAGTCTGGACAAGGAGACAGACAAGTAAACCATCCCGGAACAAGCCCTCGGCTGCTCTGATGGGGTCTGTGCAGGAGGCAGTAGGAACAGAGAAGACACTCTGGGTGCAGGACTCGGTGGAAGCTCCATGAAGGAGGGGCCATCAGAGAAAGGCCTTAACGTGTGAACAGGAGTGTGACATGTAAAGAAGGGAAGGGGATGGGGAGTAGGGAAAGCATCATACAAGCAGACGGAAGAGCACCCGGCAAGGAGGGAAGCTGTGAAAGGGCTACCTTGGTCTGGGGCAATGGGCTTGGGTATGGGGGCAGTGAGAGGCAACTAATGGGACCTGCGGTCACAGGGAGAGAGTGTGGCTGGAGTGTCTGGAATACCAGGCTTGAGAACTTGGGCTTGCTCCTGAGAGCAAGAGGAGTAAATGTAGACTTCACGTATGGGTGCTGGCTATTTTCTGTTTGCACCCCTCCCTATCAGCCCACCCATTCTCTGCCCTACTCTGACCCTGATACTTTGTTTCACCCAGGCTCTCTGACCTTCTGGCTGGAGGGCCTTTTCCCCCTCCCTGCTCCACATTCCCGGAAGGGGTCCCTTTGTGGCTACAGCTTCTGCCAGATACCCTTTCCTGTGGCTTTAGCTCTCCTTGGCTCTGGCGACAGAGCTTCCTGTCTTTGCCCCTCAGGCCTACAGAGGTAGAGGCTTCCTGTCCTGCTAGTCCCTGGATGCTTCCCCACCTCTGGCAGGTTCACTTAGCCCTGCATTAAACGCTCTTGAGAAGACCATTCAGGGCGTTCTCGGGAGGTCTACCCATGCAGTAGCGGTGTGGCTTAGTTAGCATTTGGTGAGAGGGTGCGGGCTGGAGTGAGGAGAGACGGAGGCAGGGATGCTGATTAAGACACTGTTAAAAGTCTGGGTGAGGGCTGATGGGCGGCATCATGGAGGTGGCAGCTGGGATGGAGAGAAGGAGCCAGAGCGGAGAGGCGTCTCTGAATTAGAACCGTCAAGTTTTGGTGACTCTGGGTAGATGGGGCAAGTGAGAAGGGAAAGGTGGACCCCCCACTAAGTACCCTGCTTAGCAGACAGAAAGTATTAGTCAACAATTGCTGCATAACAAGCCATAAAATATGATATTTCAGGACCGTGAAATTTTTGCTTAACTTCTCTTATCTTGAAAACACTTATGTACCCTCAGTGGGTTGTGGTTTTGATTCTAACAAGGCGAACTTGTTACCCAAATGACAGAAGGTTCAGAGAATAAGAGACAAAGATGCAGACAAGGCAGATAACGGTGTTTAATTCACGTTTACACGCGGTATAGTCCAACCACCTAGCGTGCATTCTCCCTTTGGGTAAAACAGTACCTCAAACTTCCTTTAAGAAACCCCCCTTCCCCACTCTCCGCCCTCGTGGTTGGGTGGGAGGGAGCAGGCTGTCTGACTCAGCCTATTGGCCAAAGCCACGGTCTGTCTTTAAAACCAGAGCCAATGAAGCTTCAGTTGAGGTTTCTCCATGAGAGGCAGGGGCTCCTCCCTGACGGGCTTGGACCACGAACTCCGGTTGCTGTTTTGTCATCACACGTGGCCTGAGAAGACTTCAGCTCAGGACGGAGATCAAAGCCGAGCGGGGACGTGGAGAGAAACCACGTCCTCGAGGTAGTGGAAACCGCAGTCAGGCTGCACCGGAAGCCAGGCCAGCCCCACCGCTAGACTTTTCACTTACGGGAGCTCACATTTGGGTTCTGGACTTTTTTGTTTTGTTGTTGTTACTTTCAGCTGAGAGAGATGTCCTAAATAAAACGATAGTCATCATGAAATTTTGTCTTACAGTCTGTTTTTTAATTTTTATTTATTTTATTTTTTAGAGAGTACCCCAGGTGCAAAGTGTAACGGGATCAGGTCCCACAATTCCCCACTTGGGGCAGCTTCTCCCACAGGGCTGTGTTTGTAAAACAATGCCAGTAGCACCTGCTTATCACTGTGAAGGAAACTGAGAAAAAAGAAGGATGCACAACCAAGTGCACTTCAGATTTTAGTTATTGTTATTGTATTATATGCTCTTGGAAGGCAGGGACTGCGATGTTTTTGTTTTGTTTTGCACGTACCACAGATACTGCTAAAGTGCCTCATACAAAGCTGGTGCTCCATAAAACAGGTATACCTTTAGTCTGAATCTTATAGAATGCTCTTTGTGCATATGCTTCCCGTACTATGGATGAAGAAAATGGAGTCACAGGAGTGAAGGATCAGGCCAGGAGCACACGCAAGAATCCTGTGCCCTGGATCAGCTGAAACCAGCAGTGAGGCCCTGCCTCTCTGAGATGACGAGACACTGGAGGAGGAGTCTGGTCCCAGGGCAAGCTTTGTCACCAACCTCCTGGGTGACTTTGGGTCTCAGTTACCTCATCATTGAAAGAGGGTTGATCCTGTCCTTTAAGTATCCAGGGCTTCTGTGTGCAAGTACTTTGAAGAGTGCGTTTGCTGCACCACACGTGGAGATTGAGAGCCGCAAGGCTGCCTTCCTTGCAAGTCCTGCTTGAAAGGTGCTGGGTGAGTAGTACAACTGTGGTGCTTCACGGCTCACCACCGCCTTCATCCACATGATTCCCCTGGCTGTGAGATATTTTAGACAGGCACCATTTCTCCCAGTGACTGAGGAAGAAGCTGAGGCATTGAGAAGTTGACTTGCTCAAGGCCATCCAGCTAATGGGGGACTGTGGCAGAACTCACACCCAAGTTCTACCAAGGCTTCCAGTTCAGGCCTGGCACAGGCCTCTGCTCCATCTGTCAGGAAAGCAAGTGTACCTGAGGGACTTGCTCCCAGATGGTGCTCCATGCATGCTGAGGCGTGGGCTCAGCGGAAACCCACTTGTCAAGGCCATTGCAGTCCTGGCTACTCCGAGATGGGCTTGCTGTGGCCTGGCTGGAGGGGGCGCTGGAGGCCCAAGTTACCCAGTGGTTATTTGGCAAGTGGTGCATCCAGCATTCCTGGTGGAGGTGGGGATGCTTCAGCAGGATTTGGTGACTAGCTCTTCTGAGTGTCGAGGGGAGGCAGCAGACATTTTCTGTTTTGCTGGGCTGTGAATAGCTCTTCCGGCCATTGTGCTTACCAGTGCCCTGGTCATGAACATGAAGGCAGAGACCAGGATGCCTTTGTAGTAGTCACAGCAACACCCTGTACTTCCCCCGGGCATTCCGAGAGGCTCCTGAGTGAGGTCTCCAGACATCCCCGTCTTCCTCCTCTCCTGGACTTCGTCCTCTTCAGGAGGAGGCGGCTATCTTTGTGGTGTGATATGAGGGGTGTGGGAAGCCCTCTGACCATGCAGCTCTCCCCATGATGGGCAGCCCCCCTTCCAGATGTTATCTCTTGACCACACAAAATATGAATATCACAGCGAATATTTTCTGACTTAGGCACTGTTTAAGAGCTTTACACACCAATCTTGTCAACAGTTCCATGAAACAGATGCCATTTTTATTGTCTGCATCCCATTAATATGAAGAAAATTGAAGCTTAGAGGGGTCCAGAAATGCCCCCAAGGACACATCAGCAGTAAGTGGCAGACTCATGTCTCAGACCTCATGTATCTTATGCAGAAGCTTATGATCTTCTTTTTTTTTTTTTTTAAGATTTTATTTATTTTTAGACAGAGGGGAAGGGAAGGAGAAAGAGAGGGAGAGAAGCATCAGTGTGTGGTTGCCTCTCATGCACCCCCTGCTGGGTACCTGGCTTGCAACCCAGGCATATGCCCTGACTGGGAATCGAACCAGCAATCCTTTGGTTCACAGGCTGGTGCTCAAGCCACTGAGCCATACCAGTCTATGTTTTTAACAGCTCCACCACACTGCCCTCTATGTATGCCTAGTACTGTGTGCTTTGGAGGTGGGTAAGGATGAAACAGAGCCATTTATTTATCAATCATTTTTTAATAATAAGCCTTTTATTTTAGAACAATTTTAGATTTGCAGAGTTGTTTTGCAGAGATAGTATAGAGGGTTTCTGAAGACACTATGCCCTGTTTCCCATATTATTGATAACTTTGCATTAATATGGTTCGTATGACACATTAATGAACCAATATCAATATAGTATTATTAATAAAGCCCTAGTTTATGCAGATTTCTTTTTTTAAACCTAATGTCTCTTTCCTGTTCCAGGATCCCTTCCCTGGTACCACATTTCATTTAATTTCTCCTTAGCCTCCTTGACAATATTGAAGAGTAGTGGTCAGTGACTTTGTAGTAATTGGGATTTGTCTCATATTTTTCTCATGATTAGGCTGTGGTTATGTGGTTATAGGCTTTGGGGAGGAAGATCACAGAGGTCGAGTGCCATTATCATTACATGTCAAGGGCACATACCATAGTATCAACATGATCTATGACTATTGATATTGACCTCGATCATCTGGTTGAGGTAGTTTTTGTCCACAGTAAAGTTACTCTCCCTTTCTTTCTTTTTAAATTCTTAACTTACAGTGTGTTTATTGATTTTTTATTTGAGGGAGGGAGGATGAAAGAGAGAGAGAGAGAGAGAGAGAGAGATATCAATCGTTTGCCTCCTGACCAGGGATTGCAACCTGCAACCTGGGTATCTGTCCTGACGGGGCATCAAACCCATAGTCTCTTGGTGTACAGGACGATGCTCCAACCGAGCCACCTGTCCAGAGCCCCCTTTCTAATTCTGTATTTAAAAGTTATTTTTTGAGCACTAGAAGGAGAAGAAATGGTGACTCTCCTAGAAGCAGACAGAGAGGGGAGAGAGGGCAGAGCAGGGTGATTGCATGGCCAGGCGGTACGAAAACCATCTAGGCGTTCCCTGGAGAGCCAGGCCAGGGAAACTTTACCACTTAGCTTGGGTCTTATTTTCTTGGATTTCATCTTTCAATAAACTGATGTAATCAGATACAGAGATACACCAACAAAACTGAAAGAAGCCGCGTGCTATTCAACTTTAAACTCTCATCTATCTCACTGCTGGGCCAGTTTGCCTGAGAGTTCAGGAGAAAGGAATATTTGTTATAAATCCTGAAATTATTTTGTAGATTAGCACCATTAGGTTGCATTATATTTTGGGGTGAGAGTGTTAATTTTGCAATGTAAATATTTAACATAGATTGTAAGTTCTATGACTCTGTAGGGCACCTCTTCATTTTATAACATTTACACCGGTAATCTCAAAAGACAGAAGTGGCCTGGGCCCACTCACTAGACCCCTGAGAGGTCCTGCCTCCTTTAAGCACCAAGATGCTGGTGAGAGATGAACTGGGGGCCTGAGACCTGGAAGGTGAACTGGACGATATGGAAGGCAAACTGTCCCAGAGCAGAGCCGAACTCTGTGGCCAAGTCATGTGATTAGATTTGTCTGTTCCAGAGTGTGAGCACAACAAGTGGTACCAAACTTGGATAGTTGATCTAGGAAGCTTTGGTCCCAATGTTGGGAGTAACATGGCAAAATGAAGGAATGCTTTGAATTGAAGTGGTATGTGTGATTTTCAGTAGCTCCTAATGCTTGTCATGGCGGCTGACATTAAACAATTAGAGATAAATATCTTTGGGTATCCAGAGGTCTAGGGGGTTACCTATTAAATGAAAATACCCCATGGATATGAAATAATATAATGGGGGGTCAGTCAGCTTTTTGAAAAGAGTGAAGTCCTGCAAAAGAGGGACCGAAGACAAGTGTGCAGAAGGGTGGTGGGCAGGACCGTGGAGAGCAGGACCGGTACCATGGACGCGGGGCACCACAGTCCTTCACGAGTCTATGGAAAGTTGTCCTGGTGACATCCTGTTCCTAGCTGCGTGGCCTCAGATGAGTCACCCCCATCGTGATTCAGTTTCTCCACTTCTCTGTCACGTGGGGACAGTCAATCAGTCGGTCATGATGGGACCTTTTTCTTGTCCTCCCACCACATACTTTGTGCCTCTACTGTCACTGCCACAGCTGCCATCAGCTGACACACTGTCACATGCAGAAGCCCAGAGGCCTCTGTGTTGAGGGCTTGGCATGGGTTATACCTGGTTTAGTTCTCACAGCTCTGGGACATAGGTATTGTTAGTGCCTGCACCTTACAGATGGGGAAATTGAGCCTCATAGAGGTTAAATACCACACTGATGTCACAGGCCAGGGATGGGTGGGCTCAGGCCCTTCACATCTAGGTCAGTCTGGGTCAGGGGCTGGCAGAGTTTTCCTGCATGTGGGTGACACAAAGCCTCCTGTCCTCTTCCTCCTTTCTCTTTCTTCAACCCTTTAAAAATGTAAAACCGTTCTTAGCTAGTGAGCTACATACAAACAGGCTCCTGGCTGGGTTTGGCCTGTAGGCCATGGCTTGCCGACCCTTGATAACTGGTAAACGGAAGTGCAGAATGCTGCAAAATGGCACATTTTCCTAGATTTCAGAAGGTATGTAAAACCCACTCAGAATCCTGGGTCTGGAAGGGTGGCAGGTTTCCTGTCTGGTTCAGGCAGATGCTGGCTTTACTGAAGACCTAGTAGAATGTGGGCACCAGGACCTCTCTCAACGCCTGTACTGATGGGCAGTCAGTTATGCCCTCACACCTGCCCTTCTGTCCGCCCAACCTATTCTGCAAGGTGCCCTGTGGGTGCCCACTGGGCTGGGCCTCTCTACCTCCTCACTGTGCTGTTTTGCTCTCCTTTCTCCTGGGACTTCTGTTCTCAGTTGGGTAAGGCCAGTCGAGAGGATCCCCAATCCGCTACTTGTCCCCAAGCCTTTTTTTGCCAGGCTGCCTTGGTGTCTGGTGTGGGGTAAAGGTGCTGAAGCAGGAGAGGCAGAAAAGGACGGGAAGGCTGCTTCCACAAGGGAGACAGGTCACGGCCTCAGGAGGAAGCTGGGAAACCTCTTTGTTGCTAAGACATCTCAGAGCTGAGGAAGTTTGGGAAAGGAAGCTCTGGTGTAAACACAGGGCGTTCTGCTGGTGTGTACGGGGCCCTGCCTTGCGTGTATATCCCACTCTGCCGCTGCCTGTGTGACTGTGCAGAGGCCGCAGGGGAGAGCAGGGGCCCCAGGTTCTAGATAGCATAGGAAATAGTTAAGCCAGGCTGCACCCAGGTTCAAGTCCTGACACCACCACAGCCCAGCTCTGTGACCTGGGTCCATTTCTTCAACCTCTCAGATGTCCACTTTCCTCATCTGGAAAATGGGAATGGCAAGACCTAGCTCAGCAGGTGTTTTACAGCTTACAAAGTAACACTGGTTATCGAATGCTTCCTACACACCAGGCACTTTTCTAAGGTCTTCTATCTATATACAGTTGATCCTCATGATTTGTGGATTCATAGTTTTGAATGTGCCTACTTGCTAAAATTTATCTGTAACCCCAACATCAATACTCATGGTCATTCGAGAACATGAGCAGAGTGCTGAAAAATATAGTTGCCTGTCCTGTGTGACCCCAGTGGAGGTCAAACGGCAATGCTCTGCCTGCTTCAGAGCTCATACTGTTCTTTCTATGGTTTATTTGGTGCCACCGTTTTCTCACGTTTGGGCTTTTTGTTGGTGATTTCAGTGTTCAAAATGGCCCCCAAAGGTAGCGTTGAAGTGCTGTCTAGTGTTCCTAAATGGAAGAAAACTGTGATGTACCCCAGAGAGAAAATACATTTGTTAGGTAAGTTTCAATCAGGCATGAGTTACAGTGCTGTTGGCTGTGAGTTCAATGTTGATGAATCAACAATATATATTAAATGAAGTGTCTTTAAACAGAAACACACGTAAAACAAGGTTATCTATTGATTGGTTGATGAAGATGTGACCATTCGCAAGAATAGGGTATATCCCCTAGGAGCAATGAATGGTACAATGTTCGCTAAGTCAGTGTTCATAATGACTTTGTAGGGCATCACTACTGTGAAGAACTGTACGGGCTCATTTCACCGTTACAAGGACCCTACGACTAGCTAGAGCTCTCGTTATCATCTATATTTAGTGATGAGGACACGGGGGCGTAGAGAGGTTGCCTGATTTGCCCAGGGCCACGCAGCTCTAGGTGACAGCGCTGGGATCAAAGCCAGATGGCTGCTTACGAATTAGATAAAGCGAAGTGCAGAGAGCCTCAGGCAGTGCCTCGCACATCGCGTGTGTTGTCAAGTCTCTGCCGTGCAATTTTATAGGTGAACGCGTTTCACATGTTGAAAAATTCTGTACGTAAAATGAAAGAATTTGAGCTGGGCTCTGTCCTGAGAGGCTCACACAGGGAGCAGGAACTTGGCATGTGGGTCAGACCAAACTGCTTTGGATACCCATGTGGCAGAACTGTTACTTGTCCCCCATATTCTCCTTCCATTCTTCCGTAGTCATTGGATTTTAGTTGGGGACAATCTCCCAGAACAAAGCCTCTGTTTCCTAGGCTCCTTTACAGCCACCATGACCATTCTGCCAAGTTCTGGCCACTGGAAGAGTGAGTGCAATTTCTGGGCATGTCCTTAAAGGGTAGGGCTCTGCTCCCCAAACGCCACCTCCCCCTTCCTTCCTTCTCCTGGCCAGAGCACGGATGTAGTGATAAGCTGTCTGAGACCTGGTGATACGGCCAGCCCCCAGGGATGTCAGAGCAAAAATAAATGGTGCCTCGTTTCCACCATGTGGAGCCGCTGTAGCAACCTGGACTACTTACGTCCACAGTAGTACCTGAGGGAAAATTGCTCTCTATCTCATTGACACCATGGTTATTTGGGTTACCTGTTACAGCCGTCAAATCTATAGCCTAACCATGTGACGGTGAACCCGACAATGAAGGAAAAGTGGTAAACCAAGTTCTCAACAGCCTAGTTAATAATGCATTGCCCATTTTCAAGAATGGGAGTTGAGCCCTGGCTGGTGTGGCTCAGTGGATTGAGTGTTGGCCTGTGAACCAAAGAGTTGCCAGTTTGATTCCCAGTCAGGGCACATGTCTGGGTTGTGGGCCAGGTTCCTGGTTGGGAGCATGTGAGAGGCAACCAGTTGATGTGTCTCTCACACATCGATGCTTCTTTCTCTCCCTCCCTCCCTCCCTTCTTATCTCTCAAAAAATAAATAAAATATTTAAAAAAAAGAATGGGAGTTGAGGCTGTGAAGATGGGAGGGCAGGTGGCTATGAGAATTTTCTTGAGAAGGACCCAGCAAGCCACCAGCCCTCTCTGGGTCAGTCTGGGGAAACTTGATGGGGTAAGCAGGACTTTGGGTATATTAATGGCATGAGTATTCTCTCCTCTACTTATTCACCCCCTGACTTCCTCTCTCCTTAATCGTTGGCCAGGCACTCTACCCACTCTCTATACCTGGGAATATAGTGAGGAGGAAGAAGACACAGGTCCTGCCTTCATGGCACGATGTGATACAGATTTAGGCTAAGTCACAACCTCAGGCCATCCTTGATCCTTCTCTATCTCTTATACCCCATGAAGAATTCATTAGCATGTCTTGTCAGATCTACTTCCAAACTATACGCAGAATCCCCCTTCTGCTCTTATCCTTGTCTACTGCAACCCTCTCTTGCCTAAACCTTGCTGTTGGAGTCTGCTGGTGTGCCTGCTGTCCCCTTTCAGGCCTGGCTGTTTGTTTACCTTTGGCAATCTTGGGGTTTTCTTGCTAATAGTTCTTGCTGAATTCCAGAGTAGGAGTTAAGTAAATACTGACTCCCAGATACTGGAACCAGAATCATACAGGAAAGGTGGAAGGGAGCCAGAGGACCAGTCCTGGGCTTCCCCTGCCAGGGGCCCCCAGAAGTGCACACCCAACTCATTCCTTCCCAGCCCCCATGGGAAGTGAAGTGGGTCATCCTGTGTTTTCCACTAGAAACTCTTCTTGGTTCTTCAGTGTTCATTTGTTCATATAGTTAAACATTTATTAAGCTACATGCCACTAACAAGCTAGGAATACAGAAAAACTTAGTGTGGCAAAATTTCTCATTTGTTGTTCATAGCCTCCCTGTTCTGCACTCTTTCCTCCTCTCACTCTTAAAACTTTAACCTTATCGGAGTGGTTGGGGTCCCTCGGCCCGAAATGGATCCTAGACTCCCAGACTCTCGCGGAGTTGGGGATCCTGGGTATGTGATCTACTGGATATTAACCATTCTTGGATTTTGAAAGTGAACGGAACTTTGGTTTTTGTTTTTGGAAATTGTGTTTATATATTTTTTTTCTTCAGAGGCTTAAAGGATGGCCTCTTCAGATCTGGAACAAATATGCTCTTATATTAATGAAAAGATTAGCAATATTAAAACATGTCTGTCATTAAGGAACTGTGGTCAAGAACCCACCTTGAAGACTATCTTAAATAAAATTGGAGATGAGATCATGGTAGTAAATGAACTTCTAAATAAATTGGAATTGGAAATTCAGTATCAAGAACAAACTACTAACACACTTAAGGAACTCTGTGCATCTCTTGAAGAAGATTATAAAGATGTGGAACATCTCAAAGAGAATATTCCTCCCCATTTGCCTCCAGTAACAGTAACCCAGAACTTTGCTACTGTGTCAGATCTTGACCCTGAAGAACCTGTCAAAGGTGAGGAACCTGGAGCCACAAAGAAGAAGCTCCCTAAAGAGCAAAGAAACATTAAAGAAATGCCATTTATAACTTCTGAGGAGTTTAATGGCATTCCCGCGTACATGAAATCCCGCTTAACCTATTGTCAAATTAATGATGTTATTAAAGAAATCAACAAGGTAGTAGTTAGTAAGTATAAGATCCTACACCAACCAAAAAAGTCTACCATGAGTTCTGTGGCCAGAAATCTCTACCACAGATTCCTTGATGAAGAAACAAAGGATACTAAAGGCCATTATTTTATAGTGGAAGCCGACATAAAGGGGTTCACAGCTTTGAAAGCGGACAAACGCTTGCACGTGATACTGAATATCCTGCGACACTGCCGGCGGCTGTCAGAGGTCCGAGGGGGAGGCCTCACGCGATACGTCGTAACCTGAGGCCCGTGTGGACTTTCCAACCCGCCAGCAGTATAGAGGCGATTCCTATAGTTTTTGTATATATCTTTTCTTGTCTCTTGTAAAAATAAAACTTCTTTTAAAATAAAGCATGTACATTCTAAAAAAAAAAACAACAAAAAAAAACCTTTAACCTTATCAATCCTGTGCCCTGGATCTGTGCTACATGCTTGGGAGCAGGGGTGTGCTGGGAATTTTTAAGAACTAGCCCACTGGAAAAAAAATCCCTGATCTGTAGTTGATGTTCATGGTGTAAATACTCCTACCATGGCTACACAGGGCAACATTTTCTGCTACCGATGTGATGTTCCTGAATGAAAAATTGGGAAGCGTTCACACAGTAGCACACCATTATATAGTGTTCCCACCATACAGATACAGCAGTCTGTATGTAGAACCTCAAACACATAGATAATGGTAAAATACAAAATAATTAGGCAATAATACATTTTGAGTTTTTATTATGTTTTATTTATTTTTAAAAGATTTTATTTATTTATTTTTAGAGAGAGGGGAAGGGAGGGAGAGATGGATAGAAAGATCGATGTGAGAGAGAAACATCTATGGGTTGCCTCTTGTACGTGCCCTGACCAGGACTGAATCTGCAGCCCAGGCATGTGCCCTGACAAGGCATCAAACTGGCAACCTTTTGCTTTGGGGAACAACCCCCAAGCAACTGAAATACCCTGGTCAAGGCTATTTTCTGTTTTAAACATAATTTATTTAATTATAAGTGGATATAACTTAATTTTAAATAATGACTGTGTTAACTGATCCACAAAACTGAAAATGTAACAATCAGCTCTTGCAAGTCAGCGTGAGCTGGATCCAGCTTATCATGCCTGAGAGCCTGTCAGACATGCAAAATTTTTGGCTCTACCCCAGAGCTACTGAATCTGAATACTAATCTTTTTTTAAAAAATATTTTATTGACTATGCTATTACATTTGTCCTGACTTTTCCCCTTTGCCTCCCTCCACCCAGCAACCCCACTCCCTCAGTCAATCCCCCCCACCATTGTTCATGTCCATAGGTCATGTGTATAAGTTATTTGGCTACTCCATTTCCTATACCATACTTTACATTCTCAGGGCTGTAACTACCTATTTGTACTTCTTAATCCCCTCAGCTCTTCAGCCATTTCCCTTCACCCCCACTCCCATCTGGCAACCATCAAAACACTCTCTGTATCCATGATTCTGTCTCTGTTCTACTTGTTTGCTTAGTTTAGTTTTTAGATTCAGTTGCTGATAGATTTGTATTTTTTTGCCATTTTGTTGTTCATAGTTTTGATCTTTTCCTTAAATAAATCCCTTTAACATCTCTTGTAATAGTGGTTTGGTGATGATAAAATCCTTTAGTTTTTTGTTGCCTGGGAAGCTCTTTATCTGCCCTTTGATTCTAAATAATATCTTTGCTGGGTAGAGCAATCTTGACTATAGGTCCCCGCTTTGCATGGCTTTGAATATTTCTTGCCAATCTCTTCTAGTTTGCAAAGTTTCTTTTGAGAAATCAGCTGACAATCTTATAGGAACTCCCCTGTAGGCAACTAACAGTTTTTCTCTTGCTGCTTTTAAGATTCTGTCTTTCTCTTTTGGCATTTTAATTGTGATGTGTCTCAGAGTGGGCCTCTTTGCATCCATCTTGTTTGGTACTCTCTGTGCTTCCTGGACTTCCATGTGTATTTCCTTCACCAAACTAAGGGAGTTTTCTTTCACTGATTTTTTTCAGCTAGATTTCCAATTTCTTGTTCTTTCTCTTCTTTTCTGGCACCCCTTTGATGTGAATGTTGGACTTCTTGAATTTGTCCCAGAGGCTGCTTATAGTATCCTCATTTTTTTTGGATTCTTTTTTCTTCTTGTTGTTCTGCATGGTTGTTTTTTGCTTCCTTATGTTCCACATCATTAATTTGATTCTTGACTTAACCTACTCTACTGTCATTTCCACGTAATTTTTTTTTTTTATTTCTATTAGTGCATTCTTTGTTTCTGACTGGGTATTTTTTATGCTGTTGAGGACCTCACTAAGTTCCTTGAGCATCCTTGTAACCAGTGTTTTGAACTCTGCATCTATAGATTGCTTATTTTCATTTTGTTTAGCTCTTTTTCTGGAGTTTTGATCTGTTTTTTCGTTTGGGCCATGTTTCTTTGTCTTCTTGTTTTGCTAGGCTCCCTGTGTTTGTTTCTATGTATTAGGTAGAGCTGCTTTGACTCTGTGTTTGGTAGTATGGTCTAATGTAGTAGGTGTCTTGTAGGGTCCAGTGGCACAACCTCCCAGGCTGGGTGCTCAAGGTGTGCTCTTTAGGTGGGCTGAGTACACCCTCATCTTGTAGTTGAGCCTTGGTTGTTGTTGGCAGATCAAAGGGAGGGATTTTTCCAGGCCAGTCAGTTGCAAGGATTTGCTGTGACCACTGACCACCAATCTCCTCTCTCTGTGGAGGATCTGCTGTGCAGGCGCAGGGTGGTGGTACTCTGATGTGGTCTGTAGATGTCTACTGGGTGCATTGACCCTGGGGTTACCTGGGTGGTGCAGGCCAAGGTCAGCCCCCACCTGTGTTTTGTGGGGGGCACCCTGCCTGAGCTATAAAGTAATCTGAAATGGCTGCTACTTGTGCTGGGCTTGAAGATTCACAGGCAAAACCAAGCTGTGAATCAAGGCTGGTTGCTGTTAGTGCGGGATGTGGGGCTCACTGAGGCCAACTGTTGCTCTTTAGATAGGGTTTAGGAAGTTGTGAAACAAGAGCCAAACCAGCCATTCATATGAAAACGCAGTTTGGGTGGGTCTGTAAATTGGGTGGGGTGGAGTCTCTGGGGATCTCCAAGGCAGGTCAAAGAGTGTTAGCCCAGTTGATGGAGTCTCAGCTATGGCGCTAGCTTGCTGGCCCTGTGTGGGGAGGGTTTAGAAAAGGGACAATGGCCTCTGCCTGCCTTGATGCCAGACACGCCAGAAGTTGTGAGGACTTAATCTTTCTGGCACTGGAACCCTGGGCTGGGGGGTCTGGTGTAGGGCCGGGACTCCTCTCTCCCAAGATATCCTTCCTGAATTTTTATCCACCACACATGGGTGAGGGACTGGCTCATTCCGCATCTGTGCTCTCCTACCAGTCTGGATGGATGTAGTTTCTTTAATTCCGTAGTTGTCAGGCTTCCATTCAACTTGATTTCTGATGGTTCTGAGTGATGGTTGTTCTATATTTTAGTTGTAATTTTGATGTGGTTGGATGAAGAGGCAAGTCATGTCTGCCTATGCTGCCATCTTGACCAGAAGTCCCTGAATATGAATCCTAACAATTTTAACAATATCCTCAGGTAATTTTTTTTTAATTTTTATTTTAATTGTTGATCTTGTACAGTTTTCTCTTTTATTCTCACCCAAACCCTATCCTCAGGTAATTAGTATGCACATTAGAGTTTGAGAAATGTGGCCCTTGATGTAACCACTATTTATAATTTTGTTTATATCTTTTAGACCTTTTTCACAACACAGATGCATATAAATTTTATGGTGTTTTTCTGGTTTTATCTTTAAACAATTAAAAAAAATAGATGTTATTTTTTAGAGCAGTTTTAGGTTCACAACAAAAGTGAGCAGAAGGTACAGAAGTTTCCCATGTACCCTCTGCCCTCACACATACATAGTCTACCCCAATATTAATATCCCTCAGCAGAGTGGTACAGTTGTTACAACTGATAAACCTACGCTGACACATCATTATCACCCAGATCCTTTAATTTACATTAGGACTCATTCTGGGTCTTGTATATTCTGTGGGTTTGGACCAGTTTATAATGACATATATCTACCATTCTAGTATCATGCAGAGTAGTTTCACTGCTCTAAATAAATTCTTATAACTTTTGTTTTGCTTTGTTTTTTTTTAATAAAAATAGAGAATCACATTATAAATGTTTTACAAGTTTATTTTTCCACTTAATAGTGTGTTTGATAGCTTTCCATGTCATCTCTAAAGAACTAGTTGTTTTTAATGTCTCCACAGTATTTTGGGGCATGGATAAATCATGATTAAAAAAATTATCTCTCTGAATGGACATTTTATTTCCCCCTTTTGCTTCAAGAAACCTCATAATTAAAAAATTTTCCCCTTACATTTAAATTTATCAAAATCTGTCTTTAAGAAGTCCTGAAAATTTATACCAAAGAGCTGACAATAGTTCAAAGTGTCTTCCTTTTTCCCCAGATTTAAAAGTTCAAATTTTATCAGTTTATTGAGATATTTAAGCATAACATTCTAAGGAAGCTGATAGGTGATAAGAAAAAAACAATTATGAGATGTTCTAAATTGAATTACAGCCACTGGAGAGTGAGAGAAGAGATAGAATTGTTTGTCTGTGGGCCAGCTACCAAAAGACTTCGCACATTCTTGTTTTGCCTCTTGGAATTCTGGATTAATTTCCAGGTGGCTGTTTCCGCAGATTATTTCAGCCAGGCACCATCAAACTCCAGGAGCTCCGTGCTTTCTGGACTGCTGCCCACAGCCACTCCACAGGCGTGGACGGTTCTTTACGTGGACTCTGCTATCCCAGAGCTGGCTGCACTTCACTTTCTCCACCCCTTTGCCTAGAGCTCATGTAGACTCTTTCAGACTACCTCTCTCTTTCCCTTTCCCCTTACCTGATGTATACAAACACTTGCAGAACTCTGGGATTGTGGACATGCTGTCTTTTCCACCTAGCCATGCTGCTGGTAGTTTATTTACACTCCAGGCCCCAAGACCGGTTTTTTGGCTAGGTCTTTTTTGGCTAGCATTTTTGGCTCAATAAAATCTTACTTATAAAAAGACTTTAGTCATGGAAGTTAAAGGTTTTTAGTTTAACGTAGGACATAATAAAAAAGTTAGATATAGCCCCAACCTTAAAATGCTGACAGCCTAACAAAGGGAATGCTATCTGTGGATGCACACAGCGGTCATAAAATGAGGGAGAACATATACTATGTTCTGTTTCTATCCACAGAACACTTCTGATACCAAATATGTGGGTGCTTCCTTTCCCCCATAAACCACCTCTCTGACACAAGCTGAGTGTTCTATAATTTAATTCAGTTCTGACACTCCGTGCCTGGAGTTAGCATTGGATCCCACAAGTTAAAGGGCTCGGCTCCACAAGATTGCCCCTACTGCAGAGGATAATTGCAAGTCCTAGGCCTCCTATACTTCTGACCGAGGGATTATAGATTGGAGGTTCCAACGACCTCCTTTCTCTGGGTTGATAATTTGCTGGAATGGCTCACAGAATTCAGAACACTTTATTTTTACCATTTTATTATAAAAGATACAATTCAAGAACAGGCAATGGAATAGATACACAGGGCAAAGTATGGTGGAGCTTCTATGCCTTCTACAACCTGATGTATTCACCAACCTGGAAGTTCCCTGAACTCCATTGTTTAAGGTTTTTATGGAGGTTCTATTACATGGGCATGATTGATTAAATCATTGGTTATTGGTATTCAAACTCAATCTCTAGCCCCTCTCCCATCCCTGGAGGTGGAGGTAGGGATGAGACTGGAAGTTCCAAATCTCTAAATCATGGCTTAGTCTTTCTAGAATTACTCTTCATCATGCAGCTATGTAGGGGTCCCTGCATACCAGCTAACAAATATCTCACTAGCATACAAAAAGATGCTTTTCTCACCCTGGAGATTCCAAGGGTCTTAGAAGCTCTTGTGTCAGGAACCAAGGACTAAGACAACTGTTGTAACAAAAGATATTCCTATCACCCCATCACTCAGGAAATTACAATAGTTTTAGGAGCATCTTGCCAGGAGCTGCTGACAAGACCAAATATGTATTTCTAATTACATCACTACGCAGAGACAGGACAGTTACACACAGCTTTGGTGCTGTAAGATCACTGAATGTAGGGAAGAACAACCTAAACTAAGAAACTGGCAACATTAGAGGTATTAACCAGAACAGGGGAGGTGCTTGCTTGTCCAGGGCCCTCAAACTGCACCACTAGACAGATGAGATGATACCAACAGCCTGAGGCTCATGGTTGGTGGAGGTGGGGGTGGGATGAGAGGAGAGCCCCAGAGGCCAGGGAGTATTTTGCCAGGTGTAGTGGATATCCTTTTCTTCACAAGCATCTTAAAGTGAGATTCCCCCTCACTCCCACTCTTTTTCATCTCCAGGTCTAGTTGCTGTGTCCTTTGTTTCCAGGAACCCTGGTCCCCAAAGATGCTAAACATTCTATGAGTTGGTTTCTGCCTGAGGCTCAGCTGGACCTGAAAGGCTTTAGCTTGTCCTGATCCCTCTGCTCCAGCAGGAATCCAGTTGTGATTATTCTTAGGATGCATTCCAGAGCTGGTGTAGCCCCAAGCCTCGCCTGCGTGGCTGGTCTTGGTGCTACACATCATCTCTCACGTCTGCCCTCTTGGCTCCTGGCACACTGCCAGTTGGTCCATGAACCCTGAATCTCCATCAGTGAGCTGTGTGGTGCTAAGCAGGCTGCTACCCACTCTAATTCCCAGGGTACAGACTCTCCCTCCACCCTCTGGCTTGATTTGCCTTCACATCCTGCCAGTTCAGGCTTCCAGCCCAATCTAGTACTCCAAGTAAAATTTGGCTGGAACTTTTCACTTCACAAAAGTAAGTTTTTCACCTTCTGTAACAAAGGCCTTATCTATTTCTTAGGAAAAGGGTGTCTGTTCCCTTGGAAGGAAATTTTTTTCTTTTAAAATTTTATGTATAAAATAATACATGTAAAATACATGTTTTGAAACATACTAACAAAATGAACACCTGTGAACACATTGCCTCATCCAAGAACTAGAATACGGTTGCATCTGCCCCTGTGTCTCTTCCCTGGTCCATATGCCTGCCTCCCCCGAAGAGGTATTCAGTAGCCTGAGCTTTGTGTTTATTATTTCCCTGCTTTTAAAAGAGTAGAACGAATATATATATATACATATATATATATATATCTCCACAAACTCTACTTATTATTTACTTTTGCTTGTTTTTAAGCCTTATGAAAATGGTGTTATATTGTATATAGAATTTTTTCTATTCCAAATAATATACTATGATGATTCTTACATATCCTGGTGCCCATAGATTATAGGGCATGTGAATGTTTAAATTCACAAGATAATTCCAAATGGTGTTCAGAGTGATTGGGCTAATTTATATGGTTCTGATATTGAATGGAAATATTCATGATATAACTCGAATTATTTAGGTATAATTAATGTCTTCTAATAATATTTTATTCTTTATTACATGTATTGAGCATTTTTTGTTTGCCTATTGTAATGTGCTTATAGTTCTGAGTTACATTAAATGAGTTTCTTTTTTTACAATTATATTTTTTGTGGCTGGTGCATGTAAATACAGTAGATTTTGAAATATTGATCTTATATTTGTTACCTTGCCAAAATTTCTGTTACATTCTATAGATACTTTTAAGACAATTATATCATGTTATTAATGATAGTTTTGTTTATTTTTTATCTTTATGACTTTAATTTATTTTTCTTGTCTCATTGCATTTGCCAGGATTTCCAATGTAGTTAAAGCAGAAGTGGTAAGAGTGGGCATGCCATGTTATTTTTTATTTTAAAGGAAATGATCTTATATTCCTTTATTAGAATTAATGTATCTCATAGATTTTTGTTAGTTAATCTTAGATAGATAAAGAGTTTTTTCTATTCCCAATTTGCTAAAATTTTTTATGATGAATAAATTTGTCAAATGCTTTTTCTGCATATCTTGAGAGGCTCTTATTTATTTATTTTTTAAAATTGAGGTATATTTGACATACAACATTATATTAGTTTAGGTGTACAACATTTGTGTATATTACAAAATCATAACCACAGTAAGTCTAGTTAATATCTATCACCATGTTCAGTTACAGAAATTTTTTCTTGTTATGGGAATTTTTAAGATTTACTGTCTTAGCAAGTTTTAAATATACAATACAGTATTATTAACTATAGTAACCGTGCTATACATTACATTTTCATGACTTATTTATTTTATAACTTGGAGTTTGTACCTTTTGATGCTTTTTACCCATTTCTTCCATTTCCTACTCCCTACCTCTGTCAACCACCAATTTGCTTTCTGTACCAATGAGCTTGTTTTATTTTTGTTCACTTTTTTAATTCTACATACAAGTGAGATCATACATACAGTATTTGTCTTTCTCTGATTTATTTTACTTAGCATAATATCTTTAAGGTGCATCTATGTTGTCACGATGGCAAGATTTTACTTTTTTCTGCCTGAATAATATTCCATTATGTATACACAGTATTTTATATATATCACATTATCTTTACCCATTCATCCATTGATGCACACTTAGGTTGTTTGTATATTTTTGCTATTATAAATAATGCTGCAATGAACATAGGGGTGCTTATATCTTTTTGAGTTAGTGTTTTATTTTTTTCAGAAGAATTCCCAAAAGTGAAATTGCTGGATTGCATGGTAGTTTTACTTTTTTTTGAGGAACATCCATACTGCTTTCCACAGTCATTGCACCAATTTATTGCACATTACAAAATGTCTGAAGAGACATTTTTTTCAAAGAAGACATGCAGATGGACAATGGGTACATGAAAAGATGCTCATCATCACTGATCATCGGGGAGATGCAAATCAAGACCACAGTGAGACATCACGTCACACCTATCAGAATGGCTATTATAAAAAAGACAAGAAATGACAAGTGTTGGTGAAGATGTGGAGAAAAGGGAACCCTTGTGCATGGTTGGTGGGAATTTAAATTGGCACAGCCACCGTGGAGATGCACATATTTTTACCCTTTACTTCATTAGTGTGTAGTACATCATAATGATTGATTGTCTGATGTTAAAGCACTCCTGAATTTCTGGTATAAATGAAACTTGGTCATAATGTCTTATCTTTTTATGTACTGTTGGATTCAGTTGTTAATATTTTGTTTAGAACTTTTTACTTTTACTTTTTACTCTATCATCACGAGCAAGTCTAGCCAGCAATTTTATTTTCTTATACTGTACATGTTTGGTTTGGGCATCAAGGTTATATTGGATTTATAGTCTGAATTAGGAACGATTTTCTGTGACAGTCTGCTGGTGCTTCTCTGATAGTTACTTTGGCATTCTTTCTTTAACAACAGAACTGTAATATTTAGCTAGACACGTAGCTAAGGATTATATTTTCAGTCCTTCATAATCTTCTAAATGATTAAGTTTTGGCCAGTATTCCTTCATCAACACCAGAGTAAGTCAATTCTTTTTAATTCTGACTCCTGAGATTTATTTGTTTCTAGTGGTGAACGTTTTATTAAACTAAGAAATGTGATCAAGTATATAGACTTTTGTTACTAATTGATTTTTTTAGACAGAGAGGAAGAGGGAGGGAGGAGAGAGATAGAGTAGAGATAGATAGAGAGCGAGAGAGAGAGAGAGACAGAGAGGGAGGGAGGGAGGGAGGGAGAGAAAGAGAAACATCGGCTTGTTGTTCCACTCATTCATGTATTCATTGGTTGATTCTTATATGTACCCTGACTGGGGATTGAACCTGCAACCTTGGTGTACTGAGATGACACTCTAACCAACTGAGCTACCTGGTCAGGGCCTATAGACTTCTTAATATATGTATATATATTTATATAATGAGGTAAGATTAGAGAAATATCTTTATTGCTTCTTGATCTACATTTGCAGCTTCTCTAGATACATTAACATAGTGGAAAAATGACACCTCCTGAAGTCCCTAAACCAGCCGCCTTTTGCATGAAAGGATGTCAATATGAAACATTTTCAGCTTTTTAAAAATCTTTGAAGACTTTTTCTTCAATTGTAAGAAAGCTTAAACCATACGAACCAATATGACTTTCATGTTAAACTAATGGTATTCCAAATTTAATGTGCTTTGTAATATAATAGACTGAACTTTTCATTTTTCCTGATGATTTCTTTTTGGCCCATGAGTTAACAGTGTGCTTAAATTTTTCCAAGTATATGGGAGCTAAAAATAATTATATTTTATTTACTTCTTGTTAATTGCATTATGCTGGGAAACATGTTGATATTGATTCTTTGAAATTTGTTGAGGCTTGTTTTGTGGTTTAGTACTTGGTCAATTTTTATAAATGTCCCAAATGTGTCATCCCTATGTTTGGATTCTCTATATGAATTCTATATATGTCCAATAAATAAAACTTATTAATTGTTCAAATTTTCTGACTTTTCTGTTTTTTGTCTCCTTGATATGATAATAACAGAGGTGTGTTGACATCTAGTACAATGATGAATTTGTCAGTTTCTCCCTGAGTTCTATCAATTTTTTGCTTTATATATTTTGGGCCTATTTTATTAAGTTTATAATAATCATATGTTTTAGTAAATTAAATGTTTAAAAACATTATATAACCTAATTTTCTATTCATAATAATGCCTGTTTCAAAAGTCTATTATGTCTGATATTGATAAAGCCACCCCAACTTTACTTCAACCATTTCCATGTCCTTGTATTTTAGGTAGGTCTCTTGTAAACATGATAGAGCTACGTGGGGTCCAGCTTCCAGGAGAGACCCCAATGGATCATGTCTCCCAGATCCACACCCTTGTGTAGTCTACCCGACACTGCATAGGGCCGTCTTGTGGAACCAATAAAGACATTGTGGAAATAACGGAGTTTGACTCCTGAGGCTAGGCCATAAAAGACATTGTGTCTTTCCTTTTGCATTTTCTTGGACCACTTGTACTGGAGGAAGCCAGTCACCATGTCATGAGGACATTCGAGCATCTCTGTGGAGAAGTTTACACAGCAAGGCACCGAGAGCCCCTGACAACCAACAGGATCAACTTACCAGCCTGGAGAGTGAGCCTTCCTGGAATCGGGTCCTCCAGCTCCAGTCAAGCCTTCAGATGACTGAGGTCACTGCCAGCATCTGAGAGACCCTGAGCTAGAACCACTGAGAGAGGCTGACCAAGTGCAAAGGAATATTTCTCTGCTTCTACAAGGAAATATGGTCTCTTGCTTATTTTGAAACTCAGCTCTCTTGGTGTGTCTTATTTTTTCCACTTCAGATAGAGAAGTGACTGCAAAGAGATGTTTCTGTATCCTAAAAAAATGACAAGGCACGTGGAATGATAAATGGCAGCAGGTGTTGGACCTCATTGCTGGAGACATAATGACATGTGGAAGGGACTGGCAAATTGGAGAGAACACGCCCGTCCAAAGACAGAGGACCCTCGTCTCCAGCTGACTGTCCCCTTGTGAAAAGGTGCCTAGTGGTATAAGACCTTCCAATTGTCCAAGTGGGGCTGGAAATCCACATTTTAGTGTAACATACCCTAAGTTTGTAATGCTGACTCAAAATTTAAAAACACAGAGATGAAGCACACAGCCAGACTCATTTGCACACATCTGAGACTACTTTTTGCAAAAGTGAGGGCCAGAGAATTTAGTCAGTTTCTCAAGGTGGAGGAGGAAGTAGGTGGAGACTCTGGCCTCCAGGACCCTGACTCTGAGGCTTCTGCCTGGGTCAGGAGCCTCAGAATGAGGAAACCCACTAAGGAAAGCCTCCCCTGTGAGTAAGACCCATGGTCACACCCTTCCCCCTTCCTTTAAGCCAAGCTGTGCCCCACTGTGTGAGGTCATATTGACGTCCATATGTATTGTATACATCAAATCATAGCAACCGATTATTACTGGTGGGCAGGGGATGCCTCCATGTCTACCAGGATAGGCGACCCGCCCGCCAGAGCAGGAAGTGGGTTGCACAGCAAGGGTCACAAGACGTGTCAGTAGACGCTGCTCTGTCTGGGACACGCCTTGGGAGATTTGAATTATTAATAAAAATTCTAGGAAGCCAAGTAGCTTTTTAAGAACCTTTATCCAATTAAGGGAAGATAAATTCCAAGTGTGCTTCCAAGCACCATTATGTTTTTATTTTGAAAAGTTTATATTGATGTAAAATTTTTATAGAGAAGATAACAGATCATAAACACACAGTTTAATACTTGGTCACAAACTAAACACCCCCTCTTGTCACTAGCACGTGGGCTGAGGAGTGGAACATTACCAGCACCCTGGAAGCTTTCCCCCTGCTTCCATCTAGTCTCTGAACCCCTCCGCCAAGGGAAAGCACCCTCCTGACTTCTAACAGCACAGATTAGTTCTGCCAATGTTTGAATTCTATGCAAATGGAATCTTAGGCCTTGTTTCTTTCACTCAACATTATATTTGTGAGATTCACCCATACTGTTGTGTGTGGGTGTAGATCATTCTCATCAGTCTGTAATAATCCTTTGTGTGAGCAGACTGCAATGGATGTATCCATTGTGCTGTCGGTGGACTTGGGGTATTTTCAGCGTGGGCTGTTACAAATATATGGAAGTATTGCTACATTTAGGTTCTCATCTGCAATGTACTTTGTAAGCTGACTTCTCAATAACTCTCTGTGTTTAACTCTTCCCTCTCCCCTTTTTGGTAATATTAAAAAAATAAACATTTTAAAGACATTAAATACTATTCAAGTGCATTGGGGAAAAAATTGGAAAATACAATACAGAGAAGTTTAAATAAGGAAACCACTTCCTGCCAACCACAGATAACGGTGCAAATCTGTTAACATATTCGATCCAGTGTTTTCTTCTCTCTCTATTTTCCATAGTTGAGATTGTACTATACGTCATTCAGGCGTATCTCCTTTTATTTAAGACTATACCATTAAGTATTTCCCCATGCCATTTGTAACTGCTCTTCAACATTGTTTTTCCTGGCTACGTGATAATCCATCTCGTGCGTGTGCCAAAAGCTATTTGACTAATCTCCTGAACTGGGACATTTAGGGTGCTTGTACTTTCATTTTGACAATTAGAAACAACGCTGAAGCAACTGTCTTGGATGTAGGTCTTTGTCCTCACTGTAGATAATTCCCTGAAGTTAGTTCCTAGAAGTGGAATTTACTGGGCCAAGCACGAACCCCCTACTGGAGGCTGGTACGCTCCGTGCTGGTGGCCTTAGGGAAAGGTGCGGCGGCCCTAGGACTGAGCGCAGGAGAGCGCTCACGGACCTGCACCTTCACGCACGCCGAGTGGTGTAACAACCGACTGGTGTTTGTTACCGGGTATCTTCCTGTTGTTTGGTTTTAAGTGTTTTAACATTTCTCTTCTGAATTTTTTTGACCTGTGAGTTATTTGAAAGTGCGTTTTAAACTTTCCAAGTGTATGAGGATTAAAAAAATTGCTTGAATTGATTAAGTTAAAATTTCAATTGTATTGTGGTTGGAGAAAATGGTGTGTATTGTTCTTCAAAATGGGCTGAGAATTGTTCACAGTCAATTTTGCAAATGCTCGGGTGACTCACCAGCCCAGTTTGTCCGGGACTGAGGCGTTTCCTGGGATGAAAGACTTTTAGTGCTGAAATCAGAAAGGTCCTGGGCAAACTGGGCTGGGTTGGTTACTGCACATGTACCTTAGAATAGTGTGGATTCTCTAATTATTGGGTGCAGCGTTCTAAATAAATACGTTAGATCAAGCTTACTCATCACTTTTTGAAAAATTTTAATTAAATTTTTAATTTTGGAAAATTATAGATTTGCATGCAATTGTAAGAAACAATGCAGAGAGGTCCTTTGTATCCTTTACAGTTTCAGAATATTGCCACCAGGGAACTGATGTTTATATAGATTGTCTGTCTTATCTGGACTTTACCAGTTTTAACTTGTATACATAGTGTACGTGTGTGTATGCATTTAGTTCTGACCAGTTTTATCACATGTGTAGGTTTGTGTACCCACCACCATGTGAAGATGTGGCCATCACAATCAAGATTCCTCCTGTTGCCCTTTTCTAACCCAGGCACCTCCCTTGTGTTCCTCCTTCCCTGCTGATCTGATCATTTCTATGCCTTTGTCACTTCAAGAGTGTTATATAAACCCTGGCTGGTGTGGCTCAGTGGATTCAGTGCTAGCCTGTGAAGCAGGGGGTGCTGGTTCGATTCCTAGTCTTCCAGTCAGGGCACGTGCCTGGGTTGCAGGCCAGGTCCCCATTAGGGGGCACTCGATAGGCAACCACACATTGATGTTTCTCTTCCTCTTTCTCTCTCTCCCCCCTCTGAAAACAAATAAATAAAATAAAAAAGAGTTATATAAATGGAACTGTACACTGTGTAATCTTTTGGGGTTGGCTTTTTTCCGGCGAGCGTAGTTCCTTGGAGATCCACACATGACTCATCCTTGTTGCGGTATCATGAGCTTGTTCTTTTCATTTTGTTTGAAAGATTTTATTTTCAACGTTTCTTTTTAAGGGAGAGGGGAAGGGAGGGAGAAAGAGAGAAACACTGATAAAGAGTTGAGAAAGAAACATTGACCGGTTGCCTCTAGTACCTGCCCCCAATCAGGGACTGAACCCCAGCCTAGGCATGTACCCTGACTTGGAACTGAACCTGCGAACTTTTTGCAGTACGGCACCCAGCCAGCTGAGCCACAGTGGCCAGAGCAGTAGTTTGTTCTTTTTTTATTGCCAAGTAGTGTCTCGTATAAGGGTGGACCACAGTTTAGCTATTAACCCAATTAGGGACATTTGGGTTGTTTCCAGTTTTTGACTATTACAAATAAAGCTGCCATGAACATTCACGTACAGGATTTGGTGTGAATTGAAGTTTCCATTTCTCTGGCATAAATGCTCAGGAGTGTAATTACTGGGTTTAGCAATTTTTTAAAAAAATCTTTATTTTGCCAATTTTATTTGATCTATGGATAATTGAGAAAGACCTTGATGTTGATTTATCATTGTGTATATGTTGAAGCTATTTTACAAAATGCGTAGAAATTTAGAACTGTTACAGCTTTCTGCTTATAAACTTAGAACCCAGGTCCTGGAATAGTGTGATTCTGGGTTTACGAATCCTGCTGCGCTTCGAGGACCAGAAGTTCCACATGACAGAGCAGTCTGAACTCTCCTCTCTGACTCTATGGCAATAATAATGTGTGCCATTGTTCCTGAGAATGTGAGATCAGTCGGAAGTTGTGCCATTCTTTTGACATCGTACCGCAAGCATGCCGTCACCATGATGACGATCATGGAGGAAGAAGCGAGCATCCTATTTCGCCCACATATGTCTGTGCCCCTAGAAGAGAGGAAGTAGAAGATGATGGCTTCCTTTTGGCCCAGGTGCTGGCAGTATGTGATGGGAGCTGATAGCCTGGCTTGGGAAATCTGGTGTGTTCAGTTGGAGTGCACTGCCAAGAAAGTTCCCTTTCCTGTGGAGTTCACATAGAAAAAGAGATGCTACAGAAACAGAAGGAAAAGGCAACGATGAGCCCTGCTAAGAATCTTTCCTCCCCTGAGGTTCTTTTGTGTTTGCAGTAGTTGTTACGCCCTGGAGAACTTATTCACAGGCAGGCAGAGGTCAACCCATCCGTCCCCCTGCCACTGGGCAGTAGGGTCCCAGGTGCCTCCAACAACTGCATCTTCCCACGTGTGCTTAGTGTCTGCCTCGGTTCTCCTTTCAAGCCTGGCTCTAGAGGCCCTTACACCTCGGCCCACAGGGATCCCTTTTCCTTGGGCCTTATAGCAGTTATTGTCCTCTCAACGCTAATTTAGCAAAGCTGCCTTGAGACACCTTCCATGAGAGCAGGGCTATGTGGCATGTTGCCTCTGCCTGTATTTAAGTTTCCAACAGCTGCCGAAACCCATTGTCACAAACTTAGCAGCTTAAAACAACACAAACTTATTATCTTACAGTTCTGGAGGTCAGAAGTCTGAAGTGGGTCAAAACCAAGGTGCTGGCAGAGCTGTGTTCCTTCTGTAGGCCCTAGGGGAGAATCGGCTCCTTGCCTTTTCTAGCTTCTAGAGGCTGCCTGCAGGCATTCATTGGCTTGTGGCCCCTACCACTCCAACCTCTCCTTCTGTGATCACATCTCCTTCCCTGACTCTGCCTCTCCTGCCTCCTCAAATAAGGGCCCTTGTGATTAGCCTAGGTTCCCCCAGTATAATTCAGGATAAGTCCTTCATCTCCATCACTTTAACTTAATCCCATCTACAAAGTCTCTTTTGCATGTAGTGACGTTCGTAGGTTTTAGAGATTAGGACGTGGATGTCTCTGGGTCATTGTGTGATTGGCTGTACCTACTTTCCTCTTCTTAAACCCATGGATCCCTTCAGGTCCTCATTGTGCCTCTTCAGGAAAAGGCAATTAGCCATCTAATCAGTTGGTCTCCCTTCATCCATCTGGCCCCTCTAAATCCAGGTGAACTCCAGCCAGACTGTTTCACCCAGAGTCTGCTAGGTAAACGCAAACCCCTCACCCTGGCTCAAGGTCCTTGGCAAATTCTCTTACCACTCTTTCTTGTCTTATCTCCCATTAGTTAACTGTACATGCTCTAACTACCGGTCCATTTAGTGACTTGTTTATCTTCACATGCCCAGAACTTTCCTGCCTCTATGCCTTCCCTTCTTTCTTTACCTCTTGAATGCCTTTTGTTCTCATTTCATCTTTCAAAATCTTACTGAGCTTTAAAATGTGGATGACTATGCACCCGGAAATTCCTCATGCAGGAATTACATGCTGTGGAAATAATTCTCAGGGTCATGCATAGATAAAGCTTCAAGAGGTGGTCATTGTAGCATTGTTAATAAAAAGAAAAATTAGAACCAACCAAAGTAAACATCCAGCAATATGGAACTGATTGCATAAATTGTGATTATTATAATATGAAATATTGTACAGTAAACAAAAGCAAAAAACACAAAAGTAATAATGAATTGAAAGAAATTTATAATAAATTCAAAGGCAAAATAACACATTACGGAACCCTCTGTACAGGATGATTTTATTTAAAATTATACTACATATACATTTCTTAAAAAAAGGAAAGTAACATGCTAACCTGTTGATAGTGCTTCTTCCTGGCTAGTAACATTAAAGGAGTGATTTTTATTTTCTTATTTTCATTTGTCCATCCTTTTTTTCTCTACAATGACCGCATGATACTTTATGATGATAAAGTAAAAAGGAGTTATAATTATTAAAAAAATTATTCTACCCAACCTGGCCAGGCCGGTTCAAATTCCTGCCCTTCCTAAAGCCTTCCCCAGCCATCATCCTGGGTGAAGGTGTCTGCTGTGCCTATGGACCTTCCAGCACTGCTCTAGGCTCCTAGCAACACCGCCCCACCCCCGCCCCCGCCCCACCGGCCCCTGATTGTTTAAGAAATCGCTACAGAGCAGCCTGTAGGTGTGGCACTCCTGGTCCCTGCTGTAAAGCTGCAGGCTATTCTCTGCCTTGAGAAGGGTTATACATCCCATGCACCGCAACCCGAGGTTGGAAGCCAGGGTGTGAGGCAGGGCGACTGGAGGCTCAGTGACTTGGAGGGTCGTTTTCTCAAGGGTCCTGGCCCCATGTCTGCCTGGAGGTAAGGTGTAGTTTGGGAAGGCAGGCTGCTTTCAAAGTTCCATTCCTGTTTTTATGGAACTGGTGGTTTGATTAGGGAGCTAAGGCAGTGGCCCGTCACATGTTTATTAAAATATACAAAAATTGCTGAAAGACATCTCCTGAGTCATTGCCAAGTGAATACCACACGGTCGAAGGAGGGAGGGTGACCTCTGCTGAGGGCAGGGCAGAGGAGACGTGCGCGGGGCTGTTGCGGCGTCAGGCCAACACAGTTAGGCCCCACGCTGCGTATACAAGTGTGGCGCAGACACCCACGTAACTCGGGGCCGTTGGGTGATGTGTACGCTTTCATTTCAAATCATGTGCTTTTCTGTAAAAGAACTTTATTCAATCCCAGGAAGACCAACAACCTCAGTGGAAATAGTCCCTCAGAAAAGGCTCCCCAGGCAATTTTCAAATTTACTAATTGATCAATTCCAATTTATATATAAAATGCTTATGAAAATCGCTGGGCTTAAACTGTCAAATGGGAAACTTGATGGCTTGGCCTCTGACTTGGGGTTTCCTGAAGAAGATGGTTTTTGGGGTGACAGCGTGACTCCAGGAGGGCTGGGTGGGGTTCGGGGTCAGAGGTTGGAGAGGCGGTCCCTCCGTAGGGGTGCTCTTAGGCCTGGGCTCCTCCCACAGCAGCAGCCACACCTCCATGGCCTTGCTGGTTTCTGCAGTTCTCTTAGCAAATCAGATCTCAGCTGTATTCACCTGCCTTCTCCTGTATTTAGAGAAAAATAGTCTCTGTCCCAGTGAGGGTGTTGTGCTGTGCTAAGCTAGAAATTTGAGTGCTAGATAGAAATAGGCAGTGCTGCGGAGTCACACCAGATCTGCCGAAATGGGTGCGTAGCCCTGGTCTGAGGTCGCTGTCCCCTGTCAGAGCAGTCCTGTGACTTACTCTGTGCAATTTCCGCCTTACCATAGGGATGTGTGACTTTGGTTTGTTTCGGTTTTAACCTGTGTGCTGAGAGCAGCTGACAGCTTCCTCGGGTGTTGAGCAATTCTTTTCTCTGCAGTTTCCACCCTGGGGTGACAGTTTGGTGTGATATGCCCATTAGACACCACAGAGAGCTCAACAGGAATTTCTGGAGTGCTGATTTGTGTCATGCTCCAGGCCAGGCACTTTGGAAGGTACAAGGATGAGTAAAGCATGGTCCTTGTTCCAAGAGAGCAAAGACTAGGAGATGAGACTTAAACGGGAAAACACAAGATGAGTGCCACCAGCAACATCCGGGCCTGGCTCAAAGGCCGGGGAGTGTTCTCTAGCCAGAAAAGTGGGGGGTGAGTGAGGGAGGAAGTGAGAAAAGGCTCCTGGAAGAGTTACAGGTTTAGTGGGAAAAAAACACGGACTTTGCATCGGATGGAAGTAGGTTCAGGTGTTGGCCAACTTTTTGTAATGGTGTGACCTTATGCAAGGACTAAGTCTGAGTCTTGGCTCAGATGAAGGGTTGTTAGGAGGTGTAGCGGGTTAAACGGTGCCCCCTCAAAGAGAAGTCCACATTCTCACCCCCAGAACCTGTGAATGGGACCTTGTTTGGAAAATGGGCCTTTGCAGATGTCATTAAGTCAAGGATCTCAAGATGAGATCATCTTAGATTACTTAGGTGGGCTCTAAGTTCAATGACAGGAGTCCTTATAAGAGACACATAAGGGAGACCCTCAGGGTGGAGAAGATAAGACCATGTGAAGATGGAGGCAGAGACTGGAGTGGTGCCGCCACAAGCCCAGGAATGTCTAGAGCCACCAGAAGCTGGAGGAGGCCAGGACGCTCTTCCTCTTAGGGGCCCAGGAGAAGGCGCAGCCCTGCTGACACCTTGACTTCAGGTTTCTATAGAACCAGGAGCGAACACATTTCTGTTATTTTAAGCCACCCAGTTTGTGGGGATTTGTTATAGCAGCCCCAGGGAGCTAATACAGGAGGGTGGAGTGGAAAAATGTATAGGAAGCAGAGGACCAATTCTTTCTCTGCAGGACAGAAGAGGGTCCTGAAAAGGTGAATAGCAGAGAGGAGAGGAGAGGGAAGGCATTTCAGACAGTGGAGCCGAGGCAGCTGAGCATGGGAGGTGTCTGGGGAGCGACCCGGTGGGCGATGGGCAGACATTCTGGGGTGCATGGCGGTGTCAGGGTGGGCAGTACACCACAGGGGCCCAGGAGGTAGTTAAGTGTGTGGAGTATTGGGTGTGAGTCCCAAGAAGATGAGGCGCTGGTAATGGAAGAGGTGGGGCTCCTGGCTCACCCTGCTGCTTTCCTCTGGTGGTGTTCCTGCACTCGGGCTGCTCCTGCCTGGTGCTCAGGACGGAGCTGAAGCAGAGGCCTGGAGAGCCAGAGGCTGCTGGACCCAGAGGTCCTGCCTACAGGGCCTGGAAGTTGCTAAACTTGAAAGGAGTCACATGCGCTTGGGAAAGAGGAAGCAGCAAGAGGGTGGACCAAAGGTGGGAGCTCTTCGATTTTTTTTTCTGAGTACTCCATAACCCCCTGAATTCTGTGTCATCCTGCCTGCGAAGAAGGTTAGGTTTAATTTAATTTAAAGAAAATAAAGTGATGTGACAAGATTTGCAAATGCAGGTTTATAGACTGTGATTCACATTCAGATTTGAAGATAAATGTTTAAAACTTTTATAATATCTTTGGAAGGCTACCTAAGAAACCGGTGACAGTATTGCCTCTGAGAAGCAAACTAAGGGGCTGGTAGGGTGGCCAGCTGTCCCAGTTGCTGAGAACTGTCCCAGTTTTAGTAATGAAGATCCCAGGTCCCCGGAAGTCCTTCAGTCCGGGGCAAACTGGGACAGTGGTTATTCACTAACCACTGGGCGGAAGGGAGATTGACTTTTCACTGTGAATCCTTTCCTTCAGTGTGTGTTTTGTGCTTTTATTTTGCACCTGTGTTTCCTAGCCCCCATCCCCCTTCCCTGAAAGACTATTACACAATTCTCTCAACTCCTGTATGTAAAAAACAACCCAGAATCAATAAAAATTAAAGTGCAGACCTGAGAAAAACCTTCACGTATTATTGTGGGAGATGAAGAATACTATCTTAATCTATAAAGAGCTTTTACAAATCAATAGGAAAAGATAAACATCTCTGTTGAAAATGAGCTAAAGACATGAGCAAGAAATTCTCAAAAGAAGAAATAAAAATGAGCAATATTAGAAAACCTTTCCCAATAATTAAAAGGATGTACATTAAAACAATAATCTTATACCAGTGTTTGCAAATTAAATGATCAAACAATAAAAACCTAACTCTCTCTGTCAGCTCAGGTTGCTATAACAAAATCCCACAGGTTGGAACCAAAGACATTTATTTCTCACAGTTCTGGAGGCTGAAAGGCCGATAGCAAAGTGCTTGCAGGTTCAGTTCTTGGGGAGGGTCTGCTTTCTGGCTTGCAGACGGCCACCTTCTTGATGCATCGTCTTGTGGCCAAGAGAAAACTCAGGTGTCTCTTCCTCTTCTTCTAAGGGTACTGCTCCCATCGTGGGAGCCCCACCTCATGACCTCATTTACTCTTCGTTACGTCTGCAAGGCCCCCACTCTTAATACTGCCATGTTGGGTGTTCGAGCTTCCACGTATGAACGTTTTTGGTGGGGAGCACAAATATTCAGTCCACAACAATAAAAAAAAAAATGCTACAGACAGGAAGTTGGCGTAATTCTTGGCAGGAGGTATAAAGGTCTTAGTTTTGGGGCCTTTTGACCCAGCCAATTTGTTTTTTCTTATTTTACATCTAAGAATTTGTTTTAAGGCAACATACCAGGTCGCTGGAGTCAGGGCTGTGTCTTTTAAGTGAAAATTTCAACTGTTTGGAAAGCTGGAGGGTAATATACAGATATCCATGCCCCAGCCACTTTGGTCCCATCGTAACATGTTTCCATAGTTGCCTCATATTTTTGCAATTACTAAATAAATAAAACATAACCAAAGAGTCATAACCCCTTAGGCACCACCACTGTCTGGATCCCTTCATCTTCCTACCTAGAGAGAGCTTTGTCCTGCATTTAGTGGTCGCCACTGCATGCATGCCTACTTTTCCTGCAATTAAAGATGTTTATAAGCAACAGTAGTTTTATTTTACATGGTCTTTAAGTTGACATAATGAATGCTGTAGAAATCCTCAGATACTTGCTTTCATTTTTTTTGCTCACCATTGTTTTTGGGATTTATCCATGTTGGTACGCATAGCCTGGATGATTCTTTAACTGCTATTTGGGATTTCATAGGATGAACACACCCTCATTTATTTACTCATGTGGTTGGAGTATAGTTAGGTTTTTACATGTTTTTGTGAATTCCCTTTGCCGCTACAGCGAACATTCTGTACTAGTTGCTTTGTGCATGGGGGGAGGAGCATATTTAAGTCTGATAGCTATTTCCACGTTTTTCTCCAAAGTGATATACCATTTGTACTGACAACAGCATGCAGTTCCAGCAGCCCCACATCCTTGCCAATCCGATGGGAAGATAACTAACTGAGGTTTTATTTTGGATTTCCCTGGCAATCAGTGGAGTTGAATGATTTTTCATATGTTTACTGGCCAACCGGGTTTTTTCCTTTTCTGTGAATTGCCTTTCCGTGTCACTTCTCTGTGGCCAGTGGGTTGTTCGTCCACTTAGAATTCCTCTTAAAAAATTAGATATAATTGACATACAATATTATATTTGTTTCAGGTGTACATGTAATGATTTGATATTTGTATACATAGTGAAATGCTCACCACGGTAAGTCTGGTTAACATTTATCATCACACGTAGTTACAAAATTCTTTTTTCTTGTTATGAGAATTTTAAACACTTACTCTCAGCAACTTTTAAATATATACAACCCAGCATTAACTGTAGTCACCATGCTGTAGATTGCATCCATGACTTATTTATTTAGTTTGTACCTTTTAATTCCCTGGCAACCAGCAATCTGTCCTATGTATCTATGAGTTCAGTTTTTATTTTATTTTTATTTTTAGAGTCCACATGTAAGTGAGATCATATAGCATTTGTCTTTGTTGGTCTGACTATTTCACTTAGTATAATTCCGTCAAGGTCTATTCATGTTGTTGTAAATGACAAGATTTCATTCTTCCTTTTTGTAGCTAAATAATATTCCATTGTATATATGTACCATATTTTCTTTATTGACTCATTCATTGATGGACACTTTGTTTCCATATTTTGGCTACTGTAAATAATGCCACAGTGAACATGGGGTGCATTTATCTTTTTTTCAAAGATTTTATTTATTTATTTTTAGAGAGAGGGGAAGGGAGGGAGAAAGAGAGGGAGAGAAATATTGACGTGAGAGAGAAATATCCATCGGTTGCCTCCCTTACACCCCCAACTGGGGACCTGGCTCACAACCTAGGCGTGTGCCCTGACTGGGAATGCAACTGGCGACCCTCAGTTTACGGGAAGACACTGAGCTACACCAGTCAGGGCGGGATGCGTATGTCTTTTAGAGTTAATATTTTTGTTTCCTTCAGTTAAATACCCAGAAGTGAAATTGCTAGTTCACATGGTAGTTCTATTTTTTAATTTTCTGGGAAACCTCTATTTTATTTTCCACAGTGGCACACCGATTTATGTTCCATCAGTAGTGCACCAGGGGCCCTGGCTGGTGTGGCTCAGTGGACTGAGTGCCAGCCTGCGAACCAGAGGGTCACCAGTTTGATTCCCAGTGTGGGCCTGGGCCTGGGTTGGGGGCTGCGTCCCCACTGGGGGATGTGTGAGAGGTGGCCACACATTGGTGTTTTTCTCCCTCTTTCTCCCTCCCTTCCCTTTCTCTAAAA
Source organism: Glossophaga mutica (assembly GCA_039655065.1). NCBI lineage: Eukaryota > Metazoa > Chordata > Mammalia > Chiroptera > Phyllostomidae > Glossophaga > Glossophaga mutica. Next base: position 21,434,185 of record CM077304.1, on the reverse strand, counting down.
ATAAATTTTAAAAAATTCTAAAAAAAAAATAGTGCTCAAGGGTTTCCTATTGTCCACCTCCTCACCAACACTTGCTACTTTTTGTCTTTTTGATAATGGCCATTTTTTGTTTCTTATTGACAATCTTAAATTTGAAATTGTCTGAGCTATTCTTAATCTTTTGTTTCCATACTGATTTTCAATAAAATTATTTAATTTCGTAAAAAACCCTGTTACATTTATTATTGCATTTGATTTATAGACTAATTTGGGGATAATTGGTAAATTTACAATATTATGACTTAATATGAATGCAATGTACCCTCCCATTGGGTTTTCTTTAATGTCTTGCAACAAAATTTATGATTTTCTGCATATAGTATCATGTGAATTTTACTGTATTTGTTGTTTTACTAATAGGACACTTTAAAGATTGTATTTTAGACAAAAAAAGAAAAAATAAAGATTGTATTTTATAATTTATAGAAACACAATAGATTTAAAAAATTAATCCTGTTTCAACAAACTGCTGACTCATAAGATTCTCTCACATAGAATTCTCTTATGCAGATTCTTTTATGTAGAATTCTCTGGCATTTCCCTATGTAGACAGTCATATTTTCAAGTAATCACTGCTTTTTCCTTTAGAAGTTGCACACCTTATGTTTTCTTTTCTTTGCTTTTTTTCTGTACTGGCCTGGGCATCTGTTCCAGTGTTGACTAGCAATGATGATATTGCCTATCTTTGTCTTGTTCTGGTTTTAACGGGGAAAGTGGCTTCTATTTCACCCTACTTGTGAAGTTTGCTCTATTTCTCAGGTCAAGGACTTTCCCTTCTTTTTGCAGGTTACTAAGATGTTTTTGTCTGCTTGTTTTCCGTAAGCGGACGTTGCTGAGTTTTACTCAAAGCTGTCTCTGCTTTACCTTATAATTTAATATTTTTTCTTTATACATTTTGAGTTTACATTATGAAATACCTATAAATCTTTAATTATATCTTCCTGGGGCACTTGTCTTTTCATCATCTTTTATCTTCTTTGTCTCTAAGAATGACTTTTCCTCTCCAGTCTGTCTTGTCTGGTAGGAGTGTACTCAGCTTTCTCTCGCTGATCATTTGCCTCTTCCTCTTTCCCTCCTTACCTTGTTTGTCTTTAGGTTTTAAGCCAGTCTCTCGAACATTGCTGAATTGCGTGTCTTTTGAAAGACAACCAATTGGATACTCTCTTACTTTTCATTGTTGTTTATCAATGGTTAGATTTTTATTATATTATTTATGCTATTTGTCCTGCTCTTTCCATGTTTCTCTCAGGTCAGCCCAGGTTTCCTTATTTCCTGTTTTTCCCCAATGGTTTGGCGCAGGTACACCCAATTCTATTCTTTCAGTAGCCTCTCCAAGTTTTACTATGCATTCTAGCCTTGACCAGTTCCAGAGCTGTCACCTCTTTCTTTCTTCTGAGCAACACAAGGATCTTAACACACTCTCACTCTCATCACGCCTCCAGTTAGGGGCTACTGCCCTCTGGTATTTCGGTTCCATCTTATTGTTTTAACCTTCCATTTGTATCATCATTATTGTTACTTATATGCAATTATGGCCTGCTCATATTTACCCCAGTATTCTTTGTTTACCTCTTCTCTTGGTATTTTCTACGTGGGTTGAATTTCCTTCTTCCTGAAGTAACTTCTTTAATAGTTCTCTCAGAAAGGACTGTTAATGTTAAACACTGTTGTTTTTCCCCCCAAAATGAATTAATTTCACCAGGTAGAGCAAAGCTACAGTCACCCCCCCACCCCACACACCCCTCAGCCCTTAGCTCTTCACCTGTTTGTTGTAGATGATGATGTCTGTACCTTCGTGCCCATGGGCCGGATGTGTTGAGTTCATGCCCCCAGGAGCAGCCCCTGACAGTTCATGACCAGTGTAGGTGTAGAAACACCCCTGCCTTCTCAACCTGAGAGTGGGCTGATCCTGAGGCAGGTGCCTTACCCTTTTGCCCAACTGTCTTCCTGGGATTAAGCTCAGTGGCCCATGTGGTAGCTAGCTCAGTAAACATGCTTCATTGGCTGCTTTCCTTTCCCTCTATCACATCCCCACTTCCTTGCCGGTGTTTCCTCTTCTTCCAAATGAGTCATCTGCAGGCCTAAAATTCCCTGAGCCTGCTTCCGGGGACATTCAAGCTAAGACACTGCATCTGGAATTCTATATATATTCTGCATATAGAATGCTGAGTTTGAGCAACAAGTATAAAGGACTCATGGACAAAAACTATGGGGGGTGGAAATGGAAGGAAGGTGGGGAGGGCTGGGGTGGTGGGCTGGGGCGGGGTAAAAGACAGAAAACTGTACAAGATCAACAATTAAAAAATACTGATTAAAAAAACATAAAAAAAAAAAGAATGCTGAGTTTTTGTTGCACATGCTCAAACACTCAGAGTAGTGCTGAACTTAATGAAAGGTTTAGGCGTAGAACTTCTGGTCTGTGAGCACATCCAGGGGAACAAAGCTCCCAAGGTGCAGTGTAGAACTCACAGAGCTCATGGGCAGGTTAACCCACGCGCGAGCTCCCCGTGCCACGTTGAGATGATCCTTCCTGAAAGAGAGCAGATTGTTCCTAAAACAGAAGATGAAGTTGCACAGAAGGAAAAGGTATCCCAGAAGAAACTAAGAAACAAAAATTTATGGCCCGGGAGTAAGTTCAGCATAAAATACATACTAGTAAAAGTAAAAACAGGAAAAAAAAGAGATAGATTTATGTTTGTCTCTTCCAGAAACCCCAGGTGCTGACCTCAGACTAACTGCTGCGTCACCATCTCAGCTTGGGAGTTCCTGGACAGTGAGGTAAAGTCAATGGGAACCTGAAACCTACAGGAGAGTATAAGCCATGGCTACAAATTCTAGAGAAATTAATTTTCCCACCTCCAAAACAGGTGGAGACAGACAAGTTCCTTATTTTCTATGTTGTTGGCTGAATTTTTCTCCTAGTCCACCGTTGGGAAGGTGGTTCCCTTCAAGAATGTCCACTTTCTGCAGGAGTCTTGTTCCAGCGCTTTTCCTGAGTCAGGCTCAAAGCCTCATTTCCTGTTCCTGCAATCCTGGGCCTCCAGCCTGGAGGGAACCAAGAATGGCTAACCACATAGGCCTGCACTGCTTCCTGCTCATTTGGGCCCCCTTTCCTCCTTGATTCTTGGAGATACTCATTATTGTCTTCCCGTTTTAGTGGTATACTTAAAGAACATTTGTCCTATTTAACATAGCATTTTAAGATATTTTGTAGTAGATGAATTTTCAGGTTACCCAGTTTTTAAAAAAGCTGGAAATGGAAATCTTAAGTACCTTTTCTGCTGTATAATGTTAATTCTCTCTCTTCTACCATTCCTTTCTTAGGGACGTTCATCTTCCTCTCCTGGGCTGGCAAGGGCAGTGGCAGAGTGTGGAGGGTAAGTGTGGGGACATAATGGTTTCCCAAAGTCTTAGGGCAGGTGGTATCACACGAGAAGCAACGAGGTGTGCTTCCTTACCTAAATAAGTCTTAGGCTGCCTGTTGTCATGCCTAGAATTCCACCACGAGCATCACCTTCCTCCCCTATTTTATGAGCTACCTCTTTTTGAAGGAATAAATTTAGAAGATGATGTTGAAAATTAGGATCTTGGGAACTTGACGTGGAGAAGGATTGATATGTGTGTGTGTGTCTCTGTGTGGCATGTGGTGTGTGTAGTGTAGCATCTGTGTGCATGGTGTGTGTGTGGTGAGTTTGGTGTGTGTATGTGGTATGTCTGTGCGTTTTGTGTGTCTCTCTGTGTGTGGTGTGGTGTATGTGGTATAGTATGTGTCTGTGTGTAATGCGTGTGGCATGTGATTGGTGTGTGTGTGGTGTGTCTGTGTGTGTCTAAGATCAGGAGCTGAGTAGCGGAAGAATCTTTGGGAGGACTATTAGAATTAAACCATCCCGGCCATCATTTTACAAAGGCCTGGACTTATGATGGGCCCCCTCATCTTTAACTTGCCCATTCACACTGGCCAGGACCCAAACGGACTATTTTTGTCAGGAACCAGGACTGGATCATTCATACCTAACGTGGACAGGAAGCATTAGTTCTCTCCTTCCGCCAGATATGGCAGCTGAATTGGCTCAGGTTGAGGTATTTTCTAAATTTCCCTGAAATCTGGCCTTGGAAACTGGATCCCAAAGCTTGTTGATCTGGTCTGGATTCCTGCCTTGCCTGACCAGCCTGCCTGGTCATTCCATCCGTGTGGGGAGGACCAGGGACAGGGTGTTGGAGGGCATGGGGAGGGTAAGGCAGTTCACTATGGCAGCTGCCAAGAGGTCTCCCATCAAACTGTTCAAAGTCTTATCGGCTTGGAGGTGTCTCTAATACCATTTCCGTTCATTGTTTCCTCTTGGTCATTAAGAGGAGGCCGGTCCCCTGTGTGGCAGTTCACAGCTATTGTGGTGGGAAAGGGGGGGCTGGTGGACGTCACAGCTTGGCCTTTATCTGCCTGGCTGCGGGAAGCCTGCAGCCCCTGGGTCACGGAGCAGCAAGCCAGGGCAGAGCCGCAGCAGTCCGGTCAGCGCAGCAGCTGCAGGGGAGCATGGCCTAGGGCTGGTGGCACCACCACCACCGTGCGGCTGTTTTCCAAGCACCTTGGAGACACCTGCAGCCCCATTTGCAGGGGAAGGTATGGCCTTCTGGGAGGAGGGCTGGCTTGGTTGTGGGATAAAGATCAGGACTGATCCCTTCCTCTAGGGAGCTGGGGTTCTTACTCCCTAAGTCTAGGCAGGCTTTGTTTAGAGGGTGATTCAAAGCCAGGGACCGTCCTAATTCCCCTCCTCCCCTTACCTCTGGGGCATCCTGCGGCTGCCTCTGCTCCTGCCTGGGCTCTACGGCGTGTACTGCCCTGGTCCTTACGGGGAGCAGCCCGATGTGCCTGTGGGCAGGGAGGCTGCAGGAGAGGACATCTGCTTTGGGACCAAGACCTGACCATAACCGACATTAAAGTGTTCCTTCCACAGTTAAATAACAGACTGGGTTTGTTTCTCTTTGTTTGGCCTAATGGGACATCGAGTAGGAAAGGAGTCACCCCCAGTGAATCCCAAGTGACAGACTGCACTTTAGCAACTTTTCCAGAGGAGATGGTGTGACAGGGGCCCTACGGGACGCGGGGTGTGCTCTGCCAGTCGGGGTCAGTTGTCCCTCGCCAGTGGGCCGTACCGTGGGTGCCCTCGTCCAGGCCCAGGGCTGCCGGACTCCTCCTCTGTATCTGTCAGATCAACTCGGCGGACACTGCGCGAACATTTTCTGGGTGCTGGGGATGGAGACGAGTGAGGCGCTCGTGGAACTGTGTGGTGCCTGTGGGATGGTGACTGCCTAGGAAACGTCCGTCCTTTCTAAGTGTTTTCCAAGTCGGGGTGTCTGGGGTAGGAACAAAAGCATAAGACAGTTCCCACCCCCAGTTTGCTGTCAAGCGTGAAGGATGGAGAGGCAAGAAGGAGTTAGGTACGCATGGGCTCTTAGCTTCTACAGGCTCGCCAGGAAATGAGAGAGGTCAGGCTGGCCTGGAGGCGTACGGAGAAGGCAGAGCCCTCCTCCTCTGGCTCCGAGACTGCCGCTTGGGAAGGCGTGCTGGGGGGCCTGGCTCGTAGTGATTGTTACTCTTGGGTCTGGCCCTGGCCAGGGTTTTTTTTTAAGCAGGGGGAGGTGTCGGGGACAACACTCCATGTTCAAAGGCAAACATGGGTCAATGTGGATCAGTATTTTCTCTTGCTTAAAAAATAATGTTCTTCCCTCTTCATGAAGATAAAGTAGCACACACCAGCAGCCATCTGTGTGGACAGTGATCACCAGCTCATTTCTCCTGCTTCTTTCCCTGCAGATGATTTCTGCCAGGCTTGCGAGGGTGCTGCTCGCTTTGGCCCTCACCTTGCCAGGTAGGTACCATAGTGCTCCTACTCTTCACTCCTGCCCCAAGGCCATTGGGAACAACCCTCTTCCAGACTAAGCAGGTGTGTGTGCAGCTCACCTGGGTGCCCGCCTTGTGCCAGGCTTGTGCTGGCCCTGCCAGAGTCACTGGTTGCTTGGTTGATTCCCCTTGTGAAGGTTCTGTAGAGCCCCCTGCCCCGACTTGTACTGCTCAAGGAGCAGGTACCTGCAAATGCCTTCTCCAGTCGGGGAATTAAGAAGTACAAAGGCCACACAGAGCAGTCCTATATAATGGGACTGGAGGACGGGGAAGAAGGAATCCAAGACGAGGATGGATGACTAGTTTTAGTAGGGGTTGTGGAGGTCACCTAGTTGAACCTCTCAGAGTACAGGTGAAGAGACCGAGGGTCAGAGAGGAAAAATGACTGCTTCAGAGTCACATGGAGCCAAGATCCCAGGCCACACTCCGTCACTGTGCTGCACCGTCTTCCTTCTGTCCCTGACATTCTGAGTCTGTGACTGGCAGGAGAGACCTTTTTCTACCCTGGTCTGTCTCCATGTAGACTGCTCAGGCCAGCATTGTCCGGTCTGCTGCACACAGGTTAGTCTGGGACAAAGTGTACATGGGGCACACCCCTACATCTTCCAGCTAAGTGGGTCCTGTGCCAGGGGACCCAGAAAACTTAAGAGATTTTCTGATGTGGTCCCCCACCTGCCAACACACACACATGCACACGCACACACATGCACACAGAGTGTGAGGGTGGCAGGAGGGTCCCCTTGGAGTTAGCGTGTAACCTGCAGGAGTTAACCCTTTATGGATTGTATGTGTCAGGCACATGGGCTGATCTGTTTAGAATTAATCTGTTCAAGATACACAAGTAGATTAATGTGCAAAGATGCTCATTACAATCTAGTTATATATCAGAAAGTTTGGAAAAATGCTAAGAACCTAACAAAGGAGGTCATACTATAAACATTTGGATGCAAAGTGTAATGTAGTCACTAAGAATCACATTTTGGAAGTATACACAGTGTCATGATACATTTTTGACAATATTGGGAGACTGGTTGTAGTTTGCACAGGATGATCACGATTTTGTAAAAACCCCACAATTGTGTATATGCTATGAAACGGAATAGAAAGATAAACACTAAAATGTTAACTCTAGCCATTGCTGAATGTTGATAACAGATGATTTTAAATTTTCTGTGATTTTCTTCTGTATTCTCCAAATTTTTTATAACAAACATGTATCACATTTTAGATGGGTATGTAAATGGCATTAAACCAAATAGATTTCCTGAAAACAACGGTTCCTCCATGTTCCTATGAATCCTGGGTCAAATCTGGGGGCTGAAAGCAACAGCTCCCATCTCATTTAGGATGGAAAGTACTTCCCTACAGCCCAGTTTCTGTGAGATACAGCCTCGTTTCTACAAGGCCAGAGGGCTTCAGGCTGATGTTTCCAGCTGTGCTCACCTGTGGCCTCTCCCTCCAGGGACGCTTTGCGCAGAAGGGACTCTTGGCAGGTCCTCGATGGCCCGATGTAGCCTCTTTGGAGATGCCTTCATCAACACCTTTGATGAGACCATGTACAGCTTTGCTGGAGACTGCAGTTACCTCCTGGCTGGGGACTGTCACAAACACTCCTTCTCACTCATAGGTGAGTCTGGGGCACTGGAGTGAGGGATATAGAGCAGGAGCTGGCTGAGCTCAGCCCTGGCCTGTGGGGGGCCTACAGGCGGGGGCAGTTTTCCTTACAACAGTGTGATCTGGAAGATCCCTGCAGAGAGCACGGCGGCGAGTGGCCTTTCCATTACACAGGGCTCCCCTTGGCTTTTCCCTGGGTCTCTCTCCATGGGAACCTGGTGGGATGGAGAGAGTTTTTATGCTTCTGCAGTGATTATGTCCACTGCTCTGGGTCCAGGCAACACCCTGGGAGCTCCAAAGCATCAAGAGGAATGATGGCTCAGAAGGTGCTTTATAACAAAGGCCCTAACAAAAGGGAAGGATCATTCCATGTTCTTGGTGGAAATCAGAGCATCAGGCCAGTGTTGAGCACTTCCGGTGTTCCTGGAAAGGTGCTGCTTCTATGCCCATGTCATCTCTGCGCCCCTACAGCTGTTCTGAGATGTAGGGACAGATATAGTCACCACTGTTTCCAAATGCGGACCTCACGGAGGCTGTCTGATTCTCCCAAAGGCTGGCAGATAATAAAAGGAAGACCTGGGTTTTGATCCTGAGTTCGTCAGGATGAAGGAACTTCCCCCTGTACGGGGGAGAGAGGGCACTTTCCAAGGCTGGGAGTGAGGCTGGAAGTGGTGATGAAAAACTGTGGTTTGGTGACCTTCCTACTCTAAGAATTCATCAGATGAGGGAGATGTGTGAGCAAGGGATGCTACACAACATAGCAAAGAAACAGGCCTCAACCTTGGGGAGGGAGAGATAGCAACGGGCAGACCTGGGTCGGGGAGAAGAAGAGCAATCCCACCTTCCCTAGAAAGTTGAAGGCTGAGGTCCTCCCACCTCAGGTGGTTCCAATGTTTATTTTAAGTGGATTGCTCTACCTTGAAAATCATTGCACATTTTCTGGGACATGAATGGAACCGAGAGCATTATGCTATGTGAGATAAGTCAGACAGAGAAAGACAGATGCTGTATGATCTCACTTACATGTGGACTCGAAAAACAAAACAAAATAATGTGACATCAAACTCATAGGAGAAAGAGGCCAGATTTGTGGTGACCAGAGGGGGCAGGTGGGGGTGGGGTGGGAGAATTGGATGAAGGTGTTCAGAAGGTACACAGTTCCAGTTATAAGACAAATAACTACTAAAGGTATAATGTATAACATGGTGACTGTAGCCAATGCTGTCATATGGTGTACTTGAAAGTTGCGAAGAGAGTAGATCTTAAAAGTTCTAATTACAAGGAAAAAATGTTTTTCTTTTTTCCTTTCTTTTTCTTGTATCTGTCTATCTATCTATCTATCTATCTATCTATCTATCTATCTATCATCTATAAAAATCATAGGAGATGATGCAGACCCTGTACCTGAGATAGGTCTGGGGTGTCCGTGGACATGGAGGGTAAGGAGAAAGATTTTGAAAGAAGGAAATAATGACATCCTCTCTATCCCATGACTTTGAGCTTCAGTGGTATTTCCAGGGAAGGAGACCCTCTGGAGACCCTTGGGTGCTTGGAGGGGTTGCTGTCTCGACTTCACTGTGTTTTAGCTTGGCTCTGCTGCAGACTCCTTATCCTGCAGATGGTTTGTAGGCAATGAAATCTTAGTACCAGGCACAGAGTTCACATTCTGGGGTCAGGGGCTTGAGAGGCATGTTGGAAAAGCCCCTTCTACTTAAATGCAACTCTGGACCCCTCCCCCATAAGGGTAACCTCCCTAGTCAGAGGGACTCAACCCATGCTGCTGCCTCTGGGCTGTACTGCCACCTCCTCCAGGAAGCACCTCCTCTCCACCAGCTCCACACTCTTCGCAGCCCTGACCACTCTGGCCCGCTCCAGCACTGGCCTCGCCAACTTGTGCTGACTGGCAGTTTTTGTCCCATAGGACCTGGTAGCTCAGTCCCCAGCAGGAAAGGGAAGCATAGAAACCAGAGTTGGAGTCAGAAAACCTGTGCTCTCTGCTCTCCCTCCCCATGGAGTGTCCTCAGGGGAGTCACACAGTGTCGCTCAGCCTCCCTGTCCTCCCTTTAAAATGCAGATTCTGCAAGGAGCAAGGGAGATGTGTGTTTCTACGTGCGAAGTGTTCCCCAAACCTTTATGCTTGAACTCAGCCACCGTAACTCAGGACGTGCAGTTGTTGGACATGAACTTCATAGAGATGAGGGGCTGCTGGGTGCTTGGGGGCATTTCTACCAAGGTTATGGTGACACCCATCCCCTCCTCAACATACCCATGTGGGTTTGTGTGGAGGCCTGCCTCTCGGGCCATCCTCTGGGCTTCATGGCCAAGGAGGAATCGAAGGGCTGTGTTAAGCCTCTCTGTGTCAAAACATCTCAGTGGGACCCACCTGCCCTCCCCCTGTTCCTGGGTCCTTATTCTTATAACAGCCTGCTCTTGTCAAGTGTCCGTTTTCTGCAGGTCATCTTCCTGGACCAGGATGTAGGTCAATTGCACTTTAATGTAGATCAGGTTAATTCCCACCCCAAATTGTGCTGCTAACCTCAGAGAGAATGTGGCTACTTTTTCTGTTTTTGGTGGGGGGGGGGCATTGGGAAGAAATAATCCGAGGAGGCTGGGCCTCGGGAGGGAGAGCTGGCCCTGTTTCTTCAGCAGCACTGGGACCAGGGACAGGGGTACGGTGGGCTTGGGCACTGTAGGTCCGCTTCCCTGAGCATGGCTGCGTCCTCGCACACATCTCTGCTCCATTGTTCTCCAATGACATCCTGTTTTCTCAGTTCTAGCTCACAAATTCCCATTCCTCTCTGAGTGTCTGTGGGCCTCGTACACATCCTGAGTAAAGTGTTTATGTCTCAGCCTGGAGGACCACTGGGTGCAGAGGGGAGGCCCTTTCCTTGACCAGGCCCCTCCTGATCAGACAGGCTTCAGGGTCTCAGGCCAAGGCCACCGTCACAGGGAAAAGGAAGAGGTGCCAGGAGTCCTGCTTGGAGAGACTGCTCCGTTTAAGCCACACTGCAGGATCTGGCACCCAAACCAGCCCAGAGAGAGCCAGAAACCACCAGCAGCATGCTGAGTCACTTCCCCGGCGCGAGCCTTAGTCTCCTGGTCGGTAAATGGTATCAGACCAGACTTCTGTTTCTCAGCGTTTGGATAATGGTCACCTGTATCAGAATCACAGCAGTGGAGGGTGACTGTTCGTTAGGAATGCAGGTTAGGGTGCTCCACACTCTAATGTCCCCCGCAGCACTCAGAGCTGCTCTGGCTCAAGTCGCCAGCCTACACCCCAGGCTGCTGCCTCTCCAACATGCAGGGGTAGGGGACCTTGTTCCCCACAGAGCTCCTCAGTCACTGAGCTCAAGAGGCATGGGGAGAGTGTCCCCGGTTTGCCTCAGTCTCTTGGGGTGGAGACCCAGCCCATCTTCTCTTAGCAGCTGCAGGAAGTGTTAACCAGCAGAGAGATGCAGTGTGGGAGTTGCCCCTCCGTACTCTGCCCCTCCTCCGGGCCCACAGGCGATTTCTAATGGTTTGTTTTCTTAATAGCTGCACATTATCTGATTCCCCTGAGTTCTGCAGGGAGGGGACAAAGCAAATAAAGCAGGATCTGGAGTTCTCCCCTGCACTAATGGTTACCTGAAAACACAGCACTCAGATGCCCCCCTAGGCAGCTTTGTGGCACAAAAGGCGATTTGGACTCAGAGTCAGAAAACCCAGGGGTGGGCTCTGCCTGAGTTAACACTTTGTAAACCAACTATTCTCACTGGGGTGAGTGTACCCCAGAGGACAGTTGGCAGTGTTAGGAACATTTTGGGTTGTCACAGATGTGGGTGGATGCTGCTGGTAGGTAGGTGTGGCTAATACCCTACTACGCACAGGACGGCCCCACACCGGAGAAAAAGTAGCCGGCCCCTGCTGTCCATAGTGCCCAGGTGGGGCAGCCCTGCTGTCAGCTCGGCTTTCTCCACCTGTGAATTAGAGCCAGTCTAGATCAGTGGTTTTCAGACTGAGCCATGACCTGTGAGTCACCACGGTAACTTCCTGGTTGTAACCAGCATTTACAAAGTAAATGCAATGAACTAGGAGACATCAGGAAGCATCACAGTGCACGGCACAGGGGAGGGTCATATTATTATGTGAAATGTGTGAGTGTGTACACCCTGGGCCATGAAGTAAATTGTGTTTTTACTCTGTTTTCTGGGAAAAAAGGTTTTAAAGCCACTTGTTTTATTGATCTCCGAGATTCATAATGCTGCCACAGTATGTTTTTCTGAATTGAAGACTTCTCCAGGACACGCTTCCAAAAATCCTCTTGCTGCCCGCCCTGCCTCAGATGAGGATGGACTGCATTCGGGGTGTCAGCAATTCTGCAGGCTCCCTGTGGTTCAGTCCTCCCTGAGGATCCCAGTCCTGGCCCCCTGTCACACCCCTGCCCCTGGATGGGTGATGATCCTACCCAGCCAGCCCCACGTCCCACTGAGACGCTGCCTCAAACACCGCTCGGTGGGCGGTCAGCCTACCTCCTCTACTTCCTAATGCTGATCTCTCCTAGGACCACACAGAGCCGGCCCTTCAAATACTTAAACCAGCACCCAGTCTAAGTCCCAGCTCTGTTATCACTCACTAGCTCTGTGACGAGGGGCAAGTTACCTTGAGTGCCAGCCACCTGGGTGGACCCGAGTCCCATGGTCTGCGGGGCCAGGCTGCCTTCATCATTTCCGCGAGCAGGGCGGGGGCTCCGTGCAGCAGCACCGGGGTGCTGGGAACCTCGGGGCCCTGTCTCACATTCCCCTGGTCCTCTCTCATGTAACTGTTGTTTCTCCTGCATTCTTGCCTTGTCTAACCTCTCAGGCTCTATCTTTCCACCTGGGTATGAGTGATCTCTCGGCTTTCCTATGCACATGCTTAGCTCTGCCTCCTGGGGAACAAGGGACTGATTAGGCGACTTTATATGCTGGAAGGCCTTGAAGAGTGACAGCTCTGTACCTGCAGGGTAGTGGCTTACTTCAAGCTTCTGGATTGTATCCAAAGCCTTCCTTACCTACCCTCTAGCCACACACTCCTGGCTGGCTTGCTCTCATGGTCCTTTCTGAACTTCCATGAAGGTGAGGGAGAGCCTGCTAGAGGCAGAGGCGCCCAGGGAGTCCTCTCCTGTTTCCAGGAGTGAGAGGCCTTTGGCTCAGAGGCCACATACTGGGGGAGTTACCCAGCGAAGCAGGGACAGAGCCACCATCCCTCTGTTCTGAGGCTGGGGGTGGAGGTCGGGGAGAATCGTACTGATAAGGAGATGGGTTCTGTGGTTATCAGGGACCCAGACACCCTGGCCTCTTGGGTTCATTGTACCCCCTCCAGCAGGCGGGTGGTGGGTGGAGCCAGCTCACCGCAAGCCGGGGGTAGCGTTCAGTGTCAGCCACTGCAGAGATCCGGGAAGAGATTTAGTCTTTGGTCTGCTGCAGACTGGAGATTGTTGCCAGGCTGTTCCATTTGTTTGTGTTTTCAATATTTTATTATGGACATTTTCAAATATACAGAACAGGACAGTAAAGGCCCATATACTTACAACTCAGATTCTATCATCAGCATTTCACTCTATCTAGTTTCGTGTGTTTCTCTTCAGCTAACTTCGGGCTGACTGACAGTTCGCTCTGCGTTTGAAAGATGTGCTAGCTGCAAAAACTGTGGTCAGTGGGAGTGCTGGGCAGGGAAGACTCCTTAGTCAAACAGGATGACAGCCCTTTACCTTGGCTGGCACCTCCTGTAACTCCTGACAGTTAGTCTGGAGCTCTGCAGGATGTGGTTGGTGGACTCTGGCCTTTCCTGGTGGCCTCCGAGCTGCTAACACTGTATCATTCAAGGTTCTGTCCTTAGAATGGGCTAGTTCAGGGATTTTTAACTGGTACACTGCAAGAATTTTTAAAACATGCAATACCTGACCCTTTGCTCAGGAGCACTGACCTCTTTTCCCTTAGATTGTCAAATAAAAAAAATGACAACAGCCAACACAACAATGTGTGAACACAACAGTGTGAATGAATCAGAATTATATGTATTTTTGGTCAGATTGCCCCCAAAATATATTTTTTGGTGTGCTGCAGAATTGTAACAATAAGCTTATGTGTGCCACGAGATGAAAAAAGTTTGTTAGTCGCTGGGCTCATTCTTTACATGTGATGACCCTCACTGAATCTCACTGTGAACAAGTCTACTTTCTGGCTCATTCTGGTTGGTTAGGAGTGTGTGGGGGTCCCAGGAACTCCCCGCTTTCAGAGTGCTGTGGGGCTGTGACTGAGGTATCCCCTTCCCGCACTCTCCTTATCATTGGCCCCAGCTGTGGCAGCAGGACCTCAAGCCAACAAACCTCCCAAGTTTCCTGGACTTGGTTCCACAGACATTCTTGCTTCCTTTTTTTTTGGCGGAGCTGGAGCCCACCCTCCCCAGACCCCAGTAGGAGAAGGCACATTTTCTCATTTCCAAGGTCAACTTTCCAACTGGGCCTTATGACCCATCTCCATAGGAACCACAAGGCACTGTGCCCCCAAGGCACTGTATCCCGCACCTTCCCTCTCTTTCCCCAGCATCTTCTGTCTCTCTGTCCTTACTGGCCATCCGAAACTTCCCTGCTTCCATCGGCTTCTCAGTCTCTAAGGCCTGAGGTCAGACTCTCCCCTGCTCCTCTGTCTCCTTCATCTCCATGGCTGCTCAGTCCTCTTTGAATTCCAAGGGCCCTGCATGAGGGACAGTTGTCAGAGACTAGCTGTGGGATTGCAAGGTCTTCATAATGATGCAAAAATGTGTCTCCACCTGTCTTTCTGCTTTCATGTCACTGCCACTACCTGTCTCTGTTTGTCCCTCACAACTGAACATTGTCATGTAGCCAGAGACTATTTTATCATGTGTTTGACTATCCAAACATCTCTAAAGACAAAAGTGATTATTGATTACATCTTTATTAAGTTCCCCGAATGGAATGAATGACTTGACCTATAGATTCTCTAAATTTCTTCCAGAGAATCAAAGTCAGTAACCTGAGGTGGGACTCATGAATCTGCATTTTAAACAAAGCACCTATTTGGGGCTAACTTAAGAAAACACTTTAAATAATACACGTTGCAGTACCTGTTAGCAGTAACTTACTTTGTTGCTTTTATTTGCTACCTTACAATATTTTCAATAGTTGCATGCTCCTCTTATTTTTGTATTAGGTTGTAAACTCCCAGAAGGAAGAGGTAGTATGTTTATATTTTGCTTTTGAGAAATATAAGGGGCTGCTAGAGGGCTATGTATCCAGAAGACACTTGATGTTTTAGATGAATAAGTAGTTGGGTGAGGAACAGTATTTTGGAGGATATTTTTGTTGTCCATTTGTTACATCTTTGTGGGAAGTATTCCACTCAGATTAAGATTCTAGAGATGATGATTATGAATAAATGTATTGACTCTTTTGGATAATTATCACCATTATTGACTCTTGTCTTTCAGGAGACTTCCAAAGTGGCAAGAGAGTGAGCCTCTCTGTGTATCTTGGGGAATTTTTCGACATCCATTTGTTCGTCAATGGTACTGTGCTGCAGGGGGACCAGAGGTAAGCCAGAAGCCCAAAATGTGTGAATGTGAAGAAGCCCTGGGAATTCCCCTTGCATGCACTGTCTCATCTTTCAGATGAAGAAGCTGGGGCCCAGAGAGAGGAAGTAAATGTGTCCCGAGGAAGCCAGTGTCAGGGCTGGGTGAGAGCCAGGGCTCCCGACTGCTGGGCTAGGCCTTCGGCCACTTTGCACCATAGTCCGAACCCTTTGCCTAGGGTTGAGGTTGAAGGGTGGGAAGGACAGCCAGAAAATATATGAGAAGCCCACTTCCTGAGCTTACCCTTGTCCCTCCAGTGTCACCATGCCCTATGCCTCCAACGGGCTGTACCTAGAAACCGAGGCTGGGTACTACAAGCTGTCCAGTGAGGCCTACGGCTTTGTGGCCAGGATAGATGGCAGTGGCAGCTTCCAAGTCCTGCTGTCAGACAGATACTTCAACAAGACCTGTGGGCTGTGTGGCAACTTTAACATCTTCGCTGAAGATGATTTTAGGACTCAAGAGGGTAAGCTTTTCTGGGGTGCCGTTTCCTGGGGTTGTGGTTGTGCTTGTAACTTCACTGTTCACAAACCTTCACTATGGCTCTGCCCCTGGCATGTACATCATCTCCCTGTGACCGCACCTCAATGGATCCCGCCACCCTTGGCTCTTAGCATTCTATCTCACTGCCTAGACCTCCCATCCCACTCGATCTTGGAGCTCTTCAAACCCCACTTGGTTCAACTCCGAATTCCCTACAGCAGCTTATACATGATAGATGGTTGTTAAGTGCTGGATGGTTTGAACAAACCCTCTTGAACCACCACAATGTAGATTTATGGGTGAAATCAACACTGCCTCCCCTCAAATATTTATGTAATTGAAATTATCAAAAAAGATTAAAGATTAATCGTTTACAGTTTATGTGTGTGTGTTCATAAGCAGTAGAAGGTAATGTGGACAAAGTGAAACACACCACTAACCTTCAATCTTTTTTTGATAATTTCAATGACATAAATCTTTAATTAGTGATGCTCCCTTGCAAAAGCTGAACACTCGTATATGTTTTACTTCTTCCTTATCATCTGGTTACCCTCTGGTTAAGGGATTACTGTGCAGAGAAACAGTTGGCTATTCCTTTCATTGGACTGAAAAATAGTAAGATCACTTGTTTCTGTCTCCTCTGGCACTGATTTCTCAAACTTTTTATCAGTCAATATGTATGTTTAAGGCTATGAATTTTCCTTAAGTACTACATTAGCTGCACCACACCAATTTTGATATGTAGCACATTTTCATTTTCATCTAGTTCTATGAATTTTCCAATGTCCATTTTGAGTTATTTCTTAACCTATAAAATGTGTTGAAAACTTTCAAATGTTTAGAATTTTTAGTTATCTTTTATAACTAAATTTATTTCTCAATTAAATTAGAAATTTGGGTAGATTTGTTTGTGGCCTAGTACCTGATCTTTTTTGTAATTATTCTATGTATGTTCCAAAAAATGTATTCTCTGCTGTAGAACTCTATATATACTTATTGAATTAAGTTTGTTAATCGTGTTAATCAAATCTATGTCTTTTTTAAAATCCTAACTCGAGGACATGCTTATTGATTTGAGAAAGAGAAGAAGGGAGAGAGATAGAGATAGAGATAGAGAGAGAGAAACATCAATATAAGAGAGAAACATCGATCAGTTGCCTCTCATATGCACCCCTAGGTATTGAATCTGTGACCTAGGTACGCGCCCTGACCAGGGATCGAGCCCTCAACCTTTTGGTGTACGGGATAACATTTCAACTAACTGTGCTTCTAACCAGGGCTAAAGTGGATTGTTTTTGATGTTTCATAATTTCGTATTGTGAGCTTATCTTTAGAGATGTTTTATATTAATTTTTTAATATGAAGTTACTCAATCTCACAAGAAGTATAAATTGGAATCTCAATCATACTTGAAACCTTTCCCACAACTATAAATTCTCAGAGACTTTTTCTCTCCTAACCAGAACCCAGACCAAAAAAACAGACTTCTATTATTTCCCTGTTTCTCAGAGTGGATTTTTTCTTGTCAGCTTTCTCATGCAGAGAGCAGCCCTTTAAGAGTCTCAACTGAAGACTCTGGAGGGGTATCAAACCCACCTCCCCATGTCATGCAGCCCCTGGACTCATTCCCATCTCCACAGAGTTGTTGAAACTCAAGCCCCTTGATTGGCAAAAATGTTACCCTCATTCTAACACCCTGTAGTCAGAACATCAAGTCACACTTGACAGTTCCATTTTTCAGCTTCCTTTCCTCCTCCTTCTTCTTTTTTTGTCACTTGTAATTCTCTATGCTTTTTTTTCTTTTTGGTGTGTGCGTGATTGACTATAGATTCAATAGGATATTTGTTTTTTGTTTTTTTGCAGTGGCACATTTTAAAGATTTTTAAAATCTGTTGTATAATAAGAAATAAAACTCCTAGCCCTAAGATATATATTTCTTATTTCAGGCTTTAAGGTTTAAAAACTAAAAATAGGAGCTATGCTATCAGGGAAAAGGTCCTGCTTCTTGTCAAAAAGTCAGGGCTCTGGTGACATTTTGGAAATCATTTTCAGAGGATTGTGGCTGTAGGTCTATTTGGTTGGTAAAGATTCAACAAAAATAGTTAACTTTGCTTCCTGACATCATGGAAGTCAGCCTAGCTGGGCTTTTACTTTGGCTTGCAGAGACTTTTCTGTTAGCAAGAATATTTGTAATTCTTTCTATTAGATATCCCTATGCCTCATTTTAGACCGAGCTCCTAGAGTTTCACTTAATGGAAGGTCAGGGATGGAAGGATCTTGGAGGCCATCCAGTCTAACCCTTCATTTTTTAAATAAGTTTTTCTAAAGATTGTATTTATTTATTTTAGAGAGGGGAAGGGAGGGAGAAAGAGAGGGAGAGAAACATCAATATGCAGTTGCCTCTCATGTACCCCTTGTTGCGGATCTGGCCTGCAATCGAGGCATGTGCCCTGACTAGGAAAAAGGTCGCCAATCTACTAGATTGAGTAGAATCTAGTAGACTGAGTAGAATCTAGTAGACTGAGACAGACTGGGGCTCAATCTACTGAGCCACACCAGCTAGGGCATTACATGTGAAGAGTTGAGCACAGAAGCATGGTGGGATCAGCCCCAGATCACATAGGGTGATGGAAGGAGAGCTGAGACCAGACCCCAGAGGTCTTGAATTTCTCCAGGGCTTTCCCCACCCAACACAAAGCTTCTCTTCTGTCTTTTCCTTAATATGGTGTGTTAGAAAGTGAGATAGCTTGTGTGGCATGGAATAGCCAAGAACCCAGAGAGCAGCACCTATCACAATGCCAGGTGCACATCAAAAACTCCACAAATTTAAGTGCACTTCATTTTGGCTTCTCCCATGTATTAGTTTCCTGCAGTTACCATCAAATTACCACAAATACGATGGCTTAAAACCACAGAAATTGATTCTTTCACAATTCCAAGAGCCCAGAAGTTCAAAAGCAAGGTGCTGGTAGGATTGTATTCCCTCTGGGGCCCTGTGGGAACATCTACTCCTTGTCTCTTCCAATCACTGTTAGCAGTCTCTGACTTGCGTGAGTGTCCTTCCAATCTCTGCCTCTGTCCTCACATCACCTTCTCTCTCTGTGTCTCTGCTCTCTCTGCGCCTTTCTGTTAGGGATACGTGTGATTACATTTAAGGCTCACTCAGGTAATCCAAGATAAACCCTTCCTCTCCAGATCTTTAATTTAATCACATCTTTTACCTACCATATAAAGAGATATTCACGGGTTCTGGGAATGAGGAAGTACAGATATCTTTAGTGGGTTGTTTTATTTTCTACCTACCACACCCCAGATGCCAACTGACTATATTTCTAAAGTTCTGCTTTTCTTTTCTTTCCCAGGGAGTTTATTTCCTATTCCCAAGTACATTATTTGACCTTCAGACATGCTTCCTGCTTCTAGACCTGGCTGTGCAAAATGCTCCATCAAGGTCCTTTGAAGGTTTAGCAGTGTTACAGGTGCCACTGGTGGCTGTGACATAAAGTAGGCCCCTACTGTGCACCATGCCATGCGGGTCCATGAGGCTCCCATGCCTGTTGTGAGTAGCTGACAACGTGATTGTTACAAGTACTAAAGCACAGATGCTGTCAGAGTGTGGAGGATGCAGTGATCAGAGGGCTTGGCCTCCGTGTGGCACTCTTACTTTCCCTCTGCAAAAGTATTTTGAATATCCACAATCTACCAGATAAGAATTTAGAGATAAGAGACATAGCTTGTGCCCTGAATTAAGGAGCTCAGAGTTACATGGGGGCTGAATAAAAGCAAAAAAATGCCAACACAAAGGATGATGAGAGTTTTGATAGAGGGATGGCCAAGGTGCTGAGACAGCACAGAGAAGGGCCCCACCCAACTTAGGCTGGGTAGGTAGACAGGGAGCAGAGTCAGTTCTGAAGGACTTCCTGGAGGAAGTGGTTCAGGAGCTGCATCTCCAAGAATGAGTGGAGACACCATATTTTACTGTGTCTAATGCACACCTTTTGGTCCAAATTTTTGAGGGAAAAATAAGGAAGCACATTATACATGGGAATTGGTCCTAAAACGTGGGTTCACATTTTACACAGCAAAATACAGTAGTCAGGGCAGTTGCGGGGAGGAGGACATTCCACGCAGAAGAATGGCGTGCAAAGGTGTGGAGAGGTGGAAATGGATGTGCACCTCCCTCATCTTCCATGTTGTCTTCCTCACTGAGCCCATCCATCCAGCCGCCCCTCACAAAACCCTGGCTGAGCTCTGATGCCCGTGCTCCATTGTGTTATGCTGACTGCTGCATAGAAAATACTCCCACCCCAGAGGCCTATGTATGAATCTAACGGAAGTTGGTTCAGGAGATGACAGACCTACAGTTTTCATTCAGAAGTCCTAGATCA
This sequence comes from Glossophaga mutica, assembly GCA_039655065.1. Lineage (NCBI taxonomy): Eukaryota > Metazoa > Chordata > Mammalia > Chiroptera > Phyllostomidae > Glossophaga > Glossophaga mutica. The sequence goes on along the minus strand of CM077304.1, from coordinate 21,414,154 downwards.
GGTGTAACTGTGGCTTCAGTTTCCTGAAACTTTTCTTCACAGGGACCTTGACCTCGGACCCCTACGACTTTGCCAACTCCTGGGCCCTGAGCAGCGGAGAGCAACGGTGCAAACGGGCCTCCTCTCCCAGCAGGACCTGCAATGTTTCCTCTGAAGAAATGCAGAAGGTGGGTGCAGCCCAGGCTGGATATGGTCCAGATGGTGCGGGACTTCTGGAGTTACGAGGCAGAAGGACATCTGGTCTCAGGCCCTCTACCGAGGGGAGCAATGGGCCTACCTCTGTGGGTCCCTCTGGCTGATCAATGTAAAGCTCCCATGGGTCCCTTTCCTCCTGAAAACCAACCATGGCTAGAGTCTAGTTAACTCTAATTCTCTTGTTATTCTGGGCCTGGAACTCTACAAATGTGTCTGGTCTAATGACTTGGTATAGTGAGTGACTCTACTTTTATGCTTTATACCCAAGGCCCTCTCTCGTCTCCAAATGTCTCCATCATCACCTGTCCCCTGTCTGAAATTATGCCAATAGAAAGAATTGCTATTTAAGTGCTCAGTAAATGATTGTTTGAAGTACAAATAGGAGAAGAAAACCCCAAACTCTTACCAGCACATCACCAGGAAGGGGGTAGCTTTATAGTGGGGGAACCTGAGTGGGGGTGGGTGGGACTGAAGTGACCAGCTTGGGTATTGTAATACTTTCCTGTGGCTGTGGCAGGAGGCAAATTATCTTAAATTTAGTGGCTTCCGACAACTGAAATGTATTCTCTCGCAGTTTTGGAGGTCAGAAGGCTGAGTTTAGATTCCCTGGGCCAAGATCAAGATGTTGGCAGGGCCTCCCCGCCTCTGAGGCTCTAGGAGGATCTCTTCTCGCCTCTTCCAGCTCTGGGGGCTGCAGCGTTCCTTGACTTGTGGTCACCTCGTTCCCATCACGGCTTCTGTGGTGACATGACCTCTTGTGCCTGTGTCCCTGAGACTCAGTACAGATGGGGGCACCTCCCGCCCTTCCCACACAGCCCCATTTCTTCCTGTACGGTGGCTGGTTAGCAGTTTTTCCCTCAGAGTTGCCCTTTATGATCCCACGAACCACAGCCTCCCTCTTGGAGAGAAGAGGGTGGGCGAGGGTGGGCAAGGGAGGGCGTGTGCGGCACTGCACCCTGCCTCCACCTTCTCCAGGTAGAGACGGGCTTTGTGCCCCCTGTGTGGGGCCCTGGGAGGATGACACTTCAGGTGGGGCAAGGTGTCCTGGTGTCCTCCCTCTGTCTGTGTTCCCACCAGAGTACCCCCACATTGGGAGGGAAGTGGGGGAAAGAAGGCCAAGTGCACAGCACTTTCAACATAAGCTCTCCAATTCTTTCTTTTTCTTCTCTTTCCTCCCAATTATCACCCCATTCCTTTGGGGGCGCTGTGCCCAGCTTGAGTTTAGAAGGAGAGCAAGGTACCAGAACCAAACTTACAGTTGTGTGGTTGGCCGATGGTTCGCCTCCCCCGCTCTTGAATGTTTCCAGGCAGGGGCGAGATCAAGGGTGGGGGTGCCACCGCAGGTGAGGTGGGGTGGGGGCCACGCTTGTACCTCTTATACCCAATCAGCTCTTTGAGGACATACAGGCTTTGTCACATTTTATTTTGCAAACACAGGCCAGCTCAGCGCTGAACAAATGTTCCCTCACCCTTGGAATAGTGAGGGAACATTCATACAAAGGAATAGTCTCATTTATCCATAGAAGTGGGAGGTGAAGACAGGATTTTCAAATGGAGAACCTGACACTGAAGCCCAGTAGAGGAGGGAGAACGAGCCCTCAGTGGCCCAGAGACAAGGGGGAGGGAGGGAGAATCTACTAGAAACCTTGTTTGTCTCCCTGGGTGCCTTTGGGGGCTCCAGCTGCAAGCTTGCTACTCACTTTGTCTCTTGGGTGCGTTAAAGTCCTTACTAACCAGTATCTTGGGAGCAGCTTAAGAAACTGGTTACCGAGGTCTTAGTGCTGGCGGAGGCCCCCAAACACACCAGACCTCCCAAGGCACAAGCTCCTCCAAGCTCAGAACACCAGGTTGCAGGTTGTTTACCTGAGAAGTGGGGCTGGCTTTGTCTTAGCCAATCAGGCTGCATTTGTCTGTGACTGGGGTACTCTCATTGGCTAAGAAATACTGTGATCCCTCTCCAGGGAGGTGATTAAGTGGTCTTTGGAACTGTTCACTGCTGGCTTAGTCCCCCTGGGCCTCTCGGTCAGAAGTCAGGTCTGGTAAATGGGATCATTTACAGGTGTTTGCCGGTGCGACTCCAAGGCCTTGTGTGGTGGCAGAGTGCTGTGTGGGGCAGACTGCGCTGACCTAAGAACTTTATTTGAGAGCCCGCGGAATCTGTTCTCCCAGTTTGCTGGTGCTTCCCAGTCCTTCCAAGGTGGTAGCAAGGAGTCAACTCATTCTGAGAGCCAGGTCATATTACTTACACCTAGGGGATGAATGTTTCCTTGTTATGCCAACAAAACCCAGAGCCTGTCTGCTGGGACTGATAATGGCTTGTTTGAGTGCATGCAAATTTGCAGCTTTCTCAGCTTTTCAAACAAAGGGCAGGGCTGCTGGAGTCTGGAGCTCAGGGAGCAGCCCTGGTAATAAAAAACCCCAAGCTCTAAGTGCTCAAATAATTGATGTTAATTTGTAGGCAACTCTACTATGCAATACACATTTTAGAAAGATCTTTAGGTCGCCTTTAAAAAAAAAAAGTTTTGTCTGTCTAGAGAATGTCAACAAGGGCTGACTGTTATGAAGATCTTGTCTTTGTGTGGCAGCCCCATCTGCAACGTGAAGGCCATGGCTCCAGGAGGCTGGACTAGTTCATACAGTGCACTTGTTAGTTAAAAACATGCAGCCCTTCCTTAAGACACTTTACCACCACCTGCTGGGAAATTGCCATCAAAAGCACAAATGTACACAGAATGTACATGTACATATATGATTTCTTCAATGTGAATGGTAGCCCCTTGGGTGTGTGGCCACTGTGCACTGTATGACCTGCAGAACTAGACTTGTTGCCCATGGACGTGGCCTTGGCCTTGCTTTCACTGGGAGGCATAGTCCCTGCAACCATCCTCTGCCTCGGGATCACCTCTCCCAGAGTGTGAAGGACATCGCCTGCTATTTGCTGCTGCCATCTGAGTGTGAGGACACTTCGTGCCTCTGCTCTTCCCAGTCATCTCGTTATACCTCCTCCAAGCTGGTCTTCAAGACGCCCAGTCTTTCCTGAGAAGACTGAGTGAGTGCGCCAGTTATTACTCAGCCCTGGTGGTGAATCCTCTGTCAGCAGCATCAGCCTCAGGCAGGTGTATGCCGCAGAGATGTCTTTTCATCCATGTTAGAAATAGACTCATAATAACTCAGAATGGGATGAGACTCCAGAGGCTACCCAGGCCAGCCCCTTGCTCTCTGCACGCACGCTCCCCACGAGCTCTATCCTGATAGGTAGGCAATGCTGTAACCTTGATTTAAGAGGTAAATCTTTGAGACGTCCTTGCTGAGATCTTTCCAGCTCTCTTGCAGAGCTCAGTCTTGGCTCCCTGATAAATTTCTCCTTTCTTTTTACCCCTCTAGAGCCCTACCTCAGTGCTCTTGAATACTAGGGGACGCAAGACCCTTTGAGTCTGGTTTCTCCAGGTCTTATTCAGGAGTTCCCATCTGATTGTACTCCTAGTCCCTAGTAGTCCCAGGTTGCCTTTTTTTCACTGGCTCTGAATTTGACGTTTATCTGGCGAACACGGTCCTTATTCCTGTTGTTCATTTGCTGTTCTTGGCCTCACATTTCCTCCCTTCCTCCCTCCTCTGAAATGGCACACTGTTCACCAGTAATCCTCTTCCCTCTAGGAAGCCACCTGTCCCACACAAGCTAACATTTGTAAATACTCATGTGTACTTTGAGTAACCATAACATGTCTCTTCAACAGCACAAAGAGGCACACAAAATACTCATTTTGTTGAGGACAATGCATTTCACTCTTCATATCTTCATGAAATATTGTCCAAACCTTTTTTTATTTGCAAAGTGGGTATCCAGTTCTTTGTACTACTTCTGCTCACAGTCGTATTGGGACGGAGCTCACAGGCCTGGAGGAAGGTAATTTAAGCACAGGACTTGACAGAGGTGCTAAGTGCCCCGGCAGAGCCGGGGGCTCATGGGCCAGCTCTACTCCTGGCACCCTTCTTCCACTGCCTGACTCTTCCATTCACCAAGTTGAGTGGCCTGAAGTAGATTTTTCTTGGAGCTTGGAAAGACTTCTGCTCCATTCAGGTGTCTGGTAGGATCATGGTGATTCATGGAGAGACTGATGGTGTCAGAGTCTGGTCCAGGGAAGGTCAATAAAACCCAAGGAAAGAACATGTGACTCAAGACCCCTGGAGGAGTTAGTTATCAAATGACAGCACTGTGGCTGGTTTGACAGGCAGGGTGCCCACCCACTGCGTCCCACCGATGTTTAGCTCGGGGTTTGGGTTTGAGCACAAGCGTGCACGCACACACGAGCACAGACATACCACCCCCACTTCACCCCTGTTGTTGAGTGAGAACTGCTCTCTCAAGCCTCTCTCCAGTCGTATGCAGTCTGGGGAGTGAGGGCTCACATCGCATGCTTTGCTGAGGTCCACAAATCTCAGGTGCTGTCCTCGGTTTCACTTGATCATCCTCTGTGTCTTTGTGTACTTACGTCCCTGTCCTGCATCTCAGCCTTCCCTCTCCAACATAAGCAGAGCTCTATCCAACACTGTGTAAGCACTCTTTTCCTTTAGAGAAAATTCACTCCCCTGGGTGCAAACAGGAAAAGGGACAGTGAACCCATGGGCTTGTGGTAGGGTAGGGGTGACCATGGTCACTATGCCTTTGGGAGTCTAGCTTTATAGCAGGGCTCAGGGGCTGCCACAAGAGTTCAAAGATTTGCCTCAAGTTAAGCAGTACTTGGCCTTTTAGGGCACTTATTTAACAAACCATTGAGGAGGATCAGGTAAGATCTGAGTACTGCAGGTTTCAGTTCAGATGCCTCCCTAACGTAAAACTCTCAAAATCCTTTCACAAAATATTTCCTAAGCAGCTTTCTTTCCCTTCTCCTTCCTCCTGGTGAGGTCAAGAATGAGCAAGAATCTGACTGTGCCCACTAGTATATATTTATTGAGATGTATTATATGAGCTGGGTGATACTAAAACTGTGCAAGGTAGACTCGCGGTCTTGTTCAAAGGACAAGCAAGACACACATGAGGAACTGAACAACCATGAAAGAGAACCATGCATGTACTATCTGGGGTGGTGAATGGTGAGTTGCCCAAAGAATGGTGAGTGTAATGGCAGCTCAGAGGAATCGGCTCTGTGATGAGAGCTGGTTATCTTTCCTCCCTGGGAATGTGAGCAGTGCGTGGTCCCATCCCCAAAGCTTGGGCAGACCCCAGACTGAGAATCTGGGGCTGGTACTTGGCTCTTGTCCTCCCAGCCAGCTGAGCCCTGAGAATTGCTCAGAGGCCTTCCGGGAGACCAGGGCAGAGGGGGAGGAGAGCCTCTTGGTAGGTTGGGGACTTCTTGGACATATCCAGTTACCCTACTTCTCTTGAAGGCTGTACTCCAACTGTTGTAGAGAGAGGAATGTCTAACTCTGCAAAAACTGTCCATTTGGTGGATATCTATCAACCAGTTTCACGGGGTCTTTGGAGCCAGATCTTGAAATGTGGGAGGGAATCTCAGGCCAGCCAGAGTTATAATAGACTCAGGAACCCTCCCCCATCCATCCTTGCAGGCTGACCAATGAGAAACGATGCCCTGCCCCAGGGGTGAATTCTTGAACCCACTACTTTGGACGAGTTCAGGCTCTAGGCGCCTCCACACCTCCTCCAGGGGCAGCTGTAGGGCACCCACACCAGGCCTGGAAAGATCAGGGCCTGGCTGAACAATCTTGAACTTTATATATTAGCCTCTTTCTTTGTTCACTTTGGTCCTAGGAATGCCCCCCTCCCCTCTCCTTTGTCAGCTGTTTGGGAACAAACACAGTAGCTAAGCTTCGGATCTCTTTTTCTCCTGATACTCCCCCGCCCCCATCTGCCACTGGGGAGATGTGCTTCTTTTCTTTCCCTCTCCCTTCAACTGGCATGGCATCTCCAGGGAAGAGGCCTGGCCTTCTTTAATGAACTGAAATGTGATTAAGATGGGCCACAAGTGGGTCTGCACAGCCACCCAGGCAGGGTGAGGTCATGGGTTGATGGAGTTGGGGCTGGAGCTCTCGCCAGCTTCTAGCACCACAGACAAGAGATGAAGGAAGACAGAGGAGCCGATGCCTGGCGTTGGAGCCAGGCAGATGCTGGAAGTGTGCAAATTAGCTGGCCGTCCCTTTGTCTCCCTGCCAGGGTGGTTTAGCAGAGAGCTGAGGAGAAGCCATTTCCAAACTGTTGGGCTAATATTGACAGCGGGCCAATGATAATAGTTATAAGTACTTGATTACCTTCCTGTGTAACCTTATTTAATGTTATTTTGTAGCAACCATCTAAAGTAGGTATTGCTATTCCTGTTAGGAGTAGGTTCTGCTGTGAGTGACAGGATACCTAAGTGACAATGGTTCACACGTCGTAGAAGTTTATTTCTGTCTCAGTGTAAAGAAGCTCAGGACCCCATCCATGGTGCTGAGATCCAGGGTCCTTGTGTATTGTTTCTTCATTATTATCAGAATGAGGCTTCTGTTTCACGGCCCCCATGGCAGCTCAAGCCTCAGGCGTCACAACCACATTCCAACTGTAGAAAGAGAAGGGGCTAAGAAAGAAGCACCTTCTCCTTTTAAAAAATTATTATTATTTATCTTTTAGAAAGAGGGGAAGGGAGGGAGAAAAACATCAACGTGAGAGAGAAACATCAATCTGTTGCCTCTTGCATGCTCCAACCAAGGATTGAACCCCCAACCCAGGCATGTGCCCTGACCAGGAATTGAACTGGAAGCCTCTTGCTTTTAGGGTGATGCTCAACCAACCGAGCCACACTGGTCAGGGTCCCCTCATTCTCTTTTTTCATTTTGAAATTATTATGTAAATGTATGGCATTTGGTTGCATATAATTAATTAATCAACAATATTCTTACAATTTCTGCTTTGCTCCTATTCAGTCTTAATTTTAAAGGTTTTCTGTAATTGGAAAATGAATCAGAACCAAGAAAACAGGTTTAATTATTTAAAGACACATTTTGGAAAAATTTAAATGCATCTCCTATTTGTTACCAATGAAGAAATGTGGAGACCAATAATCAAAAAGGTTCATTTGCTTTGTGGCGCCAGACTTCTTAAAAAACTATAGCAATTTAAAGATGCTCCTCTGTGCAAAAATGTATTTGCAGATCTGTCCGGGAGACTTACAATCAGCAAAGAAAACGTTTCTGCTACCCAGTGATGGTTTTGCTGTTCTGTAGCTGGATCGCCTTACTCTGCGGTCATTTTTAGATGGCTGCTTTTCTGGGGAGCTGATCTGGTGCAGGCGGAGGCTGGCCGGAGCACCCTCTCCTGTTTAGGACACTTCCTGGACCCTTTGCTTATATTCTGTTGGTCAAAGCTTCACCGTACGGCCATTCCCGGCTGCAAAGGAGGCTGAGAAATGGAATCTGTACTCCCACTGGTTATATGTGCAGGGGGAAATTGAAAATCAAGGGTTTTCATGACGAAGAAAGAAGGGAGGAATAGACTTTGGACAACTTTCAGATCTTTCCCACCCTCTCCCTCTCTACCCGGTGAGGAAACAGAGGTGCTGAGAGGCAAGATAATTTTGCTCAAGCCATGCACTTTGGAAGTGAGGGGGTTGGGACTCCAGTGCATCCAGGCTTCTCAGACCTGAGCTGTTCTATCCATGGCACTGCACAGTCTTCTAATCCGATTGTTGGGAAACGAGGTGGGGGGTAGGTGCATCCAGGGCGTGAAAGGCCATGTGAATTGTGGTTTGGTGGCAGGTGCCTGGCCTGTGGATGGAGTCAAGGTCTCAGTCCTGCTCCGTTACCCCTCCCCTCGCTCAGCAGTTTGCAAATGATTTACTCTCAAGACTCCTTTACACTCTTAAAAACAACTGAGGATGCCAAAGAGATTTTCTTTATGTGGGTTATATCTACTGATATTTACAACCTTAGATGTTAAAACTGGGAAATTTAAATCATCTTAATTTATTTAAAAGTAATCAATCTGTTACATTTTACACGGATTTTTAAATAAAACTAACTGTAAATTCGAAGCAACAAAAGCGGGTCGGGAGAAGAGCAGCATTGTTTCCCAGCTGTGCAGATCTCCTCCCGGCCTGGCTGGTGCGAAGTCAGCTGGGCTCTGCTACCGGCTCCTGCGCCCAGTCGGTTACAGCCTCTGGAAAATTCCTCTGTGCACTTGCAAAAGAATGGGATTGAAAAGGGCCAATAACGTCTTATTATTGTCATAAAAATGGCTATGACCTCATGGACCCCTGAAAGGATCTTGGGAGTCTTAGGGGGTCCCTGGACTGCACTGTTTGAACCGCTGACCCGGTAGGTTCTTCACTCTCTCCACGCGTCTGTATCCAAACCTGAAAGACTGTACTTACCTCACCTTTCTCTGAGGAGGTTTGTGTTCTTTGCTGGTGTCTTCAGGCCTCTGAAGGCTCCGTTTGTGGGAGTGGGGGATGCGGTGGTCTCTGAAACAGCCTGGTCGTTCAGGAAACCATCGGTAGCGCAGGAGGTGGGGAGTGGGGAGGGATGAACTAGGGAGGTCGGCCCGTTAGATCCTGGGAGGCCTGGCCTCGCTGCCTTTCTACGGAGCCTGAATTTGGCCCTCTAGGCCGGGCTGGGACACAGTCGGATTTGCCTGTTTCGTATTGACCTGGACACGCTGTTGGAGACGTAGAGGCCACGCAGCCAAAGCTTGTGGAGTGAAGGTTTGGTCACCTGCTGCCTGCTGGTATCTCCACCCTGGATCTGACACGGTGCCAGCTCCAGCTGGGACTCACGTCTGTGGAGACGTCTTGTCTTGGGAGCTGGCTGGGCTGGCAGGGCTACCTGTGGTGGATGGAGAAGCCTGAGGGGCAGGGATAGCAGCTGGAGGTGCCACCGTGCTGCGGCTCTGGTGGCGGGCAGTCCTGCCCGGCCCTCAGACTGCGGTCACTCTAGTAGGCCAAGGGCAGGCCAGGGCTGAAGAGGAAGACTGGAGGGCGAGATGGGGGACAGACCCCTCCTTTTGTCTTCGCTGAGAAAGCAAGCCTAGCCAAATTCCAGGTGCCAATGATGGAGGCCAAAGGGATTGTTCTAAGAAGGGAGGTGGCTGTTTCTGCAGAAATCCACTCCCATCCTGCAGACAAATAACCAGAAAACACCCTTCTTCTCAGGCTTTCTGTAAACCAGTTAATACCTCAAGGGACCGCCCCAGAAATGTGCCAGAGTCCTATTCCCACTTTTCCTTTGAACAGGAAAAACATGGACGGGGGCCAGCTGGAGACGGGCCATGCTGGACGCTTGCCCACTGTCGCTCTGACAGGGGAGGGGACACTGGACACCTGGGTCTCTTCTCTCCGCTGGCTTGACTGTCCTGCTGGTGAGAACCCTGGGTGTCCAGCTGTCCCTGTGCCTGCAGAGTCAGTTCTATGGTGCAGAGGCAGCTCCACGCCATTGTCCTACAGACCAGGTGATAGGAGCTGTCACTAGAAAAAGACCCATGGAGTTGCCTGTTTTGTTTTTTTTTTTTTTTTCTGGTTTTCACTTATGGGTGGGGAAAGAGGTAGGCAAGAACTGAGCACCTGGCCCTCTCAGGGTAGCCCTCAGCTGCCATTTAAGAGTCCAGTAACCCCACTTTTTGTCTGTCATTTCCAATGGGGCAGATGGTATCGTTGAGGCCTCCTCCCCTGAACCTCAGGAGATTCTTAGACCGGCTTATCACAGAAAGGTGGGTCCTCCCTCACCCTTCCCCTGGAAAGAAACTCTCTTTGTTCTGGAGAGGTGTGACCACCCCGCACCCCCATCACAGAATAACAAAATCAGCTCCTCTCTTCACCATGGATCCCCCAACATAGTAGTGCATTGATAATGTTGCCATGGCAACCATTCATCCTGCAGAGCCCAAAGGGATGGAGGTGGGAAAAGGGGACAAAGATGTCCTTCTGTCCTGCTAGTGACCTGCTCACCATTCTGGAGGATGAACCTAATGGCAGGAGGGACAGTGGAAGGGATCTCTCTGGTGGCCGAGATATCGATGGTGATGATGACACCATGTATCAGTCTAAACCTTTATGTGCATCGTTCCATTCACTCTTCACTCAGTCTCTTCGGGTAGGCACTGTTATTATCATCATCCCCGTCTTCCAGAGGAGACGAGATTAAGTAAACAGCCCACGGTCACAGCGCTAGCTTGGGGAAGAAGTGGAACTTGGATTGGGGCTGTGAAGTTAAAACGCGTCCAGGGCAGGACTGTTCCTGACATTGTCTTCAGAATCCTCAGTTTCCCCTGTGTGAGATACTTGGGTGGCAAATGGAAGGATGCATGTGTCACCTGAGACCTCAGTGGTCACGGGGCCCATGAGAGCGGTCCTCATTTGTTGATAGCTTGCTCGGTGCCAGGTCCTGTATGTCTTCATGCCGCCTCTGAGGCAGTCCTGTTATATCCCCATTGTGCTCAGGGCACCCTTCTCTAACGAGGTGAGGATGTGTCTCAGTTCCCACCACCAGTCAGTGGCACAGCTGGGCTGAAGCCTATGCCTTTTCTCAGCCCCACAGTGAGCGTGGGGTCTCCGACCTGAGGGGAGTGAGTCAGGAGGGCAGCTCGTGGAGGGAGTGCTGCTGTCAGTGGTTGGCCCCCAACATGCAGAGCTGCTAATTGTCCTTACCCACAAGTCTGCAGCAGCTGCAGCTTTTTAAGGTGCAGAGGGAACCAGCCACGCCCAAGTGCTTGGGCCCTCAGGACCCTGGGCCGCACCTCCCACCCTGTGCCCCTCCCCCTTCCTGGGCCTGCTGCGGTCAGGGTGCGTCTGCGACACTCTGCTCTGCCTGCCTGGTTCTGATGGCAGACTCAGTGCAGTCTGGGTAGGGGGCAGGGCCCCAGCTCAGCAGCACCGTGAGCAGGACACAGATTCTCCTAGGGGCATGCAGCAGGTCCCTGTCCCCGGGGCTGCCAGGGTGGTTCTTGTGGATGGTGAGCAGCACTGGGTCAGATTTCTATTCCTTTAGGCTCTCCACGGTGCCACAAAGGATGAGGCCCCGGACCTGGCTCCTGGCTCCTGGTACACCCAGTGGGGGTCATTTCTAGTGGCAATACTGTGTAGTATCAAATCAAAGATGTTGATTCTAAGATATACGTTATTCCCCGTATATCACTAAGAAAGAAAAAGCTGCCACTTCAAGTACAATATCAATTGTAAGCTGCACTCCAATTTCAGAGATGCTGAACTGTGAAAGAGATGTGCATTCAGAATCATTAAAGCACAGAACACAGAGATATTTGCAAATACAACACAAGAGTGTTTGTTTATACTAATGCGCTACGGGAGAAATCAATGACCAGAGTTCCAAGCCTGCAGTATGCTAAGATGCAGAAAGAGCCCGTGTCTCTAGCACAGTTCAGGGAATCTTAGACTGTTCTTGACGATGGGCACTGGTCCTGCTGAGCCCAGGAACCTCCTGGGGAACGTTGAGAAGAGCATTGCTGAACTCCATCTCTGTCACACTGAATTTTAATCCCTGGGGGTAAGGCCAGGAATGTCTACTTTATAAAACTCCTTGTCCCACCTCCTCATTTATAGTGGAGAAGACCAATGTCAGGGAGCAGAGGTGACTTGGTCTGTGCAAAACAGAAGCTGATCAGCATTCCTGGACCCTGAAGCCACATGTCATCCTGCAGAATTCCACATGAACTCCAAGTTCAGCGATCTCTTCACTATTTTCCTCCCTCTCTGCTCTTTCCCTTGAGGGGACACTGACCGCCACCGCAGTGCAAGGGCCTTGGGCCCTGCTTTTCCAGGGCTCAGTTTAGGAGGTAACCTCAGTCTCAGCGCACTTCCCGTAACATGGGTCCAATCTCTTTCCTTTGACTGATGGACTGTTTGATTTGATAACTGTTGATAAGCCCCGACGAGGTGCCAGGCATCATCCCTGTGTGAGGGAACTTCCCGGGTTTTCAGGGCAGGGCGAGGTCTCCACCGAGCCACACTCAGGTGGACACTGAGTGAATGCAGCGAGGAGCCAGGGCCCCCTGCTGCTGCCCTCGCTGAGGTGGTGTCTTGTTCCTGCAGGGCCCCTGGGAGCAGTGCCAGCTTCTGAAGCGTGCCTCGGTGTTCGCCCGCTGCCACCCTCTGGTGGACCCCGAGCCTTTCGTGGCCCTGTGTGAAATGACCCTGTGCACGTGCACCCAGGGGCTGAGATGCCCTTGCACGGCCCTCCTGGAGTATGCCCGGACCTGTGCCCAGCAAGGGATGATATTGTACGGCTGGACCGAGCCGAGCCTATGCCGTAAGTCACTGCCCACCCTCCGTGGCTGGGGAGGTGCTTGGGGCCTGGAGAAGAGTGGTGTCTGTCTTGGAGTGTCCCTCAAGAAGCTCTCAGTCTGTGTCTTAATTGTGCCCCTTTACCATACCCCAGCCAGACAGTGCCTGCCAAGCCGCCATGTTTCTGGACCCAGTTCCTGCACACCCCCTGCCCTTTGTCACCTGGCCATAGAGTGCTGGCCCACAGAGGGAGTCCCATCCCTTCAAGACTGTGACAAGGCTTGAAAGGCCTTCCCAAGGTCTCTATGCCATTTCTCCTGCCTCTGTTCTCACATCATGCCTCACTTGGTTCCCCACGACTCCCTCAGAAAACCCATCCCCTGGACACAGAAACGTTCTCTGCCTGCAACCAGAATCTCGGCAGTGTGGCAACTTCAGTTAATATCTTTGCTGACTGCCTGTCTGAATTGACGAAGAGCAGGGAGTTGGCACACTGTCCACGGGTGATCCTGGAAGCTTTTATTAAGTTCTTCCCTTTCATTAAGTCAGCCTTCTGCCGTCCAGGCCCAGCGCTCACCACTCCTTCCACCTCACCTCATGGCGCCTGTGGTTTTGACCTAATCTCATTGGGTCCCTGGTCATTGGCAGTGTCACCATCCTCAGATTATCATGATTAGGGAGGAGCTTGTCTGATCACCCTGCAAGAAGCCTCCTCTCCGCCCTGCCTTTCCACTGACCAAAGCTGTGCAGATGAACAGCCAGTCTGCAACAATGACCCAGCACTGACAGAGGTGGGGAGCTGGTCATATATTTGCACCACACACGCAGTTTTCAGTTTGCATTTTTTCAGCTTATTAGTTAGAGCTTTTCATGTTTGCTATGGAATATGAGGAAGGCAGCTGTTAGCCACTGGGTCTCCCCTGTAAGGTGGAGGGGCTGTTTTTGTTTGTTTGTTTGTTTGTTTTAGGTCTTTAGAGGTAGGACAGGGGAGATACCTGATGTTTCTTGGGTGACAGGGGGTTTGGGGCAATTGTTTGGTGTCATGAAACCTGAAAAGAGTTCTGATCCTCTGGTTGGCCTGTGTGTCAGTCAGCCACGGGGTTGGAGAGAGCCGGCCCTCGCCCACGAGTTGCTGGGTCCATCGGGGAGGATGGATGCTTAGGTGCCAGGCTCTGAAGGCAGTCCTCTAGCACAGGGGAAGAAAAACAGGGAAGGTGGGTATGAATGCTCTCCCCTGTACGGGGCACTTGAGTGGGGCCAGCTTCATGAGAGAAAGGGGCCCTCAGAGGAGACTGTGATGAAGACATCATTTACTCTTCGCCTGGCCCCCAGAGGCCATTTATTTTCAGCCCAGAGGGGTTTGGTATCATCCTGAGAGGGTTTTAGCGGAAAGGGACAGAGCAGAGGGGTGCCAAAAAAGTGCCAAGCTGCCCATGGAGAACAGATGACCAAGAGGAAGGGGTGGTGGCCCCAGGTGACCCTGCTGGGTCTTAGCCAGGTTCTACAAGATGAAAGATGTTTCTTCAGGGAAGGGGTGGTTGGGTGGAAGGGACCTCGGCCCTTGGGATGCCATTGGGATAGAGGTGGCCCCAGGCCCTGAAGACAGAGGGAAGCAGACCAAGGGGGCATAAGTACCGTGTGGCTTGTGAGGTGCTGCCTGGAGGGAACTGCTCTGGGGGGACTCTGAACTTTCTCTTTCAGGACCGGCATGCCCCGCTGGCATGGAGTACAAGGAGTGCGTGTCCCCTTGCCCCAGAACCTGCCAGAGCCTGCACATCAATGAAGTGTGTCAGGAGCAATGTGTGGATGGCTGCAGCTGCCCCGGTAATAAACTTTCCACTTTATTTACTCGTCTGAGACCTTGCCAGTGCTCTTGGCTGAGGGCAGCCAGATGAAAGCCACTTGTGTTTGTTCCCCATCGCTGAAATCAGAGGCCTTTTATTTATTTTCTAAAAGTCTTCATGCAGAGAGGTCAGGAATGAGCTGGTATTTATTTTTAATTTATGTTTTCCTGTTGTACTGTATCCATGAAAGCACCTGTGTCTAGGACACAGAAGGATGGTCCAGATGCCAACAGTGACTTTGTTTGGGGAGCATGTGGCCCAATCTGATGGCAGTTTTGTAGGAAGTCGTTCTCAGGAGAGACTTTGTGAGCTTTGGTGAAAACCCTGTTAAATTAGTAAGAGTGAGTCCTGTGTGTTTTGACTCATGACTTTCCTACCGGAAGACCTTGAACAAAACTCTTGTCTTGTTTTCATCCGTAAAATGGTGATGAAGTCTCTTACCCCATTTCATTGCGTAAATGTGAAAGGTAAATGTCCCACAAGCTTTTTGAGCTTCCTGGAAGAAATCCTCAGCCTAGACTCATGACTTCCTGACTGAGAGAACTTGAATAAAACTCTTTCCTCAATTCTTCACCAGGAGAGTGGAGATTAACAATCCCCCTCCCCCATGTTGCACGAATGTGAGAGGTTACATCATAGAAGAAGTTCTTGAGCTTCCTGAAAGAAGCCCTAGGCTGATGATGGTCCCCTCCATGGGGATTTGCTAGTTATGAGATGAGTAATGATGACAACAAGGTTGAGTCTGTGCCTTGATGCCCTTGAACCCAGAGGGACAGCTCCTTGATGAAGGCCGCTGCGTGGAAAGCGCTGAGTGTTCCTGTGTCCATTCTGGGAAGCGGTACCCTCCAGGCGCCTCCCTCTCGCGAGACTGCAACACCTGGTAACTGGTGGTCTGGGACAGCTGCCCAGGGGCTGTGGAGGGCAAGCTGGGGCAGTAGTGGCAGTGGCAGGTGGAATAGGACCTGGCCTGAGCTTGGGCAGTAGAGGTTGAGACAGGGGGAAGGTTAGGGGAAGGGCAAGGAAGTCAGTGATGGAAAGCAAGGATGATATTACACATATGCCTAGAGGGAGCAGGGGCAGGGAGGGAAGGACTTTGCCTGCAAACAAATCTCTAGCTTTCCCCCAAACTAAACTATGCTTTAATAAATGACCCTTTCTTCCTGGAGAGGGACTATGTAACAGTCAGCAAGCCACAGACAGTTCTTCGCTCCTTGAGATCATTTATCTACTAGGTGGAAGGAGGCAGTGGTGCCCACGGAAGCTCACGCAGGCCTGCCCTGCACGGTTCTCTGCAACTAACCAGGCCTAGCCTGGGTTTCTGTCTCTACTTAGCTCAAATCACCTCCCCCAGAAGCTCCTCTGGATGTTTCCTCTGGTTAACTTCACCTGCCCCTGCACACGGGGAACGTAACGTCTCATTTTGTCTCCACGCCTATTCTCTTTGCTGTCTTTCCCTACTCGGCAGGCTTCCAGGAGTCTCCTGGGCTGCTGGACTTGATTCTTGGTGTTACCCCTTTTGACAGCTTTTCCTTCTTCTCTTCCATTAGCCCTGTGTGTGTCTGGGTGTGCTCGTGTGCCCTGGTGAGATTTGGGGGAGGAATTTGATTGCTTAGTGCCTGGGGAGGGACATCGGGACCCTAGCTTTTTTGGTTTGTCTATTTCTCTGTCAGAGTTTCTTCCCTTTGGCATTCTCTCCAAGGTTCCTCTGTGACCAAAGCCCTGTCCTGCACACCTTTAACCTCAGAAAGACCCTCCAGCACCAGCTCCTTTCCTCTCCCAGATCCCTTCCTTTGGGGTGGGGGGGCGATGGTTTCTGTGGGGAGTGCCCAAACTGTCCATGTACCTGTGTTTGCAGAGCTACCCATGACCTGTGCTTTTCTCCCCAACAGCATTTGCCGAAATGGCCTGTGGATCTGCAGCAATGAGGAATGTCCAGGTAGGCGACCTTTTGCTCTTCCTCTGCCTCCTCTGAATGGAGAGGTGTGTCCTCCCTTACTAGCCACACATCAAGACAGGGAAAAGGTGGCCTCTGCGTGGGCTGGATGCAACCCCTTGACCAGAGCTCTGGTTTCAGATGCCAGCTGTGCCAACCCACTCACAGGCCAGCCAAGGGAGAATGCACCTGGGCTAAGGTTTTACTGTCCTTTTCTCATGAGAAAAGGATTAAGGTGGAATGCACTATAAAAACTGTAAGGTCATGGTTGATTAAACAAAGATGACTCAGATTCTTTGGAAAATTAAGAGGAAGAAGGGCCTGGTAATTCTTTAAGCTTGAAGTGAGAATTTCTGGAATTTTCTGGGGTGCCTGATATGAAGACCATGCTTTGGCATGGTCCAAGAGCTAGAAAAATCAGACCACCAAGGATTCCTCCTACCCTCTCTTCCCCATGGAAAATCTGTTTAGGAAAAGTTGTCTTATAATCCCTGCCTTTAACTTTCTCCTCTGTTTGGCCCCAAACTCTATGTTCTATTTACTGCAAACTTTGCCCATTCGAAGCTCCCTTCTGTCTCACCCCCCAAGGGCTGGGGCTCTTCTCCTGACAGGTCTCCCCTTTGTGATCATTCATGTGATGTTTGCTATGTGTTAGGCTATACGCTAAGCACTTTACAGGTATTGCCTCATCACAACAACCTATGAAGCAGATATAACTTATCCTCATTTTACAAAAGAGGAAACAGACCCAGAGAGGTTAAGTAATTTGCCCAAGATTACACAGCTGCTGAGCGACAGAGGCAGGGCTCAAATTCACAACTGCCTGATTTCTACTTTTGCCCTTCCCTCCACTTTCCCTCCTGGTCCATGATTCGTCCCTTTGTAGGAGGATCTTTTCCATTCTTCATGAGCTCTAGAGAGGCCTCACACTTAGTTAAAGATCAGCTTAACCTCAACTTGTGTGGTGGATACTGCTTTGTGGGTCCCCATGTTTGTAGAGTGCAATAAAAAATTGCAAGGCATGCAGCCAGATGTCAGGCTTCCTTCCCTGTGGCCCCAAGAGGCCACATTGGCTTTGGTGGGCTAACAGGGGGTTGAGCTTGGATACTGGGATCATGTTTAGGGTCTGTGGCTTTAAGGTCACTTAAGACCTTACCCAGTGTTTGCTAATACTAGCAAAATTCTGGAACTAGCTGAAAAGTGGGCACAAGGGATAAGTCAATGAATTTGGCTAGGGATAGCTAACTAGCCAGTTTGTCTTCTGTGCAATTCTTAAAGGAAGTACAAGGGGTGAACAATGCTCTTACAAGTAATGTCAATGCTCCAATTTCACATAGTCACACCCTGGGAAAGACCTAAGGAGCCTGTTGAAAGGCAGATAAGGTTGCTGCAATTGACCTGTGAAAAAACTTTTAATATCTAAATAATGAGCATTTCTTGTATGAGATCTGTGAGCCACAGTAGATGGAATTAGGAATTCAGCTTAATTGTCTTTTGTCAGACTGACTACTAGATCAGGAGTTCTTAATAACCACTTTCCATAGGGAGTGTCTTCCATCCATCCATCCATTCATCCATCCACCCATCCAAAAGTTATTTGAACATCTTCTGTGTATATAATGGAGTGCTTGGTCTGGGGTAGATAATAATAAATCCATTGGTCTTCAATTCAAAAATTAGAAAATAGCTTTGCTGAGGATGCAGGAGATTTTCTTGAAGCTTGGATGGGAGGGTAACCAGCTCCAACTGTGCAGTCTACTGAGCAGTTTGGTATGTTGCCCACCCCACTACTAAGCTATTGCTGTGTATGTTCAAAGCCTTGGCTCTGACCCTCTAATTCTAGTTCTGGAGTTTAGCTGGTTGTTGCTTCCCAGTCCATTCCAACCTATAGCACACAGGCATATTTATACACCTTGCCATGATTCAGCTGGTAGTGGGACTATCTTATGCTCCCAGTGTGATGATTGCTGGTAGAGCTTCTATTGGGCAGGTTCTAGAAGGGGATATACTTGGTTCTGCTAGTGAAGCATACAGCAGACGGGGGCTTCTTTGCAGTCCCTGGAGGAGCTGATGTCGTGAGCCTTAGAAATAGAGAGCTGGGTTTTGATTCTCTGGAATGAGATGATAGTGTACCCGTTGTCTATTGCTGTGTAACAAATTATCCCCACACTCAGCAAACAGCACTCATTTATTATCTCAGTGTTTCTGCATGTTAGGAGTCTGCGTGTGGCTTAGCTGGGTGCCTCTGGCCCAAGGTCTCTCATGAAACTGCAGTCAAGTTATTGACTGGGCTGTGGTCTCATCTGAAGTCCCCATCCGGGTGAGGGGATCACTCAGAAGCTGACTTGTGCAATGATTGACAGGCTTTGGTCCCTCCTTATGTGGACCCCTTCATGGGGCTGCCTCGTGACACGGCCGCTGGCTTTCCCTGGGATGAGTGTTGTCAGAGAAAGTGAGGGAGAGCCACCAGACAAAAGCCATGGTCTTTTAAAACCCTGACCTTCAAAGCAACATCCTTTACTTCTGCTGTATCATATTTTCTAGAAACAAGTCAACGTGTCTATCTACGCACAAGGTGAGGGAGTCAGAGAAAGTCATGAATATAGTACATGGGGACCATGGGGAGCATCTTAGAAGCTGCCTAGCCCAGAGCGTTGTGTGTGGGGAGTGGGAGGGAGAAGAAGTTGCCCAGCCGAGCATCCGTTTATCTGGGGAGGGGCTGGAGCTTCTGTGACATGCTCCTGAGATCTTCTTTGCTCATGCACACCTCTATCCTGGCTAGGAACTAGGGCGGCCCCAGGGAAAAGCTGTGGTTTCCCCAGAGCCTGCAGACTCCCTTTCTGTAGCCCCAAACTGCTCTTTCCTTCCTCTGCAAAACACACTGCTCAGAGAAGCTCTGATAATTTAGTTCTCATAGAACCATTCATGCTTGCTTAGAGTAAATGAGAAAGGAGTCTGCCTGTTAAAAGAGACCACTCCTTAAACAAATAAAGCTCTGGCTGTAGAATCTCAAACTCCCAGCGGAAGGGCGTGGAAGAGACTCTTCTGGAACTGGGAAGGCACAAGTGGAGGACTTTCCGTTGGTGGGACAAATCCTCTGAGTGTGGAAAGGCAGCGTAGTATGCGGGCTGAGGACATGAGCCGAGGACCAGGCAGCCTGGCTGGAATTCCAGTTCCACCACTCTTTAGCTGGGTGACTTTTGACAAACTGCTTAATCATTTGCAGCCTCAGCTTCTTAATCTGTTAAGTAGGGAGGATTAATAGTGTCATCCCACGGAAGCTGTTGTGACTTGAAGCACAGCAAGCACTCAATAAGTGTTCGCCATTTTCATCTTCACAACCACAGCTGCTTTACTGAGCAGGGTCAGGGACACGCCCACAGGAGCCTGGAATGGGGAGGGGCGGTGTGAGGTGGGGTGTGGCTGGGGCAGGAGGGTGAGACAGAGCCAGAGCCTGCCTTGGGCTTGGTGGTGTGGGAGGCCAGTGGGCCTGCCCAGTCTGGAGGGGGTGGGTAGGGTCTGGGTGCACTTGTTACGCATTTGGTTTGGGATAATTTCTAATGCATTCTAACACAGATAAACTTCCTTCTTGGCTAACAGAGCGAGGATTCAACCAGGGCTGAAGCCTGTCCAGTAAGAGCATGCATTTCTAGGTACCATGGAAAGTCTGCTGTGGCCTGCCCCAGCCCATGCTGGGGTTTCTGGACCCACGCCTCCTTCAGGTTAGGCCAGCATGTCACCATTCACAGCCACGGCTTTCCTCCAGTCAGTCTCCACAGCCAGACCCAGCTGCTCATGTGGGCCCAGGATCAGAATGACACCAGGCCTGGGCCTCAAGAAACCAGGCTCACGAGAAGCTGCAGGACCAGCCCAGGAGGCTCTGTTGGGTGGTGTCAAGGGCGCTGTGCTCTGGAGCCAGACAGATGCCCATGCACAAATCCCTGTTTGACTCCTCTGGGGCCCTGGGTGAGCTTTTCTCTGCGCTTTAGTTTCTGTATCTATAAACTCGGGCTAATAATGACCAGCCAGCTCAGGGGAGCTGTAAATGAGATGATACCCACAGAACACTTAGAAGTGTACCTTGTACATTTGGCCGAGATCCTGTGATTGTGATTTAGAGGGAGGCTTTGGTGAATATGTACATCGGGAGGAAGTCGGAGTTGCTTTGCTAATGGTCTGTGGGCTGGTGCTTCTGTAGCTGCCTGGGTAAGGGTGGGAGCCACCGAGCCGAGCGGAGCAGTCCTGCGGACGCTCCCTCACTGCAAACGAAAGGATTTGTTGAGAAGAGATAACGTGTTTCATCCCATGATTACTTTATTTTATTTTTAGTGAGGGTGCATCTTTATTCATGTAGTGGATCTGCTTTAACTTCTGGCTGTTCTGCTTTTTATGTTACTGTAAGAACCACCTGCTTTTTGTTCATTCACTAAACTTCTTTAAAAAATATATTTTATTTATTTATTTTTAGAGAGAAGGGAAGGGAGAGAGAAAAGGGGGGAGAGAAACATTGATTTGAAAGAGAAACATCAATCAGTTGCCTCTCACATGCCCCCAGATGGGGACCGGGCCCACAACACAGGCATGTGTCCTGACCAGGGATTGAATGGGCGACCTTTTGGCCTTTGTGCCCAACCCACTGAGCCATGCTGCTCAGGGCCCACAGACCTCATCCTACATATCCTTTATAACACCCTTTGTAACAAACTTGTAAGAGTAAGTCTATTACAAGTTTATAGTGCCAAACTTATAGTGCCCACCTTCCCTGACTGGTGATGGGCCAGCTGTTGACTGGGGGCTGGCTGCCTTTTGCTGATTGGCGGACTGACTGGGAATGTCTTGGGGTACCCTCCTCTCGTGGGGCGGAGGGTGGGTGGCAATGCCATGTGGCCGTTGCTCTGGCTGACGTTCCAGCTGCCAAAGTTACCTGCTCCCCAGCAGCTTACCCATCCAGGCCCCTGGGCTTCCGGTGCTTGCAGCTCCATCCCTCAATTGTACCAAGGAGATATACTAAGAAAATATTTATATTTCTGATTCTTGAGAAACTTCAGAACACAAATCACTGGGGGTCAGAGCAGGAAGTCGAATCAGAGGATTGGATTCTAGCCCTGAATGTTTTGCTTTTGAATGTCTGCACATTTCCTTGTTGATGGCTCTTTTCCTGGACACGGTCAAAGATAATGGAGGTCCAATTTCTTACTCAGATAAGAGTGTTCTTGCGAAAGCAGAGAAAGGTTGGAGGAAAAATTCCTGCCCATTTTACTGTGGCGGGGTCAAGATGTTTGACACAAAGGACCGTATCGCAGTGTTTGTGGAATGATGGTGGCTTCTGAGAAATAGCCATTGAAAAAGGCTTTCCTGTGACACTAGTGGATTTGGGATTCCAGCACGTTCACAACCCGCTGGGCTGAGCCCGGGCCCTTCCTCATTTCCTGTTCCGCCCTGACTTCCATGAACAGGGTCCCTCGCTCCTGCCCTTCTTGGGGGATATTGCAGTGGGACAGCATGCTCTGTTTATTTCTACTCACAGCACTTCTGACACCAAATGTTGATTTTTTTTTTTCTCCCCGCACCAACCAGTTCTCTGATTTTCTGGGCACCACCTGGGCGTCCTACAATTTTAGTTCTACTCTGACAGTAACTACCAGAGTTACCACAGACCTTGAAGGCATGGGCTCAGTCCCGCAGACTGCTGCCCACTTCAGATGCCAATCACAAGTACTGGGTCCTCAGGGTACCCACTTGTGTCTGACTTGGCTGCAAATCGGCAGTTCCCACACTACCCTTGTCAGGTTTGATAATTTGTAAGAGAGGCTCACAGAACTCAGGCAAACACTTGACTTACTATTACAAGTTTGTTGTAAAGGGTATTATAAAGGATATGTAGGGTGAGGTCTGGAAGGATCCTGAGCAAAGAAGCTTCTGTCCCCGTGGAGTTGGGGTGTGCCATCTTTCGCTATGTGGATATGTTCGCCAGTCCAGAAGCTCTCCAAACTCTGTTGTTTTGGGGGGTTTAATGGATGTTTTATTATGTAGGCATGATCAATCAAATTGATATGAAGTCAGTCTCCAGCTCCTTTCCCCTCCCTGGAGGTTGGGAGGTTGGAGGTGGGACCGAAAGTTGTAGTCCTCTCTGATGCCTCGATCTTTCTGCCATCAGCCCTCGTCCTGAAGCTGTGCTGGGACTCACTAAAAGTGGCTTCGTTAGAACAAAAGATGCTCTTGTAACCCGGGATATTCCAAGTGTTTTAGAAGCTCTGGGTCAGGAACCAGGAACGAAGACCAAATATATATAAATATCTTATTATTGTAGAAGGGGATGCTGATGAGAATGGTCTGGGGTCTCCCTTCTTTCTCCTGATTTCCTCCCGGCCCAGCGTGCCCTCCTGACCCCTGCCATGCTGGACGGAGTCAGCTGCCCTGGGGACCAGGCAGAGGGACCTAACCTAGGGTATGCACCCTGATCCCACCCCTGCCTCCAACACACACCAAAGGAGGGCCACACCTGGATTCCAGGCTGAGTGGTCCGGCCCCTGACTGCACCTGCTCTGCCTAGCAGTGCAAATACGGGCTCTTGGGGGCAGTTAGCGAGTGCCTGTGGAGCTTACCTTTGACGGATGGGCAGCTGGAATCTCCCTGTGGCCTTTGGGGACCCCTACTGTGCAATAGGGTCCAGCACCAGCTATAAGACTCTCTCAGAGGAAAGTAGGTCAGTCCAACAGAGGATAAGTCTCTGCTGTTTGGAGGCCGGGGTACCTCAGCGGGGAAGGTGGGCCCCTACTTGATGGAACAGCTGGGGTGCATGTCTATATTTTTCTATAGAGTAGGAAGCAAAGATGAGAGGAAGTACCTCAGGGGAGGTTTGGGAGGATCCAGATGCCTGCTTCAGCTTCATTGGACCATTGTGGGCCTTGGAGACCGGGCTGCCTAAGCTGGGGAGGGGCAGTGGGGACCACTGGTGACACTGGCAGAGGCCCCCTGTGTGGACACTCTGCAGGATGCGTGATGTCTGGTTGGAGGTTCCCTGGGTCAGCAGCGCGGGGCCTGGAGGAGGATAGAGTAGTGGTTGGGTGGGGGGCGAGTCGAGGGCTCTGAGTTGCAGGGTGATGAAGGGGAGTCCTCGTCCCCACTCACAAACGTGTCTGAGGGGCTGGCTGGGTGGGGGGTGAGATAATGGGCAGATGGCCTCCGGGCCCCCTTCTGGCCCCTCTGAAGCCACGGTATGGACTCGCTCCTGAGGAGGCCTCACAGCCGCTCTTCAGCTGAAGGGGTGAGGACGGGGCCTGATCTCTGCACTGCTGAGCTTGGAGAGGTCTTGGCCTCGTCCTTCTCTCCCCAGCCTTCCCCGCTGGCCTTTCTGCCCACTTGTATTTCAGGGACTCTCCCGGGTGGGGCCGGGTCCTGGAGTCCCCACAATGCTGGTGCAGATTAGGGCCTCCCCTTAGGCAGAGCACTCTGCCGGCTCCAGGCGCCTGAACCCAGCGGAGCCAGAGCTCATGGGCGTGCCTATGAGGAAGGACTGGGGGTTGTGGTGAGCTGAGAGCCAGCAGCTGCGGGTTCTGGCCCTGGCTCTGCCATTGACTGGGAGTGGCTCTGTCACTTCCCTTAGTTGCCCCCTCGATGAAATCGGGCATTGACCTGAATGATCAAATGGTCTGAGGAGCAGGGTCTGACTTAGAGTCTTCTTGTAGAACTTGCAGACAGTCTGGCATTTTGGCGAGGGCCCCTCGTGCAGGCTTCCATCTTTGCCACTCTAGACGCCCCCTCCTCCTCATGCTCTTCCCCCTCCCCTGTGTCCCTGCAGGAGAGTGTCTCATCACAGGACAATCCCACTTCAAGAGCTTCGACGACAGATACTTCACCTTCAGTGGGGTCTGCCAGTACCTGCTGGCCCGGGACTGCCAGGACCAGTCCTTCTCCATTGTCATAGAGACAGTGCAGGTGAGCTCTGCCAGGCGCCCCATCAGGAGGCAGACCAGGGAGGGCAGGATGGGGTGAGGTGGTCCATCTTTACTGAGCGGCTGTGTGCACGTGTGGACTTCGTTTCTCTAGAGAATGGAGTCAACACGAGGACATATAAAGTACATAGGGCTTCCCCTGAGGCCCAAGGAATGAGACAAGCCAGAGGCCTGGAGTTTCGTATGAAAGACCAGACCCAAACAGGAAAGGACGCAGGAGCCATGGGAAGCTGGGCAGGGGGGTAGACAAGGCAGCGCCACCTTGTTGCACAACTCCAGGGGGCACTACTTGCAGAGGTCGAGCAGTGAGAATGGAGTGGTTCTGTGTGAGGAAGTCAGAGGCTGCCTGTCTCTTCGCCAGCGCTGGAGTCCTTCTCGGTCTATGGTCCTGGGCTGGGGCGCTGGGCTGGGGTGCTGGGCTGGTGGGCGTGTAGTGATGCCACTCTGCATGCCCCTCTTGGCAGTGTGCCGATGACCCTGATGCTGTCTGCACCCGCTCAGTCACTGTCCGCCTGCCCAGCCTGCACAACAGCCTGGTGAAGCTGAAGCATGGGGGAGGAATTGCCGTAGATGGCCAGGATGTCCAGCTACCCCTCCTGCAAGGTGGGTTCCTCCTCCTCACCTACAGCACCTGCCCCCCTCAGCAGCACTCACTGCTGCCTCTCCTGTGGAAACATGGGAGATTGCTATCATTGGCGGGCAGGCTGGGTATCCTTGGCATGCATCCTGCAAGAAAGAAGGGCTTCCTGGAGGAGGAGGACAAGTGGAGGAAGATGGCTGGATGCTGGAAATGGGGAGGCTGCTCCAGGCCTGGGAGAAACTATAGACAGGGAAACAGAGCCAAGAGGATTCTCGCTGAGCTTGAACCAAAGGGGAGAATCGAGGGTTGGGCTTCATGTTTTTGGCCCACTCAGAGGTGGAAAGGGGCAGAGGCTGTTACTGAGAAGTTGAGAGTGAGGGGGTTGGCTGGTGATGAGTAAGGCCCTAGGATGTCATGGGGCAAAGCCAGGTGACCCTATGACCAGCAACGGGGAAGTACCTACCTGTCCAGTGATTTGCAAGGTGCCACTGTGCCCTTTTGCCTAGTATAATCTCAACCTTCACCTTCTAAGTGACTCTCAGACCCCTTCTCTCTTTTTCTTGACCATTGGCCACCCCATGGCCCGTTACCCTGGCATGGTGTACAGCCCATGACCTTGGGCCGTGGGCACGCAGCAGGCTTGTGTGTTACTTTAACGCTGCGTTGGTCTGCCCATGAGGTGACAGGTTCCTCCAGCGCACACAGTATTGTTCAACTGTGAGGACTGAGTAACTTAGCAGAGGGGCTGGAAATGCTCAGGTGTTAGGGGTTCAGCGGGACACAGATCCTTGGCTCAGGACACGTGTGCAAGCTATGGATGCACAAGCCTCTGCTGCTCTCTTGTGGCAGTAGGGGGAATGGCAGGCTATGGCAAGAATACAGAAGCACCTTCTTGGGGAATCCTATTTGTACTTCACCCATCCTGGTCACCCTTCCTCCTGAGACCCCCTTAAGGTTCATGGACATCTCCATCTACCCCATAACCGATTGTTTTCACTGCTCCAGTTCTTTGTGAGACACCACATTTCTCCCCACGATACAGCCTGACCCCATGCTGCCCTCTCCCCATTTTGGCCTGAATTCTGCCCCTGCTCGCTTTTAGGTGACCTCCGCATCCAGCACATCATGATGGCCTCTGTGCGCCTCAGCTATGGGGAAGACCTGCAGATGGACTGGGACGGCCGCGGGAGACTGCTGGTGAAGGTAGGTCCCCTCCCATCACTGCCTCCCAGCAGCCCAGCCTTACAAAGTGCCCCTTGTGCTCCGGGCAGAGTGGCTTTGCGTGTGGGAGAAGAATTCATTTCTCCACAGACCCTAGGCCCCCAGAGCGAGGAACAGGCCTTTCTTGTTTACGAGGGCCTGGGGTTGCTGTCTGGACCTCCTTGGCTGCTCCGGGGATTCTCACGTCTGGGGCTCTGCTCCCCACAGGGCCTTCAGAGGCAGTGGGCTCCTGAGGGGCTGGGAAGCGCAGATTTGCAGCCTAGCTTTGCGGCAGCAGCAAGTCTTGGGAGCACGGGTGTCCTCGGGTGCCCCCTGTGGGCAGCAAGGGAAGGGCCAGATTGGCATGCACAGTCAAGACTGTGCTGTGCGCCCTGGGGGGCGAAGCCGACCCACTGCGTGGGAGGGGCTGCACCGGGAACCACCAGGTCCCTCACCTGGGCCCTGGGCCTCTGCCGTCCAGGGCCACTTCCCCTCGCTCTCTGAAGTCGTGGAGTCACATCTGGGCAGCGGTCTGCATATTCCACAGAACTTCCAGATAGGGTTTTCTCTGGAAATTTCCCTAGCAAGTATCGTCCCTGCCATTTTACAAACAAAGCAAGCAGGGCTCCTGGGGGCGGGGAGACGTGTCCAGCACTGCACGCCCACCGCCGGTGGAGCCCAGCAGGGCGCCCGCCTGCCCGCGCCAGACCAGCCTCGCACTTCCTGGTCTTCAGGTGCCTTGGTGCTTCTCAAAATGATCGAGGACCTCAAGGTCTTGTACGAAGGTCATATCTATTGATATTTACCGGATTAGAAATGAAATCAGAGGCATTTAAAATATGTATTTATGAATTCATTTAGAAATAATCATAATAAACCCACTACGCATTAATTTAAACACTACCTTTTTGGAGAGGGATAGCTATGTTTTCCAAATCAAAAACAATTAGTGAGAAGGACACCATTGTTTTACAATTCTGCAAATTTCTTTAGCGGCTGGCTTAATAGAAGACAGCTGGTCCGACCTCCACTTCTGCATTCTGTCTTCTGCAACATCACCGTCACGTTGCCTCTGGAAAGCACCACTTCGCACTTGTAAGAGAATGAGAGGGAGAGAGCCAAATGACGTCTTTGTATTATGAAAGTAGTTTGGCCTTGCAGGACCCCTGGAAAGGGCATCAGAGACCCCCCCCCCCATAGGTCCAAAGACCACACTTTGAGAACTATTGCCCTAGGTCATTCGTAGCATCCCTGGGGAGTCTCCTTCTGTGTCCCTGGGCCCCCACTCCCACCGGGCTGGTGGTAGAATCCTGTGATGGGTGTCTGGGGTGTCCCTCATGAGATCCTGGTTTCCTCCATCCCTATGACATCATGTTCTTCCTCTTGTTTTAAAGTTCCCGAGAGAGTTCCACATCAACCACCTTTTCCCCCTCTTTTATAAAGAAAAGTAAATCTTGTGGCCATGGACCACAGAGCATGAAGAGATCTTGTCAACCGCTCATTCACAGTTGGAAATAAAGAGCCATCATTTCTGGGGCAAGAGAGCGATTTGCCCTGGGTCTCGGGGTCCTTTGGTTACAGAGTGAGGACTCTAACTTGGGTTTCTGACGCCACCTCCTGCTCATAGTCTTGAAGGAGGTGCTCTGTTAGCCACTTCACTGTCCAGGAATCTCCCCACCGCACGGAGGGCGCTCTTGATCTGTGTGGTTTCTCCTGAGTCCTCAGGCCCATAACACCTTGTCGGCACGGCAGTTCTCTCCAGGTTCCTCTGTTCCTTGTCTCTCCTCTGAGGAGAGATGGGAAGCCTTCTTTTTGTAGGAATGGGATGCAGGGTGTCTTTGGGGGTGGGTTTCAGTCCAGTTAGCTAACAAAAAGAGGACTTCACTGGTTGAGATTCAGGACATGGGCAGATGACCTGTGGCTGTGGGACCATCCTCCGTGTTTTGGAGGAGGCTTTGGAAAGGCGGCCAGGAGGCAGCCGCATCACCGTGCTGACCCTGGGGTGTGTGGGGGGCCACCCAGTGGGGGATGCTAGCTGGAGGCAGGACACCGGGAGGAGTAGGCTGAGCACACTCAGCTGGAGAGGAGGCTGGCGCGGTGCTGCAGGGGCTCTTGGTTCTCCTTCCCTCCAGGTGAGGTATCGATGCCCTGTCGCCGAGGGCCGGGCGGTCCAGGCAGTGGGGTTCTGCTCGCTGTGACACAGCGCCCAGCTCAGCCTTAGACAGAGTGGTGTAGAGGGCAGGAGTGTCTCTGATCTGAACTTTATTTCAAATAGCAAGCATGTTCTCTAAGTCCCTGCTGTGCGGCTACTGCAGGGCTGGCGGCCAGTCCTGGCCTGGAGTCCACCCACTCTTCAACCCCGGCGAGCCCAGTCCTGAGACAGACCAAGGAGATAGAAGAAGATACCATCGTAGACAGTGAGGGGTGAGAGTGAAGCCAGGCCTGGTGGGGTGAGAAAGAGGGCACTTTGAGGGCAGGCGGTCACTCAGGTCTGAGAATGAGGAGGAAAGAGAGGATGCTGAGATGTGGGTGAGCGGGAAGAGTGGTCACCTATTTTGCTGCTTTGCCCAGGGCTGGCCTTGACTGTTGGTACTGCATTCCAGCCTGCACCTGGAGGAGAGCCTCATTCACTCACAAAGTTGTTCGGTTACTTGTTCCAGCTCATTTCTTCAGCACAGAATTGTCACGTGTCCACAGGAACTATCGGAGAGGCTGCGGTCACAACAGTGAAGCTAAACTGATCAGAATCCTTGCCTCATTTAGTTTAAATTCTAATGGGGGCAGACAGCCAATACACAGAACCAACAAGTAAATGATATCATGTATTAGAAGGTGATAAATCCTGGGGAGATAAATAAAGTAGAGAAGAGGACCGGAATGCCAGGGTCAGGGGGAGCTAAATTTTAAACAGGCAGTAAGGGAAGGCCTGGGTGCCGAAGGCAGAAACACAATATTTGTAAAGCAAACAAGGAACCATTACCCCATCCTCTTTCTCATTCATGATATTTACTCGGGTACGTTTTTATGGGTCTTGAACCTATCACTGTATTGTTTACCCTGCATCTTGTTAAGTCAGAGCTGGAAGCTGGAAGGGGTCATCCAAGGGATGACCACTCAGGCCCACGCCAGGTGCAGGCGGGTCTCAGAACACAGGGTGCTCACAAGGCTGCATTAATTGCGTGCAGAGCTGGAGTCAGGACTCTGGGGCCCCAGCCCTGTACCATCTTTGAACCAGGACCCTCTCCATAGCCCCCAGCAGATGCCCCCAGCTGTGCTGTGTGAGAGGCAGGCTCGACTCCCCAAGCTGTTCCTGTGTGTGCAATTTGGGCTCAGAAGGAGTTTGACCCCAGGACCCCTCCAGGTCACCCACAGCAGGCTGCTCCAGAGTCCTCAGTGACCCCACCTCCTCCGATCACAATCCCTAGAGTCCTCTTGGCTCATGGCCTTTTCTCTTCAGTGACACTCAGTGGCACTCTGTATTTAACACAGAGAGGAAGGTGGCCTCCTTTGTCATCAAAGATGAGCGCTGAGAAGACTCGAACCATAACCAGCCTAGCCTGCTTAGCCCACGTGTGTGGCAGATATGAATGCTCAATAAAAACACATCAACTTTGCACTTGATTCCAGTGGGTGCCAGGGCCCATTGGCTCAGGCATCCGCTCCTGCGGTCCAGGGTGGCAGAGAGCACCCTGGAGGGGGCTCCACCCGGCTACTGGCCCCAGCTCTGTGACCTCAGGCAAGTCCCTCTCCCTCTCAGGGTCTCTGTCGCTGTTGGCAAATGACTGGACACTCTCTAAAATCCCTTCCAGAGCAACAGGTCTCTGCTGATTTGAGATTGGGGATGGAGCTGGTGATAAAGGATACTGCGCTTAGCTTTCCTTCTTTCTTCTGCGGCCTAGGGCTCAGCTGCAGGTTACTAACTTTTTATTTATCTTTCACCGGGGAGCATTTTTTATTAAAACCATCTCCCTCGCAAAAGAAAGCTGTGGCTGCTTTGGCGGCAGGGTCCCCAAGGTGGTCTGCTCTCCCGGCAGCTGTCCCCAGTCTACGCGGGCAGGACCTGCGGCCTGTGCGGCAACTTCAACGGCAACAAAGGTGATGACTTCCGCACGCCCTCGGGCCTGGTGGAGCCCCTGGTGGAGGACTTCGGGAACGCCTGGAAGCTGCGTGGGGACTGCGAGGACCTGCGAAAGCAGCACACTGACCCGTGTAGTGTCAACCCGCGCCTGGGTACGTGAGCCCGGGGGACTCCTCAGAGCCCCGAGGTCCCCACTGTTGGGTGCATTCCACGGGACAGGGTGCCCGGCACTGGGGGAGGGAGGCGCTCGGTTTTCACTGTCAGCATTTGCTTATCTACTTCTGGATTGTTCTTTATTCTTCAAAGTCCCTTTATGGGGCACCATCCGCAGGTCACACCCTAGGAAAGCAAAGAACAGGACATATCGTGATTTTCGTCCCCGATCTTCTCGATCTGTCATAGCAGCACTCGCCCAAGCTCTGAATTAAATTATTGGCAGATAAATGCACTGGGGTGGCTCTTTGCAGATTTGTCAGCACTTCAGCCCTACATGCAAGTCCCCTGCTTACCCAACCCATCAGGGAACATGGTGTGCCCTGGAAATGCAGCTGATTATGTACTTAAGCCAAATGTAATTAGGAAAGGATATTGGCTTCACGAGATAAATCACCGAGAGTCCCAGAGCCAAGAGTTGTTTGTGTAGCACTGCTGCACAGGGAGGAGCTGGGCTAAGGATTTCAGAGTACAACCCTGTGGCAGGGCCCTGGCCAAGCCCTCTCTCCCCTTCCCCTCTGCCCCACAGCCAAGTTTGCGGAGGAGGCATGCTCTCTCCTGGTGTCCTCCAAGTTCGAGGCCTGTCACCACGCCGTGAGCCCCCTGCCCTACCTGCACAATTGCCACTACGACGTCTGCTCCTGCGCCGACGGCAAGGACTGCCTGTGTAATGCCGTGGCCAACTACGCCGCCGCCTGTGCCCGGAAAGGCGTGCACATCGCGTGGCGGGAGCCCAGCTTCTGTGGTGGGTGCGCTCCCTGCCTGCCACCCCCTCCTGGAAACCCAACGGATGCCCTCCGTCTCCGTGCCCTTGTTCTTTGCTTAGCACTGTCTGCGCATTCCTGTGTTCTAACAAGCATGGGGCGTAGAAACAGTTCATTTGCAGCCACTTTTCCTTCCCATCGCCCAGCAAGACACGGTAGTGGGGACTGGCTCGCTCATAGGACAGTCTAGTCATTCCGACCTGTTTCAGGAGGGCAAGTTGGACTCCTTACCTGGAGGCCCAGAACGCCCGTGTCCCTGCCAAGCAGGTATTTCCTGTGCCTGCTGCCACCTAGTGTCCGCCGCCTGTATGGCCAGACTGTGGAGTGAGTGCGTCTCTGCATCCCTGGAGGGTCTGTGAAGGCAAGGGGATAGGCACCTACCAATCCTTTCCTCTAAACTTCATGCAAACCTTCAGTGGACTCCCAGCCCAAATCTCAGGCATTGTAAAAAGTTATATGAAGTGGAATGACATCATTGTCCCCAGCTGACTTTAGAGTCTCACTCTGCCCTGTTAAGTTCCTGGCACCAGAGTTGGAATCTATCTGCCTGACACTCTGGTCCCGAGTGGCTGGACTATGCTCACCTTTTGCTGTTGTTGTTGTTCCTCTGGGGATATTTGCCAAGTGCCCGGTGTGATCAGGAAATGGCGGTGATATAGGCCTGAACCTTCCTTTTAGAGACACAGATGGGACCGCTTTCCCACTAGGTGCCTATCGCATTGAGTAAAATGGTAATTAGATTACTGCAGGGGCAACCAAGGAAGGCTTTCTGGAGGCAGTGTACTTACTTGATCAGGCTTTTAAAAGACAGCCTCTTCCCCTGTCCTTTGGCAGAAAAGAGCTGTTTCCAACGGTGGAACAGTAGCAGTGGTGTGCTGAAGTGAGGAAGGCATGCTGGAAGGAGAAGGTGTAATGGATATTCTGATTTTTAGAGCTCAGTGGATGTGTTTGGAAACAAAAGCATTGGTGGTCTTGACGGAAGCAGAAACATAAGAGCTGTGAGAAATGGCTAAAGGACTTAATATCATGCGTCTGAAGAGAAGTTTAGGTAGTGTCCCGAGTGGGGATCTCATTTCTTGGACAACGGCTGATCAGCAACAGGAAAACATTTTGCTCCCCACACCTCCCGGTAAAGAATCTCATCATCGGGGTGCTCATGAGAGTGCTGTGAGCACAGAAAGTGGGGTACGTGTCGGCCGGAGTCCAGGAGGGCCGGGTCTTCTCAGGCCCAGACCTGTCTCAGGAGCATCGCTCCCAACTGGAGCCTGCTGAGGAGCTGGGGCTGAGTTTCCCCAGTAATCGCACTGTAATAACAGCGGGGAACCTTTGCCACGGGGCGGGCATTGCTCTAAACATGGCAGCTCGCTGAGTGGCAGCTCGGCAGCTCGCTGGGTGGCAGCTCGGCAGCTCGCTGGGCTGTCACAGGTGGATGTAGTTCTTACATTCCAGGGGAAACTGCTCCAAGTCTCCTCATGAACTAACGGCAGAACTGGGGCTTGAACCGGGAACTTGGGTTTCAGAGCCCCCTCTCTTAGCTGCTTTGCCACTTGGCCACACTTCCTTCTGGCTTCTTGTCTGTTGTGCTATTTCTATGTGGGAGGCCAGGGAGAGGGAGGGCTACGGGTAGGTGTGAGCTGCCCACTGCGCTGGAGTAGGTATGAGGGTGTCCCTGCTCTTTGTGACTGGTGTGCCCTCAAAAGCATGGTTCCTAAGGGACTGTTTCCTTTTTAGAGCCTAATGATTAAAAGCATGAGCTTTTGGATCACAGAGAGCTGGGTTCAGATCCTACCTCTGCTTCTTCCTGTGATCCGTGACCCCGACGAGTCCCTTAGCTTAAGTGTCAGTTTTCTCACCCATAGGAAGGTGGACACGAGACCTAACTCACTGAGAGAGGTGTAAAAGGCATACAGACTGTGTGAAGAGCAGGGTATACAGTAGGCGCTCAGTAAATCATGGCCATTATTGTTATTATGACTGGGGGAGAAATGCCCTTGCCCATCAATTCTAGTTCTTTTTGATATCCACAGCTCCACTGTCCACCAGGGTTTCCACTCTGTCCCAGACTTTGAGAACTCAGAGGTGACTGAGCATGGCCTCTGTGGAGAAGTGGGGGAAACGTGTGTATCCCTAATTATAGCAGACATTTGTGAGAGTAAAAATACACTCTGCTCATAGTGGGAAAGAAAAGCAGTGACCACCCAGATGTAACTCAGAGGTCACAGCTGCGAGGGGCACCCCAAGTCCTAGAACCACAGTCTTTGTCATCTTAATGTTTCCACTGAGGCCTTTCTTCCCCTCCCCTCTCTCCTAGCGCTGAGCTGCCCACAGGACCAGGTGTACCTGCAGTGCGGGGCCCCTTGCAACATGACTTGCCGCTCCCTCTCTTTCCCGGACGAGGAATGCAATGAGGTCTGCCTGGAGGGCTGCTTCTGTCCCCCAGGGCTGTACCTGGATGAGAGGGGAGACTGCGTGCCCAAGGCCCAGTGCCCCTGTTACTATGACGGTGAGATCTTCCAGCCCGAAGACATCTTCTCAGACCATCACACCATGTGGTGAGTACCAGGGAAAGGAAATGGTCCTCCAGGTCCTTCATTTTACAGATGGGTAAGCTGAAGCTGCAAGAAAGGAAGGGACTCATCCAGAGTTGCACAGGAAGTCAGGGCAGAGCTGGGACTTCACCCAGGTCTTCTGACTTTCTTACAATGCAGGAAACTAGAACTGCAGGCTGGCGGTAGAATTTCTTGAGTTTTATTGCCAACTATCATGTGTTGGACCCCATTTCCCCTCTCTGGGTCTCAGTGTCCCTTTTCTAGAACAGGATATAGGAGCTCTCCTTGTCCCCCGCCCCTTTAGCCTCTTGTCAGTGTCTCCGGTCAAAACGTTTGAACCAGGGGAAAAGACAGCACAGAAGTGTGGCCTCAGTGGTGCATTGCTGACTTGCTTCGTGCATGTCCCTTAGAAATAGCTCTAAGTAGTGCCTGCTTCTTGCAGCCCTTTACCTGGGCCTCGCTCATGGCCAGCTTCAGCAGGGTTGCCATGGTCACAAGAGACATTTGTAGCAGAACCTTTGT
Source organism: Glossophaga mutica (assembly GCA_039655065.1). Lineage (NCBI taxonomy): Eukaryota > Metazoa > Chordata > Mammalia > Chiroptera > Phyllostomidae > Glossophaga > Glossophaga mutica. The sequence continues at coordinate 21,380,100 of CM077304.1, read as the reverse complement.
TGGGCAACCCTTCCTTGGCACCTGCCCTGTCCCCGGTGCTGGGCTAGAGATGGGGAATCGGAAGATGAACCAGACAGTGCAGGCCCCAGAGGAGCTGACAGCCTACTAGGGAGACCAGTACACCGTCCTGATTATGGGAGATTTCAAACTGACGTAAAAGAGGAAGAATAGTGTAAGGGGCCCTACTGCATTTATCTTGGCTTCAGTGAGTATCAGCACTTCGTCATTTTTAGTTTATCTATTCCCTCCTCTCCTTTTTGGCTGGAATAGTCTACAGAAAACCCAAGCTATTCTTTTTTTTTCTTTTTTTAAAAGATTTTATTTATTTATTTTTAGAGAGGGGAAGGGATGGAGAAGGAGAGAAACATCAAGGCCCGGTTTCCTCTCGAGTGCCCCCCACTGGGGACCTGGCCTGCAACCCAGGCATGTGCCCTGACTGGGAATGGAACCAGCGACTCTTTGGTTTGCAGGCCAGCCCTCAATGCCCTGAGCTACACCAGCCAGGGCCCGAGCTATTCTATCATCTTATCTGAAAATACTTCAATATGTATTTCTAATAGATAAATAAGTACTTTAAAAATCCTAACCGTAAAATACCATTACTAACCTAAACATTAACAATGATTCCCTGATAACATCTAACATTCCATTCACATTCACTTTTTTCTGCTTGTCTCAAAATATCTGTTTGTGATTCATTTGTTCAAATCAAGATTCAAACAAGGTTTGCACATTGCATTTGGTGTGAAGCTGTTTCTCATCATTTCAGTGAGATTAATTTGCAGCCCCTCCCAACTTCATGAACCCAAAACAGGTTGCTTAGACTTATCTTAAGACAACTGTGGCCACTGGACTTGGATTTCAGCGAAATGTGTAGTATATCCCTTCAGACTGTGACCTCCCCAAGAGCAGAGAACAGGTGTTGGGTCCTGATCCCCAACACCTAATGCAGTTCTGGCAGAGAGTAGGTACAGCTGCTGTTCTGGGGTGAAATAACTAAAACATTTGGTGGACTCCCTGTATCAGAGACCTAAAAGACTCCACTTCTTCAGAAGAGGGGAAGATTGCTTCCATTTGGGAGGAATTGGGGAAGACCCGAGGCAGGAGGTAGCTCCTGAGTTTGAGGGGGATTCTCACAGCAGGGGTAGGGTGCAGTAATGGGAGGCAGGCTTTGTAGGCGGGGCCGAGGTCCTGGGACTGAAACACATGAGGAGTGCTCATCCTTCACCAAGGTCAGTACGTGGAGGAAATGTATGTTGTTTGAAGAAAAGATAAGACTGGTGGGAAGTTGGAGCCAGTTTCAGGAGTCTTTGAAAGAAAGGGGGAGAACTAATGCTTGATCAGTAGGCAGAGGGGACCTCGGGAAGTTTGAGCAGAGAAGGAATCAGAGCAAAGTGTAGCTTCAGGGAGTGGGTTCTAAAGGCTGCATGAGGTACGAAGCAGGGAGTTTAGTTGAGGGAAGATACTGACAGAGTGTGGTCAAAAGGTGGCAAGGCCCTCGGCAAGTCACAGCAGTGGACATGGAGGGGGGGACGGAAGCCAGAGACACTGGGAAGTTCGCAGACTGGTGGGATGTTTGGGAGGAGGTTTGTCGAAGAAGACCCCAGGGATTTGAACTTGAATGCTTGGGAGGACAGTGATACCGAGAACAGCAAAAGGAGATGGAAACCACAGTCTTTTATAACCTAATCTTAAGTGAGTGATGGTGTGTACTATAGGTCCCACAGGCCAGCCTTGGTACAATGTAGGAGGAGATTACACAAGTGTGTGGATGCCAGGATGCGGGGACCACTGGGGGCCATTTCAGAGGCTAGATACCAGGAAAGTAGATGCTCATGTTAGGGGATGAGGTTGAGATTGGAGGGTAGGAATAAAAGAAAATTAAAAAAAAAATTATTGAGTCCCTTAGGCGCAGCCTGTGCTGCGTGCTGGGAATATAAAGGTGAGCAAGAGCAGTCATGGCTTCTGCCTTCCCGGGTCTTAGAGTCCCGTGACAGAGAGGGAGAGAGATGTTAACCAAATAAAAACTCAAATACACGCTAAGTTACAGTGTGGTGAGTCCTGGGAAAAGAAGTACTTGCACTATGAAAGCCTGAAATAGAGTGGGGACACAGAAGGATGTGTACGTGTGTGTTGGGCAGAAGTGACATCAGATCAAAGGAAATGGTGTGTGCGAAGGCCCTTATGTTTGACGGGAGCAATACAGCTTCAAGATAGGAAGAAAGTCTCGGGGTTGGAGACGGGAGAGGTAGGCGGGGTCAGATCCCATGGGTCCTGGGAGGCCATGGCAGGGATTTGACCCTTATCTGAACAGCTAGTGAGGGGGAGCTATTGAAGGATTCCAAGCAGGGTTATGATCTAGGTTTTGGAATGATACTTGGGCTGCTAGGAGGAGTGTATTTTTGAGAAACACGAGAATAGGTGTGGAGACGTCAGTTAGAAAGCTTCTGCATTGTCCAGGTGAGAGGTGACAGTAGCTCATGGCGGTGGAGGCAGAGAAAGGGATGTGCATTCCGGAGCTGTTTAGGGCACAAAGTCCAAGGGCTTGGTGATGAATCAGATGCACGGGGTGGGGAGAATGTGGTGTCACAGCTGATCCCCGAGTCTCTGGTTTCTGACTCTAGATGGATGGGGGTATCATGCAATGCCTCAGAGCCCTGAGGAGGGCTGGCTTGGTGGGGGTCAGGAGTTCGGTGTTGAACCTACTGAGTTTGAAGTGTCTGAGACACCGAAGGTGGCTATCATATCTCATAGGCCTTTGACTATGGGGGTCCGAGGTTCAAAGGAGAGATCCGAGCTGCTGATGCGAATGTGTGAGTCATCTCTGTAGTGGACGCTGGGGTGTGGATGACACACCGTGTGAGGAGCAGAGAGGAGCGAGGCTGCATTCTGCAGAGGGGAGCGAGGCTGCATTCTGCAGAGGGGGTGAGTGGTACAGTGAGGCCGAGGAGGAATGACCCGGAAAGTGGGAGGAAAACCAGGAGAGACTTTTTCTTCTTTTCCTAGAAGAATGGAGCAGACAACAGTGATGAATACTGTCGAAAGGGATCAAGTAAAAGAACTGAAAACAGTTCCGTTGAGTTTAGTGACACGGTGGCCGTAGCAAGCTGTGTTTCAGAGGCGTGATGGGACTGGGAGCCCAGAGAGTGAGTGGGAGGCGAGGAAATAGAGATGGTGCTTGTCGCCGCTCTTGCAAAGCTGGGCTGTGTTTTCCCTCCGCAGCTACTGTGAGGATGGCTTTATGCACTGCACCACGAGTGGAGCCCCGGAAAGCCTGTTGCCACAGCGTGCTATCTTCGGCAGTTCCCCGTCTCACCGCAGTGAGTACGGCCCGCCCCCCTGGCAGGGCTCTTCTCCACTCTCTGCCCAGACTTCTCCTGCAGGGAGGCGGGGAGAGAGCTGGGCTGCTGTCTGATGTGTGTGCTCATTCAGCCTTGGGGCAGGATTGCCACAGTTACTGTTTGTCTGAGTGACTTCCAGGACTAGACACGCCTTTCTTTGCATGTGTAAATCCAATTACTGCGGCAGGAGGAATTTTATTCCCTGACCTGGAAAAGACTGAATTATCTGTAAGATGGATTCAGTGAGACCTCTAGTTTGCCCTTGGTGTCCTTAGCCCAGTGAGCAGCTCTGAATGGGTGGCCTTGAATGTGGTGAAAACATCCACCTTCGATGGCCTCCTTTTCCCTAAGGACTTGCTGTCAAGGACACTTCTTCAGGAAGCTCCTCAGATGGATTTGAAAGAGGGGAGTTTGGACCTGTTGCTCTCAGTTTGAAATCCATGACTTTGCCCTGTTCTGTTCAGCCTGCTATAACAAAATACCACAGCCCAGGCGGCTGATAAACAGACGTTTGTCGCTGACAGTTTTGGAGGCTGGAATTCTGAGACCCAGCTGCCAGACTGGTTGGCTGAGGGTCCTCTTCCTGGTTCATAGCTGATGGCTTCTCCCTGTGTCCTCACATAGTGGAAGGGGCTGAGGAGTTCTGTGGGGTCTCTTATACAAGTGCTAATCCCATTCGTAAGGGCTCCACGCTTCTGTTCTAATCACTTCCCAAAGGCCTCACCCTCTGATGCTGTTATACTGGGGGTTAAGACTTCAGCATATGGATTTTTGTGGGGACCCTGACATTCAGCCCCCAGCCAATCTCCAGGTCACTAAAGCCTGCCTCTTCCTTCTTCACGCTCTTCCATCCCAGTGCCTTTTCGGCGCTCCCAGCCCCCTCTGCTTCATCCTGCCTCTCGGGTCTGCCTCGAATGCTTCCTCTTGCTCAGAGTCTTCTAGGCCAGTCACTGGAAGAGATCATCTCTTTCAAAGGCAGGAAATTCCTCGAATTTTGTGAGATTGGTAAAAGCCACTTCACCTTTTAGAGTTTTAGTTTTCTAACAAAAGTTTCCATATGAAAATAAGGCTAAAGATGCTGGCTTTCTTGTCCCCAGGAGATTGTAAGTGGTGTATACAGTAAGATATAAATGCTACGAAGTGCATGAGGGCTTTTGAAAGAAAGGCGCTGTTTCAGTCATTGGCTGCCATCATTTATTCAATCAGCCATTGATACCTACTAATTGTCAGGAAATAGCTCAATGAACGGAGTAGAAAGAATCCCTGCACATGTTCTAGTGGGTGAGGCTGAGGTGGGGGGTGGGTGGGAAGTAAAACAAGTAAAACAGATAGTCTATCAGATGGTGATGTGAGATGGTGATCAGCAGGGCAGGCTGGAGTCTCAGGGGGTGGATTGTTGCAAATGTAAATAGAATTCTTGGGATGACCAAGGGCCAGGCAAAGGTTGAATGTCCTGTTGGGACCCCCAGAGGCTCCTTTTTGGCGCCTGAACCCAGGTTCTTTAAAGCCTGGGTCTGGACATTTTTGCCACGCACCCTGATTTGGTGCAACCCACCACAGCAGGATGCAGGGGGGTGCGGCATCTGGCCACCAGAGGGATGCTGGGATCAGCAGAGACATCTTCAGTGTAGGCAACAGTCAGAAGCTCAGCTGAGTAGATGAGGCTGCCCTCTGGTCCCACACAGGGAACCTGGCTTAGGAGGTCGGACAGCACCTCATCCCTGGGAATGAGAAGCTCTGTGTCTTTGGAATTGAGTGAGTGCACCCAGGGGACCAAAGGACAGTGTAGAAGGTAGGTCTACTCACTCCGTCACTGATGGCCTCTTTGATTTTCCAACCCTCAAGGCAAGAGGAGCTTGTCCTGTCGGCCCCCCATGGTCAAGTTGGTGTGTCCTGCTGACAACCCTCGAGCTGAAGGGCTGGAGTGTGCGAAGACCTGCCAGAACTATGACCTGGAGTGCATGAGCATAGGCTGTGTCTCTGGCTGCCTCTGTCCCCCGGGCATGGTGAGCACCCCCTGCTGCCAGGAGGAGGCAGCCTTCCATTTTCCTGCAGGCAGAGAGACGAAGAAACAAGAGTTAAACCAGGATGGTAACTGGGTGGGGGCGGGGGTGGTGGTGATGGGGGCAGGGGTGGTTGTGGTCCTCTGTGGCTGAGTCAGCTGCCAAAATCGGGATGGGAGATGGTAGGAAAGTGGCTGGGTTTGATCCTGAGGAGATCTGACAGAAATACTCAGTGCCTTAGGAAGCCAAGCAAGAATTTCCAGAAAATACAAGCGAAAATAGGCTTTTCCACTAGAATTCTCCCAAGGGCTGCATTCCATTGTATGATGATGAGAGGACACACACGTGTATTTGATTGGCATATATTGTATGTGTACAGCTTTCTATTTCAAGAGAAGACACTGATGTCCCTGCCATGCATGAGCAAGCTGTGGGTCTGACACACCCCTTTCCCCCACTGAGTCCACTTTTACTTATCTGTAAAGGGAGTGGTGAGGTGTTGGCCCACTTTTAACATTCCATGATTCTGAGGCTGAGGTTCCATGTGTGGTCAAAGGCACAGTGGCATCAACTGACGGTTGTTGGTACCAGTTCAACACCAACAAGAACCCCCAGTTTGGGGTGCGGTGAGGAAGAAACTTCATTCAGTGCAAAACAGCTCAGTTGTGGTACAGCATGGCTGTGAGGCAGCCCTGGGGCCAGGCCCCTCTCCAGTTTGGCAGCTCTGCTCTGCTCTGCCAAGACACCTCCCGCAGTTCAGCTCAGCCAGGGAGACAGTCTCCAGTCATTGGTGGGAAGGAAATGTGCACTCTCTCAGCCAGAGGGGAGCTGGCTTTTACCGGCAGAAGTCCCCGCCCCTGGACCCTGATTGGTCAGAATAGAGCTGCTGTGGTTGGTCAGAGCTGTGCAGCTCCAATTGGATGGGGAATATCTCAGGCCTACTGGTTGGAATAGGATTCCTGGAACTCCTTTATAAGGCCTGGCTCAGCGGGCAGAACCACAGTGCAGGCAGGCAGCTCAGTGCAGGCCTCTCCGTGAAGTGCAGTTTGTGTGAGAGGCCCCTGTGTAGAAATGGCTGCTAGGTTCTGTGTGTGTGTGTGTGTGCGCGCGCGCATTCTAAAACTTGAGCCTGGTTAGCCATGAGGAGCTGTGCTTAATGGGGTCTTCTTTCTCAGGTCCACAGTGGTTTGCTGCCACCTGGCTGCTGTGTGCCTCCTGGTGGTGACAATGGTCTGAGCGTGCCCAAGTCTCCTTAACCTTCTTCCCAAGCCTAAGCTTAGGCTGTTTTGAGTTATAAATGTTATACATATGTTATTCTTATCACCCTGAAAACCAGGAAAGATTCTGGGTTTTTCTTTTTAAAATGCATCCTATCGTCTTGCTTTCCCTGACTACAATTCCCCAGACCCAAAGTGAGTGCTGAGGGGCAGGTGTTATAGAGGCCAGACCAGGAGGGAACAGAATGGCTCTCATGTGGCTGTAAAGGGCATTAACGATGCCCAGGCCTCGGCTTGAGGGGCAGTGTCCTGGGCCCTGGGCATTGCCAGCGTTCCGGGGAGGGCATTCGGACCCATGGCCAGCGGCCCCCAGGAGGACTGCCCACTGGGTGAGGGCAAGGCAGATGGCCTAGCTCCTTCCCTCCAACCAACTCTTTCTTCTCGCAGACAGAGACACTAGCTGTTACTCATTCTCCTCCTGGGTGTTCCCCTCTGTCTTAGCCTCTCAGGACTCTGGAACTGTCTTTCGTAAAGAGGGAGCTAGAGATTGACCAGGGAGCTCCCACAAACTAGAAGGTCTTGTTTGGTGCCTTAGCAGGAGGCGACTATTCAAGGAGGCATACAAGGAGGGGAGAAATAGGACAAGAGCAAGAAATGGGAGTGGGGAGGGCAGGCTTCCCTGTTGCTCCTTTTACCCCAAGGGCCTCTGTTTTGACTGTCCCTTCACCATCCCCAGAGGTGAAATTCTCCCACATCAGAGAAGGCTCCGGCAAGAAAAGGGGCATCCTTCAGGAGGTTATGTCAGCCTCAGGGACTCTTTTCAATGAACTTTTTATTTTAATAAAGGAAATAGTACAGATAGTCTTAAATATTAATAACTTCCATAATTGCTTTATGGTCCCAAATCCCCAGTGGAGAGTGAGACCTGAAGTACAGGATGGGGACGTACTGTTAGGAGCCCGCTGGCGTTCCTGAAGCCTCCGGGGTGGACAGTCCTGGGTATCTGTCGTGTAGCGAGGTGTCTCTCACCTCACCCTCAGGGGACCGTAGACTTGAAAGCTCAGGGTTTAAGAGAGCAGCTTATTTTCACAACCGCTCCATTACGACGCTGACTAATGTGCTAATTGCTGAGGCCAGATTGGACAGAGCAGGAAAGTCTGGGTGATTTATGAAGTGCACCGTGTGCTGGCTGCCGCGCAGGACACGTGTTCCTGGACACAGCGCAAAGAAAAAGGATCTGGAGCGAGCCTGTTTGGGCCCATCTGACGGTGCAGACATTCTTCTCAAGGGTGTTTCCCTCTGTGGCCCGTTCCCTGTGGAAGGTGGTGAAGTTGTGGCATGTTCCCGAGGGTGTAGGGGAAGAGTTCAGGAATTCTGCATTCTGAGGACTTGAAGCTGGGGTGGGAGGGAGGACACAGTTCTTTCCTGGGGGACAGAACAGAGAAGGAGCCCTGAGTCTGAACAGGGGTTAGAAGGTGGTGCTCTCAGTCCAGGCTTCAGGTCTCCCTGGCTCCTTGCTCTTGCACAGTCACTCACTCGCCCTTTGTCTGAGCCTCAGCTGCCTGACCTGTAACAAAGACCCATAATGTCATCATTGCATGTTTGCTGTGGGCCTGAAGGAGTTGTATGAAAAAGCACTTTTATCGTAGGAGCAGCTTTAATTGTTGTCTTCACAAATAAGCGAGGGGCACCCTCCGAGGCTGCACCCATCTGCTCCTCCAGTCCATGGGAGAAACTCGAGAAGGGCCTGTTTCCCTGTTTCCAATCTGCTGTGGACCAAATACAATAGAATCATGCAGTAGAATACAATAGAATCAGCAGAAAAATGTAACCAAAAAGCAATTATATGCAAAAAACGACCCCTCTGATTTTTATTACCTACAACAGACATGATATGTTACTCAGTCAAATTGGCATAGAATTTTCTAAACCCCATCTCTGCATTTCTATGTTCACATCATCACAAACTGGCACTGGCCCGTGGCCCACACTTTGGGGAGCGCTGCTCTTGGTTGATGACCGCCTTTCAAAGCATCTCTCAACGTTCATTGTAAGGCCAGCAGTACCTGCTTTAAAATGTTGGGGGGAGGAAAAGATGTCACCGTCTCGCAGTTTGTTCCTGCCCTGGCACCTGTTTAGAGCAGAGGTTTTCCGGTCCACTCTACAAGTTGCAAACTCCATCTGCTTCTGCAACTGGTGCACAGGTATCCTTGCATGGAACAAGGGTGGGCGTGCTTTTGATAAGTAGTCAACACCCTTGTAAGTGGTTGGTGGAGAAGCAACATAAAGAAGGCACCAAATTGGAGTCTCAGAATTCTAGGTTTAAATCCCGGCTCCTGACATTTTGTTAACTGAGTGGCAAGTAATTTAAAATCTTGGTGTCTGATTTTTATCACCTATAAAATTGGGTTTGAAGCAGTGTTGGGAGGACGGGATATGACCGTGGCAGGTGTAGGGAAGTTGCTTCGTAAGTGGGGATTTAATGATGGCTATTACAAGAAGTTCATGGAGGAAAACCATGAACTTCTAAATCATATAATGAATAGAGATGCTCTAGGAAATTAGCAGATGCTGGGAGCAACTTTTGAGACTTCAGTGCCCACATTCTGAGGCCCACCGGATCAATAAAATAAGGGGATTGCACTAGAAAATTTCCCGTCTTGTTCTTTAGGTCAAAGATACGCAACTACAATAATTGCCTTTAAGTTAGAAAATTCCCGGATTCCATCACGAGGTGGCAGCAAAGCACAACCTACTGCCCACTGTTCAATCATTCCAGCCACAGATGGAATCCTCTCTAGAAACACCATCAAGGGCCAGAGCAAAAAGGAACCCCCCAAACCCAGGATTTCAACCCCTCCTATCCCACAGTAGGAGACTGAAGAAAGAGAGGAAACAGAACCATTCAAGGATACATACTTATGGAGTAGAAATTCTGGTCTCCTGACTCCCAGACCAGATCCTTCAGATGCTGGGTTATGAGGGGTTATGAGATGCTCAGGAGAAGATGTACCTTTTTTTCTTGGAGATTTGCACTTACCTTTTAACATCTGGTGGTTACATTTCCAAACTGGTACCCAGTTCTGCCGGTATGAGGAAACCTGTTGGCAACTGGGAGGTGTGTTCCTTTCCCTAATTCTTTGATGCTCAGTTTTCTCACTGGCCCGGTGAGAAGACTGGAATGACTTTGGCAGTTTTGGAAATACAGAGCTTGGGCTCAGGGGTCTATCCAGAGTGGGCTTTACATGTGGGAGTAGTAAATTCTGTGCAGTATAATTTAAAAAGTCCCAAGAAAGCCCTCCTGTCTTGAAAGTATCTCTTACTCTTCCTATAATTTATCACCTAATCAGGCTTCCTGAAATGTAATAAGCATAAACTCATTTTGGTTAACAAGCGAGACCTTTAAAAAAGCTCACAATGTTATAAATCCTCATGGGAAGTCATTCACACCTTAGTGTGAATTATTTCATCAGATTTTTTTTTTCTTCCTAGCAAACATATCATTGAAATCAGCTGCATTGAGCTGGAAGTATTGATGGGGTGGGAGAATGAATAAAGGGCAGCTGGAAGGCAAAAAAGATTTCGGAGTATGGTGTTCATGTATGGGGGTGAGGAGGAGATGGGGCCTTTTCAGAGGTGTATAACAAAACCATTTCTTTTCTATTTCATGAGTTTTTGGGAGCTGGTGAAGACCTGGGATCATGCGCTCAGTGTGAGCCATTCTTACTAAAGATGTCATGACATGATGAACAGTAATGACAACTATTTCTGCGTATTCTGCAGTCTTTGAAGGACATTTGTCAACTTATCTTATCCTTTTGATGTCCCAAAGGGACAGACCTAGGCAGTGATGGTTCTCCCCATTTTAAACATGAAGTCTAAGGAACCTGTTACAAAATCCACGTGGGGACAGCTGTACTGACCTACCCTGTGTCCAGGTCCTGTTCATCCCCTGCACTGGGCCTTTATCTTTCTATCTCCATGAATTTCTGCAATGCTTCAGCACTCCCTGGTGACTGTGGCTAGGCCAGCGTTATTGGATCTTCCCTCCCAAGTGGGGAGCCTCCCACTGAGGTGTGACCTGAAACCTCTCCTCTCCTTTTGAGGTTATGCTTTGTCTTCTCAGCCCTACGTCCCCCCGACCCCAGCTCGGACTTAGGGATCTATTCCCATGCCTCTGGTGTCTTTCCAGCAGTCCTCACTCAAAAGGTTCTTTCTTTTATTAAAATATAGTTGATTTACAATATTATATTAATTATTTCAGGTATACAACCTTCTTTTTCAACCTCTGTACATCTAACAAAGGGATCACCATGATAAATCTAGGGAACATCTGCCATGTACAAAGTTATTACGATATTATTGACTATATTCCCTACAATGTACATTATAACCCCGTGACTTATTGATTTTATAACTGGAAATTTGTACTCTTAGCTCCCTTTACCCTTTTTTTAAATCCCTTTCCCTCACCTTTTCCCTCTAGCAACAATTAGATTGTTCTTTGCATCTATGAGTCTGTTTTGTTTTTTTAGATTTCATATATATGTAAAAATCATACAGTCCTATTTTAATATTGTAATTCACCAATTCATAATCTCTTTTTTACTAAAATAAGTCAGGGCAGAGAGGAGCACAGAGGAATTAGCAGCGTAATCTCATGGCCAAGCTGGGATTTGAGTTTTCTGTCCACGGGAGCAGGGCTGGCTGGCTGCCTGGGACTCGGCCCTGGGCCCGGGGAGAGGCTGCCTAAGCCCTGGTGTGTGGGACATGTTGTCAGTGGGTTGGCTATCTGGAAGAGAGGTAAAAACAGCCAACATGCAGACCAAGAGGCCTGGGAGCCCTCAACCCAGCCTGCTGTAGGCGAAGGGACCGCACGTGTTCTGCTGAGGTGAGGTGAGGCCAGGGCTCAGTTTCCTGGCATCCACCCGTATGCACCCCGAATCACTTTTTTCTCACGTGATGTTTCCAGTATAAGGCTTATTTTTGGGTCTCTATTAACAGTAGACTGGGTGAGGGCTGGTGTTCCCCAGTAGCTGCATATTTATGTTATTCTTAGAGTCGCCACTAGGTGGCAGGCCTCAGCCTTCAGTCAGAGCTGACAAAGTTTGAGGGGATGTGGGGATGAACCCTAATTGTGATGGCCTATGAAGACTGGCAGACAGACATTTTTTCATTACCCCCTGATAATACCAAACTGCATCTTCCCTATCAGACACCTCATCTCATTGTCTTCCAAGAACAGCGGTCCTAGGTGGTAAGAGCTACCAAGAATGTGGTTGATTTGCACCTTCCTCACTCTCTACCCATCCTGTCCCCTCCCGGCCCCTATCCTGCCCCTTTGCTTTGGCTCTAAGGACTCAGGAGACAACTGAGGCTGGGTGAAGGTGAATCCCCTCCCAACACACACTCTCTCTCTCTCTCTCTCTCTCTCTCTCACACACACACACACACACACACACACACACACACACACACAACTTTAGCCTCTGATCCTGGACATGAAAGCCCTTTGTCTAGCCTAAGATCGCCTTGCCAGGGCTTTGTCTCATTTCAAGCCCTGGGAACTCAGGCTTGTCCGGGGAGTGACTGAATCACTGATCCTGAGCCGTCCAAACTAGGAGTTTCTCACCCCTCAGGTGGCTCTAGAACCAAAGTGCCATGGTCCCTTCCCCTGAGGGTGACCCAGGGCTCTTAGATCACTCAGGGGTAGGCCACGCCAGTGCAGACACACAGGACTACCTCCTGCAGCTGGGACTGAAGTAGATCTACCTGTTGGGGTCAGAGTGGGTGTGGCCAGCTCTCCCTGAGCCCGCTGGGGCCAGATGGTCTTAGTTCTCCACTCCTAACCCCCAACAGACCCGAGGAGTGTAATGTGCTCATGTAGTAACTTCTTTTTTGCAGGGAGGGCAGGGATGTGAAACTCCCCACCCCCCTACCCATGGAGGGTGTGTCAGAATCTCAGGGCACTGGGTGAGGAGGGTGCACCTGGGGCTTGAACAAGACCCACACTCTGGTTTGGGTACATCTCTGCCCATGACCAGAATTTAACTTCCACCTCCAGGGTATTGAGTGCATTAATAATTGATTCATTCATTTTATTAAATATGTTACCCATTTTCTTCAATTATAAACATAGTAGATGCTCATTAAAGAACATTGGGGAAAAAAGTTTAAAACCAAAAAAGAAAACAAAATTCCCCTACCCTAGCTCACCATCTGGAGGCAACTTCTATATTTCCTTTGTCTTTTTTTGAAATATGTATATATATTTTCATAATTGGGACCATATGTATATACAGTTTTTTCTCCCCTGTTTTAAAAATTAACAGCATAAATATTTCTCACGTCTTTTAAGATTGCCCCGAAGGGCCACTCTAATAGCTCCAGGGGCGCCGTCACCTGGCGAGTCCTCAGCGGAGTTAATCATTTCTCTATTGTTGAACACTTGGTGGCTCCCATTTTTTTTGCAATGATAAATAATTCTATATTAATCTTTGTCCACAATAACTCTTTTTCCTTTGGAGAAATTCTCTGCATGGAATTACTGCACCTAAGGATACATGCGTCTCAAGGTTTTTTGACACATGTTACCAAAGAGTCTGTGTTCAGGTTCCAGGTCACCATGCCCCCAGCAGGGATTGAGGACAGAGGGTGGTCAGAGTGTCCTCAGCTGAGCCGGGGAGGATCCGAGTAGATGGGTGCTGTGTCCACCAAGCCCTGGCCTGGCCGTGGGTTCCCTGGCTAGGCCTCGGGCCGAGGCTGCCTTCCCAGCAGGGCTTCAGGTCGTTCAAGTCTTTTTGATTGTTTTCCCTTAGGTTCGGCATGAAAACCGATGTGTGGCCCTGGAAAGGTGTCCTTGCTTCCATCAGGGCAAAGAGTATGCCCCTGGAGAGACGGTGAAGATTGACTGCAACACTTGGTGAGGCCCTGGGAGAGGCTTTTGCAGGGACTGAGCCATTGCGGGTGGAGTCAGCAGAGGTGGGGATGGAGGTCAAGATGCTGTGCGTGGAGACATGGCCAAGGACCTCTGGCACTTGCCTCCAGAACCCTGAGGGCATGTGGTTACTCTTCTTCTTTTTTCATGTCTCTGTGTTTCTCTCTGTAAAATGGGGAGAATCTTTATGGTCACCTGTACTCACCTGTATAAACTCTACAAGAGGTTAGTGATTCTGTTCAGAGAGGTGGGGCCTGGGAAAAATAAGGACCTTGCCCCGTATTAGCCATTGCACACGGACCAAGCTTCCAAAGGGCATGGGATTTGGAGGGTCCTTCTCCCTCCTTATATTGCCCCCGAAGCACATTGCCAGTGTGGCTGTAATGGCGTGGTTTGAAGAGGGACCTTGTGTAGGTGGCTAGTTTTTCTTTCCCTTTTCATTGGTCATCCTACACATCATCCTCTGCTCTGCTCACTTATCGTGCTTTTGACACTGGGGCCATGCACAGCTTTATGGAAAGTCCCATGTGGAAGGGGGCAGGAAGGTGGGTGCTGAGCTATCTCTTGGGCCTGAGGTCTGAGCTAATCCCCTCAGACACACAGAGGGGGCTTCCTCATGTCAGTTCTGGTTACCGGGTGGTGAGATGGGGCGTTGTGGTGAAGGAAAATCCCTGTAGACTTAAGCGTATAACTATGTGCACACACAAAACCTCTCCTGGAAGAAGCTCACGGCTGATCACAATTTCCCCGACTCAGAACGTTCTGCTGTCCTGTCTTGTTTCCCCCGTTAGCCTCAGATGGTCTGCAGCCTCGGTGTCTGTTTCCTGAGAGACCCTGGCTCCGCTCTCGGGCAACTCCCAGGGGGGCTGGGCTTTGGCAGACCCACAACAGGTGGTCTACGGCAGATCTAGCTCTCTTCCCTTGGCTGCCTGGATCACCCATTCCCTTCTTTGCCTCAGTTTCCCTCTTGTAATGGGGTGCAGCATGACCTCCCTCTCTCCTCCTGGGTTGCGCATTAAAAATATGTCAGTGGATGACTGCAACCCCACCCCCTCACCCCCAATGGGGCTGTAGATCCTCCACTTCCTGGGGCTTCCAGGAAGGTTGGGTGGCACCTGGAACATTCTTTGTTCCTCTATGGCCTCCTCATTCCACAACGCCCACCCCTCATGTCCCGCCATCCTTGCCGTAACTGTTCCCAGTGTCTGTCGGGACCGGAAGTGGAACTGCACGGACCATGTGTGTGACGCCACGTGCTCCACGCTTGGCATGGCCCACTACAGCACCTTCGACGGGCTCAAGTACATGTTCCCCGGGGAGTGCCAGTACATCCTGGCGCAGGTGAGTGGGAGGGAGGGCGGTGCTGTCTGTCCTTAGGAGTGGGTGGGGGGTGCTGGCTGCAGTCTGGGGTTTCCAGGCCAGAGTCTGTCATTCTGTCCACAGAAACAGCTCTGGGGTTGGAGCGATGGTCAACCTCTGAAAGAGGTGCCTGAAGAGGTCCGAGTTTGAACTTCACAGTGATTGCCCATCTTCCTTTAGGTTACCTGGGCTCTGTCCTATAAGAATAGGACAGAAGCTCATTTCTTGACTGGGATTGTTGCGGAGCAAGGCTACCATCATCCCAAATTAGCACCAAAACAGAATTAGAGAAAGGCATCCATTCCTTCTGAAAGACATGGCCTCCTCAGTCAGGATGCACCACGGGGAGGGGAGTGAGGCTGAATTTCAGGCTGTGCTCACCTCCTCACTAGCACCCTTACACAGCGAATAACCCACACAGCCTCATGCAGCACCCTGGACAGGGAGATGGCAGAAATGACCCCTGGAATTTGCTTTCTGCCATATGATTCTATTGCATTCTCCACATTTTCTTTTCTAACCTGGTGTAGTTTAGGATGGGCAGGAAGTGGGTGGGGGCACAGAAAAGTCACACTGCCCGGCAGGATGAGAAAGGACCTTGGAAATCCCAGCCGAGCTGGTGAGTGAAGGCGTGGGCCCCTCTGCCTTCCTCTCCCGTTGTATGGATTCCTGTAAATTTCTCTTGCTGGTTGACGACGTAGTAGGTAAACAAGGAGGTATGGGACCTTTTCTCATGATGGATGAGACGGCTCAACTCTGTGAAGCTTTAAACAAATGTGGTCTCTCCGTCTCTCTCCATCCTTGGGAGGAGGTTGGGTGGGGGCAGTTGGTGTGGTTTGCAGGAATGGCCACAAACCGGTAGGAGCCTCAGCCACAGAGACTGAGCTGCAGGGCCCCGGGGAGTCAGGCAGTGAGGGTAACTCAGCATGCCTGCCTGCCCAGCATGCTGGGAGTGGGGCAGACCCAGCAGCACCCTGACCAGCCACGTGCAGAGCATGCTGGGAGTGAGCAGCAGCACCAACCAGCCGAGTCTCTCCCATCCACATCAGAGCTTCCGATGTGGGGAGAGGTGGCCAGAATAATACTTCTCTCTGGGCACCTCTTTTCTCCAGGATTACTGTGGCAATAACCCCGGGACCTTCCGGATCCTGGTGGGGAATGAGGGATGCGGCTACCCCTCGGTGAAATGCAAGAAGCGGGTCACCATCCTGGTGGAAGGAGGAGAGATTGAACTGTTTGATGGGGAGGTGAGTGCCAGCCCCATCCCTTCCCCCTCAGGGTTCTTTGTTCTTCCGTTTATAACTTGTGTGAATGGAATACTGTGCTGCCGTGAGCGAGCAGGAGGTGGCGCTATATCGTCTGACTATCACGTTCTGTAAGAACAAGTCACAGATGTACTTGAATAACGTGACCCCATCCAGTAAAGCAGGGTGCAGAGATACGTGTGGAGGAGGGTGTGGAATTACCTGCACACGCATAGGAAGAGCCAGGGCTTACCCCTGGAGGGGAGCTGGAGGGCAGGGGGACTTTCCCTTTTATATGTGTGTGTGTATGGTACGTGTAAAATGCAATTATATAAACATACATACACACCTATAAAACATGTGTATTTTGGAAAAAATAAAATATGTATATTTTGGGAAGGGATGGTGTTTGGGGGATTTTTACTTTCATATTTTCAGTTCTTTTCAGGTAAATCTTTTTTTGTTAAGAGCCCCAAGGGCAGGAACCAGGCGTCGTCCCCGTGTAGTCAGGGCTTCGACGGTTCTCAGAGGGCACCTTGGGGAAGACATTGATCTGGGCCCAACCCGAGACTCTGACTCGTGGGTCTGCCTGGGGCTCAGGACCCTGCAGCCGACCGAGGTGGTGGGCAGTCCCCAGACCACCGTTTCCATTCCACTGGTCGCACTCTAGCTAGTACGAGGGAGACCCAGGACCTGGGCTGACACTGGTCCTGGTATGTTCCTTTGGTCCCATGGCCTCAGCCTGCACCCCCACCTTCCACAAACACCACCCCTTGACATCAGGGGATGGAGGTGGAGGTGAATTGTCCTCCACGTGGAAGAAATCTGCACAGCAGGTGTGACCTACTGACTGCGAGTCAGCAGCGTCAGCTCCACTTCAGAGGAGAGCCGCACTCAGGACAGATGACAGTGGCGATGCGGAAGAGGCGGCGTGCACGGATGACTGGCTCTGCGTGCTGTGCGTTGCTAAGGAGAGGGCCTTCGAAAGGGGTGGCAGCACCGGCCTCGGTTTTGTGAGTTAGATAGCCAAGCCCCTGAAATGGGCTCGGAGGGCAGCTCAGCACCGGCAATGACTCGATGGTCAAGGACTCAGGTTGGACGCCTGCAACTGAAATCTGTGATTCCTGCTGTCAGATCAGGCTCCTCAGCCTCTCTGTTCTCCGTCAGCTCTGACTCCTGAAGGCAGTGCCTCTGGGGGAGTGTGAGGTGGGGGAAGGCAAGGAGAGAGCCCAGTGCTCATGCTTGTAGAGGGATATTTTTTGAAAAAGATTTTGTTTATTTATTTTTAGAGAGAGGGGAAGGCAGGGAGAAAAGGAAGGAGAGAAACATCAATGTGTGGTTGCTTCTCACATGCCCCCACTGGGTACCCCGCCCATGACCCAGGCATGTGCCCTGACTGGGTATGGAACCAGCAGTCCTTTGGTTCACAGGCCGGCACTCAATCCACTGAGCTGCACCAGCCAGGGTGAGGGATACATTTTTAACTCAATGGCCTGGAGATGCTTAAAATCACTGCCACATTAAAAAAACCCCATTTACAGGACCACATGTATTGCATGATCAAGTGTCAAAGAATTCTTTCTGTGAAGTGGTGGATGATCTTCCGCTAGTTGGTTTCGTTGTATTTTTGATCTCATCATTACGATTTTGCTGCCACCCCTATGGCTGTCCCTGAGTCAGAGGACTCTTGGAGAGTGGCAGGCGAGACAGACACACACACGTCCAGGCAGGTGCTGGCCCTGGAGGGATGAGCTCTTACGGAGTGGAGCAAAAGGCCTGTGGTTCCGGAGAGCCCTGGAGGCGGGCGTGGGCGGGGGGCAGGCGGGGAGCTGCACGCTCCCTCTCCCCGGCTCACGCGTTGTCCTCCTTCAGGTGAATGTGAAGAGGCCCATGGAGGACGAAACTAACTTTGAGGTGGTGGAGTCCGGCCGCTACGTCATCCTGCTGCTGGGCAAGGCGCTCTCTGTGGTCTGGGACCACCACCTGGGCCTCTCCGTGGTGCTGAAGCAGACATACCAGGTCAGTGGCCCTCTTCCTGACCTTGTGTGTGACCCGGCATTGCCACCTTCTGCAGCTCCCTCCGTAGCAGGAGCTAGACACTGCTCCTCCTGATGTCTCAGAGAAGGTGGGTGTGCGAAAAGGGGGTGTAGGAGCAGAATCTTCGGAACAGGGAGGGAGGGAGCCACATGCATGTCTGGATGAGAGAATTTAGGCCCGTGCAAAGGCCATAGGTGGACAATGTTTGGATTGTCCGAGCAAGGATGTCTGTGGCTGGAGCAGAGGCGCTTGGGGAGAATGGACGTGAACAAGGGTCAGGAGGAGCCAGGGGCCATGCTGTGGGGCTGCTGGGCCTTTTGTCCAACGGTGGGCACACTCCTACCTGTTTCCCAGTGACTTGTACCAAACCAAATTCTCCATATTGAAGTAAAACAGAGTAAGTCACATCTCTTTGTTCCAAGCCAGAGCTCCACCTGTGCTGGAAGAGCATAGCCCCTCTTCTTTCCCAGGCTGAATGTTCCCAGTTCTTCCCGTAGTTCTCGTGTCAGGGTTCCCATTCACTCAGTAATCGCTTACTTAGGACTCTTATGCCAACACCGTGATAGGTGAATGCAAAGACGAATAAGATATCATGGTGGTGTTTGGTAGACACAGAATCCTGGCCAGCCGGTTCTGGACAGGCTGCTGTGCTCCAGGTGAGGGCCTCACCCTCCCAGCGCCCCGTCCACTGGAAAGCAGGATTGGAGCGTTCTCCCCCAGACTCCTCCACCTTCGTTGATGGGATGATGAACCAGCTCCTCTCTCTGCTCAGGCCTTACTGGGGAGAATGATGGCTTACTCTGGAGATACCAGGGCCAAGGCTGCCCAATTCCCACTTCCGCTCTGGGCCAACTACGGGACAGGGGCAGGCAGCCTCTCTTTGGGAACAATCTTTTTTCTTTAACTGTAAAATGAGGTCAGTGAGGAAGGGCGGGAAAAGGCCTTGCACGGGCAAGGCTTTGCCGATCGCCCGGTCTCCTTGTGGGTCTGCCTCCCTGCCCTCCGCCCACCCTCCTCTTCCTCAGATCAGCCTGCCTCCTTTGCTGCCTGGAGCCCTCTGGCCCCGAGTCAGAATCTGCCCTGAGGTTCGCAGTGCTCACGCTCTCAACCTGTGTCCGCCAGGAGCAGGTGTGCGGCCTCTGTGGGAATTTCGACGGCATCCAGAACAATGACTTCACCGGCAGCAATCTCCACGTGGAGGAAGACCCCGTGGACTTCGGAAATTCCTGGAAAGTGAGCCCGCAGTGTGCTGACACCAAGAAGGTACGCCCGGGGTCTCCGTGTGGGCCGGGGCGGTGGGCGGAGGCTGGTGTGCACTGCAGCGGTGGCAGGGACCTGAAGAGGGGCCCCTGGGTCCTTCTGGGTTGACTGCGTGGGACTCTTTGTGCTCTGTCGCCCTGTCCCCAGGTGCCGCTGGACTCGTCCCCTGCCAGCTGCCGCAACAACATCATGAAGCAGACCATGGTGGATTCCTCCTGCAGGATCCTCACCAGCGGCATCTTCCAGGACTGCAACAAGCTGGTGAGGGCTGTGGGGGTCGCCAGAGGCCGGAGGGCACTAAGGGCTGACCAGCGGCTTGGGCGCTGAGCCTCTAATTGTGGACGCCGCCTGGAGCCTTTGAAGGGATGCGTCCAGTCACCTCTTTACTCCCTTTCTTGTCTTCGGGCCGGGAAACAGCCAGGGTAGCCGGCAGCTTGCGAGGAAAGCAACGCCTGCGTGTCACTTTTCTCCTCTGCGAGGCCGAGCTCTCCCAGCGTCCGCTTCTCCTCTGGCCTCCGTCGTAGGGCTTTTACCCCCATGAATAATCTTGTCTCCAACACGAGAGCCAGGAAGTTCGTTTTCCTGTTACCTTACCATGTCTTCAGGCCTGAGTATCCCCTCCTCGGCCTCCATAAAACCCTTTAGCTCCTAGGTCTTGTCTCAGAAATCCCTTTTTAACTCCAGGGATTTTGAGCCCTCATTTCATGGCTGGTTTTTGTGTCTTCATCTCCCTCACCCACACACACACGCTTCGGTGTAGCAGCACCAGCGTGGGCGTGACTGGCCCTGCATCGCCGTTCCCTTCCTGTCCATCCAGGGGTTTTCAGTCCCCGAGGTCTCCAAAGGGTGCTCAGGGGCTGAAGGTGGTGGAGAAATTGGGAGAGTGAAGACAGCAAGGGGCGTCGGGGGACTTGGGGTTGTTGGAAGGTCTTGGACAGAACAACCCACGCCGTGCCTGCATCCATTCTTCTCACGGCTTCTCTGAGAAAGGCCACGTGTGTGTAGTGGCATGTTTGCAGGGAGGGAGGGGTGGTTGCTATGGGTGAACATAGGCGGCAGGTAGACTACCTCTTGGTGTAGATTTGGGGTCGGAATCCAGGAATACTCGTTCGTGCGCAGGCCGGTCCTGCCCTCCAGCATACTAGCCCCATAGCCCCTCAGGGAGGCAACTGCAGCGTCCTGATGTGTTCCCTCCTTCTGGCTACACGGAGGCAAGGAAAGAGAGTCACCAGTGTGTGTGTCTGGAGCCCCCTTTCCCTACTGTGACCCCCAGAACGCTCCCACCCAGACCGAGAGCCAGAGGGCCTAGGTCTGGTCCCCGGCCCAGGCCACTCTGAGGCCCTCTTGCAGGTGGACCCCGCGCCGTTCCTGGATGTTTGCATCTACGACACCTGCTCCTGCGAGTCCGTCGGGGACTGCGCCTGCTTCTGTGACACCATCGCTGCCTACGCGCACCTGTGCGCCCAGCACGGCCTGGCGGTGACCTGGAGGACGGCCGCACTGTGCCGTGAGTCTCTGTGTCTCTCGGGATCTCCCCTCAACCTCACACGTCTAGACTTGCAGCCCTTAAAGTGGGGTGCAGGGTGACACCTTCCCGGGAGAGAAGGCAGAGCGCTAGTATGGGGGCGGATGGCAGAGGGCAGGAGGGGGATAAGACACTGATGTGCGTGAGGGGGGACAGGGGACAGGGAGCGAAGACATTACGACACAGAGACTCTTCTGGAGAAGTTCCCGAGGAGGGAGGAGAGGGAGCAGCGATACAAAGGAGAGGGCAGTGAATGCGTTATCTTTGATCAGACACTGTGGTGTTTGCTGGCACGAGTGTCCGACTCCTCCATTTGTGTGGGGCTTCCTTCCTCGGGTGTGAGCGGCGGGGTGTTGTTACGTGGAACGCCGATTCAGAGCCAGTAGGTTCCCGGGTTAGGTGCTTTATGAGTCCAGAAGCCTCTACCACTGGCGGCTCCCGGAGTTCTTCAGTTCCCCAGCCTGCTCATCACCCCGCCCTCCTTCCTCCCGCAAACCCTTCCCAGTGCCCTCACCGCCACTGTCTCGCTGCCCTCTGTGCGGGGGCCTTGCTCAGCCAGGACGGCCTGCGCTCCTAGTCACGCTCGTTTCTTCCGCCCGCACAGCCCAGAGCTGCGAGGAGCGGAACCTGCCGGAGAACGGGTATGAGTGTGAGTGGCGCTACAACAGCTGCGCTCCGGCCTGCCCCGCCACGTGCCAGCACCCCGAGCCCCTGGCCTGCCCGGTGCAGTGTGTGGAGGGCTGCCACGCCCACTGCCCTCCAGGTCAGTCCCCCACACCCCCGCCCCCCGCTGCGCCCCTGGCGGGGGTGGGCCGCAGGGATGGGGCGGGGTGCCAGGAAAGGCAGTTCCTATCCTGTCATCTCAACCTGGCCCAGTGGTGCCCCGTCCCCGACGCTATGAATCTGGGTCGTTCCATCAAAGCCTGGCCAGATGTGACTTTTGTCCGGTTGAGCTTATGGACGATGCCTCCGGTGCTTGTTCATAGGCTCATCACCCAGAGCAGCAGGTCTGGCCAAACCTGCTGCAACGATGCAGGAGTTCTTCTGAAATGTGGCTTGTGTGTCTGCGGAACTGAACTTTCTGTTTCATTTAGTATTGATTTAAGTTTAAATCTAGCCCCATGTGGTTACTGACTGCTGTAGTAGGGGGCACAGACTGTGGAGTTACCAAATCATTTTTTGGTGGAACAAAAAAGGCCCTCAAAAGAGACAAGATTTCATTCGAGCTGAGGCTTGGGGATAGTGAGGAAGGGTGAGGTCCCCCCTTCCAATTCTGCAAGCGGGGAATCAGGTCTTTCAGAGAATGAAGGTTGTTCCCTCGGGGTGGGGGGTGACTCCTGGGGGAGGCTGGCAGAGCTGGATTCTGGGACAGGTCTCTTTTGTTGAGAGTGAGTCTTCCTCGTGGGAAAGGGGAGAGCTGTGTCTCCTAACCAGAGGTCTGTCACGCAGGAAAAATCCTTGATGAGCTTCTGCAGACCTGTGTCGACGTGGAGGACTGCCCTGTGTGTGAGGTGTCCGGCCGGCGCTTAGCCTCCGGAAAGAAAATCACCTTGAACCCCAGTGACCCGAAGCACTGCCAGATTTGGTAAAACCTGGTGGTTTGAAGCATGAGTTTTACTGTCTTTTCTGGGGGCCTGCTCAGAGGGGCTGGTTTTGGGAAAACTTCCTCACTATGTGAGTAAGAGTTAGTGGTTGTTTAGTTTGTTTCCCTCTCTTGAAGAACAGACTAGGTTGTTTCTCCAGAAAATATCTCTTTTTTTAAATAAAGATTTTATTTATTTTTAGAAAGGGGAAGGGAGGGAGAAAGAGAGAGGGAAACATCAGTGTGTGGTTGACTCTCACGCACCCCCTACTGGGGACCTGGCCGCAACCCAGGCATGCGCCCTGACTGGGGATGGAACCAGTGACCGTTTGGTTCACAGGCCTGGGCTCAATGAGCTGAGCCACACCAGCCAGAGCCAGAACATCTCTCTTACGAGAACAGTTAGGCTTCTTAACCTCTTCTTGCTGAAGGATGAGTGAGGTCTCTTACTGATCCTAGAGGTCATATCTAGTCTGGGACTCATCTGTGAAAGCCGGGTTTCTGTTTTTTACTGGAGGTGGGGATGCGGGAGAGCAAAGTGAGACACGGTTCTGAGCCCTCAGTGTACCTTTGGGCCACAATCAAAGTCCCAGGACAGGGCTTTGTAAAGGGGAGGGAAGACACCCAGCACCACTCCCAGGGTTCTCTCACCTGATCGCCTGATTGCCTTTGGGAACAGGGGAGTTTGGGGAGGGGGGACAAGTCCCCGGCGTGAACCCTGAGCTTTCTGAAGTCCTGCTCCTAAGCAAGGAACATGTACTTGGATGTTGATGTATTCAGTACTCCTTCTCATGTGAACTTAAAACTTGAGAACTTAAATTCACTGGGGAAGGGGCTGTGGCCACGGCTGCCAGAGTCAGATCCCGCCGCAGCCATCTGTATAAACACAAGTGAGCACTGCCCGGGGTGAGTTTGCTAGCAAACACAGGAAACTAGAAAGTATGTCACTCACGTGCTGTTAACAAAGATTGAAGCAATAAATTGTGTGGACCACAAGGAAGTAGGAGTTAACTTCCTAGTAAGACCCTGCCTGTCTACCCTCCCTGTGCTGAAGTGGAGACTGCAGAGGGCAAAGAGCGAGCCCCAGGTTGGCACGGGGCTCGGAGCCACAGGATGGGAGAGTGTAGAGCCGTCACCCTGCCTCCCTCTGCTGGCACACAGGGAACACATTGCAGAGGCAAACAGGTGTGGACAGGAGTTGCATAGCAGCCTTGAACATGGCCTGGGAAGTGGGCCACAGGGCACACTTCCCAGGGCTCAGGGCATTGCTGCCCTCTTGGCCTTCCTGGGGGCGCTGAAGGCAAGTTGCCTCAAAGGCCAAGAGTTCGTGTAAGAGAAGGTCCTAGCCTGGAGTTCACCTGGGCTCTGGCATAGCCTGCTGCTTTCCGGCACACTGGTGAAAGGGAGAAGTGAGCTGAAGGGACTAGAAATTTGGGCTGGTAGGGTAGGGATTTGTGTCGGGGGCAGCTGCTCTGCTAAAGACTCGTGGTAAGTGTTTGGGGCTGGGGGCAGGGCCTGGCTGGTTCCTGGCATGTGATGCACTGGTGGTCCCCATGCATCCCCTGGAGGAACGAATGAACGCGCCACTGACTGGCTCCTGTCTGACACCTTGGGGACCCCCGCACACTACTCCCAAGCGCTTTGCTCTGCTAGCTAAATCTGGGGTTTTGAACCTTTATTCATCTTACCAAAAATGTTTTTAGTCCAGTTTTTCCTCTCTTCCTGAAGACCCAATGTATTAAGCACAGTACAAAATTCATACATTTTATGTTCAGTTCTAATAAATACCATAAAGCATTCATCTTCAGTAGAACATTTACAAGTCCTGGTCAGCTTCAACATGTTACAGCGGTATTTATCTTTGGAGTCACTTGGCAGAAGGTTTGGATTCTAATTAAATATTTATATTGCTAGAGATGTAGGTTGGGGAAAAAAAATCAACGTTGGATGGTTGTGTGGATGGCCTGGAAGCGAGAAAGATTCTTTTCCAGGGTCTAGTACAGGTTAAAGCTTTGGCTTGTAGAGTCAAGGGAAGCCTTTGGTGTATGCGTGTGGAGTGGGGATGCTATTTTGGAACATGTGTGAAGAAACGATGTCTCGTGTGGGTGCGGAACGACCCATGGAGGCTCTACCTTTCAGGTGGACCAGGGCTGCAGGTGTATGGAAATACATGGTGTGGTTCTGAGTAGGGCTGAGAAGTGCTCGGCGCTTCTTCCAGAACCCTCTCTGTTTCTCTTCCTCCACAGTCACTGCAATGGCATCAACCTCACCTGTGAGGCCTGCAGGGAACCTGGAGGCCTAGAGGTGCCTCCCACCGAGGAGGTCCCCATCAGTTCCACCACCCCGTACGTGGAGGACACGCCGGAGCCACCACTACACGACTTCTACTGCAGCAAGCTGCTGGACCTGGTCTTCCTGCTGGACGGCTCCTCCAAGCTGTCTGAGGCTGAGTTCGAGGTGCTGAAGGTCTTCGTGGTGGGCATGATGGAGCGCTTGCACATCTCCCAGAAGCGGATCCGCGTGGCCCTGGTGGAGTACCACGAGGGCTCCCACGCCTACCTCCAGCTCCGGGACCGGAAGCGGCCCTCCGAGCTGCGGCGCATCGCCAGCCAGGTGAAGTACGCGGGCAGCACGGTGGCCTCCACCACTGAAGTCCTCAAGTACACGCTCTTCCAAATCTTCGGCAAGATTGACCGCCCCGAGGCCTCCCGCGTTGCCCTGCTCCTGACGGCCAGCCAGGAGCCCCCGAGGTTGGCCCGGAACTTGGCCCGTTACGTCCAGGGCCTGAAGAAGAAGAAGGTCATCGTGGTCCCAGTGGGCATTGGGCCGCACGTGAACCTCAAGCAGATCCGCCTCATCGAGAAGCAGGCCCCTGAGAACAAGGCCTTTGTGCTCAGCAGTGTGGACGAGCTGGAGCAGCGAAGGGACGAGATTATCAGCTACCTCTGTGACCTTGCTCCCGAAGTGCCGGCCCCTACACAGCCCCCACCTGTGGCGCAAGTCACCGTGGGTCCCGAGCACCTGGGGGCTTCGTCCTCGGGGCCCAAGAGGAACTCCATGATTCTGGATGTGGTGTTTGTTCTGGAAGGGTCGGACCAAATTGGTGAGGCCAACTTCAACAGGAGCAGGGAGTTCATGGAGGAGGTGATCCAGCGGATGGACGTGGGCCAGGACGCCATCCACATCACGGTGCTGCAGTACTCGTACACGGTGACCGTGGAGGCCACCTTCCGAGGGACCCAGTCCAAGGGGGACGTCCTGCAGCGGGTGCGCGAGATCCGCTACCAGGGTGGCAACAGCACCAACACGGGGCTGGCCCTGCAGTACGTGTCGGAGCACAGCTTCTCGGCCAGCCAGGGGGACCGGGAGCAGGCCCCTAACCTGGTCTACATGGTCACGGGGAGCCCTGCCTCTGATGTGATCACGCGCATGCCCGGAGACATCCAGGTGGTGCCCATCGGAGTGGGCCCTCACGCCAGCGTGCCGGAGCTGGAGAGGATCGGCTGGCCCAACGCCCCCATCCTCATCCAGGACTTCGAGACGCTCCCCAGGGAGGCCCCTGACCTGGTGCTGCAGAGGTGCTGCTCCGGAGAGGGGCTGCAGATCCCCACCCTTGCCCCTGCCCCAGGTATGTGGGCACCGCGCACAGGCGCCAGGTGGGGGTGGCCTTGGCAGAGCTGTGGCTCCTGGGTTCTAATCCTGGCCCCCCTTGCTCCGCGCCTTCGGTCACATCCTGCCTCAGAGTGCCCGTGTCCTTGCCTCCCAGGCGGGGAGATGCATCTCTGGTCCTTTATTGGGGACGATCTTTTCTTGTAAATTCAAAGGTAATGTAAGTCTACTGTTAAAATGTAAATAGTACCACAGATATGGAGTAAAGAATATGTGTTTATGACACAGCCTCATCCTATCCAGTCCCAGTCCCTGCCCTGGAAATAACCTGCTAAGTTCAGTGACTATCAGCTGTATGACCGCACTGGATGGATACAGTTATTCTAAGTAGCTGACATTCCTGGGCGCAAGGCTGGGAAATTAGGTGACAAGTAACAGGTTAAGTCATCAGAGTCTGTACCCAGGCTGCCTCAGTTCGAATCTCACCTCTGCCATTACACACTGGGTAGTTTTGGGCAATTTTTTTTGGTAATAATTTTGGGGAAGTACTTCTGTGTATATCAGTCCATCTGTAAAATGGGGATAATAATAGGACTTATTTGAAAAATGTTTAGAATAATTCCCAGCACATAGCAAGTGCTCAAAAAATGCTACTTCTGCTGTGATTATTGCTTTCTGAATTTCTTAAGGGATAGTGCTATCTAATCAATTCCTCATTCTTGAACCTCCTTATCTGGTGTGTTTGGGAGCATCCCAGAATAGCTGGCCTCCTTTTAATGTCTCTTCACTCTCACACTTGGTATCGGTGCTTTTGCTTCTTTGTTTTTGCTTTAATCAGAGCCACAGGCTTATTTAAAATCTTGCGATATTTCTGCAGAGCAGAACAGTAATAGCATCATCTTATCCGTGTCGGAATGGCGTTTAGGCCACAGTTGTTCCTCATTCTGATCACGGCTGTGTTCAAAGCGCGTGAACCTGAGCGCTAGGCACTTACAGCAGGATGCTTTATAGCACTTACCTGCGCGTCAGACCTGAGGACACGCCAGCTCGTTTCCCAGGGATCTGCTGCTGCTCCCTTTCCCTTTGCCGTCTCCCTGTCTGGCTGCTGCAGTATCTCTTCCAATTCTAGAAGAATTGCCGCCTCCTCTTACCGAGGGAGCAGATGCCTCTTGCTTTCGTCAGGAGGCATTTAAGTTGCCTTTCCGAGGCACTGGAGTCTTCCCCATGCCTCCGCACCTGGGCCCCTCCCTCCTCTGTGGCCCGTCTCCCCGCCCTGCAGGACCAGCGGTGACAGCTGCCCTGGAGGCGCCTCGTGGCTGGGGGCACGCTTTGCGTCCGCCCGGTGAATGCGGCTGTCCTGTCCGCTGCAGGGGCCCCTGCCCTGCCGGCGCTGAGTGCTTGCCTCCCTGCTCTCGTTGCAGACTGCAGCCAGCCCCTGGATGTGGTCCTCCTCCTGGACGGCTCCTCCGGCTCTCCGGCTTCTCACTTTGATGAAATGAAGAGTTTCGCCAAGGCTTTCATTTCAAAAGCCAACATAGGTGAGTGGTGCGCCCGAAGGAGCAGGCTGGACAAAGGCTCTTTTCGGGGCCCCGCCCACTCCAAAGCGCTCTTCTGTGTTCTCTTTCCTGTCAGGCCCTTGGCTCACGCATGTGTCGGTGCTGCAGTACGGAAGCATCACCACCACTGATGTGCCGTGGAACGTGGCCCAGGAGAAGTCCTACCTGATGGGCCTCGTGGACTATATGCAGCAGGAGGGAGGCCCCAGCAAAATTGGTAGCGTGGGGCTGTGGGCTAGGATGCAGGGGCTGCATCTGGTCTTCGCTCTCGGCATACGTGACGAGTGACCTTGGCCTTAGTTTTCTTTCCTGTACAGTGAGGGCCTAGATGCTCTTTCGGGTCTCATTCAGATCTCACCTGTGTGTGAAACTCTCCGAGTCTCTGAATCATCCCGTTTTGGTGGCCCACGGATCCGCCCAGAGACAGGATGCCCAGCTGGCTTCAGAAACCCCATTTCCTGCTGTCAGGACTGACTTGGTGTGGTCTGTTCTCCACTCTCAGGGGATGCTTTGGGCTTTGCTGTGCGATACATCACTTCAGAAGTCCACGGTGCCAGGCCTGGGGCATCTAAGGCGGTGGTCATCTTGGTCACAGACGTCTCCATGGATTCAGTGGCTGCAGCAGCCGATGCCGCCAGATCCAACCGTAAGTGTCCAGCAGACAGTCCTAAGATTGTGAAACTGCTAGAGGACTGAGCATGGGAAGGAGTTACTTTCTGGAGTCCTGGCTGATTTAAATGCTCCGTGCCCACATGTGCCTTGGTTTCAAATAGCAGGAAATTGTCCAGTCCCTGTGTTGTTTGGAAATCGAGTAGTAATAATTGTATGCTTACCAAATGGCATGCAATTGTATGCCATTTGTATGCATTCTTTAGATTTTAACCTTTAATAAATTGCTCCATATTTTTCCTTTGTGTCCAAGGGTGGGTCATACCTCACGCTTTTCCTTTCTAAAGTGGTGTCTTGGTCTCTCATGAGTCTAAGGCCAGGGGGATTCCTTGCAGGGCCTTGAGAACTACCAGGGACCTTCAGGCATTCAGAGCCCTTTTCCAGTACCAGCCCGATGGGTTTGGGGGTGCAGGATGGACAAGAGACAAAGGCTGCTGCTTTAGGAAGGGGCTGATACAGGCATGACCCAGCCTTGGTGTCCATGAGAATTTGTGTATGAATGTCAACAGAACGTGAGCCCAGACAGGTGGTGTGGTGCTGAGGCGGGGCCAGGTGAGGGGATGATGTTAAGTCCTCTCGCGGCCACTTGGAGAATTGTTCATCTTTTAGTCCTTGTTCCAGAGTTGTCTTTTCTCTGATGTCTTCCTATGAGTTGGTCACCCCGTTTTCTGTACTACATCTGAACTGCTCAAAATGTGCAAACCACATTGTATTTTTTGTTGTTGTATGTGTTTCCTGCACAAACTGGTGGCTCTTTGAAGGCAAGGGCAAAATCTTGCTTTTATTTTTGTGTCGTCTGTGCATGCACATACTCATTGCTCA
Organism: Glossophaga mutica; assembly: GCA_039655065.1. Lineage (NCBI taxonomy): Eukaryota > Metazoa > Chordata > Mammalia > Chiroptera > Phyllostomidae > Glossophaga > Glossophaga mutica. The sequence goes on along the minus strand of CM077304.1, from coordinate 21,350,939 downwards.
GCCCTGTGACGTTTTCCTTTCTCTTGTCACACTCACGCCCTGGGTGGTCTCATTTAGGGTCATTTATGTACCGCTGACTTAGAAATTCCCACCTCTAGCCTGGATCTCTCACTTCAACTCCACCTCGATGCTCCAGCAGGCAAGTCACTGTAGATCGAATTCCTGACCTTGTCACCCAGATCTCCTCCTCCCACAGTCTTTTCCATCTTTTATAAAACATGGCAATTCCATTCTTGTTGTTGCTCAGATCCCAAACCTCAGCATCCATGATTCCTTTTTTTCTCTCATGCTTCCATTCAATCCATCGGCAAATGATAGCTCCTTCTTCAGAATATATTGAGGACCCCACCAACGCCATGTCACCTCCACCATGCCACCTGATCCAAGCCTCCATCCTCTCTCACTGGATTATTGTACTGTCTGTCTAGCTGGAGCCCAGCCTCCACCCTTGTTCCCTGTGGTTCATAATCAACACAGCAGCTGCAGTGACCCTGCAGCTCATGTCACTCCTCTGCTCTGAAGTCTTGGCTGGCTTCCCGCTTCACTCAGAGAGTGCATTAAGTCCTTACCGTGGCCTATGAAGCTTTGCATGATTTGTGCCCCGCTCCCTGTCCTGTTTGCTCTGTTCCCACCACCCTGGGGTGTGCATCACACTTCTGCTCCGGAGCCTTTGACTGCATGTTCTCTCTGCTTGGGATATCCTCTTGGCTCCTTCCATCCTGACTTCAGGTCTTCACTCAAATGCCCTCTCTTCACTGAACACAAGAAGAACCACCTTGTGTGAAGCAGTAACTCCCACTTTTGCCCGTGAGCATTCCCATACCCCATTTTGTTTTTTTCCTAAGCGCTACTCACATCTGAAATATCAGTACTAGGTATTTACTTCTTCGCGTGTTTGTTGTCTGTCTGTCTGTCTCCAGTGTAAGCTCCATGAGGACAGGGACTTCATCTGCTTGGTCCACTGCATCCCCATTGCTTAGAATAGCGCCTGACATCAAATACATGCTTGCCAACATTTGGGGACTGACTGAATATCCTCCTCACGGGGTATGTGCACACGACCAGTTTAGAAAACATGAGGCTCTAGACAGATACAAGGTGTAGCTTCAGGCTAGTCCATTTTGCACCCACCTGACCAAAGCTGGTTGACAGAGACCCTTCCTTGTTCCTCTGCTAACTCTAGGAGTGACAGTGTTCCCCATTGGAATTGGGGATCGGTATGACACAGCCCAGCTGAGAATCTTAGCAGGCCCAGACGCCAGCTCCAACGTGGTGAAGCTCCAGAGAATTGAAGACCTCCCCACCGTGGTCACCCTGGGCAACTCCTTCCTCCACAAGCTGTGCTCTGGTGAGTCTTGTAATATTTTCTTCCCTCCTCGAAAAACAAAACCAAAAACAACAAAACCTATTTCAGAGACCTGAGGGTGTCCATGCACAAGATTTGCCCTTGAATGAAGATTGTTATATAGACCAGGACCTTTAAGTTTCTGTGCACAGAAAGTGTGTAGTACTAACTCCAAGCGGCTATAAGAAAGCTCTCTGAGAATAGCCCTCTTCCCATTCTAAGTGTCCATCCATACTTTAGTAGAAAAAGCTCATGCTTAATTGTACACCGAGATATGGGATAAAGAAGTGGAAGAGAGGGCAGGGAACCTCAACATCCTGCAGATGATGGTCTTCTACCGCATGCCCTGTACTCCCTCTCAGCAAGAATATATAGGGCTTTGGAAATGCAATAGCATGGAACAGAAGATCAAAGCGCCATAGTTTAAGTGGGCGTAAGGTTAGAAACCTTCCTTTAACCACATATGATTTCTTTTACCTGGTTTGATAGGTTTTCCTAATGTAATTAGCAATGAGTCAAAACCTACTACAGAGTTACTGCCTTTCCTTTCTGGTAGGAATTTTCCAGATCTCTTTGAAGTTTTCAGGATCTTGCCTCACTTCCTCCCTACTCCCCCCATAGGCACTGAACTACCAAAGAGGAAAAGGAGATACTACTGACTGTGAAAAAGCTTTATGAACCATAGTTATTGCCCTGTTATCACTATTGCTAGCAACACAATGATAAATAACCACAAAGCCAGCCTGAAGAACCCTGGGATCCTGCTTCTTATCTGGTATACCCACACCCTCACTGTTAAATTGACTCAGATTCTTTTTAGAGTTAAGTTGACTTCAAGGACTAGCCTGGGTAGCCCAAGCACGCATTATGAATGGCTGAGAATTTCTGGCCGATAGGCGGGAACTCAGATCTTGTTTATATCTGTTTCAGGGTTCGTTAGAGTTTGCATGGATGAGGATGGGAATGAGAAGCTGGTAAGTTCTCTTCTGTTGACTTTCTAAGAAAAATTAGAAGTGTATATTTTAAGCCCTTGTTCCTCCTTGTTAACTTTTCTTTCCTTCTTATGGTCTTGGTCCAATTCTACTTTTTACCATTACTGCCTGTTTTTTTGGGTGGGGGAAGGTGGGGGCAGGTCCACCTAAGAATCTTGTCTTCTGTATCCTGACTCCTTGCCATTTAGGCCTATGTCCAAGTCCTGTAGATGGGCTTACAGTTGGAGTGCCTCGTCCCATGTCCTGCCTAAATCTTGTTCTTCCTTCTGCAGCCTGGGGACGTCTGGACCTTGCCAGATCAGTGCCACACAGTGACTTGCCTGCCAGATGGCCAGACCTTGCTGAACAGTCATCGGGTCAACTGCGATCGGGGGCCAAGGCCTTCCTGCCCCAACAGCCAGGCCCCTATCAGAGTGGAGGAGACCTGTGGCTGCCGCTGGGCCTGCCCCTGTGAGTCCCTGGCTTCACCAGCCTAGACAGTGTTAAAGGGGCAGTGCGTTTAGCTGGGCTGTGCAGAGAGGTAGGCCAGAAGCTGACCAGCCCAGAGGCACCCATTCCCTCCTCGCCACATGCACAGTGCCACCTTCACCTGTGTCCCCTCCCTCCCATGTCCTCCGGACATGTATGCGTTCAGTCCCAGGAATCTCTGCTCTCTTCCTGTGTCTTTGGAGGGTACTTCTCAGGTTATGCATAACCAGAAGGAAGAACTGACTTTCTGAGGTCCGTGCTCAGCTTGGCTGTTGGCAACCTTTAGGAATCTATGCAGTGGAAGTGCAATAGTGAGAGAGATGCCCCCAGAAAACCCCAATCACACCCGCAGCTGTAGCAGAGATGGGTGCAAAGAGTTTATCATCACAGTGGCCTGGTTTAGGAGAAGGACATCTTCAGCTTCATCTCATACAAGGCTGTGGAGAGCTTTCATCCATGGGTGGGTAGTCCTCCGTCTCACGGTTGGGAGAATGGCTGCTTATGATAACCCCTACGTAGCAGTGGATAGGTCATAATTATTCTTTTGAACAGACACGCTTGTAGGACGCAATAAAAACTGCGTTTTGTTCTCACTCTCCCTTCAGAATTTATTTAGTGGGATAACTTTCCTCCCTGGACTGGGTAAGAACTGTACCAGACCTCATTTGACTTCTGCTTATCCATAATGAGTTCTATGGTCCCTCTAAATCATAATAATTAGTCTCAATTTGGTAATTAGATGCCTTCTCCTGTGTAATAATCAAAGCCTTGACCTTGAATTAGAGTTAAAACACCTCCCTACTCCCCACTTGGGCTGCCTGCATCTGGGGAAGGGGTGAGATCAGCCTATTTCCCAGCCTGGAGCCCGAGAGAGGGGAGTTGGAAGAGGGTGTGGCAGGGTCCGGAGGCTCTTACTGCACTTCTGAGAGAAGGCTCTGCACTCTCTGGCCTTCCGGGTGCTTAGACAGCTGCTGGTTCTGGTCTGGTCTCTTGATTTCTTAAGAGGCTCTCTCATGTTCCTCTGATACTCCATGTTGGGGTGCAAGAAGTAGTCTATGTGCTTTGGCTGGGTGCTGCTCTTTCCTGATTCCTGTTTTTATTTTTTTACATTAAACTTGTCATAGGTTCTCTCTCTTTTGGGATCCTCCTTGTCCCATAGCAGAAGTTTTCTTAGGATCAGATTGAGAACAATGCCAGGCCATTATTTCTTTGTAGGTCCTACATCTTGTCCCCAGGACTCACATACACCTTCATCCCACCGTTGGAGGGGGGTGGACCTCATTCCCCAGACAGGAGCAAGTCTCCCTCTTACTGCCTGGCCATCTGTGGCCAGTAGCCATAGCTTCTCTGTTTTAGATTCTTCAGGTGTCTGTCAGACACTGGTTCCATTGCTGCATGGAACACAAACCCATCGCTAGGAGCCGTCTCTTGCAATTCCTGTTCATAGGCCTGGGTGTCCCATTTGCCCCTGGTGGGGTATGTGGGGATGGGAGACTCACAGCACAGTAGCAGCTTTCTTCAAGTAAGTCTCTTCTTAAATTCGGTCCATCGGTGCCTCTCTGACTCTTTTTTATCCTAAAATGAGCAAAGAGCTTTAGGTGTGATAACACTAGATTTTGGCTATTTGTTAAAAAACATTTTATAACTTTTGAGTAATATCAGACTTACAAAAAATTTGCATGAAAATAATGTAAGGAATTCCTGTATACTTCCACCCAGGCTTTAGTATAATCACAGTAAAATGATCAAAATCAGGAAATTAACATCACTAAAATACTATTACCTTATTCAGTTTTTGCCACTTGTCCGACTGATGTCCTTCTTTTCGGGTGCAGGACTCAGCCCAGAGTCATGCATTATATTTAGTTGTCGTGTCTCCATAGTCTCCCTAAATCTGTGACAGTCCCTTAGTATTTCTTTAATTTTTATGACTTTCATGTTTTGAAGAGTTCTGGCTAGTAATTTTGTAGAATGTCTCTCAATTTGAGTTAAATTCAGGCTACACATTTTGTCAAGCATACCCCAGGAGACACATGGTGTTGTTTTGGTGAATCAGGAGGAGGCACATTATATCATTTTGCCCCATTGTTAGGGGTGCTCAGTATCCTCACTTGGTTAAAGTGGTATTCACCTGGTGTCTTCACTGAAACGTTATTCTTTCCCTCCTTGCACTTAATAATTATCATGTGCAGAGATACTTCGAAACTATGGAAATGTATTTTTTACCCACTAAGTTTAGCATGCATTGATAATCCTTGCCTGAAACAGTTCTTACTGTGGTGTTTGCCAAATAGTGATTTTCAACCTCCACCATCCACTCTGTATTTGCTAGTTTCACTTCTATTGAAAGGAAGAGATTTTCTTCTCTGTTGTTTATTAATCCAATTCATTATTTCTGTCAATATGGACTCATGAGTTCTTATTCTATGGGATAAGTCAATTACTAGCATTATTTATTTTCTTGCTCAAAGGGTCCCAGATTTGGCCACAGGGAGCCCTTTCTACTGGGCTCTCACGTCATGTTGACATGTCTACCCCCTTCCTCTCTCAGTGAGAGCCTGGATCTCAGTATTCACAATAGATTTATACATTGGTTTAATCCCAGAATACACAAAAAGTAGCTTCAGAATTGCTAACCAATACTTTTGTGAAAAACAAACCCACTAACTGGAGAGTATGATATTTGTGTACAACTCTGTCTGTCTGTACTCGCGGAGTCTCTGTAGGAAACTCCCCCCGAGTCCCTCAGGCTGCCTGCTCCCTTCGGTGTAGTTACCTGTTCATCACCGTTAGTTTGATTAGTTTCTGTTCACGTTCCATTTTGGATTTCCCTCATCCCCATCATAGCTGGTTTTAATTATTCATTTTTGGTTTGTGAAGACTATGATCATAGTCTTAAATGTCAGAACACTACGGAAAAGTACACAGGCGGTCCTCGACTGACAATGATTTGACTTAGCAGGTTTTCGACTTCACAACGGTGGGGAAGCGCTAAGCAGTCAGTAGCGACTGTACTTCAAGTCCCGAATTCTGGTCACTTTCGGGCTAGCTGCGTGTGGAATGATCCTCTGTCAGGATGCCGGGCAGCACAGGGGGCCGCGGCTCTCAGGCAGCCGCACAGTCACGAGGGTAAACCACTGACACTCTGCGGTGTGTTCATTGTGTTAGATGATTTTGCTGATGGAAAGCTGCAACTGTAGGCTAATGTGAGTGTTCTGAGCATGTGCAAGGTCGGCTAAGCTAAGCTGTGAGGTTCATTATGTTATGTGCCTTAAGTGGAATTTTCAACTTACGATGTTTTCAACTTACAATGGATTTATTGGGATGTAACCCCACTGTGGGTCGAGGAGCATCTGAATTCAGAAATGTTACCCTTCTCTTTCCTTCATCTTCTCTGCTCATTCCCACCTGTTATTCCTTGGGAGTAACCACTTTCACTCAACTTCTGGCTTATCCTTCTTTACAAATGAGCTTTGCCATTTTTGATTTAAAAATATTTCTTGGAAATCCTCCCTATCAGTTCAAAGAGAGCAGGTGAGATAAGAGATGTTCACAGAAGTGAAGTGATTTATCCAAGGTCATAGTGCAAGCAAAGGCGAAACTCAGTCCTGAGTTTCTCTGGCTCTGAAGTGCCCATATCTCACTTCAGATTATAAAGTAACAGTTTATTGTATGGTGGGCAGAGCCACTGTCATCAACTAGCCAAGTGTGAGCTAACATCATTTCTTTCCCTTGTGACTTACCACATTCTCCTAGAAGGTGGGGCTGGGTTCCTTAAGGCTTGACAATAGTCGTAGCTGGAGTATTTGGGACCCCTTGTAGCACTGATGTCAACAGGCCAGCAGCATTCAGTATGGTCACTTGGAAGTGACTGGCTGCTCAGGGACTTAGGGGATTTTAAGTGGAAGAGCGCTTGGAGTGGCCGCTCAGCACCGACAGATGGCACCTCCAGGCCCATCAGTTGTCAGCGGCTGCGCTGCGCTGAGGTTCAGGTCTTTCAGGCAGGGGCGGGGGGGTGCCCAGGCCTTTCTGCAAGTGAGGGGCGTTAGTGTGGCCTCGCTGACCCACCGAACTGCCTCTGAGTTCTTGGGCTTTTCTTGACCCGCCGCCATCGATGGGATTATGGTTTGTCAGGAAAGCTCATCTCCAACCTCACTGAGGTCCACGGTTAGCTTTCGAATCACGTATGCCAGGGGCGTCTTCCACGGGAGGACTTTCACTGAATTATCTTAGGTAGATGCATGATGATTAGTAGCCCCAAGTGGTGTTTTAGTAGGAATCTTGAGAATTTGTTGATTATGTGAGTGAATGAGTGGCAAAGGTGGGAGTGCTGAGACCCCACCATTTGTTTTGGCTTCAGAAATACTTCTCCTGTGCGATCTCTTAAGGGATCAAGTCGGCGTGGCCACTCGTACCATTAGTCACTTGGCAGTGGAAAGGACACATGTGTTTTTAGGTGAACTTTCATTACAGTGAGATCGTGAGCTCATGGTTTGCTTAGCTCCTCATGATTTCAGTGAGTCATAACACCCCTAGAACTCGACTTTGTTTCCTGCGCCAAGGCAGAGTAGAGCGTTCAGCTTGCACATTACAATTTTTTAGGGAAATATGGTTCTGTGATTTGCCACATTATTTTAATGTAACACTTGCCCTTCTAAGCCTTCTCTAGGAAAATATTTAATGACCAAATGTTACTTACCTGAGGCCCTCTGCCTTGCAGAATCTCCATTTCCTAATCTGTAAAAAGGAGGAAATGAAACTACAGGACCTCAAAGGGCCCGCTCGGCTCTCAGCTCTGTTTATTGGTGCGCAACTTGGTGACACTTACTGCCTCTTTGTACGAATGGAGTCTGGCTAATGTCATCTCCCTCATTTGCTCTCCCCTGTCCAGGTGTGTGCACGGGCAGCTCTACCCGGCACATCGTGACCTTTGACGGACAGAATTTCAAGCTGACCGGCAGCTGTTCGTATGTTCTGTTTCAAAACAAGGAGCAGGACCTGGAGGTGATTCTCCACAATGGTGCGTGCAGCCCAGTGGGGAGGCAGGCATGCATGAAATCCATCGAGGTGAGACACAACGGCCTCTCCGTCCAGCTCCACAGCGACATGGAGGTAAGAGGCACCTTCTGTGGGTCCCTTGGCGGGGCAGCAGCCGAACCTTGGGGCAGCCACACGGGCCTGGTTGGTCTTAGCGGATGCTCCTGTTAGGGAACTAGCCTTCCGCCTAGCTAGCAGAGCGCCACCTTCCGAGGAGGGGCTGGTTGCCATCTCCCTTGTTCTGGTGCCATCTCATGTTCTGGGCCCAGGTTTGGCACCAGTTTTGAGTAGCGTTAAATGGCGAAGTTTGTGCCAGTTTCTGGCACTGGTGGAAACTGGGGTTGACGCCAGCACCGCTCACCCAGCGGGCGTTACCAGCCCAGCACCTAGGGCCTGTTGGCTTTCCAAAGGAAGCTGTGCCTCACGTGGGGCCTCCGGGAATATTTAGGGCCTACACAAAGTGTGTGGTTCCAAAGCTTGAAACCCCACCCCCTGCAAAAACGATTTAAATAAATGTTTGGTTAAATGTTTACAGAAGGTTGCATTAGGCCAACTTCTTTACCTGTTCAGTTAGAAGTCATAAATATTATATTGTATGAAAACAACTTATAGGTTAGCTCTCATGTTGTAAGACTTCTTGAATATGCACAGCGATTGCTGGAAAGTCATGGCTAGTCATCTGTTAAACGAGTGCCTCATAGACAAACATTTTAAAATTAAAAGGAGAAAAAGCCTTCCGAAATTTTTACAGCAAAAATTATATTTATCATGAGATGTGAATACATCTTAGCATGTTTGATATGATGTGTGATGGGGGGACACTGGTGAGCCGGCAACATAGCAACTTTCCCAGCCCGTGCTGAAGGGGTTGCCCTCCCCTGGACAGCACAGAGACTCGGGGTTCAAGGTGCACTTCAGTCCCTGGGCTTTCGGGTTCCCCGTGCATGGCTCTCTGTACAGCATGATGATAGTCTGCTCTCCTGCAAGCCCTGGGAAACTCCTTTATCTTAGAAGAGCTGCCGATAAATATCAGGGTTTGCGGTAAAAATACTGGAGCTGCGTGTGGGGGCCGTTGGAGACCGTTAGTAACTTCAGGGAAAAGCTGAGGATGAAATTCCAGGATTCCTTATGGATATGACAACTGATGAGTGATTTTCTTCTTTGGGCAGGTGGGAGTCAATGGGAGACTGGTCTCTGTCCCTTACGTGGGTGGGGACATGGAAGTCAGCATCTATGGTGCCATCATGTATGAGATCAGATTCAATCACCTTGGCCACATCCTCACATTCACTCCCCAAATCAATGAGTTCCAGCTGCAGCTCAGCCCCAAGACCTTTGCTTCAAAGATGTACGGTCTCTGTGGTAAGAAGGTCTTCTTGACTCTCCCCCTTTTATATGTGGAAACCTTCTTTGATCTACTCTCAGGCCTCTTGGAGGCCTGTGTTTCTGGGTCTGGCAGCAGGATTCAGACACCCGTGGGGGCTGGAGAGTGACTGGGTCTCTGGCATCAATGTGTCGGCACCGGTGGCCACCAACCTTGTCCCTTTCCTTGTTTCTGTAGGGATCTGTGATGAGAATGGGGACAACGACTTCATGCTGAGGAACGGCACGGTCACCACAGACTGGAAGATGCTCGTCCATGAGTGGACTGTGCAGCAACCGGGGAGGACGTGCCAGCCCGTGCCCGAGGAGGAATGCCCCGAATCCAGCACCTCCCACTGTCAGGTCCTCCTCTCGGCATCGTTTGCTGAGTGCCACAAGGTCCTTGCGCCCACCACCTACTATGCCATCTGCCAGCAGGACAGTTGCCACCCGGAGAAGGTGTGCGAGGTGATTGCCTCTTATGCCCACCTCTGTCGGACCAGTGGGGCCTGTGTTGACTGGAGGAGAACAGATTTTTGTGGTGAGTGTCCCTACGTCCCCCTAGAAATTGTGAATGCCAAATGGCTGTGGGCTCGCCCCACTTCTCTGGGACTCAGTCTTTATCTGGGTAATGAGGATCGAGATCCTACCTTTTCTCTTACCTGGGAGTCCAGTTAGGATCAAAGGAAATGGTGCACGTGTAAGTTACGTACGTGTAGGATGAAAGTATCATCACTTCTATTAGTATTTCTGGTGTTCAGAAAAATGTGATTTTAACGTGTTAGACCCAGATGTGCCTCTGTTTCCCTCTGGTGGCTGTGAGCCATCCAGAGCGACCTCCCTCTCTGTCCGTAGCTATGTCGTGCCCACCGTCCCTGGTGTACAGCCACTGTGAGCACGGCTGCCCCCGGGACTGCGAGGGCAACTCGAGTTCCTGTGGGGACCACCCCTCGGAGGGCTGCTTCTGCCCCTCACACCACGTCATGCTGGAAGGCAGCTGTGTCCCCGAGGAGGCCTGCACCCAGTGCGTTGGTGAGGATGGAGTCCGGCACCAGGTAGGAGCCCGGGCTCTCGCGTCCCGTGGGGCGGCTTCTTTTGGGGTCAGTAGGATGAAGTGTTCACCAGTGACTTATCCCTGCCAACTTTCGTAGCAGGGGTGGACCCCTAAGGGGGTCACTGAGAGATAGGGGAGCAGTATGACAGAGTGGCTTTTGAGTCCCATCTTGGTTCGTATCTTGAGTCTATCATGTATTAGCTGTGTGATCGAACGGCAAAGTGTTAACAACACTTTGTCGATAATTACTACTACTATTACTTTTGCCACTACATTCATGGAAATAGATGCCATAGGAACCCAGGAGGGGATGGGAAAGAATATTGTATAAGGTGATGTCTATCACTATTAAGATATATTATATACTTTGCATTGTGCTAAGTGCTATATATTCATTCTATTTCAACATTTTTCAAAGGTGTGTTTTGCAAAGAACACTAGCTAAACCAGTTAAACAGGTTTCTTTACTGCAGGACTCTTTAGAGCTTCTGATGTACTAATGCACATTGCAAGTGCACTATTTACGAGGGTTTTTGCTTCTCAAACTGGTCTGACTGTGGAGGCTGTATGCGTGGTGGATGAGGGAGTGCGTGCGTGCATTCAGGCGGCAGCCCTTGGACTAGGATTGCACAGAACACACTGGGTATCCTATACTGATCCGGTCTTATAAATACTCACAGAACCTCTGAGAGAAAACTAAGGATTACAGACCTTAGGGCCTCGCCCATGAACACGGTTTGAAAGTGATAGAGTCGGGAGTTTGATTCAGAATTTGAAGGTCTGTCTGACTCCAAAGAGCTTGCTCGTTCCAAAATACAGTGTTGCCCCCTTACTGGGTCTTTTTTGGGCTGGTTCGCTTAGAAGTGATCAATTCTTTTAGCCCTGGTAGGAGTTATTGAGTACATTTTGAAAGGATCCTTTCCCATCCTAAGACGGCGGTGCTTTCCCTCCAGAACTGATGAGGTCCATGTTTGTTGGATCGGGGGTGGTGTGTGGTGCGTGCGCATGCGAACCTGTGCTGCGGGCCCGTTCTTCATCCTTGACAGAGAAGATTTCAGAGCATGGCAGTGGGAGAAGTACATTTGGCTTCTAGCAAAGAATGTGTTTTATGATCACACGCTGAACTCAAGACCTGACGTCTCCATCATCACCAAGGGGGGCCTTTATCCCTCAGCAATAGGGTTTGGTGACTTACCACCACATTTCACCACAACGAGGAGGATTTGTGGTAAGGCTAGCTGACCAAATTGGGGGATGATGAAAGCAACAATTCCAGGAACTGTACTAGTCTGCCCCTGGCTTTGTAAGCCAGGAAATGCACAATTGTCTTTGATTTTCTCCAAAGCTCTGTAGAGTTGTTATTACATGTCCCACTGAATGGATGAGGAAACCGAGGCTCCGATGGCACAAGGTGATAAAACTGGCATTCCTACTCACTACACCGGGTCATCCCCCAGTGTCCGGGCCCTGCCATTGCTCTCAGTTGAACTATGAGCTAAACTCTGCTCTACCTGGGTGTCCAGGGGAGCTGGACATCCAATAGGCTGTTACCTGGATGGCGCCATCTGCTCTGTTCTGTTGTGGGGCTCGATCCCCTTTATTTCCACTGTGGAAACTGATGAACTAAGAGGGAAGCCCGGTCATACTCTACTGCCGTGTTTCAACTTGCCAGTGTAAGTACCTTCCTGGAGCACAATTTCCCCAAGCGAGCTGACACAACCTTGCACTGCTCTCCCTGGTTTGCACAGCTCCCAGACTCCTGCTGGGCTCAGGGATGTGTACTGTCTACAGGTGGGGCTCGTACCCAGTGGTCACTTTGGACTGCTTTTGCTGGCAGTGTAAGATACTCTCCCAGGGAGGCAGATATGGTGTCTACCCTCTGCCTTGGCATTCTGGGAGGAGAAGTCTGCTGAAGTTTGCCAAGTGTTTCTGGCTCCGTGAGTGCCTGCTGTCTGCAGGGTCCTGAAAGCAGGAAGCTAGTGAATTTTATCTTAGCGTCTCTACCCCTTTCCCCCACCCCTCCTCGCTGACCCTATCTCCTCTTTCACTGCTCCCCACCTTCAGTCCAACACATTGGAACAGGCATTTATGTTGCATGAAGAATGCTTCCAAAAGTGCTTCTATTTTTGACATAGAACCCATCTTATAAGTATATTTAAAAATCAAGTGACACAAAATTAGTTAATCAAACACTATGAAGGGAACACAGCCAGTCTTAGTTATGTCAGAAAGTATAGCTTAAATGGATGAAAACAAATATCCAGCCACCTGCAACTGCAGCTTTTATTTTCAAAACTAGAGTAAGAATAAAAAAAAATCTAATATGAAAAATATTTCTATTAAGTGCATTTTTTTAAACCTGAAAAAGCCTAGAATTGTTTTTCTTCAGGGAAATGAACCAGGGAATAAATCTCTTGTGGTAACTTCAGAAGGGCAAAATATTTACCAGTTTCCATAGCTCTTGTTTAGTTTACAAAGTGCACCCTAAAGATGTGAGCCTTCGTAGCTGTCTCAGAAGGGATCCAGAGACACACCGGCTGTCCCCTCAGTGTCGGGGGCAGCGGGGGCGCTGTGTGGGCAAGCGCTGCTGCTTCGGTCCAGCACACAGCAAGAACTGCCTGCATCTCCCAGAATCCTAGCGCCTGGAGTCTCCCTTTCTCCCTGCTCCCTGGGGTTCCCTGACCTACACATTCAATCCCGTCTTCTCTCCGACTCTCAGCGGTGCTGCATGATGACTTACTTGTATCCCATGCTGCGCCCTTGCTCTTTTCTCCGTAGGCCGTTGTTTGGTCATCTTGATTTAATCCTGAACTCCAGCTAGCGCTCTCATACCTGTTCTCCTGTCCCAGTAATTGTCACTTCTGGCCAGGGAACCTGGTGGATGAGATCGGGCTGCCGGGAGCGGGCCTGCGCCGATGCAGGAGCGCCATCTCCTGGCCCGCTTGCTGCATAACTCCTGCGGGTAACGCCCCTGCAGAGCAGGCCGCTGGAGTTTTTTAGAAGCTTAGCGTTAGCAGAAAAGGCTTTTTCAGGGGCCGTAGAGTCCATCTCCTGTCTCCAGCAGGCCTCATTAAAGCTGCCTGGGAAAATAAAACCCCGTGGAGGGGAGGGTTAGCACCTGCTTTTGATCATCTGTTGTGGTGTTGCCCACTCTCTGGATAGTTGTAAAGCTGTATTATTTATTCTTAAATTTAGGTCTCTGAAGTCCACAAAAAAGAGTCTCTTTAAAAAGTCTCCTTTACAAGAGAGAAAACCCCCTCAAAACATATAAAAACGATGATTCTCCTTTCTCATCTCACCCCATTCGCCACTTAAAAGTGGGAATACAGAATCCCCCCTCCCCCACCATTTGCGGTGTCATCATCAGGGCAGAGAGACTTGAGGAAATGGGAGACGTTCCCCGCCCCTGCCCCTCTGTCCAGCCTCTCTGCTCCGCCTCCAAGGCCAGCGCCCACGGGCCCTCCCTGTGTCTTCCCAGCCCCTTGCAGAAACATTGGAGTAGCGGCCCCTGCAGCCTCCTTTCTGGTTTCCTATTCATGGCTCCGCCCTTCTCCATCTTGCTGCCTTCCCCGTGTTGGCCCTTAGAGAACCCTGCCCCTTGGAGGGGCTTCAGGGCTGCCCCTTGCCTACCAAGTTAAGCTCAGTATCCTCAAGGGGGCAGGGAAGGCCTCTGCGACTGCCCACTGGCCCACGGGGAGATTCCCTGCTCTGTTCTCACCTGGAATTCTTGCTCCCCGCCCCGCCCCCCCCCATGGCCGGGCTTCTTCCACCCTTCACAGGCCCACCTTTGGGAGGCCTCTCTGAGCCCCCAGCCCTAGTGAACTAGTCTTTTGCCCTCTTGTGGCCCCTTTGTTTTTCATTTTAAAAAATAGCTTTATTGAGATGGAGTTTATGTATAGTAAACATCACCGAATAACATGTACCCTTTGATGAGGTTTGATGGGCACGTTCCTGTAAAACTGTCATCACGGCCAGGACAATGACCATTTTCATCTCCCCCAAGGTTTCCTTGTGCCCCCTGCAAACACACCCCCTGGCCCCTGTCTCTTGTCTCTAGGCAAGCAGCGGTCTGCTCTCCGTCACTGGAGACCTGTCGCCATTTTCTGGAATTCTATATAAATGGGATCATGTAGCATGTACTACTTTTTGGCCTGGCTTCATTCACTCCATGTAACATGGTTGAGCTCCACCCATGAGTGTTGCGTGTTTCGACAGCTAGTTTTTATGGCTGAGTAGTATTCCATGGCATGAACGTGTCACACTTTATTTATCTCATGCACCTTTTCCTGCATGAGTCTTACTTCCTCAGGTTGACTGTCAGCCATTGGAGTGCTGTGACAGTGTGTGAACGGTGCCTGTCACTCCCGCAGCCCCCGCGGTGTGGCCCGCCTGTGGGAGGCGCTGTGACGGCCTGTGAGTGGCAGGAGTAGAGTGTGTGGCTCAAGTCCTGGGTGTGCCACCTGCTGAACAGGAGAAGGAACCTTCTTTGTGCCTCAATGTCATCATCTGTACACGTGCAAGATAATAGTACTTGGCCTGATAGGGTTATGATTAGTAATATAAAGTGAATAAATGTAAAGTCCTTAGAAACAATATCTTTCCAACATATCTGATGCTAACTCTTACTGGGAAACAGCAGAGCACAGTGTTAAAAGGATGGATTCGGGGTTCAAATCCCAGCTCTGCTGCTGCAGTCGTGGGCCCGCAAGTGCTTCAGCTTTCTCCTTTGTTAAGTGGGGATGATAATGTACATATCCCGTCCACAGGGTTGCAGTGAGGGTTGAAAGAGTCATTTATATAAAGCCTTTAACACAGTGGCACACAGCACATGCTCTTCGGTTGCTGGCTGTCTTTGTGCATTGAGTGAGTGGGAGGCGTTGGGGAGGATCAGAGGGTTGGATCCTCGGCAGCGTGGGGGAAGGGCAGTTTACTGGAGAACCCTGATCTTCCTTCTCCGAGGGCTGATCACTGACCATGGAGACAGATGGGTGAGCGAGACTTTCTTGTCCGGGAAACTTGGCAGAGGCTTTTGAGATACTGGATAAGAATGTGTTTATTCAGGGGCAATTTTAGTTGCATTTAATTTGAACTTGGGATTTAACTTGGTGGCTGCGTCTAGAAGGGGACCTAGTCCTGGCTCTGTAGTCCCCACATGTGCTACCAACAGCCTCCCACTCCTTACAAGAGTCCTGGGAGGCCGGCTTGGGTTCCCTTGCTTCACGGGTGAGGAGACGGATGCGAGGAGTGAAGACATGTGAACATCAAGTCTTTCTGACTTCAAAGCCCTTATGCAGTAGGGCTGCCTGCAACTCCGGGAAGCTTGCTTTACCAACTGGGTGAATCCCCTTCTGAAAAACGACAAAGCTATCTCCACAATCACCTCCAGTACCAACGCTGTGACAGTTCTGACAGTTGTGCGGTCCCCCTCCCCCCCAACTCTTCCTGCCCCATTCATTGTCTTAAGTCAGTTCCAGAAAAGGCCGATGGCGTGATAACAGGAATTCTCACTTTCGGGCTTAGCTTAGTGTTGGCGCCCCCATCTGAGAGAGCAGCAAGGGCAGCTTCCACGTTTTCTAAAATCTGTAGTTTGTCATTCCCCTCAGTTTACGAAGCAGGATGGGCTGCCTTTCCGATGCCCCATGCTCCTCCAGGACTTCCCTTCTCAGAACCTGCCTCTCTGCCTTTCAAGTTGGATGGTTCACCGGGGAGGCCCAGGCAGAGTCGTGGCTCAGGGGCGGTGGAGCCAGAGGTGGGGGACCTGACTTCCAAGTGCTCCAGGGTTTCTGCCCTCCTGTCCTGGGCCCCTTCTGAACCTCCTTTCCCCTCAGTTCCTAGAATCCTGGGTCCCGGACCACCAGCCCTGCCAGATCTGCACCTGCCTCAGTGGGCGGAAGGTCAACTGCACCTCACATCCCTGCCCCACGGCCAGAGGTGAGTTCGCCCTCCCCTGGGGCTCCTGGAGGAGGAAGGGCTGGCAGCCGCCAGATGCAAGTGTGGATTTCCTGGTCCCTGCCCGTGTTCCCCAGGCCAGCCCACCCTTCTTTACCTCTCTGAGCTGGGGTTCCCATTGTTCTGCCCCTGGAGTAGACATTCTCAGAGGTTAGCCCTACTGTCCTGTCCTGCCTTGGCCCTCAGACTCAGCGTCTCCTGGAGGGCACACGCAGGGGTCAGCAGGACACAGGGGAGACTCCTTCGTGGGCGGTCCCGTGGTCTGATACCTGCCTCGTGGCCTCCCACGTTGGGCCTGTGCTGGTTTCAGTGGCCGAGAGTCTGCAGCATTTTAAATGCTGCTCCAGGCTATTCCATTCTTTCTTTCTTTCTCTGACTTTGGTGGCGTTCTTCTCCAGCTCCCACATGTGGCCCGTGTGAAGTGGCCCGTCTCCACCAGAACTCGGACCAGTGCTGCCCGGAGTATGAGTGTGGTACGTGTCCCACCTGGGCACTCTCCAGGGCCCAGGGCCCAGCCCCGGGGGTAACAGTGCAGGTGCTGCCTCGGGCACACGGCCCCAGGCACAGGGTGTGTGAACAGAGGTGGGTAAGGGCCGACTGGATTTTCCCCAAAATGCAAAGAGTAACTTTCAGGAAATAGGATTTGCTTCCTAGAGTAATTCTGCGGGGAATCGTTAAATGTCAAATTTGAAAGCATTAAAAAAAGAACAGGGTAAGCACCAGGGGGTAGGGGTGGGGGGACTGCACAGAAATTTACCAAAGAGAAAGTTGTGCCAACCTATTTTCCTCTTCATTTCTGAGGATCTAGATGCACAGAAGGCCACACACAGGGCACCTTGATTTCGGGAAGTTATTTGTTGAAGGGTTTCATTATTGGCTCGCAAACTGCCTAGTGAATAATGGGCTGAATAACCATATAATTAAATGAATCCAGAGCTGATGGAGTTGTGGTTAGCATGACAGGAGACCTCAGATGCCCTGTCCCTGTCCTTTCCAATGCATTTATTAATTATATGGATGAAGACATAAAAATTAAATAATCTAAGACATTTATGCATGCTGATGAAATTGGGAATAAATAGACGTCCCTTGGGGAGGGAGAGCTGACTTGAGAACATCTTGTGTAAAACAGGTCTGAGAATATTAACAGCAGATAGAGCTGGAGGGATCATGTAGTTCAAGTCCCTTGTTTCGTAAACATTATTCCACTTCTACAGTGTGCCAGGCATGCTGCCTTTGTTATTTCATGACATCCTTGGACCGACTCTATGAGGTCGACCTCCCACCTTGCAGAAAATGAAACTGAGGTCTAGAGGGTTCAGGTGACATGGCTGTGACCTTGAAGTACTATTAGATGACAGTTTTAATCAATATGAGCTCATCATATGACCTGGATTGATTGATCGATCTATCCATCTATCTAGCATCTATCTTTCCATCATCTACCTACCTCCCCCCCACCCCTACCTCTACCTCCATCTGTATCTCTCTACCTCTATCTCATCATCCCCATCTACCTAAAACAGTAGCAGTCTGCATGAATAAGAATGGAGGGTGCCACTCTCAGGAAATACAACAGCATGCTTGCTGCACTCTGAGTGGATGTCTCTTTTTCCTGTCCCTTAGTGTGTGACCTGGTGAGCTGTAACCTGCCTCCGGTACCTCACTGTGAAGGTGGCCTCCAGCTGACATTGACCAATCCCGGCGAGTGCAGACCCAACTTCACCTGCGGTAAAGCCACCATGGATGAGGAGGGGGTGGTGCAGCCACTCTTTCCTGGCCTGGAGAAGGTGTCCTGCATTCTCATTAGCTGTATCTGGGGTTGGAGTGGGTCTGGAACAGAGGAGTTAAGGTCACACCCGGATCGAATCCTCTAAGATCCTCCCAGCTGCATACTGCTGAAGGTGTACAGGGTGTGGGCCCAGCTATGGGCATGATCCTCTCGGGCTGTATTTGGAAGTAGTCGGGCCTGAGGTGAAGAAGTCTGCAGATCTAATTTTTATTTACTCCCTTCCGCTCATACACCATTGAGGGGAGGGAATGTTTCCTTGGTTTGTCCTCGTCATTGGATCTTACTGACAAATTTATAGGTTCCTCACTTTGTATGTTAGTATTTTTAATCACTAAATACTATAATTTAAGCATAGGGTTGGACTAAAGTAAGACATGTGAAGAAACTGAATTCTGTGTTTAGCTACTGAGAATACCCAATTTAAGTCAAGTGGAATTCTTGTCTTGTTGATTTAGAATCTCTCTTGAGTTCCTAGATCAAAGACCTCGAGTGTGAGAGAACACATTGTATTTGAAGGAGGTTGTGAATAAGCAAAGGACACGGGACGGGATTTGGTATTTATACAATGCCATTGTGGATTTGACCTGTTGACATCATTGTTTCATTCAGCCTTGTTAGAGGGCCTAAAACTATAGGGTATTCTAGGTACTGAAGTGGGGGTAGGATCACATAAGCTACCAGCACGTGAAAATGCTTCCAGCTCATGATGTGCTAGGCCTCCCTGGGTCTTAGAGATTCTACATCTGCCGTCTCTTGAGAATCAATAGCTGGAAGGGCCCCACCCCTTCCAGATGTGCATGGGAAGGTGGTAGAGTGGGACTGAACAGTCTTTACTTCTTCTCCCTTAAAATTCCTGGCTTTACATATCTCTTTTTGATTAATGTTCTTATTTTTCTGAAGACTAACTTCTTCTGGGGATAATTGACTATGCCGCAGCCCCTGAACTGTGCTCACGTGCATTCTGGATTTAATATTCTGGGTCTAGGGTTCCCTGGGTCCTTATTTAATAGTAGCTGAACAATTACAAACCCTGGATGATTTCAATGCTCAGTGTGGCAGGACTAGGGTGTCACCTTGTACCGCCCCTCAGCCTGCAAGAAGGAGGAGTGCAAACAGGAGACCCCACCCTCCTGCCCCCCACACCGGATACCGACCCTTCGGAAGACCCAGTGCTGTGATGAGTACGAGTGTGCTTGCAACTGTGTCAACTCTACTGTGAGCTGCCCTCTGGGGTACCTGCCCTCGGCCATCACCAATGACTGTGGCTGCACCACGACCACCTGCCTTCCCGACAAGGTAGGGGCTGCTCAGCTGTGGCTGGGATGATGGCCCAACATGGAGATTTACCTTCCTGCCCAAACCGAGTGCCATATGGCTCAGTGGGTGAGCGGTCCACATTCTCTCTCAGCCTAATGTAAATTTAGTTAGCTCAGAATGTAGTTATAGAGAACCTACTATGTACTCAGCAAGGCTAGGTGCTGAGGTTACAAAGAAAGTATAAGACATGGCCTGGTCTTTAAAGAGATTATTTGTAGGTTAGCTAAGGAAATAATATGATTGCATGGATTATTTAGAGACTAGTTAATAGTTTACTCATTTGTTAATTGCTATCAATTCATCTACCTAGCCTTCCATCCATCCATTTGCCCTTCCTTCCTTCCTTCCTTCCTTCCTTCCAATATTTACCAAGTAACTACTATGTTCTACCAGAACTGGTATTATGTTAGGTGGTATGGAGAAATGTAAGACGCAGTCAACTTATGGTCTTGCTAGGATATATAAGATGATATAGTCTTATTGTCTAATAAACTGAATGTGATAAAGTATCAACAGATGGTACGGATATGAAATGCACACAGCAGTTATAGGAGAGGGATCCACTAAGAAGGGCTACCATGAAAAGTTTAATCGGCAGAACTTGAAAGGAACCAGAACTGCAGCAGGAAGACCTGAGCAGAGTTGCAGCTGCTGGATTATGCAGGGTGAGGCCTGCAATGAGTGCCAAAGAGAAGGCGCAGTTACCTTTCCCTGCAGCCTATTAGGGCTAGAGCAGCCACTCATTTACCTGAGAGCTCTTCACTTCTGGTTTCTCTTACAGCTCGAGGTTTCTAAGTGCCCAGGTTCTGGAGAAGCAGGAGCAGGTCTAGATTCATGCTTATTAAAATGTACTTTATAAGCATCCCTGCATGTGGGCAAAGACCACGTTGGTTTTATTTATTGCTGTCTTCTCAGAGCAATCTAGAGCAACTTCCAACACATAGCAGATGCTTTCTAACCTCTTATTTAAAAGAACTGAATGAGCCCTGGCTGGCATAGCTCAGTGGATTGAGCGCGGGCTGTGAACCAAAGGGTCACAGGTTCGATTCCCAGTCAGGGCACATGCCTGGGTTGCGGGCCAAGCCTCTAATGGGGGCCACGTGAGAGGCAACCACACATTGATGTTTCTCTCCCTCTCTTTCTCCCTCCCTTCCCCTCTCTAAAAATAAATAAATAAAATCTTTAAAAAAAAAGTTTTAAAAGAACTGAATGAGTTCACCCACGGAAACCTTGTGCCTACAGGTGTGTGTCCACCGAGGCACTACCTACCCTATCGGCCAGTTCTGGGAGGAGGGCTGTGACGTGTGCACCTGCACCGACCTGGAGGATGCCGTGATGGGGCTGCGTGTGGCCCAGTGCTCTCAGAAGCCCTGTGAAGAAAGCTGCCAGTTGGTAAGGAGGACGGAAAGGCTAGGCACTATGTGGAGCAATCAGCGAATGGAAGAAGGAAAGGGGATCCCAGGAAGAGACACCCCCCACCTCAAGCCCCGCAAAAAAAAAAAAAAAAAAAACCCCACAAAAAACACACAACCCTTTAATGAACTCTGGTTCAAGACCAAGATGAGGGAAGGAGGGAGATGGGCTGGGGAAGAGAAAGCAGCATGACGGAAGGCTTGCAGTGTCACCCTCCTGTGATTCGGTCCTTGGCAAATGGACGCGTCTGTTGTATGGTCTTGAGCGCAGAGGACCTGGAGTTGGTTTGAGCAGAGATGTGAACTAAATGCTTGGAAAACAGGACTTGATTTTTTCCTATCTCTTCATTCTTCAGACGTCACCTTAGGCTATCCCTAGAACAGACATATATTCTGAGTTTTCTGAGATTGTCTCAGTTGTAAAGTCCTATAGTGTTTCCACATAGATTGGTGGTTTTTCAGACAGTGTTTATAATTTGAAGTACAGAAAATATGACTACTGTTCCCCAGTTCAGTTTTAAATTCTTCTCATTGTGGCCTACCCCTGAGGTTCCTCTGTGTTCTGGGGACTCTATTCTTGCACATTTAAGACAAATAAGACCCTAGAAAAAGGAAGCAGTCCTGTGCATGGAGAACTGGGTGTCAAATTCTGCTTGCTGGTTTAATGCTATTATCATTATTACTAGAGTATTATCAGTAGATGATTATGATACAAGAAGAGTAACATATATCTTGTGGTTACTTCTGTAAATGTTAACAGTGGGGAAGATAATGCTCTTGATGCAGTTTTAGAAATGTATGGTTTGATGATGGAAGGGAGGGCCTATGAGTAAATCCAGAAATAGGGAGTCCATTCAGCTCATTTACTGCTCTTCCTGCAATGATGGTACTGAGGAGGAGCAGAGTTGCTAGGCAACTCTGAGAGAGGATGATGCTGTGGTATCCAGGTGTGCCTTCTGGGAAGGCTACGTTTTGGAAACCTGTTTGTCTTCATCTCCTCCCACAGGTCATGGGAGGCAATGGGAATAACTTGCTATCAAGTAAAGAGAGTGTTGTTTAGAGGTCATTTTTTTTTTTTAAGATTGGCACCCAATATATTTTGTGTTTCAGTAGGGAGTTTTGATTGCAAAGAACAGAATCTACCCAAGCTAGCTAACATGAAACTCTCAGGAATAAAGTACAGGATATATAAGTGGCCGTGAGACATTTCTGTTTGTCCCATGAGCCCCCATCTCTGCTTCTCTCTGCCCATCTGTTCCAGCTCCTCATTGCAGGTCAACTTCCTCTGGGAGGAAGTTCTGCTTTCTCATAAATTTTATTTGCACATGGCTTTATTGAATCTGGCTTCAACTCAACATGACTTTTCAGATTCAGGGTCATCCCTGTCCGATGTGACTTGTTCAGTTTTGTGTTCAACAGGTTCACTTCTCAAGAAGAAAACTGATGGGCTCAGCTCATCCCATGGACTGAATCCTCTGTCCTGTCCCCAGTCTAGTCCAGCCAGCTGTTGGGGAGGGTGCAGGTCATACGGTAGAGACTTGGCTGTCTAGAGGCTGTGGTGCTGGAGGCAATTTCAGAAAGAAAATAGGAACAGAGGTCAGGTGAAGGAGTGGAGGAGGCAACATTTCTAGAGCTCTTGACCACCATATATTTGCTCTAGGGAACTGAGTGACCTGTCTTAAAGACTGATGTTCACCCCTTCTGGGGAGGAGAAGGAGGCTTTATGGTTTAGTTAAAGCTGAAGGGATGTGGGAGGAAGGGCTTTGGTTTGTAGGACGTCTTGAGTTGAGGTGGGAGCTTCATTAAATAGTGATGGTTTCAAACTTCATCCTTTAGAGAGGATAGCATCAGCTCTGGTCTGATTCCAGAGACATTTGGGCCCACCCACATTTTTGTTGTCTAGGACAAAAACAAAACAAACAAACACAAAAACATTCCCACCATCACCCTCTGATTCTTTTTATTTCCTAAAGGCATAGTCTGCAAAAATATACTTTCCCTAACCCCTCCATAGTTCTCTACTATTCATGGCAGAAAAACTATGTAAAGCAAGCAAAGGGCATTGCTCACTTTCCAGAGAACGTTACAGGTGTGCCTACCTGCCCATGGCCTTACTTCCATGCTGACAGCGAGAGGAATACCCTCCCTTTTGTACAAACTTTAGAGGAGTTTTTCTTTGAAGGCTTATGACCACCTTTTAGACCCAAGAATCGGACTAAATCATGGCATTAGGGACTGTTTGAGGAGCTGAAAGTAATACATTATATTTTATTCATCCTCATGATACTCCTCCAGAAGGAAGAAGAAGTGAGGCTGTTCTTCCCACTTATCAGATAAAAGCAGAGCACCAGCACAGGGAGTGAAGTTGGCCTACAGCTCTCTGAGACATGGGGTTGTCTGGACTCCTAGCCCCGGGCGCCTTCCATGGGGCCAGATACACCGGCAGCACCGGCATTTAAGGGCCAGTCTGACGAGTCCAGCGAAGAGACAAGGCACCTCTCACCACCATTTCAGCAACTATTTTTAAAGGATTGTGCTGCTAAATGTATTAGGAATTTATTTTTCACTGGCATCTGTCTTCAGATTGGGAGGATATTTGACCTGCTATCTCCATCCTGAATTGGGAAACCAATGCAAACAGGATGGAGAAGAGAGTAAAGAGAAGGGTCTGAGGTGTTTATGTTGAAGAGATTTAAGGTTGAGGACTTGTAGGGGCATGAGAAAAGACAGAGAGATGAAAATATTGGATGAACCCTGGTTGTGCAGCAGGAAAGAGGGGTGCTGGAGGTGGAGGGGGTCTTAGAAAATCAGCAGCCAGGAAATGTGCGGACATGGCTTGGAGGGCCTGAGCATGAGAAGCTGGTGGGGTTTGGGAACAAGGCATCTACCCCCATGGTCACCCTGTGGACCACCCCGTGGTCACAGGATTGACTGTGTGTTTCCAGGTTGAGAGGCAGCAGAAAACACTGATCCAGCTCATCAGCCCTCTTAGAGATGCACGTGAGAGTCACACTGGGTCCCTGCAGTTACCAATGACCATCTTTTGGGCTCCCTGAGTCTTTTGTGGCAGCTTGTATATTTTACCTTAGAGTGGAAGGTGTCTAGATTGTATTATCCTGACTCGTTGGCTTCTCCAAAGTACCTAGTACATCACAGAGGCACAATAAATAACAAGAATCTCAGATGGTAAAAGACTGGGGACAACTCACCAGGCACCTCTGTGACATGGGCCGGGGTGTAAGTGGGCCCCATGGAGATGGTATGACGTTGAACCAAGTCTCTGGAGGGCTTGGGTTCCCCCAGAGAGAGGCATCCGCTAGACTGACATCAAGTGTTGTGTGCATCTTCCGACTTGGCCCTGCGTGTGAGTGTGCAAGGCTGGCTTGGCCTCCGTACCCATCCTGAGCAGCTGTGAGCATGCCTTCCCTTTTAGGGACAGAGCTTCAAGATGAAGCCCAGTCTCTCCCCTGAGCTCCTGGGACAATCACACATGTCAGTGTTTTGCCTGTTTTTTGTATATTGCTTCAGAGTTTTCAGTGGATAGGTCAATCCAAATTCCTAAAGCTTTGGCAAGACTGGAGGACCTCCAAGAGGCAAGATAGGCTGGCAGATTTCCAGGATGCTGGTCTGCCTGGCAGGCACTTTGGGGGAGCTTGGTCTCTGTTGCTCTCTCATCCCACCGTGGCCTATAAACTATGACAAGTCACTCCCTGGGGAAACCCAACTCTGCACTTTGGTCAGAGGTCTTGGGATCAATGCGTTCATCTTGTACAGGTGGTTAGTCCTGTCGGAGCAGAGACTAGACCCCAGGCGTCTGGAATAGTCTTCCCCAGTCAATGAGGTGCCCCAGATTTGGCTGCAGTAAAGATCAGGTCAAGTAGCTGTTGCTGAGTGAGCTCTGGGCTGTGTTCAATACTTTCAGGAACTGGATCTTGGTCTCAAGGTGGAAGCTTTCAGAGGGCAGGGTTATGTCTTGTCAGCTGGTGAAACTGAGTCACTAACTTAGTGACTCAATGGTCGATGCTTCCTAGCCACTGCTTAGCATGATTCTGAGGCTGGTGGATGACAGAGATGCAAATGTCCAGTTCAGCAATCTCTCTGCAAAGCCCCAGGGCTCAGGACACCTGTGAGGCAGATAAGCACACCTGTGTCTATGCTGCTGGCCTGACCTCACTCTGTTATTTGTGCTTTTTCAGGGCTTTACTTACATCCTCCATGAAGGCGAGTGCTGTGGAAGGTGCCTGCCGTCTGCCTGCGAGGTGGTGATCGGCTCACCGCGGGGGGACTCCCAGTCGTACTGGAAGAATGTAGGTCGGGCCTCAGGATGGGTTATCCATTCTGGGGTTTAGTGCCGGCCTTGGTTCACCTGTAAAATCAGAGCACATTCCCCTTTGGCTTTCCCCGCAGGGGTTAGTTCAGTAGTTGGTGTTATCCAGATGTCAACTGGGCTTACCTCGCCCCTTGGGAGCTAGTTAAGATGGCCTCAGACTTCCCGTTTCATTGATTTTTGGGAGAAGCCCAATTTGCTCCCTAAGAGTTCTGTGAACTCCTGCGGGTGTTACGTTCTCGAGTTCACCTGCGAGTCTGAGGTCCTGCTTCCCCCGAGTGGCGGTGTAGGGACGGCCTCACCGCCCTGCATGTGCCGTGGGGTTGCGCCCCTGCATCCCCCCAACTCCACAGGCCGCAAGTGCTATTCTGTACCACATCGACCTTGGCAGGGTCCTCTGACCTCTCCACTGAGCTCCACTGGAGAAATTTACATCCCAGAGAAGCACACACTGTTTCTATTCCCAACGCCCCCGAGCTGTATCTGCAACCCAAGCTGTAGCATCTTGCCATGTTGGCAGCTCTCCCCTCCCCCCATTTGTCTTCCCCTGCCCAGGCCCCTACCCAGCCAAAGTCCCTCTCAGCAGCTTAGGCTCCCACTCTGGATGCTTATCAAGCCATTTTGTGAAACACAGAGGATTCCCCCCTGGGGGATTTTAGTCCAGATGCCAGGACGGTAACAAATCTTTCACTGTGATTCAAGAGGATCAAGGGGGGGAGTTTAGGCCCTGGAACCTCAGGAGGCTGCCGGAAGAGTGTGAGGTCCACCTGTGGCCTCACCTGTGCGAGGCCTTCCCCTCTCCTGTCCCTCCAGTGAGCCCCAAAGGCACTTTGTTTAAAAAGGAAGTCAAAGGCTTAACTGTCTTGCCCTGAACCCGCCCATCTCCTACCCAGGCCTGTTGCTCTGCTCTTCCTCAGTGACAACAGAATGAAATGACACATTGAGTTTTTCCTCATGGGTTTCTGCCGCCTGCTTCTGATCAGGAGGTTTCACTGCCCTGTGTCCCTCCTCCCCACCCTTTTGTTTGTTCTGCTGCCCATCCCTCCTGGAGTCAGGCAGGGTTTGTCCCTCCTCCCCAGGCCAGGGTCCAGCTCAGGTTAGCGGCTGCTCCACCTGGTAGGGGCTGACAGCAGGTCTTTGGGGGGCTTGGTATGCCAGCCTCCCTCCCCCACGCCCAGTCCCAGGTCTCCCTTCAGGCTCACACCCGTGACTATAAAACAAAGGCGACCTGAGCTTCTCTTCCCCAGTTCAATTCTGCATCTCATCTGCAGGACTTGGGTGTCAGCAATGGTTCTGCTGCTGCTGGGAACCTATCAGTGACCAGCAGCGGGGGGTGGGGATGGGTCCCTCTTGATGTATCCCGAGGCCAAGGCTCAGCAGGGGAGAGGTCTGGAGCTTGGGCCCAGGCCTGCAGCAGGAAAGTTTGGTCAGGGCGAGTCAGAGGTCAGGGCGAGGAGAGTGACTGCAAGGGTCTGGCATTTTCTGCTTTCTCATCTGGAGAGAGAAAAAGGTGAGTGGGAGCGGAGAGAAGCAGGCAGTGGGGGAGTGCACTTCGATGTGTCTGGAAGCTGGCACACACAGACAGCTCTCACGAGACACACCCTCCAGGCAGAACCTTCGAGATGACTTTTCTGAGCCATGCTCTGGACATGTTCAATGCTCTTTGCTGCTGGAGCCAACCCATGGGGTCAGGCCACTCATGAACAGGCCTAGAAACTCAGGGACCGATGGCAGGGCTGCAGGGGTCAGACACGAGCACCCCAGTCTCTTGCATGGTGGAAGTATCTCTAGGTTGGCTATGGGCTGAGGTTCATTCCTCATCTCCTCTATGCCAACCGTGCTGTTGCTTCCCAGTCCTAGAGTCTCGGGGCTCAGCTCACAGCCAGTGTTGAGCGAGCAGGGAGCATCCCAAGCTTCCCTAAGGTGCTTCCTTGGGTGGTGAGGACTATCTGTGGGAGAACACACATCTCTGAGCTAGGATCTTGGTCAGGGCAACTCTGACCCAGACTCCTGGAAGGGCCTGAGATAAGCCCCATTCATTCCCTCTGTGGGCCTTTCCCTGGGGGTGGGACTTAGATGCTAAGCCAGGGCATGTTTCTAGGTCCCCAACCAGTTCCCTTAGGGAACAGGCCACTGGGACCTTGGCCCCAGACTTTCCCGACGCCTGTGTTCTAACTACAGGTTGGCTCTCAGTGGCCCTCCCCAGAGAACCCCTGCCTCATCAATGAGTGTGTCCAAGTGAAGGATGAGGTCTTTGTGCAACAGAGGAATGTCTCCTGCCCCCAGCTGGATGTCTCCACCTGCCCCACGGGCTTTCAGCTGAGCTGTAAGACCTCAGAGTGCTGTCCCACCTGTCGCTGCGGTAAGGCATACTGTGCAGGGGCCCACCTTCAAGCCTGTTTTTCCACTTAGGGCTCCTGAATTCTCTGCCTTTGTAACAACTCAGAGAAGTGGCCAGGGAAAGGAGGAGAAGGCCCTGAAGGGTGTGCGTGTGGGATGGGGGTAGCTAGGGTGTGTTCTGCACGCTCACCCCCTGCACTTCTTTCTCCCCCAGAGCCCGTGGAGGCCTGCATGCTTAATGGCACCATCATTGAGGTGAGCTGCTGCCTTCTTCTCCAGGGCGAGTTGGGGGGGCAGGGATGGGGGGTGCTATGGAAGGGGTGGGCCACTCAGTCATTCTCATGCGGAAATGAAAGAAACCCAGGAACCTACCCCTGATACACTTTCGTTGCCTCCAGGGCTTCCCCCAGTCCTGGAACCCAGCCTGGGAGGTCTTCCTAACTCTAGGGCCTGGGTGCCCTGCTGGCATTCACCTCCAGGCCCTACTCCAGGGCCTTTCTTCTGCTATAGAGAGATGCTCTGACATCATTGTGAACATTTCAACCCATCCCCATTTCCACTGCCCTGACTCCCTCTCTGGCATGAAAGCCCCCACTCTTACCATGGCCACACTTGAGGTGGGAAGGCAGGGAAGGGAGTGGCCACTGGAGACAGCAGGATGGCCCAGGGAAGTGATGGGAGGCTGCCCCCCACTGGTAAGGCAGACAGCTTCTGGGGCTGCAGTGAGTGGGAAAGTCAGGGGGCCAGCAGCTGGGAGGCCTGACCCAGGCGCCTCTGGTTGCAGCCTGGGAAGAGCGTGATGACTGATGTGTGCACGACCTGCCACTGCACCGTCCAGGAGGGCGCCGTCTCTGAATTCAAGCTGGAGTGCAACAAGACCATCTGTAAGGCCTGCTCCCTGGTAAGAGAGGGCCGTTGAGGACCCAGGGGAGGACCTTGGGTGGGACCCAAGCCATGGGACTTCACCAGGGTTTCTAGATAAAGCTTTCATTATTTTCTCATCGTGGACAGTATGAGATAACTGTAATGAAGAGACCAAGTCATCCACCCAAAGTTTACCTCTCAGAAATGACTTTTGTACAATTTGAACATTTTTTCCTGTGTTTTTTAATAAACACAATGTTTACAAGGCTTGTGATGCCATATTTACAGTTCTGTATTTTTTATAGAGCATAACATTTAAAAAATCACTACCATTTTTGAAAACAGTAAAGCTTAGTCAACAAATGTTTATCAGACACCTACTATGTGCAAGGTCCTACACAATATTCTTTGGAATGGATGTGCCACAACCTGAACTTTTATCATTGGACGTTTAGGTGGTTTAAAATACTTCACCCTGTTGGCGCTGGGTCACAATGCCCATGCTTGTTATGAATCCCTCCTGAGGGTGGACTCTGAGGGGAAATCATCATTTCTGGTTTGGGAGATGGCAACCAGCATTTTATTGTTTTTATGATGGCTCTTAGCCCCACATCACAGGGCGGGACCTAATGCTCAGGAGGGTGCCTTCGTAAGAGGGTACCTCCCTGAGGGGTAGAGAGGGGTAGGGGTCATCTGGAGAGCTTAGGGACAGGGACAAGGGACACTCGTACAGGTGCTTTATACA
This sequence comes from Glossophaga mutica, assembly GCA_039655065.1. Lineage (NCBI taxonomy): Eukaryota > Metazoa > Chordata > Mammalia > Chiroptera > Phyllostomidae > Glossophaga > Glossophaga mutica. The sequence goes on along the minus strand of CM077304.1, from coordinate 21,321,935 downwards.
CTCGAGGACAAGAGAGTATTCTGTATTTGTGTTCTTCATGCCACTTGGTCTAGCGTCATGCTCAGAATAGGGGCTTAATAAGATATATGTGGAGTAGACACAGCGATTTCTTTTTCTAAAGATTTTATTTATTTATTTCTAGAGAGAGGGGAAGGGAGGGAGAAAGAGAGAGAGAGAAACATCAATGTGTGGTTGCCTCTCACTTGCTCCCCATTGGGGACCTGGCCCACAACCCAGGCATGCATCCTAATTGGGAATCGAACCGGTGACCCTTTGATTCGCAAGTTGGCACTCAATCCACTGAACTACACCAGCCTGGGAAAACGCAGCTATTTCTGATAGAATGGTTTAAAGAGAGCCTCTCTTCCTCAATTAGAGAGAACCCAACTAAGGATGCTTTTTTTGCTATGAAAAAAAATTCCAGTTGATGTTTTAGGGTTTTGGGTGTAGGTGTGTGTGTGTGTGTGTGTGTGTGTGTGTGTGTGTGTGTGTGACAACCCCCTAGAATAGAACTGGGCTTGAATACGGAATGAAGTACTGCTGTCTGGAGTTTGCGGTTGCCCTTTTACCTTGGATGTCCATTGAACTGCCTGCCATCAGTGCTGCAAGAGGTCTCCACCAACACCGTCCTCGGGGAGGAGGCTGTGGGCGAGCTTGCAAACTCCGTAACAGCGCCCTCTGGTGGTCATAGGGCAGCACGGTAACCCCCTCTATGTTCGTAGAAATCCAGCTTTAGAATCCAGTCCAGAAAGAGGTTCTAAATATTTTTAAAATACACGACCACTTTGGTTTGTGTAATATTCCCCGTTTCCTCCAATATTCTACTATGTCCCCAGGGCAGTGTATTCACCTTCTCCCTCTCGAAACCCCTAGGTTAGCCTTCCTTCTATGTATCTCAACCTGCATGGAAACTGGCCTCAGTTGCCCCCATTCTAGCTCAGCGTCCTTAACTGGTCTGATTACACACCTCTGCAGTGAAAGGCCTCGGGAGGCCTCCTGCAGGCGTGGGGAGCTGTGGGGAATGAAGGTCAGGTTCTGCCGGAACTGCCTACGTAAGACCGAAGTGTCAGTGTCAGTGGGGAAGTGAATCCTTCATTTCCTCCTGAGGAGACAATGCTTATACCCAGAAGGAGTCCAGCTGGAGGTGGTTTGCGTTGGTGGGTGGTAGCCATGAAGCCTGCCAGAGGACCTCTCGAGGAAAGCATGAGGAAGAGAGGCCACCCTAACATGGAATACCAGGAAGGCATCCCGGAGGGGCATGGCCATGGGCTGACCTTGAGCAGGATAGAATAGAAGACCTTCCAGGGAGTGGAATGGGGAGCAGACTGGCAGAAGCAAGAACTGGAAACAGACAGCACGGGGAGAGAAGACTGGAGGGCCTTCGACAGACAGCCGATGTGACCTGTGACAAGGGGCTAGGAGACACTTGCAGGGCAGGGTTTCAGGGCCGTGACAGGGCAGGGGGAGCAGGACTCCCGGGCTGCTCGGACCTGAGCAAGTGGCCTCCGTGGCTGGCTAGAACTTGTCTGGGTAGGCAGAGGGAGTGGCTGCTCCTGAGAGGGGTGAGACCGACATCTGGAGCCACGGGGTGGAACGTTCTGGTGAAAGCCCAGTCAGGACCGCCCTTCTCCGTGTATGCAGGGCAGGGTATGGGACACACACCACTCGCTGCCGGGGGCCCATGGTGTCTTACGAGCACATACCACTGCCCGCAGTGGCTGGGAACCCCCGCAGGGCTCAAACGAGCCCTGACACCGGTGCGGCTGTGTTTTCAATTCCCAGGGCAGCAGACAATACTGCCTTTAGGTGGGTCCTGCTGCACTCCCTCTCCTCCTGTCCCTCTTTCCCAAGTCCCCGCCACAGCTCAAAAATCACTGGCCCTCTCCTGTTACCCTGTATCCCTCCTTCCCTTTCCACCTGTTCTTCCTTCTCCTTCTCCTTGGCGTCACTGTGCCCTCTGCCTCTCTGGTGTGTGGATTTTGCCCCCACGGCCCCGGTCTTTTCACTTTGCAGCCCTGTCCTCCATTTATCCTCGACCCCTCACTTCTGTAAAGGTTTTGTCCAGTCTTCTCCTGGGCCTGACTGAGCAGCGGGTATTTCCTAGCTCTCCTCCTAACATTCACTGAAAGATGCTCCATCCAAGCTCCTGCATGAAATCTTGCCTGCTTTCAGCCCTAGTTTACTTCCTCCTTCTGATGGTAACCACTCAAATGCTCCCATAATCTTTATTCCATCTCCTTTATCCTTTGCCATTTACTTCTGTCCTACCTTCCAGGAACTGTGCATTTTTGAAAACTCAGTTTAAAGTTCACCCCTTGAAAACACTACTGAACTCCGGCAGTGACCTTCCTGGAGGAATGTGCGGGCTGGCCTCAGGTGCCCTGGTTTGTGCTGAGCTCAGTCCTGCCCTCTTTTTCTGAGGCCTAATCCCTGAGGACACATGCAGTGCAGGAGCTTGACTTTAGGAGTAGCAAATTGTTTAAATTCATTTCTGAGCAGGCTTACCCACTCTGAACTATTCCTGCTGGCTAGGAGCATTCGGCCACGCCCAATGACGAGGAAGTGGTGTGCAATGGAGCAGCCTCCCGCCTGGGGGCTCCCAGCCGATTTGCTGGAGATTCACATCAGAGAAACCCCAGGGCCCCAGGGAAGAACATCTATGGGGTCTTGACTAAATGTGGCAAAATGAGGAACAGCATGACCACGTAGCTGGTTCCTCACTTGACTAAATTTATTCTTTGAAAATTTGAGATTATGTTCTTTTTATACTTTTTGAGTGGTGGAGACAGTTAAAAGAGCTTCAGTTTTAATGCAATGATAAGACAGTGGATGATAGCTTTTTGGTTTTTATTTTATTAATGTTGTTTAAAATACTCTTACTGTGCAAAATAAAAAGTTGGTTATCCTATGTTGTCTTCCAAATTTGGGGGCATTTTTGCAAGACAGTGAAATCATATTGTCCAGAAGCTGCTGCTTCTTCCAAGGTGGATATAAATGAAGGACTCTCACCTTCAGCCTCTGTCAAGGGGTCCTAGCTGACCTTATCTCCTCAGTGAGTGTGCAATAGGAGTGGCTGCTGAGAGTCAGGTGCTGGGCAGGCAAGGATGAACAGCATAGACATGATTTGAGATTTGTCTCTCATGGAGAGCTAAACAGACAAATGACAAGTTCATTTGTGTTAAATATTATAAAGTGTGTGTGTGTTTGTGTGGTATCTTGGAAGACCTCTCTGAGAAATGATGTTTAAAATAATTATGAAAGGATGGGAAAAGGCTCTTTATTCAAAGGGTGGGGAACAGCGTTCTCGGTAGAGGACACAGCACGCACACAGGCCTTCGAGTGAGAAGGAGGTGGCTGTGTGCGTGGTTTTAGGAGATGCACGGGGTTTGATTGTAAAAAGCAAGGCCAGAGAGTTAGGGAAGACTGATGGCAGGCCTTGCAGGACGTGCGAAGGAGATCGGGTATCATTCTAAATGCAATGGGAAGCCATAGAAGGTCTTATGTTTTAAATCTTTGTAAAATTTATTTTCAATGAGGTATACAGTTTACCTATAATAAACTGCACAGAAATTAAGTATATAGTTTGTTGAACTTTGATAAATGTATAAACCTTGTAGCCACTAAAATAGTAACGTGAAGAAATACAGCTAAATGCTAGTAGAGGAGATAAAATGAAATACTAAAAAACGACAACGTGATTAAACCAGAAGAAGACAGAAGAGAATTAACAATAGAACAAGGAACAGAGAGGACAACAGATGAATAGCAAAATGGTAGATTTAAACCTGACCATATGGATAATTACGTTAAATGTAAATGGGCAAAACAAAATCCCAATTAAAAATGGAGATTGTCAGACTTGGATAAAAAAGCAAGACCCACTAGTATGATGTTTACAAGAGATGCACTTTCAATTTAAAGAGATAGACAGGTTGGAAAAAAAGAGAGAGACAGGTTGGAAATCAAAGGATGGAAAAAGAGATCCCAGGCAGATACTAGGAGTAAGAAAGCTAAGAAGGACATATTAATGCCAAACGAAATAGACTTTGAGATAAGGAGTGCTACCAGAAACAAAGAAGGTAATTTTATAATGGTAAAGAGTAGTGCATTAGGAAAGCACCAGAAGCCTGCATGTGAACGCACCAGATAACAGAGTTTCTAATACACGAAACAAAAAACGGCAGAACTGGAGGGAGAAATAGGCCTATCTGCAATTTTAGTTGGTAATTTTAATGGTTTTCTCAGTCACTGGTGAATAAGTAGGGGGAAAATCAGTAAGAATGTAGAAGATTTGGAAAACTGTGTCAACTAACGATCTAGTGGAACACGACAGACCACTACACTCTGAAACTGCGGACGGAGTGCGCATTTTCTCAAACACACAGGGAATGTTCCTCTGTCTCCACCAAGTTCTGGGGGAGGGGGGGAGGCGGGCATAAAAAAGTGAACAAATGTCAAAATTTGAAATCACATAGAGTGTACTCTATGACCACAATTCAGTTGAAATGAGTAAAAACAAGGTATTATAAATATCCCTGTATTTGGAAATTAAATAACATACTTTTAAATAATCCATGCATCAAAGAAGAAATCACAAGTGAAAATAGAAAATATTTTGATGTGGATATTACAGTGGCTATTCTGAGACTACAATATGCATCCTTCACTTATCACCGTCTTCCTTGATTTAATAATATACTATTCCATGCACAATACATTCTTTTTCCTCTACTTTTTGCTGTCACATGGTGTACTTCTACTAAGAGATAAATTCATGAGACGTTGTTATTATTTTGCTTTCCACAGTAAATTGTCTTTTATAGAACCAAGAGTGGTAATTTATATTTACCTACATAGTTAAAACTTCCAGTGCTCTTGTTCCTATATATCTGAAATTCCATGTTATAGCATTTCCTTTGGATTTGTAAAAGAACTTCTTTTAGCATTTTTTTATAGTGTGATCCAAAAGGCATTGCATTTCTCTGATTTCGTTTATCTGATATGTCTTTATTTTGCCTTCATTTATTGAATATAGAATTCTAGGTTGAAAATTTTTTATTTTACCACTTTAAATATGTTGTTACATCGTCTTCTGGCTTGTGCTGTTTCTGAAGACACGTTAGTTGCCATTTTTATGATTTTCCTGTGCGCATCCCCCACACCCCCTCCTACTGGTTGCTTTTAACAGTTTTTCTTCATCTTTGGATTCCAGAAGTTTGAGTATATGCTTTTGAGTAGTTTTCTTTATACTTTTTCTACTTTGGATTCCTGGAGATTCCTGGATTTGTGAGTTGATTATTTTTATCAAATTGGGGGAAAATAATTCAACAATTTATATATATATATTTTTGCTTTATTTTCTCTCTCCTATCTTTCTGGAACTGTACATGTGGATTAGGCCACTCGATACTGTTCTGCTGGTTATTGGAGCTCTGCATATTTTTTCCAACCCTTCCCCCCCATGCTTTAGTTTGGACAATTTCTACTGATCTGTTTTAAAATTTACCGATCTTTCCTTTTCCCCAGTTAATCCACTATAGTGAGTTTTATTTTTAATTAGGTTACCATGTTTCTAGTTCTAGGATTTCCTTTTTTTTTTTTTAAGTTTCCAGGTTGCTTCTGAAATTCTCCATCTCTTTTCAAATATTTCCTCTAGACTCTTTAACATATTTATCATAGTGATTTTAAAGTTCCTGCTTGCTGATTGCAATATCACGGGCATTTGTGTGTCTCTGTCTGTTGAGTAATCTTTCTCTTGAGTGTGGGTCATATTTTCCCCCATTCCTTTGTATGAAATTTTTTACTGTGTATTGATGTTGGTGTGGAATATGGTGAGGAGTCTCAATTCTGCTCTTTCCTCTGATGAATGTTAAGTTTGCTTCTAACTTAGATTATTGGTGGTTCACCTTGATCTAAAGAAGTCTACCTTTTAAACTACGTTGGGGGAGGGTGTCTATTTCAATATTTCTCTAAGTCCAAGGGTGACAGAGTCCTTATATGACATATGTCTTACTCCTAAAACATAGTTCTTAATCCTAAGGCCTGGCTGTTTTGAAATTTGAACGGAAACCCAAGGTGTTTAACTAGTCCTTTCAGCCAGGTGGGACGCAGACTTCAGACCGGTTCCTCTGTGGTGCGGAAGCTGAAATTTCTGCTCAGCTCTTTAAGGTTCCACCTGTTGTTTTGCCCCTGGGCTCCTACAGGCTCCTGCACAAGTAACTCAGGGACTGATTAAGGATTTGAAGGGCATTCATATGCAGATTAAGAGGCTTCTCCTTTTTGACTTTCTCTTTTCTGAGTTTTCTCCCATTGGTTTGCAGCTACTCTAGGGGTTTTAAACTCTGTCCTCTGACTCCTCAGGCAAATACAACTACCTGTCTGCCCAAGTCCCAGCTGTCCAGTGCCATGCAGAATCCTCATGGGGAAAGCCACTTAAACAACGTTCTTGTCCATGATGGTTCCCTTTTTCAAGGATCAAATGACCAATAGTGTACTCCTGATTTTGGCCATCCTGTGTCTTTAAATATATTTTTGTAATTAATTTAGGTTGTCATCTGCAGGAGAGTCAGTGTAATATAAGCTATTCTGCCATTATAAGAACCAGAACCCCACACCCTCACCCACTGAGGGTTTTCTTAAAAGATTATTTATTTATTTTTAGACAGAGGGGAAGGGAGAGAGAGAGGGGGAGGTTGTCTCTCGTGTGACCCCTACTGGGGACCTGACCCACAACCCAGGCAGGTGCCCCAACCAGGAATTGAACCAGCAACCCTTTGGTTCTCAGGCTGGTGCTCAATCCACTTAGCCACGCCAGCCAGGGCATCCACTGGGAGTTTTTAAGCAGAGGATAACATGACTAGACTTATATTTTAAGGAAGTCATTCTAGCAAATGTGTAGTGACCCATAGTAGGGGAGCAAGAATGAAGGTGGGAAGACAATTGAGACTCGAATCAGAGTCCAGTGGTCAGTGATGATTGCTTAGACTAGGTGATGACAGAGGACACTGGCCATGACAAGCAGCAGATGAGTTCGAGATGCAATTTTGGCAAGATTTGGTGATGAGCAGGGGATGTAAAAGGGGGGCGGTCAACAGGTGATGCTCAGATTTCTAGTTCGAGGAACTGGGTAATGAAGCTATTTACTGGGAAAGGCAAGATTGAACAGCGATAGGATCTGGAGCAAAAATCAAGTTTTCGGATGTATTAATAAGCCTTAAGATGACAATACGATAAATAATCGTTGAGCGAACAATAGAACTTACAAGTGTGGAGCTCAGGAGAGGTCTAATTCAATAGGCCTGGCTGCTGGCACTTAGCGAGGTATGCATCTGTGGAGGGCAGAAATGCTATCCAGGGGACTCAGAGCTGGGTGTGGACCTTCTGAACTCTAGGAGAGATGAGAAGCTGACAAAGTCAGCCTAGCCGTGACTGGGATGTGGAGGAGAGGTTAACTAAGGCTGCATTTACTCCTGGACGCAGGGCTACAAGGAAGAGAAGACCCAAGGCGAATGCTGTGGGAGATGCCTGCCTGTGGCTTGCACCATCCAGCTGAGGGGAGGACAGATCATGACACTGAAGGTGGGAGCCAGCTGAACTCAAGTGTCCCCCTTGTATCAGCCTCTGGTTTCCTATTTTGGGATCTTTTCTAAAAGAAAAAGGGACTAAGTTTGGGTCAGCAGTGACTTCTTTCTAATCTGTAAAGAAAAGATGGATAATTTATGGAAGACAAAGAACCGTTTCATTGATTTCATTACTTTGTAACTCTTCTCGACTACTTGGTGAATGGCCCATGATTGAATTCTAAGAAATTTCTCCAGCCTGATGTCTACGAGACTGGAAAGGCAACTGGGGTGAAATAAACTCTCATCTATGAAAGCCAGAACTGGTGGGGTTGGGAGGTGATGCCTCGGTCACCTCTAGTTCTGTTTAATTAGCCAGTTTACCCTCCTGTGTCTTAATGCTTTAAGCTTTTAACTGGTCAGAAGAGTTTGGGGATCTCTACATTTATGCAGCTCTACTCATAGTTTATACGCTGTAGAAGAAGAGCTCCATATTTTTGTGTATTCTGGGTGTGGAGACTTCATAGACACAGTCTCCTTCTTGTTCTGTAGTCTTCCAAATTGTTTCAGCAACTCCATGGACTCAAGGCCGTGGTTTGAAGTGGCTTTGTAACCAAACACTGTCCTCAAATTTGCCTTCTTTGCTTTCAGCATGATCAGAAGTACCAGGATGGCTGTGACAGTCACTTCTGCAGGGTCAGTGAGAAAGGGGAGTACATCTGGGAGAAGACGGTCACAAACTGCCCACCCTTTGATGAACACCAATGCCTGGCCCAGGGAGTGAGTAGTTGGCACTCGGGCCCTGCTTTCCTCTCGATTGTCTCCACCTCTGACCAAGAACAGAGTTCTTCTGAACAGCACGCAGTCCAGCTCTGGCGTGCTTTCCCAGTGTCCAAGGGAGATGCCCGACTTAGTATAAGAATCAATGAAATTACAATAGCAAGCCTGACAGACAGACAAAACCCTCTGCACTAAATGATGTTTTAAAAAAATGCCTTTCCCTCGGGGGAAACTGAATGTGTGATCCTTGAATGGGAGGTGAGAGAGCAAACTGATTTCTAGTCTTCCCTGAGAATGTTGGTCCTGATGGCTCAATTGGGAGAAAATCCTGAATAATCAAAATTGTTTCCGCCTGGTCAGGTAGAGTGGTCATTCTTCTCACGTTTGTGGTGGGAAAGCATAGTTTACATCTGGGGACTTAGACTCAGGGCCGTGGGTCCAGAGCCAGGAATTAGCCTGGGAAGTGACCCGAAAGCTGACCACTATGTACTATTTGTGACTAATCTGGGACTTCGCTGTTTTCTTAAGGGGAAAATCATGAGAAGCCCAGGCACCTGCTGTGACATATGTAAGTACATTACCAATAGCTTGTCCCTCGAAACCCATCAGGGACTGTTCTTTGGAGTAAGCTTTATTCCAGAAAGATATTTCTTGATCACTGGCCAGTCATTATGTTCAGTCCTGCAGGGATTTGTCACTCCTCCCTGAATGTTCTTAGGCTGCCCCCTGCTCAAATCCCCTTTCAATTGTCTGTGAATCAGTCTCTTCCCCCTTCCCTCCAAACTCCTCACTGGCTCGAGCCTCTCACCTGCCTTTCCCCTTATGGAGTCTTGGGTTGCTCATTGGCCTACCATGAGAGAGTATCTTCTCTCTCCAACCAGAGCTCTTAGAAGACAGGCACCCTTGATCCATGAGCTTGACAGAGCAGACATTCAATACATACCTATTCACTGAATGTTACACAGTTATCTCAGAGAGAAAGGGAAGCCATTGCTGGCTAATGTTAGACCCACCATGAGCTGTGGGGGCTGCAGAGAACATAGTGTCCTCTCTGTGATTTAAGGCTGGTCTAAGTTTGTTAACCTCCCCTTCTTCACTCTTGGTCCCTCTTCACCGTGTAGTTATGTTCTACTGGTTGGTCCTAATAGCTCACAGCAGCAGCTTTGGAGATGGCGCTCGAGTCTGCATGTCAGACAGTGCTCTCACCACACATTCTGTGTTCATGAGCATAGCCCTGAAGGTAGAACTATTTGCCTAGACTAATACTTTTGAAGTTTAGGTTTTTTTGGTTTTTTGTTTTTGGTTCTATTTTGGGCTTACAGGCCCATGTTCATTTTTGGGCGAAGAAAGGGAGAGTGAAAACATGAATAGCTTCAGCGCTCAAGCATTCATTCTTTTCTTGGCGGCTTACTCCAACAGTCCCTGTAACTGCTATAACCAAGTTGTAGACTGAAGAAACAGTCTGAAACTATCTCTTTCTATGATTCCTGTTTGAATGGTTTAAGAATGTGAAGTCAGAAAACTGTCAGAGGTGGTTAATTCTCTCTAGGCACACTGTACAAGGTATTTGGTTAAGAGACTGTTAATCTGCAAAATGAGCAAAAAAAAGGGCCTTTGTTGGTTAGTGCATTCGGGAGGTTAGGACCCTTCATAAGGAAAGTAAGCCAGTCTCAGAGATTTAAACCTCCAGTGAAAGAATATAGTATGTTCACTTAAAGATGTTTTCCTTATTCATCCTCTCAATGTAGTTGGGGGCTTTCCCTGTAAAATGAAGTAATTTGGAGGTTGGAAGGCAGGCTAATGTGCACTTAGGAGCCATCCAAGAATGCAGAACTCTCAGCATTCAGATGGGGAAGGGTGAGCTGCCATTAAATCTTAGAATTCTCCACGGGCAGGTAGCATTCAGATCGAATGCCACTAACACCTGTATGTAAGGAAGCCCATGCCAGTGACCCGTAGGCAGCTATACCCAAAGAGCAGACTCCCCAAAGGCTCCTAGGGTCTCCTCGATCCTCCCAGAGGCAGTGAGTGCCCTTACATGGCCATGATATTGGCCTCTCCTCTTACCCCAAAGGCAGGGATGGATAGACGTTAATTATATTTATTGGCTACTTCATTGCCTATTAGCTTCTGGATACTGGAACATGCCTAAGAGGATTGTTTCAGTCATTATGGTTTTTAGAGTCCTCAATTATATAAAAGCAAGCTTCACCCATCACCACATCACTAAAGCAGAGCAAATCTAGGCTCCTCCTGCAGTTAAAACCCTACCATTCAGTAAATTAAACCCAGCAATAACTACATCTCTGAATATGAAGGACCGGGTGAACCAGGGAGGCATAATTCCCCTCCCTCTGCCTGGAGTTGGTGACCTGGTGACCATTTCCAGCCCTGTGAGGGAGCTGGGCGGGCAAGTGTTCTATAGAACCCCAGCCAGGCCTGGTCCCATCTCTCACCTGTCCTGCAGGTGAAAAGCCCAGTTGCAGGGATATAACCACCAGGCTGCAGTATGTCAAAGTGGGAGACTGTAAGTCCGAAGAGCAAGTGGACATTCATTACTGCCAGGTAAGCTTCCCTGACTTCGATGAGGCCCAGCGGGGGGTGGGGGGGGGCGGGGCGGAGCCTCCTTTTTTGGAGACATCTTCTTAGTTACATTTCACAGGATCTGAAAACTCACAGGGAGGAGGAGTGAAAAGGACTGGAAGCATTTTATGTAAAAGCCAGTGCTATATTGAATTAACTGGGAATTTTTGACCCCAGAAGAAAAAGACAAAAAAAACAAAACAAAAAAAAAACCCAAACAAACAAAAACCCAGAAAAATTCAAGTCCTTCAAAGAGAATGAAGAGTTATTTATGGAAGCTGGTGGAGGGGGAATGTGTTTCCTCAAGATCAATCAAACGTGCATGGAAATTACAGCTAGAGGGATCTGGGCGTGATGGTACCATAAGGACAGAGGACATGTCAGACTTCCCGGAGACCTACCTGTATAAACCGCCTTGCTGTCCTGGGATTTCTGGGGAGGCCAGGGCTGCCTTGCTTGGAGGAGTGCAGGTCAGGGAAGCAGGCTGCCTGAGTCCTCCGTATCCCAGGCTTCTCCTCCATCTCAGTGCCCTGTCCCCTCTCTGCTCCGCTGCAGGGTCAGTGCGACAGCAAGGCCTTGTACTCCATCCACACCGAGGATGTGCAGGACCAGTGCTCTTGCTGCTCGCCAACTCGGACAGAGCCCATGCAGGTGCCCCTGCGTTGCACCAATGGCTCCATCATCTATCAGGAGGTCCTCAATGCCATGCAGTGCCGGTGCTCCCCCAGGAAGTGCAGCAAGTGAGGTTGCTGCTGCCGCTGCTGTGTAGACACCCACTGCCGCCTGCCTCGGCCCGCTGGCCAGAGTGCTGCCTGGTCTTCTGTATGCTCTGCTCTCGTGCTCCCCAACCCCGGGCCCACAATAAAGGCCAATGTCTCATCTCGCAAAAGGCTAATGGTTCAGTGTGTCTTCCAGGGTGAGGCGACAAGGGTAGGCCAGGCGAGCGCAGAGGCTGGTTCTGGAGGAGCAAGCACAGGCTCCACCTGAAAACACTCCAGCCCCAGGGTCTGGAGGCGGCACAGCCAACCTCTGGGACAAAGTGGTGCCTTTGTATCCATGCAGCGCAGAAGGGAGAGTGGGGTGGGGGGCAGGCCTCCTGGGAGACTCAGCCCAGTGGCTTGGAGTCAAAGGGATTGGCTCAGGAACACTGGATTCTCTGGTCTCTGAACCCAGGGCCTTGGAGCAGAACAGAGCGGTGGGCCCTGGGGCAAGGCTCCTGCTACACTAGACTTGCTATTGCCAGAGTGGCCCGTGTCCTGGGGAAGGGGCTTGCCAGGTGTGCAAGGGTTTTTCTGAGCCCTTAGCTGACTAAGTTCTTGTGCACCCTCTGAGGCACCTCTGTGGGAGGGGGAGGTGCTGCAGACTGAGGGGACTGCGGGTGGGGTGCTGGCAGGTACGGGAACACAGTCCCATCCCCCCAGGTTTGGGGGCAGGCCTGGGTTCCCCGTAAGGCCGTTACTCTCCTGGGCGGCTTCAACTAAGCCCCTTAACAGTTCTCAGACTCAGTTTCCTCATCTGGAAAAAAGGGATGTGGCTGGGAGGATACAATAAGCTTGGAAGTCTGGGGTAACTATAAATTGCTCTACAGTAATGTAAGAAGTGGCAAGAATAAAAATGGGGACACCAAGGCTGAAAAGGGGAAGAAGTGTCTCTGCCATCAGTGTCGGAGCACTGGGGATTTCCTTGGTTCTCAGGGGTGAGGAGCTGAGTTTCCTTCAGGCCTCGCCTACTCTGGCCTCCTGGAGTGGAGGGAAAGGAGGTGCAGATAGCACCAAACTCCCCCAGTCCCTGATCCCTAAGTGCTGCTGTCGCTCTCAAAGAGAGAGCGTCTTTCCTTAAAATCCAGGAAAAAGTTAATGGCAAGATGATGGAAAACTGGGGCGATCATTCCCATGGGCTTGAAGAGAAGGTCTGGGTATTTGACAGGGATTCAATGGAGGACGGATCTTCATTCCAGATCCTTTTCACACACATAAGAGAGACTCAACTCATTGAAAGGATGATGGAACTGGGAAGGATTTAGACATCATCTACCTGCTGCCCCTCCTCTGCCCCTTTACTGAGGATGAAAGGAGCTCAGAGAACTCCAGTGAATTGTCAAAGGTCACACAGCTGCTGAGTGGCGGGACCAGGTTCAGAACTCAGGTGCCTTGACACCTAACAGGGACCCCAGGAACGCCACCAGAGCCACACCATCCCTGTTACTTACAGATTCAGCCCTTGCTATCATGGGAACTAGCAACTGTTGCCTTTCTAGGTCTCAAGCACTTCCATTACTTCTGGGGACCGATCTCAAGGGAATGCACAGTACAGGCAAACGGCACAGATTGTGTTAAACACGTTTGGTGGGGAGTTTGGTGGGGTAGAGGGAAGGAAGAATGAATGGAGAGAAGTTTTATATAACTGCTCAATAATTCAAAGGTTGTCATCTCTCCATCCATCACCCTGTCTCCAACACTGAGTAGCCTCTCAGGTCTCTGTAGGAAACCAGACCCAGTGCAGGGCATTACCTGTCTCTCTCCTGACTGGTCGCCTGACACTCCACCTGAGGATGAGGTGTTACTGGAGGCATCAGCCACAGACCGACTCAGCAGACAGGCTGCCTCTTTTGCATCAGGTGTCAATTTTCCAACTGCCGGACCCACCATAGCCTGCATTTCTCCTCCTATTTACTGATAGGACAATTCACTGTCGAGGAAAAAAAAAAAAACAGAATCAGAAAGGCTGCATGTTTCGATTTGAAAACAATGGCAGGGAGCAGGGTAAAAAGGATGCAGACAAAGAGACTGGTGGAGGTCTTGGGGTGTGTCTCAGCCCTCCCTTACTCTGAAGGTCTTCCAAGGGCCTCGGGTCTCAGGGACTTTCTTTTTTTGCTCACCCTCACACCAGATGAGACAGAATCCCTCAAAGTGAGAGTTTTAGGGGGGAGTCTTGAGGAGGGAGTATACGGGGCCTAGGGGATCAGAAAGTGTTGGAGGGAGAGAAGCAAGGGAATGGATAAGGGAACTAGGGTGCAAAGTTCTCCAGTGTCTTGGCATTGAAAAGACAGGGAAGAGGTTCCTGAAAGTGAATGGGGGAGGGGCATTGTTCAGGAGAGAAAGAAGCCCAATGACCGAATGACCAAGTGTTTGAGCACCAGACTCTGGAGTAGGCTGCCTGCCTTGGGACCCTGGCATATTCTTAGAGGCAAATTGCTTGACCTTTCTTTTTTTTTTACACCGCAGTCTCCTCATCTGTAAAATGGGTATACTAGCGGTAATTACCTCATGGGTTGCTGTTGGAATCAAATAGTTACTGTGGGCTCAGGCAGTGAGAAGGGTGCCTGTGGAAGAGGAAGCCCTGTACAGCACACAGCAGCCATGACGGCTCCCAGTGAGCAGAATGAAGCTGGGGATTGGGACCTCAAACTTACAGTTTCCATTCTGCCCTGTCCCCCGCTCATTCTCTGTTGTCCGCTCCCCTTTACTGCCTCAGGCTCCTCATCTGTAAAGTGGGGAGATAACATTCTTCACACTCAAAGTTCAGAGGTCATAAACATCAGAACTTGAACATCACGCCTCTTCATATTTGGGGTCCCAGCACTAAGGAATTTGTTTAGCTCCAGGGCATCTTGGAATTGCAGATTCTGTCATTGAGAACGGCCCTTTGGAAGCCTCTACTTCCGTCCCTTCGCCCCTGGCCAGGACCCTAACTGGTCCAGAGAGGTGGCAGCCCTCTTGTTTTGGGGACTGGCTTCCACCGGTTCCCTCCTCAACCCTGTCCCAGGGTCTCAGTTGGAAGCTCCTCTACAACCTCCTCCTCCTCCGGCCTCCTGCAGCCCCTCTTCCCGTCCTACCTGCCTCTGGGGTACCTATTCCTTGACTTCTGCTCCTTTCAGTCCAGAGAAAGGTGGGGACAGCTGCTAGCAGTCCAGTGAAGGCAGGCGTGCAGGGAGCCTCCCCACTCCCACCCGGGGCATTTCTCTGGACAGGGCGGAGGCAAGGAGGCTTTGCGGGTGAGATTGGCGGCTCGTCAGCCGGGCAGTTCACGAGATAATCCGGCTGAATAGTCACACTCGACCGAGGTTATGAGGCACCTCCCCCCGGTGGAGGAGAGCGGGCAGCACTCACTGCCTCTCCCCCTCCATTAACCAGGTGCCCGGGACTCAGCCCTACCCCGGGACCGAGCTCTCCTTTGCACGTGGCTCTGCCGGGGTCCGTGCGCCCAGCGCTCCGCGGGACAGCCCGGCGCCCTGGGCCTCTGGCGGCGCCCGCAGGCTGGCTCCGGCAGGGATTCCGGAGGAGGAGGCGGCGGCGGCGGCGGCAGGCGAGGGGCGGGCACGTCCGGACCCGGCTGAGCCTAGATGGAATTAGCCCCGCAGTGGAGTAAGCTCGTCCAGCTGCGAGCGCCACAGCGGGGCAGTCGGGGCTTGGCGTCCCGTGTGCCCACACCATGGCCACCCCCGGGCTGCAAGGTGAGTGTTCCCTGCTGGGGACCCAGGTCCGGAACGTACCGCAAGTTGTAGGAGGGAGGGGGGCTGGGGGTGAAGGAGCCGGCATCCTAGCTGCTACCTTTCGGGACTGGTGACCTCAGGTGAACCCAGGGAGAGGGTGGTGAGGGGAACAGGTAGATCCCTGTTCCCTCAGGGTAGGGGGGCAGAGGGAGGACCGAGCAATTTCCCAGTTTTCTGGAGGAGAGGGAGGGTAGGACGAGAGGCAGAGGATTGGTGCGGCGGCATATTTTTTTGGTGAGGGACGACCAATTCCCACCTCAGCGACTTGGCCTCTCCCTGACCCAAGTCCTTGGGAGTTTCGTGTTGCCCAAACAATTAGCGGAGTTTAATTCAGAAAGTCTGTGAGGACAGAGGTTCGGATTCGTCCCCAGCAACTTTGACTTTGGAGTCTTTGGAGCGTCCCTCCAGTTTTAGGAAGTCCTCCAGGGCTTACCCAACCCTCCCTCAGGAAGGGCATTTGCCTCTCAGGGTGCAGGGAGACCCAGGCATGTCTTACCCTCGGTTTTTTCTTAGAAGAAAAGCAAATTATACTGACCTTGCCTGGAACAGGGCTTTTGTTGGGTGTCTTGTTCCTGGTGGGTCTTGAGAGAGGCGTGAAGTGGGGAGTTGCCCAGCCCATTGGCAGGAGCAATACGCTGAAGGGACTGGAAGGGGGTATTACGCATAGTCCTTTGTGAGCAGGTGTGGAGAGATACCGCCAGGAACCATGGGGACGCTGGTTCAGGATAGAGGGTCCCATTGAGCAAGGTTAGTTCTCAATCTGAAGGCAAGTGACAGGTGGAGGGGGAATCTTAGACCAGGTCGAGGCCCTCCCAGAGGATGGTGCCAGTCACTTCTGTCTGTCAGTCACCCCCACCTCCCCAGCTGCTGGACATCCGGTGCCCAGTTCCCTCCTCTCGCTGTGTCTTGCTCTGCACCTGTCATTTTGGGAGCCAAGGACCCGATATGGTCCTTTCTAGCAACCTCTTATTTTCTCTGAACTGCCTCTATGTGGGAACCTGGGCCACATTGCTGGCTGATTGAAGAGGCTGTGTGAGGTGGAGGGTGGGTCCCAGACAGCACCCTCAGGTTCTGGTCCAGCTCCCATGAATTCCATCTCTGCCACCTTCCATTGCGGGGTAAGGCTGGAGGCCCAGGGGCACTGGGGCCTAAAGTGGAGCTTGTCTATCATTTTCTACAACGAGCCTGACTGAATGCCAAATACTGTGCTCCGTGCTGGACTTACAAAGACCAAGAAAGGCACACACCTACCTGTCCAGACCTTATGGTCTGTACCCATGGTGCCCTAAGATGATCTTCATGCTTTAGCAGCCACCTGCCGTTGGATTCAGCAAGGAAGAGGTGGAGTCCAGCCTGGGCTTGCTCAGCCCACAGCAATGGAGTTAGCCCTGTTTGTACTTCCGGTATTTTAAGATGGACTAGAGGTCTTTCTTGGGTTCCTGCTGACAACCTTGCCTTTCCTCCAGAAACTTTCAGAAAATGATAGATTTCTGTCTGGCTGACCACTTCCCGTCCAGGTTAACTTCTGCTGAAACAACTGAAGGACGGCCACGCTCGGCCAGCTGGTGGCCCACCCTCCTTCTGCTTAGTGAACCTAAGAGCAGAGCAGACTACTGTGAAGTCTTCTGACTTGTTCACTGACAAAGGATAAGTCCCACTCTCACTGGTGCCTGTTATTTATAACCAAGTTAAAAATAGCTTTTTAAAAAAATAAAAAAGTAATGTTTGTTCACCTTGGCTGGTGTAGCTCAGTGGATGGAGCAGGGGCCTGCAAACCAAAGGGTTGCCGGTTCGATTCCCAGTCAGGGCACATGCGTGGGTAGGGGGCCTGGTCCCTGGTGGGGGGGGCACTCGAGAGGCAACCACTCATTAATGTTTCTCTCCCTCTCTTTCTCTTTCCCTTCCCCTCTCTAAAAAAAAAAAAATATGTTCATCGTGAGGAAAATTTAAACACAAATATGTAAAATAAAAATAAGTTAACTTGTTTTTGGTATTTTAGTGATTATTCTTTGCCTTGTTTGCTTTTTAAACTATCATGATTTTTGCCTATATCAGATAAATATTTTTATTAGTCATCAAACATCTTAAAAGAAAGTAAAACTTAGATACAATAAAACTTTAAACGAGGATAAATGAACAAATGTCAAATAATGAAGGATTGGGAGCATATTATTATGTCATAAGACCAAGGCTAAGAATAGGTACTGTAATTGAATAAAAATTTTATCTATGGTCTTCCTGACAGGCAGGTCAGAGAAGAGACAATATGTTACATGGATCTCATTGTCTGATAAAAGAAGACTAGTTCATTAACATCAAATTTTCAGAAGAATGTCACAGTGATATTTGTGATATTTCTGTAAGACATTGCCCAACATAAGGAGCTGTAGTTTTATTAATAGGTTTTTAGAAAGTATATTATTTATTGCATGGGCACTTGTATCTGATTTTGTTTTAAAAGGGTGTTTGTGTTTTATTCTTTTCTGGTTCATTCTATCCTGTTATAGTTTTTAAAGTGCTGTTTGTGAACCATTGGATAACCAATTTATGAGGTATATCTATAATTTGAGGACCAGTGGCTTGCAGTGTACAGAAGACTCAGTGGCTAGTAGTGCTTTTGGGGCAGTGGCTCTCAGCCTCTTTTTCCTCCCCTTAGTGAGAGAGGGATGCAAGACACTTCCATCAGAACCAGTTCTTGTCCACATTTCCACGTTCTCATTTCCCTGCAGCCTGAAGGACCTCCTTTAGCATCTCTTAAAGTGTCCTGCTGGTGCCAATTCTCTCAGCTTCAGTTTTTGTGAAAAGAGTCTCTATTTTAGCCTCAGTTTTGAATGATAATTTCATTGGGTGGATATAGACTAATGGGTTGACAGGTTTTTTGTTTTTTTTTTTTTTTGTCCTTTCTTTCAACACTATCTAGATGTCACTTTATTGGTCTCCATTGTATCAATGAGATCAACCTTAATTCATATTTTTATTTTATTCTTTCTTTTGCTTATGTATACTACCTTTTTAACCTGATAGCTTTCAAGATTTTATTTTTAGTTTTGGTTTTGAACAGTTAGATTGTTCTGTATGTGTTTAGTTGTGATTTGCTTTGGATTTTTCCTGCTCATTTTACTGACTTTCTTGAATCTGGAAGTTACTGTATTTTATCAAATTTGGGAATGATTCCAGCCACTGTTTCTCTAAGTATTTTCTGTTCTATTTTCATTCTCTTCTATTTCCCAAACACCAAGTACATGTACGTTAAACTGTTCGAGGTTGTCCCATTGGTTTGTGAGGCTCTGCTAATTATTTTTTCAATCTTTAGTCCTTTATTTTCTGGACTGGATAACTTCTACTAATCTGTCTTTAACTTCACCGATCCTTTTTCTGCTTTCTCCAGTTTCTGTTAAGCTCATTCAATGAATTTTTTTAGTTGTTATAATGTTCAGTTCTAGGAATTCCATTAAAAAATAATAGCTCTATTGAGGTATAATCATATACCATAAAATGTAGCTTTTAAAAGTGTACCATTCAGTGATTTTTAGTATATTTACAGAGTTGTGCAATTACTCTCTAATTTTAGACCACTTTCATCATCCCAAAAATAAACCTCATACTCCCTGGCAGTCATTCACCTTTCCCCCACCCTCTAACTCCTGGCAACCACTAATCTACCGGTACTTTCTGTCTCCATGGATTTTCCTATTCTGGACATTTTATATGAATGGTGTTTGTGTTTGGGTTCTTCCATTTAGAATAATGTTTTCAATGTTTAGCCATGTTATAACATGTATAAGTTCTTCATTTCCTTTTATGGTTAAATAATATTCTCTTGTATGGATACACCACATTTGTTTATATATTTATCAGTTGATGGATAGTTTAATTTCTGTGTTTTGCTACTATAAATAATGCTATGAACTTTTAAAAAATATATTTTATTGATTATGCTATTACAGTTGTCCCATTTCTCTCCCATCATTCCCCTCCACCCTGCATACCCCCTCCCACCCACAATCCCTTTAGTTCATGTCCATGTGTCATAAGTTCTTTAGCTTCTACATTTCCCACACTATTCTTGCCCTCCCCCTGTCTATTTTCTACCCACTATCTATGCTACTCATTCTCTGTACCTTTTCCCCCTCTCTCCTCCTCCCACGCCCCTGTTGCTAACCCTCCATATGATCTCCATTTCTGTGGTTCTGTTCCTGTTCTAGCTGTTTGTTTGCTTAGTTCGCTTTTGTTTTAGGTGTGGTTGTTAATAGCTGTGAGTTTGCTGTGTTTTTACTGTCATATTTTTTATCTTTCTTTTCTTAGATAAGTCCCTTTAACATTTCATATAATAAAGGCTTGGTGATGATGAACTCCTTGAACTTGACCTTATCTGAGAAGCACTTTATCTTCCCTTCCATTCTAAATGAAGGCTTTGCTGGATAGAGCAATCTTGGATGTAGGTCCTTGCCTATCATGACGTGGAATACTTCTTTCCAGCCCCTTCTTGCCTGTAAAGTCTCTTTTGAGAAATCAGCTGACAATCTGATGGGAACTCCTTTGTAGGTGACTGTCCCCTTATCCCTTGCTGCTTCTAGAATTCTCTCCTTCATTTTAATCTTGGCTAATGTAATTACGATGTGCCTTGGCATGTTCCTCCTTGGGTCCAACTTCTTTGGGACTCTCTGAGCTTCCTGGACATCCTGGAAGTCTATTTCCTTTGCCAGATTGGGGAAGTTCTCCTTTATTATTTGTTCAAATAAGTTTTCCACTTGTTGCTCTTCTTCTTCCCCTTCTGGTACCCCTATAATTCAGATGTTGGGATGTTTAAAGATGTCCCGGAGGTTTCTAAGCCTCTCCTCATTTTTTTGAATCCTTGTTTCTTCCTTGTTTTCTCTTTGGTTGTTTGTTTCTTCCTTCTGGTCCACTCCATTGATTTGAGTCCCAGTTTTCCTTCCATAGGGAGTATTGGAACCAATAGAGTATTGGTTCCCCATGTGTTTTCCTTCATTTCACTTATTGTAGCCTGCATTTTTTCATGTAATTTGTGAGCAAAATCAACCAATTCTGTGAGCATCCTGATCACCAGGGCTTTGAACTGTGCATCTGACAGGTTGGCTATTTCTTGGTCGCTTAGATAAATTGGATCTAGGGCTTTGATTTGTTCTCCGGTTTGAACCATTTTTGGGTTTTGTTTCTGGTCTGGCCACAGCTGTTAGGTAGTGAGGAGTGGAGCCTTAGGTGTTCCCCAGTGCGGGGCAGCCCAGTTGCTGGGTAGTGACACTGTATGTGGGTGGGGTCAGGGTCCAAGAGGGAACAATGGCGCCTGCTCCTCTCTCTCCTGGATTCCAGTTCCTTCTGCCGCTTCCCCTTCACCTGGATTATCTGCACCTGAATGTGGGACCACCTGGTCAGCCAGCCGCCTTGCGTGGCCTCACTGGGTCTGCACTGTTGCCACCCCATGCCCGGGGTCCGCTAGCCGCTACCTGTGCATCTGGGGTCTGCTAGTCACTGCCTGCATGCCTGGGAACTGCTGGCCGCTGCTGCTTGCATGCCCCGGTCCACACCTCCACTTTTTCCTGCCTCAACTCCACCCCTCTTACCAGTCTGGATGAATGGTTGTTGGACTTCTGTACAGTTCAATTTTCTATCAGTTCTGATTGTTTTCTCGTTTCTAAATCTTTGTTTTCCTTAATTTTGGTTGTGAGAGGAGGCACAGTGTGTCTACCTATGCCTCCATCTTGGCCGGAAGTCTGTATGTTCACTTTATTAATGGTGTCTTTTAAATCATTTTTAATTTTTATGAAGGGCAATTTGTCTATTTTTTTTATTATTTGTGCTTTTGGTGTAATAGCTAAGAAACCTTTGCCCCACCCAAGGTTGTAAAGATTTACTCCTATGTTGTCTTCTAATAATTTTACAGATTTAGCTATTGCATTTAGGTTTATAATCCATTTTGGAAAATTTAACTTTTATGTATGGTGGGAGGAAAGGATCCAGCTTCATTTTTTTGCACGTGGATATGCAGTTGTCCTGGCACCATTTCCCCATTTCCTTCCCCACTTCTTGCTACGCTTGTTGAAATTCAGGGACTCATTTCTGGAATCCCAGTCCGGTCTGTTGGTCTGTATGTCTGTCCTTGTGTCAGTTCTGCAGTGGCTTTGTGGTAAGTTTTAAAATAAGCAAGTGTGAGGACAGTTACATTTGTTTTCATTTATGTTTTTAGTTTTATTTCTGTACACTCATTGAAAGTGTACTTACCTTTACTATGAGAATCTATGTGAGCTGCTTTTAAAGTCTTTGGGATTTGTTGAGATCAATGTGTGTGTGTGTGTGTGTGTGTGTGTGTGTGTGTGATCAAGTCCTATTTATTTTAGAAGCATAAACAGTGGAACTAGGAAGGAGGGATGAGAACAAGATGCCTGTCCCCTGGACAGGGCCAGAGCTAGCAAGGCTCTGGCTGTGTACATGAACAGGGCCAGCTCGGCAGCATCAACCAACCCCTTCTGTGATGAGAACCTGGGTATGAATCTTCCAGGTGGGTGGGGGTGGGGCAAATGGGCTCCAGGTCCCTCTGGACTAGGTGAAAAAGGCCAGAGAGCTGATAGCAGTTTTTATTCTTGCTCTGTCTCTCTCATGGGTCACTTATTCTTTGCATGTCTAGTAAGTTTTGTTGGTAAAAGAGACATTGTGTATGATACAACATTATCTTCCTTTCAGTAAGGTTAAAAAATTAAAAATCTTTTTTTCTAGCTGGAAGTTCATTTACTAACCGATAATTTTGGTCTTATCTAGGTTTGGTTGCTACTTCGCTAGGGTATATTTGTGGAAATTCTAAGGTATTTTTCTAGATTCTGTAACTTGGTAAGATTCAACCTCTTAACTCTGTCTCCCTATTGATCTTTTCAAGGCTTGACCTTTGGATGCTTTAGGGACAATCTAAAATAAACTTTTCTGTAGTATGTGGTTCTTACTCCTAAAATGAGGCCCTTGGTGTCTCAGCTGGGTGCCCGGAGTGTTAGGACATGTTAAGGAGGTCTTTGCTGCTCTGGATGGAACTCCAGCCTCTCCCAGTGCTGTCTGGCCTTCAGCCCCTCTGTTCTGATCTGTGTTGTAGCGGCCTGTCTGGTAAGCCTCACATGTCTTACCCTCTGCACGTGAAGCCTTGCTCTCAGCCAGTGAGTCGTGAGGGATCCCCAAAGAAATATCTGGGAAGTTTCCTTCACATAGACTCCTCCCCTTTTGTACTCTACCCCCTCATTTCTAGTCATTTTAAGTGTGCCAATCCTTGACCTCTGTCCCATTGGTTTAGGGGGGCCCTCTTCACTTTATGTGGATTCCAGCTCCCTGAACCCCGTCAATAACTTGTCCTGATGAGCCTGCAGGTGTGGGTTTTTCTTACTCAGGGATTGCTTTTCTGTGCTGATGGATGTTCACTGCCTGAAATGGTTGACTCATATATTTGCCCTGTATTATATTTGTTTTTGGAAGAATGTCTACCCTAGTACCGGTTCTTTTATTATTCTTGGAAGCAGTTTTTTGTCAGTGAGGTTTTTATCAAAAAGCATTTTGTTAGCAAACAGTTTCAGATGTAGGTCATTGGCAGGACCAGAAATGACAGGACTCTCTAATATTAATTCAAAAGCGATCCTCATGATTTAGAAAAGAGTGATATTGTTTTATTTACTTATTTTTAATGAGAAGCTAAAATCCTGGTCTTAATTCTTATTTTGAGGGAGAGTTGGACTATGGGACAACCTGCAATCATGTCCAAGCAACTTTGTTATTGCTCAAAAATACTTGACCTCAACATAAACCTCCAGAATTCTATACCACAAAGTGTCGAAGAGATGATTTTGCTGGGAAATTCCTCTTTGCTCATCTTTCAGCATTTTTAAAAAATTCACTCTTTCACTGAGTACCTACTATGTGCCAGGCTGCCTTAAGGGTCAAAGATGATATACAGTCCCTACTTTTGAGAATCTCCACCCACCTGTGGTGGACAGAAGTGTGAGAGGTTGTGTCAGGTTGGGAGATGTTTGGGAAAGGCTCTATTGAGAAAGGCTCTGACGTGTGAGTATTTGACATGGATGGTATCTCAGTGGGCTGGCTTACTGCACTTGTAAGTGGAGTTACTTAATATTATTTACATTTATCATGAAAGGTACTGTATTAGTTAGGCTATTGCTCAATTAGCTGCTCTAACAAATAGACTGAAAAATACATAATGAGTAAAACACATAATAGTCCACTTCTTTCTAAAGTAAGCGTCTTGGGTGGATGAACAAGTTGGTGAGATAGCTCTTTTCCTTGTGGCTTTTCGGGGACCCAGGGAAATGGAGGTTCAGCCAACTTCAGCTGTGGCTTCCAAGGTGGCCCTGAGAGTGGCCATTCTAGTTCCCTGAATGGGGAGGAGAGCATGCAGGAGCATGCACGGGAGGTTTATTTTGGGTCAGGCCTGGAAGTAGCACACATCACTCTGTCCATGTTCCTCTGACTGGAATTCAGCCTCATGGCCACATCTGATTGCAAGGGAGGTGAGGAAATGTGGTCTGTTTGTATGTTCAGGAAGAAGAGGGGAACATCGATTTTGGTAAGCAGAGAACAGTCTCTGTCATAAGGGGCCTATCGAAAATGATGGTTGGTGTGGCATATTTACCTTATTTTATGGTATTAAAGTTACGGATTTATACACTTGTCTCCCTAAGTCTTCATTGTCTGAGCTCTTCATGTTTTCAGCACCCAGTACAAGTCAGGGAAGGAATGTGGTAAATACTTATTAAATGGTTTATGAATGAATAAATAGTAAGCTGGTGTGACTGTAGTTAGCCAACAGATTCAGTTGTTTCTTTTTTTTTTTAAAGATTTTATTTATTTATTTTTAGAGAGAAGGGAGGGAGAAAGAGAGGAAGAGAAACATCAGTGTGTGGTTGCCTTCATGTGTCCCCCACTGGGGACCTGGCCTGCAACCCAGGCATGTGCCCTGACTGAGAATCGAACCAGTGACTCTTTGCTTCACAGGCCCATGCTCAATCCACTGAGCTACACCAGCCAGGGTAGTTGCTACTTTTTTTTTATATTAAAACATTTTAATTCCAGTAGTGTCTGGCTAGTATGAGTTAGAGAAAGCAGGTGAAGGCGCTGTGAGTCTTCCTTTAAATGTGAAACACATACTTCACTTGTCCTTGAAACTCAAGCAATTTGATTCTTTTGGATACTACAGATGAAATTGATTTCCCCTTGGGGAACTCAGTCCTTTTCAGAATTTAAGTATCCATCCTTATGAAATTAGAACATTGGGTTAAAGAAATAAGAAAAAGAGAAATTATAAAAATAATGTGTGAACTAGAGATGTAGTTTCACATTAAAATCTTTCTTTTAATAAAAATTTCATTATGAAGGGTTGAACCAAGGTACTTGGTTATGGGTTGACTATGATTCTCTGAAGTTAGGTGAAATGATGAAATTCTATCCAAAGGCTACCTTTTAAAAAAGTTGGTTTTCAGATGTGTGCTGTAGTATGATGGTTTTATATACATATCTTGAGGCTCCTCCTGGATGGAATTTTACATGTCTCTGTTGTCAATTCAGAAGAACATGCTTGCCTTCCCATTTGTTAGGCAGGTAGACTTGCCTCCAGTTCGTCTGTAAACTGTGTCAAATGATTTAGGCATACGTTAGCTACATTTAATTGACACTTAGCATTTGAATTTACTTGGATTGTGCAAGTCCTATTCCTACTCCCTCTGGCTCTCAAGCTTGTATTGTGATCAAGGCTGCAAAGTTTGTTTTAGAAGTCAGGGAGCCAAACTGAAGCTGCACAAGCAGAGGGTCCTCCCCCTGGGTTGCAGCACACACCACTCCTGTAGCCAGTGGGCCAAAGCATGCTCGTGGGGTGCCAAGAATGGTGGCTTTTCTTCTTCTCCAGTGCCAGGCTTTCCTTGTTTCTGGGTTCATGCCGCATCCAGGCCAAAGCAAATCTCTAGTTCTAAACATTTACCTGTACTGTGCTAAATGGCACTTTGTTGTATTTGTCTTAAGCTTGTTTAAGTTCCAGGTGGTTCTCCTTCCTTCTAACACGTTTTTTAAGGCCTTGTGACTGGATCTGTGCTTGCCTTTTGATTCTGTTCATGCTTCTACAGACCAGTGGTATCAACCCTCATGGCACAGTAGAATCACCCCAGACCAATAGAGGTGGAGCTCAGACATCAATATTTGAACCTAGGTGGTGATTGCAATCTGCATTCAAGGTCGAGAACAACTCCATGTCTCCACTTGTTCTCACCTTTCCCAATTGTTGAATCCAAGTATTTTAAGCCTGGCCTCCCATGAGTACCTCCTCTTCCCCACAGAGTAGGTCTTGTTGCTTCTGTTTCTCCTTCTCCAGAACTTCTCCTCGTTCTGTCCTTTGGAATGTGGTGGTCATAACTTTACTGATAGTCACATGAGGATGATCTGGTTTTAAGTAAGAGAAATCTATATTCGGTTGGACCACAGTAGCCTAGCAGAGAAGAAGTTATGAGAAATCTAAAAAAAAAAAAATGGGCTCTCTTAAGCCTCTCCCCACCCCCACCCCAGTTATTATGAAATCTCTAGTCTCTCTTAAAGTCTTCCCTAGCAAGTGTGCCCGTGACAATTCTTCAAGCTTCTGCATGGAGTTTCCATCTTAGGTGATGCTTCTCGGGACTTCCCTTTTCCCAAACCGTGGGAAGAGCCTTGCTCTGCTCCCAAAGCTGATTATGTCCCAGGCCCCATGCTCAGGGCTAAGGATACAGTGGTGAACAAGATGGGCACTATTCTTGTCCTCAAGGAGAGCACAGTCTAATTGAGGAAGCTTACTGTCCATGTGGTATGAACTTACTCATGCCAGTTAACAATGTTATAACATAGAGATTTGGAATACTTTATAAAATTCTCAGGCTCATCAATATCCCTCACACCTGCTGAATTCCTCAATAACCCCCAGATCTCATCCATATCCAAAGGCCTCTGCAGCCTTGAATGGGGGAGCTATGATTGGAAGAGCTATTTTAGGCTTGAACTTAGACACAGTCCATTTGGGCAACAGAAATCTGTTCTGCTTTTTTGGAGAGTTAGGAATAAGAGAAGGATCATTGACCTTGGTTACACCCAGGAGGAGGAGAAAGGTCAGAGGTGGGAGATGTTTGTGGGTGGTGGAGGAGGCTGAGGAACATTGGGAAAACTCAGCAAGTACACCCAGGAGAGGAGTCAATCAACCTCAGTAAAGCGGGCGTGTGTGTGTGTGTGTGTGTGTGTGTGTGTGTGTGTGTGTGGTGTGAGTGTAGAGGGGCTGAAGGAGGATAACAGTTTATTCACCCTTGTTGTATCATCATGTTTTTCATGTCAATGTACTTGCAAAACAGGTTATAATTGACTAGCTAACAGAACAGTTTTGACTAATTATTTTGTTGACTGGCTACTTCCTCATAACATAGAGGAAGTTTATACCTTATAAACTGACTCTATGGAAGTTTATACCTTATAAACTCCCTCTATGGGACATTTATACCTTAATCTCATCAACCACAATTCAAAACACAGTGTAGAATGGGCTGCCAATGAGTATGTTTCATTTGGGCAACTCCTCCAAGTCCCAATCTGTGGATTTTGTCATTGAGAAAGGTGCTTCCTGAAGTGAATTTCATATTCTTTTCTTGCCCTTGGTCTTCATTTTTAGGATTTTTGGTCTGAGCATTGACTGTAAGTACCATTTATTAAAATGCCTTTTTAAAGGAGTGAGGGATGTTAAGAATGTCCACTCAGGAAGTCCACACTGATCAAGTTGTCTTGATTGTCCCTCTTCCTTTGCACAGAATAGCCTAGTGGTTAAAAGTAAAGACTATGAGCAGGCCTCTTACTAGCTAGTGACTTTGGGAAACTTGCTCGACCACTCTATGCCTCAGTTTCCTCATCAGTAAAATGGGATAACAATAGTACCTATCTCATAGTGTTATCCGAAAGACTGAATGAGCTGGTATGTAAAATGCTTAGAACAGTGTCCAGCACATGCAAGATGTCAGCTGTTGTGGTGGTTGTAGCTGCTGTTATGATTAGGGCAGGTCTGTGTTCAGTTCAGAGGGGAAGCTACTCTGCTCAAAATTCGCTTATAATAACGGATTCCCTGATTCCCTACATTATTACCTCCAAACATTCACTGAGCCTCTGTTGTATCCAGAGTCTTGTGCTAGGAATAAAAAGACATTAACAGACACATTTTGTGAATGTTTTGAGGACTTCCCTAAGTGGTTAGGGAAGGCTTGGTGTAAGAGCAGACTTTTATCTGGATGAGAACATTCCAAGCAGGGATGACTGTGTGAGCAAAGGCACAGAGTGAGGATCACTTGGGAGGTGGGTTTGGCTAAAGAGGAATTTTCTTATCTGATGCACAGATTAGGCAACAGAGACATGTAACAGCCAGTTGGAAGTCTTTGAATGCTAACTTGTTTGTAAGCCTCAGGGCAATGGAGGTTTTGAGTGGCAGAGTGACCAGTGAAATAAAAGTTTTATGAAGGGTCATCCATAGCAGCAAAGGATTTAGGGATTCATCCATCCAACCATCTCCTTATCCTAACACCCCATTTATCCTCACTACAGCCAGAGTGATCTTTATAACAAAACTCTAATCACATTGCTTTCCTGATTATGATTCTTTAATGTTGTTATAATTTGTGATCCCTGCATGTTAACAGGGTGGGGATTGAGAAGAGATATTTAGGGGCAGAAGGGAGAACAATTTTGAAGACCAAAGATAAGAAAAAGCAAGTCACCTTCTGGAAGCTGCAGGTAGTTCAATCTGTCTGGAATGTGTGCGTGTGTGTAGTGACCAGCAGGAGATGATTGATACTGGGAAGGTTGATGGTAAATGGTGGTAAAGGGCCTTATAAGTCATGTTAAAAATGTGTACTGTAAACAGAGGGTCCTTTCTGTGCCCCTCCAGTCCCATAGTTGGACACCAATGGGACTAAGTGGTTGGAAAAGGAGCAGGAGGAGGCAGGCAGTCTCAGCTCTTGTGAGGTCAGTGATCTGAAACAGCCAAGCCCAGTGGCTGATTGCAAAGGTCCATGCAAACGATTGCTTTTCTCTCTGGAATCTCCATTCCTCCCTTGCCCATTAGGAGATGCCTACTTTTCCAGAGGCACCTCAAAACTCATGTCCTCTAGGAGGCCTTTCCTGATAGCTTCAGGCAGAGTTGATAGGTCCTTGTTCATACTCCAACTTTGTACTTCTCTCATGCCTGAAATTATTTCCTTATTAATCTATCTTCCTTCCTTATTGGTTGTCCTTCCTTGTGAGCACCTAGGGATTGATGGAAGGTACCAAGTTCTATTTAGCCTTATATTTCCAATGTATTATGCAGTGCCTGGGAGGTAAAATGTTCTGGCAGGAATGGAGATGTGAGAGATTATATATATTCCTCCTCCTCCCCCTGCAGGAATGTTCAGTTGTTGTGTTTGGAGCATGATGTGATGATTCAAGGGGGGAGGGGCAGAGAAAGCAGGCTGTGGATGGGTGTTAGGAGATGAAGCAGTTTAGATAGGTAGGCAGGGCCCAGATTGGGAAAGGCCCTATATGCAATATGAGGCACTTTG
Source organism: Glossophaga mutica (assembly GCA_039655065.1). Lineage (NCBI taxonomy): Eukaryota > Metazoa > Chordata > Mammalia > Chiroptera > Phyllostomidae > Glossophaga > Glossophaga mutica. Next base: position 21,292,932 of record CM077304.1, on the reverse strand, counting down.
GTCTTCATCCTAAGACGAGTGGAAATCCACTGCATGGGAGTACCTTGGTCAGATTATTTCCAAATGGTAGCACTTGCTGCAGTGTACAAGGAAGATGGAGGATTGAGAGGATTGAAGAGGATCTGAGAGGAGCAACATTAGTGGCAGGAAGGCCAGTGAACTCTTAGTTCCGAGTTCAAGGCAAGGATGCATCTGTGATAGTGTCATCGTCTGAAAAGGGATGTTTGAGCATCAAGCAAGAGAGGGCTGTTTTTTAAAAATTTTTAATTAAAAAATTTATTGTGGTGACATTGGTTAATAAAATTACAAAGGTTTCATGTATATAATTCTATGATGCTTCATCTGCATATTGCATTGTGTGTTTATCACCCAAAGTCAAAGCTTCTTCTGTCACCATATATTTGACCCCCTCTACCCTTTGTTAACCACCATACTGTTGCCTGTGTCTATGAGTTTTTGCTTGTTTGTTTGTCTTGTTTGTTTATCTGTTGCTTGCAGTTTTACATCCCACATATGAGTAAAATGATATGGTTCTTCTCTTTCTGACTTATTTCACTTAGCATGATACTCTCAAGATCCATACATATGGTTGCAAATGGCAGTATTACATCTTTTCTAATGGCTGAGTAGTATTCCATTGTATGTATGTATCACATCTTCTTTATCTAATCATTGATTGGAGGACACTTTGGTTGTTTCTGTGTCTGGGCCACTGTGAATAATACTGCAATTTGAAAACATTCACAAAGAGAAGGCTGTTCTTGAGCCAAGGCCATAAGACAAGCAGAGCTGAGGAGATATATTTGAAATGATCCTTTCTGTGTGGAGGGAACAGGAAGGTTGTCCTTTTGATTTCTTTGGCTAGGCACAGAGGCTGAGAAAGATGTCATTTAGCAGGACCTATGGGGCAAGAGTAAAGTGATCAGCAGGGCCATTGGTTCCAAATTTTGAGCTTGGACCTTCAAATTTGGGCTGTTGTACTGGATCAATTCATGCAGTAAAACAGGATGAGACCTAAGTGTAAGTACTGGTCCCAACTGAAATGAAATCTAGCCATCTCAGGATGCTCGGGGAGGGTCCCGAGTGAGTGTCTTCAAAATCTGAAAGAGAATGGGACTCTCTGAGACTCCCAAGAAGGCCTGCCTGTTGGTAGATCCCCGCTTGGAGTCTTGTTCTTGGCCTGAGAGAATTTGGATGCTCTGTCTCCCCTCAGGGTCGCCCTGGCCAGTCTGATTTTCCCAGAAGCAGTGGCCTTGAAAGGCCAGTGATGAGGCTGGCCAATTTTTCAGGGCACATCACACTTCACCTGCCACTGGTTAGTAATGAGACAGTAATGATGCCATGAGGGACACCTCAAGGAAGAGCTCTGCCATCTGGAAGTCTAACTCCCTCAGGAGGACTTCCCAGCTCTTCTCTCCTGGAGGCTCTGGGCACCTCCTTGGGCCCTGATGACTCACCTCACCATCTTCCATACCAGGCAAGCCCACTGCTGCTCTTTCTCTGCCCAGCCTGGCCCTACCTTCCTCTTGCTTGTGTCACTTGGTCCCTTTGAGCCAGTTTTTCCCCCATCACCTACTTCCCGAGCTTTTCTTACCTAACATATTCTCCACGTCCTGCTCTGTCCTTCTCCCTACTCAGAGGCCCCTCCAACCTCTGAGCCTTTGCCATGACCCTGAAGAACTCATGCCTTTCAGCATCTCTCCCTTCCCCTAGCATTGTGCACCAGTGTCCGTTATTAGAGCGTGTCCTTCAGCTAAGACCTCTGCCCCTGCACACATGCAGGTCTGTGACATCTATGGGGCCCGTTAAAGATTTCAAAATGCTTTCACTTACACTATCTTAAGACGTCAGCATGGGCTATTTGTACTTTGGTATAAATCAGCTTCTTAGCCATGACAGCCAACAGCTAAATGAAGGCATGGGCATTGAAGGCCCTGATGGTGGATGGAAATGTGCAGGCATAGAATATGGGGGAACCAAAGCTGGGGAGGGGACTTGGGAAGGGACATTAAAAAGACAGGCATTGACAGGACTCTGAAGACAAGCTCCACCTGGTTTTTCATTTAGACTTGGGCTTCTCCCTGACTTTAGTCTCTCTTATTTTTTCCTCAAAGTCTCTGATCCCATTCCTTCATTTGCCTTTGTGGCATAACCTGAGGTACCTGTATCCCAGTAGGATGGTGGAGGTTAGATCCAACTGGAAGGGACAGAGTTTGTCCCTAAACAGCCAAGACTGGACCTAAAAGGCAAAAAAGTGTTTGCTAGTCTCAGATGAGCAAGGAAATCAATTCCCAGGTTGTAACAGGGGACAGACAGCTGGTGCTTTTCCAGTGTAGTCTAGGGAAGCTTCCAGGAGAAAGTGAATGGGAAGCAGGCAGGTGGATGGGAGAGAAAGGGAATTCTGGGGACTTGGAGTAGAGCAGCTGGAATGAAGCAGAGAAGTCAGATGGAGGGGGCAGGTGCTGAATCCCCAAGTAGGATTTGATGCGATCCCTGCATTTCCATGGGTGATGTACTTCCAAGGAATGTTGCTCTTTTCTCTTGTTGTGTCATCACGCTCATCCTATGAGGAAAAGATACAGTAATGAAACCTTTCCCCCTCCATTCATGGAAAGAATAACTAAGCCCAGAGAAAGTATATATTTTTCCAAAATTGCAGCAATGCCGGGACTAGATACTGAGGCTCAGCCTGGCTGAGCTCACTCCTGGCTCCGTGCTGATGGCTAGTCCTGGGAGGGAAGGAGAACCGTGTGGTTAAGTTAACCTTCATACTTCTTAGGTGGCTTTCTATAGAGCCTAGCCCTGCGCTGTGTCTGTGTAGTCCCAAATCACTGTCTGGCATTTCCTGATTTCCTTATTCTTGGCCTGACAAAGACTGTCCACTCTGGCCTTAGACCACGCAGCCAGGCTGTAGGCACCTCTAAACAGCAGGCAAAGACCAGAACACTGCCCTCTTTCTCTTCATTCCCTCCCTACTCTCAAGAGGTGCAGCCCTAACCCATTTTCAGGTGCCCCTATGGCTCTGTTATGCTTTAAGATCTCAACAAATGGACCAAATAAGAATATGCAGAAAACTCTAGTTTCAAAGAGATGGGGAGTGCCAAGGAGGACAGGAACAAGGTTGGAGAGTATATGCAACACCTTTCAATTTGTGGTAAAGATTTTGTACTTTGGCGATGGGGAAGCATCAGAGAGCTTTGAGTGGGAGGGTGGAGTGATGTGATGTATAATAAAAAAAACCCTTTGAGGGTAGAGGGGGAGAATAAACTGGGGGCAGATGTGTATGCGGGCAGGTGCTGCTGCCAAGGGGGACTGCCATCTGTCCATACCAAGCAGGAGGCCTGAGTCATTTTCATCTGATTACACTTTGATGGTGAAGAGGGTTCTCTTCCTCCAACCCCAATGCTCCAGTGCCTTGTGAGGGTCTTGAATAATTGAAAGAGGGGCTGCTCACATATGGGATGGTCATTTGGGGTGGTCATCTGGGGATATGTGCAAAAGATTAGGGGCACAAGCCCATTGACTCAGCCTGGGTTGCCCCAATGGGTTCTCTTCACTCGGTGACACCAGACAATAAATGCTGTCCCTTGAGCCCCACTCTCCGTGGCTCCCTGCTGACCCAAGGAGTCCACTGGGTGAAGCTCAGAGGCCATTCTCCGATGACTTTGCATGTGCCTGTGGGTCCCCATCCCCTTACCATCTGAGCTGGTGGAACTTCAATCATGGTAAGGTGGAAGGAAATTAGCTTTATTAGTTGTATCTGAATATTCCTGTCTTACACCCTGATGGCAGCTTTTTGAAAGAGGAATGTACTACTTTTGATTTTCTGGGTCTCAAATGATTGAAATAGCAGGGGGCCGCAGCTAAACGGAGAAGCATGTTCTAGCCAGAGGGAAGAATATGCACAAGGTGTCCTGAGCTGGAGCCCCTCCCCGACCCTCCTCCCCCACCGTCCCTCCGCCAGCATGCATGCCACTCCTGCCCTCTGTTTTCTGTCTCCAGGGAGTATCTTCCAGGCCTACCCTTCAAGACCAGCTTTAGGCTTAATGCCTCTGGAAGCCTCCTTTGACCTAGCTTTCTGGTGTCCTGTAATAGGAACTGGAGCCCACAGTATAGAAATAAATTATAGAAGCTTCACTCTGCTGGTCATAATTGTGTTTCCTGCATGAAAGATGCTGAGCTTTTCAAGTGCATGGACCAAACATCCTAGGCTTACTGAAACTGCCCAGCGGAGAGCTGGACACATAGACACTGCTCCACAACCTCACAACTGGCCAGAAATGGTTTCAAGAGATCAAGAAGAGCTGTTGTCCATCCATCCATCCATCCATCCACCCACTGATTCATTTAGCAGGGAGAGACTAAGGGCTGAGCTTGATGTATAAGGTGTGATTTCTGCTTATAGAGAGCTTAAAATGAAAAATAATAGGAATTATTATATAACCACCTTTTATTGCATGCACACAAGCTAATGACTGTCCTGGGTACTTTGCATCACATCTCCAGTTCTCATTCTTATTACAATCCTGCACGTTTGGAATTCTCCTCATGTACAGTCGAAGAAACAGGCTCAGAGAGATTTCAGAGTTGGTGTGGCAGAGCCGAGGTCTCAGCCCGCCCACGTGCCAGAGTTGAGGGTTGAGTCCAGGTGTTCTGGGCTATGCTGCTGTACTTGAAGGTGTTTCTCAGAGGTAGGAAGAGACTGAATCTGATCAGCTGTGAGACCTTGGCAGCTTGTGGCCCCTGTCTGGAATTTTGGAAGTTCACCTCTTAAAGTCCGTGTCTCATCTCTCAGTCCCCTCTGATTCTAACATGCTGCAGTTATATCACTCACTGGGGTCCTTTCCCTGCAGGGTGAGGCTGGAAGTCTTCTGAAATAGCACTGCAGTCCTGCTGACGGCCATGAGAAGGGCTGCTCTGAGGAGGGCCAAGAAGGGGCCTTGGAGCTGGTGGCTCAGGGCTCTGTGTGTGTGTGCAGTGGGGCAAGACAACCCCGCCCCCACTTTCTTCTCCATGCTCCTCCCCTGTGGCCAGTGTGACTCTGGATCACTAAGGCTCTGAGGAGACATGACCATTTTTTATGACCACCCCTGTGTCTACCCCTCAGTGCCTCAGTTTCTCTGTGTCCTGGGTTTCCCATTGTCTGAAGGGGCTGTGCCTCCTTTGTCTTTCCCTCTCACAGATATCCCCCTGCTCCCTGGCTCCCCACGCCGTCTGAGCCCTCGAGCAGTGGCCAGGAGTGGCCAGGGCCTCAAACGAGGACAGCAATACCTCAAGGTGCTGGGTCCCCGAGCCCTAGGTCTGCAGGGCAGCTCCAACCGAGATACCAGCCAACTTTCTGGTGAAGAGCACTCCCACAGCAGATCTGTGAGTACCGGGGTGTGAGGGGACAGCTCGCCCTGTGGGGAGCCCTAAGGGAGCCTCTTAACTGAGGACACTCCACTTGGGGGGCAGGCGTGTGTGTGTGTGTGTGTGTGTGTGTGTGTGTGAGAGAGAGAGAGAGAGAGACAGACAGACAGACAGACAGACAGACAGACACACTCAGGGTTCTTATTAGGCCTTTTTCCTTTTTTTTCTCTAAGGCATGATAGCGTAATGTCCACACTGGAGTCTTTTTGTCAGAGGAGGACAGGACAGGGAAGGAGGAGGTGTGAGAGGCCAGGTGATCCCACCTGTTGGTCTGCAGACTCCCTGGCTCCCCTCCCACCTCTGCCATGGTGGCTCTGGAGGCTTTCCCCTGTGCCTGGTTGCCCTGGTGACCTCTCAGGTGGCTGCTGAGGCAGCTGGGTATCAAACCAGTAATAAACAGGGAAACACCCCAAGGGGAGGCAGGTCCCTACTCTGCTCCGCCTCGTTCTTTCTCCTCCTTTTCTCTTAACATCCCATCTCCACGAGTGGAAGAGAGCAGGAGTCAGTCCCCTGCTGCCATCTGTGGCAGGATCCTCACCAGTGGCTGGAGGGTATGAGGAAGAGGATAATGTGGCACCGTGAAGGGCATAGTGTGTAGTGAATCCCTGTGAGGTGGACCAGGTGACCAGAAATTGGCCTTTGTTCCAATGGATCCAGAGAACCTGCCGGTGAGTACTCTGTGCATGTACCTATGCGTGTCGGCAGATCCACAAGGAGGAGGCTGTGCCACTGTGCGTGTGGAGGGCTGTGTGTGTCAGAGTGCATTTGGGTGATGTACATGTGCACAGATGTGTGTGCTGGTGCCAAGAGGCTGGGTGTAGACACCTGTATGCATGTGCAAGAGTGGGCCTGTGGCTCTGAGTGTGAAGACAGGGGTTTGCTGCTGTGTGTGTGGTCTGTGTACCTGAGCATATGTGTGTGCATGAAGCCTGGAGCAGGTGTGAAGGCACCCATGCCTGGGCTATGGACAGTTGGGTGGAGGACTGGGTGTGGCAGATGAATTTAGGCCACTCGGTCCTTTCACTGGGGCAGTTTGGGCCTCTGGTTCTGAGGGGCTTGCTTCCTAGTGCACCTTTTTGGGCCAGAGCAAGGGCAGCCTCCTCTGTCTCTCACCCCTTCCTCACCAGACCTCACTCTTCCTGCTCTCTTTTCTCTGCCCAGGTCATCAACAACTACCTGGAAACCAATGAGCCAGTGTCCTCGGAAGCCCGTCTGAGTCGCTCACATTTCCATGACAACCAAAGGAAGGTCGACTACGTGCTTGCCTACCACTACCGGAAACGTGGGGCGCACCCTGACCATTCACTGGCCATCGTCTCCAACGGGGAGACTGGCAAGGAGCCCCATGCTGGGGGCTCGCATGACATTGAGCTGGGGCGGCTGGATGCCTTGGAGGAGGAGAGGAGGGAGCAGCGGGACGAGTTTGAGCACAACCTGATGGAAGCTGGGCTGGAGCTGGAGAAGGACTTGGAGGTGAGGTTGGACAGGTGTCACAGGGCTGTGGGATGGGACGGGCCTGCAGGGCTAGGCTCCTGGGGATTAGTGTCACTTGCAGGGAGTTTTGGCTTTGTTCTGGAAGGTGGCTTTTTGGTTTCGCTGGTGGGAAAACCAGGTTTTCTTGCCCAGGTACTTGAGGAAGAGTATTCGTATAGTTAGTGACTCTACCCAGGAGATCCCAGGTAGTAAGGGTGTGTGTATGTGTGCGCACTAGTCTGTTGTGTGGGAATTGGCATAGTAGAGGTTTCTCCCTGGTGTTCTGAGGCCCCACCGGGTAGCCTTCTCTGTAATGGTTTCCTTGGGATGAAAACCCTGTTTTCCTGGTGAACTTGGGATCAAAATTCTGCTATAGGGGATCTACTTCACTAAGGCATGTGCTTGCCTGGGACCCCTGAGGGAGCTGATTACTTGGGAACCAAACATTGGACACATTTTATCAAATTGCAAGCTATACATATATTCTCACCTCTGGTCAGTAGCCAGCTTAAGGGAATCCATGGAAATCTGTTTATCTACATATCTGTCTTATCCTTCCATCCATCCATCCATCCATCCATCCATCCATCCATCCATCCACGTCTCCATACCACAGTGATCCTTTAAAAATGACCTGCCGTGCCATACTCTCCGAACTCATTTCCTACCCTCCTCCCTCCTGCACCTGCTCCAGCCTTATCTTGTATTGGGTTGGCCAAAAAGTCCATACGGTTTTTTCCAAAAAATGCAAGACACACTTTTCATTTTCACCAATAACTTTGTTGATTTGGATATTTAATGTTGGCTATCCCCCATGTGGTATAACATTGATTATTCTCAGTTAATGTCTCAATTTGATCACTGTCAACTTCAACTGGTCTACCTGACTGTGGAGCATCATCTAGCAAGAAATCTCCAGCATGAAACTTTACAAACCATTTTTGACACATTTGATTAGTCATAGCACCTTCTCCATACACTGCACAAATCTTTTCTTGTGTTTCAGTTGCGTTTTTATCTTCCTTGAAACGATAAAGCATAATATACTGAAACTGTTACGTATTTTCTTCCATCTTCAATATTAAAATGGCTACACAAAAATTCACCAGTTTGATCAGTTTTTTTTATGCATGCTGATATGACAGCTGTCACAATACAATCTAACAAAATTGTTTCCAATGAAGCTAAAGACAACTAAGCACTACTAGAGCCATCTTATAGGAAAAAAACAAATGAACTTTCTGGCCAGCCCAATATGTGTTCTTCACCCTCACCTCAGGGCCTTTGGTTGTCCCCTCTCCCCCAGTCCCCTTCCCAGACTGTGTGTACTCCCCCTCACTTCACACCTCTGCTCAGATGCTCCCTCCCTCACGCATCTCCCCTGACCATCCTTGCTGGAATACTTCTGCCTCATCACTCTATTTCTTGATCCTGCTCTACTTTTTTCATCCCACTGAGCCCCTATCTGAAATTACAAGAAAGGCTTATTTATTTATTTTCTCTGTGCCCCCACCTGCTCCATCAAGGCAGAGGTCTTTTTTTTTTTTTTTTTTTGGTTCACTGCTGTATCCCTACCACCTAGGGCAGAATCTAGACAATAAAGTTGTAGTGCTCAAAAGTTATTTGAATAAATAAGTAACCTCCCTGAGGCTCAGGTTCCTCATCTACAAAATAAAAGACTCTCCGCTGGAGTGACTTTTACATGTCCCATCATTAGAACAGGGCAATGAAAACATCCAGCACAATGTTTGGTACATAGTAGGTGCTCAATAAATACTCTTTATGATTCTTTTAAGAGGTGTCAGTGCTGAGGGATGAGGGACCATTCTTATGGAAACCTGTTTTGTAAGATTCAAGTTAATCCTGCCCCCAGACTGAAAGGGACCCTCCCCCCAACCAAAGGTAATTCATTCATTTCCCTGGCCCCAGGTAGGATCTGCTTGTGTCCTGGCTCCACCTTTGTTGTGCTACTGCTCTTGTTATTCATTCACTGAGGTAGGAACAGTGCATTCTTTTAGGGCTACTTGGGACTTCCTAACTGTGGGAGTGCTGATTTTCACTTTTTGAAACCCAGTGCTTATTTGGTGCCTCTGATTGGGGTCTGGTGGGAAGGTTTTTTGAGTGACTGGAGTGTTTTGAGGGTCAAGGAATGTAACTGACATGCAGGACTTGCTGCCTGCCGCAATGAAAGCCAACATTTGAGAGGCAGGTGCTGATGTAAAGGAAAGTGGTTTATTTGCAGATGCTGGGCATCTGGAAGATGGGGGACTCTTGTCACAAAGCCCATCTCTACCTCTCAGTGGAAGCAGAGGTTTTTTATGAGAATCGAGGGGGTTGAAAAGTTCTCTCTGTGCAGATGAGCACAGTCCATTCCAATAAGGCAAGTGATGGTCCGGTGTACATCGTCCTGGTTTAGTTGTCCTGACCTCATACCAACCTGGCTCCACGGTCGAAGGTCAGCAGATCTCCCAGAGCTGGTTGGAGTCTGTATCTTTTGAAACTACTGTATTTTGCCATGTATAATACATACTTTTTTTGCCCAAATTTTTGAGGGAAAAATAAGGATGCACATTATGCATGGGTAGTACCTGAAATGCCTTGTATCTATTCTTGCATTTTATAATTGTTACATAAAATTTCTAAGAACAATTAAAATAAAGAAAAAAATAATTGAGCAGATAAAAAAAGAAAACTTAAAAAAATTTTTCTTACATAACGTAATACGTTCAAAAGTAAATGCTAACATTCCTTTATAATGCCAAAAACAAATAACTAAATATAAATGAATAAAAAATGAATTAAAAAATCAAAATGAAAGATTTTTTTTCCTGAAATTTTGGGCCAAAAATGTGGGTGAGCAGTACACACGGAAGCGCATTATACACGGCAAAATGTGGTAGTTCCTGGGATTCTTATACAAAGGCGCTGTTCGTCTACAAGCCCCGTGTTAGTCTGAGCCTGCACTCACAGAAAGAATGTCAAAAGAATGGTGGTGTTACAGAACAGACCCATGGTTGGGGACAAAATACCATTATCAAATGGACCCTTCCTTCTCCGGGGGTCCCTGTTTTAGGTTTGCCTTGCCCACCACCAGGGAATGACGTCTCTCAATGCCAGAGATTGGTGAAAAGGAAAGGGATTATTTATTCAAAGGCTGTACAGACTTAGACTAATGACTTACGTCTTTGTTAAAATCCCCACAAACACACACGGTCCTTCTTCCCCCCCTTTGCCCAGTCAGGGGTGCCATATCTCAGGAAAAGAAATAGAAGTCCGTGGCTCAGGTAGCCCCTGGTTCTTCCCAGTAATCTGTGCTTGGCCAGCAGGCCTCCCTCGGTTCCCAGCACCATCAGCTGTGTCATCGGGATCTCCAGTTCTTATTCCAAACCCACGTGGCACCTCCTCATGGCCCACCAGCACGAGTCCTTTCACCCCTTTCCTTCCCACAGTGTCTCTCCTGCGTTCTTCCAAACTGCTAACAGAGAGCTCTGCATCGCTGCTACATCTGGCTTTCCAGCTTCCTAAGCTGCGTGGCAAAGGGAGCCCCAAAGCTGCGTGGTTCTCCCTTTCTTGCCAAAACCACCTGGTCCCCTCTTACTCCAATGTTGTGTAGGCGCTGTGTCCAGGGGGAGCTACATCCTGAGTTGAAAGGCACCCCCATCTCCCTGGCTCAAAGCATGGCCACAGCTATTTAACATATCCATGAAACCAGTTAAAAGCTATAGATATGTTAAATGACTGTGCAAGAGGTTAGTGCAAAACAGTTGCTATGCAAAACAGCTCTCAATGTCCCTGATCCTTGTGTCCCATTCCCTAGTTCAGACTTGTGGAGGTGAGGCTATCCTATATATATATATTTTTTAATATTTTCTGGACACCCTGATTTCTGGAACCTATTACAAATCCCTGTTTGGGGTCCTCCCCTGGCTGTACCCTGTTACTGTAGGGCAGGGTACAATTTCCCATTGTTACAGTTTCCCACTGTTATGGGAACTTTTGCCACTACCACGGTGGCAGGCTGCAGTCCACACAACTGCCTGTGGTGTTAGGGAGCGGAGGCCTGGACCTTGTTCTCCTGCTAAGTTGGGAAGCAGCATCCTGTTCAAGACATGGACTCTGGAGCCCAAACGCAGATGTTCACCTCCCAGGCCTGGCATATACTAGCCTCACAACCTGGGCGAGTGACTTGGTCATTTTGAGTCAAAGTCCCCATGTCTATAAAGTGGGAACAACACTACATTCTCCTTGTGCTTTTATGAATAGACAACTAAGGAAACTATCTAGAACAGTTACTGCTACTATTACTCTTTAGAGTTGTCTGATTTAGCAGATAAAAATTCATGATGCCTACTCAAATGTGAATTTCAGAACAGTAGCAAATAGTTTTGTAGCCTAACTGTATCCTATGCAATATTGGGGGTGTACTTATACTAAAACATTAGTCATCGTTGATCTGACATTCAAAGATAACTGTGCTGTTGACTTTTACTGCTACTGCTCATGTCACTGCCCATCTTTGATTCCCTCTGGCACATTTTAATTGCTATTGGATTTTCCTGGCTTTGGCTGGGAATTAGGGACGAGAGATAGCTTTCAGACTGACCAGTGTTAGATGGGGCTGTGGAGTGGGTCCTGGATTGCTGTCCCTGTTGTGTGACCACCAAAAGCACCTCCCTTCCAGCCCCAACCCTTGGCTTCCAGGTCTGCTTAACTCCTCTTTTGAGGGGCTATTTCAGGTTACCTGGCTTCCCTGGTGCCGCCTCCTGTCATCAGAGATGCCACCACTCATGTAGCCATCAGGATCTACTGTCTCGCAGTGTTCCTTCTTTCTCTGTATTTTCTAAAAATGTGTTATTACTATTAGTTCGGGACCTCTGATGCAAAGAGTTGTGTTAATTGCACTTCTCAATCATGGTGCATTATTAGCACTGGTCTGCACAAGGACCCTCTCCTTCCTCATTTAAATATGCCCCACCCCTGCACTGCCTGTTGACTCCACAGGCAGTCATTCCAGCTTTGTGTTTCTGGGAAGTGTATAGTGTCGTTCTAGCTTTATGTATTTCTTTTTTTCATTTTAAAAGTGGGCTCTATTGTTTAGAACAGTTTTAGAGTTACAGAAAAATTAGAATTCCCCGTATACCCCGTACCCAGTTCCTCTATTATTAACATCTACATTAATGTGGTACATATGACACTTTTTAAAAAAGATTTTATTTATTTTTAGAGAGAGGAGAAATGGGGGAGAAAGAGAGGGACACAAACATCAGTGTGTGATTGTCTCTTTTGCACCCCTTACTGGGAGACTGGCCCACAGCCCAGGCATATGCCCAGACTAGGAATCAAACCAGCAACCTTTCAGTTTGCAGGCTGGAGCTCAATCCATTGAGCCACACCAGTTAGGGCACATACGACACTATTAATGAACCCATATTGACATGTTCTCACTGACTAAAGTCTACCAGGGGTGTCAAACTCATTTTCACTGGGGGCCATATCAGCTTCACAGTTGCCTTCAAAGGGCCGAGTGTAATTTTAGCACCGTATAAACGTGACTACTCCTTAACTAGGGGCAAGGAGTTTGGTGCTGCTGCCTCGTAGAAACAAGGTGCCGGGCAGGATCAAGCAAGAGGGCCAGATTTGGCCCGCGGGCCTTGTGTTTGCTACCTGTGGCCTATACTTTATTTGGATTTCCTTAGTTTTTACCTACTATCTCAGGGCCCAGTCCTGGATACCACATTACACACAGTTGTCATGGCATTTTAGGCTCCCTTGGCGGTGACAGTTTCTCAGTGCCGTATGCATTTTCACTTTACACAAGCACTCTGTTTTATAGCCCATTCTGTTTCCACTTTTCCTCTCTGCACTGCATTTTTCAGACCATTCACATTTGGCATGTGCATCTGATCCATTTTTTCCCTAATGGTTGAACAGTTCGTAGTCACTACAGTTTACCGGTCACTCCCATCACGACCATGGATACTCAGGCTGCCTTCAACTGTTGCTACCCCAAGATCGAGGATGAGTTGTCACCTCCTTCAGGGCCAGTGGCCCATGATCTTCATTGTCCCCCCACCCCTCACCCGCAATGCCATGTTGGTGAATACTGGTTAGAGATGGTTAGAGATTCATTAGCAGGTGCCTGTGAGGGTCTGACCAACTTTCTGGGGGCCTGTTGGGGTCTGAACAATTCTTCTCCATGCCAGGATGCTCAGCCTCTGGCTTTCAGCAGCAGTCTGGAGCTGGCACTTCACAGGAGCAGGGACATAGCTTGACTGCATGTACCTGGTGGTGGTTTGGAGAACAGGTGCGGTGGCCCCACCTGCTCAGTTGTCCCCACCTTTCTGGGCTGAGCTGTCTTTTGGGCTCCGGTTTCACTTTGATTTTTAAAATAATTAGGAAGAAAATGGGTTTCTCTCAGACACCTGTTAAAAAGTCCTCCCTCAGCCTTACCGATCAAAGGAACTTTGCATCCACCAAATCTGATTGAATACTGCAGAATTCACCAAATCCGACTGATCATTGCAGAAATCGTTTGTGATGGTAGTTGCTCCTGGGTGTGCTTTAGACAGGATGATAATTGGTGCTTATCTTCCACTTGGGCTTCACTTTTTTGCTTTGTGTGTGCACATTTCCATGTGCGGGCGTTGCCCATGTTCATAGTTTAAAGACTCTTCAGTATCATCAGGTGACTAAACCACAGTTTGCCTCTATGTTTTCTTACATTTGGCCCTTTGATTAGTATTTCACTTAAAGACATCCCTGGAGATGCCTGTGGGTGACAGAGACACCTGCATCCTCACTGCTGATTCAGGCAAGTGAGGGCCACCTGCGTGAAGATGCGGGCCAGTGCTGCTGTCTTCTCTCAAAGCACTCACATCTCCCTCTGCTGCGAAAACTAGGACTTAAGTTTCCCGACCTTAGAAAGCCTCACTGTTTGTTTTCTAGGGTGACAGTGTCCTCAGAGGTCTTCCTGTCCATTGCTCTGCCTCAGGCATTGAGGGCAGGTTGCTGGGTGCTGGAGTGCAGGGAGCGGTGGTGGATTTCCGCGGGGCGCGGGTCCCCATACCCCTGCTGAGTTCATTATAAAATTAGTCTATTTCCTCCTTAGGAATGGGGTAGTGGTGTGCCTTCTGAGGAAGGGCTATAGCAGATGCGGGGGAGATTTGAATGTGGAGTCTCGTGATGCCCCAGTCCTTACTGTTTCTTGGTGATGGCTGTTATGCCCCGCACGTGTGTGGACAGCAGTCTCGCTGCTGTTGACTTGAGCTAATGACTGGGGAAATGAGATGATTTCCCCCTGGCTTTGGATGTGTTCCTGTCCCACTTGCCCCACCCTGAAGCCACCTGCTAGAGCCTTGGGCTTCTCACCTGCCTGTCTTTCCTACCCCAGAGGATTTCTAGGGAACACAACAAAGCCCCAGGAGCCCATGCCCCAGGGCTGCACAGTGCCACTCAGAGCTGGTGGGATCTGGTCCCTGAGGGGAGGCCTCGAGGAAGTCTGGGGGTGGGGGTACAGAGAGATGCAAGGAGGGGGTGTCAGGTACCCCAAACCCAGGTAAATATCTACTTCCTTTCTCAAAGAGTGTGTAATAAAAGAATCAACATTCAATATTTTCACCTGATGCTGATGGCCGCCCCGCTGAGGTGGCCCTCGTGTCCTTGTCATAGGAAACCCGAAGTGCCTGGTCAAGCCAGTGAGGCACAGGGCGTGCCCTGAAACTAGGTCTCCTAACTCCTCCCCCCTTTAGTCTCTTAAAATGACTTCCCAAGGGTGCTGTTTGGGCTATACAGTCAGCCAGCTTTGCAGGTAAACACTGCCCAGGTTATGAAAGAAAGTGGGCATCAGGTGGAGGGAAAAGCAGGCTGAGTGTTTAACTGGAGGTGGCAGGGAGCTGGGTGTGGCCCTTTCTCAAGGCCTTGGTGTCTGATGTCTTTCTTTAATCTGTTGACAAGGCCTCATGGAGGTCTGTAGGGTTCCTCCGAAGGAGCTGGAAGGAGGTTCTGGGCTTTGATTGTTTGCCAGTCTCACCCTCCAGTAGCAGAGGGCGAGGATCTGCAATGGACCTGGCTCGCGGCTTCTGGCCTGGGCACCCCCTCACTGGCTGTTTTTTTTTGCTGGGTTTCTGTCACCAGATACAATCTGTGTGGTATGAGAATGTGGGATCATCAGATATGAGAGCTAAAAGGGCTTGCAATTTCTTTCATTTCCATCAGAGAGCAGAAACTGGATGTGACTGTACAAGCACATGCTGCTAATTAATACTTCAAGAAAATGAAATATCAATTATGGAGAGTTTGTGCAAACCAATAAGTCAAAATGGGCTGACTTCCTTTGGTCAGGTCTGCTTTCCTTGGAGTTAACTTATTTTCCCACGAGGCTGATGTCTAACTGGTGCTTCTGGTATGACTGTCAGAGGTCCATGGCCGGTGCCTGTTCAGACCTAACAATATGCTGTGCTGGTTGTTAAGTACTTTGAGTATCATTCACGCTTCCTGCTATCGTTTACATCAGTCTCTGTTACTTGGTGAAGAGACGGTCTCCAAATCCTGCTAATCATTCCTCTTCATGGCAGTGCTAGGTGTTTCAGGCTCCTAGACAAACAGGAAGAAAGCAGCTGCTCGTGGAGAACTTGCAGGGCCCGTTTCTGGTCCCCCATCTCCTGCCTCTCTTTTAGCAGACATGTACTGAGCACCTCCAGGTGCCACGTCCTGGGCCAAGAACTGATGACACAGAGGTGCATAAGATGCAGTCCCTGCCTTCAAGGACCTCATAGTCTATTAGGGGAGGTGATCTTGACCACAGAGAGTCACACAGTGAGGTCTAAAGTGCAGTGGCAGAGGTGGGAGGAGAGTTCCGAAGAGTGACTGATGGTCTGGGTGACTAGGAGGAGTCTTACCTCTGCCGTGAAGCTCTTGGCTAAATCACCTTCCTTCTCCCTGCCTCCAGATGCTCAGGGTCCCAGCAGAAATTGAGTGGGCTGTGGTCTCCAGGAAGGATTCAGCCTCTGCAAGCGGAGATGCTGGGAAGGACTGTGCGTGTTGCTGAGTTCAGCTGAAGTGTGTGTTGCAATGACTGGGTCCTTTTTTGAGCCTTGAGGCCTGGAGATACCCAGCAGCATATCTGTTGCTTGATGGGTGGTAAGGATGGTGCTGGGGCCCCTGCAGCATTAAGTGTCCCCATTCCTTGCTGCAGACAGGGTCTCCCTGCTACCCATGGTTAGCAGCTCATTGGGGTACCTGTACCTTAGGTCTGATGAGCCCTGGGGCTATGTGGCAGCATCAGGGGTTCTTAAACCTTATGGGTTATGTGAATAGAATTCAGGGGGTAGCATTCATAGACTTGGGGGTAGAAAACTGTGCTTTAGTTTCACCAACATTGAACTGAAATTTAGCACGTACTTCAGTGAAGGACACAGGCACAAAACTCTATTACTGTGAGTTCCTGCAAGTCTGTCACCAGTGGAAATCATACATAGATTCACATCATACTGCAGTTGTCACACAAATATCTAAAAGCATTTATGATTATTATTGTTTTGGAATTATGGCAGCTTTTGGATGTGCTTTAGGTCTTGCTAATAATGTGTTGACAAAGAAACATTTATATTACTATTTCACATTATATATAAATATTTTGGTAACTATACTTCTGTATATTTATTCTCCTTATGAGCCTGTATTTTATGCATTTAAAAACACCCCTAAGAAGGGGCCCATTGATCTCATTTGACTCTTCTGTGTCTCCATGGCCCAAACTAGATTATGAGTCTCTGAACATAACCCCTAAAACTTAGGAGAAGCCCCAGGCTCTGAGTGGCTATCTGTCTGCTGTGTGAGGGGAGACCAGAGGGGGACACCTGTCAGCTGCTCTCTCGAGACCAACTGGCTCAGGGAAGGGTCTTTCGGAGTCCTGAGGCAGGGGCCTGATTCATGGGGCAGGGAGGCTGTGCACAGCTGTGACCTCAGCCGAGCCCCCGCGTGATGCTTGGAATCGCATGCCATTTACATTTGGGAGCATATGGTTCAGTTCGTGGTGTGCTTGAACTCCAGAAGGAAATGCAGCAGCAGGAGGATTGGGCTGAGCATCAGAAGACCTGGGTTCTAGGTCCCATTCTTCCACCAACTGGCTCCCTTCCGGACCTCAGCTTCCCCCTCTGGAAAAGGAGAAGTTTGGGCGTAATCAGGGATTCTCCAGCTGTGCGCCTGAAACAGTGTGCTGGCTCTCCCTGCCTTCGACTCGTGTAGTCCATGCTGAGATAAAAATGGACCATTTTCTCAATTTAAGGAAAAATCACATTGAGGAAGATAATTTTCTCAATTTAAAATTGCTCTTATATATCTTTTCCTTAAATGTTTGGAAACGATTATTCCTCATCTGCCAGTCAGGACTTATTGAAGGCAAAAGAAGTAAATGAGAAGCAAAAGGATATTAGTAGCAAAACTTAGAATTGGCCAATCATGTTTCATTTTGCAACTTAGTTTTGTTTGTGTTTTTCTGTTGCTTATGTTATGAGTTCTTGAACTAAAATCGTTCGTAGTTTGAATGTTGGAGTTAAGCACGCTGGTGTGTTAAGGACGTTTGTGAAAGGTCCTGCTGAGAGCACTGTGACCAGGGCAGGGCTCCAGGGTCCCTGCCTGCGGCGACATTCCTGAGCATTCGTGATGCATTCTGCTAGGGAGGCTGATCCTGGTTCTGGATGAGCAAAGGGGGCGTGGAGTGGCGAGTGTGAGTGGAGCAATGCCCTTTCTCCAGGGGAGATGGTGCTCCCGTTTACATCCAGGCTATACACAAAAGCAACATCCCTGATGTGTTCCCAGCCTTCCCTGCTCTGTGCACCGTGACTGCAAGGAGCAGTACAGAGGAAGCAAAAAGAAGAAGAGCCGGTAGGGTAGTTAGCTATGTCACTGTCTTCTGAAGTGGCCAGTGCACTGTAGGGACCCCGCCTGCCCATCTTCCCATCCCTCTCGACTTGCCCAGGAGCTCAGCCATGGCCAGAGTGTTATGAATCTCCTCAGAAAGATTTGTGGAAATTGCCATGTATGGGAACCCTGGGTCCATTCTGATGCCTCCTAGAATGTGCTCATTGTCCCTTAAGCATTGCTGGTTTGGGAATCTCATTTGCTGCACAGCCCAAGGGATTGGGCGTGGGCCTGGACGAAGTGGCCGCTGATGTTCTTGTAACTGTCTTGCTGAGTTTCAGCTTGGGGAGTCCCTCGCTGCCAGGTGTCGAGGAGTGGGCTAGGTCTGGCTGTGGCTGTTTTGGCCAAAGCTGTGTTTCTCCCTTGTCTCAGAGCCCATCCAGGCGAGCGTACTTCCACTCAGCTCCTCCACAGGCCTTTGGAGGGTTGAGGCTTCCTAGGCCTCAGAGAGGGCCTGTGGGGTTTTAGTATCTTTTCGGAAACTGGAAGTCAGAAGGAGTGGAGTCTGATGGGTGTGCTGTTCTGTTGTGTCTTCTTTCTCAAGTGCAGACATGGAAAGCCCCAGAAGATTGCAGCTAAAGCCACGGGGCTCTCAGAGTCTGCATGGGCGCACTGCTGGCTCCTAGCGCCCCACCGCCCCCACCATTCATGGTTACTGTCTTATGTACATTGCTGTGTCAAGTCCTTATGGTGCTTTGAGGAGTTGGAAAGGATGCTTTTGGCCACCTTGGGCCACAGCCTGTGAGTGGGGCCTGAAGGGGGGTCCCGGCTTTGCTAGCAGAACTTTTAGAACACTGGTGACTGTCAGCGGGAGTTACTTCCTGCCCATCACCTGGATTTCCAGCAGCAGGACTAAGTGGGAAGGACTTTGTGTGTGGAGGGCAATGAGTGGGATTCACTGGGGTCCACCTTTAAGCAAGTCTCTTAGCCATCCTGGGTCTATTTTCTTATCCAAGATGTGTAGCCAACAACTCCATAGGTAGAAAGTTTTATAATGAAGTGCCATTATTTTCCTCAGTTCTTCGCAGAAATGGTGTGGAGTTCCTTCCTGCTTTGGGTTTTCCCTATTTGCCAGAGGGTCCAGTGGGCTCTCCCATCTGTCTGCATTTTGCTTTTCCTTTTTTGTCAATAAAATTGTGGTGTGTTTTCATTTTTATTTTTTTCTTTTTTACTGAATTTATTGGGGTGGGTGACATTGGTTAATAGATTTATATAGTTTTCAGGTGCGCATTTCCACACTACATCATCTACATACTATACTGTGTATTCACTATCCTAAGTAAGTCTTCCATCACCATTTACCCGCCCTCTACTCTCTTCTACACCCCCACCCCCTTTCCCTCTGGTAATCACCATATTGTTGCTTGTGTCTATGTGAATTTTTTTTTGCTCAATCCCTTTACTTTTTCCACCCAGCCCTGCAACCCCCCTCCCCCCCGTTTTGCTTTAATTATCCAATTTTTTTTTTTTAAATTTATTTATTTATCTTTAGAGGGGAAGGGTAGGAGAGAGGGAGAGGGAGAGAAACATCAATGTACGGTTGCCTCTCGTGTGTCCCCTGCCGGGAACTGGCCTGCAACCCAGGCATGTGCCCTGACTGGGAATCGAACCTCGATCCTCTGGTTCGCAGGCCCGCGCTCAATCCACTGAGCTACACCAGCCAGGGCAAATTATCCAATTTTTTACACCCCCTATGAGCTGTGTTGAATTTCCTTCCCATTTTCTGAATGAAAGAACATGTCCAGTTGTGGATTAGGGAACCCCAAAGGGAGGCCATGCTGGGGTTTACGGACTAGTTGGGAAATGAGAGATACACTCACGGAGTCACATGTGCTGATTACTTCTTTTCTGGGTTCCCCTCGTAAAAGGTCTTGGAGTTTCAGTTACTTAACACCATGATCATTATTTGGGATGCCACTGCTGACCAGTTTCATGATTTTAGGCATAAGCATTTACTTTTCATATTGTTAGTTGCTGAATATTTTTGCCAAATTGACTTACTTTTTAAATCTAAATTTATTTAAAAAAGAAATATATTACTATAAACAGTGGAGAACCAATATCTCTGGCCAAAAAAAATAGATAATAACTACAAAAATAAACCACCCCAGAAAGAAGATAACGGCATTAATTTCTGGCTGGATACAATTGGCTACGAAAGGTCCCCAGGCTAGAGGGGACTGCTCGCTCTTTGTTGAGAAGGATATGCGGTGCGCCTGCAACTAATATAACACTACATGTCAATTATACCTCAATTAAAAAAATAAATAAAATTTTAAAGGAAGCTTAACCAGTGTCAGAGAGGTTAAAGATATACTGGCATGAAACTGAGGCTTCATCTTTGCAAAATAATTGAAAAGAGGCTTTCTTGTTACTTAAAACTGTTATGTGATGCTCTGTTGGATGTGTCCACAATCTCCTGCCCCTAGTTTCGTGCTTGGGCAACATGACCCGAACAGTTCACGCCCTGGAACTTCACTTGTCCCCCAGTATAGTTTGAAGACTTCAAGAACAGGAATTGTGTTTGTTTTTCTTTCTTTTCTTTTTTCTTTTCTTTTCTTTTCTTTTCTTTTCTTTTCTTTTCTTCTCTTTTCTTTTCTTTTCTTCCTTTCTTTTCTTTCTTTTCTTGTGCAGTGCCTGACGTAGTAGATACTCAGCGATGTTTGTTCAATCGATTCACAGTACAATGTGTAGCAAAGACAATGCACGTAGAGTTGTTCATGGCACGGAGAGATCCCCAAGAGCTGGGTTGGCAGGGAAGTCTTTCCAAAGAAGATGGGAGCCTCCCCTCCTCCTAGCCCCGCCCCCTCTCCCAGCACCTGAACCTCAGCTTGCTCTCCGCCTGAGTCTTCTCCCATCCCTGCTTCTGGGGCAGCAGCTGTGCTTTGGTTCTTCCATCTGTTTTCCCTACCAGTGAAGGAAATACCAAAGCAACCTGCAGCCCCCTCAGAGCCAGCCACCCACCCTGAGGAGAAGGCTGAGTGGAGCAAAACTAGGGGTGAGGGAGGGAGGGAGAGAGGGACAGAGAGAGACAGTCAAGGAGCTGGGCTCTGTGTGTGTGTGTGTGTGTGTGTGTGTGTGTGTGTGTGTGTGTGTGTGTGTGTGGAGACCTTCTGTGGTGAGCCTGAGCCCTGTGGTCTGCCCTCTGATCCAGGGTTGAGGGGATTTTGGTGACCTGCTGGGGAAGAGGTTGAGTCCTAGGGGTTTTTAGCAGGTTTTTTAAAAAATCTGTTTTCCCATCCTTCCTTTCTCTCTAGTTCTCTCTCTCTCTTCTTTCTTTAAACACCTAGTTCTGTACCGTTGGACAAATTCCACAGCTCAGGATGATTAGTGTTGTTATGGACTTGACGATGTTTGTGTTGATGCCAGGCTAGTCTCCATGATGCAATTTAAAACTCCTTCAGGAAAAGCTGCAGCCACTATTTCCCGTGGACACTGTGTCAGGAACTGCTGATGGCTATCTCCTGAAGGCCTCCTGGCACTGGGACCCTGCTTTCATCCAGTCACCAGAAATCTCCTTCCCAGTGTCGCCAGGAATAGCTTGTTCTCTCCCTCCTGCCACGGGCCCCTCCGGAATCTTCACCCTCCCTCCCTGAACACCGACTGCTGCTTTTGAGCTTATTAGTAATGACAACAAACACTTCTACTGTATTAGGTACGCAGAGTAATTCATTTAATCCTATAAATAACCCTATAAAGTTTGTTACTGCACCTATTTTGCAGATAAGAAAACTGAGCTTGCATCACTTGGCCAAGGTCAAACAGCTGGCGTCAGTAAGGGATTCAGACACTGAGTTTGCACTCCCCGTCACTGCAGTGTCCCGCCTCTCCAAGGCTAAGGCTTCTGCCCTCTGAGCTTGGTATGGGGGTGGGGGAGTCCTTACTCTCATCACTAGGGGTGTCAGCAGCTGAAGCAGGTTCAGGAGAGGAGGGAGGAGAGAGCCCCTGAACCTGAGTATTCTCTACTCACATCTGTGTCTGCCATTCTGCCCACTCTTATCTTCCTTCTTATCTGCCTAGGTGGGAGGTTATGGACTGGGAAACAGCTGGATTCCTGCAGATACCTTTTAATCACCCACGGCTGTGTTTGTGGCAAGAACCAATCTGCTCAGGACCACCACCCCTGAGACAGCTAGATGGAACTGTGTCCAGCAGGCAGGGTGAGAGGTGGCAAGGGTTCCCAGAAGAATGAGGCAGGGGGATGACACAGCGAGAACTGGAGAAGAATACAGGGTGCAAGGTGGAGTCCGGGGCCCCCTAGGCCTCCAGCACAGAAGATAGTGAGCCAGCAAGACCGTCAGCTCTCCCTGGGAGCAGGGCTGGCACCAGGAGGGATGATGATGCTGGCACCAGGGGGCGTTAGTCTCGGCGTGCTCAGCGCCCTTCTTCTGAGGCCTCTCCCGCCTGCTTTCCCATCACTCTTCCTCCTTGGCATCCTCTCGGAGGTGTTTCCTTCAGACCCTTCAGGAGAACGCTGCTTTCAGTCGTTGCACTTTTAATAGGGATCAAAGCTTTAGGCACATGGTGGTGTATTGGGCACCAGCAGATGGAACAGGGGGGTGGAAATCACACCATATTGGCTCCTTCCCTTTCCCCACTGCCCCAGCCAGGCCTCCCTCCTTCCTTGACCTCAGCTGTCATAAGCCGCTTACAGTGGAGCCTAATGCTGTAACAGTCAGGCAACATTTGGGATGGAGCGCCCCTCATGTGCAGAGGCTTATGCTGGTCTGGGCGGAAGGAGGGGGTCGTTGACATGGTCAGCACATTTGGAGAGGTCAGCGTTTAATGAAGGAAACAGAAGGCAGATGATTTTTCAGGGTCGTGCAGGATGACCCCTGCAAATGTGCAGGTTCGTTGCGTGTGTGGGCTACTTATGGAGGGTGAATGGTTAATCCGCTAACAGCCTCTTGCATTCTGGGTCGTTCCCTCCTGCTGTTCGGATGCTCAGGAAATGGAACCTAATTCAGTCATTAATCTCAGCCTAAGCCAAGCTGAAGCAGACAGACGTGCTGGGATCTTCCTCCCTCAAACACAGTGTCACTCCCCCCTCGACCAGAGGGCTGTAGTTTAGCGGCTGTGGCACTCACCTCACGGGTTTGGGTAATTGCGAATCGCTTGCACAGACCTTGTCTGTACACATCCTGAACCTGAACTGTCTTGCTATGAAGACTAGAACCAAGAGGGGTGGGACCGGAAGGTTTCCTGAAGGTGAAAGTTCTGATGTAAAGCAAAGTGGGAATGTCAGACTGAATCCAAACCCCAGCTCAGCCACCAAGGATGTCTAACCTCGGGCAAATCCTAGGATGTCTCTAGTCACTGCAGTCTTATCTGATCTGTTTGTGTTGTTTCAAACAAGACTGGCACAGCATGGGTACTTAACATTTGTCAGGGAAGCAAATGACTAGATAACCTACATCGAAATGCCCAGAGCAGTGCCTGGTGTCAGGCATATGTCACAAGCTGTTTTAGTTGTTCTAGTTCCTTAATCTCAGGTCCAAATACACCTGAAACACTTTTGTCTTTTTGTGGCCTCTAGGTGTACCTGTCTATAAATGGGAGGTACTTTCCCATCCTAATGACCCCTATTCCCCTGCTAACCTGGCTGCAAGGACCAGTGTGAGACTCTGACACCTGCCTGCTATCCAAATGCCCTGGAGGGACCCCTGCCAAGACAGCTGCTTCCCTCCCTTCTTTCTAGAGGCTCTGGAAAGCACGCCTAAGAGCTAAGACCCCATATCAAATACCTCACCAGAAGGTTGAATGGTCCCCAGGAAGCCCCACCTGGAATCACCGGGCTGGTGAATAGGCTGTCCACGTTAGTGCCTGGTTTGAGCTAGAAGTCTAGTCTGCTATATTGAACTTGTATTTTTAGAATTCTCATCAAATTCTCAGGGTATTTAAAAAAATTATTTATTTATTTTTGGAGGGGCAGGGAGGGAGAAAGAGAGGGAGAGAAACATCAGTGTATGGTTGTCTCTCACATGCCCCCTACTGGGGACCTGCCCTGCAACCCAGGCATGTGCTCTGACTGGGAATCAATGAGAGGCCCCTTGCTTTGCTGGGTGGCACTCAATCCACTAAACCTCATCGGCCAGGACAAATTTTCAGTGTATTAATGTACCGTATTTTGCTGTGTATAATGTGTACTTTTCCACCCAAATTTTTGAGGGAAATGTAAGGATGCGCACTATACATGGGTATAATGAATACGCACCATGGGTTATGATAATCCCGTATATAACGCACACAAAAATATGGGTATGTATTGTACATGGGAGCGCATTATGCATGGCAAAATATGGCAGCTTGTTGCAGTGAGTCCTTTTTGAAAGTGAATCATCAGCTTAATTTATCTGCTTTCTAACTTGGACTTTTTATCTCACGTTTGATTGAAGCAAGGTACACCTGGAGCTCTCTCACCAGGCTTTAGCTGCAAAGGACATCTCCTCCTATACAACTCTTAAGCACCATAGTGCTTAGGAAACTACTAGAGGAAGTGAGACTGTAAATGGCCTCTTTTGCTTGTTCTGGCAGTATCTCAAAACTCAGGAGGGAAGTTCTTCTCAAGGTCTAACCTCAATCCCTCCAGAGCAACCATATGTTGGTGAAGGAACAGGTCGGATGGCATGCACTTGATTGGCCCCTCTGGGTCTAATGTTCATGGGGATTTGTCTCGGGGGCCTCATTTTGAGGCTCCCGTGTCCTCAGCAATGGCGCCAATGGGAGGATTGGAAAATATCTTCCTTGTGGGCCTGAGGAGGAGGTTGTCTGATTGGCTGTAGGTCGGATCTTTTCCTGGCTTTGTCTCAAATTACATGACTTTCCCAAGCTCTTAAGTTTTAGTGTTTTTGGCTGGTTTGGGTTCTTGCATCTCTTGTCTTCTGTGGCATCTATAAGCAGGTTGGCTCACTGTTTTCTGCAGCATCCCTCTTGTTGGTGGGCTGCATGAGATGTCTGAAGGTCACCTTGTCCATGCCTCTGCCTCTGGAATGGGCTTCCTGTGTCCCATTGCTTCCAACATCTTTCCAGACACTCCTCCATCATCTCAGACACTATCTCCCTATGCTTCATAGTGACAAGGTTCTTTCTAGAGTCTGGCTTGAACCTCTCTTGCTACCATCTCAACCCCTTGGTCCACATAGTCCTGGCCTCTAGGGAGGCAAAGAACAGCTGCTTGGCTCCGCCCCTGTTCCTTCCTTGTTCTTGTTGGGGTATCACCTCCGTGCATCCAGCTCGTGAATCCCCCAGCAATTTCTTTGTCACTAGATCACATTGCAAGCTCCTCTCCAAATGCTGTCTGGCTGCTTCCTGTTCCAGGCATCTCCCTCCCACCTGAGTATTTGTGTTTCTGATTATTTATCCCCAGATGCAACGGCCGCATTTTTCCAGGTCGAATCTGCTCGTTGTTACTTCCTGCCTGGGTTTGCTAACATCTCCAGGTCCCTTTTGCAGCCTGCGCTGCAGGCTTACTCGGCGTGGAAACGTGAATTTCTGGCCTTCAGAAAGCAAACCATGAAGGCAGTGGGATGGGGAGAGCTGGTTCCGCTGCCGAGAGGGGCCCCACCCAATCTGAAGTCCATGGCCTTCCCTAGGAGAGCATCTGCACTGATGCACACCGAAAGCCATCAAGTGCTGCCAGCAGGGGGACGGCCTAGAATGAGACCTGTCCCAGCTGTCCAGCTTTCTCTTGGTCTCCTGAGCCGAGAACAAGGAGACACCTCCTGCCCTCTTGGCCTTGGCTCTCTCCAAGCAGCCATCACCAGTTCTAATTAAATACTCAGCAGATGAAGTGACCGAATGCCAGATGAGGGGGTTGGGGGTCCATTTCCTGTCCAGGGTGGGGGCTGGGCCAAGGTGGCAGCGGCCACAAGTTAAATGCAGATGGAGAGTGAATGTGCCCCCAATTTTTTATCGAAAAGGGAAAGTTCATTTTACTTTAGTTTTTTCAATTTCATTTTATTGTAAGCCCTGATGACTGAGAAATCCAGAGTTGGAAGGGAACTTCGAGAGTCTTTAATGCTTGTCTCGTTTGACAGATGGAGACCCGTGGAAGTTCACTAACTTTTTCAAGTTTACAAAAGCATTTTAAATCATCCTTTGACCTCCAGATGGGTGCTGAGTATTAGGCATGGAAAGTTAAAACTCTCGTGCCTAGGAGTGGCTCAGAAACGGATGCCTATCCAGAGAACCTTTGTCTTCCACTTGCTCACACCTTTCTTTACTCTTTACCTTGAACCAGAGCTGGAGGGAGAAGTTGGGCACAGTGGTAGGCTCCAGCCTCCCAGGGCTCTTGGCGTACCAAGATTAAATTGAAATGCAAAGGTGTGCGTGGAGGTGAGCTGGATGCTGCTCCTGAGAGACTGTCAGATCCTGAGTGGCAGAGGGAACAGGGTAAAAATGTTACTCACGCATCCTGCCCCAACCCGATTCTCTGCCTCTCTACCCCACCACAGCTCCTGAGTTTTGAACACGTTGCTTCTAGTTAGGAGTCTTCCTCAGAAGATGCTGATGCATTTGGAGTGATTTTAAAATTCATCTGGGGAAATAAACAGCTGCAGCTTGAAACACACACACATACACTTGTGCTGCTGTGTCCCCCACCTCCCCCGCTGACCCCCTCCTTGATCTAGGAAAAGCACACACACCCAAACTGTATAGAAACATAGAAACCCCTGTGAATTATGTGAGTGATTTGAATGACCACTGTGCAAAGGAGGAGGGATTAGCTGTCCTGCAGACTGGCAGATACCGCGCCAGGAGACTGCGTGGTCTTAAGAACACATGTCTGGAATCCTAGGGACCTTTGTGTCCCTGGTTTGTGAGCTCTTTGCAAGACAGAGCTGTTTCTCTCTTGTAAGAACCTTCCACTTCCCCAGGGAAGTGGGGAGGAGAAAGGGAACAAACATTTGTGGTCACCTGAGTACATGCCAGACTTTTATTTTCTCTTAAAAAAATTATTGTAAAGTAGCAGTTGTGAAATTATTGTTCCCATTTTGTAGAAACTGAGGATTTCAGAGGTGAAGCTGAGACTCTGTTTCAGTGCCAGGCACTGCACTGCTGTCTTACCCCCCTGGGTTCTATGCACTTACCTGACCGAGGATCACAGAATCCATGGGGCCGGGGTCGGGGTGGGTTGGAGGGAGGGAAGGCCGGGTAGATGCTAACCCACTAAATGCGTCTGTTTCCTCCTCTGAAGGTGAAAATGATGCAGTTTGGCTCTTTGGCTGAGTTGTTAGAATTCTCAGTAACATGAAGTCTGTAGTCCTCTGGGATGTGGTCAGAAATGACTGTTGAAGAGAGACTTGCTGGCCCCCTAAGCTGGGAGGGAGTATGGACTAGAGTGGTGATTTTCAACCTTTTTCATCTCATGGCACAGATAGACTAATTACCAAAAGTCTGCAGTGCACCCAAATATATATTTTTTTGGTGATCTAACAAAAAAATAGGTATAATTTTGCTTCATTCTCACCAAATGGTTATTGTTGTGATGGCTGTCATCTTTTTTTTTTTTAATTTGACAATCTAAGGGAAAAGAGGTCAGTGCCCCTGACTAAATAGTCAGGTGTTGCATGTTTTAAAAATTCTTGTGGCACATCGGGGTTTCTGTAGCGGCACATGGGTTGAAAATTGTTGGTGTAGAGGGACGTTGTCATCAGTGAGTCTGCAAAGCACCTACTGTGCGTAGCCGCCTGGTGGGTAGAATGCGGAGCCCCGCTCAGGCAGACAGCAGGGGAGTGTCTTCCACGGTCGGCAAGAGACAGCAAGCTTCTTGGGCTGCAACTTGCTCTCACATGTTCTTTTATCCCCCCTGTTTTTAGAAACACCTCCTTAAACCTGTTACCCCCTCCAGTTATGACCTGCTCACTTCTCCTCTTCATAGCCAGGGTTAAAACAAAACAAAACAAAACAAAACTTTTTTTTTTGAGGTCTAACATTGAAAAATACTCAAATCAGAAGTGCACGACTTAATGAATTATCACTAAGTGGATACACTTGTGTAACCACCATCCAGGTGAAGAAAGAACATTTCAGCCCCCAGAAGCACCCCCGGGCCTCCACTCAGTCACAGGCACCCCCTCCCCCAAAGGGCATGACTTTGAGCATCACACATGAGTTTCTCCCAGTTTTTGAACTTTATATAAAGGGAATCATACAGTATATTTTCTGTCTCTGGCTTTTTTTTTTTTTTTTGCTCAACCTTAATTGTGTGAGATGCATCTATCCTATTGTTTATAGTGGTGGTTTATTTATTACTATGCTGGTATTTATTTCATTGTTTGAGTGTACCTCAGTTTGTTTATCCCTTCTACTGTTGATGGGCATTATGGTTGTTTCTTGTTTTAGGCTATTACTAATAGTGTTGCTGCGACTTTTTTTTACATATCTTTTGGTGAATTCATTTCTGATGGGTATATACTTAGGAATGGAATTGCTAGGTCATATGGCCTGTATATTTTTAGCTTTAGTAGGCATTACTGCACAATTTCCAAAGTGTTTGTACTTTATACTTCTTATTAGCAATTTATACTTCTTATTAGCTGGGTATGAGAGTTTTGGTTTCTCCACATACTTGTTAGCACTTGGTATTATCAGTCATTTATATTTTAGCCATTCTGGTACATGTGTGGTGGTATCTCAGTGTGGTTTTAATTAGTAATGTCTGATGGCTAATGAGATGAAAACCTGTTCGCATGTATTTTTCTTTTTCAGCAATTTGGATATCCTCATTTGTAAAGTTCTTGTTCAAGTCTTTTGACCATTTTAAAATATGGGTTATTTGTCTTTTCCTCACCGATCTGATGGAGTTCTTCATTCATTTTTGGTATAAGTCCTGTGTTGAGTATATATTTTGCAAATACCTTCTTTCCACACTGTGGTTTTCCATTTCACTCTTTAATTGTCTTTTGGTGGATAGAGGTTCTTACCTTTATTTTAGGCCAACTTACCGATCTATTTTTATGATTAGTGCTTTTTGTGCTCTGTTTAAGAAATTGTTGCTATCCAAGTCATGAATGTGTTCTTTTATGTTATTGTCAGGACCTTTATTGGTTAACCCTTCACATTTAGGTCTACAATCCACATAAACTTGATTTTTGTGTGTGTGGTATGAGGTCTGAGTGAAAATTAATGTTTTTTTCACATGGCTATTCAGTTGGCCCAGCATCATTTATTGGAAGAATCATTCTCCCCACTACTCTGCAGCATTATTTGTATCGCAAATCAAGTGTGTGTGTCTGCCTTCCAGACTCTCTAATTTATTTCAGTCTCTGCTTGACTATCCTGTCCTAATGCCTCATTATTATTATTTTTTGAAGATCTATTTGGCTTTATTAAGCAATTCATGAATCAGGCAGCATCTCACCTAACAACTAGAAGGGCACTTCTGGTCCCTCATTATCTTAATTACTACACTTTATAGTAAGTATCTCATAGACTTTCAAAGTATTTTTACTTATAATTTCCATTTCTTTTTTTTCTATTTTATTGATTATGCTATTACAGCTGTCCCATTCCCCCCCCTTCATTCCCCTCCACCCAGCACACCCTCTCCCACCCACATTCCCCCCCTTAGTTCATGTCCATGTGTCATAAGTTCTTTAGCTTCTACTTTTCCCACACTATTCTTGCCCTCCCCTATTTTCTACCTACCATCTATGCTACTTATTCTCTTTATCTTTTCCCGCTCTCTCCTCCTCCCACTCCTCTGTTGCTAACCCTCCATGTGATCTCCATTTCTGTGGTTCTGTTCCTGTTCTAGCTGTTTGCTTAGTTTGCTTTTGTTTTAGGTGTGGTTGTTTTTTTTTTTTTTGGCATAATTTTTTAAAATATATTTTTATTGATTATGCTATTACAATTGTCCCATTTCTCCCCCATCATTCCCCTCCACCCTGCACACCCTCTCCCACCAACATTCCCCCCCTTTAGTTCATGTCTATGTGTCATAAGTTCCTTAGCTTCTACATTTCCCACACTATTATTGCCCTCCCCCTGTCTATTTTCTACCCACCATCTATGCTACTTATTCTCTGTACCTTTTCCCACTCTCTCCTCCCACTCCCCTGTTGATAACCCTCCATATGATCTCCATTTCTGTCGTTCTATTCCTGTTCTAGTTGTTTGCTTAGTTTGCTTTTGTTTTAGATTTGGTTCTTAAAAGCTATGAGTTTGCTGTCTTTTCACTGTCATATTTTTATCTTCTTTTTCTTAGATAAATCCCTTTAACATTTCATATAATAAGGGCTTGGTGATGA
This sequence comes from Glossophaga mutica, assembly GCA_039655065.1. Lineage (NCBI taxonomy): Eukaryota > Metazoa > Chordata > Mammalia > Chiroptera > Phyllostomidae > Glossophaga > Glossophaga mutica. Next base: position 21,262,879 of record CM077304.1, on the reverse strand, counting down.
TGAACTCCTTTAATTTGACCTTATCTGAGAAGCACTTTATCTGCCCTTCCATTCTAAATGAAAGCTTTGCTGGATAGGGCAATTTTGGATGTAGGTCCCTGCCTTTCAAGACTTCAAATACTTCTTTCCAGCCCCTTCTTGCCTGGAAGGTCTCTTTTGAGAAATCAGCTGACAGTCTGATGGGAACTCCTTTGTAGGTGACTGTCCCCTTATCCCTTGCTGCTTCTAGAATTCTCTCCTTCATTTTAATCTTGGGTAATGTAAGTATGATGTGCCTTGCTGTGTTCTTCCTTGGGTCCAACTTCTTTGGGACTCTCTGAGCTTCCTGGACTTGCTGGAAGTGTATTTCCTTTGCCATATTGGGGAAGTTCTCCTTTATAATTTGTTCAAATAAGTTTTCCACTTGTTGCTCTTCTTCCCCTTCTGGTACCCCTATAATTTGGATGTTGGAATGTTTAAAGATGTCCTGGACGTTCCTAAGCCTCTCCTCATTTTTATGAATTTTTGTTTCTTCATTCTTTTCTGTTTGGTTGTTTGTTTCTTTGTTCTGGTCCACTCCATTGATTTGAGTCACAGTTGTCTTCCTATCTCTATTGGTTCCCTGTGTGTTTTCCTTCATTTCATTTATTGTAGCCTTCATTTTTTCATCTAATTTGTGAGCAAAACCAACCAATTCTGTGAGCATCCTGATCACCAGGGCTTTGAACTGTGCATCTGATAGGTTGGTTATCTCTTGGTGGCTTAGATGAATTGGCTCTCGGGCTTTGATCTGTTCTTCCACTTGAGCCATATTTTTTTTTGGCGGGGGGGGGGGGGGCGGGCGGGTCTGGTCGAGGCTGTTACATAGTGAGGGGCAGAGCCTTAGGGTGTTCACCAAGGCAGGGCAACCCAGTCGCTGGGTTGTGATGGTGTATGTGGGGGCGGGGTCAGAGAGGGAACAGTGGTGCTTGCTCCACTCTCTCTAGTATTTCAGTCCCTTCGCTGTTTCCCACAAGCAAATTGGGCCTTCTCGTACTGCCTCCCGGGTGTGCTGCCTCCCGGGTGGGTGGGCCTGTGTACGCTCTAGAACCCTGTGGGTCTCTCCAACATACTCTTCTGTGATGTTGGGAGTAGCTCCTGGCACCTCAACTCCCACAAGTGTTTTTAGTTGGTGCTTTTAGGCTTTATTTCCTGGCACTGGGTTGCGCGGTCTGTCTCCCTGTTTTCGCCTGGTTTATCTGCTAGCAAATGTGTGTCCTCAGTCAGCCAGCCGCCTTATGCACCCGGGGTCCGCTAACTGCTACCTGTGCACCAGGGTCTGGCAGCTGCTGCCTGTGCACCTGGGACCACCAACCACCTCTTTCTCCTGCTATGATTCCTCTCTGTGGGCCACCGACTCCACCCCTCCAACCAGTCTGGATGAATGGTAGTCGAACTTTCTTACAGTTCAATTTTCTGTCAGATCTGATTTTTTTTTGTTTCTAAATCTTTGTTGTCCTTAATCTTGGTTGTGCGAGGAGGCACAGTGTGTCCACCTACACCTCCATCTTGGCCGGAAGTGATTTTCATTTCTTTACCTCTTAGTCGAGCTACTTCAGTCTGCCTCTGTTCCCACCACTCTGCCCCACAGGTTCTTATGCAAATGACAAGGGTCCTCCAGTTGGTGCTAAACCTAACAGAATTGTTTTTAGTTCTCAGCTTCCTTAACCTGTCCGCCACATTCAGCATAGTTGATAATTTCTTCCTGTTTGAAACACTACCTTCCCTGATTCCAGACTTTCTTGATTTTTCTTCTACTTCCCTGGCTACTTCCTTGAGGTTTCCTTGGTTGGGTTATTCTGGTCCAATTTTTAAATGTTGGGCTTCTTCGAATCTCATTCCAAGGCTCTCTTCTCATTTTACAGCTACTCTCAAGATGATTTATTGTATTCCCAACATTTCTGTCACCAGCTTTAGGTAGCAGGACTCTCAAATTTATATCTCCAGTTACAATTTTCTTTAGAGCTTAAAATCATGGATGACTTCAATCAGAATTTTTCCTCAGTGGCTCGCTTCCTGAATTACCGTTTAAGTCCAGAATTTTCTTCTCTTTCCTACCTCTTCTCTATGTACCCAGATCCCAGCCAGTTAGGATGAGGGATTCAATTTCTTTGAGATTCAGTTGCCAAAAATCACTAATTGGGGGGACAGGAATTATTTCTTTCACTCACAAGGAAGGGTTGTGGTGGGGAATTTCCATTATGAAGATGTGTGCTTTAAGATACATGGGAGAATTACCTGAATTATTTCAAGAATTACCTGAAATTATTATAAATTTCTTTGCTCTCTTTAGAGATAGGTAATTACTATTTTGTCATCCCATTTAGGGTGCTGTTAAGCCCCTTTCATCTTCAGCATTACTGTTTTCATCTTTATTCTGACCGTATGGAATGGTGGGGCTTAAAAGGAGTGGGAAACGAAGGCACAGAAACACCAAGTGAATTCCTCCTACTACATACAACTGGTGGGAAGACCTAGATAACAAACCCTCAATTTTTTTCCCATCAAACTCCCCTCACAAAAAACATTAGCGATCCTCAAAAACCTAGAGGTGCAACTGTCCGGCTTCCAGCCTTGAATATTGTTAGTCCAGGGGAGGGAAAGAGGCAGGAAAGAGCTGCCCCTTTACTCCGCGGTGGGACTGAGGAATAAGCCCGTTTACCTGCTATGACTTACGCTCTGTGATTCCTTCTGATGCTTATCATAATCACTTGAGACACTTTCTAGGCCACAGTCATCCACTGCAGCTCCCAGAGCTGGGGTTTCAGTGTCGTACGTGAATACTAATCAGGATTTCAATTAGATTTAAAGTTTTTCCTTTCTGTAGTCCACTGGTCTTAAATTTGAGCATTATCAGAATCAACAGAAAAGCTTGTTTATGACTATGGCGCCTCATATACTTTTATCAGTGGTTGTTCTAGGGATTACAGTAGATAGTCTAATTTTACACAGTCTACTCAAAATCACCTCAAGGGAAGTGCACAAATCTTACCACCATATAACTTCCTTTTGTCTCATAGTTTTCTCATGTATTACAGTTATATAAACGGAAAGACCCACCAGAAAATGTTATATATTTTTTCTTTTAACTGTCAAACATATTTGAAAGAACTCAAGAAGAGAAGAATGGTGTATTTTATTTACTCAGCTATTTACCATTTTTGTGGCTTTTTCTTCATTCCTGATGTTTTTGAGCCAGAACCAGAGGGCTTCTCCCGGGGCTCCTTCTGTCTGTGCTGATGAAGCCCACTTCTTCGCTTTGGACTGCCTCGAGTCTAAGTGGGGAGATATGGGAGGGAAAATACACGAGTTCGGTGTTAGTTCACATTTTGTTCTTTTCTCCCAGTCTTCCTTCATTCCTTAGAATTCTGAAATAGCTGCTCCATACATCCCGTTCTGAATACAGAGCTACATCCAAAAGACAAGACACGTGGAGGGTGCGTTCCTGGAGGCTTGTCTAAGACATAGCTTTCTGGACCCTACCCTGAGGGTTTTGACTCAGTCGCAGGTAGGGCCTGAGAATTTGTGCCTCTAGCAAGGCTCTAGGCGATGCTGCTGCTGCTGCTGCTGCTGCTTGTCCCAGACCACATTTTCAGAACTAGTGGTATAGTCTGTGCTTTAATAAAGTTGGGGAAACTCTTTCTCCAGGATAGAGTATAGGTCAGGTTCCTGCATTTTCCTAACATTAAGGTCTCGATGGTCTACTATTTAATAAGCAGAGTGTAAAAGGACAGTGGAAATCTGTTACTTGAGCAGATGAGGAGATAAAAGGAATAAAATGTTGTGGAGTATGCTAGAGATTACTCAGCCAAATAGGAACTGTGGTCGATGCTTTACTAATACAGAACTCAAATCCTGTGGAAAGGTTGTGGTGGGGAATTTCCATTATGAAGATATGTGCATTAAGTTAATGTATATAGTTTTACAGCAGAACATCATGGAATATCTAGTTACCCTTAAATTTCTTTGTTTATAGACTATGTTTTTGAATACAGAAGAGGTAATAAGAGGAACTAAATTTTGATTTCAATTCTGATTAACAAGGAAAAGCTGATTGGCAGAAGAGGAATCCAGTTGTTCATGCCATCTTGGCAATGAAGAAAGCACAGAACATGGGATATGCTCGGGCATATGTACTAGACTTCCCATGTACATATCTCTTAAATAAAAAAAGGTAGCTATGAGCTAAATGTGTATCACAGGAGTCCGCGTTTTAGAGAAAAGAAGTTCAGACAATGGTAAGGAATTCTGAGGTGGCAAAGACAGAGAAGGCATCTGAAAGGAAAGGTACTCACACAGCTCATCAGGATTGTGAACAGACACACCACAACCTTGGGAAGGGCAGACTATGATGAGGTCTGAATGCAGATAAAAAGACAAACACTTTCGCAATGAGGTGAGTTAGGGAAACCTACATCCTATAGGAGCTGTAACTTGTAAAACAGTGTTTTTTGTGTCTCCACCGGAAGAAGAAGACAGCAGGTGGTCCAGCCTGTGAGTGCAGAGCTGGACATGCTGTTGGGCTGGAGAGGAAGACAGTCACTGGAGGGAAGGGGCATGAGCCCAGATTTCTGTGCAAGGCCATGCAAGATGCACACCCAGCGCTAACTGTAGGTCAGTGGTGTGTCAATCAGATGTTTCCCCTTTGGGGGTTCTCCCCCTCCTGCCTCCACTCTGATGCCCGCTTTCCTCTATATACCTTTATTTTGTACCTTGTTTTAAATTGTGCATGATGAAAATGCACATTCTTCTCCACTTTGAGGATGGCGACTCTGCCTTTTTCAGTTCCACTCCCTAGTTCCTAGCACAGGGTGTGGTAAGGGTTTGTTGAGTAGACTTCTATCTCACACCTTGATGTGTGCCTTTAGGAAAACGCTAGAAGTAAGTCTTAAGGAAAGTTAATTTGAGATTGGGGTATTTATAAAGAAAAAGCAGTCCGTTGATCTATTCTGAATGTTTACCTGTGCCTTGAGCTATGGGTGGAAGACCCTCTTCTGACATCCCCAAAGCACTTAAGATAGGATCTTATTCCTTTGCTTGCTGTTGTTCCAATGTGATCAGCTCAAAGCACATCCTGCTTTGACCTGTGGACTGGCATTGAGGGTACCAGCATCTCTCAGAGCAGCTGTCATACTGGTGGAATGAGCTCTGCAGCCACAAGAGGCCATATCACCTTCCCCAAACCCCTAGGGGAAATTTTCCGATTCCAAGAACTCAGTACTGGTGGGAATTACCACCTCTGGGCATATCTAGTTCTCCCAAGATGCAGGAAAAAAAAAGAGTGGAATTTTAAGCCTCAGGAGCCACAGATAAGAGAAGGCACAGACCCGATGAGCTCTGTTTTCCTTCTGTGTACTTGTTTTTGCAGTCCACATTCCTCTGATTGTCTTTCATTTCTGAACTCAGCCCCAAGGGCCTGCGTTATTTCCACAACTGCCATGAGTCCTCCAGGCCACCAGGAGGCAGTAAAGAGCCTTGTGGGGGCGCTTTGCTAAGTGAAACCTGCAAGCCATAAAAGAAAAGGTTTACTTCTAAATCGTGCACCAACTGAAAAGGCTTCATTGTCCCTCTACTTGGGAATCCCCCTTTCTCATTCCTGGGTTGTCTATCTGGTTGGTGGCCAGCACACCCAAGTGGAGCACTCATTGTGGCAAAGGGGGCTGTGTGGAAAATAGGAGTCATGGTCCTGGCTCCCAAGAAAGCCACAGTCTTGGGAAGGAGATAGAGACACTTACAAGACATAGTTTAAGAGTCCCATCCTTGTCCTGACGCCTCCTGCCTGGGCTCATGGGCACTCAAAACTGGCCCATATTTTAGCAAGTCTCCTCTTGTAGTGCGATTACTTACTTGTCCCACTGTTCCCAGCTGTGCGTAAGCTGGCATCAAGTGGAATTAACCTCTACATCTCTAGGGGTGAGCAGGGTAAAACAGCTGTTAGACACTCAAGCTTTGGGGCCAAACACGATTCAAATCCCTATGTAACTGCCAGAAGTTTCATATTTCTCATTAAGACTTTGCATTTTTTAAAAGTGGGCATATCAGTACTACCTTTCCCACAGAGCTTATGTGAGAGTTATAGAAGATAATGCTTTTAAGGAGCTTATCGCTGTGCTTGGCATATTGCAGGTGCTCAAAAAAAATGAATTCTGCTTCCTGCTTTCTCTTCCTCCTCCCTTATTTCCAGAGCTTCTCATAGTGCTTGGCACAGAGAAGGTGTGTGTAAGACGTTAGCTGAATGATTAACAAAATGACCGAACAAAGAAAACCAGTTGTGACTCAGCGATACGGTCAGCTACCCTTTTTTATTTAAGAGCTACGTACATGGAAAGTCTAGTACATATGCCTGAGTATGCCCCATGTTCTGTGCTTTCCTTGTTGCCAAGACGGCATGAACAAGGACATGGGCCTTCTGGGGCAGCCATCCCCATTTCTCTGGACGCTGGTGGCAATGTTCTGCAGAGGAATGGGGCTGCCCCGGGAATGTCAGGCCCCCCTCAAGGAAGCAGCAGTTTTCCAGGGTCGGTCTTGGGGCCCCTTTGTGAGTGATCTGCCTCGAATCATACATTTTTACTGAGGGTGCTGCTATGGCAGCTAGGGTTACTTACTTAAATAATTTAATATTAGAAGATTTAACTTTCACTTTCCCATATTGCAGTGAATCCATGATGACATTTCATTGGGGTTTGAGGCTAGTGAATGTAGCTGCTTTTCATCTGTGGATTTATTATTATTTATTCTTTTTTCTTCCTCTCATCCCAAGATTCAAGTCTAATTCTTAATTGTTATTAGATTCAAGAGATATAACATTTACTATAATTTTTTTGTGGTTAGATATATGTATTTTGATTCATATATATGTATAACATTATACATACAATCTTAAATAACAAAATTTATTATTCTAAACATTTTTTAAGCGTACAGTTCAGTGGCATTAAGTACATCCACACTGTTGTGCAACCATCACAACCATCCATCTCTGAACATTTTTACCCTCCCCAACCGAAATCCTGTAACCACTAAACGCTAACTCCCCATTCTCCCCATCTCTCTACCCCCAGTTCCTGGAACCACCGTTCTACTTTCTGTCTCTATGAATTTGACTTCTCTAGGTATCTCACATAAGCAGAAGCATACAATGTTTGTATTTTTATGACTGTCTTTTGTATCCTTTTATTTATTGACTGAGTATAATGTCTCTAACATTCATCCATAATATAGATGTGTCAGAAGTCACTGCCTTTTAAAGGCTGAATGATATTCCATTGTGTGTATATATCACAGTTTGTTTATCCAGTCATCTGTCAGTGGGTACCTGGGTGGTTTCTACTTTTCAGCTAGTGTGAATAATGCTGCTTATGAACATAAGTATACAAATATCTGTTTGAGTCTTCTCCTCTCTGCTTTATTACTTTCTTGGGAGGGTCAGGGTGACTCAGATTTGTAGTCTGGGATGGACGTGAGAGAGGTTCTCTGTCTCTCTGTTTAGGCTTCTCCTCCTAGAACTGAGGTCCTGAATTCCAGGTCAGGACTTTACTCAGAGTCTTCTTGCCCACTCCAGGCATTTGGGCACAGGTGGTGTTAGGACCTGCAGTTATTTCTGGTTGACGCACTAATAGACTAATGTCCCGTTTATTGAGTATGTGTTGATTTGCGATCAGAGTCTGTGAGCCAGGTGGAAGCTAGGCTATACTAGCTCAGGCGTCTTATTAGCCACGGACAGCCCTCGGGATCATTCCCATTGTCACTTATTAAGGATTGTATGGTTCTAAGGAACATTCCAAAGAACTCAGGCCATGCTGGTAATATCACTCACCTGTGAACCAGGTGAAGGACTTGGATTCTGGATTTATACTGTCTAGGTTCAAGTCTTGGCTCTGCCACTTGTTGCCCTGGGCATGTTACCAAACCTTCCCCAGCCTCACTTTTTAAAAATCTTTAAAGTTGGAAAAAGAGTAGTGTCTACTTGCTGGGTTTGCTGAGAGAATTAAATGAGATAATGAATGCACTTAAAGTCCATAGAACAGTGCCTAACATATGGTAAGTTGCTCATTAAATATTAGCTATTATCTGTTCTTGTTCTTACAGTCACCTCCTTTTGCACAGCCGTGCTCATTGGTTAGTAAGCACGAACCTTAGACATAACCTGTGTTGATAGTGCATTTTCCATTCAGCTGCTCTCTTTCTGCAAATTCCTGAGATAGCTCACCCAACCCAAAAGCTTGGTGAAAGCTCTGACACCTTGTAAAGCCTCACTCCTTCCTAATAACTTTCTATATGAGTCAGGGGCCACCCTGAGTGTTTACACTTTCAGACCCCAGGGGTGGGGAAGGGGTGGTGGCTGCCGCTGACTTCCAGGCAGCCGGGGCCAACTGGAGAGGTCAACCCCACCAAAGGCAATTTCATCCGGCTTCCACGGAATAGGAATATTAACCTGACATGAGGCCAGAGCAGGCTGGACCAGAGGGAGATGAAATAGTTGAGCAAGAATGTAATGCTTTCTGGTGGATTCAGGCGATGGATGCTGTAGCAAATCAGAACCAGATTTTGAACATGGTGGTGGTGCATGGGAAGGTGGTGTTTGTGCCGTGGGATCCCTGTATTCTTCATTAGCAGCCCTGCCCTGAGACTGTGTTTGTCCTCCTTTACCATGCTGGGAGAAAAGAATGGGTTTGTGGGTCTGTCTGCTGGCTTCCTTCATTTTCATTTGGTCCATTTCTCTCTAGATGACCTAAGAGCAATCTGCTAAGACCCAGCGTGTTGTCTTAGGTCATGGGTTGGCGAGAAGGACCTAAGTGATTATTCCTTCTTTCCAAAGTATACTATCAGGCAAGGTGGCGGCACTTGCACGCAGCAGGCTGAGCTTCCTGGCGTAGGCGTTGTCCTTGTCTGCTCACCAGCTCTGAACTGGTGTAGGAAGTGTGAGCTGTTCTGGGCCAAGACGCAAAGATGGCCTCTCAGCCTAGTGGTCTGACCTTGCCTTTGGGTTGCCATTTCATCCTGATTGCTCTCCATCAGGAGATGATTGGCAGTTATAGCAGCAGGAAGGAGTGGTGGGGAAGGGGTGAAAGGACAGGCTTTGAGGTCTGCAGTTGATATTCAGTCTGCGGAGGAGGCTGGTCAGGTAGATGGGGTGAGCGTGATACCTCTGAAATAGAAGCTACCCTTGTCCTCTGAACGGATGCTAGTAATTTCATCCTCTTCTTTCATGAATTTTACAACGCCCTTGAGGCAGCAGCTAGAATCACTGCCCACATTGGCTGTGATCTAGTGTTGCCTGGCACCTTGACTGGTGAGAGGCCCAGATTCGAAATGCCCTTCCCTTGATTCCCTGCTGGTGGGGCCACGGAATGTCAGAGTTAAGTGGCCAGGGTCTGGAGGTAGATGCCCAGGTTTTCCATCTCCATTTTCAGTAGCCATGTGACCTTGGGCCACATATGTTCTAACTTTTCTGTGCCTTGGTTTCTTTCTCTGTAAAATGGGGATTATTATTATATATACTTGTCAGGGTTGGTGTAATTTAGGATTATTTAATTTAATCCTAAGTTAAATAATGCATGAAAAGGTTTTAGAGAAGTGTCTGCAATGTAGTTGTTGAAAGAACAATCCTGTAACTTCTCCTGGGGCTATTACAGTGCACCCATCTTTGTGAGATTCACAGCCTTAATCAATTCTCTGGATGCAGGCACAGTGTACCGGAGCTCAAACCTTTTGATAAAGTAAAAGGCTACGGTCAATCTGTTTGCTATTGTAGTTACTAAATTATAAATACCTGACCGTTTAAAGTACATTAAAAAGCCCCAGAAAATGTCAGAGCTAGAGATGACCTATGACATCAGTCATTTTATTCAAACTTCTGATCTCATAGCGACACCGAGGCATGGACAGGCATGTCTTGCCAAGGCTCCGATTCCAGGCAATTGATGAACAGGGACTTGAAATAAAGACCAGAGTGCCGAGCTTAGCCCTCATGCTGCTTCCCCATGGGGCCTCTTCTGCAGGCTTGGAGAGTATCCTGCCACATAGCCAGAGACCTGGTAGCTGAGCAGGCATCCAACACACTCACATGTGGAAACCCACCCAAGTGTTTGTGCTCTTTCCAGTCGATGGTGTAAAGGACCTAGCAAGAGAACGTACCCAGGTTTAAAGAGACAGCTACGTCACATTTCCGTAAGTGTAAGCTCCAAGGCAGAAAGCATCTCCAGGTCTGGTTCAGCCGTAGAGTAGGGGTACCTACCTGGGGGATGTGTCTTCTTTCTGGGTGAACCTCAGTTTTACTGGAGTAAGCACAGGCTTTGCATGCGAGCCCCAAATATTTAATTGAGCTCAGTTTTCAGCACTCTCGATGGGGACCAACAGGAAGCTGGGGAAGGGAAAGCGGAGCCACTCTGAGACTTTTGGCTTCCTCCGCCAAGCTGTGTGTGCTAGTGGCTTTCAGCAAGGCATGTGGCAGGCACTTAATGCTCTCGAATGATACGGGGTTCATGCAGAACCGTAGCAGGAAGGCCACAGGGAGGCATCTGTCCGCATATACCCTTCTCTGCTCTCTGGGTCTCCCTGTCTTGATTTTAACCTCATCCTCTTTTTGAGAATTTCCCTTGTCTCTCTCCTGCCCTCCTTCCTGTCTATCATCTCTCCAGTGGAGAGCACTCCCCAGACAGGACTAGGCAATGCACACAACCCTGGTTTGAGCAAGGTCTTGTCTTTTCTCTTGGGGCCTTTGTCCGCTTCTGGGTTTTGAGTCAGGACAACAAAGACAGCTCTGTTTGTGGCTCTGTTTGGGCGCTCGCCTTTCCTGTATTCCTTTGCTCCTCCCTAATTGCTCTCTCAGACCACCCAGCTAATGCCTCTCCTACCTTTGATGTTGGTTTTCTCTGAACCTTGGACAAGAAGACCTGTCACATGGCCCTGGTCCTTTGGCCACTAATGCCTCTGATGTCTGACCAAACTGTGAATGTCCTTTGTCTAGCCAGGGGGCCAGGACCTGAGGCTGGCACCGTCCCTATGCCATGCCTGTGGGGAGGAGTGCAGATCACAGGTTTTCTGTCTGAAGCTATCGTGAAGGGCTGCGGCTCTCCAAGTTCCCTTCCCTGCAAAGTGGAGGAGCAAGAGCAGAACAGAAGGTTCTGAAGTCGAGCTGTCTCAGGGAATCACTTCAAACTTGAGTTTCCCTTTTGTAAAATGTAGACCCACACCTAATGTTGTATGTCCACCTCCTCCTGGTCTACTAGGATGGATATTTAAGTGGGTGAGAGGTCCCTTTTGTAAAATGTAGACCCACACCTAATGTTGTATGTCCACCTCCTCCTGGTCTACTAGGATGGATATTTAAGTGGGTGAGAGGCATCATTTCTTTCAGACCACAGGAGAGGTGGTCCCTGCAGTGGCTGAGTTAACACTGGCCAGGGTCTAATAGTGTTGTCGTAAACCTCACTGCGAGATGTTTGTTCTCAGTGCCCTTCAGCCTTCCTCTTTCAATAGTTATTTACACTTTGAAGTCTCTTTTTCTGCCTCCCTAGCCGTCCATCCCACCCGGCCCCATCCCTCACCTCCAATCATAGCCTGAAAGAGTTAATTCAATTCTCAGCCCCAGCCAGCAAGTCTCTATGTGCCAGTAGAGTCAGCCTAGGATGAGCATTATTGAAATTGTTCATTTTGTTCTATAGCTTCAGTCTCTAGCCTGGAATGGAACAATGAGACCAGAAGTGTTCCAGAGACATTGTTTGTTTAATAAAGGAATATTCTTCCAGCTGAACTGTATGGCTGTTAGGTTTTCTGGTTTGATTGACTAACCCTTGTAAGTGGTTTGCATTTCTCTTGTTACAGCTGGCAGGACTAGGGGGGTGTAGTGTAGGGATCCATGAGCCCTTCTAATTTTTAGAATATTACTGCCCTGACCCTGGCCTCTGACCTAGTCAAAAGGTCTGTCCTGCATCCAGAGAATTGGTTAAAGCTATAAATCTTTTGAAAATGAGTGTGCTGTATGGCCCCAGGAGAAATTACAGGATTGCCCCTTTTGAATTTCAACCCCTTTGGCTTTGCAAAGGCTGTTGATTTTATTATTGATCATTGAGTTTGATCTGATGCATTTCACAGAGACTTGGCTCTCTCCTGTTGTACTATTGGCTCCAGGGGCAGCAACTATGCCGATGACGAGTTTTTCCGTTCCCCCCGCCAGATGCAAGAGGTGGTAGGGTAGATGCAAACTTATCCTCCCTTCCTTCTGGAAAGTCTGATTTAGATGCATGCGTACGTGGGTTTCTTTATGTTATCAATAGCGTGCATTAAAAATTGCCCTTGACATACTGCCAGAGGCAGGGGGATAGATGGAATGACCTTTGAAAGACCCTTCCTGGTAAACTAGCTATGAATTTTTTCTTGTTATTCTGTGGACTGTATAATTTCTCTTTTTCCCTACCTTCACCTTTGTCCAGCTCTCTGCCTCTGGATAGAACCATCACAAATATAATCCATTATTCAGACAGTGGGTTCAGTTGGGGGTAGTCAGTATCCCATCCATCCATCTGTCATTTATCAAATATCTACTCAATTCTAGGGACTATGCTAATCTGCTTCCTATTGTCTAATTTCGTTTGGTATTTGTATTCAGTGAAACTAGAAGACCATTTCAATCCTTTTTAAACTTGATCTTTCTTTTTTGCATTTGACACGTTTTGACCACTTCTTTCTACTTGATATTTCCCTTCCTAAGGTTTTTAGGGTCTGTAATGTGATTTGTCCTGGCATTTCCTCTGCTTCTGTGGGCATCCTTCTTATTCTGTCATTTTTTTCTTTCCCCTTTATTTACTATTGAAGTATCTGTGTTCTGAGTTCTGTCTTCAGCCTTATTTCCCCTTTACTTGACTTTCCTTTACTCTTCTCTTTAAACACTCTTTCTGAGCAATTTCACCCATGTCACCATCTCTAAGTTATTATCTACCTACATATGATGACTGTCAAGTATTCTTATTTAACCTGTACGTATACCATGTGCTCCAAGCTCTTATATCTGTCTCCGGACTACAAATGTCAGGATGTCCAGAAAATCTCAAACTCATCATGTTCATAAATGAACTCAGCATCTTCTCTTCAGTGGGTGTACCTTCCTGATTCCCTGTCTTGAGGGCTGTCCTAACCCATTCTCCTTAGTCATGCTAGCATCTGAAAGGCTCCCTTAGATTTTTCCCTCCCCTCACATCTGTTTGGATACCAAGTCATGTCGGTCCCATTTCCTGTATCTGTTTCCACCTCTCCTTCCCCGTTGCCACCATCCTAATTCCAGCACTCACCATCTCTCTTTGCGTTATTGTAGTATTTTTTAACTGGCCCCTAGATTTGCCCCCGCCACTCCAACCATCTTCATGCTGTATCAGATTGGCCTTTCTAAATGCAATATCATCAAGTCAATCCCCTGTTTAAATTTTTTCAATGGCTCCTAAGCACCTAAGAAGAAGTTCACACCCCTTAAGCATGTAACAGCAGGTCTCTTGTCTATGCCTTTGCTTTATCTCCAGTAAGTCTCTGCACTCTCTGACTTGACTCCAGACACACACCATAGGCTCCAGTCATATCGGGTCACTTGCCCTGCCCCTTCTTGTCTCCAGACACTAGCCCTTGCTCTTCTCTCCACCTGAAATGGTCTTACCTCCCTCAGTGTGTTCGTCTTAGCTCAGGCACACTCTTTTCTGTGAAGGCTTCCTTGACTCCTAGGTTTCTTCCTCCCCATTTCTATTGCACCTTGAAAATGTTGCAATACTTTGTTTTTATGTCTGGTTTCCAATAGACAGTAAGCTCCTGGAGGGTGGGGATGGCATCTTTTATCCCTGTTACCTGGGGCTTCTTCACATCAGTCTTGTATCTGGAGAGGGCTCAGTTTGTGGCCATATAGCTCCTGAGTTTATTTTTTCTCTTCTGATCTGTATTTGAGCTATAGATACTTAGTCACTTCTTCATTTACACTTTTTCTTTTATCTTTTTCTTTAGGCTTTCCCTTCCACCAGAAAGCATGAGGACTTCTGAAATTAGCTTTGTTTCTCATGTTTGGCTATAGTCAACTCTTCTTTATCTTCCTGCAGCTTCATCTGCTATTTTGATTATTTGAAGGGGAAATTATTGATATGGACTCAGCTTCACTTAGGTCCTGACCCTGCTCCCTTCCTTTTGCCCCATCTTCCAACCTGGGAGCAGGGAATGCAAACAGCATTAATACCAAGCCATGTTTTCAATGGAGAAGGATGAAGAGACACTGTTATGTTCTTGTAGGTCCTCCATGCTTGTGGATGCACCAGCCATCCCACTTTTGATGTTACCAATGGCCAATTCCACTTTCTTTCTCCCAACCAAATGTTAAGCTTGAACAGAACATGATTAACGATTGATTTCAAGATCAAATTTTAGAAGGCATACCTTTACCCTCTGCTCTATTCCCATGGCAATTGAAATTTTAATGAAGTTATTAGACAGCGTGTTTCTTCAGGGAAGTACCAAATCTCAGTGCTACCTTTTCTGGCTTCTCATTAACAAAATGCACCATTTCCAGCAATTTTCTGTGTTCACATAGGATGCTATGTAAATCAGCATGAAATGTGATATTCCCATAAATCTGTTGGCTCATGTAAGGACCACTGTCTAGCTTTGTTGATGTTGGGTACTTGTTTCTATGCTGTGTGGACCATGCTGAAGGGAAAGTCAGCAATGCTAAATTCACATCGTAATGAATCATCAGTTCATTAAATGTTTGAGGCACATTTACTGTTATCCAGGCCTTGTGCTAGTGCTGGCAGTATGGTGGGGAACAGAACTGGTCCCTGCTCAAGGGGCAGCATGGTATGGAAATACATTAAAATCAGCAGAACTGAGTATAAATCTTGATTACATCACTTCTTACTCTGTGATCCTGAACAAGTTATTCCACCTTTCTGAGCCTCAATTTCTTCCTCTCTAAGGTAAGAATTATTCTATATCCCTTACAGAGTTATTGTAAGAATTAGCGAGAAAATGTATCAAACGTAACCTTGTTGGTACAGTGCTTCCCAGTTAATAGACAGAGAGCCATAATTACTGTCTGCGATCACATTAGTAATTACAGCAAAATTCAAACCCCTAACTCTCTGGTCTGCTTTAGCTTATAGTAATAGCTATAAACTTTAGTGTCTCTTTCTTGACACAGACTCTGTTCTTAGTGCTTTACATGTATTAACACACTGAATCCTTACAACAATCTTATGAGGTAGATACTTGTATTATTTTGTAGAGGAGGAAACTAAGGCATAAGAAAGTTATATAACTTGCCCAAGGCCACACACACCTGGTGAATGGTTTGGCTGAGGATTTGAATCCAGGCACTCTTGCTTCATATTACATGTTCTTAACCACCTCATTCTACTGCCTCTCCATGAAATGCTCAGATTATTGTTTCTAAGTTAATAACTGTATTCATTTCCTAAGGCTGCCATTAAAAATTTTCTCAAATGCATTGGCTTGAAATAACAGGTGTTTTTTTTTTTCTCTCATAGTTCTGGAGGCCAGCAATCCAAATTCAGGGGCTGGCAGGGTTGGTAAGTTCTGGGAGCCCCGAGGGAGAATCGTCCCACGGCTCTCTCCCAGCTTCTGGTGGTGGCCAGCGATCTGCGCGCGGCATTTCTTGGCTGGCGGTACATCGCCCCAGTCTCTGCCTCTGTCTTTAGGTCGCCTTCTTCTCTGTAGATCCTTTCCTCTTACAAGGTGGTCATGGGGTTTAGGACCTACCCTATCCATTAGGACTTCATCTTAACTGATTATATCTCCAACAACCCTATTTCCAAATCAGGTCACATTCTGAGGTTCCAGGTGGACATGGACTTCAGGGGTACTATTTAACTCACTTATAATAACCATTTGGTCTTCACTTTAAAATGGGAATTGATGAAGGCATGTTTATTTATACTGTCGTATTCTAAAAGGCAGGTGAAATAAATAAAACAGTGTTCCAACAATCTATTCATATTTTAGAACATGATTTTGACTGTTTGGGCCATGGTCAGGCAGTGGACTGCGAGGAATATTTACTTCCTTCTTAGCTGACCTTGGTCCTGCCCAAGCCAGCACCATGGTCCCTCACTGACATTTTGCCTTGGACTTCTCTCTAATCAGTCAAACACCTTCCCCCATTTTTCATCAAATGTGGACTTGAGTTCTTTTTCTTTTCTCATTGCTCTTCTCATAATAGGCTCTGATTTTGCTGCCCCCTTGACATGCATCACTGAGAACAGAGGGGAGTCTTCCTCTCTGTCATTCTGGATATAGCCTAGGTCACATCAGGTTTTTTTATGGTGGCCATGTCCTAGGCCTGATTGTACTGCTTACTGCAGTGATTTTGAGCAAGTCACAGCATCTCTGAGCTCATTCTGTTCTTCTCTAGAATGGGGATCATCACACTCGATCATGAGGGTGTTGTAACTCAGGTGGCCCAATGTGTCTGGATGCTCTCTTGTACCTGTGCAGTGTAATGAATGTGTTAGAAGTAGATATTAGGCTGCAGGTTCAGAGGAAAGGGCCTGGAAGCTCCGCAGATGTCTGCCTTCCATGGTTGATTCCAGTCCCCAGAGGGCTATTAGTTGGGGATAGTTAACGTGGGAGGTAGAGAAATGGATCCAGGAGGTGGAGTGTCTGGTTCAAACTTTTGATCAGGAGATTCGCCCTTTGATGTAGCAGAATGGAGCTCCCTCCAAGAGCACTGCTGAGGACAGCAGACCAGTTTGCCTTTCCTGCATTCTTTGGCAGGTATGGTACAAACCCCTGTGGCTGAGTGTCAGCCCTGGGCCATCCTCCCACTGGGGCCTGTCTGCCTCATGATAGCTCATGGTCTGTCCTGGTGCTGATCTCCTTCGGTCATGCATGAGATGTGAAGCATGTACCAGCAGACCAGAGCATTAATAGGACAAACATTTTTTGGGTACCTACAATATATAAGGTATAATATTACACTGGGATTGAAGAACAAAAAGACATAGAGCCAGCTTTCAAGCTCACAGTCCAGTATAACAGAAAGACAGGTGAACAATCATAGCAATGAGAGAAGGGCAGGGGGAGGTGTGATTATCAGTAAGGCCTGTTCTAGATCAAGGGCTGGCAAACTCTGTCCTGCAGGCCACACCTAGCCCACCATCTATTTTCTAAATAAAACTGTACTGGAATCCAGCGATACTCATTTGTGTACATACTGTCTATGGCTACTTGTGCAATTCAACTGCAGAGGTGAGTAGTTGTGACAGTGACCATGTGGCCTGCAAAGCCTAAAATATATACCATTTGCTTTTTTACACAAAAAGTTTGCCGACCCCTGGTCTAGATAATGGGCCAACCAGGAAAAGTTCTGAATAGAAAACAGACATGAACCTTATTCTCAGGAGCTTTGTGTGTGCAATGAACATACAGAATTTGGAGAAAGAAAAATGGGGGAGCCGGCTGGGGAGAGCTTTGGAGCCGTGGGCGAGGCTTTGCCTGGGAAGTGAGATATCCAAAAGCTTGGCAGGTAGGTATGAAGTGCTGTGTGCCCAGAGGTGCACAGCAGGGCTGAGAGGGGGAGAGAGGCCAAGGCTAGAGGTCAAGCAAGGACAATGGGTTATTATGACAGGGGATTGTGCGGATTCAGTTTAAAGCATCAAAGAAGCAGACAAACCTCACTCCACCCTTGATTGCAGAAGCGAAGAGAAGTGAGGGAACGGAAATGACTTATTTAAGCTCAACCATCTAGTGAAGGGCAGATCAGCGCCAAGCCCCGCCTCTTTTCCCCAGTTGCAACCTGACCTCTAGGACACTGACCCCATGACCTAGCTCTTTGGGGAAAGGGCTGCAAAGTTCAAGCTCCTTCCCAACAGCTCCCCTCTTTGAAATTTTCTGCAGCCCCTGCACCCGACTCCTAGTCTTTTTTAACTTCTTGTAGGGTTCCTCAGTCAGTAAGCTGCTTGAGGCAGGGTCTGTGTCTGGTTTCTCTCAGTGAGACCCTTCTTGCTCACACTGGGAGGGGTGTGTGAGAGCACTGAGCCTCAGCACTCTCTCCCCAGCCCCGTGAGCACATAGATGGGAGGTCTGAGCTTCTGCAGATGTCCCTTGTTTGGGGTGGAGGCAGGGCAGTGCCCACTCCACAGCGGTGGCTGGTGGCTGGGGGACTGAGATGCCTCTGTGAGGATGTCACGGAGCCCTGACTGGCTTTGCAGCTCCCCATGTAGTTTCTCACACTTGCTCTGGCCACCTGCAGAATTGTTCTAAAATGCTTTACCACCCTTGAGCAAGGAACTTCATTAAGTGCTGAATGTCTCCCAGGCAGCACCACCAGCTCAGGCAGGACTCACTTGGATGCCATGCCTCTTCAGTGATGGACAGAAACACCTCATCTGTCCTGAGGTGTTGATGGAAAGGCAGGCAGAGATGAAGCTCCCACTCAGACCATCCCTTATCTACAGGACATGCTCCTCCAGCTTCCCTCAAGCTCTGGGCAGACTCCACTTGGCCTTCCCTGGCATGCTGGATGGGCCCCAAGCCCAGTCCCTCCAGTGAGGCAGGGATGGGGCAGGGATGTGGTCAGGGAGGTGAATGTAGCAGGCACATAGAACAAAGCTAGTTGGACAGTATTTGCCCACAGAGTCCCAGATTTTTGTCACCTGTACAGCAATCCCAAAGTTGTCCAGAGTCAGCAGCCTAGCGAAGAAGCCAGAGAACAACACAGGTCAAAATTCAAGAGCCTGGGGACACCAGGTTTCATGAAAGAGAAAGAAAGCGATTTAGGCACTTTTAGGCAAAAATGACGCTGTTCTGACCCTGGTGGAATTACTCAGTCCTCGTTCCCTTGCTTTGTCTCCTTTGTCTGGTCTTATTCATTTGCAGCAACACAGAAATCAGTTACTCGCTGTCCAGCCTAGGTTACCAAATACTGAAAAACAAAAAGCCCTCCATGTCCGCCCCCCATGTAAACAGTAGCCTGTCACCAAAGGAAATAATGAAGATGTTTGTTCACCTGTCATATGCGTGCCCTAGTGGGCCGTGTTTCCTGCCCTTCTTCACATGGACTCTTCCCAGTGGCCCTGTGAAGGATGCCATTTCCTCCATTCTGTGGAGCAGGGCCCAGAGAGGTTAAGTCACTGCCAAGGTCACCCAGACAGATTTGTAAGGCTGTCTGTTTCTGAAACCTGTTCCTTTTCATTATTCTATGCCTCTTCCCAGGTGCGCGGGTACATCCCTTTCCTGGGAAAAGGACCTTTAGGAAGCTTGTCCAGACCCCTGACAGGGCTGGCCTTCTCTGTGGGTAGACATGGCGTTCTAGGCAGCGTGATTTTTTAAAAGAATGAAATATAATTCTTTACCATAGAATCCACCCTTCCAAAGTCCAACGGTCTTCCAGATCCTGTGGTCTTCAGTACTGGTGCACAGTTGTGCAGCCATCACCTAGATATTGTGACTGAGCCTCTTCAGAAAGGCTCCTGGACCTTCACCCTCTTTCCCGTCTGCCCCATTGTGGGCCCGATGTCTGTGCGAGTCACAGTGGGCTAGAGCATTCAGCTGGGTGGGATCAGATCTTCATCAGCCTTTCATGCCCCAGAAGCGTTGCTTTGTCATAGACTGACCAGCTAGTCTCCCAGTGAGGTAACCTGAGGACATCCCAGGGCCTTCCTTAGCTGGACAAGATTTGGGTTCAATGACAGGTAAGCCAGGTGGGAATGCCTGTGAGACAGACCCTTCAGAACAAGACAGAAGCAGGTGGAGGGTTCTACAGGGAGCTCCCAGAAACAGCTGGGTACCAGGAGAGGGAGAACCCAAAACCTATTTTGTTCCTAGCTCATTTACCTGGACCTGCTTAAAGCTGCCTGACATCCTGGGACTGGTTTCTGGACTGCTTCTCTTGAATGTAGGATGAATAAAACAAGGTTAGAAGATGCTAAATCTCCAGCTTTCTCTGGTCTCTAACATTCACGAAGCTTCCTAAGTATGACTTGTGTGCAAGGCAGGTGGAAGATTCTCAGTGGGACACTCTGGGCTTTGCAGCCAGGGCCAGGACTTAGGACACATGGATTCTTCCACTGCCAACTGGTAGGTTCCGAAATCCCTCCCTCGGTTCCCTTTGTTTCAGTGAACCTTTTGGAGTGCTTACTGTACTCTAGGCCCTGTGCTGGGACCTCCATGCTTGATCAGCAAGACAGGGGCCAGTCTTTAAGAAATCAGTATTCTACTTGAGCCCTTATAAATGTAAATATCCCTGGGAAGGGCTCTGCTTTGGCCCCCTGGCCATTTACAGCCCATGTATTGTACACCAGGTCTTGCCTTTGGGCCACAGAAAGGACCCCAAGTGCTGCTGTCCTTTATCTCTGGCCGTTTTCCTGTGGGTGGGCATCCAGGGTTCAGACTGGGACCCCAGCTGGCCCCGCTGGTATCTTTGTGCCATATGGCACAAATTAGAAATAGGTCTCTTTCTCAAGATGTCTTAATTTTATTTTTGGAAAATCGTCTTAATATGATGATTTTGTCAGATCAAGACACTTTACTGCCATCTGCTAGAAAACTGTCAGAGCAAATACACAAACTCTACGATACCTTCTCTCTGGTTGGTTTCCCCTTGATGCAGCATCTTTGTGCAGTGCCATGACCTGCACGGCTGTGTGCGGCCACCTTGGTTAGGGTAAGGCCTGGAGGTCAGTAATCACCGCTGCTGGCTGGTCCCTGCTGCATCTCTCATCCAGCAGAAAGTGCCCTCACCCCGAGCAGGACCTTTGATCCTTTCAAGTTTCAGAGTGTGAGGACAGGGATTGGAGCCTTGGGGAAAGAAGAGAAGAAGAAATACGGTTCTATGTAGATGGTGAAAGTCTCTGTGACTGTCTGCGCCCTGGCTCACTCCCGGGTTTTCCCAGGAGGCTGGAGCTTTGCAGCCCATTGTTGCAGAGTGACCTAAAGGCCAGGCCTTTGGGTTGAAGGGCTAAGAGAATTCTGCAGAAAGGTAAGCAGAGAGCAGGGGCAGAGGGAGGCTCATGTGTGCCATTCCTAAGGTACTGTTACAGAACACACACACAGGGCCAAGGGGGGTATGGTATACTATTACCGAAAGGACCCCCCACTAGGTTCAATTGTCTGCCACCAGAGGAAAGACGTCTCTCAATGCCAGAGATTTGTGAAAAGGAAAGGAAATGTTTATTTAAAGCTATACAGACTTAAAGTAGTGACCTAATGTCTTCATCAAAATATCAAAGTCCTTTAGGATACCCATGGACTCACACAGTGCTTCCTTCTGCTTCTGCCCTAATTTGGGGTACTGTATCTCAGGAAAAGAAGTAGACGTTTGTGATTCAGGCTCCCAGCAGCTGTGTGGTCCTCTCTTCACCAAGGTTTCGGGGAGGTCTCCACTCTGCCAGAGCCGCATGGCTCTCCTTGGCAAAGCTGCGAGGGGGTGGGCACCATTCTGCCAAAGCCGAGCGGCGGTTCTCTGCTAAAGCTGAATGGTGATTCTCCCTCACACAGCTGCGGGGCTCCCACTCTGCCCGAAGCCGCATGGTTCTCTCCTTAACGGCTGCCACATCTCGGTTTAAATCTTTGAGCCGGTCCTCTTCTGCAGCCCCATTTCCGACTCCCCCCACAATCGGCTACACTTGCCAGCACTCCCATATCCTTCCCGCTTTATTGGGCTGCCATCGTTAGTCTGGGCAGGTGTGGCCCAATGGCATGGAACCAATCATCTCCAAGCTCTCATGCAGGCACTGTAACCAGGGGAGTTGCCTCCCAGTTACATCTTGGGTGGAAGTCACTCCCTTGTCCCCGGCTCAAAGCAGGGCCACAGCTATTTAACATATCTATGAAACCAGTTAAAGGTTATAGATATGTTAAATGACCATGCCAGAGGTTAGCTGCAAAGCCTTTGCTATGCAAAACAGCTCTGCATGTTCCTGCTCCATGTGTCCCTTCCCCCAACTCACACCTGTTGATGGAAGGGGCGAGGACATCTTATATATTTTTCTAATATTTCCTGGACACCTTGAGTTCTGGACCCCATTCCAAATCCCTATTTGGGGCCCCCCTCTTGGCTGCACCCTGTTTCAGTACCACAGATGGGAAGTGCAGAGCTGGCACCTGGACCTGGGTCTCCTCTATGTCTCATCAGCTTGTCCCTTTCTCTCCCACTATCCTGGGGGGCTGAGCAGCACTGGAATACTGTGGGTACAGATGAGCAGGGAAGACCATGGGTTCTCTTTCTTCAGAGAACTCTCAGAACAGTGGAGTGTCCTGTCAGCTTGGCATCTAAGGAAACTACTACGGACAGAGGGTACTGTAAACATGCCTCCATCCATCGGCCTCTCTGAGGGGAATTTTTCAGCGTGTCTGGCTTTTTATTGGGTTGGCCAACAAGTTCCTCTGCCCCCCGCCCCTTCCAGAGATGGCTCTAGTAGTGCTTAGTTGTCTTTAACTTCATTGGAAACAATTTTGTTAGATTGTATTGTGACAGCTGTCATATCAGAGTGCATTTAAAAAAACTTTTCAGAATTAGTGAATTTCTGTAGCCATTTAAATACTGAAGATGGAAGGAAATACATGACATTTTTGGCATATTATGCTTTATTATTTCAAGAAAAGTAAAAACACAACCAAAACATGAAAAAGGATTTGTGCAGTGTATGGAGAAGGTGCTGAGACTGACCAAACATGTCAAAAGTGGTGAGCGAAGTTCCGTGCTGGAGATTGCTCTCTGGACAGTGCTCTACCATTGGGTAGACCAGTTGAAGTTGATAGCGATCAAATCAAGGCATTAATTGAATGAGAACAATCAATGTTCTACCATACGGGAGATAGTTGACATACTCAAAATATCCAAATCAGTAAAATTATTCGTGAAAATGAAAAACGTGTTTTTTATTTTATGGAAAAAACCTAAACAGACTTTTTGGCCAACCCACTATTTCCTCTCCTATTGTCCCTACTCCCAAAATAGCTGAGCTTCAAAGCAAGTTTCGGTGTTTGCTTCTTTCATTCCTTAGTCATGCGAGTTTAGTGAGAACTGTTGCTCACGAGGGGCTCCCACCTTTCCTTGGAGGAGCAGGGCATGGCAATGGCCGCTGCAACAGTGAATTTCTCTGCAGGGCCAGTGAGCCGCACGAGCCGCACCCAAGTTCCCCGAGAACGAGTTTCACCTTGTTCTCCTGACTGCTATTGATTGTGATGATTAGTTATGAACTTTCTAGCTGAAAGGGGGCAGGTGTCTCAGGGAGACCACTGGAGGAGCCACTCTCTGTGTCCGGCTGAGTCAGAAGAGTCAGTGTCACACGAGGGGGCACACGCTTTATCGTGCTCCCCACACTCGTTTTCCATACTTTTTCCCCTGAACGCTGAGTGACCTCTGGTGTGTGCTCTGATCTCCATAGGGGTTAAACAGACATGATGCCTTTGATTCAGGGGCTCCTTGCAATAGGCGCTACAGTAACATTGAGGGCCTCAAGTTGAAGACGGGAAATCCTCGTACATCTATCATCTTGACCCATGAGAGCCTGGAGAGAGAAGTTCTTCTCTTTGTCCTGTGGCGAAGCTAGGAGGAATGCTGCCGTGCTGGGTCTCTGTCTCCTTGGAGACAAGGGAGCAGGCTTGGAAAGGTGCCTACAGTCAAACAGGGTGCTGCAGGTCACAGATGAGTGACAAGTGAGGAGACTGGTGATGCGCTTTAGGAGTCCAGAGGGCTTCTTGGAGAAGGTGTGACTTGAGCTTGAGTTCCGGAGGATGCTACCCAGCCCCGCAAGAAGGGACCTGGGGCTCTAGCTCAGCCATGGCAGGCGCGTTCCCCATCTGGTCTCACCTCCAGGCTTCTCCACTCCTGCTTATTGCTCACCTCTTGCTACCCATTGTCTCCTGTGCCACCTGCTATCCACCCTACCCCAAGCCCTCACCTCCTCAGCCTTTTTCCAGCCCTGTCCCCTCAGTGTCTATGTTTCTGATTATTCCCCCCAGTTAGAGTTACTTGCATTCTTCTGCATTGAATCTCATTTTGTTATTTCCTGTCCCATATTTTCTCAACTCCCCAGGTCCCTTCTCATTTATTTCCCCATCCTCTCTGGTGCTGTTTGCAGCACCGCCCAGTTTGTTATCATCTGCAGATTTAATTAGCATGGTTGATGATCCCTTTTCTTCCAGACTAGGGGCTATGGGAAGGAACAGGCGGTCTCAGGCGGGGCCAGCCCACAGCGGTGTGTGTGACAGGGTCACGGCTGTGGAAAAACCCCTTTTGGCTGTGTAGAGGGGACACGTTCCAAACCAGGCTCTCGCCTCATATAGGGAAAAAGTGCCCCAGGAGCCAGGTTTTTCTGGGAAAAAAGGGAGGATGCTGGAAACTGGATTGCACAAGCCCCCTCAATTCAAATTCCTCTGGCCAGAGACACCATCTGTAAAATCCAATTATTATTAGCATTGCACACCTATTATGTGCCAGGCATTGTGCTAGAAGTCTTTCCTGTGTAATTGTTGATCCTCACAAACCATCTGTGAAATTACTGTTGCTTCTGGATTATTATGTTTTATTTGACCAAAAAGGAAACTGAGTCTCAGAGAGGCTAATAATGTATCCGTGGTCACACAGAGAGCAAATGGCAGAGACAGGATTTTAAGCCAAGTCTCTCTGAGCCCTTCCTTTAATGCACCTTGCTTCTCTCCCCCAGCCCACAGACCACTCTACGCTCATGGATTATTTTCATAGCACTCTTGGCAGTGGGCTGATTTTAGATAGTTTTGGAAGCCCACGAAAGAATCAACTTCTCTATTCTCTTTTTATCATCCTAGTGATGGGTCTTTTCCTGAGTATCTTTGATCAGCTCATTAATATCAGATTCAAGATCTAGATTTTAGCTAATTTAATAGCCTTTACTCATAAACCAGTTTCTTTAGCTTTGTGTTAATACCTCTCAAGTCTGAGTCTGCTGGGGGACGGGGAGGAGAGGGGGAGGTGGCGGTGTGATAATTGCTAACGCTGGCTTTCATGTCAGGTCTGATCTGTGGGCAGCACAGTGGTTTTGCCTTCAGCTCCCGGAGCCCCCGGGCAGTGATTCTGGATGGAGCACAGAGTATTTCAGGAAGGATAATTTTTCCTTGGGTGCAACTTTCCAGTATATTCACAGAAGCATGTTTGGCATCCTGCCCTCTATCCACTGAATGGTCATGGTACTCCCTAGTCATTGTGCCAATAGGAGCGCCCACCTATTTCCAAAGGGAATGGTACAACTCTTGTGGTTTGTGTGAAGGTGACACAGAGACCATCTCAGGGACATGAGAGAGGGGCTCGAGCAGGTGGCGCACTGGCCCTCCAAAGCTCAGTTAGTGTAGTGCCTTGAAATATGTGGTCAGAAGAAAGGGTTATTTAGCTGAAGTTCTTTATAACAAGTGCTGTAGAAGATTTTATAGCTTCCTTGTTCATGTTCAACGTGGACCCTGCCTTCTGATATAAGATCTCTCTTATGAAGTATTAATGACCCTTAGAAGGAAGAGCCACAGCCCTGCCTTGAAGAACTCTGCCTTCTCTGACCTGGAGGAGGTCACAGTGGCACATGGGAGACGTGCTTCTTTATTCTTTTTTAAATATATTTTATTGATTATGCTATTACAGTTCTCCCATTTCTCCCCCATCATTCCCCTCCACCCTGCACACCCTCTCCCACCTACGTTCCCCCCTTTAGTTCATGTCCATGTGTCGTAAGTCCTTTAGCTTCTACATTTCCCACACTATTCTTGCCCTCCCCCTGTCTATTTTCTACCCACTGTCTATGCTACTTATTCTCTGTACCTTCCCTCCCCCTCCTCCCACTCCCCTGTTGCTAACCCTCCATGTGATCTCCATTTCTGTGTTTCTGTTCCTGTTCTAGCTGTTGGCTTAGTTTGCTTTTGTTTTAGGTGTGGTTCTTAATATCTGTGAGTTTGCTGTCTTTTTACTGTCATATTTTTGATCTTTTTCTTAGGTAAGTCTCTTTAACATTTCATATAATAAGGGCTTGGTGATGATGAACTCCTTGAACTTGACCTTATCTGAGAAGCACTTTATCTGCCCTTCCATTTTAAATGAAGGCTTTGCTGGATAGAGCAATTTTGGATGTAGGTCCTTGCCTTTCAAGACTTCAAATACTTCTTTCCAGCCCCTTCTTGCCTGGAAGGTCTCTTTTGAGAAATCAGCTGACAGTCTGATGAAAACTCCTTTGTAGGTGACTGTCCCCTTATCTCTAGCTGCTTCTAGAATTCTTTCCTTCATTTGAATCTTGGCTAATGTAATTACAATGTGCCTTGGTGTGTTCCTCCTTGGGTCCAACTTCTTTGGGACTCTTTGAGCTTCCTGGACTTCCTGGAAGTCTATTTCCTTTGCCAGATTGGGGAAGTTCTCCTTTATAATTTGTTCCAATAAGTTTTCCACTTGTTGCTCTTCTTCCCCTTCTGGTACCCCTATAATTCGGATGTTGGGACGTTTAAAGATGTCCCAGAGGTTCCTAAGCCTCTCCTCATTTTTTTTTAAAATTCTTGTTTCTTCCTTGTTTTCTGTTTGGTTGTTTGTTTCTTCCTTCTGGTCCACTCCATTGATTGGAGTCCCAGTTTTCCTTCCATCTCTATTGGTTCCCTGTGCATTTTCCTTCATTTCAGTTAGTGTAGCCTTCATTTGTTGATCTAATTTGTGAGCAAAACCAACCAATTCTGTGAGCATCCTGATCACCAGGGCTTTGAACTGTGCATCTGATAGGTTGGCTATCTCTTCGTCGCTTAAATAAATTTGCTCTAGGGCTTTGATTTGTTCTCCTGTTTGAGCCATTTTTTGGGTTTTGTTTTTGGTCTGGCCACAGCTGTTACATAGTGATGGGCGGAGCCTTAGGTGTTCCCCAGGGCAGGGCAGCCCAGTTGCTGGGTAGTGATGCTGTATGTGGGGGTGGGGTCTGAGAGGGAACAATGGCGCTTGCTCTGCTCTCTCTCGGATTCCAGTCCCTTCCGCTGCTTCTCCTTCACCTGGATTATCTGCACCTGAATGTGGGACCACCTGGTCAGCCAGCTGCCTTGCACGGCCTCACTGGGTCTGCACTGTTGCCACCCTGTGCCTGGGGTCTGCTAGCTGCCACCTGCATGCCTGGAATCTGCCAGCCACTGCTGCCTGTTCGCCTGGGTCTGTCAACCTCCACTATTTCCTGCCGTGACTCCGCCCCTCTTACCGGTCTGGATGAATGGTTGTTGGACTTCCATACAGTTCAATTTTCTATCATTTCTGTTGTTTTCTTGTTTCTAAATCTCTGTTGTCTTTAATTTTCGTTGTTCGAGGAGGCACAGTGTGTTCACCTACGCTTCCATCTTGGCTGGAAGTCTGCTTCTTTGTTCTGTTGACTACAGCCCACATCCACCCCAGAGGAGATAGACAGTCGCTGCTCATTTATGGCATTTGTTGGTCTCTCTGGAGAATGGGAAGTTGTTCCCAATGTGAGCACCACTGAGAAAGGGGGAAGGCATTCTCTCAGGGTTCCCTACAAGAGGGACTCTTGTCATTCTTTATACTGTTAAAGATATAATGAATCCAGGTGAACATATAGTGTTGGTCCATCAAGATTGCTATTGTGAGGTCAACAGCAGTATGGTGAGCAGTTGCGGCCAGCACAGGCAGGCTAGTCTTCCTATGCTGCACTTTGTTTCTTACACTCTTTCTCATCTTATTCCTCCTTTTCTGTGCCACCCACAATCCTTTTTGCATATGTAAATCCCATCACACAATGTCCAAATTCAATTCACGTTCCCTCTCTTCCATAGCATCATTTCTGGCTGCCCCCATCCCAGAATTAGCTCTTCTACTGGTTTCTTATATCAGTGAGAACTCTTGGTTGCATTGTAGAAAACCCAACTCAAACTGGCTTGAACAAAAAAAGGAAATTTACAAGCTCATGTCATCAGAAACCTAATACATAGGTCTGGTAAGGCTTGATCCAGCAGCTCAAATGATGTCCGTAAGGATTCCTAATTTCTCCATCTTTCTACTCAACCTTTTTCAGGGTGCACTTTATTTTACTCACTCAGTGGTCCCTTTGGCTGACCCTGGCCTTCCTTTTCTGGAGCAAATTGACTGCTTTCTCCAGGAGCCCTGGTCAACATTTCCTTGCATCTTATTGGTTCTGATTACGTTACAAACATACTCCAGAGCCAATTGTTTGGGCTAGGGGGATGGATATGTTGATTGGCTCAAGCTAATTGAGCCTGTCCTGGAGTTGGTGGTGGGTTCAATTCTACCGAAAACATATGGCTGAGACTCAGGAGGAGTATTTCTCTCAGAGCAAAATCTGTCAATTATTGATGAGTGAAAGGGAAGGCAACAAACAAATGAGCATTGCTTAGTAATCCTGCCCATTTGGACATTAATCACCTCAGTTATGATGTTATTCATCTGTTTAGAATGTTAGATATCATTTCTCTGGTTTCCAAAGAAACTGAAAGCTGTGTGCTGGTGTGATGGCTTATATTTCTTCTGTATACCCTTAATTCTTAGCACATTGCTGACACACGGTTGTTCCCCAATAAATACTTGTTGAATTGAGATATGTTGGGAGGAGTGAATCATAGGAAATAGTGCAAGTATTCCTTAGGGGAGAGGTGAGTCACCACTAAAGGAAAGCGAGGGCTCAGCAGAGTGTGTGGGGAGGGGAGTGAATTACTGATAGCGGGAAGGTTTTATAGAAGTGTCTTGAGGAGGGAAGAAAAGTATCAAGATAAAAAAAAATCACATAAGTTTTGAGTTAGGAGGGACTTAGAGATATGGGTACTTTTAGATGTAATATAATGAGCTTTTAAATGCCTGGAAATGCTTCTCTGAGTGGGACATTTATCATATGGGCCAAAGGAATGAAGGTCAGAAAGGTGATACTGCACATTCCTGCCTAAAGGTTTGATGGTTGTTGAGTTCACTGGTTCTCATTGCAGATCCATAGGTGACTCTATGATTCATTGTCCAATCTGGGACGTTTTTGATAATGCTAAAGTGCTAGACTGGATAGGATGATGATGCCAAAGAAATAAACTGGGACGGTCCCAGCCCAACTTGGATCCATTGCTCATCCCTGGTGTAAGTATCTACCAACCACCCAACGAGGGGACCTTTTGCCCACCACTCTGCATCTCCATTCCATTCCTCTGGGCACTGAAATGGTTGCCCTGTCCTGGAGGGGGTGACTGGGCAGCACACATACTGATGACAGTTAGCATTCTGCAGCATGTGATTCTACTTGCGGGTATCTACTGTCCAAAATAGTTTTGCTGTGACAACTAGGAAAGGGCAGCATTTTCCTCTGGTCTTCCTCATGCTTTATCTGTGACCTTTTCCCCTCTGTTTGGGGCTGCGCCTGTGTGCCTGAAGCCTGGTCGTCAACTCCCTAGCCTTTGTTAGTTTTGGGAGAGGCCTTGTCCTTTCTGCCAATATCTTCAGTGCTCATGGATTTTTATCTTCTTTTTTTTTGGTAGAAATTTGGCCTCTGGCTCCCGAATTTTGGTCAGCTTGTTACTATTTGCATTGTAAATTCCAAAGAGAAACATTCTCTATTACCTTTAACCTTATTTGGTGTTCAGGTACATGCCAATAACTATGAATCAGCTATAATTTCTCTCAGGTGGGATCCAAGAAGCGTGGAAGGATCCCGATAGAGGTCAAGGGTTCTGTAGTCCAAGGAGCAGGGGCAGCTTTTCCCTTTGATTGCCAAGGCAGAGATTTGGCTGCTGTGAGCTTGCTCTTAAAAAAATATGTACATGTACATGTACACACACACACACATATATACACATATATGTATATATATATTATCGTTTGCAAAATATTTTCATGTATATAATTTTATTTGATTATGAGATATCATGAAATCATAAGTAACTTTTAAATATTTAGTAATGAAAAACTAAAACATAAAACATTGTTAAATAAATAATGTTTATTTACCTGGCTGGTGTAGCTCAGTGGATTTTGCACAGGCTGCCAACCAAAGGGTCACTGGTTTGATTCCCAGTCTGTGGGAGAGCTTTGCGCGCATAGCCTCCTGTCCGCCATGGATGAGAATAAGTCTACCAAGACATGATCTGCTTGGGGAGGAAAGGTGGCCAATTCCTCAAAGGAGAAGGACCACTTCCTCAAAGAGGAAGGACCACTTCCTCAAAGAGGAAGAACCTCTTCCTCAAGGCTTTTATTAGGCTGGTTTTATACAGGAATACGGGTAAAGCTCATTAATCATTGTCGGGCAGTAAGGATCAAACAATAGATAAAATACAAAGAACTCTGAGGGCTTATTCTGAGTCAGGGTCTGTCAGCTAAAGGGCTACAAAACTTTGGGAAACAAACTTATTTCCTGCTCAGACCCTTATCATTTAATTAAGAGCATCTTAGCAAAGCAGGTTTCGCAGGATTCTATATATTCTTTCTTAGGCCTGATCACCTGGGGAGCCTGCCCTATCCAGCACAGGGCTCTGTCATTGTTTCAGGCTTAAGTCAGGCAGAGTCAGCAAGGCAGCCAAGAGATTAGGAAACTTCTCACAGACAGAATGAGGACTCAGGCTATGTCAGGATAGCCAAGGTGTGAGGGTCCATCACTCCCTTTTGCTGCAGCCCCCCAAGTCCTTCCTTGAGGGTCTCCCACGTGATCATGCCTGCCTTAGGTGACCCCTCCCTTGAGGGAATCTTACCAGTCATTGGCTAACTGACCAAGCATTGGGGGCCAGTTATGGATGGAGCAGAAACGGTGCCCCTGCCAGAGAGATAAGCTTTGTCTCCTTAGTGGCTTACGGTCCGAAGGTTGCACACTCAGCCTTAGCCATGGACAGGGTTACAGCTCCTGAAACCAGGCAGGGTGGTTCCCAACACCAGTCAGGGCGCATGCCTGGGATGCAGGCCAGGTCCCCAGCAAGGGGTGCAGGAGAGGCAACCCCACAGTGATGTTTCTCTCCCTCTCTTTCTCCTTCCCTTACCCTCTCTCTAAAAATGAATGAATAAAATCTTTAAAAAAATTAAAAAATAATGTTTATTTAATATAAACAATGTATTTTAATGAAAATGATAATAGTTTTCAAGACAAAAAATTATGAGAAGTGTGGCATCGTTTTACATTTTTGCAAATCTTTTTTCCCTAGCCTTATTGAGGTATAATTGATGTATAATAAACTGCACATATTTAAATAGGTTAAATTTTGACCTATGTATACACCTGTGGAGCCATCATCATAAGCAAGATAATGAACAATGAACATATCTTCTCCTGAAAGATTCCATGGGTCCCGGTGAAGAGTCCATCCTTCTCTCCTATAGGTGTTGTTATTATTCATTACAATTATTTTAACATGGCCCTGAGTTTCAAGACCTTTGATGACATCCAAAATGGTACAGCTCGTAAGTGACAAAGCTGGGGCTGAAGACCAAGTACTCAGGCCCTAGTACCCATGGCTTTCCCATGACCTATCCCACATGGTGGAGATTTCCCCTTGTTTCTTCTGCGGGATTTTTGAAGTAGAATGAAGTCGGGGAACACTTAACCCCACTATATTGCTGACTCCCCATACAGTACTCCTTTTAGGGTGCTGTGCTGTTCTTGGGGGGACCACTGCAGCTCAGGGAATAGGTGGGAAGCAGGTTCTCTCAGCCCTTGCTGTGTAAGAGGGTCTGATTCCTAAGTGTTCCTGTGTTTCCCTCACTACTTCATCTTCAGCTGGGCTTTGAGCAGAGGTGTTCTGGGTGGCTCCCTTCTGGAGTGCAGTGACATGTAAAGAATAGAGTAGAGACTGTGGTAATGGGTCCAGAGATCATCTCTTCTGGACACCTGCCCATTTTGGTAGCTGCCCCAAGGGATCCTCTCAGCCAAGAATGCCCTCCCCTTCCAGGAACTTTGTTGATAGCTTTTTGCTTTGAAAAAAAGTGTGACAAGAGTGGCTGAGTTTTTATTTACATAGGATCCTGATTGGATTGTCTCCAGTATTTGGTTGGGAACTAGGGGAAGCCTTTTCTGTAAGAGGGGTCCTGCTACTGGAAGTTTGGGCTCTCTGGGATGGGGTTCAGTGGGCATTTGGTCCTGCCCTTCACCTTCGCTGATGATTGGCCCATCCTCACCAGGGCTTGGTGGGGAGAGGGTTGAAGAGGAGAGGCCCTTGCTCTCATCCAAGGCCTCCCAGTAATGCAAGTTTTTCATCTTTCCTCCTCCTGTCAGGACATTCTTCCCTGTGCTCAATTCCAGGTTGGTGTTACTCTGGGGGGCCGGGGGTCTAGGCAGAGTCTGCTCACTGGCCATAGATTGAAAGTTCCTGATAGCCCAAGGGAAGTGAGGACTTTGGTCTTAATGATGGTACAGGTAGAACATGATGCTCCTTAAATGGAGCAGTTGTAAGGACCATTTCATTTCCTTTTCTCATTGCAAAAGTCTCAGAGCTCCACCCCACACCCTTCCTTAGTCTGTGATGATGGCTGCCCTGGCCACAGCCTCAGCACCACCTGGTATAACTCCTCCAGCTGTGTGAACATCAACCACGATGATCTGAGAATGTGGGAGTCCCTGGGGGTTTCTCTCCTGCTCCCTGTCAGACCACATGCCATTGGTCCTTGCTGATGCAAGATGACCTGGGTTGCTGATACCTTAGAGGATTCTGCCTTGCTCTGCCCCTCTTCATTGTCTACATGCTCATCTTCCCGCCCTTCCTCTGGCAACTCCATTCCTGGGCCATGATGTGCTGCAGCTGATGTTCTGGGCTCACAGCAGGGCCTGGGACCAAAGTACACTCAAGCGTCTGGGGTCAGTATTGAGGTGGCTTGGCAGGACTGTGTGGGAAGGAGGCTGTGGAGTATCGGTTTCCAGTGTTTGGCTGGGGCTGCCTCCCATTCATTCTTGTTTCTCTAGAGGGAGGACGTGGTCTTGTGAAGCCACATGCAGTCTTTGGATAACAACAGCAAGCCATAAACAATATGGATACTTTCACCAGGAGGAGCGTGTGTCCCACAGTCCCTGAAGAGGGCCTTGGGCAGTGGCTGGAGCACTGAAGAGAGGTGGCTAGGAGTGCAATTAGCCCCCTCTCACTGCTATTTCTCCATCCCTCATCTACCTAATCTCTTGTGAAGGGAGGGGCTTCAGGCTGCCCTTGGATGGGTTGGGAGCCCTTGGGGATATGTGATATCATTTCCTCGCTGGCACTATGAGATGGACATGGCATCAGGAGACCTGGATTCCATTCCCAGCTCTGCTACTAACTAGCTGTATGTGCAAGCCCAAGAAACTCAGCTTCTTGAGCTCCAGGTCTTCATCTCTTACCTGAGAAAGCTATGTTGAGTGTCCTTGGAGATTTCTTCATCTCCAGAGTCCTTTGGCCAAGTCAGTTCACTCTTAGGAGGTTCACTGTGCTCATCAGCTGGCTCTGCTTTGAGCTGTCAGCGTGGAGATGTTGAATATCATCATGGAAGTCTAATGTTTGGCAAGTGAAGATACCAAAGGCTTTTACAGTTGACATCTCCTATTTTCCAGAGTACCCCTGATTCTTCTTAATGCTATAACAGTCTTAAAAGCCTATAAGGCAGAGAGATTTCAGGTATACCCAGTTCCAGTTCAGTTCAGGATGGTTTTGTTTTGTTTTGTTTTTTAAGTACCAGAATGAGTCTGTGCTGATGCATGAGGTCTCTAGGAGAGGGAGCAGTGATCTGCAAATGCTGTGAGGACCAGGGGCTACAGATTAGAATGGAGAGGCCCTCCTGCCAGTTCTTCATAAGGTTCCTGACTAGGTGGAAACTTGAATAACTGTAGCTGTCAGCATCAGAAAGGATTCAACAATGACACTTAAGGAGAACTAAATTATTCTCTTAAATTGGAACTAGATTTAAATTTGGTTGGCCAAAAGTACCAATTACTTTCTGGATTCCAGTAGCCAATTTTTAGACATTTGTCACAGGATCCAACTATATACATATATACATGCACATGCACATGTACATGTATATACATGTATACATGTATACATGTATATATGTATATATGTGTGTGTGTATATATTGGCCAAAAGTACCAATTACTTTCTGGAGTCCAGTAGCCAATTTTTAGACATTTGTCACAGGATCCAACTATATACATATATACATATATGTGTTTATGTGTATACGTGTATATGTGTATATGTGTATGTGTGTATGTGTGTGTGTGTATATATTGGTTGGCCAAAAGTACCAATTACTTTCTGGACTCCAGTAGCCAATTTTTAGACATTTGTCACAGGATCCAAATATATACATATATACATGTACATATACATGTACATGTATATACATGTATATACATGTATACATGTATACATGTATACATGTATATATGTGTGTGTATATATATTGGTTGGCCAAAAGTACCAATTACTTTCTGGAGTCCAGTAGCCAATTTTTAGACATTTGTCACAGGATCCAAATATATATGTATATATGTATATATGTGTGTGTATATATATATTGCAATACATACTTACTGAGCATTTACTATATTCCAGACATTTTGTTGGCTGCTGAGGACAAAGCATAGAACAAAACATGTTTTTTTTCTCTCATGGAGCTTAATGTCTCGCCAAGGAGACAACTGTCAAGCACCTACGTACAGTAATTGCAACAGTGAAGGAAGACAGGAGCTATGCAGGCAAGCGGGGAACCAAGGGGTTCAGGAAGGGCCTTCTGGAGGAAGTCATATTTCAGGTGAGACCCAGTTAGGACTTGGCTAGATCTGGGGTGGGGAGGACTTTGCAGTGAAGGAGACGGAGTTCGAGGAGGTTCTGAAATGGGAGGCTGGCTGGAGGAGGAGGCGCTAAGGTGGGAAACTGATAGGAGCAGTTGGAAACCAAGGCGAAGGGCTGCGTAGCTGGAGTCCAGGGAGGAGGGGGAGAGGTGCTAGTGCCTTAGAGAATGTACATGTGATTAGCCTGCTGTTGAGGCAACTTCAGAGAGGAAGAGAGAAAGGGAGAGAGTGAGAGACTGATTAGGCAGCACACAAGTTCACGATGGTGACCTGGCTTTGCCTCTTTGCGAGCTCAGTTTTCTGTTGGTTTACTTAGTGGCAAGCAGGTCTAGGAAACAAACTGATAACACAACTTAAAAGAGCCTGAGAAAGATGAGAGTCAGGTTATGATTGAAGAGTATTTATTTCTTTTGATGAGAGTACTCACACTCTCTTCTTGGGTGCCTTCTTCCTGATACCTAGGCATTGGAGGAACAGAATTTGTAGGTTTTCATGAAAATGAAAGCACACTGAAAGAGGTTGCATAGTGTTTGTTGGGCATTTCAGCTGAGCCGCAGAAATTTTCCTGCCCTGTCGTGTATCCCACATTTCTTGCCACTGAAGTAGTTGCATCCCTCAGGTGGGTGTGCTTGGGCTTTCCTGGAGAAATCTTTGTGCACTGGTTCTCCTTTCTCTGATGACCAGACCCAAATTATATGTCACGACTCATTTTACATGGATGTAAATTTTAGTTGCTTGATGGGATTTTGGAGCCCCTCGTGATGATGCAGGCATTCCAGGGGTCCAGGGACCTGAAGGTCTGCAATCCAATGGGGGTACTTGGCTTTTCACAGGAAAGAATTCAAAGATGAGCCAGCGTAGAAAGGGAAAGAGAATTTATTAGTGAAGCAGTGAGATAGAGAGTGGCTATTCCACAGACAGAGCAGCCCTTCCCTAGTGGGATTTACCTTTTTTTTTTTTTTTTTTTTTTACTGAGGCTCTTTTAATTGAGAGGTGGGGCATTCAATAACAGGGAGAAATATTCGGGATTTTCCCCAGAAAGGGATGGAGATGTTTTGGAAGAGCCCCGTCAGCCATTTTGTGTCCATATATGGGCTTTCCGTTTCTGATTGTGGCAGCGTGGGGTATGCTAATGTAT
The DNA here is from genome assembly GCA_039655065.1 of Glossophaga mutica. NCBI lineage: Eukaryota > Metazoa > Chordata > Mammalia > Chiroptera > Phyllostomidae > Glossophaga > Glossophaga mutica. Next base: position 21,227,005 of record CM077304.1, on the reverse strand, counting down.
TACAATGAGTGCATAATGAGGCTAGGGGTTACCACATGGTAAAGTGAGTTCCCATATTGGATAGAGCTGGTCTTCTGCCAGTTCTAAGCCATAAATACTTAGTTCAACCCCATAAGGGGTTGGTCTAATTATCTCCATGATAATCCTTGTAGCCCTAACAGGTTTCAGCTGTTTTGCCACACACCCTATCCCCCAATCACATTGATTACTTATTTATAAAATCTATTTTAAGGATGAGTTATATGTTCTGATGACTAAGCTTTTCTACTTTGTTATATTTGTGTTGGGTTCGGAAAATAATGTTTTCTGATTTTGTTCACAAATCCTGAAGATATTTTGAACTTGTGAATTCCTTTAGGGTCCATGAGATATTTTGAAAATGGGGGTGGGGGATGGGTGAAAAAGGTGAAGGGGAATATAGTCAATAATATTGTGATAAGTCTTCAGGGTGACAGTTACTTACTAGACTTGGTAGGGTGATCACATTGTAAGGTATGTTAAATTACTATATTGTGTACCTGAAACTAATATAATATTGTATTTCAATTAGATTTAAAAAATTGGGAAAACAACCCCAACAAACAAACAAACAAAAAACCCCCCAAAAGTTCAAGGCAGTAAACCAGGATTACTTATCCACAATTTTAATCTAACAGGCGTTATTTTTCTCTAAGTCTTTTCTGTCAATTGCAAGAATTTAATGAGGACCTACTGTGTGTCCAGTGCTGTGCTGGATGCTTGAGGAACACAAAAGAAATTTCAGCTACAGTCCCTGCAAGAAATAGTCATTTTAGTCAGTAATGGCTCACATCTATTGAATGGTCTGCATTCCAGGCCATATAATATAGACCTCATGTACTTTACCTCCAGTTTTCATGACAGTCTTGAGGTGTATCTCGTCTTCCTTATTCTGATCAAGAAACTGAGACATACTTGGTTAAGCAACTTGCCCAATGCCCCATGGCTATAAAATCCAGGATTCAAATCTTACTCTGTTTGAATCTGAAGCCCACTCTTTCTACCCCCTACTGTGCCTCAAAGAGTCCAGATACAGGGCAGAATGGAAGTCTGTTGAGCCTAGAGAACAAGGAACTTTTCTTCCTTTTTCTCTTTCTCTTTCTCTTTCTGCTTCTCCTTCTCCTCCCCCTTCTTCTTCCTTTTCTTCTTCTTTTTTAGCTCAATCTGTGTTAACTCCTAATGTTAGATTCCTGGGTTAGTGAAAAGGGCTTCTGCACTTGGTGATATTCTACTCAGGAATTTTTGTTTTTTTCTTCAGGAAATATAGCCAGTCACACTAGCTAATATTTCACATCAGCTCTCAAGTTTTTCTTTTTAGGAGAAAATAATAATATTGCATGGCATAAAAGGAACACGATGACTAGATGTTAGTACCACAAAGTTGCATTCCAACTTTTATTTTCACTTGAAACAATTTCCGTTTGAGGAGAATGGAGAGGACGCATGCTTTGCTAGAGGCAACTAATGCCCTCACGTTGGGAATGATGTCGCATTAGTATAAGGTTGGGCTGCAAATGATAAAGCCTCTTAAATTCACAGTGGCTAACTAACTAAGGTAGAATTTTATATTCCACATAAAAATCTGGAAGACAGCCCAGGGCTGCTGTGACAGTTCATAGAATCAGGACTTTTGATACCTTGCTATTGCTGACCTTGATTTTGATCTCCAGGTCTAAGATGCTTATATCCATGTGCTAGGCAGTAGTCTGGGGTAGGGAAGGAGATGAAGGAGCAAAAGTCATCTGCTTACTGTCTTTGAAGAGGGTAGCCAGAAAGTGCTTTACATCACTTCTGCTTGTACCACAGTGGTTGGAAATTAGTGTTACGGTTACACGTAATTGCAAGGGAGATAGAGTCTTGATTCTAGATGCCGTGTGCTTATTTCACAAATCAAGAAAAGGAGGATGACTGTCAGGGGACAGCTGGCGTTCTGCCACCAAGGCCATGGGATGTGACCCTGGCCCTTCCAGTCCTGTCTCAAACTTTGAACATCTGCAGCTACTTAATGGACATTTGGTATACACTTGAGCCACTAGTTCTATTTAAAATTGAAAACAAAAACCATTCACCACAAATTAAAAATATAGACAAAACATAATATATTAAAATCAATAATAGTGTTGAATTCATCTTAGTGAGAGGGATGGTACTATTTGCAATCTTTCACCAAAAACATTGTTTCTTGGGCCATAATGAAGAGCTGGGCCGTAGGTCAGCTTTCGAGATGTCTTTTTTCTTCTTATTTTCACTAAATTAGAAAATCTTAAATTACAGCTGGAAGTGGCAGCGAGTGATCGATGACTCTGTCTAGTAGTTCTGGATATTGCAACGGTAGATGGGCAGAGAAGTTGGGGAGATTTCTCGCTGGAGGCCACTTCCGTTGTTTTGCCACAACTATGTCCACCTGGCAGCTGAAAGGTTATTTCATCTTAGAGCTGCCTGGTAGATTCTTTATCCGTGCTTCAATTCAATTTTAGTCAAAAGCATGCCTTTATGTCCTGTTTCAGTGCTTGGATGTGGTTTTCAACTGTGCTCGCTAGCATGTCACACCTGTCTTTGATGAGAGGAGGAAATCATCAGATAGAGTGTTGCCGGCCTGGATTAAAATACTTTTTTTGGTCACACTGTGTAACTGTGGACAAATTATTTAAATATTTCCTGCCTCGATTTCCTCAACTGTTAAATAGAGGTGGTGACAGTACCTGCTTCGCAGCATGACTCTGACTGTTCTATGTGCTAAAACACACAACCTCCTGACTTTGTCCTGACACATGATACTGAGTGAATAAGCACCGTGGTTATTGTTATTTTTTTCAGGTGTTTGTAAATTCTAGACCATCCCCGACTTTCATATCATAGTTCAATATTTTTGCAAAATCCTGACTTCTTTTTTATTCTTTTCCTTTATAAATCGTCAGCTTTTATTCCCAAAGAAGGGGTAGGTTCTGGATGTTTGAATTACTGACTATGTTGTAGAGCCACCATTCAAAATCACAGAAGTAACCCTGGCTGGTGTGGCTCAGTGGCTTGAGTGCAGGCCTGCAAACCAAAGGGTCACTGGTTAGATTCCCAGTCAGAGCACATGCTTGTGCTGTGGGCCAGGTCTGCAGTAGGGGGCGCTCAAGAGGCAACCACACATTGATGTTTCTCCCCCTCTCTTCCTCCCCCTTCCCCTCTCTCTAAAAATGAATAAGTAAAATCTTTAAGAAATCATAGGAGTAGTCTTCACTTACATTATGAGCATTATAACATGCCTTTTTATTTTATTTGTCATTTCAAAAACGTATGTGAACACCATTATAGTCAGTGGAGAAAACAGTCTTGTCACTTAATTCTCTGCCTGGCACACTGGAAAGGCAGACAGATGGTCAGAGGCTGTGTGTGGATGGCTTCCACTATTATCTTCAACACTAAGCCACCAAGACCGGAGGGTGAGTGGTGGACCACCGACTAGTCTCTGTGAATGAAGCTGGAGAATGATCTTCAAAAGGAACACTGATTTTATGTGAACAGTGACATCTTTGCTGAACACAGAGCTGGTATTTTCCCAGTACTGGTCTCGTGCATCCCGCTTCACAAAATACACAGTAATTTAATAAAAGCCTCCTCTTCTCCTGTAGCATGGGTTCTCAGGGAGTACGAGGAATGAGAAGCTGCACGCCTGTCTCTACAGGGCACACTTCCAAGGTCCCCTCTTCCCACTCTGCCCCTCAGAGGCTGTGCTCTAGTGGTATGCTGGCCAGCCCACCAGGACCTTCCCGCTGTGGTGCGCAGGTTTGTGGTGATTTCCAACAGTTGTTTGGTGAAGGAATTTTGCTGGCGTTGTGTTCTACTTTCTCTGCGGCCACAGTGTTCATGATTAACTTTTCAGGTAGCTTTAGACGCTTCTCACAAACGATAGGGCTTTTGTCTATTTTTTCCTAGTTGTTCTGGTCTCTTTCATTCTTTATGGACACAATTAATTAAATTATTGTCAGAGAGTATTTTTTATTTTGTGTTCTTGTTCTGAAAAAAAAATTGAGGTTTTATTTGAAGGTGAGTAGAAACTGATGACTTCAGGTCATAATCTGACCAGTTTTTATAAAAGACACTGCAGTCAGGGCCAGATGGATTGTCGAGTCATTAAGATCTAAGTTTCAGCCCTGACTGGTGTGGCTCAGTTGGTTGGGCATCATCCCACAAAGCGAAAGGTTGCTGGTTGGATTCCTGGTCGGGGCATATAGGAGAGGCAACAGGTTGATGTTTCTCTCCTTCTCTTTCGCCCTCCCTTCCCTTCTCTCTAAGAATAAATAAATAAGAACTTTTTTTTTTTAAAAAAAGACCCAATTTTCAAATACCCATCACTGCATTTCCTTTCCTTCCTGTCCATTGTTGTGTGACATCAGTACACTCACAGAATCACTTGACCTGGAACATGTGCGTACACTCACACTCCACAGGCACAGTGGCGCCCCGGCATGGTTCGTGTTTATCTTCGTATTTGGAGTTACGCTATTTACATTACTATTTGTATAATTACTATTAGGCGTAGGTGAAGCACTTTTGTGATTTGGGGCTATGTCCAAGCACAACAGTAGAACAAAAATATAAACTTAACGACGGTGAAAATATGTGAATGGAGACAAATGGCAGCTGTCACTGAATGCTGGCAGAGGTAACACAAATAGCTGCTATAAAGAGTTAGCAGGATTTTTATGAAAATCATCATTGCTCACATTTCAAATCTGTGAACACAATGGTTTTAGCTTCTCCCCGAAGCCCCCAAACCCTAGGAATGACACTTTGGGGACACTACCCTATGAATTTTGATGAGAACATTTCTGGATGGGGTGTGGGGAGGAGGAGACTGGCCCCTGGTGATGTTTGAAGAGAACAAACCCCAGGAACTGGAGAAACACCAGTTTGGGGCTTCTGGTTTGGGGAGCCAAGAATTTAAGGTCTGTTCTTATAAGTGTTTCTGTTTCTTCTTCCTTTGTTCATTACAGAGTAAAAGCCAAGGATCCATCTTTGTCCGGATACATGCCCCATGGCAGGTGCTGGCCAGAGAGGCGGAGTTCTTGAAGATCAAAGTTCCCACCAAGAAAGTATGAATATGTTTCTTCTGGGTTTCTTCTGGGACATGGGTTTTGTGAAATTGAAGTCACACTGACCTCCCCAGGGACCCTAAGTATGGGGCAATGATGTGGGTGGGACAGGAAAGAGAGTTGGGGTGGGGAGAGGCCTGGTTTGGAAATCCTCTCACCTCAGAGCTCCACATGGGATGTGCTCCATGAGAAGCCAAACATGGCCCTGATCCAGCTTCTTGATTTCTCCATTGTGCCTTGTCTCTCCCTCTCCTTGGGGTCCCAGCACTGCCAGACACTTTTTTTTTCAAGAGTGACGTAGCAATAAGAGCGGACAGCAAGCCATGCTGACTGGGTCAGCGGCATGCAGGGGAAAGTGCAGCAGCCTTGCTGTGAACGTTCTCATCCTGACTCTGCCACTAAGTATTGTGTGCGGTGGGTTTCGCTTGCCTTGTCTGTAAAATAGAACTCTCCGAATCAGAAGAGTGGGTCAAAATTATTTGGAAATATTTTCAAAATGTTCATACCAGTATCCCACCTTGGGGTTTTGAATTTTTGGGGGTGGGGTGGGATGGGAATGAGGTTCTGGCATCAGTATTATGAAAAAAAATCCCTGGAGGTTGTGACCCATGTCTGGGTTGAGAGCCACACAGTTTAGATGGTTTTCGGCATCCTTTTCTGCAGATATAATCTATGTATAATTTAAAAACCTTCCTAGAGAATTCCTAGGTGATGGTCTTCTAGTAAAACAAAATCCAGAAAACACCTTCAGAAAAAAAACAAGGCCTCAGATTCAGTATTCTCTTTCTATTAGGCATTTTAGGGGATACATGTGGATGTTGGCTTTGTCCATTTGAGATGTCTCGAGGAAGGGTCCTGGGGAAGATGATAATCTAGTTTAGCTTTTGAGGTTAACCATGAGTGATCTGTGGTGATCTCTCTATTTGTCTCTATCTCTCTCTGCTTCTTTGTCTCTGTCTCTGTCTCCTTGTCTCGCCCTCCCCCCAACACTGTCATTTCACAAGTAGTGACCGAGCTCAGCAGAGATCATCTTCACCATTCTAATTACCATAATTTCCACCCTCCCCATCAATGACAGAACTCCATTTTTGCTACCTTCTGTACCACTCTGTCACCTGCTTTCTTCACCATCTTTACTACCATTAGTGTCCTTATAGTCAGCAACACCATTCTGATGAGCTTTTTTTGGTTATGCTTACACTATCTTCATTACCAACAGATTTACCAGCCCCTTCAAAACTCACTCATCAAGTACCATCATGTGTGATGTCATTATGAATCCCTTCCTCAAGGAGGATAAAGTCTGGGGGTCTGTGCTTTACAGGTTCATTAAGATAGATACTACCTCCATGGCAGGTGAACATAAGACTATTAAACAATGAACACACACAGACATGGATATTAGCCACAAACTTCTGCCAATCAAATGTTTTGAGGTCACATGTCTGAGTGTTTATGTTTTATAAGGACCACACTGATCTTTTCTCCCTCAATTGTATTGTTGTGTTCTTTGTTTCCTAGGGTTAAACCTTTCACTCTATTTACTGCTGTCCTCAAATGCAATGTGTCATCTTCGTTCTGGATATTTGCTCCCCCTCCACTGGTTCTCCCAGTCTGCTGGCAGCATGACCCAAGCCTTGGCCTTGGACAGATGCTTCTGCTTTTCTCCAGTGGTGCCCTAACTCAGCCAACCCTTTGTTTCTCTTTCTTTTGTCTTCCTTCTAGCCTTAGTATGTGTATTTCTTCTCCTTTCTCTGATTCATCTGAATATCTAATGTTCTGTTAATCTCATTCTACTTGTATCTTACTTCCTATGTTTTTATCTTTGCTGGCTGGTCCATGGAAAGAAGGTGAGTAAAACTCTAATGCCCATGTGACGGCTTCTGTCCCCCGGGACAATCCCCTTAGCAGGGAACCTAGGGACACAGAAATGCATCCTTTTCCCACTTGCCCTCTTTGTCTTTCTCATCTTTCTTTCACTCCCATGCATTTTCTTCCCGTCTTCCCTCTCCCTTCCACCTCTCTCTCCTGACGCCTCCTTCTTGCCTCCCTTTTTGTTCTTTGAACACCCTTCCACACCTCTTGTTTCTCTACCACTTTCTTCTTCTCCTCATTCCCAGACTCAGTCCCTAAGCAGTGTCTGTCTCTGGTCCCTGTGGTCTCTGCTTGTCCTTTCACAAGCTCATACCTTTGAGAGCCTATCACTATCAGAGTTTATATGCCCCCAAACATTTATTCTAGTGGAACTTACCACCTATAGTTTAGGTGGTACCTGCACTTGAATTTGTAGATGAGATTATTAAGGCAAGGATATATTATAACACAGCTATTTCTGAGTTTCCCTCCATTTAAAATTTTTTTTTGCATTTTTAATACTTCAAATATGTTTGATACATAGCCTTGTGTAAATTTAAGGTATACAATGTGTTAATTTGATACATTTATCCATTGTAATATGATTGCCATTATAGCAATAATTAGCACCTCTATCACATTACAGAATTATTTTTTCTTTCTAGTTGTTGGAATAATTAATTTCTAGCCTCAGCAAGTTTGATGATTATAATACAATATTGTTGTACATTCTACATGCACTCTACTGTGCATTAGAGCTCTAGGGTTTATTTCCTACTTGTTGCAAGTTTTACCCTTGAACAACATCTGTCCTATTCCCTTCCCTCCATTCCCTGGTAACCAAGATTTTACTCTCTGTCTTTACAAAGTTTAGATTTTTAGATTCCACATATAAGTGGTATCTAAAAGTCCTTTTCTTACTTTGACTTGACCTCACTTAGCATAATGTGCTCAAGTTTCACCCATGTTGTTGCAAATGGCAGGGTGCCGTTCTTTCTCATGGCTGAACAACATTTCATCCTGAATATACACCACACCTTCTTTATCTGTTCTTATGTTGATGGACACTTAGGTTTTTCCCACCCTTCCTTCCTATTGTATTTTGGAGGCATAGTGTGGTAGGGGCTTCACTAGATAATCCTCAGAAGATCAGATTTTTAGCCTTGGTTCTGCACTTAATTGTTGTGTGATGTTGGGATGTCACTTCATCTTTTAGAGCTTCAGTTTTCTCATCTGTGATATGGGCATACTAATACCTGCCCTATTTTTCTCAGGAGGTTGTCGTAGGAATCGAATTCTTAACCAGTACTATGGAAATGTAGGAGTTATTGTATCTTGTTCTCAAATCTTTTTAGGCATATTCTAGTCCCCCAATTTATTTCCCTGCCGACCCAATAGGCAGCCAACCCTGGTGGAAATCCCACAGTAGGAGAATCTTTGGAGAGATGCGGAAGGGCACAGAAATAATCCATGCTCTCCCAGAGCTAGAAGGCACAACAAGAAGCACGTACATACCCCGACATCAAAACACTAATTAAATGGTGTGCCAAATAGCAACTCGTTAGCACAGGACAGACTCTGCTTATAAACATTGTGGGCCATGGAGTCAGGAGAATGAAGCCAGTTGGTGGCTCCTACCATACTCCAGGTATAACAGAAAGAACTTTCCCCGCAATGTTTCTGGGCCCCAGACTTGACACAGGTGGACAGTTCTGACATCCTTCTGTGGATTTAGTCACATGACCCAGAACTTCTTTATATTCATAGAATACAGTGGCTTGTCATTGACCTCACAGCGGGTGTCATAATCAGGAAACATAACTTGGTATGCTGGGTAGGACGCATATGTTTTTGCAAGTTAATCTGAGACCTGATCCCAGGTGGAGGGTGGGGGTTACACCTAGTCCCTGAGATGAGAAGGGAGCATGGAAGGGAAAATGGGGTAGGGAAGTCTGTGGAGGGCAAGGGCTGGGTCCAGTGGCACTTTTGTCCTTTTTAAACGGGTCTGAGAAGTGACTACCATGAGAATAAACTACGTTTAAAGAAAACCACATCCTGGCAGCAGAAGGGACATAGAGAAAGACTGAGGCATGGTATGGGACCATCTAAGCATCCTCCAGGCCTGTGGAAGCTTGTGTTATAACTCAGTGGGCTCTGGAGAGATCAGGAAGATGGGGAGGAAATCATGAAATCAAGATCTCAAACCTGGACAAATCCATCGTAATGCGTCCAGGGACTCAGAGTCCTGAGCACGGATATTAACTGGGAGGGGGAACCTTGGAAGGAAGCATTTGTTTTCCAAAAACAACAACAGAAGAGCCAGCATTTGTGAGGGACACTTATCCATGCACAGGAAGAGGGTGGGAAGGCCTGGTCTTTGGCCCCGAGCAGCCTGGGAAGGGTTGAAATGGTTGCTTTCTCACCTCTGCTCATTACCAAGGTGGCCTTTCTAGATTGTGTTCAGCATCTATGTTTATTTCTCATTCGCTTTCATCATCTATGTTTATTTCTCATTCATTTCATGTATATGAGTGAATACCCCCCTTTCTCATCTCTTACCATTCTCTTATTCTCCATGTGCTGCCTGCAGCAGAGACAAGGCCAGGAATGGTTGAGGGGGAGATAACCAAGTCCATTTTTATCAATGAAACCATGCTAATCCAGCCAGAGTCCACTACATGTCTGGGATGGGCAAAAATCACTTTTGTCCAATCTGTCAAAGCTTTTGTAGCTATTATTAATAGAGTGAGTAATATTGTAGGGGTCATGCATGCTGTCCCCCAGAACCTGTAAGGACTTTAGCTTTTGAGTTTTTTCCGTGCAAGTAGATGCTATTAACTTCCAGCAAGTCATACCTTTTTTTAGGCAACTAGGCTCAGAGCTCCCCTCATCTCCAAACCAGGAGTAATAAATGTCACTGAGATCTGTTGTTAGGAGCAGTGATGATATGTTTTAGATGCCTAGCATAGAGGCACATGCAACACAAGATAACTGCTATTGTTACTGTCGTTGGTATTGTTGTTCATATAGGATGTGCTGGGCAGCACAGTTGGCACCAGACCGGGGCTGCTCCATCCTGCTATTTCCTTTCACAGCCAACATAGTGTTGGGGGTGGGGGGGGGTGGGAAACAGGCCCAGTCCCTTACATCGGCCAAGGCAGCCAGAAGCCCAGACACAGAATCAGTGGAGAGGCGGGAACAGATGGCCTTTGGACTATGTGCTGGGGGATTTCTGTTTCCTACAGCACGGGTCCTTAGGGCGTCCGTAAACATAATGGCTCCATGTGCGAGGTCTGCAGTGCAGGCATTGGGAAAGCCAGCAGGCCCCCCCAGCACAGGAGGGACAGCTTGAAGACGCCCGTTTCAAAGGACAGGCAGCAGGTGTGACGAGAGAGACCTTGAGGTCTACTCCTGGCTCTGCCCCCATGAACTTAGGATTGATTCATATCTTAGCTTATTTCCCAAAACAGGACTAGAGATGGATTACAATCAAAAGCATAAATACAAATGGATCATTTAAAAGGACATATTAAAAAGAGAATTATGTAATTGGGGAGGAAGTAGGAAAATGTAGGGAAATAATGGAAACTGAAATAAAAAGCAATGGTGATTAGAGCAAGTGAGTCAGATTTCATTCTGTTTCCTGGTAGTCAAGGCAGAAAGGGCTGGGGCTCACATAGCCTGTAGAAATGAGCATCTGTTTTGTCAGAGGAGGCAAATTTTTCCTGTTGTTAGAGCATAATTGTTATCGAAAAGACATGACTAATATAGGGGACGTATTTTCAGTAATGAGTTCATGTAAGGTGCTGGAATGTTCTTTGTATAACCATTTCTTAATTGATTCTGGATACAAACTGAGGATGTAATGTTGACTGTATTTCAGAGAGGGGTGTACTACAAAATAACATAGGCAAATTTCTGATGTGCTAACTTAATTCAAAGGTAAAGATTGTACCAGAAATAACAATCATACCTTAACTCTCTCCATGCACTCCATGTTTTGAAATATTTTAATCTACTAAATTTCATACATTAAGCAATAATTTATCTTCTCTTTTTCATTAACTGAAACCACATATAACTGCCACTGGTCAGTGTGAGAAAATTGGTGTTACCTTGCTGAACTAACATAATTCCAGTTAAAAAGCAAAGAAACTTGACATTTATTAGCCTGAATGGCTCCTTAAGAGGGAAATACTAATTCCCTTAAGTTCTGTCAATTACTGGAAGTCATTCTCAGATGCATATTTCTGTCTCTCTGGAGATTCTGACTTGACAACTGTGGTTTTTGCAAAAGTCCCACAGAGAGAACCTCCACGTGCACGGCGCCCACCCCACTTCAGGGCCCTGGTCCAGATTGGAGGCTTGTGTTAGTCAGGGTTCTCCAGAGAAGCTGGACCAACAGGATGTGCGCACATGTGTATTAAATATGTCTATGATAAGGAACTGGCCCAACTGATTTGGAAGGCTAAAGTCTCAAGGTTTGCAATCGCCAGTCTGGAGACCCAGGAGAATCAGTGGTGAAAGCGCCAGTCCGAATGCTGGCAGGCTCAAGAACCAAGAAGAGCCAATGTTTCAGTTTGAGCCCAAAGGCAGGGAAAGATCAATATCTGAGTTCAGCAGGCAGTCAGGAGGGGCCGCTTTTTACTAGTAGGAGGGTCAGTCTTTTTGTCCCTATTAGGTATTCAACTGATTGGGCGAGGCCCATCACATTTGGGAGGGCAATCTGCTTTACTCAGTCTACTCATTCAAATGTTCATCTTATCCAAAAATACCCTCACAGACATGCCCAGAATATGGGCACCCCATGTCCCAGTCAAGTTGACACATAAAATTAACCATTGCAAGACTTGTACTTTTAAGGCCCAAGATCCTTTTTGTGGTAGGTTGAATGGTGGCATCAAAAAATGTATGTCCAAACCCCAACTCTGGAACTTGGGAGTGTGATCTTATGGATCATTGGAGAGCAGGTCTTTGCAGACATAATTAGTTAAGGATTTCAAGAAGAGGTCATCTTGGATGTAGGGTGTACCCAAATCCAAAGAATCTACCCTGAGAGAAATGTGGAAAGAGTTTTCAGACACGCAAACACACAAGGGAGAACTCCCTGTGAAGACAGAGGCAGAGATTGGAGTGATATAGCTTCAGGCCAAGGAATGCCTGGGGCCATCATAAGCTGGAAAAGGCAAGGAAGCTTTTGTCCTTAGAGCCCTGGGAGAAAGCACAGCCCTGCCAACACCTCTATTTTAGATTTGAGGCTTTCACTGCGATGATAGAGTAAGTTTATGTTGTTTCAAGACCCCACCTCCCCAGTCTGTGGTAATTTGTTATGGCAGCCCTAGGAAATGAATACATTTTTCCTCTGGTCAGAGAGCAAGACAGAGACAACTCAAGACCTGGGGCTCTGGTAGGCTTGTTGGCTTGCTCTGTATCCCAAGAATCTACTTTTCATCTTCTAAGGCTGCTCGAAATAGGCTTGCTGACTTCTTGATGCTGGGTTTTGGGGATGTCTACAGGAGTCCTTGTGCAGGAGTTTTCCTGTACGGCCTTGGCGCGTCATATCTACTGCACATTCCGTTCCTACTTTGATGAGATCGGAGAATCTTGGGAGAGCTCACTCTAGCGAGGATGGTGGAAGGGCACCCCGTGTGGCTAAGAAAAGCTGCTTGTTTATCTCAACAATTATTTTCTCATTTATGCTTCTGTTTCCAAAGATTATCGTTGGTTGGTTTAAGGTGAAGCTTCTGCTTTAGTGAAAGGTATCTGTAAAAGAAGCATGTGAGCATATTTTAAAGCTTGCCTATATTTTATACTTTAAAGAGAAAGGTTCATAAAACCACTCTCAACAATGTAAATCAAAACAAAATAAATACCTTAAAATAAGGAAAAACTAGTGACTCAAGATATAAGTTGATAATTAGTTTTAAAGATAGCTGATGCTTCCTATGTGCTGTGCTCCTTGATAAGCATTATTTTGGTTTTTTTATCCTCACAATGACAATATGAGGTAGGTACTAGCCTTGTCCCATTTTGTAGATGAGGAAACTGAGGTTCAGAGAGGTTAATAAGCTTACCTAAGGTCACACAGAAGGGATTAGATCCAGGACTCAAAGTCATTGCTGTTGGCTCCCAAGTCATGCTTCTACCATCCCACCTAAGAATCCACAACTAGGGAGCATAGTCTAGAACAAAATTTCTCAAAGCATAAACTGTAGAATAATAGTCTTTTGTTTTAGCAAAAAACAAACAAACAAACAAACAAACAAAAAAACCATAGTTCCATAATCTAACAAACTCTAAAAACTGTAATTATTACAATTTATCCGACCAATTGAAAGTTCTGAAAGCCTTGCGATAAAGAAAATGGTTCAGTTTCGTTCATCTTGTTTCCTGCTGAACACCAATCTGTTACTAATGGGTATATTAGCAGCCATCCTGGGAACCAGTGGTCTGCAGAGCATGCTGTGGGGACCTCCACCCTAGATTAAGTTATCCTGGACTGGCAGAGGTAACACACTTAGATTTTTGTTTTTTTCAGTGTCACAGAGTAGCTCATTAAGTTATTTAGCAGTCCTGGATTATAACTTTCTCATCTGCAAAGTAAGGAGGGTAGAACCTAAATTCCCTGTAATGGCTTTAAAATGTTGTGGTTTACAAGTAAGCCGAATGACAATTTGTGAATGCGTTCATTCTTTCCCTGTTACCAATGTTAGAGGAAAGAGCTGGGGACAGATAATCCCTGAGGTCATTCACTCAGACGCGTTCAAGTACCCCAGAGCAAAGATGCCGCCCTCCACACGCCTTCAATGCTGCGTTTTAGATGAGGCGGTGAGTGTGCTCAGTCTGTGGGTGCCACCTCTCACCTGGGCTGCCCTGGAACCCTGAGGCTGGCCAGTCACCGGTTTTCTCTGAGCTCTCTTCACGTGCTGGGCTGCTCTCCAAAGTATGCTTACTGTGGAGCCTACATCAAGCTCCCTGATTTAGACTCTTTGTCAAAAGGAGAATACTTTACTCTTCCCAGGGACTGGACCTTTTCAGATGCCTTAAATATTTGCCTCAGGTCCTCGAACAAATGCTCTCCCCATCCTCCCTAGATAAACAGTAAATAAAGACACTCATCCTTTGTGCCCTCCCCCACCTCTCCCCCGCCCGCCCAAATCTCACTTCTCTCATAGCCCCTCCTCTGTCCATTTAGCTGAGCTGATGTCACCTCTACTTACAGTCAGTAGTTTTCTTACCTGTTAGTTTTTATTTAACTGCTTTGGGCACTTTACTCTTGTGTCTCCAAATGTACCATAATCCCCTAAGAGCAGAAACTATAGTTTATGTTACTTGCGTATTCCCTGTAAACTCTGGTACAGTGTTACGTAACTAACAGACACTCAGTAAATACCAGAGGGCCCGACTGATGGAGGCCAAATAACTCCTGCTCCCCCAGCCCTAGGATCTTCTTGGGCTGTGATCCTCGGCAGGACAGCAGGGATTTCAGCTCCACGCAAAAATTCACAAACGGGAGAGACGCTCTTTTGCCTCCTCACCCTGACCAACTCCTCCTTTTATCAGGTGGCGATTTAGTGCTACTTTGATAGTTGAGTGAATTCCCCCTGGTGAGCAGAAAGTGCAAAGCAGCAGAGATCCCACGAGTTTTACTCAGGGTGGAGAACTCGCAGAGCCTGGGTCTTGGGCAGAGAGGGTCACTGTGTCCTCAGCCTTCAGAATGGCTTGCAGGACAGATTCCTTTTGTTGTTATCATCAATAATTTTCAAATGAACCAGGATTCTTGCTGTTTCCATAAGGTTGGCTGTAGGTGGGGCCTTTCCCCTGTTGTCATTGTTCCCAAACATTTGTTTTTAATAGAGGCCCAGCTGAGAGGATTTGGGTTTATATTTGATATATTATGGGCTTTTTGGTGCATACTCTTTGATTGCTATTTAAATCGGCTGGAAAGAGTGCAGGATACTTTGAATTTTTATTCTTTTATTCTTTTTGTTTTCTGTAACTCTCCTCATCTTCAAAAATCAGGAAAAATAATTGGTGCCACCTCAACGCTACGGTTTGAGCACGGGACCCGAGTCGGCACGCAGCCGCGTCCTAGACGCGCACACAGGCCTGGGGACACCACGGTGAAGCTGGAGACGTGAGACTGTGACGGCACTTTCGTTAGCAGTGAAGCTGAAAATGTAATGGGAAGCGAATTTGATTTTTTTATTTGGTTGTTTTTAGACTCATGGTTAAAGAAATATTGAAATAGAAGTGGTGGTGTTCTTTTTAAAAGCCTCACTCATGTCTGTTTACGCTGGGGTAGCACAGGCCGGGCTGGGGCTCACTGGGACCCAGATACTGGACCCAGTGCTGGTGGGGCTGAGAGCAAAGGGCAGTGAATAGGCTGACCGTTGAATTCATCACCCAAGGCCTTTGGGGCGTGAAGAAAGATTGATAACTATGCCAGGACACAGTGGTAAACCCAGAGTGTCCCGAGTAACTGGGACATGTGGTCTCTCTTCCTGGCTGCCCAGCTTGGCCATGGCTGCCCCGTGGGTGTATGGGAAAGGGCTGGCAGGAGGGGAGAGGCAGAGACGCAGCCAGGGTCAGTCAGCTTCTGGCACTTGGGGCTCCTGGGCAGAGCTCTTCGTACCCAGTAAGAACTGGGCAAGCACATGTGCTGGCTCATAATGGCTCTCGAGACAGGATTGTTACGTTTTCAGGAGAGTTGGAAGCTGGCTCTCATACCGTCGATACCTTGACATTGTGCGTGGGGGGCATGCAGCAGGGCCGCCTGCCCACAGTTCTGCTCTCCATGGTTTCAGTTATCCATGGTCAGCTGCAGCCCAAAAATGTTAAATGAAAAGTCCCAGAAATAGACAGGTCATACGTTTTAAATTGCACACGGTTCTGGGCAGTGTGATAAAATCTCACGTTGTCCTGCTCCATCCCACCCGGCACACAAATCACCCCTTTGTCCTGCGTCTCCACACTGCATACACTCCCTGCCCACCAATTGCTCGGTCTTCTGGGTTACCAGTACTCGGTTTTGTGGGGGGTGTGTGTGAGAGAGAGAGACACACACACGTTCATATAACTTTTATTACATTATATTGTTATAATTGTTCTGTTTCATTATTAGTTATTGTTGTTAATCTCTTACCATGCCTAACTTACAAATTAAACTTCATCGTAAGTATGTAGAAGAGAAAACAGAGTATACCTAGGGTTTGGTACTCTGCGAGGTTTCAGACATGCATCGGGGGACTTGGAACATATCATCTGTAGATAAAAGTGGGGGCTACTATGTTTATACCATAAAATCAGCACGTGTTACAAACTAGCAACCTCGACCACCCCCACCCAGAGAGCTTGGGAAGTGTTTCCCAGCACCCGATGGATGAGAGCATGGAGGAGGGGAGCTGAGCGCAAAGGCCAGGTGGGACCATGGACAAGATCTGTCCCACGGCTGGAGCAAGGTCCACCCTGAGGGTGTTACGTGATTTCTGCCATGGGCATTTAAGGGCTATTAGTCAGAGAGGGGCCAGGAATGACTGCGTCTATGCCAGATTCTCTCTCTGCCACCTGTGGTTTAGAAACGGATTTCCCACCACCCCCCGACTCGCTCGCTCTGCTCCAGCCACACCGGCCTCCTCTCTGTTCCTGCAAAATGCCAAGCATGTTTCCATCTCAGGGCCTTTTTGCTTGTCCTTCCTCTTGCCTGGAGACCTTCTCCAGATACCCCTCACTTCCCCAGAGCCTCAGCTCAAATGTTGCCTCCTCAGACGGGCCTCCACACCCCTCTATGTGAGGCAGGCTCCCCCCACACTCTCCATCCCTTTCTCTTGTGTTTTGCTCAGCTACCCAATACTGAGTCACATGTTCATGTCTTTGTTTGTAGTCTGTATCCCCACTACGTTGGCAGCCCCAGGAGGGCAGGTATTTTGTTGGGCTGCTTTGGCAGCACCTAGAACAGGGCCTAGCACAGAGCAAGCACTGAATGGGTATTTGTTAACGAGTGAGAGAACGGGTCGCCCACCGCAGTCCTAATCCATTGAGGTGGCTTGCTGGAGAGTGATGCTGACGTGGGTGCCGAGGCTCCATCCAAGGGCTTTGGGAAGGAATGCTGCAAGTGTGGGAAGTGGCAGCATAGTGGCACATGCCCCATAGTAGCCATACCTGATCTGGGTCCTCAGTAGTCCCTTTAGTTAGCAAAAAACATGTCCGAAGAGTCTAATTGTAGCCGGAATGGGGCTTGTTGTGTATAAGGGTTCACGGCCCTTTGGAAGTTCATATTTTCCATCCATCCGTCCTTCCTTCCTTCCATCCATCCATCCATCCATCCATCATCCATCCATCCATGACTATTTATTGAGTACCACTGTGTATGAGATACTCTGCTGAGGGCTGGTATCTCAGTGGAGACGGCAGCAGGCCCTGGCGTCACATGGCTTCGGCGTGTTGAGGATTCAGAAGTTAGAAGTTAGCTGGTTACGAGCTGGGAGGCACCCACAGAAGAAAAAGAACGGAGTGGACAGAAAGCCAACCGAGGAAACTAATTTAGGTGGCAGCAGGGGCAGGGAGAAGGAGGGCGCCATTTGAACTGAGGCCTGAGGGCTGGGCAGGAGTTGTCCGGAAGAGGGAAGGGCCTGTCCTGCGGTCCAAGGCAGGAAAACACTGGCCTGGGTGGGGAGCTGAGAGGAGGCCAGCGTGCGTGCAGCAGAGAGACCGCAGGCAGAGGGGGCTGAGGCTGGGCGGAGGCAGGAGGCACAGCTTGTAGGGGCCTAGTCAGCCATGTAAATAGTTTGGATTTTATCCTACGTTTTAAAGTCAGCAAACATTCATTCATGTGTAGAAGACTTGCCGAAACAGACTCGAAAACCATAAATGAGTGCAGTTAGACATCAGAGAATGTGTATTTTGTAACTACGTTGCTGTCTACCTTCTGCAGTGCTATAGCCAGGAGGTTGACCTGTGGGCACAGGTAGGGATGAAGACACTGATCAGCTCCTGTTCTTGGTGTGCACAGAGTCTGCCTTTGGGCTCTAGAATGCAGCTGATCCTAGCAGTGCTTGGTGCTGTTTGCCTTTAATTGGTGAATAGCTTGACACTCACTTGCAAGGGTCAGTGTGCTTGTATGTAGAGCTCCCAGGTCCAGTCCTGTGCTTGCGTGTGTGCGTGTATCCCTCCCTCTGCTCTCTCAGGCCACAGCGGGGACAATAGTGGACGAATTCTGCTGTGTCTTTAGCTTCTCTTCGTTGTAACTTCTTTAGTCCACAGGCTTCCACCCTGGTCCAGCTAGTAACTCGAAGGGCCACCTTCTACACTGTGGACTTCTCTGTGCATATGTGCCTTTGAGATTAAAGGTGAATAGGTGGGTGTGATGATAATCTTCAGCCTCTCAAAATGAGGAAGATTGACCCTCTGTCACCCAGTGATTGGAGGAGCAGAGGAAAGCACAAATAAATTCAAAGAGACAGATAATCTGAATTAATGCCTGTTGGGCTGTGGGGTGTAAGCAGCACACCTGTGCACCGCTGGGCTTACTCTCTGCATCTTCCAGACTGCCTGTGTTCTTCCTGCTGACTTTTCCTACCAACTGGAGAGAGAGACCCTCTTAGTCACTGTAGCTAGGTGACTCATGGGTAATCGAGATTATATTGCTTATATGCCATGTTGTTACACCTTTTTCTTGATCTCTGAGGTCATTGGGCATGTTAGTAAACCTTTCTGTGCCTCAGTTTCTTTATCTGTAAAATGAGGACAGTAACATGCATATGTCCCTGTAGGCTTGGTTCCTTGCATCCCAGAAAGGGACATGATTCCAATGTAGAAAAAAAAAACAAATCAGCCCTCAGACCACACTGCTGCGCCCCTTTGGAGGGGAGAGACAGAGCGAGACAAGGGGAAAAAAGAAGTAAGAAGAGAAGGAATCTCAGTAAACCTCTTAGACTGTGACAATGAGGCCAAAGTGAGCTTTTATGAGAACCACATTTGAGCCCTGGAATAAAAAATAAGAGCAACATACTTTAAAAATTATTTATGATTTTAAGCACATGAAAGGCGTATCGTGTACCCAGGGAGGGCATAATGGGGAACAGCTGGCTAACATGTGTCTTGCCATTTCTGAGGATGTTCATAATTCTCTGATGTCCAAGAATAACAGTAATAACGATGCCGCTGCTGATTGTATTAATAATAATAAAGAGGATCGGGTGCCTTTCCTGGATCCTCCTGAACACAAGGGGAGAGCCCAGGCTGCTGGGTTTGGTGGGGGCCGAAAGGGAGCTCCAGTCTGCTTCCTTCTCAGGGGACCATGGAGCCCTTCTAAGTTTCAAAGGGTTAGGGAAAAAGTCTGGATGGGGAGTCAGGAAATGTGGATTCCAGGCCTGGTTTCCCCATGAACTCCGGCAATTACCTTGCCCCTCCAAGTCTCAGTGTTCCCATCTGTAAAATAGCAGTGCGAATACTACCGGACGGGCACACCTTGCAGAGTTTTTGTGGGCCCTGATGAAATGGTGCCCATGGAAGGGCTGGATACATCGCCAAGTGTTCTGTCTGTGGAAGGCAGTGTCATCATCTTTGTCCTTCTCCTGCACTTGGTACACTCAGCCACCAAGCTCAGCACCGGGCATGTAGGCAGTGGCTAGAAATGTTTGTGCTGTGAATGAAGGTGTCTTTTGCATGAAATGGGTAAAGCTGTGGAGTGTTAGACATGGACAATACTTTAAGAGCCTTTGAGTCCAGTCCTCTCGGTTCTGGTCTGTTAGGTGGGTCTGCAGCAGCTCTCAGTCTCAGGCTAATTACCCCAATGCTGAGTGAGTACTCTACTCACTGCCCGGGCAATAATGAGATTTTCCATTCTGGCTGGTGGGAATAGGTGCTATTCCCAATCCTTTCAGTCGTGGGCAGTTTTTCTTAGGCCCATGCTGCCAAATTCTTAGGGGGAACTTCTGTAGATCTCTTGGGTTCTTTGTGAAGTTCTCTCTCTTGGGCACGCTGTCCTATGAACTATAGTTGCTCTGGATGCCCCAGACTTATAGTTTGTCTCTACAGCTCAGGGAGTTTGCTGGTCTCCCCCTGTTTCCCTTTCCTGCATCGTGGCCCAGAACCTCTCTCAAGGCCGTGAGCTGGAGCAATCACAGACTCGCCTTGCTTGTTTCCGTCTCCCAGGAACTCCTGATGTCCAGTAGTAGGAGGAAAGCGGTTGTCCTAGTCTGTTCAGGCTGCTGTAAGAATATACCACAGACCTGGTGGCTTATAAACAACAGATTTTTTTCTCTCTCACAGTTCTGGAAGCAGGAAGTCTGAGACCAGGGTGCAGCATGGTCAGGTGAGGGCCCGCTGCCCAGTTCAGAGCTGATGCCTTCTTGCTGTATCTTCATGTGGTAGAAGGGGCTAGGGAGTTCTGCGGGGTCTTTTTTATAATAGCACTAATCCCATTCATGAGGGCTCCACCCTCATGACCTAATCATCTCCCCAAAACCCACCTCCAAATACCATCACATTGGGGATTGGAATTTCAATATGTAAATTTTGGGGGGCGCGCAAACATTTAAACCACAGAAACCATCATCTCATGTTTTTTTTCTGAATGTTTTGGTTGTTTCAGGTGTGGTAAATCTGGTCCCTGTTTCTCCATCATAGCAGGAACTGTGGAAAGTGAAAGTTCCCCAGTTCTCTCTTTAGAAATGACAGACCCAAGAGGGAGAGTGACTTGCCCGAAGTCACACAGCTAGTTTGTATCAACAAGGACCAGGACCCAGGTTGTTTAATCAATAGATGCTATTGTGTTCCTAGCACACAGACCATGGTCCTTGCTCTCTCTAGAAGTCCATATTCTGTCGGGGAGACAGATGGGTGGAAGGCGAATAAGAGAAGAGCATGACAAACTTTATGACACAGGTACTCTTTCACAGGGTACTAAGGAAGCATAACAGGGAGTGATTGGCTAAGGAAGGTTTCCTGGAAAAGTGGATACTTGAACCTAGTGGTGAAGGAAAAGGAGTAATCCAGGTGGCAAAGGAGGGAGAAGTTTTAGGAATAGATGCAACAGATGCAAAGGTGTGGAGGTAGGAAGCAGGTCCTTTGTCCTCCAAGCTTAGCGTCCATGGTATGGTGCCACAGGGCTATCCACCCATGTTTTATTGTGTGTATGTGTCTGAATCCATCTCCCCAAAGTCCCTGAAGTCTGGGAAATGGCTTTCCAACATGAGTCTGCCACGATATTTGAGCCTGGCCATGTTTATGTAGGATTTTAGTCATGGCTGGGGAGCAAATGTTACCTTGAGTTATCTGGTGGGATGCTGGTGTTCTGCACCTTCTGTGTCTTTTCCTGAGGGCAGACCGTATTACTCTCAGTGATTGGGAGCACTCTCTATCAAGAAACACTCAGAACTTGCGCTGGTCCCACTCCTGGTCCCTCTAAACCACACTGTCCCTTGCAGGGTGACTAGGTGCTGTGGCTTTGTGTTGGTGTACCTCACCCCTGCCCCCGGGGGCACTGGGATTGTCTCAGCCCTGTGCCCAAGAAGCTGTTGCTGATGGCTGCTAGCGGCAACTGCTACACCTCAGCCGGGGCTGCATTGCCACCTGGGCAACTTTGCCAAGACCACCTTTGATGCCATGTCTAAGACCTACAGATTCTCACCCCGACTGCTGGAAAGAGACCGTGATCACCAAGTTTCCCTATCAGGAATCCACTGACCATCTTGTAAAGACCCACACTAGCGTTTCTGTGCAGACGACCCAGGCTCCAGCTGTGGCCTCCACAAAATTTTATACAAGAAAAATAAAGTGAATTAGCCTAATAATAATAACAACAACAATAACAACAACAACAGTAATAAAAAGAAACAGTCAAAAATTGTGCTGGTCCCATTCCTGGTCCCTCTAAAGACATACGGCAGGTGGCCATGCAGTATGGCCTTTTTCTCTAGTGAGCTCTTCCATATACACTACCAAGATGAAGGTCAAGAACTTCTGAGTGGTTCTTAACTACCCTTCTTCCAGAACGAGGCCCTGAGACAATTACTGGATTATTAACCTACACCAGCTGAGTACAGGCATTCTTGGCCTCTGCCGGGGCTGGGCTCCCGAGAGCGCTTGCAGTTGATGAGGACAGGACGGGAAGCCTTTCAGCTAAACAGGGGCTTTAGGCTTTTGGCTTTTTTTCTCCAATCTGGTTTATTTTTATAAAGGTCTGTTATGTTATGGATATTCTGTCCCCAGCCTGGGCTCCTTCAGTGGCAGTAACTGCTATCATTCAATGCTGTTTCCCTAGAGATTTATCATTCATTCAGTCATTCAAAGCCAGGGAACAGTTTGAACAGTATCCTGCCTTCATGGAGATTATGTTTTGGTAAGACAACTGGACATTAATCAAATAATCACTCAAATAAATGTATAATTATGACTGATAAGGGCTATGCTGGAGAGGCATTTGGGCCCATGAAATACAGTGTGGAGACTTCTACAGGGCTGAATTAAGAATTTCGGTCTTTATCACAAGAGCAATGGGTAATTGTTGAAGACCCTTCCCATAGAGGTGACATGATCAGATGTTTGCTTCAGAAACATTAGTCTGGCTCTAATATGGGGAACGAATTAGAGGTGGACAAGAGTGGGGTTGTCGGATAAAATACAGATGCCTAGTTACATTCAAATTTTGGATAAACAATGAATAGTTTTTTAGTATAAATATGTCTCAAATATTGGACATATCTATACTTAAAATTATTGTTGTTCTTGTATAAGTATGTGTGTATATGTGTGATATATATATGTACACACACACACACACACACACACACACACATATTCCTTACCTGAGGACATGTCCATTAATTTGAGAGCGAGAGTGAGAGCAAGAGCGAGAGCAAGAGAGAGAGAGAGAGAGAGAGAGAGAGAGAGAATGATTCAACATTGACCGTGGATCAATCCCACAACCTTTGGGTGTACAAGATGATGCTCTAAGCAATCGAGCCACCTGGCCAGGGCTATGAATATAATTTTTAAGTGTAAGTATGTCCCAAATATTGCATAGGATATACTTACACTGAAAAATTATTTTTTTGATTCTATGAAATTCAAATTTAACTGGCCTTCTTGTACTTTTATTTGTCAGCCCTGGCACCCCTAAGCAAGAGAAGATACAAGGAGACCACTTCTTGCTGTAGTTGAAGGCTCTTTAGGTTAGGAAACCAGAGGTGGGAATGGAGAGATGAAGACAGAGAAGAAAAACCCTTGGTCAGTCTGAGGCTGTCATTCCAAGGCATCTGGCAGACAGAGTCCATCCACTTCCCTCCTGCTCCGAAACCTTAATTTCCATGCATATGCCATTAAAAACACATGACTATGGGTATATTGACACATCACTGCAGTCTCAGTGCAGGGCTCATGCTGGTCAGAACCTGCCCTAGATGACCAATGAGACATGTACTAAGGTAACATGAGGGACTCATCTTTTTGTCCCCATCCCTCCAGGCCCAAAGATGCCTAAAAGGTGGGCTCTTTGCATTGCAGTGACCAATGTGTATGAAAGGGATATGAAGCAGAGGCAATATTATAAATTGCACACAGTTGTTTTCCCACGATAATTCATGTTTTAGCAAATGAATCAGGAGAATAAAGCTGTTAAAAACACAGGCTTTGCCAGGGGGTTCAAATGCTCCAGCAGTTATTACCTGGCTTGCACTATCTGTGCAATATTGACTGAGATCCTTAACTTCTCTTGGCTTTGCAGTATGTCTTTCAGATTAATGCTAATGTGTATCAAGAGCCAGGCACAAAGGAGGTGCTTACCAAGTGGTATGTGCTCCTAGAAATAACAATCCCCTTGTTTCAGAAAGCGGGCTCATTCTTCTTCTTACACAACCGCACTCTGGCTTTGTCGTTGTTTGAGCTCTGTGCTGACTTCCCATTGCCCTGTGCAGCAGGGTCTCCGTGCACTGGTCTCAGTTTGCCTTGCTGCCACGACTGTCACTATGTCCCCATCAGAACCTCGTGCTCCGAACAAACCAGGTCATTTAACCCTTCTGCAACCCAACTTGAACTTTTCTACATTTTTGTTTGCCTGGGATGTCTTTGCCTATATCTGTCCAAGCTTTATTCATTACAAGTATTTATAAGGTCATGTTAATAGAAATGTGATCAAGTAAGATAACATATGCATAGTAAATAAGGTAAATGCCCATCACTAGGGAAATGACTATAAACAAATTAGGATTCATGTGCACTGTGTAATACATGTTGGAAAAATATATATATCTGTGAACTTCTGCTAAGTGAAAAGAGCAAATTATAGAACAAGATGTGAAATTTAATCACAGTTCAGAAAGGGATGCGGCTATGCATGCATTTCTGAAAGAGTCAGGATAAAATATGCTCAAATTGTATTTTTTTTTTTTCTGGAGAGGATTGGGTTGAAAGAGAAAGCAAACTTGACATTTAGTTAATATACTTATGTGGTTTGGGTTTGTCCATTTACTAGAACTGTGTTAATTTTATAACTGAAATTAAACCAAAATGCGTAGAAAAATTTATTAGAAGAAATGAACTGTGGTTACGTTTCAGTTGTTAGATGGGGGTGGCTCTTTGCCTTCCCCCCACCTTATCATCATTATATTAGAGAACAAACTGATAACAAAAGAAGGTTATCTTCCTGTTAAAATCCAACAGAAACGCTACTCCTTCGATAAAACATTTTTCTGATTCCTCAACTGGTTGTGCTGTCTCCTTCCTTTGAACCCTCAAAGCACATTGTATGTCTTCTGTGGCTTTTATCTCTGTCTACCTTATAAGTATTCCATTCATGTTTTACTGCCTGTCTAGATTTAAGCAACTCGAGGATATCATGATGAGGAAGAAAATCCGCTTTCAAGTCCGAAGATCGGGATGTTGGCTCTTGTTCTAATTATCTATCGCAGCATGACAAATTAGCCCAAACTTAGTAACTTAAAATAGTCATTTTATTCTATGTTATTAGTTTTTGGTCAGCAACTTGAGCAGAGCTGGGTTGGGCGATTCTTCTGCTCCATGTGGTATCGACTGAGGTCACTTGGTGCCATTTGGCTTGGGGCTGAGCTGGACGGGAGGGCAGCCAGGATGCTGGCTCAGCCCCACCCTCTCCCTTTCTGAGGCCTCTCCGCAGACTTCCTACAGGTGGCTCAGGGCTCCAGGAGACCAAGGCAGACCAAGACAGAGATGCCCCTCTTCCTAAAGGAAGAAAGTGGCAGAGTGTCACTTCTGCTGGACTGGTCAAGCAGCCGTAGAACCTACCTAGACTTAAGAGGGTGGAATAGAGTTGCCGCCTTTGAAAGGGGGATTTGCGTAAAAAGAATTTGTGGCCATCAGTCCATCGCAGCTTTGCTGTGCGTACAACCCCTGTGCCTCAGTGACTGCATCTGAAAGTTAGAAAGACCAAAAGCTGTAATGTATGCAAAAGCCTTCTGTCCATTACAGAAAGATATATGAATTATGAATACCAGGGATTGTCTCGGTACTAACTCTATGCCTTACTCAAGGCAGATACTCATTAGATGTTTTATACTATGAAAGCAGACTCATTTATCAGACACTTCTTAAAAGGAGCACCCCAAGAAGGTGACACTACATGATCACAGAGGGCATGGTGAGTTGTGGAGTGGGGACTTTGGGTTAGGTTGACACAAATTAAATCCAAGGTGTCACCCAGTAGCTATCTGTGTGATCTTTGCTGACTCATCTCACCTTTCTGAGCCTTAATTTTCTCATTATAATATGAGACTAATATTGTCTATCTAGCTGGGTTGCTGTGCGCATTGGAGCTAATTTGCATAAAATGCTTTAGGACAATGACAGTCACATAGTAGGTCTTCTGTTTCTCTTACAAAGTCATATGGAAAGTTTGGATTCCTCCCTCATTTCTTTACGCTGGTCGCCTCCATTCACACAAACAGAGGGAGTCCAGAGCCCAAGTCATTGTGACAGCAGCTGGGAAAGGAAGGACCCTGATTCTTGTTTCTCCCAGTCTCCTCCTCTCCCCAGAGAGGTTCCCTCCAGGGGATCTGGGCCCCATGCAGCTTCGGTTGGTAAGTCGTTCTTCTCTGAATGTTGGATGTGGCCTCCTTTCAAACCCGTGGCTTTGCCTTTCATAGATGTATGAGATCAAATCAGAAGGCTGCATCGCGAAGAAGTTCAATGAGATTCTGCAGAAGCTGAGCTCACCCCTGAAGCCCAGAGTTCCAGAGCATAGTAACAACAGGATGAAAAACCTCTCCTACCCATTCTCCAGGGAGAAAATGTACCTGTGAGTATTAGAACTGGGGGGTAGGGATGTGAGGAGGGATGGAAAAGAAAATCAAACACTGCTCAGTCACAAGCAAGTGCCCCCTGCCTGGGAAAGAGGGGAGGAGGCTTGCTCTCGTGGTGAAATAGTTCCTGTGTCTCCTGCCCTACATGAGATGATCACAAGCACCTCCTGAATAATTGTCCAGTGGCTTATGGAAAATCTACCATTTCGGTTATTTCGCATGATGGTTGGAGAACTAGGGAGCAAATGATAAACCTTGGGACTCATATACCTGTTTATCTTCTTTGGGGTTTACATTCTGCTCAGTTCCCAATCTAATAGGATTTTAACATACTGCGGTAAACCAGAGAGAAGGTGGATAAAGATTCTGGATTTCTGTATTCTCGCCTGCCTACTCCTGTACTTACTGACTCTGAGGAGACCCCCTCCCCACATCCCACCCTGGATGAGGGAATAAGAGCTCTTCACAGGGGTGGTCATTTGGAAAACCACTGGACGAGGGAATCATGGTTGGGAAGCGGCCGGTGCAGCAGCCAAGCATTCATTCTGTTTTAGGAGCAAATGAGAAAATAAAAGACT
Organism: Glossophaga mutica; assembly: GCA_039655065.1. Classification (NCBI taxonomy): domain Eukaryota; kingdom Metazoa; phylum Chordata; class Mammalia; order Chiroptera; family Phyllostomidae; genus Glossophaga; species Glossophaga mutica. Next base: position 21,200,197 of record CM077304.1, on the reverse strand, counting down.
ATCGGGAATGTGGAGTGAATTAAGCAAGAGGGACCCAGGGAGGGGCATGGAAAGGCAGAGAAGATATAAGGACCTCTTTCGAGGAGGTAGCATTCATGGAGCTGTGTTCCCGCTATCATTGGATAGTATCTCCTACCCATCTTTGTCATGTTAGTTGATGATGATTCTGTCCACATATGTAGGCTGTCCTTTTTGCATATCCCCCCTCCCTATGGTTCTGATATCAATTCCGGTCACCAATTCCAATGTATTTGTGGGTTTTCCCACTTGACCAAGAAGTTCTCCAACACCAGCTGGGTGTCAGCCCAGTCTGACACTATCTACCTGGGTGTTGCATCGAGTTTCCCAGGCTGAGAACTCAATCCTGCAAGACTCCCCCTCCCTCCCTTTAGATGCCAATTGCAAGTCCAGGTTGTTACCTGTGCTTCTGACTGACTAACTGTAAACCAGAGGTTCCCATGACCTTGGGTTTGATTAATTTGATGGAGCAACTCCCAAAACTTAGGAAACCAGTTTATTCACTAGATTACCAGTTTATCACAAAAAGTGTTAAAGAATACAAATGAGCAGTCAGATGAAGTGATGCAGAATGTGAGATCCCCAGTGAAGGAACTTCTGCCCTTGTGGAGTTGGAGCCTGACAAGTTGAATTCTGGCTCCCCAACCTGGAAGCTCTCTGAGACCCCTCCTTCTGAGTCTTTATGCAGGCTTCAGTCTATAAGCATGGTTGATCAAACGGCTGGACATTAATGACTGCTTCAACCTCCAGCCCCTTTCCCCTCCGCAGAAATCAGGAGGTGGGACCGAAAGCTCCAACCCTCTATTCACAGTTGGGTTGGTTCCCTGGGCAACCAGCCTCCATCCTGAGGTGCTTTCCAAAAGTCACCTCATTGACAAACCCAGTGGTGGTGGGAAGGGGCTTCTTATGCATAACAAATACCCATTTCACCTTCATGGCTGTGAAGTGATTTCAAGAATTGAGGATAAGAGACCAAATTTTATAACAAATTGCTCTGATTGCTCAGAAATTTCAAAGGTTTTGGGATTTATGAGCCAGAAACAATGAAGACCAAAATATATATTTTATGAATCACAATATTGCAACCCCCTGTGAGGTGGCTGTCCAGATGTAACTATCCTGTTACTATACAGATGAAACCAAGGCCCAGAGTCTGTCCCAGGATATACAGCCTTAAGTGGCTGAACTGGACCTGGCATGCTGACTTCCTGGCCTGCTGTTCCTTTTGCACTCTTGTTTCTTCCACGCCTCCCCTTCCCTGGGCCTTCCTTCACGCCAGCCCCAACCTCAAATGGCCACTCCCACACAGCTCCACTCGTTCAGCTTCTGTGATCCTTCAAGTCTTCTTGACGAACTCTCTGAACTTTCCAACCAGAACATGGTGTTCATCCTCAGAGTTTTCACAGCAACGGTCTACACATTATCACGTTCTACTCTGCGTCAGTTATTTGGAAACATACCTACCCCAGTGACTGGGCTCCTGGGTGGCTGGGAGCATGTCTCACGCATCTGTGTATCCTCTAGCACAGTGTCCTAAGCACAGGTGTGTTATTTTTTAACGAAAGGTAATATTTGAAGTTTAGAACAGGTATAGACCTTGCATAATCATGAGTCTGGTGTCTAACTGATATGACATTGTGACAACATTAAAGGAAACTTTGAAAACAAAGTTATAATCCCAACACCCTGAAATTTATACTCTCTTGTTATTGTTAATACTTTGTCCACACACAGTAATCTTTATGAAATTCTTTTATTTTTAAAACTTATCATAGTATAATATTTTTCTATCATAGTCTAAAAATTTTCTATGTATAAAGTTTCAATATTCGTAATTTTCAATGGCTGCATGGTAATTTATTGTACAGATTTTGGAATTGCATCTTATCCTCACAACTTTGTTAAAAGTAACTCCATGATGAACATTTTTATGTATGGAACTGGTTTCTTCTGTTGAATTTATTTTCCCTGTGATACAGCTCTATGATAAGTTTTCAGATTTACTGGGTGAGAAGGAGTGTAAACATTGTGAGTCTTACATCTTGCTATGTTGTTGTCTAAAAGTTTTCTCTGGGTCTGGAGATCTCAGGACAAGGGCACTAAAATGAGTTGACCTTCTGTTTTCTTGGTGTCTCCAGGTACAACATCCAGGATAAGGATACCTTCTTTGATAATGCCACACGTAGCCGCATTGTGAGTAAACAGGTTAACCAGGTGCCCAACGAGGTGTGGTGGGCCTGGGAAGGGGTGGCGAAAGACCAGGTACCCAGTTCAGCAGAGCATCCCCTTGCCCACCCTGCTACCTTCCATTATCCTTTGTTTGGAGTTGCCTAGCAACGGAAAGAAATGTCCAGGAGCTTTCTAATCCCAGCAGTAAAAGAAATGGCAAACAACTGCCCTCACTCAGGGTTGAGAGGGGTGTCTTCTCATGAGAGTTCCCCACTTATACTGTCTTGGAATCAGAGGAACAGGGGCTCTCTGAGCTGGTGGGGACTTTCAGCTCCCCAGGAAACTGAGGCTCTGAGTAGCAATGAGTTGAAAAATTATTCATACAGATCATTAGTGTCTGAATGAGGACTCATTACTGGGCCACTGGCTTTCTTTCTTTCTTCTCCAAGGGAGTCCTGTGCATTTCTTTCACAGGGAATGCCAGAGCTAGCCAGTTTGTCCAAGAATAAAATGATCACCCCACTCAGTAGAAAGCCAAAATTCACAATTGTAGTGGTTCTTCTCCAATCTTTTTGCCTGAAAAAACTTGAAGTCAAATTTTTGAATTTTGCAGAATGTTGGACGCTAGTGCAAATCTGTAATATGCCTTGTGTCCCTGTGGCCCCAATCAACTAGGGTGATCAGTTTATTCTCTGCCCACCTAGAGAACATTCAGCCTACAGACAGAGGAGAAAAAGAGCTGGGTGCTCACTCATGCCACAGGGGAAACTTGGCAATGTGTTTCCATTGATCCCTAAGAAAGAACTTAAGTTTCGACAGAAGGAGGAATGAGGGTTAAATACTTAGCGGAACTTCTAAGTCAATAGGGGGTAAGAAGAACATGAAGGTGAGTAGAGAATAGTACCGAAAACTTCCCAGGCATCCTGAAAACATGCCCATTGGTTGCAGCTTGGTCAAGGAGGTACTGAGGTCCCTTAGCCTAGTGTTTTAGAGAGGTTTAAAATGGGCATATGAGTTTTTTCATCCTTTTATGGGAAAAAATATAAACTTCTCTTTTTCTTTTTTCTTTTTTGGTTGATGCTATTATAAATCACTTACATTTCCCTGTGGCTTGTGTCTCATGTCCGTGAGGGAATTACAGGGTGTTGTGGAGATTACCCCAAGAATTGCAGAGTGCTTGTGAAATAATTAAGTGCCATGTAAATGCTGTCCTTAATGATTATTGCTGTTGAATTACTGTACTGTATTATAAGTGAATTAAACATTCCTGTCCCCCTTCTGCTAGAAGTTATTTATTTGCCACTCCCTCTAGGTCTGTGGCTAGAACATGGGAGTGTGAATGATGATGGAGTAACACATCTCCCGTTCATCTCTTCTAGAAGCTTCTTCCTTTGCTTCTTGCCCTTTTGCCAGTCCACCCCACCCTGTGAGAAGAAGGAGGAGCCTTGAGTTTTGTCCTGGGTCTATTCTGCCCTGGGGACCTCGACCACATCTATAAATGCCTTCCCCGTGTCCCTTCTTTGTGGGCATCTGAGCAGCCCAGCTCTTTGTCCCAGAACAAGCTTTCCTGCTGAGCGTCTCTTCATAGCCTGGCACAGGCTTGGAACCCACTGGAGGAGAGTGGTCGGCCTACAGGTTTACTCTGGTCCACCTGTGCCCCTGTTTTCTCTGCTGGGGGTACTCTCAACATCCCCCCCCCACATGTGAGGGGCAGTCGCCTACAAGCCGCATAGTCGGGGTTTGTTGGTCCATTACTGCATGCAGTGGTCATTGAGCAGGCAGCCTGCTGGAGGCCCAGGATGTGCTTGGCAATGTGGAGTCTTGAGGAAGTATCTGACGTGCTCTGGTTGGGGAGGCAACTCAGGAGAAAAACAGTACCAGTGACCAACATGTAGGTGGCCCTTTTCCAGTTTACAAAGTGCTTTCATGGTCCCTGAAAGCAGCTCTGTGGCATAGCTCCATTACAGAGGCGGCAATGAGCCCTCACAGAGCTGCTCAGGACCCCTTTGCTAAGAACCAGGACTAGAGTTGGATTGTCTGCCTGCTTTCCCTGTGCTTTCCCCAGCGTGGCACTAATCAGGGCTGGTGGAGAGGACATCCTCCTCCAGGTCTTCCCTGAGGTTCCACCAGGGGCGGCAAACGCCTCATCCTGTGTGACCCAGGCTCTTTCTCCCAGTCCCCCCAGGGGGCGCTGTGGGGGTCTGAGCTCCTTGGTGTGTTTTTCTTGCCTGCTGTAACTGCAGTTTATAGCCTTTCCTTTCTTAATTTTTTCAGGGTGGGGCAAAGGGAGGGCAGTGTCTATGAGGGGGTTGATTGTTTCCTCAAAGCATTCAAGTTTGAGTGGGTTTGACAAGCAGTCCATGAGCTTGGCACATGCTTGCCTTCCCCCTCCCTGTAAATGGGTCCAGCCGCCTGGTCCCCTGCCTGCCCCCCACATGTGGTGAAGCATGTGGTCAAGGTCCTCACAGCCCTGCTCTCATCCATTTTAGGTGCATGAAATCCTGAAGCGCACAGCCTGTTCTCGAGCCAACAACACGATGGGTAAGGACCCCTTCCGCCACCCGTGGGCATAGTGCTGGGGTGCTAAGGGGGCCATAGCTGTCCTTTCAACAGCTCAGTTGGTGGGCAGCAAAGAACAAAACTGACAAATGCCCCACACAGGGGAGGAGGCTGCTTTCACTTAGGCTACGAAACCCTCCCTTGCCCTCCAGGAGTAGGGGGTGCCCCATTTCTTGGTGGGGCTGGGGCTGCTCCCCAGACTGCTGTAACTTCTCCCAGATCTTCGTTCCAGAAGAAAAGCATCTTAGAGGCCTTTTAGTATAGCCCCCTCAGTTCATGTATGAAGAAACTGACCCCCAGAGAGGGTGAGTGACTTGCGTAGGGCCACACATTAGTCTCAATGTGCCTCTTTTCAGTTTGGCATTCTTGTCACCAAATCTGGCTGAATCTGTTTGCCTTTAGGTTTATTTTTTAATTTTATTTTTTTAAGTGAGGGTATTGGTCTTTGAAGCAGGAACCTCAGCATTTGGGAACTTGTAGTGTACAGCAGGTGGTCTAGATGCCGACGGATAACACAGAGACACACATAATAGCGGGGGTAAAAACATGAGTTTACAAACACAAGTACATGTCCTTACCGCAGGAATCACTCTGCAGGTTGAACTCTCTTTCCAAAGGTGCTACTGTCACTCAGAATGGCTTTTGAAACCTTTGAGAGAACTTGCCTTGTAATAAACTCTGTGGCGACAAAGCTGTGGTTTTTGAGGCAGCTTCAAGTTGAAAAGAATCCAAAGTTATTTAGAGGCAAGTCTAGCACACCAGGTAGGCAGTGAAATTGAGGAATAAAAATAGTGATGACAGCACTGATAACTGTTACTGGAGATGTTATCGGGGGGCTCCTAAGCTGCCTCAGCACCGGGGAAACAGTACTGAAGAAGGAATCGGAGCAGGTTTTGTAGAGTGATAGCATTTTTAGAACAGTGCAGAACCCCTCAAGGGAGCAATTATGCATGACTGTTTGCTCTGATGCGTTCATCTTGCTACTAAATTACAAATAAGACTCCAAGTATTAAAAATCAAGTCTTCTATGTAATGTTATTTGTCTGGAGCATGGTGCTTATAAGTCAAGGATGTGAGTGAGTGAGGTAATTAATTAGTCTAGTTCAATCCCATGGGCTGAATGGGAGCCCTCACTTTGAGCAGCCATTTGTCCTTGGTTGCGAGGACAACCAGAAGAGTCAAGAGATCTTAGAATGTATTTTGTTTCTTTCTCATGGCCTCCATCAAAGTTTTTGAATTTACCCTCATTTCTTGACCGGTTCACTCCTCTGTTCCATTAATCTGCCTTTTGTCCTTTCACAGCCTCCCCAGTTTGACCAAAGCTACTCCTTCAGGTGTCATAGGTGACTTCATACTTCTCCCATTTCATTGCCTGTTTCTTAGTCTTCATCTTCCTTAACTTTCTACCTCCTTCCAAGCCTTCTTCCCTAAACTTCCATCTTCTGAGAGTTGATAGCCAGGAAGGGGCTGCTGATCTATTGACCTGCTGTTGTTCTGTTTCTACCTGCGGACCATACGTTCTTTGGTTCTCCTCCCTTCTCCCACATTTTAAATGTTGTCTGCATGTTTCTTTGGCTTCCTTACTCTCTCCCTGTAAAGATGACTTACAACCATGTATTTTTATTTTTCGTTTCTTCCACCAATTTCAGCCCAGCATTTCCAACTACTGGACTGATACCTCCACTGAGATGTTCACCAGAATCTTAAAATTAATATATCTAATATTCCATTTCTGTCTCATTCCCTCTCTTTCCTGCACCCTTTCTCTCCACTGCTTCTCTTCCCGTCACTATGACTACAAGCCTCCCTAGTTTTGCTCATGATGTTTCCTTGGCATGAATGTCCTTCCTCTAATCTCATTCTTGCCCATCCCCAGACCAAACATCACTGTCCCATAGGTTCTCTTAATACCCTTTTTCTGGAACTCTCTTCAAACGCAATCTCTTTCTTGCTGATTATCTGTGTCCATGGCTTTGACTTGTAAGATAGTCCTTGAGATGCGCCTGAATCATCTTTATGCTCCAATACAGCTAGCTGTCTGCCTTGCACATTCTGCTCAGTTGATTTGGTTTGATAAATTAATGAAACATGACCACCCAGCTAGTCTCATAGCACTAGCCATTGAGTTCCTGACTCCGTGTGTCCATGGACAAATGAATTAACTTCTCTGCAACTCAGTTTCCTTTTATGTAAAGTGGGGATAATAATATCTACTTTGAAGAGCTTTTGTAGAGATTAAATAGGAAGCTGTTAGTTTGTTTGTAAACTGAAAAATCCCTAAGAACTAAGTTCATTTTGAGAGACAGTTTCTAGAGTGTTGAAAGGTAATTAGAAACTCTCTGCTTTCACACTGAATTTTGTTTTTCTTTTGAGAGTCTGATTTTTTTTGGTGATGTCTCAAAGTCAAACATCTTAAGGATTTTGCTATTCTTGGGTAGTTTCAAAAATTTCTTTCTTTTTTGACATTCAGAAAGTATTTCTTGAGCACCTGCTATGTGTCAAATGATGTTATAGAAACTGAGAGATGCCAAGATGAATTTGACCTAATTTCTACACTTGAGAGGCCCTTAATTTAGCCAGGCAGACAAACATATAAACGGATAATCCTGAGATAATCTGGTAGGTACAATAATAGAGACACATTCAGAGTGCAAAGGGAACACAGAGGAGGAAGGAATTAACTTCATGTGTGTGTCTAAGTATCAACGCAAATTTTTAAATATTAGTTTCATAGCCCTAGAGAAAGAAGCATGTCAATAATTCTCAATTACAAATGGGTATAAAGGAAGATAAGTGATTTGTCCAGGGTCACATACTGAGTCCCTGTCAGAACTGGGTCTACAACTCAGGTTTCCTTACTCCATTCCTGTTCCTACTACTTTTGGGATGCTATAACCAGAAGTGGAATTAGGTTGAATCTTTAAAGTCTGTTATTCTGTGTAGCCTGTATGAGTTTTTTAAAATGCACATCTGATTATTTCACTGGCCTTCTTGAAATGGTAAACTTGATCCACACTTCTCTTAGATAAAATGCAAACTCCTTAATAGTTACCTATTGTTATGGACTTGATGTTTGTTTCCCCTGCCCCAAAGTCATGCATTGAAACCCTAACTCCCTTTCCGACAAAAAACTAATGTCTAGTAGCTCCACAGTAGCTACTGATGATTTATTAGCTTTGTAGCAAGGGACACATGACTAACTTCTCTACTTCCCAGCAGAGGAGAACCCTGCAGGCCAGTTTTCATGTTGTTTGACTTCTGTCTAAGAAAATGGAGTACTTTCTATGCTCTCTGACCATCATAAACTGTCCTACTTAGAAGATCAGGAAGAATGAAAAATATGATAACACCGTGAGGTTTCAAGATAATATGGACCTTGAGCCTTGGAGTAAATTTTTATTTTTTTGCCCTTCTCTCTGGCTGTATAGAGAAGCACAAATGGCATAGAATTGACTTATATCCTCCACAGGATTTTTGCTTCATAAAAAGAAGAAACAAAGGAGAATAGGACAGTGCTTAGAATTGTTTTTCAAGGTATTCTTGTTGATCCTTCACGCTTGGCATTAACTTTTTTACACAGTCATTACTTTTGTGACTAACTTACAAAGCCTTTCCCATTGTACCTGATTACAGTGGATATCAAAAAGATGGAAAAGATAAGAAAGATTAAAATTAGAAGATGGAGAATATATGAATGATAATAATAATTCAGAAATACCCTCAGCTTTTCAGTATCATCACTTCTTTGTGGAAAATCCATTGTTTTGAATGACTACTTTTTGCGAGGCATTGAGTTGTATACAAGTTGTATGTATAGAATTATTTATATTCTTGTCTTGTTCTGTAAAATTTCTGAGGCGGCTTACAAGAAAAACAATAAAACAGCATAATATAAATAATAAAAAATAAAAAACAGGAAAAGCACAAATTAAAATGGAATGTCAAAACTAGGAGAAAAAAATAGACTGACTACAAATATTCAAACCATAAGGCCCTCTAGTTTCTGCAGTTGGACTGCTGCAGATTTGACCTGGAGCCAAAGTGAAAGGGGGATATGGTTAGTGGTTTAGCTCTCGATGCCCTCAGCAACATCTTTTTGTATAAATATTTTTCTATAACCTTTCATACTATTCTCTGCTTTCTTATGCATAATAGATCAATCTATATTCTCTGTATAAATGCATATATAACCTTTTCTGGGTGATTCAGAATCATCACTAAGAATATAAGTCTTTTTTAAATGTTTCTTCAAGGGTTATCAAAATATTACTAGGGTTGTTTGCCCCACACTCTCTGATTTCTTGAGTTTTCAACTCAGGTACGGTGCTTTCCTGAGTTTTGTTATTTCTTTTTTGCTTTCCTTTTGGGAGACAGAAAAACAAGCTTGTTAGAATTTTGGGTAAAGAGAGAGTGCAAATGTGCTGAAGGAGGGTCTGAAGGATTCTGTTGTGGTTAACGTTCATAAAATTAGGGAATAAGTTTTATGAGATCTAGGCACTTTTTCTTCTGGGTTCTCTGTTATGAGAAATGAGATCATCAGATAAGAGATGTCTATACAGTTAAGGTATTACCAAAACCAATACATAAGGACCAAATAACAAGGACCACATAACCCCTTGCATGTGTGGAGTAGTATGCTTTTTAAAGCATTTTTACTCTCGTGATCTCATTTGACCCTGTAAACTACCAGGCAAAGAAGGTTCAACAGATGCTAACTAATTGCACAACAGAGAGATTATCTCAGTGCCCAAGGTTAGAAATTCATAGCCAGATCTGGAACTTGGGTTTCTTGGCTCTTCTTCATAGCACTTTAAACAATTAATAAACGAATGAAGTTATTGGGAAAGGTTTCCCAGAGTGGTGGAAGCTGAAGTCTTCCCAATGCTCATTAGATCCATTCATTTATTCTACAAATTTTTATTAAGTACATATGATGTGTCATTTATATTCCAGAACTAGAGAGTAGAGTAGTGGAACAAACAGACATAGCAGACAGCAATCCCTGCCGTTATGGGCTTACTTTCGAGGTAACATTTGAGGACAAGAGGAAACAAGCCACGTGTCTGTCTGGCAAGAGGGAGACATGCAATGAAAGCAAATAATACAAAGGACATGATGGGGTCACACCCGAGAATCAGTTAGGGTTCCAACAGGACCAAATGATGCACATCAGGAGAATTCAGGGGGGAATATTAAGAGAGAGACCATTTACAAAGGTGTAGATAGGGAGTTTCTCTCTAATTTACCCCTGAACGTGAGGGGTTATGGACTAACGCACACATGATGTTCAGAGGCTAAATCTATTTGTGAGTTTGGGTTCTGCGTGGTGGTGGTAGCATGGAAGCCATCACAAACTTGGCCCAGCCCCGTGAGGCCTCCTAAATCATAATGCAATGTCAGCTTTCAGCGGCCTGGGAGTTTACCCCATCATGGAATGCCTTTAAATTGCACTTCACCATGGAAAGAAACCCAAGCCTCCTTGGTCACGTCAGAGGAGGACAGACACCTCTCCTGTCCCTCCGTATGGAAGTCATTGTTGCTTTTTCATGGGGAGAAAATTACAGATTGATGGGGCTACATTCTCCTAGACACTTGGGTGTAAGAGCATTTACACAAATGTATGCTTTGGGCATCTCCCCTCCCCATTCAGGAGACGATGTCTTAATTATTTCGACCGAAGCCAGACCGTGTTGTGTGCTGTAAACATCTGGTTTATCATTCATCCAGCTGAACTGGTTTATATTTTGTTAGAAGAAAAGGCTTTGGATTAAAGGCATTTAAGTAATTAAACACATGTCAGGACAATTTGGTGATGGGTAAATATAGTCTCTGTTCCACGCACTGTCTGGGGGCTCTGGTTTAGATTTACCTCCGGCTGGAGTACAAGGGATGAAAGCAGAACGCCGGGTGGCGTGGGTCTTGTTCTGGGGGGATCAAAACCAAATGGGTTTTCAGGAGTTCAGGACCATTCCTCTAAGTACCTGTCCCCACAGAGCAGAGTTTCCTTTGAGTTTGGCCTGGAGGGAATAGAGCTGTAGTCCCTGTCACCAAACGCCACTTGTAGATTTAATGAGACTCTCTCTGGGAGGCAGACCATAAACTCTGCTTTGATTGACCCCTTGTGTACAGAAAACCAGAGATGTCTCCGAAGCTGAATGCTAGGCCTCAGGTTTGTGTTAGGAGTGTGTGTTTTCAGGTACCAGTCCTGGGCTTGAACCCACTGTACTCTGTCCCTTGGCCCCAACCCTGTGGGTGCAGAGGACCAGTGTTGGCCTGGCTGAATCAGGCTGTTGCAGAGAGAGTGGTGGCTGGTGCTGAGCAAAGAAGCAGCCCAAACCTTGTCCTTTGGGGACTATAGTTCTAACAGCAGTAAGTATGAAGTACCTGGTGATTCGCTGGGACTTAGGGATCAGTGAGGGAGTCTCCAGTGAGCTGTGCTTTGAGCCGAGGCACTGCTTCTCTTTATGGCCAGAGAGAAAGAAAAAATGCCCCCTATGTGTTCTCCTTCTTCCTGGCCCCCTTCTGGGAGTAAAGGAGGAGAGGCTGGGTCTTTCCCTCAGGATCTAGAGTAGAGAGGAAAGACTATCAGTGTGATCATGAAGAAGAAAGCGTTGCCATTATGGCCAGATGGATGGTGTGTGATGGAACCAATTAGCCCATTTTTTGCTGAAAAGCAAGGAAAAATTTCAGAATTTCAATTTTCAAAGCAGAGATTCTTTTTAAAACAACGTTTGATTATTTTCTTCTTTCAAACTGATTTCCATGCTTGTTTGGGGGTTGAATCTCGGTTTCTGAAGTCTGTGGGTGACCCAAGAGGCCAAAACAATTCCCATTCTTGGGTGAAGTGGATGCATAGTGACTTTTCAACTTGCCTTGCCCCTCCTCACTCCTCTTTCTTTTATGGCCTATTCCCTCTCTCTGCTCAGCAGCCAGTGATCGGGGTTAACCATATGACACCATCTGAAAAAGAGGAGGTCCATAGCCATGGGGGACAGAGACATGGTCCATGACAGCATGTGGGGGCTCTGGTAATCTGGGTTAGGATGACATGAATCCTATGGGCTCCAAGGCAAAGAACCATTTGTTGGGCTTCCTACTAGGAAGTGAACTAATGAACTGGAATTTGAAGTTTCTTCATCAGCACAGAGTGCCAAAACTTGAAATAGGTAGGTAGGTACCTGTGATAAATGGGAAGGGTTGCTGAGATACGTTTAGCTCTAGGGTGGATACTCTTAACAACCATCATTCCTCCTTGTTCCCAGAGGGGAACAAGATGCCATAAATATGAGACAAAGGTGAGAGGAGAGTGCTCTCTGACCTTAGGCACCTTGTAGACATTTTGGAGGCAAAACAATGAGCAAAAAATGTCGGAGAAGTGAAGTGAGCTGCCCGCTTTAGGCATGCACTGCAAAGGAAGCTGTCTTTGAGAGGGGGATGGAGTGCACCGCTTCAGATCTCCAATGATTTGAAATCTTTCTCAGGATCTGGCAGCAGGACCCAGGAGTTCAGGTTGTCAGCCTAATTCTCTCAGACACTCAGCTACTGTGCTCAGCAAAGCTGAGAATTAGCAGAAGAGTTCAACACCTGTTTAACTTTTCCCATGCAGTTTTGAGACTGTCTTCAGGGTGTGTTACTGCTGCTGTGGCAACCATGGGGTGTGAGTGGGCGGGGGGCGATTAGGTGGGGCTGTGCATGGGGTACGGTCTAGTTGGAGCCCTACCCGCCTGTGATGCTTCAGCCTCTATCCATGTTGACAGCCCTTGTGTAGCTTTGAACTACCCCCACCCCCTCCTGACGTGGGACTCCTCCCCTTGATTATTGTAGGGTGGCTTCACATTGCTGTGGTTATGGCTCTTGAACTGATTAATGATGCTCAGAGTGAAATTGTAGTCGTGCGAGTAGGACAAATCTGCAGCTCATTGAGCCTCGAGGCACCCCTCCTCCACCCGTACTCCCTTTACCCACCCTGTGATTCCCCCCGTCTCTGGAGTTATTTCTGATGTTTTATGTTCATGCCAAGGAGGAAGCTTAAAATAAGGGAAAGGACTGGCCCTGTGGTGATGCTGGTGCACCAAACACCCCGCTCTCAACTCACTGGAAAGGGCCACTCCAGCTGGGCACCCGCAGTGGCCTCCCAAGGGCCTTTGCTTCCATGTGGATCCCAGGGCTGGTCTTTGCTGTGCCCAGCGTCCTAGAACTGAGGTGAATAGACAAAAGGTTTGTGAAAGAGGAGGCTGACAGAGGAGAGAGGGTTGTTTGAGAGCCTCTGTGGTCTCTGGGCTTGTAGGTGGGGCCTTGGGTAGGAAGGGGAGGTAGAAAACCATGAATTTTAATGAGGAACTGTTTAGATTCCTTATCCAAGCCTGCCCTGGATTCAGAGCCCTGAAAATGCAGATTTACTTAAGAGTGTAGACATTGTAAGTGTTTCCCTCCAAAACCAGTTTTCTCCTCTAACTACTATCTGCAGTCTCTCTGGAAAGATTGATTGAGGGCAGGAGATGTGTTTGAGGAGAAGGAAATCATGGCACACCAGAGATTTGCCCCTCCTCCCCCCTTCCATGATGACATGTGCCTCCTGGCATGGTAGGCTCCTCCATAGTGAAGTTGGTGAGAAATAATCCCTCCCATCTGGGAGCCAGTGACCCAGGATGGGCTATTCTGAGTCAGACAGAACATACAGATCACTTTATGGTCTCTGAGTAGAGGCATGAATGAAACAAATAGATAATCATCCCTCCATGCTAAGCAGAAGGCTCTTTGTTGTGAGTATATTGGAGTTATAGGGACAGAGCCATTCATTCAACATACATTTAATAGGGCCACTATCTGCAAGTGGTGTGAAATGCTATTGAGATTAAAAAATGAATTCCTTGTGTGGTTTTCAAACTTCATGGTCTCAAGATCCCTTTACACTTTTAAAAATTATTGAGCGTACCCAAAGGGCTTTTGCTTAGGTGGGTTATATTGATGAATATTTATTATATTAAAAGGTAAAACTGAGACACTTTGAAAGGGCAAGGATGTGCAAACATACATTCCATTAGCAGTCTCTAGGAGGAGGATGTCCCCTCGTGTCACAGAACTGCACCGTCTACTCATGAGAGAATAGGAGTGAGAAAGCAAACAGTATCTTTGTACTATTATAAAAAGTGGTTTTGACCTTATGAACCCCTGAAAGGGTCATGGGGGACTCTCTGGGTTCTCCAGACCACATTTTGAGAACTACAGCTCCACCGCCCCTACCTCAGACAGCTCATGGTCCACAGACTAGTCACGGACAGTAATAAGCACTGCCCAGTGAAGCAATGGAAAGGTTCCAGAAATGAGATCAGATAAAGTGCTGTGGGTTGTTCTGAAGTATACTTTCATTGACCATAATTGCAGTAATTGATGTAGTCATTCCTATGCTATCATTGAACGTAGGTTCTCAACTGATTTCAGTGGCCGTGGAGGTAGTGGTGGAGCAGGACAGTGATTGGACTGGAGAGGTCTGAGTGTGTGAGGACAGGAGGAATGCGAAGTGTGGGAAGGCATGTCTGATATCAAAACACAACTTTATATTTGGGAAGTGAGAAAATATTGCTCTTGCCCTGGCTGGTGTAGCTCAGTAGATTGAGCATGGATCTGCGAAGCAAAGGGCCACAGCTTTGATTCCCAGTCAGGGCACATCCCTGGGTTGTGGGCCAGGTCCCCAGTGGGGGCCAGATGAGAGGCAACCACACATTGGTGTTTCTCTCCCTCTCTTTCTCCCTCCCTTCCCTTCTCTCCAAAAAGAAAGAAATAAAATATATATAAAAAAGAAAATATTGCTCTTATACCAAGAACTAAAGTTCAACAAAAACACATGTAGACTGGGAGGTCATAGAGGAGAGTGCAGCGATTCCCAGCCAAGAGGTAGGAGAGGGTTGAATATCTATCAGCAGACAAAGGGTAAACCCAGACACCCCTGCCCTAGAGTTATTGTTTTCATCTTCCTTTCTTCCATAGGTATTAACTCTCTGATAGCAAACAATATCTACGAGGCTGCTTACCCTCTGCACGACGTAAGTACTGTTTCTGTCGGCACGTTCTCTGTACTCTTAAAAAACTTGAAAACCATAGGCGACCCAGTGGGTGGATATATGTGGAGCGAGGCAGGAGTGAATCATGACATTAAAATACGTTGGCTGGTTCTGGACTGCTCATGACTGACCATAGCCTGGTTTGATTTTTGTCAGTTGTCTGTCCAGCTGTTTCCCCAATGGCAAAATGAACTGGGTTTGTCTGAGCATTCCTGACACTCCCTGCCTTTGTTTTGGGGGAAAGTGTGAGAAGACAGAGTTGGCTTGCAAGTGGTTAAAGGGACATGATGTTGGAGAGGGATGGATGGTAGTGGAAGGAAAGTCTATGGCCTGAGTAATACACAACCTGGACAGTCAGACCCTTAAATAAATTGAAAATGATGTTTTGTGTGTGATAGTTTTGTGTAGATATGAACTTCCCCATCCTTAATATGCCAATATATACTAAATGTTATTTAATTTTTTTTTTAACATTTTGAAGGAATTCTCTCAAGGTTTTTTTATACTACTGTTTGTTTAAGTTTTAATAAAAAGACAGATTGTAATTAAAGCTTTCCTGGATTGGAAGTCATGTTATAAACACCACATAATACAAATCAATACAGTATATTAAGATGACTCACGAAGAACTGAACTGGCCCATAAACTAAATATCCCATGGCTGCACTGTTGATATGATTGGCGACTTCTTTAGCACCTGTCACAGAGTTGTGCCAAACAAGATGACCAATGTGGGGACCCCTGAATGCCTGAAGGAATTTCCCAGATGACAACCTTCTTCTCACTAACATCTTTATTACGGGCCTATTCAAGGCTGGTTCAGCCAGTTAGGGACAGGGGTGGGCAGGGCATGGCACAGGGTGATTTCGTGTGATGTGACCATTTACAGACACAGGCTGTGCCACGGCCTCTGCTATGAAGAGGCACAGGCTGGTGTCTGGAGCATCTCAGGGGCGTATCTGTCTGAGAAGCTGTCCACAGGAAACATTGCAAGTGTTGATGACTAAGAAAGAGGAATGTTGGATCCTTACCATGTCATGTTTTTGACCTTCCTCAAATGAGAATGAAAAAAAGAATGGCGTTAGAAAATTAAAAAATTTTTCGCTGTTTTTAATAATTACATTGACCTTATCTAGCATCTTTTGCTCTCCTGCAGGGTGAATATGACAGTCCAGGGGATGACATGAATGACAGGAAGGTAAGCTGGCTTCATGCTGTACCGAGTGCTTTGTGCACAGGAGACCATGGATGGGTGTGGGACTAGGTAGAAATGTCCTAAGTGTTCGATTTATCTGCTTGTATGTTTTCAGCAGTTCTTCCACAGTTCCCTGCCCCCTGGGAACTTAGAAATATGAGGTCCACTTCTGGTTATTGACACGATTGTGTGCATGGGGTGCTGCTGGTATTTAGTGCCTGGTGGATCAGCTATGCTAACCATCTCACACAGAACCGTTACCCCATTTCCTGACGAGAGGAGGGTCTTCACTTGAGAAACACTGAAAATCTAGATTTTTAAAATTATAGATGGGGAAGCTGACACGCAGAAACATTGAGCACCTTGCCCTTGATAACACTGCCATAATAGATGGAAATAGGGCTTGGAATACCTCTGACTCTCAGATCCTGCTAAAAATGTATTATTATTCATGCCATTATCATTTTTGGGGAGTGGGGTCATCTTTAAGTTATTCTTTTTATCCCATAGGCAGACAAGTGGGGGATTGCCATCCCCAAATTTCAGATGAGAAATCTGGGGGAGAGGGAGGCTCATTCATGCTGTGTATCTGCACAGCTAGGAATGAGAGGTTATAGTTCAGGGAGGGAATTAGAGGTTATAGTTTGGGGAGGTTATAGTTTGGGTTGTCCCTTTGGAAAGATCTCTCCAATGCAAGTCATGGCTCCCGACTGGATAGCTCTCTCCCCAGCCCTCCTCTCAGCTCCCATTTCTTCTGTTTGCTGATGCTCTGGGAATGTGGGTGTGTCCCTTTCCCTGCTATGGCCTGGTGCTCTAAGGATCACACAGCCTCCTTAGAGGTGACTGCCCCTCCTGGCTGTCAAGCCCCTCATGCCATCCTCCTGCGACGCTTCCCCCAGCCTTCAGCAACTCTGGGGAGCAGAGGAAGATGGGCAAGGGTGGGGGGGGTGAGGAATTAAAGCCCAAGAAGTTTCCCTCCCCCCAACTCTGTTGTCTGGAAAACCGTTCATCCCCCAAGTTGCCTTTAGAGCAGCCTTCTTTTTATCCTGCCTATTAGTCCCTGTTATGAAGTGTTAAGTATTAAAAACATAAAAGGTCTTTTCCAGAAATACTGCTGTGATTGCTTACACATGTCCCTTCTCTGCCTGCCCAGGGAATCTGCTCTAGTATTTCGATGTCTTAACCTCATCTGTTTTCTATCTGATGCTAATAGTCTCGGTGTTTAATTTCCTGAAAAGTCCCGGATCAGATTTAAAGGAAAAAGAGGAAGCATTTCTCCCCACATCTCACCTCACTCACCCCAACCATTTTTTGTCCTCCCACTCTCTAATTTCACATTCCTCCCCTTTAAAGAGTGATCACCACCACTGCCCACCTAAGAAACCTCCTGCTGGGTGGGTGCTGACCCAGCCTGTCAAGGTGGAGCACTTTACAGGAACATTCCCGGGACCAGAAACACACAGCAACTCATGGGAGAAATCAGCCAGCCCTCTGTTATCATCACAGAGGCAGAGAGAAGCAAATTGTATACTATCCAAAATATGTGTGTATTCGTCTTTGCAATGGTATTATATTAGCAACAAAACCTTTTGTCAAAACGGTCTCCTCCCAGAAAATGTTTTCCTTAGGTCAGTAGAATTATTTCTAGTGCACAACCTAACTGGGCAAATGGACGGAATCTGGAAGGCGGGAGGGGCCAGCCAGGATGAAGATACATCTGGGTGCTTGATTCCCATGGTTTATGTCAAAAGGATGCTCAGTAAAGGTGGACCAGTGTCCCTGAAAGACAAGAGGCTCCTTTCTTGTGGCTTTCCCTTGGGTTTGCTGGCAAGTCCTGGTGTCCTTATTTTCCTCGGCCAGGGTCACAGTCAGGGAAATGCACGCTGCGGTGATGGGGGATAAGAGAAACCATGAGCCGCAATCAAAGCTTTCTTCTGTCCATTTGGGTTGGGAAATATAC
This sequence comes from Glossophaga mutica, assembly GCA_039655065.1. Lineage (NCBI taxonomy): Eukaryota > Metazoa > Chordata > Mammalia > Chiroptera > Phyllostomidae > Glossophaga > Glossophaga mutica. The sequence goes on along the minus strand of CM077304.1, from coordinate 21,182,235 downwards.
CCAGCAAGGTAAGGAAACTGGTTCCCGTGTCCATAAATATTTGTCAAGTCAGGACTAAAACCTTGGTATCAAAATTCCCAGCCAAAGCTCTACAGCTGGGTAAACACAGCTTCTTGTACATGGTGAGGGGGATGTTCCTTCCTGCAGTTTCAGTGGTAAATGGGTGGGGCCTGAAGGTATCCTAAAGAGGAAAGAGCCAAAACCTCTGAATATGTGCAGTATATTTATTTGTTTTTATCACATTGTAATAGTCTACTGTTCTTCAAGAGGGCTGCAGGAAGGATGTAGGTTTGAGTGCAAGGAAGGACCCTTGACTTCATTGCTGGGGATGTGGAGAAGGTTGGAGGCTGCGGTGTGGGATGGTCTCTCTGGGGAGACTTTGCAAGGACATCTCAAGCTGCCCATCCTGTCAGGACCTGGGTGTTCTCCTTCACTCTCCCCTGCAATATGTGGCTATTCCCACGATCTCCCGGAGGCCCAGGCTCCTTGAAGGCAGATCCCAGGCAAGCCCAGAGGCCCCTGAGAATGCAGCCTCCTTCCCTCCCAGCTTGCCTCAAGCAGCTGTGCAGTCTCAATGGACTCGGCCCCAGCTAGCGTCTGGAGGGCTCTCTCTTCCTAATCCTGAAGGGTAATTGAAAAGAGGCTCCCTCCCTCTGGAGAACAGGGGTTTCCCACCTTTCTAGAAAGCAGGGCAGCAGGAAGAAGGAGCAGCATGGTGTGGATGGGTCCCTCCTGGCGGCCAGCAGACACCTGATTCCATAGTAGCCAGACCTACGTGGTTTTCTCAAGTATCCCATGGAAGTGACTGCTAGCATCTTCTGAGGGCTGCCTGACCTTCACCGGCTCCCAGTGGCTTCCCACCCACTGACAGAGGGGAACCCAAGGCACAACATTGGAATGATTTTAAATCCTTGGTCCTGGATTTTTCAACTTTTTTACAAGTGATTGTCTTCTCTAGTGGACAATTACAAAGTGACCCACTGAAAGGTGTGTGAAAGTTGTCTTTCTGACAAGAAAGGTACTTTTGTTGTTTTCACATAATTTCTTGGTTTCACTTGAATTTCCCCTTCCTGTACAACTTCCATTGCACTATTAAAGGAAAAGACTGAGACGGTTGAAGTGACTCACCAAACATTTGAACAGGTCACAGCAGGATCTGGGTGTAGAATTCCATTCTCTCCCGTTCAGGTCTACCCTGTCCCATCGGTGCCTCTGAGCTGGCTGCAGCGGGCATCTTTCTGCCTGTTGCAGGTTCAGCTGCTCCTTGAGGAGCTTGCAGCCCGAGGACCAGCAGTCTCAGACACCTTGCTGTGCTCTGGCATTGTGAAAGAGACAGTTGGGTTCCTTCACGGTCTCAAATATTGTGCGGAAACCAACTGATTCACTGTCAAATGTGATTCCTAGGGAGCAGGGCTGGCCACTTGTATGCTGTGACCCATCACATGGGATGGTCCCTGAGGGCTGTTGCTTCCTGCCATCAGGGTCTGGGGGGAGACCGACAAGCCCGAAATGACCCCTGGCTTCCCCCCACCCAGAGTAAGGCACTGTCTATGGAGAAGGAGCTGCAGACCTTCCCTGATCTGCTTCCGGGCTTGGCCAGTTGATGTAGAGGACATGCTGTAGTTCTGAGCAACAAAGTGGATTTGCTCAGTGCTTTGTTAGAAAATTCGAGACTCTGAAACATTGAAGGGATTATTGCAAGTTACTGTGGTTGTCCTTCTGAACTTTCCTTATGCCACTCTCATCCCTATGGGGCAGAGACTCCACAGATGTCTCCCTTCACCCTGACTGCTAGTCTGTTCTGGGACCCTGGAACCCAGGGTTAGCATGAGCCACTTGGTCTCTATGTGTGATCAAATGTTCGTAGAGGTTGGGAAGGGTCTGTAGCACTCTGTACCCCTCTCCCTGCCTTCCCTGCAAGGATGTAGGAGCTGGCCTGGACAGAGCCACATGGGTGTCCAGGCCTCAGATTTGCTGCTTTGTAGCTCCAGCTCTCCTGCAGGGGCCACCTAATGATTTTTCTCCTCTGTGTCCATCTAGCCTGTTTGCATCAAGCTCAAAGAGCTCTCTTGGCACATCCTTACTCTACCCACAAACTTTGGGATACAGTTCTGTGCTTAAAGGATACCACACTGATAAAGGCACTTTCTGGAGGTTTTTTTATAGCAGGTCTGAGATCCCACCAGGGTTAAGTCCTGTGAGCTTGGCTCTCAGTTTGGGCCCGAGCCCACTGGGCTATATTGGCTTCTTGGAGCATTTCTAGTTTTTCCTTTCAGGGCAGTGATAGGTAGGTGTTCTGAGGCTCAGGTTTTGTCTGGACAGGTGACTTTGGAGAGGAATTTTCTCTAGAGGGCAGAGCCTTTGAGGCAGGTAGTGACGTCCCACAGCCCTCAAGGGAGGACTTTGCCTGTATCTCCTGATGCAAGCTGGCCTCCCTCCAGGCCACAAATGATGTCACCGTGACAACCAGGTGCTGATGAGTCCAGATTTTACACTGGGGAGAGAGTATAAAAACCCAGGACAGTACTAATGCTTAAGATGAGGGGAAAAAGGGATGTAATAATAACAATAAAATTAGTAGATGCCACCTACCTGAATGAGCATTGCCGAAACTCATGATTCAGATCCACTGTGCACATTGCAACCCCCCTTTTGTGTCCGGGTTTCCTACTTTGCACATGGTGGTAACTGTGGGCACAGTTTCCTCTCCCAGGGTCCGTGTAGTTTCTGGTTCTGTTTTTGGCTGTTGGGAGAGATTATAATAATAAAAGTGTATAGGCATTAAGTCGGAATGCCAATTCTTATTTCAGTTTTCATATCATGTCAAAAGATTCTTAGATGAAAGGATGCTTCCTGTAGGGTTGATGTTGAACTGGATATACAAAATACCTGATGGGAGTAGCTTTTCCTTGACGGAATTCCAGGTGTGATATATAAAGAGATGTGATGTAGAAGGAGAATAAAGAGCAGAGAAAAAGAAGGTAGCAAGTGTGTTATAAGTCTGTCAGTTGCAGATATATAATTTGATTCTGCGCTAGTACGTATTTAACATGGCCATCTAGATGATGTCTAATGATGGCTTATTAGAAAATTACTTCATTTACTTGTGGATGACCTGTGAAGCTTGCTGGTCAGGTACTTAAACTAAAATGTGGTTTGCCCTTGGGACTGATACACAGGTTTGTCCACATGCCAGTTCTGCTAAAGTTGCTGTGAAAAATTCACAAGACGTCATGGCCTGATATATTTGGTGCATTGTTTTCTCCCTTATCCCCTAGAATGTGTTCTGCTCAATTTTAACACCCACCCTTCCACTGAAACCACTCTTGTCAAAGTCACCAGTGTCCTTCAATCACTGAATCCAGTGGTTGCTTCTGCATCCTTACCTGACCTGATCCATCAGCAGCGTTTGGCACAATCGATCATTTTCTTCTCATTGAAACCCATTATTTCTTGACTTCCTAGACCCCACACACTTGTGGTTTTCTTCCACATCACTGGTTACTTCTCTTGTCTCCTTTGCTCTTCTTTATCCTCCCCTTGACCACTAAACATTGGAGCACTGTGCCCAGAAGTCAGGCCTCTTCTCTACTCTCCCTTCCCTGGTGATTGCACCCGTAGCTTAATGACTTTACAGATCATCTCTTCTCTGTAACTCCAAATTTGCATCTCCAGTTTGAACTCCCCTTTAAACTCTAGACTTTTACAGACAGCTGCTTACTCAATATCCCTAAAGAGCATTGCAAAAAACACATCCCAAACTGAACTTTTGGTTCCACCATTCTTGACCTATTTTTTATCATGGTCTGCCCCCCTTCAGTAAATAGAATCGCCATTTACTCAATTACTCATGTCAGGTTCTCATTTTCTTTCATTCTATATCCAACCCCACAGTGAATCTTAGTGACTTCACCTTTAAAATAGAAGCAGAATCAACCACTTCTTGCTACTTCTCCCACTACCTTCATGGTTCACAGTATTGTCAACTCTTCCCTGGACTATTCCAATAGCTAGCCTACAGGTCCAGTCCTTGGCCTATCCTTCCCCAGCAGCCAGAGTGAACTATCTACAGTCTAAATCAGATCATTTCCCCCTCACTGATGCAAGTCTCCTAATGGCTTCTTTCAGAGTCTGAAGATTTGAGCATAGCATATAAGCATCTGAATGGCCACCCTAGATAGTGTTTCTGACATTATCTCCCATTATTCTCCCCCTGTTCTTCCCAGGACACACCACATGTGCTATTTTTCAGGGTCTTTGCCCAAGAAGAGTGTTCTTTTGCCTAGAACATTTTCTCACTTCCTTCAGGTCTCAGCTCAAATGCCCCCTCTTCAGCGAGGCTTTCCCTTGCACTCCTATCTAAAATAGTACCAACCCCACCCCTTTTTCATATTCCACTCCATCACCTTGACTTATTTTTCCTCTTCGCATTTATAAGTCTTATATGTTTATATTATTTGCACCCACACACCAGAGTGTAAACTCCATGAGAGCAGCAACTTTGGTTTGCTGCTGTATCCAGTATCTGGACAGTGCCTGGCAGAGAGCAGATGTTCAATAAATACTTATTAAATGAGTGAATAAATGAATGCCAGAGCTCATTTCACTGGACTAAGCAAGACAAGGGAATAAAGAAGGTGGAATTGTGGTGACTAGGTGTGGCATCGTCTTGGAGTGTAATATTATTGAAGGAAGAAGTCCATGTGCATAGCCTTCTGCTGTTGGACGTCTCCCTTGAGGATGTTTCATGAGAATTTTCCTAGAAACTGGACTTTGGAAATTCAATTTTGACTTTCTCGTCATCCAAATGAAGCCATTAGGGTGGCTTTGGAGGGTAAAATCTTGACTTTCTAGGATAGACAAAGGTGAACAGTTGCTCCCCCCTTCTAATCTGTTTCCCTGTTTTTCTTGTTTAGCTGCTCTATCAAGAATGGGCACGCTACGGAGTGTTTTATAAGTTTCAACCTATTGACCTCATCAGGTAAGATGTGGGAAGATATTCTTGGGAAGACTCCAGAGATGTAAGTCCTGAAAGATACCTGTCAACCGTCTTAGCTCCTGGCAGACTATTGGTCAAGCAGAGGGGTCTGCTTTGCTAGGTTGTATTATTTCCATGTTGTGTCGTATGGATGGGGGAGCAGCTCGGGGACAGGAGGGAAAGCAGAGGCTGTGCGAGGCAGCAGATAATGTAGATTGATACACCATGACTTCTGTGTTGAGACCCTTCAGCACTGTGGTCTCTCCCTGCCTGCTCTTTTGTGGGGAGGGCGGGGCATATGGATTTATATCTCTTATTATTGTCCCTCGATAGTTGGTTGAAGCAGATCCTTGGGTTATGGCCCAGTGACCACGGTGTTGACCAAGAAAAGGGAAGACCTGGAAAATCACATGAGGAATAAGCTGGCTGGCCTGAGAGGGAATGTGGGCTTTTTATGGCTTCTCAAAATTAGAAGGGAGGGAAGACTGGGTCCTGGTGTCCCTTCCTTCAGTGCTGCCCCTAAAATGATGCTCTGTTACCTTAAGAATTTCCCCAGCTTCTACAGAACTTTGATGAACAGCGCTTTTAAAAAACTTACTAGAATGCAGTAAGTCTGGCTAGCATAAATTGAGTGGAGGGCTCTAGAAACTCAACGAGTTCTTTGCGTTCAGCCTCTTTCCCACTGGGAACATTGGGAGGCAACACTGTCAAGTGGGAAAACACTGAGCTGAGAGTCTGGAGACTGGGTTCTCGGCCAGGCCCGGCCACTTAGGGGCTCTGTGTTTCTTTGGGCAAGTTACGGTCCCTCTCTGGTTGTCCTAAATTGGGAGGCTGAACTGAGGGATCTGTGAGGATACTTGCTAGAGCATGCTTCTTTGGAAAAGATGACTGTCAGCCTGTGACCGAAATCATGGACTCACCACCACAGCGACACTGTGGTTCTTCTAATGAACTAATTAATCAGCACGCAAACACAGAGAGTGTTCCTGGCTGATTGCCCTGGGCTGGGACTGTGAGAAGGGCAGGAGCCAGAAGGATTGAGTCCAGAGGGAGGAATTCCAGCTTCTTCTTGGAAGAGGAAAGCGGCCTGGGGGCCACAGTTTGGGCAGGTTCACCTCCCACACAGAGATGTGAGGGCCTTCCTGGGGAACTGGGAGCTCGGTTGGACGACTCTTGACAACAGGTGTTTGTTCCAGCTGAAGACCGTTAACCGGAGTGCAGTTAACCGTTGAGTCAGGAAGCAGGGCCACTGGGTGCCTGTGACCGAGGCTCCCTCACCCAGCGCCTCCCAGGCCCTGGCTGCCTTTTATGAGGCAAGGGCCACCTAGACTGTTCCCTGGGCCACACCAAGGCTGCTTCCTCCATGCCTGATGTGCTTTGATCTTCCTCTCTGCATCTCAAGTGGCCACCCACTCTGTCGCCTGTTTTCTCCAACTACTCGTTTGTTTTTTAAAACTTTGATTAAAAAAAATTAAAAATTCTCCTTACCAGAGAGCCTGGTCTTTCCCCCAGAGACTTCAGGTGACTGCCCGCCAGCTAAGTGGGAAATGGCTCCAATATGCACTCAGCTTTGGCCACCAAAGCAGCCTCACCTGCAGGGGAAGAATTGCCTTTGGAGCAGAGCCCCGCTCTGGGGCCTGGCGGTTTCTGAGCACAGAGAGCTCAAATCTGTCTAGACGGGGCATGGTGCACTGCGGAGCTGGAGGCTGGCCACTGCTCCTCACGGATCAGATGGCTAGGGAGCTCCCACAGCCCTAGGATAGGCCTGCAGCCTCAGGCGTCAGTCAGATACTGGCTGGAGGGAATGGACACTGGGTAGTGTGTGTGGGGAGTTGTTTACCCAGCGATACAAGGAACTCCCTGGCCTCACGGGGCTGCTGGAAAGAAAGACATTGACAGTAGTGGGTAGAGAGGGAAGGGGCAGGGGCTTTAGGGGCAAAGGTGGGTAAATAGAGACAGGGAAGCCAAGAAAAGGCAGCTGGAGGGCTCCTAAAGAGAAACCTGGGGTGGAGGGGTGGAGAACGGCTATGCCCAACACAGTAGGCAGGTGCCACCCTAACCTCGTTTCACACTCTCTTCCGAATGGTGCATCTCAGTTTCTCTGATTCTGTCAGAGTCGCCTCCTTTATCCTCTTACCCGCCCTTTCTCTCACTGCCCACTTCCCAGTCTGATACCGTGCCCCAGGGGCTTCTTCAGTACTGGTTCTCCCTTCCTTCACTTCTCCATCTTTCCTGCCGCCAGCTGTCAGGGTTGCCCGAGGCTGCCTTCCCTGAACCACTGCTGGCCCCACACTGTGATGGGGCTGTTCATTACTACTTACTAATGTGAATTCTACCCTCTTTGTGCCTCCCGTGGAAATTGCACCCATATGGTCTGTGTTGAAAGATTGACAGAAGCAGGGGAGTCTGATACAAGTGGAGTGTAACTCATTCGAAGGCCTGGTAGAGGTAGTTCCCCCTATTACCTTGGGCACTCGGCTCCTGTGGAACTCTAGTGCCCCCTCCCCACCCATGACAATCTTTTGGACCATTCATTCTAAAGCCCTGAGAGCTCATTGAGGGTGGGAGAGCTGTTTGTATTTGGAAAGCCCCAGGACTAGGTGTCCTTCCTCTGCAGGCCTTCAAGCCTGATCTTGAGATTTGGAGTTAGAGGTTCCTTTCCCAGGTGGTGAAAGTGGGCGGAGGGGAGATGAGCCGCCCTTCCCTGCACCCCTTACCCCTGGCTGCTCCCGATGCACCTTCAGTCATGCCCAGCAGGCTGCACTGTGAGACTGCTGATGTGTCTGTCTCTCCAGCCCAGCAGGGCTCTCCACCTTTGCTCTGCTCTAGAAGCCTCTGGGCCTGCAGGCCTGCACTGTGTGTGTGTGTGTGTGTGTGTGTGAGAGAGAGAGAGAGAGAGAGAGAGAGAGAGAGAGAGAGAGAGAGAGAGACTGTGTGTGTGTGTGTGTGTGTGTGTGTGTGTGTGTAACAGTTGCCTGGAAAGTTCCCAGGTATCCAGCAGGGGCCCCCTCACAGCGGATTCTTCCGGGAACCTCCAGCCAGCAACACCTGTGCCCTGGCAGAAACACGGTTGGTGACTGAGACAGTGAGGGACAGGATGTCTTAGCTGGAGGGAAACGGCTCTTTCAGTCCTTTAGGAGCCGTGTAAGGGTCCTTGCCACCAGGGGAGTAGATTTCTGCCTGTGCTGCTCTGGGCTAACACACCAACATCCCAGGAGGGAAATGGCCTTTATTTTCTGGGGAACCCTGGGTCCTGGGGCCTTTTGGGTTTGTACAGGTGCAACCCAGTGTTCATCAGGAACATGACCTATCTTTTCACTAGAATTAATGTCTGCTCACAGGCTGATTTTCTTAGCTGGGAGGTTTTGATATGAATGAGATGAAAGAGACTTTAAACATCTGAGTTTGATTTAGCTCCTAACTATACTTTGCTGAAGTTGATGTACAGAACGTTTACTTTTAAGCATCTGCAACTGCCTGCCTACGACAGACAGCACAAGGAAGAGGGTGTCCAGAAGTCTACTAGGCTTGGGTGGGGAGTGCAGCATGCTGATTTGGGGAATTCACCAGGGGGATCACTCAAGGGCAGCATGCACCACGCCGAATCCAAAGTACAGCCTGGAGAGGGATCAGTGGCTCTCACTCACTCATTCCCCCCTCCCACAGACCTCCTTCAGGGATGCCCACTTTATGAGTGAGGCTTCCTAAAAATCAGGGCATGAAACCTGTCCATATGACAGCTCTGGAGTTCTCTTAGAAATGTTCTGACTTGAAACTGAGACATGCACACTTCCACAACAACCTGAGACCGATGTCCGTGGGATCGTACCATCTCAAGAGCCTCTGGGCATCATTTGTGGACAGCAAGAGTGGCCTGTGCTACCCCCTTCCCCCCACTCCTTGCACATATCTCTATCATCTTAGATTCCCAACCCTCTCCGGCCCCGCCCATAGGGAGCCCATCCAGGACCCTGGCATCACAGGAATTGGCTTTCCCTCCTCCTACTGCAAGGCAGATAGATGCCCTTGTTCTTGCCAGAGTTCTCCAGGATGTCTGAGAGAAGGCTGTGTGATTTGACCCATCCCTCTCAGTCCGTCTCTGGGCCCCACTTGTACCATCCTGAAATGTGACCCATCTACTCCCTCCTGGAGGGAGAGGGAGGGAAGGAGCTGGAGGGAGCCACATTCCTTCTTAGGAGGCTTCTCAGCTGGTTTGGGGGAGGGAAAGGGGAGGAAACAATGTTAATCAACCTGTGATTAATTATTTCCTGAGCCCTGCTGCCTCCTCCTTGATCCTTCCCTGGGATTTATAAAGGCCATTCAGCTCAATGCAATAAATATTTACTGACGCATACAGTGAGCAAGCCTCTGTGCTCGGAAACGTGGGTGGTGCAGCAATAAATAAGGTGAAGTCTGTGCCCTTAGGATCTATCAGTTTTGTAGAAAGACAGACATGCAAGATAGGATGAAGTGAGGGCTTTTAAAGACTGTAAGTATAAACACGATAATATAGGACAACAGAGGAAGAGTGATTGCTACTAACACAACATGGGAGGACTTTATGGAAGAGGTGGCACTCGAATTAGAAATGTTGCTTTCTGAAGGACTGAAGTTGAATGTCCCGAATGTGTCTTCATTGCCAGCTTGGGCTGCCCTGTGTATGGATTTCCTGTATAGCTTGATATCGGTGGCCAGAAATCACATTGACCCAAAGTCCGATTCTTCTGACTGTTGATGGGAGTGGTAAGATCAAAAACTTGATTTGCAAACCTTACCTGTATGGATTCTGTGCTAGCCTGGTCCATGTACCTTGATCTGCACTGTAAGTTAGCAGAGAATCCAGGGTTGCAAAGAGGTGAGCCTGGATCCAAGAGAGGAGGCTAAGGAGACGTGAAGTGTGGGACCAGCACCTTGGTATTTAATGGGCCTCAGCACTTGAAGCATTACATTTAGCTGGAAAGTATTTTGCAGGCTGGAAAGAAATATCTTATGGCCCTGAGGATTATTTTTCCTCTACCTCTGAGGGGGTGGGAGTAGAGCTGACCAAGAAAAGCGACGGTAGCTGGTTCAGGCAAAGCAGAATCAAGGATAACAGTGTTTTGTGCTGTTATATTCTGGCCCATTTTACAGATCAGAAAAATAGGTCAGGCTGGTTATTAAATCTAGCTATGAAGAGGCTCTATCCTATTCTCCTTTCTCTCTGTTCCCCCACTAAGGGTCACTCGCTTCTACTTTGCATCCTCCTGGAGGGAAGGCCGTTGGCCTGTGGCTGGTCAGTGGACAAGCAATAGGAATATATGATACTCTCAGCTCCAGTCCAGAACTGCACCCGAAGTCCATCTCAGTCCTCTGAAGGTGGCCTCTGAAGCCTCAGAACAACTTTCCATAGGTGGTGGCTCCTGTTAGATCAAACTTTTAAAATCACCTTCCTGTATTATCAGCTGTATGGTACAGATGGTGGATCTCAGGAGGCTACACGTGGGCTCCCACAAATCCATGGGCAGAGCAGGGGAGGAAAGAGTTGTCTTACCAGCTGACTGCTTCCTTGACTCCCTTATGTCTTGTCCTATTTTCCAAGGAGGACCAGAAGCTGATAGTAGGCTGAACATGTATGACAAGCTTTCTATTTCATATCCACTTGGCCCTTGTGTGCAATAAATTCTCACTGATGCAGACCCCTGGGACCACACCAGAGCATCGCAGAGGTGGAATGAGCTCAGAGGTCAGCCTCCTCCATGCCTGGCCCTGGAATGAAGGAATGAGGCATTCCTCTTCCAGTGTATTTATATAACAGATTCTCAGCCTCTGCTTGACTTTTCATACAGTAGGGAGCGCCTTGCCTCAGGGGCAGCTCGTTTGTCTGCTGGACATTTCTAGCCACTAGAAATGGTCATGGAGCCAGCCAGAGCTCTGCTGACTGCCCTCCTTCTCTTCCAGTTTTGCTCCCTGGAGCCCCAGGAACAAGAGTGCTCTGTCATGTAGGTCAGTCCTTTAATTATTTGAAAATAGCTTTTGTGTCAGTAACAGTTCTCATATACCTAGGCTTTCTTTTCTCTAAACAAAACACTCCTGGACCTGTGTGCATGTCCTCATGTGACACAGGCTCTTCAAATAACCTTATTATCACGATCATTCTCTTTGGGACTCACTGGCCTGGGAGACTCAGAGTAGGGTCCTTCCATACACATCACCTGGTGTAGTCGAGCCAACACATGTTTTGTATTGACCATGTGTCAGACACTGGTGCTGGGGGTATGCAGATGAATTAAGCAGGACCCCATTCTCAAGGAGCTTAAGTTCAAAGTCAAATCTCAGAGCTTGTGGATGACCACTGAGATTTCCTGGGAAATGAAGGGACAAACTGATGGGGAAAAAAAATTTCAAAACAGTAATTGTGAGGATGTAGAAAACCAGCATGTAGAAAAGATCACAGGGGGCAGGGAACTGACCCCGCAAACTAGTCACCTGTGATGATGGGCTCAGGGGTATCAGCTTTGCCTTAGGCAAAGTTTGTTGGGGGTGAGTGCAACTTTCTGGAAAAAGCCATTGGATGCGTTGTAGTAGCCAGACCCTGGAAATTCTCAGAAAACATTTTAGGATCACATCACGTAGGGATTTACCAGATCATGGCCAAACCTCACATGTCCAACTTAGACTCAAACAGAAACTGAGCCAGGCTGGGGATATTTCAGGGAAGGAAAAGTATTGTGATCAAAGATTTGAAGAGGCATGCACATGAAGACAGACTTAAACAGATGAGCTTCCTACTTCTAGGAAGAAAATGCAGGAGGAGTGAGGGCGGCAGGCTTTCCATTAAAGATGGGTAGAATGGCTGCACTGGTGTTTATCAAGTCCTGAGGTACTTGACCAGGAACAGGGTTGAGAATTGGAGCTCAGTTTTAGCTCTAGCTTTGTTTCTAGTTGTAACTAGAATGATTTAACATTTGCACAAACCATTCTCCCTTGAGCCTCAGTTTCCTCAGCTATGGAATAGGGATCACAACACCTGTCCTACTTGCTTGCAAGGATTATGATTAAGCATTGCACAAATACTGTGGTGATGGGTATAGGTTTGGTTAAGTAATTATCTATCTGCTCCCTGGGGGAAAATTATAGTATTCCTTAAAATAGCAGAATTTTATATAGTTCTCTAGCTCAAGAATTTTGACAAATATTGTATAAGACTTTTTTATTGTAAATCAATGCACTGCATCTATGCATTTCTCAAGTGTGAGTTCTGTGCCTCCCAGTGACCCTGCAGAACGGGTGTCCTTACCTCCATTTAGGGGTGGGATCCTGAACTCAGTGAGATAATGTACTTCCCAAAGCCACAGAGGAGCCCATCTGGGATTCAAACCCAGGCCTGTCTGACTCCAGAAACTATGACTTTTCTTTTGGGCCATGTAGCTGAAGGTGACATGGAGCTCTCTCCAGCTGGATGTCTGGTGAGCTGGGTTTTAGTGTTAACTCCTTTAATTAGCCATTTCTGAGGGGAAACTGGTGTGGTCTGCTGGTAAGCAGAGCTGACTGACCATAGTCAACCCTTGCTTTACCATAGAGTCATCACTGTGAGCCCTCCTCTGTGCCTGGTGGGAGTGACTTGTCACTCTCGGGGCCTGACGAGTTGGATAAAATTGTTCGTGCCTCTGTTAGTGAGCCCAGAATGCCATGATTTTTTATTTTGCTTTTTTCATTTTTTTATAGTCTTTTATTTTTCTGACTTCTTCCATGTTGTCAGGTTGTCAGCTGTCACTTCTTGCTTTTGTTAACTGAGCAGCTTCCTTCCTGACCCCAATTTACCGCTTGGTCTCAGTTGCATGTTCAGCAACTAGACACCGGAGCCGGTTAGCATTGTGCACCAGGTGAGACTCTTCCATAGCCTGTCCTGGAGTCTGGCTCCTGGTAGGTGTGGGATTCTGTGGAGGGTCTGCTTTTGTCCCGGAAATGTCTCCTTTTTGTTTCTCAGTGAGAGTGAAATGGTGTTTTTGAAGTTCATGAGGCCTCAGAGATGGGACCAGAGTGAGTACGATGCAGCAGGTGACTTCGCTGCGAAGAGCTCCGTTTTGTTCTCCTTACTTGTTTTGGGAAATCATGAGAAACCGAGACTATCAAAGATATTTTTTGCAACAACAGTACAAAGCGGGCCCCTGCATCGAGGCTTTCCTGGATAAAGAGCTTTGTCCGGGCGATGGTGTCAAAGCTAAAAGAAAGAGGGAAGCAGGATGCTTAGGGTATAATGATAAGACATAAAGAACCTTTCTGGTGGAGGTCACAGGTCTGTAAAGGAGCACCCGACAGGGAACTAATGCACACAGCTGTTTATAGAATGGCAAGGTCACGGGGAAAGGTTTTGAAGGGGTTCCCAACTCTGTTTACTTCGGTTGATGAGAGGAAAGTGAGGCTACAGGATATGTGAGTTTTGAGGAGAAGGCAGAGATTTGAAGGAGAGAAGAAATATGGTTGGGGATTTACAAGATTTGGGTTAGGGCTGAGAAGAAGCACCGTGGCTGTGGGAAGCCGTTGGAGGAGGTATTTGAGATAGTGTGGAGTAGGAGGCCTAGACAAAGGGATCGTGACGATGGGAACAAAAAGAGATGCTGTCGAGTGGTTTCTCTGGAATTTAGGCAGGTGGCAAAACAAAGCTTGCTAGGGCTGCAGGGTTTATGTACTCCAGCTGTGAGGTGAGAGTGGACACATTGGAGGTCAGTTCTTCTCTCACCCTCTCTTGGGAAACTGGGCAAGTCCTTCAGCCCCTTTGGACCCGGAGCAGTTCCTTGCCCTGGCAGAGCCATTGGAATCTTTGCATCTCCTCCACAAAGCTGGCGATGGCAGGTGCAGTCCTGTCTGTGAGAGTCAAGAACCGGAGGTAGATCTGAGGGACTTACCTTGCCCTAGAATGAGCAAGGGGACACTAGCATGTGGATGAGGAGTTACCATGGACACGGCCCAACTATTTGATCCCATGAGCCACTGTTTCACCACATGTAACTGGAACCCCCGAGCTCCCCATTTCTGCTAATGATATTCCCTTGAGTGATGTTCTCCACCCACACCACATGGGTATGTAACCAACATAAACACAAAACGTCTTAACACATGGAATAACATCGGTGGAACACACGTTACAACAACAACCTCAAGAAAGCTATATTTAATTAGCCCGGCACGCCCCGGCTATTCGCACAGGCACATGCCTCTGTTTTAGAAACGGAAAACCACAGCATTTTGTGGGTCTGGAAGTCACAGACATAGCAAGAAAAACAAAACAAAACCAAACAAAACTTCAAGATCCCTGCCTGGGAGACTGCTGTCCTCCACTACTTTCTTGGGATTATCTGAAGGTATTCAAAGACATGGGTAGTTGGGCAACTGCCCAGGATTGCTGTCTTCCCCAAGCAGGATGATTGGCTCAGTCATGGAGGGGTTCTGATGCTCAGCCTGTGTCACCCAGCCCAGTGAAGGGACTCAGAAAACCCCCCTTGAGGGCTCAGGACTCTGGGTTGTTGGCTCGGCCTCCTCGGTTTCTTTCATAGAATCTTCATTCAACTGACAAAATCAGGAGAGACAGAGAAGGAATTGGAGGACTGGGATTCTGAAATTTTTATTTGGGCATTTTAGTCTGGAGGAGGGTAAGAACAATGGCATAGTTTCTAGCTCTTATCGATTCTAACAAGATGGCAATATTTCTTTAGGTGGATATTTTGCCCAATCCTCAGCGTTTGGGCAGGAAGGCAAGCTGCTCAGTGGAGAGAAGTGAATCAGCCGTAGACTAAGGGTGTCTGTTTGCCCCATTCAGGGGCAGTCAGCCTCCTGGAAGCCCCACCTCTTCTTGCTGGAGTTCATCCCTTTCATTCTTGCTCATTCTCCATGTTTACCCCATAGTCTGTTCCAGTGTCTGTCACATTCTGTGAAATCACATCCCCTTTGGATAGACTGGCCCTTCTCTGAAGGTTACAGGGGTGTCCAACCTGTGGCCCATGGGCCGCATGCAGCCAGTAGGGCTATGAATGTGGCCCAACACAAAATCATAAATTTACTTAAAACACTATGATTTTTTTTTTTTTGTGATTACGTGTCACAACATACTTAATGTGTAGCCAAGACGACTCTTCTTTTTCCAGTGTGGTGCAGAGACACCAAAAGGTTAGATACTGCTGGACATCTGTAGAAGTTGAAGTTAAGCCCTTCGATGATCCAGCAGCCAACCAGAAGCATCTTTATGGGGACAATGTGAAAGGTATCGAAGGAAGAGCCCCCAAACTCAGAATTCTTACCATCTGGTTGTGAAGAAGACTCAGTGTTTTGGAAAAGAGATTTCAGAGGACTATGAGTCAGTTCAATTTAGCCCAGCTTATTTCCTGAGTACCTTCTCTGTGCCAGGTACTGTTTTAGGCACTGGAGTTAAAGTGATGAAAAAGATAGATATGGACTGACCTTGGGTAATTAGATAATTTATCATCTAACCTGGGATACTCTTGAGAGTGAAAGTGAGTACTGTTAATAATTATGTCAAGTGTACTGGTCAGTTGTTATCACAATAATGCTGCATAACAAACCGTCCCCCAAGTCAGCAGCTTGCAGCATTTTCTTGCTCTTGTGTCTGTAGGTTGAGTGGAAAAGCTCTCTTCAGGCTGAGGGTTGGCTGGCTCCAGGCTGCAGATTGTGTTCAGATCTCCATAGATCTTCTCGATCCTTTGAGATCAGCAGCTATCTGGGCATGTTCCTGTCATGGTGAATCACAAGAGCACAAGGAAAGGAATGGAAACACAAAGCCACTTAAGGCATCACTGGCATCACATCCATTATCATTCTATTGTCCAAAGTAGTCACATGACCAAGCACAAATACATGCTGCTGGGAAGTATACTCTCTAACAGGAGAGGATTTAATCTTTGTTCAGTGACAATCTAGCAACAGGTATAAGCCAGGATTATTCTAGGAATAACTGGACCTGTGAAGCTTGTGATCTAGCAGGGAAGACAGATAGTATGTAGTTATTTGGACGTGTGACATGGGTCACAGTAGGAGATGTGGGGTGCAATGAGAATGCAGATATAGGGCCTACTTGGAGAAGTGACATTTGAACTAAGATTTGATACACAAATGAAAGTAAGATGAGCCAGGCAAAGATGAGCAGGATAGTGATGCTAGCTGACATTACGTGGTACGTCCTGTGTGCCAGGTACTGTTACAGCCCTTTGTATTTGCTAACTCACAACAACTCTTCGAGACAGATGCTATTATCCTCGGTTTGTAGTTGAAGACTTGAGACACAAAGAGGTTGATAAGTCACACAAAGTCACACAGCTAAGTAAGAGGTAAGATTTGAGCTTTTAGGTCCAGCTCTGGAGTTGGTTCTCTTCACCACTGTGCGTATCGCCCCACTGCTGGAGGAGGGGGCCTGGGTGCTGGAGCATCAGGTCTGGTGGTCCTGATGGGGACCAGGCTGGGGTGAAGCAGGGGCCAGGTCCTGGAGGACTTTGGATTTTATCTTAAGGAAAAGAGTATGTCTGAAGGGTTTGGCTTATATGAGTGCATATGTGTGAACAGCATTGATGTGGTCTGTTGGTTTTCACTTTTAAGGACTTGAGGCTCTTCTGTGTAGGGCACTAGCAAGGACCTGAGACTGTACATAATGTGCCAAACAAGATGGAGGGACGAGGTGGAGAGTCTGGGGAGAAGAACCACTTTTCTTCCTGGATGTCTTCTGTCCTTCTGAGAGGACTTGTAGGCATTCTAGGTCGTATATCTCTGTGCTAGAGTCTCTTTTATTATCCTCACCACTTCACATTCTAACTAACCTGCAAGTCTCATGAGATTGTCGTCAGTGTGTGGGAACCATCTCTCCCAGTTCACTGGTGGTGGACATCTTGGTGGTCATGGTGGTGACCATCACGGACATAGTGCTCCCCCACCACACACACTGTGAACCAGTGTCGCCATGCCCTTTGTGTGCACCATCTGGTTGAATCTTCATGGTGACCCTGTGATGTTGACACAGTTATTGCCCCCCTTTTCAAGATGAGGAGGGCACTGCAGCATGGAGTTGATAAGTCACTTGCTTGAAATCTCAGGCAGTATGACTCTAGAGTCCATTGTCTTAACCATTTTGCTACACTTTGAGGAAGGAAATCCGTGTGAGTGAGACACATGGGCTGCTTCCTAAAGGGGATGGTGGGGGCTAGTGGACGGATGTGGTCAGATGTTCAGATGGGGTAGTGAAGGGACTCTAGAATCTTTTAGAATAAAACAGATATGATTGCCATAGATCATGGGGACTTAAGAATTTTAGGTCTGGGGGTCCTTGAATACCATCCTCTTATTTTATAAAAAAGGAATCAAAATCTTCTAACAGAATTAATGAGGCAGAGGGACAGAAGTGTTATGTCCGAGGCTACTTCTAAATAAGGAATGTTTAATCTGTGTTGCTATAAGCTGCTGACATTTAATACAGAGAGGTGAGCTGGGAGGTAGAAGTATGTGTGGGATTAGAGGTGGGAGTTGATGCTCTGGGAAGGTTGACTTATCTGCTATCTTCCTCGCCTAACAATAAGAGGATTGGGCCAGGTGGTCTATAATATCCCTTCCAAGGTCAACTTTCTAGACTCTACAGGATAGAATCTCAAGCCTGAAACCAATCTGGGGGAAAGACCTAAGGTCTCACAAGGAGGCAAGTTGAACTAGGGATTGGAACCCAGGAGTCTGGACCCCAATTTTGGACTTTGTCTATTGGAGTCACCACCATGTTTGTCTACTGGGGACACCCCCGCCCCCACCTACCACAACATATTGGATTTCTCTTTTCCTCTCCCCCTTCCTGAACACCCCCATCTCCGTTTTCTTTTGCCTCTCCGGCTTTGATCACATCTGGAGCATTTTGTAGAGTTGATGAGTGTGTGTTTTCCTGTTAGGACACATGGTGTATGTCAGAGGCACTTAAGAAGGTCTGGACAAGTGGAAAAGTCTGCGTGGCATCTCAGGGGCCTCTGGCCTGGAGCGTTGATGGCAGCTGCATGGCAGGGGCCTGGCATGAAGGCCACTCACTATAGGGGGAGGCCTGGAGGCTCAGCCTGGGGACTGGTGCTCCAAGTCACTTGGAGTTGTCCCAGGGGACTGGTGTAAGGGAATTATGTGTGTTGGTGGGCCCATACGTATATCTGCATATATGTCTATGAGGACTGGACGGGCCCCTCGGCCTTGTTGCCGTGGGCTGCTGCCTTCAGGGCTTTGCTCTCTATGGTAACTGGGGCTCTTATCTGCACATCTGCACAGTAATATAAACCAATGGTGTGTCACCTGTAGGTAGACAGTGGGTGATGAATGTGACATAGGGCAGAGAAGCAGGCAGAGCAGTGCTCTGTCTGGGAAAGGTGACAATCATTTCCAGTGAGCCAACCAGCAGGATCAGTGACCAGTGTGGATGGGTGAGATACAAAGTGAGCTTCCCAGAGGGAATGAGCTGGGAACACGCCCAGCCCTGTGTCCCTTGATCAGAGTTCTCTTTGCTGTCCGTTACCCTCTTGGTTTAGCCTTTCATCCTCAGAGTCCTGGGCCGAGGTTACACTTTCCCTACTTCTTTCTCCTTTTTACGGGTGGAGGGGTGGAGGGTAGTATGCCCAGCCAACTCTGGTCACCATTCACTGGGAGCCTGACTCCTGACTAGGAGTTTCAGAGCTCATCATGGCCCCCTGAGGCTGCCCCTCAGCCCTCCCTGCACCTTCCCAGGGCCCAAGGTATTTATCCCCAGTTTTCACAGCTGTGTGCATCTTCCTCTGAAACTCTGGTGTCCTTGAACTTTCTCCTTTTCCCTCCACCATTAACTCTCAGGCTTTATTCTTTTCCCTCCCATCTCCTTTCCTTATCCATCCATCTCAGCTACTCTACATCTGTCTGTTCCTAGTGACTGCAGACTTGGGGGCAAGTCATCCCATCTGGGCCTGCTGAAGGTGATCTTGGAAAGCGATAGTATTTTTAGGCCCAGGGTAGGGGTGGTGCTGGGGAATGCCACACAGAGTTCAGCCTGGAAGGTTGTTTATGCTTTGGGAACTCTAACAGAGAACAGCCCCATTTATCCATGGTTCAAATTAAATTGCAGATGCCCTTGAACTCAGGGTTAGGAACGTAAACAACTAGTGGGTCATAGACTTCAAGCAGTGAACAAGCTTGGCAGGAGAGAGGCCTGGTGAGGGCTGGCAGCAGATGGATTTTCCAACTGATGTTCTTCCAGGAGGCTTCCCCGACTTTGTGGATTCCAGGCATCAGAGCACCTCTCTTGGCCAGCACATCTGGGAGTGTGGCTCCTTCTTGGTTGTGAGACAGTTGTGAGAGGAGAGAGGAGAGATTTCCTAGTCTTTCTTCCATTGAACTTGTCTTGCTTAGAAAGAGGGTGGAGAGCTGAGCGAATGGCCTGAGGAATTGCACTATGAGTCTGACATTTAGATTCCTGCTGTGACACAGAGTCCTAGGAGCCTGGGCCTGGGCCTGAGCTCAGGATGCTGTGATGAGGACTCAGTCTGCAGCCTCCCACAGGCTGTGACTTGCTCACTGATTCACTCCACATTCAGAATACTTGATGATTCAACAAGCACCAATACTGTGGCAGGAACCATCCCAGGCAGTGGTGATGAAAATATCCTGCCCCTCAAGGAGCTTATAGTCAGCTTGGAAAAAAGATAACTCAGCAAATACTACAGATGGGTGATGAATGTTTGGATACAACATGCGCAGTAGGCTCTAGGAGGGACAAAAGAGGGCTCCTGAGTCAGTCAGAGGAGACCTCCTGGAAGATGCAATACCAGAGCAGAGTTTGAATAAAGACTTGATGTTAGCCCTGGCCTGTGTGGCTCAGTTGGTTGGAGTATCATCCTGTAATAAAAAGTTTGAGGGTTTGATTCCTGGTCAGGGCACATACTTGGGTTATGTGGTCATTCCCAGTGAAAGCACCTACGATCCCCTGTCCAGACGTGTATGGGAGGCAACCAGTTGATGCATCTCTTTTGCCTCAATGTTTCTCTCTCTCACCTCCTCGCTCCTTCCCCCTCTCTCTAAAAGCAATGAAAAAAAGGTCCTCAGATGAGGATTTAAAAAAATTTTTTTAAAAGATGATGTCAGATGGGGAGAGGGGAGGGAGTGGGCATTCCAGTTACAGAGAACAGCATGAATTAAGTCATGAAGTGCTGAACACAGCACAGTCATTTGGGATTACAAGAAGCTGAGCATGGCTGGAATTAAGACTATGTAGGAGGGTGAGGTGGGATGGAAGGCAAAAACATTAGGCAGGCATCAGATCATGAACCCAGCCTGAAATACTTAGCTCAAGGGATGTGGAAGGATTTTAAGAAGGAAACTGGTAAAATCAGACTTGAAGAATGTTATTGGACGGATAGAGAAAGTTCCCCTAGATACGTTTTCCAGAAGCATGGCTTAGCCGGGGAAAAGCAATGCCTTGTGGAAGTGGGCCATAGTCTGGATCTCTAGTGGGAAAGAGGGTGCCATGGTGGGTTACTGAATTGTCTCCCCTGAGCAAAGTTTCTTCTGGGTCCTTGTCGAGGGAGACTTCAGATGAGGAAACTGAAGCTCAGGGAAGACTGACTGACTTGTAGCCCAAGGCCACATCACAAATTAGCTGGGGAGCTGGGGCTTCTGAATGAAAGCTAAACAGGAATAATGACTCACAGCCTTGCTCTAGGGTGGCCCTGTCTTCTCCATTTTCAACATTATCTGTTACCTGTGGTAATGAGTGGCAGCAGTATTCATGGGAACATTTATACAAAATCGACGCAGATAGGAAATTCACCATCACCCTGGCGTTTTGCCACGGTACTCTCTAAGAGCTGGATTTGTTTGTGCTTCCTCTCCTTCTATTTTCTGTTCCCTTGAGGGTAAAGATGATGAGGAACAAAGGCAGGACCACTTAGTCAGCATCAGTCAACTGGCTGTTATCATGGGGTCTACTCACTAGTTTTGGGTCATTGAGAATAGGAAGCATACTTCAGATTTTTCATTGGTACACAGCTGGATAAAGTAGTTACCTTGAAAGATAACAGAACCAAGATTCTAAATGTTCTTGACAAGAAGGAACCCTGAGCCAAAACCAACAAGGTGAAATTTAATAGTGGTAAATGTGAAGTCAGGTTAATAACAGTACAGGACCAAGAGAATTTGATTTGGCAGGCACTTGTGTGAGACAGATGGGGCAGGGGAAGGGGATGAGCAGACCACAGCTAAATATGAGCTCTCAGTTTATTTCCAAACATGAACATGTCTTACAATGAAGTAATGAACTCATGAAGTACGACTTGCGGGTAATTATGATGTCACCACTCTTGAGCGGTCAGTCCACCAGGGAAGATGGTGCTCAGTTCTGGGTGCCTCATTTTAGGAGATATATTGACACTTGAGAAGATTCATAGATGTTGCAAGTTGGTGGCCCCAGGGAAGATTTCAGCCAGTAGACCTTTCTTTTAAACTTGGTCCAAAAGATGTTTTGAAAACATTGAAAAACAGTTGGAACCTATGATCTCTAGTTCCCCACAGCTTCCGACATTCCTTATTGTCTTATATCCAGCACTCGCATTTCACTTTGGCCTTTAACCTCCCCACTTCAACTTGTGGCCCTTGAATTAAAGCAATTCTAGCAGCACACCAGTCTCACCTGAGAAACCTTTTAAACACACATTTCCTACTTGTGCGTATGATCGTGATAGAGAATCTGGTATTGGACTAGTTGTTTTCTGCCATAAACAACTCTCAACTAGTTAAAATGTATGTAATAGCTGTTTTCAGTCATTAAACAACAGTCAGAAAATCCCCGAAAGAACAGTGCCATCCCTGTAGTTGCTCTGAACAAGTACAAAATAAAATAGCAAGATGATGGACTTAAACCCCACTATATTTGGCAATTACATCAAGTACAAATAGTCTACATATCAAAATTAAGGTATAAATTATTAGATTGGGTAAAAAGTAATACCCAACTACATGCTGCCTACTAGAAGCATCCTTTAAAGGCACTGATAAGTTAGAAGTGAAAGGGTGAAAAGAGATTCACTATGTAAACACTAACCAAAAGAAAGCAGAAGTGGCTCAATTAATATCAGACAGAGGAGATTTTAGGGCAATGGATATGATTGGAAATACAGATAGTGCTTATATTGATACAGGGAACAACTCATTAAGAAAATGTAACCATCCTATTTGGGATTGTGTACATCTGATAATAGAGCTTTAAAATACATGGAGCAAAAACAGACAAAACAGAAAGGAGAAATAGACAAATCCACAGTTATATTTGGCAATTTCAACTCTTAGTGATCGATAGAACATGTAAACAATCAGGAGGGATGTGGTGGACTTCAACAACGCTGTGAATGGACTTGTCCTAATTGGTGTTTATAGAACACTGCAGCCAAACTGCAGCAAACACTTTATTTTTATGTGTGCACGGGCCATTTACTGAGCTAGACCATATTCTAGCTCATAAAACAAGTTTCAGTGATTCTTAGGAACCGAGGTCATATGGCATGGATTTTCAGACCACAGTGAAATTAAGCTGCCGATCACTAACACGAAGAAAGGCTCATCCTTCCTCCTGCCCCTCCGTCATCGCAGGACCGTACTTCCTTCGTCTGTGTGAGCCAACCTAAGCCGATTCAGTCACGTACAATTCTTTCTTCATAGATATAGTTAGCTTCTGAAGAAGTTTTGAAATAAGTGACATTTATTAGCAAATGTGAGAAAAGAAATTGTTCATAAGACCTGTTCAGGATGTCCCAACTTACTGTTCTTTTATATTTTCTGATCATCTCCTCGCATGAAAGATTCACTCCAGGGAAAAATCTCAATTCTAGAGACAGAACTTTGTCACCCTTAGCACTAGTATCAGGGAAACAGAATGCAGAGACTCAGCTGGACATGGGGATATTTAGGGGTTTAGCCTAAAACATCATCTCTAGAACATGGGGTATAGGCCTCTGTGGATATTTATAGGCAAGGGAGTATGTCGGGAATACGTCTAGCCATTCCACATTATTCGAATTCTTCCAATTTCACCAAATGAGAGCCCTTTTCTAACATTTGTTATGCGACTCAACAGGCCATTATTTTTACTTATGAAAATCCATTTCTGACACTCTATGCTAATTTACCAAGCTGGGCTTGTTGACAGAGACCAGGAAAGCAGAAGTGCCACCTGTGATCAAGGACTTTCTGAATGGAGCGCCAGCGGAACACCTGGGCCGCCTTGCCTGGCACCTGCCTTGCAGCCTCAGTCAAATAAGACACATTGTGTGTGATGAAGTGTTTTAAAGTCAACTCCACACATTGTAACATTTGCCTAGACGGCTTCCTCTTCTTTTAAAGATGTCCAGGAAAGGACGCCTTTGGTCTCTCCCTTGCAACCTATTCCAATGTCTCGCCAAGCCATCAAGGTTTCCTTCTCCCCTTCCAAAACGGCTTCCAGGGACGTCTTTGTTCTTGTTTTCAGAGCCTCCGTCAGAATGTTCGCAGCCTCTACTGCCCTCCCTGCCCTGTAACTTTGATTTAAGACTCGCAGTTCCTGCGGACCGAGGGTGGGTTTGGCTGCAGTTCACCGCTGGCATGTTTTCAAGGGAAGGATCATCTTGGAGCCACGTAAATGGCTATTAACTTTCGGCGGTTGTCGCACTAATTGTTTTACGCTCAGATAATGAGTTCCAAATATCACTTTGTTCACTTGTAGTCTCCACTAAAATCAAAGAAAGGACTGACTATGTTGACAGGTAGGGTCTGCTAACGGACATCTCTCCATTCTCTTCTATGAAGCCTTTTGGAGCCTAAGAAATCAGACACTGCTGTTGAGGGGCCAGGGCCTGGGCTAACTGACTCCTGTAAAATGGGGAGAAACTGATCTTATTTGTGTTTTACTTTTTATTTTGAACAATTTCAAAATGACAGAAAAATTTCAAAAACAATATAAAGAACTCCCCATTGTTGACACTCTGATTTAATTGTTTATATTTTTGTTACATTTTTCTCTTTCATTTCCTTTTTCTATACATATGAATATATTATTATTATTAAGCCATTTAAAAGAATGTGGCAGACATCATGCCTCCTTACCCCTAAAAACTGTGTGTTTTCTAAAAACAAGGATTTTTTTCTTACAGTGTGATTTTCAAAACCAGAAAATTTAACATTGCTGTTATATCCTTATCTATTTACTTGACAATCCATATTGAAATTTCCATGGTCCCAATAATGTCCTATACTTCAATTTATACTGGGTATATTTCTCTAGTCTCCTTTAATCTGTAATCTTTTCTTTGTCTTTTGTGACACCGACATTTTTGAAAAGGATCATTTTGACAAAGGTCTCTCACTTTGGGTTTGCCTGATGTCACCTCCTGTTGGGTTTCAGATTACGTATTTTTAGTAGGAATCCTACATATGTGATGCGCATCCTTTCAACACATCACGACAGGAGGCCAGTTCTGGCTGTGGGTCCCTTTTATGGCCGTGTTAGCTGTGGTCACCCGTGGTATGGTGGTGTCTGCTAGGTTCCTTTGCTGTGAGGTTACCGGTTTTCTTTTGTAATAATTAAGAAATTTATGAGGGGTGTCTTTGAGACAGTGTGAATATCCTGTTTACCAGACTTTTACCCATCACTTTTAGCATGCAGGAATTGTTTTGGGATTATTGTACCTATTGAGACAACATCTTGAAGGAAGAAGGATTGGGAGAAACTCCTTTTCAAAGGCTCTGCTTAGTTCCCATTCTTTAAAACCATGGAGTACTTTCTGAGGAGAGTAGGCTTTTTAGATTATTTAAACTGAGAATAGAGAAGATAGATTAGTGTACTTGTAAATGACTGTGTAAATGACTGTGTGTGACTGTGTGTGTATATGGGGGGAAGGGAGCAAAAATGTGGAAATGAGAGAAGGAAGCTTGACTAGAGAGATGGGAGTAAAGAAAATCTTGTTGAATGAGCACTTGATTTGATACTGTCAATGCACAGTAAGTTTCCATAATTAATAAAATTAGCAACCAATCAGGTTTCTGGTTTTAGATATAGAGTCCTGGATCTAGGAGGGCTCTCCAGAGGCCATCTGAGACAGGGGCTTCTGTCTCTGGACAGGAATCACTAGCAACATCAGATGGCTTGGGCTTTCCTATCCATTTTGATTCTTCCAGAGGGGAGATACCACCTTTTTTTTTTCTTGCATAATGCAGGACTGGGGACTTGGGGAACAAGGAAGAGTCAAATGAGGCCCCTGCCTTTAAGGAACCCTTCGAGAACTCTGCTAAGAGCGAGGCCTCAAATGACCGTTCCCCACCATCATCAAATTCTATTGGCACTCTGATTATCAGTTGTTCGTTGTTCTATAAATCTAAGAGCTGTTTTCACTGTTTTTGGATTGCTGTGTCTGGACTGTGACACCTTATAAGGCACTTGACAGTCACTGTCTGAAGGAGTTCCCAGACCCAATTCCAACACCTGTAGGGTATCTGCAAATTCAGCTCAGTTCTGACACTGTCTACCTGAAGATAGAATCAGATTCCACAGGGAAAAGACAGTACCATAAGAATGCCCTCCATTTCAGATGCCAGTTGCAAGCTAGGTTGTTACCTGTGCTTCTGACCGACTGGCTACAAATTAGAGGTTCCTATGACCCCTCCCTTGGGTTCGAGTAATTTGCTAGAGCAGCTCACAGAGCTCAGAAAAACATTTTACTTACATGTTTACTGATTTATTACAAATAATATTAAAGGAGACGAATCAATAGGCAGATGAAAAAATATAGAGAGCAGGTCTTGAACAAAGGACCCTCTGTCCTTGTGGAACCTGGGGCCCAGCACAGTGCCACGTGTGATGCAGACACCGGCTGGCAGTGTCCGCGTCATTATGGATGAAATAAAAATATACACACAGACTACCGAGTCCGGTGGAGGAAAAAGGACGACAGCTTGGCTTTTCTCTCAAGGAGAGCAAAAGCCTCGGCCTCCGCCATGACAGGCCTTTATTCTATATCTCCTCCCATTTCAAGATGGTTCTCACTCACCATCCCCGCCCCTCCTTACAACAACAGGAGCCAATGCCCCTAATCACATCACAGAAGAAGGATATTAGCAAATGAAAAGGCAAAAGTGGTTGAGCCGGTTACACTGGTCCCTGCAAGGTTTAGCATGGATTTTAGGAAGTTACAACGAGCATTTGCAGGGTGAGATTGCAAATCTGATTACCCAAGAGAGAACCTGTCTGTGGGCGTGGGTCCTGTGCATCTCTGAGTGGGAGCAGGGGCCACGCCATACAGAAGGGTCTGCCACAACGTGGAAGGAAGTGTTCTGGTTCCCAATGTGGGAACCCTCTGAAAAGGACTAATGAGTTGTCCTTTTGGGTTTTTATGGAGACTTCATCATGTAGTCATGAGTAAAAAAGTTATTGGCCGTTGGTGATTAATTCAACCTCAAGCCCTTCTCCCCTCCCTGGAACTCAGGGTGTGGGACTGAAAGTTTCAATTCTCTAGCCACTTGGTTGGCTATAATGACAACCAACACCCTCCCTTCAGTGATGTCCAAAGGTCACTTCATTAACATACTGAGAGACACCATTGCAACTGTCTTTAGTTAAGAAATTCCAAGGGGCTTGGGAGCCAGGAACTGTGGATGAAGACCAGTTATATTTGAAAAATATATTTCAGTCAACTAAATGACTAAATATATATATATATATCTTACAAATCACAGCATCTCACTGTCCCGTATTGTTTATTACACTTTCATGTGGAACTGTTCTTGGTTTGAGATGATCATATTTTATTGATTCTCAGAGTCTACTGACTGTAAGATACACATTTATGTCATTAGTACTTTAAATTGATGAAATATGCTATGAGAACATTGGTGGTAAAACCCATCATTTATGCTCATTTGTCCATTCACTTAACATTTATTCAACATAAAATGATGTAAAGTTTTGGTGGGCAGGCATGAAAAATCCCCTTCAGAACTTAGCTGAAATTCAAAAAAATAAAGAAAAAAATGGACTTGAATAAACTTGAGTTTGCTCCACATTCCACCATTTCCTAGCTTTATGACCTGGGGAAGCTCATCTAACTTCTCTGTGCCTCAGTCCTCACCTGTAAATTGGGGTTAATAATACCCACTTTGTAGTGCTATTGTTGTAAGGGTTGGAATAATAGTTGAACATCATTCATCGTAGTGTCTGGCACATGATACAGCCCTTATTAGCGTAGGCCCTCAGTAAATATTTGTAAGTAGAGTGATTTATAGGCACGCAATTAATATGCATTGTTGTAAGAGTAAATTACAACTGGCCATTCCTTTTGATGTTGCAATTACATTCCCTCCACTCTATTGGAACTGTTTTGTTCTTTTTCCAGTGTAGATGGACAACAGCTGGACACCGACCCTTTGATATAGTCTGAGGACAGAAGTCGATTCACCCCTACACACTGCTGTTGAAGCTGTAGGGAAATGACACCCATGGAGGTGTCAGACATTTGGGGGCCATTTCTTCCTTGTCCCCACTCGCCTACCACATGTCCGCGCCCACTAATTGCAGTTACTTTCCTGGCCGTCAGTGTTAGTGACAGGGATGGGTGCCATGGCCATTTGGATTTGTTGACCAGAGACAATTATTTTCCTAACATGTTCGAAGCTTGCTTAAAACCATACTACGCATTTTGGTTCCTGGCTGTTCTTTAGTTTTTTGTTTTTTTTTTCTTTTCCTTTTGAAATCTGTATGTGTTTTTCTGGCATGCAGAGAGGAAGATGGGGGTAGGGAAATACAATCAAATCCATGTGTTTGCGATGCATTTACCCTGAAATAATAAGAAAGCATTTGTTGGGAAAGAGCCTTTGGATGACTTAGGAGATATTATTGTAAGTCCCACATTGGTCTCTTCATCTTCTCAGTCCATGCTGCCATGTGCCAGGTTCTGAGAGGACCAAGTTCATATGGGGACATGGCTTTCTTCTCTTATCCTCTTTCTTGCTGCCTTCACCTCTGAGACCTTGTCTCCTTCCTGCATCCTCAACATGAGGTGAAAGACAAATGATTGAATCTTCACTTCTCTCTGGAGCCTCAGGAGTCTTAGCTGAAAATTGCTACCATGGCCTCATACCCCATCTAGAGACCGTTTCTTTTATCATCTGCAATCCTGAGAATGCTTGGTTGGTGCCCTAAGTGACAGCTAAGTGACGCCTGTGACTCCTGAACTCTAATGGCTTGTTTATTTTCTCTAAGCTCATGCAAGTTTTCACATCTGATTATTTTGAAGCTCATTTCCTTTCTTTTGCCTCAATTCTTTTTGTGTGTATTTTAAAGAGACATGTACCCTTCATGCATTTGCTGTCACACGTTCAGGGTTCTAAATGAGCTTTGCGGGAGGTTTGGATAAAGAATTTATGACCTTTCCCTAAGATCTGGGAGCTAAATTATTTGGGGCCTGCCATGCTCAAGAGCATCCATCTTCAAATTTGGAATGGTCCTTCAGGTTATAACATTGTTCTGTGCTCAGATATCAGGATCTGTGCCAGTGGTTTGAAAACATGTAACCTTTGATTTAAACCTCAAGTTCTGCTAGGATTCTACATTGGTATACTAATAAGAAGGTACTGGGACCAAGAGGGCATATAAGCTCAAGGAAGCCTCTAGGAAGCCCCTCTTCCTCTAGTCCTTAAGTTAGAAAATGCTGGAAGAGAGCTCATGGAAGAGGGGGACTCCACATGTACATTGTTCCAGGAAATCAGGAGCCTGGTCACAGAGACTGGGGCTGCCTCCGATGGTTTCATTCCTGAGTAGCTTCCGTGCAAATCACCTGAAGCTCTCTTTCTTCTACTTGCTGTTACTTGACATAGAGAGGTGCTCATTTCACATGCCCATCATTCATGCATTCGACAAGGATTCATCATGTGCCGGGAAAGGGCAGAGCGTTATATAACACCCAGGTGGGGAGAAAAAGATATATAAGCCTTTGAGATGTTTGCAGTAAGGCTGGGGAAACAAGACACAACCACTTAACAAGAGAGTAGGGCTGAATGAGTTGAGGCAATTGTGGCAAAATGTATAGCATCAGTTCCAGCAGCCTATCAGTGTCATAGCTGCTTGGGCCAGTTTTTTAAATCTGTGACCCTCTCTTTTCCAAAGAGTGGTTGAGAGGATTGGATGTGATAGGGCATGTGAAGGTACTTTATACACTAAAGTACTGTGAAGATTGTCAGGATGGTTGATTGTAATAATAGAGCAGCAGTACAATGCAGAGGAACTAATTTCTAGAATGTAACAGGTGAGGTATGAAGACATATGTCTGCCAACAGTGCTCATTGCTGGTAAGGGGTCTGAAGAAGGAATGATTTGGTTGGAGAGATGGGAGGGGCTTGAAGAAGATTGATAGTCTCCAATGTAGCCTTGGAAGGCCTACGCTTCTTTACCCTCAGTCAGGATATGGGAAGATATGGTTTAGATTTTGTTAGCTTTGACAGGTTTTCAAGCTGCTTTTATGTCAAAGCATTGAGCCCATGCTCCACAGTTCCTTGCTGCTCACCACACCAAAGGCTGCAGCTAAGGGAGGGGACATTCTCAGAGGCAAACAAGGTCCACTGTGGAGAGAGTAGAGGGAGAAAACTATTCTGACTAACTTCTAAAGAAAAGATTTATGGTGCTTAGGCTAATGCTTAATAGTTGGAAAAACAATTTGGAAGTTTTCATTTTTATTCTATAATTTTTAACATGACTCACAATGGGTACATAGTGACCTTCTGGGTCAAGATGAGACAATGGAGATTATTTCTATTTTTTAGGATTTATGTTTCTCTGTGTGTATGTGTGCACTATATGCAATTATCCGTATTCTCTTATGCATTAGTCGGAGTGTAGTGGTAGATAGGGCGGTACGATTAGCAGTGGAAAGAAAGGATTTGGAATTGGCAAAACGGGGGGCAGTGGAAGGATCAGTCTCTCAAGATAGACTTCGGTTGGAAATTCAAATATGTAGCTAACTGAATGTGGACCTTGGTTTGGGATTTAACTTCTTTGAGGCCTGTTTTTTTTTTTTTCCCCATGCAAATTGGGGAAATAATTCCTAATTCATAGGGTAGTGATTAAACCATCTGTGTATGTTAAGAGCCACATAGGTGCTCAACAAATGTTCTTTTTCGTCTCTTCCTCAGTGAATGATTGAGAAGGGAGCAGAGTGGGGAAAAGAGAAGTCACCAAAAAAGGTGCATGCCCAGCAACAAAACAAACAGGGTTATTTTAAGGTGAGAAATGCACCAGGAATTTGAAAGAAAAATAACCAGGGCCCAGTTGAGATTTCACATGGGTGAACACCGAGAAAGAAGCAGGGGCTGCAGAGCTCAGGATGGGCATGGCCCGTGTCTTGAAGAGCGGGTGCAGCTTGGGAGGGCTGGGTTCTAACTCAGTTTCCCTAGAGGTTCCACCATGGCATCAGGCGTTCTTCAAACATACCAACATGAACAGTGCAATGAGCTTTCGGTAAAAGCTGTGCTGTATATCAAGACATTTCTTCATCAGCCTTTCAATATAAAATACAACTTTTTTTTTTAAAGATTTTTTTAAGTACTTTTTTCCCCCTTTTTTTTAGATTTTATTTATTTATCTTTAGAGAGGAAGGGAAGGAGAGAGGGAGAGAAACATCAATGTGCGGTTGCCTCTTGTATGTCCCCTGCCGGGAACTGGCCTGGCAACCCAGGCATGTGCCCTGACTGGGAATCGAACCGCGATCCTTCGGTTCGCAGGCCCTCAATATAAAATACAACTTTTTTGGTAGAATTGTTACATGTCATGGTGCTGTTCTTTCTTCCTCTTGAGAATATTGAAAAAAACTGATGAACAATTCTTCTGTCCTACATACATTATGGAATAGCAAAGCCAAAACAGTCCTCCCTCCCTCCCTCCCTCCCTCCCTCCCTCCCTCCCTCCCTCCCTCCCTCCCTTCCTTCCTTCCTTCCTTTTCTTTTTTTGGGCTTTGACTATTAACTGTAGCTTTATTCATCACAAATTTTTAATTTTGATCCTTATTAGACTAAAAAGTCATTCTTTATGCTTTTTTAGAGAAAAATGTATGCTGTAACACAGATTATTTGTATATTAAAACTACTCTGGGTAACTCTCTTTCTGAATAGTAATGTTTAAAATGGAGTTGCAAAGTTTTTAATTGGTGTTGTTATGTGGTAGTCATTCGTTATTCAAATCTGCAGAGGCATATCTGTGACATACTGGAGAATGAATTTGGTCTGTTTGACATGTAATGCAAAGAAAACGAGGCTACTGACTGATCAGTTACACATCCAAAAGAGCAAAAGTGCCACTCCGTAGAAGCACTGAGTAGTGGCTTTATTCCTTTTTGCAGAGGAATGTGTTTAGAAGAGGCAGCACAGGGATGCCAGTCATGCAGCACCAAGCAGTGAGCCCTAAGGTTCTTCTTCACCTGTCTGTCCAAATGCCTCCAGTGTCTCTCTGCCTCAGCTCTAAGCTCTCTACTCTAAAATTGCACCTAAATCTGACTCTCCTCTCCTTCTTTTCGTCTCTGGACTCTTTTTTTTTAAATTGTTGTAATTTATTTATTTTTTTGCATAATCTTTTTTTAATTGTTGTTCAAGTACAGTTGTCTGCATTTCCCTCCACTCACCACCCCCCTGACCCCAGCCATCCCCACCTCCCTTTCCTGATCCCACTCCTCCTTGGTTTTATACATGTGTCCTTTATAGTTGTTCCTAACCCCCCCCCCCCCCCCCCCCCCCCCCCCCCCCGGCATTATCCCCTCTCACTTCCCCTCTGGTTATTGTCCTTTTGTTCTTAATTTCAATGTCTCTGGTTGTATTTTACTTGCTTGTTTGTTTTGTTGATTAGGTTCCACTTAAGGATTAGATCATATGGTATTTGTCTTTCATTGCCTGACTTATTTCACTTAGCATAATGCTCTCCAGTTCCATCCATGCTGTTGCAAAGGGTAGGAGCTCCTTCTTTCTTTCTGCTGCGTAGTATTCCATCATGTAAATGTACCATAGTTATTTATTTATTTATTTATTTATTTTAATTTTTATTTTAATTGTTGATCTTGTACAGTTTTCTGTCTTTTATTCTCACCCGAACCCGCCACCCCAGCCCTCCCCACCTCCCTCCCATTTCCACCCCCCCCATAGTTTTTGTCCATGTGTCCTTTATACTTGTTCCTGTTAAATGTACCATAGTTTTTTGATCCATTCATTTAACGATGGGTACTTAAGTTGCTTCCAGCACTTGGCTATTGTAAATTGTGTTGCTATGAACATTGGGATGCATAGGATCTTTTAGATTGGTGTTTTAGGGTTCTTAGGATATAATCCGAGCCGTGGAATTGCTGGGTGAAAAGGCATTTCCATTTTTAGTTTTTCTGAGGTAATTCCATACTGTTTTCCACAGTGACTGCACCAGTCTGCAATCCCACTAACAGTGTACTGGGGTTCCCTTTTCTCCACATCCTCTCCAACACTTGTTTATTGATTTGTTTATGATGGCCATTCTGACTGGTGTGAAGTGGTATCTCATTGTGGTTTTAATTTGCATCTCTCTGATGGCTAGTGATGCTGAGCATCCTTTCATATGTCTCTGGGCTCTCTGTATGTCCTCTTTGGAGAAGTGTCTGACCTGTACCCAGAAAACCAAAACAGTTGTTTAACCTCTTCTTATTCTAATCTCTGGCCTCTTTTCTATTTGGAAGACTATGGAAGCCAGAGTAACGTGTGCTATTATGGAATTTTAAAAGCACTTTTTCTTTTGCTGTTTCAGTGGATATTTGTCGCTCAGTGAGAGGAAAGTCATTTTCATTTAGCAGTGACACCTACTTGCTGGGGGACCTTGATGCAGGGTCATTCTGTGACAGCTGTGCAAGCTGTTTGCTGAACCGGGCACCTGGCCAAGGCGACACAGTGGGGCTGAACTCAACTTGTGCTCTCATCACGTCATGAACCTGGCCACTGGTTTCTCCATATACTAAAATTAATTTTAGAATATTTATGCTAGAAGGATTCTATATTTTTAAGTCTATATCCCCTTTTTTCTTAACTGGATTGGGAATTAGCATATGATGATGATGATGATGATTTGATGATAACTAACATTTCTGAATTTTTACTATGTGCTAAGTGCTGCCTCAAGCAATTGACTATATAGTAACTCTTACAACTCTGAACAATCTTACAATGTATGGGCTTTATTTTTTCCATATTAATCTCTGGTCTCTACTTGTGGCTCTGCCAAGTTGTTGGCAACGGTTTTGGCCAAGTGTGGTCATGTCCTTCAGCCTCAGTTCCCTAATCTGTAAAATGGGAGGACTGTAACAGATCAGAAACATCTAAATCCTCTCATTTCCCTCCTTGACTTGTATTGTTTAGGAAAGAGGGAACACACTCAAGTTGGTAATTGAGGATGAAGGGAAATCCAGAAAGAATAGGAACACCCGAGAGATCAGCAACGGTGAGGAGTTGGTAGCACCTTTAGGCCCAAAGGGTAAGAGGGTGCTGTGGTTACAGAACCCAGAGAGAGTGGTGCTGAAGCTGCCATGCGTGGAGGCCTCTGACAGGAGCTGCAGCCCCCACTGCCAACCGAGGGCTTTGTGGCCAGACAGCTAAGGCAAATCAGGGTGGTCTTGGTTCCACCACCCTTCCATTTCCTGCTGGTGCCTGCCATTGGCCAACCCAGTAGGCAGAGAGCCAGGGGGGCTGGTTGATGCAACCCACTGAGGCCACCCTGTTGGGGCGCAGACCTGGTGGAGCCAGGTGGAGAGTGGGTCTGCAGCCCGCCCAAGCCACCTTCAGGGCAGCATGCGTTTAGTCCCCTGAGCTCCCTTAGGAATTAAGCCAATATTATGTGGAAAATGATGGAGAAATGATTTTAGGTAAAAATAGTTTAAGTAAATACGAATGAATATTGTACTATAAAGTTTATTACATACAATCTTTAAAAAAAATTTTATTGTTGTTCAATTACAGTTGTCCCCATTTTCCCCCATTACTCTCCCCTGCCCTACCCACGCCCCACCATCCACTTTCAATTCTTCACACACAAAGACAAGTTTATCCTTTCCTTTGTAACAAAGGGGGCACATACTCTTTACGTTATTGCATTAAATTATCTAAGAAAAAAAATGTTCCAACAAATAACACTTTTAAGTAGCAGAATATGTCATCTTT
The DNA here is from genome assembly GCA_039655065.1 of Glossophaga mutica. Taxonomy (NCBI): domain Eukaryota; kingdom Metazoa; phylum Chordata; class Mammalia; order Chiroptera; family Phyllostomidae; genus Glossophaga; species Glossophaga mutica. The sequence continues at coordinate 21,148,064 of CM077304.1, read as the reverse complement.
GGTTTGGGAACTAATATATATGTTAATTAGATTAAATTTTATCATCATACTATAGCTTCAAAATAGAAAAAACACTTTTATGACTTGACATTTGGTATATTTGCACTTTAAGTGAGAAATTTAGCTGGTTTATTATCTAATGTTTATCCTTCGTAATGAGCTAAAAGAGAAAGTTTAAGGCTACAATTACAAGGATTTTTCTGCAGATTACACATGGTAGTTGGGGACAGTCTTTAACTCGAAATAAAAGAACAGTTGGATATAATTGGATATAACAGCTCTCCCCACTTTAACACTGGTTTTGGTAATGACAGATCTCTATATGTCATATAATAGTTTTGATCAGTTGTATGCATTTTATGGGTCTATGTAAATATCATCGAGACAAATTTACTGAGTTCTTTATTGCTGTGTTTATGCTCTACATCAACATGCTATATTTCACCATCAGTGTTCCTTATGTTTCCATCTTTATTTAAAGATTGGTCATGGTAAAAAAAAAAAAACCCAAACAATAATTGAGAATGAAAATGAAAACAACGTAAAATGGCCCAAACCACTAGGTGATAAATGACTGGGGGACTAGCCATGGGCATGTGTCTCTAATTACCGTCTGCTGTGTACTTGGAAGCCCGCACACTGCTCATTAATAAACAGAAACCGTCTAAATAATCATTGTATGTTCTGTGTACTTAACAAATAGACATCAGAGCACATGCCATTGCTGCCTTTTCTGATGTGAATGCTCTCCTGGGGGTTAGAGGGCTTTGTAAATGCACTGGGTGGAGAATTTCACTTTAGATGATCCTTAGGGTTCTTTTAGTTTTTTTTTTGTTGTTGTTGAAGTAGAAGATAAATCATAATACTTTGCAAACCGGAAGGCTCAAGTCTGCATTATCATCTACCCATCTACCCTGTGACCTAAGAGACACATGTCATAGGTAAAAGTATAGGCTTGAAATCCAGTTGCCCTGGATTGGAGTCCAGATTTAATCTTGTTAGCTGAGTGACCTTATACAAGTTACTCAGTTTCTCTGAGCTGTGCTCTGCCCCCTAACCCTACACAGAAGAGGGGTAGGCCTAGTAACCCCCCTATTGGGGTTATTGTGAGGATTTAGTCATCCATTAAACAAATGCTTATTGAGCCACTACTATGTCCTAGCCATATTCTAGGCACTAAGGGAACAGTAGTGGGTAGAACAGAAAAGGTGTCTACTCTTGCGAAGCTTACATTCTAGCAGCAGAGATGGACTAACACACCAATACATTTAGAAAACAATGTTAGGTAATGATAAGTGTTAGGAAGAAAAATGAAGCAAGGTGAGAGGTTAGGTGATGTTTGGGATGGGGTGATTAAAGAATGTTTTTCTGAGGAGGCTATGTGGGAGCAGAGAGTGAATAAGTGTCAGCTCTGAGGAAGGGGTGCTCCAGACAGAAGGCGCAGCTGCAGCAAAAGCCCAGATGTGGGTGCAGATGTGGTGCATATGAGGAACAGAGGGGCCAACGAGCTGGAGCCAAGCCACAATGGGAGAGATCAGGAGAAAATGAAATTAGAGTTTTGACCAGTGCAGGGCTCCAGGGTTTAACCCAGGGATTTCCCAGGGGATGCACTTTGAGTTGGAAGCTCCCTCTCCTCTTCTGTCATAAGGATGCGTACACTTCATCCTTAGCTGGATGCTACCTTGTAAAGGGAATAGTGGTGGGGACATCCTTGAGATAGGAGAGACCATTCTGACAGGGTGCTTGAGTCTTGAAATGACTGAATATTTAACCCACATTGGTCCCATCTCATAGTTTCACCAAGGAGAGGCCTTGGCTGATTTGCCTGGCTTCTCCTGTAGCTGGGAAATTCCAGGCTGTCTTTCAGAGAACAACCATTGCGAACTTTAATTAAAGGCTCAGCACTTTCTCTTTGGGCACCTGCCCATAATGCTGCTGAGGGCACCCGAATCTTTTTGCCTTTAATCCACCTTCTCCTGAGGGGCCAGGAAAGCCTGACAGCTTTTTATGAGATCAGAAGGGAAGGTGATGTGGTCTTGGCAGGAGCTGGGAGCTGAAGTTTCCTTCTCCAGCTGACAGGACTGGCTCCCCTGGAACATGTCCTCTGGCACATTGGCTCCATACTAATTATCTCTTGCTCAACTTCTGATCTGATCACTTGGAAATGGTGCAGACATCCTTCGGCCTCCATCACTGCCTTGGGCTGCTTGTCAAATGCCAGCCTTGTATTTCAGGGCTGGCTGCTGTGTTCTAAAAGCCTTGTCTTTTGTTAGCTGGCCTTTGTGCTTAATTCAGGTGCAAAATGCCCTTCAAGTCTGTTGACAGACTGCACCTGAAAGATGGCTATGTCTGACTTGGATTAAATGCTGTCTGGCTTGAAGGCAAGAGAATGGACAAGGTGATCTCCAGGAATTGTGTTGGCCTGCAGCTTATAGGACATGTGGTATCTTTTTAAAACCATTTTATTCATTTATTTTTATTTATTTTTATTGTTCAAGTACAGTTGTCTCCATTTTACCCCCTCTTCTCCCCCCCACCCCAGCCATCTCCGCCTCCCACCCTCAAAGTATTTTATATATATATAAAGGTGTATATATAATAAGTATACAGCTTGCTGAATTTTTGCAAAGCAAACACTCCCATAACAACCAGTACTCAGATCAAAGAAAAACATCATTAGCACCCCAAAGAGCTCCCCACCCCCTACCACACTCCCTCCTAGTCACTTCCTTCCTAAGGCTAACTACTGTCTGGACTTCTAGTACAGTTATTTAGGTTTTGAACTTTATATAAATAGAATAACACAGTGTGTACATTCTTTAGTGTCTGACTTCTTTTGTTCAACATTCTATTTGTGAGATTTGTCCATATTGTTGTGTGTTCCTGTAACTTATTCATTCTGATTGGGCAAGTATATCATGATGTATTTACCCACTCTATTTACAGGCATTTGGGTAGTTCCCATTTTGAGGCTATTATAAATAGTGCTGTTGTAATATTCTTGTGTGTGTGTTTGGGTGCACGTATATTCTTTCCTCTTAGGTGTGTACTTAGGGGTAGAGTTGTTGGATCACAGGGGAAGCCCAAGCTCGGTTGTAGTAGATACTGTTAAGCAGTTTTTCCAAAGTGGCTCAATCTGTACCCATCTTACCAGCGCCTCCTGAGCCTTTTGGTTTCTCCACATTTGGCTAACACTTGGTATTTTTCCTTTTTCCTTTTTGCCGTTCTCATGAATGTATAGAGGCATTGCATCATGATTTCATTTGCATTTATCTGGCAATCGGATGATTAGGGAAATGGAGCACCTTTTAATATGTTTATTGGTCAATATGTTTATTGGGTATCTTTTTTTAATGAAGGGTCCCTTCGAGTCTTTTGCTTATTTTTCTATTGGAATATTTGCCTAATTCTTATTGATTTGTAGTTCTTTCTGTATTGTGGATACAAGTCCATTGGATATATGTATGCAAATATTTTCTCTTATTCTGTTGCTAATCTTTTTTGTTGTTGTTGTTGTGCTAGTCTTTTCACTCACTAGTTTCATTTGATGAACAGAAATTCTTCATTTTAATATAGTGGATCACATGGATTTTCAGAATAATATAATCAACAGTAGTTAATTACATGCTTACTATGTCCTCATATACCTTGCTCATTTAATTTTCACATTAACGTACTTTTAAATAAAAACAATAAAGCTGAGAGAAGTTGAGAAACCTTTCCAAGTTAGGAAACTGCAGAGGCCAGATTCATTCCCAGCTCTTCACATTCCAGAGCCTCTGCTCTCTGATCTGTTACAGCACAAAGGGTACGAAATAATAGCCCCTGGTCATTGTCCAGTCCTTGAATGTTCTTTCTTTGGCTCTCGCATTTGTATTTCAGTCAAATTAGTGGCCATCATTGAAAAATTAGGAGAAACACAGATTTCTAAAGTTTCTTGGAAAATTGTGGAATCTGGCAATACTTGTCCCATTTCTCCATGTGTCATCCTGGGCTGCTGGAGCTGAGTCATTAATGCTCCCCGAAGATGGACCTGAGCTCTTCATTTCTCCACTGGAGAAGCTATGGTTTATCACGCTTGGCCTTCCTCAGTCATTTCATTTCCCACCTGGCTCCTGGCTGTAGATTTTCCTTTGGTCCTTGGTGTATTGTATCCTCCCTTCTTCATTTCTCTCTTCCCATACTTCTCCACTATTGCCGCCCCAGCCGAATTAAAGAGTCTCCCTTTCTACCTTTGGTTTTCAAAAGTTTGATTACGATGTGTTTAGGTATGTGGGTTTTTATTTTTGTTTTTGTATTTATACTGATTGGGGTCTCTGGAGTTCTTGGATCTGTGCTTTGATCATTTTGATTAATTTTGGAAAATGTTTAGCTATGATCCATTCAAATATTTCCTCACTCCTGTTTCTCTTTATTGTTCTGGGACTTCAATTACATATATTACAGATGCTTTGACATTGTCCTACAGCTGTTGATTGCTAGATTTTTTCTTTTTTACTCTTTTTTTCTCCCTGTGTCTTAGTTTGGATATTATTTATTGATTTACATTCAAATGTATTGGGTCTTTGGCTGTGTTTAGTCTCTTGCTAAGGCACTTTAATTTAGACATTTTCATATCTGACATCATTTGTTGTTTATTTTCTAGCATTTCAATTTTATATTTTTGCATTTCTCTTTCTCTGTGGAAATTCGCAGTTTTCTCACACATGTTGTTCATCTTTTGCATGAAATTCTTCCTTAACACATTAACTGTAGTTATTTTAAAGTCTCTGATAATTTTGGCATCTAGATCAACTTTAGTTTTGTTGCTTTCCATACTTCTTGACGATAAATATGGATTTATTATTTTTTATGTGTCTCAATTTTTTATTTTACACTATGATTAAGTAGGATTTATTTCTGGGATGCAAGGATGGTTCCACATTCACAAATGAATCCATGTGAGACACCACATTAACAAAGTGAAAGATGAAAATCATATAATCATCTCGATAGTTGCAGAAAAAGCAACTATTGACAAAATTCAACATCTATTTATGTTAAAAACTTTCAACAAAGTGGGTACAGAGGGAATGTACCTCAACACAACAAAGGCCATACACGACAAGCCCATTGCAAATATCACACACAACAATGAAAAGCTTAAAGCATTTCCTCTAAGATCAGGAATAAGACAAGGATACCCACTCCTGCCACTTCTGTTCAACACAGTACAAAAGCCCCAGCCAGACTAATCAGGAAAGAAAAAGAAATAAAGATATGCAAATCAGGAAGAAAGAAACAAAATAATCTCTATTTAAAGATGACATCATATTAGACACAGAAAACTCCAAACACTCCATCAAAAAGTGATTGGCACTAATAAATTTAGCAAAGTTGCATGATACAAAATCATTTTACAAAAATCAATTGCATTTCTGTACCCTAACAATGAACTATCTGAAAATGAAATAAAGAAAATGATCCCATCTAAAATTGCATCAAAAATAATAAAATACATAAGAATAAATTTAACCAAGGAAGTGAAAGATCTTTACACTGAAAACTGTAAAATATTGACAAAAGAAATCGATGAACACACAAATAAATGGAAAAACATTCTGTGCTCATGAATTGGAAGTATTAATATTGCTAAAATGTCCCTGCTGCCCAAAGTGATCTCCAAATTCAGTACAAAATTCCAATGATATTTCTCTCAAAAGTCTAACAAACAACCCTAAAATTTGTATGGAAAACAAAAGACCTAAAATAGCTAAAGCAATATTGAAAAAGAAGAACAAATCTAAAGGCATCATACTTTCTGATTTCAAACTATAGTGCAAAACAGTATGGTAGGTAAATCAATGGAACAAAATAGAGCCCCACAATAAACCCATGCATGATGATCAATTAATTTACAGTAAAGGATCCAAGAATATACATGGGGAAGTGTCTCAATAGTTTTAATTGAAATCTGGACATTGCACATGAAAGGGCAGTGGAAACTGAGGTAAATGGTGTCAGGCTGTTAGTGAGGGGAGTGGAGTCTGTGCAGTCGGAGGATGAGCTGGGCCTGGATTTTGTCATTGCTGGAGTCACCTTCACTGCACTACAGATTTCAAATCCCTTCAGCAAGGGGATGCTATTCCCACATGCTTTGGAGAATTTGTTCTCATTGTTCCTTTTCTACCCTTGAGCTCTCAGCCTCCTTTGCCACAGAGGGGTCTCCCTTCTGCCCCTTGCCTAGCAGTGGACTTGGTGCTTAAGGCTTTTGATTTGAATGGGAGAAGGTCCTGGGAGATGGGTGGGCGTTCATGGCTTATGGAGTGAAAGGAGGTCTCTTCATTTTCCTACGTTGCCCACTGTCTTCCTCATAAGTACCATGTGGTGGTCGTCAGATAAGATCTTATGAATGAGTGCAGACTCTTCTTGTGTCTGCAGCTCCCACTTATTCTAATCTGTCATGCTAACCTACTCTCAGCCTTCCAGAACTTAAAAAAAATATTCTTCGTTTCTTCTTACTCACTCTTATGGTGACTATTTTTTCCTCCTGTGTTGCGTCAAATGTGAAACTGTGTGTTGTTTGACCATCTTTCTTTGGAGGGGTTTCTCTTTCTTACTTTAAAATTTGGTTCATCTGGTTCCCTCACAACCTCCATTCTCTGATGGGTTCAAGAAAAGTTTTGATTCCACAGATTATCCAGATTTCTTTTGTTGTTAGGATAGAAGTGACATTTTCTTGCAATTGTCTATATCCTAACGGGGAGCAGCACCTCTGGTAGTGGATAAAGAATCCGTTCAATCGTCTCTTCATTCTTAGTGCTTCATCCAAGAGTGGGCTGAGTTCCCGTTCCCCTTTCGGATTTTATGTCAGGGGCTCTTGCAAAATAAGACACACTGCTCCTCCCTGGATTATATTTTACTCATCAGGTGTCCATAACTGATATTTATTTAAGGGAAAAACCCTTTTTAGAGGCTTAAAGTGGTAATTTACTAACTTTATGAGCTGGGGATAAAAAAAGATATGACTTGGTAAATTTTCTTTTTAAAATGAATCATCTTTTAAAAAATTATAAAAGTAATTCATCAACGAAGTAGAGAGTTAAAAATACAGAAAGATACAAAGAATCCACAAAAAGAAAACCACCTATAATTTCATTAACTAAAAAAAATTACTACTATATTATCAAATTTATTCTAGTCATTTTTCTTTGAGTATGTTTTATGTTAGTTTATCTATGTGCATATATATTCTCAAATATATAATTTTGTGTTTTGTTTAAATAAGCTAGTTCCAAAAGGTGTGTTTTTTTCTGTGGGTTAAGTAGTATGGCACTCATGAAATGATGATGTGTTTCTCATGTTTGTCTGGTGAAGATGCCAAAATTTATGGGATATTTTTAGTTTGTTGTTAGAGCTGGATTCCTTCTCATAGCTATTTCACATGAGCAGCAGGGACAGGTGTGTATATGTTATTCCAATGGAATGTAATTCATTTCAGAAAAGACTAGCTGTTGATTCCTTGTACTGAGGTCCCCCTTTCCTCATGTAACTTCCATTCCTTTTTATTTATGCTGGCTCATTGTCAAGTTCAGAACCAACAGAAATGAGGAAAGTGTATAATGTTCTTAATATATGTTCTATTTTCTTTTCCAGAAAGTATTTTGGAGAAAAAATTGGACTGTATTTTGCTTGGCTGGGATTATATACATCATTCCTCATCCCATCTTCTGTAATTGGGGTGATTGTGTTTCTTTATGGATGTGCAACCATTGAAGAAGATATTCCCAGGTAAGACAATTTGAAAGAAAAAGGCTCAATTCCCATGTTAGTAGTCTGAAGTTTCATCTTAGTTGCAAGTACATCTCCTTCCAAAGTCCTCATCCCTGTCCTTCTTCTTCCCTACCATACAAGTTACCATGTAACTTGTCTCCAGAGACAGATCTGGGAGCTACAGATTCTGGAAATGCCTTTATAACCATTCTGGGTGTGACCTACTTTCTTTCCTAGTCAAGCTCTTCTCCATTGCCAGGGTCTGATGTAAGCAGGTGGATAATGCCTGATGAAAAATTGTGCCTGAGAAATGCTTTTTGCCCCTTAACCTCATGACTTCCCCGCTCTGGTTTTCCACATAATCCAAGGCAGGAAGTATTGAATGGTACTGGGTACAGATCACATGTCTATAGGTCAGACACTGTTGGGATAAAATGCTGTGAGGCTATCTGTAGAAGCAGGCAGCTCTGGAGCTGAGTAAGTCTCAGCTTCTAGTTCAGGAGTCAGAAACTACAGGAAGTGACAGTTCCCATGGTGGGGCTCTTGGAGAACCAAGACATAGAACAAAGCCTGGTCCTTACAGGGAAGACAGAGCCTACAAAGAAAGTAAGCACTTCAAAAAGTTGCTTGCTTTCTTTGTCTTCTAGCATCAGGGAATAATTAATACTTACCAAATACCTACCTTGTGTCAGGCATGGTGCTAGGTGGTATTTATTTATTTATTTACTTACTTATTTATTTATTTATTTATCTATCTTTAGCGGGGAAGGGTAGGAGAGAGGGAGAGAAATATCAATGTGCGGTTGCCTCTCGTGTGTCCCCTGCTGGGAACTGGCCTGCAACCCAGGCATGTGCCCTGTGCCCTGACTGGGAATCGAACCGCGATCCTCTGGTTCACAGGCCCGCGCTCAATCCACTGAGCTACACCAGCCAGGGCTGCTAGGTGGTTTTATGTACTAGTTTCTTTGATGCTGTAGAGATCAACATTGTAACTCTATATAAGTGAGTTATTGTTTTCATCTAACAGAGATGGAGAAATTGATGATAAGCGAAGTTGCGTAATTTGTCCAACTTCAACAACTCATTATTGTCAGGGTTGAGATTTGACCTCTGTTGCCTCCTGCTACTCTGGAGTCTTTGCTTTTTCCAATAAGCTGTGAAGTCTTGCAGAGGACTTATATCCTTCTCAGCAGTCCAGTAGCTTCAACTGGTCTTGTCTGATGCATTCTCAGAAGACACAGCTCCCATGTTTTCTTTACCCAGTTGTGATCCCTAGAGAGGTGGACCTCAGCTTGATCAAAACTGGACATCTCCATACCGTGCTTAAAGAACCAATGCCAGTATAGTGGGTGGGGCATCAGTGTGCAGGACTTAGAACTCGTGCCCATATGAGAATACATGACAGTGGCCACTGGAATTGGAAATGATTATGGTCTACATGTTGTTGAAAGCTTGGTTTTTCTTGCCAATGCAGTAAGGAATTACAGATCAGTGAGTCAAGTAGTATGCAAGCAGAGTTTATTTGTATGTCCTCAAGGAAGAGAACAGGCCTTGCTGAGGGTGGAAAGAGAGGCATAGGTGCCTTGTCCTGTGGACTTACATAATTTGCAGGCTGGGGTGAGGATTAGTATGACATTAGAGAATGGGAGTTACATATTGATTGGTAGATAATGATTATGCTGACTATGCATGCTTTCCCACGGAGGATGTGATCACCTAATCATAGGCATGAGTAGGGGTCTGTTCCCAGGGTTCTTATCTCCTGCTTCAGACAACATCTGGTCATCTATTGTGAAACAGCTATGTGACCAGAGGTAGTTGGTCAAAATTATTTTGGCCTGCTTTTCTGTTAAGAGCAATGGATACCCTCCTACCTTTCCTCCTCTTTCCTAATTTTCTAACTCCTACCTAATGTATACATGCTGCAAAGACATGTGTCTATGCACATGCACACACACATAGTGCAGATGTACAAGCATGTAAAATGTGATTATTATCATTGCAGATGTATTATGGTGCCTGTTAGAGTGTATGATGTTTTAAAAACTATGGGTAGCAACCCATTCATGAATTATAGAATCAAGTTAATGATTATATTTTATTGTATTTTTTTCATTACTATTTATCCCTCTTATACCTGCCCTTGCAATCCCCACACTGTTGTCCATGTCCATGAGTGCTTTTCCTTTTTGTTGGATCCCTCCACCCCCTAACCACCCCCAGAACTGTCAACCTGCTCTCTGACTATAAGTCCGTCTCTATTTTGCTTGTTAGTTCAGTAAATAAACTAGAATAAGATAGGAGAGAATAGAGTGAAACATAATATTAGTATTCATCACAAGAAGGAAGTAAGGAAGTATAAGTATTGTTGCATGAGATTTTATTTAGATATATGGTATGATTATGGCAAGATGGAAAGATAGTACTGAGGGGTACAATGTATCCTTCACTCAGTTTCCCCCAGTGGTCATGTCTTATATATCTACAGTACAATATCAAAACCAGAAAATTTACATTACATGGAACTTTATATGATACCTTTTATTGTCAGTAACTTGGACATGTGAGGTACAAGTATCATTTGCAAGTAATAATTCCATATGTGCAGGATACATCTATAAAAATTTCCTTTGCTTACCAAGGGATTGGTTCCATTTGTTAGGCATTTGTTTACATGGGTAGGGAAGACTGGGGCATTTTTAAAAAGCTGATTAATCTAAACCATCTTGAAAAAAAAAATCGGTTACTTTAGGTCTGCACCTTAGTAACAGATGTTCTGTCTGAGTTTCCTGAATAAGTGCCTCCTTGCACCTTCTCTGTTTCAGCTGGCACAGCACTGTGCCTCCGAACTTGTGAGCAGTGAGTCGCTCATTAAGAACACCACTCACTCTGGGTTTTTATCAACATATGCTTTCTAGGGAAAATGAAAGATTGAAGAAATACACGATTAGATTTGGACCCACAGTTACTTTGAACTAGAAACCTGTGGATTATGTAGTTAGTGAATAATCTAGACATGATTTCAGTTCTAGGTAAACTGCCCTCATCTCTCAGCTTGTCTGGAGTTAGCCTCTCTCAGACAATACAGAGCCATTTTAATGTCATCCTGAGACAGAATTTCTTCAGAATTCTGTTCACATTGCTTGCATTGAAAAAATAAAACCAAAGCCAAAGCCAAAAGCAAAACAACCCAACTCAATGCATACAAAGCATTCTGACTTCCAATTTAAGTGATTGGAGAGTATCCATGCTACAGGGCTGCCGTTTTGTACAAATGATTGATACTTGACTGTACTCTAATTTTAAAACCAGTCATTTACATAGAAGTTAAGTTTCAAAATGCTTTGCACCAAGTTGGTTGCTAATGCTTTTTTGTTCCTGACCGTTTAGCACTGACTCAGTTCAATTTTAGGCATCAGCCGACTAGGATTATCCCTCCCCCAAGTGTATGTGTAAAAAGTCACCTGAACAGCAAAGACCCTGACACACACAAAGGGCAGCACTGAGAACTCAGATGTCCTCACATGGCTGAAAAGCACAGCGCTTTATTAGAATTTATACAGACCAACAATGTTCCGTGTGAATTTGTTTTCCAGGAGGGTAATCTCCTCTCTGAATGTTGCAACTGCTTCTCAACTACAGAGTGAACACTTATCTGACCCAGAAGACTTAAAATAAACCTCACTCTCCAGTGAACAATAAGAACGTGCCCAAGTGAAGCTAGCACGGCAGAATTGATTAATAAGATATTACTGTTTAATATTGCCGATGTGAATGAGTCACTGCTATTGACACTTGCCAATGGAGAGCTGAGCAGCAAGTCAGCAGAGGAACTAGGATTTATCCTCTGAGACCTGGAGTTTCCATTCTCTCACACAGAAGGCCTCTCCCTGCTGAGGACTTAATAGCTCATTAAAAACAAGCCCAAAAGCTGGGGCTTGACAGGCAGTGACAGCCTTCAGTAAAATCCTTCAGCTTTTTAATGAAGGAAAAGTAGATCCAGGCATCTCTTCGACTTCTGGGTTAAATCTAAGCCCTTGTTTAGCACTCAGGATACCAGTTTACCTACCCTGGCCTTGGCCTCCTACTTGAAAGCTGTGCTCTATAGCACCCTCTGCTGCCTCTTTCCAGGGAAAACACAGCTGCAGTTTTCAGGGGCGGATCCCTCTGAACTCCATCCCTGTGTCTTCAGCTGCTCTGCAAGAACAGCCAATACTTCATTTACATGAAAACTCAAGTTCTCCACCCTTTTCCTCAAAACCATGAGCTTAACTGTCTACCCATTCCCCTGGAGAAATATTACACCAGAGTGATAAGTTCATGCACTTCCCCATCAATATGTGGCGTGGACAGATATTGGGAGGTCACTGGGGCTGGTAGTTCCTTGGTTCTTATTTACAAACACTCATAGGAACCTGAGTTTATTGGCTCCAGCCGGTCACCTAATGAATTAATGGAATTTCAAATATATTCATCAATCCGTTAAATAGAAATACACTGAGAATTGGTTAGAATACAGGTGATAGTTATTTGACTCATGCTTCTCTCTCAAAGACCACAGAATCTAGACTTTGGAAAAATGTACTTTATTTTTTTCATTTTCCCTAATCCCATTTCATGGTCATGATAATTCTTGTTAGGTGAAGGCTATTAATCCCCATTCTACAAATGGTCTTGCAGCTGATGCACTTAGAAAAGGTCTCCCAATCCAGATCTGACTTCATTCTTCATCACATGGCTTCTTCTCCCAGCAGTAAGAGCTTGCGTTTATTTCTCCTAGTGACCAGTCTCACACTTTCGTGAGACAGGCCATAGGGTTAAGAAGACAGCCTGTGCTTGAATGATGATGATGGAATCTAACTTCAGGCAGGTGATTTATTCCCAATCGTTGATGCTTCCCACCAACCTCATACACTCCACACATTTTGAAGGGGCTTTATAAGGCATCACCCAGTGTGCAGCATCTTAGACAGATGGTCACTTACTTTCTGTTGAGACACTTCTAGTAACATGGGGCTCCATACCTTGAAAGGTGGCCCAGCCATTTTTTTAAAATAAAATACAAAAATAACACTTTCAAGGTAAAAAATCTAATCCCACCTTCTTTAACACACCTCATGTATGGAGATGATAAACTCAGCCATGGATTCAGAAGTAGGAGATGTTTTGGGGGTGGTTTGTTTGGGGTGGGTCCTGCATGAGCTCCTCCTGACCCAGTAGCCTCTGTCTACCACCACAGCAAAGAGATGTGTGACCAGCAGAATGCCTTCACCATGTGTCCCCTGTGTGACAAGTCCTGTGATTACTGGAACCTCAGCTCAGCCTGTGGTACGGCGCGGGCCAGCCACCTGTTTGACAACCCTGCCACTGTCTTCTTCTCCATCTTCATGGCTCTATGGGGTAAGTGGTTGTCATGAGGTTTGCTTATAGGAGTGGTACCTTGAAATGGGTACAGTGACTGTACTCTAGTGGCTCTATCCTTCAATTTACTTCCTTTAGCATTTAGTCCTTGTATCTTGAAAAGTATTTTAGGGACAATAGATTTATCTCCTTTACTCATATATGCCAATAGAACTAGGAATATTCTCACAGTTACGTGTGTGTGTGTGTGTGTGTGTGTGTGTGTGATATAGTGTTATTAACCTTGTAATAGTATGTGAGCCAATATGTATTTTGAAAACCCCCAGTCCATTCCTGAGGCACCTCCAGGAATGTCTACTAGGACATATAAACTCCTAGATATCAACTAAAATAACACTCAGAAGGGTGGGATCATGGCCATGGTCATAGAGTTATCTGGTGGTAAAGGTGGGACTAAACCTAGTCTCCTGACTCCAGGTTCAGTGTAATTTCTAGGATACCAATAGTGTAGACCACAGGTGGCAACACAAGGCCCATGGACCAAATCCGGTCCTCCACCTTATTTTATCTGGCCCAGTACCTTGTTTCTACCTGGCAGTAGCACCAGGCTCTCACTTAACTGTTAAGGAGTAGTTACATTTATACAGTCCTAAAATGGCATTCAGTCCTTTGAAGGCAACTGTGAGGCTGATGTGGCTCCAGTGAAAGTAAGTTTGACACCCTTGGTGTAGACTGTAGAGAGTTTACTTAATAGCACAGTAGTGTTTTCAGCAAAGGGATTTGTGAAGGAAAGAACAAATAGTTCCTTCACTGTCCTTCTCCTCTTTTCCTGTCCCGCCTCTTCACCACCTGGAATATCAGGATAATAAACTTTCTCTGGGCCATACCCATCTGACCACACACACACACACACACACACACACATGCTCATACTTCTATTTTCACAAACTAGCATAACCTGCAATAACAACCTTGTGGTAATTGAATATTTCCAAGAAGACACACCCATGTGTATTTAAAAAAGGGACAAACTCAACATGTTTCAGCCCATCTTGAATAGCCACCTGCGTTTTACTCATCATGGATGTGCAAGCCCTTAGATTTCCTGCTGGATCGCAAACCAGCAGGGCCATGATCCTGCTGCAGAGGCTGCTTGATTTATCACTGACTCCATGGGGTCCAGAGGACCTGCCAGAAGGAGGCCATGAGTCACACCCCTGAAAGTGTGAGAGGGAGAGAGGGAAAGGTTTGTTCTCAATAGTGCTGGGAGAACTGAACAGACCACCCTCCATTCCCTGTACGAACCTCTACTTGGGTGGAGATAGAATCAGATTGGAAAGATGCCTGTATTCCTAGGCCACCAAGGACAATTTCCAGGGACACTCTGCTCTGAAGGAAAACAGCTGCTGCCCAGGGTACACAGACAGTGGTCAGCTCTTAAGAGTGGTGACAGGGAGTAGGAGGAAATGGCACTTGTGACCATATAGCTCTGGAGAAGTTTACAGGAAGGGTGAGTAGGACAAACTGAAGTTGAAGTTTGTTACCTAGGAAGTCAGAGGCAGCTCTATCTCCTTATCAAGCAAGGGCATCTTGTAATTACCCCAAAATCTACCTACTTGAACTGATTTGGAACTTAGAATATGCTTTCATTTTTTGATATTTGGTAATCCTAATGCAATTAACTTGTCTTGCAGATATTACGATGATCAAATAGCTGAAGCTTAATAACACTGAGTCCATGATCCCTTAAGAACTTTGATGGGCTGCATAATTCCTGGTTGTAGAGAAAGTTGGTTTTCAATTTTACTTGCCCACTTTCAAGCCATAACAACTGCCTCTTCTTTCTCAACAGCTATAATGAACAGATACCTCCCATCCCTTCTGAGGTCCTCAATAATTTACTACCCCCACCCCTGGCTCCTCTGTCTTTCTCTCACATAACAGTGTCGGGAAAACAAAAGGGTGAGATTGTGTCAGAGCTTCCTGGCAAAAGTTAGAGTTTGGTTTTTATTTTTTTTTAACAGCCTTGCTGTGTTTTATGTGATTGTATATTTGGTTACAACAGCCAAGAGCCCCTGGGCGTGATTGCCTACATATTACAATTAAAACTAATAGTAATACCTCTCATTACCATGATTATTATGATCAGTGGTGCTTTGCTGTGTGGGCCTGGGCCAGGGCCCATGCCTGCGAGGAATGAGGCTGGGAAGAAGTGGTTCTCCATGAAGAAAGACTCAGGCTATTGTGGAGTGGGAGTGGAGGTTGCCAAGACAGGGGTATGTGTGGAGGGTTCTATTCAGGAAGACCTGGGTCTGTTGGAGTCTTCAGGCCCAACTCCTCTGCTGTTCTGGCCTCAAACTCAAGGGAACTTTGGAAAGATAGTGAAGCTGTATTGAAAAGAAAAGTAAAGGAACAGGGTTTCTAAACTCTTTTTTGACTTAGGGGCCTGCCTGATGAGTGTCTCAATCTTGCCCCTTCCAGCTGTGGATCCCATAGCAAGCCAATGTGAATTTAGCACTGTGTCACCAAAGTCAGTACTCTTAACCAAGGTGCCATGTAACCAGGGGCACAGTACCTAACCTTTAGAGCACCCATCTCAAATGAGTGAAATAGGGGAAGTAATACCTATTCCATAGTATTCTGTGACAAGTGAAGGAGATGTGTATGCAAAGCACTTAGCATAGCACCTGGCACATAATACATGTTAGGAACTGCGAGCAGCTCTTCACCATTATTACCTCTCTTGTCCTCATGGCTCCTCTTTCAATGAATCTTTTGCCCGTCTTGGCCATTCCCAGAGAAGACTGACTTCTCTCCTTCATGGACATTGCTGTCAGAAGCACTCCGAGCCCTGCTGTGTGCAGAGCCCTCCACAGGCACTGAGAAGAGCATGGGAAGACGAGTGACATCCCCATCTCATTGCAACCCTCGGGGCTATGCTAGTCTTGGGAGGTCAGGATGCACTTACATGAAAAGGCCTCAAATCCTAGGAGAAAACATACAGATTAATGCACTTTCATGTTGCACCAAGTAAAACAAATAAAGCTTTAAGTAACTGCATATTTAACCAGTCTGTGGTGTTTGTTATATTCAGTTCTGTGCTGTGCCCAAGGTAAGCAGAGGCAGCTAGGAGTCCAGAAAGAGCTTACAGACCTGTTACTACACTACAGGCCTGAATGGCAGCCAACAGTCCAGTGCCGTGGTCAATGAAGGGCACCCAGGCTCCACTACCACTATAGAGGTGTAGGAGTGGCCTCAGGGAAGGTCATATCCCTTTCCTTTTCAGGGCAGCAGACCCTGAAGAAGAGAGGGTGCCCTTGAGCCTGATCTTATGGAAGAAGTAGCACATGAGCTGGTCAGGAAAGGATGAGGGTAGGCATTGCCAGGTAGCATAAGAGAGGGGGGCAATTTGCACAAGTTGGGAATGAAGAGGAAAGATGGAGACAGCATCAGGAACAATGCAGCTGTAAGGTGTATGTTGATAAATGGTGGGAATAGACAGTGGATCTGGCCAGATGTACAGGGCCCCATATCCAGAGATAACTTAGTCCATAAGAAGCTATTGAAAGTTTAGGTGAGGGGTAGAGTGAGAGGGATGTTGGCATCCTTCCTTTCTTCACCCCTTCTTCACTGCCTGAATGCTTTTTCTTCAAGACTCAGCTCAGATGCCTTCTCCGGCAGCTAGCACTCCCTATCCTGTATGTACACAGCTTTTTATGTGTCCTTCTCAAAACCTGGTCACTCTGTGCCTTGTAGTGCAGTTATTTACAATCTCTCTCCACAGACTGTAAACAACATGAGAGCAACATCCACCTCAGAGTCATCTCATCTCCTTCTTGATGCCTAGAACAGTGTTTTGTATTTTGCAGATAACTTAGTCGGGCCTAGTGCATTCAAGTTTGTTCAAATAAGAGATTTATTGTAAGAAGGCAAGAAGCAAGTTCATGAATGCAGGAAATAGACCCAGGCCTCTGGGGAACTAGAGCTGGAGTTGCTCTCAGAAACCACAGCCCTTTCTCCTTCTTTCAGGCGCTGCTTGGTTTCTGCCTTCTCTGTTTCTCTTTGTGTCTCTTGGTTTCCGTTTTCAAAAGAAAGAATCTGGTCCATTGGCAGGCTCTAGATCAGATGTTTAATCCTGGTATTATAAACCATGGCTGTGGAGTAGAGGGTATTGGTATTTCTGGAGCATGTTGGGCTGGCCCTTCAAGGAGCTGTGGTTGGAGCAGGCAAACTGACCAATGGGTAGACAGAGCAGGCATTCAACAAATACTGGCTAAGAAATGGACAAATGAATATATGTCGCTGAAGAGGGATTTGTCTGTCAGCTGCATGCAAGATGGATTGGAAGGCTGTGACTCTGGAGTCAGGTAGAACTATTAGGACACTGTTGCATAACCTTAGAAGGTGATTATTTGGACCTAGAAAAGGGAAATGGTGCTGGGGATGGAAAAGCAAACAGGAGGGAAAAAAGTGAGAGTGCTGCAGAAGGTGCAGGAAGAAAGACTATGCACAGGCACAGTGAGGTTTGTCCAAAAAAGACTACAAACTCTTTAATTCTTCTTTTATTTATTCTGCCATCCTTCCTCATTTCTTGAAATCGATGTTTACCCTCTTCTCATAACCTAGACGTGGGGAAAGGGGTGTGTGTGTCCCTTTAAATGTATCTACTTGGCTTCTAAGGATGTGTAATATTTAAAGTACTTCTAGGTAAAAGTAAAAGGAAATGAATAAATGCTTCAAAGAGAGCTCCCAAATTTGAATTCTGTAAGTTTATTTTCTATTACCATTGGTGAACCAAAAGAGTACTCAAAATCCACTCTTCAAAATTAACAGAATTTTTTCTTTCCTTTTAAGCCACCATGTTTCTTGAAAACTGGAAGAGATTACAGATGCGACTGGGCTACTTCTGGGACCTGACTGGCATAGAAGAGGAAGAAGTGAGTTCTCTTCCGCGCTTCTCTGGGTTTTTGCTTTGCTTAGACCCTGCAAAGAGGCTATTTTGAGTGAGATAACCACTTACATGTATTGTCACAGCAGTCGGTCACTGGCTGGGTCTCACTGTGGCAGCTCTTCTAGCTTGGCTTCGTGGGCTAAGTCATGGTTGATATGTACTGAGACCAAGAATTCAAGTTTCCTCTCTACTCTTGAGCTGCAAGACATTAGGCCTGGTGGGTAGCCAGATGTCCCAGTGCCCCTCTTTGGGAAAAGAGATGGCACAGGAGGCAAGCCTTGTAGTAGCCCTGAGGTTTCACTCAACATACTTCTGCATCCCATGTCATTGATTCTAGTGACCATAAATCCAGAGAATTGCAGTCATTTCCAGAGCAGAAGATGTCAGAATGGCTCTGTGAGCCTACTGAGGGTCAAGGAAAAGGGATGAGTGCCAGATACTAGTTGCCTTTGATGCCTGTGGAAGAAGAAAACCACCGTACCTTCACAGTGTAAGCCAGTACGCCATGTGAAGCTGCAGTGTGAGCTAAGGGTAAAGGGTAGGTTCTTGTAGACTCTAGTTTTGTGGACAAATGCTACATGGTTGGGCAAAAGTAGATTTACAGGTATGCGTATATGAAACAGAGTTTATTCTTGTATAATTATTTATAAATTATTATTTTCTATATGAGCAACTGTAAACCCACTTTTGCCACACCCTGTATTTAAAGGATGAAAACAAATCAACCTTCCCTCCAGGCTCTTTTGTGAAGTAGGGTCCTAGTATTGATGCTGGCCAGTGTGACATGGTTGCTCACAGTTATTTCTTCCCACATGCAATCATTGACTGAAGAGCAAATGTCAATATCAGATAGGTGCTCCTGATGTTGTGAAGATGTGGATGAGGTACTGGGAACAGCATCTAGAAGGGCCAGGAGGCACTTCCAAGTGCCTAAGTACTCCCTTGCCAAGGATGACCACAAACAATATGGCAGCTGCATGGGCAACAGGCCTTTTTCTCACTCTCCTACAGTAATCCATGTGCCTTGCCTTGGGCACAACACCTCTGACTTTGTGGTCCTGATGTTTTATGGCCAAGCAAGTGGAATCCCCAATTTAGTCTTGTTATCGAGCCTCTGTGGCTCCCCATATCTGTAGTGTGACATACTTTCTTCTCCTTAGTGCTCTAATTAGTCAGCTTGCATTTGAACATATGGACATGGCAATGCATTGAGTACATATGTTCACTCTATCCTGTCCTTTGCGTTAAACATATGTCCTGGGACTAACAGCATCATGGATTCCATGACAAATAAGAGAATACACATGCGGGTTCTGCCTTCAGAGAGGATGGAGCATTTAGATGAGGCCACACTCTCTGGGAGGTCCCAGGAGCACCTAGGGCCTAGAAGTTAACTGGACAAGAGCAACCCACTGAGCTGAAGATTGCCCCACTTTAGAGCAAAAGACTTGTTGAGGCCCCTTCAACAAGCACATATAGGACCCCAAGATGTTTTTCAACAAGTCTCTTGGGGGTAGTGTCCAGCTGGTTCCATAGGGAGGCCTCTTGGGCAGGAGCTGCACTGATCCAGGGGGGTGACTCTGGGGTTTGGTTCTTCCTTGGAGATTGGGTGATGATGGTGGGCTTTAAAAACACTTGAATAGCATCATCCCCTATTGTATTGATTATTAGTCACACACGTGGTTTCTCCTCTCCAGCGTCATGGCACATCTTGGAAAAGCCAAAGACAGGCCAGAAACCTAGCTTGTTGGCTTCCGGAATCTCTGATGGAGTTATAATTCCTGCCTAGGAATTATTGGTAAATGATATAGGAACATAAAGTTCTCACACCTGTAGATATTTGTCCTTGGACAGTGCAGGGAAGACCTGCCAATGAGGCCAGGTGTACACTGTTAAATTCTCTTTGAAGTAAGTCAGGCATCTTCTTGCTCCAGCATCTGCCTTGATTTGACCATGGTCTTGATTAGTTAGGTGTGCTTTCCCATGCCTGGTGACTCACTATTCATGTTTGTATTGCTGAATGGCTTAGTGATGTCTCTTGAGCACTGGTGTACTTGCCAATGAGTTAATCACTTAGGCTGTACAGGAAACAGGTACAGGCAAGTGAGTTTTAAGATTCCCTATGGCCACCTTTAACTTTGATTTTTATTAGTCGCCATTTTAGCTTATAGAATAATGCAGCAGAGAGGAAGTTTTTTGTTGCCCTAACTCCCAGCTGTGGGGCACATCTGTTTCTCCAGCTGAGATCTGGCTCATTGAAACCTAAAGTTTGAGGTCTGAGGATAGCTGGTGGGATGAACAGATGCATCCCTCTGCCTTTAGTCAAACTGCTTTATGCAAAGCATGTGGCTTCTTTTTGTATCAGCTGCCGAGTTAATATTTCTTCTCTCCTTTGTCAACACTGGCGCCATCCCTAGGAACGTGCCCAGGTTCGGTTTTCAGTGTGGTAACAAGTGTTGTGTGTCCTGTCTCTTTCCCACATTGTGTTCCTGGTCTAAAATCTTTGTGATTATATGTGGTATGGCAATTCATGTCCAATAGAATCCGATCCTAAGTCCTGACTTTATTGTACTTGTAGTGTTTGGTTATAACCCACAGACCAAGGTTGCTCTTCTGCCTGTTTACTAACCACTCTTTGACTCTTGGGTTTTAGGAACACTCCCGGCCTGAGTATGAAACCAAAGTTCGAGAAAAAATGCTAAAGCAGAGTGACAAGTCAGTTGTTCAGAAACTGGGGACCAACATGACTGAGAGTGAGGATGAGGTAAGATGCTGGTGCTTCTTGTTGACTGTCTTCTTTACGTCTTAAGATCCTGTTGTCAATTCATCTGGAACTCCTTCAGGGACAGAGACCGGGCTGCAAGAAGGGCTTGACAGGGTGAGACAGGATGGAATGAGAGCATGACATCGCTGATTGTCCTACAGTCAGAGCTCATGGGTAGCGGGCTTTAGCCATGACTTGATTTGTCTCTTTCCTTGGTGGTATCTGGACAATATCGAAGAGCAGCTTGGAGAAGAGAGAAACAGTTGTCAGGCCTGGTTCCTCTGGACTCCATCACCTAAATATCTAACAATAATAACCACTGCCACCATAGCAACCAGCACGGTGACAGCTAACCTTTATTGAATGCTTGCTCTAGGCTAGGCACTGTTCTAAGTGCTTTATATTATTTTATTCTCACAAATTTACGAGGCTGGCACTATTGTTATGTAAATGAAAACTAATGAAAAAATTTATGTCCACAGATTAAGTCATTTGCCAGAGGTTACTAAGCAAGTAAATGATGGGTGGATCTGGGATTCCAACCCAGGTCCACTGCTGACAGTTTAGCTATATGACTACTTTGCATACTGCCTTTCACGTGCAGTGGGTAAGGCAAGAAATGGCTCTTAGGGCCAGCAGAGGCAAACTCATGCCTGTATTTGCTCGAGCTACTCATAGAATGTTCCTTACATTTCATCTTATCTGGGTGGGCCCTCCAAAAGTAGGAACGTAGTGGTGAATATGTCTTCTGAGTCATATTTCTGAGTTTGGTGGTGGCATTCAGACTTTGAAACAGAGCTTCAGAATCTGAGCTGTGATCTGTAAATACTCGCAGTGTGTGAGTTGGGTGCACGATTCGGGGCTCCACTTGGCAGTGCCTGTCTCCTCGGAGTGCCACCCTTCTTTAAAACTGTGTGTGTGTGTGTGTGTGTGTGTGTGTGTGTGTGTGTGTGTGTTTATGTCTTTCCTAATCTGGTTCCTGAAAAAAATCAACAAGGTTGAAAATCTGTTGTTTTTGCATGTATCTTTCCCCCATCTTGGATGTGAATTCAAATTTTATTTAATTTTACATTCTTTAAGTTGAAGCCATTCATGTTAACATGCAAATTTATTCGAGCAACAAAACAGAAGAATGTGTTGTTTTTGAGCCCAGAACACTGGCTTTTTAAAAAAAAGAAAGGAAAGAAAACAGGACTTTGAAGAGAAAGAGCGTGGCTTTGAGTTATTTCTTCCCTGGACAAAAAGTTAAAGCCAAGACCACCAATTATTTAGGGAAATAATAAATTCATTCTTAGGAAAAACTAGCCATCACTGCCACCCTCACCCGAAAGCAAGCCTTTGGTGTCCGATCTGCTTCAGCAACTCCATACAACCTTCTTTCTCCACCCCAGAGCAATATACAGTGGATAATTTTATGGAGATCACATGTAACTTTTACTGACCACTGACTCATTTAATTTTAATTCCATAGACGGGAATGCCAAAGAGCTGGAATTGCATACAGTGAGGCTGTGGTTCTAATACAAACTTTGCTTGGATATATATGCATGATAGGTCAAGTAACTCTCAGGAACCATGAATAATTGAAAAACATCTGAATGCATTATGAATGATACATATGTTTATGTTTTAGCATTCGACATCTATTTTCATTACATTGTTGAGAATGCAAAGCTCAAAGCATCTAATGCCTTATGGGCGTCTGGGAGGGGGTGGAAATGACCTTCCCAAATGAGCAGTGTAAGATAAAAATGGCCTGGAATTTGATTGTTACCATCCTTCTGTGTTCTCTCAGTTCTGTTAATATTGTAAATGCTGCTGTTCTTGTTGCAAATCTAGCCAAAGATGGGAGATGAGGGAGGGAGGAGCACCTTGTGCTGCCTGACGGGAGGGATGCTGCTCTTGACTGCCGGAAGAGGTGTGGTCAATACTCACTGCAGGACAAGGCTCTGGAAAGGTACCTTCCTCTGGGGAGTAGACAGGGACTAAGGATCAAAGTCTAGCAGATGGTCTTCCATGGGCTTCTTTCATTCCAGAGAGATTACCTTGGCTCTGCCTTTGTTGTAACCCTGTGGCTGCATATCCTCACCTCTCATTACTTTCCTTCCTTTTGAGTGATACAAAACTACCATTTATCGAGGTCCAGAGTGGTAGAGGAACTTGCTGAAGACCACATAGCTAGTTGTGAAGTAGCTGGTAATCAAAATGAGCTCTGCCTGAGCCCTAAGACCCCTTGTCTTATTTTTTAAAAAAATTTTAAAGATGTTAAGTCCATTTTTATTTTATTTTATTTTTAAAAAATATTTTATTTATTAAGTTTTAGAAAGAGGAGAAGGGAAGGAGAAAGAGAAGGAGAGAAACATCAATGTGCGGTTGCTTCTCACGCACCCCCTTCTCAGGTGCCCTGACTGGTAATCGAACCAGTGACCCTTTGGTTTGCAGGCCGGTGCTCAATCCACTGAACCACACTAGCCAGGGCTAGTAAGTCCATTTTTAAAAACATTTTTATTGAGATATAAATTCTTAGACCATAAAATTCACACATTTAAAGTATACAGTTCATGGCTTTTAGTATATTCACAGATTTGTGCAGTCATTTCCACAATCTAAGTTTAAAATATTTTTATCATTCCCCCAAAGAAACCCTAGATCCAAAAGTTACCAAGCCCTGGGAAACAGCCGATTGACTTTCTATAGATTTGCCTATTCTGGACTTTCATATAAATGGAATCATGCAAAATGTGGTATTTAGCTTCTTCCACTTAGCAAAGTGTTTTCATGGTTCATACAAGTTGTAGCAATATCAATACTTCATTTTTTTATTGCCAAGTAATGCTCTGTATTTTGAACATATCTCATTTTGTTTAAATATTCATCAGTTGATGGACATTTAGATGGCTTCCACTTTTGGGCTATTATAAATAATGCTGCTATAAATATTTGTGTACAAGTTTTTCTGCGGATGTATGTTTTCATATCTAGATAGATAGATAGAAAAAAAGATATACTGGGTCATATGGTAACTATGTTTAACATTTTGAAGAACTGCCATACTAATTTCCAAAGTGATTGTACCATTTTACTTTCTAATCAGCAATGCATGAGGGCTCCAAATTCTCCACATCCTTACCAACACTTGTTATCTTTTTAATTTTATCTGTCCTAGTTGTGTGAAGTGGTATTTCATTGTGGTTTTAATGATCATTTCCTTAATTACTAATAATGTTAACTATCTTTTCATGTACTTACTGGCCATTTGTATGTCTTCTTTGGGAAGATGTCTCTTTGCCCATTTTTTAAATTGGATGATTATCTTTTTATTATTGTTTGTTTTTTGCTGAGTTATTTACATAATCTAGACATAGTCCCTTGTCAAATAATATGATTTATAAATATTTTCTCATTCTGTGAGTTTTTTTTACAATTTTATTGATGGTATAATTTAAAGCATAGAGTTTTATGATGTAGTTTAATTTATATATCTTTCCTTTGGCCACTCATGCTTTTGTGTCAGAGCTGAGACACTATTGCCTAATTCAGTGTCACAAAGATATACTCCCAGTTTCCTTCTAGGAGTTGTATAGTGTTATACAAATCTTACATTTAGGTCTGTGACACATTTTGAGTTAGTTTTTGTGTTTGAGGTAAATAAGGTGTTCATAAAATTTTTTTTTTTGCATGTGGATATTCAGTTGTCCCAGCATGTCTTTTGTTAAATTTGTTTATATTTTATTTTTTTACCTTATTACAAATGTCATTGCTTTCTTAATTAATCTTGGATTACTTATTGCTAGCATATAGAAATATAATTGATTTTTGTATCCTACAATTTTGCTGAACTTATTTATTAATTCTAATAGTTTTTAGTGGATTCCTTAGGATTTTCAATTTAAAAGATCATCTAGTCTGCGAATACAGTTTTACTTCTTCCTTTTCTAATCTGGATGCATTTCATTTTATTTTATTTTTTGTCTATCTGCCCTCATTAGAATCTGTTATACAATGTTGAAAAGAAGTGATAAGAATGGACCTTCTTGTCTTATTCTTGGTCTTAGGAAGAGTAAAATGTCTTTCATCATTAAGTATGATGTTCACTTTTAACTCTCTTTATGAGGCTTCCCCCAGAACGATTCACTTCTCCTCAGTATAATGCCAATCTGAAATGATATCTTCTAACTCTAGTGGGGCGATAACTACATGTCCACATGGGGGAGGGGTGACAGAAATAAGGCCCAAAGGGTTGCTGGCTCATGGTGCTTTCACTAGACAGCTGAGTCCTTCTGCCTCAGTCTTCACATGAGGAGATTGGACTATAGCCTCTAAGATTTTCTTTGCAGACATCAGAGGTGATGTTGGCTATGCGCCCATAACTTTGGAGGATAGACTGTCTCTTTATCTTAGATGGTGGTGATTTGGCTATTCTTATATCTATTTTTATGATTTTAAGGGTATGGATATGGTGAAAATGCTAATAATGATAAAATGACAAGTAATATTTACGGAGTGCTCACAATGTGCAAGGCTTTATAGGTTCCGTTTAATTTTAGTGTCAAAACTTCATTATCTACAACTTACATAGGAGAAAACGGAAGCTTAGAGAAATAAGTAACTTGCTTAATGCTACTGTGAACAGAGCCAGAATGTGAGCTGGGGGTCTGACTTAAAAGCATTGCTCTTGGCCACTGTGCTCCTTTGTTTTTCAAACGTCTTGCCTCCGCAGATCGTCAAACGCTTCTAAAAAACTGCGGTTGGTTCTTCTTTATACTAAAGGCAGGAAGGACTATGGTATTTTCCAGAAAGGTGGGTATGAGACAAACTTGCTATCCTACTTTTACTTTTGCAGTTTCTGTGCATTTCGGTGGGTGATACTCTGTTTCCATGGGGGACAATGGTGAGTAGAATCAGCTCAGTTTACAGCAAGGGCCTCAACAGACAGCAGGGAGAATTTGGGAATATAAACACAGATACGTATTGTGTTTCCAAGGAAGAATATGGAGTCTGGAACTTTTAATAAAAGAATAGGCTCATTTTTTTTTTTCTGGGTCAGTTTGAATCTTTTCTGGAAGAGTCTGTCCTGGGCATATTTGGAGGTTTTTTCGAGTTTCCCTCAACGGCAGGATTTCTCTGTTCATACAAGATGGTGAAGCTCTAAGTGGAGTGTAGGTCTAGGTCAGTTGCTGTAGATGACGGGGTTGGGGAGCCATCCTGATTTTTGCCTCTGGTCCTTCTGACTGTTCCCTCAGCTCCTTCTGATTCCTACTCTTGCCTCCTTTCCTTTCAATAAACTTTGTATGGGTTAGGGCAGCGATTTTCAACCAGTGTTGAACCCTTTTCCCTTAGATTGTCAGATAAAAAAAATGACAACAGCCAATACAACAATAGCCATCTGGTGTGAATGAGTCAACATTATACCTATTTTTTGGTCAGATCAGCAAAAAATTGTATTTTTTGGTGTGCTGAGGAGTTTTAGTAATTAGTGTATGTTTGCCATGAGATAAAAAGGTTGAAAATTGCTGAGTTAGGGAATAGTCAGAAAATAGAGCTCATGCCACCTAGTTCAATAGAGGGAAAATAATATGAGGAACTAATTTTGAAGGTGTTCAACATGGGGGAGTTGAGTCAAACAGGCGCTGATGCGCAACCCAGAGATTAACAACAGGAGGGAGCTGCTACTGCTTGTAGGCCCGGAAGGAACCCAGGAGCCAGGACTCCCCAGTGGGTGCTGGGATCCTTCAGGAGGTGCAGTCTCTTCTGGGTATGCCCTCTGAAGCAGATAGAGAGTGGGGAGAGGGGCCCTGAGTTTCCCCTGCTCCCGTCTTCTGTGAGTGCCCCACCCCCACTGCCATTGGCCAAATGTAACCAAAACTTAGCTGATAAGTTAGTCTGGGAAATACTGTTTTTCAGGAGTCACTGTCCTGCCACACTCAGCAGAGGAGGGAATAGCAGGGAGTAATCTGAGAACCAGGGGACTGGCACAGAAGTCCAGTCAATAAGTCAGCATAACTTTAGGACCTACGAGGCACCAATCCCGTAAGCCAGATCCTTGCTTTGAGGAAGAATAAAAATTGGGCCCAAAATCCTAAGAATGCTGACCACTATCGTAATAAATGAGTACGTGAATGATCAGTCGTTCGGACCATTCCTGAGTTGTTGAGAAGGTGCGTGTTAGTGGTGTGAGCATATGTGAGAGGATGTGTTATAGTATGTGTGGGTGAGAGGCAGAGTACATGGATGATGGTGTCATCGAAGTGACACAGGTCAGATCGGATAACTGAAGCTTCAAACAAGAGGGGAAAACATATATTTGTGTCAAGGAACAGAGGACATAGCAAGCTGAAGAAATAGCAAATATGGCCTGAAAAGAATCTTCGCCTATAATACATATCACTAAAAGGACTTTAATACATAATCCTGGTTAAGTACTCCCAGGAGTTTACCTCCTGGGCCTTGTTGTCACCCAAATGTTTGTCCACGGATGCAGGCACCTGTCCTCCATCAGGGCCTGGAGCTGCCTGCGGTGTTACATTTAATAAATATTTTATGGGAAGCACTGAAGCTGAACGTGTGCCAAAAGGAGGCCCGTGGATGGATGGGTGTTAATTTACTGTTCAGTGCACCACCCTGGGGACAGTCTTTTCAAAAGGAAACTTGTCTAAACTTAAAGCATTGAAACATTTACGACTGATGCCTCTGGCAGGCACACAAACAAACATGTGGAATAAATTATGCATAATTGTAGGGCCTTTGACCAGGAGCCTGGGACAACAGTAAAAGGAAGCTCCGGACTGTCTTGTCAGAAAGCACAGGGGAGAAGGGAGGCCCAGGCTGCGGAGACGGAGGGGTTCTGTCTGGGCTTCACTCGGAGCCAAGGGGATACGGGCCGGGCTTTCCACAGAGGCTCTCGGTGATTTATCAGAGTGTTCTGTGGACCCAAGTAAAGTTCCCTCAGTCTGTCTTTTGAAGGCACTAGATGGCTTAATAGCTATTTGAGGGTCTAGAAAAAATGAATCTAAGTAATTCTCCCATACTGTTTCTTCTTCAGGATTAAGAAGTTTCCTTATTAGTAAAGGGAAATATTGGGGACTGAGAAGGACTCGATTTGTCAAAGATCCATGTAGTGAGAAACTAAGTTATAGCTTCTTATTTTCTCACATAGTGAGCCTGTGTCCATTTCCGAAATCACTTCTTTATTATCTGGATGTTTCACGGACTCTCACTGTTACAGGCTGAGTTCTGAATTGTTGTAGCCATTCTGGGCCTTGGTTCTCTCTAGCACCGCTGGGTGACTGAGGGATGTTTGTCAGGGAGAGGGGCCCAGGTTCGACCCCATGCTGAAGGGCACTCCAGAGGAGTCAGGCCACCTCTTTTCAGATCAGTCCCTTAGACTGAGAAGCACTAGCAGACTTCTGTGGAAGAGACTGAAATTTCTGTGTGTATAGGTGCATTAAAATTGTGTGTGTGTGTGTGGGGTATTTATAATTATATAAATTATACATGAAAACATTCTCAAGAAAAATTCCATATTTTAGATAAAATAAACATCTCCCTAGACCTTATTGCCTCCCAATGTTATTTGTCTTCCTAGAGGCAGCCACAGTTCCCAGTTTGGTTGGTATCCTTCTAGGCATTTTCTTACGTGCTTTTACTCATATGTGAACTTGTATGTATTTCGTTTATGAGTTTACTTATACACACATGCAGGAGAAAGTCATGACAAATGGCTTCAATCAGTTGAGAAAGTTCTGGTGGGAAAACAGTGTATCCCAAACTCTGCCTCAGGGCACCGGGAGTGCGATGGTGAACTCAAAGACATGCTGTGGAGGTTTTAAACATTTCTGAGGGAAGCCCAGCAATACTCGACACCTGTCAGACACCACGTGAACCGCTACCTCAGCAGCACTGATGTCAAACCTCACAGTATGCCTTCTAATGGCATCTTCTCTTAGTGATGGTCGAGTTTCCAGTGGGGACAGCGTCAGCCCTGCCCCGAATTGTTGTGGAACAGGAGGTGAGGGTGGTCTTGTCCACTCTGACACCATGGTTAGAGAAGCTGGATAGTGTCCAACAGGTAAACACACCTTCTTAGTAAGGAATCGGGGTTAAGAATAAAATGCAATACTATTTTTTCTATCAATTTATGTGTATTTTTTCCCAAATGGCTTACTAAATTGTTAGGACATAAATATTTATTAAGCTATTTAGACTTAACTACTCAATAAATGGTACTGTTAAGTATTTCTTTGAGCCTAGGGACATAGTGTAAAAATTACAGAGCCATTCAGGGTACTGTGAACTGAGGAAGTTTGGGAAGTGCTGCGTAAAGGACTTTCTAAGGTCTATGGACATTGGAGAGGAAAGTAGACAGCCAAGAGCAGAAAGGTTGGCAGAGATGAATAGTGAGTTTCAAAGCTGTGGGAATTTATTTGGGGTTGGTAATAGTTCATGGCTAGGCAAGTGCCACGTGGACTGGCTGCTTCTACACTTGCTCTTGGGCCCACACTGACTCTGCTCTTGGGCTTTAGAGTTGATCTGCCCCAGCATATTTGCTCTCTGTCTCTGTCTTTGACTAGGTCTGTCTCTGTTTCTCTCCCCCCCCCCGTGTGTGTGTGTGTGTGTGTGTGTGTGTGTGTGTGTTAGGAGAACACTGAGGGTTTCTGATTATGGACGTTCTTTTATCCTTGGGATTTAAAAATAAACTCAACTTCTTATCCAGAAGACTTTGCTTTACTCACTGTCTCCAGGGTGGTTTGGACTTCATGGAGAGGGTGCCAGAGAAGCATAGAATGTCTCCATAAACATCGCTCTTTGCGGAGCATGTGAATTATTCATCCCAGGGAAAGACTGCTCGGGTGGCCCAGGCCGTCAGAGGGGGTCTCTGGCCCTCTTCAACTGACAGCCCATTCTCAGCATCAGAAGTTCTAGCTAAAATAAGACCATCTCCTCTGCTCATTGTATACATTTCCACTGGCCTGCATCTAAATTAAGAAGTTACAAATAAGGAGAGTCCTGAGGCCTGGGTTACAGAGGAGAAGCTAGAGAGAGCCAGGATAGCCTGTGAAATGAGAGCTCGGTGGGGGAGGAGCAGCCGCGGATCCAGGCTTGGATCGAAGGCCGGGCAAATTCCGGCTGGCATTTCTGAGCATACCCTCATGGAAAGCACAAGGCCCAAATATGTGCAATGACTGGGAATGTTGGAACAGCAGAGTCGCTAATGGAGGCCAGTGCATACCACTGGGATGTGTGATGTTTGCCACTATTGACTTGCAGTTTGGACTTTTTTCTTTCAGTCTAAATGGTTTTTCCATATACGGCCTGAAGCATGTAAATTAAATTTATCTTTTGCTGTCTGAGCCAAGGTCGTTATTTCACTTCCCTAGAATTCACTGGAAGCACATACAAACTGTTCAGTTTCCTTTGTGCTCTTCCCTTCGTGGGCCAGAAAATCAAAAATGTTGGTTTAAATAATTCCTCTGGAGTCACAAGGTGTTCTGGCTCTCTGCGATGCTTTTGACATGATAGTCCAAAGGAGCTGTCAAAGAAAATGAGTGGACTGTTCTTTCATGGACAGAGGCCTTGCAACCATGCCCTTCCAGCAATCATTACCCAAGCTGGAGGAGGCTGCAGGAACCTCCCTCTCCGTCCACCACTGTGCCTACTCAGCCATGCTGCCCTGGTAAGCAAGGGCCTCTCCCCCAAAGCATCTGCTGTGGACCCTGTGTTCCTCCAGGACATGCCTTTCTTAACTGTCACAAAGCATAAGGAACTAGGAAGGGAAGAAAATAGTGTCTTTAGTTTAGGTTCCCCCAGATGCAGACCCTGAGCCAATGATTCAAGTGCAAGCTTTGTTTGGGAGGGTTTCCATCCCAGCAGTGGAGTGAGAAAGTGACAGAGAAAGGAAGACAGCCAATGCATTGTCAAACAATTTACCGCCCCTGCAAGGGGGTGGCTTGCTCCATGAATGGTTTTTCATCCACAGGTTGTCCAAAGTCAGTTCCTCATCTGGGGAGCTGCTGCTGTTACTTTTCTTCAAAAATACTCATGCTTTGCCAGCACTCGGATGCCGCATCCAGGATTGTCTGCATCATCGCTTTATTTTTGCTTGGTCTGGCCTGTGATTTTCGTGGCACCTTTGGACCATTTACATCCCTGTGGTGGTGATATACAATACATGACCTTGAAAGGGTAATTAATACCCACCCAAGGCCAAGCAGTCCTGCTTCTCAATGGCCCAGAGTTTGCCCAGTTCTGGGCCTGTTCGACCCAACCTCATGATTCCCCAGGAAGGCCAGACATAGTAGTGTCCAGTTGGCTACAGATATTTGACATCCAATTCATTTCTATTATAATGGTGCACAGTTGACCAGCCAACTTACATAATTTTTATGCTGAATTTGGGCATCTCAATTAAATTTAGAGAATTTGTGGCAGGAAGTTTGTCCTGGAAATGTACTCAACTAAATATTTGCACTCCATTGCATGGAGCTGCTCCCAATCAAGAATCTCAGAGAGCTTGTCTATAAACGTGAATGAATTAATACTCCCAACACCACTGCCTGCTCCTTGCCAGCTGGATTATTTTAAGGGAAGTGACCGGCCCAGGGACCTATAGTGAGTCATGAAGGAGCTTGCTCACAAGCAGAGAGTTTGGATGGCAGGACCCTGGATGGAGCCAGGGACCACTCTGGACCCTTCTACCCTCGGTGCTTAGAGTGTCAGGATGAGGGTCAGCAATCTGCACAATAACTCTGGAGATGCTCGACCACATTTCAGCTTGGCATATCCTCCTTCAGTGTCTTCATCACCAGCCCCCTAAAACCATGGCTTTGTCAAATTTAAGTAACTTTTATTTTATTGGTATATTAAAGTAGTATGTGCTAAGTGTAGAATCTAAAAGGGGAAGTAAGGTGTAAAGAAGAGAAATAAACCATCCATTATTTAATCTTCCAGGAAAATTACTGTAAATTCCTTTTTAATGTATATTGCCACAAGTTTGAAAAAAGTATGCTACATATTTAATTTTGTATCATGACTTTTTTACTTAGTCTTAGAACATAAAAAGTTCCAAATCTAATTAAATACCATTCATTTGCATCATTTCAACAATTGTATAATATTTCATTGTATAAATGTATTATAGTTTTCTTAGCCCTTACCTTATAGTTAAACATATAATAAACACATTTAAAATTTTTTTCCCTGAATTTTAGTTTATTTGAGTTAATACATCCTATGAATGTATTATAGTTTTTTTAGTCCTTACCCTGCGGTTGAACATACGATGAACATGCTTGTACTTACTATTTCAGGAGGAAGAGGAGAGTTTGGGTTGTTTCAGGAGGGTTATATTAGTAGGAGAGATTACTAGAAGCTCAAGATCTTCAGTTACTGGGTTCTTAATGCCACATGCTTTAGTGCTTGGTGAAGAAACTACATAGATACAGTGTTTGACATGTGACTGGAATGCAGAGGAGCTTTAATGCAGTTGCCTCTCCTGCCTCTGCTCGATCATTCATTGTGAATGAAACTGGGTCAGGTCACTTAATTCATGTCCTGGAACTCTTTCATTGACTTGGGTTCCCCTTCTGGGAGAGCAGGAGGCCTTTGTTCCTCCTGTGTATGTGACGGGGAGAGCAGATGTTCTGGAGCATAGGTGGGTCATTATTTTAGACTTTGGGGTCCAGTTCTGGCCAGGGAGCCATTTATCACATCCTGGGAATGGGTGGGTTACTTGTATCAAATCCTGGAATTGTCCACATCTTCCAACCCGTCACTAATGTGGAAAAATGATTCTAGCACAAAGGATGGATGGTGCATGCTTCTCCAGTGAAGATATTTCATCAGTTGAACTAAGGCCAGGTTCTGGCAGGGAAAACAGTGAGGCAAATTGTGAACTATGGTTTTAGCTCCAAGATGAAATGTGTCCCATTTGGTGAATAATCAACCAAAAAAGTATAAAACTTCCTTTGATAACTTAAACTTCTGGAAATGATTTAGAGGGCAAATAGGGTCACTCTGACTTCCAAGAAAGGGTAAAATTTTCTTGTTGAGATGCTGGTCTCTTGTTGAGATGCCAATTTCTTTTCAGCTTTACAACATGTACACACAGTGTTGACTTACATAAAATATTATTAATCTACAGAAGAGGACTTGATAAATAATATGATGTTCTTTACTTTAGTACCAATTTTTATTAGGCCTAAACTCTCCTCTGATAGTCACTTTATCTCCCTATAGTACCCAGGGTGCGCCTTCATACCCTTTTGATGAATCACGAAAATGCAGTATTAGCCCCAAAACTGATCTAATAGGGCTCTTGGTGGAATGCATTTCATGCTTTTTCATATTCATTTTTTCAATCATATATAGTTTAGGATAGTGGCTCCTAAGAAGTTCATGTTGCGATTCTAAACTAGGCACCTTTGAAATTCTGAAAATGTACATTCTTAATTAGAGTTACAATAAGTAGTCTTTGTGAAATAGGAAGAAAAGGTAGGATGGGGAGAAGGAGAAGAAGGAGGAGAAGCATAAAGGGAAGAGTAGTAGGTGGAGGGGCAAAAGGAATGAAAATAGTTACTTCTATTTATGGATAACAACCACCACCATATTACAACCCTATTCTCTGTATTTTTTTTTTTTTTTAGCCTTTATCTCATAAATGGAGTTTTGGGGGCTATTCCCAGCTCTTTAGCATTGCAGGCAGGAAACAAAGATGGCAGTAGCACCAAACTTGCCAGAAGTGGAATTTGACTGATGTTTCTTGGACCTGGTATACAGCCTGCCATGGCCTCAGCTCTGGCTGGAGGTCCTGGAGCCAGCCTCTCTGCTGTCTCAGTCCTTGGTTAATCCACATTTGGATTAAGAAATGGAGTGAGCACTTATCTGAGGTTCCTTCATGATTTCCCTTTGGACTCCAAGATTTGAGCATGTACATGGGATTGGGGCCTAGTGTGAATTTGGCTAAAATGATCTTGTGTCCTTTGAACCTCTAAACAAAGGCCATTCTAGAGTGATCTGGTAGAATGGAAAATAATCTACATGTGGGAAAGTGAAAAGAATAGGCCAGAACTTTGGCAGACCAACAGAAGTAGAGGTTGTTCAAAGTCAGCAGACTCTAGACTAGATCCTGACATTGGATCTTGTTTCTTCTGGTTTTAGCATCTTTCCCATTGTCTCCTTTCTCAGGCAGAAGTGGGGAGCTGGCAGACAGAAGGAGAGCCTGAGGGGGGTCCCCTAGAAACTGCGATTAGTGTCTTTGGGCCACCTGAGTTCTAGGTGGAAAGGTGGAGTTGGGGAACACTCCCTTGCCCAGACTTTTTTAGCCTATATGTGGATGGTGGATGGTAGAAGATGGATTCGGCCTGAGTTTTCCTTGTTTTAGACGCAGCAGAGGAGTTTGGCAACTTGAAATCTGGAAGGTGGTTGAGCTGCCAGTGTGAGTCACGCCATAGGGACTTGGTAATGGTTCCGTAAACAAGCTAGGAGTTCCCAATTCTCCAGAGTCTGCCATGTGTCATCTTCCATCTTTCTTCCAGGAGGCTCCATAAACCTTCCCTCTTTGTGCTGACCCCTCTTGGCCATTTAATTCATGTGTTGTCACAAGGCTGATTATAATGTTGGCACACAGGATTGAGGGGACTTAGCCTTCCCTTTAGCTACCTGCCAAAATTTCCCCAAATGGGAACCATGACTTGGACATTTGCTTTCAGGAAGGAAATGTTTAAAGCATTTTGAAACCCAAAGGGACCTTAAAACACTAAAATTTATCTTATATCTATATCCTTTGGTTAAACAAATGAGTAAAAAAGTAAAACAAGAGTAAGTGCACATGTTTTACTCTTGTCATATGACACCAGTTCTGACAGACTCAGTTGTCTAAGCCAGAAACTTTGGAGTGCTACTCAATTGCTCCCTTCCCCTCACCCCCACTTCTAATGAACCCATGTCCATCAGGGTCTAACTACTTAATATCTCCTATATTTATCCCTTCCCCTTTATCCTCTCATCACATCTTGCCTGGACTCCTTTAGTGACTCTCTAACTGGTCTCGTTGACCCCTTTCAGGCCCCCTTCCAGCTGTTTCAGAGGGATCCATCCAGGATGTAAATTTGATTATGACACTCCCTTGCTCAAAATCCTGTAATGCTCTCCAGAGTGTTTGGGATTATCTTCAAGCTTCTTGGCTGTACCCAAAATGTTTTACATGACCCACCTCTCCAACTCAAACTCCCATTCCCTCTGTCCTAAGTATTTCCAAACTACTTGCAGTTCTCTGAGTATGTCTTGCTAAATCATGTCTCAGTGGCTTTATACATGCCTGTCTCTTTGCTTAGAATATGATTTCCCCCTTTTAATCTAGCAAACTCCTTCTTGTCCTAGAAAACTTAGGGCTAATGTCATCTCCACTGGGAAGCCATCTCTTACTTCCCAGAGAGATTTAGCTGTTAGCCCTTGCATTCATTTTCCAGGACTGCTGTAACCAGTTTTTACAAACCAGGCAGCATATTCTCTCATGGTTCTGGAGGCTAGAAGTACAAAATAAAGGTTTCAGCAGGTCCATACTCCCTCCAAAGGCTCTAGGGAAGCATTCTTTCTTGCCTCTTCTAGCTTCTGGTGGCTCGGGGCATTCCTTGCTTGTACAGCTTAACTTCACTCTCTACCTCTGTATTCACTCACATGTCTTCCTCTCTTGTGTCTGTATCTTCTCCTCTCCTACCTTTTATGAGGACACTGATTATTGGATTTAGACCCCCACAGTAAATCTAGGGTGATCGTATCTCGAGATCCTTAGTTACATCTGCAAATAATTTTTTTTTCCAAATAAAGTCACGTTCACAAGTTCTGGGGGTTAGGACTTGAACATATTTGAGGACACAAGTCAACCCACTATATCCATCTAGTACTCTATACCTTTTAGGAGAAAATTTTTGATTAATTGATCTCTCTCATTCTCTCTCAAGATGAAATGTCTTTCAGAGCAAGTCTTCTTATTGACTTTGTATGTTTTGCTTTCAGCACGGGGCCTGGCTTCACCTCAGCATGACCTTTTTAAAAAAAATTAATGAATAACTACTTAAGGACTGATAGTAGGAGTTTAGCTTGGGCTGATATAGTCAAGCTAGGAGGCAGGAACTTGGACAACATCATCTCTGCAAAGCCTCTCTTACTCAAGAAACCTGTTTCTGCAGTTTGTTTGAGTCAGAAGTATATTTTTAGACTAATTGATTTTAAGAACTATCTAAAGGAAGACCTTGGAATACTATAAATTGTAGGGAGGGGCCCAAACTAGTTCATCTACATTCTGATGTGCATGGTCTTGTGTATGATGAGTATATGCACATTTTGTAAAAAAACTACCAAATGGCTGAAAGGGAGCAGTTTAACATTTTTGAGCATGTCTATGCATTGCCTGGATTTTCCATATTTCAGACGAGGGATTGGCTTTCAAGGGAGGAGCAGGTCTTAGGGAATTGGTCAGTAAATTAAAATGCCCTATTTGTATGAGACCTCTAATTTTTATTCTCTGGGCCTCAGTTAATTATTTTTTCTTTAAACAGAATTGATAACATAACTCTGAACTTCCTGATTTTCTGTATATGTTTGTAGTTAGAATTTGCCCTATGAATTCCAAAATCCCATCTACCAATCAGTCAGCAAGTGATTAATGTGGTTCTATACTTATCCATAGGGCTGGGTGAGTAAAACCATCCTGTGAATATCTTACAGTCCTTTGGAAACAGGAAGCTTACCTTATTCAGAAGGTTTTACTCTTTGGTTATAGAAGGAAATGCTAAAAGACACTTATAGCTCCTGTTTAACCACTGTCTTCTCTCTTTGAGGCCTCCCATCCCAATCCTTTAACAAGACTGTTTATATAAAAGAATGTATCAAATCACAATGTTCTTTTGGAAAAGGGAGGATGCAACTAATTCTTAATTCTGGGTAAGCTCTATACAGAGGCTTAAGTGTTCTCAGCCATCTCTGTCTTATGTCACTGACAGAGAAGAATCCTGAATGTCAGGCTTCCTTCTCTTTGTAGAGCATCAGTATTTCTGAGGACCTCTTGCAGAAGAGAGGAGCCATCCACTCTCTGCATGGCAGTCACCTGCTACCAATTGGCCTGGCATTCTGGAATCAAAGCCTCTATAATTTTGGGCTTTTATGGAGGTCTTCCCATCTTCAGAGAAAAATGTGTAATCACACTAATCTTTCTTTCAACTTCTCACCACTTCTTAACATCTTTCTTTCTTCACTGCCTCATTATCATCCTCCTGACTGCTTTGTAGGTCAAGGAAAAGAAAGATGTCTGCTTGTGGAGTGTACTGTTGAGGGGAGTAGCTCCAGATGAGGGTGGAATGCAAGGAAAAGCCAGGTCATGAGGAGCTTTATAAGCCTGGTGAAGGACTTGGTCTTATTCTTAAGACCAATGAAAAGTTACTGGTGGATTTTAAAAGTAGGAACACACATAATCAGATTTGCATTTTAAAATGCTCTGGCTGCTGTGCAGAGTATTGAGGATGGACGTGTATGTAGACATCAGTGACGACCGTATCTGCTAAGACAAGGAGGTAGTAGCAGGTACAAGCTCAAGATACTTACTAGATAGAATTCACTGGGTTTGGTTAGGGAAAGGGATAAAAACCACATGAAGGTGTCTTGTTTAAACAGCTGGGAGGTGGTGATTTTATTTGCTAAGATGGAGAAGGCTGGAGGAGAGGCAGTTAAGAGAAAGGTCATGAATTCAATTTTGGACATATTGAATCAAAGTGTTTATAAAACATTCACATTAGAAGTCATTTAAGCAGTTGAGTCCAGAGCACAGAAAAGAAGTCTGGGCCAGCAAAATAAATTTGACATTTAGATGGCATTTAAAACATGGAAGTAGACAAAATGGGATGGATGTCTTATGTCTAAAATATCTTATTACTTAGAATATATCATTTAGAATAAAATGAACATAAGACAGTTTACCAGCATCAAATAGAGTGGTATGAATTCCATATATGCCATCCATTCAGAGAAAGGAGAGACCAGTGGAAAGCTGGGAAGGCTGGAAGTGTTGGAAAATGTTTCAAAGATAAGCCCTTAAGATACATGGAATTTGGATAATCAGACCGATATGTTAGAAAGTTGAGCCTCCTCTGGGGGAGGGCGGGAGCTGGAAACTCATTAGGTCACTGAAGAGGACATCTAGGAAAACCCTCAATGGCACCCTTTCATAGTGTGGCTTGGTTTAAAGTAGCATTCCCAAAATGCCAATACCAGAACATAAGTGAAGAGTCATAACGAAAGTTGTTTTCGGTGATCAAATACACTTGATAAACATAATATGTGATGAAACAATAAGAAATGTGAATATTGGTCTCTCTGTTTTTGGTTCCTGAAACAGAGCCCTTCTAAATAGGGCTGCAAGGAGGATCTAAAACAAACAGAAGTAACAAATTAGAAAATATCTTTGCAAAACAATGAAGTAGTGGTTCGATGTTGACCAGGGTTTTGTGAAGGGTCATTTCTTTCATTATTGGTGAAATAAAGATTGATACAGTCTTTCTGGGAAAAATTTGGTAGAATAAACCAAAATCCTTATAAAAGTTAATTCTCTAAGGAGATTTAAGAAATTTAAACAAAGATAATATAGGAATAGTTATCAAAGGATTAGCAAATACATTGAAAATTTTAAAATAATGTTATTGACCAATATAAGAATAGTTTAATAAATTAGGGCATATTGACCTCATGCAATATTAAAGTCATTTTTTAAAAGGCCTCACAGACAACAGAAGATAAAGATGTCATATTATAAAGTTGTACACCTGAAATTTATATAATGTTATTAACCACAGTTATTCCAATAAATTTAACAAAAATTAAAAAGAAAATCCTTCTCCCAAAACAGACATTAGAGAAGACTTAAGGTCATGAGTACATGCTTGTCTTAATGTTTTTTTAAAGTAGGATGAGATTAAAAATTGTACATGTAATATAATCTCACTTTTATAAAAAATGAAAAGCTTTACTGTTTAATAAAATTCAGAATTCAGAGTGGGTAAGTCAGTTTTCCAAGGTCAGTTGGCTGGTAACCCTGGCCTTCCAACTCTTAGTGAGATGAGTGAGCGTCACTGTGGGTTACTGGCTTCATGTCCTTGAGCAAGTTGTTTAACCTCTCTCTCATTGTCCTCACATATAACTTAAAAGATAACACCACTAACTCAAATACAAAATATTTTTTGAGTGTGTATGTGCACTGGCCACTGTTCTAGACCATGGGATTACAGCAGCGAGCAAAGCAAAGTGCCTGTTCTTAAAGAGCATCCATTCTGATGGCAGGGGGACAGGCAATGACAGAGACAGACAAATAAATATATCCTGTATCGTTGGTGATGAGTGCTACAAGGAAAGATGAAAAGGGTAAGGGAACAGAAAGAAATGGGGCAGAGTATGGAGGAAATGTACTATTTTTTAATTGGGTGGACAGGGAAGATGTCTGGTAAGGTAATGTTTGAGCAAACATCAACATGAAGTAAGAAAGTGAATAGTGTGGATATTTGGTGAAAGAGCATACAGGCAGAGAAAACAGTAAGTGCAAAGGCCCTGGGGCAAGAACCTTCTTGATGTGTTTAACAGTCAGGAGGCTAGTGTGACAGGAATAAAAAGAGCAAAAGGGAAAGTGGGAGAGGAGGAAGTCAGAGAGGGGATCAGAGACAGGATCGTAGGGCCGAGCCAGCCACACACAGCAAGGACTCATTTATTGTAAATGAGATGAGCAGTGACTGCAGGGCTTTAAAAAGAAACATAATTGATAATAGGTTAGAGTTTTTGAAAGGAGCAAATGAGGTAATGCATACGAAATTGCTTTATGAACCGGAAAGTTAAGTTCAAGAACATTTCCAGGGTCATGTCACTGGCCAGGCCATTGCAGAGCCAAAATAGAACACAGTGTCCCTGACCCCCAGGCCACCCCTCTTTCCATGGTGTTTTGACTCTCCCTTCAAGAACATGGGTCCGGTGTCAATCTAGGACCAAGTTGAACCC
This sequence comes from Glossophaga mutica, assembly GCA_039655065.1. Taxonomy (NCBI): domain Eukaryota; kingdom Metazoa; phylum Chordata; class Mammalia; order Chiroptera; family Phyllostomidae; genus Glossophaga; species Glossophaga mutica. The sequence goes on along the minus strand of CM077304.1, from coordinate 21,108,207 downwards.
TTGAGCAAGTTCAAACTCTCTCTCTTTCCCAAGCCAAAGGGCTTTGTGAACCTCATTGTCCTGGCAACGTTTGACTTTTGGAAGAAGCTACAGGAATTTGTGATCTTAAATGGGAAGAAAGGAAGGAGCTGGAATCATCTAAGGCAGTTTGGTCCCGGGAAGTAGAGACTGTCTTAAATTAAACACAGACCTCTGCTCAGGGCTGGACTAGAGAAACTAAAACATCAGGACTTAGGAGGAAAAACCAACAATTATGATAGGTTTTGGAGAATTCCTTTAATATCTGTTTAGGAAGCCACAGAGTGGCCAAAAGCAACAGAGTCAGAATTTGTCAAAATTCATGGTTGCTTGTATAGTTTTAGGCATGGATTAAGCAGATGTAATAGTGCATGAGGTGGGGTACCCAGATCCTTCAGACGATGATATCTGGTGAGGGCTCTGCCTGGCCCTACCGTTGTCTGGACAGACTCACGTGAGCCTGTCAGGAGGGACAGGAGGGGAAGCCACACTGTGGTTCCTGCCTAGGGAGCCCAGGACTGGTGCCCTTTTATCTTTGCTATGTAGGATGGGTTGACCTTACTCTCTTCCTCTTTTTTCTCTACCCTCGTCTTCTTTCTCTTTCTTTTCTTCTCCCTTCTCTTTTGCCATGAGCAGAGGACATTTGATTTGCCCTCTATTAAAGTTTTGTTTGTAAGATAACTACCTACATATCACAACCCGAAGTCCACCCCATAAAGGAAATATCACCACAGAATCTGCATTTCCAATAAAATACACCCTATATGCATACTAAGTGGTTCTCATAAACCACAAGCTCTTAAGAAAATAAAGTGTCACAAATTTTTTTCGATGAAACTTTGTTGGATTCAGCTGTATAAAAGCCATAATGATGAACAATCTGTTAGTGAAATTATGTATCTTAAGCAAAAGTATGATTTTCCCAGAAGTGACAGGCAATTGATATTCCAATTTCAATTACTTTAAATAGGTAAGCCTTAAAAACATAAGCACCTTAAGGTCTGTATATCTTTCAAATAATTCTGGTTGTAACCTAAGGTACTTTGCCAGCAGTTTACTCCTATCTGAATCTCAACAGACTCAGAAATGGAAAGGTTTTCTCTACAGCATAGGAGACAAGGGGTACAACTGGAGATACATATAGGATGTATATGTGAAATACACACACACACACACACACACACACATTTATTCTTGCTAGAGAAGCTCACTCTGGGGGTTTCCAAGGGCAGAATCAGGTCCAAGTGGTGGAAGTTTAGGAAGACAGATTTCGGATTCCTTAGACAAGAACTTTTTAAACAGTCAAATCTGCACACCAACAGAATTGGCTGCATCACAAAGTTCAGTAAAAGGCTGTTTTTTTTTTTTTGAGGACTTTGTAAATGCCAGAAGCTTCCAGTGACAGGATTGTTATAAAAAGCACCTTATTTTATGCCTGCCCATTTAAAAACTGTGCTTTATAAAAAGTAAAGAAGGAGCCGGTGTCACAGCACACGGTGAGTGTGACCTGCTGAGCTGGGAGTGACTGGTTGGTGAGGTCGCAGAAGCCACATGGACTGGGTTGGTACAGATTGTGACGGAGGATGATGGCAATCTTACAATGCAGGAGTCACGAGGGGTCTCAGACACTTAATGTATTCTGACAAGTAGCTAATGCTGGGAAATATTTAATTGTGATTCTGCAAAGTTATTATATGTAATGTATCCTCCCCACCGCCCCCCCAGCCCCACACTTTTTAAAATCTTTTTGCACTTTGGATCTAAGACTGAAAAATTCAAAAAAATAGCACTCATTATTGTCAGGTCAGATTCTAAGCATCCTAGATTGGTAATCTCCTACAGCGGTGAGCTCCCCACTTCTGGAAGAGATCAAATAGAAGGCGAATGGATATTGCCAGGAACATTAAATGAGGAATTTCTACTTTGAGTGGTTAGAGGAAACTGATAATATGCTTTAAAGGTATGAAATATTTTGAGCACACAGAAAAGTCTAAAAGAATAAACTAATGTATACCCATGTACTCATGACCATTTGTCATAAAGGACATTGTGCCATATTGGCTTCCGGCTGCCTTTTTTTAGATGTCATTACAAATGTAATTGAAGTATATGTGTAGCCCTTTCAAACCCTTGCTCCTTCCCTTTCTAGAGGTACATAATATTCTGAACTTGATGTTTACCATTTTCATGGATGTTTTTGTGTTTCTCCTGAACATACATGCATAGAAATACTATATAGTATTTTTCCTGTTTATAAACTAAATGGTATCCCACTATACATATTTTTTGTTGCTTGCTATTTTGCTCAGCATCAATTTTGGATAGATTTGTTTTGAAATATGGAGCTCTAGTACATTCATATAAACAGAATTACCATATTTCTTAGACTGATCTGCCATTATTTATCTATCATTTTTCTTATTTAAGAGCATTGAAGTTGATTCCCTATTTCCTGCTACCAGTGATGCAGTTATGAATCCTCTTACATGTTTTTGGGAGCATTTATGTAAGAATTTCTCTAGGAAAGGGATTACTTACTCTTAGATGATACATCTCTTTATAGGTTATCATCAAATTGTTCTCTAAAATGATTAATTTATAATCCCACTAATTTACTACATGACCACCAGCTGTTGCTTATTTATATAGCAGATTTTAGCATTTGCCAGTTGATTAGGAAATGGTGTTTCATCATAGTTTTAAATTTAAATTTAGTCAAATATATTTTTATCATTTGTGCTTATTTGTGTTTTGTTTAAGAAATTCTTCTCTATCCCACAAAATCATAAAGATAATTCATTTTTCCCCCTAAACTTTTTACCAGGTTATTTTTCCACATGAATCTTAGAACTACCTGGAATTTATTTTTTGTGTATAGGCTGCAGTAAGAACCAATAGTCATTGTTTTCTTTGTGTTGGTTTTATTGAACATTTTGGGGGTTACTAGTAAGAACGAGCATCCTTTCCATTGCTTATTGACCATGTGACTTGTTTGTTCTTCTGGTTTGCTCATTTTTTTGTTGACTTGTTTATTGATTCATAGGAATTCTTTATATGTTATGGATGCTGTTATTGTCAGTCATACACATTACAAATAGCTTCTCCCAGTCTGTGGCTTGTTTTTACTCTGATCATGGCATCCTATGAGGAATATTGGCATTGTTTTAATTAATAGAATTTACTTGTAAAACATGGATCTGGTGTGTATTCTGTAGCAGTGGTGCAATTTCTTTATTGATTTATTAGGTCAACTTTGCTAAATGTGGTTTTAAATTTTCTGTAATCTGCTGAATTTTTTGTTGTCTTGATTAGTAATTACTGAGTGTGTTATGTTGAAATCTCCCCTAGGGTGGAACATTTTTGAAAATTCATCATATACCAAGCAGGAAGCAGGTCTGAATATGTTTTATAGAATTTGTATTATAAAAATCACATGTTCTGACCACAATGCAATTAATTTAGAAATACATTTTTAAAGATTACCGAACTTACCCCCATATGTTTGAAATTAAAAAAAATATTTCCTCAAAAAAACTCATGGGTGGGAAAAGAAATGAGAAAATAATTAGAATTTAATGATGAAAGTCAAATATTGAATTTTTCAATTTCTCACGTAGTTCTAACAGTTTTTTATTGTTATTAATTGCCTATTCATTTAGAACTGGTAGATGGTCTCATTCATTTAGAATTGGGTCTTTCCTTATTGTTCCAACTGCTCAGGCATGCTTAAAGAAAATGCTGTTCAATGTATTTACCAAGCTTTAGTATGTTTTCTATACTTGGAAAGGCTCTTTTCCACATTAAGTTTATTACTGCCAGAAATGGAAGTGCCTCTTAAATTTTCTGTGTAGACAATCCTATTTTCTGGAAGTAATTAATTTTGGCTTTTTTTCTTTTCAAGTTCTTACATTTTATTTCTGTTATTTTTTTTTTTTTTTTTTTTATGGCCAGTGTTTTTAGTACAGTGTTGAATAAAAATTTAGGAAGTCAGTATCTTTATTTTATTCCTGATTTTTAAATGAAATACCTTCAACATTTTATCTATAAATAGGATATTTGCTATATTTTTGACATTGATACCATTTATCAGATTAAAACAAGTTCCCTTTGGTTTCTATTTTGCTAGAATCATTTAAATAAAATTGTAAAATACTTTTTCTATATAAATTCTAATAATCATGTGGCTTTTCTCCTTTAACCTTTGGATGTGCTGAACTCCATTAATAGAGCTCCTGAGTTAAACCTAGTTCTGGTATAAAGCAACGTGATGCGGCCTTATTTTAGTATATTTGCTGTATTTGGTTTGCTTGTATTTTATTTAGGATTTATACATATACTTTTTTTTTTTTTTTTGGTGAGTTGGCCTAGAGATTTTCTTTATTGTACTGTGTGTCTAGTTTTGGTGCCAAATTATGAAAGCTTCATGTTATAAGCTTGCAGTGTTTATTCTTTTGTATTCTCTGCAATACATTGTAGAAGGGCAGGATGATTTGTTTCTCCAAAGTCTGATAAAACTTGTTTTTAAAATGTCTGGGCTGACTGCTAGTTTTTTGGGGTAGAATTTAAATTTCAGATTTTTTTTTTTTTTACTGGTTTTATTTTATTCGGGTATTTATTTTCTTCTTGATTCCATATTGTTAAATTATATTTTCCTAAGAAATTGTTCATATTGTGTGTATTTTCAAATTTATTGGTATGAAATTCTTCATAGAATTGTCTTTTGAAGTTACTAATAGGTGTTGCATTTCCAATTATATTACTGTTGTGATTCCAAATATTGTTTGTGTCATCTTCTTTTAAAAATCTGATCAGTGCATCAGATGTTTATCTATTTTATTAGTCTTTTTAAAATAAAAAATTTCATTTTATTCTTTTTATTGTCTGTCTTCTATTTTCTTTATTCCTGCTCTTCTATTATTTACTACTTTCTTCCTCCTTCTTTCTTTGGGGTTATTCTGTTGTTCTTTGTTGTTGGATATTTAACTCATTCATTTGCAGTCTTATGTATTTTCTAATAAAAGCATATAAATTTAACATTTAACTTGTTCACTTATTTGTTCATTCCTTAATTCAACAAATGTTTTTGTGTCAGTCATTGTTCTAGGTTCTGTGGATTTATTAACAGACAAAACAACCCAAAGTCTTGCCCTCATACTTTTAAAAACCTATTTCAAGTTCTTTATTCCATGAGAATTTAGAAGTGTGTTATACATTTGAATGGATATAGAGGTGGAGAAGTTGGTAGCTTGGCTATTTCTAATTTACTTGCATTTTATTTAGAGAATGTGGCATGTATAATATTGATTTTGGGGTACTTTTGAACTTTACCTTTTGACCTGAAATGTGCTTTATATTTTATTTTTTGAAGTTCCATGTGTGCTTGAAAAAAAAAGCTAATCGGTAATCATAAGATTCTTTTCACCTTGGTGATTCAGTGGTTCCATATTAATGTCAATAACCTTGCCTGATCTGGCATGTTGTTCGAAGTCATAGTTAAAAGTGGGTAATTCATGTTGAACCTGGTTCAATAGTGAGGCAGGAGTAGTGCTTGAGTGCTCTGTGCCCTAAGACAAGAGTTCAATGAGTTCTAGTCCCCCTCTTCTTCTAGGGAGCAGTGGAGCAGAAAACCATAGAATATCAAAACCAGAAAAATCCATTAGAGGTGGTCTGTGGCCAGCAAACTAACTTCTTGAGTGATTATTCAACAGGCACTTACATAGTGCTGAAGTCTCTAAGTGCTTTATAAACACCAACACAATGAATTGTCAGACCGTGCTTTGATGGAATTTATTATTTCCATTTCTCTGCTGGGGAAACTGGGCCACAGAGAGATTAGGTCCTAACTCTCAAAAACAGTTGGTGGCAGAGTCATGTTGAATTCAGGCAGCCTTTGATCCCAGGAACCCTGCTCTCAGTGGTTCACCTGACATAGATCTTATGCTAAACTCTTGTGAAAAATACATATTCTATCACCCTACCCCAAACTTCCAGTATCAAAATCCCTCCAGGGGAAAAATATTGAGATCCATATTCTCCACATGTCTCTAGGTTGATTCTGATATACAGCTAGGTTCTGGAACCACTGTCAGGCCATCCCCTTCATTTTCATAGATGGAGAAGCTGAGGTTAGAGGGAGAAGGGATTTGCTTACTAGTTAATGGCATGTAAAGGAATATCTGATTCTCTGACTCTTGCCCTTCTGTAAGCTCCATGTGGAGATGCTGGGGAGTTCAGTGCTGCTGGCTTTGCCATAGGAAGCCTGGACCACCACCTTCTCATGGATCTGAGGAGCTCATTCTTTCTTGAAGAGCATCCGTGGACACTGCCTCTATCTGACTTCCCTTCTGTCTCTCTTTGACTTTCTCCTTCTGTCTCTGTCTATTTGTTTAACTGTCTCTCTGTCTCTTGAGTAAAGCCTTCCATTAAGGAATTGAAGCAGAGATCCTAGAAGCTTGGGGGTTGTTGTGGGCTCTGGGGTACATTCTTTTGTAGGGGAGAAAGTTTTAGAACCAAATGGAGTTAGTTCAAATCCCAGATTTGCCACCCTCTAGCTTTGTTGTATTGGGCTGTGACTTATTCCCTCTATTTTTTTATTTATAAAAAGAGACATAATGATTCCACCTTGTAGTATATTGAAAGGACTAAATGGAAGCATACTTGTAAAGTCCCTGGTACATGGTAACAACAGCAACACATGTTGATTGAGGCCCCACTCTATGACAGGCACAGATCTAGGTGATGGGAAAGCAGCTGTGAAAACAGGAGACAAAATCCCTGCCCTCAAGGGGTTTACAATCTGGTAGTGAGAAGCAGACAATACATAAATAAAAAACAAATATACTGTGTGTTCAGTAGCAGTCTGTACTGTGAAGAATAGTAGAACAGAATAAGGGGGTAAACCATGAAGTAGCATAGGGTGTTTAGGAGTAGTTTCTCTGGCACAGTGACAATTGAGCGGAAATGATGGAGATGAGGGGTCAGGCCAGGTAGCAGTGGGGGAAAAGGCTTCCAGGCAGAGGGAGCAGCAGGTGCAAGGCCCAGACACAGAGCCAGCTCGTTGTGCTCAAGGAACAGCAAGTAGCCCAGTGTGGCTGGATCACAGGGTTCTTAAGAGAGGAGGTGGCTGGAGATGAGGGCAGGGAAGTAATTGGGGTTGGATCATAGAGGACCTCAATACCTTCTGAGGACCCTGGATTTATTCTGAGATGAGAAGTCACTGGGACTCTGAGAGAGGACTGATGTGATCAGACTGACATTTTTAGATGTTCACCCTGGTTGCTTAATGGAGACTAGACTGTGGGGGGCAAGGGCAGAGCAGGAAACCAGTGGGAGGTTATTGCAGTGGTCCAAGGGAAGAAAAGAGTGGCCTGAACAAGGGGGGTATCCATGGAGATGGGATGTGTTCATATTCTGGCTATATTTCAAAAGCAAATCCCTCAATATTTGTTGATGGAGTGAGTGTGAGGTGTAAGAAAAAGGAAGAAGTTAAGGATGAATCCAAGATTTTGGCCTGCATAATTGGAAGAATAATGGATAAGGAGGAAATCAGATGTTTAGTGGTAAGCATGTTTATCAATACATTGTGACAGCTGTTACTCATCCATGTAGAGGTGAAGAGAGGGCTCTTAGCTTTGTTCTGGAGAGTGTCCAGGCTGGTGAGTTCTCAGAATTTAGTTGAGATTCTTTGAATGTAGATAGAATGTGGAAATGACCAAGAACTAAGCCTGGGTCTGTCTGCAGTTTAGAAACTGAGATGTGGACCAACCTCATCAGGATGAATGAAAGTACCTGAGAGGTAGTAAGTGAGATAGGAAGAGAATCAAGAAAAAGTGGAGTACCAAAGGCACAGGTGAGGAAAATGCCTCAGGAAGAAAGAAGCCACTGACCATCCATTGTTGTTCTCAGACATGGATGTTACAGTGTGGTTGATGCTCCATAGTGTCAGTTTTCATTCTCCTCCTTTTCTCAGTCTATCTTTTTGCTCTGGTGGAGCAGTCTGCCTCATGTCTGCCCCTACACTGTCTGCCTCATGACCTCTTTGGTCCAGGGATGGGGCACAGAGGAGGGCTTCTTGCCATCACTTGCAGACCAGCAAGGCTGTTGACATCTTGCAATGATCCAAGCTATCTCTGGATGCTGGAGTTTCATGGTAAGACTGCACAGAAGGAATATGCCACCCTACATGTGTGTGCTGTGAGCCAGGACTTGGTCTTAGATTATTGCAATTATTTGAGCTTGATCTTGGCCTAAACCCAGTCCTGGATCAAAGATCTTTGAGCCCATGTCATAGAGGAGGAACTTGAGTAAGCTCATAGTGACAACATCAATTCTGGAGTCTATACATATCCTTGAATCTACTACCAGCCTGATATCAATCAAGTAACAAGTTAATGGCTTAAATAATAAAAGTATTTTTCCTTATCTTACAAATCTCCAGCTTAAGCATCTATCTTCCTTGGATACCTTACGTAAAGAAAATAAGGGCAAAAATCAGGTCATTTTTTAGTTCTTTTTGCTTCTTCCTCATACCAAATACTTAATGCACCACTAAGTACCTTTGGTTCTACTACTGAGATATATCCCTAATTGGATCACCTCTCACCCTCCCCACTCCTGCAACCCTAGTCCAAACCCCCATCACTTCTTGCCTGAGTTATTGCAAAGACCAGCTGCCTGCTTTGTCTGGTGACCTCATTCCCTTGCAGCCTAGTATCCACACATTGTCCAGAGGGAGCTTTCCAAAGTACAAATCAGATCTTGCCACTCACCCACATAAAACCCACCAGGGGCTTCCCCCATCATGGGCTGTAAGACCCTACAAGATTTGGCCCTGTCTCCCTTTATCCCTTCAAACGTCATCTGATTTCCCACTGTTGAGCTGCCTTTGCTCTCTTCCCATACTGCCCCCCCCGCCCACTGCCAAATACAGTAGTTCAAATCTGTCTCAGGGTGTTTGACTTTCTGTTCCTTCTTCTGGAAGTTTCTCTCCAGGTTCCCTTTGGCTGCCTGCTCTCAGTCTGCTCTCAGCTCATCACTCTCTCAGAGAGATCCTCCCCAGCCCTAGCTATCCAGAACGGTCCTCCTGTCTTAGCCTAGGTGATATCCCCCGTAGCACCAGTCAGGGCCTGAAATGGTCTTACTTATTTCTCACTTCTTTGCTCACTCCCTAGCCCTTCTGTGTGTGAGCTCCCCGAGGATGGGGACTCTGTGAGACTTGTCACTGCCATGTGCTCCCTGCCTGGAGCAGTGCGTAGCATTTCTCAGGTGTTTAATAAATGTCTGCTGACTGATAGACAATCTGAACTTATGAAATTAGTTTTAGATTTAATTTCTGATTTCTATTAGGTGTCTGGCTTTATTTTTATGCTCAGGATGGGGTAACTTGTTCCGACTATAATATAAGTTAGTGATTCTGCCTGAATCTTTGAGCCAGTTGAGTCCTAGAGTGAGGGGCCCTCTTTCCCAAGATAGCAGTCATGGAGTGCAGCCACCTCAATGCCCAGCCTATGTGTTCTCACCAACCAATGCCCAAGGTGAGGAGATCCTCAGGGTACTTGAAGTTTTCCTGGGACAGAAGGAAACCTTGGGCCACCGCTCTTTGGAACTCTTTTTCCCGGGTGACTTGGCTGATACCCGAACTTGAGCTGGAAGAAGCCAAGCTCAGAGCACAGGAGAATTTCACCATGTGGAGGATGCAGACTCTCAGGAATCCACAGAGCTGGCCAAGCTACGTTAATACGAAGCTGGCCAAGAGCTTTGGGGGCCTCATTTTCCTCCTAGAGATCCAAACTCAGTAGCAACTATGGGTTCCCTAATTGCAAAGTTCTCATTCTTATTTGGCTTTTTTTCTTTAGGGTGTTGTTTTAGGGGAATCCTGAGAAAATAGTGAGGCTCAACGGTGAGTGGTTCCAAAGCCATGGGTTTTGATCCTGGATGGGGGACTGGATTCATAGTAGTCTGAGACCCCTGTCACTTTCCCCTCAGTGTCTCCAGCAATCCTGTAAGGGAGTTCTGTTGAGAGTGCTGCATTAAGGAGTGACTTCATCATTATCTCCACCCAGTCTATTGATTGTCAGAGCAAAAATCTACTTGAGTGATTTAGAACTAAGGCCTATGGAGAGCTGGATTCTGCAAGTGGTCACAGCTAAACTCATATAGTGCCTGTGCTGGGATTCTACCTTATGTCAGCATCTCACAAGCCACATTTTAGCTTCCTGGGTTGGGAAAAATCATTTCCCATAAGAAAACTCAAAGAAAGGAAGAAGAATACAAAATAGGTTTACATTCAACAGCTATTTCCTATGTTTATACTATGTGCCAGACACTGGTCTGGTGACTCAACATGTCATACCCTGATCTAGGCCACAGGAAGACAAAGACCACAGCAGGGCAGGCATCTCTCCTTAAACCTGCCCATTGCTGTGGGTACCCCAGCAGGAGTCTTCATTCACCTGCTGGTATCTCTCACTGGGATTAGAGGGGAGCAGGTCTCAGAGGTATGGGGCAGCCAAACTCAGAAATCCCAGGTGAGTTTGGAGGAAAGGTAAGAGCCCATCACAGGAGTGAGCCAGAGTCATTGAGAGCTTAGGAGCAGGACCTCTGTCACCACTGACCGGCTGGGGAGCCTGGCCCTGGAGGTCATACCTTCTAAGAGCTGAGAAGCCAGGCCCCCATGTAGAACAGCAGATTCCAGGCTCCACCCAGAAGGTACAGAATGAAGCCAATGTCCCCCTCCTGCAAAAATCCTGTCTCTGTGCTCATGTCCCCTTCCCCCCATCTACTCCTGGGCTTTTACTCAATAATGATCCCTCTTCTTTCACATTTATAATCTCTAACTCTTTTCCCTCAAATCAGGTCAAAGACTCCGCTCTCTCAATCAAATTATTTCTCAAATATGTTCCCTCCCTCCAGCTACCTTGCCCTTAGTACAAATATCTCCCTTTTTTCCCCTCACTATCATTCTTCTTGAAGTTTCTACCTTGGCTTCCTTACATCTCATTTGCCCTTTAATAAGCTTGCATTTCTTTTTCCTCCCTAAATCTTCTGAAACTGTTCTCTCTAGAGATAATTATACATCTCGTGACCTTTACTTTCTCTTCCCTCGTTTTTCTCTGTATCTCTGTTTCACATCTCCAGAGACCAAATCACTGACTTGAGGCCTTGGCCCCTTAAGACCTGGACTTCCTATGCAGATTTAGGAGACTGGTGTGTTGAATCATCTGGAAATATCTATAGTTCCTTCCTGGAACTGGAAAGACTCTGATAAAGGAGGGGCACACACATGGGTCAGGGTTTCCTCCTTAGTGAAGTGAGGCAACAAGAGAGACTGAGTAGAAGAATGCCAGGCTTGGCTGAACCATGCACCACCCAGGCCCTATTATGTATTGACCCTGTTGACCTGTTTGAGGAGTAATAAGCAAATCTGGATTAGCTTGTGCACTGCCGTGCCTTCGGTTTGGGTAAAGCAGCCATGCCTAATTGAGATTTTCACTTTTTGGCTCTCAGCCCTTTACATCCAGGTTCCCAAGGATTTGGGTAGGTGCAGATGGAATTAGATTAGTCAATACTTTAAGCCTCCCTCAAAAGGGAGTGCAGGAGTCAAGCCTTTGTTTGGAGGCAGCTGGGGCTTTAAGGATTGACTGGAAGAAAATCCTTGATGGTGACAGCCAGCGCTTTGGATTAATTAAGAGAGCCCTCTAATTAGAGCAGAGAAGAGTGACTGGTACTTCTGGTGAGGGGTTGTCCCTGCTCCCAGGCCTCTTGTGGCAGCACTCAGCTGGTCTTTGCCTCTAGGCCAGGCATCCTTGCCTTTCTTAGTTTCTCAAAGCACTGTATGTTCCAAAGCCATCCCTACTCCCCAAGCAAAATAATGTGTTAGTCCCACTGCTCAGGCCTTGATTTGGGGGTAGAGTTTGGTATCTCTGCTACTGTAGTGGTTCCTAAGTTGCATTGTATTCCTTATTTCTGCTCCTCTATAAGGTCCTAATCATTAAGGTGGAAACTTGGAAGAAGAAGAGAATTTAGGGCAATGGTTAAAACTATTTTTTAGTTGTCTTGTTGAATTTTTACCAGATATTCATGATGATAATACAACAGTCCTCATAATATGTGCATTTCCTTCAGGCTCTTAACTCTCAGCACAATGTCAAGACAAAGGCAGGAGAGGGAACCAGTGTGGGGCATTAGGCCAGACCTCCCAGTTTCTGTTCAGCAGTCCTGTAGTTGCTGTGTAAACTGGGAGAAGTTTCTCTCCTTCTCTGTGCCAGTTCCCCCACATGTTTAACAGAGGTACTCATGCTGGTCCGCACCCTGCCTCGGAGGGAAAGAGAGGATGAATGAGCTCATGTCTATAAGTGTGTGGAATTCCTTGGAGAAAGGTACTGTGGAAATTCACAGATGTTGGGTATTTGAGCAGCACTCCAAGTTCTTGGAAAACACAGCCTCGTGAGGAGGACACCTTACATTCTGCTAGGACTCGGCCTCAAGCCACAGAATCCATAACATACAAGGAGGACTGGCTGTTCCCCAGGCTCCATACAGGACCCCACCTGCCCAGCCTGGACTGATTGATGCCAATACCATTCATATAGTTTCTTAAGCAAGTAAATAATACGTTTCATTGGAAATCTGTCCCAGGGTTTCAGAATTCCTCTCGTTAGGGCAATGTTCCCATTGTGGAGCTACAGTGACTCTCACTTCCTTTTGTTCTATATTAAGTGGGATGAAAGAAATGCAGATCATTCATTCATATTTATCTATCCACTGTTCTCAGCCAGGCGCAGGATTAGGTGATGAACAGGACAGACTCTTGGAGCTGAAGGTCTAGTAAAAAAGGCAAATAGTTAACAAGTGTGTCACATGAATTGTGCATAATTCTAAGAGGTGGAGATAGTGCCTTGTCTAATAATTTATAACCTACCTTAACTCAGTTGGTTAAACCAATGATTCTCAACTATCCTCAGTCTAAGACATGCCAAGTGCTTAACTTGGTTAAAATGTTTTTCCACTTTTTAATGTGGCCTCACTTTCTTATCTTCACTTTCTCCTCCATTCAGTGGTGTACCATCACCCTTTCCCTCCATCCAGCTGAGGGTGGGAGCACATACAGCCACATGTTCCTTGGGTCTCTGTGAATTTGGATCTTTTACCCTTGCTGTCAAAATATCTTTGCACAATACCTGGGTTTTCAGAAATACTAAATGAGACTTAGTAGAAGCAAATGAGGTCAAGGTAATAGAGGTAGGTTCCTTGTATTTCCATTGTCTGCCCAAGGAAGGAACTAAAGGATATATATTTTTTAAATATTTTATTGATTTATTTTTAGAGGGGAGGAAGGGAGTGAGAGAGAGAGAGGGAGAGAAACATCAATGTGTGGCTGCCTCTCGAGTGTCCCCTACTGGGGACCTGGCCTGCAACCCAGGCATGTGCCCTGACTGGGAATTGAACCTCGACCCCTTGGTTCATAGCCCGCGCTCAATCCACCAAGCCACACCAGCCAGGGCAAAAGAATATTTTTTGAATGGGTATTACAATTGGTATTATAATTATTACAGACTCTTAGGAAAATAATATTCCCACCAGTGATGGGGACCCAGCCTGCTGGAAGTTAGAGCAGCTGGCATCCTTGGGTGGGCCACTTGCTGCCAGGTTTTGGTGTCACATGCTAGCTTCCCAGAGGGCCCAAGATAGGGATGGATGGCCCTCAGTGTAAAGGCCCCCGACCTTCCATTAAGATGTCCCTAGATCTTCAACAGAATTAACTGCCTCCCCTTTGTGTTTCCATAGGGCATTAATGTTTTTCTAGTATTACCAATAACAGTAGATGCTGAGGAGGGGCTGTGAGCCTGATGGCTGTGCACCAGCACACAAATGTGGGCTCAAAGGCCTGGCCTGGTTCAGGGCCCCATGTTTGTTCTATTCTCTAAGAACACGATGCACTTTGCTCTCTCATTCCTGAGTCCCCACAAGAGCCAGAGGCAGTGCTGGGCTCTGGCTGTAGGGCCTGGGGGAGATTCTCTGGTCAGTGTGGGTGCTATGCCCACATCATACAGCATGTTATCCTTAAACTGGTTTCTCTAGGGCAAAAAAAGAAAAGACTACCTTTGTGGTATAACTCTTTTCCCCCTTTTAGATTATATTCTCCTTGATGGGGTGGGGGACCATGTCTAATTTATCTTTGTCTCTCCATTCATCTAGCCCATAGTAGGTGTTTAATAAATATTTGTAAAGAAGGAATATAGGATTTTTATATGTTGAAGTCTATAAGGAGAGCTCTGGAAATTCCTGTGCATGGTAGCTAGTTAACACCACAAGGAGATGAGTGTTTAACAAAGACTTTTTTTATGCAGACAATGTAGGTAGAGTTCTGTAGGGATCAACAGATATGGCTGAGAGCACACACATATGCTTTTCATTTTGTGGAGGCGCAGTGGGCAGGGGGTGGAGGGGAGGGGAAGTAGGGCTCTGCTGTTGCAGAGAGCTGCCCCAGGACCTGATCCCATGGGAGTCTGCCCACCTTCTTGCTGTGTGGAGGTTGTCCCACCTTGTCCAGGAGGCTGGCCAGTCTCTGCTGCCTGCACCAAAGCTGTCTCTTGTGCATGGGCAGAAGCTCGTCTCAGCAGCATTATCTCATCTGCCACTTGAGGGGAGTGCTGCTCCAGCTGAAGGACTGGGGAAGTGGCCAGCTTCTCTGCTGGCAGAGCAGCTATTTCCAGAAGCTGCACTGGTGAGAGAAGGCCGCTATAGGCATTTGTCTTGTCCAGCCCTTGGCTCCCACTTGAGGTCCCTCTTTGTTCTGGGTAGGTGGTGGCAGAATAGTGAAGGAACGAATGCTGGTGAAGGAAAGAACTTGATCCGACCAGAGGGGTGGCCTGTCACTGGACCTTGCTCCTCTCATCCTTTCTCATGTTCACAGACATCTGGGGACATGCCGAGAGTCTCATCGGTACACTGGGAGTCCCCAGCTTTCCTACTGCTCTTCCCCAGTCCTCTGCAAAGTGGCCAAGTGCAGAGACAGCCCTGTGTGCCTGACTACCATGAGGAACAGGTCCTTTCCCAGGGTGGCTGAGAAAATACCTGGGGTGTTCCTTGTCTCTCCTCCTGTGGGCCAGCCTGGGGTGAAGAGGGCTTGTTCCTCATAATCAAACCAAGGGAACAGGAAGTCTCTTGGTCACACTGAATCTCTGCTGTGTACAGATCTGGCACCAAAAGGACCCTGATTTCTTGAGAACCTGGCAGTGCCTGAGGCAGAATTCGACCTTTCCCCTATATTATCTCATTTACTCCCCCTCACATAATCTCCAGGAGTATATTCATTACATATATTGAATAGAGGGTAAATGGGGGCTCACCAAAATATGTAACATGCCTACATATCCTAGGCTAATTAGTGTGGAGCTAGATTCTGCACCGAGGGCCCATGACTTCAAAGCCTGTGCTTCAAACCATGGTTTCAGCACCATCCTTTCTCTAGGACCTCCAAGGGAAGATGAAAATAATAAAAAATATGGACCTTATTTTCAAGTGAGTCATGGTTGAAATGGAAGTCAGCATCACCAGATGGAAGAGAGACATCAAAAATATTTGAGATGTGTAGAATTCCATTGTGTAAGTTCTGTGCAGCAGAGAGAAAGAAGAAGCTCCTATCCTTCGTGACAGCATGGATGGAACTGGAGAGCATTATGCTAAGTGAAATACGCCGGGTAGTGAGGGACAAATACCATATGACCTCACCTTTAACTGGAACATAATCAACAAAAGAAAAAAGCAAAGGAAATATAACCAGGGTCATTGAAAATAAGAACAATCTAACAATAGCCAGAAGGGAGGGGAGAGGGGATAGAGGGGAGAAGGGTTTTCAGGAACTACTATAAAGGACACATGGTCAAAACTAAGGGGGAGGGTGGAAGCAAGGGAGAGAGGTAGGTTTGGAGGGGGTGGGGAGAAAATACAGATAACTGTAATTTAACAATAATAAAATAATTAAAAATATTTGAGATGGGTGTGGCATGCCATGTCTCACATCCTCAGATGGATATAGAGTTTCAGAAAGGAATATGATTAGTGGAGGTAGGTTTCTGAGAAGTGATATTTTTGAGGAAGACTGAAGTCAAGCTCAAAGGCAACTAGAGTTGTTGGGAGAAAGTTGTTATCTGCAGAGGAGCCATAGTCCCAGTTGGGAAGCCAGCTCAGTTTCAACCAAGATCATCAGCCTTCCCAGGTCCCCTGAGAGGGATAGCTCCCTGCTCAGTGCCCAGGCCCTATACACCTATTTATTGTTACTCAACAACTTCCCCACTGGATTATCAAACTCCTTGATGGCAAAGACCTTCTTGGGTTCATTGTTCAATTGTCTGTGTCTAGTCCATGGCAGGAACTCAATGAGTACTTGTGAATTGGTGCTCTGATCCTTGAGAGGAACAGTAGTCCCACTGCTGGCAATGACCCAGGTGCTGGAAACCTCAGAGCTGCTGGCATTTCTGATGGGGCTGCTTGCTGCCAGATCTTGGTGCCACAGTGATCCCAGGAGCCCCGGGGCCTGATGGAGCTGTGGGAGGGACACCTGCCATGAAGGGCCCCAGGGCAAATGTGGGGCCTGCCAAAGCTTTCAGTGCAACAGGGGTGGTGGTGGGAGCATTGTTTACAGTCCCTCCCTCTACTCCTTTCTGTCCCTGTGCACATCTGCCACAGTGAATTATAGATATTGGGACATTGCCACAGGGGCAGAGGGAGAACCCAAGTAGAGCAGGTTCAAAACAGATGACAGCAGGAGTGGAGGCAAGTCCGCTGGGAGGCCAAGCCTTGGAAGAGCTGGACTCGCAGGCGTGCTCACGTGGAGAATGAGGACCACCCTCCAAGGCCCTGTCGTGAAGTCCACTTGGACTTCCCCTTTTCCCACTGAGCTCTCCCTTCTCTGAAATTCTCTTACATGCATCATCTGTTTGACTCTTTGGCACAGAGCTGTAGTGACTCTATTTTCTGAACTGAATCAGGATATGTGATCCAGCGACAATACTAAATGTTAAAACTGAGGTTTCCAGAAAAACCCACTGCATGTGGCCAGCCAAGAGATGACTCTGTGGTTGCCTCCAGTGTCTGATTTGCCTATTTAAATGTGTTGTTATTCGTTTGTTTTTAAAGTCTTCACGGTCTAAGCCTTGTCTCCACAATAGATTAAAGCTCCTTGAGGGAAGAGGGTGTACATGTTGAATCTCTGACAGATCTTGCCTGTTCATCCATGCTCTGGAGACTGGGATAGAGGCATCTGAATTTTCCCTTTGTTTCTTGAGTTTGTTTTTTTCCCCCCAAATAAGGTCATTTAGGATTTTGCCTGAGCTGTGTTTTCCATCTTTAATTGTGGGGTAAAGATGAGAGAAGTACATGAGAAAACTCATGAGGGTAATAGGGCATGGAACTGGAGATAGTATGTCTCACACTCCAGGTTGAGAATATGCTTCAGGATACGCAGAGTAGACGTGGGTCCAAGAGCTCAGCAGAGAAGCAACAGCCTGAGGGGACATTGGTGACATCATCACATCCCCCAGTGCTCACAGGGTCCTATAAGTCACGCTTCTTCTTTGCTTTCTCCTGATAAGTATAGACATCCCAGTGTGGAAAATAAAAACTCAATGTCTTCTTGCCCCCCCGTCTGCCTCCAAATAAGACCAAACTACCTGTTCTACTCAGATGAGTACCTTGGGTGCCCCAAAATGATATCAACCAAATGGTTAGCTTCTTGAAGGGGGAGAAAAATAGTTAAGTTTTATTTCCCACATGGCAGTAGACCCATATGTTAAGGATTTACTAAATCCTTAATACACAGGAAAAGAGATGCCAGTTCTCTGTCACCACCTTTACACACACAGGGCTCTTGCAGTGCCTGCCTCACTGTTTCTTGGTTTGCAGGACATGACCTGAACTGAGGACAGAAAGTTCCCAGGATGTTGAAACTGAACAGCATGAACTGCAGGAGCTCCTAGCCTTGCCTCCAGCCTGTGCCCATGGCTGCTGTGAGCACAGTTCTGTTCACCTTAGACCTACCACCGCCCACACCTCCAGCCCCCATCGTCATCACCGACCTTCCATATCCCTCCCCTTTACTGAGAGAAAGAGAGAGAGGAGGGGAGAAGAAGGAGAGGAGTGAAGAGGAGAGGAGAGGAGAGGAGAGGAGAGGAGAGGAGAGGAGAGGAGAGGAGAGGAGAGAGAAAATGAGAATGAATACAGCCCATAACTCAATCAAGAGTCTAAATATTTGTCCAGTAGAAACACTCCTTTATCTCTTAAATTCTCAGAAGACCAGAATTCACAACCCAATTTTTGGTTTTCATGAATATATGAGTTGGGAAAATTTTAAGAATCCAAAACAGTGGGAATGGGAAGCCTAGAAAGACTCACAGGTCTTTGGTTTAAGAATTCAGGAACCATTGACCTAAACTTATCTCTATGCATCTATTTCCTTTCTTCTTCCTTAAAAACAAGAAAACTCTGTGAAAGAGAAGGAACTGATACCATTTTGAAAATAATCTACTAAGTAAAGCAACGGACATCTTCTTCCACAATTTCTCCAAAGATACCTCCCACCCCTCTGTTTTCCAGTTCGGCCCATTCTTATCCTCTGGACCCATGAAGGAAACTTTCTCAGGCTGACCTGTCTGCTTTCCTGGGGGTTAATCAGAGGAAATGTAGGTTTGAGGGTTGAACAGGGAAATGAGAGAAAAGAGGAGCTCTCAAGGACTCTTCTGTACGAACTTAATAAATATCCTGTTGACTAAAAAAAAAAATAGCCACAGGGGCTTATAAGTAGTAAAGGGCTCCAGGGAATAGGAAGAGGATATGAGGCTGAATGAGGAAGGAAAAGGTTAGAAGTGGGGAGTAAATTTCCTCCAGGGTGGAAGTGACCCCAAGAGCAGCAGGGAACTTGTTCATTAACTGTACTGGGATTTGCACTTTCAACGTTATTCCCAGGGATGTGAGTGGGAAAACAAATGGGGTCAGGAATTTTCAGTCATTGAGTCTCCTCTATGCCTGGCCCCAAAGTTGTCCTTAAGGAGCTTTTCTTTAGGGACATCCTGCTTTGGCCTCATTCTTGTGGAAAATCTATTACACTACCAGCACCCTGCCTCACCTTGATTCGTCTGTCATGTGTCCTGGATGTCACTGAAGCAAAAGCCACAAAATCCATAAAGTTCATAGCAAATGTGAGAGGTAGAAGGGATCAGTCTTACTCATCACCAGCACTCACCGCCTCCCTCACCTTTGTTTCTTTACAGAAGAAACACAAACGGTAGACGGGGAAGGGTCTTCATACAACTACCAAGCTGACTCTATCCCAGGTCTCTTGACGGGGATGCTGCCTGCTGTTCTGAGTTCTGAGGTCTCTTTTCTGCTTAGAGATCACCTTTGCACGCGGAACACAGGTAGTGCCTGGTGCAGAGCCCTTTGCGCAGGCTCTGTGGGTGGCGCCAGTGGTACCAGGGCTTTGGACAAGTACTGCCTGTCTCCCGTATTCTGGGTGTGTCCCAGCTTGAGCCTGGTGCAAAAAGCTTCTCCCCTGCAGAGCATGTCTGTCATCCAGAGACTAGTGCTTATAAAAAATTAACCTTGTCTCCCTCCTTTACCCTGAGACCACGTGTGAGTTACCGTCTATTGGTCCACATGACCGGAATTCTAGCAAGTGGCTAGCCACGGTGTCATCCCCCGTCTGCTTCTTATCATTCCCTGAGACCTTTCCTTTTGTCATTGCATGGCCTTGAATTGACAGAGCCCCCAGAGCTGGGAAGGACAACCTGTGGGTTCCAGTGAAGTTTCTACCATGTTTCTGACAAAGGTTCATTTAATCTCTGCTTGAATACTTCTAGGGTTGGAGAATCTACTATGTTATAATGCAGCCTATTCCCCCTTTCAATCAGAAAACCCACAATTTCCACCAGTGGGTCCAAAAGCTACTCTCTGAGCCCACAAACAAAGGCAGAGCCATCTTCACAGGGAAGTTCTTCAGATGTCTGCAGTCAGCTGTGCTGCCTCCCTTGAGTGTCTTCCAGTCCTAGCACAGCATCTCATTTGCTGCAGCCATTCCTTACTTAATGTTTTCAGGGCCTTTCCTGTTCTAGTCATCATCTCCCATTTATCAAAATCCCTTTAAAAAGAGGGTGCCAGAGAAAAATTCCAAAAGTGGATACAGTTGAACTTGTTTGATTTGTTCCAGATATTACACACCTGTCAATATAATCCAAGTTTTAGGGTCCACACTGCAGTTTGGACTTATGCTGAGCCCAGATTCAGCAGACACCCTCTCCCTGCAGTCTTTTTCACATGAGCTGTCGTTGGTGTGGGCTGGACTCAATCTCATGCTTTTCTGAACTGAAATGAACCCAACTTGTTCATTTCAGCCAATCTTGCTAGATGAATAAGATCTTCATGGATACTCCTTCTGCCAACCACTGTGTTATCTGCTCTTTCCAGCTTGATATTTGCCCACTTTAAGCTTGCTGTCTTTGTCTTTATCCAAATCATTTATAAAAAATATTGACCAGGAGAAAGCAAAGGACTGTGGCACACTATCAAGGACCTTTTTTCATTATTTCACGAATCAATACTTCTTGGGTATTTTTACTCAGCCAATTGCAAGTCTATCTAACTCCATGTGGTACAGAAATCCCTACATAGAAGATGGTGTCCAGCCCACCTCAGTGGTATGTTCCAGTAAATCTCTTGGACAGCTTTAACCTCAGTTCCCTGTGTTAACCTTGATATGTCTTTTTACACAGAGGTTGTGGTCACAGATGTGCCAATCTTTGCTTTGGCAGAGAGGGGACTGACGACTTGGCTTCCTAACCCAGAGCCCAGAGATACCCTCACCACCCAGTTGGGGCCCTGAGGATTTTGGCTCAAGTAAGGGTAGGCTTGGAGCCAACTTCCAGGCACCAGTCCAGGCCTCTGGTTGGACAGCCCTTCAGAATTCCTAACATAAATGATCCTGTCACATCTGGTGGAAGTATAGGGATCAAGCTATGCACCTAGTGTCCCAGTCTGAGAGTCTTTCTAAATTAGCATCAGAGCATCTTCAAGGCCAGCCCCAGGAAACACATGTCAAAATCTGCCAGCTTCAATTATCCAGGGGTCACTACCACTGCACTGAGACTGGAGAATGAAGCTTCTCAGCAAGGAGCCAGGTTGCATCAAGGCCTCAGGGTTTGATGGCTTCAGGGAGGAAAGCCATGTGCCCAGAGTCTCACTCTTTACTTGCGGTGGGTTTTCTTCCCTTCCCCTTTCTGATCTTCGCTCCTGCTGATCTCATGCACACTGTGCTGATTTGTTCTCATGACCTTTCATTCATTCTGAATGCCTCTTTGCTTTCTGCACTGCTCACACCCTCTTCAACATTCCAAGAGGGAGAAGGAGAGGCTGTCTATGGCTATTGCTGCCATGCTGGAAGGAGGAGCTCCAGGGAAGAGGATCCTATTTTCCATTGAAGGGAAGATGCGGCAAGCGTTCCTTCTCTCTTTCCAGCAATGAAGTCCCTTGGAAAGGTGCAGATCCTCTATGGTGGTCTTTGCCTTTAGTTTGGGTAGCCAAGCCTTCCCCAGCTCCCAGTGCTTAGGAGAGACCATGGGTAGGATTATGTGGGTGGCTCGATGGTGTCATGAGGAATAAAGCTAGGCGGGACTCTCACGACCTCTGCATTTCAGAGGAGGGGACAATACAGAGATGGTCCCCAGTGCACCCACCTGGGGGACTTAACCAGGAGGATCCCCCACAGAACTGGAAAGTCTGTTGTTCCCCTTTCTCCAAAGTCACCTATTGCTAAAGGGAGAGGAGAGGAGGGGTGGAGAGAGATCATAGATACTGTGAGGTTTCTTCTTTTTCAAAAGTGGATACCAGGTCCACAAGAATACTAACAGGATCCTCAATAATAAATAATAAAAGGGTAACTAAACAATAAATGGAAAATACCTTCTTGAAATTCCAGAATTTAAATTATGATCTTGTTCCCTTCTAGCACATGCTGGTTTGCATTTTCTGCTTATCTCCTGTAGGGCTAACTTCTGTAAGAACAGATTTGTCTTCCATACCTTATTTTCCTTTCCACGGGTGCCAGGGCCTTCCCAGCACCACCCTGCTTCCTCCAAACATCTCCTGGGGCCTCTTCCTTTTCCTGCACCACGCCTCTCCTCTGTCCTGAGAAGCTCTGTCTCTTCTCGAGTGCCTGCAGCTCATATGTTTTCTTCTTTTCAATTTTCTTTTGCTTTGCAGTACCTTTTAAAAAAGGACTGACCTTTTATTTTTAGCATTTTTATTTTCGAAATTTTGGGATGAGGGGCATTTAAAAATAACTTACTATTTTTCTCTTTAAAAAACAATCCTGGTTTACTGCAAAAAATTTTGGAACAGCAAATAATTATTTTCTAACAGCAAAGAACAAACATTTTTTAAAGTGGTCATTGTTAACATTGTGGTGTGTTTTCTTCTCTTTGTGTGTATTTGTGTGTCTGATGCGTAAATAAAACGGGATGGACCAAATATTTTGTGACCTGATTTTTGCAGGATACTTCTAAAACCAAATAGAGTGGTATCCTTTTGTTTTCATCCCCTGTGTATATGAGACAGTTGTCCAGCATGCTTGTTGTCTCTTGGCCGAGCCATGATTGAGTGTTCTTGTTATTTCTCTTTATACACTTGTGAGACCTTCCTGTGATTGACACCTTTCCTAAGTGTATTTCTTACTGTGGTATCCAGGTGCTTAAAGAGCTTCTTCTCCTTTAGGAGAGGTCACTGGTGGCTCTTGCTAAGCACCCTGCTTTCTTCCTGACCCCTCCCTTAACTCCATGCTGCTCACTGATGTAGGGAGAGGCCCCAATGAGGAAAGGCAGCAGAATGGTGCACAGAAGTAGAAGTGATGCGGCTTTAGATATAGGAGCACCTTCTCAAAGAAGGGTCTGGATAGAAATCATAGTGCTAATTACAGAACAAGGAGAGGTGGGATGCAAACATCCCCCCTTTAGGAGGGCTGTTCAACTGGAAGTAGATCTGTCCTACTCTCTGTGGCCCTGAGGATTGGGTGGGCACATGAGCTGCACAGATAGCCAAGACAGATGACAATTAGAGGTCATGGAGACTTTATTTTACAGACAAGAAAACTGGGTCCCAGAATGGAGAAGTTCTTATAGCAACTAACAGTGCACCTGGGACTTGGGACCAGAGTCCCAGTTATAGCAGATCTAAGAACTGACCCCACCAGCAGTAAGACATTAGATCAGGTGGCCAAGGGTAAGGGTGGCTCCCCCTTGAAAAACGTTAAGAGTGAGGCTCAGTTTACTTTCTCTTTCCCACAAGAAAGACTAGAGTTTGGTGATATGGGGGCCAGAGGAGGTGATGACTATCACACTTTCTCCTAAAACAAGCCAGGCAACCAGGAGGTCTTTCTTAAGTGCCTGATTTAAGCCAAGACTGAGACTAAGAAATTCAGTGACTAAAAAGTAGTCCCTGCCCTCAGAGAGTTTAATCAGTGCTATATGTATGATGGAGACTTTGCATGTTATGGGACCATAATCGAAAATGATGGATAATAAAAAGGTGGCAGAAAACTTTGGAAGAAGCTGGTTTTTCAAGGATAAATTGGACTTAACACACACACAGCAGCAGAAGAGTGTCATATCTGGCTATGGAGTCACACTGACCCAGGCTCAGATGCCAGTTTCTCGATTACATTCATCCATCTGTCCACCCACCCTTCCATCCATGCACCCATTGATTCATTCACTCACTCATTCAGTTACTCAACTAATATTTATTGAGGGCCAGGGACTATTCTAGGTTTGGGGGATACATGAGTGGATACAACAGGTAACCCTCCACTCTCATGGAGCTTGCATTCTAAGGTTGCAGAGTGACCCTGGGCTACTCGACCTTCCATCCTTTGGCTTTAAAGCTGGAGCACTGCCTCCCATCACACAGGGCTGTCGTGAGCAAGTGATATGAGTACGATGAAGATCAAGTGAGAAGGCATACACAGTGTCCTTCACAGCGCCCAAGCACTTGTGAATGTCACCTGCAGACTGTCGCTATTATTATTGTGATGACATGATTATTATTACTAGAGAAAAAGAGCTAGTAGGCAGTATTTGGGAGTGGAAGATGGCTGATGAGGAACAAAAGGAAATAGGATGGGAATACAATGAGGGAGAAAGCCTGAAGGGAGGGAATGAAAACCCAGTGAGCAGAGTTCAAGCCTGGTGCAGTAGGCAGTGAGAGTGATAGTGGTGGGGGGTCAATTACAGATTTCTGAACAGAAGCTATGCGTTCTGAAGAGCCATCTAATGATGATAAACTAATATTTATCCAGCATTAACAACCTACCAGATACTCTGCTACACAATTTGCAATGATAACTCCATGTATTCCTCATAACTCCCCCAACAGGCAGAGGTTTACAGATGAGGAAACTGAGGCTGAAATAATGACCTAGAATTAAGTGGCATAGCTGGGATTTACGTCCAGCACTGGTAACCACTACATTCGGTGTGGCCTACCTGAAGTGTGGTGGCAGTGGCTGGCAGCTGGCAACAGAAGAAGCACTGTCTCAACAGAGTGCCACACTTTTCCCCGGGGGACTTCTTCTAGGAAGAAGAAGAGCTTCTAGAGCTGGCCCCCACAGTTGACAGAGGCTGTGACGCTGGAGGGTGCAGCTGCTTCCTGTATTCGAGACAGTGCTGCTTGCCGAAGTTCTCAGATACCTCCAGTTCTGGCTGGCAGGGAGAGAGGTGCCCGGGTTGTGTGTGTGTGTGCGCGCGCACACACGCGCGGGGGTGGTGGTTGGTGTGTTTGTGTGATGGTGATGACTGTGTTGTCTCCCTAAGGGAAGATTAGGATGGGAGCCCAGTTCACAGTTCGGGGACTTGAACACAGATTCTCCGTTGGCCCGGAAGAGATGTCTATACCTTGCAGATTAATTCAAAAAGTTACCAGCCCGCAGTAGTTTCGCTTTTCTCTCCCTTGCCCATTAGCTACAGCAAATTTACGATGGTCTACACTGCTGAGTGGAGCGTGACAGTAGTCCACATCTCAAGCAGCAACAAATTGCCAGGGAGTTCCTTTCCCTTTTGGAATCTCCGTGTAAATATTTTCTTCTCCAGGGGATCTCCCACTCTTGCATGCGACTGAAGTAAGCACAAAGGAAATACGACTTTCTGAGATCACAGGAAATACGACAACTCTGATCACAGGTCCCAGTTGCTCTGGCGGGTGGGGACCCCTAGGAGTGAAGGGCTAGGACAGTTGTTCCTGGAGAACCAGAGCGGGTGGTCCAGGTTGCCCTGGGAGAGGATTTCTCATTTCTTCCCCAAACCTTGCTCTGTCACTTGACATGCACTTGACCTGCCTACTCTTCCAGCTTAGCGCTCTATTAGTGGGCAGGCCTGAATGTTGCAGGCAAGTCGTCATCAGAATCCACATGATCCCCAAAATGAGGATTGAATGAATACCAAGGAAACCGTTATTTCTGCTACTCTGGCAAGAGAGTAGGAGGTGACCATTGGCTGATAAAAAGCTTGTGCTACCAAAGTAAACCATTACTGGGCTGGCTCTGAAGAGGCCAGTTCCTTGTTTCTTTATGACTAATCTTTTTAATCTAGGTTTTATTAAATTGGAATTTAGTGATCCTTCATATTCAACTAATATTTATTTTATGAAGTGGTTACTATGTGCCAAGTGCTGGGCTGGGACTTTCGAATTGTTGGGTCATTTAGTCATTTCAAGAGCAAAGGGCTCAAAGTTTACCTTTGCATGATCTATGATAAAAAGGTTTATTAAGGAAATGAGTGGTGTGTGCAAGATTGCCAGGGGAGATTTTAAACTACTTAAGAGGACAAACTGCTTCCGAGAAGACTGCCAGGACTTCCGAAGTATTCTCGTGTGTGCACAAACAGCTGATCCAAGAGACAGGATAAAATGAGAAGGGCCCAGGACAGAAAGTCAACAGAACTACATCCCATTTCTGGTCCTTGGCCATGTCCCTGCCACCGCACAGTGCCATCCAGCTTCCAATTCTCTCCCCGCCCCAAGAAAGTCATCTGTCCGTAGACGTAACACAGTCTTCCTGAAAACCTTGCTGAGGGTACAGAACACGGTGTGTAGGGGGCCTATTTTTGTGTGAAAAGGGGAGAAAATATGGATAAATGTGCACACACATTTGTACTTGCTGCTGTATTCATAAGATATTCTGTAAACCTAGTCGAAAAATAATAATAGTGGTTGCTTCTGCAAAATGGAGAGAGGGAGGAGTGAGAACTGGGCAGATGAGGACACAGATGGGAGGAAGACTCCTCACCATGGCTACATCGGGCTTTTGAGCCATAGGAATACATTGCCTACTTAAAAATAAAATTCATAAAAAAGCCTTGCTGAAATCTAGGTATAATATGCAGAACTTCCAATCGGGAATTTACCTTGGCATCACCTGTCCTAAATACTAATGCTGGATCGTGATTGCTCCCATACTATCTTTGCCTTGTCTATGTCTAGACTCTTGTCTGAGGTGGACATTATTCCTTAGTACCAGGTCACTTGGCAGAGATTTTTTGGTGCATTGGGTCTCTGCTGCTTTCTTTGCTTCCTTCTCTCTGCAAACATGTGTGCACACATGCACACACACATACACTCCTCCACACACACACACACACACACACACACACACACACACAGCTGACTCTTTTACATCCAGGGGTCCTCCACATTGGGCCACACTTAACCTGAAAGAAAATGAGCTTAAGGCAGCAGCTATTGAAAGAACCTGATTCTTCAACCCAAGGGCTCTGCTTTTCAAATCAAAAGTGTTCAGAAAGGCACAGAGTGCAGAGCGTTACAGGGCCCCTATCGTCTCTCTCGGTCCCCGCCGACGTGCAGCATGAACAGCCTCCCTGAGAGTGCACCGACAGCACAACATGCCTTGTAGTGGTCCACAATTACAGGGCTCAGGTTCAACGTTTTTTCCCAGTGTCATAAAGATGATATGTTTCTACATATCCTTGGACTGGAGGGAGGGGACCTGGTCATGGGTTTAGCTTTTGCTCTGCTGATTGCCTCTTGGGTGTGTGAAAAACCCGGAGATGCTGCAGAGAACTTGGTGCACGGAGAATTCGGGCCTGGCTTGAAGAGTTCATCGACTTAGACAGCAAGATGGAACTAAAGGTGGAAGCATGGAGGAGACTTTTAGGGGCTGTCCTTTCCAGCCCCCAGCCAGGTTGAGACACTCGGGAAATGCCATGCACAGTGATGTGTGTGGAAGCAGCATGTCACACCAGAGGCACCAGTGGGAGTTTCTGAGGTTGACTGGACAACGTTTTCCAAGCTCCCTGATGTATTTCGGTTTGGCCAACTCATGTGTTGCTGCTGCAAGAGCTTGAGAAAAAAAAATTAAAACAGGGGATGAGAAAACACAATCCATTTGGTGACTTTCTTTTAACTGAGTAGGAGGGATTTCTAGGACATGGGCTCTGGCAAAATATAGTCATAGAAAAGAAAATGGTTAAATATGTCTCCATGCTTTTGAGTATTGTTGGTGTCACTTGCACTCTGTTATTTTTTCCTTCAAGGGTTATTTGGGGAAAATTGTATACATCCCAGGGTTGAACTTCTAAACAAATGCAAGCTGCAGCCAGCCTCAGAGCTCCAGATGGGCATGTCCCTGGAGTGGCCTTTGTGAAGCATGCTTGTTCTTGCTCAGCTCCATCTGCCCCCTCTGTGCAGACACACACACACACACACACACACACACACACACACAGTTCCTTCCTTTGCAGAAGAAATAGGCAAACCTCCCTCTCTCTTTATTCTAGAGCAAATCCTTTGGAGGGTGAAGACAATTGTGATATTTTTCTCTTTATACAGTCTACTAATAAATTTTAAAATATGGTGAGCGAATTTGAGGTAATTGCTGGTGACAGGACTGTGTGTTATACATTCCTGGAGCCTCCAACAGTGCCTGCCCAGTGCCCTTGGGAGTCAAGTGATGTTTGCAAATGGTGACTGTGACTTTGAGGGGACCCTATATTCCTTGAATTTCTCACATGAAGTGTAGAAAGGGGTCCCTGACACAGGAAGGAAGGCACAAGCTGTTTTCCCTTATCTCTTCACTTTTCTGCAGTGATCTACCTCCCCTGCAAGGAAACCTAGACCTTCAAAGAACACATTTGTGAGGGCCAGTGAGGTTCTGGTGAGTGGGTACTAGCCACATAAGACAGTCACCTCCCCAGAGATGGGCAGCTCAGGGTGTGGGAAATTGCATGGAGGTAGGAACCCAGGTCCCAGACCCAACTTTCCTTCTAACATCCTGTGGAACCCACATAGTTTTTTAGTTCTGCACCTTGCTACTCAGTAAAGTGGGCCTAGAAGACCTGCCTCACATTGTTGCCAAGATGGTTGTTTTAAATACATGTTTTATTAAAACATTTCCAACATGCACAAAAGTGGAGGAAATAATAGGGTGAACCTCTGTGTTCCTTCACCTAACTTCAATAATTATTGTCTCACAGCCAGTTTTGTGTCATTTATACCCCTACCCCAAATTCCCTCCCCATTATTATCCCCAACACCAGAATATGAGGATTTACAGGATGAAGCAGTGGCAGCAAATGCTTTGTAGAGTACCTAACAGGTAGCAGATGCTTGGAAAATATCTTTGGAATCTGAACTTGCAGCAGTGTGAACTTTATAATTATTACTTCCTGGCATGTCTGAGGGAGTCCTGAGAGTACGCTATTTCTCAGAATCTTACAGATGAGAAGACCTAATCTTAGGTCAAGTGATCTGTCTAAGGTGATGTAGCCAACAAGGAATGTGAGGCTACCACTAGAACCCAGGTCATCCACATCCCATATGTATGCTCTTGGCTCTGTGCTCTGTGGCCTCTGTGTTGTTTTTTTTTTTCCTTTTGAATATCTTCTTAGAGAGGAACAGGAGACTTGTAAAATTTTATGTGGGCTCACAGTTTAAAGAGAACTTGTTTATGGGACTGTAATAACCACATATCCATGCGCACAACTGCTTACCGTCTTCAAAGGATCAGCAAATCCAGTTTAATCCATCAAACACTTAGTGAATTACTTTTTGCCTTGATCTCCAGAAAGCAGAAGATGTATAAGATACAATTGCTGCTCTCAGGAAGTTCACAGTCTCATGTGGACCAAGAACTTACTGAAAGTTGTTGCACATACAGGACAGTTTCTAACAGGGAAAGGATATGGTGGAGATCAGCCAAGGGAAGAAGGACAGAGGATGAAGTCCAAGAAAGTATCAGACAAAGGACTTACAGTGTCCTCTCCCCATAGAGTTGGGACAGTGTCACTTTCCCAGCATCAGTGTGTAACAATTGATATAGCCACAGATTATTGCCAGCCAAGAAAATGCTCCTGAGCTTTGGTGTCTATAGTTTTTACTGGGTCTTGATCCCGTATGGTTGACCTGTAGTCTACAGCCGGTCTGGGGGCAGAGATGACACCATGCGGACTAAAGACCCTATCACATCACATTGTTAGACTGTCTGGTGGCCAAATGTCCCAAGCAAATGAAGATACTCCCATCAGTAGAACATTTGAAGGGCCTGGAGATCACTTCCTAGTAGCTGAGAGCAAAGGCCAGACCTCGATTTGGTTCAAGTTATTTCTTTGCTACATAACCACAGGAGAGTCTCCATTTGAAAACGTATCAGTGGCCAGCTTTGAGGGGAGTTGGAAGCTTAGGGGGAGGAAAGGAGATGGATGTAGTAATGAGTATAGTTCTGAAAATCATTTCACTTTTTCAAACTAAAATTTGGTGATGAGAAATTTAAACATTTTTTCCTTCTGGCTTATGAAAAGTCAAAAAGCAAGTAAATTATAGAACTGAGGCTAGAACCTAATTTCAAGAGTTCTTCCTCAACACAAGCCTGTGTTCATGGTGAGCCCTCAACTCTAGGCAGCCCTGGGGTAGCTGCCTGATGTTTTCCTCTGCAGAAGGAGTGAGAGGAGAGGACAGCAAGGGTGCCCCTGGGCAGGAAGCTTTCTTTTCCTCCTTTTGTGTTCCCCTCCTCCTCACCTATCAATATTTATTGACTACACGGGGAATGAGAATGGAAAGAGAGGAGAGGAAGGGAAGAGAGTCTCCGCATTTCTATCAGGCATTTAGTGCCCTGGTAGCTTTCTTCCAGGTTGCCTGCTATTCTCGGAGAGTTAGATTTTCCGTATCTTTCTCAGCCTCAATCTTCACTGTTCTGTTTCTGTATCAGAAGCAATCAAAATGTAATGCATTGTCCATAAATTCTGACCTGGCGTGTGTGGGATCCCAGAGAGCCCTGGCTGCCCTATGCCCAGGGCCTGGAGTTGGATGAACGGTGTTGAAACCCAGGAGAGGGCAAGTTCATGTTAACCTGTGCATTTTGTTTATTAAGAAAAAGGATGCCCTGTACATGTTCTGGGGGCCAGCTCCAGCGACCCCTGGGAGTTAAGCATCTGGAGGGTAAGCATCTGGGATGACTTGAGCTCACTGGAAAAAAAAAAATCCCGTAGCTGGTGACACAGGGAGGCGGTTGTGCCCTGTGGTACAGATGAGGGGAGCCTGCCTGGAGCTGCTGAGGCTGCAGATTCCCTGGCAGTCATGTCCCAGCCCCGCAGTGAGTCAGGGCCTCAAGTGCAAAGAGATGATGCATGTTGACTCCTGGGGTCCGGGTTGGAGACGGGAACGTGAGACGGGCTGCAGGGTGGACGGGGTTCCCCCGGGCGGGCTCACCACTGTGTCTCCCTTGGCTCCTGGTTCTTGGCTCCTTGTGGGCAGAGGCAGAGCCAATCTCTTTCTCTCTGGGGCGTGGATAAAATCCCTTCTGGGCATGGGGTGCTCATGTCTTGGTTGGTCCTGCCAGTCTGTCTCTTTTTCTCAGGAAGAG
The DNA here is from genome assembly GCA_039655065.1 of Glossophaga mutica. Taxonomy (NCBI): domain Eukaryota; kingdom Metazoa; phylum Chordata; class Mammalia; order Chiroptera; family Phyllostomidae; genus Glossophaga; species Glossophaga mutica. The sequence goes on along the minus strand of CM077304.1, from coordinate 21,077,279 downwards.
AACTAGGAGACAGATGGAAAGAGAAACTAGGGGAATAAATACACCTAGCTAATCTCCTTAACGCTGAAGCTGGGGATTGAGAGACCAAGGGTAGAAAGTGAGTCCGTTGAACTGATGGTAGAGTAGAGTCTGAGGGGGTGTTGCAGACCGTTCAGCCTGGTCTCAGGAGTTGTAACCCTCACCCCATGGTGGGCTGTGTAGGAGCCCAAGGGACCCGCTTCATCTAGGTCTGTTCTGTCACAAGGACGTGACCTACTAAGGAGACAAAGCTTATCTCCCTGGCAGGAGTACTGCTTCTGCCTCATCCATCTCTGGCCCCAATGCTTGGTTGGTAGTCAATGACAGGTAAGACTCCTCATGGGAGGGGCAACCTAAGCCAGACATGACCACTTGGGAGGCCCTCATGGAAGGACTCAGGGGACTGCAGCAAAGAGGGGGTGATGAACCCTCGCCCCCCGGCTATTCTGACATAGCGTGAGTCCCCATTTCCGTCTGGGAGATGTCTTCTGCTTCCTGAGCCTAATCAACTTAAAGCCTGAAACTATCAGGGCCAGCGGTGCTGCCCTGTGCCGGCCAGAACAGTTCCCCCGGGCGATCAGGCATAAGAAAGAATTCGTAAAGTCCTGTGAAACCTGCTTTGTCTGCTAAGAGTGCTCTCATTTAAATGATAAGGGTCCCAGGAGGAAATGGGTATGTCTCCCCAAGTTGCAACCCCCTTTCCTGACAGACACTGACTCAAATTAAGCCCTCAGATTTCTTTGACATGGTAAACCCTATATTCCGGTGTATTTGAGCCCAATAAAAGCCTAGTGAGGAAGGGGCTCTGGGTCATTCTCCTCTGAGAGTTTGACCCCTTTCCTCCCCAAGCAGTCATATCTTGGTAGTTTTATTTTCATCCATGACTGAGGGATGGGGCTCTGCGGGTGGAGCCCCCCCCACATCTGGCTCCCAGGACAGGGGTCCCCCACAAGGGGGTGGTATGAGACTAGAATAACCAGGAAGATGGGCCTTCGTCCTGGGCCAGTGCCAGTTTAAGACTCAGAGCCGAGAGACGATTCCCAGCATGTGCTCAACGCTAACTTGCAGACTGCACCCATCACTTCTATTAGTTCTAGTGACTCCTTTGCACTTCATGGCAATGTAGTGAATCCTCTGCATTTCATGGTGGCATGGTGCAGCTCAGAGAGAAAACAGGGGTGAGGGGCCTGTGGAAGGAGAACAGCACTGAGATGCAAGGGGATGGATTACCGGTTGATTTAAGGTCAAATCATTAGTCGCTGGCTGAAGAAGAAAGTGCCTTGCTGGGGGCAGAAACTCTGTTGTGATTCCAGACCAGGTAAGTGGGTAAAGCAACTTTTCTCAAACTGCCACGGCACTGCACTGGCTACCACAGAGCTTGCGTAATCAATTGAGTCTGTGAATGGAGGATTAAATGGAGATACTATAGGTCTTCTTGGAGCCTCTAATATGTACTAGCATATTGGATTTCCTAAAAGGAAGAGAGATTGTGCATGTAGAATATCTGTGAATACCTGGAAAATCCAGTTTTTTGAGGAACACAGTGTAAAGGGCACAGAAGAGAATTAAAAGCGGGGCAGGAGGGGAGGCTAGAGTTATTTAGATATGGATTAAAATCGCAGCTCAGCACTTACTAGTGTAACTCTAGTCACATAACTAACCTTCTTGGGTCTTAATTTCCTCATATATACTATGAGACTAATAATTTCTATCTCTGACAGTTATTTTGAGAGATAGGTAAGATCAGATATGTAAGGAATCTTGAAAAGTGCCCGTAACGTGGTAAGCATGCACTAAATGATGGCTGGCTGGATGGATGGAACAATCAGTCTTGGACCACTGCTTCAGCTAAGTAGTCGTTGTTCTGGGGCACGCCCAGACCATTAAGCATGAGTTTGTGTGTTTGTGAGTGTGTGTGAGTATGCACGCACTTACGCTCACAAACATGTGCATGTGCACGCAAGGGCTCATGCCTGAATTTTCCTGAATCTTTTCCAAAGACATAAAAGTTAGGAGCTCCTCCACTACGCTTCCACAGCAACCACTTCCCTGCACTGTAACTGCTGCCCATCTGTCTCTCTCACGACACCGAGAGCCCTGGAGCACAGAGGCCACAGCACAGATCTGGAACCCAGGAGATGCTTAGAAAATCATTGTAAAAGGACTTGTCAGTGCTCTTCTCCATTGTTGAGGCAGGTCTGACCCCATCGCTTTATTAATGTATCTTAACCCATCTTGAGTGTCAAAAATAAATCCTCTGAACACACACCAGTGACAGCAAAACTGGTGACACGGTCAGAGTCTGGAGAGTGGGATGAGATGTGGTCTGGGAGCTCCAGCAGCACAGTGGGTTCTGCCATCAGCGTCAGGGGGTAGGAGTTTGGACTCGCCAGGTCTTCCCTTTCTTGCCGTGTGACATGGTGGGTAATCACACACAGCAGCTGCTGTGGTTTCTGAACTGCAGTCATGGAGTTGGCCCAATCCACGCTGCCATGCTGGGACCTGCACGTTCTTAGTCTGCTCAGTAGCCTTCTGAGTGCAGAGCCTGGGTTCTATGGGCCAGCAGCAAGAAAGGAGAAAGCTGGGCAGAGAGTACCTGCACATTCAGCCACGGAACAACCATCCTCCTCCTTTCTCCTCCATCTCCTCCTCCTCGTAGATTTTTCTTCCTCTTTTTGGCTCCACTCCTCTCTCTGGACTTGTCCAGGATGTTCTCAGCACAGCAGGACAGAGCCAACTCTTGCTCAGCAAACCCAGAGAAAAGACATGAGTGACTGGACAGGATCTCGCCTCACCTACAGTCCACACAGGAAGGAGGATCCCTTTTATGGATCATTTCACTAATTTTATTTATTTATTTATGTACTTATTTATTTTAAAGATTTCGTTTATTGTTAGAGAGGGGGAAGAAAAGGAGAAAGAGGAGAGACACATCAATGTGTGGTGGTCTCTCACACACCCCCTACTGGGGACCTGGCTGGCAACCAAGACATGCGCCCTGACTGGGAATCCAACGGGCACTCTTTGATTTACAGGCCAGTAGTGCTCAATCCGCTGAGCCACACCAGTCAGGTCACTAATTAATTTTAGAACAGATTACTGAATCGTATGTGTTACAGTGGCCTGAGTTTGTCAACAGCAAGTTCTACGGCCAGCTTAGGAGACTCTGTTCTCCTGAAGCCTTAATGGAAGATGCCTCCCTTGACCATGACCCAGATTTGAAGAAGATCTAGGAAGTGCTTTTGCTTCTTCTACCCAGTTTTCCTTGCTGGGGTCCCTTCCCATTTGTTCTGGCCCTTGTTTTTAATGAAGAGAAACAGCAACTAACCACTGTTCTCTGTAAGCGAACAAAATCTGAAGCCAAGCCAGCGAACAAACATCGCATGCAGAGGGAGCCAGTGTTACAAAATACCACGATGAGAGTTAATTGCAGTGTCTTTTTGCCAGTTTACTGTTGCTGCAAATTGCTGAAAATTGTTTCTCCTAGTTAAAAACAAACACTGTTTTAGATGTATATTGTCTAACTGGTATAACAGGGAGGGCTCCATCCTTGGGTGGAGGCCAGAAGTGACTGATACTGTTAACAAAACAATGAACAAAGTGACCGTACTCTTCTGACCAGAACACATGGATGTTGGCAAGGTTCATTACTTATTCGTTTGCACATGAAATATTTCAAAGGGAACAATGTTTAAATAGAAGTTACCAACGTATTTCCAAAGGCCATTTTTCACACCGAGAAGTCTGACACTGCTGTTTTTGAGTGGAGGGCAGTGATCATCTCCTTAATATAGAGCCTGTTACGGTGCTCTGTGTATAGTGGGAAATTTTAAAGCCCAAAATATTCACAAAATTCAAGGTAACTGCATAAATTAAGGAAGATAATCATGCTGTCTGGGCCTTCTCTGACATACCAAACAAACGGTTTGAAAAATCAAACTGTGCCTGGGCTCCTGGCCTCCCCAGGATGGTCAGTGACCAGACCAGTGAGTCACCTTCAGTTCTTGCCCTTCTTACTTTGTGAGCTACTGAGCTGGTCTGAAATTTATCCCTGTACTCAAGTTTGATCAGTGCCTGTTCTAGGCCTACAATCAGCTTGCCTTTGGGGGAAAGAGGGGGGTGGGAAGGAGTGTGGATGGGAGCCAGCTGGCAAGTGGGCTGGGCCAGTAGTGCAGCTGATGTGACGAATTCTGTGTGGACACTGTGCATGAGGGAATTGTCTCCAAGCTTGTTTCCACCCTGTGAATACCTCTCAGAATATCTGTTCACACAGGGACAAGCCACAGGAATATAGGCCCTGGAGGAAAAACAGTAAGAGAGGGCTGAGTCTTGTAGAATGGCATTTCCCAAATTGGGCTGATCCACAGTGTCGCCTGTGAAGTATTTGCAAAAACAGATCCTTTTACCACAAGGATTCTGATTTAGTAGACCTGAGGTAGAGCCAGAAATCAGCGTATTTTGAAAAGTCACCTAAGAGATCTCCACAATTGGCTAATGGGGGAGTCATGACATTGGCCTGTCTGTGCCATTCTAACCTCACCTTTGCAAAGCAGCAACCTCTTTTCTCCGTGGCCTGAGCATCTACCAGGGCTGAGCCATCAACTCTTTTTTCCTGTCCCAGGGCTGAGTACCGGCTTCCCAGTGCCCCCCAAGCCCCGCGCCTTCCCCCAGTCCCAGCACAGTAAGGTATGGATACCTTTTTAGAGCATCATAATGGTACAGAGGGAATAGATATAAACAGGCATGTAGAACCACTGACTTTCTTCTATGTTTGTTTAGTAGGAAAAAAATAGGAATTATGAGTACTGGGCCTGAAGAAAGCAAGAGTAAGGAGGGATTTTACGAAGAACTTCAAGTTCATAAACAAATGTTCTACAGATCAGTTCTGCATTCTATGGGATTGAACATAAGGGAAAGGCCCCACGTTGAAGCTGGAGGCTTGTAGGTTAGACTAAGAAACAACGTGTGACTGAAAGGGCCACACACCAGGAGGAGCTCAGTGTGGCTGCAAGATCTCTGTCCCAAAGGTCTTCATGATTAGCCAGGACACAGCTGGGTATTACTCAGACTAACACTCTACCCTGTATTATTTTCCATTCAGAAAGCTGTCCTTACAGGTGTGTGCCGATGAGACACGCACTTGACTATTTTTCTTAAAGTGTTGTAGGTTTACCATGAATATTTTGCACTTTCCCCTTAGGTGCTGGTGCTGGTTTGTAACCTGAGACAGTGGCGCAAAACTGTTTTGTGGGCTCTTCCTGTGTGAAACTAGATTTGACCCACCCAGAAACTAAATACTCAATCCCAACCTTATGAGCATTGAGCGCTACCCAATGAGCCGGGCTCTTGTTTCCAGACTGACGGTCACCTGAGTCACACATGCAGATGGATTCCCAGGCCTGGTTGAGGCCAGCAACTGGAGATCCAGTGGTGAACTGGGGGCTGCCTGCTGTCATGGACCCTGTGTTTTCCTCAAGGAGACAGAGAGGAGATAGATAAACAGATAACTTCAGATAGCGATGTGCTGTTTTGGAGAATAATAAGGTCCAGGGCATGGCTGGGGCATTGGGAAAGACCTCACTGGAAATGATGCCAGAACTAAGCACAGAAGAGTGAGAAGAGAGTCTGGCTGGGAAAAGAGGAGAGGAATCTTATAAAAGGTCTTGAAGCAGAAATCAGCTTGGTGTGTTCCGCAAACAGGAAAGAAGCCAGTGTGGCTGAAATGGAGTAAGCAAGGGGTTGAATGGTAGGGAATGAAGTTTGAAAGGAGCTAGAGCCCAGATCTTGTCAAGCCTTGGAGACCATGGCACAGGCTTTAAATGTATTCTAAGTCCATGGTCATTTGATTTAAGGCCTTGTGTGATAGTCTAGGTAAGTTTATATATTAAGGATTTAGACGTGCACTGCTAGTGAGTGGGGAGGGGCTGCCTGCAGTTGGAATCCAGGAGGAGCACACAGCAGAACAGTTTAGTTTAGAGTAAGGGAGGGCGCGAAGCTGAACCCTGTACTGGAACACAGAAGGGTCAGGCCAGTCCCCTGGGAAACAGAGAAAGTGAAGCAGCAAGCTGTCTGGGGAGCCAGAGGCAGCCAAGTAAGCAGGCTGGACCTCAGGGTGGGAGACAGGGAGCCAGAGTCTGATTTTTTGTGTGTCTGCTGGGAAAACCAGGCAGTGGGAAGAATAAAGCATGTTTTCCATTTTAGCCACAAATTATACTGCTTTCTGCCCTGGGCTTCAGGCATGCCTGTAGACTTAGGTGCTATGCCACGTGACTGCCTCAATCCTCCTAGACTGGGGCTCTGTTCCTAAAAGTCTTTATTTCTAAGTAACTCAAGGGGCCATCATGGGCAAGTGCGGGGCAGGACCTAGAAGCTCAGCCTGAGAGGCTGTGTGTGCTTGAGCTGTGAGGACTAAGACCATTCTGGGGGCTTACGTGATGGTAATGGAAGCTGTGGGGGATCTTGGGCTCAGTGAAGGGAGGGGTATGCCATCCAATACTGGCCTCACGCTTCTGGTCAGGCCATGAAGGCTATGAAGGAGGAGAAGCTATTTTAGGAGAGAGAACTAAAGAGAGAAGATGGTGAAATTGGTAGGATCTCTGTTCCTAGAGTGTTGTTTGTGAGAGGGCTTGAAGGCTCGCCCAGCAGAGAGAGCACTAAGCAGCTGTGTCTGAGAGAGAGTGGGACCAGAATGGCAGATCAAGGTCACACTAGATAATTGGGTGGCTTTGGAACAGGAAGAACGGCCCCTGGACCTGTGCTGTGGGAAGCATTGCCCTAATTGAACTTGGGGTTTCCTTGTCATTTTGACCCTTATTGACCCTTACTCAGACACAATTGAACCTAGATTAAGACTTTTCTTTAGCTTTCCATCTAACCCCTGTTTTAAGTCAGTCTCCCAATCTTACTCTTCCATAAGGCCCCTGTCTGGGACCACCTCCCATCTCTCATGCAATTTTGCCATCCCTGATTCACCCAAGTTGTTATGATTTCCCTCAGAAACTCTACTCAGGCACGACCAGCCCTCCCCACCCATGGTTCTCCATGGTGTTGCCCCGACCATGGGGAGTGGGGCAGTCACCTCCAGGTTGATAGAAGACCTCCTCCTACTGTAATGATTGGATCCCTTGGCTCAAGACATCAAGGCAGACAAAGTGTGCCGTACAAAGGGGTGAAGAACTTTCAATCTGATTCCCACCTACCATTGGCCTCATGAATTCTACCAGTGTCGAGGCCATGCCCTGCTTGCCCCCTGGCACGGAGAGAGACCCAGTGAAGTGTCAACAAGATCGTTTTCAGAGTTGAGGTCCATGAGCCTGATAGGGGACCTGTTGGTTACAGAAACATATATTGAGCTTATACCATGTACTTGACACTGTGCTTAAACACCAGATACATGGAGATGAATCAAACATGGTGTCTGCAATCCTGGAACTGACAGTTTGTGAGGACAGACAAGAAAATGATCCGTTGAAGTGGAGGGAGAGGAGGCTGGAGATGTGCGGGGTCTGAGCCATGGCCTGGGTACTGGCAGTAGAAAGTGGAGGAGTGACAGACTAGGAGAGTGTTGACGGAGACAGGCTCTGCAGGGCTGGAGGCTGACTGAGGTGAGTGTGTGGGAGGACGTAGCCCAGGTGAATGCCTTGGTTTCCGGCTTGGTTTCTGCCTTGGTTGGAAGTAGCCCAAGTAACTGCTCAAAGGGTCGTGGTTCAGTTCACTGAGTTAGGGAATGTAAAAGAATAAGAAGCAAGTTTAAGGGGCAAGGTGATTCATTCTTCTGGGACATTTTGAACTTGGGAAATTCCACGGAAGATGTCCACTAAGAAGTTGGACAAATGAGTTTGGAGCTCAGCTGAGACCCCTGAGCTGGTGATAAAGATTTGCCTCAACAGGTGGGTGATCAAAAAAGCCAAGCTTTTAGCCAGGAAGAGGGTCTTGGGTGGGGAAGTATCAGTATTAAACTCTGCTTCAACCCGTTATTCCTTCCAACTTCTTAAGAAAGCAAACTACAGCAGCCCTCTCCTCTCACCTGCCATCTACTTTCTCATCATCTGCCGTCTTGGTTTTGCTTCCATCATTCCTTCGAAACTGTCTCACAGGTTGCAGGTAACTTTAATGGCAAATGCAAATAGATGCTTTGTTGCTCTCGACTTACTTGATCTCTCCTCAAAAAAACCTGTGTCTACTTCTTGACACTTCCCTCCCTGGACATTTGTGGCACCATTATCTGCTGGTTTCCTTCCTATGCTGTCACCACTCTTCGGTCCACTTATTTTTTAGATGACTGAACCCAGGAGAGGCAGCATCACATAGGATCACATCGATTCCAGAACTGCAACTTATTAGCTTGTGGCCAAGTGTGTTAATCTTCTGGAGCTTACTTCCTTCCCCCAGTTATAGAGTGAGGATAATAATCATAACTTCCAGGGTTACTGCAAGAATTACATGGAAGATTTCTAAGGCAATTAAAAACTAGTAGCTCTTATTGTTCAGTGTGTTTACAGGCGAATGGCAATACCCAGCAGAAAGGAAATGGTTTGAGTGTGGTTACCAAAGTGTGGTCACCTGACTAGCAGCATCGGTAGCACCAGCAGCAGCATTCCTGAGAAACTTGTTAAAAATTCAGATTCCCAGGCCCACTCCAGACCTGCTGAAGCTGGAGCCCAGAAGTTTGTTGTAAGAAGCTCTGTAGATGATTTCAAAGATGCATGCTCAAGTATGAGAACACTAGTTTAAGATAAGGAAGAGTGAAGTCCTTGAGGAGAGGATGAGATCCAAAGAAAGGTGGAGTCTGGCAGTCAGTAGGAGGTGGAGATGAATCTCCAAATGAGATGGGGAGGTCAGATGATTTGACCTTACCCTGCCAGAAACCCTGCTGCTGTCTACAAACGCTCTACCCTCTGTTTACTGTGAACCACTTGGAAGTGCTGTATGATACGACAGCACAGTGCTTTTGGTCATAGCATTTTCTCTGGAATACGTTCATTCCTCTTTCATCCTAGAAAACTCTTATCCTTTAGTCACAAGGGAAATGTCCCCTCATGTATGAAGTCATCCCTTATTCCCCTAGGCAGGCAGTCACTCCCTCCTCCATGTTCCCATGACATATGTCATATCATGTCATAATTTGTGTTCATCTCTCTCAGTTTCTTCTAGTAGTTAGGGCATTCCTTAAGGGCAAAGAATGTGAGCTGTTCTTCTGCACATCCCAGGGCATAGTATGGGCACAATGCTGAGTACTCAGTTGATGTTTAATGAACACTTCTTGTATAGAAGAAACAGGAGTAGTAATAATAACTCACGATTATACGGAACTTGTAAGTTTCTAAGTACTATCACATATACTCACTGAGTGCTTAGTAAGGCAGGTTTGCCAGTCATCCCAGTAGAGATGAGAATGTAAGGGCAGGGATAGATTAGCTAATATGCCCAAGCTTGTTCAGCTAATAAAGAGGGAGAGACAGGGTTTATTTCTGGTCTCTACCTCTTTATTATATTTCCAAATCCACTGTTTTTCCCTCTCCTTGACACTGCCCCTAAAATGTTTGTTGGAACATAGACTTAATGTATGAACATCTTGATAGAAATCAGTCTGACCCTATCTGTTCTTGACCTGCTTGTTTTGAGTTGGAGGTGGTGGAGGCTGATGAGGATGAAGAGCTACTGGTGATGATGACAGTGCTCAGCTTCCCGCCTCTTGTTGGCTTTCCCAAATAAAGAGGACCACAGCCTGCTTCCTTTCATTCCCAAGTCCAGTCCTGCCCCAAGCAGGGTGCCTACTGATCACTAGGCACTTCAATCTTTATTCGTTTAACACTGGTATGAGTGAGCATCTCTTCCCTACAGCCCTGCTTTAAGCAAATCCAAAATATAAAAATTGGGATTAATTTTAGGGGAATCTGTAGACACCACTGCCTCAAGGAGGTAGAGTATAACTCTTCACTCTCTAAATATGGACTGCATGTAGTGACTTCCTTCTAAAGAGTAAAGTATGGACAGGAGACAGAGAGTAATGTGCAGCAGGGAAATCCTGACAAAAGCACCACCTCCACCAAGTGACCAAGGTTAACATCACCACTGAGAGGTCATATTATAGCCTGTATCCTTGATATGAGGGGGTGAAAATGGCATTTTACCTCTGTAGTCTTCCTCCCTCAAAACTTACAACTTCAGTCTAATTATGGGAAAAACTTCAGACAAACCCATATGGAGAAACCTTCTACAATATACCTGATCAGCAGTCCTCAAAATGGTCAAGGTCATCAACAACAAGGAAAGTCTGAGAAACTATGCTATCTGGAGGAGCCTAAGGAGACATGATGACTAAATGTAATGTTTGGATAGGATCCTGGAACAGAGAACAGCTAGTGGGTAAAAATTTAGAAAATACAAATAAAGTATGAACTTTAATTAATAATAACTTACAATATTTGTTGATTGTGAAAAATGTACCCATACAATGTAATAGGGAAAACTGGGTGTGAATTGTGTGTGCTTGTGTGTGTATGTGCATCCATACAGAAGAACTTCAGCGGTAGTACAGAGAATATATATTCTGAATATAAACATTTTCAAAAGAGCAGTTCCGTGACTTAACGTGAATATCACTGTGCTCCTTGCTATTGGAGACTTGGAATAGGAGGCACAGTCCAAGGATGGAAACAGGACAATAGAGACAAAGAAACAGACACAGATGACAGCGAGACTCCTGTCTTAACAATGGGGACATTAGCTAAGTGCTTCCTAATCACCTGCTTCTGATATAATCATGAAGCTGACTAGACCTTACTTTTGTGTGACACCTTACAGTTTACAAAGCTCTCTCATAGGCATTCATGCATGATCTGCACAATACCTCTGTCACTTAGGTGGGACAAGTGTTGTCATCTCTGTTTTAAAAGGAGAGAGAGGCACTGAAAATTGTCACCTACCTCTGTGTGCAGGTGCACCTGTGTGGCCCCCTCATGTTGGCTAATTCATATAAAATGCATAATTTATCATTTTACACATTTACAGATAAGGAATGTAATTACAGATGAGGAAACTAAGGCTCTGGAAATTTCCCAAGGTTACTTCACTAGTTAATATAAGAGCCAAGAGTTAAAATTGGGTGTTCCGGTCTCAAGGCTACTTCTTTTTTCATTATCCCGCAGGCTTTCTATGTGATGATTACACAGAGTGTAGTTACATTAATGACATGGTGCCCTGAATCTTCACATCTTTAATGTGCCAGTGAGTGGAAACTTTAGCTTTTTCTATCAGAACCAGTTATTATACGTAAAATCTGCTGCACTCAACTGTCATCTTTACCAGTAACTTTGGGAGCTTGGAAGGCAGTTGGTAATTTTTGTATTTCTCTTGGCCTCTTGTATTTGGATAGTGTCTCAATGTATGAGATGGAAACTATGACTTCCAGAAAAAAGGGCTCATCAATGTAAACATGAGGGGATGATTTGTCAACAAACACTAGAACATCTATGTCAAAATGAGTATTTTTCTTTAAGATAGTTGCTTTGAGAGGACAACCAAGTCAATTGCTTTTTAGTTGTCTCATTTTTATGCAAACTAGTCATGCCACCTTCCCTGCCAAGGTTAGCACTGGAATCCCTTTGTTTCCACGGTGATCTCTGAGCTCCTTCTGGGCAGGGCTGAGTCTTCTCCTCACCGTGTCCTCAGTATCCAGCACAGAGCCCAGCCCTCCAAGGTGCTCAGACCTTGTTCGTTGAGTGGAAAGGAACCAAAACTGATTCTTCAGGATGGAGTTGTCACTGCAGGGTACAGACTGGTCCAAAGACATCTAATCCCTCTTGGTCCCTGACCTGAAGAAGGTGGACAACCACTTGGCAGGAAACTTTAACCAAAACCATCTCAGATGCCTGATTCCTCCTCAGGATTATTAGTCATCCTCTACAGTTGTGCTTATTTATTTGAGCCTGTGTCATCTTGGGCCATATTTCCTGCTCCTCTGCTCCTACCTCCCTTTCCCCTATTTCTTCCTGGAATGTCCAACTCAGCCCTGAGGGTTACTCTGAACCCAGTCTCACCCTTACTGACAAGTTGTTTCTCACCCCGCCCTTCATTTCAGGGACCAAGCACAGGTTTTTCTACCTCTTCTTGCACTATTCCTCCCTTGGGAATCCCCTGACAGAGGAACTGGCGACATGGAACCTATGAACCAGAGTTCCTTCTTTTCTCCTCGTCACTGGTATTTCAGAACACATCTGTTTTGCTGTGTTTTAAGGCAGAACTTCTTTACTCTAGGCCAGAGAACAGAGAAGGAGTCAAAGAATCATTGAAACTTTCATTACGATGAGGGAGAGCTCAGGAAGAGCCCTGCCACACACCCCTTCTTTTCTTTGCTGAATCCCTACCGAGTGCTGTTATCCACCAGCCCGTCTTCAGTTTTCCTTATCGAAATCTTACAGGCAAATGTCATTAGTGGGAGTAAAAAACTAAGAATTAATACTGAAGAAAGAAGTGTGACTCCCTTTTGATGCTGGCCTAATGTAGAAGAATATGAATGAGTATTCCAGTCCTCATAGAAATAAATTTATATGTTGTCACTCATCCAGAGTGGGCACAACCTGTAGTTACCTTATTCTTAATTGTGTGATGGAAAGTCTGCTAGGCTAGGAGTTTAGAGCCCCAATTCTATCATGAAGTCTATGAAAAACTGAATATCCCTTGTTTGTACCATCTGTAAATGAAAGTGCTAATTATTAAATGACTTCAGCCTTAACACTCATGTCCACCCCCATTTATTAAGCCAGCTCAACCCTGAGCTCAGCTCCAGACATGCAGTAAGAGAAACACATCATTTGTTTCCTCAAGTACCACACAGGCTCAAGCCCAAGATAATCCTCACTCCCACATTGGCGAGTGCTTCCTGAAGCTTTTGGTATGTGGGTGTCACTTCTGCTTTCTTGGACTGTGAGGTCCCCAGGGGCAGTGGTCAAATCCACTTTCTTCTGCCTTTCACCATTCCTGCCAACAAGGTCTGCACACAGTGGATGCACAGAGGTTTTTTAGGAAGACGTCTTTTAGGCCAAAAAGGCCCTCGGCCTACAGTACAAGCTTTCAAAGGCTAGATGGCACTGTTGCTAGAGCCAAACCAGGTGCGTTCTGAAACAGTGGCGAGGAGGGAAGACTACGAGAGGAGGGCCCTGGCACATTCCCCAGCTGAGTTTGATTCAGGCACATTGCAGAAAGGCAGGACTCCTACCTCACCAGCACAGAGTGCTTTGCCATCTTCAGGGCATCTTTGCAAACATGGCTTCGAATGGTCCTCGGAACAAACCTGTATCAAGCCTCATTTTATAGAAGAGCAGCTCAGAGAAAGCAAGTGCCTGGACTAAAGTTACATGGCAGTGAGTTGGCAGGGATTCTTATCATTCATACATACCTTGTTGACATCACCCAGCCCCATGAGGGTCGTCAGAGTAAGCCAGAGGACTCTGGTCAGACATACGGTTGTCCCAGAAGGGCGGCCTGGGTGCACTGGACTCAGTCTGAGGGGAAAAGGTAGGGTTCTCTGCCAGGCTGACTAGCTGCAAGGCATTGACTTGACCTGCTAAGCTAGAAATGTCTGCATCTGTGACCAGGAGAGAACACAGTCATTTTGGGGTGAACAAATGACAGCACATAAAGGTTATTTCAAGAACAAAAATTGTGGGTAATTTGTACACGTACTAGGGCTTATGGTTGATGTTTTATTGAAAGAATGGTCTGTTTTAGGATGTTGCCCTGTGGTTGGGTTGTATATGTCCTGTGTCCATTGCTTTACCATGTTCACATGTTTCTCATTAAAATAAAACAAACAAAACCATCCTGTGTGGTAGGCAAGACAAGTGTTGTAATTGTGCCCATTTATAATAAAAAAATAGAGTCAGAAAAGTTAAGAGACATTCGAGATCATGCAGCTGATAAGTGGTTGAACTTTTGAAAACTTCAGCCCAGAATGAGGCTGAACTCAAATTTTGTCCTCTTTTCACCATAGTTTTTTTCAGGTTATTTGGAAATCACAAAATTAGGAGAGCTGTTGTTAATACGGAAGGTAAGTCGTCAGAGACTAGAAAAATACCTCTATAGAATGATGAGTAATTAATGATATGCAAGCTTATGCAAATTAAGAGAAAATGATTACCTGTTATTTATGCCTTCTGATTTTCTGTACTCTCCTGTTTCTTCCCAGGATGATGATGAAGATAAGCTGAGCTGGAGAGATCGTTTCCCAGGTTACCTGATAAACTTCGTCTCCATCTTGTTCATGGTAATTTCCTTGACGGAACACCTGCCTGTGACTTATGCTTGTTAGATCCTGTTAGGTGAACTGTAGGTGTGTTGTTCTTTTATGCTATGGGAATAATGAGGGACTAATAAGATGAAGCCACAATCCCTGTGTAGAAGGACAGGACCTTATCTGATAGTGAGGCCATTTCTGGTACCAGTCACCTGAAGAAGGGAAGGTGATTTTCTCAGACAAAACGCCAGACCTGGAAGGGGTAAGTGACCTTCTGTAGCTGTTGAAGGAGTTTCTGTCTTCCTAGCGTGAAGTGGGTAGTAGGGAGCTCTATCTTCCCAGCCTTGACCACAGATGTTTGAAGTTGGAACTATTTGGGGTAGGTTGGGGGTAAGATGGTACCTTCCACATTGGGACAGACCAAGGCCTTGGAAGAAGTAATCAGGTAAGATGGTTACAGAATTGCGGCAGCCAGTTGAAGCCATGGGCTGGCTGTCTCTGATGATTTGCGGAATAGAACAGAGTCTCGCAGCCGCAGGAGGCAGCCAGCCCGGGCTTTCTAAGCTGATTCTTTCGTTTTCCTGTAGTTGTTGTGTTTGTTTCTGTGTTCTCCCTGCGAGTTTCAGAGGGCTGTGTGAAAGGCCCAGATGGTCTTAGCTGTGTCAGGGAAGGTAAGGAAGGGGTCTGTGATTCATATCTGAGTCATGTCAATAAAGTGGTAGCAGGCTGGTCTTGGGAGCCAGGATGAGTGAGCCAACCGTAACTGAAGCAAGAAGACTTTAGGATATTTGTAACATCCCATCGTGCTGAAAATAACAAAAGGTGAAACTCAGAGGACTGAGCATGGGCCACTAAGACGTCTGCCTTGTCTTTCTGGGTAGGCTCCTTCCAGTATTCAAACCTATCCCTACAGCACTTTTAAGCAGGACTACACATTAGTTGTGGGGTGGAGCAGAGTTTGCTTACTCAAAAAAAAAGTGGGGGGAGGGACTGAAATGATTATAATTTTCTGGACCCACTGGCCACAGGTAACTCTGATCCTGGCCTGAGGTTATTATTGCCATCCTGATCCTTGAGGACAGGAACCATGTCCTAGCCTCAGAAGTTTAAAGTAAAGGAAGCATCTACTTCAACAGTTTGTTTCACAGATGAACTGCAGAGGTGGTGAGTGCCTTGCCAGGACTTAGAAGTCTACATTTGTTATCTTCTCATTGCTTAACAAGAGCAAGGCATGTAGAATGTATTCAACAACATGTGGTGAATTGCAATGTGTTACGCTGGAATGATATAAAGTTTAATTTAGCACTTCAAAGCCTCCCACAATATGCATCTTGTTCTCAGAGATTATTCATTCATTCAAGAAATACTTAATGGGTGCCAACTATGTGCTTGACGCTATTCTTAGGCCTTGGGGGTAGAGCAGAAAATAAAACAAAATAATCCTTCCCTCGAGGAGTTTATAGATAACAAATACATGTACAAATAAGAAAATAGTTAAGTAAAATATTTCTATCTCCAGTTGTGATAGGTCAGGCTGTTTATAACATTCCACCTTGCTGAAAATTACAAAAACTAATATTGGATAAATATATTTTTCAATCTTGTTAAAGCCTTGAATGGCTGACAGAATTGTGAGGCTAAGCTCTAAGGGAAAATGAGAGGTGCCTTTACCTTGGGGATATTTTCCCATCTAGACCAACAGCTTTGGTTTTGGTGGTTTTTATGGGGGCAAGGAGAGTAGAAATCAGGGGAATGGCTGGCTCAAAGTGGGGATTCTAACAGGAAGTCCTCACCTAATTAAATTGGAGCTCCAAAGGACTACATTCTCAGAATAAAGATGATAGAACTAAACAGACCCCATTTTTCATTTATGGGACTGCGGAGAAAATTATGTTCTAAGTAGAATAGGGAGAAAGAGGGAAAAGTACCCCAGAGAAGTGGCCACGGGCAATCGCCATTGTGGATTCACAGCCGGGTCCATCGCACGAGAGGACCAGGGTATTCCCCTGGAACAATGCGTGGAACATGGGATCAAGCGGTCAAGGAGGTGTTTATAAAGAGTTTTTGTTATGGAATTTGGGCAACAAACTGGAGTATCAAATATCTTTCCCTCCTCCGTCCCCTGTGACTAAACCTTGGCAGAAGATTTCAGGACCTTGGCCATGAGGACAGTTTTAGGGATGTCAGTCTGCCAGATCAGCTGGGGATGTTTTTCATAGGATGACAAGAGCCAAGAAACATCACATGCTGTGCCCATCTTCCCCACCATGATAGAGACCTGGATGGACAAAGATAGGTTTTCTCTTTCTTCTCCAACTCAGTATGTCGAGCTAAAGTTCTTTTTCTGTTTGAATTGACCCTCTTTTGGTTTTCTTTCTACATGGCAGGGGATTATCACAGCAATGTCCATCCTTCCTCTAGAGCTAGGTGCCTGAGCCCTCCTCCCATGCCCAAGACAGTCACTTATACTTGTATATTGGGAGCCACCCATCAGAAAACCTCCTCCGTGGCCTGGATTATTGCAGTGGCCTCCTAACTGATCCCCCTGCCTTTACACTGTCCCCCTACTAATCTTTGTAAAATCTAGGCCTGATAATGGCGCTCCTCTGCTCCAAACCCTCTAAAGTTTTCGCATCTCATGAGGTGTGGAGCCAACACCTTTATACCGCAGGGCTGGGCCTCCTCCTCTCCACCACCCATGCCCTGCTCCAACTCTCCCTGTGCTTAAGTGGGCCCTTGCTGAGATGTCACCTTCTGACCTAGGCCTTTCCTGACCACCCTATTTTAAATGACAAACTTTCTCCATAACCCTGTTCTGCTTTATTTGTTTCCATAATGTGTATCATACCAGGTATACTATATATTTTACCTATTTATTAGTTTATTGCCTATCTTTCCCCCATAGAGGATCAAAATCCAAGAAATTCGTATCTTTGTTCAGCAATATATCACTGACACCTGAAATGGTGACTGGAACATAGTAGGTACTCAAGACATCTTTTATGAATGACTGAATGAGAAAATAAATTAAGAAGATGCCAGAGATAACTTATTATGTCAATGATAAAGTTATTAGTGTGTGTATTTTAAAAATTGAGCTACTGTTTTGTGCCACGGCCTAGACCAGGCACTCTCCCACTAGTTTCTTCTTGCAGATGTTGCTTCTGTCTGTGCGTTTCTACTTACTCCTCCTTATACCTTCTTCCAAGACTTTCCCATAGAAAACAGACCCAAAGCTGCTTCTGTGGAGTTTCCTCTCACTAATCCCCCTGCTCTCTACTGAGAGCATACCAGAAGCTCATGAAGTAAGGCCTGTGACTCTGTCCAGCTGCTACTAGGCTCAACAGTTGTTATGTGTGCGATGGTTTTCTCAACTTTGCTTCAGAATGCAAGTCCCGGAGGGTAGGGATCAGACCTGCTCTCCGCTCTGTCTCCCTTAGAGTGTCATATAGGGCTATGGACTTTGTAGCCTGGCTTCCATTGCAATTTGGCTGTGCCCAGAAGTAAATTATGGGATTAAAACACCAAAAGCTACAGGGACCATGATAATGTGACCATGTGCAGGGGATCAGCAGATCTTTACCAAACAGATTGCATGCCTGAGGCACCTCTATGAAATGGCAGGAGGCACAGAATGCAGCACAAGACCAAGCCCCACTTTTGCCCTAGCTGGGGGAAGCTGATCATAAACATGAACTATACCTAGCACAGTGATTTTGCACAGTAAGTGGTTACAAAATACTTACTGAATTTAATCAACAAAATCAATAATGCAGCCACAGTCATGAAACTAGTACTGGATTTAGTGCCAGAATATGTGGGTTCTAATGTCAGGATAGGGTTGTGGACTTTGCAGCCATAGAGCAGGGTTCAAATCTTGGACATCACTAAATTGCATCTACAGAAGGCGTGTCTTCTGTGGCAATTATAAGGATTAGTGCTAGTGAAGATATGCGTTGAATAATGACATAGGGAGGATAAAAATGGATCAGCTGTGGTTGGTGATGATGTTATTACCATTAGTACATCAGCTCTACCATGTACCCTCTGGACCTGGGACCAATCACATTGCTGTTTTTTGAGCCTCAGTTTCTTATATGTGAGATCAAAGGCTAAACATAGGTGATCCCTAAATGCTAAAATTCTTTTAATTCCTACCATGATCCAGAAGACCAGGGTGGTTGTCCATGCCTTGTGACCCTGAACAAATCCGATTTCACGCCTGTTTCTTTATCTGCAAAATGGTCACGGACTGGGCTGGTACTCTCCAAGTTCTTCCAGTTTGAAAACTGTGATTCTTGAGGTGCTTTGGGGAAACATTGGAGGGAAGGTTCAAAACCTGATTTCTGCAAATGGGATGGAAAATCAAGACCAAAGAAGTTAGGACTGCAAAGAACAGCATCAAAGGGCTGGGAAGGGACATGTTGGAGGTGAGGCTGGGGAGGTAGAGACGGTGGGAAGAAGGGATTTCCCACATGAGGAGGGCAGTGCCTTTAGAATTTGCATAGGAATCTTGTTAAAGTACAGATTCTGCATCAGTAGGTCTGGAGTTGTGCTTGAGATCCTGCATCAAGCTCCCAGCTGATGGAGCAGGTCCTGGGGTTCAGACTTTGTGTAACCAGGAAGAGCTTTCTTCCTTCCCCAGTTCAGCAGCTGGGCCTCTTAGAGGAGGAAGATAGAAGCTGATCTCCTGCCCACTCCTTTCTCCATGCACCAGCCCCAGACCCCAAAGCAAAGGATGTTTTTGCCATTGTTGTTTTTCCCCCAGTCATTCCCCCAACTCCAACCCCAAATACACACACTCACACAGACACACTCACACACTCTTCGATGCCCTGGCCACCCCCGCCTCATCATTACTTCCATCACTGGCCTTCACTGCAAAAGTGATTTTGGGGAAAAAGAATCTCACACCACGTTTTCCAGGCCCTTACTGTCTGGCAGTGACAATCCCAGAGGAACGGGAAGTGAAAATGTCGACATTGTTGGAGAGCAGCGATGTCTCGTCCTGGTTTTCCCACTTACATGGTAGTCATTCCTCCCTAGTCCTGGAGCCTGGGGTTTCTGCTGCTCCCGCCCCTCACCCTGCATCAGAAGAGGGGCCTCCCACAGAGTGGTTTTCCCATCCACCCTCTCCTGCACCCTGGCGTACATGTATGTGGATGCACCCACATGTACACATACACCCCCTCCCTCTTCCCAGAGAACTCTGCCATCCTCTCTTTCTTAGCGATGGCTTCTTTTTCACACTATGGCCCAAAGGGTAAACACTAATATTTGTAAAGCACCAAGGGATAAACCACTGAGGCTGCCTCCAGCACACCCCAGGCCTCAGCACCTTCAGGTATCCTGCCCCCAGAGGTCTGAAGACACCTGTCCCTCAGACGCATCTGCAGCCCATTCCCCATCCGCGGCCCACCAGAGTGTCAGTTGCACAGCTTGCAAAGCCGAAGCCTGAGCCCCCTTCCCACCCCTCCTTTTTATGGAGACAATGGACAGCCCAGGAAAGCTTGTTTCTTCAGAAGGAATCTTTATACCTGCTCCTTTCTCTCCCCGTGTTTTCTGTTTAGCCCTCCACTCCCTGCCCCCAGAGGAAATATGACCTGTATGTACAGCCTCCTTTGCAAAAAGAACTCTAAGAAAGAAGACTTCTCTTGACTGGAACAAATTAGAATTTTTCTCTGAGCAGGTCGAACACCTGGCTGCACTCTTTCTTCCTTCTGCCCCATCCAGGAGGCTCTTTCAGGGCCCTTTCTTCTCTTGACATTTGTGCTTCAGGGAAGTGGCCAGCCCTGGGCTGTGATGTGAGAGAAGAGGGAGCTGGTCTGCGAGAATGCCTTATTATTCTTAGGTTCTAGAAAGAGGTATGGGGGGGGGGAGCCCTTCAAGGGCAAGTGGCTGCTAGTCTTTCCTTTTAAACATAGCAGTGAGAGATTTCAGCACCGAGTGATAAATCTGGGTTCTCCATTTCAGATTACCTGGTAGAGAAATTAGGGTGACCTTTTTTTCACCCTGGGGACCGACAGTGTGAAAATCTCACTCCTGTTTTCTCTCTTTTTCTTCTTTGGTCAATCTTCTCACACCCACCCCATCAAGCTCTCACTCACCCCTTCTCAGCTCAATCACCTTCAATGGCTCACTATTTCTTTTCACTGAGTCCCGTTTTAAATCCCATGGCTCCACAAACTATTCCCTGAGCACTCAGATCTACTTGTTCCTCTGTATTCTCAGTCCCTTTAACAGCTATAGTCTTCATTTAACACTTAATACATTCTCAGGTATTATTGACTGTGTTTTAACAGGAATTCATCTTTTCTCCATAGTAAATTGAAAGCTCTCTCATGAAAGCAATCACGTGATGTGTATCATACACACCATAGTATCCAGCATTTCTATTCCTAGTTCTTTGTGTGTGTTACAGGCCATTTGGAATCTGATAAAAATGGGAGAATAAAAATTCCCTCCTGAAAAATGCATCCATTCTCAGAATTTTCACAAGTTTAGCGTGTTGGCAGTTCCCTGGTGGCCCACCAGTGGACTCCAGATTGAGAAGACCTGCTGTTGGCTGAGCAAATGATAGGTGCTCAGTAATTGTCCACAGATACGTGATTCTCACTGTTTTTCCTCTACAGATTGCCCTGACCTTCTCCATCGTCTTTGCGGTCATTGTGTATCGTATCACAGTTGCAGCTGCTCTGTCTCTCAACAAGGACACACGCTCCAATGTCCGAGTGACGGTGACAGCAACAGCAGTCATCATCAACCTTGTGGTCATCCTCATCCTGGATGAGATCTACGGTGCCGTGGCCAAGTGGCTCACCCAAATCGGTACTGTGCCACCACGTCACCTGTTTGCCCTAGGTCCCCTGAACAGGGTCGGTTCAGTGTGGGTAACGCTTTTGGTCGTAATGGCCCAACGTGAGAAAAGGAACAGGAACAAGATGCTTTGTGCAGGGCATTTAAATGGGAGAAATGAGGGAGGACAGTGGTTAAGTGCTGATAGGGTCTGCCGAGGGCTCTCCCAGGCAGAAACTGTTCTCCAGCCTCACTCTTCCCTAACAATAATCCATGGGTCTATTCTTTTTAGCCTAACTTAGAAGCAAGCCAGGTTCAACGCTTCCTGTTAAAAATCTCAGAGTTTTAGCTCTCCTCATTTTCCCAGCAGCGTTTATAAAGTTGAGAAAGCCTCTTGATACTTGAGCCCGAGAGGGTCTTATCTATTCCCACATTGTCAGAGGCCTCAGAAAATCCACACATTCCCTGTGCACCAAGCAGACTTCAAAGAGGCATATCAGACTTCCCAAGCTTCAAGCCAGTGAGAAAAATGCGGTGGCCTCAATATTCAGACATGTCATTTGAGCTGCAACCTGCTGTTGCCTGAACACCACTTTTTGGCATTTGTGCTTATTAGGTGGGGGAGGGCTGAGAGCCAAGACCCTTTCCTCATCGGATTTATTCTGGGTGGCCTGGATGTACCCCCTTTCCCCTGCTGAATCCAGGGAGTAGGAGTCTTGGCCTCCTATTCGCCTCCGGGAAGTTGAATTAATGATATGATGTCTTTAATTCACTGACCAGTTAGAAGCTAGACACTAAATAGGATAACCCCCTCTTTGAGAGAGCCTTCCCTGGAGGACCAGAGAATTCCGGAAAGGCTTCACTAATTCCAGTTACTCGTTCAGGGCCTTTCCCCGGCTGGGACTCTGTTCACAGTGAGCATTTACCTTTGGTTTCTATGTGGATGTAGGCAATTTACCATCCGGAGTGGCACTTCTGCTCTCTTTAGCTTGCACATAATTGTAAGTGTTATCTATATGCCTTCATAAACTTCTCGAGACAAGCGGGCAGAGCATTTTACTTCCGCATATTTAGTGGTATACAGGGTTCTATGGAAGCACTTAGGAGGACCAGCCAACACTCCTCAGGGCTCAAGGGAGGCTCGGAGGTAAAGGCCTCCAGTCAGAGAGCTCAGAGATAAGTGGTGGTCCGATGGGCACGTGCAGGGGGAGGAGGGAGTGGGCAGGAGGAGAAGGTTCCTGGCAGAGGAGACAGAACGAGAAATCCGGCACTGAGGAGGGAGATCAGGTCCCT
Source organism: Glossophaga mutica (assembly GCA_039655065.1). NCBI lineage: Eukaryota > Metazoa > Chordata > Mammalia > Chiroptera > Phyllostomidae > Glossophaga > Glossophaga mutica. The sequence goes on along the minus strand of CM077304.1, from coordinate 21,054,937 downwards.
CGGGGTCAAGAAAGGCACACAGAGAAGGGGCATGTGCCTCAGCTTGTATGGTGGGTAGGTGGGTAGAATTTTGGTGGGCCTTGTACCAGGGAGCCAAAGGAGCAGAGCGTAGCATCGGAAGAGAAAAAGCACGAAGCATTCCCAAGATGCCACTGGAGCCCAGAGGGTGGTTGCGCTAGCATCCGTGGCATGCCCCAGGCATAGCATAGTAGGGGACTAGGCCCAGAAAGTTGAGGATACTTTTTGGGGTTTTTTTTTTGGTGGGAGACCTCAAATGCCAAGCTGAGGACTCTGCTTATTTTTATAGACAATGGAAACGTATTTCCAGGAATTCCAAGGAACATCTCATGAAAAGTATCCATTATCCTGGCCTAAGTCCTGAACTAGCTGAGAAATAAAGCAAAGGCAGATGGAGACAAAAGCCAGGCTATCACCTTTAAAGCTGAAAAGGCTATGTTGGAGGAAGCATCTTAGTAGAAGAGCCCAATAGGCTTCCTAATACTGGATTGCGGGCAGATATACCCTCCCGATGGTGGACCGCAGTGAACAGGGCAGCCCTGAAAGTCAGGACAGAGGTAGAGGGGGCACAGAGAACACCTGCTTCCTGCAGGCCCTTTGCTCCCCAAAGGAAGGGAAGAGGAGTAGGCAGACAAAGAGTGCCACTGACACCTTCCAGACAGACTACTGAGATAAGCCACTTCCCCTTCTGTCACCCCAGAGAAGAAATGAGTGAGGGGGCAGAGATGAGGCAGGACGTCACAACTGATCACAGTCCCTCCATGTGGAAGAAACACCAGCAGCGGAAAGAAATGTCGCCTCGGCAGCTCCTGACTCACTAGCTCCCAACACCACTGAGGATCTCTCAAAGGGTGTGATGTGATGGGAGCTGTGTGTTTGCAGAATTACTTGGCAGGGGTATAGGATGCCAGTGGGGAGAGAGGCTGGAAGGTCTGATGTAAAGGAGATTACTGAGCACGTAGACAGGAAGCAGGAAAGAGAGGAGCAGGGAGTGAGGGATGTAGAAACGTCTTCCTGCTGTCCATTGGCATTGCTTTATTTCACTTTTCTTACACGGCTCCAGACAGTAGTAAAGACGGAACAGAAATGGAGTGGTTGACTATCAAAAACTCATTAGCAAGTATTTAGTGAACATCTCCCATGTACAAGTTGGGCAAATTCTGTTTGCTTTGGGCCACAGAGCAATTTCCATGCTGTGAAGCTGTATCCACTGCTTCTAATGGTACTCCCTCACCCCAGAAGTTCCAGCCCCTTCAGGCTGCTAAAACAATGCCCAGTCCTTCCTAAGAAAGTCTGTGCCCTGAGAAGGAGATGAAATTCTAGGAAGTATATTTTGTTCTTTGTGATAGCGATACCCATAAATTGTTTTTAAACTAAAAAAAATTCTGCATCCCATTTTATCTTCACAAAAACTATGTGTGGTCAGCAGGGGAAGTGTTATATCCTCATTATAGGAAGGTTCAAACTCAGATTCTACCTCTAAAATCCAAGTGTCTTTTGTGCTATTCGTATGTAAGTTTCTTACTGTCTGGATTGAAGTGGCGTGCTGCATCTTCACTCAGGAACCGACGCAGGCATTATCCTGGATTGTTGCTCTTGTCTGTCTTAGACTGAACATCCCCAGGGGCTCAGATAGGTGCTGCTGTGCAGTGGAAGGACCACTGAATTAGAGAGTCCACTGGGAAGAACCTGGTAGTTCCAGACCAGGCTCCTTGTCCCTGCCACCCCCAGCTGCGTGGCATTGGGCAGAGAGGAGACTTTTCCGGATCAAGTTTAGTCAGTCCCTCCTTTACCATTTTCCTCCTTCCTGTCCAGACTATCACCCCTATCTGGACTGTTGTCACAGCCTAATGAGTGTGCCCTTGTGTTCGGCTTCTTTTCTATGGGCCTCTACCTCAGAAATCCCCACCCAGTCAGCCTTTCTCAAACAGTGAATTGGGGGGTATCAGTACCATTCAGTCCCCACAGAGAGCTTCCTTTTGCCGTTAGTTCAGATATAAACTAACATTCGAAGCTCTCAGCCACCTTCTTCCCACTGTCCTCCCCACCCCAGTGAGCTCACTCGACTCACAGTCACCCCAGACCACCTGCCTGTGTGTTGTCCCCCATGCTTGCTCAGGCTGCTGTAACTGCTGTAACAACCCCCGGTGACCCTCTCTAAAGGGCCTCTCAAGGCCTGCCTCCTGATGAATTCTTTTCTGGACGCTCTGCCCTCAGTGAATTTCCTCCCACCCACTTCTGAACTCCTGGGCCACAGATCATTCATCTGTTCATTCATTCCTGATGTTGATCGAGTGCCTACTTCGTGCCAGGCCCAATTCTGGAAGCACGGCTGGAAATAAGAAAGATGATCCCTGCTCTTCCTGGACAACACTGTGGTGAGGGAAAGAGGGACAGTAGACAAGAACATCTCACAGAGGACAAGCAAGCAAAACAGGGTGATGTGATCGCTGCTGGGATTGTGCACTTTGGATCAGGGCTTCGGGAAAGGCCTGTTGAAGTGGGAGCATTACAGGTGAGACCTGAACAGCAGGAGGGCACCAACCACACAGAGACCTGACAGCAAATGCAAGAGCAGAGGGGACACAATCCCCCAGACTTGGTGGCTTGTAAACCAGCAAGGCAGGAGTCAGCTGGGAGTGTTATCTACTCTGCTCACTGGAAATGACCGTGTACTGTCCAGTATCATTCCTGTATTTGTGTGTGTTTCCCAGATTAGAATAGACGAGGCTGTGCTAGCATAATGAATGCATCTGAAGATCTCAGTTGCATGATGTGAAGTTGTTTATTTGTTCTTGCTCACACAACATGTCTAGTGTGACAGGCCAGAGTCTCTGTTTCACACAGTCACTCAAAGACCCAGCCTGATGGAGTCCACATGGATACAATGTTAGGGAAAGAAAGAGCAGGGATGGTGGTGGGGAGTCACACAGAAGCTATGAAACGCTTCAGTCTGGAAGTGTCATCCATTACTTCCATCATCACTTCCATCCATCACGGCACACTGGCGAAGACCAGCCTAATTCTGAAGACGCTGGAATATATGTGGATGTGAGTGGATACTCTGTGAACTGGAAAGGTCTCTGCTACTTGCTGCAACCAGACTACAAAGTCCTGGAGAACAGCTACTCTGTCTTACTGTTTATTTCCCACACAGCGCCTGCCTCATGGCAGATCTTAGCATAAGTTTGTCGATGAAATCATTGGTGAAATCATATCTCTTTTCATTCATGCATTCAAAAAAATTCTCTTCAAGAAATGCCCAAAGGCATCCTGTAAGTCTCAGTAGAGTCCACAATGAGCGTTTATGTATTCATTATTTCAATTCTGCCTGCTTACAAAAGGATTTGAGGAAATATTGAGATGAATAGGCAAATGCGAAGTTGTCACAATGGAACAGTGACCAAAAGGTGCAACAGAGATATCAGAAGACTTGAATTCTCCTTTATGGCAAAGAGTATACATACTACTGGAGATGGTTGTGCAGAGCAGGGGATGACTAGCATACCTGTAGGCAAAGGGATGGTTTCAGAGTCCCTGGGGCCTTCACAGGGACATAGAGCTGTTCATAATGCCACCCAATTTAATGAGGATTCTGCCAGGCCGAGGGGCTTCCTTTGCCATTCTCACGCTAGGTTTAATACCCGTCTGGCTCTCTGCCCCAGATCTCCTGATTGATGAGGAGGCTGTGAATACATGCTCTGCTCACCAGGTGCAAACAGCTGGTGTGAATAACCCCAACATGTTCCCGAGTGTTTCCTGCAAGGCTGGGTGATGGACAGCTGCTTTCCTAGGAGCATCCCTCAATGCACCCGGGCGTCAGACCTATCTGAGGTTCATTCTTGCCACAAACAGTTACGACAAAAGACAGAATCTGTTAAATGCCTTGCGAGTGATTGACTCAGCGGTGGTGGATAAAGACAGTAATTGTCTTCCTGGCAGCCATAATAACAATACTCACAGGCTCGGGTACGAGACCTGCTGTAACCTAGGACTGCACAGCACTGGTGGCACAGGAACCAGGCTGAAGTCTGTGGTGCTGGGATGGGTTGCTAAGGAAATGAACAAAGTTTGGGGGCCCAGGCGGCCAAGGTTCACTGTACAGTGTGCTGCCCAGTTCAGCAAGTACCGGTAATTAAAGTTTATGCGGATCCCAATGAATGGGTAGGACAAGGATTATCTTCATTCCCAGTGATCTGTTCACTCCTGAAGGGGTCCAGGTGGGGGTTACAGGGAAAGGATCTGGTTCCCAGGGTCAGGCACAAGCAACAGCACAGGCACCCAGGCCAACAGGACAGGATATCACGGGAAGCCAGGCAGCAAGAATCAGCAAAGAGCTCAAGGTGTGCTTCTGTCCTGTCTGTTTGGACTGCTACAACAAAAGACCGCAGACAGGGTGGCTTATAAACAGCAGAATTTCATTTCTCATAGCTCTGGAGGCTGGTAGTTTGAGAGCAGGGTGTCAGCAGGGTTGGGTAAGGGCCCTCCTCCGGGTTGCAGACTTCTCATTGTGTCCTCACAGGGAGGAATGGGCTAGGATTCTTCCTGGAGCTTCTTTTACAAGGGCACTAATCTCATTCATGAGGGCTCCACCCTCACGGGTAAGCTCCTACCAGAGGCTCCACCTCCTGATACCATCACATTGGGCAACATGACTTTTGGAGGGATATAACATTCGGACCATAGCAGCTTCCTCCTTAGGTCAGGACACAGGGATATACTGTGCCTTTGAAAGAGTGAGTTTTTGAACCCGCACGTTGGTGAGCAGGATATCTAGTGCTTCTGAAAACCATAGAATCTTTCCATGACCGACACAGACACAGGTCAGGTTTGGCCTGGGAAGGGGCCATATTGGTATTCTGGCTGTGGGAAATTGCTCTAGCTAGGGGCAAAGTGGAGGAGGCAGGGCCGACATCAGGCTTCGAGGCTGCATAATCGAGATACCATCAGCTTGTTTTTTATCAGCACCATCCTCTAACTCCAGCTCCCCCACCACGACCTCCTCTTCCCCACCCTTTCAAAACTATGTGCAAAGTGCTGAGTTGTGTGTGGAGCTGTGCAACTCATCCGTCACTCTCTAGTTACAGGGTTAGGCTTCTCATAGGTACTTAAAAAATGGTAATTGTGTTAAATGAAAGTCTTCCATTCTTACAAAATGGCTGTGTTTGTGAGTCCTTTAAATATTGCTGATACCCTGCTCCTCTGTGTTGCTGCCCCAGGTGCTACTGAAGTGGGGACAGGGAAGTGAACAAAAGGAGGGGGTGGGGAGACACCCCTGGTTTTTACTGAGCACCTGCCATATTACTTCCAGCGGTGGACATCATACATACATTGTCCCACATAATTTTCACCATAGTGCTGGATACCGGTCATCTTGCTTTCTACTCTTGGGAAGCCTGAAGAGGTTTATTAGGCTTCTTGCCCAAGGCCCACAGTTAATGGTGGTGTGCATGAGTGCATGTGTGTGTACATCACACACACACACACACCCTGTGGCAAGCACCATTCTAAGCGCTTCATGTATATCAGCATTTTTAATCTTCAAAACAGCCTCAATAATGTAGGCAGTCTTAACACTCCCATTTTAAAGATGAGAAGACTGAAGCACGGAGAGGTAAATAACAGGCCCAAGGTCATGTGGTGAGTCTGACCTCGGTGTCCTTGCTCAGACCATGACCCTCTATGCCTTTAGAGTGTCCTTGTTCCTCAGGAAATTCTAAATGGGTTGGGAAAGCAAAAGAAAACACACCAGAGGCTCCAGAAAATTTAAGGTGCAATAAACCCACCCATGTGAGTGTCAGGTAGTGGGGGTCTCGGGGGACAAGCAGGGAGACTCAGTGGGAGCCAGCTCTGAGTGCACCGTCACTTGTCTCCCAGGCCTCCATGCAGGAGGAGTGCTCTGTAGATGCATAGGGTCCGGCATGTTTTATTAAAGTAAAAAACAATTGAAATGCCACCAGAAAGTTCTGAGTCAAAAGTCTGCACCCAGTTCTAAGTTAGCTTCAGCATAAGGCAATGTATTACTACTAAGGAGGGAAAAGAGGAAAGAAAGGATAAAGGAGGGGAAAACTTGGTACCAAAGGCTGCTAGGACATTAAAAATTCTTTAAAGAAGGAAATTTGGGGTATGTATGGATGGATCTAATTGCCACCGCATGTGGACAACATGTGTTTTTCCAGTGCAGGGTAAAATGGTGGCTTTGGGCGCTCAGAGCACTGGGACCGAGGGAGTCCCCTCCCCTGCAGGGGAACGTACTTCCAGAGCAAGGATACGTTTCCCCAGCCGTCTGTGTGGATATGTGTGCTTGCCTGTGGGCCAGCCTGGGACCTATGGCTTCAGGGGAGTGTGGGAGAGATCATAGTGATGGTGATTTGAAATCTGGCTCGAGAGTCAGGTCCACTGGCTGGGATTCCTGCTCTGCCACCAGCTCACGACTCCCTGTGTGGCCTCGGGCAACTGGGGAGAAGGAGCCTCCTGCCTGCTCGCTCTGTGAGGCCAGGGAAGGATGCAGTGAGAGTGGATTCTACTCAGTGATGTTGACTTAAAGCATTGCAAATGTTGTCTGGGAAGGAGGGAGGATCGTGGGAGGCTGCTGCTAATAAAAATGACTGGGATCATGGTTGTAGTCCATGTTTGTGGAACAATTTATTCCAGTTATGTGAAACTATTATTGGTAACACTGCTACTTATGTATAACTGGTAACCCTGCTACTTAATATAACTTGCAAGAATTCCTTCCCAAACTAGAGCTATAACTATGAATGCATCTCTTCAATTTTCTAGTTAATCACTGATGCCCCCATCTTTCTTATTAGCAGAAAGTCCAATATATTTCTCTCCTTTTCTTTGAGTTTTCTAAGAACTCAGAGACTTAAATCATGAAAAGGTAGAGCAGGGGTCATTCTCTGTTTGCCACGTTTCCTCTGAAGACCCCTTCTCCACCTTCTCTACTGTGTTCTGAGCCCTAGGAGGTCCAGCTGATTATATCATCTGGCTCCTGCACTCTGACTTGGGGCGAGGGTGAGGCGTTCAGCCAGTAGAAAGCAATGGAAGGAGTTAGAGGGCCAAAGGAAAGTGAATTGGGGTTATTCCTTCCCTACTTCTTCCTCATCTCTGGCAAAACTGCATTCTTTCATAACAGCTTCTGCAGGATGGGTCCTCTGTCATGGGCCTTCTTGGGCTCCACTAACACCATTTCTTCTTGTCCCCTCATTACTTATGAGTGGTGTCTTCATTAGAATCACGTTCTTAGAACCATCTGAGGTGAATCCTGTTTCCTGTTGGGATCCAGACACACAGAGGGGGTCAGCCCAACACCCATGCTTAAACAGGGACATGCCTGGAGTATGACCGCCCCTTCACTCCTTCGGGTCTCGTTGCTATGCAGCATTGCTCTTGGATGCTGGCTCTGTCCCATCTGACTGAAGAGGCTGGACCACTGCTGAGTTGGTTTCTCCATATGGCCGTTCCTGGGCTCTTCAAGAAGGGATGATCCTCTCCTTCAGAGTAAGCTCAGTTGAGGGTCCCTGCTTTCAGGGCACGTCAACACCTCTTCCCCCATCTCCAGGTGTCACCCATCACATAGATCCAGAACCAAGGACTCCCTTCTATCCCTGGAAACTCACCCTAGGAGCATAGAGCTTATCTTCTTAAACGTTCAAAACACAGATCTCACGATACCCCATTTCGCTTCTCTTTGAGGGAAGTGACCCTCACCACCCCAGGTGATGCCAAAGTGCTCAGCCCTGACCTTCTAAGAGGGCTCTGTCAGGAATTTTTAGATAACTTGCTAGCACCTCTCTCACTAAAGACAGGAAATGGTGTACAAATTAATGTCTAATAGCATGCCTCGCCACACTCTAATAATAAAAGCAAATGTTTGAGACCTTACACTGTGGTTGGTGCTCCCCGACTTCCTTCACTTGGTCTTCACCACAGATGTTTAAGGAAGGTGCCATTTTAGGCATTAGGATGGGGAGGCTCAGCAAAGTAAGTCACTTACCTTGGGACACAGGGACAGAAAGTTCTTCTGGCTTCCATCCAGGGTCTTCCTCTATTCTGTCCTAGCCTTGTTGATTGTACTAAAGAACACAGGAGACCAGAAGCAGGAAGGACTTAGGAAATCACTAGTCCAACCTCTACATTGGGGCTGTGGCTTGCTTGAGGTTCTGATTCCTCAGAACTGGCCAGGTACTTTGAGGAATGATTCTCAGTCATACAATGCTCCACCTTCAGGGCATGGCTCAGGAAAGCACAAAAGCATAGAAGTCCAAGGACTCAATATGTTTAACTTTGAACTCTTAATTTTTCCTTCAAACCTGTTACTTTTCATCATTCTTCCCGTCTCAGAAAATGGCACCACCAACCACTAAAAAATTTCTATCAAAACCCAAGCATTATCCTGGATCTCTGTCTCTCTGTCACTCTGTCTGTCTCTCTCTCTTCACCCCTCGAATCCATTCTGTTAAATATTGACTACTCCACCCTTAAACATATCCCAGATATGACCACTTTGCACAAGTTCATTCTGATATTGGTCATTTCCTACCTGGACAACTATACCCTCTAGTTGTCTCTCTGCTTTCATTTCTGTCCCTCCCCCCTTATCTTCTACCACACATATGAAGTTCATTTTTTTGTGATCCTTTTAAAATTTAATATCAAAGACAATACTTTCAAGGATCATTTCTATAGTTTGTTAAAATTTATTAGCACTGTACTCTCCCCCGCAGAAAACCCTGAGGTGACTTCCCATTGTGCTTCCAATGTACCCAAAGTCCTTCCTGCAGCCTGCAGAGCCCCATTAACCAGGCCCTGCCTTCCTCCCAATTCTGCTGCCCAGTATACTTTCTCCTTGCTCAGAACGCTGCAGGCACTTAGACCTGTCTAGTCCTTGTGTATCCTTAGGTCTCTCCTGACCCCAGGCCTTTGCCCTTGCTACTGCCACCTTCTGAGAGGTGGCCCATGCTCCTCCATGCTGAGAGGTCACCTCCTCAGAGGCCTTACCTGACCACTCTGACTAAAGCAGGCTTCCTGTCATCTGTTTCCTCTCCTTCTCATCTCCCTGCGTGCTCCCTTAAGGCTCACTGCCCTCTGAAATGGTCTTATTTGTCTACCTCCCTCTTCTAGACTCTAAGCTCCACATGGCAGGGAGCTTATTGGTCTGGCTCACCATTGTATCCCCAGTGCCCAATGCCCAGCATTTAATAGTCACTTGATAAATATCTGTTGAATAAAAAAAGATAATGATGGAGAAGGTGAAAACATTGCCTCTGGGTTGCCTTTCTCTGGGAATACTTGAGGGATGGACTGAGGGTGGACTTACTCAGTCCCTGCTCACTGGGGGCTTGGTTTCCAGACCAGTGTATGTGTTTGAGAGGTGACTGGCTGGTGTCCTGCAAGTGTCTGGGGTCATGAAGTGGGCACATTACTCTCCCTGTTCCTGTAATTGCCATGGAGAGAAAATCCTCATAGGGCACTTGTGACAATCAAATGGGGAATCTGATTGTCACATTGCCTGGACAGCACCTGCCATGCAGCAGGCACTGCATATGGGGCTTTCAGGACAGGTCCATAACAGAACTCTCTCTCTCTCCCTCCCTTGCTCTCTCTCTCTCTCTGTCCCCCGCACTGCTCCCTCCTTCCCTTACTCCTCCCTCCCTCTCCTTGTCTTCCCCTCTTTCCCTATTCCTTACCCTCTCCCTCTCCCAGTGCTTTCTCTCTATTTAGTATCCTTTTTCCTTAAAATGAGATGCTTCTGGGGTGCCATCACCTTGGGCTAGGCTGCTAGACAGCACAGTAGGTCTCATATCCTTTCATCTGGGAGCAAGAGCCATCTTCTTGACTGGAAGGGAGGGATCCCTTATGCTAAAAACAACTCCCTTGGGCTACCAGGAGGATTTCAGGAACACCCATTCCTTAATCTCCAGTTCTGGGGCTTTCAGCTCCCTTAGGCGATGCACTGACTGCCTAATTACCTAGCTGGCTCACTTCTCCTAGGGTGATTCCCTCCCAATGGCACAAACAAGGCAACAACATCACACAGGAGCCTGAGACACATACCCCTCCCCCCTCACACACCCACAAATGGAGAAAAGGCCAGATGGTTGGGCTGTCGGAAAACAGTGCTGTGTGCAAAAGCTTGATCTGCCCTGGGGGAGAGGCAGGGTGAGGAGCAGACGCCTCTGCTTTCTGACTCAGCCACACAGGTTCAGGCCCTCCTTCTGCCTAGAGTAACGCCAGGGCTTGGACTACTTGGACTCCAAGTACACACTTGGACATCTTCTCATTTTGTCTTGCTGCCATCATTACATATCCACTGGCGGGGTTGTTGGGGACATCAGTTAGGAGGACCTGCTTTTCCAAAACTCAGATTCTGCAGTCAGCATCCCCTTGCTGGCCATTCTGCTTCCATGGGATTAGAATGGCGCTCTGGAGACTTTCAGTTCGTAGTTGGCCCCCCGGGACTAACTTGGGCTTTCATACTAATTATTTTCCAAGGCAGTTCACAGCTGGGACATTTGTAGTCATATTTTTTCATGACACAGTGCCCCAGAGGTTTCACACTTAAAAGAAAGGGGTAGGTAAGTGGCTACCGGAATTCTATCTGATTGTCCTTTCTGGTCCTAAACAGAGTCTGCCCTCTGACGGAAATCTGTCTCTACAGATCAGAAGCAGGAGAAACCCTCAGATGGCCTGTAATCAACCTGGGGTGGCTTTCTGGGGGCCTCGGGATATCAGGAGCATGTGAAGGATGGAGGGGGGCTGCCCTCTGCCCGCTCACACTCTCTGCATGCTGACTCTCCTGACAACCCTGTAGCAGTTGCGATCTAAAGGCACTGTATTTAGAGCCTTATGAAGCACAAGGCTCAGCCACTTTCTCAGGGGGCTCAGATTCGGACCACTTTTGATGTTTGGGACTTGTGAGGGAATCCTACTCAGTAGCCTGTATGCAGATCACCCTCCCCACCCTGAAGACATCATCCCACCCCAAGTGGACTCTGTGAAAACCTGTTCCATTTCTTTAGTCATGTAATTTCTGTCATAGGCAGGTGAGGTTCCTTACGTTAGCCACTGAAAGATCCCAAAATCCAACTGGAGCTGCAGGGCTTTGACTCCCCACTACCCCCCAGTTCTCTCCCTCCCTTGTGGTGTTCCCTGAGGACCTTTCCCAGAAAAGCATATGACATAGCCACAGAGCTTCTCTGAGGTGGGAGCACCCAGCTGATTTAGTGGCCTATCAAGTGGATTTGGATTGTTTATTGGAAATGCCCATTATTTATGGTGGCTCATGGCCCTAAAAGCAGAGGCAAAGGCTGTTTTAAAAATAAAACTAATAAATAATAACTTGGCCCATGATTTATCAGTACGGAGGAAGGGAGTCATTCATTTTCAGTTAGAGCAGAGCTTTGAAAGAACCGGATTCTCTTTCCAGAGACCTTGGAGGAAATTCCTGTAGGATTGGGAGATCGGAGTACAAAGATTTCAAAGGAGATTAGAAAAGAAAATCAAAGACATGTGCCTCTCCAGGCCCTTCCTTAATCCCCCTATAGCCAAATTTATAAGTTTTCAGCTCCTTAGACATGATTCCTTATGTGGGGGTGACATTGGTTTTAATTTTCTTATCCACAAAATATTTAAAAGTGAGAAACAAGATTGGAGAGGAGCTGCAGTTAAGTTACTATTACATTCGCTGCTGCAGGCACACTGGGCAGAGACTCAAATTTCACTGGAAAAGTTTTTCCTTCCTTCCTTCCTTCCTTCCTTCCTTCCTTCCTTCCTTCCTTCCTTCTCCTTCTCTCCTACTCCTCCTTATTCCCCTCCTTTACCTTCTATCTCTGTCTCTAGCCTCTGTCTGTATCTCTTTTCTCTCTCTTCCCAGTCTCTCCTTTTTAACTGAGCTACAACAGGGCACAATGGGCCATATCTATTCATGCCTTGGTGGGTGCCCATCTTGAAGTAGGACTCAGCCCATGAGCACATTAGTCCCCCCAAAACAAATCCAGAATTCTTCAAGTATTGGTAAGGAAAGCAGGTTTTGATAAATCTTTACTAAAGATTCTATGAAGAGGCAAATGAAGGGATTATACTACAAATTACACAGAAAAACTTAATGAAAAATTCCACTGGGCATCTCCAAAATCCCCATCCCCCAAGCCTGTCACTTACATTTCTTCTTTGGTGACAGCTCCCTCATCTTCTTCTCTGTCCTTCCCACTCCCATTGCACCGGCTCTAGGTTTTTCTGGGTCCTACGTCAAATGCCAACACCCACACCTGATATCTCATGTAGGGAAAGGTAACCTTCTTTGATTGCCCCTCTTTTGTGTCTTCATGTGCATTTCCCTGCTCACCAGACAAAGGTCCCTCCCTAGGATTTGCCCTCTTTAGACTGTGACTGGGAATTTTTAGTAAAGGACAAAAATTTTTCACTGTTCCAAATGTTTTTTCCTGTCATTCATTCATTCATTCATTCAGCAAGTGTGCACAGTAGAGTACATCTGGCAACTGCTGTGACCGTACTCGTTGTAAAACAGCCATCCAAACTGTCCATGGTGGGGGTGGGGTGGGACAGGGTGGGGAAAGTGATAGGGTTCACAACCACAGGAAGGTTCAGAGTTACTCGATCTTAAAACTAACAGTGACCTTAGAAATTGATGGCAGGCATTTCCTCCTGGGCCTGAGCCTTTAGTCAGGGAGAATAAGAATCAGGATGAAGATGTGGACATGAGTCTTAAGCCCAAGGAGGACCTGATAAGCATCGATCAACAGGGAGGTGCTGACCTCTTTGTCGGTCAGGCAGGATATGTGGGGGGGGGGGGGCAGGTGTCAAAGGCCTGAGAGATTAAAGATCAGAGAGGCTTTGCTAACGTACATAAACTAAAGAACTAACAGGAGTGGCAGTGTTAACTGTCAATGGTGAGTACAAATATTCATCTAAATGCTTACTGGGTGAGTCAGCGCAGGGTTGGCTGGGACTTTTATCTCATGAGGCTGTGCTTGTGTCCGTCCAGGAGTGGCGGAAAGGAGAGAACCACAGAGCTGTCTGTCAGCTGAGGGCTATCACGGTAGACTTGTCCAACTTCCTCTCTTGTAGAATTATGACAGTGTCTCCACATTCCCTGGCAAGTCATGCAATTTTCATACCTACCTGGAGGGCCTTAGGAAGCTTGGGCTGTGGTTCTTCAGTGGTGGTGGGAACAGGGGCCATGTTGATTCAACTTTCTGAGCTATGTGTTTACTATTTCCATGCTCACTCAGCATTGACTGGTAGAAAGTGATCAGAAGTCAACATGGAAATGATGCCTAGATCCTCAAGGGCCTGGACATATGCACTAATCCCGGCCACAGACAGCCTAACTGTGCTGTTGAAAGCAGGGCTGTTGGACCTAGATGTTGATGATGATGATGATGATGATGATGATGATGACAATGATGATGTTAATGACGATGAAGATGATGATGACAATGATTTGTCATTTAGTGTGGTCTACCCTGTGCCAAACATTCCCACTGTATCTTCAGGGTAACCTCATGAGGCAGGATTTCCTTTTGATATAACTTCACTCCTCTAATTACATTCTGCATTTAAACTCAAAGATGTCTGATGCTAAAATCTGCACCTATAGCCATCTCCATAGCCATACAAAACAAGCAAATAATCTCTCCCCTTACCACACAACTGAGCCAGAGACAGGGTGATGGGGTGCTCTGTAGGCTCAGCGTGGCCTGCCAGGGCCTTCAGGACTGTTCTCTTACATAAATGAACTGAAATGCGCATCAGGATGAAGGCAAATTTGGAGAGTACACTGTTTTCAGTGTTGCTGGGTTTACAGGAGTGACACCATATTTCTCAGGACTCAGAGTGACAAAGACGGGTGAGAACTCTCATTTCCCTAGGCCTTTTCAGCCTTAGGGAGAAATCAACTCATGGTAGCACTACAGGATCTCCAAAATTTCCCATTCCTGAATCTCCTCCTGGGCCATGGGTCTTCAGGGGCTTATGTCTGCCTGTGACAGTCTCCTTAGCAGAGGCTCGTGCTTGGATAACTGCTGATGCTGTTGGGTACCACCTTCTAATATGCAAGATGGTGTTCTAGGATTGCAAATAAATGAGGGGCTCACTGTACTGTGTGGAAAAGCGGACATGGAAATGCAGCATTCTTTTCCCAAGGATCTCCTGCTATGATGAGAGGGGAGATGATACCTTGTCGCTCACAGAGTAAATATGGAAGGGAATTGGCAGTTTGCAAAAGGCTTTCAACAGAGACCTTGCTAAATGCAGCTCTTTGAAGGAAGTGATAAAGTTTTCATTCATCCTGGCATGGTGCCTGGCACACAGCTGGTGTTCAATGAATATAAACTGAACAGTGATAAATATTTTTTAGGTGCATCGTGTCAGGCTGTGGGTAAAAGGTAGGGAGGTGAAGGAGGATGTGTGATGTCAACATTAATCAAAGATCCTGATTTCAAAGTGTAGGGTAGTAAAAACTGTCTTTGGGGACAGGCAGATCTGGGTTCAAATCTCAACTCTGTCACTTACTGGCTGTGTGATCTTGAGCAAGGGTTTAATGTCTCTGGGCCTCGGTTCCTTCATCCAAGAAAGTGAGACATAATACCTCCCTCACGTAGGTAGGGGAGGATAAACTGAGATAGCGAACGCATGCACCCATGTGCAATGCACGCTGTAGCGCAGTTTACAGCAGAGCCCCTGGTGGTGCAGCACTCAATCCCCTTGGCCCCTGAAGGTCACTGCAGCTCTCTGTCTGCAGGGTGCTCTGGTTGTGCTTAAGCTCAGTATACACACAGGACAAGCTGGAAATGCCAGGGAGTCAAGTCCAGCAGTAACCTTCAACCAGTGAGGGACTCACTCCTGCCTGCTCACCCCTCAGTATAATGATTCTTAATTGGCGCTTCACATAGTCTCCTAGAAGGTCCCTAATGGAACTGAGACCCAGTTGTCTGTGGCATTAATTAGCCTGTTCATGGACACATCCGTATTGTCTTCCCTCCCTTCACTTTCTCAATACCCTACACCCTCATCAAGCTTCCTGAGGCACCTCCCAAATAAACTATTTACTCTCAAATCCTTGACTTAGAGGCTAATCCAAACTAAGACACAGCCAATCAAGAAAGCTACTATTACAGTGATGTTTCATAGGGCATAGATGTAGGTAATTGATACAGAGAAATAGAAAATACTATAGAAGAAAATGAAGGATGATTGCTGCCAGCTGAAGGCATCTGGAAGGCTTTGGGAAGGAGATTCTGTGTAACATTTGATCTGGATGTTAAAATGGGAAGGATTTGTACATGAGGAGATGGGTCAGAGAAGGGCACTTCAGGGGAGAACAGGGTCTTGTGTCCACTTTTATAATTTTTCGTATGATTCCTACAAAAGCCATGCGTGAGTCAGGTGGGCAGGTAAGTCAGGCGGATCCATACTCCGGTCTCATCTGGACACAGAACTCCCTTGGCCACGTGGTCCTGGCACTTGGGTCCTGTGCTCAGCACACTTTCAGGCTAAATTCATCAGTGCACATTACACAGGGTTAACGCTTTCCTTTTGCCCCTGAAGTGTGGCCCTGTGATCTCTTTTCTTTGCTAAGCTGTATGTCATGGTCTGTGGAGACCCCACTAAGCACCCTCTGTAGCTGCCCACTGGAGCATCCCATGGGTCTCGAGTCTTCCGAAGGCACTGAGGAGGTTTCTGCTCGGTGTGCCTCAGGTCCTCTGGGAACATCAGCTGTCTCGTCTGCTTGGCTCTGATAGAACACACTGGCACTATGACCCCCGAGTTTGAAACATTAGCCTTATGCTGTTTGTTTCACTTATTTTATCGATTACCCTTCATCATTTGAGTGAATAAACTCAAGATGTTTCAGCCTATCCAGAGGACATACAGCTGAGGGCTTTCTAGCTAAAAATGAAGATGGAAAAAAAAGAGGAACAATGCTATTTGCCCAAGATAAATCTTTGCTACCTCTTTATTGCTAGTTCAGTGTTTAATAAGCCCTTTAAAAAAAAAATCAGGGGCTTTTGTTCAAGTAAAATTTTAATTATACAGGTAAAAGCTGAATTCCCTTGGTGAGTCAAGGTAGTAGGAGGAAGTTCTGCTTGTCCAGACCCCTCTTTGAGGAGCACAGGATGAACCCATTGCTTGAGTGGATAAAAGGAGGGAGGTGGAAGGAGAAAGGTGCTGATCGTACTCTGGGCCTTTTTTTTTTAGCCTTGCATTGCATACGGGCAGACCACTTGGGACCTCCCAGATGAATTCAATTCTAATGTGCCAGAGAGATGAATCTCTTGGTTTCTACTCTGAAGGAGAGACAATGGCTCATGTCACAGGGTCAATACTCAGAGAGGTGAGCCATCTCTCAGTCTTATCAGCTTTGCTCTTCTCTTTCAGAGGTTCCAAAAACAGAACAGACTTTTGAAGAACGCCTGATACTGAAAGCTTTCTTGCTAAAGTTTGTCAATGCCTACTCTCCCATCTTCTATGTGGCCTTTTTCAAGGGGAGGTGAGTGTATTGGTGTCATATATGGAAGAGAAGTTGATCACTAAGTCTGGGTCCTCCAACGGGGTCAGCCTGTCCCCATCATCGGTTCACATCCTCAGCCCCATTCTGCATTCCCCATTGCCCACTCCCACCCTCACCTGGCTGTTCAGGAAGCAGTGGCATTAACACTAAACACATTTGTATTAACATCTGCAGATTTTGATAAATAGGGAAACTCTACAGGGGTTTGGCTCTGGGCCTTGAAGAGCGAGTCTTAGAAGAATTTGTGTATCCCAGCTTTGAGGATATGGCATAAGAGGATTTCATGTCTAGCCAGTGGCTCTTAGGTTTTGCACCACAGTTCTGATGCTGACTACCCAGAGTTAATGTAAACTTCACAGATTAAGGGCACAGTCTTCCACAACACTATCTTCATTTCAGACATTAAGCCCCAAGCTATGGAGTTTCCAGGCCACTCATGATTTGGTCAGCTGATTCCTATAACCACTAACCCTTCAGGTTCAATAATTCACTAAAATAAACTGCATAACTCAGGAATGTGCTATACTTAAAATTACAGTTTTATTATAGCAAAGGGATACGAATCCAGATCAGCAAGTGGGAGAGCCACATAGGGTGAGGTCTAGGTAGGTCCTAAACAAAATTCCGATGCTCTCAGGACGTGTCATCTTCCTGGCGCACTGATGTGCACCCCAATCTGGAAGCTCATCCAAGCTTCAGGGTCTAGAGTTTTTATTGAGGTTTCAGTATGTAGGTATGATTGATTGAGTCATTGGCTGTGTGATTGAACTCAATCTCCAGTCCCTTTGTCCTCCCCTGAGGTCAAGCTGCTATTACCTGGCTCAAAGCCCCAACCCTCGAATCCCGTGGTTGGCTTTTCTGGCATGGTCTCCTTCATCCTGAGTGATCTCATTAGCGTAAACTGAGGTATAGTCCCAAGGGCCCACCAAGAATAATAAAGACACTCCTATCAGGCAATTCCAATGATTTAGAGGCTCCTTCCAGGAACCAGCAACAAAGGCCAGTCAAATTCTTCATTATATAATAGGTCTGGGTGTAAAATCACTTTTGATGAATATTTTTGTGGTCAGATCAATTGGCTACCTACAAGGAGATTTCCCAGTAAGCATCAGCTGTGTCAGGAAAGCCTCCCTAGCGCTAACTGCTCATCAAACAGACATTGGTATCAAGAACTATCATCATCCACATTTGATAATTTCTTATAAATGTGTTTATAGCCCAAACCACAACCCCTTCTCAGGACCTCTGTCCTTGACTATTTCTATGTTATAGTAGCAGAGAAACTGTTCATATTAATGAGTATATTCTTCATGGGTGTTTTCTGCCTAGATTTACTATGAATAACAAATGACATACATATGATCTGCTAGTTGAAAATATATAGGATTCTGACTTTAGATAAACTTGTGGTATATTGAAAGAATAGTTTTGGCAACAGCACAGTGTAATCTGCAAAAAGTGCTGTAATAAGAGGTATAAAAATGAACCAAGACAAGGGTACTTCACAGAGAGGCAAAGGTTTAAGCTGAGTCTTAGATAGATGAGTAGGATTTTAACAGGTGGACCCAGGAATGGCATTTCAAGTAAGTAGGATTCTTCTGATTACCTGTCTAGATCCATGATTGGTTTTTACTTCTGTGTGTCCCCCACCTGTCCAGTCCTCTTATTCCTCAATAAAAATAATGTTACTTTGAAGAGGAATGAGGCAGGCTTCTTCCATTCCTTTAAATGCTTTCAGTCAGAAGTGTAGATTTTCCTTTTCTGTTCCCAGGAATCTCCACTTACAACCTTAGTCTGTTTCACCCTTCATTTCCTGGGAAATCAGTAACGTTCATTGAGGAGTTGCAATCAGAACTCAGTTCTTGAAACTACTTGAGAGAAGAAGATGCACACACAGTACACATACGGATAATCCAAACTTTGTTGTGATTAGGCTCAGAAGTCACCACACACACAGAGAGACACACACAGACACACACACACGCCTTACTGCCTACCCCCTGGAGGTGAACCCTAGGTGTTATAGATCATCGTTAGCTGATAAAAGGGTATAAACTTTCCCTGGGTGATTTATCACCTGCCTTGGCCAGCAGTTTCAAGAAGGACTTCGGCAGTGGCTATTCTTCTGAAGGCATGCCCTCAAGCAGCCCCGCCTTTCTCTCTCTTCCCTAATTCTTCCCACACTTCTCAATTTCAGGTTTGTGGGCAGACCTGGAAGCTATGTTTATGTGTTCAACAATTACCGCATGGAAGAGGTAAGTGTAGTTAACCACTGGTGTTTCCTGCCTGGCTGGTGGTTTATTGGGGCACCCACCTCACCCCCAGCCTCATCCTTATCCCCCTTGCACCATGGCTCTGGATCCCTGCCTTTGCTTCTCTGGGCTCACTTGGTCTAACCTCTCCTTCCTTTGTCTTTTCCTCTGCAGTGTGCTCCCGGGGGCTGCCTCATGGAGCTCTGCATTCAGCTCAGCATCATCATGTTGGGGAAGCAGTTGATCCAGAACAACATCTTTGAGATTGGAGTCCCGTATGTAATGAATACATCTCATCTCTCTCCTTGCTGCCAGGGCGTAGCTCAGCAGGATTTTCATGGCCTCTCCTTTTCTCAGATAGCTTGGCAATTTAGTCCTTTGTCCATTTGCCAATAAGGCAGGGCTCCTCCCATAAGCCTTGTTTGCCAATCTGATTTGGGATGTTTGAGGCTTACAAAGATTAAGCACTTCATTAAGTATACATAACCAGTAAGTGGCAGAGCTAGGAATCGGGTATCTCTGACCTCAATGTGTCTAATATTTTTTATGCTATCTCTTCTCCCAGTGAACAAGTAAAAGAGATTCCCAGTGGGGTGGATAGGTGAATATGAAGGTTGGAAACATAATGTAACTGTTTAGGAAAATCTCTAAGGAAGTGTGGAATATATGATTTTAGGAGGAGAAGGATGCATACTCACAGCTGGTGAAACAATAGATTTTCACACAGATCTCTCTCCCATCCAGGGTGGGTTCATACAAATTTTATAGAATTAGGTTTTACGTTGAAATAGCAATGAAAATGAACACTGACTCACAGACACAAGACCCAAAGAAAAGAGTATGCAGCAAATGAAAACCTACCTTCAGGTCAAAGAAAATGTAACCTGCTCTGCCTTTCAGTCCTATTGCTTTATGGTGTTAAAGAAGAATCTGTTTCAGGGGATGTTTTCAGGCAGCCCAGCATCGGAGAACCAGAGATTACTGGGGTAGTACTTACAGGCTGGGCTAATTCTGTTTAGGAGGACAGGATGGACAATTTGTAGTAGGCCTGGAGTTCTTTGCAACTCCCTTGTGAGACTAACCACTCTGGGATGCAATCATCGGTCCCCACAGGGTTAACTGAAGATACTGCCACACACTCTGATTGACTCTGCACACTCTATTAATGGTTCTGAGAGATCCTGCCATAAAGAAGCTTGTTTGAGCTCTTCCTTTCCAACTTTTTGTTCATGTTATTGGCCATCTTAGTTGTGGGCATTGAAATACACTCTGGCTAGTTCATGAAGAAGAGGAATTTAAGAACAGTAAGTGGCTAACAGAATATTCTTTAAGGGTCAGAGAGCCAAGTTCTGAGCTCCATAACCAGGAATAACAATGTCTACAATGCAGGAGGGCTTGCAGTGAATGCCACAGCCTTTGCTTCTTGGCTCACATCACTCAGATATTAGAAGATGAGAACTGTATATCAAAGAGCCACACCCACAAATACTGCAGTCTCTGAACTTAACTAGCTGTCTTCATCAGCTTGGGCTGCTGTAATAACATAACACAGACTGGGTAGCTTAAACAATACCTATGTATTTCTCATAGTTTTGGTGTCTGTGAAGTCCAAGATCAAGGTGCTTGATCAAGATTATTGATGAGGGCCCACATCCTGGCTTATATATGGCAGCCATCTCACTATATGCTCACGTGACCTCTTCTTTGGGTGCACATGGAGAGAGTGAGAGGTGTGGTGTCTCCTCTTCATATAAGGGTGCTAATCCCATCATGGGGGCTCCGTCATCCTCATCTAAACTACTTACCTGCCAAAGGCTCTATCTCCTACTACCATCATGTTGAGAGTTAAGACTTCAACATAAGAATTTTGGAGGTGTTACAACCATTCAATCTATACCAACAGCCTGTCTGTTTTTTTTTTTCTTTCAACCTAAGCACAAGACTTGTATGCAATCAACTTTAAAAAAATTAAAAATACATGTGTGAAATAGCTCTTGTCTTCTCAGAGCTTATCTTTTAAGTTTAGGAGGCAAAACAGATGGTATGTGACACGGTGCTCTCTGTGTAGTGCAAACTCAGAATTCATACTAAGTAAAGGTTGGGGACTTGGGAACAAGCAGTCAAAGAAGGCTTCCCAAGCTGAGTTTTCCGGGCTGTGTCTGTTTCTTGAAAGAAGGCTGTCACCATCATATGTAATAAGATGACCTGCAATTATTATGTTTAAAGAAATAATTTCTCTTGGGTGTGGATATCTTGTTGAAACAAACGACAGATTGACTCAGCCTTATCAAAATCACCTCCTGACCTAGGTGGTGCTACCAACGGAGAAAAGTAAGTCTTATAGAGATGGGAGCTCCCTCTAGTCTTGGGGCATGTCAGGGTCGTGGCAAGAGCTCAGAATCTCGCAATCTGCTGAAAGTTTGCTGAGTCCTGGGTTGCTTGGGCCAGATGGAACCATCAGAGGATGTGTGATCTAGCCCTTTCTACGGGAAACTATACCAGAGTGCCCTGCTTCCATGGGGGGCTGTAACTGTCTGAAAGGTTTCCAAACCATTGGTCTTCCTCAGAAACACACTTACAGAGCTAAAGCTATAATGGAGAAAATGTAATTTATCTGGAAAGAAATGCTATTTTAGTGAGAGCTCTATTTCAAGGGATGAAAATCTTTACCAATTCCCTCGTAAAATGTTGCCAGCCCAGTCCTCAGAATGGATCTCAGCATCGGCCACCATTAATTAGGCTGAATGCTTAGGATGGTTTTCTGTCCCCACACTGGGACAACCTCAGGTGGCCCTCAGGCATGCGATTCTCTTGGAGGAGGGTTGTTGAAAGCATTGGTCTGGGCGTCTTGTTCCATCTCTCTGCTTAGGTGAGCCTCTTCTCATCAGTCAGGAAATCATCAGTCTTGAGGACCTGAACCCTCTGAAGCTGGGCCTTGTTTCCAAGCTTTCTGATTGAGGGTTACTCAATGACAGTCATCAGGCAAAGCTGGTGAAACACATGGATGCTGTTCTCTAGTTTACCATCTCAGAGAGACCATGGTTGTTGTGGACAAACACCCAGAAAATATACAGACCTAAAAAAGAGGCACCAATGCCACCTCTAGCCCCTGTGGCACTGTGAAAGCAGCCCCTCCACCACCACTGCAGTGGAAAGTCTACATTCCCCCTCCACATCTGGGGAAGACTCCTGCCCTTCCAGTACACTGTTGCTCTGCTCAGGATGGAAAAGTTTATAGCTCGTGTTCATCAGATGCCCATTTTTTCATTTCTGGATATCTCTTGTACCATTTAGCTCTTTCACTCTGGACCCAGCAGCCTTTTTAAACTGTTAGAGAGGCTAAGAACTCAGGCATATGTTGGGACAGTATATTGGCGTGTTCCCCACCCATCAACTCCATCAGCTCCATAACAGATGAAGCTAACACACGGCTATTTGCCTTGAAGGCTAAACTTTCTGGTTTATGCTTGATGTGTGGTTGATATGCCATAGTTAATTGATGGTAATTGCATAGTAACTCATACAGCTGTGGGCAAGTCACTTCTCTAAGTCTCGCTCTCCTCATCTTATGATGAGAATGATGGCATTATAACCATCTCCAAGGTGCTCTCATTTCAGCTCAGGCATTGTGTGAACCTCTCCTTTAGTCATTAAAGCTAGTCACTGCTGATTCCAAACACAAGCTTCTGTTTCAAAGTGTTTTTCCTCATTCCAGTTTCTAGTCTTCTAAAGCACACACACAACATAATTATGAAGTTAACTTTAGGGATATAGGCCAAAAGTTTTTCCACCAAACCTTAGGGTCCTTTATCTTCAAAGATCTTTATAATTCTACAGGTTGTATTTTGAGTTTGGTCACATGAAATCACAGTGATTATGATTTGTAGATTTTCCACTCTCTACTCAGAACCTACTCTCAATAAATTAGACCCATCTAATCCAGTGTTCAGCACCTGACAATATCCTTATGTGTGACACAGTTCAAATAACCAAGAAAATAAAAAGGAGTCTCTTATCGTCTGAAGAGAAATGACAGTTGAGCCTCACAGTGAGGAGGCCCAGTGGCCTCTTTGGTGGAGGTGACACATCACTGTAGGGTGGAGATTGGGTGGTCCAACAGATCTGGGTTCAAATCTAGGCCTTACAATCTACTTACTGTGTAATGTTGGGAAAGTTATTCTAGAAGGATTTTCATCCAACGTGGTTATATGAAAATATAGTTTGGATATATGCTCAGCTATCTAGAAAATGGAAGTATGGACATCTGAGAAGAGAAGAACCATTCTTGGGGGATTCCAGGTGGCCAATGTGGTGCTGAGTTTTATTGACTTAACCTGTTTACAAGTGATGCTTTGTAAGTATTTCAAGTCCAGGGAATGGACTGAAAACAGCAACTCAGGAACATGATTTTCCTTTTCTATTCTGGGTCCAGTGGCTTTTGGTTGAAAATGGAGCTCTTCATGTACCTTAGGTGCCTGCCTCAAAGTTTTTCCCTGAGGGAAATAAATATTAATCTTAGAGACCACACCTGATTTTTATATAAGGAAGCAAGGCTAAGGAGTTAGAAAGATGACATGCTAGAATATTTGGGGTAAAAACTATAGGATTGACTGTCTATAGCAGTGATTTTCAACCAGTTGCCACAAGGATTTTTAAAACACGTAATACCTGACTATTCAGGGGCATTGATCTCTTTTCCCTTAGATTGTCAAATAAAAAATATGACAACAGCCAACACAACAAAAGCCACCCAGTGTGAATGAATCAAAAATATACCTATTTTTTGTCAGGTTGGCAGAAAAATAATATATTTTTTGGTGCATTGCCAAATTTTAGTAATGAGTTTATGTGTGCCATGAGATAAAAAAGATTGAAAATCACTGGTCTAGAGTATTCATCATCTACTTCTGAGAGCGATTTTTTAACATTCTTCCAAAGAAAATTTTAAAATGGGAAAGGCTATCTAGTTGACCTTCATTGTAGGTCAAACAGTCCACTATAATTTATTTCTCCTCTTGAGGGTACAGCATTTTCATTAGATTCTGTGTGTGTGTGTGTGTGTGTTGCAAAAAGTACCACAACTACAATGTAATGGCTTTGAGAATCCTACAGTCCAGCAGGCTTCTTGAATAAGAACGTTGTTTCCGAATCTTCAGTCACTTATAAACCAACTTTTACATTTTTTCTCATATCTATATGGATAGCTATTTGCATATCAATTCTTGCTAAACCAATTCATTTTTTATTTAATTCCATAACATTTCTGAAAGTCGAAAATGAACACTGAGTTACCACAAATAACAATAGAAAGAAATACAGTAAAAACAGAGCATTATTAACCAATGACGTTGGTCTAAGAGCTGCATTCTGTATTTTAAAGGAAGGTGTACAAGTGTGGGGAGATGTCAGTGACATACCAGCAGCAGACCGGGGTTTTCTCTTCGAGTGCAGTCAGTCGGACTGACTGAGAGCAGAAAAGGAAGTAACTTTCCCGGATGCTTTACTGAGATACAAGGCCAAGTGTAGAGACGTTCCAAAGGTGTCACATACACAGCCAGTAGAATGTTTCCTTTGCTGGAATCATTGTTTTGGAGCAACATTATCACTTCTTAATCCCATGGATCTCTATGAGGCTGGCACAGGTAACAGGTGTGCCCAAGTCCTGCACAGCCACCCTTTGGGACCTTGGAGAAGCTTCTCCAGCTCTCCGAATGTGGCAGGTGTCCCAGACAGGGCCACTGTGGAAGCCGAACTTGGTGCAGCACCTTCCATCAGGCAGCAGCACATCTCCCCTTTGCGAGGCCTGGTTCGGAGACCCTGGAGGTAGAAAAACAAAGTGCCTCCCAAGGAGGCAGTAAAACTGGGGGCACCAGGAGCTTTAAAGGCAGCTCTAGGACTCACGAGGACATGATCACAGATAAAAGTGGGTTGTGTGGCCTGGCCTTGGACTGTTCCTACACCCGCCACCCAGGCTCCCGGGGCCTGACAGAGTTGTGGCAGGTGCTCACCGGAGAGGAGCCAGGTGGTTAAACACTGTGGGCCTCAGAGTAATGCAGTGACTTCTGAGATGACTTCAGTCATGGTGAGTGGCTAGGAAGAATCTGATCTCATGCTACTTATTACCCAAGTCCACTGTTGGGGATTTCTCTCATCCCCAGTCTCCTCATACATACCCCACCTTTTCCTCTTCCATATGTGTTTGTGCAAAATACACTTGGGAGCCAAACTGCACGATGCTTCTAAAACATGCCACATGACATCCCAACTCTTTGCTATAATTTTATCTCAAGCTGGGTCTGGTATTCCTTGAAGCAGAATTGGAAACGGGCCTCATATCATCCAGAAAGATGTGTGTGTGTGTGTGTAGTAAATGCTACTTTTTTGCCTTCTCCTGGGCACAGTCTGAGATGGACAGAGCAGACAGCAATACTTTCACTGGCCAAACATCCTCCATCCCTAGTTTCACTCAAAGCACAAGATAACATCCCAAAATAGCTGGAATATAGCCCTGGACACAGCCAGTAAGATTTTATAAACTTTCTCTGCTCTTTTGGGGTAACTGTGATAAATACTGCATTTCAAGACATAAAACAGTCTCTCTTTAAAGACATCACAGGCAGAGGAAGTCTGTGTTCTCAAATACAGTGGAATCTGGCCATGAATCCAGAGTCTAAGGAACAAATTTGAACCTTGTCAGGTGTCAAGAAAGGGAATACATAGCTCAGAGGTTGATGTGTTTCTCTTCTTTGGCCCGTTTAGGGCTTGGTTTTGACTCCTTTAACGAGGCTCGCAGAGGCCGTGGAGCCAGGGTCTGTGGACCGCAGGCTGGGGCCCAGGTTCCTGTGTCAGGAGGCCCCAGGTGAACTCCCTGTGGTCCTGGGGGGAGCCTGAGAGGCACAAGTGAAGGAAAGGCTCTGAGCCTTCCAGACAGAATTTCTCAGACTTGTCATTTAAAAAGGGACAGGAAAACAGCACATGAAAAGGACAAGGGGGTAACATCAAAGGAGTTATTTTAACGAGCACATCATACGGTCGGAATCATAATCTGAAGTTTTCCAAACGGCCCATCTGTATGTTACACAACTTGCAGGATTCCTGTTAAGTCCCACTCTTGAGGGACTTTTTGCATTAATTTTTTTAATGGTCTCTGAGATCTCCAGGAGGGAAATTTCTGGGCATGACAGGTTCATAGAATTATTTGTGGGGTTTTCCCCTCATTGTTTTTGACCTACCCCTGGTGTATCACACTGCTGGCCACAGTGTTCTTCCCGATGCTCTTTTGCTGCCCTCTTCCTTGCCGTACGGTCTTCCAGTTGGCCTTTCTGTTCCTATGACTGCTGCTTCCTGGCCCTTTGAAGGCTCCTTTCCCTCCATCCATCCCTTCATCATAGATATTTTCCCCCTCTGCTCCATCCACATGTGCTGCTATTTAGGGTTTCAGTTGTTCCTTCCACGATGATCCTCGGATCCTGAGCTCCACCAACCCAGACCTGTTTTCATAGCTCCAGACCCGTATATAAAATTGCTTACTGGACATCCCTACTTAGTTGACTCATGGCGTCCTCCACCTAAACAACGTCTCCCCTTCATCAAAACTGCCTCTTCTCAAGTGTTTCCTGTCTTAGAAAACTGTGTCACCTTCCACACACATGCCCTAAGACCCTTCGATCCTCATTTTCCTTCCCTTCCCACATACAGTTCACCAGCAACTTCTTAATTCTACCGCCTAAGCGTGTCTCACTCTTCGTGCCCACTGCAATCACCATAAACTCAGCTACTATAATCTCTTACCTGCAGCACTCATTAGATGGCTTACAAGTCCTTCAATGCTGTGAATTTGCGTTATCTTTTAAGTCTTATTTTTTGTCACTTGGTCTACGCTCCAAACATTTTTAACTCCTTTCAGCCCCTTCTACGAACCATTCTCATATTTGCCTTTGGCTGTTGCACAAATAATTTCCTGGGCCTGTAATATCACTCTCCCTCTTTCCCATGCTTCTTCTATCATCTCTCATCGTTCAGTTGGTGTATATGTCTCTTCCTCGGAAACTTCCTCTGCTTTAGGCCAGGTTAGGTTTCTTTGTTATGTTCCCGTAATTACCTAAACTCATCCCTTCAGAATACTCGTTATGCATTATTAGTAACACTTGTTTAAGTGTTACTTTTCCAGCTAGACTACCTCATTAAATACTTCAGAGGGCTGCATTTAATTTTTCCTGGAGAGCACATTCTAGGAATGCTCCATTCTCCTGTTTGAACTAGAACTGTTTGTTCACTAAACTTCTACAAAGCTATCGATCTGAGTTTAATCTATTGCCTCCATTTTCAGATGTATTCCTTGTTTGCTGGATTATATATCGTTTTCTTTCTTGCTTTATATCCTTGGCTGCTTCATCCTCCTGGAATATCATGAGAATGGATGTGTAGATGATCTCTTTTAGGAAAACTTGTGTGTGTGAAAATATCTTTATTCTGCCTTTGCACTTGATGTATACTTTGGCTGGGTATACAATCCTGTGCTAAACTCATTGCCTAAAATTTTCTAGTGTCAAGGGTTGATGTTGAGAATTCTAATATTGTTTTGATTCCAAATAATTTTTAGAGAATCTATGCGTGTCCCTCTGGACTAGGAAGTTTTTAGAATCATTTTCATCATTCTTAGAGATCTAAAACTTTCTGGTGAAGTGCTTTGGTGGAGGTGCTTTTTTTATTTAACCATTCCACTGAGTAGGTTCTTCCAATCAGAAAATGCCTGTCCTTCACCCCTGGGACATTTTCTCATGTTTGTTTTGTATTTTCTTCCCCACTGTTTTCTTGGTCTTTTCTTTCTGATTAGATGTTGGAGTTCATAGATTTGATTTTTTATCTTTTCTATTTTCCATTCCTTTGTCTTTTGTACTATTTTTTCCTGAGAGCTTATTGATTTTTAACTTCCTATCATTTAACTGGGTGTATTTCAGATCTAGAGTTTTCCTGGTTCATTTTCTCCTCCAAATAAACTTTTTGCTCCTGCTCATGTTAGGAGATGGTGGTCACTTGAGAAATATGGGTGGACAGACACATTAGGGCCTACTCTTCCTCAAACAGGGTGTTGACCAGTCGCTACCCCCTGCCTTTGGTGATACCTGGTGCCTGCAACTTCTGAGCCTTTCTGAGATTTTGCAGCATGAGTCGGCTTGCTTTTCTTTGCTCTCTTTCTCTATGGGCACTTGGTATTCAATCTACTGAACCACACCAGCCAGGGCTCTAAGGCACTTGGTATTCAGCCACAGCAGCTGTGCTAACTCCTTCATTCACTGTTCATCTTCCAAGATATTCATTACAACTCTCATACACCACTGACCATTTTCTTTAGCCTTGTAGTTTTATACATTTTAAAATTCACTGTCATTTTTATAGCATTTCAGAAGTAGATAGGGATATACGCATGTGTTCAGTGTTCCATGTTTAATTAAAACCACTAATTATTTTTTTACTAAAGATTTAGCCAAGTTTTCTGACTACTGGTACCTGGAGAAAAAGTCTCAATTTGAGTTCTGGTTCTAGACACCACCCCCTTCTACTTCCTCTTCCTCCCTCCATTCTTTCCTTTTCTTTTTCTCTTTCTTTTAATTTTTTTTCTTTATCCTCTCAGATAGTGTCTCAGCTGGTCCACACTATTTGGCTTCAGAATCCTTAGGCTCCACCTGGGTTTTTCTCAATTCCTTATTCTCACAGAATTATTGTTTGCTAATTTATAATAAAATATTTTACTGCTGCTTTTATGAGTCTCAATTCATTCTTTAAATCCTCCTTTGATGATGATAATGATAATATGGACAATGATGAATGTATTTAGTGAGCTCTTAGCATGTACCAAGGCCTAAGTGAAGTGTGTTACATTTATGAGACATTTTCTCATAAATAAGAAACTAACATTTATGGAGTTTTAATAACTGCCCAAGAAATTAGCTTGTGAGTTATGAAACTGTTTTTTTTTAAATTTCTTCAATGTAAAACATTTTAATAGTTTATCAAATATACAGTTATTAGAATTATCTAAATATCACTTATAAAAATTGGTATATCACATTAGATGATCCTATAAAATAAACTCTCACTTTGACAATAACTCCTGCACTGCAAGAATACTCCCACTGATAGTACAAATTACAAACACATTTAAAAAGAGATATTTAAACTAAAGTAACTTTGACCAAATGCATTCATTCATCTAGTAAAACGAACAAAAGTGCAGTCACTAATAACACAGTTTTAGGTGCAATTTCACATGCTTTCATAAATCTTCTCGTACAGCTCCCGTACACAGTAAAGTGTCTTTGTGTGTGCCATTTTCATATGCAGGTGCATTGTGCATTGTACTTAAGACTATTCACTTCATAACTAAGCTCGTTAATGTATATTGTAAGTGAACAATAGGCCAAAATTTAACCCCTTAAATTTTTTTCATAAAAATCATTTTTTTCATTTCAATCATTATGAAAAAGTTTAATCATTAAAAAGAATTCTTGAGTATATTCTAATTTGTTTAATCACATGAATACTATTTCCTCTTACTAGATGCTATCAAAATAATAATTAAACATTAACTCACCTAAAATGGAAACTCTAACCTTCCTAAAACATTAACTACCATTGTAAGTAATAATAAAATCATACTGTAAGTCAAAAAGTAGTTTCATATGCATTGCCAAATTTAACATATCATTGTGCTGAAGATAAGATTGAGGCAAAAAATATTTGTATTAAATTATAAGATCCAGTGTAAAGAACGTGCAGTAATTTGCGTGTGAAAATGTAATAGATATTTGTAAATAATTATTTTTTTGTGCATTAAGGGCTTTCCTGAAGACAGATTCCCTAGAGAAAATTACAGCAAAGAAAATGAATGTTTTTAGATTAGTCATGTTTTTTAATTACTTTCCAAAACAGCCTACAAATTTACTCCCCCACCAGAGTATCTCTGTTTTGCTGCATCCTGTCCAAGTTCTCTCTTTTTGTAAATTGCCATAAAATTATTCCTATAATTCTTTTTAAAAGTATATTTTATTGATTATGCTTTTACAGTTTTCCCAATTTTTCCAACTTCATCCCCCCTCTGCCCTGCACCCCAACCCTCCAGTATCCCCTACCCTTAGTTCATGACATGGGTTGTACATATAAGTTCTTTGAGTTCTCTGTTTCCTATACCATTTTTGATCTCTCCCCTAATCTATTTTATGCCTACCAATTATGCTTTTTCTTCTCTGTACCTTTTTGCCCCTGTTCCTCCCTTCCTCCTCCCCATTGAAGTCCCTCCATGTGATGTCCATTTCTCTGATTCTGTTCCTGTTCTAGGTGTTTGCTTAGTTTTTGTTTTCATTATTTTTCTTTTCTTTTAGGTTCGTTTGCTGACAGTTGTGAGTTTATTGTCATTTTACTGTTCATATTTTTGATCTTCTTTTTCTTGGATAAGTTCCTTTAACATTTCATATAATAATGGCTTGCTGATGATGAACTCCTTTAACTTGACCTTATCTGAGAAGCACTTTATCTGCCATTCCATTCTAAATGAAAGCTTTGCTGGTTAGAGTCATCTTGGATGTAGGTCCTTGCCTTTCTTGACTTTGAGTACTTCTTTCCAGCCCCTTCTTCCCTGTAAGGTTTTTGTGAGAAATCAGCTGATAGTCTTATGGGAACTCCTTTGTAAGTAACTGTCTCCTTTTCTCTTGCTACTTTTAACATTCTCTCCTTATCTTTAATCTTGGGTAATGTAATTATGATGTGCCTTGGTGGGTGCTTCCCTGGGTCTAACTTTTTGGGGACTCTCTAAGTTCCCTGGACTTCCTGGGAGTCTGTTCCTTTGCCAGATTAGAGAAGTTCTCCATTATGTTTTCAAGTAACTTTTCAATTTCTTACTCTTCCTATTCTTCTTGTGGTACCCCTATGATTCGGATGTTGGAACATTTAAAGTTGTCCCAGAGGTTCCTCAGCCCCTCTTCATTTTTTTAATTCTTGTTTCTTCATTTTGTTCTGGTTGAATGCTTATTTATTCCTTCTGCTCCAAACCTTTGACTTGAGTCCCAATTCCCTTCCCTTCACTGTTCGTTTCCCTGCATATTTCCCTTCATTTCACTTTTCATAGCCTTCACACTTTCCTCTATTTTGTGGCTATACTCAACTATTCATGTAAGCATCCTGATTACCAGTGTTTTGAACTATGCATCTGATAGGTTAGCTATTTCTTTTCTTTTTTTGTACTTTTTCTTTCTTTTAAATATATTTTATTGATTATGCTATTACAGTTGTTCCATTTCTCCCCCATCATTCCCCTCCACCCTGCACACCCCCTCCCACCCACATTCCCCCCCTTTAGTTCATGTCCATGTGTCATAAGTTCTTTAGCTTCTACATTTCCCACACTATTCTTGCCCTCCCCCTGTCTATTTTCTACCCACTGGCTATGCTACTTATTCTCTGTACCTTCCCCCCCCACTCCCCTGTTGCTAACCCTCCATGTGATCTCCATTTCTGTGTTTCTGTTCCTGTTCTAGTTGTTTGCTTAGTTTGCTTTTGTTTTAGGTGTGGTTGTTAATATCTGTGAGTTTGCTATCTTTTTACTGTCATATTTTTTATCTCCTTTTTCTTAGATAAGTCCCTTTAACGTTTCATATAATAAGGGCTTGGTGATGATGAACTCCTTTAACTTGACCTTATCTGAGAAGCATTTTATCCTCCCTTCCATTCTAAATGACAGCTTTGCTGGATAGAGCAATCTTGGATGTAGGTCCTTGCCTTTCATGACTTGGAATACTTCTTTCCAGCCCCTTCTTGCCTGGAAGGTCTCTTTTGAGAAATCAGCTGACAGTCTGATGGGAACTCCTTTGTGGGTGACTGTCCCCTTATCCCTTGCTGCTTCTAGAATTCTCTCCTCCATTTTAATCTTGGTTAATGTAATTATGATGTTCCTTGGTGTGTTCCTCCTTGGGTCCAACTTCTTTGGGACTCTCTGAGCTTCCTGGACTTCCTGGAAGTCTATTTCCTTTGCCAGATTGGGGAAGTTCTCCTTTATTATTTGTTCAAATAAGTTTTCCACTTGTTGCTTTTCCTCTTCCCCTTCTGGTACCCTTACTATTCGGATGTTGGAACGTTTAAAGATGTTCTGGAGGTTCCTAAGCCTCTCTTCTTTTTTTTGAATTCTTGTTTCTTCATTCTTTTCTGATTGGATGTTTCTTTCTTCCTTCTGGTCCACTCCATTGATTTGAGTCCCAGTTTTCCTACCATCACTGTTGGTTCCCTGTGCGTTTTTCTTCATTTCACTTATTGTAGTCTTCATTTGTTCATCTAATTTGTGACCAAAATTAACCAATTCTGTGAGCTTCTTAATCATCAGTGCTTTGAACTGTGCATCTGTTAGGTTGGCTGTCTCTTGATTGCTTAGATGAATTAGCTCTGAGGCTTTGATCTGTTCTCCCATTTGAGCCTTTGTTTTTTTTTTTTTTTTTAGTTTGTTTTTTGGTCTGGCCACAGCTGTTATGTAGTGAGGGGCAGAGTCTTAGGTGTTCCCCAGGGTGGGGCAGCCCAGTCGCTGAGTTGTGACACTGTATGTGAGGGCGGGGTCTGAAAGGGAACAATGGCGCTTGCTCACTCTCTTTTGGATTCCAGTCCCCTCTGCTGCTTCCCCCAGGCAAATTGGGCCCTTCTGGTGCTGATTTCTGTGTGGGTGGGCTTGTGTATGTCCCATGACCCTGTGGGTCTCTCCAATGAACTCTCCTGTGAGGCTGGGAGCGTCCCCTAACACCTCAACCCTTACAAGTGTTTTCAATCGGTGTTTTTAGGTTTTATTTCCTGGCACTGGGGCCCTGGGTTGTGAGGTCTGTCTTGCTCTCTGTTCTCACCTGGATTATCGGTCTGGATGAATGGTTGTCAGACTTCCATACAGTTCAGTTTTCTATAAGTTCTGGTTGTTTCCTTGCTTCTAAATTTTTGTTGTCCTTAATTTTGGTTGTGCGAGGAGGCACAGTGTGTCCACCTATGCCTTCATCTTGGCTGGAAGTGGTTAGCTATTTCTTTGTCACTTAGTTGTATTTTTTTCTGGAGCTTTGTTCTTTCATTTGAGCCATATTTTTATGTCTCAGCATGCCTTTTATATAGTAAAAGGTGGAGCCTTAGGTATTCACCAGGGTGGGGCAACCTATATCGCTGTATTGTGCCACTGTATGTGGGGGAGAGGTCCGAGAGGAAACAATTCCACTTGCTCAGCTCTTACTGGCTTTCAGTCACTTCCCCTACCACCCACAAGCAAATTGGGCCCTTCTGGTGTTGATTCCAGCTGGGTAGGTTTATGCACATTCTAGGACCCTGTGGATCTCTCCAATGAACTCTCCTGTGAGGCTGGGAGTTTCTCCTGCCACGTCAACCCCCACAGGTTTCTTCGATCAGAGATTTTGAGGCTTTATTTCCCCACACTGGAATCTTGGGTTGCATGGTCTATCTCACTCCCCAGTTGTTCCTCCTGGTTTATCTTATCTGCATGCAAATGTGGGACTGCCCATTCCTTCAGCTGCCACCTTGTTGTGAGTCCTCTCCACCTCAGCTGCCCATCTCTGCCCCTCCTACTGGTCTGGATGAATGTTTCTTCAACTCCTTGGTTGTTGGACTTCTATATAGTTTGATTTTCTAGAAGTTATGATTATTTTTTGTTTTTAAATTAGTTCTTGTCCTTCTTTTGATTGTGCGAGGAGGCAAAGTGTATCTACCTATGCCTCCATCTTGGCCAGAAGTCAGGATTATGTATACTGCGTCTTCTTGAGGGCAAATGATATTAGAGAGACATTGATTAGAACACAATTTTGAAAGATGAGATTTTCATTAACTGTCAGAAGCACTAACAACAGAATGAGATACTTAATACCAGTATCTGGAAATAGCTACACAGGGGTTGGATGATCTTGTGTGAAGAATGTGGAGGGCAAGGGTAGTTTACTGCATTTAGATGGTGCACGAACTTCAAAATCTCTTTAAATTTTTCAAGTCTTTGATTCTGTGTGTTCTGATGTTAGTTGTCCTCACAACTGTCTCCTAGAAACTTTCTCATAGAATAGTTAGCAGAGTTGGCAGCCTGCTCCTTCACCTAATTTCACTGTCTATATATTGTGTATCAATGGGAAGTATGCAAAGACTATATATCCTCAGGTATATTTTAATATTTAATATTAAAATAATTATAGCTACCATCTAGTGAATGCTTACCATGTCCAGATATTGTGCTAAAAATTGTATAAACATTGTTTCATTTAACCCTCATACCAACCCTGACAGGCTGGGCCATTATTCTCTTGTTATCATTCTAGACCAAAAAAAAGTACTGGATGTGATTGACTTAGTCTACTGGGGCTGTATAACAGATGCCACAGACTGTGTGGCTCAAACAAGAGTAATCTATGTTCTCAGAGTTCTGGAGAATTGGCAAAGTTTGGTTTCCAGTGAAGGCCTTCTTCCCAGCTTGCACCTCCTCACTGTGTCCTCACACGGCAGAGACAGAGAAATCACTGTCTCTTCCTTGCCTCATAAGATTACCAGTCCTGTTGGATTAGGACCCTACTTTTTTGACCTCATTTAACCTTGATTACCTCCTGAAAGCCCTATCTCTAAATGCAGTCACCTGGGGGTTAGAGCTTTGA
The DNA here is from genome assembly GCA_039655065.1 of Glossophaga mutica. Taxonomy (NCBI): domain Eukaryota; kingdom Metazoa; phylum Chordata; class Mammalia; order Chiroptera; family Phyllostomidae; genus Glossophaga; species Glossophaga mutica. The sequence continues at coordinate 21,020,465 of CM077304.1, read as the reverse complement.
CATGTAAATTTGTGGAAGAGGATTGATTTCTACTCATAGTGGTGGTAGATAGTGTTTAGCTTGGCTTTAATGGAAATTAAAGCCAAGATGATGCTGTTTATGTTTTTAAGACCTGAAAATGTTTGAGTTTGGAGGAGAGCATGTTTCTACTATTTTCTGGACACCTTCTCTTCCCCATGAAGAGTAGGGATGGATCACCTGTTAGATAATAGGACTGTCTCAGTATTTGGCAAGAAGGGCCAACTCTCTTGTTTGGCCAAGAGATTTGGCCAAACAACTTTTTTATTAAAAAGAGAGTTGCTTATTAAAAAGCAACAAGAATTCAGTTTCTCCCCTGATTCTTTGTGGGGGAACCTTTCATTACCCTGATAAAGGAACTTCTTAGGTTATCTTTAAGAGAAAAGTAGTCTCCTTGGTATCCCTCCATCTGTCCTTGGATCAGAGATGACTTCAGTGTCAACACTTAGTTTGTTTCTCCTTTTTGTCTACAGAACTAACTCTGTCCTCCAGAGGCTTTTGGTGACTGGTCCATTTCTTTTCCAGGAAGCTAAAAAAACTATTTCGGAAGCTGAAAGATGAGACAGAACCTGGAGAAATGGACTCTGCCCATTCAAAGCATCCAGAGCAGTGGGACCGAGACTACAGCTTGGAACCATACACTGGACTGACTCCAGAGTACATGGAAATGAGTAAGAGCATGTGATCTTTACTTCCTGGTGCAGGCTCAGACAAGGGGTCTAGGAGAGCAGTAAGGAGAGGGGAGGGAAGTGACTGGGGCAGTCACTGGGTTTCCTGGTTACCCAAAGTCATCTTCAATGCCACATAAAAGTTGAGGAGTGTAAAGCAGAAAGAACTCTGGGGTGAGAACCAGGAGCAACTCTTATCATCAAGTCGATATTAGGATGATGCCCTCTTCTCCTTGGACTTCCTCTCCACATCTCAAAATGAGAAGTTTGGTCTCTCAGGTCCCTTCTCATGGCTTCTTTCATCGATAAAGCTGAAAGAGAAATAGTGAAGTCTGAAATTTAAGGGTAGAGTTTCCATTAAGGAAAAGTAAAGTAGTCCTATGACACTTGGGACAAGGGTACATCTTTGACATGGAGAACATAGAAGAGTCCCCAACTCTGATCAGGTAGGGCTGGGTAAAATGTCAATTTTTCCCTAAAAAACATGGGGCCGTTTTGTATAGGCGGTGATAAGTAGATTTCTAGTTACTGAGCCTTTGGTTGTTCTTGGATAAGGCTTTAAAGCAGGGGTGCCTGTAATACAGACTGGTAGAACATGATAGTTTTACATGCAGTTCAGAAGCCATGAGTTTTCCATCATGACAAGTATCCCAGCTTAGACCAGCTGCCTACAAACTCTTGGCTACTTGTGAATAATCCTGATCTTTTATTGAGGTGGATATTTGAGAAGCATCTTTCCAAGACTTGGAACTAATGAATTAAAAATAAAGGACCAAGAGGTCAGACATATCATCTAAACATTTACTCAACCCAAGGTGTTGGAGAAACATTAATCACATCCAATGAAAGAATCACTCAATACTTAATATCATTGTGTTTCCATAATGACTCCTGCCTCCTTTGGTTAATCACTTTTAACAGGGGGCCACCAATGCCTCTCTGGGCACCAGGTTCTTCCCTTGTTACTTCTTATGGATATCTGTTCTCTTCTGTGTGTAAAAATGTGTGTATCTATGGTAAAGGTAGAGAGAAGGACAGAGTCTACATTAGATCACCTCAAAAGTTCTGCTCTAGCCCTGGGGACCTAAAATTCCAGGCAAAGCCTGAGCTTTGTGTTCTAAGTAAACTCACCAGAGAAGAAATAATTGTGTCTGCTTCAGGAACAATAGGCAAAGAAAATATGAAGACCCAGTTTATGTAAACACATAGCTCCCTTATTCTTTTCACCTTTAGTTAAGTTCTACCTTTAATCCCTCTCCAACCAGATATTTACACAGAGATGATTACTGGTATTGCAGATGCTACTCTATGCCTGCCATCTTCTCAGAAAGAAATCGCTGCCAGAGATTGAGGCTTCCATCTGGGAAGGGGCCTACCTGAGAAATCCTTGAGCTCTGTCTCTCAAACTCCACCCTCCAATTCTAGTCCTCTACCCCCACCACCCAATTATCTGTGTAGGTTTTACATGTTGTCTGTCCAGATAGTTGATTATTTCAAAGCTTCCTCTTTTGAGTGATTAAAAGCAGAGACCCTTGAGCCATACTTCCTGGGCTCAAATTCTAGTGCTACCATCAATTAGCTGGGTAGCTTTGGGTAAGTGGCTAACCCTTGTGTCTCAATTTGCTTTAGCTGTTTAAAAAAATGATAAGAATATCTATCTAATGGGATTGTTGTATTTTTTTAATAAAAGATTTATTTATTTATTTTTAGAGAGGGGAAGAGATTTAGAAAGAAAGGGAAAGAAACATCAATGTGTGGTTGCCTCTCAAGCACTCCCTACCAGGGATCTGGCCCACAACCCAGGCATGTGCCCTGGACTGGGAATCAGGCCGGCGACCTTTTGGTTCTCAGGTTGGTGCTCAATCCACTGAGCCACACCAGCCATGACGGATTATTGTATTTAATGAATTAATATCTGTGAAGTTCTTAGAAGAGTGTCTAGCATATATAAAACTATGTTAAGTGTCAAGTGTTGTTTCTCTTAATGGCCCTAGGCCCTAGAAAGGCAGAGTGTAGGGAAATATGCTCTCTTTTGTCAGCTATCACATCATTGAATAGACAGCCACTCTGCGTTCGAACTTGGGTACTTACAAGTTAATGAGAAGAGGGGAAAAAAGAACTAGATGACTTGGTGATTTCTGGAAGAAATTCACACCAAGAGTATAGAGAATGAAATTCATTCTGTAGATTACACATACACCCTACTTACAGAATAAGAATATAAGGGGAAAATCATATTTTGAAAATAGAAAAAAGAAAGGATCATTTCTCAAAACTTCCCTCATTCACAACTTTTATTAACACTTTGGTGCTATTTCTTAGACCCTTTTTTCCTTATGTATGTGATTTTAAAAGTAAAGTTGTGACCATATTCACACATTTATTTCTCTTTTTTTATTTAACTTTCTATGACTATTTCCAAGTTGTCACATAATATTCAAAAGAAATAGCTGCATAATAATAATACATCTCATAAATGTACCATAGTTTATAACCTATCTTTCAATGAAGTGTGTTGTAAGCTCATTTTACAATTCTTCCCCTATTTTAATGCTCTAATATGTACTATCTTCATACATATATTTTGCACATTGGAAATAGTATTATTATTTCCTCAAGACAGACTCCCACAGATGTAATTACTCCCACAGGTGTAATTACTAGATTTGACATATGGCCACTGTATGGTTCTTGATTTACTTTACCAAATTGCTTTCTGAATGCTGAGTTCACCTACCCACAGGCAATGTACAAAACATCCTTTCAGTGAGTACACATTATTACGTGACTGGTAGTCAGGTGATATGGAAGAATTATCAGTGTGCAGTAAGCTTGAGAGTCCCAGGCCCTATGCCTACCTCATTCCACATTGTTGGCCTGGATATTTCAAACTTATCTTTAAGCTTTTCCCAGTGCTTCCTCTGTAAAGTCTTCCTAGACGAAGGCCTGTTTCTCCTGAGAGGAATCATTATTTTTGTCCCAGTATTGCATTTGATACACATACTGATGGAATAACTTGCAGAATCATGGTGATATTGATAGCATGTTATCTTTTCTATTTAAAATCCTCAATATTTAAGCATCTGGTTTTCCCCTGTTACCAGGTCTGACTTTGCCTGTCTGCCTGCAACAAGATCTTCCTGAGCTGTGCAGGCTCAAACATACCTCTTGGATGCATTTCTGGTTCTCCCATCCTCAGTTCCTCTCTCCTTTTATACTTGCTTTGATATACGAGAAATACGAGTGCTTTGGGGGCAAAGATCTAGCCTTATTCCTCTCCAGTCACAACACTCAGCACAGTTCCTGAAACATAGTAAGAGCTCAATGAAATATTTCTTCAATGAACGGCTCTTTAAATTCCCTTCCTTCAGCGGCCGGGAAGTAGAGACTCCACTCTTCTTTATTCTATGATATTTAGGCCAGCCTTCCTTTTCACCATGGATGTATTTATATGCATTTTTAATATGTAGCAATTTTCATCTCCCAAGACCAAAGTAAACCCTGTTTATTATCAGGGTTTCCCTCAAAGAAAAATCACTTCTGGTTTTAATTTGCTCCTTTGCCTTCAGGGATTAAGTCATTAGCGGAAGTGGACAGAGTGGAATGCTCTAACTCAGACTTGCATTTAAGCTCAACTCCAGTTTCAAGTCTTTTTCTCTGTACCACCGGCCCCTCCCCCCACCCGCCTCCAAGCCATCCCTGAGGGTAATTGTGTGTCAGGACCTGTACCAGGCACCGGGAACACAGAGGCAACAAACGGGCCCAGGCCCTGCCGGCCCTAAGGATCTAGTGGCAGGGAGAAGTGGGCAAAAAGTTACAGGACAGGGTCTCATTGTCATAGGAAAAATGAAGCTGACTGCTTGCTTTAGAGAGGTGAGGAGGTCTTTGCAGCTTTCATTTGACCAAGCAGAGGGGTGTTAAAGAGAATTGTCCACTGTCGTGTTCCTTCGGCCTGTGAGTGCCTGCTCACTGAACATCCTCAGATTTCAGAAATGTCCTGCTGAGGCAGCACCATCGCGGGACTGGAAGCTTCCACTGTCTCAGGCTTGTTTTTGGACTTTAGACAAAGTCAGGAAGAGAATCCATCTTGGGGAAAACATTTCTCAGCCCTCCTGACTGGAGACTTAGTTCCTGTGACTGTTTTCTGAGTTCTCTACTACATGTCTGGCCCCACCACCCTCCAGGCGCTGGCTGAGAAACTAGTTCCACATCCCTGTTCCTTCACCCTTCTGTCCCCACAGAGCCCCGTCCAGCAGGTGGGCCTTTCCCCTGGAGTATCTCTGGAAGCTGCTCCTGCGGGGAGCCTCTTAGCCTCCTATACTTATGCTTTTTCTCCTATACCCTCAACACAGCCGCTTGCAAACACCAACCCACTGCTGCCCTTTTTATTCTTTCTGAGGGGTAGCGTTGGTCTTATCCATTGTTCAGAACCCCCCAGAGTCCCGCACCCTTAACAAGGCCTTCACGGGACAGCCTGTCAATGTACTTACCCCTGGGCCCTTCTACGTGTCCCAGGTCCAGCCCCAGGGAACCCCACAGACCATTTCTCACCCACAGCCTGCATTTCATTCCTTTCGTGCCTGACCTTGCCTCGTCCCCTTCGCCCTGCCATTCCCTGTGGCTTCCCACTCACATGACCAAAACCAGCTCTGAGCTTGAGCCACCTCCTCCCCAAAGCGCCTTCCCTCCCCTTCCCTGACCTCACTCCTCCCCAATCCTCAGTATTTTAGTCCCCTCCCCCATAGTATTTCAGACAAGCTGCTTCCTGAGTAAGTGATGCCTGTTTGTAATTAATTTCCCAAAGGCAGTTTTCCCCATTGGCAGGGCCTTGCATGGCACCGCCACAACCTGGGTAAACCAGTAAGAGAGCCACTGAATGACTGAATGAATGAGGCTGTCATTTACCTAGCATCCCCTTTCTCTTCTCTGTGCTGAAACAATCCCACCTCTAATAATGCTGACATCAGTTCTCATTTAATGGGCTGCTAATCCAGGGAGTGGATTATCAAGAATGGTGGTTATCCTTGTTTCTCTTTCTCTGCCTCCTCCTCCTTTCATGTCTTCCCCTCACCCTCCTCTCCATCACTTTTGCCTTCTCCCCTCCCCCATCCCAGGCCTATTATGAACTCCTTTCCAGTGAGGAAGCCAGGGAAATAAGAGAAGGCGTAATGTGAACCCATCCACGCGGCTCATAGGTAGCAGCTCTGGGAAATGACTTGGTGGGAGCGAAGATCGAAGTCCACACATGTCAAAACTTAGTTGGAAGCAATTGTTTCTGCTGTCCTCGTGGATAACTAAGACATGGTGATAGTGATCATGCCACTACTTCTGATTTTGCTGCTCCCTTGTCTTCAAAGGGAAAGTCCCTTTTGTCTTCATACGATCACTGCAGGGCAGAGTGAGAGCAGGATCTCCCTTCCCATCCTCCCAGCCTGCTTTCGGGTGCTAATCCAGCTCTGCCTTTATCTAGCAGTGTGATCATGGGCATGCCAAATCCTCTCTTTGGGCCTCACTTGCCTCCTTGACCTTACAGTTGACCCTTGAACAATGCAGGGTTAGAGGCACCCAGCCCCAACATCGTCAAAAATCTGCATATAATTTTTGACTCCCCAAACACTTTACTAATAGCCCATTGTTGACTAAAAACCTTGCCGATAATATAAACAGTAGATTGACGTACACCATTTTGTACCTTATATGTATTATACACTGTATCTTTACAATAAAGTAAGCTAGAGAAAAGAACATGTTATGAAGAAAATCATCAGGAAGAGAAAATACATTTACAATACCATACTGCATTTATAGGTACCATTAAGTTTTTAAAAAGTCTGTGCAATTCAAACTGTTTTCAGGGATCAAGTACGTAGAGAATTAGACCAGATGATGAGTTTTTCCTCGCAGAGATGCAGCCCACTGTTCTGTGGTCATAATCAATTGTGTAATAAGTCACAAGTTATGTAACTTATTACACAATTGATGTTACTACTACTAATACATTTCTAAAATATAAAGTAAAACAGTCAGTGTCACCCTCACATTCTCACATTCCTAGATTGTTTCTGAGAGAGCAAGGTGCTTTTCAAAACCTGGCTACACCAATAGAAGTGAGTGGTGTGCATAATCATTTTCCATTGACTGTCTTGACAAGAATAAAGGGTTTCACACTACTGGACCAGGCGACCTCCAGGGTCTCTTCTGGTGCCGGCATCTTAGTTTATGCATTCCAACCGGACAGTGCTCCTGGAAGCCAAGAGGCTCGACAGGTGGTGCCAGTTGCCTAAGGTCACCTCAAGGACTCATTAGTGGACCTGAATCTACAGCCCCTTTCCAGACTATTCGGGACCTGTAGGAACTTAGGCTTCAGCGAAGGGATGGGATGGAGTAAGGTTTTCTCCTTCCTTCTCAACAAGCTAGACCCCCCAATTCCAGAAAGGCCCTTGTCTTAGACTTTGAACAAAAATGAGAGCAGTGAAACCAAAGCAGCCCCCTCCCTCCGGTGTGCTTGACATGGTGATCCCTGGCCCCGCTCTCAGCTGTCAGCTTCCTTCCCCGTGATCCCCAGGACCACCCATGCAGACAGGAAGTGCGCTGAGCCCACTTGGAGCCTGTCAGTTGTAATGGTGAGGCAGGTCATCAGTTGAGGGAGGCAGCAGGGAGAGATGTATTATATTTACGTTTTTCTAAATTGTGCTGGAACTGGGGCCCAGAGCCCACAGGCGTGGGGGAGGGGCCATGAGGTGAAGGGGAAGCCGGGAGTGAGGGTAAGGCCGGGAGGGGGCTTTGAGGGGAGGGAGCTACCTCTGGGCAGGATCCATGGTGGGGATGGGCTGGCTCCAGACAAAGAGAAACCTGAGAGCAAGGGATTAAGCTGGAAAAACCTGTGAGGGGAGCAGCAAGCTTTCGAGGGAATCTCCAATATCAAACTGTTTTCCTGAAGAGCTTACTAAGAAGGACTTCAAGGATTGTTCCCCACCCCCCATCTCTGAGGGGAGAAAAGAATGCTGGCCCTGGAGCAAGCCTTGACATTAATCATCACTGTCCCCAACCCCAAAGTGGGGCTTCAAAGTTGCAGAGTTTTCCTTGGGGTCCGATGAGAGGAAATGCTTCAGTCACTTTAAGAGCTGCAAGTGAAGTTATCTGGACACTTGAAACAGTTTGACTTTTACAGAGTGGAATTTGGCATAAAAATATAAGCCTCAATTTAATCCTGTAAGAGTTTACTGACAAGTTCCGAAAGAGTCTCCTGATAAAGTTTCATCTCCACTTTATCAGATACATCAGTGATGCAATTGTCAGTTTTTCTCACCTGAGCACCAACAGCCCAGGTTCATGTTATTCACTAAATTGTGGTGGGAGCTTCTTGGGGGTAAGGTTTGTGTCTTATTTTCTCATAGCACATAACCAGAGGCTCTGGCATACAGCTCAATAACTGTTTGGTGAAGAAGGAAGACAAAGAAAGAATGAAAAAGGTCATCCTTTAGTGAGGACCTTGAAGATAAAGGGATAGGTAGACTTTATAGACATCGTTCATCAGAACTCTCCAGATACCCTGACTGCACTGATAGCTGGGGCGATCTGCCCCCTTGCCTGCCTCCAGGGGCCAAGATTCCTTATTTTGAAATGCTCATAATTAGGGAATGCTATCCTTTTAAATAAGGGCAGTTCTCCTACAGCAACACAAAATAATGGACTTATTCTCTAGGTAGTTCTGGCAAAACATCCCATGTCATAGTCAACTACTGCTATGATAACACTTTATAACAAATACCCCTAAAGTCTCAGTGACATACAACTGAGACAGAGAATAAAGAACAATGGAAAGAGCTGGCTGCTGACATCACTATGTACCCTACCCTGGAAACGACCAGGTAAAAGTGGCCTCTTATTAAAGAATAGAAGGGACTGAGGTTCAGATAGAAAGATGACTTAGATGACACCCAAGATTCTTTCCAACTCTGATATTCTTTGGTCATGGGTGGTAGGGGTCACACTGGGTAATTTTCAAGCTTCCCACAGAGGCTGAATATATAAAACTAGTCCCAAGGGTGCCTTAGCTGTAAGTGATAAAATATTCCAGAATATTTGCCCAACCATCAGCACTGAAGCCTGCATATTCTGTCCCAGAACTCCAAGTGTTTGTGCTACAAGGCAGTGGCTCCGAGAACCAGGAAATTCCCTTCCCTGGACCATCCTGTTTATACAAAGTCATCCCACTGGATAATCAGGCATCTGCCATCTTCTCCAAATGACACCTGAATGCAGGTCAGGCAGTATCCAGGGGTGCATTCCAGTATTTCTGGGAACTAGCGTGAGTCTTCTGTTTGACTTTTTCATAGCCTTTTGGGAAGATGTAAGGGCAAAGGAATAAAGCAAACAAAGGTCCTCAGTTATGATTTGTTGCTCAGGAACATCTTTCCAATCATGACTAGTTTCATTGACTTTTCACCTCACTGACTGTGGGACCACAGCCCACAAATGAGTAGATGGGAGGGTGGATGGGTGCATGAATAACTGGCCTTCACGTTCCTATTTTGCAGGTGGATAAAGTAAACAAGAGTGAGTAAGCCAGGTCATTCCTTGGTTCACTCAATAAACATTTACTGGAAATTTGCCATGCTATTCCCTAGAAATCAGAAACGAAACTGTAGATCTCATCAAATCAGTTCTATCTAGTTTTAAGAAGCTCAGCTAGGTCCACTGATGTAAGATTTTTGAGGTTACATAAGTGCAGGGCAGATGGGAGCAATGACACAGAAAACGGCAGGGTGAGAAGACATGTATATGTGAATAAAGACAGTTTGGAGAATGAAAGTTTTGTACAATAAGATTGAAAATCAGATTGTATTATAGAAGATCCAGTAAAGGAAGGAAACCTCAGATGTGTGGGAGTAATGAGGGAGGTGGAAGGGACACTGTTGCATTAGGGTTGAATATTTATTTTTTTCTGTGGTGAAAGGACATTGAATTTGATTGGCATCACAAACTATCTTGTTTCCCAGCTTCATCGATTGGTAGATGTGTGTCCCTGGGAAAATTATTTCACCTCTCTGAGACTCAGTTTTTTCACCTGTAAAATGGAGATAATGATACTTGACATTGAAGATTATTTGTAAACCTGAGAGCATATGGCCCTCACATGATGGATGAAGTTCCATAATTTCTGAGGTTTGGAGTTTTGCTTATAGGACATGGAAGGGGAATAATGGGCTGATATTCCTAGAAGACCATAGTGTTCATGCCTTTAACTGCTTCCTGTCCACATTCTCCTGCCCTTTTCTGTGGCCATCAGCAGGGTTTATGTCTGAAGGCTCCCATAATGCGACCCTTGTTCCCAAGGCAGAGAAGAGGGCTTCTTACAGACTGGTCTGTATCACACTGTCAACCTGAGATTCACTGTTTTAACTAGACTTTGACTTCTTGAGTAGCAGGACTCTCAATAAGTCATTGGTTCTCTCTGCGTCTGAAGAAGCTAATATTCTACCATTAATGTGGGAATGAGGAAAAAGTGAGGACTAAGTCTCCTTTAATCACCAAGAAATGAAGAAAATGTGTCTTGCTGATCTGTCCCAGTGTAACATAGATTTGTATGCAGTAAACTCATACTTAAGCTGTTAACTTCAAGCATGTTCCTTCCTGTTATGACTTTCAGGGTTTCTGAATTGAGCCTGATCCATTGTATAAATCCTAGAGTACTCCATGCAGACTGAAAGGAAATTCCACTTACTGTCTTTATTTCCCAAGTAGTCTGTGAATTTGAATCAGTGAATTTGCAGGATAGATAAACCATGTAGCAAATCTTCAGATGCCTCTTTTATTTGTTTGTCAAGTCAAGCTCGATGGTGGTGAATCTGTGAAGCCTTCGTAGACCTACTGGTGAGAGTGAGTAACTCCTGCCCCAGTGGTTCCTTACACTCTGTTAATGCAGTCCTTAGAGCTCTACCTTCACGACACACGCAGGGTTTGTTTACATGTCCGTCTTCCCCACTGCATACTCCGAGCTCTTGGAAGGATGACACAGTGATGTAGTCATCTTTGTTTGTTCTAGCAATGAGCATGGTGCTTAGGATATACAATGTGCTCAATAAATGCTTGTTGAATAAATGAGTGCATGAATGAATGAATGACAAATGATGGATATCGAGAACCCTCTTATATTTCTGTCAAGACTTCTACTATTTCCCTAAGCAATAGAGCAGGAGTGTCAAACTCATTTTCACCGGGGACCACATCAACCTGTAGTTGCCTTCAAAGGGGCTAATGTAATTTTAGGTCTGTATAAATGTAACTACACCTTAACAGTTAAGCAAGAACTTGACAGTGCCACTGGGTAGAAACAAGGTGCCGGGCCAGATAAAACAAGGTGGAGGGCTGGACTAGGCCCGTAGGCCTTGTGTTTGCTACCTGTGCAATAGAGGACCATGCTAAAGAACCAGCTTATGCCTGTCTTCTCATTATCTTAGTCAATCAACTCTTGTAATTCTTTTTTACACTGGACACAGCCTTGAAATATTGGCTAATGAAGTAAACAGTGATGTCTTTCTATGGCTGTGTTTTTATGTAAGTTTTTATATTAATGAGTCATTTCTAGCTGAATCTTTTGAGTATCTGCTTCCTGGGTTAGAAGACAAACTCACAGCAATATGTCCCTCAATTATGCATTGTATTGCTTATTAGTTTTCTTTTTTTAATATATTTTATTGATTATGCTATACAGTTGTCCCATTTCTCCCCCATCATTCCCCTCCAACCTGCATACCCCCTCCCACTCACATTTCCCCCCTTTAGTTCATGTCCATGTGTCATAAGTTCTTTAGCTTCTACATTTCCCACACTATTCTTGCCCTCCCCTGTCTATTTTCTACCCACTGTCTATGCTACTTGTTCTCTGTACCTTTTCCCCCCTCTCCTCCTCCCACTCCCCTGTTGCTAACCCTCCATGTGATCTCCATTTCCGTGGTTCTGCCCTGTTCTAGTTGTTTGCTTAGTTTGCTTTTGTTTTAGATGTGGTTGTTAATAACTGTGAGTTTGCTATCTTTTTACTGTCATATTTTTTATCTCCTTTTTCTTAGATAACTCCCTTTAACATTTCAAATAATAAGGGCTTGGTGATGATGAACTCCTTGAACTTGACCTTATCTGAGAAGCCCTTTATCTTCCCTTCCATTCTAAATGACAGATTTGCTGGATAGAGCAATCTTGGATGTAGGTCCTTGCCTTTCATGACTTGGAATACTTCTTTCCAGCCCCTTCTTGCCTGGAAGGTCTCTTTTGAGAAATCAGCTGACAGTCTGATGGGTACTCTTTTGTAGGTGACTGTCCCCTTATCCCTTGCTGCTTCTAGAATTCTCTCCTTCATTTTAATCTTGGCTAATGTAATTATGATGTTCCTTGGTTTGTTCCTCCTTGGGTCCAACTTCTTTGGGACTCTCTGAGCTTCCTGGACTTCCTGGAAGTCTATTTCCTTTGCCAGATTAGGGAAGTTCTCCTTTATTATTTGTTCAAATAAGTTTTCCACTTGTTGCTCTTGCTCTTCCCCTTCTGGTACCCCTATAATTTGGATGTTGAGATGTTTAAAGGTGTCCTGGAGGTTCCTAAGCCTCTCCTCATTTTTTTGAATCCTTGTTTCTTCATTCTTTTCTGATTGGATGTTTCTTTATACCTTCTGGTCCACGCCATTTATTTGAGTCCCAGTTTTCCTCCCATCACTATTGGTTCCATGTGCATTTTCCTTCATTTCACTTATTGTAGCCTTCATTTGTTCATCTAATTTGTGACCAAAATCAACCAATTCTGTGAGCATTGTGATCATCAGTGCTTTGAACTGTGCATCTGATAGGCTGGCTATCTCTTGATCGCTTAGATGAATTGGCTCTGGGGATTTGATCTGCTCTCCTGTTTGAGCCATTTTTGGTTTTGTTTTTTTTGGTCTTGTTGCGGCTGTTACATAGTGAGGGGTGGAGCCTTAGGTGTTCCCCAGGGCGGGGCAACCCAGTTGCTGGGTTGTGATGTATGTGGGGGTGGGGTCCGAGAGGGAACAATGGCACTTGCTCAGCTCTCTCTCTGATTCCAGTCCCTTCCGCCACTTTCCCCAAGCAAATTGGGCCCTTCTGGTGCTGATTTCCGTGTGGGTGGGCTTATGTACATTCCAGGACCCTGTGGGTTCCTCCAACAAACTCTCCTGTGAGGCTGGGAGTCTCTCCCGGCACTTCAACCTCCACAAGTGTTTTCAATTGATGTTGTTAGGTTTTATTTCCTGGCGCTGGGGCCCTGGGTTGCGCAGTCTGTCTCACTGCCTGTTTTCGCCTAGTTTATCTGTACGCAAATGTGTGACTGTGGTCAACCACCTTGTGCACCTCGCTTGGTTTGCTCGTTGCCTTCCCAAACCTGGTAATCACCACCTGTGCGCCTGGGGTATGCCCACCGCTGCCTGCGCATCTGGGACCACCAGCTAATGCTTTTTCCTGCCACGATCTCTCTCCACCGCCCACCAACTCCGCCCCTCTTACCAGTCTGGGTGCATCATTGTCAGACTTCTGTACAATTCAGTTTTCTATATGTTCTGTTTTTTTTTGTTGTTGTTGTTTCTAAATCTTTGTTGTCCTTAATTTTGGTTGTGAGAGGAGACACAGTGTGTCCACCTATGCCTCCATCTTGGCTGGAAGTCTGCTTATTAGTTTTCAATCCCCTTAAAAAGACTGTGTTGCTTTTACTAAACTATGGAAAGTTCAAAACAAAGCTATAGTTATTTTTGTTAGAATTAGGCTCTCCCAACTGACTTTTTCTTCCAACTTTCTTCAAAGTTTTCTGTACAAATTTCCACACTGAGAACTGCTGTGTGAAGGCATTTGTACTTCATGTCTCCATCTTGCCTCACCATCACTAATGCAGTGCTTTCTGTTCACACAGTTTAGTTGTCTGCCTCTTGCTGTGTTTGTTTCGTTTTTACAGCTGGTGAAAATAAGTTTGTATTTATGAAACAGATAACCTCTGAGCATCTGCTGTGAGGATGGGGGCCACAATAAATGGTGAGGATTCAGAAAAGAATCAAATAGGCCCTGGCTGGTGTAGCTCAGTGGATTGAGTGCTGGCCTGCGAACAAAAAAGAATCAAATATGTTCATGGTCTCAAGGGGCTTACCATCTAGAGAGCAAGTCAAGTAAGCAAATAGAGTGGCATGTGCAAAGCATTATGGGAGTGAGGAGAAGAGATGCCCATGGTGCCCACTGGGTGAGGGGGTAGGGACTAGGGTTGAGGAGTCTTTTTAGTGAAGGTTAGGTTTGAATCAAACCTGAAAGATAAATAGCAATTCATCCAGCAAAGAAAGAGGGGAAATTACAGACAGTTGTAGTATGTACAAAGGCTCAAATGTGGAAAACGTGATGAGTCTGGGGAAGCACAGACGGTTTTGAAATGGTTGGAAAATAGTGAGAGTTGATCTCCAAGCATAGTAGCTAAATATTAGCCCTGAGACCAGAGCATAGATGGGTAGGAAATGTGTCTGGAAAAATAAGTTAGGGTCAGGTCACAAAGAGTCTTGAATGGCAGACCAAGGATTTGGACTCCTGTGATGTATGAGTGACTGTGAGAGTGTGTGTGTGTGTGTGTGTGTGTGTGAGAGAGAGAGAGAGAGGAAGGGAGAGAGAGAGATAGGTATTTTCACTGCAGAATTTTGAATAAATAAATAACAGAACAGAATTGTGTTCTATCAAGAGGTTTTCTACCAGTTCTGGCCATTTCACTCTATTCTACCAAATATATACTCCCCCGCCCCCCACACGCTTTAAATAGATGGTCCTGGGATGTCAGTGTTGGATGCCATCTTGTTTTGTTTAATCCACTCCTCTTTGTTATTTTAACCTAAGCCCAGGTAATCAAGGCCAAGATTTTAATCATCTCCAGCATCAGGCAGTATAGGGCTGGTGATTATTTTAAAAAGTCCCTGGCTGCTGGGAGTGAGAAGAGAAAACCAGTGGGGTTTGTGCCCAGGGATATTTCCGGTCCTTGTGCTTCCAGCTCAGCATTTCTGGGGCACTTTACAGCAGGCTTTGTAAAGATTTAGCTGAAAATCAACCATGGATTCCTCCTTAATTGGCTTGGCCGGGTTTAATCTGTTATTGGTCAAGCCAAGCTGGCTTCTATTATGTACTGCACTGAAGATTTCTGGCATTGCTCTTATCCTAATGGAGGCTGGCTGTTTTTAGAAGCAAATCTTGGTGTTAGTGAAGGCTGGTATCATTGTGTCCTCTGAAGTGAACCCAGAAGGATGCCCATCTGATACGGCCTTTAGACCTTGGACTACAAAGAGTGAGTCTTGGATTTGGCATTTATATGCTACAAGGTTATGTTTTGTTTTTGTTTTTGTTTCTCCCTAAGATACAACAAAACTTCCTATTAGTTTCTGCCTCTTTGGGTTGATTCATGGAAATTCTCAGGGTCCCCAGTTCAAGGAGGCACCACAGCAATGGGACATTTTCAGAGAAAGTCTTCTCTTGATCCAGGAGACCAGGGAGTGACCTCAGCAGATGGGACAACAGTGTCCTGTCACTCCAGGCTCAGCACCTCTGGCCTTTGCTGAGCCCCCTTCCTTGAGGCTGTCCAGTCCTGAACACACAGACTTATATGGCTAGGGAAAGAAATGAGACATTGTGTTGTGGGTTGAGATAATTTATGGGCACTATTAGCATTGAACAACCATCACTAGAAGTTGTTTGTGTCAACAGAAGAGGGACCAAGAGAACCTGTGTCCGGGGAGTTTGTGAAGGTAGAAAAGCAAACCATCAGGGCAAGCCCAGAGGAGAGTGTTCATGTCTGCCTTTGCAGTTCATGTGAAAGAAAGGAGAGGAGTGGAGAGTCCCATTTTTCCTATAACCCTGGAAGGACATTGGAATCCCTAGAGCTGTTTGCGCAAGTGTGGCGAGGGCATGCTGTATATAATTACGTTCGCTCAGAAGTAACCTGCCCCTTCCCCACTCCCATCAGTCACCTTGCCAAGCCCTTGCTGGGGCCTTCGAAGAGTTTGCAGTTTTGCTGGAGGAAGTTACTTATGGGAAGAGCATTTACACTTATAGAGCTAGTTCACAGAATCAAGATCAACTTAGAACTCTATAAACAAAGATATAGTCATATATATACATAAACATAGACATACATTTTACAGGTTTTAGAAAAGTAGTCTAACATCTGTTTTGCTTTCCTTGTTAATTCCATCCCCCTTAACCCCCTTGACCCTAACACCCACCCCCAACTCTAAAACTCCTCAGCAAAACCTCATTTAAAAGATGCTATAGATCCTGCATTTTGAACTGGCTCCCAGAGTTTGATTTTGAAGATTTCTCCTCCTCAACCTCACCCCAACCCCCTTTGGCCTTCCAGATAGCCAGGCCATCATCCCATGGCCCAACCTTGACAAATCGGTGCCTTCTGGTGTATCTTGCCACCAACTAGCACCTGTCAGTCTCTTAGGGCCTGCTGAGCATTCACTGGGCATCAAGGACAATGGCAGTGACAGGGGTGTATCAGAGCAATAACCCAGCTGTGGGCACAAGCAACCTGCCAGGTCAAAAGCCATTGTGCACAGGTCCCCTGTGTGTTCTCTTTCATGAAACTTCTGCTATGATTAGGGCTATCCCTCTGTGAACTTTTATTTTATTTTAGTATTCTGGTTTTTCATTCTTTATTTGAATATTCTAGAATAATGATTTTCAACTGGTAGGCCACAAGAATCTTTAAAACATACGATACCCGACCATTTAGTCAGAGGCACTGACCTCTTTTCCTTTAGATTGTAAACTTAAAAAAATGACAAGAGTCAGCACAACAATAGCTGTCTGGTATGAATGAATCAAAATTAAAAATTAAACCAATTTTTTTGTCAAACTGGCAAAAAATAATATATTTTTTTGGTGTGCCATAGAATTTTAGTAATTAGCTTATGTGTGCCATGAGCTGAAAAAGGTTGAACATCACACTGTTCTAGAGTCTTGAGTCTTGTCCAAGAGAATGAGAATCATGGCATCATAGCAAATCAGACCTGAAGTGCGCTTAACCCATTCTCTTCAGTTTATCAATGAGGATGCTGAAGCCCATTGAAACAGAGAGAATTGCCCAAGGGCCTGTGGCCAGTGATATCCAAGACTAGCAGTCAGGCCTCCTGACTTGTTCAGTGCTTTCACCTTAAAGTGGTATTTGTTTAGCATATAAGTATGCAGTATACAAGGTCTGTCCTGGAAGTATTCATCCATGTACTATGAAAAATAGAGACATTTATTGAGGAAGATACAAGATACAAGAAACATTGTACACAGGACAATGGCACCTCAGTCCCCTTCAAAGTAAGCACCTTGGGACCTCACATAGTTCTCCCAACCGCCATCAGCTGCCCCATTATAGTTTCCTGAATCTCATCAGTGGTCTGAAATCTCTTTCCTTTCAAAGGTGATTTTAGTTTTAGGAAAAGCCAGAAGTCGTAGGGCACCAAATATGGGCTGTAGGGAGCTGAATCACCTGGGTGATTTGATGTTTTGCCAAAAAACTCTGCATGAGACCTGATGCATGAGTGGGCACATTGTCGTGATGAAGCTGCCAGTCACCAGTTGTCCATAGCTTTGACCTTCTGAATCATCCATACAGTTTCTACAGAGGACTATTCAACCTTAATGCAAAATTTGATGCAGATTCGTTGATCTACTCTCTTAGTCATTTTGAATGCAACAGTCACACAGTACACGTGCTCATTCAATGTTGTCTACTGCCCCCACTGACTAGTACAGTGAAGCCATTATTATTCACGCATGTGCATTCCAGACCACTCTCCTTGGCTGCCAGGTTACATCAATGTCACACAAACCATTCTCATTATATTAACAATGGTAGGACTTTTCCAAACAGACTTTGTACATTGCAGCTATCTGTGTGTGTTGGTATTTATTCCAATAAGAGTAAAATTACGCATAACAGGTAACATTATTGAATAAGTATTAAATGGCAGACATTGTTCTGAGCACTGTGTATATACAATAACATTTACCCTTATGACAACCCTATTAGGTGGGTCATATTATTATCATCAATTCACAGTTCAAATACCTGAGACACAGAGAAGTTAAGTAACTTGCCCTTAGCATATTTTATTTATTTATGTATTTTTGGAGAGAGGGGGAGGGAGGGATGGAGGGAGACAGAGAAAGATCAGTATGACAGAGAAATAAGAACTGGTTGCCCTTCGTATGTGCCCTGGCTGGGAACTGAATCCGCAACCCAGTCACGTGCCCAGGAGTCGAACCCATGACTTTTTGCTTTGTGGAATGACACCCAACCAACTGAGCTACACTGGTCAGGGCTGGGGAAGTCCTGTTAGATTGAGACTTCTCTGGAACTTGGGACCGTATTTGCATCAGCAAACAGGTACTGAGCCTCTGGAATGGATGAAGCCCCTGCCTTTCTAGTGGGAAATGAAGACATATGAGTAGATCAGTCACAACAGCACTCGGTGATGGCTGCAACAGGCATGCATAAAAGGTGGCAGAAGGCTGAGGAGGGTGTAATGGGCTTCACCAAGGAGTTAGAATTTGAGTGGCCTTGGGGATGCATAGGAATTTGCTAGCTGGAGAGTGAGTGCTCATGAACAAATGGATGGAAGGACCTAACACGTTCAGGGAAAAATCAGGAGGGTGAGAAGTTCAGAGTGCTAGAAGGCAGAAGCATGATGGCTGTGGGGAGAGATATTGGCAGATGGGGCTAGAGAGGCAGGTTGGGAGCAGACTGTAAAGCACCTGTGTCCCAAGATAAGGAATTTGGATTATATCCAGTACATAGAGGGGATCCAACAGAAATTTTATGAGTGAGGAAATGACAGAATCAGGACCAAAGAGATGGTAGAAGCATGGGAAGGCTGGAGACAAGGAAGCCAGTGAGGAGGTTGTTGAAGTTGTCCAGGCAGAAATGAGGGCCTGCACTGCTTACAGCTGTCTGATTAGCACAGTCTGCCTACACTTTGATCTTCCTACTGCGTCCATCATTTGGAATGTTCTCTTTAATCCAGTCTTGCTGGAACTACAGGTCCATCTTTCAAGACTAAGCATAGGTGTTGGATACGGAGGCTTTCCTTAGTACCCACCCTGAACAGGCTTGTGCTCTCCCTCCTTTGGCGCTCCACTGTCTCTGGTACATTCTTCCTTCTCCCTGGACACACATAAAATCGTGTTGCACATCTTTATGGACATTTCTCTTTTCTGCTTACACCCAGCTTCTTGAAGGCAGAACCAGACCTTTGCCTCCTTAAATACTTGGCACAGTGCCTGACATATAGTGAACTCTCAATAAATGTAAGATGAATGAATAAACATTCTAAATAAAAGCAGTGACAATGGATATGGAAAGAAGAGGCCAAATTTAAGAGATGATATTTTTAAATTATATCTGGGGTTGGAAAAACATGGCCCACGGGCCAAATCCAGCCCATTTCCCTACTACTTTTGTAAATAAAGTTTTGTCGGAACACAGCCAACCCCATTTGCCTACGTTTTGTCTATAGCTGCTTTCATGCTACAATGGCAGAATTAATTCTTTGTGACAAGATCAGATGGCTTGCAAATGTAAAAATGTTTACTCTCTGGACCTTTCCTGATAAAACTTGTCAACCTTAGAGTTAGGTGGCCAGGATTTGTGACTGGAGATAAACGGTGATAGAAAGAAAAGAGACATGACTTCCTTTTCGCTTATCTCCTCACCATGCCTAGTACAGCGCTTTGCTTCCAAGTAATGGCATTGACCCATAGGCCTGCAGAAACTGAGACATGCCCATGACTGTGGGGCAGCAGGAAAAGGGAGCCTAAGAGAATCAGGTGGGAAAGAGACCCCGTGGGAAGAGACCAGGGCCCTGGCTGATGTGGCTCAGTTTGTTGGAGTGCCCTCCCATAGGCCACTAGGTCATGGATTCAGTTCCTGGCCAGGGCACATACCTAGGTTGTGGGTTCAATCCCCAGCTGGGCATGGCACATATGAGAAGGCAACCAATCAATGGTTCTCTCTGTCTCTCTCTCTCTCCCCCTTCCTCTCTCTCCAAAGGCAATGAAAAAATGTCCTCAGGTGAGGATAAAAAAAAAATTAAGAACAGAACAAACAAAAACAATGGAGAGACTAGGGCCATAAGGTACAAGGCAGAATTGATCTAAGTCCTGCTGCTTCCTCATGAAGCTTCTCGTGCCTGTGCTCTCTTTCAGTCGTCCAGTTTGGCTTTGTCACCCTCTTTGTGGCCTCCTTCCCTTTGGCACCTGTGTTCGCCCTCCTCAACAATGTCATTGAAGTGCGGCTTGATGCAAAGAAGTTTATCACGGAGCTGAGACGGCCAGATGCTGTGAGAACCAAAGATATCGGTATGCTTCCTGCTTAGAGGCGGTGTAAGACCCATCCCCACCGCCCCACCACCCTCAAGCTGACGGGAATCCAGAGTGTTGGGGAAGCCTTTGCCTCTTCACCCCTCTGAGCTCCTCATCCTAAGATCTTCAGGTACTGGCAGGCCTTCAGAGGCTACGTTACCTAAGGGGAGCACCTAAGCCTCCCTAGACAAGCCCACTCCTGGGGAGCTCAGAAAACCTTTCTTGGTAATGTCCCTGCAAAGCATCACTCTGAGCTGCAAGGTTGTCATCACCGGGCCACAGGTGGGAGTGAGCCAGACACTCTCTTTTCTGTCTTACAGGGATCTGGTTTGACATTCTCTCTGGAATCGGCAAGTTCTCTGTTATCAGCAACGTAAGTGCTTATATTCAGGACACCCTAGCATTGTGGGAAGGGCTTTCCCGAGGGGCTGAGGCCTTTCAAGCAGGACACTAGCCCTTGTTACATCTCAGCCTTTTCCATTAGGAGCTTTATTTAAAGCAGCTCCCTGGTTAATAATGCATGGAAGCCTTTCTAATTCATTGTGCTGTTGGCAGAACAATGCCACTTAATTGTTAATTTCACTAAGAGAAAGAAGGGTAATTACCCACCAGAATGCAAAACTTTACCTTAAAAGCCAAAATCGGGTCTTTGCTCAGAGCCAAGACTAATGAGGAAAGAATTCCTGTATCTACCCATCTCTTTCCTTTCTTTTCTACTCCTGAGCTAAACAATACCTGGAGCCTTGCCCAGGTTGCAATTCCTAATTACGGTTCCTCCAAGTTGTCATTGTGAAGTCTTAATTATCCCCATGGACTCTGGCACTGCATAGGTGACGATAGGCCATGGAAGAAGAGGGGTCCTACCTGTTGTGACCTCCTTAACTACCTTGCCAGACACGTCCACATTTCAACGGAAATCCTGCTGGGCCCAAGCCAACAGCTCCTCTTGCTTCTGCCTTCTGTACAGACGGTGGCCAGGCAGGGCCTCCTCTCGCAGTCTCCCAAGAATATTATCAGCCAGTTCAGTGAACACCAAGAAATCCACAGCCCGTTTTCCCTTGGGAGAGGAATGCTGACTCTGGCTGGGACCTGGTTCCCTAGTAAGCACACATGCAATGGCTGCAGAGGTATGAGGGAGGCAGAGAGAACCAGCACATTGCATTTTTGAATGTTTGATTTAGGAAACACACGTTTGGAGAAGCAAGGTGCAATTTGGGAAAATTTAGATCAATAGCTAATTGGGAGTTGTGTCTACAAAAAGAAAAAGTGAAAAAAGGCCCTGAGTGCTGAGCACTTTCCATCGATACAATAGAAGGAAAGAAACTGTACTTCCCCAGCCTCTCTAAGACTTTTTCCCTTATCTGTAAAAATGGGAGAGGACAAGAGTACCCACAGCCAGGCTCACTCTGGAGGTTACACGTGATGGCGAAAGGACAGCTAACCAGCGCTCAGTAGTGGTGGCTGTGATTATTGTGAGTATGTTACTCACTCTCAGGTATGGTTATGGCCATCCGCAGTCATATATACACTTAGAAGACAATACCTAAACTACATTTTAAAAAAGGGCTTTAATTGTTGTTGTGGAACATAGTATAAACACTTGCCAAAAAGATTTAAGATTTTCTTTGCAGAAAGGACCTCCCCGTTCAAACATGGACTCAATCATTTGCCATTTGGTTTGCTCCACAGACGTTTATAGAGTGCTTAGAGACGGCAGACACTGTGTTGGCTATGTGTGGTTCCATCCGGCAGGGCCCATTCGTTTCCCCTCTTTGTCTCACTTCTCCTAAGTAAAATGAATGAAAGAACCAGTTCCATTATACAGTGTGCCAGAAAGTGCCAAGAGGTAATGGTCAGATTGAAGGAATTGAGGAACCATATCCTTGGTATTCCTGGATTTCTGGTGTCACTCCAGGGCAGATGTACCTGGTCATTCAGAGTCCTTGCCTATGGTACCTATGTGACATTTTCATCACTACTGGTATTTTCTCAGAAAATCTTTCATTCTACTTTGGATTGGCCAGTACCAAATATCTCAGAGATGATTTATACCCTCCAGCACTGAATGGTCCAAAATGGCCTAGCATCCTTTTCCACAGTTGTTGTAACTTAGTCTCTTGACAGCCACTGGATTTACTTACACATATCAAAGATGGAAAAGCCAGGTAAGTCAGCTGGCTTTTCATGAGCTGAGAACTCCTGAGCTGAGTCTCATGAGCTCAGAGATAAGGACTTCTGTATCAACCAGAACAGCACCTCTGAATGGGAAGCCCAAAAAGGGACAGTCTCGCAGCCAGATGGAACCTGTGCCGCCTGGACAGCATCCACCCTGACCTCTCCTCAGACACTTTTGGTTTTGTTCCTCAGGCTTTTGTCATTGCTGTTACCTCCGACTTTATTCCACGCCTTGTGTACCAGTATGCCTATAGTCACAATGGGACTCTGCACGGCTTTGTCAACCATACCCTCTCCTTTTTTAACGTCAGCCAGCTGAAGGAGGGAACGCAACCTGAAAACTCACAGTTTGACGAGGAGGTTCAGTTCTGCAGGTAAAGTAATCATGAAGGGAAGAGAAACGGGGGACCTTGACTGGAGGATCCAAATAATTATCTGGATGACCTAGACTTAGACCATTCTCCTTTCTCCTTTCCCATGCCTAGTTACTATAAATCCATTTCCATGAATGAACAAATACTTACTGAGTATTAAGTGCCTTTTGCTAGACACTGTGAAGCAGACAAAGAAGCGTATAGCCTTGTCTTTACCATCAAGGAGTTTATGGTCTGGTTGGGAAGAAAACAAGCAGGACAGATAGGAAATAACAGGCTATTCAATAATTATATCTAATATGGACCATAAACATTGTGGCTATTCAGAGAGGGAAATCAGTGTTGGGTAGAATGGAGAGGGGAGGCTTCCTGGAGGCACCAAGAGGGATTCTAGGACAGAAAAAGTATCCTAGATGGGGCGTCAGCACTGGCAAAGTTACGGGAGTGGGGATGAATCTGGGGTATTAGGGACTCTGCAAGACTTTGTCAACCATACCTTCTCCTTTTTTAATGTCAGCCATCTAGGTGATATAGTTAGCAAAGGGAGTGCTTAAGAAAACAATAAGGAATAATTATATATATTTTTTCATTCCTAGGATAATAAAAAGCCAAAATATTGTTGAACTTGGATAGGATGAAGTAGTTGATGGGAAATTTGAACTCTTACAAGAATTTTAATGTGATGTAATAGGAAGATATTGACCTTTTAGTGACAAGGAATGATAGAATAAAGGGTAGGCTTAGGAAAACTGATCTGGTCTTAGAGAGGAAGATAAACTAGAATTGGGGGAACTCAGGGAGGGCAGCTGAGCTGCTGCATCATTCAGACGTGAACCATGATGGAAACAGACCAGGGTGGTGGAGGAGAAAGAGAGAAGATAAGCTATTTTATTAACATATTGCAAAGTTGGTGACCAGAAACAGAGAGTCTTGGTCCAGGATATCTCCAAAGTTTGGAGTAAAGTCAGAAGACCAGAAAATTGTGGAACCATTCACAGAGATGGGGACAATGCTAAGTGAATCTGATTTTATAGTACATGTGATGAATTTGATTTTAATCATGTTGCATTGAAAATAATGGTAAGAAATCTGAGGGGAAATTTTCACCTAACTTCTAGACACACTAAGCTGGAATTCCAGAGATGTCCAGGTGAGCATTATGATTAAAAGCCATTAACACAGGGATCACTGAAGCCAAAAGAATTAGAAAACTCTCCACTATTTACCCACAAAGGCAAAATAAAGAGAAGATCAGAGGGGACTAAATTATTTAACACTTTTGTACTCTGGTGAAATGAGAGTCCCCATAAAGGACTTAAACAAGGATCATACCACATAAATTAAAAAAAAAAAATAGAACAATAAATACAACGAAAATAAAAATCTAGGGAAAGGCATTGTTGGGAAAATACAGGGCTTTCCCAAACTATCCCCAGTGGTATCTGATGTCGGTGATGCCAGCGAAGAAGTGGTATATCTGCTGTGTTTGCAGCAGTGATGACCCTGGGTGTGTCTGTCCTGCTTTCCCACCCGCACACCTTGGTGTTTGAGATCAGCCATTTGTAAGATGGCTGCTTCAGTTCAGATTCCCAGTCTGAGACTACAAAAGAGAGAAAGAAAAAAGTTGATTTTCTAACCCAGATGACTCAGTTAACAGCCTTATTAATTTGTGATTTAAATAGAAGGGTATTCTGGACCCAGAAGCAATAACTTTAGGGTTCAACTCTAGCCAACCAAGACAAGACTCAAAATCAGAGACCAGATCTAAGGACAGATAAGTAAATTTATTAATAGATATCAATTTGTAGCAGGCTCAGTGTTTCAGGAATTTTCATATCTGGGCCTATTAAGACTCTGGCTCTTAGACTAACATACCCATGGGCCACTCCTCTATGTGTCTGGAGTGCCAGACTGTCCATGGTGCTGGAATTTGGTCTGTACACCCAGCAGATATAGTTCTACTGCTCAGAGAGGGTCTGTACCAGCTCTAGGCCTTTCCTGGTAGCATCTAGACTTGCTCCAGCAGGGTCCATAGAGTCAGTCAATAGGTTTATATTAAATAAGCAGGCACAGAAAGGTAAGAATTAGACAATCATTTTAATAACTGGAAGGTACCACAGAAATCGTCTTGTTGAAACTCCTTATTCTATAGAAAAATAAACTGAGGCTTAGAAAGTCGAAGAGTTCTCCAAGATTACAGAGGTTTCTAGTGACAGATCCTGAACTAAAATTCATGTCTATCCAAGAACACAAGCCTCCACCCGTATGTTCAGAGAGGGAACAACACTTGTGTGACTTACTGTGTGGGGAAGCAAGGCTAACACTGTCTGCTTCTTTAGTTGGTCTAGAATCACATGTTTGCCCAGAACACTGAGGTTCTCTGACCTTGCCCTGTCTATCAGATCTTCCAGTAACATATATGAATATGATTTCCAGATATATCAGGGGCCTAAATTGCCTTAAACACAAAGGGACTTTAATGACCCCCATATTGAAAGTTGAGGGTAGGCCTAATTTTAGGCAAGTTTGATTCAGTCAAGTCTGCACCAACCAAATCTTTCTCCATCTGCCAAGCCCATTCCAATTGATGTTGACTATAGTTTCAGGATCTGTGCAACTGCCAGCAGCTACAGGCCAGTGGAACAAAAGCCCATACCTCTTTCCCAGTGACCCCAGAGAAAGTCTCATTGAAGTTCATTGACTATGATCAGTATGCATGCCCTACCCAGAACCAATCATGCCCTACCTGTAACCAGAGAAATGTGATGTTCTTCATGGCATTTGAGGCCACTCGGGTTGGGCTTGGTGGGTGAAATCATCTCCAACTGAAGCACATGATCTCTGAGTTGGAGGTAGTTCCCTAGTGAGAAGACAAGACGAATGGATACCACTCAGCTAAAACAAAAAATGCTCAGGACATCAGGTATTAGCACACATGGAGCAGATCAAGCTTTCTTGTATCTGCCTTCAGGATCACTGGATTTTTCAGCCAGTTGTAAAACCCCAGTAACTCTTCCCTTCATTGTTTCCATGCAAGTAGGTGGGATCATGGCTTCATCTGTGGCCCATTTTTAAAAAATTCTGTGACTGAATGGCAGAATTATTAATGGGTGGATACATAGGAAGTGTATTCTATATTTCTGCCAAGAAAATTTATTCACAGAAAATAAATCATTCCAGAATCAAACCAAAATGATTTTTGGAACATCTGATTATTTTTTCTTTTCTTTTTTTAAAATTTAATTTAATTGTTGTTCTTGTACAGTTTTCTGTCTTTTACTCCCATCCCGGCCCACCGCCCCAGCCCTCCCCACCTCCCTCCCATTTCCACTCCCCCTAGTTTTTGTCCATGTGTCTTTTATACTTGTTGCTCTAAACCCTTCCCCTTTCCCCCTGAAATTCCCTCCCCTCTCCCCTCTGGTGACTGTCAGCCTGTTCTCCGTTTCAGTGTCTTTGGTTATATTATGCTTGTTTGTTTGTTTTGTTGATTAGGTTCCTGTTAAAAGTGAGATCATATGGTATTTGTCTTTCACTGCCTGGGTTTTTTTTGCTTAGCATAATGCTCTCCAGTTCCATCCATGCTGTCACAAAGGGTAGGAGCTCCTTCTTTCTTTCTGCTGCATAGAATTTCATTGTGTAAATGTACCATAGTTTCTTGATCCATTCATTTACTGATGGGCACCTAGGTTGCTTCCGACACTTGGCTATTGTAAATTGTGCTGCTATAAACATAGGGATGCATAGGTTCTTTTGGATTGGTGTTTCAGGGTTCTTAGGATATAATCCTAGCAGTGAAATTGCTGGGTCAAAAGACAGATCCATTTTTAGTTTTCTGAGAAAAATCCATACTGTTTTCCATAGTGGTTGTACCAGTCTGCAATCCCAGCAACAGTGCACTAGGGTCCCCTTTTCTCCACAACCTCTCCAACACTTGATGTTTGCTGCTTTGTTTATGATGGCCATTCTGACTGGTGTCAAGTGGTATCTCGTTGTGGTTTTAATTTGCATCTCTGTGATAGCTAGTGATACTGAGCATCTTTTCAGGTGTCTCTGGATCCTCTGTATGTCCTTGGAGAAGTGTCTGTTCAAGTCCTTTGCCCATTTTTTTAATTGGGTTGTTTGTATTCTTGGAGTGGAGTTGTGTAAGTTCTTTCTATATTTTGGATTATTTTTTCTTCATTCAATACAACTGGGGATTATAGGTTCACTAATACAACTGGTTTTGAGGCCTTACTATAAGCTTGACATTGGTGATATGATAGGGAATAAGACAAAGTGCCTCCCTCAAGGAGTCTAGATAGAGGAGATGAGTAAGTAAATAAGCAGCTAAAATATAGTTTTAATCATTTACAACAGTGTCAGTATAGGGAGCTCTGATGGCCCTGAGGACAGAGGCCATGCACCTGGCTCAGACTTAAGTGTTCAGGCAAAGCTTCAAGGGAGGCGGAGCCTGAAGAACGGTCAGTACAAGAGTGGCCAGAAGGCTCATCTTGTTGAAACTCTTCATTCACATGACCACGCTAGCCTGGGTGGTGAGTAGGGTGGGAAGAGCAATGGTGGATGGTAAAGGGGGTGTCTGGTGGAGAAGGGGTCTGGAGAGAGCAGTGGTTTCCAGGTGGAGGGGCGAGTTTGTGCTTGGTAGTTGGGGATGGAATGAGAGAGGTCAGCTACGAGAGAGGAGGCTGCAAGGAGGCACAAAAGCCAGACCAAGAAGAGTATACTGGTCATTTGGAGATGTATGGATTTCCCCTTGGGGCAGCATGAAGCCACTGAGGAGGTTTAAGGGAGCAGTGATGAGCTCAAACTTTTCCTTGGTGTTACCTCTGACCACAGTGTGAAGACTAGCAGGTTACATTAGAAATAAAGAGATACCCCACTCCAAAGTGTGGGCAGATATCTAGAGAACAAGGTCAGCATATCATCTAGACAGACCCTATCAAGTAGGTATGTTTTGCTGGCTACCCTTCCTACATGGGTTAGAATTGTTGATGAAAATCTCTACATCGGATGGGTCCTACTCAATTCATGCTATGTGAACTTGTCTGGGTCATCAAATTCTCTAGAGATTTAGGAAGTGGAGGCATAATCTACTGATGTCTTCGTATGGTGGGAATTGTCCGTGACTAAAAATAGAAACAGAGGAAGAGAAAAAGGGAGAAAGGGAGAGACAGGGATTGAAAATGAGAAACAGAGACAATTCCGTAGCTAGCCCCAAAGCCTGTATTTAAAACTGCTCCTGTGGTGGGAAATGAAGTTTGCCCTGATTTTCTGGCAAATAGTGTTGGGAACTCAATGACCCTTCTTATTCTTAGCTTTCAGTGACCTCTGGAGATAAATGTGGTCAAATAAAACTGAGGTCTCCAGCTCCAACCCAGCCTCACCAGAGAAGAGGTATCTTAAAAATAGCCATAAAAGTTAAGGCAAGTCTCCGGCTGCCCATTTGAGATGCATTCCCAGCATTTTTGGAGCAATGTTGGTCTGAACCATCCAACCGCTCTGGCAGGGCTGCTCCATAAACAGGCTTCTGACGTCAATCTGCAGGCATGATTAGCGCCCCTTTGACAAGGTCGAAGGACCACTGTGTCCTGGAGGATGGATGACGGCTTGGGCTCCGGGCTCAGCTGGAAGGGAGCAGAGAGATCAGCAGGGCAGGGTCTGGCCTGGGTCCTGGGTCTCAGAGCTGGAAGAGCCGCCCTGGGCATGGTTAACCCAATGGGCCTGTTTGGAGGTGCTGAGCCTGAAGAAACTGCATTCTTGGGTAGCTCCTGCTGGGTTTTTCTGCAAGCGCCTAAGTTCTTTCATATCCCGAGGTGCTGTAAAATTCTTTGAAGAGGCGAGTTTCCTTCCAGCCCATGGCTGCCTCTCATCTGCTTCTTGCTGAAACCAGAGGTAAAGTCAGCTTTTCCGGGTGTTGCCTTTCCTGATCTTTCTCAACCGCTGGATTGACATGGTTCTCATTAGTTCCTAATTGGCTGTACCGTTTTCCCTTGTTAAAGACCAATTTCAGAAGGCAGTTTTAAGTAGCTCAGATGGTATGAAAATAGTGTATATAATTGTATTCAGTATTAATATAACATTAATTTCCATTGAGACTGTTAAAAATTTTTACATACCAGTGTTTGGAGTTGAGCAATGCATTTATGAATTCATATTGTAACTAAAACCTTATTTTAAAAAAATGACTGATTGTTGGTGATAGACTCCTCAGTTTGTTATTTAGGCACCCTTCCTGCCCACAGTGGTTGTTATTGTGAACTGTGGCAGGTGGCAACGTCACTGGTCACCCTTGCAAGTGAGGAGGGGACAGGGACATCTGAGCCACGAGTCTTTCTTCCCTCTCCGCACCTCAGTTTCCCCATCTGTAAAAGTGAGGACTTGGAATAAATAATCTACAAAGATTCTTTTCTGCTTTAAAAAAATAATAGTTAATGACACATGTAGTATATTAATTAATTCCTGTAACAATTCTAAACATTATAGGCCACCTCTCCAACTCTGTCCCACCTCCACCCTAACCCCTGCCTGATCCGAGGCTTCTTCCCAACAGTAACCAGGGCGATACATTTGTGTGAGAGTTTCTCAGACACTTTCCCGTGCATTTACATGAAATAAATGGGTAGAGCCTTTAGTATTGTTTCTTGGGTTTGTTTTATAATGTACATAATATTTTTTAATTAATGGGAACCTTATATTTTAGGAAATACATTCCTCTCAATCAATGTGATTTTTCTTAGTGTTAGATCTAGATAAAATCTTAATGTAATCTTAAAGCTAAAATATGTTTATTTTTGTACCAGTTTCACTTATTGTATGTGAGTGTGTCTCAATTTACACTATAATTTTGCTCCTGGAAGCTTAGTATAACAATGTATTTGAATCCATGAATATTGCTATTAATTACATTCTTTTTTTTTGAAATTATGAATTTTTTCCTATAATTTTCTATGTATTATATATATGCATGTGTATGTGTGTATCTATATACATATATATAAAGACTCTCTTCTTATCCCCCTAATTCTGTCTGTATGTAGTATATACATATACATATATATTAAATATATACGTATATACATATATGTATATACTACACATCATATAAATTACACAATTTAAGTATATTTAAATTATACTGTAGATGTATATATTATATACTTAATATATTATTTATATTAATTATTAATATATAATATATTAATTACATTATTTTTATATACGTATAAGGAAAAGACTCTCCTTTCAGCCCCCACCCCAGTCACCCTCTCCCAGAAGAAACCATCGTGTCTATTTTCTGTGAAAGTCCCCAGAAGCCACACTCACATGTGTGATCTTATTTCTCACTGACTAGTTTCGATGTTCAGGGTACACATATACACGCATGTAGGCATGTGCTTATTCATGGTTGGGGTGAGAGAGCTGGCGTGCGTGCCGTCGGTGCTCTCGGCACCGCGGTACACGTTCCGTCCGCCCCTCCTTAGGGATTAGAGTGCTGAGGCTCCGAGACGTGAAATAACTTCCTCGGGATCTTACCGCTAGGAAGTGGCATTGTCACGCCAAGTGCTCACTTGCTTCTTAGACACTCTAGTTGTTTCATTATGAAAGATTCTCCTCATTAGAAGACTAAAGCGAACTCTCAAAATTAACATTAAGCCTCAAAGAAAATAAAGGACTGGAAGGGTGAGGGTGAGATCCAGGAAAGGTTCCTAAAATTATATCCCTGAGCTTAAATCCCAGGCAGCAGATGCAGGAAGCGACCAGATATGGGGTCCCCAGTGCTTGGCTGCTTAGCGGGACTGCGGGAGAACCAAGCTCCTTAAACCAGGGGGAAGGGTCTGGTTTCAGAAAGCACTTGAGCTGATGGGAATGGAGCAGAAGTTAATCCCCACCAGCCTGAGGACTGCGTGCATTTACATGGACAGAGCTCCTGAGAGAAGCCCCTTGCCAATGTGGCATTGGCTGACTCTTTTTGATCCATATCAGCATCACAGGCAACTTGGAGGCTCAGCGCTTGAGGGCTCAGAAATCCTCCGGGAAAGTCAGGAGGAACTGGGAGCAAGGGTGCGTGTGCTCTGTCTGTCCTCTTTTGACAGAAGGGGTGTAGTTCATGCATTACCTTCAGTCAAAGGAGAAAGAATAGCTACTGTTTACTGGGTGTATTTGTCTGACAGATCAGACGGTGTGCTGAGTGCCCTTCCCTGGCATTTCATCCTCATTACACCTCTGTGAGGTGGAGAGAGTTGAGGCCCATTTCACAGGCGATGACGGCCTTGGCCATCAGAGCGTTAAGCCGCTTCGTGGAGGGCACAGCACTAAAGTGGTGAAGGTGGCAGCAAGACACCTGACTCCAAAGCCCATGCTTTTTGCTGATTCTGTGCCTTGGGCTTAGAAGCAAAACAGGCAAAGCAGACAACTGTCACCATGGTGGACATAATTAAGTCTATTAACCATTTTGTCTTTTATGGACATTTCTAGTCTTAAAACTAATGGTCTCTTATTTAATTAGTGTCTTCTAGTTACTCAGTGAAAACCTTTGATAAACTTAACTTCTTAGGATGAAGTTTGTTTTTTAATTATGCTATCTGAATTCATGTTGCAATGTAAACAACCAATCATTTACCTGGTAGCAGAGGCTTACCAGAACCAGTGTTTTGCAAACTATGAGTCATGGTTCGTTAGTAGGTTATGAAATCAATCTAGTGAGTCATGATCAGCATTTTAGAGAATGGAATGGAATGGAATGGAATGGAATAGAATAGAATAGAATAGAATAGAATAGAATAGAATAGAATAAAGATAGGATGGAGTGGAATATAATGGAATAGAATAGAATAATATCAGTGCATTGCATACAGCAAGAGGAAGTATCTTATGTGTAAATTCATTTCAGTGACATATATTTATGTGTGCATTAATTTAAAATGTATTTTCCACTACTATTGGTCACAGTTTTTAAAAAGTTAGCTTTGGAAAGAGAAATTTGAACAGATGTATAATTCATTAAATCACATATTGTTTTTTTCTGTGGCTCTCTTGTCCTGTAGTTCCTCAGAGCACCATTAGCCCATTGGCCTAGGCATATTTCAAGTAGAGCTTTCTGGACATATCTATATGCTAATATTTCCCCAGATCATTGATTAGATGGATGTGCCTGTTAGATTCAAAACATGTTATGGACACTCAGGGAGGGCAAAGTGACATTTTCAAAAGCTGTGGTGAGTTAGTAGCAGAGGTGGGACCAGAATTCGATTATTTATGGATTCCTTCCAGACTGGAAAAAAGCAGGGTGAGCAATGGCTCTCATACTGAGGTCAGTGAACATCTGTTCCTTCATAGATGGAGCTAGAGAATGAGAAGGGATCGGGCTAGACCCGGGGAAGGATTTCCCTGTGGTAATTAGTGGGCGTGTGTGTATAACACCCCTCCTCGGAGGCCTTGAAAAGAACGAGTAGGATCAATTCCCTTCTGCCATGGGGTCCTTTGGTGGGGAGGGGGAGGGGGGAGCAGGAGCGGGGGGAGCCTGAGTGTTTTCCCATCCCAAGATGTCCTTACTCCTTTAGCCACGCTCTCACTCTCTCCCATTAGCAAGCATAATTGGAGCTGGCCGTGTTTCTGTCCTCAGCCACGGATGGATGTGATGAATGCTGTGGTGTTTTGCTGGGCTGCAGTTAGCTTTGCTTTTTATCCAAATGTCAAACCAAGCCTGCAACAGCTGTGATCAGCTGTTGGAAAAAGGGGAGTTGAGTGTGGAGAGGGCAGCTCCTGGCCCCGTGCCCAGCCCTAGTCGAATGCTTAGTGTCCACCTCTCGGTTTGTCTCTTTCTGTTGCTGACTCCGTCGCTAGGCTTTTTTTTTTTTTTTTTTTTTTTTTTTTTTTTTTTGTCGCCCTATCTTTTCACATGCATCTCTTTTCAGGGTGTTTTTTCCCTCTTCTTCCTTCATCTCTCCTTGGGCAATTACAAGTCACCATGGTTTGACATGAATCTTTCAGAACAGCTGGTGCATTCAGGGTAGGGGAAGCTACAGAGAGCACCCACTTCTGAATCCCCCACCTCCAACCTGCTACCAATGGTAAGGTGCTCTGTGGAGAGAGGAGAAAAGCCCGAATTCAGCCACACTTAGATTCTTGCCTTGGCATCACCTCTTTTTGGATGTGATGAGACCTTGGCCAAGTACTTGAACTCCTCTGAGCCTCAGTTCCTTCCTGTGTTACTTGGGGATATAAATGTCTGCCTGAGAAGGAAGGCATGAAGATTAAATAAGAAAACTTCCAGAAAAGTTCCCTGCTCAAGGATGGGCACAAATGACCGGGTTCCCTCCCCAGCCCCTCCTCAGGCAGATGCACTCAGCAGCCACGCACCCTGCACTGTGGCCGATGCCCTCCCACCGCTCCCTCCAGCCCAGGGCTTGCTTTCATGTCACTGAGCATCAAAGCTTTGTTGGATTCCATGGCCGAAACAGTTTTCTAAAGATTTGTAAGTCTTCTGGTACCAGCTTTTGTCATTTTTCCAGGCTTGGGAAAAAGTGAGTCTGAAAAAAATGAGCCATTTTTAACATTAGTCATCCCAGGATGAAAAGGCAACAGTGAGAAGAAGCCCTGGACCCCTCCATGGGTCTGAGAAAGGCATGAGTTTATGTCAGGCCACTGATATTTTGTTTCTTAAGCCACATAGACAACTTACAACGATAGCTAGAGGATGGTACTGACCAACCATGACTATTAACATCGGCCCTCCCTCACTGGCTTCACTCAGCCTTCAGCTTGGTCACAATCAGTTTCCTTTGGGTTCAAGAATGCAGTCATCGAGTGAGACCAGTCTCTCTCGGCATCATAGTTCCAGAGCCAACACCTGCGAGTGAAGCCTGGGATTGTCCGCTGGTGACTGTATCTTCACTGAGCCCACAGGCTGCAAAAAACTGTATGACAGTTGGGTGCGGGGGGTCTCCCTTCCCCTCCAGAACCCATAAGCTAGTGGGAACCAAGGTGGATTCACTGTCCTGGGGTCCTCTCATAATTCCTGGGCTCCTCTGGAAGGAGAATCCAGACACCAGAGGGAACTTTTGGGAATGTCAGAGGGAGAGTAGGAAAAATACTTGTTCTGACATTGGCTTTTTGGACATTGGTCTTTTTATTCCATGGACACTTGTTGGTTGGGCAATTGATTTCTCTCTCTACCCCCTATTGCCCAAGTTGGAGAGCCAAGGGCTTGCCTGCCGCTTTGACCCTGAAGTTTCCTCAGAGCAGTGTCCCCCTTCCTCCATCTCTTCTCTAAACAGCACATTTCTCTTTGGACAGGTTTAAGGATTACCGGGAACCACCATGGGCCCCGAACCCATACGAGTTTTCCAAACAGTACTGGTCTGTTCTGTCTGCCCGCCTGGCTTTTGTCATAATCTTCCAGGTGAGTTATTCGAATGAGGAGTTGCCAACTAGAATTCAAACTTCAAGAATAAAGACAGCCACGTCTCCTTGCCTGCCCCTCATCTCCAGGTCTGCACGGCACGGTGCGACACGAGGGGCCTGTGCACGGGGCGGGCAGTGAGTGTTCCCTGCCCCGGGCTGCCGTGGATTGATGGATTTGCAGAAAGAGAGGAAAACACAGAGTAAGGTTACAAGGCAGACGCGGAGTGAGTTGCAGGGTAGAGACAGATTCCCATTTCAACTTGAGACGATGAAAGGAAGTGGGAAGAGGAGTGGAAACCAGAGTCTCAACTCTCCTGCCGACAAACAGCCCCACCTGAGCCTTTCTTCTGGCCTTCTCAGCTGGCTCCCTCCTTTGTTAGCGTTGTTATGGCCCCTGAGGCATCTGGTGGGAAGGGCCGCCAGAGCCATCCCGCCATCCCCGAATGAATAGCAAACCTGAACCCAGTGATTCCTATCTCCGACAATAGCAGCAGCTCCAATTGCACCGCGGAGGTTCTCTGAGCACGAGGCCCCCCTTCCCACTTGGGGTCCCGCCGGGCTTCAAGCAAGGCTGGAGCACAAGCCCAGATCCTTTTCTCCTCAGCTCCCTCAGGCTTTTGTACTCCCTCAAGGCAGATCTCTGGAGGGCTCTAAAATATCCTGCCCCTAACCCCAGCCCAGGAAGTGGAGAAGCCCACTGTCTAGTCTTTCACCTGAGGAAGACAGCTATTCTTCCTCTGGAGAGGTGGGGGGATATATCTGAACAATTGCTCAGACATCCCCCTGCCGCCCCACCTGCAGCAGCTGCCTCACTTTAACCACGTGTCACACGTAACGTTCGCTCATGCGGCAAGGAGGTGGTGTCAAAGAAGGGAGTGTGTGACTCGAAGCAACTCTGGGTTACCTAAGGCAGCCGGGCACCTCTGGAAGCAGCAGTTGGTTCCCCAAGTCTTCCCCTGGGCTCCTAGAAGCATGCAGGGTTCAAGGTCAAACTGGGAATAGGCTTAGAGTGTGGAAGACAGCAGTGCTTTTACCTCCTTCTGGGCATTGTCACTTCCTCTGTATCTCCAAGGGGAGAAGACACATTAGCCTATAATTGTCAGGCACAGAACACAACAACTGGAGTAGGAACAATTGTACGGGGTAGGGTGTAGTTGAAGGTGGCTTGGGAAATGGATGGGGAACAGATTATCACAGTAGTGAACACGCATGGGGACGTGATGGCACTGGTATAATATATTCAGCCATCTGAACAGAAAATACTCCCAGGGAAACACAGTCTTATCCTGCCTGTACTTACAATGGAGTGGGGGTGGCTTAGCAAACAGAAGGATGAAGTCAATTACAAGGAGGCACAAAAAGGGAGGGGGGTCGGTGGCGATTTAATTAATTATTTAATTAATAAGAGGCAGGGGGTCCCAGGCAGACCAGTGCGACTAGACTGGCCGGAATGGAATGGAGAACAGAATGCACTAAATGTGAGTAGTGGGTGGGGTTGGCTGAGGCCGGCCTTCAGTGCAGAAACCGAAGGTCCATCTCTGATCTGGAAGACAGAGGGTCAGATGCAAGAAAGAGAAGAAACTGGCGCAAGGAAGGCCCTGGAGAGGCCACTGGGCCTCATGGCCACTTCCTGGGAACTCTAGAGCAGGGTGCCTGGAGGCTTCGAGGCCAAGAAGCCAGAGCGGGACCAGGAGATGGGCTGGAGGAAGGGAAGGAGCAACGGCTGGCACTTAGGGAGCCCCACCGTGTGTGAGGCGTTGACTCATTCAACCTTCAAACAACTCCAGGAGGTAGGTTCTGTTACTATTCCACTTTCTGAAAGGAGACCCCAAGGGGCAATTATGCTCATTGACTCAGGTCACCCACTGGTGAGTGGCGGAGCCAGAACAACACAGAGGTGTCTGGTCCCAGGCCTGCGCTCTTCACTGCTGCACGCTACCACCAGCCCCGCTGCTGAGACAGACACTGCGATGGGCCAGGGCAGACAGTGGTACACTTGTGCTCCCAGGCCACGCCTCCCCTCTCAACCCCTGTCCCTTGCTTTCAACAGAACCTTGTGATGTTCCTGAGTGTCCTTGTGGACTGGATGATCCCAGATATCCCCACGGACATCAGCGACCAGATCAAAAAAGAGAAGGGCTTGTTGGTGGACTTCTTTCTGAAAGAGGAGCATGAGAAGCTCAAGCTGATGGATGAGCCAGCCCCCAGCAGCCAGGGAGGGGGGCATCACAGCAGGAGGAGCCGGGCGGCCAGCTCGGCACCCTCCAGCCACAGCCAGCCCGGCAGCATCGCGTCTTCCGGTTCTCAGCACACCAGTGTGTGAGCAGCGAGCCAGCCCCACTGCCGAGGGGGGCTGCAGCAGCGAGAGACCACGCGCAAGCACGCCTGCATCGACAGAGTGCAGTGTCCGCCATCTGCCTGGACGCGGCACAAGGGCGTCTTGAAAAGGGTGTGTGTATGGAGAGAGAGAATGAATGAGCTCAGGGAGGAAGAGGAATGATGCTGCTGCTTAGAGACTTCAAGCTTAAGTTTCTTTCAGGTCCTCCTTTGAGCTATAGGCTTTCAGGGGATCGGTACTGTTTTGAGTTTACCAGTGAAAGAATTGAGCCTCTCTCTCTACCCCAGGATTCCCAGGCACTGAAATCAAAGATTTTATGACTTTTATTAAATTTAGCTTTAAATCCTATCTCTAGAAATCATATCCCTCTCTCTCTCTATACATACTCTCAGAGGCCTAGCTCTGAGCCCCCTCCCCCATAATCAGCAACCCCCAAGGCAGCAGAAGACACTGGCAGGGACCTGAGTAATGATCACAGGGTCTGGATCTCTGGCAGGCTAAACACAAGGTCTTGACCTAAGTTATGTTTTGGTTTCTGAGCCCTAAGATAGAATGTCCCTCCCATGAGAATGGACAGAGGGACACCAGAAAAAGAACTCGGAACTACCTTCAAGACTTGAAGAAATGATTTGTTATCCTTACCTCACTGACCAATCAGCTCCCAGCGTGACCCTGAACCGCCTGCCCACGGTGTCGGGCGATGGTGCCCTAGATAATCTGCAATGTGTACTCTATCGGAGAGTTGTTGTTTTAAGGGCCTAAGCGTCCCACCTCCAATTCAGTATTGGAGTTTGGCCAATTCAACATGAAACCACTTTTTTTCTTTCTATACTGCAAATTTCTGTTCAAGCATTTCTCTGGGCCAGTGCATGCAGTCAGGCCGAGTCAAGGGAAAACACTGGGTTTCCAGTGCATCACCCTGAGCCATCCCTGTGTTTCCTCAGGAGCCCTCTCATGTCAGATGGCTGCAGGTTATGGCAGAAACACAGTCAGGGCCCTGCTCTACCACCCATCATGAGTGATCATCACCCCTCCCCTTCCACCACCACCCCGAGAAAATCCTGAGTCGCAGCTGGGGCTGTCAGAGCTTCAGCGGATGCAAATTAAGATACAGGGCTGATTACTGGGGCCACTGGATCTGATGGTACAAAGTTTCAAACCTGGGCTTATCTTCAGTTTACATCACAGGGATGCTTTGAGCTAAATGCAACTAACCATCATTTTATGCAGATTCAGATTTAAAATAATAAAATAAATTGAAACATTCTTTATAAGGATGCTTCTCCTTATCTTTGGTTCCCTCTCTCTCTCCCCCCACCCCACCTCTCCCCCAAACACTACTTCTTGAGCACCTACTATGCGCCAGGCATTGTTCTCAGACAAGAGATACACAGGACAAAAATCCCTGTCCAATGGAGTTCAAATTCATGTCCTGGGGAGAGACAGACAATAAGCTGATAAATGTATAGAACAAGAGCTATGGAGAAACAACAGGCATAAGAAATGCAGGAAGTGTGAGGACAACACAGGAGGTGGGGGGCTTAACAAATTATGCACGAATTCATTTCAAACTCAAGATGATTAAGTGCTTATATCTTGCAATGCTAACATCATTGATTGGTACCAGCCTCCCAGAACTCTGTAGTGAGAAGAACTTCAAGTGTAGTTAAAACCAACGGTCAAACATAATTCATCATTGCCTTTCACACACCTCAACTCCACCTACTGCCCAGAAACCAACTGCGCAGTCCTCTTCCTCTGGACCTGGCCCCAGGTTCGCAGGTCAAGCTGACTAGAGTCTTAACTCAGTGCCTGAATGGCCACAGCAAAGAGACCCACACTCCAGAGGAGAAATGATCGTTGTCCTGCTATTTCAACACAACCTGTGAGGCAAGGGCCCGTGGGTGCGTAAACTGGTCATCGTTGCTGCTGCCCATGGCTTCTTGTTTCCCCTTGGCCACATGCAGGATGGCGCTGCCACCAACCCTTGCTCTGGAAAGTGGGCCCTTCTTTTAAAGGGATCCCAGGGCATAAATACAGCTGTTAGTAAGAGCAACAGGCACTCGTGTCCCCAGCCACTGGTACACAACAAATCCCATAACAAATTTTAATTACATCACACCTTAATGTTCAAACTGGCTATTTGAGCCTCACGTCAAACACCAGTAGTATAAAAACATCGCACCACCTTACAGCAGGCTTCTGCTATCTGGGGAGAGTGAAGCGGCCAGCAGGAGGAAAGTCTCACTTCCAGGGACATTAATGGCATGGAGATTCCAGGCCCATAAAAAGGAGGGTATCCACCCCTGCTCCCAGTGACTTCTGCCAGCATGGGCAGGAGTGATATTTCCCGGAACCACTGATGGTCCACAGTCAGGCGGTGCCTCCGCCACCCAGGCACCCACTTGGCAGTGAATGAACTACACCCAAGCGCACTGGTTGCCCACATCTGGTTCAAGATCCCACCCTGCCTCTTTCTGTCTCCTGGGTTGATGCTAATAGGATTTTGAAATTCATTCTTGTAACTCAAACATTTCACTAGAATATGTCTTGATAAGAGTGTCTTTTGTTTAATATGTCTGAAATGGGGTGATTACATTCAGTCCGCATATTCACTTCTGGAAAGTGTTCTTCCAATACAAGAATGGATTCCAGTGTGCCCATTCCGACTGTTCTGCTTACTTTAAGAAACCACAAGTTTTAGATTGGTTTTCCAGTTTTTGAAATCCACATGTCCACCTTTTCTTTTTCAGTATTTTATTTCTATCTTTCAGGACCATGCCTATTCCAAAATACCCTTCCCACCAGAATCAATCCATCTACAGCAGGTCCTCAAATAACATTTAATTCAATGTCATTTTGTTATGTTGATGAGAAGAAAAAAATTGATTCCCACCTGGGGCCACTGTCATGTGGAGTTTGTTTATTGTACCCATGTCTGTGTGGGTTTTCTCCAGGGACTCTGTTTCCCTCCCACATTCCAAAGACGTGCAGGTTAGGTTAGTGGGTGTGTCTAAATTGTCCCAGTCTGAGTGAGTCTGGGTATGTGTGTAAGCGATCTCACAATGGAAGGGTGTCCTGTCCAGGGTGAGTGCCTGCCTTGTGCCCTGAGCTGCTGAAATCGGCTCCAGCCACCTGTGACCCTGAACTGG
Source organism: Glossophaga mutica (assembly GCA_039655065.1). Classification (NCBI taxonomy): domain Eukaryota; kingdom Metazoa; phylum Chordata; class Mammalia; order Chiroptera; family Phyllostomidae; genus Glossophaga; species Glossophaga mutica. The sequence goes on along the minus strand of CM077304.1, from coordinate 20,980,961 downwards.
AATCAGTGGGTTGGAAAAGAATGATCTTACTTGTATTTATTAATCTTTCTTAAATGTATATGCAGCTCACATGTACTTCAAATGTTTAATATTAAAAATACTTGAGTCTTTTTTAGAAGTTTGATGATGTTTTTTTGACCAGAAATGTTCCAAAGGAACTTAACTCTTATTTATATCAATTAGCATATGGTAAAATTGGTTTCATTATATGTATGCCATTTCACTTAAATTCACAATATCCAAGAACTATTGAAGTAAAAGCTTACTATATAATCTCCGATACATTGTACCAGCAGCCTCTAAGCTCTCACTTGTATGAATCCTTCATGGATAATCTGGAAGAGAGGTGATTTCCCCTAACTCCTCAGAACCCTATTTTCTGAACTTCCTGTGCCACTGCTGGCCTTACCTTTACCTGAAGTGTGTATTTTCCCACAAACATTCCTCACTAGTAAATGAAGAGGTTGAACTTGGCAGGCGCTAACTTCCATTCCTGTCTTGACATGTGCAGTTCTACAGGTTCCCCACGGCATGGCAAAAATGAAGAGTATGGGAGCGCGGTAACGGCTCAGTATTATCTTTCACGTTACCATTCTACTCATCTTTCAAAACACAGGCCCTGAGCACCTGTGTCCTGGGTAGTCTAACCCAATTCCGCCCATGTAAGCATTGTCGGAATTTCCACATTGGCCCCCACCCCCAGTGGTAGCTGATCTGCTCAGCCACAGTAGAGGGCGACAGAGAGCAGAAGCCCCCACCCCCACCCCTTCAAGGCTTAACCACACGTTGTGGAAAACAAAGCAGATGTTTCCTCCTAGTGCCTATTTGCATATCAGTTAGCCTCCGCCCCTTCCCCTTCTTCCCTGTTCGCCTGCACTGCAGTGCATGGAGTGCCCCAGAACCCTACCTCTTTAGACACATTCTCACCAGAACGCTTAGGCGGTCACAGTGGGACTCACTTATTCTTCTGACCTCCCCACCTCTCATGTAGCTTTGTCTGCAGAAAGGAAGTGCAGGGCAAAAGTCCGACGGGAATTTAACAATATACCTCTCTGTGTGAGTTTGGGAGACTTTGTGTTCTATGGCCTCACCTTTTGCTCACTTCCTGTTGGCCTAACAGACCAAACGGAGGACTGAGGCTTCCACGCCAGGATGCCGTCCTCAAGTAAGAAAACGAAGCCGCACCCCGCAAGGAACCCAGGCAGGCGTTTGCCATGGATCCCGCAGCATAACCTGCTCCTAGTCTTCCCCCAGCATGATGGACTCTGGTTGGCCTGCCTATAATTCTTCAGAAAGTGTATGTCAACTTCTATCAAGAACCACATCTGCTGGGTCTGAGAGAGGCCACTAGCTGAGAAACAGATGAGGCCCCTAAAATAGGCCTCTTCAACCCTTTTCCACGGACCTCATTCCTACTACATTCTCAGGAATTTTTCTCTGTCTGCCTTATCAACTTCAAACTTGGTTTTCTTAACTGCCAACCCCTAACTTCACTGCACTCCACCTGTTTCTTTTGATTCTTTTTTCTTTGCCCAGATTTATTGCCCACTGTTTTATTTCCTCATCACGCTGCAGGGGCTCGGTCCCTGCAGGTCTCCAAACTCTTTCAGCCTCACCGCATATGTGCCAGATCCAGCCCTTACCTGGGAACTCCGAGATATTTGTAGTAAGCCAGTTTTACCGGCATAGATCCCGTTTCCGCACAGGGACATCCTCTCTGGGGCCCTGGTGGTATTTCCTGCCACGGAGCCACCCTGATAAATGCCTACTTTGGACTACGAGTTGAGAGTCTCAGAGAGTCTAGAGGAATCAGTTTATTTTCTACCCTCCAAACCAAGCTGAATCAAGGGTTTGCCGCTCAAGCAGAGAAAGTGTCCATTCTCTCTCTGCCCCGAGCGACACGACCCTTCATTACATAAAAGGAAACCTCTGTGTCAGCTGCCCCTGAATCAGGAGGCTTTTATCTGACCAGGCAGAGATGGTGTGCTGAGCGATAGCAAAGGATGCTAACATTTTGTCACACAGAGAGAAAGCACTTGGGACTTCTGTTCAAGAGTCCAAGGCGAGGACCTCACCGAGCTGGAGTGAGACTGCAGTCGGCCTATCCCCAGAGCCTGTGCTCCTCACCGCTCATCGGAGAAAACGGAGAGGTGCAGTTCTCAGCAGCCCATGGTCTTGTAAAGCGTGGGGACAGTCTTTCTCACGTGGTGCTGAGGGAACTTATTCTAATGGGAAATGCACTCCGTTTGGCAGCCAGACTTGGGTTCTAGTGCCCACTCTCCCAGTGGGGCAGCCCAGCCTCATAGCTTCTCCGAGCCACTTTCTCCATCTGCAACAAAGAAATGATACCACTCTGCCCTGCTTTCCTTTTGTCCTTAGGAAGCCCCAGAGCACAACATCGATATGAGGAAGGGATGATACCACGAACACGTATGTTTCTAAGGAGATGAACATTATCATCAATAGCTGAGAGACATGTAGGTCCGGTATGAGATCTATTGGTAGAGACAGTTGTGGCCAACAGTAAACCTAAAGTCTAGGTGGGGCAATTCCTGGACACCTAGAAAGGGAGGGCTGGCACAGTACCCAGCACTGCCTGGTTAGCAGACATCAGCACGTTTGCTAAATTCCATTTCAGGCTGCACTTCCAGATGAGCAAACTACGGAGGAAGACTTCAGATGAGATGTCACTGCCCTGGATTTGCTAAAGACTTATTGTCTTCTCCCCTTCCCGTCACTTCTGTTAACATGCCTTGGCTTTTAAAACAAATGCCTTCCTTGCTTTGACGTCGAGTAAGTATGTGGTGGTTTTTTAAAGACATTGCACCAACTCCATCAAAAACATATCAAGTGATTCCCAAGTATAAGTTTCTGTCTCTAGACCATGATTTTCAGAAAATGCATTAATCTAAACTAATTTTTCATGGTTTTTGTGGTTTCCTTGAGTGGTTCCTTATAAATGTCTTCCAAAGAAAAGAGAGCTTATTGTGGGAGCAGGGGAGACTTCAGACTGAAATGCTTCATCATCAAGACTGAAATTTCCTCAGAAGAAAACTGGCTTTTCTACTCATCCTGGGATGATTACTTCATAGTGTCACAGCTCATCTGGGATCCAAGATGGCGGCTCTGGTTAAACCCCCGCCGGTTTGGGATGCCACATGGAGACAATTATGTTCCAGGATCACTAAGCCAGAAAATGTTAAAGCACCTTTCAGAGCCAGCAACCAAGAATTGGCTTTCTGAAAGGTGTCTTCCAGCTATTGGTGACAATTTGCCATCTCAAATCTATTTCCAGTAAGGACAGAAATGAAGAATCAGATGCAGACGGAAAAGCACCAACTCAGAGGAGAATTTATATTGGAAAGCTACTATGTAGGCATTCATCTGCCCCTTAGTGGTGGGGAATGTGGGCAGTAGGATGTGGTTTGAAAAGCAAGGGGTCAGATAAAAGCATGTCTCACTGATAAAGATCTTTTAAAAACAGAGATATTTCTGTTTCTTTATTACCCACTTTCAAAAGAGATTTGAAAATGCTACTGTAACACACAAGGTAGTTCCACTATTCGCGAGGGGGGCAGAGATTAAGAAGTTATATGCAAAGTGTGTCAGGTAGTGGACAGCTGAAGGATTATCAGTTCGTCACATTATCAAAACAGCAGAGGCTGCAGAGCTTCACCCTAGCCAACCCGACCCTTTGGGTTACCTGCCGCTGACTGTTGGAGCAGGAGCACTGCTCCGGGGTGTCCGTGGCTTCCCGCTGCCTGACCTTTCCCACTGCTCATGTTTCATGTGATGTCCAGCCCTAGCTGGACCACTTTCTTTGCGTGTACCACGCTCATGTGGCTGAGATCTGGGCCTATCCTTCATTCGTATGCCCGGAGCTCCTCCCACAAGCTTATGTCAGTCTCTCTCCTCTCCCTGAGCCTGCCCTTCTTAGGGCAGGTAGGGAGACTCGTGGTCCTCTGTGGTCATGCCCCCTGGGCTCAGGCTTAGAGTTCCACCAACTCCCTTCATAAACGCTCCCCCAATTACTTCCAGGACTACATACAAAGCATGGTCTGGGATTGGAAGGTATGTAGGGAGAGTGAGGGGCCTGGGTATGTACGGATGTAAAACTGCTCACTAGGGTTTGTTTTGAACCAGGTGCATCATAGTCATTACCTATGATCCTTACATGACCCATAACAATAACCCCATTTTATGAATGAAGACCTGGTCCTCTAAGACATTCTCTAACTTACTCAAGGCCACCGAACTAATACATTCATGAGCCAGAAGTGAAATGTAGGTCCGTCTCAGAGGCTGTGCTGTTTTCTTTATGCCAGCTTGCCATCATTCCCCACCTCCCCTTTCCCTGCAATGATTTAGTTATATAAACTCTTGACTTTGGCCAAACCCATCTGCTGTCATCTCTTATATATTCCCATCTTCCTTTCCTGGGCTTTTGCTACAACTGGAATGCTCATTATTGGTTTGTTGCCAGATAACCCATGGTCTTAACACCTGACCCTTGGTTCCCACCAAGGCCTATTCTTTATACGCAAAGAGCCAGCCTGTTCTTTATACTGTATTTCATAAAGCCAGTCCTCTCTCCTACCTCAGCTCCTCACTCTGCTATCACCAAACTGCAACCATGCCTGTGAGTCTGCAGGCTTCACGTTAGAGCACGCAGCCTGAGCAAAGGTAGATATGGCTCACTCATGGGCTTGCCTTCCCATAAGGAAAATGGGCTCCTGTTAATTATCTTTAGGACCCAAAGCCTAGTACAGTCCCTGGAAGAGAGTCTGCACTCAATAAAAACTGATATTTGCAAGGAAGGAAGGGAGGCAAGAACCAAAGAAGGGAGGTAAGAAGCAATGTGAGTTGGAGTCCCCATTGCAGCATTTAGGAGGTGGGTCAGTAATAAGACTTCTTTTGGAAAACAACAATGACCAGCCAATGCCCGCCCCTTTCCACATCTCACTGCCTCACTCTCCATAGCTATAGTATAAAGAATCAGAGTTGATATTTCATTGACATACCAGCAGAGCCATACCAAGGACTAAAATATTGAAATAATTTCATATTAGATTGTAAAGTCTCTGCGCCACCACTAAGTTCCCCAAGTATACTCCCAGGCCACCCCAGCTACACCCTGGAGGCTCCTTGGTCATTCCTATGATCCTGGAAGTAATACAGGAGTGTTACTTGTCACAGCATGGGACCTCAAAACCCTGAAATCAGTAGGTGTCCAGGATGTACCAAGTGCAACACATTAAAATATCTCTGCATAAAAGTACAAATTCCTGGATGCCTAATCTTGGGAGTCATCAATTCCAACTTGCCCTCTATCCTACCCCACTCAGAAACTCCCCTCCAGTAGTTTTAAATCATCAGAATTTGCTCAGAACTTCTGGGTAGAGGTTGTTCCCTCTTGTCTCAAGGCTCTTAAGTCACTGCAGGTAGCCAACATAAACAAACCCGGGAGGAATTTGCCTGAGTTCACTCCAAAAGAAACAAGTCAAGCAGAGTAGCTGCCTACTTTTGCCTTGATTCCAGAACACAAGTGAGATCAAGGTGGGAACACCATTGGCATCTGTCAAGTTGGCTTCTCTATGGGAATGTTATCAAAAACTTTTGGACCTTCCAGATTTCCTGACAAGACTGGAGCAAAGGCAAAGGTTGCACATCTCTGGTTTCTCATGTGCCCCTTTCTTCCCCTCCTCACCCTCCCCAAATCCCAGTCTCTTCCTAAAGGAAGAAGTAATTATCATTTCTAATCCGATCCCAAGGAAATGTATTAATCACAGCTGACCCTTCATCACATTCCCAAAGCCCTGGAGGTCTGCTGCCCTTATTATGTTGTAGCGAATACATTCTGAGCCAGTCGGGGTCCTGTTCAAGGGCAACTACGTGACTGAGATGCATCTGCACTCAAGGCAACTTATCTTTTCTCAACACCATGTAATGGATTTAAATACCAAGAAGCCTATTTTAAGGACTACCTGCTATCTTTTGCATGTAATAAATCTTTTCCAGGAGAGAGAAGACAGCACTCAAACTATTTTGCCTGCCTACACTTAATTCATTTCTATCCCCTCTCTCTCCTGCCAAGAAAGAACTCTGAGATGCTAAAATGTGCCCAACTCTGGCCTGGTTGGTGGTGACATGACTCAGACACACTGATAATTCCTGTGGTTTGTGGATTCCTCTGCAGGTCACCTCACTCATCCCCCAGCCCCCAGGCCAGGAACCATGTCAAACTCATCCCAGACTGGTATGCCAAAAACCAAATGGGCAAATGAGCCCTGGGCCTGGAATAAATTAGCTCAAGATGAAAAGAAACCATGTTCCAGAAAAGAGAGAATGGCAACTGGAGCAGATAATACAGACCAGCCTTCAGACACCATATTGCCCATGGCCCCAAGGCCAGTATTGTTATAGCCTTGGTAAGGGTGAGGATGGTATAGAGAACATTTGAGAGGGGGCCGAAGGCTAGTTATGTACAACTTAAAATCAGAATTTATCTGATTCAAATTGGTTTTTTTGGAAATGGAATTCCATAGCCAGTAGGAAGTATATGCCCCAGTGGCACGGGGTGGCTGTGGTAGGAACCAGGAGCTGCGGGTTCTGAGACCAGTGCTGTTGTGCCGATGTCCCAGGGGTGTGATGGCGGGTAGCCTCATAGCTTCCAGAAACACACCAATCGTTTCTCACCTAAGGCCTCTGTGCTTGAGGTACTGTTGCCTGACCCTGACCCTGACCCTGACTTCATTCAGGTCTCTGCTCAACTGTGACTTCCTCACTTTCCCTGACCACCCCAGCACTTAGCACGCACTGGTGACATGGACAGCTCTTGGGGAAACAGACACAGAGAAGGCGAACAGCCCTAGGAATGGCTTGGGGCCCTTTAGTCAGAAAATTCTGGGTTCCTGCATATCTGCAAAGCCGTCTAGAAGAGTGTGCTCCTCATGTGTAGGAAGCGGCGTGGCTGACACAGGGAGACTCAGGGAGTAAGACTTGCCCTGCAGGATCAAGATGGTCGGTGCTGACGACTTCCCGCCAAGATGGAGGTGCAGGTAGACACACTGTGCCTCCTCTCGCAACCAAAATTAAGGACAACAAAAATTTAGAACCAAAAAAGCAACCAGAACAGATAGAAAACTGAATTGTACAGAAGTCCGACAATGATTCACCCAGACCTGTAAGAGGGGCGGAGTCGGTGGCCAGCGGAGAAGGATCACGGCAGGAAAAAGCAGTGGCTGGAGGTCCGGGATGCGCAGGCAGCAGCTGGCACACCCCAGGTGCACAGGGGCGGTTACCAGGCGCGGGGAGGCATCGAGCAGACTCAGTGAGGTGCACAAGGTGGCTGACCATGGTCACACATTCGAGTGAGGATAAACCAGGTGAAAACAGGCAAAAGCACCGATTAAAAACACTTGTGGGGTTGAGGTGACGGGAGAGACTCCCAGCCTCACAGAGGGGACTGAAATCCAAGAGCGGAGCAAGCGCCATTGTTCCATCTCGGACCCCGCCCCTGCATACAGCGTCACAACTCTGCGCCTGGGTTGCCCCGCCCCAGTGAACACCTAAGGCTTCACCCCTCATACGTAACAGGTGTGACCAGACTGAAAAAAAGAAAAAAAGAAAAAAAAAATGGCTCAAATGAAAGGACAAATCAAACCACCAGAGCCGATACTTTCACGCGATCAAGAGATAGCCAACCTCTCAGATGCACAGTTCAAAGCACTGGTGATCAGGATGCTCACAGAATTGGTTGATTTTGGTTGCAAATTAGATGAACAAATGAAGGCTACACTAAGTGAAATGAAGGAAAACACACAGGGAACCAATAATGATGGGACTCAAATCAGTGGAGTTGACCAGAAGGAAGAAACAAACAACCAAACAGAAAAGAATGAAGAACAAGAATTTTAAAAAATGAGGAGAGGCTTAGTGACGTCCAGGACAACTTTAAATGTTCCAGCATCCAAATCATGGGAGTGCCAGAAGGAGAAGAGGAAGAGCAACAAGTAGAAAACTTATTTGAACAAATAATAAAGGAGAACTTCCCCAATCTGGCAAAGGAAATAGACTTCCAGGAAGTCCAGGAAGCTCAGAGAGTCCCAAAGAAGTTGGACCCAAGGAGGAACACAACAAGGCACATTAGCCAAGATTAAAGTGAAGGAGAGAATTCTAGAAGCAGCAAGGGATAAGGGGACAGTCACCTACAAAGGAGTTCCCATCAGACTGTCAGCTGATTTCTCAAAAGAGACCTTACAGGCAAGAAGGGGCTGGAAAGAAGTATTTCAAGTCATGAAAGGCAAGGACCTACATCCGAGATTGCTCTATCCAGCAAAGCTTTCATTTAGAATGGAAGGGCAGATAAAATGCTTCTCAGATAAGGTCAAGTTCAAGGAGTTCATCATCACCAAGCCCTTATTATATGAAATGTTAAAGGGATTTATCTAAGAAAAAGAAGATAAAAAATGTGAACAGTACAAAGACAGCAAACTCACAGTTATTAACAACCACATCTAAAGCAAAAGCAAACTAAGCAAACAGCTAGAACAAGAACAGAAACACAGAAATGGAGATCATATGGAGGGTTAGCAACAAGGGAGTGGGAGGAGGAGAGGGGGGAAAAGGTACAGAGAATAAGTAGCATAGATGGTGGGCAAGAATAGTGTCGGAAAAGTAGAAGCTAAAGAACTTATGACACATGGACATGAACTAAAGGGGGGAAATGTGAGTGGGAGGGGGTGTGCAGGGTGGAGGGGAATGATGGGGGAGAAATGGGACAATTGTAATAGCATAATCAATAAAATATATTTTAAAAAAAGATGGTTGGTGCCGCTGAGCTCCTCAAGGCCACCTCAGAGTTGCAAGATGGCCTCTGCTCCAGCCATCACTTTATTCTAGGGAAAAAGAAAGAGTAAAGGGGAAGGTTAAAAAAATACTGCCAGTTAAGGAGCTTTCCTCCTTTCCTAAGGAGCTTTTTGGAAGCCCCACTCTAGAGCTTCTGTTTACATGCTATTGTCCAGAACTCAGTCACATGTCCGCCTTATCAGAGCTTGGGAGCTTGGGAAATGTAGTTTTCTTTGCTGGGCACATCGCCCCATCTCTCAACAAAGTCAGGGTTCTATTGGTGAGGAAAAAGAGGAAAATAGATTTTGCATAGGCAGTTATTACTCTGCACTCATCCTTCTGAATGTTCCTCCTAGACATTAAAATGAGAAAAAAAAAGAAGGTCCAGCTTGAAGTTCAGAGTGAATGACACAGAAGCATCAGGAAAAGTGAGGCTGCTCATGCAACAAGGAGCCAGACCACAGCCGGCCTTGAATGCCAGGCTAAGAGTAATGGAGAGATTCCAGGTGTGGCCCATGAGGCCTCAGGTGGTGATGGTTTGCAGCGTGTGAGCTCACTATGTGCTGGGCACAAAAATCAAGTGCTTTTAAAGACATAGTTACCTTTGATCCTACTAACTGCCATGAGGTAGATTTTATGGGGTCCATTTTACAGATGAAGAGTTTGAGGCTGTAAATGTGTCTTGTCGAAGACTGCAAGCAGTGAAGCCTGGCTTTCTTCCTACCTGTATTAGACTCTAAAACTCACACTCTTATCCACCTGCAGGAGCCTCTGGGTTCTGCAGCTCCATTTCCTAGATCCTTCCGTCCTCGCCCCGGTCTTTCACCTCTCCCACCACCGCCCCTCCTGTTCTTCTTCCCAGAAAGGTCCCTTCCTTTTCTGAGTTCCTCACAGCAGCCCTCTTGCTCCTTCTGTCAACAGCAGTCTACGAAGCCTTAGATGTTAGGGTTGGAGGCTGTCTCCATCCTCCAGCCCAGCCAGATGCCGTAGTCGTGCCAGAGAGAGTGCTGATGTTGATGATGGGTAGAGCATAAGAAGGTGCCACTCCCTGTCCCCAGTAAAGTCTGGGTAGCCTGGTCACTTGAGCACTTCCAAGGGCCTGATAGGGTGAGGTTATATTACAAACTTCCAGCAACATCCCCACATCCCCTGCCTTCACCCCATGGTGGGTGTTTCTAAGATCCAGCAAGCAAAGGAATGCAGTAAAGTGGCGTGGACTCAGTAAATGTGTATAGACACCAGGACAGTGACTCCACCTTCCCTCTGCTGCCACCAGGTCTTTATAGCCAGCCACACCCCTCCTGACCTTACCCTGTGAAAGACAGCTACTTCTGCGGGGAAGACAGTGAGGATGGAAGGGAGGGAAGGAAGAAGGGAGGGAGGGAGGGAATCAGCTTGACGCCAGACTTCTGCAACCTACAGGGCACTTGAAACTTCAATGTCTAGATCAGGCTCCAATTCCATCACACAGGGTTCTCTTTCCCCAAGAATCGCTGATAATCCCCCAAGGAACTGGGGCTCGTACCGTCCATGTGTCTCAGCTGCGACTGACTCCTTAGCCAGCGGCGCAGCTCCCACTGTCATCCCACTCCTTGGCGGGTCACCTCTCACCTTCACCTTGAGCTGCAGCTCTCACTCACTGTCCAGACAGAGACCCGTCCTTTAATTCTCTAAGACCGGAAAATCAAGAATCAAGTTTATCAGGGCTTCACTAAATATAAAATCTTATACAAGTATACTTTACTCCAAATTGCACGTGGCAGAAACTTTACTTGTGTAACTGGGAAGTTCAATGAAGTTGGGCTGAGGAACCATGAACACTTAACCAAGTGTTTCCCCGTCCCTCTCTCCTCTCCTCTCTCTCCCCCCTGTCTTCACTTCTCTCCATTTCCATGGGGTGAGGTCAGGAGCGTATGGCTCAGGGTAGACAACGGTGTGGCTGCAGAAGGAAGTGGGAGTCATTCTTTTTCATCTACTCCTAAAAGACCAGGGAAGAACTCTGACGGGGTGACAAGCCTTTCTCCAGGCCGTGTGCAGCGGTCATGGGCATCATTTACCATGTTAGCCAGGTTTGGTGACAGAGATTTCAACCTGGCCCACAGGAATCTGGCATGTGGTTCCCAGCTTTTGCCATTTCTTGCAGGTGGTCCAAGAGTCCTCACAGAAGCTTGGTTCCTGGCGGCCTTTCCTGAAGGCCCAGAGTTCCCCAGACAGAGAGGCAGCAGGGCCCTCCGAACCCCAGCACATGACCTGGGTGCTCAGAAATGAAACATGTCTCCTCTACAAAATGAGAGGGTGGGTCTAGATTAAATGTTCAGGTCTTTCCGACACTCACGATGGGTGGCTTCAGGATGCTGAAGTCTTGGGAGAGCCGATGACAATTATTTCTGGGCACTTGTTTGGAACAGACTTAGTACAAAGCCCCCAGTTGGCAGGACTGGTCACCAGATCAGGGGAGCTGTCCCTCCACGCCTCTCTAGCTGCGATGATAGCAGACAGTTATCGTCTCTGTTTTACCGATGAGGTGTAAGCAAGGAGCTTGCCTGCCAGACCACACATCCAGTGTCCCCCTCTACGGCACCCTGGCTCATGCTCTTAGCCAGGTGGCTGCAGTACCTGGAGAAGGGCTGTGGCTGCCTAGATAAGAAGATCCCTGGAGAGGTGGTTCAGGTCTGGCATGCTCTCTGCCCTCTGCCCAACCTCTGATCCTGGAGCCAGCTGATTTCATCTGACACTCATCAGAGTGAGTGTAGAATGAGCGTCCTTTCTCCAGGCCTCTACTCTCCCCACACTCCCCGCACACATTGTAGCTCATGCTGTGGAGATCATCTAATCCCTCCTTCCAAATTTTCTCTCTGCTCAGATGTTCTTTTGTGAGTTTCACATGTGATGACAAGGGAGAGATAAGGCGAGTGGGGTGGAGATGAAAAAACTACATTGTAATCTTGTTGTCTGTGCTGCCCGAATGTGTCAGAAGAGTTCCACTTTTATTGAGTTACATGCTGGTGCCGGAGACAGGAGGTGGGGGGTGGGTAGGAGGTGGGTGCAGTAGATAGGTTGGTCCGGTGGTTATTTTTCTGTGTCAGAATGAAATCTTGCTAAACCATTAGCTGTCAAGTCTGCCCTGAGCATTTTCTCTTTGCCTGGTTTGGAGCAAAGTGTTAACAGAGGTACAGAGGCCTGAAGGCACTGAGATTTAGATGGGCCATTACGATTGTCTCATTTATCTGTTCTCCTTCGCAGCACATTTCCTTAAAAGAGTTCTAAGTTTTCATTGTATCCACTGGGAAGAATTGTCTCCTGTTCTTTCTTGAGCCTCACCATCTGGCTTTTGTCCCCACTACTTGGCACAGTTACCAAAGACCTCCACGCTGCTCCATCCATAATGGTCTCACTCTTTATCTTACTTGACTTAACAGTTGCAATAGTGGGTTGCAGCCCCCTCCTCCTTGATACATTGTCTTCATTTGGCTGCAGGGCATTCTTCCCCCGGATTTCCCTCCTTTTTCAGTTTGTTCTTGCTCTGCCTTCTATTCTAGTATTTTGGGTTTTGTTGGTTTTTTGTGTTTTTTTTTTTTAACATCTGCTCCAGGGTTTATTCCTTGGATCTTTTCTCCCCCTGCCCTTATTCCAGTAGCAGGGTTTTAAGTACAAACTCCAGGCTCTTCTCTCTAACTGCCTATTGGACATTATGTGGATACGTACTTTTATCTCAGCTTTAGTATCTCCCAAACCAAATTCCTCCTGCAGGATTTCCAGCACAGTATAATAGTGACTAGGCTTTCCAATCGCTTCTCCAATAAGAACCTTTCATTGTCTCACCCCGTCAGCGCCTTGCTGAGTCCAAAGAGTCAGTCTTTCATCTCCACACCAGACCTAAAAGGCCTCCCACGGTCTCTCTCACCCCTGTTGATGGAAACTCCATCTCTCCAGTTGCTCGGACCAAAACCTTTGGCATCATCCACGCCTCCTCACTTTTTTCATGACCCGTATTTTCACCATCAGAAATACTGTCCAGTTTACTTTCAAAATATATCCAAAATCTAACCACTTCTTACCAGCTCTGCCACTGACCAAGCACTGCAACCTGCACAGGACTATGACAATAGCCTGCTGGGCTCCCTGCTTCAGGCTTTGCTTCCTTACGTTTTTTTGTTTTGTTTTGTTTTGTTTTGTTTTTTTCAGCATTCTCCACATCACAGCCAGATTGGCCATTTAAACCTGGAAGCTGCCCATGCCTTTCCTCTGCTCGGAACCAGCAAGGGACTTCCTTTCTCATTAGAGAAATAACCAAAAAAGCAAACAAAACCCCCCAAATTCCTTACCACCTGATCTGGACCCCTGTTCAATCTTTGAAGTTACCAAAGACCTTTGAGGTCACTAACAGAGACCTCTGTTACACAAGGTCATATTCAGAATGTTAAATGGCACAAAAGGCACAGCATAGGCACAGACCGTCCGAATGGATACCCACTTTAGGGCTGGAGGAGAGTCATGATGATGTCCTGCTGTGCTGGGCAATACCCCTGTAGTCGCTGGATATGAGGAGGTCCGAGGGTAAAGGCTGGTGTGGCCAGGGTGCGGTGAGTGGCACTTCAAAGCTTGGCCCTGTGCCTATTTACCAACCAGCTGGGAAAATTTTCAGTATTTTCACAATCAGTGTTCCGATATAGGTGCATATTGGCTGAACATCAGACTTCGTTCTACCGTTTTCCTCCCATTTACTCTGCTCCTGCCACGCTGGCCTCCTTACTGCCACATGCCAAGCATCCCTGCTTCCTCTGTGTGGGTGGATGCTATTCTCCACATGCCCACCCTCTCACTCCTCCAGAACTCTGCTTAAATTCCACCTTCTCAAAGAAGCCCATCCTGACCACGAGAGCATCGCCAACACCCCTATCTCCCTTGTTGGTACAGTTCTCTCAACTCTCTGACATGCTCTATATTTTACTTGTTTGTTTTCTATTGCCTATCTTCTCCACAAGAGGGAAGGGGTTTTGATTTACTCTGCACTTAGTAGGTGCTCAATGAATTTGAGTGAGTGAGTAAGTGAATAAATGAACACTCTATTATTAAATAAAATTAATGATTAGTACCAACCATCCCTCTTGCTAGGCTAATGCTCAGAACAAGGAAGAACTTTCTGAGAGTTAGAACTACGCACAGGTTGAAGGAGCTGTTTCGAAGAGATGGCATGCTCTCCATTTTGAGAATCTGTGCATTATGTTGCAAAACATGGGCTCTACCAATCTGAGCTTCAATAGATGCAGCTCAATTAACCGTATGGGGCCTCCGTTTCCTCATCTGTAAGATGGGATAATGGCACTCGTATCACGGGGGTGTGGTGACAGTGTGTGCGAAGTGTTGATCATAATGCTCCACACACCTGGTGCGCGGTTAGCGTTGGTTCCTTTCCCCTTCTTTCTCTTCTCCCTAAAGGGATGTGGTGGTCCCAGATGGCCATACAGCTTCAAGAACACAAGAGCGGATGGGGACGTAGATTCAGGCAGGGGCTGAAGATGGGGGTGGGGACAGGGCTTGGAGCCATGGCTCCTGCTGGGATGGCTCCCAGGCCTGCCGAGTTGGAGGGCACAGAGCAGACCCCATCTGTGCCACCAGACCTTCTGTGATGCTCTGGGAGGAGTGACAAGCTCTAACCCAGATCATACATATTCAAAGCCCAGTCTGCCTCCCTGGCACAATGGGCCCGTAAAACAAAGCAAGCAACAGCTTGCTTCCTTGAGTTACACACTAAGTAGGTCGTTTAGGTCTGAATTGATAGGGCAGGATGGAGTCCCAAGAAAATACTGTATCTTTTTCTTTGAATTCAAGTGAGCTATCTCTAAAAGAAGAGTCCTTATCCAAGATTCCATGACTCCCAAGGTATGTTTGGATAGAATCTATCCAAGTCCTTGGATGGAAAAAAATACAACAACCCTCTAACAAGTGTAGCATGCCCTTCTATTTTTAGTATAAGCACCAAATTGCGCTACTATTAGTGGTAGCGAGGACAGTGTCACCAACAAAATTCACAGATATTTTCATATCATATTCTTGTTGTTTCAGATGTCACAAAATATTATTTGCATTCATCACTGCTTTGAAATACGGCAGTTTTTAGAATTTTTACAATATCTTATTATTTAATACATTACTAATGATGATTTTAATCATATTTTGTCATCATATTTTGATAACTATGTTTTAATATCATTGGTTTTTTTTCGTAACCCTATGTGTTTCATCATGTTATGCGGATCTTAAAAAATATCATTCTGAGAAGTGTTGTAACTGCACAAAAACTTCATTTTTTAACAGGACCTTTTCTCCTCTCTTTCCTTTTGATTCATACTGGCTTTATCCAGTACCCTGATTTACCTGTCTTCTTCTCCCTTGCACAACCACTCCCTTCATCATTAAATTTTCAGGACAATGAGGTTCTGGTCAGCATCAAATAACATTAGGAACAAACCTCTAGTCTTTTGACCACAGAGACAGAGTTCCAGGTCACACTAGAGACACCATCTAGGCCTCAGTTGTGTTTCAGCTCCAGGCCCAGAAAAGCAGTGAAACCAGGTATAGCAGTGCCATGGCTGACATTGGGGCCAGACACACCAATTAGCTACCCTCCACCCTAATGCTGACCACTCAGTAGAGACCACTGCCTTGACCATGACCCTTTTCCCCTACAGAATCCATCCCCTGGAAGCCATCTGGGAGCCAAGTCTTTGGGGCTGGAGGGGAATTAGCTCACCTGTGTCTGGGCGTGGGCCGCTTCCTAAAAACAAACCCTTACTTTCTTTGCTGCAGCTCCTATTGGTGTCTTACTGGGTTTTGATGCACACAGGCAAACAAACACCTTTAGTCTGGTAACAGTGTCTATGGGATTCAGCAGACTGTCAAAGTGATCTATGGCTTAAAACCCTTCTTTAAATCATCTCACGTGAATCCTCTCTGAACCATCTGAAAGAGACAGATGTATGTTGTGCTGTGTCTTGTGTGTATCTGCATGTGCATGCATGTACCAGACACACATGTAGATGTGTTTGTGTTCCTGACACAGAAGTAAACCATAGATCAATTTCATGAATACACTCCTTCAGGTAAAACTTTGATCCTTTCTTCTTATCCCCAAACCAGGTTGCCTGGTGTCAGCAGGCTTGAAAGATAGTTATCTATCATGTACTAGTCTTCTCCACACCTCAGTGAAGTCACCGGGAGCCATCTCCTCCCAGAGGTGACTGGCTGGGTCAATGGACTTCTTATTCCTGGGCCTATTTTCCTACCCCATCATCAGTCATCCATCCAGGACTACATTGGCACCAACTATCCTCATGAGCTTTCTCATCTATCCCCATCTGTTATTCACAGAAGGTTTGAGCTTCTTTTTAGATCCAAAAACTTTATTCTACTTATAAAAACAAAATATGGTACCCTCGGCTGAACATTAATAAATTGTCAGGTCCCCATATAAGAAGATGAATGGGAGCTTCCGAAGAGCCCGGACCTTTGGTCCAGGTCATTTCTCTTCACCTCTGCTTCTCTGGTTTCATTGGCAGGACTCCTCAGCCTAAAACCACCTGAGCAGCAACTTTTTCTATTTCTTCACTTTAATGGGATAGGAGATAAGAGAGAAAGATGACCAAATACCTTTAATTTGGAATGACTGAGGGCCAGAAAGTTCCCTCTCCAAGCTCTGTCTTGAAGGCTTAACTATAGTGACAGAGACCAAGTAACCAAAATACAGACATGGAATGAGCAAATACTATCTTTGGCCCTAAGGACACAGTGGTGAGTAAGATGATGTCTTTCCTCACACTCTGGAGTGGAAGATGAAATATAAACAAATGAAAAGAGAACAACATAAGATAATACAATAATGACAGCCTTTTAGTTGCAAATGGCAGAAATCCAGTTCAAACTAGTTCAAGGAAAAAATGATTTGTTGGCTAACCAATCGACTTAACCAATGTTTAATCAACTTTGCCTAGATTTTGCTGCAGTAACAACCACACCCTAAATCTCTGTGTCTTACATGCACAAAGGTTTATTTCTTACCCATGTTATATGTCCTTCATAGGGTAAGAAGCCTGCAGCTCTGCTCTATATCAGTCTTTATTATTAGACCAGATGAAGTAGCCTCTTGATCTTGTGAAAGAGCTAAAAAGCATCCTTGAAGCCATGAATTTATTAGTTCTTCAAACTTCCGTTCAGTAGCAGCATATATCAGTTTAGCTTGCATTGATCGAATGCTCACAATGGCTTCCTTCCATTGGTCAAAATAGTCATATGGTCACATCTGGCTGGTATCATTAGTGGTGGGATATCTACTTCCCCTAAATGAAAGAGCCTCATGGAGGAACCTGTAGGAGAAGGCCTGGTCTGAAGGTCAGCAAATATTTTAGACACTACTATCATCCAACATGATTTACTTTTATCGAGTATCTATTTTGTGCCAGGCAATGAAAATACAACAATGAACAATACAAACAAGGTCCATGTTTTCTTGGAGTTACCAAATTCTTGATGATGGCGGGGGTTGTAAAAGGGTACAAAAAGGGACCAATAAACAAATAAGCAAAAAAGGATCAGATTATAGTAAGTATCATAAAGAAACTTAAGCAATATGAGGAAACACAGTGTTTGGTGGGCTACTTTAGCTCAACTTGCCAGAGAAGATGATATTTATTTAATTATTTCAATTACAGTTGATAATCAATATTATTTTATATTAGCTTCAGGTATATAGCATAATGGTTAGACATTTACATAATATAAAAAGTGATCTCCCCAAGAAGTCTAGAACCCACTTGGCACCATACACAGTTACTAGAATATTATTGACTATATTCCCTATGCCATCCTTTGCATCATCATGACTATTTTGAAAAGGTGACATTTAAAATCAGGTCAAAATGAAAGAAAAGACTTAGTCATTTAAGACCCCTAGGTCTTTCCTATGATCCTGTGGTGAAGGAAAGTGTTTGACTCCACCTTTCCTATCACGTGTAACAACTCCTGAAAAGGATTCTGAATGGCCAAACTTGGGTCACTTGCTTATCCTAAAACAAACTTGTCAGAGTAAGAATGCTGTCTGAGTGGCCAGCATGGGCCACATGTTTAACACCCCCCACCCACACCCAGTGGTGTCCCTTGACTGTCAGCCCCATCAGAATCACATGGAGTTGGGTGAGGAGCAAATTACCTAAAGGAGGGACTTGGGGGCAGAAAAAAAGTAACAAGTGTAGACTACTGGGGAATTGTGGCAAATGCTCACTAGTGAGTCAGTTGTGGAAAAATGGCTATGATTCAGGACCAGAAGACCTGGACTCCAGTCACTGCTCTGACAGGAACAGGCATGGACCCAGGTCTCCGTTTCCTTATATGGAATGTTATGGGGAGCATGGGACATTTTCTTAGCTCTCTTCCATTCTGTGACTGTGATTTTGAAATACTCTCTCCTATCCCTGATTCAGTTGAGATGTTTTGGTTACAAGGTACAGACAGCCTTGACTCGAGAGTTTAAGGGGTAAGAAAATTCATTTCTCACATGTGAAGTCTCAAGCGGAGACAGCTTGATATAACAGGGCTTCAGCTCCTCATCCTATACTTCTCCTGGCTCTGTCTTCTTCCAACGGTTGGCTTTATCTTCAGGCTGACTCTTTTCATGGCCACAAGTTGGCTACAGCAGTTCCTGGTATCGCATTCAGACATGACAATGTTCAATGGAAGAACAGAAGCAGTTCTTTCTTGTATCTCTCATTAAGAATGAAGGAACCAACTCAGTCTCTTCCCCCAAACAGGCTTTTGGGAGATGGATTCCTGAGAAATGTTAGGGTTCTTTTAGGAAGGACAAAGGAGAAGTGATTGTTGAATAGGTAATAAATAAGGTTTGGTTACAATTCCCATTTAAGATTGGCTCCCCCCAAGGGAACCCCCTTTTCTCTCAGCCCTGAACCTTTCTGCTGCCTGCCGAGCAGAGGTAAGGAATATAACATTTTTCTATCACAGTTCTAAAGACACTGGCAGGATACAGCCAGCATGAAGATGATAAATCTCCTTCACGTGTGACTCTATATAGAAAAAATATATATTTTCAAATTTTTATTTATATGACTTCTGGTCAAGGTGGATGCATAGGTAAACACACTTTGCCTCCATGCACAACGATAGCAAAAAACCCAGCTAGACTACAAAACAAATATCACCCAGAATTGTCAGAAAATCAAGCTGTGTGGAAGTCTGACAACCAAAGATTTAAAGAAGCCACATTCATCTAGACAAGTAGGAGGGGCAGAGATGTGGAGAGTCATGGAGAGAGAGGCATGGAAATGGGAATGGGTACTTCCATGTCCATGTGTGGTGGATAGAAAAAGG
Organism: Glossophaga mutica; assembly: GCA_039655065.1. Lineage (NCBI taxonomy): Eukaryota > Metazoa > Chordata > Mammalia > Chiroptera > Phyllostomidae > Glossophaga > Glossophaga mutica. Next base: position 20,961,737 of record CM077304.1, on the reverse strand, counting down.
GAAGGATACTTCAGGAGTGAGGGATCCCAGCCTCTGTCCAGACCACCCAGTCCACGGTCTCAGTGTCAGGAAGACAAGCCCTCATAACCTCTGGCTATAAAAACCAGTGGGGTTGGGGCAGCAGAAGAAACTGTGTCCTCTTAAAGGGCTTGCAACAGACTTAGAACCCATGCAGACCCACCCCCCTCTAGGAGTCAGCACCAGGGCAAAGGCTGGAAGGGAGGAACCAGTGGCATGTGATGTGCAAGTCCTGGGAGACAGCTTCCTCCCAAACAAAACTCCAGAGGCCAGGCAGCAGCACTGTCCCCTCTGTCAGCTCTCCCCCATGGAGAGCAACAGAGCAGTGATACCAGGAGTCCCGCCAGCGTGATTACCTCAGGCTCCGCCCCAACTTAACAGATGTGCCAAGATGGGGAGTCAAAGCAGCTCTATCTAATACACAGAAACAAACACAGGGAGGCTGCCAAAATGAGGAGACAAAGAAAAATGGCCCAAATGAAAGAACAGAACAAAACCCCAGAAAAAGAACTAAATGAAATGGAGATAAGTGACTTATCAGATGCACAATTCAAAACAATGGTTATCAGAATGCTCCAGGAATTCACTGGGTACTTCAATGGCATAAGAAAGACCCAAGCAGAAAGAAAGGTTGCATTAAATGAAATAAAGAAAAATTTATGAGAACCAACAGTGGAGGGGAGGAAAAAGAGAATCAAATCAATAATTTGGAACACAAGAAAGGAAAAAGCATTCAACCAAAAGCAAAGGTGGGTAGGAATGAGGGTGGAAGGTGGGGGTGGCTGGGGGAGTAGTGAGGGAAAAATGGATACAACTGTACTTGAACAACATAAAAAAATAATAGAACAACAGCAGGAAGAAAAGGGAATTAAAAAAACTGAGGATACACTTAGTCTCTGGGACACCTTGAAACATACCAACATCTGAATCAAAGGGGTGCCAGAAGGAGAAGAGAAAGAAATTGAAAATTTAACTTGAAAAAATAATGAAAAAACACTTCCTTAATTTAATGAAGGAAATAGACATGCAAGTACAAGAAGCACAGAAAATCCCAAGTAAGATGGACCCAAAGAAGACCACACCAAAACACATCATAATTAAATTGCCAAAGGTTAAAGATAAAGAGAGAATCTCAAAAGCAGCAAGAGAAAAGCAGAGAGTTACCTACAAAGGAGTTCCCATAAGACTGTCAGCTGATTTCTCAAAAGAAACTTTGCAGGCTAGAAGGGACTGGCAAGAAGTATTCAAAGTGATGAAAAGCAAGGACCTACGATCCAGATTACTCTATCCAGCAAAGATAGAATTTAGAATGGAAGAACAGACAAAGTGTGTCTAAGACAAGGTAAAACTAAAGGAATTCATCATTACCAAGCCATCATTATATGAAATGCTGAAGGTAATTATATAAGAAAAAGAAGATGATCAAAATGATGAACATTAAAATGGAAATAAATTCACAACTACCAGTCATTGAATCCAAATGACAGATTAAGCAAACAAGCAGAACAGTAACAGAATCATAGATATGGAGAGTATTTTGGAGGGGTTTCAGTTGAGTGGAGGAAGGGGAAAATGGGGGGAAAGGTGCAGAGATTAGGAAGCACAAATTGGTAGGTACATAGTTAGTACAGAATATAGGTAATGCAGTAGCCAAAGAACTTACATGCATGACCCATGAACATGAACTACGGGATCAGGGACTGCTGGAGGGAATGGGGGTACCAGGTGGAGGGAGGCAAAGGAACAATTGGGACAACTGTAATAGATAAATCAATCAAATATATCTTTTAAATTTATTTATTTATTTTTAGAAGGAAGGGAAGGGAGAGAGAGGGAGAGAAGTATCGATGTGAGAGAAACATTGATCAGTTGTTTCTACCAGGGACTGAACCCACAACACAGGTATGTGCCCTGACCTGGCATTGAACCTGTGATCTTTTGCTTTGCAGGATGACGTCCAACCGACTGAGCCACACCAGTCGGGGAAGAAAAGGATAGTCATCCTACACTGTATTCTCATTTCTTCCTGGGTTTTCCTTCAGAGGATCACAGAGTCATGGCCTGTTCATTTTGTGCTTTTCAATGTAGATTGTAGAGGGGATTAGATAGGAAGAGAGATGGATAGGAAGCCCTGCCCTGGGGCCTGGGAACCTCTGTTGAAGCCTAGCTCCTAGAATTAACTCCTCCAGATCCATAGCATGAATCCAATTCCAGGAGCAGGCCTTTTCCTCTGAAGTAATCTCACAGAGCAACCTCTTCCTTTATTAATCTCTAGCCCCAGAAAAAAGAAATCAGAGTTACACCTGCAAATGCTTTAGGGGTGTCTAATCTGCTGCCAGCGGGCCACGTGTGACCCAGGATGTCTATGAATGCAGCCCAATACAAAATTGTAAATTTACTTAAAACATGAGATTTTTTTTTGTGATTTCATGTCACAATGTATTTAATGTGTGGCCCAGAGATGCCAAAAGTTTGGACACCCCTGCTTAGGATTATCAGATATAGATTATGAACTAGTTGCTATGCGTAAAGAGATAAAATCAAGGTTTGAAGAAATTAGTAAGAACCAAAGACTGTAAAATAAGCCAACTGGATGTAAAAATGAATCAAATGGAGCTTCTGAAAAAGTATTTATTATGTAGGGATACATGAGTATGTGAAAAACATAAAGAAAAGTGAGGAAGTGACAGACAAAAATTTAGGTTACATTTGAGGCTGAGGGAGCATGATGAGACCTAGATGAAGCACGCAAGGGGTCAAGGGTCTACTGTGAGCTCTGTAGTGGCTTCATGAGTATATTTTATTCATTTCCACACTCTCTTTTTGTGTTATAGATGTCCTTTTCAGTATATCAGTACACAAAAATGAAGGTATGGAAAATATGTATCAAAGGAATATGTACCCAAACCTAGCCAGGGTGTCAGTTTTATCAGGCACAATGGATTTTGAAGTAAACGTCATCCAAAGAAACAAAATGAGATACTATGCTCATCAGTAAAATGAGAAATAGAAAAATAGAAAAATAAAATCACTAACAAATATGCACCTAATGATAAAACTCTGAGATGTACACATTAAAAAAACTGAAACTACTAAAATAAATAGATAAAAAATTTGTTGCAATTGGTGATTTTAACATATTCTTCCATGAACTCAATCAATCAAACCAATCCAAAAAAAGGTGGGGGAAAGATATGGGAAATTTGAATTGTACAACTATTCACTAATAAGACTATATATATTAGGTGTATATATATATATGTATATATATATATATATATATAATACCTAATAAATATAGAATGTGTATTCTTTTTAAGAACATGTAGAACATTCACAAAAGTCACATTAAAGCTGGGTGACAAAGGAAGCCTCAATACGTTCCAAAGGACCAACATTGCACAAGCTACACTCTGACCATAATGCCATAAAATCAGGACTTGGTAACAAAAAGATAGTTTAAAAAAATCCCATGTGCCTGGAAACTGGAAAGCATACTACTGAATAACCCTTTGGTTAGAGAGGAAATTACAGGGAAAAGTATGAAATCTGTAAAACTGAACAAAATGAAAACACCATATGTCAAAATATATGGGATACAACCAAATCACTTCTTTGAGAAAAATTTACAGCTTTAAATACATTTATCACAAAGCAAGAAAGAACAAAAACAAATGAGCTAAGCTTTCAACTCAAGAAGTTAGAAAAAGAGCAATTGAATAAACCCAAAAAACTAAGAAGGAATAGAAAATAAAAATGAGGGCAGAAATCAACAAAATGATAAGCTCAAAAAAGAAGAAAAATTAACAAGACTGAAGTCTGGTTTTATGAAAAAGTTTATACTTATGATAAACCTCTGGCAAGACATCAAAATTTTAAGAAAGAAGGCAAGACACAAATTTAAAAATATGGAATGGATAAAAAAATTACTATAGACACAACAGAGAATTTTAAACAACAAAAGAACTACCATGAACCATTTTAGAAGAATATTTAAAAACTTAGGTATAATGAATACAATTCTGAAAAAGTAAAAGTAGCAGAATAAAAAATTAGAAAAATTGAATAAGCAATCATTCTTTAAAAAATTTAAACATTAAATGTTCCCTCCAAATTCACACATGTGCCAACAAATCCCCAAACACATGAAGTTTTATAGGAGAGTGCTATTAAGCTTTCAAGCTATATATAAATAATGTGCCTTATGCAAATTTTTCCAGGAGAGAGAGAGGAAAGCTGCCCAATTTTTTATAAGGCTACTATAACCTTAATTCCAAAGCCAACAAATGACAATTCAAAAGATTTATTTCATCTTAAATATATATGATTAACCAACTAAAAAATTATTTGTTAAATGAATCCAACTGTATATTTAAAATAATACATTATAATTAAAGTTAATATTTTCAGGAAGAAGTAAAAATATAAAAATGTCTTTCAAAGCAATTCACTAAAATAATGGATCACAGAAGAATAATATGATATAATTTACCTCAATAGATGTAGAAAAGGCATTAAATAAATCTCAATGTCTTTAGAATAAGAGCAAAAATAGTAATAATTCTTACAAAACCAGGAAAATCAGTATTTTTCTTGACTAAGAATATATATCAAAATCCCACAGTGAACATTATTCTCAAGAGAGAAATTTTAGACAGGTTCTGTTTAAGTTGGGGCTCTATACTAGGAATGCTCATTATGACTTCTACTCCTTTCTTTTTATCGTCACCTAAAGACATGTTTACTGATTTTAGAGAGAAGGGGATGGAGGGAGAGAGAAAGGGAGAGAAACATTGATTGGTTGCCTCTCACACATACCCCGACCAGGACCAAACCCACAACCTAGGCATGTGCCACGACCAGGATTCAAACCCACGACCCTCTGGCCTATGAGACAACGCTCCAATCACACTTAGTCACACTGGCCAGGGCATGGCCACTACTCCTTAACTGAAAGAATGGCCAATGCAATAAGGCAAGAAAAACATTAGAAATAATGATAGAAAGGGAAGGGAAAAAACTAAATTATTTGCAGATGGTAGAACTAGCCACATAGAGATACCAACAGAACCATCAGCTAATATATCAGACCTAACATGAATTCACCTACACTGACAGATGTAAGATCAGTTTATAAAAATTAGTACCATTACTTTATTTTTGCAAAAATGTTTTTATGTTACATGACAGTTTTATATATTAGAAATATAAAAATAAATTAAGACCTTATAAAATAGCAACAAAAACTAGAATTAGCTTTATAAAAAATGTATAAGATCTTTATGAAAATAAATTCAAAACTCAATTAGAGTAAATAAGAAATAATGAAATAAATGAAGAAATATATTTTACTGATGAATGGTCAACCTAACCTTGTAAATATGTCAACTTTCTCCAAAGTAATCTATAAATTTATTGCAATTCCAATTTAGATCTCTTAAGGATTTTTGAGGGACATAAACTTATTCTAAATGTATATAAGACAATATAGATTCATAAATAGCTAATTAAATTTTAAAAATGATTTTATTTATTCATTTTTAGAGAGAGGGGAAGAAAAGGAGAGAAACATCAATGTGTGATTGCCTTTCACATGGCTCCCCCACTGGGGGCCTGGCCTGCAACCCAGGCCTGTGCCCTGACTGGGATAAATAGCTAATTAAATTTTTGAAAGAAAAATAAGTCAGGATAGTCATTTTACTCAATAGGAAAATATGAAAATACTACAAACCCAGAATAATGTAGCAACAAAAGCAATGTGGTTTTGATGAAGGGATAGGCAGAGAGGACATGGAATTCAGTGCTGAAAGAGAGTCTGGTTATATTAACATTATATATGCCTTTTCTAAATACATGTGTATATGTCACCACAAAATCATGAAGAAAATAATTATATTAAAGAAAAATAAAATTGTATACCTACCTTACCAAAAATAATGTGAAGTTTTGAAAGATTAATGACCTATAAATGAAGAGTAAAATTGTAACAGCATGAAAGAAATAGATAATATATTTATAATTTGGGGTGGCGACGGATTTATGAAATAACACTCCAAAACACAAATCACAAGGAAATTAAAATAAAGACAGATTTGGTCTATCGCATAGCCCGGGGCCTCACCGTTCTCGGTGTCAGACTTCAGGAGTGCAGAGTACTTTGGCATCATCCAGCCTTGCCCTGGTGATCCAGCTGTGTGGCCTTTCAGCATTTCCACGTCTGTCTGGCCTGTGTCATTGGCACTTTTAGATCTGCTGCTTTCTAATAAGGTCATTTCCCGTGCATGCATTCGGTGTCTCCTGCCAGCTTGATAGCTCCCAAGGGATAAGACTGTCCCATCCCGTAATTCCTTGGAGATGAGTGTGTATGCACCCTAGGATAATTTGTTCTGCAATTTTTCGCTAGTGGGACGGATTGGCCCTGAGTCAGCCATATGCCTTGGCATCCCAGCCTGCCCACCCTCCCATCTAACCTGCTTGACCACAGTGTAACAGGAAGTTATTAGGAAAACCAACAAAGCTAATGGCGTAGAAATAACAGCCCTGCAAGCTTGGCCCTCCACAGCTTACAAAAAAAAGCCCTTTCACACACGCTTGCATAGTTCACTGTCACACCTCCAGGAGGCCCAGCACCTCACCCAAGCCACACAGCTGAGGGGGCTGGGGCAGGTTGGATTTCCTGTCATTGTTTCTACCTCTCGATAAGCTGAGGCTGACCAATCTCTGCCTTTTGCTCGTGAGAGGAACACACCTTGCTTGCACCTTGGAGTTTGGGCCTGGGCTTCCAGCTTCTCCTGCTCAGCAGAAGCAGGGCTCTTTCAGAGTCCCTTCCTCCAGGAGAGAGGAAATGCCGAACAGCTCCGGCAATTTTTCTTCCCAAATGGCTTTTCTCCTAATCAACCCCAGGAACTCCCCCTGGGCCCACAGGGAGATGTTGGCTGAGCCACCCAAAATGCTCATGCCACACATTAGCAACTTCAAGTGTAAGTACCCCAAATTGTGTTTAGACAGTTTTAAAGGTTCAGTTCGCAGCAGGATGCTGGTCCAGGGCTCTGCCTCCAGTCTGGTCTTGCTGGCCCTTTCCTTGCACACACAGGACAGAAAGAATACATGTTTGCCGTCCATTTCCTGAGGCTCCTCCCTCATGGGCCCACCCCACTTCCCTCAGATAGTTCATCTCTGTCCTTACCCCTTAGGACATTGCAGGGCTGGTGGAAAGAACAGGTAATGAAAATCAGGATTCTTGCTTTCCTGGCCCCCATCCGCACTCCCTCCTATTAGTCCAGCTGGTAATGATAAGAAGAGCGTGGCTCCTGGTCCTCACAAACCACTGTATTAGCTTCCTGCAGCTGCTATAACAAATCACCACAACCTCAGTTGCTTGAAATGATGGAAATCTATTTTCTCACAGTTCTAGGGGCCAGAAGTCTGAAAGCTGTGCCGCTGGAGCAAAATCAAGGCTTTGTCAGGACTACACTCCCTCCAGAACCTGTTCTTGCCTCTTCTAGGGCCTGGCGATTCTAGGGCCTGGTTGCATCACTCCAGCCTTCAAGGTCAGCACCTTCAGATCCCTTTCTGCTCATCTTCACATGACTTTCTCTTCTGTGGGTCAAGTCTCTCCCTGCCTCCCTCTTATAAGGATACATGGGACTGCACTTAGCACCTATGCCCATAACCCAGAATAATGTCTTGATCTTAAAACTCTTAATTTGATCACATCTGCAAAGACTCCCCTTCCCCCTCATATAAGATAACAGTCACAGGTTCCAGATATTAGGGTGTGGATATCTCTTGGGGCCATTTCTTCAGCCTTCTACAGCCATTCATCCCTCGTGTTGTTTGAGAAGTTTACGTCCCCTCTTGGGCCTCAGTTTCCCCACTGGTGAAGTGTGAGGGCTGGGTTGGATGGCTTCTGAAACCCTTCCAATGCCTGGACTTCAATCACCTGGGGTGGCCTGTCTCTGGTCTCCTGCCCATTTCAAGCAGATGGATCTGCTTCCCCTTCTAGGCCCTGGAGGCCATGTCTGCAGGTGGGGGGCACACCTTCCTTCCCACCTGGGCTATTTCTTGGGGAGTTTCAATTGCCCGAGGTGCTGGAGTAGTGACTGAAAGGCAACTTGAGCAGACTGGGCTCTCATGTGGTATCTGGGAGATCTGTTGGTTGTGTCTACACCAACACCTGCCACCAAGCTCAGGAGCTCCATTTAGGAGCCAAGCCCCTCAGAGCGGAGCAGCCGCTGGCCCAGGCAGCGCCGTCAGCCTGTGATCTGGATTGAAAGCCCACCTCTGAAAAGCTGGCTGCAAGTCCTGGGCTCTGCTCCCCTGCTCGGGTGGGGCAGCCCCCAAGCGCCTCGTGTGTGATGTCATTTACGGTCTCCTGCTCTGTGAGGGGACCTTTCATCAACTCCCCCTCAGCATCCTTGCACCTTGTCTCCCCTCCCACCTTGGCCACCAGGAACCTCGGCACCATCAGCAATTACGCGATCGTAGCTGTGTTCCAGAGACCTAGCAAATGCGGAGCGCTGTGCCAAATGCTTTACACATGTGACCTAACTTATTCCTCACAACACAGCCCTAAGAGGTTTGTGTCATTCCTCCCTTTTTTATAGGGAAAAAACAATAGAGACTCAGCTAAGTCATGGATTGGCCCACGATCACCAGCTCATCAAGTGGCAGCTGGGACGTGAACTTGATTGGCCCGACTCCAGCACCTGCCCCCTCACTCGCCTCCATCTCCGAGCCATCCCACACCCTCTTCTTGCCCCAACCCGAAATGTCTCTCTGCAAGGCATGTCCTTCTGCACCTTCCCAGCCTTGATCACCCCGCACCAACATCAGCACGACCGCTCTTTCCCAGCAGTCTCCTTGTGCCTGGGCTTAGTCCAGACTGCACTTGTCTTTACGGTAAAATTCCATGCAGACATGGGGTCCATGGGGACTGATGCCAGGTGGAGACCTGGGCAGGTCTTGGGCCTTAGTTTTTTCATCTGCAGACCTTTGTGGTTGGACAAATCTACTGTCCTGCTGTCCTCGTTACTGCCCCTCCCAGGCCTACCTGCCAAGCCTGATGGAGAGTCTAGAGAGCCAGCAGGGTCAGCCCCTGCCCCCTCTCCCAACCTTACGGCCTTCTCTCTAACCAACACCACCCAGGGTTTGGAAGGCAGGTGGATCCAGTAAGGGCCCATGTGGTCCTCACCTCCCACACCACCTCCAGTCCTGGGACACATTCCATGGACTGGTTTCTGCCTGGCCTCCCACTCCTGGCTTCTGATTTGCCCCCTGGCAAGGAATACAGGTTTGGTAGTCTCACATGCTTGGGTTTAAATGCCAGCTCTGCCACTCAACAGCCATATCCTTGAACCTTCTCAAGCCTCTCTTTCCTCCCCTATGACTTCGGAGTGTCGTACAGAATGAGGAGCACTGTGCAGTAGCTGGCACAAGACAGAACTGGTTATGAGACGCTCCTCTCCCTGGTCTCCCCCGACCACCTGCCCCAGAGCTAGCATCCGAGGCACACCAGTCCTTGTAACCTGAGGCTGGGCCCTGGTGTCCAGGCATTCCTGAAGCTCTGAGTAGAACTCATGGGACTGCTGACCCCCAGCATTGCCTGCTGCCTGGAGCCCTGTCCACCACACTCTCTCCAAGATAGAGCCCAGCTAACATGTGCCTTGGGCCTCACGTCTACGTCATCCTACTGCCTCTGCAGGGCCAGCCTGTGCAGCACCCAGTCTCATCTTGGATTAGGTCTGTGACCTGACCTACTCAGTGGGGGTGTGCCACGCCTCCAGCACCCTAGATCCACGCTCTAGGCCTCAGCTTTTCCTGTCATGCTTGCCACTTTGCCGCATTTCCTTATTGGCTCTTTCTCCCCTCAGCTCCTACAGCCTCCCTTTGGCCAGCTGACCACTCCTTGTGTGAAGACACAGCCTCTGGCGTCGCCTGCTTGTCTGCAAAGCAGCCAATCTGAGGAGCAGCCTACAGCTGGATGCAAGCACCTTGCAAATTGCTTTCAGGCCACAGAGAAATTGTCAGCAGATTGAGAGGGGACACAGTATTTTGGGTGTTGATATTATTACAGCCTCTTTTGATCAATTAAGGTTGGATTTTACTGGGCTTAATGAGGCATGGAAACAGTCAACACAGTGTAACAATTTCACATGATGATAGCAATAAAAACCAACCAGGACTCAGAATAAGCTGGGGGAAAAAAATCCAGGCCTTTGCCCACCATAGCCCCTGAGTTGAAGGAACTCTCGTCCCCACCCCTCCATGGAGTTTTGCTCCAAACCTGCCCTCTCTGGAGCCTCTCTGCCCACAGAGGGAGAGGGTGCTGGAGACTGAAGAGACCACCTAGACTTGGGCTCCCCAGTACGCCCACGCCTCAAAATCACCGTAGGTGCCCAGAAAAAAAATACACAATCTGGGGTGGTGCTTTATGTCCAGACTCAGAATCTCTAGAGGTAAAAGTCCAGGAAAGCAGATTTTTTTTAACACCCCCAGGTCATTTGCCTGTATACCCGGACTGCGGAACCTGTGGGCCAGCCTACTCACCTCATCACTAGGTGGGGAACGAAGGCCGAAGGGTGATGTGGCTGGCTCAGGGTCAAAGCCAGGCAGAGCAGAACCGAACAGACCCTCTGCGGGGTCCCCTGGCTGACACATGATCCCTGTTGCGCTGCCGCTAGTCACTTCTCGGCTTCCGGGTATGACAGGTCTGCCTCTGGCCACCAGTGCGGGCCTCCGAGGTCACGTCACAGCTGTAAGTCCCATTTTTCTTCCATGTACTGGGGAAGCCGTACAGTTTCCATTTTCCTCTGGTTCTGCCCAGGGGGCTTGGGACTGAGCTCTGCCCCTGAGACCTTGCTGGCATCTTTCCAACTAATTTTTCCTCCAGGAAAACAAGCCATTGAAAAGAATTCTGTGTCATTCCAATTTTTGGAACATTGGGATATGTCTACATTCTCCTACATCTCTGAATTCTCCGGTAGAATACATATTTCTCTTGAGACAGGTTGTTCAGGCTGACAAAACCTGGAATTGTTAGTGACTCCTTTCTCTTCTCCAAAGCATAAAGACCTTCACTGACTATCATGGTCCATGTTTTGAATCAGGGACACTGAGAACCAGTGGGAGGACACTGAGGAACAATGGGAAGACGCGGATGTAAAGTATCCCAGCAAAACAGGAGAAAGTTGATATCGGGCTCTCTCTCTTCCTTACTTCTGCAGGGTACTAGTCTGTCAAACAAGGGCAATTCATAGGGTCTCCTAAAGTACGGAAAATATTTTCCACATCTGATTTCATAGTAAAGAGACAATATGTCCCTGCAGCTTTTATGTGGTTTTCTGTTTTGAGGATGAAACAAGCGCCAGCCCTCCTACCCCAAGTAAGAAAATGAGCATGTTTCGTACATAGTTCACAGAATACTTTCGAAGGCATTATCTCTCAGTCCTCAACATCCTTCGAGGCAGGCGTTCTATCACCACCAGACTCTGTGCAGATGAGGACGCTGAGGCCAGGGGGTTAAAGCTCCTTCATCCCTCCATTGCTTCTCTGAAAGCAGAGCTGCTCCTGGGGTCAATGTGACATGGTGATCACAGATGGCCCCAGGACCCTGCGTGCCCCCTCCCCGCCCAGTAAGTCCCCCGTTCTCTCTCTGCTCCTGGTTACTTTCATTTCAACTTAATGGTAATATTGGTTCAAGTTCTGAGAGTGTCTGTTGTATCCTGGGCATTTCACACGCAATCGCCTATTTTCCCCATATGAAAACCTTGCAAGGAAGTTATCTTCCATTTTTGAGTACAGGCACTAAGACAGACAATGTCCTGCAGATTTTCCACTTGTTTCTCCAGATCTGTTCTCCACCCTTCTCCACCCCGCTCTGTGCTACAGTGACTCCCGTGGACGCTCATGGACCACACCGATGGGCTCCCGTGCCTGCCGGCATGTGGGGGGGTCCAGCCCAAGAGAACACCGGCAGGAGAGGTGAGAGAGGGGAGAGGGTGGTCAGAATGCTCTCCTGGCTGCTCCCTGCAGATGGCTCAGCTCCTGTGGATCCAATCGGCCCTCTCCACATTCCTCTCTCTGTCTGCAGGGTCCGGTAAGCTCCTCTTTCCTTCTGCTGCAGGCCAAGATCACGGTCATGTCCTACAGGGCCATGCTGGAGCCTGAGGCAACAGGAAAACTGAGGGCCCCCCTTTCTTACATGCTGTAATCTATTATTTTTAATGGTTATTTTTCCAGAACTTTAGTTGAAAAAATACTAAAAACTGGAAAAGGAGGTGTATTAAAACTCACAACATCATATTTTAGGTTTACAAGTTTTATGTGTACTCTAAACTGAATGTAGTAAAATTTTACTTTCCTGGCTTTACTAGACGCAAAATCATCATTAATATTTTCAAAATCTATTTCTTCACTTATCTTATTTTCTACTGAAAATAGTGAGCTACAACAATAGGAAATACCTTTGAAAATGTTTGATGAATGTAAAACTTTATCAAGAGAAACAAATACTCTTTCTGAATTTAGAAAGAAATAAAAGAACAAGTAAAAAAATTGGAAATGCATGAATTATGAAAAAGAGTATGAATTAGGGTGACACTAATACATATCAAAGAGCAGTTAAGAGCTTAAGTGTCCTAATTTCACATTTAAAATGAAGATAAGAAAATGAACAAATTTTAGAGTTTGAATTTTTAGCTGTAAAAGCTATTTTCCATGAATAGATCTGACTTAGCTCTTAAATATACTGACAATTTAAGCACTATAGAAATTTCCTCTGAAATAGTTGTAACTATGCAATATCAATCATTTGTAATGTAAAATAATATTGTACTTGGGTCTTCTAAAACTGATTCGTACATTTTGCTTAGTGCAATTCTTCCCAGATTTAAAGGTGGCCTTGAGGATGTTTTTTTAAACAATAGTTGTTAATGTTGTTCTGTGAAAGAAGTTTCAGTGAGTTGAAGTCAATGAAAAATTATTTAAGACAGCCACTTGGTCAACAGATATTGTCAAACACAGCAACCCTCTCCATTGAAAATGACATATATCAATAAGCAGATTCTAAAAACATGACTGATGAGTTCACTTCCATTTTAAGTCAGAAAATTAAAATGATAATACATTCTAGTTCTGATAGGAATAAAATACTTAAAATAATGTGAATTCTATATACTTACTTTCAATTTTCAACATTGAAAAATTCCTCGACAACAGCATGGAGATTGCCTGAGGGAGGGAGGTGGACAAAGGAGGAAAAGGGGGGATCACTGTAACAGCATAAATAATAAAATATAATAAAAATAACAAAACCCCAAATCTCCGAGTGTTCTGGGAAGACACTGACCATTAGAAACACACATGCATTGTAGGCAGGAAAGCCCAGTTTTCCCTTTTGCCTCAAGCTCCAACGTGGCTGGACATGGCTTTGTTTTTATTTACAATTTTGATATTTTATTCCCCGTGGATCTTTTACATTAATCTTAGAAATATTTTTTAAAAATATTCTTAATCTGGATTGCTGAGTTTTGTGGCATCTCCCGTTGTGCTCATTCCCATCATGGCCCTCGCTGGGTCACGGTGCCCTGCTGTTCCCAGTCCCAGGTGCCACAAGACCCCCTGTGCCCACGCCTTTGTAAACAGTCCCTTCATACACTGCCCCTCAAACGACCCAATCTGACTACACCTCTGCTTCCTGCGGGAGTCCTCACTAATACAACAAGGTCAAGGAATTTGCCCAAGGTCACACAGCTGGCAGGCAGCAAAACCTGGGCTCAGATCCAATTCTGTGTGACTCCAGAGTTCTTGCCCACTCCCCTGTGCTCTGCGGCCTCTCTGGGTCCCTCGTGATAACAAGGACTTCCAAAAAGTGAGACTGTCCAGAAGGCCACCAGCCTACTGAGACCCCTGTGCTTTCTCCTCCCGTCTGGAAGTGCAGCCTGAGCAGGGCAAGATTCTACAAGCTGCCCCCAGCTGAGCACACTGCTGACTGTTCTCCCTGCAAGCAAAGGAGTGGCAGGCGGCTGCACCTGGGAGTCCCCAGGCCTTGGACAAGCAGGCTTCAGGAGAGGCTGCAATGCTTTTTTTTTTTCCCAAGACATCCTCTAATTGAAAGTGACCCCATGCAGCTGTCAGCCTGGAGGCTTTTGGTGTCTACACCCTGGCCTGTGCCAAGTGCAGAGATCCTTGTTGTGATGACATCAAGCACATACGCCCAGGAAGACATTAACAACTGTTTATTTGCGCCTGACAAGAAGGTGCTGGAGAGTGCAGCCTTGGGCTCCTGGAGGCTGGCAGTGTTCCTAGTAACCAGAGACCCACATGCACAGCGCCTGCCTGTTCGTAGATGGAGGCAAGTCCCAGCCTGCCCTAGGAGGGGAGGGACTGGCGGAACAGGGGCGGGGCCTGGGCAGGGGCACTTTGCTCCCTTGTTACAGGAACTGAGAACACAGAGTGCAGAGGTTTTGCCTCAGAGGTGACCAGCGGATCACCGTCTGATCGCAGTTCCTGAAGAGAATGTGCCTCCTAGATGTCGGACCTCTTGGTGAGACAGCAAAGACTGAGGCTGACTTCCCTCCTCTGTGCCTCAGTTTCCTCATTGGTAAAATGGAAATAACTATACTACCCCTTAGGCTGGGAGGGGGGAAGGCGTGATTTGAAGAAGGAAAAAGAAATGCTTGTTTTTTCGTTTTAATAGAGAAGCCATGGGATTTAATTCACACCTTCTGAATTCTAAGAGTCATGTTTGAGCTCTACTATAAACTTGCACATTCACTTAATGATTTCTTTACAAAGTGAAACTCTTAGAAATGTTAGGAGAATGAATGTGAACACAGCCATTTGTTCTACAAACATTTATTACACCATTAGGAAGGGCAAGGGACCGTTCAAAGTGCCAGGTATATGGGGGCACACAAGACAGCCGAGACCTCAGTGCTCAGCCACTCACATTCGGCAACACAGGTAACATAATACAGGACGGTGCTCAGCAGGGTGAAAGGATAGAGAAGGAAGGACATGCAGAGGAGGGGTGGGGTAGCGGCGATGGTGGGTATCGTAGCTCCGGTGGTCAAGGAAGTTCTTTCTGAAGAGTTAGAATTTGAGCAGAGATTGAAATGTCACGAGAAAATGATCCAGGAGAAGGTCCAGGTCAGAAGGGTCACAGGCCGAGGGAACAGCACGTGCAAAGGCCCTGAGGTAAGCGCATTTGGTGGATTGAAAGAAAAGCAATACCACCCATATGACTTGAGCAGCATTAGCGAGGGAGAAGCCGCGGGGAGATGTGATTCGAGAGGTGGTGAGGGCCAGGGCATTGGAGGCCTGGTGGGCTGTAATGAGAAGTTCGGATTTTAGTTTAAGTGTGGCAGAAAGCCTCTGGAGGGTGGTGAGCTGAGGAGGAATCTAACCCGACTCAGGTTTGAACAGGATATTTTTGCCCACTGGTTAGAAAAGAATGTAGGGGAGAAGGATGGAAGCAGGAAGAGCAGTTATGAGATTTCTGCAAAAGGCTGGAGGAGGGTTGTTGATCGCTAGGATGGGGGTGCGGAGGTTGTAAGTATCGTTTGGATTCTGTATACGTGGTCAGGGTAGAGTTAGAGAAATTGCAAAGGATAAGATACAGTTAAAAATAATAGGTTTTATATATAAATATAAATATAAATATAAATATAAATATAAATATAAATATAGAGAGTTTTGTTTTTAACTGGTGCCCTCTCCTTATTTTTGGCCTGAGCAATGAGGTCAACAGAGGTCGTCTACAGTGGAGGATGAAGCTGTGGGAGATGGCTGTGGGGAGAGGGCTGGAGGTGGGGTTTGTCTTTGACTATCAACAGTACTTGCAAAGAAAAACGCACTTTGAGTGAAATTTGAAGAACTATCCCTTCATAAGTAATATACGTACCTTTCTAATTATCGATCACTGATTTATTCTGGCTTTATCCCCAGACTTTGAGACGAAAGAACTGAATCTGAACCTAATCATACGTTGGCATATGGTCCTAGTGTTTTTCTGCCTCTTTGGGATTATGAGCTGGTAAGTTCCTTGAGGGCGGGGGCTCTGCCGTACTTAGCTCTGCCGCCTCCTGGGTTTAGCCCGGTGCCTGCCTGTTTTACTATAGACTTCTGACAAATGTTAATTGAACACATGAGGGGTAAACGGAATGCTTGCACAAGAAAGCAGAGTCAGTTCTCAGCACAATGATGGGTAGGGACTTGCCTTAGAGATCCTGCTTCCTTGACCTATTGAGTTCCAGTGACATCATGGAGGCCCTACTGCAGCACCCCCGGGATCTGCATGCCCATAGGGGCCCCTTCCCAACCACAAAAGCGATGGTGCCTGCCCTGGATTTCCGCTTCGCCCGATAGCTCACGCCACTGAGCTGCAGGCGGAGTACATGCTCCTCTACAGGACATGTGTAATCTGTTCTGTTGTTCAAAGCACTGATTTTTGGGGATCACAATGTCAGCCATCGTGGCTGGCCCACGTAGCTGTGCTTTACGCCACCCAGTGTTTAAGAGACCCTGAGAAAACATAATTACATCCCATAGGCAGTTACCCGGATGCCTTGATGTGTACTTACAGAGGGCAAGCTGTATTTTTAAGAATTAAGTTAGGCAGTGGGGAGGCAGAAAGTGCAGGCCACATGCAAGGCTGCTCCAGAGCACAAAGCAAGGGAGAGCTGAGATGCCCTCGAGGTGGTGCGAGGGAGGTCCAGAGAGTGTCATCAACCAGCTAACGCTACAGAACAAACCACCCTAACACAACCGTTTACCATTGTCCACGAGTCTGTGGGTCAGTTGCATAGCTCCACTGATCTGAGCCAAGCTTGACCGATGTTAGCTGGGCCGTTCTTCTGGTCCTGGCTGGGGCTCGCTCGTGTGTCTGGTGCGCAGTTGACTGTTGGTTAGACTAGAATGGCCGTGGCTGGGCTGGCTGGCACTGTGCCATGTGTCTCATCCTCCAGCAGGCTAGCCTAGACCTTCCTTTATGGCAACTACAGGGCTTCAAGAAGGAGAATAGAATGGTGCAAGGCCTTTTGAAACCTGGGCTCCAAATTTACACATTGATAATTCTAGTGCGTTCTTTTGACCGAAACAGCCATGAAGCCACTCTAAATTTAGGGAGTAGGGAGATAGACTCTACCTCTTGATGAGAGGAGTGTAAACTCACATTGCTAAGGACTCAGACTAAGGGTAGGATGGAGGGCTGGAGCTGTTTTTCACTCAGTCTACCCTGGGGAGCAACTCAGCTTCTCCTCTCTTGTCCAATCGGATCTTTATGATATGTTGCAGTGGCATGTTACAAGAGAAGGACATCCCTGGGGACAAGCAGGCAGCGGTCTGGGCTCTAGGAAGGAGGCCCTGTTTCCTGTAATTACAGGGTCACAGGGCCTCTCATCACAGGGGCAGCCCCCTTTGTGGATGTTCCCTGTGTGTGGCCTTTGGAAGCTCACAGCTTTCTAGACGAACCCTGGACATCAACCAGCAGCATCTCCTCCCTTTACAGAAAACAGAGGCCCAGAGAAGGGAAGTGACTTGATCAAGGTCGAACAGCTACCACTGGCTGCAGGAGAATCTAGAGATGTTTGGAGGAACAAAGAGTGTCTGTCTTTCTTTTTGACTTTTAAAATGTAAAATCACAACCTCCTCCCAAGTGGGGGAGGAAGTCGAATTCATTAGATCGTAGCAGGACGGGGATGGACGGAGTGCCCAGGGCAGCCAGGGAAGGCGTCCTCAGGGAAGTGACCTCTAAAGTTGCCATCTGAAAGACAAGGAGGTGGCCAAGCGGAAATCCGAGGAAAGAGCATTCCAGGTGCACAAGGCCAGCTAGTGCAAAAACCTCCATAAGAAAACGCAGGAGGGGAAGGTCCTGTCTGCCGCATAGCCTAACCTGTCACCTCTAACACAAAGCAGGTTTTGCTCTCCAAACAGAATTTAAAAAAAAAAAAAGTTTTCCTATTTGTACCGACTCTGCTAGAATTAGGTTAGAAACCATTTGCTTGGCTGACAGGGGAATAAACACATAGCCCTTGTGTCTCAATGGCCTGTAGCGGAGCCAGCGCCCTGGTGTGTGGGGCAAGAATGATTTGAGCCCTGGAACCGCATCCGATTTCCCCCCAACCCCAGTAACAAGATCTCAGATGCTTGACAAGCGGGCCCTCTCCCCACTTCCCGCACCGGTCCTGCCTCCTGGAATTCTTGGGCGGAACAGCTGCACTGGGGGCTCAGTTTTCAATGAAACAATAAAATACTCCTGCGTTTCCCTAAGAGGATGGCATTTATGACTGGGGTGGGCCAGCTTCCCTGCACAGACAGCCCCTCCCCGATTCCCAGGCTCACCAGCCCAGACGCTCACACGTCCCACAGCTTGTCCTTAAGCCTCTGGGAACAGCAGCATGGGTGCCTCAGAGGTCCCAGCCCAGAGGACGCTGGGGAGGGGGTGGGAAAGACACGCATATCCAGTGAACAGAAGGACCTGTGCCAAGAAGTACAAATGCACTTGCATGTCCCGGGTCAACCACCAGGGCACCCTCCCTGGCACCGCACCTTCTCCCAGAAACCCGCCACCGCCGCACGCACGCAGCTGCTTGGGGAGGCTGTCTGCTCCAGGGTAGGAAAGCCCTCCCTGGCTCTGAGAGGAAAGCGGGTGTGGCCCACATTCCTCCAGCACCCCTCCCCTACTCCCTGTTTCTGCCCTGGGCTCTTCTTTAATGGAGCAAGAAGCCTTTGACTTGCGTAAATTTCCCTTGTGCGCAGTGTGCAGGTTGGGGCACTGCGCGCTGATCCCCAGGATTTCCTTCCAAGTGCCAGACTGGGACTTCCAGGCCCCGGGGGCCAAACCTTCCAAGCTTCCACGTGGGGCACAGCATGCCGGCTGACAGTGCGGTGTCAGCCTGTCCCCCTCTGCCCCAGGCACAGAGTTAGGGCAGTTATTTTACACATTTCATTCAGTTTTGTCTTTATGGCGTTTTAAAAAGAAAGCGGTGGGAAGCAGGGCTAGAAAGCATGAGTCTCGTAAACATAAACATCATACCGATGAGGTCGGTGTCATGAGGCGCGCCCGAGGAGCGCAAAGGCACCACCAGCAGACGCCCACCAGAATTCAGCGGATGGAGGGCTGCAATGGAGACCAGGCACGTTTCTGCCTTGGCCCTCTACCCGCAATGCCTTCCCTGGACTGCCACGTGGCTCACTCCCTCACCAGCTTTCTAAGTCACGGCTCAAAGCTCGGCATAGCGGCGGGGCTCCCCTGACGCTCCTGCTTCTAAATGCAACCCCCGCTGCACCCGTCACCTGCATCCTCGGTCCTCTTTTCTCTGTCCTGCTTTGTCTCCCCTGCTCCCCGTAGCACTCCTCACCATCTAACAGACTGCCTTGTGTGCTGTTGTTGTCTGTCTCCCGCCATGGTGAGACCCTCGGCTCCGTGACAGATATATCCCAAACACCTAGACTGGCATCCGGCAGGGAGGATGCCCTCTTGTTCCTCAACACTAATATTACCATCAAGGAATGCTGAATTGTAAAAAAAAAATTAATTAAGAAATATGTTCAAAATATGGGTAGTACATGGCAAAAATTGCTCCCAAAAGGTGAGAAATAGCAATTATGATATTGCTATTTCTTTTAGATCCCTGGGAAAACACCTCTATGCTGTATAAGCCTATGATTATGCTTTTTATTATTTTATTTTACTGCACGATTTTGGAAACATACTATGCATGACAGATAGTAGGGGCTGGCTCTTGAGCATGCTAATCCCAGAGTTAGAGCAGATTCAGGCTCAAGGCAGGAGAGTGAAATCGGGAAAGGCCATGGGAAGAAGCAGCATGACCTGCACTTCTGGTGGTTGATGTTCGGCACACACTAGGTCGGGTTTTACAGCAGGTCTTTGTCAGAGTCTGGCCTGGGAGCTGCAGCCTGAGCCTGCCAGGGAGCCTCACCAGGTGCTTGCTGGTTGGCCTTTGCAGCAGGAACAGCCACCTTGTGCCCTCAGCCTGGAAGGAGCTGAAGCCCGAGTCTCCCCAGCAGGGCCCCCCTGCCTGCCCCCATCTCATAGAAAAGGAGAGACAAGACACATGGCCGTCCCTCAGGCCAGAGGAGCAGAGGGCACAGCTTCCGATTCCAATGAAGCCTTGAGGAAAGGGGGTCGGAGGAGCCCCCAGAGCAAGGGCAGGACCTGTGCACCCTAGCAGTTTCCCCGATGCCCCAGATTATCCCCTTATAACAACATTAACTGTCCTGCAGTGAGCCCTTGCGACATGTTCGGTCCTGTGCTAAGGGCTTCACCTGTCCTGCAGCTCTGTAACATCTGTCCTACGTCAGTAGGTGCATTTCCTTTCCTGAGAAAAGGCGGGATCGGAGGGGCAGGTTTGCCCCGGGCACGGTTAGCATCCTAGCATAGTTTATGTCAGGGCCCCGCTGTCTGGCTGCAGACCCCACATTCTGAACCACCGTGAGGGCCACACAGGAGACGGGCCACGCTGGGACCCTGGAGTCCTCTCACCTACCTCTGACAGTTCTTTGACCCCAAAGGAACACAGAGGTTCAGTGTGGGATGGATAACAAAAAAACAGCATTTTAAGACTGCTGAAAAAGAAAAACTTAAACTTTACACACAAAACCAGAGAAAATCTTATTTGGGTAGATCGGGTGAATAGAGTAGGCAATGCCCTCAAAGGCAAATTTATTTTGGGTTCAGAAAATTGTTTCTCTTTCTTGACACACAAACACAGAAAATGTGCGTAATTTCCTCCAAACTTCACAGAACTTTGCTGCAGCCTGAGACTGTGGGTCTGAGGATGGGCGCTGGGGCTGGGGCGAGGGCGGAGGCTGGAAATGTGTGTTCATTGAGTTCTGAGCCCAGCCTCCAACCCTGACCAGGGCCGATTCACTGGGCAGCTAATGCAGCAGGCTCCCTCGCCTGCTGCAGCCCCTTCCACAGGCTGGGAGGGGCCCTAGCAACGTATTCTTATGTTACGTGGTTCTTAAAATTTTATGAAAGTGAGATTTAAAATTATTTTGATATCAAAAAAATAAGTTGTAACCAAAAAAATCTCAGATCACACTAAAGTATTAATTTGTCAAGAGAGAGATAAATTTCCAATAGAAGTAATGAGTAGGCTCTTGGATTGTTATATAATCCAATTAAAGTAAAGAGATGAATTATATGTTCACATTGCAAAAATAATGTCCCTTTTTTTGCTGATTCAACACAAACTGATATAATGGATAAAGAGAACATAACCCTACAAGTGTGAATGATGATGACAGATTAGTTAATGAGAGCTGGCAATTCAAAGAGCATTTAAGATTAATCACTGCATTAAAACAGATGGAAATGTCCCGACATTTTCCAGCTGATATTTGAAAGAACCTTCCTAGAGGTTTTCCTAAATTTGGTAACAATTCTGAAAACATACTTACATTACCAAGATTAAGTTGTGAACCTGAAAAACTTTACTGAAACATCAATATTAAAAAACAAAACTTGATTCATTATGTTACAAGAGAAACTAAATCCTCTTCTCTATAGAAAAATATAATCCTATTGTCAGACATGAAGAATATGCAGGCAAAAATATGGGAAATAAAGTATTGTAGAGGTATGCAGGCAGTTAATTAAACTATTAGTATTAGGTTTTGTACATTTTCTGGTTGTTCGTGGTACCTGTCAGCTTTTAACATTTATAATTTGTTGTGACTTATTTTTCCGAAGTGCCTGCATTAAGTTTGCTAGGGCCGCCCTGACAAAGGGCTGGACTGGCGGCTTGAACAACAGGACTGCGCTGTCTCAGTCCTGGACGCTGGAAGTGTGAGATCAAAGTGTTGGCTGCGATGGTTGCTTTGAAGGGCTACAAGGGAAAAAGTCTGCGGCAGGCCTCTGTGCGTGGCTTGTAGATGGCTGTCTTCTCCCTGTGCCTTCCCACAGCTGGTCTTCCGATGTCCCTCCTCCTGCCGTGTGTCTGCGTTCGAACCTCGTCTTCATATAAGGACACCAGTCAGATTGAATTCAGAAGCACCGCGATGACCTTATTGTCACTTAATCACCTCTTTAAGGACCCTGTCTCCAAACACAGTCACATCCTGAGGCACTGGGCCTTAGGACTTCAGCACTTGAATGCAGGGGCATAATTCAACCCATAATGGTACCCACTCTTGTATTGTGTTTTTAAAGAGGGTTTCAGGGTTTTTTTTTCTTCTTTAAGTTTTAAGCACCAAAAATCTGGACCTAGACGTACGGGTATCTCTTCTGTTCTTCAGACTCACCTCTTCTGAAGTTTATAACCTGTGGCATACAGGTTGTCTTTCCAACTCAATAAGCATTATAGAGGAATTGCTGTGTGCCAGGCACTGCTCGCACCAGGGCTTCCGCAAGGATGGCCACAGGTGCTTCTCCGATGCCCGGGAAGGGGGAAGCGGAGTGCTTGGAGGGGAAGCCCCAGGGCCTCTGGAGCCCAGAGCAGATGCAAGGCGGGCTCCATGGGTGTGCGGGTTTGGCAGTCGCATGGGGCTCTGAGGGTAGGACTCTGTGCTTGGGGTTTCGTGTTTTGCTGTCACCATTTTGAAATTCTTAATTGCTTACGAACAAGAGACCTGTGTTTTCCTTTTGCGCCAGACCCCCAACATTCTGTAGCCAGTCCCAAGGAGGGGAAGTAGAGATGCAGCTTCTGGTTATGGTCGAGGTAACACTAACGGCTGGCTGGGGTTTGCCCTTCAGGAAAAGTGGAGGATGAATGCTCCAGGAAGGAACGTGTCTCGTGTGTCAAGACATGTGGACAAGAGTCAGGGAGCACGCAGTGTGTAATCTAGAGCTCTGTCCCTCCACGTGAGTTGGACGACACAAATTCCACACGGAGAACATTGTGAGGCTTGATTTCTGAAGCCGGAGCCTGTGGGTCTGAGTGCCAGCACCCTGTTCACCAACCGTGACTACGGGTGAGTTACTGACTGCCCCTGGGCTTTAGCATCCCCATCTGTTGAAGAATCAGGACTTTATACTTGGGCCACTTCTTATCTGGCATCACTTCCAAGTCAGAGCAGGAGAGACTGTTGCACGTGATGAAGGCTGTGGTCAGGGAAGGAGGTGGAAGGGTGGGGAACCTCCTACTCCAAGACTTGGAGGTGGGCGTGTGCGAGGCAGGCCTGAGAAATGGGGAGTTGATCCGTGGGGCCATTCGCAGTGTTAGTGAGACAGGAGAATGGCTAGGAAAGCAGCTGGGGCTGCACTGCCAGCCACCCCAAATGCCCAGCCAGGAAGCGTGGACTTGTGGAGACCCCCAAAAGCATTTGGGTGGGAACTGATGACAGTGGTATTTGATGAAAATTCTTGTCTGGGAATATTCTCATTCAGGTCCTCCCAAATGCCAGATTGGGTAAAGGACAAGCCAACTCTACTGTAGGGATTCTGCGGGATGGGAGGGTCCTTGCCTTGTTAGCTGAGCAACGCAAAGGAATCGATGGGGCCTCAAGAAGCCTGTGCTTCTAAAGCCACCAGAACTGCACTCTCTGTCTTCCTATCCCCCCTGAGGAATTGTAGCTTTGCTGACCCTGGGGTGAAAAGGGACATGTGTGTCAGTGGCCTGGAACAGGGCCTGTGAGTTCAAGAGGCTGAGCTCAGCTGCAACGCCCGCCCTGAGGAGGCTGGTTCCAATGAGCTGACAGTCACACTGACATGAAGCAGGGTTTGTGTCAAAAGTTCTGGAGGAAGTCTGACAGGATGAGGGGGAAGGGAAGCAATGTGGACAGTGCAATCATCCCAGGACTGAGACCTAGCATCTAGCCTTCCAGCTGTAGGAGACCAAAAGGGGCAGTGACCAGAGCTGACTCTCCCATCAAGCCACGGGGACCAGGGAATGCACAGGGTGAGGCTGAGTGATGGGTGAAACTCAGATGAGGAGATGAAGTGGCCCCACCACAGCCTGACTTGTGCATCTACCTTCTCCAAACATGGCTTGCAATCTACCAGGATGCCCCCACCCCCAGGGCTTTCCCTTTAACATGACTTTGAGCACATCCATCCTCCAGAGAGAATGCAATAGACCATGCTGGGATCTACTCGGGGGCTGACAGATGGCTGGCCACCTCCGCTCGTCTGACTCTAGGCAGGCCCAGGACTGCACAGATACAATGGAGCAGGAATAGCAAGCGGTCTAGAAGGTGAAGCTCAGAGCCCTTCTTGACTGATAAAGGCACTTGGGTGACTTAGCTATTGAAGGGCATCTCGTAGTTAACTCCCATAGGACACAGGCTCCCCCTTCTCTGCAGGATGAAGTCCAAACTCCAAGGTCCAAGTCACGGAAGCACAATGGGCCTCCATGACCTGGTCTTTGCTGACCTCATTCTTATGTCTCAATATCATAAACCTATGTGTTGGCTGCAGGCAAAGAGTCCCTTTCTTGTGTCCTACTAACAGGCTGTCATGAAGGCTCTTGGAACATTGAACAATGCATCACAGTTGTCTGGAGAGATAGACCCACACTGCGTCACAGTTGTCTGGCTCTGTCTCTCCAGGACATTATGCTGTGGCCTGTGGTCTGACACAGAGCCAGTGCAGAGGGAGGAGGGAGTGGATGTGGCCCAGAGACCCTCGACTCATCTGAGTCACACAGTGGGACCAGAGTCCTAGAGTTCACATCCATTGCTCTTGGTCATCTACACGGCATCTCTCTTACCTCTTGCTCAATCAAAAGGACCAGGATGGGGCGGTGCCCTACCCAGGAGCAGGGGCAGGCCTGAGTCCTGGGGAAGCCACTGTCTGCCAGAGCATGAGGAAGAGGAAGGGGAGATACACAATGAAACCCATGGGAATTAGGAATGCTTTGCTTCCTGGCTGCTGGCCCTGTCCCAATGGCAATGTGCTTTTGGAGCCTGGGGTATTTTTATAAGAGTGTTAGAAAGCTGCCAGGTTTGGTCTGGACTTAAAAATTCAAAGCACTAGACAAACTGACCTGGGCTATGGGGTGAGGCATTTGGGCAAGAAAAAGAAGCACTTCCTTGTATGCGAGGGTGGCAACGAGCAGCAAAATACCGGGTGCCTGTGCAGGGCGGCCTGCTGAGGTTTCCTTCTCAGGGGCCTGCAGGCACCAGTCCCATCTCTCAGGCGAGCTAGCCAATGCTACCGAGAGCTTCCTGGAAGCCAAGCGTGCTGCCAGATGGCTTCTGGATTTGCCTTCCCTCCAGACAACACCCCTGCGAGGTAGGCAGAGTGGACAGCAGGCTGGAAGAAGGTACAGCTGGACCCACTGTTAAAATACCAAACGACTACAGTACCAGTTGGTAATAACTGCTGTTCCAAGGCCCCCAAGGGATCTCCCACTGCCCTTGCCTTTCCCTGGGGTCTGCAGGAATTCCCTGTTCTCCAACACGCAAAGGCAGCCCAGGGGAGGCCCCAGGACCCTGCTCTAGCTTACTGATCCACAGTGTGGCCTGTGTCAGCTACAGAACATTTCGCTATCACCTGAGAAGCAGGTCTTATCATCATCTCTATTTTATAGGAAACTTGAGACTGAATGAAATCATGGAAATTGCCCGACGTCACGTGATTATGAATGGTGAGATCAGGGGTCCAGTCTAGGTCTCCTGGACTTGGGTCACCAACCAGAGGGACAGTCCCTGGAGGGTCTGACAACTGCACATTTAATATCCCATGTGGAGAACCCCAGGTCTCTGAGACAGCAGGAGCACATGTTGGCAGGGCAGATGCTGGGCTAATATCAGCTGGCCCAGTTCAAGCATCTAAACCTCTCAAGCCTTACAATCCTGTAGTTTGGTCAAGAAGGTGCCTATTAAGGCAATCCCACCTCTGCCCTACAAGGTCAAGGCTGTATGACCTTGACTGGCTTACTGGGTTGGGGTTGGGAGCAGTTCTAACACCTTTCTGGGGCTTCTCAGAGGCCAGGCAGGTTGCCTTTCCTGTATCCTCTCAAAGTTCTCACTGCTGCCATTCATTCTTAGGTTGGGTACTTTGTAATTGAATTAGGAATATTTTCATATCTGCTTTTCAGGAAGGAAAACGGAGGGTTGTGGAGTACAAATGACCACCATCCCAAGAAAAGTCACGGTGATGGGACCGCAGGAGAAGTCTTCTTGAAGCATCCCTTAGATTATAATTCCCTTTGGCGCCAGAATCGGAAGGGTAGCTACCTACCCTCTGCGGGAGATCTGCCCGCAGGAGCCGGAGGTGCAGGAATTCAGAGCGAGTGGCCCCGCCCACTGCCTGACCCCCAAGCCAGGCCTTTCTGCATCTGGAGGGGGACCGGAGAGTGCACCCTGACAGCGGGAGGGAGTGACTGAGTCGTGTTGCTCTGGAACGGAACAGGACTGACAGGATAAAAGTTCTTCAGAGGGAGGGAAGGCTGAAGAAACCCTGTGGGGGAAAGCAGCACCGCGCGTAACGCTTGCCTCTGTTACAGGGAAAGTGGGGTGCCTGAAGTCTCTGCTGCGAAGCTCGCCCGGAGCTGAAGAATGATGAGATGACTCATAGACTGGGTCCTGTTTACACTCCTACTGCCAAAACTTGACTTTTGATATTTGGTTAGAGATCCTATGCTTTAATTAGGGCCGTTGTATGCTCAGATTTATGAAAAAGTGTGCGGCTTCCCTTGGGCATACTGACGTTTCATGTCTTGAATTTCATGGCAGCAAGCATTTTAATCACTGGAAATATATAGTAAATAACACCGCCCTCACCCTGCCCCAGCTGCTCCCTATTCATTCTCTATCCTTTTACTGCTCTGTATTTCTTTTTAGTGGTTACCACCACCTGAAATTATCTTGAAGATGTGTTTTCTTATTTATTTCTTTTTTCTGCCACACCCTCTAGATGGGAAGCTGCATTAAAGTATGAGACTCCCTTGCCCATTTGTCATTACCCTCATCAAAGCCCAGGAGGAGAGCTGGCGTGCAGTGGGCTCTACAAGAAACTGCGGAGTGAATGCACGTTTGGATGGATGACTGACTGCTCAGCGAATCCTGATGTTCTCTATCTGAGGAGGGTAAACAGAGCCCTGGTTCATGACTTTGTGTTTGGTTTCCATTTGCTTATATTTACAAGTTGTTTTCTTCCATTTCCAGTCCTCTTCTCAACAATTCACCAATGGAATAATGGAGTCTCAAATCTTTGGACTGAAAAGGACATTATTTTTCTATATTGTGGAGCTTCTTGCCTCCAAAACATATTCCCTTAACTGATGAGAGACATACAGTTCAGACTAAACCAACATGGTAGCTACTCAAGGAGATTACAGCCAAATGGAACGACAAAGCCAACAAGGTATTACCATACAATCCTATAGCTATCCCTGCAGTTGTGTTGTGTGATAAGAAATAAAATGACAGGGGTTATGAGCATTTACAACGGTGGGAAGCCTAGACCCTAATGAACCCAGGAGGAGGTGTCAGGAAAGTCTCCTCCAAGGAAAAGGAATGGACAAACTGGGATCTGAAGACTGAGCAGGAGTAAGTGAGAAGAAGGGAGCTCGAGGACAAAGGAAGAGCAGTCGAGGCGGAAGGAGTGACATGTCTAACCCTGTGGGGCAGAAGGGAGTTTGGGTCCCTCCAGACTTTTCCTAAGAGAGAGGAATCTTTTACTTTCCTGATTGACCTAGAGGCTTTCAAAGAGCCAAGTTAACAACTGGGAAAGGGCCTCACCCAGAAAATAGAATCACAATGAATCCTTTCTTGACTGGAAGCTTTAGATTTCAGCTTCCCAACATTTGACATTTTTCCTGAATGGTCTCTGATAGCGTGTGACTTAGGAAGCCATGCCTCTATGGAGTGACACGGGTCTGAAGAAGCCCTGGGCCTCAGCACACACATTTCCTTCTCTTGGTTCATCTTCAAGTGCTTTGTCCAGTGTCCATGGTGGTGGAGTGGTGGGCGGAACAGGTCTTCTGCAATGGAAGCCTAACCACAGGCCCCTGCAGGGGAGTCCAGATTCTACCCCCTGATTACTCATGAGCTTTCAACCATTTTGGCTCCAATGAGACCTATCTGTAAACGAAGAGGCTTACCCATGCTGAATTATTTGTAAATAATTAAGAGCTGTTCTTTCATAATTTCAAGCATACATCTATCTCAATCATTAACTGTCTATTGGATATCTCTACTTTGATGTCCCATGGACACCTCAAACTCATTATCTATCATTCCTGCCTTCACACCAACTTGCCTTGCTGTTCTGTCAAATGTGATTTAGAACAATTATGCCTTAAGAACGTTGTGGTCATCTTCCTTAATGCCTCCCTCTCTCACCTTCCACATCTACTTGTTTACCAAGTCTTACTGATTCCATGTCAAATAATGCTTCTCCAATCCGACAGTTCTCCCTTCTTCCACTGCCTTCTCCCTAGGCTCCGCCCTCCATGGTGTTACTGAACTCTGATCTTCCAGCTAGCACCCCACCAGTCTGTCTCCAGTCCACCCATCAGTTAGAGTGCCCCCAAAATTATCTTCTTTAAAAAAATAACTGAACAAAACCCTCATCGGCTCCTCACTGCTTACTGAAACCAGTGATTCTCGAACTGTGCAGCGGCAGCATGGCCTGGGCACCAGTCAGAAATGTGGATGCTCAGGCTCCTCCGAGACCCCGTGAGTCAGAAACTCAGATGATGGGGCCCGGCAGTCAGGCGATCCTGGTGCCAAAGCGGAGGGTACCCAAGTAATCACATGTGAACTCTGTAGCCTTGCGCACATGGCCTTTAATTACTTGATCCCTTTCTCTCTAGTTTCGTACATTCACGAAACTCTTGTTATCCCCAAACTTGTGCTTTCCTCTGTGTCAGATCCTTCACCTTTATGCATTTTCGTAGACTGTTCTTCTATCTGAAATATCTTTCCCCTCATTCTTCCTTTTCAAACTGTTACACACCCTTAAGAGCCATCTTAGAGGTCACCTCCTCAGTGAAGCCTTCCATGATTGTGCAAAGCAACATTTCATTGCTCTTTTTCTGGAATTCCTGCAGCCCTCCTGTTGGCAGTCTAGTTATGGCTGTTGTATCTGTATATTTGGCTTTAACTGTAGAGAATGGATTTCTGTAAATTAATTAGAGCTGTGTTAAAATAGAGCCAGCCCCTTGTGAGGAGGTGCTTATAGAGAGGGTATGGAAATTGTCAAGGCTGCTCTAAGATGCTATATCTTAAGGTCCTGTCTTTTCTATTATTCACTGCCCTTCCCAGAAGGTATCTCCCATCCCTCTCCCATGTTGAGGCCATACAGTCAAGCAGGGTGTCTGATATCTAGTAGGCATTTAAAAATTTTTTTAAAATGTACTGAATGAATAAAAGATTTCTATCTTGTAAGGGAGGATAAAAGGTTCTGTCTAAATTTGAAGTTCCTGTCTTAGAAGAGCCCCAAGGTTTATGACAGCAGTGCTGATCGTCATACACAAGGAGAAGCTACGGCCGCCCTCCCCCAGGACAGTGACTGTGAAGTTGCTGGAGGGGGATGCAGGGTTTGGGTCGGAGGCCCACTCTTTCTCCCTAACCTCTGAGAACCCCTGTGGCAGTGAGCTGCGTACTGATGCGCTGGAACCTCCCTCATGGGGACAGTTATTGGGAATCCTGCTGTATGGACACTGTAATATCTCCTGTGTGCCAAGGGCATGCCAGCCTCCTCACCCCCCTCACCTCACTGAAATTTTGCAGTCAAGGCCCTGGAAGCACTCAGCACCTTCTCCATCCTTGTCTTACTTACCCAGCTAACAGCATGTCCTTCCATGGCGCAGAGACCTCCGGGGCTCCTCTCTGGCAGCTTACCCTCACCCGCCGTACGAGCTCAGGCAAGATACTTAACTACATGTCTGCAACTGCACAAAAGAGTTAAAACCACCGGGATGTACACGGTGCCTTACATGGAAGGCGCAGCTGGGGAATGACAACCATTACCACTATTTACTCTTCGATCTGACTTATCTTCCACCCCCAAACCCACACTGGCCTCCAGTGCTTTCCTACCAAATCAAAAGACCCACAGCTTTACCTCCTTCTGTTTGGGCTGGTGGAGTTGGCCAGATGCCTTTTCTGTCTGCAAATCCTCAACTCAGACCAGCCTGTTTTCTAGCCCCAAGAATGTTCATTTTCCATATGCTCCCCAGCTGGCTACCCACTCTGTCTCCTAAGGGTTAAACTTGTATTCCAGAACATTCTTTTCGAGCATTACTTTTCCTTCAAAAACTTGAATGCATTAATGGTTAGGACATCAAAGTAACTACACACATACAAGGACACATGTGTATGCAAAGGACACACACATACATGTGCGCAAACACACGCACACCCACCCACCTCCGTACACCTCCATGTGAAAAGCCATCTAACTCATTAGGCTGTTTCACAATTTCCCAATAAACTTTTATGCTTTCTTGCCCCAGAGACATCTCTAATTGAACAGGCAATGCCACTGCTGAACTCCGCAGCAAATGAACTCAGCCAAACTCATCCACTTCTAGAAAAGACTTGAAACCTTTGGGCCATTGCCTTCCCCGCCTCCTTACTCCTCCCTGCTGCAGGCACATCTGTGCTTGCTTCATTAGCCTTCCATGTGCTGTAGCCAAATACAGGCCGAGGACAGAAGGCAACAAATCGACGGTCCTTCAGAGTGCTTTGACCTCCTCTGTGGTTCTTCTCTTCCAAGCTGGGCTGACCTCCATCTGGAACCAACCAAAAGCCCAGGGTTTGCAGTCACCACAGAGGCGCTTGCATTCAGCTCACTGTGAAACACAGGTGCCTTTTGAGAAGTCCACCGGCCCGCTGTAATCTGAGAAGGCATGAATAAGGACTTTGGATCTCCTTAGATTTGGAGGTGGGGACTTTGAGGAAGAGGGTCAGGCAGAAGAAGGTTCCAGTGAGAGAATCAGTGCTCAGTGGCTGTGGCGATTCCTGGGTCTGTGGAACTGATCATGTTCAAGGCCCTCTGGCCAGGGTTATTAGGGCTAAGGGCGGGTAGACAGTTGTCTGTTCTCCAGGTTTCAGAGTATGCTCTCTGAGGCCGAGCAAGCTGGAGCTCTGTGAGACGAAGCTGGGCCTCGCCAATGACCTGGCATGGGCTTCGCACACCCAGGGCCGAGACCTTGACGCCTGGGGGGGATGGATCTTCTTGGTGAAGTCAGACAAATCTCCAGGTAGCCATAAATGGCCTACGCAGATTTCATGCTCAAACACATGTTCAAAGGTGATAAAATACATGCAGATGGTTTCTCCAAGCCTCAATGGAGGGGTTTTGCATCAAATAAATGAAGTAAAAAGCACACATAAACACACACACCCGGGAAAGGGACCCAGCAAAGAAATCCTCAAAAACGCCAAACCCTAAGCCACCAGCCTGGAGAAAGTATTGTTGGACACAAGTGGGAGGGAGGCAGGAGTGCGGGGAGGGAGAATGAGAACAAGAACAAAGCTGTCTTGGAAATTTGCAAGGAGGAACAAAACACACACACACACACTCTCTCTCTCTCCAGAAGATCAGGTAGATTGCTAGTAGTTTTCTGAACAGAGTTCGGAATCCTCCCCTCGGGTGTAAACTGAGAAGGGTTCAAGGCCCGTCAGTGAGATTGGGCCATTGGCACTGAGCAAATACTACCCCAGGGACTGCCTCCCATGGGGCAGATGCTGGTTACACTTCCACTGTGGAGCTGAGAAATTCCTACCAGAATTCCAGAATGAGGGCTCCTGAAAACCCCACCAAAGCTAGTCGTCATCGTCATCATGATGCCAAACTCAGGGGCTTCCTATGTGTTGGGAACCGGATGTTTGCATTACGCTGCAGAACAATCTTAGGAAGTAAGCACCACCTTCATTTTATAGACAAGGAAGCAGAGGCTCAGAGAGGTTAAGTAACTTGCTCCAGTTCACACAGCCCACAAACAGGGGAACCTCAGAGGTGGAGAAGAGGGCAGAGAGAAGCAAGCCTGCCCCAGCGGCGGACAGAGCACGGCATTCACTAAGGAAGCGGGGACCGTCCAGTCTGCAGTGGGATCTCATGATGCAGATAGCTCTCGTCAGGAAAGGTGAGTTATCCAGGGATATCCAAGCAATAAGGGAAGACGGAGGAGAGTGTGAAGTTTCCAGGAGCCAAACACCAGCCATCCAAGGCCCTCCAATCTCGAAGATGAGTTTGATTTTCAATCTATCACAACGGCAAGTGTATACACTGGATAAAAGTAAGCCTGCTGTGAACCTTCAAGAAGGCTCTGTCCTGGGCCCATAAGCCTAACGTGTTGACTTTGGCAGTACGCGAATGCCTTCTAATGCTAATGAAGTAACTGAAATGGACCTGGATAATGCTTCATTGCCCTGCGGCCCAGCATGGGAGAAGCAGAGCTGTCACATGGCCTGAAGCCTGGAGATCCTTTCAGGAAGGTTCTCTCTCCCTCCCACGTTTATTTTCTCCTTGGAGCCACACCTGCCCTCCAGGCATGCCATTCCAGGCCCACTCCGGACACGGAGGCAAACGCCTTCCGTTAGAGGCAGGGCCCAGGACTCAGCCCTGCTGTTTAAGGACTGTGGCTTTCCAGGCTGGGGTCCGGGGCCTCTGTTACCCAAGCCCATCTCCCCAGGCAGCCAGACCCTCTAGACCAGCCCTCAACTCATTTGAAATAGAAATTCCAGAAAAGGAATAGAAGTTCCAGCCTGAGATCTGGGCTTTGGTCAAGCACAAGCCTTCCATTACCCTATCAGAGGGTTTGCTGCAGGCTCATGAAAGGATTCCATGCAGACAACTACGTTTTTCATTTCTCTAGGATTTTAATGTGCTTTCTGCAATGCAACATGCCATGCAGAAGGGGGATAAGGAGAGGCTAGTGAGGGAGAAATGAGACTGCGTTATCGTTCAAACAAGGATTTAAATCTTTGCTTGCTACTTACCTGCTCAGCAGTCATGGGCAAGTTAAATTTCCAAGCCCCAGTTTCCCCACCTGTTAACTGGAGATGATCGTGACTACCACAAAGGACCTGTGACCACTCATGGTGGACGTGTTTGGAAGTGCCTAGCACATAGAGGGTATGGGGCAAATCCCTCATTTCCTATTCTTCTCTAGGCACCTAGAATCCAGTGCAGTGGAACAATGCTCTTCACCAATCACTGCTATTTGCTGAGCCGGTTTCAAAGACTCATGGCACATAGAGGACACACCTCCCATTCGGCATATTTTAAAGAGGTCCTGGGGCAAGGGCTGATCCTGATGGAGAGAGCACGCTGGGGCCTTGAAGGCAGGGCAATCCAGGGAAGGCCCAGGACAGGGTGGCAGGGCAGGGACAGTGGCTCCTGCAGTGGGACGGGGGCACCCTGCATCGGGGCAAGATGGGAGATGAGATTCCTTAGGTTCTAACCTCAAGAGCTTGGGGGACCACTAGTGTCCTCCTCAAGAGCCATGGCAGGACAGGTATAGCCATCCCCGCAGGGACCCCTTGGCTGCTGTGACTCCTTCCAAGACCCAGGAGGCACTAGGGAGATTCCTTCCATTTGAGCGTTTATACTGCAAAGTGATGAATCAATCAAGAACAACAGAGACACACAACAGCTGAGAAAGGAGAGGAAAGCTTTCAAGGAAAGACATTCGCTGACAGGCAGCAGGCCGCCCAGCACGCCGAAGAGCACTTGTCAGTGAGCAGCAGGAGACGAACTCAGAAGAGGGTGGAGCTGGACTGTCAAGAACCTTGTACATGATTGTTAAAAAATTCCAAACTTGATGCTCTCAAAATTGGCATAAATTATCTCCCTGAATTTATTTGCATTGCAGGTTAACTTGCGTAAAACTTTGGTGCTGAATAGTTGTTTGATAAAACGTATTTTTTAAAAAATGATACAGAGACACACAGTAGCTGAGAAAGACGAGGAGGGGAGGGGGGAAGGGACGATGACTCTCGGATGCCTACGCTATGCCAGAAGTCTATGGGGGTTATTTAGCTGAGTCTGCAGGACAGCCCTGAGGGGTAGGCAGAACCCCATCTGTCTTTCTGACCCTGGGCGACACGGGCTCAGGGTGGCTTCCAAGCCGTGCTCCAAGTTGCAGGGGAGGAGCTGGAATTTGAACCCAGACCTGACGGCAAAATGGGAGCTGGTTCTAAGTCCTCCTGCAGCTCTAGGAGGCTCTGCCAGAGGAGGCGCCAAAGGTGCTCTGAGCAGTAAACCCTCTCCTGTGTGTAGACTACTCACGAGCCATTTCAGTCTGCTTTTGGGTAACCATACGATTATTCTGTTACAGTTAAAATTCTTTTCCTATTATCTAAAGGATGAAAACCACTTACAAAAACAAAACAAACACCAAAAGCAAAAAAAGAAAAAAATCCAACCCTTCAACAACCCCAAACAACAAATGTGCTGAAAAGAAACCTCCAAAACTAAAATTGCCAGGTTCGCTGTAATTGTTCCAGGACGTACCACTGGGGCGAATCATCGTTCTGACTGGCCAAGCCGACAGCTGAGAAAGGAAGAGCGAGTTCTTGACAGTGAACTTGTGGCCAGAATCGAGAGTAGGGCTCAAAGCTACCGGGTATCCTTTTCAATGGAGGTGATAAGTGTTTTTAATTAATCAAACATGAAGTATACAGGGGTAGGGGGGCAGATGTTACTGTGTCTACACACAACTCTGACATCATCTGATTTTAACAAGTTTACTAAAACGACAGTCATGGCCTTGACAATCAATACTGAATGCCAAACACTGGTGTACACAGATTTTACAGAGCGGCTCCTGAGAGCTGGGTCACAAAGTAAGGTTTAACAGATGGGACAGGCCTGAGGGAAGGCAAGCACACTGATTTTATTGAGAAAAAAAGCTTATATACTGTAGGGTTGCTGAAGTTTAATAAATAAAGGTCAACTTATAATATATAAAAACAATATAAACATTTATATGCTACATGCATATCATATAATTTAAAGTAATAATTTATATATGGGGAGAGATGCCAATTTATGTTCTTCCGATTTTCCTCGACAAGGCACACACACAGGAGGTGTCTATCCGTATCCACCGCCAGCCCACGAGTTTGTTGTTTTCTGACGTCAGTGCTCGCACGTAGGTTTGGGACGTTTTGCACTGAGAGTTCCAGTGTTTATCATCAATCCCCCTGCACCCGTTTTTGACAGGCCTGGCTTCTTTACATCTCGTCTCATAAAAGTATTGTTTGACGGGAGAGTTGCCGGTTTTGATCTCCCCCAGCACCGTGACCTGGTGTCCCCGAATGTCGATGGCCGATGACTTATCAGTCACCCACAGGCTCTCGCTGTCACACACGGAGTACTCCCCTCGGTGACTCTTGTGCTCCGCGTACCTCTTCCGCCGCGATGTTCTGTTCGCCACCACGGGGTTGCCCACGTAATCCTCCATGAGATACAAGGGAGGGGGCTCCAAGGGGGTGCTGTCACTCAACAGGACCCGGGGTGAGTTGTAGCGTCTCTGTTGCCGCAGCAGTTCTGTGTCCATTGCAATCATCGGCTGGAATTCCGACTTGGCGGGCTCGCCCTGCTCTGGCTCTCGGGGGGCCTCTGCTTTGGGCAGGGTGCTCTGGTAGTTTTCCTTAACGTCCACCATCTGCTTGGAAAGCTTGTTTTTCAAAATATCTGCCTGGATCAGCTTAATAATCAGGGAATTTAGCGAGTCTTCTGGCAAACTCCTTTGATCCATGCTGTTACCTTGGATGCCACGGAGATAAGCGAGAAATATCACATAAAACAAGATGGACATCACCTTGTTCACCTGTAAGATCTGAAAAGGAAACACAGGTGTTACTAGCAGGCTGTGGTAGCTGACGTCATTCCGGGACCAGCTACCTGAGGTCAAGTGTCCCTGTGTGGGTAAGAGAGAGCAGGGTGTTGCCATTCCAGGTGAGCAAACAGAACTCTCTGACGTCCAGAGACAGAGCTGGTTTATCTCCGTCCTCAGCCCTGGGAACCGCTGCCTTCATGCCACTCTCCTGAATCTCTAGGGTGCCTTTCTCTCCTAGACTTCCAAGTGCCTTTAGCTCAAGTCTTTCTGCTAACACCGCGGCTGGGCTGTGTGATGGGGAAAGAGATGCGTGCTGTGTGTGTGTGCACACATGTTGTATAAGCATAAGGGAGAGGGCAAAGCACATTTTTTTAAACAAAATAAACCAAAGGCATTGGTGGAGAGAATTACAGTTTGAAAGGGTTAGGTCTCTTCCTAAGACCCACGCCACAAAGCAGTGTGAGGACCAGGCTCCAGCCTGAGGCCCCGGCTGTTTCCCGGACAGACATCACCGGCTGCACTTGCACCCGATGTCTTCTTCATCTGCAGCCTTCTGTGGGTGTGGGCCACGTCCTGCCACTCCTTTAAACACCACGGGAGCCTGAAAAGACCACAGCCCATTCCCCCTTGGCAAAGCACGAAGAAATTGAACCTGAAAATTTTAAATGCATCTTTATAGCCTTTTATTGGCAGCAGCAGCCTTGCAAATGTCTCAAGAAACAGAGCTCGACTGTCCCCAGCTGCAGCCCCCAGGGCTCTCAAAGGAATACCCTGAGGCCGGGGGCTGGGTTGGTTGCTTCTCTATTGCGACATCGGAGATGGACTCATCCCTGGCTGGGCCACGCCTGGTGGAGCGGTGCTCCAACCCTTGGAAATGAACGTGTGGGGCCACTACCCATTCTGTGAGAGGGCCTGAGTTTCAGGGTGCTCCGCCAGCTCCCCAGTGAACATGTTGCCCGAGGACACCCGACCACTGCCTGGAGACCATCTTCACAAGCAGGCAGCAGAACATGCGGCAGCGGCAGCGGCAGCAACCAGCTGAAATTAATGAGCCGGACCTGCCCTGCACAGCAAGATTCCTTGCAGATTATTTTGTTTGTTTGTTTGGCTTGTAAATGTTTACATTACAAAAATATTTCTTGCAGTGGTTAGATTTCTAATTCTGCTCTCTCCTTGTTCAATGGCATTTTAACCCATCAACACTCTCATTCTCTTGCCCTAGCAGAACCTCAACATCGGGTTTTCACTGAGTCCTTAAGGAATCAGTGGGCTGATCTCAAGACACCTTCTTTGCTGGTCTCTCCCTGGAGCAAAGCCCCCATTTTCAAAGCGAGGCCCTGGAAGGAGACTGTCTTGTCAGGGTGGCTGCACAAGTCATGCCGACCTGGACCCTGTGACTCACGCCACCCATTCACCTCCAGGGATCCATCCTTTAATTTCCACCACTACCATCGCGCCAGCCCCCGGGGGTATACTGTTTCCTTCTTAAAGCTCTAAGCCTGGGAGACAAAAACCCTTCCCTTGGTTCACCTTTTGTATTTTCAGGAAAACTTGACCAAATCCGGGAGGAAAACAGAAGGAAAACAAGCAAAGTTGTCAAGAGAAACAGAAAAGCTGCCCTGCTCACCCAGTACCTGTGCCCGAGCCTGCCCATGCTACCCGGTTCCCAGGACTCCCAGGCGCAGCCTCTGCTCCCGTCTCATCTGAAAAACTTCTCTCTTGTCCCCAAAGGCCAGCGAAGTCGAAGGCACTTCGTTCCAAGCTCCGCCTCCTGGCTCCTGGCCTGTCTCTCTGATAAGAGGACCATCCTTTTTCCATGGGAACCACTTTCTGGACAACTGACTCCCTCAAGATCAAAGCTGAGCAAAGGAGTCTAGCTTTGCTTCCCGACCCGAGAGTTTGCCTTAGGAACCATATTGTCCTAGGATAGTTGTTCCCACAGGATAACTCGTTTCTGTCTCACTCTGCACATAAGTGGTATTTCCTTCAATTGTGCAGCACCAACCAATTAAAGTTGAAAAACGCAAATATGGCATACATATCACTCGAACTATACCCCCTTCGCCCACCTCCCCACTCCCAAACAGGATACAGTTGCAATAAAATAATTTGAGACTGAATGTCTATCGAAAACCAAATTTTTAAATCCCCCCCAAACCCAGCCGCTAGAAACTCACAATACACGGAGTATCTGCTCATAAGGAAAGAGAGCAGGTATGGTTGGTGGGGGAGGTCCCAGGCAGAATAAGAGTCAACGTACAGATTAGCAAGGTCATTACAAAGGTGAGTTGCTGGGAAGAATGATGGATGATGCCAGTGGACTGGGGATGTGTCTTTATGGCTGGTGGCCTCCCTACAGAATCAAAGAGTTTTAGAAGGGGAAGAGTTTTTAATCCAACTTCATTTGACAGATGAGGAAACCCTAAGCTGCAGTTTAAAGAAGAGGGGTGACACTAGGGAAAGAGAGAGGGGTACTTTGAACTCTGGCCCAATCTCCCTTTTCGTCATACTACAACTGGGTTCACACACCCTACACGCCCCAGCCTCATTCTCTATTCAAAAGATACTTGAATACGCTTTCCAACCCACGTTCACATGTGGTCCCTCCACCTTGAACACCTTCGTCACCTCTCCTGTTGACAGTTTACCATTCTTCACTGCCTGGGTCAAAAACTAGCTTTTCTGTGGGGCTCCCAGCAGCAGCAACTGCCACTCCCTTTGCATTTCCTGCAGCACGTTCTCCAAATGGCGATGGTGGCAGGGATGGCAACCCTCAGGGTTTTACATGGTTTACCCGCTAGGCTCTCTCTTCTCCGAGGCCAGGAGCCCTTTCCTTCCTGTTTGTGCCTGCGCCCCTCCCCGGTGTCCACACCACAGAGCGTACAAGGCGGAGGTGGAGGCTTGGGCGCCACGAGGTCAGAGTTGGAAGCGAGGGTGGCTAAAGGCACAACCAGCTACACAATGGGCAGGGCCTCGTGCAAAAATCATTGTATTCTGCTGTGTATAATGTGCACTTTTGGCCCAGATTTTTGAGGGAAAAAATAAGGATGTGAATTATATATATATAATGATTATGTACCATGGGTATAATGCTGGGTGCACATGACACATGGCAAAATACGGTATTTAGAGGCAGGGCGGCCACAGGCAATGTGAGTGCATCCGCATCAATGTGCAGAGTCTCCGGGCACATGTTCCGTTGTCCCACTGCCCTTCATTTACAAATCACATAATCGGAGAGAAAATTCTTGAGAATTTCAAGAGGCAACCACAGAGCACTGCACCCTGAGTTCAATGGGTCCCTTTCTGGGCGTGGGACCCTGCGCCCCTGTGCTAATGGCACGCCCATGAAGCCAGCCTTGGCTACAGAAACTAAGATGTTCTATCTCAGTGAAATTGTTTGAAAGTAAGAGTAGAAATCCATGTTTTTGTTCTAGAGGGACAGGCAAAGCCCAGAGTACTGTACGGCAGAGTGTCAGGTTCAAAGTGGTGGACAGTTGCTCTGACTTTGGCTGTAATCTGGCAGAGAGAGCCTGGGGTCGTGAAACACGCGAAGCCCTTCAGACTGCTGCTTTCTCCCTCTGGGCCTCGGTGACCAAGGACGGAGGGAACTAAACGGAGCAGTGGGAGAGGCCAGGGTCGTGAGGGAGAACTGTTTTATCACTGATATTGGTACAAATTGCCAAAGTACGGTGAGCATAAAAAGTCGACTGACTTTTAGTTGATTTTATTATTGTTTCTAAATTCTCTACAGACAATACTGCTGCTTGTACCCTGGTGGACTTTCCTACCAACCCACCTCGGTGTACACAGCCCCTGGAGCCCCAGGGCATTTGGTGGGTTAGAAGGCAGGTGTTCTGACTCTTTTAGAAGGCCCTGCTCCCTTCCAGAGTCCCAACACACAAAACCTAGCACAAAGAAATCAGGCCACCGCTGGTGGGGGTGGGGTGGGACAAATGGGAAAAAAAGCTAATAATATCAAAAGCTGCTCAATGCCCCTGAGAACAGGTCCCGCCATTTCTGGATCTGCACTGTTTATTACCACCAAATCCCAAACCTTGCCATGATGCTCTGTCATCAGCAGTGAGAGCGATTGTCTGCAGACTGCTAAGTGTTGCTGCGCTATTTGCAAGGCTGCGTTAAAACCCAGCAGGCTTCCTGTGGACTCCGCTAGATAATCTGCTTTCAGCTTTTTCTGTAAAGAGTGAACCCTTGAACGTGGGTAGGAGAACTCACCGAAACACAATGTTGAAAGTTGGAAGCCGCCCTAGATAACCTCCTCATTTTTACAGATAAGGAAACTGAGGCCTGGCGTGGTGGTGAATGGAGTCATCTAAGGTCAGACTGCTAAACTACAGCAGGCAGAGAGAGGTGACACTTGGTTCTCCTGCTCAACAAAGAATCTCGAGGCTGGTGCCTGGTGGAGGTTATTGTGAGGGGCGAATGGTGACATCTCTGTGAAAGCACTTCGCACAGTGTTTGGCATAGAGGGATGCCCTGGAAACACGGGTGGAACACAAGCCTGAATTGTCTGTGGCAGCAGAGATGCTGTGTGCCCGCCCGCCGTGCGTTTACACACAGTACCAGGGGACTAGTTCCCTGGAGAGGGGCTGTAGAAAAGGGACGGCAGGGCCAGTGAAACCCGGGCATGGCATGCCAGTGAATGTCTGGATTTAGAGGGGTATCTGTGCTCCTTCTCTGGTACTCACTGTCGTTTATAAACAACTGGCCGGCTGTCATCACAGTCGGCATGCCTCCTCTTTGATGACGGAGCCACATCTTTTTCATCCATGCGAGCCTGATGCCTAGCACAGGGCTGGTCTCATTTATTGAACGAGCGCCTACCACGATCCAGGTCTACCCAAGACACTGCTTACTGGCCCGCGATCTGTATAAACTTCTGCCAAGTCTGGTTTGGAAGCCAATCAACTCTGCCTTCTTTTCCCAAAGAAAATACAGGCCCTGGCTCTGAAGTAGGCCAGGGTCCCTAGGCTCTTCTTGGATGTAATTGGAAAAAGACCTGTTAAATACCTCAGTAAAACCCCCTTCCTACGCTCTCCCCAGTGCCCACTTCCCCGGCAAGGAGTTTTCCAAGATCCTGACCAACTTGCATATGCTGTTTTCCTCACTTAGAAATGCTTCCCCACATATGGTGTTTTCTCAGTCCCTGGAGCAACATTCCTACAAGGTTTCACCATCCCTCAAAATACTCAAAAGAGAGCAATTTCTGATTCCTCCTTTTTGGCTCGGTTTGCAACGCGCACAGAGGGTTGGGGTATTCGAGAAGCAGAAGAAATGGAAAAGGAAGCTGGGGTGAAGAGTGGTACGGGATCCGAGCCCAGAGCAGGCACCAGGTCTGCCCTGATCACACGCGAAGAGCTGAGGCCTGTGTCTGCTGAGTTCCGATTTCCCTCTCCCGACACTCCCTAGCTCCTTCTGACCACACACGAAAGCCCTCGCCTGTGCACACGTGTGGAGTGCATTTTTAGCCTGGCCAGAGTGGAAGCACCAGGAACGAAAGTGCTACGTGCCGAGTACTGACATACATCCAATCTTTAACCTTGATAACAACTCCTCTGAGATAGGCACTTACATTTCTGATTTCAGGTGGGGAAACTGAGGCACATGTTGGTTTAATAACTAGCTAATAAGCAGGAGAGCCACAGTCTGATCACAGTCTGGCTCTGGAGTTGATGTTCTTAACGATTATAGTGTCTTTCTGTCTGTCCCTGCTCCCAAACATTCCAGGGAGTTTATTTCCAGAGGAAGCTCAAGTTCCAAGCCTGGAGCCAGGACAGCTGCCACCAGCAGGTTGAGCGTCTCTCCAAGAAGCCTCAGCTCTAAGCAGAGTTTCCAGGGATTTGAGGCCACCACTCCCCATATTCCCTATGAAAACATTGGCCATGAAATCAACGAACAAAATTCAGTGACTCCTGCCCCTTCCTGGGCCTGATGCTCTCCAAGGTGAGTCCCTCTGCAGGCTGCCCGTCCCTGTGGAGGCAGTAGACAGAGCTCTGGCTGCACCTTCTCTAGCTCTGGGTTTGGCACCAGTGCTGAAAATCAGGTGACATACGAAGAAGACATAGAGACTCTAGCTTTCCTCAGGGAGCAGGCACGAGATCAAATGTGGCAACACTTTCAAATTTGCCAAGCTTTTAATATGCAAATTCAAGAGATTTCTTGGTTTCTGGTACAGCCACATCCTTGGAGGCAAAGGCACCCTCCGGCTGGGGTTAACAAGGACACTGTCCAGCTGCATCCAGAAGGGCCCGATTCTTTGGAGAATTTCTGTGGCTATGACATGGTCTCTGACTAATGCTAAGGGCTCAAAAGACCACATCCTGCCAGATAACCCTAACATCTTGTTCAGGGAGTGGAAAAGGAGAGAGGTGGGAAAACGACAGATTTTAAAGTAGAATGACAAAAAGGAAAGGAATGTGGTGGAAATATTAAACTAAGGTCATGTAAAAGACTGGCTAAGCTTGTTCCCCATATCTTAATTGCAAAATTAATTCAAATTGGCTTTGTTCAAACGCTGCTCCTGAGGTCTAAAAATTAGTCGGTGGGGCCACGTGAAGACATCCTGACCCGTGAGAAGTTGAGGAGCGGGGAGAGACAGGTCCTGATGGAGCCTCCGCTGGGGATTGGTCTGGTTTGGGTTAATCTCTTTATTAATGATCCGAAGCAGGAGAGAGGGAAA
The DNA here is from genome assembly GCA_039655065.1 of Glossophaga mutica. Taxonomy (NCBI): domain Eukaryota; kingdom Metazoa; phylum Chordata; class Mammalia; order Chiroptera; family Phyllostomidae; genus Glossophaga; species Glossophaga mutica. The sequence continues at coordinate 20,919,311 of CM077304.1, read as the reverse complement.
AGTGGCAGGTTAATTAAAATGCACAGATGACGCTCAAAGGGAAGGTGCTATGAACACCGGTGAGGACAGACCAATTACTCCCCAGCACCCGTGGGAGTTGGCAACCCGGAAATAGCATGATGAGATTCAAACTGGAAACATGAAGGTTAACTCACTGGGGACCAGATGAATCCAAAACCAACAAGGGAGGGAAGGGCTCATAAAAGGATGAAGGCAAGGAGCGACTTGGAATTGTTACACTAAGCGAGTGGGAAATGAACTCACACGAATAGGGCCGTGTGGGTTTCCCCTGTAGAACAACATGCTTCTCTAAAACCCACCTCTTTCACTCTCAACACACCTTTGGAGTGGTGGCAACTATCACATTCCCTGTCTTAGGAAACACAAAAAAATATGTAGATAAATTGAGCTTTAGAGAAGGCACAAAATGGAGCCAACATCAGAGAGCAAGTTGATGCTGCCACCAGATGATGTGACGAGCATGCTCTAAATTCCCCCAGCCAAGAGGGCTGGGTGGTCTCGAGAAGGAAGGGCCACCTCTCTGTGCTGTTTTGGGTGAGACCTCACCTGAGAACCCCTGGCCCCTGGGCAGGTCTGCATCTACGCAGAGTCAATACAGGATAGAACAGAGGCAGGGAGGCCAATTCCTAGCCTGTTCTTTGACAATCCCTCATTCTGCATAGTTCCTCTGTTAAAACTCGTAACTCAGGGCTCTGAAACTGACTGACATACTTGGCCCAAGATCTGGAATATGACAAGGTCCTCAGTTTTCAGGAAAAGCATATTCCAGAATGAAACAAACCAAGAGAAGGCTGACTTGTCTCCCTCGGTAGGGAATTTCTAAATTGGTCTTAGAGGCCAATAAATGGGGAACAGAGACCCCTGAATGGACAAGGAACCTATATTCCGAAAACAAGTCCGATGCCCTGAGATGGAAGTTGAAAGCTGTGAGTTTTCTTTGCGCAGCTGTCGGGGAGGAATTTTACATTGTTCAAAGCGTACCCTCCTCTGGCCCCAGGGCAGGGAAAGATGGAAGGTATGGCACATGTCGAAACAATGCACACTAGCAGCTCCAAGAGCAAGGCAGTGCAGTCATTCCTTGGGCTAAGGAACCCTCTGGCGTGGTCCCATCTTGGCAAAGAGATCTGAAAGGGGCTTGGTATGCTGGCCCAAGCCCCAGGGAACCCAGATTTACTTTAACCTTTCCACGCTAGAAAGGCTCATTTCATGGCCAGAGGGTGGACGAGGAAGGATCTGCAGAGAAAATTTGTGTCAGTCTAGCTCCTGGCCATAAGGGCACTTAGCTAGTAAACAGTTTTCTTTGTTCTGGGCACTAATACGCATCCCCCACTGGGCATACAGGTGTGCATGCAAAGCTCGTGTGTGCACTCACACGCAGCCACACCATGCATACACCACACACAGTGTATTGCATAGCTCCCAAGGATGAGGATGGGTTACAGTCAGGCTAGTCCCAAATTAGCATATCGCTTAACGTTCTGACACATTTTGATTTTGGTTTTGTTTTCTGCATCTGGGTTAACTCCATTTTCCAAGTGCGAAAATACACAGGGAAGGTTGTTGCTTCAATTACATAGACGGTTCGGGGGAACACCTTGTGTTAAACTCAGCATCAGAGAACAACTGCTCCAAGTCAACCTTTTTGCTTTTAACTTAGGGCTCATGTTTGGGGCGGGTTTATGAGTCAAGCATATGCATTACCTGCAACTCGCTATAGAGCTGTAAGTTAATGTTATTACAAGGGAGGGGCTGCTGAGAGTTGATCTTTAATGATTGTAATAAATAATGATAATGATGATGATGATAAGAAAGTATCCTTCTTGTCTACCCAGCCAAGACCGAGTCTCAAAATGGCAGAATAAAGAAGGTGGCTTCATTTTGAGAGATGGAAGCTAAGGGAAATCCCAAAGCATGACTTCCCTTCACACTCTGGCTGCCTCTTCCAAACCAAGACCACAGCTGGCTTGGCAACACCCGAACCTTTGACTGTACCTCAGCCAGAGCAGCAACAGCAAGGCCAGGATCAACCCAAACCATAACGGTTTGGCCCCATAACCTGGCCGCAGTAAGTGTGGGCAGATGACAGCCTTTCTCCTCCAGTCTTGATGATCAGACTCGTGTCAAATGTAGCCTCTGTCTCCCCCTCGCACTTCCTCCTGGCCTCACAGCCAATCTCCTTTCAGGAGGATGCGGGATTGGCAACAGGTCCGTGGCTGTCTCTGGTCTGAATCCCTTCTCCAGGAAACCGCCAAGAACAACGTGTCCTTCCACACTGCGGGCATCTCTCCTCTGCTCACCCTGACTGCCATCATTCACCAGAACACCCTGATGGACCGGGAAACCCAGGCGAGAGAGGCGGCTGTGTGGTGACTTCCTGAGCCTCTTCTCACCCAGTTATGAAGTGATGCTGGGATGTGCACATAGAAAGAAAATCCATCTCCCACCGAAACTGGAATGAGTAGTAGGCACTTCATAAATGTTATGACTCCAATCCCAAACAGTCTACTGACTCTCTTTCTGGGCAGCTGGGCGAGACTAAAAACCAACCCAAAGCTCGTCCTCTGAAAGCAGTTTTGGCACCAACGCCCTGAACCCAAAGCTGTCTTTAATCACACACCCAGTCATAATAATCGCTAGCATTTACTGAGCCACGCCATATGCTCGGGACTTTGCAGGACACTTCTCGTGGATTATCTCAATTAATCCTCACAGATATGATTATTATCCCCACTTTGCTGCTGAGGAAACTGAGGCTCAGAGGGATTAAGTCCTTTTGTCTGAGATCACACATCAACTGGGAAGCAGAGCCAGAATGCCAACCCCTGTGTGTGCGACCGCACAAAACTTACTTTTAACCGATACTGCATAACACCTCCCAATCCACTCCAGAAAGTCTAAGGCACCTGCTACTGGCTTGCAGAGAATCAGGCAGCAAGCACCACACTGGTATATTAATGGTTCTTTCCCATTTTTGAGAAAGAGACATCCAAGACAAGCCCTCTGAAACGCAGAGGGCATTTCACTGTCTGAGGCTGGCACCACCAAGTCACAGCAGCTGGAAAGCCTGTTTCTGCAACGTGGGGCTAATGCGCTCATTTACGTGTGCTTCAGTTTCCCCAACTGGAAACTGTTCCCTCCCTGTTTCCTTATTTGATGGTAAAGACCAATCACCAAGGGGTTCTTTGTGAAAATTGGTGGAATTCGGAAGGCGAGACGCATTTCTGAGTCTTTGGTTTTCCTCCATCTCAGTATATTTGCAGCTGACAAGCAGAAATAAAGTAAAGCTGACTCTTGGCACACCTCCCGCTCTGATCTAGAACCAAAACCCAGCCCTGCCACGAAGCAGCTCTGTGGCTGTGGGAGAACCGTGGCTGGTCTTGGGGTCTCGGTCCCTAACATAATTTCTTCTCGGGGGGTGCTGCTGGCATTTAGGGAAGGATGGCTCTTTGTCGTCAGGTTTTGTCCCCCACCCATGAATCCCTGGCCCCAACCTAAGTAACGATCGTGTCCCCAGTCATGGTGACAGCTTAAAAAAGCCCTCATACTTTTCCAAACACCATCTGAGGTGGCCTTACCCCTCCTGGTTAAGAAGCACCTAATGCCAGCAGACTAAAGCAGTTGTTCTTAGCCATTTTTGGATCACTGACCCTTTTTAGAATGCAGTAAAAGCTAAAAAAACCTTTACTCTAAAAAAAAAAAAAATCCATGTGCACATAAGGGGAAAAATTGCAAAGTAATTTCAAGGCAATTCACAGATTCCCTAAAGCTTAACCCAGAGAACCACATACCCTAGATGAAGAATTCTTGAACTAAAAAGTTTCAAAGGTTCCTCTGGCCACAGTACTCTGTGGTTCACAACTGCCAGCCCTGAGTCATTTCTTCACTAGACCACACGATCCTTACCACTGGTCTCATTTTCTGGTCCGCCTTGTTTCTGTGTCACTTTGAAGCTGTGGAGCCAGACAATGTCATCCTAATCTACTAGGATTCTTATATAATAGGAAATATTTGATGAGAAGGTAACCTGCCCAAAAGGAAACAATAAACTAGTGGAAGAGCCAGAACTAGAACCCAGCACTCCAGAGGTCTGGCCCTGGGCCACTCATCTGGAACCAACACAGAGAAGCATATTTAAGAACAGAAGGACAGAAATCTGCCCACAAGGCTCAACTGCCATCAGGGCTTTCTCAGGGAGTGACAGGGTCCCATGTGAGACTGACCAACATGGCATGTTTAACATCACACTGTGAGAGGGCTGGAGCCCTGGCAGCCTCACCCAGCCCAAGAGGTAGCCCACAAAGGCAGCATCCTTCCCTTCCTCTTATAAATATTTGTGTGCCATCAGTGCCATCACCTAGTGACATCCACATTTCTCAAGTGCTTTGGAACTTTGTGCGTTTCCCTTTTCATCTCTCATCCTGCCATGACTCTGGATGACTTTACCTCCAACCTGGTGGCTTTTCCATCCCTTTGGTCTCCTCGTTCTGCAACATCCTCAGACCCAGTGTGCTCCATTATCTCCATTATCTTGGAAACATTCCTGTTTCTGAAGAGCCCGTTGCCACTATGGTTCTAGGGACGAGGAGCACTGGGTGTGGCTGCGCAGTCCCTCATGAGAATGAGCTGGAGGCAGGAGGGCTGCAGAGCAGGCAGGGGACACTGACCGGGGAGACACCCCTGGAAGCTCGAGAGAGGAGGCTTCTGCACAAACAGAGGCTCTCTTGCTACCTCAGTGAGCAAAAGTGGGTAAATCCAGTGCTCCGCAACAGGGTCTAGCCAGAAAACACTCTGGGGCCCGATACTGTGCACAAGGATGTTGCTAATTTAAAACACAGCTGCTGATTATTGACTTTCCTCCCATCTAGAGGTGGTGTCCATGTGCCCTTCCCTTGCATCTGGGAGCCTTGTGGCTGTTCTGACCACAGTGTGGTGGAAGTAAGAGGGCTAGGCCACTCTTGGAGCCCTGAGCCGCCATGCGAGTCATCTGACGGTCCCGAGGCCACCACGCTGGAGGGGCTCCCCTGGTGTCCTTCCAGCCAGCCCCGCCAAAGTGCTAGTCTTGCAAGTGAAGCTGGCCTAGGTGATCCGAACCAGCTCATCAGCCAACTGAATAGCACCAGGCAGCCTCTGTCAATGCAACACAGCACAGGAGAATCCCCCACCCCAGCTCCACCCAAATCCTTGATGCACAAAATCATGACAAACGATGTAAACGGTTGTTGCTTTACAGCACTCAGTTTGGGATGGTTTGTTCCACAGCAAAAGATAAGCAAACACCCAGAGCTGCAAAACCCACAAAGCATCAGAAGTGTCATCTTTCAGTTACATGTCGTTATGTTTGCTTAGAAGGTCTGGGTCACTTCCTGGATGAAGGATGTAAAGTGGATCTCCAGGATGACTGCTGTGACCTACTAGCTCCCTGAGGCTGGAATCCTGAAGGTCAGCAATGTCACTGAACGTGGCTCTAGCTGAGGTGCTGCCATCCCAGTTGGTCTGACCACAAAGTGGCAACCAGAGGTGTGAAGCTACCCTCCAGGGTGAGTGTGTGTGTGTGTTGGCGGGGGGGCAGAGAGAGTGGGGGTAGGGAGGAGGAAGGAGAGAGAGAGAGACAGGCAGACAAGGGTTTCTTGAATAAGGGGTTTTGGCTGAGTCAAAGGTCCCCGGACAGGTGGCTTTTCTACCTGGCTAGGGAAATGCAGGGGTAGTGAGAGAGAATGCCCCCTGCTAAGCCACTACTACTGGTAGCTTCAGAGGGTGTCCACACTGAGATTCATGCTGGAAACTGCTCCGCCAGCCACCATCCCACAGCTAGTTAAATCTTTTCGTGAGGTTACATTTTCTTCCCACCCACCAGGGGAATGAACAAGCCAGCGCTGCAGACACGGCAGGCAGCCGCGGACCTGGTACTGTGAGAGAGCACAAAGATATGAACACTCCGTTTCGAAAAGATCTCCCTGAGTGACGCAGGGGCCCACGAGACAGACCATGATGGTACCGGTCGTGTGTACCTTGTCCCCAGGGTGGCTGGGGCAATGCCCAGCAGCACTGCCATCGAAGGTGGGCGGGAGGAGGAATTCCAACCAATACACGTGCTGCTGGGAAACAGGCTGGGCAGTGCGTGTTGTGTGTCTTTCTCTGTGTGTATGTCTCTGCGTGTCTATATGTGCGCCCTTGAGTGTGTGCGAGTGCATGTATGTGTATCTGTGTTGTTTGTTGGGAGAGGGAGGTGAGAAGGGGAGAAAACCCAAGGGTTAAAAGGGATCCCAAGACTAGGTGCTCTCCCCTCAGCTTTCCCATTCAGCCACCATGAGACCTTGGACAAGCCTACTCTTCCCTCCTCCCAACCATCAGTTTGCTCTTCTGCAAAGTGAGGGGGTCAGAGTAAATCATCCTAAGATCATTCCAGTGCTAGCTGTCTGCCTGCCCACAGGAGGGCTGAACAAGCTTTGGGCTTGATGCTTTCTCTCCTGTCCCCTTGGACACAGAAAGTGGGAGATGGCTCTGGGGGTCCTCCTTATGCCCCAACCCAAAACACACACACACACACACACACACACACACACACACACACACACACACACAGCCCCTGTCAGCTCTGCAAATTTACAGAGTAAGGCACAGGGCTCTGGTGGCCTTCTTGGGTCCCTGTGAATTGGAAACAAGTAAGGACAGGCAGGAGAGAAGCCCGGGAGATAGAAAGAGAAATTCTGGGTCAAGTTTGCATTTCTCATTACTTCTCCAACCCTTCTCAAATTCCTTTTGTTTAGAAACCTCCTTGAGTTTCTGAAGCCTACCCCCTCCCCCATCCCACCCCTGAAAAACTCTAGGAGCTCCTCCAGCCTGTAACCCTTCTGGATAACACGTTCCATATGTCGGTCACTCTGCATGAAACGTTTGCACTCACTTTTCTGGTCACCTCCTCCGTGGTCTCCCCACGCTGCCTCTCCCTGGAAGAGCCTACCAAGCCCCTCTCAGGCCCTCTATTCAAGGAGCATGAGGTTGGCTCAGGTTGGAGCACCCTGTGCTTGCCCCCAACCCCCAGGTCAGTTCCCAGGCAGGATTCCTGCAGGTTTGCCCCGTGAGTGCCCAGAGCACTTGCCTTTTGCTCCAGCCCACCCGCCGCCACGACAGCTGTGGGGACCCTCCTTTAAGCACTGGGGCTAATTGAGCAGTGCTCTGACCGAGCTCGCCATGTTATTTGCTTAGCGTGTGTGCTTTTATAGCAGGGCAACACAGCATTCTATTGTCTTCCTTCCCCACCCCAGCTGCCCCTCCTCCCCCGTGGCTACCCACCACGGTAAATAAAGGCTGAAGAGATTTTTCCAGTGTAACTTCCAATGTTCCTTTTGGGACAGATCTTCCATCCATCCTCGCCTGACCCCTACCTCACACACCTCCCCTATGCACCCTGCCCCCTCTGATACAGCTTTTGGCCACTGAGCTTGACTCTTGGAAAAGAAAAAAGAAAACAACTGCAAGGCACAGCTTCACACCAGTTTTGATGGGTTCCCACAGCTCTGGAGGGGTTGAGTTGGGTGGGCTGAAGATGACCTCGAATTGGCCAAGGGAGCCGGAGAACTGCAGGCAGCTCCCCTTCCTCAAAAGCATCGCTGTACTGAAAGGCTACAGGTCCCTATGGGTGCTCTGTAGAGCCAACAGAAGCCATCTTGAAACAGGAAATGAGGCAACCTTTTAACCTAACAAGTGCAGGCAGGAACAAGTAAGGAAAATGGGGGCTGGATCGAAGGCTCAAGGCTTTCCAAAACAGACACACGGGTCTCAGGCAGAGAAATACATCTGGAGACATGGCAGAACCATCAATTCTTAAAGGAAGGAAGGACGGTACCTTGAGCACCAACTATATGCCAAGGACTGCAATTTAAAACTTAATCATCCCATCCCTAGCTTTTCTGGTGGAAAATTATAAAGAACGGGCACTGCTATTTTAAAGCTGAGAAATTTAGGGCATAAAGTTGGTGAGTGGTAGGCTCACAGTTGTCACAGTTTGCGGTAAAGCTAAAACCTGACTCCCAATCTGACATGCATCATGAGAGATAATCCTCCCTCTATTATCAAAGTCCTAAGTCCAGAGTCCAGACTGCATGCCTGTGATCTCTTCTCAGGAAGCAGAGATCCTCCATCTATCTGGGAAGTTTGGGAGATCCCCTATAGTACAAAATGCAGATAGTACTTTCCCCTAGGCTCACCATTTCTTGAATGCACCAATTTATACAAAGGGAATCATTCATAGAGCTAGGCCACCTCCATTGTGAGAGCATCCCACCCAGGGAGGTGGATGGGGTCTGTCATTGGCCCAAGTTCTACACCTACTTCTTTTTAAGCCTCCCCTGCTCCTGTCCTCCCCCAGTGTTGGCTTCATTCAGTCTCAAGATTTATTGTATTCTGGAGATCAAACAACAGGTTAAGCTAAAGTGTGTGTTAAAAGCAATCTCAACAATACCTGTATTATAAAAATGATAACAATGAAGGAAAATATGTTTGATGATGTGTTTGGACAATGCATGGTGGCTAATGAGACAACTGAACTAATGTAATTGGGGAGATCTGACTTCAGAAGTTCCAATTATGCTTTAAGGGCTTGGCAAAGAGCCCTGTAATTTGGTGCTAATGAGTGGATTAACACTGAAGATAAGGGGGAACCTGAAAATGTGCAGGAATGTGTCCTAACACTGTGCTGGGCACGCAGTAGGGGGGCCAACAAGGACCTGATGAATTGAAGCGGAAAAAGGTGGGAGACCTCACGACAAGCAGTCGTTTTTGGCCAACGGACCAGCTCTTCTGCCACTGGACCCATGTGCTAGGCGTTGGAGCCACCTGTTTCAGGGAGCTCTGTTTCAGTTTGCTAGAAAGAAGGCTGTAGTGAGTTGCTGGGTGTGCAGTCTAAATGGCCAGATTACCTGGATTTTACAGACAGGACTGCAAAGAAAGCTCCTTCTAGATCTGAGGCCCTGCAATTCAGGGTGGATGTTGTGAAGCCGAAATGCTCCGCCACAGGGAGGTCCATGGGGCCACCGAGGGGCAGAGCGACTTCCACCCCAATGTGGGTGAGTCACGTGGTTGAGGGGACAGGATTGCTGCTGACTGATCAAACTAAAGGGTCTGGAAACATACTGGCCATGGTTCAGAATGTGGAACTTTGACTCTATAACATGAGACATTTTATTTCCCCTTGCTGATATTAATAATGGAGTTGTCTAATGCCACCCTAACACAATTTATGAAGCACTGACTCACCCGAGAAAAGGAAGAAGTAATGATCTCAGTTTGTATACTACTTATGCTTGTGAAAAGGTTGGGTACAAATCAAATTTTTGTGAATTGATTTATGTTTTAAAATACTAGGAGGGTTTGCAATAACAATCTTACTGTAAATTCCTGCAGAAAGCAGTACATAATAACTCTTGAATTTAAAAAATTATATATTGACTAGTTTTAGTTTAAAGCAAAGGACATCTTTAAATGCAGGGCAACTCTGCTGTAAATACATTACAATTCCACAGTGAACATAAATGCTTTGAGATTAAAGTCTTCACCAAGGGGAAAAGATTTATTCTTTAATTAGCTCTTCAACTGGCTGGGCACCTTGTTAAAATGCGTTATTCCCTATGACATTCTTCAGGAGGCTAGAAACCTAGAAGAAGGAAAGAGGCAAGAGAAGTTCCCTGCAGGAAGTTCCCATTTTTCCACTTCTATGTCCTAAACATGTCAACCTAAGTTCCCATGAAAGTCTTCTTAAAAATCCCAGTAAGGAAAGGAACGGAAGGAAGACAGGGCAAGCAGAAGTCACGAACTCTGTACTTAGTGAAGGCTCAAGAATAATTATAGTATCAGTAACAACGACAGCTACGTCACTGAGCATTTACTCCATGCCAGGAACTGTGCTAAGAACTGTGCAATCACAATCCGATTTACTTCTGCTGCATGCCCACGAGGCAGGTCTTACACTTCATGATCCCTTATCTGAAACCTTGCACATTATTATATGTCACCTAATGTGCCCAATGGGTCTGGGGCAGCATCCCATGATTAGACAAGTTCGTATTTCTACTGCAAAGATACATTCACTTAAGTGAGACAGAGAGTATGTTAACTCCGGTCAGATTCTGCAGCCAAATGGATCTGCTATCTCCTTAAGAAATGACTCTGGGTTTTGAGCTTTTCAGGGTTTGGAATTGTAAAGAAGAGACTAGAGATGTGTATTATTCTATTTCATAAAAACAAACAAACAAACAAACAAACAAACAAAACTAGCTCAAGAGAAGCAGCTTGCGTGAAATCACACCACGGCCATGCTCTCGCGAAGATTAGTAGCAGAGCTGGGATTTGAACCCAGGTGTGTCTGACACTGAAACCCCACTGCTGAACACCAGGCCATGCTTGTCGTGTTCCCCATCCCGGGGCCTGAGGAAGTGAAAACTCCCTATTGTGGTTTTCCGAGGAAGCCAAATTAAACCGTGATTGCATACGCACCTTTCCATGTTTAAATCATTTTTTCCTTAAACACATTTTTCTATAGAGATTCTTTTCCCTTATTATTATAAAAGCATGTTAAGGAGCATTCTAAAAATACAAAAACATGTAAAGAAATCTACCAGCTTCCACAAATATTATTATGGAATATTTGTGCCCAGGCTTTGTTTTGAAACATGCAAAGTTTTCCATGTCCTGCATACCTGAGATTGTTTAATATACATCTTTCTGTGACTTTCCTTCTTCATCTTACCATTTAAGCATATTATATATCTTAATCCCATCATATTAAAATTCTACATAAATAAAATATTGATGACTACATAACATTCCACCATAGGAATATGCCACAATGTACTGGATTACACTGCCTCTGCATGAAAAATTAGTATTTCCAATTCTCCGCTCCATAAATAATGCTGCAGTAAACGTCTTCATATTCAAAGCTGAGACTTGGAACAAGTTATTCCCATGGTCCCTCGTTTCAGCCACTCTCGACCTTCTGGTCGCATCTGCCTTGCAGGTCCCCACCTCAGGTCCATGCAAACATCCGTTCACCGCTGGTAGCCAGCCTGCTGAGAGCGGGGCAAGCGAGCGCACGCGTGCGCTGCATGGAGCCCGCACGCTGATGCTGTCAGGTTCAGCTCAGCCTTCTGTATGCGGAGCTGCAGTTTGCCGCTTTCATGCTTCTAGACTCATGCCAGCCCTTCCTTTCACTCCTCACAACAGCCTTTTCAAACCTGCACTTGTCTCCCGGTCTCTTAGAACAGAAAATCTTCCCTCCTACTTCACAGAAAAAAAAAAAGAAAAAGAATGAAAGAAAAGAAAGAGTCCCTTAGGTAGGAACTTGTCACTCTCTGACACCCCCTACAAATCCACTTAAGTTGAAGTGACCTGATACTTTATTACTCAAGTTGGAACATAGCTGAAAGTAAAAGGGAGCATTATTAATCATTTGGCTGGGGTAACTACAGCACAGCAGGTCTGCCTTGGGTCAACCTGGCCGTGTGGCCAGCCTGAGTAAGCCATCATTTGCTCGGAGTGGCTCAGTTGTCCTTGTCACACAACCCTCTCTAACAGGACCCACACTGACAGGCTGGTCCCACTCCCTTCCATTCCTCAGAGGCCTCAGTCCACCAGGGCTCCCTCCCAGCCCTGTCTCCAGCCTGACCTCTCTGCAGGTTCCCTCTCCTCAGCATGGAACGCCTGGCTGTTGCCAACCTTAAAAAAGAAAAAGGAAATAGTCGTCTTTAAGGGCGACTCCCTGATCCCAGCCCAACTTCATAGAAGAGCGCCTGCATCCATACCTCCCATTCCTGAACCCCTTGCAACAGGCAGAGTGCTCTCCTTCCTCCACCACCAGCCCCAGGGCCCTCACGACGCAGCGCTCCTGGAACACCTGAGCTCCTGCTGTAAAATCAGACAGACCAGATGCGATGCTGTCCCTCCTTCCTCAACCTCTCGCATCTCCCTCCTGCTCTGTGACAGCACTCACTCATGGCTTCGTCCAGCGGCTACCAGTGCTTACCTTTTTACTCTTTCAGTGTCGTTTCCCCAATGCTGCCTTTCTCTTCTTGTCTGTGCTTATGACTGTGCAATCTCATGCATCCTGTATGTGAGTGGATGACATCCCTATCCACATCTCCAGCACAGACCTCAAGCCTGGACTCCAAGCCCGTAGATCCAACTACCTGCTGTACACCTCCACTTGAATGTTGCAGAGGCATCTCAAGGGCAATGTATCCAACACGGAGGACACCCTCTTCCCCAGCAGACCCTGCTCCTCCGCCGGCCTCGTGTGCTTGCTCAGGAAAGGGTGCCAGCATTCATCAGAGGTCACCCATCAGTCCTCTTTCTTCCCAGTCCCCACATCAAATTGATCTTTAATTCCAGCTGATCCTGCCTCCTCCCATTTCTCAACATCCACCCCTCTTTTCTCTACAGCCCATGCTGTTCCTCTCTGGCCTGAATTACTTCAGTGGATTCTTCAATGGTTTCTAGGACCCCACTTTTGCCCCTTTCCAGCCTCCCTATCATTTCCTCTCCACACTCGAATGGAATGATCTTTATAACATGAAGCCTAACGGGTCACTCTGCAGCTGGATAAACTTGTTCTTTTTGAAAACCTTGAAGATAAAGCCACAATGGCTCAGCCTGGCACGAGACCCTTCGTGATCTGGTTCTTGGGTGCCGTGCTTAGCAGCTCTCCTCTGACGCGGTGCACGCCAGCCACAGGGAGGGCCCGCAGTCCTGCAGACACTGCATGCGCTCTCTCACCCCTGCGAGGATCCCCCTGGCTACCTCCTTTGCCAGGAACACTCCCCACCACTCCCCTTACCTGGCTGGTTCCTATTTGTCCATCTGGTAATGCCCATGCATCATCCCCCTGAGAAAGACTTCCATTAGCAGTTACCACCTTCTTTTATAACCGTCCTTTTACTTGTTATGCTCTCAGAGACAGTGAGCTCTCTTTCTGTGTTTGATGTCCCCAGCACCTAAAGTGGCACCTGGCTTATCACAGGTACTCAGTAAAAAGCTCCTATAAGCAGCGTCACTGGATCAAAGGGATGAACCTCTTAAGAAGCATGCCCATTTATTATTTTGTCCTGGCATAATGATGATTAGTTCTCTCTTTCACGCTCACCCTTCTCCAAAGGCCCTTAATGGGGACTACCTGAGCACTTTGGAGAAGCTCATTCGGAGCCAAGAGCAATGAAGTGGGCAGAGTGAATTGGCTGAAGATGCTTATGTGAGTCTTGGCAAAGGGACTTTCTGGATGTGCTGGGTGGTGGTGGATGACCTGGGTGATCTCTCATGCAAAACTGCATGTCAGTAACTGCACAGGAAGACTCCAGATGCCAATGAGGAAAATAAAAATTTCAATTCCAGCAGCCCTGGCTCCCTGCCCAGAAGCAGCACAGTTTCTTCTCTTTAGGAAGGAGGTCAAGAAGGAAGGCAGATCTCAGGTTCACAGAGAAGACAGCTGCACTAAGATGAGAAGGAACTTCCCATCTTAAGATGGTCTTACACCTGTCTGCACCTGAGTCTCTTGTTCTCATACCCCACCTACTAGGAGAGCATAATGCTCAACGAGGCTTCCTGGCCCTATAGCTCTGGCACAAGACCAGGATTAGATTGGGAATTCCTAGATGGGAATGCTCAAGACCAGAGAACCTGCAGATCGAAGCACCCAACAGGACTCATGAAGGTGGACTAGGACTGGGCCAGAGTGTCCCTTAGCCACTGCTGGGAAGTCCAAGTCCAGGCTGGGGCAAGGCCCTGGGAGGCCCTCCTATCAGCTCAGTGGTCTCATAGAGCTCTAGGTTACCGCTGGGTTTCATTGTTCCTGAGAACAGGGCTCACATATATTCATTTTTGCAGCCTTGGTGCCTAACACAGTGCCTGGCACAACATGAGTTGTACAATTACATGTATGGATGAAAAAGAATTTACTCTCAGGAGATGTATAAGAATCTGGGAAGAGCTGGGCAGGCAAAAGGTAAGGAGAAAAAAGGCTTAACTCCCCATGGTGACAAAAAGAAGGTTTGGGTTCATGTCTTTAGCAAGACCATTTGGGGAGAAGAGGCTGCTTTTGAACTAAATAAGACAGGAACTCTGCTGGAACTCCTCCCCCAAGAATATATACCGTATAAGTAAGCCTCAGAGAGGATACCCTGCTGGCCCAAAGAAAAAGAAGATTTGAAAAAAATTTTGAACTTAAGAAGTTCACTGAATCACAGCTCTGAGGGAAAATTGTACATTAACATGGAAATCTGAGGTCGCTGACTCTCTAAGACAGAGAACAAAAGACCAGACCAGTTCCTGGCAAAGGTGGTCTCTCATCTTGGCAGTTCCTATCGCCCTGGCTTTCTTCCTTAGCATCACCCTCCTAGGGACCCTGGGCACGGTGGGGGTGGGGCAGGGAAGAGATGCAAATGGGAAAAGTGACCAGAGATGGCAGTCAAGCTAGCCTTGAGAAACTGCTCAGTGGCTGATATCATTGGAAATCAGAGCCTCCCCTCCCCCACCCCAGGCTGGTTCAAATTAGAGCAATAAAAAAACTGACCAGAAAGAAGAACAGAGGGCAAATCACCACTAAAGGGAAAGGCGAGGTTAATGGCAGTGGTGGGGTCCAAAATGTCCTAATTCTTAACATATAAATTGCTCTGCTGTAAGCTTTCAAATTGATCATTATAGTAGCTCAATGAGATAGGAAGACCAGTATTTACTTCACTCTTAAATTTAAGAAAACTCAATCTTGGGAAGGTTAAATGATGTGGCCAGTGGCAAACAGCCAGTAAGTGACAGAGCCTGGAACAGATCCCCCATCCTCTGGCTCTCGTTCGTTCTTCCTGACTACTCACGTACACTACAGGCCTGGTCACGCTTGCCCTTCCCCCCACACCGTGCTCCCACCCTCTCCTTACCAACACAGTCCTGGACCTCTCACCCATCCCATGAAGGGCGAGAAATTTCAAATTATTCCTTAATAACAAATAGTAAATAAATCCCAAACCTCCTTTGGAGCCAAATTATGTATAGATGGCAACCTTACCAATAACTAAATAATACCTCTAACCAGAGGATGCTTTCTCGAGAGGATCTCAGATACCACATCTATCGACGTGGAACCAGGTGAAAATTGACAGTATGTAGACAAGGTCTCAGGACCCCAGACTGATTTTCTGTCTTATACATAATGCGTTCCTGCAACAGACCTGCGGGGCTTATGCCACACACCGGAGAGTTGATGTCCCCATCTCCCCCAGCCTTCCAACTATCGACAAAGGCAGAAACAAACTCTAGGATGCTTAAATCCCACTTTCTACTTCCCGCTAAAAAGCAGAAACTTCCCACCAAGAGATGTGTTCCCGAATGCCACAGAGATCCAGAAATTTATCCCCAGTGAACAAATCCAAATCTCTGTGCAGAGGTCCTCCCCCTCTTTCCAATGCTTCTCCATGTAGAGTTCTCACGGCTCGTCACCGCTTCCCACCCAGAGTCCCTTCCTGGTCTCCAAGAAGAGCTCCCTAAGGGTATGGCCACGGAGGAGATGCACATAGTAAACAACGAACACTGAAGCTGACCCTTCCGAAGGCCCCTGGGAAGGGTCCATGCCCCTGTGCATCGGTGTTTCTCCCTGTCTACCCCAAAACTCCTTACTGCAATTCCAGTCTCTTTTCATATGTTCTTAGTGGGAACAGAGTATCCACCTGATTGTGTTTCTGTATTTTAGTACTACTTTATAATTCTAATATATTATTGCATTATGGGTTTCCAAACTCACACGGTGTTTCTGTGTGGCAGATGGGGAAACTGAGGCCCACTGAGGACAGTGACACATTTAAGGCCACTCCATGGTTGATGACGCAAGGGGTAGTATGCATCCAGGTGTCCCCGCCCCTTGTGAATCACTGTTTGCAGAGGCAGCGCGCTCCATGTTTACAGTCTGTAAAAACCAGAGGACTTTTTAGTGCTAGAAAAGACCTTAAAGTCAGGGATGCCACGTTTCTTAACATAGACTATGCTGTGAATAAATAAACTAGTTAAAGTGTTTATTACAAGATCTAGTAATAGGGGAGAAGAAAGAAGACCAGTAATGGAGGAAAGGAACTGATGGCCATTTGTGTTGCCAGAAGGAAGGGTGGGGAGAGGAAGGAGCTCAAAGCAGCTGTTGACAACATGCCCAGCTTCTGCGAATACCAGCCATGGAGAGACACACATTTTGTATTTCAAAGCAATAGCCTTTATCAGAAGTCATTTGGGCTACATACTCATCTTACAATCAGTATTTTATGGCAGAGAAGCTTCAAGGCCACATGGCATGCCCAGAGTATGCATTCGGACTTTGTAGGTGACGGAAACACTAAGTCTTCTGGTGTCACAGCTCTGCTGGGCCAGTGTGGGTAGGCAGAGGCCCCTCCCTGGTCCCCCTTATCCAGCCACTGCACCAGGGACCTAGGAGAAGGCAGAGCACCCTCACCCAGGACTGGAGGTGAAGAGGAGGGCACAGGCCCCTGCCCTGCAGCCCAGGGAAGATGGGTGGTGGGAAGATGCGTCAACAAGAACTGCGGAAATGGTTCACTCAGGTTATCGCAGGGCGCCCAGGGGAATGCCCCGGGAACATGGGTGTCCTCGCTTCCACCTCGGCGTCAAGACCATGACACAGAATTCAGGAATTAAACTCAGGGTGAGGGGGTACTTTCCTGCCGCAAAACTTGGATGTCCTAGACACTGCCTCCTGGAGCCTGTGGCAGTTAATCCAACTTCCTGCTCTCAGTGGAGTTCAAAAGAGCTCTTGTACCCATACCAGAGAAGGGGAAGAGTCCCAACCCTATGATTCTTCTTCCCCCATGAGAATCTCTATGCCAGAGGTCTCTTTTAAAATAAACTCATGATTAAGTCACAGTGGAAAAGGGAAATGGTGCTCTTCTCATTGTGCTTTTTCTTTTTTTTTTAATATAGGGAGTGTCACTAAATCAAATACACGGGCAATTAAAAAAATGGATGCCATGAATCTAAAATTACCTCAAAATTAAATGTTAAAAAATGCATCGTTCAAAGATTACTTTTATATTATTTTGGTATGTGAAAGAAACACATGTCCAGTAAGATCTGCGACTTTCCAGGAAGGATTGGCCAGTGCTTTGACATTTGGCTTTACTGGTCAGGGTTAGTTGTAGGTTAATTATAAAATTGTTATTATAAAATCCCATCCAATTCTCTGTTCTTCTGTAGCATGCAGTTCAATGATGATATCCCGGTTTCCCCATGATCCTGCGCACCGTGCCTCCATCGCTGCACCGCAAGTGTCACCGGCCCCACCAGGCGGTGCCTCCCAGTGCAGCTCCGTCCTTCCCCAGGGGGCTGCCCACCTCCCTCCATGGAGCCTGTCTAAGCTCGGCGGCTGCCCCTCCAGACCCTCCCCTCCTAGCCTGTTGATTGGGAAAGGGGCTCTGATGTCATCATTATGCTCGGACTCCTTCACACTGCGGCTGTGACTGTTGTGAAGTTAAATTGTCAGAATTCACAAAAAATATTTCTCTCTTAAGTGCCTGGCTCTGCACATTGAAGCCATGACTTCCTGGAATTGTCTGTTACAGATTTACAAGATTCCATTCAGCAATTCAACTGCTCTCTCTGTTCCAGGGGACATGCACCCTCCCTGATGAGCTGATGAGTGTTAATGACCCAACAGGTTAGGGAGTGGGGGCTTCACTATCACTCAGAATAGTGCCTGCTTCCCTGTCTCCTGGCTTAACCAGGGCAGCGTGATTATCGGGCTGATAGAATTCAGTAAGGGGTGTGTATACTGAGCTCCTACTACTAAGTTGGCATTTCCAAGTTCATATCTATAGTGTCTTCTACGGCCTCTGTGTATCAGTCCCCAGGGCCACCTCATATCTTTTCTTCCTGTTAAAAGAAAAAACTTACAACAGGGGCAGAAGGAAGACTGACTAATGAGAAAGCACTACCTGGTACTGGCGAGATGCGGGGAAGCAAACCGCCCACCTCACTCTTCATTACGTGGACGAGATTTATGATGAGCGCGATACGAGAAGTCTGCCCTCAGTTTACAACTCGTTTTTGACCCAGATTTAGATAGCTTTTCTTAAAAAAAAAATTTTTTTTTAAAGAAGCCCCTAGGGTCCTCAGATGAATCTGGTTTAGGTGATGTGCATTAAGATACTGATTTAGAGAAAGATGAAAAGAAATTACAGGCATGATAAAAAATGTACCTCTCTTACGATATACAATATACATACATTACATGTAATATATACACATATATATTCATTTAACTGTGTATATATAAAACAGCCCGAGAGGTGGAGGACACAGAGTAAATTACACGAACAAATCAAGGCAGAGTTGATATCACTGAACAGACTGTGATTATGTTGATTGAAACCAGATTTAAAGAACCAGGGGAATTTGTTTGGGAACAGAGAACAGGACCATAATATTCCCTCAGAGAGGAAATCTCATCAGAGGAAAACCATGGGGGGTGGGGAGCTTGATGTGGGGAGATGGGGAGCAGAGCAGGCGGAGCTGCTTTATGGCTGAGTTTGGGAAAATGAAATGAGAAAGACTCACCTACCTCTCCACTAGCAAGTGTATAAAAGGAATCCAGCATGGTAAATCCAGGGGACCCAGGGGAGGGTGGGGCAAAGGAGAATCTGGGCAGAGAGGGAGGAGGAGAAGAGGAAGGGAAGCAAATAGGACCTGCCCATTTATCCCTCTGCTTTTGGGAACTGGGAAATAAACTCACTCCACATTGATAACTAAACAGTGAAACATACCTCTTCTCTAACTGTCAGAATTTGAGGATGGACATTCATCATAGGTAGGTTTCAAAGAAGCAAGATTAATGGACAGGTCTAGCAGGATGCATCAAAAGAATCTTTTTAGACAAAGCCATCTGAGGAAAGGTAAGAGGCAGGAGTCAGAAGAATCTGGCATTTGGCCAATCCCTTAGAGAAGAAAATGCCAAATTCAGAATTCCACCCTTCTGGGCCGGTCAAAGCCACTCACAGCTGCAGGTGACCCCAGCCTGGCTGAATGACAAAAACCTCTCAGACACAACACAAGGTCATGTTCACCCGGGGATCTCCCTAAGTACATGCTTTGAAATGATGGTAGGGGGGGAACTTGGTGATCATCTACTCCTCACCTTCATTCGACAGCTGCAGGAACCAAGGCCCAAGATGCTCAGGCGAGCTGCCCAAAGTCACACAGCCAGGCAATGATCGGTAGGACCTGGGTTTTGCATACTCAATTAAATTTGTTTCCATTGATTTCTTTTTTAAGTTTTAAAAAATTTGTGCTGCTTTTTGATAATTTTGTAACCCTCAATTGATAATTGAATCACAGAAGACACTCAAAGGAATATGGCCTAAGAATGGGCAAGTTAAATGAGGAGGACAAACAAGCATCACACTGAAGACCTCGCCCTCCCAGGCGCTAGGATGCCCACATTTGGGAGGTCTTTGAATGCAGCGCTGATTCCCATCGCTGAGGTTATGGGAGGGAGAGAGGAAAAGGTCTGACGAAGATCTCAGAACCCAAATCCCAGGACCAGCTCTTCCTAATTTCCTTCCTAAGGCTCCAAAAAGGGAGCTTTGGAAAGCCCCCACTCTTCAAAGGTGAGGAGGAAAACTTCTAAGGCTCGTCCATTCCTGCTGCTCTCTCTCTTCTCCCTTCCTTCCCACGGACAAAGTGAACAAGTACGGAGAGCTCAGGTTCCCTAGCTGGGCCCGGGGAAGACGCTCCCCGTCCTCCTGGGAAATCCCAACCTGCGGCATTTCTTGCCTGTTTATTCTGAAGTGGAGGAATTTTCATGTTCAAGTTTGAACAGGAGATTCTACCCAGGAAGAAAAAAAAAAAAGCAAATAACAATTCAGTGAGTAGGCAGTAGTCCCTAATTATATTTCTCTACCACATCTGAGCAGATTTAGAGGTCCCATTTCCCCTTTTCCAGATCCCCCTCAAGTGTGTATGTGTGCACACACGTCACTTCTGGAATGAATCAGTGCCTAGGAAAGTCTGGATCAAAAGGAGAATTTGTCAGAAGAATTACGAGGGAACAAGCAGTTGTCGTAAAAGACACCCCTGGGGCTGGCAGCACATTCTTCTGGCATTATCCTTGCAGGCTGGGTTTGGAACTCAAGTGCACAAAAGGGGACAGGCCCCAGTTCCATTTAGACACCAGGGACAGCCCTGAATCAGAATACGAAGAGCTGCCCTCTCCAAGGTGCATCTCTTCCTAGGCCACGGCAGAACAGAGCTGGGTCAGCCTTTCGGGAAGAACATGTTAATTGCGATGTTGAGAGAGAATGTTTCAGAGATGTGCAACGCTCTAGTAGGGACCTGTCCTGAGACAGGCTAATGGCAGCTCAGCCTGGAGGCTGGAGCACGGGCCCCAGGATACCACAGGTCTCGTCCAGGCCCCGCCTCTGGCTGGTGATGCCTCAGAATGCTCAGCATTCTTCAGAGCGGCTGAGCCATGTACAGTACAAAGAGAGCTAAGTCAGGGAACCTGCCTTTGTGTCCTGACCCTGCCACTTGAGCAGCTCC
Organism: Glossophaga mutica; assembly: GCA_039655065.1. Taxonomy (NCBI): domain Eukaryota; kingdom Metazoa; phylum Chordata; class Mammalia; order Chiroptera; family Phyllostomidae; genus Glossophaga; species Glossophaga mutica. The sequence goes on along the minus strand of CM077304.1, from coordinate 20,898,722 downwards.
TGTCATATCTCTGAGCCTCAACAGGGAGCTCAGAAGAGAAGTTTCTTGTGGCAATGTTCCTTGAGTAGCTATTCCTGGTGCATGGTGCCTACTGGATAAGCATGGAGGCTGCTATGGGAGAAAGGCTAAGAATTTGCTGTAGCTGCTACTGCTGAGGTCCCCTAGATGGGGGACTGTAGTAGGATCACAAGCCTGGGACTCAGGGCATCCAGTTCCACTAGGTGAGTTGGGCATTTGGAGGCTTTGATGCAGGAGGGTGGGCTGGGGAGTTAGACACACCCACACTCAAAGGCTGGCTCTCCAACCTCCTAGTAGTCTGACTGTGAGTAAATATAATTTTGAGAAGCCTCAGTTTTCCCAACTGTAAAATCAGGCTAATGATAGCTACCTCACCGAGCAGTTAAGAAGAACAAATGAGGCATTTCCTGTGCATAGTATGCATTCGATAAATAGGAGATTCTTTCATTTAGGAAAATTCCTCCCTTCCACCCTAATTGTCCCACTGGTAAACTTCTGGGTACTAACTCTGCCTTCCTTCTGCTTCCTGTGAATTCTGGGCAGATGAAAGAACATAAACATAGGCTGTCATGGTGTAACTACCTTAGAAAGCGAATATAAAGAAGCTGTCATTCTCTGCGGCAAGAATCCTTCCAGATCAGAGCTGGGCCAGCTTCCTTTCTCTTGGCAACAAGCTCCAGCCTGAGTTCTCTGCCACCTTGAATCCAGCTCAATACCCCAGACTCACACTGGCCTCTCCCAGTTCCAGAATCCACCATACTTGGGGGAAGGGGCCATGTCTCACTTAACATGGAGTAGGGATCAGCCCTGGACTGAGGGCAGGAGATTTCCTTTGAGGCTTGGTCTTGCACTTGCTACTTCTGTGAATTTGGACATACAGATTCATCTCTCTGAGTCTCAGTTTCCACAACTGGGGAAAAAAAAAAGAGAATTAACACCTGACCTGTCCACCATTAGGGGCTCTTTCCAGTCTTAACTGAAAAAAAATGTGAGTCTTGGATAAATACCAAAGAGGAGGAAGATGAATGGTGACATCATTTCACATGTGAATTACCTGCCTTCCTAATGGGGCTATAACTTGTGTCGGTACTCAGAAAGGAGAACTTACCATGTCCTGACTTATATTCTCCATCTCCATCCCTCACCCCAGGACATAGATGTCTATAACAAGTACATAGGATAAAACAAAAAACAAACAGACAAGTATTCCATTAATTCAAATAACTACAAGTAAGGTAGAACATAGTCATTCTGAGTAGTGACAATTGACAGTCCTCCTGGATCAGAGCTCCCTGGATCAGAGCTCCCAGACCTGGGTGCAGCATCACAACCCTCTGGGGGAAGTTAATATTGCACATTACAGATTCTCAAGCCCCACCCCAGGCTTACTAAATCAACATCAGCAAGGGAGGGAGCCAAGCAATCTCCATTTTAAAAAAATCCTCCACGGTGACTCTAGTAAGTACCAGGTCTGGAAAACATTCCATGTCTACCTGTCAGCCTCAAGACTGGCAGGACTCCACCTCAACAACCCCAGCACAACACCTGGCAAAGAAACTGGCCATAAAACATTTGCTAAAAACAAAATAGAAACAGACTCATAGATACAGAAACCCAACTGATGGTTGCCAGAGGGGAGGGGGATGAGGGTATGGGTAAAAAAGGTGAAGGAGGATAAGAGGTACCAACTGCCAGTTATAAAATAAGTTACAGGATATAATGTGCAGCACAGGAAATAGAGTCAATAATATTGTAATAACTTTGTATGAGGACAGATGATTACTAGACTTATCGTAGTGATCACAAAGTAAGTTATATAAATGTTGACTCACTGTGCTGTACACCTGAAACTAATATAATATCGCATGCCAACTATACTAAAAAAAAAAAAAGTGTTTGCTGAACTCAGCTGAAATTCCAAGTTGGTGGCCCTGTAATGAAGAACGTGCTGGCGCCCTCAGGAGCCAGCTGTCTACCTGTGCCTGTGCAGCAGACGAAGCGCAGCTCAGACCAAGCCCAAAACTGAACCCCTGACTTCCACGTGCATGTGGGAACAGACACTACTTGTTCCCACTCCCATCTCAAAGAGGCATGGCAAGTAAATAAATACATAACCCTATCACCTTTTCTTCATCATCATCATCATCATCATCACCATCATCATCACCATCACAAAATCACAGCTGTCTGACCTAGAACGGGCTATTCAACCTCCTGATTTTACAGGCATGGACACAGAGGCCGAGAGACAGGCAGTAGCTTGGCTGAGCTGGTGCTTTGGTGGTGTGGTCTAAAGGAAAGCGCCCTGAGCCAACTGTGCAGTTATCCGGACATTTCATAGGCTTGCCAAAGATCCCACCCTGGACCCATTCTTGTGCCCATACACACCAGACTTCTATCTCTAAAACCCAACCCCAGCAAAAGAAAGATCCCTATATCTTAGGCTGTGCCCCTTGTGTTAAGCCATCCTCATGGCAATCAGTACCTTCAGGGTTTTTTACCTCCGTGGTCTCATCCCCTTTGCCTGCAGGTCCTACTGTCCCACCCTTGGCTGCCTATCCACCTAGAGCTGTGCTGCAAGACTGATCTCAAATACTACAAATCCCTTCCTCCTCCATGAAGCCTCTTGGGATCTGCCTCCTTGGAATTCCCAGGCGTATTGATGATCTCTTTTGCAGATCTTCTATTTTGCCTCATCCTTTGTGTATTTCTTTATCCCTCACAACAGTTTTTAAGCTGTGTAAGGGCAGGGATTATGTTTTTTATCTTTCACTATCCCCTATATTATCTAGCATACATCCTAGTGATTGGGATATATTCACTTAATGAAACTGAATCTGGACCTGATGCAATTGTCTGGGTCCAGGAGAAAGGACATAATGCCATTGACTAACCTTTGGTATGAAGTGCCCACAAGTGAATGGAAGGAATAACAAGGCAAAGTCCAAAAGGAATTTGAAATCACAGGGAATAAATCTATTCGGCTTGGCCTTTTCAGTGCATATCAGTAGGCCAGGAAGAGAAATAATAAAATGCACTACATATATGCTTATTTACTCAAGGTAATAAAAAAACACTTTGAGAAAGGCATTTGAAGTCACTGACATTGCAGGATATGTAAATTTGTGATATTAAGACTTCAATTTGCTCGAAGAGTGTTCCCTGAGGTTGCTGCTCTGGAAATACCACCTCCGCAGTCTAGAGGCAAGGTCCAACGCCAGTCGGATATCATCTGGGAGAAGGCATTCCTGGGCGTGCCCTGCACGCCCCTCTCCGATCTTTTCTCCTTGGAATGGGATGAACCACAGTGAAACCTCCTCCCGAAAGCCCATCCTACCACCTCCACGTCAACACACTTCTCTGTCATCACACCAGTGGGAACACCACAAAAATGAGTTGCTGTGCAAAGGTGTCTCCTCAGACCTCTGTCAGGACTTCCCTCCACCACAGTGACGCAGGCCTGGTGGGGGTGCACGTCCACCCACGCAGTGTGTCAGGTCCTCACCCGCAGGGGTTGACTCTGTCCTCCCAGGGGAATGAGGGAGCATTTTATTGGTTTGTGAAAGAGAGATTTCATAAGAGTGGGAAGAATGTGAAGTTAAAGTGAGGTAGATTTAGAGGGCCCAGCTGTTCCCCATCTGCCTTCACTGAGGACCTTAAAAGAAGCAGCAAGGGTGAAAGACATGCCATCTATTGTTCCACACACTGGCGGGGTGGGGCATGATGTTTCTCTGCCACTTCAGGTTTGTATTTGTCTGTCATTGCTTGGTTCGTCCTTACAACGTGCATGCAATGCTCCGGGCTCCACCGCATGTTACCTTCTGTATGTCATCTTACTTAATCCTTACCTCAGACCTCTGTGAGAAGCACACATTTTCTTAATTTAGAGAAGGAAAGGGAGGTTAGATAGTCATTATTAACAATTAATTATTAGTAAGTAGTAGGTCAGGGATTAGAGTTCAGGTATTGTGACAAACCCTAATGTTCTATTAAACTAGAAGTGGCAAGTGGGTTTCAATCTAAGTTCCAAATACAATTTGTGTGTGTGTGTGTGTGTGTGTGTGTATCCACCTGGAGACTTGTATTGAGGATTAAAAAGCATTGTAAAGCTCAATGGGAATGGAACTAGTGTTATGATTGATTAGTGATGTCTGCTACAGGCATAGGAGTAATAGGGGAAGAGTGCTGTGATTGATTAGTGATGTCTGAACTGGAGAATGGTAGTACATGCACTCAATTTATTTGTTATCCCCACAATAAAGCATACTTCAGTGAAAGAACAGGTTACTCTGTTACAAAGTTTTATCACAAATCCCATTCTCCACCACACCCTTTTAAAGTTTCCCCATACACAGACCCCTCGAACATTTCCAACATTTTTTCAATTTTTCCCCAAGTTCTCCACATTTCTTTTTAGTAGCTAACCCCCCAAAATAAGTCTTGGATCAGTGTGACACACGGATGCAGATTTTCCTTCTAAGGGCTTCTTCCTGTAAGCAACCCCAGTTTCATCCTCCTTTTACCCAGAAAGGCTCTTTGGGGATAGAAAACACTCTCAAAACAGAGCGGGAGTACGTTTGACATGACCCTGGACAACCATTCCCTGGAACGACTGTTACTGCCCCACGGCTGCAGCCAACGGAGCATGAGGAACGGCGTCAAGGACAGTCACAGCACCAGGCTTGGGAGTCTGAAGGCTGCGTATAGGCAGCTGAGAAGTCACTTTCAGGGTTTAGGCAAAACAGGACTGCCTGCTTTGAGCAGAAAACTGAGGACAGCAAAGACCGTGTTTAATGGCCAATAGCCCTGCAGCCTAAAAGTGATTTACTGCCTTGTGCAGCCAACCATTAAAAAGAAATAAAAGGGAAAAGAGTGGAGGGAAACGTCTCTTCTTCATTGTAACTCCATTGTCTTAATCATCGAAGTCATTTGGACATTGTGCTGCAGGCAGGACTGACCACAGCTGAGAACCTGGAGAAACCGGATCCTATCCTGAGACCCCTTTAAAGCGATTAAACTCCTATCAGGCCAGGCCGGACCCCCTGACAGCCAAGACGTCATGCTTGGAGCAGCAACCCCAGGAAATGCTCATTGGGCAAATCAGGGCCTTAAAAAATAATTACAGTTCACACATCCTGAAGCAATAATGACTTCAAAACCCCTTTCACATGTGATTTATATATAAGCATATTTCCCCCTTGAACCTTCTCCCCCATTCCCATTCTGCTTGCTCCACCCATATCCAAGTGGTTAGAAAGTCAATATTCTTAGGTCCTGCTAAGAAGTCCAGATGGAAAAACCCTGGTCTGTTTTAGGAAGAAAAGAACTGCTAACACCACCTGCCATTAAAATTCTTATACACCCAATTGTGCATGAATGTGAGTATGTGTGTGTATTCCAAGAGATTCAAAGGGAAAAAGAGAAAAATTAATTAAGTCTACACCTCTCCGCCAAGGTTTCAAATGCTCTCTGGGGTCTGGTTTTGAGGCAAAGAAATGTATTCCTAAAGGGCTGCTGGTTCTGATCCACTTTATTGTAGAAAGGAGAGAATGAGGTTAAATCTGGAGTGGGGTGTTGGTATGGACCTAGCCCTCTTTTGCTGTCCCTGGGAAGGTGTCCCAGGTCTTGGAAGGAAATGTGCATCCATTATATTCCAAGCATTGGCATCTGCAGAGGTAGAAAGTAACATATCGTGACAGAAAACTCTCTCAGATGACTGGCAATGCGGTAACAAAGGAACAAAACAAAGACCAGTTCTGCTTCTGCAAGGTCCCATGGGGGAAGCTGACAGGTGGGATCCGAAAAGGGGAAAAAGCAAAGGATAAGCTAGCCCCTTAGGACGAATTACAATTGGAATGAGCATCTGGAATGCCTAATCAAATATCTTTTCAACGTCAGACTTCAAGATGTGAACTGAGTACACAAACTGAGTCATAGAACTGAGCAGAAAAAAAAGAATTAGAGGCCAGAGACCCCAAAAGAGAAGGCAGCTGAAGAAATGTGGCCCCTCAAAAGCTCCACTAATGAAATCTGCCCTAGGAACACAGGCCCTTCTGGGAACCAACAGCAAAGCACCTTGATAACCCAGGTCTGGAACATCAGCTGGGCTCTGGTCTTTTCCCTCATATTGCAACTGCAGGTGTAAAGACATAAAAATGGAATTCCACAGCCTGGCCAAGGTCCAATATGTATGTTCCTCCCTGAAGATAATTAAAAATGAAAACAGCCCCAAAGAGGATGGAATTGCTTATAAGACCGCCAGGAAATAGCCTCTTGCTGGGGTGTGAGGGGCAGGAGCCAGCGCTGTGTGTCACCTTAGCAGGGGAATAACAGCAATGTCTTTGAGAGTGAAGGACAGACATGTCCTTAACCGGGAGACTTAGGGACAGGCACTAAGCCTGAGCTTCCTGAGGCCTCGTCTGAGATGATCCTCTACCATCAAGAACTGGTTGCCTCTGGGTAGCTTCCAAGGAATTTGACTGGGGTCAAGGAGGAAGGGTGTGGTCGGTCTCCATCCTCTGACTTCATCCCATCTGAGAATCCGGAAGAGGAAGAGAAGACAAAGTCTAAGCACAGAAAGGAGAAAGCTAGCTTTGGGGGAGCCAAGTCAGGTGTTAATCTTGAAGGGAAGGAGTGTGCAGCAGCAATGTCCTTAAAGGAAATCAGCAAAGGTTGAGCTGCAAATTCACTACAACAGTCATACCTGCTTCCCCAGATCTAAGGCTAAGGCAATTGTCCACAGCATACCATGAGCCCAGACTGAAACATGAGTTACCATCTTGTAAAAGAGAAGAAGGGTTTAGGCGTGTCCCTGTGTGTGAGCATGATGTCTACAAGTGTGTGTGTGTGTGTGCGTGTGTGTGTGCGCGTGCGTGCATGCTCCCTCCTTCTATACCACTGGCCACAGAGGAGGAAGGACCAGTTTGCCTACCTGCCAAAAATAATTTCAGAGATTGTTTTAATGGACTTTCAAAGAAGGAATAAGCTCCTTGTGGGAAGAGATTAAACCTCATTCAACTTTTTACCTGGTTGTGTGGCATGGCATGGAATAAATGTTTACCAAAGTGAATGAGGGTTAGTCACCTGTTCTGGGAATTCATAATGCCACCCTGAGGAAGTTCTTTCCTTAATTCCAGCCCTGGTCTTTGATCCTATTCCAACTTTCTGCTGGGTAAACACTTTTTGCTCACTCATCCATTCATATAATAGCTATTTTTTTGACTATTTATTATAAGTCAGGCATTGCACTAGCTGTGATTAGAAATGATGCTCTGAACAAGCAGAAATATAGTTCCTGCCCTCAAGAAATCTATAGTCTAGTAAGAAAGCGGTTGAACCAGAAATTAGAATAAGAAATGCTGGGTGTGAGGGAAAGTACGAGGTCCTACGGAAGCATGTGGCAGGGAGCCCTGGCCTAAGAGAACAGATTAGAGACAACCACCCAAAGGAAGTGATGCTCAAGCAGACATCTGAAGGGAGATAAGAGTCATTCAAGAGGCATGCGGTGATGGAACAGAAAGAGACTGTTACAGGTAGGAGGAACAAATACCTAAGTACTGGGCCTCAGAGGCAGGAAGGTACAGTGTGTATTCTGGGAAATGACAAAATCCAGTATGGCTGAAGGAAACAGAGGAAAAGAAAGAAGAGGAGAGAGAAGGGGGGAAGGAGAAAGTAAGAAAGGAAACCATTATACAATTTCAAGTAGAAAAATGACCCCATTAGCCTTGCAAGGTGCAGAGCATGGTGAGAGATGACTGGGGAAGTGGCAAATCTGGACAAACTCAAGAGATGCCTAGAGATTAGAAATGGGAAGACCTGGAGGTTGCCCAATATGGGGAATAAGAGAGTGGGACACGCCAAGGACGATTCCCAGGCTCTCGACTTGACCAAATGCAGCAGCAGGTGGTTCCATTTACTAAGCTGGGGAACAATGGAGAATATTCACTTAGAGGTAGAGCAGGTTTGGGGCACAGAGCAGCCCCTGTCCAGTTTGAGACACACTGATGTTTAGGTACCTTAAGACATTCTGGTGGAGTGTCTATCAAGCAGCTGCATATGTGGGTTTGTGGCTTAAGAAAAAGTACCTTTATGCCTGGGAGTCAGCCTCATATAGACGTAGGAGACCACTGGAATGCTTGACATTGGCTATTGAGAGTGTGTGGAGAGAGGAGTGCCTAGGTCTAGTGGAGGAGAAAACGTCAGCTAAGAAAGGTAGAAAGACACTGCCACAGAGGTAGGACCAAAAGCAGGACAGCGCAGTAGATCAAGGGAAGAGAGAATTTCCGCAAAGAGACGACAATGTGGGAAAGGGTGTTCCAAGGGCAAGCACAACGAGGCTGGCTCTCTTCACTGGGTTTAGTCACACGGTGGCTATGGCCAGAGAAGGCTCTGTGGCACGTCAGTGGTAGGAGCCAAAAGATAGGGGGGTTGAGCATTGGACAGCAATTTTGGAAACTGAGTCTCCATTAAAGAAGTTTCGTTGTGAAGAGGAGGAGAGAATCAAGGTAGGATCTGGAATAAAGTCATCTCCCGGTGGCAAGAGGGACACCAGGAGCCTCCAGTTCACAGACCCCAGAACTTTCTGGCAATGGCTGGCAATGACTCAATCCACTCATGACTGGATCACATTAATTTCTAACTTCTGACCCTGCATTCCTGAAATCCAAATATGCCATGAATTGACATAGTTCCTGTTCTCTCTGGAATTCAAAGCACTTCATAAATATTTCCTCTTTGTTCTCATTCTGTATCTGTGCAAAAAAAGTAGCAAGATGATCATCACCTCCATTTTGCAGGTGAGCAAACTTAGGCAGAGACCCTGCGAGTGGGTGACGGAGGTGGGAGGCGGCTGCCGCCTCACCCATCTCTCTGGGATGGGCGCCTATGGGACGCTCAGCACACTTACGCTACTAACAGACCAGTCATTCAGAGATTGACCAACATGGGCCTAGATCACTTGACCTAAGGGGGCTTGTGCTGTTTCCTTGGCTATTCCAGGAAGCCTGGTAAAACTCTTGGCAAATATCAGAGCTCAGAAACGGAATCGGGTCCTTATCATCCCAGCTGCGCTCAGCTACTGAGAGGGAATCATACACAAACCTCCCCTGCAATAGTCTGACACTTATTTAGCAGATTAATGGCATAGCAATGACCCTGAGTCACTGCCACAAGCAGGGAAGGGGCTCACTGACCTCACAGCCTGACAGAAACACAATGAGGACCACCTCAGCCCAGAGAAAGGTCTGAAGAGCCAGTGTCAGGCCTGCCTGAGGAAGCTGGGTGCAGTCAGCCTCGAGGTAGGGGGATTGATGAAATAACCTTGGCACAGTTCCACCTGGGGTTCAAGAGGCCAAAGCCCCCAGTGTTCAGTAGATTTCTAGGGTGAGAAAAGAAAGCTGCAGAGTTCCGGCCAACATGGAGGCGTAGGCAGAAACCCTCCACTTCCTCGCACAACCAAAAGGAGGACAACAACCAATCTAAAACCAATAAACAATCAAAAGTGCCAGAAGGTCAAACTGCATGGAACTCCGAGAACCAAGGAATTAAAGAAAAACATCAACCAGACTGGTAAGGTGGACCTGGCCGCAGACTCAGAAAAACCCATGGCAAGGTGGCTAAGGGGTGGGGCTGACTGCTGAGCTCTGCAGAGCTGTGAGGGAGAGATTGACTTAAGTGGAAAACTGAGATTCGGAGCTGACTCTGGGCCAAAGTTGGGGTTGCTGTGGTGGGAGATACTTCCAGTCTGACACGAGAGTCTGTTGAAAGTGCATAGGTGAGCTGCATTGTTCCCTCTCTGGCCCCTGCCCCACAGGCAGTGCCCCAGTGCAGCAAGGAGGGTTGCCCTGCTCAGGTGAATACCTAAGGCCCTGTCCCTTACAACTTATCAGCTGCACCAAGACACAGAAATATAGCCCAAATGAAAGAACACAGCAAAACCTCAGAACTAAGTGATGAGGAGATTGCCAACTTATCTGATGGAGAATTTAAAGCCCTGGTAATCAAAATGTTCACAGAACTGATTGAGCTTGGTTGAAAAATGAAAGAACAAATGGAAGATACCCAAAGTGAAATAAAGCAAAATATTCAGGGAACCAACAGTGACAAGAAAGAAATCAGGATTTGAAGCAACGATTTGGAACAAAAGGAAGAAATAAACATCCAACTGGATCAGAATGAAGAAACAAAAATCCAAAAAAATGAAGAGGCTGAGGATTCTCTAGGACAACTTGAAACGTTCCAGTATACGAATTATAGGAGTGCCAGAAGGAGAAGAGCAACAGCAAGAAATTGAAAACTTATTTGAACAAATAATGAAGGAAAACTTCCCCAATCCAGTGAAGGAAATAGACTTCCAGGACGTCCAGGAAGCCCACAGAGTCCCAAAGAAGTTGGACCCAAGGAGGAACACACCAAGGCACATCATTATTAAGTTACCCAAGATCAAAGACAAAGAGAAAATCCTAAAAGCAGCAAGAGAGGAGGAGACAGTTACCTACAAAGGAGTTCCCATAAGGCTATCAGCTGATTTCTGAAAAGAAACCTTACAGGCAAGAAGGGGCTGGAAAGAAGTATTTGAAGTCATGAAAGGCAAGGACCTACATCCAAGATTACTCTATCCAGAGAAGCTGTCATTTAGAATGGAAGGACAGATAAAGTGCTTCCCAGATAAGGTCAAATTAAAAGAGTTCATCATCACCAAGCAGTTATTATGTGAAACGTTAAAGGGACTTATCTAAGAAAAAGAAGATAAAAAATATGAACAATAAAATGACAACAAACTCATAACTATTAACAAATGAACCTAAAAGAAAAGAAAAACAACGAAAACAAGAATAAGCAAACAACGAGAACAGGATCAGATTCAGAGAAATGGACATCACACAGAGGGAGTTCAGTGGAGGGGGGGAAGGTAGGAATAGCGGGCAGAAGGTACAGGGAAGAAGAGCATAATAAGTAGGCATGAAATAGACAGGAAAGATAAAAATGGTATAGGAAACAGAGGACTCAAAGAGCTTATATGTACAACCCATGGACATGACCTAAGGCAGTGGGGAATGCTGGAGGATGGGGGGGGGGCAGGGTGGAGGGGGGATAAAGGGGGAAAAATTGGGAAAACTGTAATAGCATAATCAATAAAAATACTTTAAAAGTAAAAGAATAAAATAAAACAAAGAATAAAAAGAAAAAGGAAGGAAAAGTAAAAAAAAGAAAGGCTGCAGTATATTGCAAAATTGCAAAGATAGCTTTATTGTTCATTTTTTTCACTCATTTAATCAACGTTGGGCTATGTAATTCTCAAAAAGGACTGCTAGTGGGCCTATTAAGGGGCATTTGGAAAGGCGTGGCGGCGTACCCGGGTGGCACGGTAACCGGAACAGGGATCTTCAATGCTTGCAGCATATCCTGCACCACTCAGAACGTCCCATTCCGTGCAAACCGACAGAATATTCCTGAAGCCCAACCACTGGCTGCGGAATTCCTAAGACACTTGAAGGAGGAAGTCATCTGTAAGCAAACAACTTGCCCGCCCTGCAGTGGGGTCATACCCCTCCTTTTCCTCCCCCAACCCTCACAGCACCGAAGCTTGCCCAGTCTGGGGGCGGCCACTATGACCCACAGCTGGCCGAAGTTGGTTCTGTTTCCCTACACTCTGAATCGTCTGATTCTAACCACTGACCTTCATTCCTGACCCCTCTCCCTGGTCGTCCTTCACTGACCCTGTCCATAATAAAGGGCTTCAATAAAAGGATGGGCAGAGCTGGCTTCTTGCATGGCAGTGTCTTTGAGTTAGCAGTGTGTCCTCAGCTTAGCGGTTGAGTGCCTGAGCGAGACATTCACTTCTCTGAGGCACACCTACCCTGCCCTTCCCCATCATCCGTAAAAACAGGGTGCAGACGGGCTAAATTGAATGGCACGAGCAGGGCTTGGGCTCCTTTGAGTACAGGGGCAGTGTGTGGGGAGGGCGAGGGGGGTACAGAGCGAGATGAACAGGCCATCAGCGCCCTATAAACAATAATACAAACGGAGCCACTTTAAGATGGAGCCAGAGCTGCTATGCCAGAGGAACCGCCTTGCTTGTCTTATACCGAAAATCTTGGGATATTAAAACAGGGCAAAATAGCCTCTGGACATTGTGTCCCAAAGAAGTGTTTCCAAAGATAACAGAAAGCAGTGTTCATGGCTACTGGACTAATGACTGCTGGCCTGAAAATTAAAAACATCGTTTAGAATTAACATCACTATGTTATGTTATCAGCACCAATAGAAATGCTTTCATTCTATTGGTGTAATTGTCCCCTTCCCTTTCTCATAAATACCCCTTTCCTTTTGTCTCCTAATCAGACCACTATTTGGGCTTCTGCCAGGATCAGAGCTGCCTGAGTGGCTGTTCTTACTGATCTCAAATAAACGCTGGTTGCCTCTTGCTTGGAAAGGCCTTTTAATTTTCAAACTAGCAGCTCAAAGATTTATTTAATCGGTTAGGGCAGCACTTCTGGAGTCAAAGCTGGAGGCCAGGCCCAGGCTCTGTCCCTACCCAGCTTACAGGCATCTTCCTCCTGCCTTCCAGCCCACGCACAGTACGTAGCCCAGGCAGCAACGGGCTGTGTTCAGGAAGCCTGGCATAGCCTCCCAGAGCTGACAATGATCAAAGACAGATGTGAGCAGTCAAAGAATAATGGGGATCATGAAAAAGAGTAGCAAGCTTACACGTGGAAAGAAACGGGGGTCCGGAGTGAGAGGAGCAGGAGCCCTTTACAGAGGGGCAGGCGGGCGCTGGATGCGTGCTGGGTGACGCGCGGCAGGCGGCCCTGCTCAGGAGACATTTCCGCGGGCAGAGGGGCTGTGTTTTCTGCAGCAGGCCAGGGCCCAGAGCTTTCACTGCTCAGAGTATTAGGCTCTGAGAACTCTGTTCTGGCCAGAGAGGGGATCCTAGGCAGCAACCCCCACCTCCCAATCACACCCACTGAGTAACCAAGGTCAGAAGGAGTTAAACGCACAGGCCGAAGGCATGCGCCTGGTGACAGGGATGGGATGAAAACTCTCGGCTGCTAAGCAACCTTCCACTGATCTGGTCTCCCCGCTGATCTGGTGCTTCATGAGCTGTCTCTTTGGGATTTTCCCACCCCTTCCCACTTCCCTCCACCCAGCACTTCCCTCTCTTCCCTACCAGGTGGACTCTTGCTGTGCTACTTTCTCCAGTCAGCTCTCAGAAACTCCCAAACGGATAAAAGAGAGAGGCAGGAGTCATATGGAAAATCAAAAGGGCGGGATTGAGACAAGGAAGGCAAGGTACTTCCTCCTTGGCCATCACTGTTGCTGAGACAGAGACCCCACTTGAAGGTCTTGTCCCTGTTCATCCTAACGCTGCAAAGAACCCTCTGCATATTTGCACAGAGCCTTCCCTATGCCTGACCTACCCACGGTGAGTGTGTGCAGTTATGGATCCTCAGTGTCTTTCCTTTCTGTTGTAGGTTGAATTGTATCCCTCAAAAAAAGACATATTAAACCCCAGTACCTCAGAATGTGACCTTATTTGGAAATAGGATCTTTACAGAGGTAATCACGTTAAGATGAGGTCATTAGGGTGGGCCCTAATCCAAGGGCCGAGGGAATTCAGACACAGACAGACATGCACAGGAGGAAGACCCTAGCAGACATGGGGGGAGAATGCCATGTGCGGATGGAGGGCTGGCGTGATGCATCTGCAAACCAAGGAACACCTCCAGCTCCCAGAAGCTAAGAGAAAGGCCTGGGACAATTCCTTCCCTAGGACCTTCAGACAGAGCCTGGCCCTGCCAACACCTTAATTTAGGACTTCTGGCCTCCTGAATGGTGAGGCAATGCACTCCTGTTTGTTTCAACGGCCCTGGCTGGGATTCTTCGTTATAGCAGCCCCGAGAAAATCATATGCTTACCCACGCTTGTGCTCCTCCTAGGTGCCCTGCTGTCCCCTAGGGCATCACTCTATTGTCTACATCGTAGAATGTAAGGTTGAGGTTTTGTTGACATGCCACAGAAAACAATCCGAATCGTGCATACTGTGCAGCAGAAGAGTTCCTGGAACTGGTCTAGGAAATTCTGCACAGTTCCCAACACAGTTCCTCCCCGCTCCCTCTCAGCAGGCACTCCAGAAAGTCTTGGGGGCCATACCGCCCCTGGTGATGCTCGGCAGAGGAGACCTTCCGCACAGATGCCCCTGGTCTGTGGTCAGCTGGAGAAAAGATCCCAAACACGTGGGGAGCTGGAAGGGGTAGGAGGCTAGGAAAACGGGATTAGAAAACCCTCCAACTACCCAACACATCTGTTGGGAGAACAAATACAGTGTGACGCGGATCAAAGAGATTTCTAAGTAACAGAGAGAATGTTTTACAATGCAGCACCAATAAAGCCAACTACAAAAGCTGCCAGCCAGGCTCCAATTCTTCCTAAGTGGAACAAATAAACTGATAAGGAGGGAGAGACCAAGAGGAACGGGAAAGAAAGAGAAACGTGCACATGTGGGCAGATGGGGAACCCGGAGAAAAGCCCATGCTCCGTGAAACAGTGCAGGTCCCAGGGAAGGAGAAAAAAGGACAGGAAAACACCGAAAGGGAGAAGAGAGCTGGGACTGGGGACTGGAGGGAATGTCTTCTTATCAGTCCCACACACACTGTAGTGCTAACATCTTGCAAAGGACCTTAGAAGCCAAAACAAAATGAGTATATAATAATAATAATATTCTGTTATTGATTTCTCCATCTTAACATTCATTTAATAAGCCACCATTTATTAAATGCTTCCTACGTGTCAAGCAGTGTTTTAAGCATTCTATTTGGATTTAACCATTTAAAATTTGCACACTCCAACAAGGTCATGAGGTTATTGTCCCCCATTTTACAGATGAGGAAATTGAGGGTGACAGGTGTGTAAAGTTACTTACTGAAGGTCACCCCACTAGTAAGGGATGGAACTGGGATTCAGAGCCAACCTGGCCCGGCTCCTGCACCCACGTTGCTTTCCACTGCACTCTGAAATGCACATGAGCTGACAGGCTGGGGGTGGCATGGGGAGAAAGACAACTGGAGGACAACCCAAAACTTAGCTCAAGAAGCGCATAGGCCTGGAAGATCAAGCAAAAGGAAGGCACTGTCTTTCTCATCACCCACAGTGCTCTTCACTGCGGCTGCACGTTGTGAAGTAGGGGGAAGGCAGGGACCCTTGGAGCTGGCCAGTGGGCCCTTCTGCTGTCTTACCAACTCTGATTTCCCACTCAGAGCAGATAAGCCTTTCAAAAAATCACTGCCTTTCTTCAAAATGTCACCATCTTTAATCCCAGAAAGGTAACATTTAGAAATCCATTCTAAGAAAATAACCAGAAATGTGTATAAAAATGTATAGAAATGGAGGGTTAACTGCAGTGAAAAAGCAGTGGTCACAATGAAAATGTGACCCAGTAACGAAATGGTTGAAGTATGGTGCATGATGGAATATAGTGTTTCATTTTATGCAAGTACAGTTAAAGATGTGGGATAATACAATGCAGTATTAAGAGGAAAATGCCAATTAAAGATTGTTTATAAAGTATGATGAGCTCCCTTATTAAAAGAAGGCAACATGGTGACTCATAAACATGAGCACACACAGACAGAAGAAATAACTTCAAGGGACGTGTACTAAAATGTCGATGGGATTTCTGGTACTTGTCTTTCTCTTTATTCTTCCTCACAGTTCCCTAAGTCTCTAAAATGAACATGCATTGGAACAGGTACTTATTTTATAATCAGAAAACAATGTAGCATGTTATAACTATCTCTGGAAGGACCCCTGAAGTCTTAGCTGCCATCTTTCGCTGTCAGTCTTGTCCTCTTCCCATTGAACAAGAAAGTGGGACTTTGAGCAGCCCCAGCTCAGCTCCTTTGGTCCTCAACTTAATCTAGGAAAAGTGAAGGAGACAGTTTTTTGACCCATTCATTTACAGATGGGCACCTAGGTTGCTTCTAACACTTGGCTATTGTAAATTGTGCTGCTATAAACATAGGGGTGCATAGGTTCTTTTGGATTGGATCAAAAAACTGTGGTACATGTAAAACTGCATAGAATTACACAATGGAATTCTATGCAGCAGAAAGAAAGAAGGAGCTCCTACCCTTTGCAACAGCATGGATGGAACTGGAGAGCATCATGCTAAGCAAAATAAGCTAGGCAGTGAAAGACAAATACCATATGATCTCACTTTTAACAGGAACCTAATCAACAAAACAAACAAACAAGCATAATATAACCAAAGACATTGAAACTGAGAACAGGCTGACAGTCACCAGAGGGGAGAGGGGAGGGAATTTCAGGGGAAAAAGGGAAGGGTTTACAGGAACAAGTATAAAGGACACATGGACAAAAACTATGAGAGGTGGAAATGGGAGGGAGATGGAGAGGGCTAGGGTGGTGGGCTGGGGTGGGAGTAAAAGACAGAAAACTGTACAAGATCAACAATTAAAATAAAATTTAAAAAAAGTGAAGGAGACAAATGCTTTATGTTTCTGATTATATCAGAGAACTATACATAGGTTAATTATACCTGCAGACTTAACAGGGAATCAACAAAGGATCTTGCTCAGGAAGCCAAGGATGCCCTGTGGAGGGGTCCTGTCCTTTAGTGCATCTAGTAAATGACAGCTGTGCTCTTTATTCAATTACAGCAAGAAGGGTGAGAGGCACAGAAGAGAGGGGCAGAATGGGAGATGGGAAATTATTTATAGACAAAGAAGAAGGCGGTGTGAGGTAGGGGTTAGGAATGGACACCAGAATGAAAAAAAGCCTGATTCCAAGTTGCTGCCACCATTTCCTAGCCATTTAACCCTGGGCACCCTGTGTGGTCATTCCACACATTTGTATTGAGCACCTGCCATGTGCCATGTAGTATTCAGGTCCTGGAGATGCAGTGGCAAGGCAAGGATACAAAAAGCCCTGCCCCTGTAGAATTTATAATAGAGAAAAAGAGAAGATACGTTTTTTAAGAAAACAAGTGAAATATGTAGTTTCTCAGACGATCAAGCCTCAGTTGCCTTGTCTGCCAAACGGAACGGAAGAGTGATGATAAAACATCTATTTCACTGAGAAGTTGTGAGGCTTCATGAGATCACATATATGAACATGGGTCTCAGTTCAATAAATATTAACTATTACCACTATTTTGAGACTGAAAGAGTGAAATCTCCTCTTCTTGTCTGAGTGGTGACATGGAGAAAGTCCAAGAAATGGTTTCGACCATTCAGAAATTGCAGAGACGAAGGGGATCCAACCCGAAGTGATGAAGAAAAATTAAACCAACAATACTGTAGTAGGGTGTTGAGTTTCCTAACGACAAAAACAAAGGGCACATTTTTTTCTCACTTTGGGGTTGATCCAACCTCCCAAAAAATCAGGAGAATCCCTGATCACTTCCACTATATTTAATAAAGATAGTATGTGTCCTTTGGTTTCTCCCACTGCAAGATGGACATCAACAAAGGGCACATGACCTGGGCACTTTCACCTGTGCCCATGCTTCTCTGCTAAAATGTCCTCCCCCGGGGTCTCTCTAAAGATGGCAAGGGCCCAGAGCAAAGGCAAGGCCGTCTGCTGCTCTTCTAGGTCCACACATTTCTGGGGCCATGGGGAGTCACACGATTGGTTAAAGACTCAGATGCTGAGTTCTCCCAAAGCCCAGTCGAGTCAGATTACAGACCACCACGCAGATGCCCACCTGGGCTTTAGGGACTAACTCCCAGCACAGGAGGGTGTTTCTGATCCATGCCCCAACCACTGGCCAATGGCCAATGATTCTCCTGGGAAGGAAGGAAAGAAATGACACTGTGGCTAGAAAGAAGGAAAAGTTTTCCAGAAGTCACATCCTAGAAGCCTTGGATTCCAGTCTCCTGAAAAGGATAGAAGTCACCAGGGGCTGGACAAAGGGCACAAAGAGATGTGTGTAGTTGTATGTGCGCACGCCAGCAGATGCATGCACAGGGATGTTTTAAGTAACTAAATGCGGGGCTTAAGTCAGAGGGATTATCCCTGGGTTTCGCAAACCAGTAGCTTATTTTTGGCGGACCTCAGAGAGGCTAAATGATTTCTTTGCATTTGACAAAGAGTAGAGCTTGTTAGTGCTTTTCCTCTTCTCTGTAAATCCAGGTTTGGCAGAGCTCAGTAAACTTGGGAGTTAGAAGTGTTAGGTTTTTCTCTGAAGCCCTGCTCTTACACTCAAGGTGAGTCCTTTTCCTGGGACAGGGATGGCAACAAGACAGCGAACTTTCAGAGAGACACTTCTGGGAGGCTACAATCTGCAAAGCAGAACCCCCTGGTGCTGAACTAAGAACAGATGAGAAGACCCCAGAGCGAGTTTCCACAAAGTTCAAATAACGCTCTTAGGTGGAAATAATGCAAACCGAAAACAGGAAAAGGGAAGAGAAGCCCTGAGAGGACACAGTAGGCCTTTCCCCACAAACCACAGTGCCCTGGGAGGTGGGGAGAAGCCGCTGAGACCCAGCTTCTGAAACTGCTCTGTATAGACTGTCTCCCTTTCAGGCATATTGGTCAACCCTGGGACATTCCATACTCTTCCCCACTCCGTGCCACTGCCTGAGCCATCCAGATCTACCCACCAAAATTCTCTTGCCTCATTGGGAGGTCTCCTTCATCACCCACCAGAAGGCTTTGGAACTCCAGCTGCCCTCTGTGTGTAACATTCCCATGGTCCTCTCATTTCTATCTCGAGTTTTATTTAGCTGGGGATGTCTTTTTTCCCTGGATAAACTCTAAGTTCTTGGGGGTGAGGAATCATGCATGTTGTATCCCCCACCAGCACCAGACACAATGTCTTACCATATCAGGCCCTCAGTAGCTCATTACTGAATGAGTGGCTTTTTTAGAACCAGAATTTATGCCCATTAGGTCACCAAGCAGAGTTCATTTTTCAGATTAGATAAATGAAGCATACTGAACATTCTATTTTTCTTCCTCTTGCGCTCCTGGTAATGACATCGTGCACAGGCATGGCAAGAAGCTCTTTTGGGAGGTGGGAACCCGACAAGCACAATGGTGTGTCATCCTTCTGGGACTGTGATTGCTCCTTCTTCGTCACAGCTTTTTCCATCTCGCTCCTCCATCAGCAAATCCTTCCAGCCCAGATCTCAAAGATCTGTTCTCCCAGATCTCTGTTCTGTCACTTCCAAAACAGATCCCAAATCTTCTAGCTTCTTTATACCTCCCTAGTGATCACCCAAGTCCAGACCACTTTCTCTTGCCCTTCTTGGCATCTGATTTGTCTCACAGCCCCCACAGCCTGTCCTCCACAAAGCAGGCAGGGGGCCTTCTAAACAATGTCCTCCATGTGACAACATTCCCAGCTTCAAACCCTCTTATGGCTTTTCATTCCCTGGGGAGAGGGAGACTCTGACTTCGCAATATATTTGGAGGGGGCATGGGGAAACCTTGGCTTCTTGTCACACACCTCAACCCACTGCACAAATAACTTCTATCTGTAAGACCCTACAGACCCTAAATTCTGTCTGTAGGACCCTACAGCAATTGAACCGCTCAGCCTCTCTCACTCTCTGTCCCAGCCACCCAAGACTTCCTGCCAGGTCTTGAGAACAAGGCGATCTAAAATACCCTCTCCTGTGGTTTAGTGCATCACTTTGTTTTACTTCCCATATCATGGAGAATTTCAATCACTTATCTATCTATAACATGTTTGTTTGCCTCTGCATTTATGGATATCTCCGCTGGAATATAAGCTCCATGAAGGCAAAGGGTTAACTTTTCTCATTCACAGCTCTATCTACAGCACCTGGAACAGTGCCTGGCACATCACAGGAGCTGATTAAATATTTCTGTATGGAAGGATCTTTCTCGTACTGATGTAAGTATTACCTGCCAGCAGAGTTCTCCCTAATGTCAATTAACGCCAGAAGAAATTCTTAGAGATCAGAAACCAAAAGCCAAGATTTTATAGCACTGGCCAGTAATTAATTAGCTGCTTTTTATTAAAGTTATCTAGATGAATTTCCCATGGAACAAAAGAAGGCTTTTAAAGACAACCACAAACCTTCCCACAAAGATACATCAATGCCGAAAAGAGTCTTACCAAATTCCAGACCCCTTGTACTGCTGTAGGTTTGCCAGGAGTTTGGTTTAGTGAAACCAACATTTTTTGAACACTGTATGAAGTCCTGGTGGATATAAAGATAATTAGAATAGGGCCCTTACCCGTGAAGAGTGTGTGCGTACGGACTCACTGGGGAGACTGACACACGAGCACGCATAATGTAATCATGGCAAACCAGAGATGTTGCGGGCTTTGGAGAAGGCTTCCTGCATGGGCACCTGTAAGAGTCAGCCAGGCCAACAGCAACAGGAGAGAGAGTCTAAGTTTTGGAAAAATAACAGGAAGAGAAGCATGGCTGCGAGAAACCCCATGGGGGCAGGACACTCAATCACAAAATGTGAGGCAGGCAGAGTTTGTCGTGGAGGGACAAGGCAAGTTCAAGGAGCTTGGTTGTGCTTGTGTGTGATGGAGAGAGTCTTTGGCCACACTGGATTTTTTCAAATACACAATTGTTAGGTAGTATTGGCTGTACTCACTCCTTCTTTCCCTAAGAACAAAACTGTTCAGCAACCAAAATCTCAGCTAATGTAGGGGAAAAAAGAAGAGTGAAAGGCAAGATGACAGCTTGGGACCTTCTGAAGTTAACTCAAAAATTAATCCTAACAATTAGATAAAACGGCTCTAATAAGAATTAATTTCACAAATGATACTGTGTTTTTCCTACAGAAAAGCGCGTATAATAGCTTCACTTAAAGGAGGATGAATGGAAGCTAGACAGACCATCTGCTCCTGAGCAGAGGAGATGCCATGCCGAAAGGCAGCATGGAAGAGATCTGGCATGGAAAAAGATCAAGGCTCGGCTGGACAAGCTGCTTATCCCCTCCGAGTCTCAGTTTCTGCATCTGTAAAATGGGCAAAATTAGTCCATCTTGTCAAGTGTTTCCGGGGATTGGGAACGTGCACATAAAGCATCCAGCACAGTGCCATCCCCCTGTCGCGATCCATATGCAAACAAATAAGCCAACAAATCCTGAAGGCATCATAAAAAATTATCACCCTAAAAATCCTCCAATTCCTGGAGGATTTTGGATCCTTCCAAATCCTTGCGATTCCTGCCCCTGAATTCCCTAAGAGGGCACCGTCGCCGTTTCCTCCCACTTTGGGTTAATGATATTCAACATAGTAATGTCATGATAGCGATGGCTAACATTGACTGAACCTTGACCTTATTCCACACTCAGAGTTGCATACTATGCCTTATGAGTCCTTCTAACAATGTAATGTCATCTTTTACATTTAAGGAAACTGACTGAATCTTAAAGATATTGTCAAGGTCTCCTTGGCAAGAAGAGGGGAAGATGGGATTTCAAACCAAGCTGATGCTCTCTTTTTAATCACAAAAATATACAGATAACAAAACAAGCCCCTGCTCTGGGGCAGGCACGGTGCTAAGTGACCTAGCTCTTATCTTCACTACAGTGATCTGCTTAAACATTTCACAAGAGCAAGGCAGTCTTAAGAACTTGGAAGAGAGTCCCATTGCAAGGTGGCAGACTGAGTACCCACTGCAGTCCACCTCTTCCCGTATCAAATCACAACAAAAATATATTAAAGGTAGATTTGTAGCTACCTAGGTTTGAAAACAAGAAGGGGGACTTCCAGTGGTAAGAAATGATAAGGAACCCTTAAAAGAAGGTAACTATTCAAGAAACCACAGACAACTTAAGAAGTAGAAGCCAAGCACAGATGTCACATCAAGGAACCTAGGGGAATCTGCCATGGGAGATAAGTGGACAATGACAATAACTGACCACCCATCCGAGGAAAGCTAGCGGAAAGAAATGGCAAACTCCACTGCTAGAAAAACTCAGAACCAAGGAAGCTATTAAAGAGCAATCAGAAAAGGACTTTGAATATTTCATGATCTCAAAGACATAAGGCACTGCATCCATAAAATGACAGTAGGGATGTTTCAAGGGGATTTTCATAATGATGAGAAAATAAACCAAAAGGTGGGCCCACTGCAGTAGAAAAGGTCATCAATGGGGTCTGCAACCAGCCCCATGATGGTGCTAGGAGGTTCTGTTTTGCAGGTATGGCTGTAACTGCTCAGGAAGAATTTATAAGAACAAACAGCTGCAGACAAACTCAGTGACCAGCCTTGCAGAAGGGGTGGGTGACACAGACTGACCTAAACTCAACTTTCTTGTACCACACTATGGCTGCCCTGTCCACTCTCAACATTCTGTCCCCTGAGCTGCTCCTCCCAAATAGCAGTGCCCTGAGCTTACATACCCTGGATGATATCATCAGAAAAAGGTAAGAGAACACATTGAGTCTTTCAAGCCACAGCTGTAACATTGCTTCTTATTTCTTATGGGTGCCACATGACAGCTACCTACCAAACACTCAGAGTGGCAGGAGCACCCAGGTGATGGCCGAGTCTGTTGAGGAACATGTCCCCGGCTGACGTGGAGGACAGCCATCTCCCAAACAGAACAACAGGCTACTAGCATTTCAACCAAACTGTTTGTACCATTTTAAACCAGAACATGTATTTGTAAAGTTAACCTACAGCTTGCAAAACATGTCCCTATGCATGAGCTCATCTAAAACTCCACGTGAATTATGTTAAGTAGTTAAGGTTTATTATCCCAGTTTACAAAAGAAGGAACAAAGGCTCCCAGAGGTTGTGCCTATTGGTGATTGACAGAAGCAGAAATAGAGCCTGGGTCCTCTTGCTTAACTGTTAGTTCTCGGTTCCCTTCACTGTAACGAGGTTTACATTCCTTCACCATTAGCTCTAAGGCAGAAATAGCCTGAGGAGCACTTTCTCCTTAAACTCCCCTGCACAATCCTGTTGGGGGGTTATTGGAGGACCACTCTTAACTCCTCTTACAGTTAACATAGTTAATATTCCTCAATACTATAGTCAACTTTCTGCTCAGACCATGGTCCCTTATGAACATGTTTTTTATTAGACTTTAGAAAACAAAATGAACAGTTGAGAGTGCAGATATAAATGCTTCAGCTCATCTCTCTTCCCCCTCCTTAACACATTACTGTCCCTGCTTTTTTAAAAAGCCACTGCTGAAGGTGACTGAACTTGGGATAGGGAGAGGTGGGTGGGATGGTGGCAGCTGCCCAGTGCCAAGAATGACTTCAGTCCCCTCCACATGGTATACAGGGAGAGCAGCGAGAGCCCTGTGGGGTTTTGCTCCCCCTGCTCTTTTCGGGGCTTGTGTCTGCTGGTGACGTGCAATCCTTCAGCAGTTCCTTGTGCAAAAGAAGGGCTGTCCCCATCTCACTGCCACTGCTGCAGATCATGGCTGCCCCACCATCCAGCAGCTCCCTGGGACCACCCTCCTCATATCTGCTCAGTGTGGCTTACTCTACCACACTGTAGTTCCTGAACCACACTTAGGCCATGCAGCAGTCAGGGGAACCCCAAATCTAAAATGCTTCCAGGAGTACACACTTAGCAATGGGTGTGAGACACCCAGCCCAGCCTGCCAGACAGCATATGAAGGAATGTCTTTCCGTAAATGAGCAACTCAGGGATTGCAATAATTCCTCATGGTCCCCTTCACTATGCGGGTTATATGTGGTTGGAAATGTAGCTTTTACAGACCTTCCCAATTTTTTTAGACCTTTATTTTTAGCTTCCTTCTCTTACCTTCCACTCTGCAGCCCTCCTGCAAGCCCTGACCTCCAATAGGAAAATAGAGAGAAGGAGAACAACTACTTTCTGACCTGGAGGCCCTTTGGTGAAAGCAGGTCCTCAGCCTGCACCTCTTGGAAGCACCATCCAAGACAGTGGTTGGGCTGATCTGGACTGAATTGAAAGGGAAGAGAGGTGCTCACTTTCCCACTGAGCTACCTGTGCCTGATAGCAGCAGCCCTGGTCCATGGCTAAGCCTAACTGCTATGCATATTCCCAGGGAAACTGATCCTTCAGAGACTGCAAACCACTTTAACATTCTGAACACACTGTGGAGACTGTGCCCTCCAGCCTGGTGTAACATCTGCTTCTGAGGGCTGTTGGAGAACTGATGAGATACATACAAGAACATAAAAGTACCTGTGTTCATGCCTTGGGAATGCTGGTCTATGTTCCTTCTCTCCCCTGCTCCCTACCATTTACCCTCAATACTCCCTTCAGATGGTGGGGAGGGGGGCAGGGCAGTTCAGAATCTTCTGAGCACCTGTAACCTGCCCTCCTGGTCTCCGGTTTTGGAAGCAAATGCTGGACACGTAGGGAGCAGGAGAGCTCAGCTCAAATGAGCTGAGCACCCTTAACTAAATGGGGAGTTCTCACAAGCACATTCAGGGTGGGACAGGTGCCGGGACAAAGTTGCAGAGGGCAAGGACAGGGTGCAGGGGTCATACTGTAAGTTAGTGGTTCTCAATCTCAGCTGCACATTGGAATCCCATGATGGGCTTTAAAAAATACAGGTGCCTCTGTCCCAACCCTAGATATTCAACTTTAATTGGCCAAAGTTAAAAGATCCCAAAGTGCAAGGTGAGATCAGAACAGTAAGAACATGGGGGAGTCTTTGTCGAGCAAAGGCCTTTGCCATGACAGTAGAGGTTCTTGTCAGCTCCCTTTGGCTTTACCAGGGGAAGTGTGTACGTTCCCACATCCCAAGTTGTTGGATGGCACATCAGGCGTCTGTCTGGGTGACTGTCACACACATTCTCCTTAAATATGCTAAGCAATGTGACCATGCAGGTAACTATATAGATCCAGTACTGGCAAAAGAAGTTCTGTAGAATTGGTACTTGTCTGGAGGCTTTGAAATGCAAACATGCACGTACGTGCATCGACACGCACACACACACACAAATCTATGGGAATCATCTACAGGTGCAGCTGATGCCCAGGAACCTGCCTTTCTTCCCTCAGACACCCCAGAAACCTTAGTGCCTGTCCACATCCACTCTGAGCCTTCAGAAACGTCTGAAATGCAAGCAGCCCCCTCTGGAACAAGCCACTGTCAGTTTCAGACTTTCTGGGGTGCAACTCCAGAGCCCCTTTCATTTCTGATCCTGAATGAAATCCAACTGGTACGGGAACGCTAGAAGAAGCTAAAAGGTTGGGAGACCGCCTCCCACTGCCAACCACTCATTTTAGTCCCTGTTTTCTACATCTAGAGCTAATAATCAATTTATCAGCACCCCACCCATCCTCGCAGGCCAGTTTACTCTCCCCAGGAGTCAGCACTGATCAGAATAATCAGAAATACAGTAAGTCTTGATAGTCCCCTTCTACATTTCATTCATTTGTTCAGTCAGTCATTCATTCTCCCATCAATCCAACCAACAGTCACTTTTTCATTGAGCAACTGTATTTACCAAGAGCCATCTTCCCCATTGCAGCCGGAGTGAGCTTTTCAAACAAAAGCCTGACTGTGCCCTGCCCCATGTCAACTTTAAATCTTCAATGGCTCCCCATCACCCACGGGGTACAGAGTAAGCCCTGCCCCCACTGTTGGCTCCTGCCTACTCCCCACCTCCCTGTGAACCCCATGAATGTCACCACTGCATCACCTACCTGGACTTCTTTTAGTTTTGTTAGTCCAAGTTTTTCCCACCTCGGGGCCTCTTTCCATCTGCCTCCTCACCTGAAACTCTCTTCTCCCACCTCCTTCTACTTTCACTAATGACTTCAACTCACATCACAGGCCATCAGAAGACCTCCCAGGAATTTCCAGCGGTTCTTCGGCTCCACATCCACCGCTCAGAACAGATGATCTCTCTCCACTCTGGCTGCTTTTGGAAGAGTTTCCCTTTCTGTCTCTACCCCAGCCCCTGCAACTATTTCTCTTCGGATGAGAGTCACAGACATCCTTGTGCCACAGGAAAGAACTTGAAAACCTGCTGGAATCCTTCGCCAATCCCCTAACATTTTCTTTTCCTCTTAGTCAAAAATCAGACCTTCTCTAATGGCCCTGTCTTGCGCTGTGCCTGTCAGCGGTCCCTCAAGAGCTGAGGAGACTTGCGGCAGACAGACAGTAACTTTATACAGCAGCCCCTAAAGGAGATGTAAACACTGACGGGGTGCGGGGGGTGCAGGGGGACTGGGGCGATATATTGCCAATTCGTACAAGGGCCAATAAGCAAAAAGGAAATGTCAGAGGATTATAGTGACAAGCTGAGGTCTCTCTACCAGTAACCCAACCCAAATTCAACTTGATTTCCTAGACTTGCTAATAGACCACAATCTAAAATATCTTTTTCTCTTGTTCTCTTTCTCTCTCTCTTTCTCTTTTTCTCTCTCTCTTGCATGTGCACGCGCGCACACACACACACGAACAAGAAATAAATACACTGAAGATTTCCCTGGTGATCACTTAAATGCTAAGAGAGAGGGAAAAAATATGAGAAAGTGTTATGGAAACGTTTTTCCCATTTTAATCCATAACCATCAAAGTCGCAGATACTTAAAGAACTCCATAAAAGCAATGAATGGTAAAAGAAACTCTGGTGTGAAGGAATCTTACACTTGAGCTATGACTCAAACTACTGCAGTTTCTATCTTTGACTCAAGCACTATATGGATATGTTTTTGGAAGGAAGGTCCGGGCAGATGTGGACAGAAGCAACAGCTTGGCAGGACCCCTCTTGAAGACATTTACTTCCTTGCATTCGTACGGCACCGGAGATTCCTCTGGGGAAAGTCCCCCTCTCTCCCTGTCTCTCTCTCTCTGTCTCTCTCAAGTCTCTTGTCACTGCGCTCCTCTGACATTTCCCTCTTACTCCTTGGCTCTTGGATAAAGTTGCTCAGGAAGAGAGAGAGAGAGAGTATGAGAATGTGTGGGGGGTTGTGAGGACAGGACCACACCTTGAGTGCCCCTCCCTGCATGGGACCCAGGTGGGACTCGGCTCTACTGCTCCTTGACAAGCTGGAAATCAAGAGCCACCTCCCACCGCGTTCAAGTGTGGTACTTAATGCAGGGTCAGGGGTGGGAAGACACTGAGACAATGAGACCCACAGCCTCAGGTCACAGTGGGGAGGATCTCAGGCCTTCTGGGCCCCAGAACCCCCCATGCAGAGCCTGTTCTGTGGTACCACACAGCACCCCAAGAAGGCTCTCTCCAAACCCTGGGGTTGCTCGTACCTGCCCACCCCTGTCTTTCCCAGTCACCCCAGCCTGCAAGGACTTCTCCTTCCTCCAAACTGCCAGAGCCTCTGTGATCCCTGCCACTCCTGTGCCACTGACCAAACACATCCTGTCCCATCCTATGGTCTATTTCTCCACAAGCCTGTCCTGACCTCTCAGTTAGAGTGCAAGGCTCATGAAGGTGGGGCTTGCCTCCTGCTGCTCCACATGGGACCTGGCATGAGGTTCCAGAGAATCAGGAAAGACAGGAGGCCCCCTTAAAATAACACTTTTGTTAAGAAAAACATCTAACAGATGTGTTATGTTTTTTAAAGGCTCCCTTCTAAATTCCAAAAAAATCACTAAATAAGGACCTGATGTCTATCCCATTTCTCCTGGTATCTGGACCAATTAATTAAAAACAGGACGTGGAAAAAAAAAATGCCGAGGAGTTCACAAAGCAGGAGGGACTCGGAGGACAGAAGTGGACAGTAGATGGCAGTCTGTTCCTGTGTCAGAAATGGCCACAGAGACAACATGCACCGAGGCAGCAGGGAGAAGCCCTGAGAGCTTAGGCACCTCAGGCAGACCCACCGTCCTGTCTGCGTGGGCCACAGCTGTGAGTAGGACACACCGTCCTGTCTGCGTGGGCCACAGCTGTGAGTAGGACACTTCTGAAAATCATACCTGTGAGCACATTCCCCTGCACATCCAAGCCCTCATGCCTGCCCCACATGCACCTTCCCCGAGCTCTCCCCGCAAACAACTAAAGGGCACATGACGCAATGGGCTCTGAGATGCTCAGAGACCTGGTCTGACATTGGGAACGTGGGGACAAGAAAACCACCTTCCTGCCGAAGTGAAGACTGTTCACTTTGCCTGCTCCTGACCAAGAGAACTCTCTATCACATTCACACTAAAAAGCAACACTCCAGTGGGACGACTGCACTTGACCTTCCATGCTCACACTGCCCCTCCCTGGAGCACGCTGATGTAACCCACCTGTCTCCCTCACCGAATTCTAGACCCTCAGAATCAGAGCTGCAGCATCCACCTCGCATCTTCTCCAACATCAACACGGGCCTGAGACTTAGCTACCAACAGGATGCTTACTGAGTAATCTTCCAACATGTGCTTTCCAAGTGTCTAGACATCAGTTGCCCTAATTCATGTGCAATGACACTCAATTCCCCTTTGACTGAGTCCAAATTTGCAGAAGAGCTAGGCAGACTAAGCCATGCAGGGGAGGAGTCTCCAACTAGAGAAAGAATAGCCTTTCCTAGTGAGCAGGCTTCATGACCTCAGGCCTGCGACAGGCCAAACGGAGACACAAAGAACAGGGCTCTGGACCCTGGGCAAGTGCATCACTTCTCTGAACCTCTGCACAATCATACAACCTATCATGCATTCATTCCTCCAACTCATTTCTGTGGCAGACACTGTTTGAGGTACTGGGGGACACAAAGATGAAAAGACCAGATCACATTCTAGTGAGAAGATATAAATGCAAAAAAAAAAAAAAAAACAAACAAACTTCAAGCTGCTAAGTGGTATAATATGGGATGGCTGGTGAAGGAGCCCCAGGCTCTCTGGGGAAGGCAGGGAGGCTGCCCAGAGAAGGTAACTGTGAAACAAAGATGCGAAGGATGCTTTCCATATCCTTGATGGAGATGGAGGGGAGAGCATTCTAAACACATCGTACACACAGAATGTGTCCTCCAAGGCCGTCTCTAATTCTAGAGTAGATGTATATTCCTGCCACTAGTACCGTTTTGCAATCAAAGGACATTTCTGTCTACATAGAAGCCATATCCCCTTATGGAATCATCCATCCAGGTTTTTCTACTAATTCCCAATTCTGCTGAGACAGGAAATGATGAGGCAGGAAAGACTTTAGGCATCACCAGAGCTGGTAGCCCGTAACTCGCTCACTTAACACACAAGGAAAGTGAAACCTGGTGTGGTTCAGGGACTCCCCCAAAGCACAATCAGTCTCTGGAAGAGTTAGCGGGGGCATCTGGTCTCCTGGCTCGTAGTTCGGGCTCTTTCTGACTTAGTTTATTGAATTCAGCTACCCATAGATAATGTTATCCCATATAAAACTCTCCCTGTGCTCCCAACTTCCAATTCAAGATCTGCCACAAATCTGGCAAGCTTGCTTCTTCAGCACGTTATAAACACGCACTCATCCATATGTTCAATAACTTATCTGGCACCACATAACTTAATTTCCTCCTCCTCCTCCCTGCCACGTTTCTGCATGGAAGTCCTCCAGGCCAGCCAGGATACCTGGAAATCCCAGGCCTGGGCCAGAGTGAGCCTCAGGGACCAGCAGGATCACGGAATATGTGAGTTGTCACAACTGGCAGAGTCCTTTTGACCTTCAACTGAATCCAAGCCCCCCCTTTTCCAGAAGAGGAAACAGAGGCCCATGGAGGGAGAATGATTTGCTCCAGGTCACCCAGCGAGTTTGAGTCCTTTGGAAAGAGTAGTATGGAAAGCTGGGTGTCAGGACAGCTGGGCTCCATCCCAGTCACAGGGCACACTTATTGGGAATCAAGTGATATCCAGAGCTGCGCTTCCCTCTTGAACCCTGTGGTAGCGGGGCCATGCCCTGTGAACCATCAGAAGTAAGTCTTTTAGACACAGGATGGAAATAACCCCAGACTGAGAATTTGAAACATATTCCCTAGAGGATTGTTTGGAACCAGAGGGGGAGGATATTTTTAAATGCCAGGGCCTTAGACCCAGAAACAGGGGGAAGGAGGCAGTAAATTCCAAGGACCTGGCTATCATTAAAAAATCATAATAAGAGAGCTATGTCATCGTATAAAGAAGAAATGCATCACCTGACACATAAAAAGTTATTTTAAACCAAGTTAACACGTATTTTTAGAGCACCTACAACCTTACCAGCATTGGGTTAGTGTTTCACATTTATTTGCACATTGCAATACCTTTAAGTAACAAGACAAAGTCATTCTCATGAATTTCCTTGAACATGAGAATGAGTGGGGGGAGAAAGAACAAACAGCCTTCAGTCATACCCTCGGAGACAGCACATGCAGCCTAAGCACCCCAAGCACCCCTCTGGCTGCTCTGCCTCTGGTACTGCCCAGAGGAGGGCATGCAACGGGCAAGTGCCAAGGCTGGAGGACTCCACAACTGTTCTGTTCTGACCCAGCAGAGCCTAGGGACCCCAGTCCTTAGCAGCAACCTCTGACCCTAACCTCTCAGCAAAAGAAAACAAAACAAAACAAAACAACAACAACAACAAAAAAAACCCCACAAAACAAAACTAAACAAAACCTACATTCATATTGGCCCCCGTGGAAGTGGAGGGAATTCCCTGGCCTATCACGGAAAGCCATTTCCCAATTTGTGAAAAGCCCTCACGGCCTCCATTCAGATTTTCTCTTACTTGGATTCTGTGCAATCCTCATCACAGGACTCAAGAATGTTGGGACCTACCACCTCTCATGGGTGTGGATCAAAACCAGATGTCCGGCTCCATGCTTATAGAGTTCGCAACGAGGCAAGTGTAGCTCCAGTCAATACCCCCATTCCGGAAGGGCAGACTCCCTTGTCAACAGAATGGGAAGTAAAGGGGGAGGCCGATGGGAGCTAAGACAGATCTGACACATGCTTGCCAGCAGGTGGCTGGAAAACCTCAACATTTGTCTTGGAAGTGAAAATGAGCCCTCCAGTGGAGCAGGTTTCCCTGTGGGGTGACAGACTTTCCAGAGGGCTATAAAACAACCTCCCATCTGGATGACACCACAGAATGCAGAAAACAGAGTCTAACTGGCAGGTGATGGACTTGGGATAATGGCCACAGGCTTCGGGATAGGAAGCCAGACACCAAGATCTAGTTGTGTAACCGTAAGCATATCCCTTAGCCTCACATCATCTCAGTCTTCTGATCCGTAAATGAGATTATTCTGGGTAGTGAGATAATGAATGCCATACACTATGTGTAATCATGCCTGGCACTCAGTAAGTACTCAAATATTAATTATTATCATCATCATCAATCATCTTAAAGGTGGGTCCTTATCTTAGAAACACTGACACTAAGAGGCATTTACCTGGAAGCTAGATGATTAATTAGCATCAAGCCTACCAGAAAGCCAAACCCAACCTCTTTCAGCTCTGTATACACCGTGCAGGCTAAGCCAACTTCATGAGCATTCTTGGCCAAAACAAAACATTACGGCAAACTCTTCTCATGACTTTCTGTATTTGACTCAGCCATTCCCCAAAGATAAAAACAGGAGCTCATTTAGGGTGTGCCAAGATGCACTTCACGCAAGACATACTAGCACTGACTGAGCAGGAAGAAAGGGCTGCTATAGAATCCTAGGGTGATGGAGTTGGAATGGGACTTGGAGATCATCTAACTCAAGCCCTTCATTTACAGATGGGTAAATCAAAGACAAGAGATAACGTCCAAGATCAAACAACAGTTGATTTGTGACAGAGCTCAACTCCAAACCTGATCCCCCACCTCCAATTTAGTAGGCTTTCTGCTGCCCCTTTATGTTGCTTAAGATCACCCTCACCTGGCATCTCTTGAGATCAGTAAGCTACCTACAGCTCTGGCCCTGAATGAGCAAGAACCTTCATCCTTTCCTTTCAAAAATCCCTGTCTGAACAAGTCCATAAAAGATTTACGGCCCAACAAATGTCTTCTCTGGAGATGCTGTTAAAAAATGAGCAACCACAACAGACCCCACCCAATTTCACTTCAAAATCTGTTCTTCTCCAGCTAAGCCAGTTGTAGTCAGAGGTTTGTCCTGAACGATGCCCCGAGACGCAGACAGCCTCTGGTGGTTCACAGTTCAGATCACTTGAAAAGGACCATGGGGCAGATGAGGACAGGAAAGAGCCGATGCATTCTGACCACACAGGGGTGCTTGCCTCTTGGCATTTTGGGGTAGAATAAAAGGCTGAATTATGGAAAACTATCAACAATAACAACAACAAATACTTTAAAGATCTTGGGCTATCTACATGTGTTTTCACAGCCTTTACAGGGGGTCCTCTGAAAAGTTTCCTTTGTCCAGCCTTGATCTTTATAGAAATCTGTCCAGGTAAGAGTGAGGTACTGTCTGCACTGGCTTCATATTTCTTAAAAGCTCGTATATCTTCTATCTCCCTATACACATAAGCTGAAAGAAGTTGCTTCTGACTTTTTCCACAGGCTGGCCCTTCTGCGAGAACCAAAATGATGACAGTTCTATCTGAGCCAGGCACCCCAAAAACTGACACCCATAACACACGCTCTACAGTTGCCTCCTGCTCCCAGGGCCACTCCGATGCTCACGTGTCCCCCAGCACACACACGTCCCGTGCTCTTCTCTCACTCCGCACATGCTTGTCCATGCACAAAGTACATCCACAGACCTTATCAGCAGCACCACACGGGGCTTAGGCTTGTCTCCGGGAGAAGATTTGGTCCTTCTCCAACAAATTCAATTTTAAATAAAACTAAATCTAAAACCCTAGCTACGGTCATTAGTTCAACGCACTGCCAGAAACTGCCTGCCTCATTAAAGAGTAAAACAGCAGCTGGTGAGGTCTTGAAGCCGGTTGGTGGGTTTTAAAGATCTTTAGTGTCGGCCTGACTCCCCTCTCCCACTTCAGCCAACACGTGGATTTACATTCGCTCCAGTTGGGGTGGGAATCACTGCTCAGAAAAGATCTGGAGAAGCCTGGAGCAGAAGCTGCCGCTCAATTAGTCGTCCTGAATGGAGGGGAAGCGGAGAGGCCTGAACATCTGATACATCTGGGAGTGGAACTGCAGAGATGGGAAATGTTGTGTAATTAAACTCTGCTGGCCTGTCCCGCCTGGGGAATGTGAGACCCATCAGCAGTGACCTCTTCCAATCAACTTAATTGGCCCAATCTCGCCAAGAAAAGCAACAGAATTGGTTTAGTGCCTCATGGAAATAGCTTAGCTCCTGACTATTTATGGCCACTGAACTCAAGGATGGGAGCCTGACTCCGAGCCAGGAGCCGACAGCACGTGCTGACTTCTGGGAGGACTCGGAGGCTTCAGGGGGTTTCCGCGCCCCTCTGCCTCCGTTTCTGTCTCTGGGGAAAGTGGCTGCACTAACTCGCTGCACCGGGGGCATGCCATTTCACATCTCTGAGGGCTCTTGCCTGCCAAGGACCCACAGTGTAGAGGAAAACAGTCCTTCACAATAATCCAGGATGGCTGGCCTTTGCTCCTCTTTTATTCCAATACGCCAAGGACAAGTACTATTTTCTCCCTTCTCAAAGTCACCTTCATGGTGGCACCATGGTCTGCGCAATTTGTGTTAAAGAACAGGATAATGTCTGTTTCTGACGATAAATAACACGGATTTTTGTTCCGCCTTCCAAAGAGTTTGACAACCTTTTATTAATACAGATTTCCATCAACTATAATCTAGGTTTGGCTGCCTCCATTTAATGGATGAGTAAGCTGAGGCAGTTAAAGAAAGTCCCACTCACCCAGCGGGTGAGCAGCAGACATGTAGAGGGCATTAAGACCATTTTACGAACTCGCACTGTCAGGGGGAAGAGGCACAGATCCTCTTTTCACAATGTTCATATACATGCCGGCACTTGTATTCAATCAGACTTCATCTCAGAGTAAAGCTTTGACTCCTAAACACACCAACCTTCGACTGGGAGAAAAGCAAAGTGAACTTTCCTCCCTGAGGCACCACCGACATTGCCCTTTTGCAAAAGGAGAAACAAAACAGAATCAGAGAGCTGAGAAAACCTCCCTGAAGCCACACTGCTCCACAGTGGCAGAGTGGGACGAGAACCGAGACATTCCCAATGCCGAGTCTTCCGCCCCCACCACACCACCCTCAGAAATATCTGCCACCAGATCGGACCAAAGGTCAAACCCTGTATTAATGCTCTCTCATACAAATGCATTCCCAGGAAAATAAAATTGAACCTCAAAATGGCACAGCTGTCATTTTATAAATTCAAGAAGGCCACGAGTCAAATAAAGTCCCCCCAAACATGTGCGCTGAGACAATTAAAACTTAACAAGCAAGGTTCCCTATCAACTGGTCTAGACCAGCAAGTGCGCACGGTCAAAGCACACCACCCCCCCTGTTCTGTGCAGCCGCCTCACGAGCTCTCTCAGGGTCTGAACCCAACCTACTTCACGCTCCCCTCGCTTCCCAGAGGCTCTAAAGCCTACAGCTCTTTTTTTATCTGTTCCTTTTTTTTTTAAATACCTAAGATGCACATCTGAGCATCCTTCCTCAGACACACCTACAAAAACATAAACCTACCCCGCTACAGAGCCAGAGTATACTTTGCTCCCATCCTCATGGCTAACTTTCTCCCAATTACTTAACTCCGGCCTCACAGCGTGTGTGGGCACAGGATCACGATCATACACACACCAGGTTAGCTTTACCCTCGTAGCCCAGAAAACATCGAGATTTGCAAACACTCCCAGCCCACATCTTCCCTGATCAGTGTGTCACCCTTCTGCAGCTCCACATGTCCAGTTTTATTCCTGCTAGTAAATAGGCACTTCCCACTCAAAAACTCTCCCCTCAAATGTATGGGGACCTGCATTCTGACCTGGACTGAGGCACCACCCACACCCCAGTTCCCAGCTCACACCCCCTAAAAAAAACCAGTAACATGCTTCAGCTCCATCCCCGTCACACAAAACTGTACGTCACCCCTATCTTTATGTCCTCTTTTCACAAAACCACAGCTATATTTCAAGTCAGCACCCCTTTGGCCCCCAAGATCCATAAACATCTCTAAAAACTGAATTATAGTTCTTGAAGAAACCTCAACTAGCATCGAGCTCGCTTCATTCCTCCTGGCAAAATTGCAGCAGTCAGCTGAGCTCCAAGAAGGAATGTTTCCAGGGCACTGTGCCATGGCCCAGTACCCAGCAATGAGATGAGCATCCAGTAGTCATTCCATAAATTTTAATTGATAGCCAATATCAATTGGTGACAATGAATTCCTCTATTAAGTAAGAAATCTACTATACAACATAACACTACTTGCATCTCTGCTACTAGCCATGCAAAATATATTCCTCCACTGGCTCCAACCCTGTGCATGCATCCTCCCTGACCCCCACTCAGTGCCAACACACAGAGGACTTTTCCTCTTAAATGAACATCATCCCTCATTCTAAGCCTTCTCCAATTCCCTCCTCTCTGGGGAAATGGGGATGGGGAGGAGGCAAAAACCAACCCAGCATCCCTCCCTGACAAGTCTCTCCAATAATGAGAGTCTGAGACGACGTTTTCTACCTCCCACGCACCTCACTGCCATCCCAGCCAAACTTCGCAACACACACTCGTAAAGTTCACACTCTGCTCTTCTCAGATCATCTCTCCCCACCTCCACACATGTCCTTTTGGTAATCCTCAGGCGCCCAACCTTCCACACACATCCACCTTGCACTCCCACACACAGCCTAGCCGTCCTCCCACGCCACACCCACTCCGTGTGTCTGTGCAGGCATGCACACGCCATCTGTCTTCAACACACTGTACCTCTCTCCTCCTGCTCCGACACCCTTTGCAGGCACAGATTTCTCATTAGCTACACCTATGTTCCCACATGCTCTCATCTCCTGCTAGTCACACATATGCTCCTCTTGCAGAGTCCTCAGAAACACCTCCACGGA
This sequence comes from Glossophaga mutica, assembly GCA_039655065.1. NCBI lineage: Eukaryota > Metazoa > Chordata > Mammalia > Chiroptera > Phyllostomidae > Glossophaga > Glossophaga mutica. The sequence continues at coordinate 20,862,862 of CM077304.1, read as the reverse complement.
ACACAAGACAGGGTGGAGCTCCTGCACTCTGGCCACCTCCCAAACACAACCTCAGGCAACTTTCCAAAAACCTCCTTCCCTGACCAAACAGAGCAACCAAGCATCCCGATCGAACCTCCACAGGAAAGCAGACCCTATTACACAGAACCAAATCTTCCAATTCCAGCTCCAGTGCAGTCCTCACCAACATCCCCCCCCCCGCCCCCGCTAATGCAACCCACCGGCCCCCAGTCTTTCTACTTTCCTCCAACACTGTTCACAGAACCTGGTTTTCTTTTCATCTCACCCCACTCCCAAACCTAGGTCTCAGTGTTTGAGCCCCAAACAGAGGCTGCTGGATTTTTATCCCCTGAATTCTACCGCTCGACTTTCTTTGTGCAACATGTCAGGAAGGCATTGGGGGCCGAAGCGGGACAGGCTGCGTGTGCTGGAGGATTCCTGAGTGCTGTGAACACAGGATGGACTGAAAAGTTCCCTCTATGTTTCAACCGTCTCCCATCCGGACATTTAGAGCACGGAGCTTAGATGTTTTTCCTGCTCTCTGTTCTGCAGAGAGGGAAACGGTATCTCTTTATTAAAAAGCAGGTCGTCCAGCACGTTCTGTAATCATCTGAGTTGCAAACATCAGACTCCACGAGTGACACCCACCCCCTTTTAGCCCCCGCCTCCACCCAGCTCCCGCCCCCAGCTCTTCGCACACATAAACAAGTCCGCGGGCGCGCAGTCTCCGAGCTCTCCGGCTCTGAGTCCAGCCCTCTGGTTGTGTCTAGGCAGCTGCCTCCACTCAGACTCTGAACCTGCCGCCGGACGCCAGAGGTCGAGAAGAGGCGGTCAGGTTCAGGTTTGGTGTTTCCTCCACCTGGAATCCCCCCCAGCCCCAGATCCAATGAGAGGGATCCTCACTAATCCGCACAGGGTTCTCAGTTCCGTGCATGCGAAGTGCGGCTGAGGAACGCAGCAGCTCGACTCCCCACAAAAAGCAGCGCACCCACTGGCCCCCTAAAGCAACAAGCAGGGTCCCCTCCCCCACCCAGCCCCTCTTCCTCCAAACTTTCAACTCCTAAGGGTCCCAAATTTCGTAACGACTATGAGCAGAGCTCTGGGGCAATGAAGCGAGTTGGACAGTTGTGGGTCCTTTTAACTCCGACTTAGCTCCGCCGGTCCCCGGGTGTCCCAGCCTTCCCACGTCTCCGCCACAAATTCCTAGAGCTGGTTCCGAGAAACCACGAGGATTTCCCCAGGGATAGCCCGGTCCCCCCACCATGACCCCCGCTACTCCGCCGGGTCCCAGATGCTCTGGCCGCGCTCGGAGCTCCAACATCTGCGCAGAGACCCAGGGTGGGGTGGCCGCTGGCCAAGGAGTGCCCGGAGTGCGGGCTCGTTTCCGAAAAAAGCTTTCCACGGAGGCAGAGGGACTCCAGAGCAGGTACATCGCGCCGGGTGAGAACTCTCAACTCCCCAGACTTGGAAGCGACCCTCCAGGGCCGGAGCTCCGAGTGCCCTCCCCCAGCCCACGCCCTGGCAGGGGCAGCCCAGCAGTTCGCAGAACTCCGAGCGGCTGGGAACTGGGCTCGGGGGGCGTGCCGGGGAGTGGCGGTGGCACCTCGTCTCTTCCCTGCCTGGGATCTGTCGGTCACCCCCTTTTGTTACAGGATGCGCAGGGAGACTTCTCTGCAGGAGCACACGCGCGTGTTGGGGAAGGGGGTGGCAGTTCTGCTGAATCCCTTCCCTGCCCTTCCGTCGCCCCCATTTCCCCTCGCCTCCGCCCTTCGTTTCCAATCCAGGTCTCTTAAACTGATCACTTTCCCAGATATCGGGCGGTTTCTTGGGCCGCCGAGGGCCGAAAGAGTGGAGGTGGGGAGAAGTGTGTGTGTGCATGTGTGTGTGTGTGTGTGTGTGTGTACGGGGTGCTGCGGCAGCGTCTCGGCAGGGGCTGATCCCAGCACAAACTTCGGGGAAGGCACAAGCCCGGGAAAGTGAGTGCAGCGCGATGGGGGTGGGGCGGGGTGCGGAGTTAGGGCCACCGCGCTACTCCACTTTAAAAAACCCCACGAGGCCCCCAGGCCACGAACCTGCCCACCCAACGTGCCCTTCTCCCCTTACCGTGGCAGAAGTAACCATGGCATCCGTGTGACTGTTTCCAGGGACATCGACATGAAGAGAAAGGTGGACGCAAACTTGGTCATTCAAAGTCTCCCCCAACCCACCGCCGCCACTACCCAGCAGGGGGGAAAAAAAGAAGAAAGAAAAGGGAGGAAAGTAGTTGCTCCGGGCTCTCTCGCGGGGCCGTGCGCGGAGCTGTTCGGTAGGGAGAGGAGCCTTCAACTCTGAGTCCCGTGAACATAATCTGCGCGGTTATAACCAGCCAACCCAGCCAGATGGCTCCGCGCTCAGCGCCTTAACCCCTTGCGCGCCGCGTCGTCCGCCCCCGCGTCCGACGGGTCGCGCGCCTAGCGGGCCTGCGCCCAGCGTCCCCCTCCCCCCCGAGTTGGTCTGGGTGCCAGTGGGAGGACTGGGCTATTCCTTCTGGCCCCTCTTAAAGAAAAACACCAAAAACTTCCAGATGAGTTGTCTGCTCCAGTCCCTTTTAGAGATCCAAGGAAAAAAACGAAATATTCAACTTTTTAATACATTTTACATGTTAATCTCTCCAGCCTGTCTTATTTGTTCTTTTTCTTAAAATTTTCTTTTTGCTCTTCCTTTTTTCTTTTTTATTTAAGATTTTTCTTTATTAGACAGAAGGGCCTTTCTTGCCCCTTTCCTCTGGGCGGCTTGGGTCTAATGTGTAAACTCCTCCTCCAAACCTTAGACCCTTCCAGCTCCAGAGCTCTCCCCACCCCCTATCTAGCCCACCCGTCACTCCTTCCCCCACCCCACATCACGAACACGCCCAAGGACAATCGTTCCCCAGCGAACCTGCTGCCTGCTCGTGGGGACCGGTACGAAGACCGCTGTGCGGGTGGTAAAAGGATATCAAATCAGAGAGGTATTGGGGGGAAAGGGTTGGGAGTGGGGGATGGAGTGAGGGGGAACGGAGGGTGTGCTTGTGTGTGCGTGTGTGTGCGTGCATGATGTGAACGGAGAGAGGGATGGATCGGAGCCTCCCATTTCACCCAGCCTCCAATTTCTAAGCCCCGTTCTCCAAACTAGGTTCGGGCCCTGCAGCTGAGCACTCGCCCAGCACCCACGAGGGGACAGTGCGGGAAGCAGAAAGGCAAGAAAGAGATTTCTTAGTAAACCTCGAAAAGTAGTGACGCTCACTTCCCCGCTAGTAGATTTTTCGAAGAACGGAATGGGGGGGGGCAAAATCTCTTATTTCGAGATAATTTTAGCTGCCCGTCAGACCCCCACGTGTTCTGACCGTTCTCTCTAAATTTACCAGGTTAGGTCATGTCGCTTTCACCCATTTGCCATGGAGAGATTGGGGCGGGGGTCACTTAGGGGTCAGGGAGAAATCCAGAGCCTCAGGGCGGAATTTTACGCGCCAGCTTCCCTTCTACCCCGCTCCCCGGGTCGTGGCCTGGCGGAGCTCATCTCCGAGCCCCCTCCGATTTCGTCGCCATCTCAGCCACTCCTCGCCCCGTCTCTTGCCAGGACCTTTTGACTCAGCAGTGCGCGCGGTTGGGGGAGGGAAGTGAGTATGTACCCCGTCTCCTCCCTGCCCTGCCGTTCCAGGTGTCTAATAAACAGTCCACTCTCTGTTTCAGCTAGGGTCCAGGTTCAAAAAATCTGAATTTCTTTGACTTGTTTGAAAATTTGCCGGTCACCAAGAAGAACCGGCACTTTGCCTACCAGATCAGGTCGAACCCCACATGGAAAGGGGCTGCGGGGCGATGGGCAGGGATGAGGAGTCTGGGGGCTCGTACTAGATAGATTGTACCTGCCTCATCATTATCCTGGCTGATGGAGGCTGCCACATCGAAAACGGCCAGAAGTGCCCACGGAGGCCCAGGGACGGCACCTCCCGCGGTCCCTGCGAAGAATAGGGTCCTCCTTCAGTGCCTCCCTCGGGCCAAATGTCCAGGTCCTCCTCCAGGCCAGATGAGGCTGCCGAGCTGTTCCCTCCACCCGGCACACAGCAACATGAAGGTTGGCTTGGGCGTGCTCTGTTAGGTTCTGGTTCTCTCCCCCTTCTCCGGCCCGCCTCCTTGCCCTCCCTCCACTTCCCGCCCTTGCCCCGCCACCTCCCACCCTCAACTCTCAAAGGGGAGATTTGGGGCCCGCTGTCGGTTCCACTGGTCGAGTTCTAGGGTCTCTTTTTCTGGAGCTCGAGGTCCTCCGGTAACCCGGAGATGGAAAAGAAAGAGGTGGTTGGCTCCCACTTCAGTGAGCAATGGGTTAAAAACATGTGCGGGCTGAACGGCCTGCAGCTTCTCGGTCAATGGCAGTCTGGAGAAAGGAGGGGAAGGGAGGGGGCAAACCTGAATTTGAAAAATCAGAAGAAGAAAAAGAAGAGAAGGCAGCAGTGAGTTTAAGACCGGAATTTGTTCTGCAGATGCCGGTCACTGCCTGGGCGCCTCACTTTGCCAGGACCTAGGCAATCACAGGAAGAGTTCGTATTGTTTCCCAGCCGCAGAGGGTTTTGTACTGAACTGGTGGGTCTGTCTTTGCGTGCAATCAACGTGGGTCTTGTAATACGAGAGGTGACACCTTAATCTTGCCAAATATGTGCAGTGCCTTTGGGTGGAGGGGGGAGGGAGGGGCCGAGGGAAGGAGAGAGGAAGAGTGAGAGAACCAGGCAGAAGCAGAGGGTGAAAGATCCACTTTTCTCACTTTTTCCTAAATGCATGGCCACGAGCCCTCCCCTTTGTGGAAGACATTTTTCAGGCAGTCTCTCCTGAACAGGCACAATGCCTTTTCCTTTACTGTTCCTCTTTCTCCTTCAGAGCAAAAGGTTCTCTTCTCTCAAGATCACTCGGGGTGGCCACCCAGGTCTTCCTTTTAGCTTCAAAGAGGGTGGCAAGGGAACAAGAAGAGGGTGGCCAGAAAAAGGAGTAGAAAGGTGTTCCTTTTTCTTTTAAGATAGGAGAAAAGATTATTGTACGTAATAGGGAGTCCTTTTGGAACTGTGGAACATTGTGACTTGTAAGCCAATCTGATTTTCTAAATAGAGAAAGAACTTAGTGGTATCGATAGTTAAAGCAAAGAACAGAATTGGGAAGTAAGCTGGTGAGTTCACCCCACTCAGACGGTCCATCCAGAATGAGGTCTTTTTTGATTAGTTTAGCTAATCACCACCCTCCCCATTGACTCATGGCCTTGGCCCTTCATCTGTTGACTGTATTCATAGGTTCCGGAACCTTTGTTTTCTCCCTGCTGCATCTGAATGTAAGGCCCTGACTCCTGAAAGTGGTTTGTGAGAGCAGAAACCAGATCCAGTGTTTGAAAGCCCCTTTTCAAACTCTCTCCTGAAGCAAAATTCTAGAGCTTGGGTTCTGCCCACCCTTATCTTTTGCAATAGCACCACTCTGTGGTTGAAACATTGAACAGAAATAAAATGGAAATGGAAGGAATTGTGCCTTTACCTTCTGAAAAACAGCATTTATCTACTTGATGTTTCAGTTAAGTGGACTATACTGGGGGGCAGTACCCACATATGGTTTATAATTCAGTGTGACATGCTGACCCAGGAAATAAGAAAATTGGTCCAAATAGCCTCCCAGGATCCTTTCCTCTGTGACCATATGTGGCAAAGACAAGCCTGGTTATTTCCCCTTGTGATCATATAGCTAGCCTAGAATGTTTGTCTTCTCCTATTGTTTTTCTCTTTCCTGTCTTTGAGATTGCTAAGCTGTACCCCAAACCTTAGCTGAGCCTAAAACATTTGCACGTTGCCTCTTCTGCTGCTGGAGGGCACTGTGGAGAAGTTTGGCAGAGTGGCTGCAGCTACTTCCTTTTGCCCTACCTCGTCCATCCCCACCCCCAGTCACCCAGACAGCTGCTTGAGTGGATGGAGCCCAAAAGTCTATGATTCTGAAACAATTAAAGTGAGTGCAAAGGTGTGTGCTTAGGGACTGGGAACTTAAGGGTCAGGAAAGGCTTCCTTGGCTCCTGGCATTCAAAGGATTCCTGTCTGCCCACCCATTACTGTACACAATTAGGTGCAGCATTACTAACCCACAGTCACACCAGTTATCACGCCAATTAGCAACTACGCCCAATCCAAATACCCTCCAGGGTCATGTGGGAGGGATTAGACTTTTTCCCCCCCAAACTGGGTGCAGTTGTCCACAGACCTGAGTGTGACTTGTCTGTATTTATTCAGCAAGCCCAGTCTTCACTAAAAGTTGTATCACCTCAAGAAAGCACAGCTCTGCTGTTATCAGCATTGATCTCTAAACAGCAGGGATACTAGAGATCACATTCTAGCAGCCTCTGTGTTCCCACTCTACAATTAGTAGTTGAGAAAACTGAGGTTCCAACTTCTCGATGACTTTCTGTTTCCCCAGGGAAACAGAATACATACAGTAACAGATGGGGAACCAGAACTCATTGAAAGAGTGCATTTTGCAGTCATACAAACCTGGGCTCCACGCTGCCTTCTTCACCTCCTAGGTGTGCATCTTTGGACAGGTTGCTGAACTTCTCAGAAGCCATCTGTAAATGGCAGAAACAATGCCAACCTCACAGGAGGATTATGAGGCCTGAATAAACTCATTGATTTAAAACACTCAGCACAGTGCCTGGCGCAATGTGAGCTTTAACTCCCAACCGAAGGGTCCTTGATCTGAAGACACTGCCACCCCAGTGGTGAGGGATCTCAGCCTTCAGAAAGACGCTTGTCCTGTTTGCTATTTGTAAAATGTTAAACATTTCATTAACGTAACTTCATGGGCATGTATGTTCTCCTTTGGACAAAGAAAGACCTTAGCAGAATGAAGTAGTGGACATACGTCCTTAGACTTTAGAAGCTACACTTTATCTAGCTTCCTAATGTGGATCTCAAAGAGCACAAAAGACATTACCAGATTTTTTGGACTACAAGACACACTCCCCCCACCCCCAAATTTGGGAGGAATAATGGTTGTTAATGCTGCTGTTGAGTTCTATTTACATTTACATTGGTGAAATATTATGTTATTTATGTTATTAAATATTTTACCACATTTTTTGCTTCAAAATTTTTTCCCCTATTTTCCTCCTCTAAAACCTAGGTGCGTCTTATGGTCTGAAAAATACGGTAGTTGAAGGATTTCAAAATCTTATGCATGCTTTGTCTCTAAGGCAGAACTACCTCATCATTTAAAAGAAAATTCCACCATGTCCTTCAACTCTTAACAGATTGCCTGGTATATTATTGGTTTGTTTTTATTGCTAATTATGTTCCAGGGCTTACATTTTACAATATAACAAATTACACTGAACAACAGTGGATCAACTCATTTTGTGAAACGGCATACATATTCATAATTATGTTTCAAGAAATTACCCATAATGACAGAGGGAAGGTATGTATTCCTACCACACAGGTGGATATAGAAATCATAATAAAGTCTCCTATTTCACCAGTCATGACATGAATTCCTAATCACCCTATAAATTAACTTTATGCTACACCAAACTCCACTCATAAAAAATGACATTAAGGTTTCCTAGGTAACTAATGCATTTCCAAAGGGAATAAGCCTCAAGAGACAAAGAGGGCAGGGAAAGGGTGGGGGTGGGAAAGTAAAGAAAAAGAAAGAAAAACATTAGATTAGACCCATGGGACATAAACAAAATATTTCATAGGGAAGAACTCATAAAGTTTCATTACCTGGGTTTGACAAAGATATGGCACCACCATTAATTCTGTCTTCAGACAGTGAAATACCCAGGAGGCTGCCCTCAATCACGTATGCCAGCATCTCACATTTCAGGTTCACATTCACAAATGCGGGGACTAGCCAGTCCCTTCCATGCCTCTGCTGAGCTGTGTCCACCGCTCACCAGCCGGCCATTTCTCGGGCCCTCCACAGTTGTTTTCAGGCATAACCGAGTGTTGAGATGAATGTGAAAAATCGGGGTCAATTAGGAGGTTTCCGAATTTGCCGATGCTTTTGATCTGAGAGACTCTGAGGCCGTGGGGAAGGTCTGTCAGCATGAGGGGAAGGCTGGGACCCGAGGGTTGGACCACCAGGGTCCAGGCAGTCTTTTCACTGTGACCTCCTTCATCTGCGGAAGGGTCGGGTACTAAACACTGAATGCTTAGGAGGAAATTAAAGATTACAGGTGAAGCTCAGGCTTCAATTTATGCTGTAAGAACACTGAGTAACCACGAAAGGCAATGCTATCAGAGAATTACCAAGGAGCTGGAGCTAGAGCGATCTCTGAACTTTTCAGTTCCTTGGTTTTACCCTGTGCAAAAGGGACTTACCCGCATTTTCTTGTATAACTGAGAATAAAAGTAAGAAAAAAAATACACTAATGAATATACAAGTGGGAGTTTGTATTATCTGCCCTCCTCCACCTTCAGTAGCCCTGGAATGACATCCTGAGTGAAAATGACTGCAGGCCTCAGCGAGGTGAGCTCTCTGTTCAGAGCATGCGAGTTTCCCTGCTGAGTCCAAGGCAGCAGTGTTCCTGCCCCACCCCGCTCCGGCACCGTCCCCACCCCCACCCCCAGGGCAGGCCGTGTGGGTGAAGCCTGCCTTTTGCACTCTCCATGGCCTGCTGGGAGAAGGACACAAGGTGCAAGTTCATGGCTGGAAAAGCCAACTGGAAAACCAGCACTGTTTCCATCGCACAATTCCTTCCATTGGGAATTGAAATCATTTGGGGATTTTACCTCTACCTGGGGACTTGGGTGGGATTAAGGATTAGAATAGTCTTCTGGCCGCACCCTCCATTTACTACCCGCTACTGGGTAGTAAGAGTAAGAGGCAGGAAGTAAGTAAGAATAAGAGGCAGGAAAAGTCTGGAAAATTAAATGCATAGCAGTCCATAGGTGCAGTTTTCCCAAGGATTTAAGGATAAATAAGATGGGAACCCAGGCCTCCTTACCCTGAAATAGGAGTCCTGTCTGGTCTAGCCACGCATGTGACGGTGACATATGATCATATGTCCTGTGGGTACTCTCTCCTACACATCTCTCTGCAGAATCTGAGGCTGGAAGGACATGGCAAAAGTCACCTCATTCACTCTCCTGTCCTTGCCTCCTGCCTCCAGGACCAACCCTCACTGACAGGACAGGTGTGAAGTATGTGGAGGAGGGCAAGCAAGGTTCATTCTATTACCCATATCTCTTTGAAAACATTCTCTCCACTCCGGCAGTCTAGGAAAACTAAGAAAGGAGCAATAAATCACTGAGTCTTTTACTTCAAAGGGTTTATGCCCAGAGTTCCCGGGAAACACTAAAAAAAAAAGGTGTTGACAGTTCTTGGGGGTCAAGGAAAGCTGAGTTCAAGTTGAACTAAGCCTATATACCTCTACCACCCCAAACACACACAAACATACACAGACAGACACACCCCTGCAGCCAACCCATCTGATGGTTTGCTGTATTTACCAGTCAATTCACTGATAGTCCCGCCCTTGTTCCCACAGTGAGAGCAGGCTGTCCTCAGCCCCCATCCAGAATGCAAATAGTGCTCATGCAACAAAGTACCCAAAACTGTGCTTAGCGCTAGATTACTAGACCAGGAGGCAGAATTCATGTCTGAGCTCCCATGTGATCTTAGGCAAGTTACCTGTCCTCTCTTAGACATCAATTTTTTTACATCTGCAAAGTGGAGATAATAATAGCACAGATTTAAAAAACTGAGGTATAAAGAGTTTATATAATGTGTCCAAGGATACATGGGTATGAGTGGCAAAACAGGTTTGAACCTCAACTGACTGTTCCTGCTACATCAGCCAACGTTGAGAGGGTGGTGTTTTTACAGATGAAGAAACTGAAGCCAAGGAGGGGACAAGCAGCTTGCCTAAGATCACTCAGAGGAGCTCAGACATGAGCCAGGTCTCCTGTCTCTAGGCCACGGGTGAGACCAGCAGTCGCAGCGTTGCAGTATCCGTAGTCAATTCTCCTGGTCTCAAGGTTGTCCAAGGTGGTAGACAAAGGGAAAGAAATGGGAGGATGGAGGACAGTGGGACCAGGTCCTTCTCTGGATCCTTTGTGTGCCTTACTAAGAGGATGTAGCTCACATCAGAGCAGTGACTGGGAACATGGAGGAAGGACTGCTTTCATTACATACTCATCTCTTCAGCAGGTTCCTCTGTCAGGGCACACACCTCTAAGATTACACAACAGCCTTGGATGAGATGGCTCCCACCAACAGTGGGGCAAAGAAAGCTACACAGTGCCTAGTTACTAAGACATTTTTCCAAAGGGGTAGGCCATTGGCTAGGTTCCAAAGATCAACTGCAGCAAACACTAGTATCTCTGTTTTTGCAGCAAACAGCATCTCTGTGTTTGATACACAGAGAAAAAGTTAAGCCTCAAGTTTCTAACAAGTAATAAGTCTGTAGATGCCCATGCAGAAACTACAGATTCTTGGATTGGAACATTATGGGCAATTGATGTTTTGTTACATATGTTTCACTTGAATCCCATCCAGTCACAAATGTACATTCATGCAAATGTCTTTTCCTCTACCACAGACATAGACTTAAATGCCACTTAGAACTCAGACTCAGCCGGCAAGCCAGCATTCAAAACCTGCCTATGAATGAGCTTTCAAATCTGGAACTGCTGCCAAGATAGTAATCATGAGGCATCAGATTTGTATTTTGCTGCTCCACCATGTCCAGCCTCTCTGCCCCAAACAAGGATGAGAGAATTCCACTGGTCCTTCTCCCACTGCCTAAAAGGTCTTCTGTCAAAAGTTTTCAACAAGTCCAAAAAATGAAATTAGCTCCTTTGGAGCAAATGGAAAAAAGAACATCACAAATAATGACAGTGATTTTTTTTCCTACCTGAATCAATCTCCCCAAGTGATATAATGGAAAGGTTAAAAATAAAGTAAATAAGGGGAGGTGGGGAGGGCTGGGGCAGTGGGTTGGGATGGGAGTAAAAGATAGAAAACTGTACAAGAACAAAAATTAAAATTTTTAAAAAAAGAAAAAAGAAAGTAAATAGAGTTAAACAGCCAAGCTGGAAATAGCCTTCTATCCATAGAAATTAATAAGCCAAAAACTGTGTCTTTTTCCCAGGGTTAGCAGAGAGTCCATGGTCAAGATGAGAATGGAGTCATAATTGGCAGGAGATTCACAGTATGAATCATTGGCCCACACTCCTTATCTCAAATTGGAAAACAGACGAGCTGTACTGTAGAATGAATGAATGAATGACTTACGTTTTTTTCATAGTTGGAAAGTGCCTGAGATTCCTCTAGACAAACTCCTCACTTGACAGTAGAAGTTATAAAGACTCAGGAAAATGTAGGGACTGGCTGGAGGTCACACAGATAATGAGACTCATCAGTGAGAGTGTGGAACCCAAACTTCTGACTCGCAGGAGGCTGCTCTTCATCCGCTTTCTCCACACAGCCCCCAGGAAACAGACACATCTGCTGCTCTCCTCCTGCAAAGGTTCCACCTCCCTCCGATTCCTTCCTTATCTTTTCAGCTTTCCTCCGTTTTGTTATTTACTTCAACTTATTTTACATTTGATTTTCTTTATTTTGTTTGCATTGGGCACTACTGGCAAAAGAAGAGAAAATTAACTTAACATGCAGAAGGCAAGGTTTCAGCAGGAACTGGAAAAGAGTTTTAATACATTGGAGAGTAAAGGACAGGTTAAAAATGAAGTGGATACTTTCCTATTTTTGATGACATAGGTTTGGTCCTTTCTGAAGAGGGAAGATTAATTAAATAAATCCTACTTTTCAATAACATTATAGGTAACCTTTTAAGGTTCCCACCTGGATGAATTTTTTCCCATATCATTCTTCCTGTTTTTTTTTTTTTATCTCGTTCCCCTTGTGTTAAAAATGGGGAAAAATCTATTTTTCTGAGGGAATGTTTCAATAAAAATAGAATTTTTAAGTTTTTCTTGCAATAAAGCAAAAAAAAAAAAAAAGCAAGAAAGAGAGAGAGAGAGAGAGATCCTAGAGTTGAATTGTTTACTCTCCTATTCACCTCCTTAGTCCTTCCTTGTAAGAGAACCGACACCAATGTCTGTCCTTGGCATTGTGGATCTCAGAAACCCAGGGGCATCCAATAACTAGGAATTGGAAAGACCTAGACATGGAGAGGGGCATGATGTAAATGAAAATGTGACTGTTCTGCAAGACTCCGGTGCAAACTTCAAGTCAAGACAAGAATAAAGTTCTAAAAATCAATTACCTAAGATTCCACACCTTAGAAATTTAGTAAGAGAAGAACAAAATAAACCAAAAGTAAGTAGAAAGAAGAAAAAATAAAGATAAGAAGTGAAACTAATAAAAATTAATAAAGTCAAAATTTGTTATTGGAAAAGATCAACAAAATTGGTTATCTCCTACCTAGACTGGTCTAGAAAAATGAAAGAGAAAAACATTGCCATTATCAGGATGGAAGAGGGATTGTCACTCAGATCTCATCGGTGTAAAAAGGAAAATGGAGGACCATGATGAGCAATTTTATGCTTGTGATAAATTTGACAACTCAGATGAAATGGAAAAATTATTTGAGCTAACAAATGATCAAATAGACTACCTGAATAGCCTTTTATCTATTAGAAAAATTAAATTTGTTACCATAAACCTTCCCAATAATAAAACAATAGGAAAAGATGGTTACTGGTAAATTCTACCTAGACTTAAGTAATAGCATCAAAATTAAAACACTTCGCAAGCTGTTATATGAGGCCAGTAAAATGCTAACACAAAAGACTGACCAAGATACTACTTTTTTTAAAAAAAGAAAGAGAAGAGAAAGGAAAAATGTAAAGAAATAAAGAAAAAGAGAAATAAAATTATAGGCCAATACTTTTATGAACATAAACGCAAAAATTTGTAACAAAATATTAACAATAGAATTCAAGAGTATATATTATGACCAAGTAGGGTTTATTTATCCCAGTAGTGAAAAATCAGTTAACATTTGAAGACAAATCAATATAATTCACTGTACTGATAGAAAAAGAAGAAAAATCATCAGATATTTTCAATAGATTCAGAAAAATATTTAACAATATTAAGTTCAAAACACACAAACAAAGCAAAATAAGGGAACTTTCTCAACTTGATAAAGAAAATCCACAAAAAAGCAGCAACTAACATAATACTTGATGGTAATCTTTTCAATGCATTTTCCCTAAGATCAGAAATAAGACAAAGGATGCAGATATCTCAAGCATCTCTCAGTAGGAAAATCGATAAGCAAGCTATTGTATATTCATATATGGAATAGTCTTCAGCAGTAAATAAGAAGGAATTATGGATACAGACAACAATATGGTTGAACTTCAAAAATATTATATTAGATTAAAGAAGCCTTACACAAAATCATGTATCTTATATGATTTCATACTTACAAAGTTTTACAACAGGCAAAAATAATCTATTGTGAAAAAAATATAATAGCGGTTGCCTCTGGGATGGTGGGAGTGGAATGTGACATGAAAGAGGCACAAGTGACAGAGATTTGGGTTGTACAGTGATATTCTGTCACTGAAGAGAGTGTAACATGATAGACACTTGGGGTACACAGTGTCATAGGAAACGACAGAGGTTTCAGGAGTGCTGGAGGTCTGGATTATACAGTGTCACAATTCAGTCTATATTCACTTAAAATTTATGCAATTTGTTTTAGTAAATTTTGTGTCTAGAGAGAAATATCTAAAATAATACCAAACTTTCTAATAAAATGCATATTAACATATTTAAAGGGAAGCGTGTTGATGTCCTTCATATATTTTAAAATATATCAAATTTAAGATGGACTGATGCATGAACAAAGGGATGGACAGATGGGTAGAGAGACATAAAACAAGCTAATTGTGAAAAAAACATAAACTATAGAACCTTGTCTGTGGGTACATGGCTATTCACTGTTAAATATTGTATCTGTTGTTTACGTCAGAAAATTCCCACAATAAAATTTTGAGGATAAAAAGGGAAAAAACATATTTGAAGTAATTGGAGAGCTGCCAGGCAGCCTGAACACACAGGGACAAGATCCCAGAGAAAGGGGAGGCACAGAGAGGTAAAACTGATCTTCACTTTCCTCCTGAGGCATAGGCTGCTTTGTAAGTGGCAGCTCAGAGAAGGAAAAACTGAGGTGAACTTCAGTAATCTTTCCAGACTTCAGAGACAAAAGTCAGAGCTCAAGATTCACTGAGGAAGGAATGCCTTCTGTTTTGATAGTAGCAAGGCTAGTTCGTAGGAGTAAGGGGAAACCAAAAATAGAACCACTTCTGCAATGACAGAAACCCAAGGTTTAATCAACTCAAGCCGAAAGAGAATTAAGATGATCTTTCCTCAGCCTAACTGCCTGACAAACAAAAGAAAATCTTTACTAGAGAGAGAATACACCATGCTTCAATTATTTGCATACCTTTCTTTACACATGTCAGGAAACATGTCCAAGTGATTAAGAAACAAGAGAAAAAAAATCAGACAATAGGAAGAAAATCCAAGAATATCCATACATTGAAGTTACTAGACAGACTTTTCAAAATTATTTATAAAAAATTTATAGCAAGATGGAGAATATCATGAATCTCTTTTAAAGAATCAAATGTTAGAACTGAAAAACTACAGCAAAAAATTAAGAAGGTTAAATACAACTGAAGAGAGGTTAGTGGAAAATATCCAGGGGAAAGGTCAGTGAAAAAATAATGGAAAATTTATAAAAGAAAGAAAGAACATATGACTTACAGAGAAAAGATGTAATGCGCACATTAACTGGTGTCCCAGTTAAGAAAGGAAATAGAGAATAGTGCAGTAGCAATATCTGAGGACGATGGTCAAGAAATTTCAAACTTTGATGAAATACATGAACCCACATATTCCAGAAGTCCTGCATACAGGGAACAGGGTAAATATTGAATAGAAAGAAAACAGCTCTTGGCACATCACAATAAATCTACTGAAAACAAAGACAAAAAAGAAAAAGGGGAAAGTAGCAGAGAGAAAAGGCTATACCTGCAGTTGCGGTAAGACTCGCAGAGAGGATGGGTCAGTGGAAGGGATGGCAGGGAGTAGGGTGTGAGGCCCCTTCTAAGGAACTTTTACAACAGCTGTGCTGGCTTCTGCTTCAGGCTCCTTACTTATAGTGCCCTTTCATAAAAGTGCTCAAAGTTTCATTACTGTTTTGCCAAAAATCAGTTGCACCACTGATTGCTATTTCCTCTGATGGGCCGGTGAGGGTTTAGCAAAGTAATCCAGCGCAATGGGAAGAGCACTGTATCAGGAGTCAGAAGACAGAGGCTTTAAATCTGTCTACATCATGGTCACACGCCATGCAGTGCCCACTTTTCCTCTCTAAGATTCACTTTGCATCTGCAAGATGAGGGGGATGTAGACAATCCAGATTCAGATCATCTCTAAATCCCACTCCCTCCTCAGTTCTGAAGTTTTAGAATCCTTTCTAATTTGTCGATCAGTTTCAGCTTCTGAGATGATGGATGTGTTCCGGACATGCCATGACTAGATGATGTTGCCGCGTGACCTCATCAGAGAGACATCTTCCCCATTCCTCCCCCTGTGGTTCTTGGGTGAGTAACTAAAGTTTTTCATTCTCAACAAACAGATAATGGGGAGGTTTTCCTCTGTGTGTGCATGGGGCAATAAATAAATTCCAAATCTATTTGTAGCACTGATGGAGAAGAGGCAGAGACAAAAAGAAGATACCCAGTTACTTTTAAAATTCAAATCTTCAGATTCCAATAAACTACATATTAATGTATCGAGTGAATTAGCATTTATGACCTTAGACAATTGTAATATTTGAGGTATCATGAAAAATAAACATATGTTTTTATTTTCAACACAAAAGAGAAAGAGGACTGCAGGACATTATAGGTTAACCTGGACATTCTACGATGGAACAGATTATAAAATAGATGGTTTTGAGTTCTTAGACTGGAGGCAACAGTCCCTAGGATTCAGGAACGGTTCACTGAAAACACGCCGCACACTGGTCCGCCAGGGCATCAGTGGGCTGAGATCAGCCTGGAGTCAGGTACGTGCCAGGAGACATCAGCAGAGAACTCTGTCCATGTTCCACATTTTCCATTAGTGACTTGGAAGAAGGTAAGAGTCCAAACTTTCCAAATCTGTGGATTACTCTGATCTTGGAAATATTTGTTAATATGATGAATGGCAGACATAACATTCGAAAGAATTTTGAGACTTACAACAACTAGCAATATCAAATTAAAAATTGAAGAAAAGGACCCAAAATTCAAATTCTGTGTTTAGATGCAAAGGGCAATCGTGGCGTGATAGGAATGTGGAAATCTGGCTTGAGAGCAGGAGCTTCAGTGGAACACAGACAGAACCAAGGTTCCGGTGCAGCCTTGGGCTAGTCCGTTTCCAGGGAGCTAATCCCAGGGAAACTGGTCAGAGATGTTGGAAGTAAAGGAGAGATGGGGTAGGCCGAGCTCCTCAGGGCCAAAGTCCCTCACAACCTGTGAGTCCCAGTGCAGAGTTTTATCTTTGGGATCTGAGTGCAAGGAACTTCCTTTTTCTCTCCACTGGACAGTTTATCTTGTACATGATTATGTTACAAATAAGCTTCACTGAGACATCCTTGATTTATTGAGTAATTCCTTTTTAAAAGCATTTTAGCAGCAGCTCAAAAGAACTTTTGGAAGCAAGATACTTAATCTGTTGGAGAATATGTCAGCGGGTCTTTTCATGCCCATAGGCTGAAGCTGGACTCTGGCAAGAAGTCACAGTGTGGAGTCCGAGAAGATTCCAGAAGGCAGAATCAGAAGGCAGAAAAAGTTTTTCAAATAGGTGAGAGAGGCTAGTGGTGAAGAGTTGGGCACTGTGGGCCAAACCCAGAGACGGGGCCAAATCCCAGCTCAAGGATTTACCACCCTTGTGACCTTGGGCAAGTCACTGAACTTTTCTGTACTTCTGTTTTCTCATCTGTAAAATGAAGAGGATGATGATGATGATAGCACACACGCTGCAGAGGTGTTAGGAGTGTTAAATGAGCTGATATGTTTAAGCTCTTAGAAACAGTGGTGCAACCTTTGGGGTGTGTGACGCTTGGTGTTTCTGGGTTTTGGTTTTCTCATCTGCTAAATGGGCTGATAATGTTACCCACTGACAGAGCTTTCATGAAGCGAAGTTACGACAAAATTCTCATCGTAGTGTCTGATACCTGGTATGAGCAATGAGAGTGATAGATATTAACCAGAGGGAACCACAAAATTCATGTCAAATGCCCAACACGATGCCTGACTGCCGACAGATGCTCACTCCCTCACGTGTGTCCCTCTCTCCTCTTCACGCGCCCTGGTATCCCACTACGGTGCCCAAATCTGGGACGTTTCAGATAAAAGACAGTTAATAAATGAGTGATTAATGGATTGTCAGTTCTATGTTCTTTTCACATCATTTGGGTAAGTGGTTATTTTTAAGAGAGCTGAAATGTCAAGATACGATTCGAATAAAACATCCTCAAATTTAAACTTGGCTTTAATCCAAGGAATAATCAATGTGAGAATTGCAGGTACCAATACAGGCCAATGCTCCATATGCTTGGCCCCAGCATCTTGGCAAATCATCACACCATGCGCACCATGGTGTGCTGTGCCTGAGCATGTCCATCACTCAGGAGTGGCTCTTCCTCTGTGGTCCCTGGGTTCATGGTTCCAATGAGGTATTTATCATATGGTATTTTAATTCATCCACTTGTATCTGCCTGGTCCCCATCAGACAGCAAGAGACATCTCTGGAGCTGGGTCATATTCATCTTTGTACCACCAGTGTCTACATGAGGCTCATCACATACAAGGTGTTTGGCAAATGCTGAGTGAAGGAATGAAAAACTCTAAGGAAAAAAAATCAAATCATATGGCCCTCTTGAAACAGGAAAATGCTCTGCTCTTCCATCTGCAGAAGGCAGGTTTTTGTTTCCAGTGGTGGAGAAGCCTCCTGTGATCACTGGGTGGGACCCACCTTGGCTCACCTCTCAGGGAAAAGGCCTCCAGAACTCTACTTCCAGGACCCGGCCTTGACAGTAAGAATTGAACACACCAGGCAGCCACGGAAGGCACACTGTTTTTCTCCCAAGAATAGTATAATGGGAAAGAGGAACTACATCTTACTTTTCCAAGAAGTAATTTAATTATGTAACAGTTAAGTAAAACTACACGTAGCTTTGGGGGCCCCTGATCTCATTCCCTTTCCCCTCGGCATAGCTTGATTTTAAGAACAAGGGAAATCAGTGACATTGTGTCTGTAGGTCAGCAACGCCCCCGCCCCGCCCAGATCTGACCTCACTGGCATTTGTCTGCTCTGAGAGATTAAAAGGGAATTGTCCAAGTCTTTTGTGGGGATTGTTCAGGCTTCTAAAATTGACTCCCATCACTTCCCTGAGGAGTCGCTGTCTGGGCCCCTCCCAACTTTGGCCTATTCTCCACGCTGCTGCTTTGGTAATATGCCTGAGAAACAAAGATGGCCAAGTCAAAATATTCTCCCTTCTCCAAGTACCAACCCTGTTGCTGAGCCTATAGGATGAAACTGGAATCTTTAGCACACGTGCCCAGCCCTTTCTCCTTCCCTTCCTCTATAAGACACCACCCTGTACACCCAGCTAGGACTTTACTATGATTGTGATTTTGCATCATGTGTTCTTTCCGTCTGTAATTTCTTTGCGTATCACATCTCTCCTGGAATATGAAACAGAGCCTGGAGTTGTGGGGCCATCCCCACCACCTTAGAGGAGCTCAATTCCAAATTTGTAGGGAAGATCTACTGTGGCCAGAAGGTCAATCAACATCTTGGCCTTTTGCAAATAGTATAGGTTTTTTTTAAAATGTAAGTAGGTTTATAATACCTATTTTATTGTATCAAATATGGAGAGCTGCCTTGCTACTGTGGGCTGACTTGATTCCCTCTCAAACTCCCATGTTGAAGCCAAACCCCCACTACCTCAGAATGCAATTATATTTGGAAAAAGTCCCTTTTTAAAGAGGTGACTTAGTTAAAATAATGTTGTTAGGGTGCACCCTAATCCAATCTGTGCACATCCCTGGTATCTGTGAGATTAGGGCGCAGATTCCAGGGATGTGCACAGAGAGAAGTCCAGGGGAGGACACAGTGAAAGGCAGCCATCTGCAAGCCAAGGAGAGAGGCTTCAGAAGAAAACACCTCTGTTGTCATCTTGACCTTGGACTTGTAGGACTTCTTGGACCCAGAACAGGGAGAAAATACATTTCTGTTGTTTAAGCCATCCAGTCTGTAGTGCTTTGTTATGGCAGCCTTAGCAAATGAATAGATGAATACACTTGTAACCAGGAAAAAGATTTTAAATTCATCTTTGAATTCTTTAAATTCATAGTACTTAGAGCTTCTTGGAATATAGAAGATAATAAAAAAGCATATATCCAATGACAGAACATCTGGGACTGGAGTCACCCAAGGGAAGGTAGATGTAAGCACCACGTCCTGGGGGAAGGACAGACCTCCCACAGAGGAGATCTGGGAATGCCCAGGAGTCTAGGGCATGATACAAATGGTAGGGGATTCACGGCCCTGCTGTTCACTCCCACGTGGCCAGCCAGGTGCATGCTTGGCTGTGCTCTGAAAACCTCTCTTCCCACCTGAAGACCTAAGTGTCACTCTGAGATGACACTGAGTTCCAAGATTCTTGGATTGGTTTTCCTTTGTAATACAGGAATAAGAGAAGGTCTCCTATTTTCCATGTCAAAACTTATTAGCGTAACCTCCACCCCACATACTGCCTTCCACCTCTTAAAAATAGGACATTCCTCTTTAGTGAAATAACATGCCAGCCACAAAGACAAATGGAGAGCAGCAAGAAAAAGAACTGGGGAGGCTGTGAATCGCTTTCTTTCTTTCCCATATAAATATAGTAAGAGAATGTTCAAATGCATAATAGTGCTTTGGGGAAAGATCTCAGCCCATTTATAGGGGAATAGTGAGGACTCTGCTTTTTGCTGAGCCAACTTCTACTTGAAGGAAAGTTAATGTTGGAGCCAACTAATACCCAGAGTGACCTTTTCCTTCTCTTCCTACTCAAACTACAACATTTCCAGATATCTTCTGGGATTAACTTTCCCCTTTCACCCTACCCATTATAATATTCCTCTACCTATATCCTCATGCACTTGCACAATCTGTGAATTCCTCACATTTTTATTTGTTAATATATATTTTTAACAAGTTCACAGAGCTTTTGCTTCAAGGTGTAACTGCCTGGCTTAGTGTCTGATGGCCATCAGGTAGGTGCTCTGCAAATGTTTGTTTAATGTATAAATATATGGATCAAATTAAGCTTGTCTTCCCTATCTCCGCCCTGCGCATAGACACACACACACACACACACACACACACACACACACACACACACATTATGTTGGTTGACTGCCTATTGCCTGTGGCTAAAGAGAGCTGACCTGGTTGAATGCGTACTCCAAAACACAGGGAAAAAAACTAAACAGAGATGCTCCTGGGGAACCTAGACAATCAAAGATTGAGTAATAGAGCCACAGGGACACTAAGGCCATTCACCTAGTACTGGAAGAGCCAGAATGAAAATAAGGCCCCTTGACTGGTCCTGTTCAGTCATCATTTGTGACTGCCTATTTTGGAAGACAATTCACTAGCCTTCCCAGTGATTCTGGAAGTCATCTAATGTTTTCAAAAAATTCTACAAAGAGTTGGGAAAAGAGAGAATATAAAAATGGAGTAGGCTAGAGAGAAGATAGCAACAATTTCCCTTCCTGCAAGCTCTGTTGGGCAGCCTGGCTAGGGAATTTCTCTTAGCCACCTTCCCTGCACATACACGAACACACACAACGATTCTCCATTCCACACCCTTTCCTTGATAGCCCATCCGGCTCAATGGACTGTCCAACTTCCACTTGCCTGACAGAGTGTCTTCATCCAAATTTGCCTTTAAACAGAATCTCATGCTCTGGACTGCTAATTTTTCATCAGTCCTATCAGGACTGCCCAGTATCAGCTTTCATCATGTCAATTGCCCCATTCCAGAAAAAAAATATATTATCAACCCAAAGAAATGAATGGTGGCGTGACAAGTATTGCCAGAAAGCCAATGGAAAGAGATTATTTCAAAGGAGGGGCTTTCTGAGGTCACCCCATAGTGTTGCCTGCATTTTAAGCTGCCTCTGCTTGATACACTGAGGCTATATACAGCCTACTGCAGATTTTATACCTGGAAGAGCTTGGAGAGAGGCCTGATTAGACTTACATCTTTAACACAGTAAAGGGAGCATGTTCTCTTATAGCTTTATGCAACTATAACATTTAAATATGCATAAATCTGACTATTTTGTATCAAGCGATAACTCATTTTGATTCCAGTTCTCAGTTTCTTAGGGTGCAATTCTGCAAGGCAGTAACACTGTGTCTCCACTTCTCATTCAGGATGTGGAGAGTAATGATTTCAACTTTGTCTTAGCCCTCCAGAGTTGAAGACAGCTCCTCCTATAAAGTAAATTGGACAATGCAGCTGATGAATGAGGCAACACTAATTAATGAACCTAGAATGAATGGCTTACGGTAATTCATTCATTCAGCATATATTTACTTACAGAGCAGCACAGTTTCAGTTTTCTCAAGGAGATTCTGGCATCTCCCAGGGAATATACATAAGTCAAAATCCATTGTTCTCAGAAATAAGGTGCTAGAGAAGAACAAAATTTCAGCTTTCAACTTGAGGTCTTGTAGGTTGGAGCATCCCACGTGTGATGTAACAGGTGTTATTATCATCCACTTATACTTCTTGTTTCTCTCTTACATGGGCTCAGAGAAGCCATTATTCTTGAGCATGACTAATGCAATGATCCTTACAGTTCCTCCAAATTCATGTGTGTCCCAAGCATTAGTTATCGAATGGATTTTTAAAAATCTAACAGTATAGAAATGTGCAAAGAGAAGGAATTTAATATTATAAAGGGGCTTCTCCACCACTCAGGCAATTTGGAAACCACTGATTTTGTGAAAAAGCTTCAGCCTCAGAATTAACGAGACCTGGGTTTCAATTCTCTAGTTTGATCAAAATAGTTCACCTCTCTAAGCTTGTTGGCATCTTCCTCTGTGAAATGGGGATAAATATACCTACTTCAAAGAGTTGTGAGTGGGGCTGTGGGTGTATGTGTATTTGGATTAAAAAGAGAAAATACCTATGAGGTGCTTATCACAATATGTGGAACATAGTAGATTTTCAATAACTCTTAAGCCCTAGGTCTTCCCAGTTTTAATCCTGAGAACTGAATTAAGCTATATTCACCTCTCCTTCTGAAGAAGGAGATGCTTCCCTCCGCATGGACCTGAGGAGTGGATAAGACAAAATTATGGGGGTCTCGAGTGTCTACCCTGAGGCCCACTGGTAGCCTTGTCACCTCACAACTTCATTGGAGGAGATTTCCATCTCACTGCCTTCTCTCTACATGTGCATTCTCATTCATTCTCTCTCTCTCTCTCTACCCCGCCCTCCACCAAACAGGTTCTCAAAGAGCATTGCCAAATGTTCCTATTTAATTTCTAGTGCACTGAATCAATGTCAGCTGAACCTCAAGATGTTTTTCAGGTTTGCTTCTATATCCTTATATAATTAAAAATGGTTGTAGAGATATAAAAAATGAGTTGAAAAATAAATACACCTCCTTGCATCAAATGGTAAAAGATCCCTTAGTTTAGAAGCATTTCTGTTAAGGAAAAACTCCAGCCAGTTCTCTACATAGCTGAACTTCTCCACTTTAAGCAGATGCTTAATTAGAACACAAAGAAAACCCTGGGGGACTTCATAATCCAGCCAAGGGAAACTGTGCACTAACCTCAGAAATCTTCCTCAGTATCCAGCCATTTCCCAGGCTCTCCAGTGAGCCTGCCTGGTTTTCTCTAATTTAATCAGCCATACAAAGGAAACAGAAGTGTTGCATTTGGCCCTGGGGAATTTTCATTATGTTGTGCTATTAGAAGGGAATACTACTTATGGAATAATATCAGGGACAGACTCATGTAATATCAGACCTAGAAGAGTCCTTGGAGGCAATCCAGTTCAACCCCAGACTTTAAAGAACAGGAAACTAAGACTCAGAAAGAGAAAGTGCTTTGCTCTTACTGTAGTTACTGACAGACCTTGGACAACAACCCAGTATTCTAGCTCATGTTGCTGCCTTATCTTTTTGGTTCTGGCATAGAAATTCTGTGGTCTTTGCAATCCAATATGCTGAGGTTTGTGTTGATTATTTATTTTTAAACATGGCGATTCTTCTTATTACTCTTATTTCATTTACCGTTGCTTGAAGGTCACATTGAAAAACAGGGTGAATGAATGGAATCAATGACTGTTATCTGGCTACATGCACTGGACTGAATTAACTACACAGTGGACAATTATTGGCTATATTCGGTGTCAGACAGATAGTGGTCCTTCCCCCTCAGTGCCTAGAAAATCAGGCAGCCCCTGTTTCTCATCCTCACAGGGACTCCCATGTAGTAAGGGCTCAGTGTCATCTTGCCAAAAGAAAAAAAAAATGAATAAATGAGCAAATGAATGAATTGCTTCCCATCTGTTAGAGTTCCACTCTATTCCTGTTTTTGTCCTTTTTTTCCAACAGTGTCTAGAATCACAGATTTTTAGAACTAGAAAAGAAACTTCTAGATTACCAAATCCAACTTAGTCACTTTTCAGAATGGCATTCAAAGACAGCAAATGCTTAGTCAAGAGTCACAGAGTGACTCAATGTCAGGGCTGGGGCTGGATCCAGCTTCTGTGATTCCTGGTCTGGGAGCTGACTACTTCCTATCACTCTATTCCTTCTGTCCTGGCATCCTTCTCAAGAGCATCTCACACCTTGGCTATTAACCTGGAAAGTGTGTTTCAAGAGCTGCTTTATAAGCTCACAAGATAACATGTTCCAGGGTGGCATCTTCATTAAAAAAGAGCCCAAAGAGCTGAAATAATGGCAAGTGTGCAAAGTGTCATTGGCACCTGGTACTGAAAGGTAAACACCTACTTTCCCCCCCGAGCCAGCTGAGATATACCTGTGAAGTCGGTGCTCCCCCAGGGTCTCTGAGAACTGGGACAAAGGAGCATCGTCATCACTCTCATGCAGGGCACACTCTCTCATACGACGTACATGAGTCTGTGAGGTTGGTGGGAGAAATACAATGACCATTCTTCCAGATGTGCAAATCGAGGCTCAGGAATTAGAGTGAGTTGGCCAGGGTTTGGAGTTACTATGACAGAGTGAGGGAGGACTCAGGTGCCTGGAGACAGATTTAGGATGAAGGATTAAAGTGGATGCATACTTTCCAGTCTCCAGGGCTGACCTCAATGAGGACAGCCACTACCTCCCACATCACATTTCTTGACACCAAATTTGAGAGAGAGAATTAGGTTGAGCAAACTGTGAGCCTCAACATGGTATTCCTCTTCCTAAGACTCCCGATAAGACGCCATGTAAATAAGAGCACTTAATATAAAAAGAAAACCTGGAAATAAAATAGACGTATTTTTTTCCATTTCATAATAGTCCAAGGTGAGCTGCTGAGACCAAGGTAAGCAGCAAGGCAGCTTTGCTCCATGAAATAGGAAAGGGATCTGGGTTCCCTTCACAGCGTGACCCTGCTGTTCCCTCAGTGTTGTCCTCCTCTGCAAGACAGAAACTGGGTCTTGACCACATCTCCCTTCCAGACTAGGGGAAGGAGAAAGAAAAGAGGTGAGGGCAAACAATTGCCTTTAAGCAAATGGCATGGAATTTGCACATGCCATTTTTTCTTACTGGCAGGGACTTCAGTCATAAAGCTACTTTTTTCTGCACAATCCTGAGAAATATAATTTGTAACTGAGTTGCTATGTGTCCAGCTAATTCACGTGTGTGTGTTGTTTGGGAGTTAGAGTCAGTTCACTGGATCGGTCCAGGGAGTCTGAGGGCAGAAATTCTCAAACTGTGCCTGTCCAGAGCCATCCCTAAATCAGGGGAAACTGATAGTGTATCCCAGGGGATCAATGCAATAGAGAAAGAAAACATAAAATTACTTTGTCTTCTGTTTTATCATAAAAGTTAATGTGAAAATTTTCTATTCCATAATACATATGAGGGGACCCCCAAAACCCCACAGAATTATTCCTGGAGGTCAAGCCCCTTGTAGTACAGGCTTCCCCACTAGCTGAGTGTTCTAGGACCCCATCTGTATCAGTGTATCAGCTGGCATTATTGTGAGAGGCTGCATTTGGCTTCAGTGATTTTTTTTTTGCTGAAGACTCTTTCAACACATTTGCCCACTTCATGATGGATGATTTACAAGTGCACCTGCTCACACCATGCTGAGAGTTTAGCAGTTTCTGACCAAAAATGGCATGATCCCCTGCCCCAACCTCCCTATTCACTGGATCTTGCCCTGAGTGACTTTTTTTTGGTTTCCCCAGATGAAAGAAGTCCTCAAAGGGAAACATCTTGTAATGTGGAAGAAGTGAAACAAAAAACAGAAGAAGCACTAAAAGGCATCAAAATTGGTAAGTTCAAAAACTTTTGAGCAGTGGAAAAATGTCTTGATAGGTGTATTGCACCAAATGGAGAGCACTTGCAAGGGGACTGAAGTTTAAACATGTAAGAATAAATACACAATTTTTATAAATAAATTCGGGTTTCTTGAGGTCCTCCCCGCATGTGTGTGTATGTAATATATATATGTGTATAATATAACAGTGAGATTAATATTAACAATAAATTATGTCTCAAATTACTCAAAATCAAGTAAAATTGACCATCCAGGAAAAAATATCTCATTTACTCGATGGTTTCATGTTCCTCCTGGCATAAAGCCAGGCATTCTCAGAGGTACGTGTCCCACGTTCTGAGAAATATGATTGTCAGTGAATAAAAATTAAAATAGGAATGAGCAGATCTGATACCCGCCCCCCATCATCTCAAGTCTTGGGAAGGATGGTTTTTCCATCCCTGAAATGATGACGATACTGCCCATCCCCCAGCCTACAGTGACTGACTTCGCAGTACCACATACACATGGCGTGTCATTTTACTGATCATCAAGCAGGCATTGTCTATCCTGACAAGAGGCGCTGTGCCTGTCTGCTCCTAAGCTGTCATGGTGTGTGAAGACCAAATTAAGCTAAGCAGTAACAGCAAAACTATGATAATACACTGTGCTCTTGGAAGTGACCCAGGACCATACCACACACACACACACACACACACACACACACACACACACACACACACCCTCTTGTCTGAGGAGGAAGCTGCTTCCCCAGTTCCCCAGTCCTGGGCTCATTTCACAGAAGTGGGAGTGGGAAGCCTGGCTGGGAGGTGACCTTCATTAGCTCGGAACCGGTGCTTCCTCCTCTTTCTGTCCCCACTTCGAGATTTATTTATTCATTTGCCTTGGCGCAGTTAATGGGGGCTCAGGCTGGGAATGGCGGGTGGCCAGTAGACTGCTGGGGATGGGGGGTGTTATATATTGCTTCCTGAAGGGTGACGTCTGGGGGAAGGCAGAGCTGGGGGAGGGTGGGAGGTGAAGGGAGCTGAGCGGCTGAGGTCCACTCTCATTGAATACCTAGTGAACAAGATGGATGATCTCCCCCAGGGAGCAATTAGAACGTAAAGTAGCAGTACGAAAGAGGAGGGGAAAGTTGGGGTGGAAACAGAAAAGGAATCATGGAGACTCAAGACCCAATGGTGTCCAAATCCCAGAACAAGGCAGATAAGCCAGGCAACAGAGGTGGAGATGAGACGGGAGGCTGGTAGCAGTTGCTGCCTCACCCTCCCAACGGCAGGCACACTCCGAGGGCAGAGGCAGCTGGGTAGGATTTAAGAAAGACCTTTGCGCCTCTCCTTTGCACCTCCTATCTCCATGTTTGATGATGCATGAAGTTCATTACTTAGGTTTAGGATTTTGAGTCCTCTCTCAGAAGGCAATATTTTAAGCTGTCATCACTATTTTACACCGCAATGTGAATGAGCTGTGTGGTGGGGGAAGTGAGGGTGGGGGTTGTTAGGAGCAAGTTAATACCAAGAAAAAGCGAATGAGGGAATATGAGAGGAAACATGGGGAGAAGCAGCTGAGATCAAGGACCCCAGAAACAGAGTCTTCCCTATCACCCTAACCCTAGTGTCCCACGGCTGCATCTGGGTGGTGCAGTGTCCCGAAGAAACACTGAGGATGCGATGCAGGAGGGATCTTGAAGGCGGCGGAGCCATGGGTGACAGGAAGGCATGGGTGGAGGGCGAGTGCAGAGATTTAGGGAGGGTGGTAGAAGACTGGTTCAGGGACAAGGAAGTGCCAGAAGTAGACTCTTTAGAGAAAAGCTGATGGAAATGAGGTTCAAAAGGAACGTCAGTAGGTGGCAGGCAAAATGTGAAGGATCTTAAACATGCACTTTGGAGTTTGGACTTGATTTTGTAGATCACCAGACAGAACACCAGAGCTTTCTGAGCAGGGAGGAGAGAAGAGGAAGTTGAAAGGGAGGGTGAAGAAAACTAGCACCCTGGACCTTGTCTCCGTGACACCCTGGAGTTTGCTCTCCGTGACCTCAGGGAAGGGAGGTTTTACCCTCCATACTCTGCAGATGAGGAACTCGCAGGCTTTACAACTCACCCAAGAACATTCAGCTGAAAAGCTGAGATTCAAATCCAGGTTTATCTGACTCCCAAAGCTGTGCCTTCCTGTGACAATGTGTTGGGTGTTTTATTAAGACTTAAATTTTCCAAGAATATTCCATGTTTTCTTAGTGAGGGCATTAGTTTCCTTGGGCTGCCATAGTGAATGACCACAGACTCAGTGGCTTAAACCAACAGGAAATTTATTCCCTCACAGCTCTGGAGGCCAGGAATCTGAAATCAAGTTTCCCTCTGAAGGCTCAGAGGAGAACACTTCCCTGTTTCTTCCAGCTCCTGGTGGCTTCAGGAATTCCCTGGCTTGTGGCAGCACCATCCCAATCTCTGCCTCCATCTTTGTAGGGTTGTCCCTTCGTCTCTTATGAAGACTCTTGTCATTGGAATTAGGACCCATGGTAATCCAGAATGTCCTTGCCTTCAGATCATCCTTATTACATCTATAAAGACCCTTTTCCCACATAAGGTCACATTCACAAGTTCTGGGTAAACATATCTGCCGGGGGCCACCACTCAGCCCACTCAGTGAACTTGGTGGACTATGGAAACCAGAGGCTCGGAGATATGCTTCTTCTCCTTTCCCTCGCAGAGTCAATAGCTGTATCGTTATGAAATCCTCTAGGATTTTAGTGTCATTGGTCTTATTTTCTTCTCACAACAGCCTGGCTAAGGATTGAGAAGGATGAGATGATGCTTGCCCCCTGCTTGGATGGGAAAACAGGCCCAAACTCGAGAAAGTTACCATGTGGGTCCCCAGTCAGGCCCAAACTAGACTTCAGCAGTCTGTGGGATGAGTAAGAAAGGGACCTTTTTCTTTACCAATGGAAATAGGTCCTGCTTCCAGACTCTCTGAAATAGAGTAGTGGCATCTCTTTGCCTGACTATCAAAACCAACTTGACCTTGTGACCTATGCTAAGAGACCCTTAGCTAAAAAGACCTTTAGCGGATGGCTACAGTCACATGTCTGCAAGTGAACAAAAATTTTAATAACCTGGGTCAGTAAGAAAATGGGTTACTTGCTTTCAGAGAGCTAAGGGGGCTCCTCTCACCCATTGCAGGTGTTCCTGGCTGGCTGCAGCAATGGCTATAGGTGCCTGGGGCTCCTCCTTGTTGGCTGCCTCCAGGGCTCACCACCAATCTCTGCGTGCAGTGATGTCTTATATTTGTGAATGGCCCCTGAAGGCCCTGAGCCCCAGGCTCTGGTGCAGCCCTCCCCCTGGCCACAGGGAAGGAGGTGTTTTGAAAGCCCTGAGCAGCAGTCACTGAGTGGGCCTGGCAGAGTGGACAAAGAGGCATGCTGCAGTATAAATTTGTCTTACGTGTCAGGAGAGGGATTTGAGTATTATTTCAGAGGCCCCTCAGTATCTAAGTGAGGTGTCAAGCCAGCCCTGTCCCTCATAACTTGGAGGAGCTGTCTCTCTGTGCTAGGACCCAGATGTCTGACATGTGTTTGCTGGGAAGGGAGGGGAGTGGAGCAGAGAAGGGGAAGTGGGGAGAGGAGAGGAGGAGGAGGAAAAGAAAGAGGATAAAAGAGATATTGGTAGGGGAGCAAGAACTGGAGAAAGGCAGAGAAAGATAAATAAAAGGAAGGGAAAGAATGAACGGAGAGGAAAAGTTATTGGTTCCTGTGTGACTCTTGACTAAAGGACAGCCTTTGATCACCACATTGCACTGACGGGATGCTCTTTGAAGCCTTGAGCACTGAAAAATGTAGGATGTTCCCAGCCATGCCATTCCCATAACAATAACAATGGTAAGTAAATTGATAAGTTTTGTCTTTTTAATGATGATTTTTTAAATAGCAAATATGACCTCACGATAATTTAAAATAACAAATATTACCTTCTTCCAAAAAATATGTTTTCGATGACTCTCCTTCACTAATGCTGCAAGCATAGGCTTACCGACCAGATAAGCATCTGTAAAAGGAAGGTGACATCATCCATGAGAGTCCTTACATTTATTTCTTAGTTCAAAATGTACTAAACTATTTTATATATACTATATCACTGGACTCTGTGAGTAAAGATAAAGCAGGTTTTTACTTTTAATTGGAAAAGCATATAGCCCAAGAACAACTGCTTCAGGCTCACCCTCCGACTATTTATATTTCTCCAGAGTGTTTAATAATGATAAACATGTGAGAGGTCTGTGCAACATGAAGAACGTTCTACTTCAAAGCTGTCCAAAAATGGGAGGCCCAACTTTAGGAAGAAGCGAGCAGCTCATTGATAGCGGGTATTATAGTTTCAACTCTGTCCCCCTCCCACCTAAATATAGGTCCACTTCCTAATCCCCAGTACCTGTGGATACACCTTACTTGGAGATGGTGTCTTTGCAGATGTAACTGAGTTAAAGATCTTGAGATGAGACTATCCTGGGTTTAACGAGGGTTCTAAGTCCAGTGACTGGTGTCCTCGTAAGAGAAAGGAGGGGGAGCTTTGAGACACAGACATAGGGAAGAAAGCAGAGACTAGAATGGTGCTGCCACAAGCCAAGGAATACCAGGAGCCACCAGAGTTGGAAGAGTCAAGGGAGGTTTCTCTCTAGAGCCTTCTGAGGGAGACTAGACCTGCTTGCAGACACCTTGATTTCAGACTTCTGCCCTCCAGAACTGTGAGAGAATAGATTCCTGTTGTTTTAAGCTACCAAGTCTGTGGTGATTTCTTGTGGCAGCCACTGGAAACTAATACAGAGGGGTTCAGGCAGGTATATTTATCCCTTCAGTAACTATGTCCCCAAAGGAATCTGAAAATCAGTTTTACCCAATGGCATTCTGTTGAATATTATAATCTAATATTCTAACTTTTATATTTATATAATTTTATATAAATTTTTAATATATAACTCCATATTTTATCTGTAATGACAATATAATATGCCATAAAATGACTGTGTCAATTTCCTAACCCCTCTCTTACTATTGATGCAAAGTGTTTTCCTATTTTTTACTATGATATATAGTGCTGCTCCAGATCTTATTACTCATGCAACCATCTTTGTTTTGATGTCCTGCAAAAGTGGTTCTCGACCAGGACTGATGCTATCCTCCTAGAGACGTTTGATGGTGTCTGGAGACTTTGACCGTCACAAGCTGTTGGAGAGGGTTGCTAATTGCATTTAGTGGTCAGAGGCCAGGGATGCGGTGAAGTGCCCTAGGATGTGCAGGACATCTTTCTATAACAGATGCTATCTAGTCCAAAATGTCAATAGTGATGAGAATGAGAAAACATGCCTTAGGATAAAATCTTGGAAGTGGAGTCAACAGGTTCTTGTGTTTGATTCTTGACATGAGTTGGAGGAGTGTAAGTAAGCACCTTGGTTAAAGCAGAGGTTCAGAGAGGTAAAGGGACCTGGTCCACTGGTTGCATGGCTGGCTAGTGGCAGAGTCAGGGCCACAACCTTGGTTCAGACTTCAGTCCGGTGCTGTCATCATCCTGGCCTAGCTGTCTCTCCTCTGTGGTCTAAATCCAAAAAACTCCCAACAAGTGGTCGCAGGACCAAGAGCCGTTGAAAAATAAATATACCCGAGCCTTTGGCACTGAGATGCTCTTGATGCGTTTGGGGAAATGCAGTTTACTCCTCTAGCCAGAAAACCAACCGCCACTGCGTCAGGAAGATTTCCCCGAACACCGCAGTCCACACTACCTGTCACATCGCCAATGCCTCTCATTGCTTGCACTGCTCAGGAAAGCACTTTAATACGTCCTGGCACGTGGTAGGCCCTTAATGGATGCTTAGAAGATGCCTGAATGTTATCAGTTTAGCAGCTTTCCGTGAACAACCAAGCTATGCAATCACTGGTCTGCAAAGGTGACTGCAGGGAAATACTCGCTCCTTAAAACCTGGGGTGGTGGCAGAACCTCCACACTCTCCCCCTCCATCTCCTGAGACTCAGGGGCTGCTCCCCATTGGTCGAGGAGGAGCCCATTCCGTCAGGACTTTCAGGGCACAGTTCAGCAGCGGGTCACCTCCATGTCATCCGGGGGACTCGTTAACAATGCAGATGACTACTTTGTGGGTTTAAAATTCATCCCCTCCCTGAAGCCAGAGCCATGTTTCCATGTAGATAGTTGAAAAGAGGCCCCTCCCCCAACGTGACCATGGAAGGAGCTCTGGGTATTCAAGAAAATTGATTTGGGAAAAGGACTATTCCTTGTCAGCACATGTGATGAAACTGTAATAAAGTACAGGGCAGGGAAGGAGCGGACACTCCTTTAGGGTAATAAGGTAAGGATTACTACCTCCCAAGAAATAAAGTTAAAGGAATGTAAATTTCTCATGAACACCAGACAAGAGTTTTCAGAATGACATTAATCCTCATGATGCGCTGGTTTCAGATCCTTTATAGTTAAAACAGGCACCATCTAGAGAAAAGCCTTTTTGCTCTCATTTCTCTTCTCCTGTCCTCGAGCTAGTCCAGAACTCCCTCCCTAGCCCATGCCTTCTTGCCCCTTGGAAACCAGAGCATGGTCTTCCTTTTTACCAAAGCCACAGAAGTGGAGTATTAAAAAATGTCATTGGGTTTCAGTGGATGTTTCAGGCATAACAAGGATGAACAGAAGGGGGTCTTCTTACTCTCTTGGGAAGAAGGCACATTCTGAGCAAAGGGAGAGTGACCAGATCCTCTCAGTAGGGAACTGCTTCATGGAGACCCAGAGTAGGTTCAGGCAGAAAACAGTAAGAAAGAGAAAAAGAGGGGCAGTGCCCACCACACCCATCCTTATGGTCATCTAACAGGTATAAACCACACCCTCTTTGTGGGTGATTGAGTGGCAAGAAGACTTTTCCCTCAGACTGGAAGAAGGTAAATAAAATTCCTCTTAATTAGTGTCATTCACTGTGGGATAATGAACAAGGGTCCTCTATGCAAGTTATATTCAGATTTAAAAGACTGAGAATCAATGGGGCCTATTAACAACATCATGGTAAAATAGCACGATTCAGCCTAGGACACCAAGCACTGTGCTCTTTCCCATGTCTGACTATCTCTGTGACCCTGTGGGGAGAGAGAGGACCCACCTGTATGGTCTCTGAGGCCTAGCAGGAGATACGCCTGTCCACAGAGCCACAGGGTTGGGTGTGATATTCCATTTTGTGCACCTCGTAGAGTTAATGAATGCCAACATGTGATTCGTAGCACTTAACTTCTCCCCTCCATGTCACAGTGAAACCGAGAAGGGCTTTGCTCTCATAAAAAGCCCTGGGAGAGTCTTTAAAAGGCACTGATCATTGCAGTAGGGCACATTACCTCCCCGAAGGGCAGTGTGGTTGCAATGGAGCAGTGTAAGTGTGCAAAGTGTACTGCAAACAGAAAGTCCTATTGTCTGCTACACAGTGGATCAAGTGCACTGCACACCTATTGTAAGATACTTTATATTTTTAAAGGAGCAAAATATTTTTCCTGCAGCAAAAAAAAAAAAAAAATTCATAATCTTCTTTTTATCCATCAAAGCTCAATGAAAGCTTCACCTCTTTCTTTCTGTTTTATTTTTCAAGAAGGGAACATGCTGGCACAGTCCTTATATTCCTTTCCTTCTTGTCCCTTTGCCAATTTTCATCAAAATAGGAGAGGCTGGAAGGTGGATGTGGAGGAGGCAGTGACCATGGTGATGAGAGGATGGACTACAAGTAATAGTCAAGCATTTAACACATATATTTATTCATGCACTTGGCAACTAAAAACATTGTGCATCGCCCAATGTATATTTACTGAGCACCCATCATATTGGCACTCTGAAGGACAAGCAAGATGCATAAGACAGGTCTAGTTGAAAGCTAAAGTATACACCCTAATTACCCTAATACAAAGAGAAAATTCATTGTCTTAAAATATGCATGTAAAATAATATAAGATTTTAGAGAGAACTTTCAGTTCAAGAGATCATGGTAGGTTTTGTGGAGTCTTGAGATGACATTGTTGTTGAGCCTAAAGTATACATTGGATTCAGGCAAGGGAGAGTGGGAAGTAGTAGGGATTATTGGCAAATGAACCTGCATGAACAAGACAGCAGCAGGGACTTACAGGTTAAATACTGAAGATGGTAAATTATATAGATAAAGTGTATGATGAAAAGCAGTGGAAATGATGTTTGGAAAGTTAGGTAGGCATAGATGGTGGACCATATTTGGGAGGTTACAATGGTTACATAGGAGTAAAGTATGATGAGAGTGGTACTTCACCCACACTCACGGACAGCTAAATGGAACTGAAGCAGGAAGAACATATAAGGCTATTGCAGTGGCGCAGAAGAAGGACCTCAACTGCAACAATGAGATGGAATGGAGAGGACAGTTTGGCTACATGTTAAATTACAGATATTGAATTGGTGGCATTTATAATGTTATCAAGCCAAGAAAAAAGGTGAAGTTTGAGATGATTTGCAGATTTCCAGGTTATAAAATAGAAATCAGGATGATCAATTAAGAGAAATAGGATACAAAATAAAAGTATCTGATTTTGGAGGAGAGCTTGAAAATTCCATTTTGGAAACATTGAATGTGTCAGTCCATTAGGATGTCCAGATGGAGATGTGTAGCAGCTCTTTTTCTAACAGTGCAAGGTGGAAGTTTCAAAATTAAGAGTCTTCAGGATAGACGTTATGATTAGAGCAGTGAAACTGGCCAAGATTGTCAAAAACAAGTCTAGAAAAAGAAGAATGGAGTAGAGAAGAGAGAAGAGGTGAGGTCAGATCTTTGGATAAGCTGTGGTTTAGAAGGCGGGGGAAAGTTAAAAAGAACAGAAATTGGAGAAGGAGGAAGAGGTAGAAAAGAGAAGGATGAGGAATAGTAACCAAGAGGAGTAATTTGAGAACCTAAAAGACAAAAAGAGCATTACAGTGTGCTGGAAACTGAATCAGTAAAGATTAGGTTTCCAGTGTAAATGGAAAACCAAAATAGCTGTGGTTGAAAATTTTAGGGATTAGTTTTTCTCTCACATAGAATCATAGGTAAACAATCAATGGGTTGGCATATCTGTACAATGTTGTCATCAAGGACTGTGGCTCATTCTGTGTTTCTGTTCCATGATTTTTTGGATATGGCTTCTTTGTTAAAGTTTGCCTCATGGTCCAAGATGGCTGCTGGACCATGTCCACTGGACATGTTAGTGGAAGAAGGGGGAAGGGCAAAAGTGCTGGCATCACTGTTTGCACTACTTTTAAGATGCAGAACAGGCTGAAAGTCACCAGAGGGGAGAGGGGAGGGAATTTCAGGGGAAAAGGGGAAGGATTTACAGGAACAAGTATAAAGGACACATGGACAAAAACTATGGGGGGGTGGAAATGGGAGGGAGGTGGGGAGGGCTGGAGTGGTGGGTTCGGATGAGAATAAAAGACAGAAAACTGTACAAGATCAACAATTAAAATAAAAATTTAAAAAAAAGATGCTCTCTTATAATAAGTCTTATCAGATCCATATTATTGGCTGCAGTTAGCAACGAGGTTGGGAAACATACTGTGTTGCTGCCCAGAATAAAATCAGAGTCCATTAGTAAGTAAAAGAGAAACAGATATCAGAAAAGCAATTAGTGGGCTTCTTTACTACAGAAGCTAAAGGTAGAAAGCATTTGTAAAAGAAAGAAGAGTCAGTAGCAGTGGTTTTAAAAATGGTCACCAAAATACACTTCAGCAACACGTGGGGACTTGTTGAAGTTCCTACTATGTCAGACATGGCATAGTATGAGCATGGGATTTAAAGACAAGTAAGGCAGGTGTTGCTCTTAAGGAGTGCACATTCACTCTAAAGAGAGGAGATGGATGGGGAAGATATTGAATACATGCAACTGAGAGTTTTGGGGGTAGACCTGGGTGCCAGCCTACGTGGGTCACAAAGGTCCAGTCATCCTGGAAAAGAGGGGTCCAGGATTTCACTCTTTCAGTTGGCTCCTGTTCTAGATTTGAAGTTTCTCAAGGATGGGATAAATTCATCTCTGTAGTACAAAAATTTTTCTCCCTCCTATTGCTAGCCAATAGGCCCTGCAGACCTTGAGAGATGACAGTTCCGCTGTTGCTGAAGCCACTTTAATCACATTGCTGCTGAAGATAGCAATGTCTTAAATTTTCAAAACCACCTGCTGTTGTATGGTTTTCAGACTCATGGTAGTATCCAAGGGTCAACCCTGAACCACAACTAGTACTTTGGTTAGGGGTGTGTGTGTATGTAAAACATCTGGAGAACATTAAGAAAGTAAAAACCCCAATTCCATCATGCTGAAACACACCACTGTTATTAAACCCGGATACCCCATAAAAAGTTTTCTTTGACTCAGAAAGGAAATATTTGTCCCTACACCTGTTGTTGGCTGTTACCAAGTGACTTCATGTGGTCTTTGCCCTGTTGCATTTTCCCCCCTTCTTGTAATATTTTCTTCCCAAAGGTTATGTATTTTGAATTGCTCTCAAGCACTGCTTATCCACAAAACACGGTGAGACATTCTCATGGTGATGCCCAGGGTCAATAATTGGCCCTGTATCTTCTATTCCCATTATTAAGATGTCTGCCTAGGAAGCTGTATTTTAATCCAATTCACCACCCTATTAGGGAGTGAAAGATAGAAGACCTACAGGATGACAACACTGTGCTGTGCGTGGGGCAGAAACGAGCATAGCCTGACTGCGATACAGAGTTAAATTGGATGGGTAAGACAGAAACAGCTGAAGGATTTTGTACCTTAGGCTAGAGAGTCTGGAGTACTTGTCCTAACCAGCCACACAATCATGGACAAATCAAGCCCCTTCTCTGGAACTCAGTCTCTCCTTCTGTAAAATGGATAAGGCTGAATTAGAAGCCTTTTGCAGCAGGTGATAAGGAGGAAGCAGCTAAAGCAGTTCAGTGGCATGTCAGAAAGGTTTCCAGAAAAGATCAATCTGGATTGCAGAATGGGTGGTGTTGAGAAAGTACTGGATCCAGAGAGTTCACCTAAGAAGTTACTTCACTAGGCCAGGCTGCTTCCTGCTGGCACTCTGGCCCCCAAACCTCTGGACCTGAAACAAGAGACAATGTCTCACTGTCCCCCTCACTGTTATCCCCACCCTCCACTGCTCAGAATTCCAAGTCAGGTATCTGGAAATATGCTTTATATTCTTTACTACATCAAAACTGCAGCAATTATTAGATCTGCCTGCAGATTATGTTATTTAATGTATTGTTTTTAAAAAGCACATTTATCATTGTATTACAAATGACTATGATTTTAACAACTGTATCTTGATTAAATTAGTACCCTTTTTGATCCCATGTATTTTTTTCTCATGGCCATGGCAGAACTCCTAGAACAGGAGTTGGGGGAAGTCCTGGGAAGACTGTGATTCTATTGAGAAAAACTCTTTAATACATATTTGGTTATAAAAAAAAGAGATAAAGCTCAGCTCTATTCTGAAATGGAAAAAGGTGGTGACAATGAGGAACTGAACTGCTGAGCATGGGTTGTCCAGAGAAGCAGAAATTATATTGTTAAGGGCCTTTGCTTCCCCTGTGGGTTGGGATCCGGGGCTGGGGCACGTGGGGGCTGGGAAAGGGGTGGTGTGCATCAACATCACAGCTCGGTAAGGGCAAGGCGGATGTGCTTGAGCGGTTGTGGTCATTGCTACCAATGTTGGGTTTTCCTTTCCTGCACCTTAACTCTCTCATGCTCTCATCCACCCACAGACATGTTTGTTACGACCCAGAGTCAGTCCTTACTTGGTGACTGAAGGGCAAAGCAGTGAGAGGAAGGGGCAGTAGCCTGGGAAGCAATACTGTGCTGCTGATGGATGGCCAGAGACAACCTGGTCAGAGGGGACCTGCAGGGCAGACATGCTGGCCTTGCCATTCCCGAGGAATTCCAGAAACCCTGGGTAAGAAGACCTGACAAAGACTAGATTCCTACAGGCACGCAGACTGGGGGCTTGGCTGTATTACCATACTGCACTGACTCTACAATGCCAGGGTAAGATGTAAGATGCAGTACAGCTTTATGCACCAGTACGAATAAAAAAATGCTGCAATACAGTTTTGAGACACCATCCACAGTTAGATGGATCCTATTCCAGACATGTTAAGATGTGAATCAATGTGCCTCTCAGAATTGAAGAAATACAGTAAATATTTCATTGAAGGGTGACTCTGCCCACCCAAGGTTGGCAGGTTCGGGGATACTCATGTTTCCTATAGTAATCTTGGACGCCTTGTTTTTCTCTTCTGTGTGAGCTCATTGCAAACCAGGGCTGTATCCTAGCCATCACTGTTTCTCTAGCATCGAACATAAAGTCTCTCTCATGGTATATACTCCAAAAATATTTGTTGTATTAAAACCAACTGGTTGAAGTTACTGATGAAGGCAAGAGTTCATGAAAGGTATGGTTCTATGGCCTCTATCAAGGTGAGGTAGGAAGTGCAGGAAGACATCCAGCCCAGTAGCAAGGATTCTTTCATCGCTGACATTTTAGATTTTTTAGCTCATGGCGATAATAAAAAGCAGATCAACTTTTAAGCCATTGTACTGCCCACAATGTACCCCCTTTGTCTGCACCCAAGACAGAACACTCCCTCCAGGTCTTTGTGCATCTCATGCCAATGAGTGAAGGAGGAAGCTCCAATTCCCAATGAATCAAATGAGAATAAATGTGACCTGCTGTCTCTGGTGGCTGACATAAGCTGTCATGGCTTCCCTTTATGTGAGATTTTGCCCTGACACCCTGCAGATCTTGAAGAGCACCGACAAGGTGTACTGAATGCAGAACTGAAACACTAACCCAACAATCAGACAGCTCTTACGAAGCATTTCCATCATGTTCCAGACGCTGTCCTCTCCTCATCTCACTGTGACTGAATCAGCACTGCCAATCCCATAAGGAATGATTCCCCAAGGGAGCCACAGAGCATTTACTTAACGACTTTTGAGAGAACCTGTGCTTTTGGCACCAAGGATTGGGCAAGGAGAATGCCCTCACAGGGCTGCTACCCCTGTAAGCTCTGCCTTCCAGCCCTGCATCCTGGGGACTGGCCCAGCAAGCTTGGTGAAGGGTGATGGAGACAGAGAGACAGGGAGGTGCTGACTGCAGCCAGGTGGCTTGTTGGGATGACTTGTGAGGCCTGGGGCTGCCCTGTGTTTATGAGTCACTGCAGCTAAGTTTAGTGCTGGCTTCAGTAACAGAACAGATGGGCAGTCCGAGCAAAGACATTCTGCTGGCATCTAGCCCAGCATGGCCCTGTCCAATTGGTCAGCTTTAGAGCTGACCCAGAGCAACCAGGTCTGAGCTGATACAGACACATGCACAGCACAGTGCTCCCAGGTCCCAGGAATGGCAGGCAGAGGACAGAAATCCCCGCGTGCCCATCATTCCTTCTCCCTTCATTCATTCAGAAACTTTTATTAAGCACTGGTTATACGAAAGTCAATACAGCAAGCTCCTCCCTCAATGGCCTTACAATCTAAATGGAAGATAGACCATAACTACTTAGTTATATCAACATGATGCAAATAGATAGGAAATGGACAGGAAATAACAATGACTGAAACTTGGACAGTGTTTTCCAATTGAGGACACTCTGAGACCTATCATTTGATTTGCTTCAAACAGTCATCATGTGAGGTTGTGTTATTATCCCCAAGTTTCAGATCAATGCACTGAGAAGTAATTGCCCAATGTCACAGAGAAATAGATTGAGGGACCTGAGAGTCTTGGAAATCTCAACTGCTAATTAAGAAGCCCTTTCCCACCACTCTGCTGTGAAGCACATGATATCCACTGGCTCGGTTAGAAGAGAGAATGGAGGAAGAGTCTTTGTCCACAGGATTGACAGTTTAATAATCTTGGCATTCCCTGGTTACCTCATTCTTTTGGCCTCTGTCTTCCACTCTAACTTTCATTGGCTCCCCCAAAACACTGCTGTACATTTTCCTTCCTGGGCATGAATGCACTTTATCCTCTTTATGTTGTTTCTTGCTTCTTCAGGAATATTTCACTTCATTCCTAGAAGTGACCTTGGTAT
The DNA here is from genome assembly GCA_039655065.1 of Glossophaga mutica. NCBI lineage: Eukaryota > Metazoa > Chordata > Mammalia > Chiroptera > Phyllostomidae > Glossophaga > Glossophaga mutica. Next base: position 20,823,176 of record CM077304.1, on the reverse strand, counting down.
GAAATATCAGGGCTTGTGTTCTGGAAAAGGGGAATGGGCCAGTTGGTGGGAAAGGGCTGATGTTTATGGAGGTGCTAGGAGAGTACTATGATATTACTTGAAGCCTTCACTGAACCTTTTAGTTCTTTCCCCATATCTCTCAGGGTATGGTTAGAGCTTGGCATAGTGACATCCATTTCACCTACATCCCAGAATCTCAGGCCCACGTGCAATCTCTTCAGGGAAACTCCCTCTTCCCCCAGGTAGGGAAAGCCCCAGATGAATCACCTGGGGAGCAGGCCTCTTTCAAATCTGTTTTATGCTTTTTCAGGCAAGAATGGAGCTCTTGTTCTGGGATCTGTTATGATCCTCTTACTTCCCGGGTTTTCAAGCCTGGATTCAAATATGCCCCCTCATTTCCTTTTAGATACAGCTCTTGTTCACTTCTGAATTCTAGCTTTCAACACAAAATGTAAAAGTTCCCATAAGAGAAGAAACCCTGGCCATTCTTCTGATCAGGAGAATCCTTTTGGGTGGCATCTCCTAATGAGATGAACGGGATTTCTTGGGGATGTAGCAGAGAGTGGGCTGAAGGGGAGGGGGGTTGTGTGGTTGGGATGGTGTTGGGGTGGCGTGAGAATGCCATTGTGGTTTATTGATAGTCAGCAGAATGACAGTCTTGTTTCATCATATAATGAGTGTTTTCAAGGCACTGAGCCAAGACCAGCCATAAACCTGTCGGGGGAAACATCTCTATGAAATATTCCCGAGCTCACAGGGCAGATGCCCACAGAGGCAGCACGCATCGCCTGATTCACTCCTCTAGGCAGCCATAAAGCATGTGATCTGGAGGAGGTAGAGGTAGGTGGGCTTCTTACAGCCAGTGGTTGACTGAGCCAGGATTGGGACCTAGGTCTATTGAACCTCAAGTTCACTTCTTTTCACAGACCCAGAGTACAGACATGCAAGGCGATAGTCACTCTGATTCTAGCTCTACTACCAATTAGTTTTGTGATCTGGGTTATGTTTCTTACCATCTCTGGATTTCTGTTTCCTCCTTTGAAAGGGATGGCTTTGGAAAAGCTGACCTCTAGCTCCCTAAAGGCAAGATCTATACCCCTAGGGCATGGAGTCCTGCCTGGTAGTAGGAACAACGTGAGTACATACGGAATGGATGCATCAGTGTTCTATGATTCTATGAATGTCCATTCTCGTATTAGCTCCACTCTCCATTTGTTTACAAGTGATTGTCCATAATCTATTTTATCGGGTGAGCCTTTAAATGAAACTGTTTCTAGTTCATTCTATTCCAACATGTTTGTGACAAAAGAGGCTTGACTTGTTCTACAACAGAGATGACGTGGTGGTCGTGAGCATATAGGAATTTTGGGTGTTAGAATTCTTTCCACTCGAACGATAGTCCTTTTTCATCCTTTCTCTTAAGCTTTAGGTCATTGGTTTGTATCATATCAATGTGTACTTTTAAAATCTGTTATTGTTTTAAGCACATAAAAATGTACACTATCCATGAGGAAGTGTGTGTGTCATATTCTTCAGTGTAGAGGACTATATTATTTTTGCTTTCCCAACATTCATTTCTTTGGGTAACGCTCTTCCCCCACTCTCTCACATTATATACCATGAGTAGAGCTGAACTACCTGTCTGGACTGTGATTCAGCCCCAGATAATTAGAGCATTAAGCCCTCCTAGACACAGGGCTTTATTTAATGATGGGCACGTGATCCAATCAGATCTAAAGAAGCTCTGTTCTGGGGCTTTTGATGGAATCACTGAGATGAAAGCTTCATCTTTCTGCCAGACATAGAACTGTGTAGATGTAAGCCTGTACTACTTGGAAACCTACTTACTTCCACCACGGGGGAGAACTTGCCTGAGAACTGAGCCTACACAGAAGAAAGCAGAGCTGAGAGACAGAGAAAGACATTGCTGGAGTACCAAAGACAACTGGGACTGAAGCCAAACCTCCCTCAGGTTCTGGCTGTGTGAGCCAGTAAGTTCATACTTTTAGTTCAGCCAGTTTGGGTTGGGTTTACTTTCACTTGCAACTAAGTAACAAAATTCCACTGAACTGTGAAGCTCCGAGTAATCAGAACTAGTGTTTTCTCTTATTGTCAAGTCTCAGTCGTGTGAATGCCTGGCCCTGGTTTGGTCTCCTCCAGCCCGGGGGTTCAAGCGCAGCCTTTTACAAAGCCTCAGGTGAGGATGGTGTGGGGAAGGGGGAGGGGACTGAGGGGGCGGGGATTGGGGTGCTGGGCGGAACCTAGGCTGCAATGATCCGATACTACAAATGGCTCTTATAATCTTCATCTAGTTTTATGACTGTGCTAGGTTCCACAGAAGGTTCAAATAAATTAGGTATTCAAGTCTTTCAATTTAGGGGAAATTTCTCCCATTATACGTGTCATCTTTTCATGGCCTCTTTGTTGAATTGTCTAATTCAGGAAAATCAATTACGTAAGCCATCCACATGTTGAACTTTCTGTTCCTCCATGTTTATTATATTGTAATTGATTGTCTCACATTATATTTTTCTTCTGCATTTGCAAAAATTATCTTGAGTCTTTTTTCTATGTTAATACTTTGATTTTCAACGAAAACAGTCCCTTTCCTCACTGTTTCTTATTTATTTATTGCTCTGTAATACCATTGTTTTTACCTCAAAAATCTTCCTTATATCTGCGAACATCTTATTTAATTGTTTTATCACCTGGTCTTGAAGCTACTTTTAAACATTTAGTTCAAGTTCTATTAAATTTTTCCAGAGTGTGATGTATAAACACTTTGGTTTTCTTCCTTCGATTACATTTCTTCCATGAGGATATTTTCCCCCCTGAATTTTGCCTAGTTCTGGTTGTTGTAGTTTGCACACAGTGCCTGATGTGAGTGATGAGTCCAGACCTTCTAGTTGTTCTGATGGCCGTAGGTGATTTTTGCTCTCTGTGGCTTCCCTGCTTATCAGAGTCTGAGAGGATGACAATTGCATTTATCCCCTTCTCTGTATGAGGGTCTGATGGCTCGGAGGAACAGTCAGCTGGGGCTATGCCCATTTGTTTAATGTCCTGTAGTAGAATTCACTCCCCTCCCGCAGGGTGCGTATCCTTCTGAATAGATTCTCCCATGTTCAGAGGGGATCCCAGGACCTTAGCTTCCAACAGAGAGTGCCAGCCTATGTTTGTTTCCTCTTTCACCCCTCTCTCTTTAATGGTCCTATATATTCCCACCCAGCCAGAGCAGGCTGTGTCTCTTTGCTTGTTTGGCTGCTGTTAGTAAACTTTTGCTGAATTTGAACATATCTTTCCCTAGGTCTAAGTGAAGAGACACCCCCAGAGGCAGCATAGCATCATCAAAGGAATAAAGGCTCCGCAACCTGTCGGACTAGCCATGGGACCCTGGATCTCCGTGAGATTCACTCTAGTCTTCGGTCACGAGAACAGTCATACTCACTTTGTGGTGTGGATCAGGGATGGTGTACGCAAAATGCTCGTCACATGACACATGCTCCAAATGATGACTGCTTTTGGGTGGGGCGGAGTGAGGGGCTGCACTTCCTCTTCGTTTTGTCTCTAGTGCCCAGGCACTATGGAGCTTAGTCTATTTTGTCGAATTGTATACAACACGGTGCCTGGAGAGGCACCATGCTGCTGACGGAGTTGGTATCCATTAAATATTTGTTGAATAAATGCAAATGAATGAACAAATCTCCTTTTAAAAATGTCTTAAAAGAAAATGAGCTTGATCCATTATAAGCAAAATATAGATAAACCCAAAGGATGACCTCTTAACACTGAGCAATGACAGAGTATAAAAGGGAGTTGAGAGAGAAACTGCAGGCTTTGTTTGGGGTGGGGGACACGTGGATCTGGAGGTTGGGGGAGAAATAAATTAATTTTTAATCTCATATAGTTTTTGGACTCTAAAAAATTCACTGATGAGAATATTTGATATTAAAAAACTACAGAGAGCTAGATGTTTTCAAAAGCTATTTGTGTCACAGATTGAAGTAGGCATGGGATTTTACAAGAGTAAATTAAAACAAGCAAACCACCACTTAACCCAAAGCAAAACAATCCAGTCAAAATCCCACGCTTCAGTTTTAGTGCCCTGTTGGCAGTTGGAGTTCTGTGTGCTCAGCTTGTTCATTTGGTCAGAGTCGAGGTACAACTCTAATAGGTGGAGTAGTGAATATGGAAACCCAGAAAAGCTTGTATTCTGTTACTTGTGAAATACAATGCTGCTATCTTTGTTCCCACACTAATGTTGAACCTTACTGAATACCCAATTTGGACAATCCGAGCATGGGTCAAGGAGTGAACTTACTAGTGCTGTGAATGAGAAGGTGTTTGGGGGTCTGTGTGTTTCAGGACAGGGCAAGGGCAGAAAAAGCCCACGTTTCTGACTCCTTATCTAGCAGTTGTTGACAGTCCTGCACTGCTTCCTCCAGCCAATGCTTCTCAATTTAGTACTAAATTATTCTCGAATGGTTTTGCACATTAGTTTCTTTCCCTTTGAAAGCAGAAAGTTACACTCTTCGACTCTCTCAAGTGCCTAGCTCAGTGCAAAAAAGAAGGGCTTACTGATTGCTACGGGTTGATAGGATTTCCTTTATGAGGTGTGGGCACCAGCCTGCCTTCAACCTATCATGTATCTCAGTATCAGAAGCCAGACAGTCCAGCACGCAAATCACTCATGAGAAGGAGCTGACTTAGCCCCTAGAAATTTCTGGTATTTATGACTTTTGGTTTTTGTCCTTAGTAGGGAGAAAACTTAGAGAGCTGAGCCCAGTTGGGTTGTCAACAGAGAGCTAGGTGGAATGGGGTCAAAAAGCAGCAGTTAAAGTGCTGAGGAATCTGGGTAGACATGCTTGTAACGCTGGCATTTTGAAGGTGGAACAGAAATACCACATGTGTGCACACGCATGTACACCAGGTTACGCACAAGAATGTGTTCAAGGACCTATGCTGGTAACTCCTAGAAAGACAATAGAATGTAAAAAGAAAAAAAAACCATGGGCTATTTTTTTGTCATAGATCATATTTGAAAAGGAAAAAATATGATGATATTACTCTTTGGATATTTTTCTTTTTTTACAGTTAGAGAGTCTTTTCTGCATTTGCTCAACCATGTCCCTGGGAAAACAGGGGCAGACCAATGTTGAGAGAGGAGGCCAGCAAGCGAAGGAGCCATCTCTGCCTCCCTGACACCAACCACTACCACTCCAACCTCAGGACCCAAAGGCCATTAAATGAATGCTTGGCCTAATAGGGCACCAAGCAGTGACCATGGAAATATTAGACAGACATTGTCTTACCTCAGAGGGCAGGATGGATGAGACTGGACCGTTTAAACAAGCAGAGCAAACATGATTCCTGAAGAGGACCATGATTTGGGTGCCACACAGTGGCCCTAAAAGCAACCCACATCCTTGAAAAGATGGTAAATGACACATATTTAACTTTTGTTGTTTGATCATCCCTTTTTTAGCATTTCTCTTTCTCAGCAGTCCAGGCTCAGAAGAACAGCAACACTGTAGACAGGCAACTGACATATTACTAAGTACTGGGAGTCTGCGTGGATGCGTGAGTGCGTGTATGTACGTGAGAGCAGGACAGACAAATATGGAGAACGAATAAAGAAGAAATCTCTCCAATAGATTTTGGAGGGCATTACTAATGATGAATTATTACCTACTTCCTTCTTGGGCTTCTGTGACTACCAAATCAAATTCTCTCATCCTTAAGATTTTGTGATCACCTCTGAACTCCTTTCTCGGAGAAAGGAGAGATAGAGGCTTCGGTTCAGGTCAGATTTCATTATTTCATAATTGGTCTAGACAAAAGGAAGTTTTTAAACTGGGCTTCAAATAATGAGGCAGAATTTATGAAATGCCCCTTGAATCTATCACCAGATACTTTTAAGAGAGAATTAATCATAGACCCTGGAGAAATGGGCTGCTGGAGGGGAAGTTTAAGGGAGGTGTCAGGGCTGAGCTTTTCAGAAGGAAAGCAAGAAAGAGAATGGATAACAGAGGCAGGCGGGGTGGGGGCGGAGGGTGTGCATTACCTCACCCCTCAGTCCTGACTCTCTGTTCTGCTTTCTGGAAGGAATGGGCCAGTCTCTCTCTCTTCCACTGAACCCTGGACACAGTGGCCCTATTAATCCTCCTAAATCACTGCTCTTCTCATCATCCCCCTTCTAAAGAGTCAGAGGTGACTCCCTATTACCTGCTAAATCAAATCTGGGCTTCTCGCTTGGATTGACTTCCAGAATTCAGTCCTTCCCAGCCTGTCCGGCTAGATCTCCCACAGCTTCCAATTGCCACCTCTCTCCCAGCGGCCTAGACTCCTCACCGTTTCCTGCACAGATGGAGCCTTTCCTACCTCTGTGCTTTGCTTGAGCTGTTCTTTCTGATGGGAATAATGTGCTACTTCCCTCTTCTCAGTCTCCCTCTCTGACCCTTAGGGCCTATGTCCAGCCCTACCTGCTCTATAAATATAGCTCCCTCTGACTACTCTAGTCCCTTCTGATGTCTTTCTTCTCTGAGTCTAGTGATGTGCTGGTAGATGTTTAACAACAGACTCTTCAGGGGGTGAGGGTGAGGAATAAGTGCATTCATATACATACGAGTTCATTATAAATTTTAGTGATATAAAAATGTGACATATATATCATATATATTATATATGTATATGATATATGAGGTCTGTCCAGTAAAAGTCCAACCAGTGTTAATATAATGATAACTGTTTGCATGAAACCCATGTAACGTGGCAGCCAAGGATAGTGGAATGGAATGCCTATGGATAGTGGAATGTATGACAATGGCAACTTCAATGTACTTGTCAGTGGGGGCAGTGGATGCCACTGAGTGAGCATGTGCACTGTGTGGCTGTCTCATTCAAGATGACTGAGTGAGTAGAGCAATGAATCTGCATCAAATTTTGCATTAAGCTTGAACATTCCTCCATGGAAACTATTTGGATGATTCAGAAGGTTTTGGGGGACAGTGCAATGACTGCCGCACAAATAGAAGTGTGGCACAAACACTTCAAAGGTCGAGAATCTTTTGAAAGTGATCCATATTCTGGAAGGCCTGCAACAAGCAGAACACCTGAGAAGGCTGAATGTGTATGGGCTGCGATCCACGAAGATCAGAGACCCAGGTGACTCAGCTCCCCTACAACCCAGACTTGGTTCCCTGTAACTTCTGGCTTTTCCCAAAACTAAAATCACCTTTGAAAGGGAAGAAATTTTAGACCATCGATGAGATTCAGGAAAATACGATGGGGCAGCTGATGGCAAGTCCAACAAAAGATTTTGCAGAGTGTTTTGAACAGTGGAAGAGATGCTGGGAGAACTGGGTGAGGTCCTACTTTGAAGGGGACTGAGGCGTCATTGTCCTATGTACAGTGTTTCTTGTATCTTCTTCAATAAATATCTCTATTCATAGAGCAACAAATATAAAGGACACATGGACAAAAACTATGGGGCGGGGAATGAGAGGGGGGTGGGGAGGGCTGGGGTGGTGGGCTGGGGTGGGAGTAAAAGACAGAAAACTGTACAAGATCAACAATTAAAAAATACTGATAAAAAATAAAAACTAAAAGTAACTTTTTAATAGGATAAAAAGATAATTTAGTTTTTAGTTTCTAGCAGGTTAGTCTTTATTATTGATAGCTGGGATGTGTAAAAAATCACTTCAAATGTATAGCACAGACTGTAGTATTGCTTCAGAAGTTCTGATTGATTCTATTTCACATGATGCCCATTTTTAAAAAGAAATAAAATATATGGTGAATTTAAAAAAGTCTCTATTCTTCGTAGTACATGGCTGGATACTTTCTGGACAGACCTCGGAGATGATTATATATGTATGTATGTGTGTATGTAATGGAATATTATTCAGCAATAAAGAAAAATGAAACTTGTCATTTGTGACAACATGGATGGACCTAGAGGGAATTGTGCAGAGTGAAACAGGTGAGACAAAAAGACAAATACTGTATTATTTCACTTCTATGTAGAATCTAAAAACAAAAACCAAATAGAAACAGGCACATAGTCATAGAGAACAAGCTGATGATGACTACCAAAGGGGAGAGAGGGTGGGGGGGTGGGAATTTTTTAAATGATGGGTGGACAAAAAGAAAAAGATGTAACTTATTCCCATGCAAGTTCTTCAACCTTAGATTAAGAAGCTCTTAAATAACTTCTAGTAATACCTGACAAATCATGCAGCAAATTCTGAGAAATTCATAATAAAAATGTATACAATCTACAGTATAATAAAATACACAATATTTTATTGTAAGTTCCATTTTTTCACAAAATGCTTTCACTGTTTGTTAAATTCTTGTATCTGTAGCCAACCTGTGATTGCAATTAACAAACAAGTGCTGTTCATAAATGATGGTTGACACTTTAATGAAATGAAAGTGAAACAACAAAAAACATATGTTACAATTTTACTTGCTTTTCAATGACATGAGAGACTTCTTTCCTGAAACAGATAATACTTTCCAAATACTCAGAGCTTGTATATGTGTGCTATTCACAATGTAATGATTATAGACACTCCTAATTTAATTTGTAATTGCTAGCATTTTCTTCATCACTGTCAAGTCTAGACAATCAACCAAACAATAAACCAAGCCCTGATTTGTATAATTTACCAATTTCTGTGCTGTAAATCGTCCCTCCATGGCCCCTTTCAAGCTAGTGATGGGACGTTACTGCAGCTGGGAGACATGCAACAGCACACTCCCAATCTATACAGTATTTCCGCCACACGGGTACAACAGACACAAGGAATCTCACGTGCACTGATAATAGGAAAATGCTGTAACGATATTAGAAAATGATGACTTTTGAGTATTTGCAACCTTTGTTTTTAAAATATTTAATGGTATGTTTATATAATGTAATTTTTCATTTTAAAATCCTGAAAATTTAAGAATCAGGTCTCATAAGCCAGTTCAAGTTGTCAGTCCAAGCTGACTTTATCACACCACTGTCTGACTATCACTTAGAAAATTACTAAGTGCCAGAAGCCATGTGAGACACTAAGGATAAAGATATGGGTAACCGCATCCTAGTCCTCCAGTATCTCACAGTCAGGTGGGGACTATAGATGTGTTGCCAGGCAATGACAACAGATCTGTGCTGTAATGGAGGCATGAGTGGAGTGCTAAGGATTCTGCAGGCCCAGGGAGAGGAAGCCATCAACTCACGGTGGTCATCAGGAAGGCCACACAGAGGGGATGATCTTAAACAGAATCCAGAGAGATGATGAGAAATGCGTCAGGTCATGGAAGTCTAAGCATGGAAGGAGAAGCACATGCACAAAGACCTATATTCTTGCAACATCTTGCACTTTGGCATGGCTGGAGATGGGGTGTGGTGGGGAATGGCCAGAGATAAGAATATGTGGGAAGGCTAGAAAATGATTACAAAGCACTCATAACCATTACCACACACTTCAATGTTTAATCCCTATTTTTCCTGGGTGTACATACTCAAAGTGTTCGCTTCTTATGAAACTAAATCTTAATTTTCAACTATGTAGCACTGACCCATTTATCTTTCCTACTGGCTGTGCAGAGAGTCAGAACTTTTTGGACTATTGGTACATTGGTACATTTATTTCTTCCTGAATGCTTAATTCCTTCAATCTCTTTCATTCCAAACAACGGAACACAAGACTTTAGCTCCCCCTTATTAGACAGGCCCAGGTGTCCAAAAGCTTGAAAGAATCTTAAAAATTAGATATTTTTTTCAGAGGCACACAACAGGCCAGTAGCAGGGCTGAATGGAAGATCCAGTTTTTCTGTCTCAGCATCTGCCCACTACACCTGTGATTCTACCTTCATTTCAAATCTTAGCCACATGTTATTGACCCTCTTGGGTGATTCTGTAGTTTCCTGTGACATGGTGATATAGAAAACATTTGAAATGTGAAAGGATATTACGTGATTCAGAGAATTGGGTTAGTTGGCCTAAAAAATTGAGCTAGCTTGAGCAGGGAGACCATAAAATACCTGAAAAACAGCCAAACCTTGTCAGAAACACTTGGAAACCAAAGCCTTTGAACCCAGAACTGTATAAAGAAGATTTTAGAAAATTGTTTTGCTTTGCGTGTGTTCAATATATTCAATTAATATGAGAGCTTGGTTTCTAAACATACAAAAGACATTTTTCATCAAAAGAAGGAGCTTTTATTGAGTTTCTAATTTGTAGTTTTTGCCTGTCACTTGGTATAAAACATCTGATTATCAAGATTTTTTAAAGCCACATGGGAAAGTAGATAAAATTGCTTTCTCTTCTAAAGTGTGATGGAGGTGTGTTGGTGAAGGCCTGTGCAGTGCTGTCTCCTCAGTGACAATGCAACAAGTCAGTAAGTGTTGAAGAGACAGAACACTTTAAATGGCAGGTGAGCACACTCACTCACTTTCCTGGCAGGAAAGCCTGAAGAATTCAACTGGGAAGGAAGTCTTATCTCCAGAGTGAGCTGTGGAAGGAATCTAGAAAGAAGAAAGCTGCGGAAACACTGGAGAAAAACCACCAAAAGCTGTGTGGCTACATGTGTCAGGATTACCTGGACGGGACAATGATAGGACATGATTTACTTGCTGTGGGAAAGTCCCGCTCAGCATCAATTCGACATGCGGAAAGCCTACCTCAGCAGTCCTTCCCATTTACCTTCACAACTCGCAAGTGATCCAGTTTGGTTTACCAACCAACCACTCAGTATTATACCTAATGTCTCTTTGGGGTCAAGAGGAGGAGTAAAGGAAAAATGGAGTGGTTTGGATTCCAGCTCTGACTCCACCTTGGGAAGACAGATGGCTGTCAAATCCACCCACAATTTGGACCTGGATGGTTGAGACCATTCCTAATCCTGGATCTGCTCTCCTGGCATCCCAGGTATGCCTTGGTTACAGTGATTATTACAGTAGCTTTCCAATTATGATCTCTTGCTCCGCTGGACTACAAGTATCTTGATTTTAGGCATTATCTCTTACCCATCGATTTCCAAAAACATAAGCTCATATATGAAAGATTTGATAAATACAGTATGAATAAAAACCTATTTATTTATTTATTTATTTATTTATTTATTTATTTATTTATCTGCTTCACCTGAGGACATGCTTATTGATTTTAGAGAAGCGGGAAGAAGGAAGAGAGAAAAGGAGAGAAACATCAATTTGCGAGAGAAACATCGATTGGTTGCCTCTCGTACGTGCCCCAACTGGGGACTGAACCCACAACCTAGGCATATGCCCTCACCAGGAAACTAACTCATGGGGTGGCGCTCCAGCCAACTGAGTCACACCAGCCAGGGCAAGGACAAATACATTTTAAAATAAGAGTTAGGTGATACTAGGCAAATCATTTTTTTCAGTGGGACTCAGTTTCTCTATTTTTATGATGGAATATTGGTACAAACTCCCTTCCAATTGTCATATTCCATGCTTTGCTGTGTGTGACTCTTCTCTCTTCCACTTTACAATGGAACTTCACAGGGTCCAAAATCACGTCTTAAGCTTCTGAAGAAAGGTTTTTTACATGCTGACAGCTACTACTAGTCAGAAGGCTAAATCCTGACCAGATATGCCCTCTGCTTTTGTTTACCCAGGCAAGAAAAAAAAAGTGTATGTAAAAGAGGACAAAAGGTAATGTCTTTTTTGAGTTTTTAAAAAATTAATAGGCATTTTTAGCAGTTTTAGGTTTAGAGAAAAATTGAGCATAAAGTGCAGAGAATTCTTATATATCTCCCCCTGACGAATAACCCTGCAGGTTCCACTATCATTAACATCTTGCACTACTGTGGTGTACCTGTTACACCAGTGAGCCCTCAGTGGTATATTATTATTAACTGAAGTCAGTAGTTCAGGCTTGAGTTAACGCTTTGTGCTGTGCATTCTATGGGTCTTGATCAATGTATTGTGACATGTAACCACTGTTACCATATCGCATAAAATAGTATAACTGCTCTGAAAACCCCCTGTGCTCTATCTGGTCATCTCTCCCACCTTCTACTTTCCTTCTTGGAACCACTGACCTGTTTACTGTCTCTATAGTTTTGTCTTTTCCAGAATGGCATGGTTGAAATCATACAGTAAGCAGCCTTTCATATTGGCTTCTTTCACTTAGTAATAAACACATTTAGGTTTCCTCCATGCCTTTTCATGGCCTTATAGCTCATTTCTCTCTATCACTGAATAATATTCCATTGTCTGGATACACCACAGATTCAACACCTGTTCACCTACTGAAGAACATCATGGTTGCTTCCAACTTTTGGCACTTATGTATGAATAAAGCTGCTATAAACATTCATCTGTAGGTTTTTGCGTGGACCTTAGTTCTTAGCTCATTGGGTAACTGCCAAGGAACATGATTGTTGAATCATATGGTAAGAGTACACTTAATTTTGTAAGAAACTGCCACTGTCTTCCAAGTAGCCCTACCATTTTACATCCAGCAACGGAAGAAAGTTTCTGTCACTCTACATCCTTAGAAGCATTTTAGCTCCCTCTTCAACTCTCCTACGTTCACTATTTTAATGAACAGAACCACGATCCATCCCAACACTCAAGCCAGACACATTTCATGTCCTTCTCTCTCCTTCACCACCCAGAAGAATCAGTCACTAAGTTCTCCTGATTCTTGCACTTGTATTGCTCTGAGATTCATTCCTTTTCTTTATCCTTTCTGCCTCTATCCATGAAACAGCCTCCCTTTGGTCTGTCCCTGCCCTGCACTGCAGGCAGCTGTCTTCTGAAATTCCGTGTTGCCTCATCATTAAAACAAACAGAAACTGAAGTTTTCTCATTGCTTTCTGGTTAAAGCCCCAACTCTCCTAGATGGCCTGCAAGGTCTTTAGGAACCGTGCTCTGCTAACCACCCCTTTTCTCCTTCACTGTTTTGCTCCTTCCCCTACTAACTCCCTGTAAGCTGGCTATAGTATTTGTAGTATTTGCAAAGCTGTTGCAAACCACTGCATATGCTGTTCCAGTTCCCTGGAACTCTTCCCTAGATTTTCTCCCTGGAGAATTCCTATTCAATTTCAAGGCTCAACTGAAACATCACTTCCCTTGGCCACTGGGTGAGTAAGGACTTCCTTCTCTGGGTCCCCACTGAGCCCATGGTCTAGCTGAATTATGCCCTCACCTCACCAACCAGTATTTATTTGTGTATGGATCTGTCTTCTTCTCTGACTCCCATGTCTGTGAATTTCATTATCCTTTAAACCTAGCCCACTTATAGAAGTTTAATGAATGGAATTTTAAAAAGGGCAACTTGGGGAGGGGAAAAGGGCTAACTGTGCTTCGTATAGGCCCTAATCACTTTAGAGAATGCAGAACCTCTCAACCACCACTGGCTGATTTTACCACATAGGCCTGGAAAACAATAGAACAGGATGAGATAGTGAAGGTTCCGCTAGCCTCTGGCCATACATATTTTCCCCTTCTAACAATTTTGAATAGGTTCAGAGACAGAAAAGACCGAGGTTATTGCTAACTACTACTCTTGTACTGATGGAGGAGGAAAAAGTGTAAAATGTGAGACGTGCAATTAGTTAGATGGCTGCAGAAAAGCCATAAAAATTACTCATTGTCACGGAAGGATTTATTCTGGCTCATGAAAATTATCCTGCTTCAGAGAACAGGTTTGCAAGTAATTGCAACAATTCTGCCTGAATCTCCTTGTACTCTGAGCCCGGCCCTTTAGGCAATCTCTTGCAGGTGCCTTTGTGTGCACATGGGCAAGGAGAGGGAGGAGCAGGTAGCAGCTCTTAGGTGGCATCAGCCATTCATGTTCTGGGACTCACTGTTTTTCCTGCTCATCAGTAAAACTTCTCATGTGTAGGCAGTTATTTTTCTATCTCTTTCACAGAAAGCATTTTGATAACCTTGGAAATGATGTCCCACTTCCCACTGGATTACCCAAGAAACGTGCTCCGAATGTGACTGTGGCTTGCCTGTGGCCACTCAGCCTGTCAGAACAAGCCTCACTCAAACTCTGAGGCTGTCCCACAGGCTGGGTTGGTCATTTCTTACAAAACTCCTCCCAGCTCTTTTAAGTATCCCAGGAAGGATCCTTGGCCACCTATTTTGTATGCATCCTTGTTACATGTTTTTTTTAGCTGCTTGAAAGAGATCTTATTAAGTCAAACAGATCGGAGTTGCAATCCCAGCTCTACTACTTGCTGGCACGTGACCCCAGAAGCCCTTGAGATGATTCTGGAGAGCACATCTGGGAACGTTCTTTTGTGAGAAGAACAGAACATGGTTTCCCTTCAGCAGTGATGGGCGGACATAACTTGGTATAGAAGTTGCCTTGTGACTGGATGGGAGACTTCCTCCGATGGATTCCACACGTATGGCTCCAGAGCAGGAATGAGGGTCCCAGAGTGGGAGAAGGCCTGGGACACAGTCTCCCTAATCTCTCTCAGAACAACCCACAGTTTGGGCCTAACCTTCCTCCTGCAGGACCCCAGAGCATCTGATCTGGGGCTACCAGAATCCTGCTCTGCAGAGGTATCACACTTCTTTAGGCCCCCAGTGACTTCTAAGAGTGCTAGGAGTGTGGAGATATGGTGACCTGGTGAAGATGGGGATGGCTGGGCACCAAAAGGGGGAAGAAAGGAGTAGTGGAGGTGGTTGGGTTCTAAGGTTAGGCTGGGAGCTAAGTCTCTGCATTCTTTTCTGTTCTGAGGCAGACTTGTTTCTCTGAGAGTTTGGTGTGAAAAAGAAAAAAAAATGAGTGGATTACAATCATTCTTAAACTCTCCTGATTAAACTTCCTTAAGATACAGAAACATCTACCTATTATTTTTTACAAAAATTTAATATAGTGCTTATGAAATGGCTAGTACTGTAGTAAGACTTCAAAAACATTCACTCAGTCCTTGAAACAATCCTTGGAGGTTGGTGCATTATTATCCCCATTGTACAGAACAGGAAAAAGAGGTATAATTACGTTAAGTAGCTGGCCCTAGGTCACGCAGCTCCTAATTGTCAGAGCAAGGATTCGAACCCTGCAAGTCTGGCTTTCAGTTTGTGCCTTTACACCTACTTTTCGAAAAACAAAGTGAAAAGCTATGCGGTGCTGCCTCCCAGTCTTAGAAATGCCTGGGTCCTCCTAACCCTCGCGACTGTAATCACCACTCTTCAGCCTTCCACATCCAGACTTCATCCTGTGTCTTGCCATCACTTGGAACCTCTCGTCTTGTTTTTATTTTTTTAATGGAAAGATTTATTTTTAGAGCAAATAATTATTTTGAAGCCTCAACAGAGAGAATTCTTTCAACTCTAAAATTCTATACTTTTATTATCTTGATAAGTTTAGGAACAGTGTAGTCAGAAAAAAAATCACACAAAAGAAATTTAATCTAACTCAGCCGCTGTATCTCAAAAAAATCTTAAAATAAGAATGACAAGACTTTTGTTTTTAGTTCCGTTTAATGTTTATCCTTTACCTAAAATCTCAACAGCCATCCTGACCATTAGTTTTGTAGGTGTAAGGACAAGGTCTCCACCTTTTCATTCAAAATGCATATGGCCCCCTCCCACCAGTCACGCCCCCTCCAGCCTCCTTACAGAACTGTATCAGTCACCCTCTCTTTGTTCTATAACTGCAACGCCTCTCTTAATTGCTCATTCCCTTTAGTTAAGGCTTCAACACGCTTCATTCTCTCCCATTCTAAAAACAAAAATAAAATAGAATCTCCCTTTGACTCTTGGTAACCTTGTTCCTACAGGTCTTGCTCCTTCTCACACAAACTTCGTGAAAGATTAGTGTGTGTTTTCCTTTTTTAATTTCTCATTAATCCAACTTTGGAGGGATCCCCCTCGCCTTTTATTTGCTCTCTTGTGTTTTGCTTGATTTTGTTTTAGAGATAAGAAAAGATACAAAAGAGTAAAGAAACGGGATTTTTAATCTACCTGCTTCAGTAGGTAAAATATGATATTTGAATTAAATCATTCTTGCAGTCTATTTAAACGTTCTAAAAATTAAAGTTTGTGAAGCAGACCTGATTCTTTCAAAATCTACTGTCTCTATCAAAGTGCATTAGTTTCCTAGGGATGCCATAGCCAGTTACCCATAACCTTGGTGGCTTAACACCACAGGAATTTATTCTGTCACAGTTGCGGAGTGCAGAAGACTGAAATCAAGGACTGGCAGGGCTATGCTCCCACTGGAGCCTCTAGGGTGGAACTGGTCCCTTACCTCTCTTCCTACTCCTGGTGGAGGTGGGCTTTCTTGGCATCTGCATTATTCCAATCTGCCTCTGTCTTCACATGACATTTTCCTCCAGGTTTTCTCCTTTTCTGTCTTTCAAAAGGATCCTTAAGGTGGTCCCATAAGGTGGTTTTAGGCCCACCTGGGTAATCCTGGATGATCTCATCACAGGACCCTTAACTTACTTGTATCTGCAGATACTTTGTCCATGTAAGGTAAAATTCAAAGGATCCAGGTATTAGGATGTGGGCTCTAGCAGTTTGCCGTGCTGCCTTAGCCTTCACTTCTGTCTTGAACAGAGCCTCAATACCAGTCCGAGGTGAGAGATTCGGGCCTTCTTGGGTCTTTCCTGGGTATGTACAGCCCTGCACACGTGTGACCTTCTAAATTCCTAGGAATATGTTAGTGTTTATTAATGTCCCCTATGAGCATTTCATCTCTCAGTTTTTCTTTTACGTTTTTTGAAAAATCTCTTATTTCTCTTATCTGATCTTGCCCCCAATCATGCATCTGTGATGTTAAACAACTGCCACTTACTTATTTTTTTTAACAAACACCCTGGGGACAGGGTTGTTAGATCTGAATCAGGTAAAGTGAAGACAAGTTCTGGGGGTGGGGCTTTTCTAGGAAGCTTCCAGACAGGTCAGATAGTGGCAGTTCTCTGGGGATGGGGCTTTGGGGGAAGCTCCAAACCCATTATGTCTTCTAGCAGCGGCTGCTAGGCTGCTCACCTCCACCGCTACCACGACTGGGAAACTGTTGATTTTCACGGTTACTACGGAACTGAGGCAAGGGGGATGAAAATAGGACACATTTAAATAGGATAGATCTCACTGTTCTTACAGAGATTCTGCCATTTTTCTTGAATAAACACTTCTTGGGTTAATTTGGTTAATTTCTAGAGTTTATTCTGACAATTTTTAGAATGCTTTCCTTACTTTTATGGAGGGGCACATTTTCAGAGGTCCTCATTCCACTATTCCAGAAGTGTTTTCTACACTCATGTCTTATTAATTGCAAAAGATTAAGATGAGTCATGTTATCTTCCCATTAAGATATCCACAGATGCTGGCAAGTGACTCCTCCATCAAATTTAACACTTTCCAAACCAGTTTCTTTTTTTCCCATTTGACTCTCTCTGATACAATGGCGAAACACCTCCTTTAATTTTGTTCCTCATAGTGATGCCCTCTATGCCACATACATTTTCTTGAAAATTAAAGGTGCAATGTGACTTAAATGAAGGATGTCTTCTTAAATCAATAGTCCATAGGATGGAGACATGCAATTCCTGTTTAGCATTTTCATAGTCGTTACTATCATTCTAAGACACAGGTAATAAGACAAGATTGTTGCCCTAACCTTAACACTTATGGAACCAGCATGGGTAATAAGAAACAAAACAAAAACTAAATTTCTGCAACTTATTTTTAGGTGGTGGCATCCTGTTGCTTATCTATGTCTGGCCTCTTGATCAAGTTACACTCTTAGCTACAGATTCCTTGTTTGTAGTATATTATAATGATTATAATAATAAACTCTAAGTTGTAGTGATGAGCAAATGACAAAGTGTATGTGAAAAAGATTTATAAACTAAATGCAATAAAAAGTTTTATTATTCAGCATGATACTGATTATCAGCTCTATCTTATGTGTTTGGAAGTATTAGAGCCCATTAAATATGAATTCAATATGAAATATTCAATGATTCGTCCAAGATTTAGCAGACATGAGTGACAAACTTAGAATATTAGAAGGCTACTCACAGGCTCTACAAGGCAACTCACTTAACACACCCTAGTATCAGTTCTGCTACTCATTTCATCCTAACACCACCCCCTCCCCAAATGCTGACATTTTTATTTTCTTTGTTCTTTACACGTGTGGGTGATGGAGGCCAAATGCAGATCATTTACACAGCCCAGTAGCTACAGTTTGCAATGTGCCTGCACCAGACCCAGAAAAGACATTGCCAGCTCTCATCAGTCTCTCTTGAACTGTCCACCTGCTTGGAAACAAAGGAGGATGTGGAATGGCACGAGGGAGGAGGTTCTGTGGGGGAGGGTGTCTTCTGCTGGGGCAGGGTCCCTGTGTCAAAGGGGCTCCTTCTGGGAATTCAGTTCCACAGAACCACAGGTATGCACAAACAGGGGGAAAAAAGACATCAACGAATGCCTGGTCTGTGTTTGGGCTTGTGGCAACGGATTGCATTTCCTTTCTTTTTGTCTGTTCATAGATTCTCAGACCACTAATTCCTTTAATCAATAGCAAAGATTTGTACCAGGTGTCTCAGAGATGCCAGCGTTTGCTTGTCGGGTTAATGCCACTTAATCTCTCTTGCAGAGCCTGCTCAGGGACTCAAGGTAGAACTCACTTGGGGGCTGGCTTTTTCAGAGTGGTTAGGAAGAACAGGTCTAGGGCTTGAGTGGCAATCTCTGTTTTACTAGTCATTACTTATTTGGATAGCACTTTATAGTTTAAAACTATTTTCTTATTCATATTCCAGCAGCTAGACAGGATAAAGCTTACTGTATTTCAGGAAAGAAAAAAAATGCTGCCAATTAAAATATTCTATACCATTGACTTTGAGACATATTCCAACTTCAGAGACATTACAATGTGATTAAGTAAGTACATGTATGTGCATGTGTGTGCATGTGTGTGTATGCATAGAGTGTGTTTGTGCGTCTTGGAATCAATGAAATTTAGTTCTATGCCTATTTAACAGACAAGAAGGAATAAGATACAGCAACATTAAATGGCAAAGCTGAATTCCTAGTTTCCAAGTTTCCAGTCTTCTCGTTCTTAGTGGCACAATTTACAAAACACTGTCCTTAGAACTTGGGCAAACTGTATACCTACTCTGGCTTTCACTTTTCTCATCCTATGAAATTTCAGGACCAATTTAATCCAATTTCATCCTATGAAATTAGGATGGGAATATGATCTCTCCGTTCCAGACATTTATTATGAAGCTCAAATTAGATGATGCAGTTGGATCTTCTATTTTTTTTTTTTTTAATTAACTGACTAAGGATTTACCTATTTCTCCTTTGTGGTAAGCACAATGTCAGGTTTGAGGAGTAGATGGAGACAGATATGATTTCTGCCTTTGTGAAATTTCAAATACAGCACCTTGTAATTTTCAGAGGACTATACGATTAAGAGTATTATCACCATTATTGTCATTATAGGAGATGCTGACAGAAAAGCCTTTGAATGGGGCCTAATGGGTTGACAATAAGGGAATAGAAGGTGGTGTCCCACCTTTGCCTAAGAGGATGCAGTAGATATGATGTCTAGAATCTTCCCAGCCCTAATGGCAATGCCCGAATGTATGAAATTGAAATTCTGGCCCCAATATGCTTCTTCAATCCTTTATTGCTGGGTGACTCCCTGCTTCTCCTCCAGTCCCCTGAACTTGCCCTGTGCTTTCTCATCTGTGTGTCTTCTTACCATCCTTTAATCTTCTCAACTCTAGTTGGAAATACCCTGCCCATCCTCAAGCCCCAAGTTTTTAAAATATTTTTCTAATCACCTCAGACCACAGTGATTTCCTTCTTCTCAGCTCCTTCAGCATGGTTTTGCAGACCTGACCATCTAGCATTTACCACATTCTAATTTTCTTGAAGATATCTCTGTGCACGCCTTGTCTTCCTCCCTAAGGAAAGGGGTTTATCTTATGCATCACTGTCTCTCCTTCAGTATCTAGTATCCATGTATTGGTTATTTGTTGCTGGTTTAGCCCACCCCCATTTTAAACTGCCTCCCCATCTTCACCCTCAGGGTCTGTCTCATGTAAGTGAATGCAGCATTTTATAAAAGGGAAAACTGTGTTCCAGCAAAAGTTTTTTGCGGTGAGACCAAAGGTAGAGACTGCTGCAGCACCTCATCCAAAGATGTTCTCCAAATGGAGAGATGAGGCCAAGTGACATTGAACTTCTTAAGATATGTTTGATGGGCCCTACTCCACTCTGCTTTCTGTTGTATTTTTCTAACACACTCTCCAAACTCTGATCTTAAAGGAAAAAACTGAATTGATATTTAACTCTAGAAGAGAATAAAGTTAGCAGGGAAAGCCCAACAGTGCCTGGCACTATAATTAGTGCTTACTAAATATTTGTTGAGTGAATGAATGAGAGCTAGTTAGCTATATGAGAGGGTTGCCAAGATAAGTGGCAGAAGGTAGAGGCCAGAAGCTAAAGGTACCTGTGCCTGGTGCTAAATCATTTGTTTGTTTTTTGCCAACTCACTGATGGTGCTGTTCCTATCTGAGAGACTATCTTAGGACTATAGCATCTTAGATCTCTTCCTCAAATAGACCAACCCACTCCCACCTCAAGACCTTAGTATATAGTATACAGTAGTCCCACTGTCCAGGATGCTCTTTTTCCAAATTACATGTGCAGTTTGCATTTTTACTTCATTCAAGATCCTGTTTAAATAAAACTTCAGCAGAGTCCTTCTTTCAAAACCACACCTTAAATAGTACTTTCATCACTATCTCTGAATCCACTTATTTTTCTTCATAATACTCATCACCACTCAGAGCTGTTATAGTCAAGGTGCTGCCTCAGTGCACAGGGCATAGCCTGTGTGTGACCATATTCAGTGATCTCTCTCTAGAGGACATATTATGTATATATTGCTTTACTTGTTCATTGTCTGTCTCTCATCACTAGAATCCAAGCTCCATAATGAAGACATTGTTGTTCACTGAATCCCTAGTGCCTGGAACAGAGCTTGGCACAGAGTAGGTATTCAATATATATATTTGTTAGATGAATGAATGTATGGATGAGACCTGAGACTAACTTTATCTTCACCCCTACATCACGACACTGCTGTCTTACCTACATCCCTTGTCAAAAACTGGAGAGCAGAGTCTTAACAACTTCTTGCTTAGATTCATATCATGTCAGCTTACAGGACCTTAGTGACCATCTCATGCAAGCCTCTTATTTACATGTGCAAAAACTGAGGCTCTGAATGGTACTGAGTCCCTAAGGACTCAATAACAATAAGTTCTTAAGGCTCACCACAGAAAAGCAAAGGCCCAAGTGTATTCAGATCCATTGGGTCTTCATTGAGGGCTATTATGTGCCTAACACTAAGTTTCAATTTCATTGTAGGGATGAGAGAAAAACCTATATCAAGTGCAG
Organism: Glossophaga mutica; assembly: GCA_039655065.1. Lineage (NCBI taxonomy): Eukaryota > Metazoa > Chordata > Mammalia > Chiroptera > Phyllostomidae > Glossophaga > Glossophaga mutica. The sequence goes on along the minus strand of CM077304.1, from coordinate 20,801,765 downwards.
AAACCTTTAGGGCTCAGCTGTGATGATCTGTATGTGAGAAAGAGGGTCAGAGAGTTCAGAAGGGGCTGAATGGGTTAGGGGAGTGTTCAGGGGAAAGGCAGTAATTCCACTGGGCCTTGAAGGATAAACAGGCTTAGTAGAGATGAAGTATATTCAGGATGTGTACAAAAATGAACAGAGCCATAGCAGTGGTAATGGTCTAGGACCTAGATTCCAGATATATTCACAGAACAGAGTAGGTTACAGTGAAAATTGTTTGCCAGAGTGGAAGATCATAAATAGAAGAGGTACAACATGGAGAGTTGAAAAACAGAAAGAGAAATAATACTGTATGAGACAAGCAGTTGTAGACAGTTGACAAAAAAGTGACATGATGGAAGGAATAAAGAAGTCAAAACAGGTTGGAAGGGAAATGAAAGAGACAATTGAAGACAGAAAAAACCATGTAGGGGCTGCACCAGGGAGGAAAGAGTTTGAGATGCAGGCCACCTTGTACATGGCCCCTTCAGCCTCCATCACCCTCAAATGTCTCCCACCTTAGGCAGGAAACAGATTCTACAGCTCTCCTGGGAGCCCTGCTTCTATCATTCACGACCCCAAAGCTTGAAAAGTTCTTCCTTTGGTTTAAGTTTAACCCTCACCATGGTCATTTACATTTCCCTTCCTTACCCAGCAGTGAGGGGACAAGGAAGTAATCCTGAATAGCAGACTTCATAAAGTCATCCTAGAATGGTAGTGCTGGAAGGAATCTGTGAAACCTTAACATTTTACTTCCTTCTTTTAAAGATCAGGAAACAGAAGGGGAAGGTCACACTGCTAGTCTGTGGCTGGACTGGGAGCTTCTACCGCCACCCACTCTGCCATTTCAATCCCTTGCTCACTACGTCCCCCCCCCCGCCCTGCTGCTCCCTCCACTCCCACTAGCTCAAAAGATGAAAGTTTTACCAATCGTGTCTGGGAGCAAGGTGCAAGCTTCCCTAAATGGGCTATTTATTTTAGGACCAAAGAATCTTTATTTTTAAAAGGAGGTATTGATTTGGCTGACCATCACTGACATTCCACTGACAACTTACAATTTTCCATGTTCATTTCCAAATCCATTATCCTCTGCACCTGAGTACATACACACCTGAGGATCTGCTCTCGTGCTCCTTTTGGCCTTTGACACGAAGCTGAGCTGATTCCTTTCCAGCTCCCCGAGCAGCTGCAGGCACAGCCTTTTATGGAATCAATACGCATCTTGACTTATAGCTCCAAAGCCCACCTTCAGCCTGGCTGCCTGAGGTGCACATGCCTGAGCTTTGGATTCTATCCTCTTCTTTAATGCTTTAATTGCAAGCAAAACCTCAAGGAAAGATTTCCCGTAATAATCCCACTTCAAACATATATACCCAGCAAATGCCCACTAGGTTTGGGGTTAGGAGGAATGTGCAGACCTGACCACAACTCATTTACATGTCATGGATTTCATTCCTCACCTGTCCCTAGAATGTCTTTATCTCAGGGCAGTTTTACCACTGCCAAGTTATTTTTCTGACTCACCTAACATTTCCATTTTAGCATCCATTGCTCCATGTTGGTCAGTATATAATAGAAAACAGAATGTGCTTACACATTGGAAACTTTAAAATGTGCAATTCATTTGGTACAGAAACTTTCCTGGGGGCAGAGATCAGGCTTTCCTGGTGACCTGGTGCAGTACATGCACATTCAAGGCCCCCTAAACTAGAACTTAACCCAATGAGGTTACCTTCTGGGGCAGCTGAGGATTAGCTGTGTCGGGAAGATATATTCCCTGACTTTTCTTTCAGAGTCCTAGAGAAGGCATTTTCAGGATGTTCTGGTGTCCTGCTTTAGAAACCAGGAGAGAAATTATTCTTGCCCCTGCTTATAGAACCTTGGGACGGGAGGTGATCTTACTGGTTAAAAGAGACAAAAAGATGAGAGACATGAAGAGTCAGTGATGTGGTTCATTTACCAAGGAATTGCAGAGATGAACCCAGAATGGAGGACTCGGTCCTTCTCAGACTTCAACATGCAGGCAGGACTTTGGAACATAATGAGCTAACCTAAAACACCCTGTGCATGGAGAGGCTCCAGTGGGGGTGCTACACTGCATCACTCAAGGACTTGCAGGTTTCCTTGGTCTTCCTTTCTTCTTTGACTTTCTCTGCCCTCTCCCCATAAATACATGTTTATCTTTTAAGGAAAATGAATCTTATCTCATGGTCCGCTTGGACTGAAAAGGCAATTAAGAAGTCACCTACAGTCTATTCGCCCACCTTCAGGCAAGGCCACAGTTTACCCAACAGCCAACTTCTTCAATATCTAGACATGTTTGGACCTGAGATTGGTGTTGTCACAGTGGACCCATTTCTGTAAAGCATTATGTTGTCTGAGTTTGATTTCAAAAGCACAGGAGGGGCCCTGGCTGGTGTGTCTTGGTTGGACAGTCAACCTGTAAACCAAAAGGCTGTGGTTTCAATTCCTGGTCAGGGAACATGCCTAGGTTGTTGGTTTGACCCATGGTTGGGGCACGTGCAAGAGGCAGCTGATCCATGTTTCTCTCTCACATCCGGATGAGGATTTAAAAAAGCACAAGAGGGAATAAAAAGACAAATAGCCCAATTAAAAATGAGCAAAAAATTTGATTAGATATCTCTCCAAAGAAGATATACAAATGGCCAATAGAACATGAGGAGATGCCAATTAGGGAGATGTAAATAAAAATCACAAAGTGATACCACTTTATACACACTAGGATGGCTATAATAAAAAAGACAGAAAATAACAAGTGTGGTGATGAGGTGGAGAAATGAGGACCCTCACACATCAATGAAAATATCATAAAAATGGTGCATGCTATTTGGCACTCACAAGAGCCAAAAAGTAGAAACAACTCAAATGCTTATCAATTGATGAATGGGTAAATAAAATGTTGTATGTCCATACAATGGAATATTATTTAGTCATGAGAAGGAATAAAACACTAACATGTGCTACAACATAGATGAATCTTGAAAACATTAATCTAAGAAAGTCTGTTACAAAAGACTATTTCTTATATGTTTCCATTTATGCAGAATGTCCCAAACAGGTAAATCCACAGAAACAGAAAGTGGATTAGCAATTGCCTAGGACTGGGTGGGATGGGGAAAGGGGAGGTGACTGCTAATGGGTAAGGGGTTTCTTTTCAAGGTGATGAAAATGTTCTGGAATTAGATAGTGGTGATGGCTGTACAACCCTAAAAACAAAACAAAACAAAACACTGAATTGTACACTTTAAGAAGGTAAATTTTATGGTGTGTGAATTATCTCTCAATAAAGCTTTTTTTTTAAGCCATCACAGGCAGAACAAAAGCACAATAAGAGGAATGTAGGTAATAAAGGAACCAGACAATGAATTTATTATAAAAGACTTTATTTTTTTAATTAATGTATTCCTAACCAAATTTATGTATTTTGTAATGCTGCAATATTTGATGACCTGGGAGTAGCTTTGATGCCCTTCTAGAATTGTTTCTGTTGTAAAGTCCAGTATATATATTATTTTTAAAATACATGGTTTTCTCAAACTGAGTCCTACCCTGAAGCAATTGTGAATATGAGCTTCTGCAGGTTTTCATGAAGAGACAGCATGGCCAGCCCTATTTCAGGACTTTTGTTGAGTCTCTGTTTTCTCCTCCACCAGTCCGTCTGCAAACCTGAGAGGAAGCGTCTATGCTGAGCCCCTCATGCACAATCTGGTGGAGAAGCCAGTGATATTTCATGTTGGCTATTCTCCCCACTGCAGGTTGGGACGAGGTTGGTTTTCTTTGATTATCTCTACCAGGGATGGGATAAGAAGAAGCTATGAAATAGGAATCTAGATCTGACTCCCCAATGGAAGTCACACTGACTCTATTCTGATGAGTGCTTTAGGAATTAAGAGACTATTCTGGAATCTGTCTAGAAGGGTGCTTGTCATGGGGAAGGCTAACAGTAGCAGCTAGAAGTGTTGTGTACAGACCACTCCATTTGGCTTCAAGAGGCCACTTTTCAGGTCAGCATCTTAACCATCTGCATAACCTTGGACTGCCCACTTACTCACTCTGGGCATTAGTTTCCTCTGCTATAAAATGGGAATAATGATTCCCTTCTTGCTTGAGTTTCATAATCACAAAAGTTGTTAGAAGTAATCTAGCATAGTTTGTTTTAAATCCTACACCCTCTTGGATCCTCCCCCTAATTCCCACACACCCCCTTGATAGTTTTGACAAATGACTGGCCAGTTTCTTCATAAGTTGGGCAATCCTAAAATGACTACAATATATTAAGCTGAAGTTTGTCTTAACTCTTTCAAGAGTTAACCGAGACTCCGAAGTGTTCCCACTGTACCTTTCACATGACAGAAGTTTTAAGAACAAGATCTAGTACCACTGCCACCTTCCCTTTGCCAGATGAGATCCCTTCACTTCATCTAAAAACTTCTCATGTAGCATGTCTTCAAGTACTCTACCACCCTGGTTGCTTTTTGAACACATTCCAGACTGCCAGCTTCTCAGAGTAGTAAAACCAGTATTGAAAAGTCAACAGAATAGTGTGGGACTGTACCTTCCTTCTGTACAGTATGTTCTTATTATATTAGTATAAAATTATTAGTATTAGTATAAATTTGCATTTGTCTTCATGGCAACTATATTCACAGGTAAGTCACATTATTATTACATCCTGTGAAATCTACAGCTCTTTTTTCACATGAGATCCTTTAACAGAATCTTCTTTAATTCTTTTACATGCATTCTTCAGCCCTGGCTGGTGTAGCTCAGTGGATTGAGCGCGGGCCTGTGAACCGAAGGATCGCGGTTCGATTCCCAGTCAGGGCACATGCCTGGGTTGCCAGGCCAGTTCCCGGCAGGGGACATACAAGAGGCAACCACACATTGACGTTTCTCTCCCTCTCTCCTTCCCTTCCTCTCTAAATATAAATAAATAAAAAATCTAAAAGGAAAAAAAAGTACTTAAAAAAAAAAAAGAAATTGTGTACATGCATTCTTCATTTTTTGGACTAAGGCATCATATTTTCTATTTTTCCCATCAGGTTCCATGATTTCAGCCCATCCCCCACACTGCAGCTGAATACTTGTTTAACATGGTTTGATGATGCACTAATGACAAGAAATGGAGTAGAGAAGAATAGACATACCAGTTCTGCCCTTATGGTTCTCTGTTGAGAAATCAATGACTGCAGATCCAACTAACCCCAGAGCTGCTAGAGGTGTGCATGCAGAATGACATTATACTCATCCAAGCCTGGGTTTCTGCTGCTTGCAGAACAAGTCTTTTCTGGTCATCCTCCGATCCTCAGCCAGGAGTCATACAATAATCATCTGAGCCAAGTCAGAAGGCTTCAGTGGGGGAGGCAAAAAGGGAATAATAGGTAGAGAGAAAAAATGAGGTAATAAAGGGAAAAGAAGGTTGAAGACAAAGTGAGAGCTCTAGTGGATAATTTTTGGACTGTCTGCTTAGCTCTGACCACATTCCTATTCTTGAGTTCCATGGGATACACCAATATTTTCATGATTACTTACACTTTATTTATTTATTTAATTTATTTATTTATTGCTTGATACAGTCCTGCCAATTCTAAATAATCTAAGAATAGACACATAATTATGCTAATGATCTTAACAAATGTGGAAACTGAGGCCAAGACAGGTTCAATCAATGAAACTAATCAACGGTCATTGGAAAAACACTAAATTTGGGGAGATCCAAGATGGTGGAGGAGTGAGTGGAAGTTACACTAACCTCCTCCCAGGACCAAGCTGGAATCTCAACTAAATTGTGGAGAAATTATCCAGAATAAACAACTGAACAATAGTGGGAGAGAAGCCTTATAACCAAAGACAGACAGAAGAAAGAGCTTCAAGACAATATGACTGGTAGGGATTATGGAGGAGATGTGAAAGGCTTGGCTGGGCCCCCACGAGTGACAGCTGAAGTGCCAGAGGGATATCTCAGCAGCTGGGGGTATCCCCCTGAGAAGTAAGGGGTCCCCAAGCTGGGGTCCCCAGCCTACAGCACCAGAGCTCAAAGACTACACAGATAACATCCAGCTGCAAAAAGCAGCAGGGTTTCTTTCTGCCAGAGACAGATGGCTGGAGATGCAGAGAAGTGTTTGAAGGGCCAACACATAAATTTTTATATGAAGCCATTTACCCTGGGCTCCAGCACAGAGGTCGGGGGAAGAGTGGACTAGAGATGCTTGAGGAGAGTCTGGGGATGGTAGCTCTGGGGAGAGAACTGAGAGAGCAGTCGCCAGGATCCTGGTGTTATCATTCCCCATACTTCAGGAGCCATCTTGCTCAGGCGGACCACGCCCCTGCAAGTGACATCAGCCTGAGGGGAAGAAATAGCCCCATCCACAGGAATTACTCTGCCTCACCCTGTGGTACTTAAGCCTGACTGCTGACTGCAGAGTGACTACATTAACAACTGAAGGAGTTAGCCACAGATGGTAGATTTGCTAGTCTCAAACAGGCTGCCTAAGGACAGACTGGGACACTATCTAACATCACTAGAGGTGTATCCAGAAAGTAAAAACACTGGTAAATACAAGATTCTACCGAAACAAAATCCACCATGGTCTTCTCCATGATTTGAGATATTTTCTTTCCTGCATAGTTTTTTAACATTCATTTCTTGTCCTTCAAGTTTGTGTATATTGTCACTAGATTTTATATTATAGTTTATTTCAATTATCATATTTTGCTCCTTCCTTCTCGTACCCCATTTTATCTTCTTCTTTCCTCTTATTATTTTCATTTCAAATTTTGTTTTCTCCCTTGCTACAACATGCTTCCATTCTGTACTCTTACTATTTCTCCCCTGTCCAGCCTCTCAAAACCAATTTTCTTGTCAATGGTCATCTTACATTTTTTCCCACTCTTAAAACACACATCCTCCACCTTTATCAATCTTTGCTCATTGGTTGTGGATAGGGTAGTTGTGGCTGCATCTTTTTCCATTTTATCTCTAAATTTTCACTATTTTGTATTTCAAGTCTGAAATTTTACTGTTCCCCTCTCCTACTCCATTCTGCCTTAATCCTGCCCATTTTTACCTCAAATTTTAACTTTTCCTTGTCTTAGCCTGGTTTTCATTCCTCACTCTTAGTATTCCCTCTCCTTCTATCATCTCAAAATCAGTTCCCTTTCCTCTAGACATTTCTTAAGCTTTTCTTTCTTTCTTTTCCCCCTCTTATTCCCATTCCACCTATATTTATTTTAGCTCGTTTGTTGTTGATAGTGCTGTGGAGGACCTTTTTCTCCAATTTGTTTCCTTTTTAAAAATTATTTATTTACTTTTTTCCTTTTACTTTCTCTTTTTTTTTGTTTAAATCTAATACTATACACTTCCCTTCTCTTACTCCATTCCACCTCCTAATTCCCTTTTTTTATTTATGGTGTAAATTTTACTTTCTCTCTTTGCATTGCTCCCATTCCCTACTCTTATTAGTGCTCCTCCCTCTATTCTCTCAAAATCACTTTTCTTTCAGTTAGTCATTTAATATTCACGTCTCCTTTCTTATAATAGTCTTAATCTCTTCACACCCTTAATAACACTGGTTCATTTGCTGTTGATAGTGGGATTGTGGGTGGGAATTATTTTTGCAGGTGTGGGTTTGTTTCCTGAGCTGTGTAGTTTTGCTCTGGCAGTGCCAGCACAACAGCATACAAGATGCAGTGGATGTAGTAACCCTCAGTCAGCCAGCTGGAGGAAAGGACCCACCAAAGAATGACCCAACAACAATCAAAGCACAGTTACATCCAGAAAGCTAACATAAATGGCATAAAGGCAATCCCAAGAGCAGCAAGTTCACAAGATCAAGGAGACTGTACAACTGAATCCCACAGGTCTCCTACCATAGAAGTTCATACCACAAGGCGGGGAGTCAAAATAGATCAATTTGAGAAACAAAAACAAATAAGAAGAGCCTCCCCTAAAATGGGGAGACAAAGAAACAATCCCTAATATAAAGAAAAGAAAGAATCCTCCCCCAAAGAGTGCTAAATGAAATACAGGCAAGAAAACTATCAGATACTGAGTTCAAAACAATAGTTATAAGGAAGTTCAATGAGCTCAGTGAGAATTACAAAGAAGTGCAGGGAATCTACAAGGAACTTACTGTGAACTACACCAGCATGAAAAAGGACACAAAAACTATCAACAAGGGCCAGGAGGAAATGAGAAATACAATTTCTGAGTTGAAGAACACAGTAGAAGGAATTAAAAGCAGGCTAGAAAAAGCAGAGGATTGAATCAGTGAGCTGGAGGACAAAGTAGGAAAAAATTCCCAGAAAGAGAAAGAAAGGGGAAAAAGGACTCCAAAAGAATGAAGAGGGGTTAAGAGAACTGCAGAACAATATGAAACATAGTAATATCCATATAATAGGGATACCAGAAGAAGAGGAGCAAGGGATAGAAAAGTTGTTTGAAAAGCTAGTGACAGAAAACTTTAATAATTTGATAAGAGAAAAATTCACACTAGTCCAGGAAGCACAGAGGGTCCCAATCAAGATGAAACCAAAGAGGCCCACTCCAAGATACATCATAATTAAAATGGCAAAATTCAAAGATGAAGAGAGAAAATCTTAAAGGCAACAAGGGAGAACCAGGAAGTAACATGAAAGGGAGCTCTGATAAAGCTAGCAGCTGATTTCTCAACAGAAACACTACTAGCCACCAGGGAATGGCAAAAAATATTCCAAGTAATGAAAACCAAAGGACTGCAACGAAAACTACTCTACCCAGAAAGGCTCTCATTTAAAATGGAAGGTGAAATTAGAAGTTTCCTAGACAAAAGAAGGCTAAAAGAATGCACCTCCACCAAAGCAGAACTGCAAAACATGCTAAAGGGGGGCGGGGGGGAGGAGGGGAAGAAGAAGAAGAAGAAGAAAGAAGAAGAAAGAGAGAGAGAGAGGGAAATACAGGCACAAAGAGGAAAATGGCAATGAATAAGTTACCTATCAGTAATAACCTTTCACCCAAAAGAAACAAAATATATAAAGTCTTTTCAAATGCACATGGAACATTTTCAAAGATAGGCCATGGGATAGGACACAAAATGAGCCTCAACAAATTCAAGAAAATTGAAATTATATCGAGCACTTTCTTGGATCACAATGGCTTGAAACTAGAAACCAACCTCAAGGAAAAAACTCAAAAACACTCACATGTACACTCTATATGTAGACTGAATAACATGTTACTAAACAATGAATGGGTGAACAATGAGATCAAGGGAGAAACAAAAAAGTTTATGGAAACAAATGAAAATGAACACACAACAGTCCAAAACCTATGGGACACAGCGAAGGCAGTCCTAAAAGGGAAGTTCATAGCAATACAGGCCTACCTAAAAAAATAGAAACATTTCAAATAAACAACCTAACCCCACATCCACAAGAACTGGAGGAACAACAACAAACAAAGCCCAGAGCCAGTAGAAGGAAGGAAATATGCTCAGAGCAGAATAGAATGACATAGAGACTAAAAGAACAATTCAAATGATCAATAAATCCAGGAGCTGGTCCTCTGAAAAGATAAATAAAACTGACAAGCCTTTAAGCAGACTCATCAAGAAAAATAGAGAGGAGGACCTAAATAAATGAAATCAGAAATGAAAGAGGAGAAATTATAACTAGTACCACAGAAATACAAAGGATTGTAAGAAATTACTACAAACAACTATATGCGAAGAAATTTGAAAACCTGGGTGAAATGGACAAATTTCTAGAAATCTTACAAAACTGAATCAAGAAGAAGCAGAAAGCCTGAACAGACTGATAAGAGCTAGTGAAATTGAAATGGTAATAAAAAAACTCCTGGTACTCAAAAGCCCTGGACAGCATGGTTTCACAGGAGAATTTTACAAAACAGTTAAGGAGAAGCTTACTAACCCCTATCCTTCTCAAACTATTCCCAAAAATCCAAGAAGAGGGAAGACTCTCAAACTCTTTTTATGGGGCCAGCGTTATCCTAATTCCACAACCAGATAAAGACACAACAAAGAAAGAAAACAACAGGTCAATATTGCTGATGAACATAGATGCTAAAATCCTCAACAAAACATTGGCAAACCTCATCCAGCAATACACTAAAAAGATCATACACCATGATCAAGTGGGGTTCATTCCAGGGATGCAAGGATGGTACAATATTTGCAAATCAATAAACATAATACATGACATAAACAAAAAGAAAGACAAAAATCACACAATCATATCAACAGATGCTGAAAAAGTATTTGATAAAGTACAGCACCCATTTATGATGAAAGTACTCACCAAAGTGGGAGCAGAAGGAGTATACCTCAACATAATAAAGACTGTATATGAGACACCAGACACCTACAGCCAACATCATACTCAACAGGCAAAAACTAAAAGCTTTCCCCCTAAGATCAGGAAGAAGACAAGGGTGTCCGCTTTCATCACTTATATTCAACATAGTACTGGAAGTTCTAGCCACATAGATTAGACAAGAAAGTGAAATAAAAGGCATCCAAATTGGAAAGGAGGAAGTAATACTGTCATTGTTTACAGATGACATGATAGTATACATAAAAAACCCTATAGACTCCATTAAAAAACTACTCAAACTAATAAGTGAACTTGGCAAAATGACAGGATACAAGGTCAACATTCAGAAATCAAAGGCATTTTTGGACACCAACAATGAAATATCAGAAACAGAACTCAGGGAAAAAATCCCATTTACTTGTTATAGCAACAAGAAAAATAAAGTACCTAGGAATAAACCTAACCAAGGAGGTAAAAGACCTGTACTCAGAAAACTACAGAACACTGAAGAAGGAAATTAAAGAAGACACAAATAAATGGAAGCATATACAGAGTTCATGGATTGGAAAAATTAACATCATCAAAATGTCCATAATACCCGAAGCAATTTATAGATTCAATGTAATCCTTATTAATATATCAATGGCATACTTCACAGATCTACAACGAATATTCCAAAAATTTATATGGAACCAAAGAAGACCCAGAATGTTCTCAACAATTCTGAGAAAGAAGAATAAAGTTGGAGGGAACACGATACCTGATATCAAACTACATTATAAGGCCACTGTAATGAAAACAGTCTGGTACTGGCATAAAAACAGACCAGATCAATGGAACAGAATAGAGAGCGCAGAAATAAGCACATATTTCTATGGTCAATTAATACTAGACAAAGGGGCCAGGAGCATAAAATGGAATAAAAATAGCTTCTTCATAGATGGTGTTGGTAGTCCAGACAGGTACATGCAAAAAAATGAAGCTAGACCACCAACTTACACCATACACAAAAATAAACTCAAGATAGATAAAAGAATTAGATATAAGTCATTACACCATCAAAGTCTTAGAGAATAACATAGGCAGGGAAATTTCAGATATTCCACTCAGCAACATTTTCACCGGTATGTCCCCTAGAGCAAGACATATAAAGGCAAGAATAAACAAATGGACCTCACCAAATTAAAAAGCTTCTTCATGGCTAAAGAAATTATCATCAAAATGAAAAGAGAAGCAACTGTATGGGAAAATATACTTGTCAATGATACCTCAGACTAGGGTTTCATCTCCAAAATATTTCAAGAACTCACATGACTCCACACCAGTAAAACAAACAATCCAATTACAAATGGGCAAATGACCTGAACAGACACTTCTCCAAAGAGGACATACAGAGGGCCCACAGACCTATGAAAGGATGCTCAACAACACTAGTCATCACAGAGTTGCAAATTAAGACCACGATGAGGTACCACTTGACACTGGTCAGAATGGCTATCATTAATAAATCAACAAACAACAAGTGCTAGTGAGGATGTAGAGAAAAGGGAACCCTACTACACTGTTGGAATGCAGACTGGTGCAGCCACTGCAGAAAACAGTATGGAATTTCCTCAAAAAACTAAAAATGAAATTGTCTTTTGACCCAGTCATTCCACTGCTAGGATTATACCCTAAGAATCTTGAAACACCAATTCAAAAGAACCTACGCACCCCGATGTTCATAGCAGTGCAATTTATAATAGTCAAGTACTGGAAAAAGCCTAAATGCTCATCAGTAAGTGAATGGTGCAAAAACTCTGGTACATTTACACAATGGAACACTACACAACAGAAAGAAAGAAGGAACTCCTACCCTTTGTGACAGCATGAATGGAACTGAAAAGTATTATGCTAAGTGAAATAAGCCAGGAGGTGAAAGACAAATACCATACGATCTCACCTTTAAGTGGAACCTAATCAACAAAACAAACAAGTGAGCAAAATAGAACCAGAGACATGGAAATAAAGAGCAATCCAACAGTGACCAGAGGGGAGGAGGTAGGAGGATAACGAGGGAAAGAAGGGGAAGAGTCGAGTCAAGGAACATGTATAAAGGACCTGTGGACGAGAACAACGGTGCGGGTGAGGATTGAATGTGGGAGGGGGGAGTGGACAGGGCAGGGGACAGGAATTGGGGAAATTGGGGGCACCTGTAATTGAACAATAACAATAAAAAAACCCCACTAAATTTTTAGTGTGTCCCAGAGAAATAAAGAATGGATGAGGGAATCCAAAGTTGTTAAGCAGAGAGATGAGAGAGTTTGTAGAATTTACAAGGACATGAAGGGTTTTATGAAACATATACTGGGCTTTAAAACAGAAGGAATTCTGGCAGGGCACCAAAGCCATTCCCCGGGCCATCAAATATCTGAATAGGCTATCACTGTCTGTGTAGCTTCTGCCCCCATGAAATTTGAAATGAGACTAGACAACCAATGACCCTGGATGGTGAGACATTCAATCAAAATTCCTCAGCATCTGTTTTGCATCTAGTAATGTGCTGGATACATGAGAAATGCCATATACAGCCCTGCCCTTAAGAGGCTTAGAGTATCATTAGGAACATAGAACTAAATCACTAGCAAACAATATAAGGCAGAATATAATTAATTTTTCCAAGGTGTGGTACAGATCTACCTATTATTTAAAAAAAATCAATAAGTAAAAAATGCAGCACACTCTAGAATTGCTGGGCAAAGTTTCGAGAATAAGTCTGGAAAATGCTTCAATAATTCACATGACAGGAAGATAAGAAGAAGAGGAAGAGAGGGAAAATGAGAAGAAGGAAGTGGGATTAGGAGAGGTTGTGGTATAAACCAAAACACAATGGAATTAGTATGGTTGGCATGAGGAAATGGACTTGGCTGAAGGCTGCCTTGTCATCCCCCTCATCTGTGGATCTGTTCTGGCTCTGCTCTTCTACAAAAACTTTCCTAACACCAGAGTTCTCTGAACTCCCAACACACTCTCACCACTCTTGTATATGCCTTTATAGTTTTAGTTACCTGGTATTACCAATGTCTATATCATCTTATTTGAAAATTTTATCTTTCCAACACAGCAGTAAGCCCCTTGCATTCACTCATAACCCAACGCAATAAGTTGAATTTCAAGTTCTTATAATAAATAAACATTTATTAAATGAACCACATGGAATCTGTATATGATTTCTGGCTGTTGCCTTCTGGGAGCTGCTGCCTCTTTAACACTTAATTCTTCATCCCAAGGCTTTGCTGAGTGTTGAAGTCACGAGGTAGGCACATGAAAGAGGAGGAGACCAGGACCTTCCAACTGTGCTTCTGTTGTTAAGATTGCAGCAACCATCTCAGCTCTGCTCTTACTAAGTAACTCATCACAGTCTCAGCATCCAAATGGTAAGTAGACATTAGGTACACTCAGTAAGAAGCCAGAGGGGATGGGGACTGGGGAACTGGGAGACAGAGGTGACAGGATTCAGGAGTATAAATTGGTAGATACAGAACAGTCACAGGGATATAAAGTACATCAAGCAGAATAGAGTCAATAATATTTCAGTAACTATGTATGATGCCAGTTGGGTACTGGAAATACAGGGGGAATACTATATAAAGTATATGATTGTGTAACCATTAAGCTGTACACCTGAAACTAGTAAAAAAATAATATTGAAAGTAAACTGTAATTGAAATATAAAACAATAACTAAAAAAGAAGTCAGGAAGCAAGTAAAGATTTACATTAAAATAGGAAGAAAGGGCCCTTGTTTCTTCCACTGTTTGCTGAGGTACTTTCATGAAAATGCCCAGTTTGGGATGAAAATGGCAGCTCCAGAATATTAATACTCAAAACTACTTCAAATCCCTTTAGAAGCCTTTAGAAAGTATTTAGATTATCCCATCACATCTTCCTTGATGGCCTTCTTATATCTTTTGTAAACTAAAATATTAGGTGAAAGGCTGCCAGGTATTTCAATGCATTTGCCTCCAGGTATGAAAACAGTATCTGCTGGTTTTCATTTCTCTACTGGACTTAGGACCTTTTTGGCTTTACTGTGCATCTGATTGCAGATCTCTATGGTTATGGAGCCCCTGCACCTGGAAACACTGGTGGTGGTCCAGCTCCACTGAGATGGAGAAGTGGAACTAGCATCCATGGCGCAGAGTTTGGGGAAAAACTAGGCTTCTCTGGATTCACAGCATATGGGATTCTATGCTTACTGTGCCATTTATCTGCTGTATGCCCTTAGGAAAGTTATTTGATCTAAGTCTCAGTTTCCTCATCTGTAAAAAAATAATAATAATAATTATAATGTAAAACTGGGTGGTTCCAAGGATTAAATGAGATTACACATCCATGAAGCCTTATGCACAGCAGCTGGGCTGTGTAAGCACTTGATAAGTGATAGCTATTATAATTATTATCACTCACTGCATTCTAGAGCATTCCTCTGCTCATCCCTGTTCAGGTAGGTGGTTCTGTCTTGAATAGGGCTTGGGTAGAGCAAAGGGGACGTGATTGGTCTGAGTGTGTGGCTGGCCCTGTATGTTGGTCAAGAGGTGTATCCTGAGAACACTGCAATTATCATGGGTGTGTCTCAGCCCCAAATCAAGTTGGAAATCTCTGACAAAGACAGGTCACAAATCTGAGCTACATGCAGTGCTCATGTCCTGGGCAAACCCTGCTTCTTATCCTGCCCAGTGGGCTGTTCTCACAAGAAAGAATTTGCCAGTCATGTACTCTTAAATGTTTCTACATCTCTCTTTCTTTTGGACTCTTTTTGGTCTTTGGACTCAATGGAAAGCTGGGGCCATTTTAGGGACCTGCTTTCATGCCCATTAAAGGAGCCAAGCATAGCCTATGCGTGATTCACCTATTTGGACCTACTGGTAAATGCCTTGTTAAGCATATCAAGATTGGATTGCCATGGGGGATTACATGTTCACTCATAGGGTATCCTTGTGGAAGCACCAAAACTTTGTCCCAACCAAGTTTTGTCATTTACCTAGCAGAGAGTCAGTCCTACCATATAAGAATCCTCCTTTAGTGTTAAAGCTTTGTAAAAGTACACATACCTCAGGAGAAGATGATTTGTTAAGTCAAAACCAGGCATTAACCCCTTAATGTGAAATAGTTCACAGGTATCTCACTCATTACGGAAATTGGGAAAGAAATAATTAGAAGGCTACAAAAAATAAAACAGAAGCATTGGGTGAAAGGGCAAAGGGGTCCTGTGACACATGAAGGATGCCCATCCAGAGTGTGGAACCCTGGGCATCTGGGCAATGGGAGGATGCTGGCTTCCAGGAGCCTGGAAAAAGCTATTGAAAAGGAGATGGGAGAGCAAGGACAAAGCTTTCACTCACTGCACAATTATGCCCAGATTGTAGGGGTCATTCTTTTTGCTCTGTCTAGAACTGAAAAACCAAGCTTGGAGACATAAGGCAGACCCTTATCAGAGAGAGAACACATGTAACAGGATTAGGCCCCATGGACATGAATAACTCGACCAGGCTGGCCCTGATGTCTTCCCGATCTGCTCTGAAGGGAGCGATCCCACAGGCTGAGACATAACCTCACCACCAAAGCCAAAGTATGTCATGGAGCTTTTAATAACCCTGCCTGTCCCTGCCTCCCCCACAAAGGGCAACAGCTGGCCTCACCCTCCCTTCTTCTCATTGTCACTTTCCCTCTGTGATTCCAGGGCATTGTCTTCGAATGGGTGTCCACATGCTAAGAAGCATGCTTTCTGGATATAAGCAGCAATCATTTTATAATTTCTTTAATGTTGTTGTTATTAGGATTGCCTCTCTACGTGATGGTTACAAAAGGCAGGTGGGGAGATTCAGTATAATTAGGGGCCCACCAAACTTTGAACTCGCCTGTAGTTTCAGTCCTACCCATGTTTACCTGGGCCACCCAGGCCCCACTACACCTCCTACCCTCGACACAGGAAAATCTCAACATGATCTGTGGTAGCTTCAGACCAGCACCGTGGGCCAGGCCTACATTTGGGAACTTCCTCTCTCCCCTTGCAATGCCTCTCTACCCACTGGTGGAGACCCACAGCAGTGTGCAGGAGCCACACTTACCCAGTAGCAAACCCAGTCAATTATTAATTTCAAGGAATTTTGTGACCCAGTGGACATCACAGCAGGAGCTTGAAATTAGCCACAGTGGGAGTATTTACATCACAGAATTCAGCAGAAGCTTCAGAACAGCACACGACTGCCCTCTCCTTCACTCTGGAATCCTGCTTCTCCATACAGCCCACCAAAGCTTTTTCTTTCTATTCTCTCCCACATTACATTTCCCCAAGTAAATGGCTTTTCTCTTTGCTCTTCACTACCTCTAACTGTAAAGGATCTAATAAAGTACTTCCTGCTATTGTATTTTTATTGTTTATTCTATTACAGTTGTCCCATTTTTTTTTTGCTCCCTTCCACCCAACCCACCCCTCTAGCCCGCATCAATCCCCTTTCCATTGTCCATACATGTTCTTTGACTAGTCCCTTCCCCTTTCCTCCACCATTCCCCCCCACCTCCCCTCCTACAGTTGTCAGTCTCCTCCATGTTTCCATG
Source organism: Glossophaga mutica (assembly GCA_039655065.1). NCBI lineage: Eukaryota > Metazoa > Chordata > Mammalia > Chiroptera > Phyllostomidae > Glossophaga > Glossophaga mutica. The sequence goes on along the minus strand of CM077304.1, from coordinate 20,784,819 downwards.
TCTCTGGTTTGATTTTTCTCATTAGTTTATTTTGTCCATTAGATTCCAGTTATAAGTGAGGTCATATGGCATTTGTCCTTCACTGACTGGCTTATTTCACTTAGCATAATAGCCCCCAGTTACATCCATGCTATCACAAAAAGTAGGACTTCTTTCTTTCTGCTGCGTGGTGTTCTATTGTGTAAATGCACCACAGTTTTTTAATCTATTCACGTACTTATGGACACTTGGGCTGTCTCCAGGGCTTGGCAATTGTGAATAGCGCTGCTGTGAACATAGGGATGCATAGGTTCTTCTGAATTGGTGTTTCAGGATTCTTACAGTATATTCCCAGCAATGCAATTGCTGGGTCATAAGGCAGTTCCATCTTTAGTTTTTTGAGGAAATTCCATACTGTTTTCCACAGCGGCTGTACCAGTCTGCATTCCCACCAACAGTGTATTAGGGTTCCCTTTTGTCCACATCCTTGCCTGCACTTGTTGTTTGTTGATTTATTAATGATATCCATTCTGACGGGTATGAGGTGATACCTCATTGTGTCTTAATTTGCAACTCTCTGGTAGCTAGTGATGTTGAGCATTTTTTTCACATGTCTATGGGCCCTCTATATGTCCTCCTTGGAGAAGCGTCTATTTAGGTCCTTTGCCCATTTTTTTAATTGGATTGTTTATCTTCCTGGTGTTGAGTGGCATGAGTTCTTTATACATTTTGGAGATTAAACCCTTGTCAAATGTATCAATGACAACTATGTTCTTCTACGAAGTTGGTTCCCTTTTCATTTTGATGATGGTTTCTTTAACTGTGCAAAAACTTTTCAAATTAATGTCGTCCCATTTGCTTACCTTTCCCTTTATTTCCTTTGTCCTAGGAGATATACTGGCAAAAATTTTGCTATGTGGATGTCTGAAATTTCATTGCCTATGTTTTCTGCTAGGGTTTTTATGGTATCACAACTTATATTTAAGTCCTTTACCAATTTTGAGTTTATTCTGGTGTGTGGTGTATGTCAGTGGTCTAGTTTCATTTTTTTGCATGTACCAGCCCAGTTCTCCCAACACCATTTATTGAATAGACTGTTTTTACTCCATTTTATGCTCGTGCCCCCTTTCTTGAATATTCATCAACCATAGAGACATGGGTTTAATTCTGGGTTCTCTATTCTGTTCCATTGATCTATGTGTCTGTTCTTATGCCAGTATCAGACTGTTTTGATTACAGTGGCCTTGTAGTATATAGTTTAATATCAGGTATTGTGATCCCTCCACCTCTGTTCTTCTTTCTCAGGATTGCTGAGGCTATTCCAGGTCTTTTTTGATTTCATGTAAATTTTTGGAATATTTGTTGTAGATCTGTGAAGTGTACCATTGGTATTTTGATAGGAATTGCATTGAATCTATCTACAGTAATAACCGCTACCCCTCTGGTGACACTTGCACTTTGACTTCAGACAAAACCCTAAACTAAGGGCATAACCATGTGATTCCCTCCACGGCATTCTGAGTAGCTAGTCTGGGGTGGAGACCTTGCTCAAACCTTTGCTTCCTTTGAAGTCCTCCCGGTGTATTAGGTGGCAGGGTGGTGCCATCTCCCTGCCCAGAATGATGCAAGTGTGGCCTGGCCTGGAGCAGACAGTAAGTAAGGTAAATCTCCCAGGGCCCTTCCCACCTAAGAGCGCAATCTTAAATCATGTTTTCAAATATGTGGATCCCTCCATATTTTAAACATAAGTATTATTCTAGAATCTTAGCTTCTTCAAGATTCAGTGTTTCCCTCCAATTGAATGAAAGTCCCCAAGAAACAGAACCAAACTTTAGAAATGGGTGTGTGCTGTTGTTTTAACCCTTGGAATCCCCCATCATCACAGGCCAGGACACTCCAGTCATATATGTATGTCCAGTTGGAAAGGAGAAATCACTACCCTCTAGTAAGAGGCACATACTTTGAAAGAGCAAACCAGTTGACTCTAAAATTCTTGAACTATCTGAAGTTTCCTTATCTTTTTTCCTAATTCTTTTGACTTCCCCAAGGTAATTCCTAACCTCCCCTCAAGTTCCCCTTGAATGGCCATGGCACCTGGGCTCTGGCAAAGATCTGCTAGGGCAGGAGGTAAAGAAATAGTTGCCCTGAAGCTTCCACATGCCATTTTAAAAGGAAACATGAGCTCTGCCACACTTAGTCACATCTGCACTGGGGCAAGGCCTCATGTGATGAATTCTGGACAATAATGGTTGAAGCCTTGATTTCTATTTCTACATCCCAGACTCAGGTCAGTTTTGAAAACTATCATATTATACTTTACTTTGATTCCTTGTTCTCTACTCTGACACTTATTACAGCCTTAATTAATGATCTGTGGGCTTTCTTGTTTAAATTATGTCTCCTTCCCTGAACTGTAAGCTCCATCAGGGCACCAGCGATCATGCCTGTCATATTCATCAGTATGTCCCCAGCACCTAGCAATATGGCTACTCGGTAGATACTTGTTAAATGACCCTAAGGTTTTTTTTTTCAACAAACAAGAACTTCTTCCCGTATGTTGAGTTTGGACTTGTTTTTCTTCTGGTGGTATAGCAGCCTGGACTTAATAGTATTGAACCACTATTTAACTAGGAAGCAGAGTGGTCTAAAAGCACAAATTCTTTAAAGGTTTCTGCTTCTTTTGTTATTTAGTAATTCTATAGGAAAATCCACTTGCTAATCCCAACTCAACAATGTAAGACCCCTATGACCCTTACCAACTCACTAACATATTTTTGTGGCCTAGTTAGCTCAGCTACTGAGAGTGGGTTATTAATGAGGCCATGGTCAGAATGAAGCTGAATAAGGGATGAGAACTATGACATGAAGCTCATCAATTTCCTGTTTATACAAGCCCTTCTGAGAAAACTGCACATGGCTCCACACATACCCATTTTCCTTGTTGGCGAAACAACAGCTAGGTCTTGTCCTTGCTGGGGCAACAAAGGCAAGTGATTCCCCACCCAAGTAGGATAATTGTCCTTGTGTTCTATCTCCCAGGGCTGTTTTAAGGAGTTGAGATAATGGCTGCAAAAGTCCTTTAACAGGAAAAGTCACTGTGCTGAGCTGTCCATTCATTATGTAGAGAAGATGATGCTGATCTGCTGTCAATTAGGCATGTGTTATGTTTTCTCAGTAGCAGGGCTGGGCTTCTACTGGCTCATGTACTCTCCCTGACTTGGTTTTCCTGAAAATAAGAGATGTGTAAGGCCAGGACTGGGTCACAGACACTATCGACTGTTCCTGGCATCTGTGCCACTTTCATAAATTCTGATGACACCTTTCAAGGTGCAGATTCAGACCTCTGACTGCTTGTCTTCTCAGTCCCCTACTCCCACATTACTGAGCACATTTCAGTATGTGTACAGCCCCCAAAGTCATTTCATGCTAACAAGGTTCTGAAGTCAGGCCTATACATCATTACTTCCCAAGCATGACCATTAACCTGCTGGGAGTTCATTTAAGTGTTTTATGGTCTAGACCAGAGGTTCTCGAAGTCTGGAGCCTAAACCAGGAGCAACATCACCCAAGAATTCTGGTAGTAGTGCCCCCAAATCCTTGTTTCAATGTGATCTACAGCTGGCTCATGCTCGAGTTTGAGAACCACTGGTTCAGACCATACTATAGTCTCAGAATTCTTCAAATTAGAATTTGGAATGCAATTGTAAAAAAGTCTTTTTAAATATCCTATTGTTGTTCCTCCTCATTGTTCAGGTGAGTCAATTAAAGCTGAAATAATTTGCCAAAAGATATGGTACATTCCTAGCAGAGCTCAGATTTCATTGATTTATACACAGTGATTTGACTGTATCTATAAAAATTTAAATGCTTTACCTTTTGACTTTCCATTTCTTGGTGTCTCAGTGTCTACCCTAAGAAATATATGCACACATGTGGAAAGGCCTGGACAAGGTTGGCCACTGTAGATCTAGTCGTAATAACAAAAGCCTGAAAACATCTAACGGCCCATCAGCATGCAAAAGGCTAACCAAGCCACTGTACATCTGTCCAAGGAACACTATGCAGCAGCTAAAGAGTGTCATTGTGTAATAATCTCATGCTGAGAGACTGAAAAAAACACATTGCAGAACCCAGAGCTCAAAGAGTATAGATTACAGTGTTTCCATGAGCTTTGGCCTTAAAAATGTGTTCATCTCTTGTGTCAGAGTAAAAACTGTACCATTTTTGGGCTTTGACCCTTTTCAGCTCAAATGCAAATCCCCGCTCCCCAATCTTTTCTCCTAATCTCTAACCACACCCAAAAGCAGAACTGTCTTGGAGAGAAGGAAATCTCCAAAGGCTTTGGTGCAGAGCATGGTCTCTCTTCCGGAGCTCCAACAGGTGATTCCCAAATGCAATGGTCACCCAGATTCCTTGAATGCCAGAGAACAGATGCGCAGTCTGTGGAGGGCTCCCTCCTGGAATTTTGGGAAAACCTATTCACAGAGATGGGGGAGGGGCTGCAAAATGTCTCTGAACAGGTTGGCTGCAAATGCACATGGCCTGGCAACCTTCACTGCCCTTAAAAAGGAAAGAACTTGCTGTGTTTTGAGACAGTCCATTATCACTTGGGAAAAGAAAACCAAAACAAAATCCTAAACCTTCTTCCAGCCTCTGCTGCCTACGTCCTTCCAACTCAGGACCATTGCCAGCTTTAAATTTCATCTATCATTTGAGACCATATGTGGAAATTCTGATCACTGACATTTTTATTTTTATCTCTCAGACTGAAAAGGCTTGTCTCTCTTCCAAACCCCTCTTATTAAAAAGCCTAGAGTTGACTCCAAGTGCTGCAGGCAGAATGGTGACAAGTGAGGGGGAGAGAAAGTTTGGTGCTTTGGGAAGGACAGAGTTGGTGCAGGTCCCAGCTTGTCTTGGGCTCTCCTGGAGGGCACCTGCATCATTCACAAAGACGCCGCTACCTCTCTCCTCCCAAGACCTCCGAAAGCCCTTGACTTACACAATCAATCTGCTCATTCCCTCTCCCCTGCACACAGTTCCATGCGTCGCTCTCTATCAATAGAGGTTTGAACAGTAAGCTCCTGGAAGAACATTAGTTCCTTCTGTTTCCAAAACATTCTTTTCTCTTGCTTTGGCATTACATTTTTGGCATTGGGTGCCCTAGCTCTTGGTCTTTAGTAGATCTATAAGTTAATATTTACAAAGAGATAATCACTTAAAGCTAATATGGGTTCACTAAGAACTGGCCGTGTAGAAATAACTCCATTTTCTCTTTTTAAAATGGTTACCAGGCCATAAATCAGAAGAATGCCATAATTATATAGAGTATCTTCATTTCGGGAAGGCATTTCTAATAACCACATTTAAAAAAAAACTAAATGGAGAGATTAAGGTTTATCAGAGTACTGCATGTAGATTAACAATCAATCACCCTGGACAAAGGTCACTGTGCCATGACCATGCCCTCCCCCATCATGCCCTGCTTGAATCTTCTTCAGTGATTTCTACAAAAGCATAGAAGGGTTGTTTACAAAGTTTATGTGGATATATTAAAGAGAAAGACAAATACTTTAGATAATAAGATAAAGATTCAAACATTCTGAAAAGACAGAAATGTTTAACTAAAGCTGAAAGATAGGATTTTTAACACAAATTCTTGCAATCAATTACATAAACAGAAGACTTTTAAAAGAGACCTGGCTTAATAGTTTTCAATTTGGGGGGGAAAAAAAGCTTGGAGTTTTCACTGACATAATCTTGAGAATGCAGCTGCCACGAAAGCCAAACACATTAGGGCTCTATTAATAGAAATATAGAGCAGATCAAAGGGGACAACCACCCACAGCACCTGCACTGTCCAGACCACAGCTGGACTCTCACCTTGTCCTCTTCTGCAAGTCACATGGTAAGAGGGACATTGACAAAAATAGAGTATGCAGAGGGCAGGAACTGGCATGGTGAGCACCTTGTATCTGAGTCATCTACGCTCCAAGAAATGGAAAGGTTCAAGAAATTGTAAGGCGGCACATTTCAGCACAATGAAAGAAAAAATTCCTAATGATCAAAGCTGCCCAATAATGGTGTATTTTTCTCACAAATTAATGAGCCGCCATTCAAGGAAAATGCTGAAACTGAAGCTGTAAGAAACATCAAACATTCTAACGTCTTTTCTAAGACTGCTTCCAACTCAAGGATTCTGTTTTCTGTATGCACTTTTCCTCCAATCAATCCCTGGACTGGGAATCATGAGATCTGGATTTCAAATGTCATTTTGCTAAAAACCAGCTGGGCATGTGACTTCTCTCTGGGCTTCAGTTTTTCATTTGAAAAATGAGAGGGTTGAATTAGATGACATCTATGGTCACTCTTAGAAGAAATATCCTACTTACTTTTTGTAAAATTATAAAAATAACTGAGTTACGGAAAGCACTAATTAGGTGGAACTAGACTCTGGGATGTTATCTTACAAAGCAGAAATTCCAAGATCTACTTGAATACAGCATTTTTTTCTTTTTTAAAAAACGTTAAGGTAAGATTGGTTAATAACATTATATAAACTTCAGGTTTACAATAGTATAATTCAATATCTGTATATACTATAGTGCTGCGGACCGTTCAGCCTGGTTTCAGGAGTTGTAACCCTCACCCATGGTGGGCTGTGTAAGAGCCCAAGGGACCCACTTCATTTGGGTATGTTCTGTCACAAGGATGTAACCTACTAAGGAGACAAAGCTTATCTCCCTGGCAGGAGTACTGCTTCTACCTCATTCATCTCTGGCCCCAATGCTTGGTTGGCAGTCAATGACAGGTAAGACTCCTCATGGGAGGGGCAACCTAAGCCAGATGCAACCACTTGGGAGGCCTCATGGAAGGACTTGGGGGATTGCAGCAAAGAGGATGTGATGGACCCTCGCCCCCGCCCCCCTGGCTATTCTGACATAGCCCGAGTCCTCATTTCCATCTGGGAGATGTCTCCTGCTTCCTAATTGCCTTAAAGCCTGAAACTGTGGGGGTGAGCGGTGCAGCCCTGTGCTGGCCAGGACGGCTCCCTGGGTGATTTGGCATAAGAAAGAATTCCTAAAGCCCTGTGAAACCTGCTTTGCTAAGAGTGCTCTTCCTTAGGTGATAAGTGTCCCAGGAGGAAATGAGTATGTCTCCCAAAGTTTGGCAACCCCCTTTCCTGACAAACACTGGCTCGAATTAAGCCCTCAGATTTCTTTGACATGTTAAACTTGTATTACGGTGTATTGGAACCCAATAAAAGCCTAGTGAGGATGGGGCTCTAGGTCATTCTCCTCTGAGAGTTTGACTCCTTTTCTCCCCAAGCAGTCATGTCTTGGTAGTTTTTATTTTCATCCGTGACGGAGGGATGGGGCTCTGTGGGCGGAGCCCCCCCCACATCTGGCGCCCAGGACAGGGGCCCCCGCACTATAGCACGTTCATTACCAAAAGTCCAGTTTCCACCCATCACCATATATTTGACACTCTTTACTCATATTTCCCTCTCCTACCAGCCTTCTTCTCCTCTAGTTATAGTATTAACTTTTTGAGTGAATTCCATTCTATTTTTCATATTGGCAGTACCAATTTACAGTCTCATCAACAGTGTACAAGGGTTACCGTTTTTTCTGCATCCTCCGCAACACTTACTTCTTGTCTTTTTGATTATAGCCATTCTAATAGGTATGAGGTGATATCTCATTGTGGTTTGAATTTGCGCATCTTTAATACTTAGTTATGTTGAACATCTTTTCACGTGCCTGTTGGCCATCTGTAGGTCTTCCTTGGAAAAATGTCTATTCAGATCCTCTGCTCATTTTTTAATTGAGTTGTTTTTTTTTGTTGTTGTTGTTGTTGAGTTGAATGAGCTCTTCATATATCTTGGATACTCATCCCTTATTGTAAATATCACTTGAAAATATCACTCCCATTTAACTGGGTGCCTTTTCATTTTGTTGATGGTTTCCTTTATTATGCAGAAGCTATTTAATTTGATGTACTCCTATTGGTTTATTTTTGTTTTTGTTTCCCTTGCTGTTGGACTCAAATCCACAAAACATAGCTAAGACCAATGTCTAGAAGCTTAGCACCTATGTTTTCTTGTATGTAATTTATGGTTTCAGGCCTTACATTCAAGTATTTATTCCATTTTAAGTTATTGTGTATGGTATAAGATAGTGGTCTAGTTTAATTCATTTGCATGTGGCTATCCGGTTTTCCCAACATCATTTATTGAAAGCATCATTTTTTCTATTCTCTTGTCTCGGTCCCTGACACAGGGTATCTAGAAGATAGCTCACTAATTTCTGCAAATGGACATTTTCAGCAATGGTGGCTAGAGGGTTCTGCTTTTAAAATAAAATTGTCACATGTCTATGTGAAACATTTATTTTTATACATTGCTATAACACCAAAAAGCTGTGAAAATCTTGATACCAAGACTCGTAACCCTCATAAGTACTCTATAGATACCTTAAGTCTTAACTGATAGAGAGGTAACTAACTATGGCCACACTGAAAAGTGATTTGATTATATCTATTAAAATTTAAAACAGTCTTGCCCTTTGAGCAGCTATTCCATTTCTCAGTGTCTATCCTAGAAAAACATACATGCATGCATGGAAAGCCCTGAACAAAGCTGCCACTGTAGATCTGTGTGTAACAGCAAAAGCTCGAAAACATCTGAAGGCTCATTAGCATGAAAAAGGCTAACCCAGCCATTGTATGACTGTCCAAGGAACATTATGAAGTAGGTAACGAGAGGGTACTGATGTGTAAAAATCTATACTTCATGCCAGTGAGAGAAAAAAACAAATTTCAGAATAATACATTCAACATAGATACATGCTATTTGATCTATACAGAATGGGCCTGGTACTTTGCCTTTGATTTTTCTGAATTGTTGGCTAGCATTTTAAATTGATAAATTATATATTAAAATATATTTATTCTTTAAAAGAAATTTTACTTTAAAATCAAAACTTATCATTTACTGTGTATATAGCATATATAGAAATAAAATTTATAACAACTATAGCACACAAGGGTGAGAGGAAATGAAAATATACTGTTGGAATATCCTCACTTACACAGTGAATGGTGTATGTTGTTTGAAGACAGGCTCTAATAATTTAAATATGATTATTGTGAACTCTAGAGCAAACTCTTTAAAAAAAAGACTAAAAAAGAGGAAAATGTTGACAAAGAATAGGTGGCACAAACAGAAAAGAAAAGCAAGATGAGCAAGTTAAACTCAAATGTTAAATACATTAAATATGAAAGGTGTACATGCTCCAGTTAAAAAGCAGAGATTGTCTGATTGGGAAAGAAAATAACATTTAGCTATATACATTATTTAAGGTAAGATAAATAAGTTAAAATAGAAGAAAGAAAAATATATACCATACAAACAGCAACCAAAGGAAAGCTAGTGTGTCTGTATTAATATCAAAAAGTACATTTCATTACAAGGATCTCAATAAAGGACAGAGAAGAACATTTAGTAGTAATCAATGAATCAATTCCTTAAGAAGTCGTAACAATCCTGAATGTGTATGTACCTAATAATAGAGTTTTAAAATACATAGGGCAAAAAGTGATAGAACTGAAAGAGGGGATAGAAAAATTTGCTATTATAACTAGATATTTCAACACTCTTCTCTCAGTAATTGACAAAACAAATAGGCAAAAAAATAAGGATATTGAAAACATAACACTGTTGACTACCTTGACCTAATTAACATTATAAAACACTATCCAACAACAGCAGAATACACATTCAGTGCACATCAAACTTTCACCAGAATAAATCATATTCCAGGCCATAAAACAAGTCTCTGTATTTCTAAGGGGGTTGAAATAATACAAAACATGATTTCAACCACAATTAAATTAAATTTTAGAGTAGATTGAAGAAATTTTTCAGGGTAATTATAATTGTGCTCAGAGGATGGGATAGAGATTCCAGAAATAAATTTGCTTAAAGTCATCAAAAGTGTGGAACTGGTCTTCTTGATGTGTAAGGTGGCCCAAAGTACAATTGGTTGTTACTATTTTCAGCTCCTTCAAAACCACAGACCCCTTCAAGACTTCTCCAGTCACCATCTCAGTGTCCAGAGATCCCTTTTTATGGAACCAAAGGAGGCGGTTGTTCTATGGTGTGTTCTGAAACACGCCACGAAGAGCTTCTACCCTTTGGCCCCAAGTATCTCCCTCACTGCCAGTCATGATGACTGCTGCTAACACTGTAACATTTGCTCAAGTATAAAATACTTGAACCCCTAAAGGTATGTGAGGATATTTTAGAATAGACTACTTTACCATTAGTAAACAACAGAGACCATTAATGCACCAATACATCTTTATGAATGGACATGAGAAAATATCAAAATGTCTAGACTATGATCCTAAGTTGAACAAGCCTAGAAGGCATGCTTCTGCACATGCACTGAAGAAACTCATGGTGACGAGCATTACACTAGAAAAGAAAGAGGAAAAGGGAAGAGATCAGGACACATACAGTGCAGGAAGCAGCTGTAGACCCAGGACTATATATGATTTTCTTAGGACCACCTGTGTAGTGGAAAGGCAAGACCACTAGTGCCAGAAAATTGGCTCCTACCTCCACTGTAGGTATTATCATAGATCTGATCAGAGTGAGGACTTATGCCCTCACTTTTCACTGCCTCCCTTAGGGATGTGAATGACTGAAACATATCCTGGCAAGCACCCCATGGGAGACAAGGCCTTTACCATGGAATGTTCCATGACGTGGACCCAATAGTCCCAAAGGGAGTATTTTCCTAAGGGGTACTGGCTAGAAGATTTATTTTGTGGATGGTATTCCTTTGTTTCCCAGGGTTTAACCAGAAGTTCTTGCTCTACCCCTGATCCTACCCATAAGATTGTCTTTTGAGATTATTGTGGCCATGTGAACCTCTTAATTTCTGCACCACAGGAAACCTAGAGAACCTGACAGGTAAGAAAACTGGTCACCTCCTGGTGTGATTTAAGGAACCAGCCCTTCCTTCAAGACAACATCCTCCTCCCAAATCTCCCTCTACCTGAGGCCTGTCAATTGCATGCTTCTGCATAGCAATACTTGAGCTTCATCTACCTTTGAACTCCTTTAAAAAGGGAAAGACAATTCTTCATTTAGGAGTCCTCACATGCAAGTGGGCTCCATTGATTTTTGTTGGATTGTGATGCATTATGTTCTACTAAAACGCAAAGTCTCTTGGAGTAGTGCAGATTAAACCTTGTCAGCCAGACATGTGTTACAATAAGTATGGATAATTCTCTCCCAAGAGAAGTTTGGCTGGAGGGATAAGATATGAAGCTGGTGTATAATTCTTTGAAGAAGTCAGATAGACACTAAGCATTGAAAAAGTATTTTGTCAGAGAGATATTAAGGATGCGAAAGAGACTTCAAATGGATTACAGTATGACCAAGGGTTGACCATGTGCCCGTGGTCATGGTGACTACTGGGGATAGCCACCCTGACCACAGAAGTGTCCTATCAGCAGCTGTGTTTCTGCTGTGTGACCATGACCCCACAGACATAACTGGCTGGACCAGGGCTGAGTATCTGACTGCAGCTGAATCAGAACTATTACCTTTCTTAAGAATTGACCCAAGAAACAGGGATTAGGCATTGGAGATGTCAGTCTCCTCAACAGCACAACACTGAGCACTGTGTCCACACACTTCAGCTGCCTCATGCCCTTGCACAACCAGGTTGTTCAACTTCTCATCAAACTTGAACTTAATTTCTGTTACTTTTTAACAATAGAGATGTAAGTAATAGAGAAATTTTGCTTCCCATTTCTGAGAACAGAAACTCCAGTTGGTGGCTGGAAGGCAGTATGACCTGAAGAAACTTACTCAGGCTTTGAAGTCAGACAAACACCAGAGCAAATCCTACTCCATTGCTTTATGTGGCCTCTGTGACCTGAAGTATCTTAGCTAAGTCCTCTAAGCTTCCATTCATTTTGTGTGTGTGTGTGTGCTATTTTTTATTGTTGTTTAATTACAGTTGTCCCCATTTCCCCCCATTATTCTCCCCTGTCCTGCCCACCCCCACCTCCCACATTCAATCCTCCCCGCTCTGTTGTCTTTGTCCTTGGGTCCTTTATACATGTTCCTTGATTTGTCTCAATCTCTTTATCCGAAAAGTGGAGTTAGTACTCTTTATGTCATAAGATCATTATGGGGCATAAAAAAGTTAATATGTGCAAAGGGCCTGGCATATGATAGCTGCCAAATAAAACTAATTCTGCTTTTTTTCTCCTGTGTTGCTTCACTTTTCTCTAGTCACTCATCAATCAATATTTCTTTAAGCATTCAGACTCTAGCGTTTCCAAGATAATTTCTCTTTAACAATCTTTGATGCTCTTTAATGAAAAACTTTGCTCTTACTCTTTGTTCAAGTTATTAGTACAAGCACACATAGACAATGTGGCGCTGAGGGTAAGCACATAATGGGGGAAAGGAGAGCTGGTTCCACTACAGACGCTGACCATGGATACAGTTGTATGAACTTATATATGTCATTTCCCCTCTCTGGGCCTCTTTCGCCATCTGTATAGTGAGAAGTTTGGCCTAGCTTAGCATTCTAAAGTGTAAGTGTTGTACCCAACGGGGGCACTATTGGCATGCTGAGTGGCATAATTCTTCGTTAGGGAAAAACTGGTTCTCACATTATGTGATGTTTAGCATCCCTAGTCCCCACCTTCTAAATGCCAAGAAAGCCTCCAGAAATAATAATCAAATTTTGCAGAACTAGACAGGGAGTATGCCCTGGTTGACTATCACTTTGTTAAGTGAAATAAAGAATTTCAGAGATCAAATCAGATTAAGCTGGTTTCTTTAAATAAAGTATTTCTCAAAACCTTTACTATGTGAATGTGCAGAGTGAATGAATTCATTTCTCCCTTAACCCAACTTTTACTTGGGATTAAACTTGGATACACTGATAACAAGCAGAATGTATCCCAGGGAAATTGTATTTTGGATAGCACCCACTGTGAACCACAAGCTATGACTACAACTTCACACCAATACAGAGCAACACATTGTCGAAGAGAGAGAATGAAATAATAATTTCTGTTGTCATTAGAGAGGCTAATTAAAGGAAACCCCGGCTATTCTACACTTTTTGAATCTGTCTAAAAGTAATAGTGAAAGTAAGAAAGTCCTGGTGGCAAAGCCAAATGGAATGAATGCCTCAGCTGAAGTAGAAAATGCAAGTAATGAAGTCTACCTGTCTTCAAACCTCAGTTGAATTTAATAGGCCAAGCTCACTGAGGCAGCCACAATAGAGGAGTCAAAGTCCCTTCATTCTGTCCCTAATAATTTAATATTCCATTACCAGTGAAGACTGAATTTTACATTTTCAGGCCTCACCTCTCCAATCTAAACATGGGCCCTTCTCCAAAGATAAACAGCTCAGTCAGGTACTTTACGGCTCTATTTTCAAAGACTATCTTGAAGGTCTGGGACAGATCCTCTTAGTCGCCATTAATATTTTCATCAAAACTCCATGATACATGTTGGTCCAGTTCCCCACTTCTTCTGTGACTGCTGTTGGCTGGTGAAATCAAGAAAGGTGAATGGAGCTGGGGTCAACGAGAAAGATGCTCCCAGTGAAAGATTCTGAGGTTCTTCAACAAACCTCAAGAAACCATAGGCAAGGCTGTCCCAAGTGCTCTGGGGAAAGCCAGATGTATGGCCTGGGGAGTGGCCAGGGTAAAACTGGGACCATGAATCTGTTGGCTCAGTTTCTTTTCTTGCTGCTAAAAGTATTTAATGAATCAGAAAAATAATTAGTTCACCCACTCACTTATTATACAAATATTTATTGAGAACCTAGTTGAGTGGCATTGTTCTTGGCACTGGGAAAACAACAGTATACAGGATAGGTAAGGCCCCTGCACTTAGTGAGCTTGCTTTGCATTCAAGTAGAGTAGACAGATAAGAAATACCTAAGCAAATAGATGCATAATAAAATGTCGAGAAGGGGCAAGAGCTATGAAAGAAAAAAAGGAAAGTAAAGAGTTAGTGGGTGATAAGATGGGGTTAGAAAATGATAGTTTAATTCAGAATGATCAAAGAGAGCCCCTCCCAAGAGGGTGATGGCCACCCAGAGGCATACGGGAAGGGGTAAGCCATCTGAAAATTTTTTTAAATTTATTGTTGTTCAGTTACAGTTGTCCCACCTTTTTTCCCCTTGCTCACCCCAACCCCGCCCCCCCCCCCCCCCACTGCCAGTCAATATGCTTCATTGTCCATGTCCATGGGTCTTCTATTCATGTTCCTTTGCTTGTCCCTTCCTTTTCTTTCTCTCGTATTCCCCTTCCCTCCTCCCCTCTGGTCACTGTCAGTTTGTTCTTTATTTCCATGTCTCTGGTTCTCTTTTGCTCATTTGTTAGTTTTGTTGATTAGGTTCCACTTATAGGTGAGATCATACTGTGTTTGTCTTTCACCACCTGGCTTGTTTCACTTAGCATAATGCTCTCCAGTTCCATCTATGCTCTGGTGCAGGGTAATGCCTCCTTCTTCCTTTCTGCTGTATAGTATTGCACTGGGTAAATGTACCACCGTTTTTTGATCCACTCATTTACTGATGGGCACTTAGGCTGTTTCCAGCACTTGGCTATTGTAAATAATGCTGCTGTGAACATTGGGGTGCATAGGTTCTTTTGAATTGGTGATTCAGGATTCTTAGGGTATAGTCCCACCAGTGGGATCGCTGGGTCAAAAGGCAGTTTCATCTTTAGTTTTCTGAGGAAATTTCATACTGTTTTCTACAGTGGCTGTACCATTTGAAAATGTGAGGAAAGAGAATCGTAGGCAGAGGGAACCAGGGTGAAGGCCATAAGCAGGATTAAAGTGTGTGTGCTCAAAGGAGCACAAAGGCCAGCATGGATGATGCAAAGCAAGCTATGTGGGATGCAGAGATCAGAGAGGTAGGCAGGGCCCAAAGAGTGCAGGGTCCTGGAAGCCACAATAGTAAGTTTGGCTTCTGAGAGTTTAGGGCAAAGCAGTGAGTGACACCATCTATTGTAATATTTTACACAGAACAAAACCATTTCAGATGTCACATGGAGAACAGAAAGTAGGAGATGATAAAAATGGAAGAAAGAATGGCTCATACTGGGGCATGATTAGGAGAAGGAAGATCAGGAAACTACTGCAGTATGTCAGGCAAAGATGATGGTGGCTTGGACAAGGATGATAGCAGGGAAAATGGTAAGAAAATTATTGGATTGAGTAGTGTTTCAAGTATTTCATTTATTCCCCCATATTTCCCAAGCTTTCTGCAGTTAAATTAGGGCCAGATACTTAGTTCTGGCCAATGAGTAGAACTGATATGTATCACATCCAGACCATGGCACTGAAGAGCTCAGGCGTCTCCTCCAGCTCTCTGCCCCCACCAGGGAAACTGTGGACACCATGTGTGCCAAAAGATGGATGAGGCTCTCCCAATGCATATAGAACCACTTTTCCTATGTTTATTCTGGCATCTAATATTGCTTACTCTGAAAAATATGACACACATTTTGAAGGTGACTCCAAAAGGACATACTATGGGTATGAATGAGGGAGAAGAGTCCAAGATAATGCCACACTTTTTGGGGGTGTTATTGTAGGGTGAATTATAGTGGCATTCATACCGATGGAAAACACTAAAGAGAAACACCAGGTTTGAGGGTAAAAACCAAGAGTTTGAGTTTGGACATATTAAGCTTTCATTGTTCATTAAACATCCAAGTGAATTTGCCAAACAGATAACTAGATGCACTGTCTTAAGCTATAAACTGCCTAGCTGGGGGTTGAAGATTGCTCCCCAAGCAGAGACAGAGATCCTTGGCAATACTGGGAGATTTGTCAGACAGTACCAGATTTTGCTGCAATTGACCACAAATCCAGACAAACAACAGAAAACAAACAAAAAATCCCAATGGCTTAAACAAGATAGAAGTTTATTTCTCTACATAAAGAAGGCCAGAGATAAACAGTCCAGGACTGGTGTTACAGTTCTGGACATCAGTCCAGGTTCCTTCTAGCTTCCATGCAGCACAACGTGGGTTAGGGCAGCCCATGTCTTCGGAGTTCAAGATGCGATCAGCTATCATGTTTTTATCTCAGGGGCAGGATGGATTAAGGGGTGCATAAGAAAGGAACACACTGAAGGGCACACACCAGCTATCTTTGAAGATCTCTCAGAAGTGACACAGAGCTGTCATCAAAGAGAGTTTACCCATGGCAAGAGAGACCAAGAAATGTATATTTTATTATGGGGGTCCTAGTGCTAACTTTAAAATTGGGGAGAATGGAAGAAATAAAATCATGAATATTTGGGTAGGCAACTGGTAGTCTCTGCCATTGTGTGATTGGATATCTGGTGGTGGCAGAGTAAAGAGATACTGAAGTTTGCATCAAAGTTAGCAAAGAGCAAAACCAGATTCTACACAGGGATGGCCCTACAGCAAGGTACAGCATCAATTACGTTCCATAATTGGAAGTGAAAATAAATCCTATGCTAAAAGCAAAATTCTACACTCGTACTGCATAAAAGCCTCATTTCAAAGCCTTGTTAAAGACGTCCTTTTATTTCCATAGTCAATATTTTTTGAGTACGGAAGTTGAGATATTCAGCAAAATACTGTTGGCTAGATGACCTTTCAAGTCCTTCAGAACCTAAGAGTACACAAAGGGCACACGCACTGCTCTGTCTAGGTGCTCTAAAAATGTCCAAGGAATGTCAGGGACCATATGGTCCTGAGCACATGTTTTCACTGCATCTCATTTTTTTAAAGGTTTGATGGACAAGTTTCCACTATTTCTCTTTGAGCAGAAGGAGAAAGAGTGAGTGATGATGGAGTACATAAAGTCCAAAATGGCAGTTCTGATGATTTCAAATGAGCAGAATCTTCTATTTAGGTACTTTTATGCTAGCAGCAGAGGAAGTCAGGTATAAAGGGAAGAGTACTATTTTTTACCTCCAATAAGGTTAAACTACCCTACAGAGAGGTGTTTCTCTGCGTTTCACAAAACACTACTTTACATGATGTAAAAAGTTTTCAGAGACCAAATGAAATTGACAAAACTTTATATAGGCTGCTTTTGGACATTAATAATTGATCTCAGAGGTTAAAATTCATATTATGTCCAAGGCTCAGAGAGTCCTCTGGTGAAAACACTTAACTTTGTGAAAGCTAGTGCTTACTCTTATTTGACCAAGAGACACCTTCCCCTCAAAACATTTTTCAGCACATCATAAAATGCTTGAATTCTTTAGAACACAGTTTGGGAAACCATATCATGAAAGAACACTGACTTATTTGTAACAAAAGAGTCTTTTTTAAATGTTCAGTACTTTTACTTAAAATCACAATAAAATGAATTGCTAGAAAAATGAAAACAACTGCAGTCACATAAAATATGAGCCAAATGTTTTATTATTAGAGCCAATAGTCATAAAATTACTCTGTCAAAATGCTGAAAAAGTTTCCACCCATTCACTACAGAAAGTTTGGCAGTCATGTCACTGAAGACAGGCAACAGTGGGTGGGCTGGGGCCAGTCCGTAAACCGGCATTAGTGCCACTGCTATGCAGCCTGCCCTGACTCCTATATCCTTCCTAAGGTAGCCTATTCCATTCTTTACCTGGCCTTACCTTGTAATGCATGTTTTACTGTTTCTTATGACCAAGAAGCCAACATTTGTACCAAAATATGACCAATGAACTTGGGCTTAACTCGGAGAAATAAAATGAAAGAAACCCCAGCTTGGCTTTTGGAGTTTCTCTTTAATATTAGAGACAAAAATCTTCTCTGTCTAGAAACTGTACTTAGCTACTGCCCCTGTCCATCTTTTATCCTTTTATACAACTGATGATGTATCCAGAGGTAACTGGGACCTTACATGAAGAGAGAAGACAGTCAACTTCAGCCTGGAATTAGAGCCCTCCTTGCATTCCTGTGGACTGGTCCAGCTCCCCTTTTCAACCCAAGCTTTGACCCCTCCTGACTGATACTTTCTCAGTGATCACCTTTGATATCACCTGTCTCTTTTAGCCCATCTATCTCTCTGAAGTTGGTCCACTGTTTATCTGTCTTAAACACCTGGTGGGGGCTCCTGGACTTTCAGATCCCTAATATTAGAAAGGTACCTTAATTTTTTCCCTGTGCCTCTCTGTAATATAAGAGTGAGAGCCTCCCAGAAGTAGATGAGAGGTACAATCCTGAGGAAATGGAGTGTGTAGGGTTCATCCTGAGAGGGGAGAGAGTGGGGATGAAGATACACCTAAATGTCAAGGTCGAGACAAAGATAAAGAAATGGGTCATTGTTAGAGTTATTCAGGGGCCAGGCTCCTTCAGCTATCAGGGGAGGGCGAGTTGGAGGTAAAAGGGATAGAGATAAATAAAGAACCAGTTTTCATCTCATCTACTGACTGCATCATGAAAAACTAACTCGTATCTAGCTAAGATGGAGAACTACTCTGAGACAAACCAAATAATAAATGCCTTTAGATATAACTAGTCATTTGCAAAAAAAAAAAAAAAAAAAAAAAAAAAGGCATTTCAAGGTGGTTCTGTCACTAGCAGAAGATGGAGAGAAATGTGCTTCATATGAGAAATTCCAGGACTGCCTGCCAGACCTTCTTGTATTGTCAGAATCTTCTGCCTCAGTCTACTGACCAGGGCTAAAAAGCTGTCTCCCGCCAGCCAACATACAGAGAATGTAACACAAGAGGGGAAACAACAACAAAATCTCCAAGCATCACACCGAAATAAAATGGTGGAAAATTCAGATAGAAAAATTCTTATGTTGAAGGAAGTATTTCCTCATCTTGAACTTCCTTCCATATGGAGAGCTATCCATTAGCGGAACACTCCTGGCCCTCTCCAGCCCCTCATTCATTTCCTGCCAAGACAGGTGAAGTGACTTTCTTATTTGGTGAGTTTGGGATGAGTAATTGAACTGCGTAGCACATCTCTTCCTTCTTTGGGATGTGCTTGCGAGGAATTTGTATCCTAAAAAAATTCTGAAACATGCATTCAAGTCTCTGCTTTTATGAAGAGAACCTGTGGTTGTCAACCGTTATCTGTGCCTGGGCAGGTGTGACTGCCTAATTAGGGGCTCAGTATTAGAAAGGTCACTGTCCCCACATTCTAAGCTATATTTCTCACAAACTTTTCAACAATAAGGGAAACATATTATTTTCTTAATGTCTAGTCCTCTACCTCAGTTTGTTCAGAATTCAGGGTTGAAAAACATAAGTGCTCTCTATTGACCCTTCAGTTCCCCAGATAATTCACTGTTACTCACGTTGTCTCTTATGGAGGTAGGCTCTCTGCCCTACTTTGTAGGGTTCTTACAGAATTTATTCAATCGGTGTTTAAAAAGCCGCTTTGTGAACTGTGATGTAATATACTAATATAAAGAATTAATAGTGATGATGATGATGGTGATGATGATGTTGTTGTCAAGAATAATGAGAGCAATAAGCTGAAATACAAATTTCTCCATCCTGGTCCTTACCACTAATCTCTTGTTCCCCCTCGATCTTCTCCATGCCCCTACCCCGGCCAACATGTCTCAGGTAGATGGGGAATGCCCTTAAAATGAGGCGTTTAAAACTCAAATATCCCTACGGAGTGTAAATGCTCTTTAATTTTCCATTCTAGGAACTAATTCTAGAAAATGTAGTTACTAAGAAAACATTTTCGTAGCATTTACCAATATAGTTGGGGGCATGAAGGTGGTAAAATCATTTACAACAAATTGGATTCGGGGACAAATAATGAATGTGAAGCTGCTGTAATATTTATTGGAGTTTCTAAGAGTCTCCCAACATTCTTGCTGTACCAGTCGGAATCAAAACAAAAGCTCTGTTTCCTGAACATTTCCTTTTATTTAGAAGAAGAAATAATTAGAATTCTGAAGTTGTACTTCAATTAAATAGTGCTTGCAAAACAAACATTTTTATTTAGGAATGCTTTTAAAAAGTAATGAAATATGCCTTTAATGGTTTACTTTTTCAACCTTTAAAATAGGGGGAAGAAAAATGTAGAAATAATATTTGCTTGCTGACAAGGCTGTTCTGAAAGTTAATGAATGAGTGCTTATTAAGTGCCTGGCTGAAAGGTGAGGAGAAAAATATCAAACATCATCTCTGTTATTCTATTCCAAATGTTCATCTGCCACTAATGAATGCCTGACCCCCAGGAACAGTCTTTTGTACTCTTGTCTTTGGAGAGAATTGCCTACAAGTTTCCTTTATCCTGGTGAGAAATCATAATTAATAATTCATCCATTATACTATCACAGACACAAGGCCAAGGATGCACCGCCCCGGGTGCTGGCAGGCTCAGCACTGCTCTCTCTCGCTCCACTGCCTGTTATTTGTTTGCAGTGCAGAGACATGTCCATGGCAAAGGCCCATGAGGCCTGAACAAGACAGGGAAGGCAGCCTCCGGGTGAATTCAGATTCATGGCTTTGGAAGATGTATTTGACATCATGCGTGGAGATGACCACCACGAGCAGAATCAGAAGAATGAAGGGGTCAAGGACGAGTAAATGGCTGGGGGATGGGTCAGACCTCACCCAGGCCTGGAAGCTACAGGAACACTATTTACAACTCATCTCTTCTGGCTTATGGCGAACTTACTGGCATACCTGAGATGCTGTCAATCAGTGCCTGTTGGAGCCTGCCTATGATATGTGCCCCTCACTCAGCAGAAACTCACATAACAAATTTCTATTGAAGGCATTGATGAAAGGCCAAGACTTTAAGGAACCACATCCTCCCTTCCTGGAATTTACAATATATGGGAAATCCTAGGGAATCATCATGTCTCTCCACTGCCACCGTGACCCTACTTGCCCTGTCTTTACTCTGGCCATAAATGTCTGCTCTTATGGGATTAACAACTGAATGTGCTAAGACAACCTAGAAAGGGAAACAGTTATGAGCTAAAGAAACCATCCACTAATCTAGAAACTGAATAGGCACAAGACAATGTACTTATAATCTGCCTGCTGACGACTGTCAGACTTTGGTCAGTGGCCAAACACCTCTACACAGACAGCAGGGCAAGCTTCCATCCCAAGGTTCTTCCTTGGTTGAGGTCTGCGTCATGATGTAGTTCTTTGTAACACATTTAAAGGCAGAATAGTGGGCTAGATAGGTCAGGAGACTGACTTAGAAAGGTGTGTATCACTTCAGTCACCATCAGAGGGTTTTATACTGTACGGGATCCAGGAAACCATTCCATGTAAATGCCTAATTTTGTGGATGAGAAAACAAAAGTCTCAAGGAATGGCTCACTCAGAATTGCATGTTTGGTATGACACTTATCAGAGGGAAATGGGGGAGGTGGGAGGTAGAAAAGGGTAACGAAGAGATACATGGTGATGGAAGGAGACGTGACTTGGGGTGGGGAACACACAAGACAATGCACAGATGGTGTATTACAGAACTGTACACCTGAAACCTATATAACTTTATTAACCAATGTCACCCCAATAAATTCAATAAAAGAAAATAATTTCATGTTTGTCTGTGCCAGAGCCAAAATTCCCAATACAGGGAGTGCCCCCATTACTCCAGGTTATACCTCTTAATTATGCCTTCCTAGTTTGTCCT
The DNA here is from genome assembly GCA_039655065.1 of Glossophaga mutica. Taxonomy (NCBI): domain Eukaryota; kingdom Metazoa; phylum Chordata; class Mammalia; order Chiroptera; family Phyllostomidae; genus Glossophaga; species Glossophaga mutica. Next base: position 20,763,183 of record CM077304.1, on the reverse strand, counting down.
CCTTCCGTAGTAAAACAAAATAAAGCAAAACAAAAACAAAACAAAAAACCTTAAATTCTTCTCTTCCCAGGTCTAACTACCTCCCATTGTTCAAAGAACAGATCAACAACCACCCTGTAGACTTGCCCTCAACCCTACCCCAACACCTCTTTTACAGCACTCCCCACTTGGCAGACTAGTTGTTTACGTGTCTATTTTTGCTAGGCTTTGAGCCCACGTTCGCCACCCCCTCCCCAACACACACAACAGGCACTTAACAAATTTTATTTGCTTAAAGCGGCATTGGCCACAATACATATAATTCAAGCGATGGAAAATGTACACAGTGTAAAAGATTTGCCTTAAAAGGAAAATCAGAAATGTCAAAAAAAAAAAAATCAGATCAAACTGTTAAATCTCAAGGGGTAGGTACAAGAGGCAATGTTCTGGTGGCCACACTGTGATTAATGATGAGGGTCTGTGGTGCTGTGCAATACTTCCACTTTCCAAAATTTTATTTTGGGCTCAACCCACTTTTATTGTATGTTAGGTTAGTTTGAGAAAAAGAAAACTCAGGTCAAAATTAACCACATCTGGAACATAAAGTAACCCTACTCCCTCACTGTTACACAAATGCTAAGACAATGCACAGAACTCAGAGCTCAGCACCCTGTCTCTACACAACTGTTGGCCATGAGGAATGTGGGTGAAGGCTGAGCATGTGCCAAGGCCCCAAGGCTGTGTGTGGATGCTCTGTGGTTGGGGATGCAGGTCAGTGTGGTACTAAAGAGCACAGGGCTATGAAAAGGCCAGAGAATGATTTTACTTTGGACGGTTCTGGATCAGTGACCTTGGAAAAGTTAGTGAACACCTTGAGAGCCCAGTTGCACATCTCACAGGCTTACTCTGAAGATAAATTAAAATCCTACTCTATACCTGGCACACGTACAGGAAGACTCAGTGTGTGGTTGTGGTGGTGGTAGCTGTTTTCCATCATGGGAGAAAGCTCAAGTTTTGTGTCCTTTTCATACCTACATCCTGTCCCACAACGTTCCTGTTCATCTACTCACCCCTTTGAGACAAAAATAACTCTTAGGATCACCGGTGTACTATAGTGGCTGCGAGTTCCCGCTCTGCGGAAATCAACCAGTTTAAATTTGGGCTTTGCCTTTTATTAGTTGTGAGACCTGGGCAATTTATTTAACTCCTCTGGGCTTCAGTGTCTTTATCTAAAAATGGAGGTGATAATAAACCCTACTTCATAGTGTTGCACAAGGACCAGATTAATCAGTACAATATAAAGTTTTTGGAACATGCTTGACACAGAGTAGGCTCTTCAATAAATGTTACGTAATTTTCATCTTTTAACTCTTTCTCAGTTACCAGAGAGTCTTCCCCCAATATGTGCTTCTCTCCGTCTCAGGCCCTTGACATTGACCTCTGTGTGCTGAGGAGACCTGTCCATGAGTCAAGACAAAAGCTAGGAAAGAGAGAAGAGAATAAGGAGGGTGAAGTCTCAGCCCCATGGACTACACAGAAGCAGGGGGTCAAGGCAGAGTCAGGAATCACATCTGGGCCAGCATTCAGGATGCAGGTTCAGGCAATATCCAGAGGTCAAGAGAGGATTAGATAAGCGTTCAAGGAGGCAGAAGTGGGCACAACAGGCAGAATATCTAAAAACTCTGAAACTGCCCTGCTTGGTGTAGCTCAGTGTGTTGGGTGTTGCCCTGCAAACTGAAAGGTTGCCGGTTCGATTCCAAGTCAGGGCACATGTCTGGTGCTGCAGGCTGGCTCTGATCAATGTTTCTCTCACACATTGATGTTTCTCTCCCTCTGTTTCTCCTCCCTCTCTCTAAAAATAAATAAGTAAAATCTTTAAAAAATAAAAGCCTGAAACTGAAGCAAAGTTATCCAAGAAAGAAAGCCTTTTAGACAGTTTTATTTTTACAATCCTCCCAGGGCATGGTCCAAAAAAGCAGCTCTACAACCACACATAAGAGATACAATTTAATCATTCATCATGTCAGTAACTCCGTACAAGTGCTTGCTACACGCCAGGCACTGCTCTAAGTGCTCTATGCCAGGCACTCCTTAGCACTGAGTCAAATCGACTGAATTCCCTATTCGTATATTTATACTATATTAGTCTCTGTGCAAGATACGACCGTGCAGGATAAATTCCCAAGGGTAGGTCCTGATTAAGAGCTCAATGCCAGAGGAAAAGGGCAATGGTTATGTGCAATTTACCTCCCCACACCTCTGTCCTACTCAGTGTACTCTGTCCAGTTTCATCCCACTCAGGACTACGTATTGGAATGGAACATTATTACAAAGGTAATCTTGGGTCCTCTTCAATTTATGTATAAAATAGACAATTTGCTTGCAAATTTTGGCACTCTACCACTAGTAACAAAATTTTACCTTCACAACTCACATGCAATCATGCATCTTCTCCCACCAGGTGTGAGTTTGGACACAAGGTCCTTGGGTGTAGCTTCTTACAACTCTCAGCAGATCCTGAAAGCTTCAAAACCCAATCAAGATAAGCCAGGGTGGTGAAAGTGTGCATTGAGCCTTGGGGACAGTTAAGGACTCCGCAGAGTGAAAGCTTGAGGTATCTCTTCTCCCCTCCCTGCCAGTGACCACAGATTCATTCCAAACAGCTTTCCTCAATGGCCAGTGGAAAAGAGAAGCTGAAAAGCTCAAGGCAAGTGAATCTTCCCAGCTGCTGACTAAGCACTTTTCTGCCCAAGTTTGAGGCCACCTCCTCAGCACATTGGTGTCAGTACTGCCCCAGTGTGACCTCCAGCTCCCTGGAATCTCAAAATGATAGTGTGAAGTTGTTCTGGTGTTTTGCAGAGCTGGTGGGAATTTCTGCTGTTTGCTGGTTACTATGAAAACCCCTTCTACAAATAAATATTTGGATAAATATAAGAAACAAGCCCTCTTAAAGAGTTGTATATTTTATTTAAGGCTGAAAATACTTAAGCACAATTCAGAGTGCAACTTAACTGGCAATAGCCAACAGTTTTCAGAAGGAATGTTGCTTCTCATTGACCATAGCTACCCACTCCTAACTTCTCTTTTTCCTTTCCGTTCTCCTTCCTGCTTAGTTTCTTTTCTTTTCCTCTTGGGTCTTTTGTCTTTACATGTTCTCTCTCCTGCTTGTCCTCTCAGCATCTTTTCTCCATTGTCTCTTACGTGTCTCCGCCTTCTTCACTTTTCTCCTACTTTGCCTTCTCTCATTGTAAAACAGGGAGTATTCTGGACAACTAAATCTGTATGGAGCTGGTTTTGATCAGCTCTGGTCCTTAAGACCATGAATGACAGAAGTCCTTATCCCTTGGCCACCAGACACAGTATAGGCCTGTGGCCAAGACCCACTTCCGGTGCTTGCAGGAGAGATGCTGAGCGGTCCTCCTGACAAAGGCACAGATGGTGGGTGATGGAGTCCGGATGCCGAGACTTAGGGCAGGTCAAAACAATGATCGCTCAAGTGTAAACTGTGCTAATTGCTGGGGACAAAGGGAGAGCCAGGCCCCAGTGGAGGACATGTCAGGGTGGAGTGTCACAGCAAACGGTAGCTTATATTGCTCACAGATGGATACGAAGGGTCCTGCCCCAAGCTTCTAGACTGCCTTGGTTTTCATTCTCATTTTATTGGTGTAGAGATTGAGCACTGCCATTTCACCCCAGCACAGAAAAGTTGATTTTTATCATTTATAGCTCTTTCCCTAATGGTGGAGATATTTTACTTGGAAGACATCTCATTTAAAGCATTCTAGATAGTTAGATAGATAGATAATTGATAGACATCTATAGATGATAGACATATATATATACAGATACACACATAAATATACAAATACGTATACACTGTGTTTGTGTGTACACACATATTTTGTTGTAAAATAAAACACAGAAACAGAAAACTTTACAAAACCAATGCATAGCCCAGTGATTTTTTTATAAGGAAAACAACCTTGAATACACCCAGGTCAAGAGGGAAAACTTTGCCAGCCACCTAAGCAGCCCTTGCATGCACTTCAACTCAGATACAGCACCATTTTTCTGCTAGCGATAACCACTGTTCTAGTTGTATACTCATCATATCCCTGAATTACTTCGTGGTTCTATCATTCAAGTGCATCCTTAAATGCTGGAGTTCAATCTTACGCATTTCTAAAACTTGGTCTTCTAAACTTTTCATCTACAGTTTCTTTCTCACTCCTTCCCTCTCTCTCTCGCACTCTTTTCCTTACAATATGTGTTGATGAATCTGGACATCTGACCTGCAGTCTAGGGTTTGGTGAATGTATATTCATGGTGTAGTTCTCCATGCTCCTTTGTCCTCTGCATTCCCTGCAAACTGGCAGCTAAACACTAAGGTCACTTCTGACCAGACTCAGATGTAATCCCTTTAGCTGGACCATGGGTGGTGGTGCCTTCTTTCATCACAGAATTATGTCTAGTGTTTACTCTCTTTTTAATGTTAGTAGCCACTGATTCTCAATACTTACATTCATTAATTCATTACGGATTGGTGGTATCTTAATCTACTATTTCATTTTTCATCAAATAGCTTGATTATTTGTATAAAGAAACACTTTTCCCCATCCAATATTTTGTTTCTCAGTGGTATAGCTCATGTAGGACAGGCAGAATAACTGACTGAATTTAATCTTTCATTTATCCAGCTTTAAAGAAACTGCCACTCTCCAGAGGTGACCAGTTGTAAATATCATTGTAAGTCTGGATTTAGAAAGATTTTATGCATTTCACTTCACTGCAATTCCTTTCCGTATTGAAGCTCAAATTATCCCCTCTGGCAGCATACTGACAGCTTTTTAATACTGGCTCCTGAGTCTTTTGGACAGGACCCTAGTAGTCTCATAGTTTTCATGCTATTTGGTATAGCAAAGTGCTCCAGGATCATCTTGCATAGTTCTCTGAAAAACCCAGTTTTTTGTTTTTTTTGTTTTGCAATGGAAAAGAGTATTTCAAGACCACTGTGGTCATTAGAGATGCTGATTGCTACTGGGTTGTATATATAGATTGTATAATCAATAGATAGATAGAAAGATATTCTACTATATACACACATGATGAGTTCATATATTCCTACTAATATTTCCATTTCAAACCCATGGCTACATGGTACTTCCTCGATCTCTTTTTAATTGCATGTGTCTCTTCCCACCCACACTAGCTATCGAGGACAAAGGAATAACAGAATTAAAATGTCTCATAACACTTCATTTGCTCTCTTGTACATTACACAAACATATGTCTCAGAATAACAACATTAAGACTACCTCTACAAGTTATGATTACTCAAAGCAGTTAAAAATATTTGTATAGGTTATCCCCATTTTCCCCCTTATTGTTTCTATGGTTATACTATATCTACACTATGAGAGCATATATCAATTTGATACTATACTCTCTCCTGCTTCACTCTTATTTCATCTCAGTGCTAAAAATATATATATTTTTTAGTCTGTGTATATATAATTTAATGATTACTACTAGTCCTTGTGTCGATTTCTCTGTGGTCTTTTTCTGATTCTGAATGTTGATAATATATATTAAAAAAACACCTGTCTCACCTTTTCTTCCACTGAGTATCTAAAATAAGCGATTCCATCTTTCAGCATTACAAAAATCTGATGACAAGTCTGACAATGAAGTGATTTTTTTTGTTCCCTCTAAGTAATGTACTCTCTTTTACCTGGGTGCTAATAATAATGTTTTCATTTAAAAAGACACATTGCGCACTATTTTAATATCTGGTTTCAAATACTTTTTTATTTTAGGAAATTTTCCTTGTATTCATTCTTTTCCCTTGCTTTGGTTTTTTTCTTCAGAGACATCTATCATTGGTATGTTGGATCTTCTTTGTCTATCTTTAATATCTGTTATTTTCAAATACTTTTGATTTCTTCCTTTCTTTCTGATTTAATGTTTTATTCCTTTTTAATTTATATTTCTTGTAAGGTGTTACCTATTGTCTTTATTCATTCTTGTGCTTCTAGTTTAGTCTTCATTTCCAAATTATTTTTTAATTTATTTATAATTTTTTCTGTCACATGTCCTTTCTCATTCTCAGTCTCCTCCACTGTAAAATGAGAATAATGGTAGACACCTGACTGGGCTTTGGGATGTTCACAAGAATAACAGATGTGAAGGTTCCTGGTGCACTGCAGACACCCCTTCATCTGAAATTATGGCACTTCGGTTTTGTCTTTGACCAGTCCATACTGACTATGGGTGTTTGCATCTGACATTACTATCACCCTTGTGATCATCATTCATCATTGTTGGTACTGTGGTTGCTACTATAGACTTTGTAGCCCTGGGATGGAAAAGGCAATTAATTGACTACCAGAGAGTCTCTAGTGATGCTGACAGTTTTGGCACAATTTAATTTGTGGGACTGTGGAAACAAAAGCTAGATCAAAGGAGTGGTTTTGGGACAATTTACAAACAATTAATTCTGAAATAGTGTGCAACAAATTAAACTGATGTTTGGAAGTTTGTGGTTGTGGAAGCAACTTTCCAGTTCACACACATGCCTGTGTTGCAGAACTCTTCTCTGACACCCATAACAGTGCTGAGGGCCTGGGTCTCTTCCTGAGGAGGTGGCCGCTCAGGCAGCTTTCTCTCAGAACCACTGTCCAAGTATCGAAATGGAAAGCCACGCTACACGCCTCCGTGGGTGCAAGCAAGTCAGTGTTCACATCAGTATGCACATGCATAACTTGTTATGGTTGATGAATTAGTTGAAAAACATGGAAGGAGAACAAAGCGAAGTCATTCTGTATAAAGGCCATTCTTCAAGCTCACTCATTTGTCAAACCCCTGTTTTTGAAGCTACGCAGAGCCCTCCGAACACATGTTTTCAGCTACACCGTTACAGAGAAAAAGCTGACACACTGACTAGACCATCATCAACCTTGTGCCAATCACTGAATCAACTCCCACTTCCCCACTGGGTCTCTACCTCTAAGGACTTTTCTTCCGCCTTTTCCTTTCCATCCCAGGAAGGAAATTTTAAAAAATAGGAAAGAAATATTTATCTAGTTTCTATTACATGTGCCTCTTAGTGAGGTACATTTAAAAGGGGATATAGGCCTATATGTAGTAGTATGTAATTTAAAATGCAGCAAGCTTGTCACATTTTCCCTTTTGGTGTGGTTAAGGCAACTGATACCCTGACTCCTGTCATGCCTTCTTTCTCAGTGCTTAGTTTTGTGCTGCCTTTAATCTCTTTTTTAAAGATTTATTTATTTTTATTGTTGTTCAAGTACAGTTGTCTCCATTTTCCTCCCACCGCTAATCCCCCATGCCCTACCCATCCCCACCTCCCACCCTCAATCCTCTTTGGCTTTGTCTGTGTGTCCTTCATACATGTTCCTTGATGACCCTTTCCCTTCTTTCCCCTGTTATTTCCCTCCCCTGTTCCCTCTGCTTACTGTCAGTTTGTTCTTCATTTCAATGTTTCTGGACATATTTTGCTTGCTTGTTTGTTTTGTTGATTAGGTTCCACTTACAGATGAGATCATATGGTATTTTTCTTTCTGCATCTTGTATTAGTGCATTTTAGTGTTGGTCGATGTGGTTGTTTCCCATACAAAGCGACCTTCCTAACTGCAAGGAGCTCTCCACACCTCTCTTATTACTGTATACCCTAATGTTAGATTTTTGAGGACACAATCTTCAACAACTATACATGTCAGTAGCTTTGGTGACTTTTGTTCCTAACTGCTAATCACAAATCCATACAAAAACTTGGAAATTCCCTCCAACTAGAAAAATACATCTACTTTGCCAACTGGGACTGCTTTCTCCATCCCTTGACCTGGTAGGAAAGAGCTGTGCAATCTTCCATGACTTTAACTGAAGCCTGAGATGTTCCTGACAGTCTCTCTACTCAAAGACATGTATTTCCTACAACTTAACTGGCTGGCATCTATTTTCCATTATTCAGTGTTACCCTCCAAACCAACCCCAGCTCCATAGCAATATGTTAAAACTGCAGCCACTGCTGCCTCACCATAGTTTTTTGATTACCTATTTGATTCTCATTATTATATAAATGTGCTTTGTTTGAACATATCTTACCTCTTTGTCCTAATCTCATGTCTACAAGATAGCTTTTAGAAGAAAATTGATGCCCAGAAAGACTGAGAAGCATGTCTAAATTCACCCAACCATGAGGCGGGAGAACTGAACTGCACATTTAGGGCAATATTAATCTGACGCCCCATTCTTTCTGTCGACTCCGGCACTCTCGGCTGCCGGCATCGTAAGCTGGGTGACTCCCATGGAGTCAGACCAGGCAGAGATCCATAAGGGCATTTCTGAGGGGTGTATCAAGGCTCCGGGCCATAACACTCTCAGAGTTGCCAGTGTGTTCCTCTGTTCCCCCCAGTGATATGCTGAGTTCTGATTGCAGCATGGATTTCAGGAGCAGCTAAGCACATGTAACGATATACATGTTTACAATAACCAATGTCTCATTTATAAGCCTTGCTCTTAGTTAGGCTTATTTCAATACACATCAAATGTCAGCAGTAGAAAAGAAGTTAGAGATCAGGTTAAACCAAGTCCCTTGTCTGAAAAGTTAAAGCCAAAGAGAACCAGCCCACAGTACCACTCAATGAGCAGACAGTCTCTGTCCCAGCAAGGACGGGATTGGGAATGTGAAGATGCATCATCAAAACTTTTGCAACCTGGTGGTGAGCACCAAAAGACACCCCTGGTGGAAAGAAGGCTTGTGGCTGCTAATGGTAATCTCCAGAGATGCTTCACCAAGGATTTAGGCACTAGCCTTGGCCACAGATGCTTTGTGTTTGGAATTCACAATGCAGAAGGTACTTTGTCTATACTATATAGTATAATTATTATCATAAGACAATCATTAAGATACATTTTAGCAATTGATGGAGCTCAACACAAAACAGCAACACACATCCACCTCTTGTTTGTTAAGTACTTAGTGGCTAAGAGTTAGAGACCACTACAGACCAATTGGTTAAAAGTCACAGGTAATCTTTAACTTCCTGTTCTGCCAATTTTGCCCATGCTATCACTCTTAAGTAGATAATATCTAAATTTTATTTGCCTTTCACAAATTGCAATAGCTTTTTACATAAATTAGTTTGTTTACTTGGCACCAAAACCATGCAAGTTAAGTAGAATATGTATTGTTATTCTTTTTACAGGTGAAAAATGGCAATTCAGGGAGTTTAAAAGACGAAGACTACAAAGCTATTTCTTAGCAGAATTGAGACTTCATTGCAGGTCTGTGTATGCAGATGTGCGATCTTTCACAGAGTTATAGATCAGGGTATTTTCTAATGTGGCTTTAAGCTTAATCTGCATAAAATTTTCACTCAGTCTTGTTTGCTTCTGGGCTCAGAGCTCTGACAAAGTTTTCCTGGGTATCGATGTCTTCCTACTTTATTTATCTATTTAATGGTTATTAAGTATCTGCCTGTAAACAGGTACTGGGGACATGCTGGTAACTTCACGAACTCACAGAGCTTACAATGTAGTAAGCAAGACAGACAAATAAGCAATAACCAAATGGGTAAAATCCTTCACAGACAAAATGTAGCATTATTATAGGAGCACACATCATAATAGGGTAAGGCTCAGAAAGGGTCCCAAAAAAACCATTTAATGAGAAGTCCAGGCTTATAATTGGCTGTTGAGGAGGGAGAGAAATGTGTCAGGCTAAAAAGAAACAGTTTGTATATGAGCCCAGAACTGAGAGTACACAGTGCATCTAGGAAGGAGAAGGAAATATGATTTGATGCCTGGATCATACAGTGCTGGGCAGAGGAGGTTAAGAGATGAACCTAGAAAGCTGGATAGGGACCAGGCATGGATGCCTTTATAAGTCATGATAAGAGTCTGGGACTTTGTTCTGAAAATAATGGGCAACTATCAATGGGCTTTAAATCTGGCTGTGACATCAGGCTTCCTTTTTACAAAGATGACTCTGACTGTAATAGAAAGGAGAGTTTGGAGCCAGGGGAAAGTGGGCACAGAGGAATCACTTTGAAGGCTGTATTCTCCATTCATTTGATAGACACATGTCTCTTAAAGCAGAGGAATCCCTGAGTTATTTAGTTCCATGTTGTTCTGTTTGCATTTATCTCTTCATTATACACTGAAGCAGCATTGTCATTAGACCTGGGTAAGAAGAGCCCTTGTGCCCTGGCTGGGTGGCTCAGTTGGTTGGAGTATCATCTCATACAGCAAAAGCTTGAAGGTTCAATGCCTGGTCAGGGCACATACCTAGGTTATGGGTTCAAACCCCAGTGAAGGCATGCAAGGGAGACAGCGGATTGGTGTTTCTCTCTCACTTGTACCATCTGCAAATCCGTCTTCCCAACTCGTCTGGGTGTCCCATGGGGGCAGGAACTACCTTAATCATCTTTGTTTCCAGTCTCTGCTCCTCCCCACCCCACTGCCTCTGATTTGCACATATTTGGTACTCATTAAATACATGTCAAGTAAAACCACTTAATGCACTATTAGAAAAAATTAAAGTTTATAATTCTCAAGAAACATTTCTCCCTAGTTAGCAACACCACACATTCCACGTCCTTCATTAAATGGCCCTCTCCTGGGTCGGAGGGTGCGCACTGAGGTGTAGTAGAAAGGACACAGCTGCCAGACATTAGTCCCAGCTCTCCTGTGCATGATGCCAGTGACCTTAGCATTTCTCTTTTATAAACCTCAGTTTCTTTACCAATAAAGTGTCGGTACTCTCTCCTGACATATCACCTCTTCTCTCCTGTGACTCTTTATGATCTTCTAGGTTCTCAGACGAATTAATTAGAATCATTGGCACCTACCGCATGCAGACTGGTAGTGGCCACATAAGTCTCTTTTCTGAGCATGAAACCAGATGTGAGGGTAATCTCCCACACAAGAGCAATTTGGCCTTAGCGCAAAATGTTAAGCCTTTCAGATGCTGAAGAAAAATATGCTCCTCCTAATACTAAGTGACCTTTTGATTGTAGCTTTCTGCCCAAGCTTTCTGTATGGATATTAGCATTGCCAACTCAGCCCTCACCTTCTTTGGATTTTATTAGATGGTGGGAGGAGATCTAGGTAAGGTTGCACATATCCCGAAAGGTCTTTATCAAAATCTTAGTTTGCATGTGTGTGTGCTACTTTCTGCCACCCTAATCTGTAAAGTTCTTCTGGAAAGTGATTTTCATTCATTACTTTGGAATCCCATCTTGTATCCTGTCCTCAAATCAACATTACTGCTTTGTCAAAAGGCTTTACATTGGAAGAAATAAAATGTCTTAACCTGAGACCACAGAGTCAGTGGCCCATGCAAACACATAAGGAATGCTCTTGAAGTAATTAACTACAAATAATAATACATCTGAAAAATACAAAGATTGATGCAAATCCGATTTTGTAAGGGTGTGGAGGAGGGTGAAGCAGTTTTTACAGATCAAAATACCAATTTGCATTGGACCTGCATACGTTGGCATGATGGTCTTCAGCAAGATGATTTGAAAAGTGAAGTATCAGAACCCTCCTCAGTAATTTTCTATCAATTACAGATGTTCTTTCTATCCATCTGCTTCGCCTGCCATAACAAAATACCACTGTGGCTTAAGTAAAAGAAATCTATTTTCTCGCAGAGGCTGAAAGTCCAAGATCAAGGTGACAGCAGTGTTGGTTTCTGGTGAGAACTCTCTCCTTGGCTTGCAGATGGCCACGTTCTCCCTTTCTTGTGTATCTTCTTTTTATAAGGATGCCAGTCCCACTGGATTAGGGACCACCGTGATGACCTAATTTGACCTTAATTACTTCCTTAAAAGGACCTATCTCCAAAATAAAGCTACACTGATGGGTTAGGTCTTCATCCTATGAATTTGGGAAACACAATTCAGTCCATAATACTCTTCAAAGCTAGTTTTTGGAATGAAACAGGTATGGTACTGAGACACATAGTTTTAAATCACCTAAAGGCAATTCACCTTTACTCATTCTAGAAATAGAATGTCAAGACAATTTAACTTAGCCTTTAGTCAAGGAGCCATTTTTGCTCAGTCTTAGAAAGTATTTTTATTGTTCCCCCATCTGGTACCAGGTTGGGTTTTCAGATTAACTCTCTGGTCTGGTTTCCAAGGGTTCTTTCCAACTCTTGGCTATTAAAAAATAATTGTGCACACGTCTCTTAGTATGTCTGCTTGGGGAAAGCTGTAAGGAGTAAAACTGCTGGGCGGAGTGTACACATGCACACGACCAAATTATGTAAATTTTGTATCAAGATGCCTGCACTGGCTTACACCGCCACCTGCAAAGTATGTTTTCATTTTCCTAGTACTTGATAGTAACTTGACACTTGATCTATTTTCTATTTTTTGCCAATTTCATAGGTATAAAGTGGTTTGATTTTGCATTTTCCCCAATTAGTAGTCAGTTGGTCAGCTATTCGTATGTATATTATCTCATCAGCTTTTACCTTCTAGCCATTGTCTACATACGTTCTTGACCCATTTGCACTTGGATTTCCTTGTTTCATGCAGATTTACATACCTTTCTTATACATTCTGGATTACACTCAGTCATATGTTTTGCAACATATTTTCCCTGCCTGGCAACTTTCAAATTTGTGTAGAGAGTTCTTTCTCCGAACAAAATATTTCATTTTCACGTGGTCAGATCCAAAGTTTTTCCCCTTGTGCTATACGCTTTTGCGTCTTGCTAAACAAACCTGTTCAGTAAAAGAACGCAGAGACAGTCTTCAAGTTTTCTTCTAACAGTTCTGCAGTTTTGCCTTTCACATTTGCACTTTGAATCCACTTGGAATTTATTTTTGTAAGTGGTTTGAATTTGAATTCTAATTTAATTTTTATCTTTGTTTTTCAATGTCCCTATCACAACATCTACTACACAATTGGCCCTTTCAGTATTAATTTGTGATGTCTCTTTCACGATAAACCAAGTTCCCCTACATATATGGGTACTGTTCCCAAATCCTCTATTCTTTTTAATTGGTACGTGTTCCCCTCCCTGCACCAGTATCATGCTAGTTTTAATTAATTTGTCTTTGTAACATGTTTTAAAATCTACAGGTAAAGAGAGTCTCCTATTTTTGTGCTTTTTCAAAATATATGAGCCGTTTATATCTTTTATTTTTCCATCTACATTTTAGTGTTATTCACATTGCAATTATATAAATTTTATATACTACTTGGGTGAGAATTGGAATTTTTATATGATTCTCATTTATGACCATAATATAGTCCTCTGTTTAATTTTTTGAAAATGTTCTATTAGTCACTTTATCATTTCTTTCCATGTAGATCTTGTACATTTTTTTATTAATTTCCAGTTACTTTAGAACTTTTAATTCCCACTTTAAATGGTATTTTTGTTAGTAGAGTCTTTGTGAGTGTATTATCTTATAATAAATGCTACTTACTTTCAAAGACATTTTCTAATTAGTTATTGTCATAGTAGTTTGTTGATTTTCTTAGGCTATGTAAATAATCATTGTATTTATTATGATTTTTCTTTCTTTCCAATTTGTATGCCTCTTATTTCTTTTTCTTGTTACTTCTCCATTGACCAAGACTATATGCTGCTGAATAAAGAGTTGAATAGCTGCAAATATCTTCATCATCTTCCTAACTTTAAAGGGAATGCTTCTAAAATTTTTCAAACTTAAGTAAAAAGAACAGTCCAAAATACTTAAAAGAGATTTTAGAAGTGTAACGGGAAAACTGATTACATTATAAACAATGAGATTAAATTATGGGTAGATACTGTGGCTTCTCAAAAACTATGATCCTGCTGTACTGTTCTCAGAAAGGGTTGTTATCAAGCATTAAAAAGGTGCCACATACATAGTAGAACTCAATAGTTTCTCCTTCATTTTACCCAGGATCAAAAGAGAACTGAATCAATTGGTGGCTATGAAAATCAATGTCAACTGGTGCTACGTTTTCATGCATTCTAAAATCTTCTGTATTTCACGTTTGGTAACACTTCTAGAAAATGGGTATTTTTAAAGAGAGTTTTGAACAAATAAGTGACATAATCAAAATGATATAGGTTGACTTGGATCCTTCCTCTCTTTGACCCCAGATGCTGGAGGTTACTGGGCTTACAGATTGTTGACTATTCAATTCCATCATCTCTGTCCATGTGGCCTCACTGTCTCCCACCTGGACTATAGGACAAACTTCCTGACTTTTGTCCTGATTTCCCTGCCTCCATATTCTTCTCCTTTATTATATCCTCCATCCTGTCACCAGAGTAATGGTTCTGAGGGCAATCTGACGTGCCCAGCCTTTTGAGACATCATGTCTAAAGCATAAGCATCTCCTCAGAAACAGACCAGCTGCTGAGAAAAACGGTATCTGCTGGAGTTAAATCAGCCCCATCTCCTGCATTTCATTAGCACCTTCTCATCTCCATACTCATGCTTGTCAGGAGTCTGCTGAAAGGTCCCTGGCATCTTCCCATGTGACCTGTTGACTGACTTTACTGTGATGTTTGGTGTCACTTACTTTGTAATAGGATTTGGCATTCACCTTCATCTACTCCATGCTGCTCTTCAAGACCTGATTCATGGCCCGCTTCTGGTTTCTTTTTACTCATGGCTAAACTCTCACCATGTCCCCACTAAGAAACTTCTTGACACCCCTCTGCCTCCAATAAAAAGCCTGTACTCCACAATACAACATGCAAGACCTCACGCTATTCTCCCGCAGATCTCCAGCCACACGAGCATCCCTCTGAAACCCAGTCTGCGGCCAGGCCTCCTGCTAGCCATGCACTCCCATGCTTCTTCGTCTCTGAAATTGCTGTTCCTCTCTCTTAAATGCAGCTTTACTCCTCCTCATCTTTTAAACCCCTATTTACCATAAAGAACCAGTTTAAATGTTAGCTTTTCTGAAGCGTTCCCACTCTGCCTTGGTAGTTACTAATGTCTCCCTCAGTAGTTATGTATTCCCTAAAATACATTTGTATTATTATCTTACATTACTTTTTGGCTATTATTGGCTTTCACATCTGCCTGTTCAACTAGTATACGAGTTATGTAAACCTTAATTTTTCCTTTTCCCAGAAGTCAGTTTAATGACAAGGACCTAACAGTGTTTGAAAATTGTGCTGAAAAGGTGCTGAAAAGTGTTTGTCTAACATAAACAATATCTGGAGAAGATTGACTTGGTGATCATATGAGTTCATGATGAAAGACTGAATAGAAAGTAACCCAAAGGCAACTGCTATGCCCTAATCATGCTTGAGGGAGGACTGGAACTGAGGTGAGGATAGAAACAGTGGATATGAGACCCTAGGACAGAATGACGATGGTTGATAGGAGCAGTGAGAGAAGCATTTTAAATGCTCTGGAATTTTGAGTGTAGGTGCCTAGGGGAATGGTGGTCTATTAACAGAAACACGGAAGTAAGGAGGAGTAGGTGACCTTGAAGGAAAGGTTTGAAGTCATCCAGGACATGCAACTGCAAAGTCCCACAGACCTTTGAAATGTGGGTCCATTGCTGGGAGTACAGGTTTAACACAGACTATGGAGAAGCAGTAGTTGAAGCTGCGGTAAGAGACTAGAGATATTACTTGGGAGAGAGTACACAGAGAGGAGAAAACATGCTCTCCTCTGGGAGATGCTCTGCTGGGGGAGCAGAGGAAAGAAAGTAAGGACACAGAATGAGGAGGAGAAGGGCCCAGAAAGTAGGCGCGAACCAGGATAGTGTCTTGCTGCAGAAGCCAAGAGGGAAGGATTCCAAAGAGTAAAAGGTCAACAGTATCAAATTCTGTACAGAAGATGGGACTGAAGAAGAGGCCCCTGGATTTGTCCACGGAGAGAGCCTTGGAGCCTTGGTGACCTTCAAGAGAGCCATTTCTGGGCAGGGTAGGGGTGGGGACACTGCCGGATGTGAAGGAGAAAGTGGGTGGAGAGGAAGCGGAGGTGGCAGGTGCTGCCCATTCTCTAGGGAATTTGGCAGTGTGAGGAGGGAGGCGGGGCTCTGAGGCCAGGGGAGGGCTGCCACGTGTGTTTACCACTCCACACCCGAACCGCTGCCACGGCAGGCGGAGTCTGGCTCTGAACTGTGTCTCACTGTCCCCTCCTCATTTCCATTCCAGTGGCCCTCGCCCTCTGCCTGGTTTCGAGAGAGCCCGCAGGCTTTTCTGCCTCCCTTTCTCTGCACTCTGTTGCTTCCTCCATGCTGGGGGGGAGTCTTGTCCAAGCACTTTTCGGATCCTCTCTCTTCCGTGGTCAAAGAGGAAATTAAGCCCAATGCCTCACCGAACTGCACAAGATTCTCCATACGTGGGCCTCACCCTCCTTTCAGAATTCTCTCCACCTGACTCCCACCAGGCCCCAGCCTCCACCTCAGCCACAAAGGGTGCTCCACGGCCCGAGCACGCCGCCACTTTCCCCGCCTGCCTTTCCTCCCTGCCCGCCCTGCCTCCTTCGAGTCCAACCAGCCTCCAAAGTGACTTGCCTCCTGACTGCTTTCTTTTATTCTCACGTTTCCTTTTTCCTCTATTTTTATTCTGGAAACTCATCTTCCAGAATTGGCTTCTGTCACAAGCCAGAATTCTTTTTTCATAAAGAATTTATTGTTTATATATACAGTTGATGTTGAGAAACATGGGTTTGAACTGTGCAGGTCCACATATATATATATTTTTCCAATAAATACTGTAAATGCATTTTCTTTTCCTTATGATTTTCTTGAAAATATTTTCTTTTCTCTGGCTTATTTTAAGAGTATAGTACATAATACATATAACATAGAAATATGTGTTTATCAATTATTTATGTTATCAGTAAGGTCAACAGTAGGCTATTAGTAGTTAAATTTGGGGGGAATCAAAAGTTATGCATGGATTTTTTACTACATAGGCATCAGAACCTCTTGCCCGCCCCACACTGTTCAGGAGTCAACTGTATGTATCTATATCTATCTGTATCCATATCTACAAAATGTATATATTGAGTTTTTATCTACACACAGATGCACACTGTCTTCCAATTGCTCTGTGAGGACAGGCCTGTGTTTTACCTATTTTGAGCCTATGACAGGTCTCTATCCAAAGGACTTAATACATTTAAATTGAACTGCAAGGGAAAGAGTCCTCCAACCCCCAGTTCAGCCAAGAGGATGCAGGAATGGGTGGTACATGGGAGATGGGGTTTTCCCCTGTCCAGACAGAATGGCTCCACAGTGGGTGGAGCGCCCGTCCTCCCCTGTGAAATCAGACAGACACCCCATTGTCAGCAGCACTCTCCGGCACCGCTGGGGGCTGAGCGCAGCTGTCAGTGCCACACAGGTTGGCACCTGGCGATCTTTAATTCAGCGCCTTATCATAGGCTGCCTTGCATTGTTCTTTAATTGTTTCCCGTGTGGCTGTCTTTCCACTCCAGCAAGATTCAAAACAAGTGTTGACTGCGTATCTGCGCACTGTACGCCAGGGACTTTCACATAGCGTTCATATTTAAAACCTACAAGGTTAACCTTGTGTGTTAAGTATTACTATTGTTGTTACAGTTTTTCAGGGGAGAAACTGAGTTTCAGAGATGGGCCAAAGGTCATGTGACTGGAGATGACAAAGTCAGAATATGGACCAAGGGGACTCGAACTCCTTTTCCCATTTTTTACTCTTTGTAGACAGGACAAGGCTTGAACCCCTCCTTCCCACTCCAGAGCCAGGCCCCCGACCCCGCACCCACCCCATAGGGCCCAGCAGCATGCTTGGCCCAGAGCTTACCATGTATCCCTTGCATTAAATTGAAGGGGAATGTGCCCCCCTTGCTGTTCTTTTTTTTTTTTTTTTTTTGTATTTTGGACAGTCTATGAATTTATTTATTTTCCCTTGCTGTTCTTATTGCTGCCATGCTCAGTGCCAAGCTAAGCCCTGCAGATGTGAGGGTAGAGCTATAAATATTTGCTGCATTGTTCTCCTTGTCAGTGCCAAACAACGTCAGCTCTCCTTCCCTATGCAAGCTGATGAATAAATGAGAGATGCCACCTAGACAAAGCCTTGCCTTGGGCTGCAGCTGAATTGTTAAGGGGTGTGACATTTAGTGACATTTATGATGGAAGGAAATGGAGATCAGGACCAGTCTACATTGGCCACATAATGTCCCAGTATGCTGCCAGGACCAGAGGGAAGGAGGTTTCCCCAAACACAGCTGCCTTCCAGGAGCCCCAAAAGCGCAGGCGTGGGGAAAGCCTGGCGCTGCCAGCCTCCCTTTCTTTCCCCTCTGAAACATCATACATCACCCTGCCAACAACTTATGGATCAGGAGCTTTTATTCGAACAAAAGCATAAAAGCCCCTCATATCTGAACAGAACTGTATAGTTTACAAAGAACTTCTGAGATCCAATGAGGCAGTGTGAGGAGGGCACATGTTATAAGCCTCCCTTTCAAGAGCACTGAACCAAGACTCAGAGAGGGGAAGTGACATGCCTAAGGACACACAGCAGGTAAGAGGCAGCGCTCAGACACGAATGCAGGCCTCCTGGTTTCAGGTCTTTCTGTTCTTCCACAGCTGCTCCTCTTGGCAGGGGTTTCAGGACATGTCAGTATGATGTGCCCTTCTGCCACAGCCCACTCGTGGGAGTCCTGTGAGTATTATCTGTCTCCATCTTCTTCAGTTGAACAGTGTCTGAATCTGGATATTCCCATGGAGAAACAATCTTCTTAAGGTCAGTTTACAAACTATGTAAATGGGATTTGATTTCATTTATTTATTTATCCTCCCCCAAGGGTTTTTTTTTAAATTATTGCTTTCAGAGAGAGAGGAGGGCAGAGAGAGAAACACTGATGCGAGAGAGAAGCATTGATCAGTTGCTTCCCATATGCACCCAGACCAGAGATTGGGGATCGAGGATCAAACCTGCAACCTAGGTATGTGCCCTCACCAGGAATCGAACCCACGACTTTTCAATTACAGGATGATGCTCCAACCAACTGAGCCATACCAGCCATAGCTGTACATAGGACTTTAGAAAAGGGTTCTTGGCAGGATTTTTGATACCCTGGGTAAAATTGCTAAGAGTCTTAGTAATATCTGATAAGCTTGGAGCAAAGGAACAGTTACCATCCAAGCCATACCCAAAGTTCTAGAAGCTACTTTAAAAAGAGAGATTTCTTTATAGCTTTACAGAAAGCTACATCATGGAGTTCAATTTGGGACTGTGCAAACTTTTGGTGGAATGTAAATATTCCTGTTTTCATACATTAAGAAAAGTAACAAAATCAATACAAATGCTCCTCAACTTATGACAGGGTTGTGACCCAATAAATCCATCATAAGTTGAAAATATCTTACATCAAAAATGCATTCAACATACCTAACATACTGAACATTGTAACTTAGCCAAGCCTACCTTAAATGTACTCAGAAGTTACATTAGCCTACAGCTGGGCAAAATCATCTGACACAAACCCTATTTTATAAAAAGTGTTGAATAGCTCATGTGGTTGTATGGTATTCACCACTAACATACACAGCTGAAAGCACACTGGGCCTGAGGATGTTTGAAACATTGAACTAAAATCACTTGCTGTATAATGGGATGCTACCCCAACAGTGTCACCAATTTCTCTCTGTTCTGATGAGGCTTAAGAATAAATAGCTGGCAGGAGGCACGGGGGCACTAACACCTGGATGGTTTATCAGGCACAGTTTTCTTCAGTGTATCACTATTACATTATTGGAAAGAAAAACGATTGTAAGTCAAACTACTGTAACTCATGGCATGTTATTTTTGAGATACTGACTTGCAACTGGGAAGTGCTTGGCATGTGGTAAGGTTGGCAGCCTGGCCCGGTTCCTACCCTCTGGGGAATGCAGTTTGGGAGTCTTAAAGCAGTCCTGATTCGAGGGACAGAGTGCCTTCTCTAGAACAAGTGCTATGCTGCCCTGTACGTTCGTCCCTCAGACTTGCCACCAGGTGACAAGGAAAGGACTTTGAGACCCATAGCCAGGGCAAGACCCAGCCTCAGTTGGCACCTGTATGAGCTCATCCTGCTTCCTCCACATGTTCAGGGCACAGAGCCTCCAGCACTTCCTCATCTGTCTCAGTCCTCCCAGACCTGGAGGTTGGTCAAGAAGGCAGGGCCTGTGTAGTCAGCGTTGGGAAGGACCCTGTCTGAGAACACTGCTTTACACGTGTGTGCTACTGCTCTTTCAGTCTCTTCTCTCTCGAGGGCAGAAAAAGAGCCTTTTCTCATTTTTTTCATTCATTCATTCACTCTTTCTACTTTTTTTAAGTACCTATGAAGAATCAGGAATTGTTTTAGTTTTATATGCTGGGAACGCAACAGTGAATCAGAAAAACAAAACCCCTCTCTTCCTGGGACTTCCATTCTACTCTGCGAGTCTTCCACGGAGCATTTAGTGTCTACAACTGTCAGACAAATAATGAAAGGTGCAGTTTTCTACATGCTGATAAGCGCTATGTGGTATGGGAGGGACAGAGCAGGCTAAGGGAGACTAGGCTTCCAGAGAGGAGAGTTGCAATTTTAAGTGGAAGCAGGCTGGGTAGGCCTTACCAAGAGGGTGAAATTGAGTAAAATCTTGAAGTTGGGTGGGGGGTGACCTCTGAGACTATCTGGGGCAAAAACATGTAGGCAGAGGGGACAGTTGGTTTCCAAGTCCCTGAGAGGGCAATGTCCTGGTGTGCTTGACTAAGGGCCAGAAGGTTGGCGGGTGGAGCAGACTGGACCAAAAGTACTTAGTAGGAGAAGAGGTAGGAGGGTCATGGGTCTTGGGGGGCACTCTCTTTGGCTATGTGGACCACTGTGAGGCCTTTGGCTTTCCCTCCAGAGAAAGAGTCATTGGAGGTGGCCTCCTGACCAGACTTTTGTTTTAACTTTGTTACTTTGGGGTTTGCATTGGCAATGGGCTATCGGGGAACAATGATAGAAGGAGAGAGACTCATAGAAGAAATTTCAGTACTTGCAGAAGTGATAATGGCTTTGATCAGGGTGGTGGCAATGGAAGAAGTGAAGCCTGTCACATTCTGGGTCTATTTTGAAGGTAGAGCCAATGGAATTTCCTGTCAGATTGGTATGGAGTGTGTGGGAGAGGAGAGAGGTCAAGGTGATTCCAAGGTTTTTATCCTGAGCAACTGGAAGCATGGACTTGCCATGCCTGAGTTAGGAAAACTGTGAGTAGACCAGTTAGGAAAGGCAGAACAGACGTTCCATCTTGGACTTGATTTCTGAGAAGCAAGAAGGCACAGTGAGAAGATTCTGGCTCTGCCACTTACTACCTAGATGACCCTGGAGAAGTCACTTTGCCTCTCTGGGTCTCCATCTCTTCATTAGCAAAGTGGGGCTGATTACCTACTTCAGAGGAGCTATGCAAGGGCTCAAAACCATGTAGGGATCAGCACAGTACCTAGCACATAACTGGACTCAATAAATGGTGGCTGTGGTTATTAGTCATACAGCACTGGGGCAGAACCCAAGCATGGCAATGAACATTTTCCAGTCTCCGAAAGGCGGCGAAAGGCGAAAGGCCGTCTGTGTGTGACTGAGCAAACGCCTCTTTTGAAGTCTGAAAGGTCAATGCTTTGCCAGCTGCCTGCTGGAGACAAAAGGCAGCCCGATTTTCCCCACCGTTGCTTTGTGTTTCTTATTTGTCTACCTCAAGCAAATAGCCCAAGGCCAACTCCGCACAGTGTCGGGACAACCCCACTGGAGACTCCCTCACTGTTGGCAGACTTAAAACCTGTCTGTGCAAAGAGAGGGGTCCCTCCTGTCACCCTCCCACAGTCTCTCCTCCAAGACTCACCTCGAGGAAAACACACTGCCTTAACGTCACAGACTTGGGTTTCAGTCCTACCTCGAATTGGCCAGGTGGCCTTGGTAAACTTACTTGACACTTTCGGGCTTGTTTTTCTCCTCTGCAGAATGGGAGTAAAACAACACATTTTCCAGGGTAGTTCTACATATCATTTATGCCCCAAGCCCTGGGTTTGAATTCTGATGTTGTCATTTCCTAGCTGTGTGTCCCTGCATAAGTTACTCAAAACCTCTGTGCCTTGGTTTCTACATTTTAAATAGGAAACTGTAATGACACACACCTTATAGGGTTGTTGTGAGAATCAAGTGAAATAATTAAAAGTGTTTAAACATAATCCAGCACATAATAGGTACCCAAAAATGTTAGCTACCATTAATTACATGAGGAATAGATAAAAGTGCTTCTAAATACTATGGTACTTTCAATACACAACTATGTTTGCCTTGTCATGAAGTTAGCAGGTCGAGCCCTAATTCTCCCGTCAGAGTCATGTTTTCTATGCCATCATATAGAAGCACCTAGATACATGCAAAACATTAACACTATTTTTTTTCAGAAATGGAAATTGGCTCGACTTATATTAAACAATCTTAAAATACAGAGAATTTCACAGTTAGTTCTTCGACAGGATGAAAAAGCACCACCAGACCATCTGACTTTATACGTTGAGCTATTGTTTTTTTAACTGACTCTTCCTAATGCAGAGTTTACCATCTCCGTCCTCTCTCCCTGGACTGCGACTGCTGTGGAGTTAGGCACCACAGCGCTCATGGTGGCTGGGCGTGTGTGCCAGCTGATGGTTTATGAATGGCACATGTTCAGACTGAGCATGAAAAACATGTGGGCATATGTCAAGCTAAATTTTTAAAAAGACAAAAGATATATGAGAGATCCTGAGATCTGCAGTGCCAAGAACACACTAAAGCAATAGCAGTCAACGCGCATGGTAAAGCAGGACTCGCCGGTTGCCAACTATGTGTCTTCAGGCCGGATTAATCCGTGCTCTGGGCAGATGTACAAGGCACGGCCACATGCGCGGCTGCTGAGCACAGCTGCTCCTCTGCTGCTTCTTTTGTTCTTCAACTACCGAGCGTGTAGTTTACAGCGCACCCTGTGTCTGGCCTAGCCCATCAGTGGGTTCACCTTAAATATGTCTGTTTTTGCAGGTAGATTTCTTTTCACTCATGTAGAGGAACTGGACTCCGCTTCTATAATCCAGCCACTTACCAGCTGTATGTTATGGGGTCAACTGCTTACACTTCCTGAACCCCCCAGGGCTTCGAACTCCCTGTGTGCAAATTCAGAATGACACTCTCTCCTCCTCACGTTGGTACGGAGGATGGCGGATGAGGTCTGTAAATAGCCAGGTAGCAATCACTGGAAGGTACCGTTGCCCTGACCTTACAATACACCCTTCTGTCTTTCTGCATCCAGGTTCCTGGTCTGCAGCAGAATGGCCAATAGATTTCTGTTATCTAGAGCATAAAGAAGATTTATAAGCACCAAAAGGCCACAGCTAGTATTTGTTCCTTTTATCTAATTCTTTATTAGCACTATGGCTGTTTGTATAATGCAGGCCACCAGGGACATTTAAAAAGGAGGTTAAACACTTACCCACCACCCAACTTCTCTGTCACACTTACATCTCCTATGGTGATTTATCACTGGGATCTAATTCAGGCAATACCACTAATTCATGTAGCCTTCAGTAAATCATTTCTCTTCCTTTGAGTTGAGATTTCTGTAAGCAAGGGGTTGTCTTAAGAACTCTCCAAGGTCTCTGCAGCTGAAATATCCCATTTTCAAAGGTATGGCATGCGGCAAAAGTAGGTTAACAGTTGTGAGTATGCAAAACAGAGTTTATTCTTATATCATTATTTATTAATTATTGTATTACTTTCTATACAAACAACTGTAAACCTTCTTTTGCTCCACGCAGTACATTTCTATTACTTTATCAACAGACATATAGTAGACAATTTATCCAAAGTATTCAGATGCATTTGTCATTAATTAAGATTATAAAATCCGACTTCCGCCCAAGATGGAAGCATAGGTGGACACACTGTGCCTCCTCTCACAGCCAAAATTAAGGACGACAAATATTTAGAAACAAGAAAATAACCAGAACTGATAGAAAATTGAACTGGACGGAAGTCCAACAACCATTCATCCAGACCAGTAAGAGGGGTGGAGTCGAGGCAGGAAAAAGTGGAGGTGCGGAACCGGGCATGTAGGCAGCAGTGGCTGGCAGTTCCCAGGTGCACAGGCGGCAGCTGGCAGACTCTGGGCCCACAGGCAGCTGGCAGACCCTGGGCATGAGGTGGCAACTGTGCAGACTCAGTGAGGCCACACAAGGCGGCTGGCTGACCAGGTGGTCCCACATTCCCGTGCAGACAATCCAGGGGAAGGGGAAGCGGTGGAAGGGACTGGAATCCAGAAGAGAGAGCAGCAAGCACCATTGTTCCCTCTCGGACCCCACCCCCACATACAGCGTGACAACTCAGCGACTGGGCTGTCCCGCACTGGGGAACAGCTAAGGCTCCACCCCTCACTACATAACAGCCATGACCAGACCAAAACCAAAACAAAAACAAACAAACAAACAAAAAAAAACCACCAAAAATGGCTCAAACCAGAGAACAAATGAAAGCCCCAGAGCCAATTCCTCTAAGCTGTGAAGAGATAGCCAACCTATCAGATGCACAGTTCAAAGCCCTGGTGATCAGGATGCTCACAGAATTGGTTGATTTTGCTCACAAATTAGATAAAAAAATGCAGGCTACAATACGTGAAATGAAGGAAGATGCATGGGGAACCAATAGAGATGGGAGGAAAACTGTGACTCAAATCAATGCAGTGGACCAGAAGGAAGAAACAAACAACCAAACAGCAAACAAGGAAGAAACAAGAATTCAAAAAAATGAGGAAAGGCTTAGGAACCTCCGGGACATCTTTAAACATCCCAACATCCAAATTATAGGGGTACCCGAAGAGGAAGAAGAAGAGCAACAAGTGGAAAACTTATTTGAACAAATAATAAAGGAGAACTTCCCCAATCTAGCAAAGGAAATAGACTTCCAGGACGTCCAGGAAGCTCAGAGAGTCCCAAAGAAGTTGGACCCAAGGAGGAACATGCCAAGGCACATTATAATTACATTAGCCAAGATTCAAATGACAGAGAGAATTCTAGAAGCAGCAAGGGATAAGGAGACAGTCACCTACAAAGGAGTTCCCATCAGACTGTCAGCTGATTTCTCAAAAGAGACCTTGCAGGCAAGAAGGGGCTGGAAAGAAATATTTGAAGTCTTGAAAGGCAGGGACCTACATCCAAAATTGCTCTATCCAGCAAAGCTGTCATTTAGAATGGATGGACAGATAAAGTGCTTCTCAGATAAGGTCAAGTTCAAGGAGTTCATCATCACCAAGCCCTTATTATATGAAATGTTAAAGGGACTTATCTAAGAAAAAGAAGATAAAGATATGACAGTGAAAAGACAGCAAACTCACAGCTATTAAGAACCATACCTAAAACAAAAGCAAACTAAGCAAACGACTAGAACAGGAACAGAACCACAGAAATGGAGATCACATGGAGGGTTAGCAACAGGGGAGTGGGAGGAGGAGAGAGGGGGAAAGGTACAGAGAATAAGTAGCATAGACGGTGGGTAGAAAATAGACAGGGGGAGGGCAAGAATAGTGTGGGAAATGTAGAAGCTAAAGAACTTATGACACATGGACATGAACTAAAGGGGGGGAATGTGGGGGAGAAATGGGACAACTGTAATAGCATAATCAATAAAATATATTTTAAAAAAAGATTATAAAATCCACTGATATTCTTTGGCCTGTATACCTTAAGCATTTCTGACAGCATCTTAAAAGGAGAGCAACTTGAAGGTAGATTCTTCCACCAGCCACAGGAAAACTCCACTGGCCTCATTCACCTCTTTGTCTTATGGATCACCATGACTTCCCTTCAGGAATCAGGAACCAAGAAGAATTTTATCTAATGATGAGGGAATAGCAAAGCTGAGGAAGTTAGTATAATAAATCAGCGAGTAAACATCTGAAGAAGGAGCTATGTGAAAACACATTGTTCGGATGGGCTCTTTTACAGGGGCCCTGTTCTTCAGAGAGGTGAAGGAGATCTGTACAGAAGACAGAAGTGGAAAATTTTCACTTTCATTCAGTTTGATGCCCTAATTACACAAAGTTCAGAGAGGTGAAATGACTGGCTTCAGGTAACCGATACTTACTGGCAGAATGTGTTTCCTTGGAGCCCAGTACTGTCTATTTCTACTCCATCTCTCCCTTCAGCCATTGCCCGAGAGAAGGTGGTTTTTTTCCTTTTCAAAAAGAGCAGCAGATTTGAGACTCACTCAGTATAGCTGTCTAATAACATTCAGTATTGTGTTGTCCTTAGAAAATCTATTTCTCTGATTGGCTTCCATCCATCATGAAATGGGGGTCAATTAGTATTGTGTCAATTAGTATTGTGTCTATAATTATTTAATTCTGAAAGCCTTGTCAGGGTCATCTTAGTAGTCTTCTTTAGTTATCTCATTAGATTTTGCAAAAAGGTTTACTCCCATTATATTGGATGGGAGAGCTGCAGCCCAAGTACACACCTGCTCATCTGTGCATATGCACGCACACACATACATGCATGCATGTGCACATTCCAGATACGTAAGTGTGTGTATGGTGCCTGTGGAAGAAGGTGTGAGTCTGTGGGTTCTGTAACATGGCAACAGCCGGAACAGCAGCTTGCCCTCCCAAAGGCAAGTGGCCACCTCGGGCCCTGTCTAGTTCTGAGAGGGAGAGTTTGCGCAGTGTTGACCGAGAGATGATCCCAGACTTCTGGTTCTCTGAAAGTACATGTTTGCCTCCTGGAAGAGAAGTGCTCAGGCTAAAGTCATGTCATTCTTGACAGTTATCCTGTGAGTGGAAATGAGACATGTTATACAGTGCTTGTGCAAAATGGGAGGTTTGGGGCTCAGGAGCCTCCAGACCCCAAAGACATGTCTGTATTCCAGCACGCCATGGGGCAGAGCAGTGGATTGATAAGGGGGCTGGTCTACCATGAGTGCTGCCCATTGGCCATGTGAGGGACATCATTGAAGTCTGAGACGCCAAGGTAAGTCATAGCTTCCAGGTCTCTCATCATTGTACAGTTCACATGCTAACAGGGATGACAAGTATCTTTTTGCCAGTATGATTAAGCATGATCAGTGCCACTGGAATATAGCTATATAAAAACACCACAGGAATGTAAGAGGGAGAACATAATTCTTCTTTGGAGGGACTTTTTGCCAGTGCTAGCATAGGATTCACTTGGCTGAGACAAAATAGATATTTTTCAAATGCTTTCTACTGCTTACTACTATTACATTAAGAGTTGGGGAGAAGCAGTGTGGTGATCCCATTTTGAAGAGAAAAAAAAAAGACCCCAGGAGCAGAGTCCAAGCCTCCTGATGGCCTCTCACTTATTCCTTCAATTCTCACTAAGCACAAGCTCCATAATAAGCCATTGGCCAGACTCAGAAAATACGAAATTGAGTTAGAAATCCCTGCCCTATTCTGTTCAGAGAACCCACCTTTTAGGCCAGCGGCAGACTGCCCGTGGGGATCAGTCTTCCACCAGCATGGCAAGATGTTGGCCAGAGAGCCCATCTAAACCAAGCAAAGAGCACAAGCCTGCCCTGGCACTGAGCCGGGCTGGGGGAAACCTGGCTGGTTAGCTTTGACAGCACATCTGTCCACAGGTCTGGTCTGGCCCGGGCCTACTGAGTCCCGTTGTCATTTCTGGCCTTGACCTCATCCACTTCTCACTCTGCCTTTACTTTATGAACTGAGTTGGGACATCCTGTGACACATCCTCACATCGCTGACCCAACTGTCTGTAGGGCTTCCTTGTACATGTGGTAAGGGCTTACCACAGGAGCCTGAGAAAGCTCTATGATAACAGCATCCACCTAAGGCTGAAATGGTGAGGACGTTTCTCCTTCCTCGTCATCGCTGGCCAGCTACGTGTGGCTGCCCAGGGTGTCTGTTATGTTGTGAGACTGGCCAGGGAGTGGAGCTGGCAGAAAGGCTGGCTGTCCTCTATTCGGGGTCTTGTGAAGCATAAGTAGTTTCCTAGAATCATCAGCTGACTGTGAGTTATTAACAGCCAAATTATGTAAGCTGAATGGGGTTCTAGGATAGTTATATCATAGAGGGCCCTCTACTTTAAAAACTAATACTTTCACATTGCCACTTCAGAGGGCTAAGATTGGGTCTCTCTCCAACCAATGCGCCAAACAAAGGGATCCCCCAGTTTCAAAGGGAAGAACAGTAGGCCTTTCATTACTCACTTTACAACTTATCTCCTGGAAATCTTACTTTCCAGGGTGAGTGTTGGGGAGTGGCAGTGGTTTACTTGTTTGCTCTTCTTATAAGCTGCAGCTTGTGGCCAGAGAGGGAAGTAAGAGAAGGCTTAAGGCCTCCCTTTTTTGCCAGAACATTTAATTAGCACACCACAACCTCCTCTAAGATGTGGTTTTGAAGTATGAACCACCAGACAGTGAGCTAATGACAAAGGGGGTAAAGTTCTGCTTTTTGTCCAATGGGGCTGGTCCAGGCACTCATCAGTGGGGTATGATTAAAGAGCTCCACTACTTCCCTGGGCTCCTTGGGTCAGGTGTTCAACTCCACACCTGCCAGAAGATCCAATGTTCAAATGTGCCCTTGACAATAGTAAAACAGCCCCATATACTTGAACAGTATTCTACAGTTTATAAAGGATTTTCATGGATTATCTCATTTGAGCCATGGAAACACCAGAGACAAAAACATTATTATTCTTATTTTACAGATAAAGAAACTAAATCTAGAAAAATTTAAATGACTTTCCAATGGTTATGTGCTCACTCAGTGACTGACCATGACTAAGCCTGAGGTCATCTGGCTCTGAAACGCCCCTTTTCCTCTACTATGGGTGCACTCCTGAGCCAGAGAAATAATGATTCGACGGTTAGCTCTTTGGGACTGTACGTGCCGGTCTTCCTCGGCAGTAGTACAGATAAATGAGAGCTGATAGAAAACGTCTGCTTGTTGTTTTGCAAGAGATGGGAAGGAAAAGTAAATGCAATTTTGAATGCTTGGAGGGATTGCCAAGAAGGGTGGTCTGTTGCTTTGGAAGTTTGTATCATTTTAGCAATGAACGTCTCTTGGGTGGCAATGCCTTGATACAGGGGAGAGAGAATTTGAAAATGGGGTTTCAAGTTCTCATCTAATCTAAGGAGCCTGAGTCTTTCCTTAGAATTTCTATGGCATCAGCTCTTGGCCATGCTCAGTCACCTCCTAATGCTATCTGCTATCAGGGCACCTGGCTGCCTGGCCCTTTGAGGTCACCTCCCAAAGACAGATGTTCTTGACAGCATCATACCAAAGCCCCTGAGAAACTGACCGTCACCATGCAGCAGTGGAAGGTAGGTTCCACGTGGAAACTGATGGTTCAGTTTTACTTTCAAAGAACCTCACATTCTGGTCTCCCCCAAAACTGCTTTATTTGAAGTCAGTATTGAAAATATCACCTCCACAATTAGACAAATACTGGTGCTATGTGTTTAGGCCTCACAAAGACATATTCTTTTTAAGTATTGTACAAAATTCTTTATTTTACTGAAGAAAATATTTAAATGTAAATTGAGGGTAGGCAACTTATTAGACAATACTAGGGTATCCTATACAAGGATAATGAGTTAAAAAGTAATAGTGGTACAGAAATCACTAAAATTCAAGAAATACAAATGATGAACAATAACCAAAACATTTCTTGTACATAGTACATGGGACAATGATACATTTTACCACTTGAAGACATCAAACATAAGAGTAGGCTTAAGAGTTCAATCATTGCCTTGGCCAGTGTGGCTCATTTGGTTGGGTGTCTTACTGAAAAGCAAAAGGTCACTGGTGTGATTCTCAGCCAGGGCACATGCCTGGATTGCAGGTTCAGTCCCAGGTCAGGGTGAGTACATGAGGAAATTGGCCGATGTTTTTCTCCTTCCCTTTCCCTCTCTCTAAAACTAAATAAATAAAATCTTTTAAAAAATTGTTTAAAGAGTTCAATCATTAATCAACAGAAAATGAATCAGAATGAGATCTGTCAAGAAAAAGTCCAGTCATTGTTAGCGTAACAAGAACTGTTTGCATGACATCAATGTAACATGCTAGTCAAGGAAAGTGGACTGGAAATGTGCATGTGTGAACAAGGACAACTACACTGTACTAGTTAGTGGAGGCGGTAGACAATGTTGAGTGAGCATGTGTGCTGTGTGACTGTTGCATTCAAAATGACTGAGTAGAGCAACTAATCAGCATCAAATTTTGCGATAAGCTTGAACATTCCTCCACAGACACTATTCAGATGATTCAGAAGGCTTTGGGGGACAATGCAATGAGTGTAGTGCAAATAAAAGTGTGCACAAATGCTTCAAAGATGTTCAAGAATCTGCTGAAAGTGATCCATGTTCTGGAAGGCCTGCAACAAGTAGAACACCTGAGAATGTTGAATGGGTATGGGCTGCAATCAACAAGGTGCCAACTTTGAAAGGGACTGAGGTGCCATTGTCCTATGTACAATGTGCCTTGTATCTTGTGTCTTCTTCGATAAGTGTCTTCATTTTTCATAGTACATGGCTGGTTACTTTCTGGACAGACCTTGTATAACAGGTTTCTCAACTTCAGCACTATTGACATTTTGGACCAAGAACTCCTTGTTGTGGTGGCTGTCCTATGCACCATAGGGTGTGAGCAGCATCCCTGGACTATACTCATTAGCATCCAGTAGCACCATCCCACCCCACTCCCAGTTGTGACAATAAAAAAAAATGTCTCCAAACATCGCCAAAAGTAAGTTCTATGGGGGAAAACCTGTACTCTGTTGAGAAATACTAGAGAAAGAGCAATTCAGAAAGAAGGACTTTAGGACTTGGAAGTTCTTGAACCTAATGTAACTGAATGTACAAACCTTTGTAGGAAAAAGAGAGAGGGAGTAAACTTGAGAAGTGCCCATCCAAATATTTTCCAGAATGCCTCGCAGTCCTTTCAAGAATTGAGCAATTATAACTCTCTAAGGTAGGAACACAGCTGTCTATTTTTCAGTCCCCACCCCCTTGCTCTAGATCCGTTTCATCAAACAACCTCCGGATTACCAACGGTTGCTGCACATAGCTTTCCCACAGGGAGAGGCTTCGCTAGCTAAAAACTGTGAATGAGCATCTTGTCTACTTGACATATTTCTCTTTTTTATGAGTGAATTGACACCACGGTTTCTCCATCATTCTCTATAAACTGGTTTAGCACAAGCCATTATCTATAATCTCTGTTAGGATCTCAATGAGACTGAATTTTTGAGGCTGAAAATTTTAATAAACTTAGCAAGACTAAAGCATACTTATGTAACAAACCTCCTGGAAGACAACCTGCCCTCTTCTTCTGGTTGTCAATTACTATGTAGCAAGCCACTCCAAAACTTAGTGGCTTAAAACAATAGCTACTTTACTGCTCACAATTCTGATTTGCTGCTCAGAGGGGACACATGATGTCACTGGAGTCAATCATGTGTCTGCATTCATGTCTGGGGCTTAGCTGCTGCTGGGAAGCTGGGGTGTCTCAGGGATCCTTCACTCGGACTCTTTCTCCAGCAGGACAGTCTGGACTTTCTTCTGTGGCAGAGCAAGGCCCTAAGGGTACAGAAGCAGAAGCTGCTACGTCTCTTAAGGCCTAGAAGTGACAGTGTCACTTCTGCTTTATACTGTTGCCAAAGCATGTCACAAATCAAGCCTGCAATCAATAATAGGAAATACTCTCCAAATCTTGATGGAAGAAGTAGCAAAGTTACATTTCAAAAGTGTAATGCAATGGAAGGATTATTGTGGACATCCTTGGGAAAAAATCTACCTTACTGTCACAGAATAAAATCCAACAAGATTTTTAGAAAACCTATAAAGTTTCTAAGAGAAGTATGTTGAAGAAAGCACAGTGAGCTTGGATTTTAGGATAGAGTCATTAAAAATAAAGAGGCCTCTGGGCCTCAATTTTCTATGAATAGAAAGCAGGCTGAGAAAGCTACTCTGGTGAAAACATAATTCATTTATTACAGAAAATGAAAGATGGTTTAAGGGCCCCAAGAGCAGGGCCAAGACATGAAGAAAACAATAGATTGGGAAACCACTTCCAGAAAGCAGAAAGGAACTCTAATCAAGGAATCTTCTTGACGCTGAAAGTCAGGGAGACTGACAACATATGCCTGAATTTCAGAATTGCTCTGGATCAGTGATGACTTTGTGATCCCCAATACTCCCCTTTCAAAATAAAGTGTCCATGTCTTATCCTTGCATTTCGTGGGTATGATAGGGAGATAATTTGTCCCTTTAGTTTACAGATTGCCAGGAGTTTCATCCACATTTGAACCTCATGGAGATCATGAGGTACTTTATTTTGAAACTCTAAGCACATGCCTTCCATCAGAAGGTGATGTCTATTTCCCCTGTCCTGGAGTCTGTGCTGAACTTTTTGCCTTGAGCAATAGACTGTGTTGAGAATTATGCTGTGTGGCTTCTGTATCCAGGATTTATGAGGTCTGGCTGCATTCGCTTTGTGCTGTAGAAGCTCTGAGCTACCATTAAGAAAGTTCAACTTAACTTGCTGAATAGAAAGGCCAGGGGGAGGAGCGCTGAGGTGCCTCTGCTGACTTCTAGCATCAAGTAGCATATATGTGATCACGGGCATCTTGGATCTTCTAATCCCAGTAATGCCAGTCAGTACCAGGTGGGGCAGAATTAAACCATCGCTGCTGAGCCTTTGCACTAGTTGTGAATTCACAAAATCATGACCAAATTAAATAGTTGCTATTTCATACCACTATGTTTTGGGACAGTTTGTTACAAATAACAAAATAATAAAAAAACAAATAATAAAAAAATACCCCATTTTCAAAGACATCTTATCTTCTATAGGGTGGGGCAAAAGCAGGTTTACAGTTGTGAGTACATGAAACAGAGCTTATTTTTGTATTATTACTTATGAATTATTGTATTATTTTTCATATAAACAACTGTAAACATCCTTTTGCCTCACCCTGCACTATGACCACACTTTTTACTTTCTCTCTGAATATTCTTAAAAACATCCTAAATTTTCAACTTTTAGCAGAATATAGGACATTTTATTATTAAACACTTACATAAATGTCAGGAAGGCACAAGGACCCCATGGGACTCTCCTGAAAGCACTAATACAATGACCAAAACTGAGCAGACAAAACAACCAAAGACCTAGAGCTGAGAGTAGACTCCGGCACCACAGACCTCCAGGGTTCAGAACCCTGCTCTAGTGGCATCAGGAAAATGCCCAATTGCAGTGTTTCTGGGAGACCCAACCCCAGCAAACACTGCCAGCCATAACCATCATCGTCTGGGTCCTGCTTGCTTCTGATTAGAGTGTGCTGTGGGAATCATCAGGGGCCCCAGGATCTCAGGCCACAGGAAGAGCAGAGACCACCAGCTGTCTCTTGGCTTTGAGAAAGCTCACCAATTAGGGCTCTGCTTATGTATAAATTTTGAGTTGTCCTCACCCTCTGCAGTTACTTCTAAAAAATCCACTGGAAGGCTTTGGGCCCTGAAGTACATTGTTCTTCCAGATCACTGACAACCAAAACAGGCCCAGATTCTCCATGGTGCTGTTTATACCATGGCATGAGAGGAGAATGGAGTGATGTGAAGGAATCTGGATTAGTTATAGGATTGAGAGCAGCAGATATGTTTGATGACTTGCTTATTTTGGCTTTGGACACAGAGGCGATGGAGGGCTCCTGCCTCTCACACTCATTATCTACATTATAAACAAGGTTGTAAATATTCTTACTTGACACAGAATGAAGTCCAAACAAGGAGCCAACTAGTAACTCTGGGAATTTTTCCCAAGCTATGAAGATACAGATGACTTGTTTTGGAATCCGATGAGAAATACGGGAACTAAAAACCAATGGTACGAAGATACCAAGACTACAGATAGCCCTGGCTGGTGTGGCACAGTTAGTTGGAGCATTGTCCTGTAACGGAAAGTCTGCAGTGTCAATTCCCAGTCAGGAAACATGCCTAGGTTTCAGGTTCAATCCTTGATCTGGGTGCATACCATCCCAGGTCCAAGCATGTGTAGGAAGCAACCAATCGATGCTTCTATCTTGCACTGATGTTTCTCTCTCCCCCTTCCTCTCTTATAAAAGCAATGAAAAAGATGTCCTTAGGTGAGGATAAATAAACAAATAAGACTGAAGATGAATGCTCTGACAGACCTATCATCCTCCAAGAATCTGTAGAACTGGGTGTGAAACTCAGCTAGGCCACTGATCTCAGCTGAACTCCCTGCATTGCTTGATGAACCTTCTACACCCATGATATTCTCTCCTTAAATCCATTACTTAACTCATACCCCAAACTGATAGCACCACAAACTTGATCCTACTTCCTCAAAACATGAGGTCATCAAGAATAAAGTTCTCCAACTTCCAACCTCCTTTACCATCACAATTTCAAGTTTGTCCTCCACGGTCAGCTTCCACCCTCTGGGGTCAGAAGACAAGGTGTTTCTCTCCAGTTACCAGTCGGCTGATCCTGTGGTTCTTGATGCTGTCCCCTGCTGCTGCCCTAGGACTTTGTTTTAACAATTGCCTCTTTCCTTGCTATATCTTCAACCTCTTATTTTCTTCTGGCTTTCTCTCTTAAGCATGCCAATAAACATGCTTAAGTCTCTCATAAAATCCCTCTCTTGACTCTAAATTCTCTTCCAACCAACAATATGTTTTCTCATCCTTCTGAAAAAATCCTGTGTTCCTGGAATAGACATGTATACTCATTGTCTTTACTGCTTCACAACATGATCATTCCTCAACCCATTTCAGTCTGCTCTCCCTTGCCGCTCCATTTCAACTGCCCTAGCTAAGCTCAGCATGCAGCCAGGAGCATTATGTCCTACCCATTTGGATGGTTTTCAGTCTTTATGTTATCAGCCATTCTTTTCGCCATTCCTTTCCTTTTAACATTGTGACCACGAACTCCTTACTCCCTTGGCATCTGTGGTACTCAGCTCTTTTGTTTCAGCTTGCACCTCTTCATGATCTGTCTTTGACTTCTTCATAGAAGACACTTCAGTCTCTCTCTTAAATATGCCATTCTCAAGAATAAGACCTTGACCCACTACTAGTCTTCCTATAAACACTCTCTGAATGGTCTTAGTAACTCATTGTTTTAAGTACACCCTGTATGTCGAGGACCACCATATCCCTATCCCCAGCCCTAATCTCTTCCCTGGAAGTCATGGACAATTATTCATTCTCATCCTATTTCTTCTCTTTTCTATAGTATCATTTCTCAATCCATAACTCATCATTCATCTTGTCACTCATGTGAGTAACTTGAAATTATCCTATACTCCTCTTTTTCTCATCCTCCACATCTGATCAGTCAACAAGTCTAGCTGAATTTACCTCTTTAATACTTACCATATCTATCCCTCCTCTCTATATTTCTGCTACTCTAGTTCATATCCTTATCAGCTCTCCCTCAGCTTATTAAAATCAGCCCCCACTTTGAAATCCTTCCTTCCATATTATTCCCTCAGAATCTACTCTCCAAACGAAAACAGAATGTTCCATCTAAATGTAAACATATTATTCCCCTGCTCAACCCTTCCAAGACTTCCAATTATCTGCAGAAATAACTCCAATTTCTTTGCCAACGCATAAAAGGCCCATTTAATTTCATTTCCTGCCACTCCCTGTTCCTCTGCTGTATGTTTCCATATTGGTGAACTGCTAGTGGTCCCTCATACTCACCATGTTCTTACACGCCTGCACTTTAGCTCATGCACAAAATTTTCTTTCTTTCTTTCACTGCCTGGCTAACTTATTCTCCTTCAGAACTAAATGCAAGCATCAACTCCTCTGCGAAGCCCTCTCCAAATCTGAAGGTCAGAGTCAGTGTCCCTCCCCTGCCCCCGCAGCCTCTTAATATCTGCATCTCTCTCTCTTATCACCTACCCTGGCAAACTGTATGCTCTACTTTTTGTGGGTGTGTTTTCTCCCTCACAATATGGAGGCTGCATAAGAACAGGAACTAAAATATCATTGTAATTTAGTAACTAATACACAGTCTGGACATAGTAGACACAATAAATGTCTAAATGGGACAGAACTACCTAGTTGACCTTAGGAAGCCATCTTCCCAGTTGGGCCTCAAATATTTCATCTGTAAATCAGTGGGAGTGAATTAAGTGTTCTCTATTAAAGCTTTCTTCCCCCTGTAACACTCATGCTTTTGTGCACTTCTGAGCAGGGAGGTGTTGACAGGGCAGAGTTGTTCGGTTGTCTTCATTTTCATCCTATTGCCTCTGGAGTAGATTAAAAAATAAGAACAAAAGTAACAATAGTTCACACTTGCTGCATGGGTCAGGGACTATTGAAGCATCTTTCAATTAATGCAATAACTCCTTTGATATTCACATCCACCCTATGAGTATTATTATTATCCCCATTTTTCATATGTGAAAACTGAGAGCTACAATAACCTTCCCAAAGTCATGTGGGTTAGAGTAGTCAGCCATAGAATGCAAATTCAGAATGTCTGACATATAAGCCTATGGTCATAACCACTACATTCGAGTGCACAGACAGACAACCAGATGGAAGGACACACAGACAGCTTGATAAATTCAATGGAGGGAGGGGGGGAAATGGCTGCTGCACTGAGTCACAGAGAGAGGAGGGGAATTTGTAACTCACATCCTGATACCCACAGGAGGCCTGACTTAGCTCAGCACATGACAAGCAGCAGCCTGGTGGTAGTTAAGCCACTGTGGCCTTCTAGACCTTGTGTTGGTAAAACAAAACAAAACCAAAAAAAAGGAAGAGTTGGTAAAAGTGGACTTTATAAAGAGTTTTCGGCATAATGAATTCTTCCTGCATTTGTCATCATAGTGCTAATTAAGCTACATTTTGTGGGCTTTAAAGTGGCTCTGGCCAGAATTTCCTAGATATTTTATTGTAATTTAGCATTAGTCAGGCTTCAGTTAATGGACACAGGCGGCTTTATTCACCCTGGTTTAGGCCCCGCCATTGCTATTATATCTTTTGATATTCATCCTCATGACACTAATCAGCAAGTATTGATTTAGACATTGTACATTTCCATAGGAATTCCATTTTAATTCAACATTAGAGTGCCATTAAAATGTAAAGGAAAGGGCATGCAAAAGTCGCCTTAAAGCATTAGCGTCTTAGGAAAATCTGCTGGTTTTAGTCATTCTGCCAGCACTGCTTGGGGCAGGACAAAGACTCAGACACAAGGGAGTAGCCGCCTTTATGATTCATACTGAGGCCCAATAGCTGCTTTCTGACAGAGCCCACTGGTCAGGGGTTTGGAGCGGTGATGGAGGGGAAGGAAGGTGGCTGCGGGTGGAGAGCACTCTCATATCTTTGCCCCACTGGAGATTCTGCTGAGGCCTGCACCACCTAGCAGCATCCTCAGGGAACAATGAAGACAGAGAGGATGTGACGCGGGGGTGTAGCCATCCAGACTGATCTTTAGGATAGAAGGACGAGCAAGGAAGTCAGAATTCAAATGCTTTCTCATGCTAAAAACACTCTGAGTCCTTCTCCTTCTAAAAGTAAAAGATTCTCTAAGAGATATATTGGGTGAAACTGCATCTTCAGAAGTCCTGTGGTCTTTTTTAATTCTTTCTCCATGGAATCAATGGGCCTTTCTTGCTTTGTTCATCCCTTGTATCTCCTTATGTCTTTGGCTTCTCTGAATTCCATTGCCATCACGCTTCACTTTTCACGAGCTACTCTCCCTTTGTGATTCCACTCCCTCCTATGACCTCCATGTATGCAGCCATCTATAACACTGACAACCCAGAAGTCCGCTTCTCTTTCTCAAGATGCACACATGCACTTATCTCGTGCACCTCTTCACCTGGGGGTCTGACAGGCACCTTAAACTCAATATATACAAAACTGACCTCATTCTCTTTCTCTCAAACCTGCCACTCCTCCTGTATATTCTGGTCATCACCCTCCATCCATCTATTGTGTGTGCTGGAACCTCAACCCCTCCTCTTCCTGCTCCTTCATATTAAATCCGTCTCATTCATACCGTGGACTCTGTCTGCCAAATGCCTCTCAGATCAGTTCTTTTCATCTCCAGTCCCCAATTCTGTTCCTGACATCCTGGGTTATATCTTCTGTTGTCTGGATTTTTCTCCCTACTGATAGCCTAAAGTCCAGCTCTCACACTATTGTAGGTTGCATTGTGTTCCCCAAAAGATATGTTCAACTCTTAATCTCCATATCTGTAAATGTGAACTTACTTGAAAATAGGGTCTTTGTAGATATAATCATCTTGAAATTAGGTCATACTCCATCAGAGTGGGCCCTAATCCAATATGACTGGGGTCCTTAAAGGAAAAATGGAAAGAGACACATAGACACACTCAGGAAGGACAACATGGAATGACAGAGGCAGAGATTGAAATGAAGTGTACACAAGTCCTAAGCAGTCTTGTGTTCTTTTTAAAATTTTCTCTATGTGACTCTATTATTCGGGGTTCTCTGGAGAAACAGAACCAACGGAGTATATGTGAATAAATGCTAGATAAATAAAGATATTGTTTATTATAAGAAATCGGCTCACATGATTATGGAAAGTGACAAGTTCCAAGATCTGCAGTTAGCAAGCTGGAGACCTAAGAGAGCCACTGGCATAAGTTCTAGCCTGAAAGCCTATAAACTTGAGACCAAAGGAGAACTAATGTTTCGGTTCACATCTGAAGATAGGAACAGACCAATGTCCCAGCTGAAGCAGATGGGCAGAAGGGGCTGCCTCTTACTGTCTACACAGTCTCATGTGCCCAGGAAATTTCTCTCATCTATGCTGTCCACATATTGGGATACCCATCCTCCAGAAACCAGTGCCTCATTTAGATGCTGTTAAAATGCCAAGCCAAGCAAGAGAGGAAGATCCTGGGTTCCCAATGCACCAGCCGCCATCTCACTTCCAGCAGCAAAGCCACAATGGAGCTTAAGAATTCCTTTCTGACCCACAGAAAATGGCATGAGGAGGTTTCTGGATTCAAACAGAGGTCAGTCTCTCTAATTGACAGGATGAAGAAAATTCTGAGGTTTGCTGCCACATGAACAGACCTTGACAGCATTACGCTAAGTGAAATACGTCAAGCAAGAAAGACAAATACTGTTCCAGCCAAGATGGAGGCATAGGAAACCATGCCTCCTCGCACAACCAAAAGAAGGACAACAATAAATTTAAAAACAAAAAAACAATCAGAACTTACAGAAAAATTGAACATTATGGAAGTCCGACAACAAAGAAGTTAAAGAAGAAACATCCATCTAGACCAGTAGGAGGGGCGGAGATTGGCAGCTGGGTGGAGAGGACTTGAGACAAAGCAGCAGCTGGAGGACTGGGGCAGGCAGGGCAGTGGCTGGCGGACCCAGCGAGGTGGCATTTTGTAGAGTGGGGTGGGCAAGGCAGCAGCTGGTAGAGCCTGCGGTCCCACACTCATGTGCGGATAAACCAGGAGGAACACCTGGGAAGTGAGACAGACTGCACAACCCAGGGTCCCAGTACAGGGAAATAAAGCCTCAAACCACTGAAAACACCTGTCGGGGGTTGAGGCAGCAGTGGGAGAAACTCCCAGCCTCAAAGGAGAGTTTGTTGGAGAGACCCACAGAGTCCTAAAATGTACACAAGCCAACCCACCTGGGAATCAGCACCAGAAGGGCCCAATTTGCTTGTGGGAAGCAGGGGAAGTGACTGAAATCCAGCAGAGTGCGGAGCAAGAGCCATTGTTCACTCTTGGACCCTCCCCCACATATAGTGCCACAATGCAGTGACTAGGTTACCCCACCCTGGTGAACACCTAAGGCTCCACCCCTTATACGTAGCAAGTGCGCCAAGACAGAAAAAAAAAATGGCCCAAATAAAAGAACAGATCAAAGCTCAGAAAAAATATAACTAAGTGACAAAGAGATAGCCAACCTATCAGATGCACAGTTCAAAAAACTGGTAATCAGGATGCTCACAGAATTGGTTGAATTTGGTTGCAAATTAGATGAAAAAATGAAGGCAATGCTAAGTGAAATAAAGAAAAATATACAGGGAACCAATAGTGATGGGAAGGGAACGGACTCTAATCAATGGTGTGGACCAGAAGGAAGGAAGAAACATTCAACCGGAAAAGAATCAAGAAACAAGAATTCAAAAAAATGAGGAGAGGCTTAGGAGCCTCCAGTATATCTTTAAACATCCCAACATCCAAATTATAGGGGTACCAGAAGGAGAAGAGGAAGAGCAACAAATTGAAAACTTATTTGAACAAACAATGAAGGAGAACTTCCCCAATCTGGCAAAGGAAATAGACTTCCAGGAAGTCCAGGAAGCTCAGAGAGTCCCAAAGAAGTTGGACCCAAGGAGGAACATGCCAAGGCACATCGTAATTACATTACCCAAGATAAAAAAATAAGGAGAGAATCTTAGAAGCAGCAAGAGAAAAGAAGACAGTTACCTACAAAGGAGTTCCCATAAGACTGTCAGCTGGTTTCTCAAAAGAAACCTTACAGGCAAGAAGGGGCTGGAAAGAAGTATTTGAAGTCATGAAAAGTCAAGGACCTACATCCAAGATTACTCTATCCAGTAAAACTTTCATTTAGAATGGAAGGGCAGATAAAGTGCTTCTCAGATAAGGTCAAGTTAAAGGAGTTCATCATCACTAAGCCTTTATTATATAAAATGTTAAAGGGATTTATCTAAGAAAAAGAAGATAAAAAATATGAACAGTAAAATGACAGCAAACTCAGTTATTAACAACTACACCTAAAACAAAAACAAAAGCAAACTAAGCCAACAGCTAGAACAGGAACAGAATGACAGAAATGGAGATCACATGGAGGGTTAACAACAGGGGAGTGGGAGGAGGAGAGAGGGGGAAAAAGGTACAGAGAATAAGTAGCATAGACGGTGGGTAGAAAATAGACAGGGGGAGGTTAAGAACTGTGTAGGAAATGTAGAAGCCAAAGAACTTATATGTATGACCCATGGACATGAACTAAAGGTGGGGAATGCAGGTGGGAGGGTGTATGCAGGGTGGAGGGGAATAAAGTGGGGAAATAGGACAACTGTAATAGCATAATCAATAAAATATATTTTAAAAAAACAACAACAAAAAAAGGAAAGACAAACTGCATGACCTCACTTACATGTGGAATCC
This sequence comes from Glossophaga mutica, assembly GCA_039655065.1. Taxonomy (NCBI): domain Eukaryota; kingdom Metazoa; phylum Chordata; class Mammalia; order Chiroptera; family Phyllostomidae; genus Glossophaga; species Glossophaga mutica. The sequence goes on along the minus strand of CM077304.1, from coordinate 20,722,033 downwards.
AAAAAACAAACTTACAGATACAGGGAATAGAAAGGTGACTGTCAGAGGTGGAGAGTGCAGGTAGGGGGAATGGGTAAAGGTGGTCAAAAGGTACAGACTTCCAGATATAAGATAAATTTAAGTTCTGAGGATTTACTATATAGCAAGGTGACTACAGTCATTAATATTATATTGTATTTGAAAGTTGTTAACAGAGTAGATCTTGAAAGTTCTCACCACAGGGAAAATGTGTAACTCTGTAAGGTGATAAATGGTAACTAAACTTATTATGGTAATCATTTCATAATATATACATATGCCAAATCAATATGTTGTACACCTAAAACTAATAATGCTATATAAAAATTACATTCCATAACACTGAAAGTTTTTAAAAAACAAAAGCCAGCTCGAGTCGCGTAAACGTCTGACAGCAGGGCGGTGGGAGCTTCCCCAGCCTCCTCCTGTCTGTCCCTGGAGTCTGTTTTCAAGGCTGTTGCTTGTGGACGTTCCAGACCATTGACTGTTGCTTCTTTCTCCCCTTGGTTTTTGAAGACTTTTTTCAGCATTGCTGGTTACGAACCCTAGGAGGGCTACAGACCTGTGGTGGCTCAGTGCCATAGCCAGGACTAAGGTGAAAAATTTAAGGAGGAATCCACTCTCAGGGCCAACTCTGCCCTAGCATGACCCTGAAGAAGATGCCACCTTCACTTTTGCACCCTGGATGGTTCCGGCCCTGCCTAACACTGCCCATGTTGGGGTAAGATGACCTCATTCCATGGTTTATTATTAGGAAGCACTCTTGCCCACAGATATAATTTCTCCAACACCAGTTGTACCACAATAATAAAGATGATGGTTGGTCTCTTACCTGCTTTGGAGAAAAGCGTCTGAGAAGTGGTATCACCCAATGCAAAGGCTCTGGAGCTGTATGTACTGGGTTGCGTCCTGGTTCTAACACTTACTAACTGGAGCCAGTTACTTCATCTCCTGGGGCCTCAGTTTTCTTGCTGGTAAAATGGGAATAATAATACCTCCCTTTTAAGATTGTTTGGGGGATTAAATTAGTTAACACAGAGATAAAAATCAGAGCACTACTTAATACTTAATAAATATTTAATAATATTAGAAAACAGGACAAGTTAGATAACATTCAGTGGGAAAACCACATCTTGCACCTTGGTATTTACATTTATTTAAATGTCATATAGTATCACCTTTACTTAAAATACATTTGAGTGCTTAGGCATTGGTGATTATTAAACAGGTTTATTGTTATGTTTTTATTTTTATAGCTACTTCTTAAGTAATTGGGTCATCAAGGAGGCATTCATTTTCCATCAGATACAAGGGGTTAGCTTCTGTAGCCCCCTAACAAGTTCGGCAATTATCCAAATTGCATGTACCATGTCAAGAAAGCACATTCAGCTGATAAAGAGCTTATCTTTATGGAACAATATAAATGGCAATCATCACCCTTGTCTCCTAATGGGATTGCCAACAAACAGGCAAATGAGTCCAATTCCTTTAGGCCTAGTATAATAGACACATTAAATCCAGGAGTTTCGAATTTCTTAAACAGTATGTATTTTACAAATATATCACACCAGACATAGATCAGTTCAGAACCACTAATAACTCCAACTCTCCATTACACTCTACTAAATGTATGTACCAGTGATATGCTGATAAGTTTCAACAATTCACTCTTTGAAGGAAAAAAAAACGCCCTGATTTGCAGCATTTACAAATTTCTGTGGTGTAAATGCTCCTGCCATGCCAATCTTAAGCTCCACCAAACGCAGAGAGAGTTTGGAGAGTTTCAGTTCACTGGATGCAGAGTTTGGGGAAGAGATGCTAACAATTGGCTCTCATGGACTAGTGCAAGCTGTTCCATCATTGTTCCCCCAAAGTATACATCCCTTGTCATAGAAATGTCAGATTAGAAGTTAATTTGGCAATAGAGTAATTCACTCACCAGGTTCTTGAATTATCAACTCTGCTAGTACATAGTACGTATTCTAAGCTTGTCAGAAATATTAACTCATTTAGTTCTTGTATAATTCCTATTCACAGATGCAGTAACTGAATCACAGACAACGTAGGTGATTGGCTCAGGGTCACACAGCTGGCAAATGGTAGAGTTAGGATTCAAACCTAGGCAGTCTGGCTTCAGTTAACAGTGCTTCTAGCCACTATACTCTATACTTGGTTCATTCACAATCTCTCTATCTCTATTCCCCTGTCTCTATCTCTGTCTCTCTTGAATAAAAATGTATTTAAAACATATCTATTACAGCATTCCATTTGTTTTCCTCATACTGTCAGTACAGATCATTATTATTTTATCCTTTGGATACATTTTTTTTTTGTTCATGTACCTCCCCTACCAGACGTGACAGGAATAAAAATAAGAAACATGGCAGGCACTCCATAAAATAGCTGGTGTATAAATGACTCTTAAATCACTCTCACACCTAATCTGCCTCCTTTACTAGTATGTGACATATGTATAGGCTAGAACAGAGACTATCTTTGTTGTCATCCCAGTAATTAGCACTGTGCCTCGAACATAGCTGGCACTCACAACTGTCTGTGGGATGAATGAATCCAACTGTCTACTCTTGCACATTCAATTGTTTTCAATGTCACCTTATTAAAGCTCATTTTCAGGCACATCCATGAATATTGAACTTACTTTTGTTCATGCCTGTGAGCTTGTCTTGGCCTCCTTTTTGGATTCTTGACATGAGCAGAGACTGTGTCTTATTAACTTCATAGCCCCAGGCTTGAGCATAATGCCTAATGCTTCATAGTGATGCCAAATGTTTTTAAACCAAAGCAAACAGAAGGTGTTCCATAAGTACTTGTTAATGGATAAGTAAGTAATGAAGAACTTGCTCCTCAAAGTAGAAGATGTCTGATAGGAAAGCTGTTTGAGTTGTTAATACAGGTGAACAAGTGATTATATATGTATATATATTCATATTCTGCTGCAAATCCAGGATGTTGGTGACAGAAGGACAAGTTGAATAATTGTGCTGATATACTGTAAACAACTTTAAAAATAAAAGCAACAATGTGTCCCAGAAAGAACATTGGCTTGGGGACCCACAGTTCACAATTTGAGATCTGGTGCATCCACATAGCACCATAAAACCCTAGGTGAGGTACAATTCACCTTTCTAGGATAAGCAATCTATAAGTCTTTCCAGTGAATGGTTCCTGATCAAAGAACTAATGTATTATTATAAGTAGGATGTTAATGTCCAAGAATTGCTTTGGAACCCAAAGAGTTAAACTTATGCCTGCCACTGAATAACAAAGATGCTGAAGAGATAACACGTGACCATGGAGTTGAACAATTCATTTCATAAATCTCAATGAAACATAATGACCTGATTAATTAATTGCCTTCGCTTTCCATTCCAGGCACGAGGTGAGGATGGATGGGGGGGGGGGGAGAAAGGGGGAGGAGAGCAGAAGGGTTTGCATTCTTAAGTGGTGTGATTCAATTACCTCCGAAAGATCTCCGAATATGAGCATGCAATTATTACTAATTGCAAATAGTACTACTGATAATGACAACAATCCATCACTTTGCTGGGCCCTGTTCTAAACAAGACTATAGGCATTGACACAGTTTAATCACATAGCGTCCCAGGAGCTGCGGTAACTAAGGTTTGGATGACTCTGCTTTCTGAATGATGGAGTGAAAGAATCCCAGATATGGCTTATTCAATCTCACTCTCTGAACTCCACCTCATCTAACGTAGGACATGAGTATCCACTCTCCTGATGATCATATTTTAAAAAGTAACAGCAACAACAAAAATAACCTTCCTTTAATCAGGGTCCCAAAATGCTAATATTTGGAAACTGAGTAATCTACCTCCTCCTTGCTACAGGTTATTCTATAACTGGAGACTCTGACCTGGAAGGGCGGACACAGATGCTAGAGAATACAATTGTATTTCTACTTCTATGGCCCTAAACAGTATGAAATGGGACCTTGGTTTTCCTGCCTATAAAATAAAGGTAATACTGATTACTATCTCCTCTTTTGTTTTGTTAAAGTGGAAATTATATGGGAAATCCATTGTATGTCTTTGAGAAAATTGCTCTGTATATAATTTAGAGATTATTCTGGGCTTTCTTCTGGTATTTCTTAAAAAAATTATTTAAGACTGTTACGTTAGAAAACTAATGGCCCCTTCAAACTTAAATAAAAACAATCCCATATAGCCATCGTTAGTAATTTATACATCCCCAGCCACCCCTTGGACAATGGAAAATATGGCAAGAGTCTGGTACCATGAACAGCCAAATTCAGAGAAGATATGGAGAGGCGGCCCAGCCTGGCACGGACGTGGTCAGCTCCTCCTCACCACTCACGCACAGACTATCCAAAGAAGCTCTGACCTCGCCTTCATTTCCTCCTACCAAGTCCGCACTGAAAAAGTTAACATTTAATCACTGCCCCCAAAAGTAAAAGGAGCAAGCAGAAACACAAGAAAAGCAAAAGGATACAGCTTCTCAAAGCTAACACAACTTGTCCTTGACTTGTCCTTTGTCTGGGATTATCCACCCAAGCAATAACTTGAGAAGAAAATTCCAAATACAACAGTAGAGTTCCACCTGATTCTATCAGTGCAGGGAACATCCTGGTATTTGCCCTGTACACTTAGCAGATTATTTCTCAGTCGAATGCAACTAATCTCCCTGTAGGGAATTGGGAGCTTCTACAATGACAGAAGAGAACCAAAGCATTGTTAAAATACATCAGCTCATTCTCTCTTGTACTGTTCTCCTGCTTTGATCCTGAAATACGGAAGCCTCGCTGTAAGAGGCACCAGACACAGGAGTTCCCCCAAAGCTGCTTTGTTGCTTTAGAGTTATAGATCCTGGTGAGTCAGGATAAGCCAGTCATTGTCTGGTTTTGTCTAGACGCAAATAGCTATTCTTATTGCCTACTTTCACTAAAACGGAAACTTGAGCATGAACAAGTATCCTTATCTATACTTTAGAGAACGATTAATTTGAATTCGTTCTTCTTTAGATGCAATAAATCATTTTTATCCCTATTTTACTGGTGGTAATATAAAGCATAATTTTCAGAGTAAACCCCTGGTACTGGAACAGTAAGTCCTGAAACACACCCTAGTGCCCCTACAGTCTATCTGGAGCTCTGGGAATATCGCCAAAACCTGTGGCAAGGAAGGATCATATGCTGGGATCTAGTCCTAAAAACCCCACTCTGCCAACCTCAGTTCAAATCTGTGGTCACTTACTACACACAGTCGTCTTTTAGCCACCAGGAAAATGTGGCAGTGGAAAACATCCAGGGCTTTGCTACAGGCCTGAACTCAGCTTCTCATGCAACCAGATGCTGGAATCCATCGGGCTGTCCTGGGAGCCACAGCTGCCTCCTATCTTCCCAGTTCCACTTTGATTTCAAATCCATTCCACAGATGTACCCTGATCCATTAGCTACATACCCAGGGAAAGTTTTAGAACTCGAGTGAATAGGAAGTTACCTGGAAAGTCTGCTCAACATGCATTTATCCCATTCTCACAGGTCCTGACTCACGAAGACTGGGGACAAATCTGAATTCTGACCTACTCCTCAGGTAATCAGATTCATTCTCTTCTTGGTACACGATTTCTTTGCCTAAAATATGGGAGAGAGTCCACTCTTTTTGCAAGGTTCTTCCATGCCAGAATGAAGGTCTGGGTTACAACATACCTGGTATGGGCTGAATTATGTCCCTTACCAAAAATATGTTAGAGTCTAACCCTCAGAACCTCAGAATGTGACATTCTTTGGAGATAGGCCTCTGGAGAGAGAGGTAATCAAGTCAAAATGAGGTCATTAGAGTGGGCCCTAATCTAATATGACTGGTGTCCTTGTAAAAAGGAGAACATTTGGACATAGGAAGACATACATCAGGGAGAATGCATGTAAAAATTAGACCTATGACGCCAAAAGCCAACAAACTTTCAGAAGCTAAGAGAGCTACCTGGAACAGATCCTTCCCTGGGCAATTTCAAAGCAATCACAGCCTGCAGATACCTCCGTCTTACACTTCTATCATCCAGAACTGTGAGACCATAAATTTCTGTTGTTTCAGCCGTTGGGTTTGTGATACTTTGCAATGGCGGCCCTAACGCAATGCCTAAGCTCCTGGAGCACACGGACCTGGTGAATGTTACTCATCATGACTCCGAGTCATGCTGGAGACTTGCCCCATGGAGTCAAATTTGGTCAACATGGAGACCACCAGAGGAAAAGCCATGGGCAGCTGAGTCCCTACTGCTTCCTGTTGGTCATGAAGTAGAGACTCTTGTCATCAGGGGTTAACTGGGGGCCTGTTTCTTTCCCATTTCTTTTGGTTCTTTTGAGTAGTCACAGAGTTTGTGTCACTCTGGGTTACTCCACTGCAAAAAGCAACACTAGGTTTCTTCAAAGGCCTTGCAGATACATCAAACCATGTGATGAAGGTGGTATGCACTATGAGATAACATTAACTGGGCTCCTACCAAATGACAGGCACTCTTCTCACTGCCATATATAGATACTATTGCTATCCAGGTATCTCATAGATGAGGGAACTGAGACACAGAGATGAAGTTGCTTGCCCAACCTCACACACCTAGACAGTACAGCAAATGTCAGGCTAGTCCAGCAGGCAGAGAAGATGACACAGCACAAAGTGATCCATGTAATCAAAATATTTTCCAAAAAGGGTATTTTTAATTAGTTGTTGGAAAAACAGAAAAAAGTTTGCTAGTCAAAAAAGGCTGTGTGTAGGGAATGAAAGAAAAATTCTCCAGAGAAAAAATAAAGCTTCTGCCAATTGTGGGTGGGCTCACTGGGTTCAGGGAAGTCTAAGATGTCTGGCCTGCTCAGAGGGTGCAAGAAAGTCGAAAGAGCAAACCCCATTGCTAGGCCCTTGTTCCTGACTGATTTCCAGAGGCAGCCACCTTGAAGATGACCCACTGTTTCTTCCTAGAATGTGGTCTCCTAACAGGTCACGATCGTCACCACCATTACCATCTTCTTTCTCATCATCACTTTCCTTTGCATTGATGTATTGTTTTGCAATTGGTAAGTGCCTTTCACAAGTGTCACTTCATTTGTTTGTCATGACCTGCTATGGAAGAAGCAGAACTTTAATCAGAAAATCTCAGTGATGTGTTTCGGGTCTGCAGCTGATTCTTTTGCAGCCTAGACTATAATCCAGGAGTGGTAACCATCTCTACCTACCCAGGTTCTTTCTTCTCCAGCCCCCAAACAGCCCCTGCCCTGGGCTGTGGGCTGCCAGGAGCTGTTGGGGTTGGGTGCTCTGTCCCCAGCCTTGCTCCTCCTGGCCCTGCGACTTATCCCCAGGGCACACTGCTCAGAGGAATTCCGAACACGCTGTGGTTATTTGTGGAGCACTTTGTTTCTGGGAGATGGGGGCTTACACAGCTCAGAAAAAGCAGCACTTGCCCACACAGACAACGCTGCACAGGGCTATTAATATCCAAGCACAATAGCTTAATGAGGAGGTGGAGTGTGGTTTGCCCTGGCCACAGGACCTCTCAGCCACGGAGACTGTATTATTTTACAGCAGCCCTGCTAATACCCCAGGAAATCAGAATCTTGCCCCCAGCGGAGACAGGAGGAGAAAGGGAGGGCCTTGCATGGAACTACAATTGCCTGTCCTCAGCACCTTTCCTGGGAGATAAGGACAAATGGAGGCTTGAAGTCTCAAAATAATATTTGATTAGTGTCCCCTTTTTTCCTAAAGCTCTAAAGCATCCCAAGCATTCTGCATTTGTTCTCTTTCTCAGTCTTATAGTTATCTTTATGCCTAGGGAAAGGGTAAAGGTTTTAAATGCATTTATTCACTCAGAAAACATGTATTGTGTATTTGCCATGTGCTTGAACCATCCAGGCTCTGATCATACTAAGATGAAGAGGACAATGTTCATCTGCTCAAGCTCACAGGTTGGTGGACAAAGCCCATTAAGGCATTGTTATATCAGAGTGTGATTATAGCTGTAACAAAGCTAAGCACAAGAGGCTGCAACATCTCAAAGGAAGGAGTGGTCATCTCAGTCTAGAAGAGACAAAAGCTAAGGAGAATCAAAGAGGAGAAATGATCGCAATGGGTTTCAGGGATGAATATACATTCAGCAGGACAAGGCAGGGAAGAAGAGCATTCCACCAAAGACAAGTCCAAAGCCAGGGAAATATGCAATAGCCTGGCACCCAAGAAAAAGGACTCAATCCCAGAGAGGAAGAGGATAGCATGGTGGGGTATGAAGAGGATGGACAAGGAAGGAAGAGCAGACTTGCAAGTCACTTAATGTCTTCAGATCTCTTTTTCAAAAATAAGTAAATAAATACTTCCATGAGCCTCTCCAACTTTTCTTCACGAGGTGATGCTGCCTACCACATGTCAGACTGTGTGCACACGCCTCCTACCCATGTGCTTCAAGGCCTCTGTGAGGGTTCTCCAGGTTTCCCGAAGTGTCATCTGCTTCAAGAATTGTGGTGTTATCCTAAGCAGAGAATCCTAAGCAGAGAATACCTTCAAGATATCTGGATGGCAGAATTATGGCCAAGGCAGAAATGTCAGGATGGAAATGGGGAGTACCTCTCAGTTGCAACTATTGAAACCCAAACCATTCTCACCTGCTCAGAGAGCTAGGAGGCTGGGGAGGGCCCTGTAATTGGCACACCAGGCTTGGGGTCTCACCTGCTCATTTGTAACATTTAGGAACCACCGACATGCCCACATATCATTAGTGCAAATTACCCAGGTTCATCTGAAACACTAGTCCTTTACTACATCAAAGAATAAAAGGCCTGAGGGACCCCAAGACTGCACCATGAAATGTCATTAACTAAATCTCTGTCCTCGCAGCTCCCAGAACTAATTATAGAGCTTGGAGTGTCTGGGGCCAGACCCCTCTGATATAAAAAGATTTATAAAAGGCAAAGGGGGGAGGCAACAATAATTCTCACCCTATTATATTCCTTTCAATTATTTACAGTAATGGGCACTGATGGTGAACAAATATAGAGACTGGAATCCAGTGAGGTCACACGGGTGTTCTGGAAGCCAATGATGCAGTGCTGGAATCTGGGGACACCATGAGGCAATGTTTCAGCTGCCCCTGCATTCTTTACCTCCCATTGTTTCTGTCTCTCTCTCTGCTTCCCCTCCCCCCACTACCAAAGTTAAGAGCACAAACCCAACCCCCTGGTGGGAATTCTGAGCTTCATCCCATACCCAGGGCTAGCACATATCTTCCTTCCATCCACAGTTTTAATAAGATGTTCATGTGCATTCTAACTGAGCACAATGGGAAACAAATGCTGCAACTCCAAGGGCAGCAAAGAAGGTGCTAGTCAGTGTGACTACAGATCACCTGAGTGTCCTCTAACCCCTAGGAAGCCCTGGATGCAAAAGCTTGATAGCACCAGAAACCCATGTGCTTACTGTTTCCCAGCTTCATCAGTATGGGGTTGATGCCTCAGCCAGCTGGCTTCTGGCTGATGAAATATGGGCATGATATAAGCCACCGAACACCTGCCCTTAAAAACACCCTACAAAAATCCTCCAGCTCTTTCTTTCATAGAGGATGAAAGAAAAGGTATTCTTTTCCTTAGATGCCACAGGTACCAGGTATAGATACAGGAGGGAAACCTCTTGACCCACCAGTTATCAGACTGTGACAGGAGCAAGAAATAGATGTTTTTAATAATGTTAAGCCATTGGTGTCAGGGTACGTCAGCTGTGGCAGTCAGCACTGTTTTTTTCAACGTAAACCTTGAATAGCCTAGGCACTAGGCACAGAGATGTTTATGCAGCACAAAGAAAAATAAACCTACTGCATTAAATAAATCTCTTCTTCTTTTTTGTGATCTAATGGGTCATGTTTCAGAATAACCCTTGCCCTGCAAGATGGAGGAGAGGTTATAGTAAATAAGTCCCCAGAGATGAATAGGCCCTGGGTCACTGTCTGGGAGCTGGGACAATTTAACTTCCCCAGAAGTAGGACAGGAAGGGAGCCGCTCCTGGGACGGACTCCAACAGGCTTCCTAGAACTCTGTGCAATCAGAAATAGTGAAATAAGTAGCAATAAACGTGAGAAACAACTTAAAGCATGTGTGTGTGCATACATACACACAAACATGAACCTTTTTATCTTTTTTTAAATTTAACCTTTATTGTATCTGTTTTCCATTACCATTTAGTCCCCTTATACCCCCTCCCTCCAGCAATCACCACACTGTTGTCCACGTCCATGAGTCGTTTTTCCTTTTTGCTCAATCCCTCCCCCCCCCACTAGCTGTTATCCTGCTCTCCATCTATGAGTATGTCCCCCTTTTCCTTGTTAGTTAATTTTGTTCATTAGATTCCACATATGAGTGAGACCATATGGTATTTGTCTTTCTCTGACTGGATTATTTCACTTAGCATAATTTTCTCCAGGTCCATCCATATTGTTGCGAAGGGTAAAACTTTCTTCTTTTTAAGGGCTGAGTAGTTTTCCATTGTGTGAATGTCCCACAATTGTTTAACCTATTCATCTACTTATGGACACTTGGGCTGCTTCCACATCTTGGTGACTGTAAATAATGCTGCAATGAACATAAAGGAGCTTCTGTTCTTTTGAATTAGGTGTTTTGAGTTCCTTTGGATATATTCCCAGAAGTGGAATCACTGGGTCAAAAGGGAGATCCATTTTTAATTTATTCAGGTATCTCCACACTGCTTTCCACAGTGGCTGTACCAACCTGCATTCCCACCAAGAGTACACTAGGGTTCCTCTTTTTCCACATCCTTGCCAGCACTTGTTTGTTGATTTATTGATGATAGCCTTTCTGACAGGTGTGAGATGATCTCTCATTGTGGTTTTAATTTGTATTTCTCTAATCATTAGTGACACTGAGCATCTTTTCTTTTGTTTATTGGCCATCTGTATGTTCTCTTTGGAGAAGTATCTATTCAGGTCCTTTGCCCATTTTTTAATTGGGTTATTTTTTGGATGTTGAGTTTTGTAAGTTCTTTATAAATTTGGGATATTAACCCTTTATCAGATATATCAATGAATATGTTCTCCAATTCTGTGTGTTTATTTTGTTGATGATTTCCTCTGCTGTGCAAGAACTTTTCAGTTTCATGTAGCCCCATTTGTTTATTTTTTCTTTTGTTTCCCTTGCATGAGGGGATATATCTAATAAAATATTAGATCTAATATTAGACATATCTAATATTAGATATATCTGATAAAATATTTGCTGTGAGAAATGTCCAAAATTTTGCTGCCTATGTTTTCTAAGATTTTTTTATGGTTCCAGGTCTCACATTAAAGTCTTCAATTTACTTTGAATTTATTCATATATGTGGTGTAAGAAGGTGGTCTAGCTTCATTTTCTGCACCTATCTGTACAATTTTCCCCAAACCATTTATTTTTGACATATAAAAATATGCAACTGATTCCTGGATATTAATTTTGTATCCTGCTACTTTGCTGAATTCATTGATCAGTTCCAGGAGTTTATTAGTGGAATCTTTGCTGTTCTCTATGTACAGTATTATGTCATCTGTAAGTAATGACAGTTTTGCTTCTTCCTTTCCAATTTGGATGCTTTTTATTTTTTCTTCTTGTCTGATTGCTGTGGCTAGGACTTCAATACTATGTTGAATAAGAAAGGTAAAAGCAGACATCCCTGTCTTGTTCCCAATCTTAAGGGCAGCATTTGTGTTTTTTGCCCATTGAGTGTGATGGTGGCAGTGGGTTTGCCATATATGGCCTTCATTAGTAGGTATGTTCCCTCTAATCTCACTTTGCTGAGAGTTCTTATCTTACATGGGTGCTAGATTTTATCAAAAGTTTTTTCAGCATCTATTATGTGATTATGTGGTTTTTATCCTTCATTTTGTTTATATGGTGAATCACATTTATTGATTTGTGAATGCTGCACCAACCTTCCATTTCCAGGATAAATCCTGATTGTGGTGTATGATCTTTTTGATGCATTGCTGTATCTGGTTTACTAATATTTTGTTGAGGATTTTAGCATCTGTGTTCATCAGGGATATTGGCCTATAATTTTCTTCCTTTACAGTGTCTTTATCTGGTTTTGGAATTAGGATAATGCTGGTCTCCTAAAATGAGCTTGAGAGCTTTCCCTTCTCTTGAATTTTATGAAATAATTTGAGGAGAGGTGTTAGTTCTTGGAATATTTAAAAAATTCACCTGTGAAGCCATCTGGTCTAGGGCTATTGTTTGCTGGGAGGTTTTTTTTTGATTGCTGCTTCGATTTTATTAGGTATAATCTGTCTATTCAGATTTTCTGATTCTTTCTGATTTAGTTTTGGAAGATTTTATGTTTATGGGAATTTATCCATTTTGTCCAGGTTGTCAAGTTTGTTGGCATATATTTGTTCATAATATTTTCTTACAATCGTTTGTATTTCTTTGGTGTCAGTTGTTATTTCTCCTCCTTCATTTCTGATTTTATTTGGGTCCTTTCTCTTTTTTCTTCATGAGTCTGGGTAAAGTTTTGTCAATCTTCTGTATCTTTTCAAAGATCCAGCCCTTGGATTCATTGATTTTTTTGTATTTTTTAAGACTCTAGTTCATTTATTTCTGCTTTGTAATGGGAGGGAACTCCCCACCCCCCAAAAAATGGGGAGGGATGAAGAAGTGCTGAAAACAGCACATGCGTGTGTCACCCTGGCAACCAGGACAACACGTGCATAACATACACAAAAAAAGGTGCACAGCACTGGTGCCCAGAACCAGGAAGATGATTGGATGGGAGGGACATACATTCCCATCTGCTTCTGCTGTGGGGGATTCCAGAGGGAGTCTTAAATAGGAAATGTGGGAATACCACTCTCTCAGATTCTCCCCTCCTTCCAACTGACAGGGGCTGGAGTTCCTGCTACAGACCTTGGGGACTGGGGGCCCTGGGAGGGTTTCCTGGGGTCCCTCCCTGAGCATTCCAGGGTGGGCCTGGAGCACAGAAAGCTTCAGTAAGAGGGGAGGGGAGGAGGCTAGGGTGGTAGGCTCAGGGAGGCACAGGCCCAACAAGCCCCACACCCCTTCACAGGCAGTAAGCCATGGTGGCTGCTGACTACATGTGGCCCACACCAGTGTAGGTGAGTTGGCTATGGCCCAAGTGCAGCCAGGGAGAGTCAGGCCTCACACCCCTCCCTTAACACTTAGGGCCTGACTCGAAGTACTGCAGGTACTACAAGCAAGGCTGATAAGAAGAGGGTGTGAGATGGGAGAGAAGATTAGGGTCACTAGGTCCCAGGAGGCAGGTCCCAGGAGGCAGTATGGTGACAAGCCCTGCACCCTCTCCTCCCCACCCATTGTGCAAAGCTTCAGGAAACCACTGCAGCACCACCCTCCAGCAGCCTGCTCACTCCTCCAGTGGTGGGGGTCAGGTGGGCATCAAGTAATGTACTGTGTATTTATACATACATATATATGTGTGTAAATAAAAATTCCATTTTCCTTTTCACCAGATTCTGTGTCTAGAGTTATTGCCTATGGGCAGGCTGTGGGGTCCCTCTGGTTGTTCGGTTACACTCTGATCTTTATTATTTCCTTCCTTCCATTCACTCTGGGCTTTGTTTGTTGTTCTTTTTCAATTTCCTTTAAGCGTGGAGTTAGATTGTTTATTTGAGCTTTTCCTTGTTTTTTGAGATAGGCCTGTAATGCTATGAATTTCCCTCTTAGGATTGCTTTCCCAGTGTCCCACAGATTTTGGATTGTTGTGTTCTCATTTTCATTTGTTCCGAGGTATCTTTTGATTTTTTCCTTGATCTTGTTGATCCATTCATTGTTTAATAACATGTTATTTAGCTTCCATGTCTTTGCACATTTCTGTGTTCTTCTTGTCAATGATTTCTAGTTTCATAGCACTGTTGTCAGAAAAGATGCCTGACATGATTTCAATCTTCTTAAATTTATTGAGACTTGTTTTGTGTCTTAACATGTGGTCTATCCTAGAAAACATTCCACATGTACTTGAAAAGTATGTATATTCTGCTGTTTTGGGATGAAATGCTCTTAAGATATCAATTACATCCATTTGATCTAGTGTGCCATTTAAGGTCACTGTCTCCCTGCTGATTTTCTGTCTGGGAGATCTATCTATTGAAGTCAATGGGATGATAAAATCCCTGACTATGACTGTATTTCTGTTGATCTCTCCCTTTACATCCATCAAGATTTACTTCACATATTTAGGTGCTCTTATGTCGCATGTGTAAATGTTTACTAGGGTTCTATCCTCTTGCTGGATTGTTCCCTTTATCATTATATAGTGTCCTTCTTTGTCTCTTACTATAACCTTGGTTTTAAAGTCCACCCCAGCTTTTTTTTTTTTTCTTTCTATTTGCATGAAATACCTTTTCCATCCCTTTACTTTTAGTCTGTGTATATCTTTCAATCTGAGTGGGTTTCTTGGTGGCAGCATATATATGGGTCTTGTTTTCTAATCCATTCAGCTACCCTATGTTTTCTGGAAGGACCATTTAAGCTATTTACATTTAAGGTGATTATTGATAGATACATATTTAGTGCCATTTTACTGTTAGACTATTTTCCTCTGTTTTATTCTTCTTCTTTCTCTTCTTCTTCTTAAAGCAAGCCCTTTAACATTTGTTGTAGTATTGGTTTGGTGTTAACAAATTCCTTTAACTTTTTCTTGTCTGGGAAGCTCCTTATTTCTCCTTCAATTTTAAATGATAGCCTTGCTGGGTAAAGTAGGCTTGGTTATAGGTCCTTGCTTTTCATCACCTTGAATATTTCGCACTACTATCTTCTGGCCTGAAATGTTTCTGTTGAGAAATCAGAGGACAGTCTAAATGGTGCTCTGCTCTGTTGTAGGTAACTACCTGCTTTTCTCTTGCAGCTTTTAGGATTCTCTCCTTGTCTTTAAACCTTATCATTTTAATTATGATGTGTCTCGGTGTAGACCTCTTTGTTCAACTTGTTTGGGACATTCTGAGCTTCCAGGACTTGTGTGTCTTTTTCCTTCATCAGGTTAGGGAACTTTTGGTCATTATTCCTCCAAATAGGTTCTGGAGCCCTTGCTTGCTCTCTTCTCCTCTGGTATTCCCATGATGCACATGTTGTTACTTTTCATGTTGTCCAAAACATTTCTTAAGCTCTCCTCATTTTTTAAAAATTCTTGTTTCTTTTTGTTGCTCTGCCTGGGTGTTTTCTTCTATTTTGTCTTCCAAATCACTGATTCAATCCTCTGTTTCATCTAACCTACTGTTATGCCTTCTGGTGTATTATTTATTTCAGATATTGCATTCTTTATTTCTGACTGGTCCTTTTCTATGGTTTCTATGTCTTTTTCATGCCATTGAATATCCTTATAACCATTACACTAAACTCTGTATCTCATAAATTGCTTGCCTCCATTTCATCTAATTCTTCTGGAGAATTCTCTTGTTCTTTCACTTGGGATCTGTTTCTTTGTCTTCCCATTTTGGCTGCTTCTTTGCATTTTCCATCTTCGTTGTTAAATTGATCAACGATATAGCCTCAAGCTGTAATCAGCAGCCCAGCTTAAGCACCACAGGGCGTGGCAGACTAAATCCTGTGGATGGGGCTATCACTTCCCTCCAGGCTGATGCTACTTGGAAGGGAGTGCTCTGCCTGAGAAAGATGGCCTCTGCAGTGTGGGGAATGATTTAGCACTGGGATCCTGGTGGCTGCTCTTTCAGTTTTCTCCCCAGAGACACCAACCCCAGACTCTCCTCAGGCATCCATAGTCTACTCTGCCCCGCTTCTGCCAGAGCCCAGGGTAAATGGCTGCAAATGAAATTTTGTGCATTGGCCTGTTAATAGGCTCTCTGCATCTCTATCCATCTCTCCCTGGCTGACAGAAATCCTGCTGCTTTTCACAGCTGGATATCACCTGGGTTCCTTTCTGGCTTTGGTGCTGTGGGCTGGGGAGCCCAGCTTGGGGTTTAGACCTCACACTTCTCAAGTGGAACTTGGCCACTGAAATATCCCTCCAGAACTTTAGCTACTGCCCATGAGAGCCCAGCCAGCCCTCTGTGCTTCCTCTACTCTCCCCATCAGTCTCATTATAGTGAAGTTGTTTCTTCTGTCTGTCCAGGTTATGAGGCTTCTCTCCAGCTGGTGTTCAGTTAATTATTCAGGATGATTTCTCTACAGTTTAGTTGTAATTCCAGATTTGTCCTAGGAGGAAATTAGCGTAGCTTCTGCTTACTCCTCCACCATCTTGGATCTCCACACACTTTTTTTTTTTTTTTCCCATTTGGAATAGTCTTACAGTATGTATCCACCTTGAGAAATGACCTAACAGAGAAAAGTGATTCCCAGTTATGTGAGCTGTTATGGGTTGTAGGTTGTTTCCATACTCTTGAATGGTCCAGGACCCAGTTTTTGAAGCACTTAGCCATGCTTTTTTAACCAATGAAATTTTTTTCTTCTATAAATTCCTTTTGTGTTTCTCCTTAACCTACCTCCCCTCCTTCTATCTCTACCTTAGCTCTAATCTTTGAACTTGAACCTGACACATTTTCTATCACCTAGTTCTATGTGTTTGGGGGAAAAATGAACATTCAAAATTTTAGAAAACAGCCCCCCGTGATTTTAGACTGACACTATACTGGCTTTAAGTCATCAGATGAGTAGGACCTGAGTCTGACTCATCACTTCCTAGAGTTAGGCATTTGGTGATTTCTAGCAATTGAGTCATTGAGGCAGAAAATCAGAAACAGTAGCCAGTTCCAAAGTCTATGCTGCTTGGACTCTGCAAAGCAACATGTCAGGAGTCATGAAAACCCATGGATTTCACTGAGAATGATACACACAGATGGTTTCTCTGCCATGTTTCCCTTACCACCATCTTCTTCCTAAGTATGTGGCCACCTCACCCATACTTCCTCTCTCCAGAATATTGCTATGGCCTTCTTCTACTTCTTCCCCTCAGTCTATTCTATTTGCTGCTTGCTACCAAAGTACTCTCCCCAAGCCCAGTACTGGTCAAATCACTCCTCTGCTCAAAAGCTTTCCATAATTCCCCACTACATTTTGGAAAAACTGTAACCTGACATTCAAAGCCTCCAAAATCTGTACCTACTCCATCCTTCCAAGCCCATCCTTCTCTATCCCATTTCCTTTATTTTCAAAGTCCCCATGACCACTGAACCCAAGGCTTCCCTACCACCTCCTTAAAGGCCACCACGGCCCTCACAGACTGGGAAAATTCTGCAAATCCTTCAAACTGTCCCCCTACCTTGTGGCTTCCCTGCTCCATTTGCCCCCATGCATACTTGGTTTCTCCCAGTTTACAATGTCATAGCTCTTTGAACCTCCCATCTATATTTAACACATTCTGCCTTATATTACAGTTATTACAGAGTTGTTCGTTTTATCTCCACTATTAGAAAATTAGGCCTTTGAGAGTGGGGATCATGCATTATTCATGGTGACTACTGTCATGGTGTATGTCTGTACCTTTGCAGGGTAGTTGCTCAATAAATGTATGTGCCATTGACTAGAATACAGGGCAGGGGTGAGTCATGAGTCAACCTCACATTCATGTTTAACCAGGCTATTATCCAAAGTGAAAATTAAGAGTTCACCAAACTTTCTTGAAATTTGACCAGACAAATCTTTAAAGAGCAGCTTTTCTTGAAAAAAATAATAGGGAAGGATTCGAGTCATCAGAAAAATAAATAATAGCCACCTAATTTTAGCTCTTAGCCAGAGATTTGTCCATCTGAAAGAGATCTGGCATCACACCCTCCAGAACCACAAATTGCAGGGCTTATGGGCTAAGAGGTTGCACAGAAAGAGAGCACTCTCCATTTCCCAACTGTTTTTCTGATTCCTTCTACTAATCAGGAATCTCCACTAGAAAACGACACCGAGTGTGTGTCACTGAGTTTCTTTGGCTCTCAGGCCTGCTGGTGCCTCCCAGACCCTTTGATCCTCTGCTCTCATTGTCTTCTGAAACCAATCCTTTCCATCTTGTATTTTCCCTCCTAAATCACCTGATACCTCCAAGCAACCAGGTGTTTCTTTCAGAAGCCAGAAGCTGATAACCTGTGTTCCTTGATCTAACCCCCAGCCCATGCCCTTTGCAGTGGAATGCTCACAGAGATTCTTCCCACTAAGAGGTGGGGCCAACTCTCCCTTTCAGATTTGCTCATCAGTGAACTGAAGAGGCTGCCAGAAATGCCTGGAGCTACTGAAGACCACTGGATTAAGTAAATAACTTTACAAGACAATTTTTTTCAAGATAACCTCTCATTTACATGTACACCTTTTAGTTAAAAAATAAATGAAATCTAATTAGTCCTGTTACTTTACAGACACCACTTAATCATCTTTACAGCTTGATTGTAAGTTCTTTGGGACAAAAAAATGTCCTGTATATGTTTTGTGTCACACCATACCTAGCCCCAAACTGAAATTATAAGCACATATGCCTGTCTACTTACTGTTTTTTTTCATTGTTTCTTTGTTGAGAAATTTTCTTGGATTATACACCTCACTGACCTTTTCCATTAATTAGAACAGCCAATTCATAATAGTTGCTCAATATTTTATCATTCACAGAAGCTTTAGCACTCACAGAAGCTCAGTGAAGAAGTTCAGATGATTGTCATTCTCTAGATATTTTGGAATCAAGAGAATCTGGGATCAAAACCAGAGAGTTTGAATAATTTCCCAAGAATCATGCAATAAATAAGTTAGGATAGAATCCCTCGTTACAGAAGGAAATTTCACTGGAACAGGAACGCAGCTGCTGTGTAGTGCTAAATCCACTGAACACAGTCAGCTGATAAGTGTAATTAAAGTTTCTAGAAGGGAGAGTCCTCCTTGCCTGAATCCATCTTGACCCCAGTGGTATTTCCTACATCCAAGGAGAAACGAATATATATAAAAAAAAAAAAAAAGTAAAGTATTTCTTTACTCCAAAAGTGGAGTATTTCAGGCCAGTCTTCTTGATTAAAGGGACAAACCACAAACACTTCTCCCAGGGTGAGTCCATGAAGAGTATGGGTGTATGCTAAGGCATGGGGAAGTGGAGGTCTGAGACTGGGCTTGTCCCCATGGTTTGCATGTGACATTCAGCCAAGCACCAACTTCTCCATGTTTCCCAGAATACAGAGGGCCCTCCTCTAGCACAGACAATGCCAATCTTAAAATGCATCCGAGAAGGAGATACATGTTGTCCTGCCAGTAGAAAATGTCCTTTTTAGACATCTTACACAATAGTGAAGATCTGCTCTAGGGCAATGTCCATTCCTAGGGACAGACAGTGCATTTGCTCATCAGCACCAGGATTCCTTTAAAAGTCTAAGATTCTGATCAAACTATATGCATATTCCCTGTTTGGAGAGCCTTAGTGGGGCACCCCTAGAATCAAAGGCAATAGTGCTTCCATGACTTTCAATTCATGAGCTAATTCTAAGCATCTTTACAATCTGTGCTGCAATCTACTTGGATTACAAGCATTAACATTTAAAACCCTTTCAGAGGTTTTGTGTGTAGGCAATAGAGCTGAATGGGAGTGCAATAGGCAGACCAAAGTAAATTCAGTAAAATACATAACATGAGATTTTTCTCAATCTCGGAAGAAGCAAAGAATCAGAAAACCTTAGTTTATTAATCATGTGACTTTGAGTAAATTACTGACCTTCCTGAGTCTCAGTTTCTTCGCTTGAAAAATAAGAACCTAATACCTACTTCACACGGGTATAAGGATTAAATGGGGTAATGTATGTATAAGTGCTTTGACAATGGCAAAGAATGATACAAATGCGCCTTCCTATTGTGTTATTCATAGTGCTCCTGCCTGACTGCATCTACTTAACCTGCTCTCCAAGATCTAGAATCAGATTTCAACCGTATGGAATCATCCTTGATGCAGCAGATGGGTTTACAAGTCTCTTGGTCTCCTCATGCAATTAACAGCTAAGAAGTCTAAAGCTTGCATTGTTTACATGGAAGATGTTTCTTGCTCTTCTCTTGCCTGTTCCCACGCCAGACCATCTGAACTCACCACCTTTTTTGTTTGTTCAGTGCTGTTCTTTAACTTTGTGGGATCCTCGGCACATAGACTCCGTTCAACTATGTTATCCCACTATCGATAGCTACTTCCCTGTGAGTTTACCTCTAGGATTTACAAAGATTTTTTTTTTTCACAAATGATGCCTGAATTGTTTCTCAACAACCTTCCAAACTGAAAAAGATGTGCATTTTCATTCTCCTCTTATAGGTAAAGGAACTGAAGCACAGAGGTTCGAATGGCTCAATTGACTCAATGTCCAGTGCTCTTTTTTCTGATGTCACATTGATTCTCTGCAAAGATGTAAACTTCCTAGAGCCAGAGGGAACTTCAAGAGAAATCTCCATCTCATAGTGAGATCACAAAGACTCAGAGAAGTGGCAGCACACTTACCAAGGCCATCCTTGTCGTTGCCATCATTTCATCTCTCATACTCAGAAGCCTCCATATGAGCTGCCTCTATGTAAATAGCCTGTGTTTTGCAAGAAATTTGGGAGACTGTTTTTGACCTTAAGAAACACTAACAATCCATGGAGATCAGGTTAACGTATAAAATACTGGGAACTAAAGGCAACCTAAGGGTAGGAAGCATTTTGCCCAATTGTTGTTGGAAAAGCCAATGACTTTTCTCCACTTGCCCTGGGAAGATGTATCAATCATGTGCCAAGGACTTGAAGACTTCACAGTATATCCTGGAGTCCTGACAATACAGCTGCCTAAGGCAAAGCCATCCTGGAAGCCCAGCATGGATGATTTTTTCTTATTCCACCCTGAGTGTCAGAAAGCATTTCATGAGACTTCCTACTGAGGGTACTCTTGGACTGGCAGAGGTGGACATATAATAGCCATATGCTGGCCTAAGTGAAGTTGGCCATGACCAGGAGCCCTCTTCTGGACTAGAATTCTACCTGCTAAGGCAGACAACTGAGCTGACGTGAGTTTTTGCTCCCCGGATACTTTTACCAGAGTTACCTGGTCCACAGGACAGACAAGATGAAATCAAAGTAAAAGAGGGCTCTAGGCTCATAGTACAATTTGGGACCAGGACCAGAGAATGGAATGGATGATGAGAATACAGCAGCCTTATGGAATCTAAGGCTTACAAACCCCCAAATGATGACAGGTGGACAGGTGCTATGGGAGGACTGGGCCAGTCAAGTCCCAGGCCATGCCCTGTGGCATTTGGAGTTAGGAAAAGCTAATCATGAACCCGTTCTCTTCCACATACCCACTGCATGACCGTGGACTGGTTGTTTTAACTTCAGAGAGCTTCCATGCAGCCTGTCTCATAAGAGAACTGCATTAGTTTCAATGCCTGCAAGCTCTCAAAAAAGCTGACTAGCTATTATCATTTTTTATCCTGTTCTATGTGTAGAGATAAGTATGATCCAAATAGAGCAAAGAATTGCAAAGGCAGTTCCTGGCCAGGAGAGTTTTCTGAAGTGAAACTTGTATGCGTGTATATGTGTATGTATAAAATAAACACATACATTTATGTGTGTGTGTGTGCATGTATGGTCTGTCCAGAAGGTGTCCAGCCATG
This sequence comes from Glossophaga mutica, assembly GCA_039655065.1. Taxonomy (NCBI): domain Eukaryota; kingdom Metazoa; phylum Chordata; class Mammalia; order Chiroptera; family Phyllostomidae; genus Glossophaga; species Glossophaga mutica. The sequence continues at coordinate 20,700,424 of CM077304.1, read as the reverse complement.
TTACATGACAAATAGAGACATTTATTGAAGAAGACAGAAAATACAAGAAACACTGTACAAAGAACAATGATGTCCCCTTCAAAGTAGGCATTGGGACCTCATACAATTCTCCCAATTGCCATCAGCTGCCCTGTTGTATTTTTCTGAATCTCATCAATGGTTTGAAATGTCTTCCCTTTCAAAGATGGTTTTAGTTTGGGGGGAAAACCAGAAGTCACAGGACGTCAAATGTAGGTTGTAGAGGGGCTGATTCACTTGGGTGATTTGATGTTTCACCAAAAAAAACTCTACACAAGATGTGATGCATGAGCAGGCATGTTGTTGTGATGGAGCTGCCAATCACCAGTTGCCTATAGCTGTGGCCTTCTGAATCATCTGAATAGTTTCCACAGAGGAACGTTCAAGCTTAACATAAAATTTGATGCATATTCATTGCTCTATTCACTTAGTCATTTTTTAATATGATGGCCAGACAGTACACATGTTCAATCAATGGCATCTACTGCCCCACTGACTAGTACAGTGAAGTCATCATTGTTCACACATGCGCATTCTAGTCCACTCTCCTTGGCTACCAGGTTACATTGATATTGTGCAAACCATTCCCAATATATTAACAATGGCTGGACTTTTTCCAGATAGACCTCATATATATATTTTATATATATAAACAGTAATATAGAGGCAAGATCACATAGCAAACATCAAAAAGGTGAAAAAGCTGAAAGATAGGACTCTAGCTCTTGCCCTTATCTCCACACTTCCTAGTCAGGCAATCCTGGACTACTCACACAACCTCTGTCTTTCTCAGTTCTCTCATCTATTAAATAAAAACAAGGGTGCCTCCCTTGTCAATTGTGCAGAGATATTTTTGTGAAGGACAAAACCATTTTGTAGGAAAAGTGCTCTGGAAACATGAAGTGCAATTATGAGACGGTTACTATTTAAACCTAAATAAGAATCGGGAAACTGAAATATCTTGCTATACCAGGACCAATATAACACCATACTTTAATCTTCTGTTTTTCACTCCCTACTCTCCACCATTCTGACCTGCTGTTCTCTCCCTATTGCCCAAGTCCCCAGCCTTGTATAGGCATGGTCAGCCATGTAACTACATAAGCTGCAAGCTTTGGGAAAAATTAAAAGACAGCAAACACTAGAAAAGCATCTTGAAAACATGTGTTAAAGGCACAAATGTGGCAATCATCTGTGGAAAAAAATGGAAAGAAAATGTGATTGATTTTCCTGGAAGTCACAGAACAGAGAAGCACTGTAGCCATCATGGGAGGAGAGAGGGGCAGTCAATCCATCTGCCCTCTCTGAGCCTGAGCCTGGACCATGTGATATGGTCCTTCTATCCCTTCCAGGCTCCTTCCCTCAGGGGAGGGCAGCCATAGAGCATCTGTAGACTGACGGCTATGAATGTTCTCTCAGTTACCCTAGGAATTTGGCTGAAGCTAGCATTGGATTCCTCAAACCAGCCCACCTTGCACTATGGAAATGTCAGGATTGTCCCAGCAAGCTAAGGGGGCATCCAGTGGGCACTCACTAGGCTATCCCTCTCCGACGTTGCTCAGAGAGCAACAAATTCCCATCCTGCACTAGATTATGACAGTCCTGGTGTCCAGGGTCACATTGTGAAGATTTCTCTATCCTCTGCTCAGCAAGTGTCTGTTATAGAGATTTACACCAGGGTGAAATGCAGAGGGCTGAGTGTGAATGGAAAAACTAGCATGTTTGCCCCTCCCCCAGTGGCCTTAGCATCTGTTACTCTGAGGCTATTATGGGCTTCTGTTCCTGGAATCTACCCTCTTGTAACACCTAAAGTACCCAGTTATGATTTGTAAAATATGTCTCTATTTCAATGTGCATCCCATTGTTTTTCTATAATCACTGACAATAACTTGCAGAAATTCATGTTTATTGTACACCTGCTATATGGTAGGCACTGTGGTGGGAATCACTGCCTTCCTAGAATCTCAGACCAAGTGTATCTCCTTCAACAGCTATTTATTGAGCTCCTATACTGACATGTGGCACACTGATTGCTGCTGAGGAAGTAAGGATAATTTAATTGTCAATCCAACCCCTTATTATACAAGGGAGGCTGACAAGGCTCAAAGGAGATGGATATAAATTGCCCAGGGTCACAGAAAGGGTGACAGAGTCAGGTCTCCTCCTCTCATTCCAGTGCTCACCAACAACACTGATGCTCTGTCCAGGTTCTCTTGGGAGTATGCTCTTGGCCACCCCAGAATGGGAAGAGCATCAGCCCAACAGTCAGGAGATATAGGTTCAGGTCTTGGCTCCTCCAGTTACTTTGGGAAAGTCCCAGAAGCAAATACCACATGCCTAATACTATTTCTTTGCCTCTGTTTTCCTGGGATCATATTAATCTTGTGGGTGTTCTCCATGTAAACTGGTGGCCTGAGGGAATTAGGTCATGCCTGTCAGGCTAACTGAGGACAAGAAATATAGAACAACAAGAAAGCGGTTAGGAGGGGATGGAGAGAAGATTCGAGGTGGACTCTACATGCAAGGAGAAGTCTTTTTTGACCAGAAACCTAAGAAATACTTGGGAAAGCAGGTGAACTTTGAAAACATACCTGATGGGGTGTTGAGGATCAGGGCATGCTATGGACTGGAACCTCAACTTAAGGAAGTATCTCCAAAGCAAGCAATCACCAAAAACGTTCCAGCACTACACCCTGCTCTGGCAAACAGTCCTTCCTAGGGCTCTACATGGAGAGGCCTCCCCTAAAGCCTAGGGAAGATAAGGAGGTTGCTATTTTTCCCTCGCCACCCCCAGAGAGAAAGCAGCACTGTGGATTCAACGGTGCTTTCAGCAAGATGAAGTCATGCAGCTTCCACCATGGTGGAGGTGAGGAAAGTGCACCTCTGTGAACTGGGCATGTCTCCACCTCCCTCCACTTTGTGCTCTTCCTGCCAATTAGCACATCCGTCCTTCCCCACAGGTGGGGAAGTGGCCCATGACTACTGTCTGGCCACTCCAATTGTGAAACCTCACCCAGGGGCACACGGCAGGGATGGGGGACCCCTGAGGAGAAGAACGCAAGGGTCCGGAATCAACTGCCCTCCTCATCCTTGCAGGAGGAAAGAGGGGAAACACTAGGCTTAGATGGCAGAGAAATTTAGGGGCTGGTTTAAGGGAAACAGACTGCACTGCTTACGGCCTGCTGAGGCTGCCAGCAGCCCCAGATGGCGCAGAACCTGCTGCTCTTGCTGAAAATTGATTTTAGAGGCAATGAGGGAAGGAGGGGAAGCAGGGGAAGAGGTACAGAGTGGGGTGGGTGGGAAGACTTGCCAAATGGAGGGTGGGATTTAGAAGCTCTGATAAAGACACTTAGTCAAAGCAGGCTGCGGTCAGAGAAAACCTCAGCAGCAAGGTGAAGGGGATCTTTCCTTGGGATTTCTGTCTGTTGTATTCCATTTTCATCTCACTACTTCTTCTCCATCCTCTCTCCATCTCCAATGAGCATGCTCTGAAGACCCTTCCTGGCTGCTCACTCTGTGGGGGCAGATCAGGCTGCATGAGCCTGGCCTTGGAAAGCCCCTCAGGCAGTGACAACCCGCACCCTCCTTCAGAGGGGAAGTGATGAACCTACAACTAAGGAAGCTTAGGCTTCAGGGACCCTTGTTTGTTCAGGCCCTTTCTAGGGCCCTGAACCTAACTTGGTAAAGTAGTGCCCTCTTATCCAAGACCCCAGCAGATGGCTGACACCATGGGTAGTACTGAACCCTAAATATACTGTGTTTTCCTATAGGCACATGCCTTTTCATGTAAGGAAAGCACCTCATGGCTTCTCTTGGGCATATCCAAATTGCCAGCATCGCTAGTGTTGCACTTTGGGGCCCTTATTAAGTAAAATAAGGGTTATTTGAACACAACAAGCACCGAGATACCACAACAGTTGATCTGATAACCCACTTGGCCACTAAGGGACTAATGGACAGCATGAGATGATTCACGTGCAGGTGGGACAGGGCGTGATGGCACAAAATTCCATCACGCTACTCGGAACAGCACATAATTTAAAACTCATGAGTTGCAGAATTTTTTATTTAATCTTTGGATGACAGTTGACTGAAACTGTGGAAAATGAGACCATGGGTAAGAAGGGAATATTACAATCAAAATTTTTTGTGTTCTTTTCCTTGAAGATGGTGGCAAAATATACGTAGGTAAGCTTCAGGCACCACCGCGTTTATCCTGCCCCCCACACCCCCTTACCCCAGTAATTTGTTCATTCTAAAACCTAACTAGGCACCCCTATAGGCCAGGAACTGCACCAAGCGCTGGGGACAGTATGTCCACTCCTAGACGCGTGATGCTCACTGATTGTAATACAAATCCATGCACACAGAGGAGACAGAGTGGAGTCAGAAGAGAGCTCACATCCTGCTGCAAGCTTAGAAGGAAAAGTTTCAGGAGGGAGATTACATTTGAGATGTGACTTGAGAGACAAAGATGGAGGGAAGGTGCAGCCTACAGGATGGGCGAGGACAGGTCATTGCAGGTAAAGAGGACAGACTTGGAAACCTGGAGCCAAGCAGGGGCAGCAGCGCCTGTTGGCCCAAGTGGAAACTGTGGGGGGTAGAGGATGGCCATTCGAGGTAGCCCTAGTGTGGCCATGCCAGATGTGTGCACTCATGTCCACAGACAGTGAGGCGAGGCTTCACTGGGTAGGATGAACACAGCTGGGAAGTGGCTTGTAGACTAGCTTGCCTGGAAAGAACACTGGAAGAATGAAGCCATCTGACAAGCCAGGTAAACTATACATAAAGCAGTGGGAATGGGAACGACTTGACTTCTGTAAAGGAGGCAGGCAAGATTTTTTTTTAATTTTTGTTTTTAAGGGTAGACCAAGTGAGGACAATAGGCCTCTCAGGACAGGTACCCAGGAAAGGGCTTAGTGTGATGAGCCCATCGAAAGCACCCAGCCAGTGAGGTAATGGGCATCCCGAGTCTTCAGCCTTCCGCTGTAGACACACTTCCAGTTTCCAGTGACCCCACCAAACAGCCTAGGAGAAGGCTGAGAACAATTCCCTGCTTCCACATCACAGAGGAGGAAACTGAGGCTCCAAGAAAGGGCCTGCCCAGAACCACCCAGGATGGCAGAGGTGGAGTCAGCGAGAGAAGTCAGGCTCTAGCCCAGTCCTCTCCCTGTGGTCGATGTCATTAGGAGTCACAGCACAGCCCAGTAGTCCTCACAGCTGTGAGGGGCAGGGATGCCTGCACCCTGCAAAGACCTGGTAGGCCACAAATGCCATGACAGTGAGGCCAACCCACCCCATTTTGGCATCTCCCCAAATATTTAGGGCTAGAAAGCCTGCCTCCCTGAAATGACTCTCCTTTCCTCTCACTTGAGTCATTTCTGAACAAGAGCTTATATCATTAAAAAAAAAAAAAAATCCCCAGCCCTAGCCAAACCCTCAAAGAGGAAGAATGTGACCTCTCCTGACTGGACAGTTTTGGGATTTTTTAAAAGAAATTATTAAGAATTATATCAAAGCATTTGCCCAGCCTGGAAAGGGCCATTCTCCCCCAGAGGCATGTTGCTACTTGCCCCTAACTCCTAGGTGCAGAAGGCAATTTTCTTAATCTCCTCCAGGGTGTCAGCTTCATCTGTGGCCCACAGAACTGACTCCCTCCTTTTGGGCTTAGCTTCATCATGAAAGAGGAGGTAAGGATGACTCTGTGCATAAATCCTTCTGCACAGTAGAAGAGGCCCCAGCAGGGCCTATAAGAAGATCTCAACCCCTGAGCAGCTGAGATATTCCCCAGAATCTGAGGGCAGAAGCAATTCCCATTGCCCAGCTTACATTCATCCACACATGACAATTAAGCAGGGCCCTGGGAACACCACGAGGGCCAGGGATCAGGGAGAGATACCCAGCCTGGCAGGGCCACCGGTTTGGAGAGTTCATCACCATGCTGGCCTGCCTCTGAGGAGCACCGTGGAAGAACCACACAGACGACAGCCCCACGGAAGTGATACCAGTGGAACAGAAGCAACAGCCTGAGCGAGGTAGAGAAATGCTCCCCTCAACTGCTCCAGTCCGCTAAGGCAGGCAGAACACAGAGGCTCTAGACTAAAGGGCCCCAAACCTGGCCCGTGGCGTCCCTAGCTTCTCTCTTCTCAATACTTCCTGCCTTGGTAAAACCTTGCTAATTGACTCCATAAAGGCTCCATGCTCTCTCCTGACCTGCCAAAACTACCCGCTGGAGTGTATACAATTAAGCCACTTATACTAAGCTACAATTGTTGTGGCTACCCCTCACAGGTCTACTTACACCAACAGGAAACAAAACCTCTATACGAATGCACTACAATTGAGTGATACCTTTGGGGGAACATGGGTCAAGAAGATCACTCCAATACCATGATAGAGTGAAAAAGAACTAGAGTGAGAGGCAGGAGACTTGGGCTCTACAAAAACTCTGCAGCTAACCTGGTGGCCAACCCTGAACAAATCACCTAAACTCTTTGGACCTCCATTTCCTCCTTTGAGAAATGGGTGTTGATAGTCCCAGCTCCCCACCGTAGTTGTCAGGAAGAAAATAAAGTGTATTAAGCACATAGTGTTACCACCATGTCTGCCAAGTCACAAGTATGTAACAATTCCATTTGTTCATTACTTCATTCCTTTACTCAATTGCTCACAAAATCCCTTCATGAGGTATCTGTCCCATCCACCTATAGGCTCTCCCTGAATCTGAGCCCCAGCCTATGTTGGCATCCACAAAGCTTCTAGAGTTGGTCCTTAGTACCTATGGGTAGCATCTATAGCTACAGAACCCAGAAATCACTTGTCAGTGACTCAGTTTTCCAGAGGAATAGCTGGAAAAGGATGAGGGGCCAAAAGGGGGAAGTCTGTAGCAGACTAATTTCATTTGCCTTGTCTTTGGGCAACTGAGAAGACTATTTTTAGCTTCTTCCAAATAAGCTTCCTGCTAAGCATCCCCTGGGACCTGACACTGGCTCTGCTTACACTTCAGCCTTGGGAGAGACCAAGTCCCAGACAGCTAGGCAGCAGGCCCCCAGTGAACAGCCTGGGACTGCGCAATGAAGCCCTCCAAATGCTGTGAGAGAAGCTAAGGCTGGAGCAGCTGTAGGAGGTAAAGGGAAGGCATCGGGCTGGGTCAAACCTGAACTCCAGCTTTGCCACTTGATCAACTCTGGGTGGCCTTGGAGAAAATTTCTTCATCCTTTTTTTGGTTTTCTCACTTTAAACCATGAATGATACTATGCCTGAGGTGCCCAACATGGTGACCTGTAGCTATTACCGTTGTGGTTGCTCTTATCATCATTAGAATGTTACAAGAGTCAATGAGCCTACACCGGAACACTGTAGGCCACCTGCACGGTTTCCTCAGGGGGACCAGCAAGGCTGAGAAACCATCTCAATCTTTCCTTTAACTCTTGGCTGAAATTTCTCCTTAGAGTTCAACCTTCAGGTTCAGACTTGACCTCCACTGGAGTGCATATACTCTGACCCTCCCCAGGTGTAAGGATGACAGTGGCCTCCTGTCAGGTGATAGACAAGATGTCTTTAGGGACCAGCAGAGGGATTTGAAAAAGAAAGGCCATGAACCATCAAAATCACATTTCTCCAATGTCCTAGTTTTCCATTGGCTCCAAAGAATCCTCAAGTGATTTTTCCCTTGCAAAGCTGTAATATACTCTAAAGTCTCCTTCCCTTTCCCCAGACCCAGGTATCTTAAAAAGAAAACCAAGAGACATCAAAGGAGGGAAACCTAGGAAATTCCATTTGCCATCAAGTCCAGATCTTGACTTTCTCACTGTCTAAAATTGATTTCTTTGTGATCTGAGGCAAGTGAATATTTTCATAGCAAGTTTACCCCCTTCCCTGTTTCTGAGCTCTTTGAAATTTGGAAAACTATTGTAGTTATGTCTTCTCATTGGATCATCATCCCAGGTCTCATCAATAGACAGTGGAGGAAGGAGATGCAAATACAGGTCAATTTTTCTCCACACCCCATTTTTATGCCAGTGCTTTGGGATGGCTGAAAAACTGGAGGAGGGGCAATTATCTTCGCAGCATCATGCAAGGAAGCAGCCAGGAGAAGGAGATCCACAGGGCCATGTATCAGTCCTCCTGGGTACCATTAACATGCAGCCTGCATTCTTCAAGACAGCACAGGTTGGGTCTGTCAGCGAGTGATCTATGATGTGTCACTTGTGCTATTAACAGGCATTTTCCATTTTGGCAGTCTCAGCACATTTAGCTCCTTTTCCACAAGAGCACTGCTCTCTTCTCCATTAATAAGCATTTTCAAATCCTTCCAGTCCCTACCTGGGCAGCTGTCTCATGCCTTCTTCACAGTGCAAGGCTGGACTCTGTCACCATGGATGACGGAGACATTCTCTGTTCTAAGGATTGAGCTCCTATTCTGTGGTCTTAAAAGTACAGGACAAGGGAGATTGCCTTACACACTGTGGGATTTCAATAAATCTCTGTTAATGAGGGAATTAATTAAAGGTAGACATAAAAAAAAGGATGACTGTATGGTAAAGGTTGTCTACTGATGAAAAAAGTGGTGTCAGCTCTCTGGACCAGGCCTCATAGCAAAGGATGAGGAAGGAGGGGCTGAAGATGGTACAAGTCCTGCCATTTTGGTGCTTGTGCTTAGCAAAGGCAGGAAGATTTGTATCATAATATGTAGTAGAGGGTCCCAGAAAGGGATTTTTTCTACATATTCATGGAGGATGTCAGGCATGACAAGACCTGTTAGAACATTTCAGAGAATGTCAGACAGAAATAAGAAAATCTTCCCCATTTTGTATGCTGTTGCCAGTTTAAACACTTTATCTGGTTACTCCCTGCTCAAGTCACTCAACTGCTCAAGAATTCCCGGTGGTTATGAAGGGAAGTTTTAGCCTCGCCCACATGCTAGTTGCTATCTTACCACACAGTCTTCTGGGTCCACTAGCTTTTTCATCAGACTAGCAATGCTGTGTGAGAATCCAGGGAAAAGGGACCCATAAACAAAACTCCTCTCAGATTAATAGAATCCTGGATTTCTTCTCAAATGAACTTTCAAGTCACAATCAGATTCAGTCCTCCCTTGGCATTCAAAGCCCTCTGTAATTTAATCCCATCATACTTACCCCACCTTAAGTCTCATTCTCTCCCAAGAAAGGATCACAATAAAATGGTGTCCCCATTTCTTCCCTCGGGCTATTTCCCATGCCCCAAATGGCTTAGTCTCCAATCGCTTCTCTCTATGCCAATCAGAAGTCAGTCTGTTTCTCTGGGGAGCCTCCCCCTACTATCCCAGCTCATATTCTTTAAATAAGTCCCTATAGCACAGATGCCATGTTTTCATGAGTTGACAGAGACCACATGGCTTCTCTCCTTATATCACACATTTTGCCTAGCATGGTGCTCAGCACTGAGAAGCAACTGGACTATGTTGAAATCAACACAAAGGGATGTCTAATAAATGCCAAACATGGCTAACTGGTAAGCCAGAGTTTCTCTATTGGTGGCCTAGGAGAGGGAAACAGAACTTGAGGTGGTGGAGAACAAGAAGGAGAGAGCAGAAATGAGGCCTGAAATAGTCACCTGCATGCTCCTTGTACCATCAGCAGAGAAGAGTAGCTGAGGCCAGCGCTGGCCATTCCAGGAGCCCTCAGTACAGCAGGAAAGCAGTTCTAATGGGGATCAGCAAGTGAAAGTTCACTCAGTCACCCTGCTTTTCTAGCAGAAGGTATCAGTGCCACCCTGTGGCATTCCTTTGGACCTTCCTTTGAAATGGCCAGATATTTTGTTGAGGATTTTAGCATCTATGTTCATCAGGGAGACTGGCCTACAATTGTCTTTCTTTGTGATATCTTTATCTGGCTTTGGAATTAGAATAATGCTGGCCTCATAAAATGAGCTTGGGAGTCTTCACTCCTCTTGAATTTTTTAGAATAGCTTGAGAAGGACAAATGTTATTTCATCTTTGAATGTTTGGGAAGCAACCCAAGCATCCATCAGTAGATGAGTGGATAAAAAAGCTGTGGTACATTTACGCAATGGAATACTACTTGGCTGGAAAAAAGAAGGAAATATTACCTTTTGTGACAGCATAGATGGACCTGGAGAGTGTAATACTTAGTGAAATAAACAGTCAGATAAAGACAAGTACCATATGATTTCATTTATATGTGGAATCTAATAATCAAAATAAACTAACAAAATAGAAAGAGACTCACAGAGAACAGACTGATAGCTGTCAAGGGGAGACAGCTGGGTGAAAAAGGTGACGTGATTAAGAAAAAACCCTCATAGACACAGACAACAGTATGGTGATTACCAGAGGGAAAAGGAGGGTGTGAAGAAGTGGAAGAGGGTCAAGGGGGATAAATGGTGATGGAAGGAGACTTGACTTGGGGGGTGAACACACAGTACAATATGCAGATAATGTATTATAGAATTGTACACCTGAAACCTATATAATTTAATTAACAAATGTTACCCCACTAAATTCAATTAAAAAGGGGGAATAAAGAAATGGCTAGATACTTTCCTTAAAACAACCATCAAAGTAAGAGAGGAATCTACGGACCAGGAGGGAAATAGCAAAGCCAATTTGAAACTAACTTTGGCCAAGGAAATGGCACAATCTAGCTTTAATGCGATTAAATCAAATTACTTCCAAAAGGACATGGAATTATGACAGCAACTTCTTTGGGGGCAGGCTGGGATTTATTCTCTTTTGGAGAGCCAAGACCGGATTTAGCTTTTCATGAGCCTGAGGCAGCAAAGATATGGGGGAGCTCTGGAATGTTATTCTTTCACAGAGAAAAAAATGCAACCAAAGAAGAAAGCTCAATTAGGAATAGCAAGTGAAAGAGCAGAGCTTACAGGATAACCTGGAATAAACAGGTGCAGGCTCCAATACTCTGAAAGCAAGTGATAAACAGAAGAATGAGAAGACCCCTCTCCTGTGGTCAGCCTGTTAATTTCATAGCTCTGTGAACAGATGGAATGACATCATTCTTGCAAGCTTGTATGTGGGGGGCCTGCAGAAACACATCAATGACCTATGTGACATTATATTGATACATTCAGTTCATATTTAAGGCATATTAATACCCACTAAAAATAGTTTCCATCATTAAGCATTCACTGTGGGCTTGGTATTAGCTCAAGAACTTTACATTTATTTTATTACCCCATAAATGAGATCATCTCACAACAATTCAGTGAGCTAGGTATTATATCCATTTCACAGGTAAAGAAACTAAGGATTAGAGATGCCAAGTGTGTCTAAGAGCACGCAGCTTGTAAGAGACAAAGTCAGAATGCAAACACAGGCCTTTCTGACTCCACAGCTCCAGTATTTGGGACTACATGGAGACAGGCTCAAAGCACTGGAGGCTCTTGTACTCTTGGTATCCTTCCTCCCGCCATGCATTGGACTTTGCTATAATTATTTATTCCCTGCCAGACAATGAGCATGCTGAAGTCACTGCATCCTTAGCACTGAGCAAGAGGATTAATTTCTTCGGTCAGGTTCTGCAGAAGCAGACCCTAAGAGGAGGAAATGTGCTCGTGCTTGAGGATGTGCTCCCAGGATATACTGAGAAGGGAGTGGGATAAGTAGGACAGACAGGAGAAAAATCCAGGCACAGCTATGACTGCAGGTGAGCTACAACTTCAGTCTGATCATGTAGAAATCTCTGGAGTGTGAATTACAACTCAGAATGTGTCTCCCCCAAAAGCAAGGGAGCTATGAGCCACCTTGGGAGGAGTGCTTGGGAAACTTGTGGGACTTTACAATTCTTGCTGCATAAGCAGCTTTAGTAGCCCCAGGCAGTCCTCTGAAGAAGGGCACAACTGCAAGCCACTAGCAGCAAAAACACTCAGAAGCTGAGGGATGGGGACACACACACACAGATAAGAAATGTCTGCTACAATCATGGTCAACAAACTTTGGAATCTGGATTGAAAGCCTCATGTTAAGCATTGGAGTCAAAGAGTCGGAGAACTATAGGGCAGGAACCTGAGTCACAGCACAGCTAAATGAAGGACCATCCATTTACACCTGCAGGAAGCCAGTTGCCATAGCCATGGCAGGCACATAGTGTAGGTCGGGGGCTATGCGGCAGGACACAATATCACATGCTGTAGTTTATCTGTGAATCTTGGCATGGGTGAGGCCTCCACATCAATGTCCAGAGTTCCATCACTGTTGGTGGAAAGGAAGGAGGGAGAGCTTGGCACAAGGATGTTCCATTGACCAGAAGGGGCCATAGAGTATGACCAATAGCAAAAGGAGCCAGATCTTTTGATTGTTAAAATCATGATTTGATCATTCAGCCACTAAATGACTATTCAGAGGCCTAAGGACCTTGAGAAATCCATAGATAACATTCTGTAACTAAATCTCCAGACTAAGGAACAGCCCCATCCCATATATCAAGGGGAAATAGACCATTTTCACTCCCATCCGTGGATCTCATTGCATTAGTTATGACAAGGATGGGCCGGGAACAGGGTGGCAGCCTTGTGGAGGAAGTAAGAATGGTCTATATCCTCAGTCAACCCCATGAAGACTAGCTCAGCTTCCTAAAATACAAGGAAATGAAAACTAGGACCAGGAGGTGATTCTGAGGAACACGGAGTGGAGAAGCAGAGGTTAGAGAAGACAAGAACAAAGGAGATAGATAGAGGGGATCCCTAGGCCTGGGAGGGAGGAGGGTAAGGATGTTAAAGCCAGGTCTCCTGGGGCAGTGGGTAGGTGGGGGGATTACAAACCCTCTGAAAGAGAGCCAATCTGTCCCTTTACCTAACAGCTTTACCTCCCAGCAGGGGCCTGGCAGCACTCCAGCTACTGCTCTCTCTTCTTCCTGGCATCATTAGCCTACATCAATTGCCTTCTTCCTCTAGGACTAGAACTGGGAAACTCCCTCGGCAAAGACACTTGTGCCCAATCTCAGGTTCTGCCCATGTGACAGCTGGCCCACCTAGTGTTTTATCCTCCACCATCCCCATTTCTTCCCCTAAATGCACCCACTCTGAAAGTCAGCTTTGTTGCCTCCGCCTCCTTGTCTCCCAAGGCCAATCACCAGCTCACATTGCTTCTTCCTTCAAAGGATCTCTTTTGTTTTTGTTTTTTTTTTTTATTTACCTTCTTGGACCTATAACAGAGTGGAAAGAACATGGGATGTGTGTTCCAAGGATAGCTGCTCAAATACCAGCTTTTCCACCTGCTGGCCTTGTGAAATTGAGTGCTTCCTCCTCTCCTTCCTCCTCCCCAAACTCCCCCACTAGCATCCTGTCCTCCACCACCTGGACTGCATGGTGATCACCTCAGGATCCACCAGCCAGAGGAGCCGTGTACACACTCCCTGCCCCACTCCCCACACTTTCCTCCCAGGCTAGATGCTCTCAGTTACCAACCTAGGTTGGCTTCTGCCCCAACAGAATCCATCAGAAGTTCTGGTCCTAAGACAAAATCTTACCAACAATAAATCTTACCCAAAATCCCACAACAGTAAAGTTGTTGTGTTTTTTGACCTGCCTGTAGTCCCTTGATGAATGAGGGCTAGTGAGACAAAATGGGCACTGTAGTACAACTGTATACTTATACATGAATTAATGCCAAAGAGGTTAGAGTTGTTAGCATTATGCACATATCAGCAAAATGATTAAAGAGGGTGGAAAGCCAGGAAAAAGGAACTATGGAAATGGGTATGTGTTCTAAAATGTAGTGTACTACTAGAAAATTTGAGGTATGGTAAGGCCAACAGATAAGGAGATAATTCCCATTGGAAAGACAGTTTGTTACTTAGAGCTCCTAAGTGACACGCCACTCCACAGGGACCACAGTGTCAGTCAGGGGGCAGAGGGAAAGGGAGAGACTGTGGATGAGAGCCTTGTTTTGGTTTCTGTGGGAAGAAAAGGGCAAGGTAGGGTGAGCAAGCTGAGGGCTGGCAAGTTTGAGTTACTTCAGCAGGCTCTTGGTCATAGACGCTGTCCCTAGTTGTCTGGTCCTTGGCCCTGGGATGACCGGGGCAGGTGGATAGTGAGTGGCCAGGAATGGAAGAGCCCAATAAAGGAGGTGGTTGGGTGTGGGCTCTGGTTGGGTTTGTTTGTACTGAAAATCACACTCAGAGGCAAGTTGTTTGCTATCTCCAGGAAATGGTTAATCCCAAGAGGGGCAATCTTCAGTATCAGCAAGGTCCCAGATGTCAAAGTATCAGAATACAGAAAACAGAAGATACAGTTAATAGAGTGAGGTCAGGAAAGAAAGAAACAAGGCCATTGCTGCGACAAACTTGTAGCAGGCCTATTGGTCCTGTTCAGTGCATGGTCTGTCCCAGCGGAAACTAAAGTAAGTCAAACATCCATGAGGCCTATCATTCCGGAAAAAAAAGAAAATACTGTGAGGGTAAGTCCGATGACAGCCTTTGCAAACTCACCCAAAGTTGTGAAATTAAAACATAATCCCTCTTATTAATATTTAGTACTGATTAATCCCCTTGGTCCAAACAAAGAATTTTAGTTGTCAGGGTAATTTATACCTAGACTTTGAAAAATGAGTATGTGAATAATGACTCTTTGTTAGCCTAAACTGGCTTTTTCAACTATGACATGGAGCAACGTTGGGGGCAAGTATTAACAGTATGGTGGGAATGAATGTCTTTTTCAAATTAACAGATCTGTGTCAATAACATATCCCCCTCCCAAATTATAAGCAGCTCACTGATAAGAACTGAATGATGCCAGATGAGTCCACTTGATCCTGCCCCTGCTGTACCTTGCACACAGGACTCAGGGAAGGAGGCAAACCAGGGTATCATCACATGCAACAACATGCAAATGCAGTACCAACACATGTGTGTGTGCCTCGTATTTAATCACTAAGCGGAGATAAGATTGCATGAAGTATGAACAAGCCCTCTTGTTCACACAGAGGAATTCACATTTGTGACGCACTGGTTTATTCTCTGAATGCACAGAGAACATAACAGCACCTAGCTTTTAGGAAAGTTGTCCGTTTTTCTTGAATTTCCACTTCTCTAAGTAGAAGCCTCATTTTTCCCACTTCATGACCATGTAGTTGCTCAGTTAATCAAAAAACTTGGATCGAATGGGCAACTGATCAATACAGAACATACATATGATAAACCTTTCATTTTAACTCAAAACATGCAAGCATGTTTACTGTAAAACTTTATATGTAGGGCCAAGGCCACAGGCCTGGGGATATAGATCTGAAGAGGACTGTTCCAGCCTTTCTCTTTTTTGCATAAATAGCACTCTTAATGCATCCTTGACGATTTCCAGCTTTAATTTCTTCAGAGCAGAATAACAGTTTATATGTGTGAAGAATCTGAGTCCAGAAACTTAGACTTTTATAAATCCAGAAACTTGATCTTTTCTATTTGTCCCTCCCACATCTAATTGATATCTGTTCTTTTTAGTAAGTCACCTTCACTGAGACATTCCAGAGCATTCAACTTAGTTTTCACAAAAACTTTCATTCTTTTTACACTCATATTTTAACTAAGTAGTATTATGTTACATTACATTAATTGTACAAACAAGTGTGATAGCAAATGCAACTGCCTCTTTGTAGACCCCCCACCCACCTGGAAGCCACAGCAGTGCGTGGGTGGGGGAGGAAGGAGCCCACCCCCATGGCCAGCAGCATGTGGCTGACACAGCAGCAGTCTCCCTGCATTAGGTAGAAACCACTAGATTGGCTAAAAGAGCTTCTCTCGTGTATCCTGGTCCCATCCCCTTCTTTTGTGTTAATGCTAACAGTACTTTATTCGGGGGTAGTCATCATACCTTAAAATGTACAAATGTTAAGCGTAAATAGCTCAGTGCTCAAACTAACTGTCACCCAAGCCAAAATAAAGAACATTTCCATCACTCCATAAAGTTCCCTTCTCCCACATTCCAGAAGATCCTTGCTTCCCCAAAGATAACCAGTGTTCTGATTTCTGTCACCATGGATTAGGTTTGTCTGTTCTTGAACTTTATATAAAGGAAATCACCTGAGCTTTAGTGTCTGGTTCCTTTCCCTCAGAGTGATGTTTTTCAGGTTAATCCATGTTGTCACAAGGATCACTAGTTCTTTTTTTATTGCTGAGATGTATTTGATTCCTGTCCTCTTAACTGAGTTTACTAGCAATCAATCACTGAAGTTGAGGAGAGCAAAGGTAAATAGAGAAGCTCAGTTTCTCTACAATCCTTTTAGCTTTTGTTCAAGCTCTGCAGCCTTCACTAGCTGCTTGGAGCAGGAATGTGTCCACCCAAATGTCCAAAGGATCATCTCCTCCATCAACCAGTACCCTGAAAGATCAAAACCTGAAGCTACAGGCATTATCTGAGTGACTGAGAATCCACAAACTTACTATGTTAGGCCTCTCTTTTCCTCCACCCCACTCCACAGACAAGGAAGAACACTGTTTTGTAAAACTATTTTAGCTCATCACAAGACTGGTAATGCACTGTGGTTTGCTCAGAAGTTGTTGGCCATCTCAAATACTGACCAGTGATAGTGATGGACACTTATTCATCAATATTTACAAATCTGCCTGAGGAGGCCTACAAGGTTGGGTTTGCCTGTATTGCCAAATGAATCATTCATGGGTGGAGTACCTAGTGTTATTTGAACTCTCTTTGGTAAATATCTTGGGATAGTATAATTCATTAAGCCCACTTTGGGATGTGCTAAAATAGGAAAGGAGACCAGCCCTCTTCCTTTCCTGAGTTCATTGCTTTTGAGAATTTCATCTCTGCATCAGGAAGGATCGGTGGCCCAGGGCCAAGTCCATTTGGCAACTCTCAAGGCTCTGCTCAGCATGACTGACAAGGCCAGTGGTTGTTGAGAGGTGCAAGGAGCAAAAGGGAGGGTGGAGCTCAGATTGTTCATGCTGGGCATTTGGCAAGTCCCACTCCAGAGGCTGGGGCAGTGCTCCTTGATCAATAGAGAAACTGAGCAAGATGGGGATAGAGTCTGCTAGCAGATCTGATCCATCCTTCACTGCTTGGGTTGGTCGGTACTAATTGTCCAGAAATCAGGGGTGTCTGGTGGGACACCCCTGATGAGCAAAGGTACAGTTTGCACTGAGATTTTGCTTATAACTTTGGCCTTTTGTTGATAGGGGTATGGAGGATAAGCAAAAAGGCTGAGAAAGTATAAAACACTGGAAAGCAAGTGCTCTACCTCTCTTATTAGGCTGTCTGAACACTTCACTCTGTCACTTCCATAAAAGAAACGAGATATTTGTCTGCTATGATACAGACATGGAAACTGGATTTTATGCTTAAGAATCTGCTGACTGAGCTCAACCATCGGGATGTTAGCTTGTTGATTTGCACCTCTGTGAATTCTCCAAGAACTAGAGATTATTCTCAGCTTGGTTCTACTTCTTTCTCAGAAGAGATCTAATTCCATAGATGGAGTCCAGGGTAGAGAGCTGAGACTCACGGCTCTGACTCACAACTGACACTTTCTCTGATATCAACAAGGCAGTCAAGGTTCTCAGATGCTAGGAGGAACTTCCCTCCCCCATCACAGAGGTGCACTTTCAGAAGGTTAGAAGCTTCCTTGCAAAGTGGTTAGAGATCTGGGGAAGATCATTAAAATACAAAGGGAGAACAATAATAGTCAAACTCACCACATATTTTTGAGCTTATTCCAAGGTAAAAACCCAAATGTTCTAACAAAAGCCTAACAAGGAGCCTCAAGGGGTGCAATGAGCAGACCAGGGAACCAGAATGACAAGATGGGGTCTCTCCAGGAGGCCATATGTGAGAGGAGAACCTGCCTGTGCCGCTTAGCTCTGCACAGCTGTCAGGTGTGGGGATAGCCAACAGGAGGTCCTTCTCAGTGGTCCACCATTCATTGCTTTCATGATGCCAGCTGGTCAACCCCACCCAGCTGGGGAAGAACTAGAGGGCGGTGATGAGGGTTGGAGAAACCTTATTCTGGACAAGGACACCTTTAGATTTCTGCTTAAATTCACTTGAAGAAGAGTACCAGGACTGAGGTAAAAAGGAGCTCAGGTCTAGGGAGAACTTTAAAAAAAATAAATGTTCTCCCCACTTTCAGTGAGGTGGGCACAAAAGGAAGCCAAGTGGACAATCCAAGAAAGACCACAGGGTTGGCCTAAGGGAGAACTGCGAACATTATGGCAGGTATGATAACCTTACCTTCTGATCAGCCACATCAAGCAAAACTCTCAGCCATTCTCTCAGGGGCTCATTTACAAAGAGAGGCTCTTTGATACCCCTCCTCTTGTCACAGAACATACCTTCAACCTCCCTGCTCACAAGATCCACCCTGGAGTAAACAGCCCCTCAGAACACAACCCTCCCCACACAGTCCTGAGTCTCCCCTCCCCCATCTCCTCTGTTTTCTTCATTGGCTTCCCCTTCACACGCCACTTCACTAACTGCTACCTGCAACTTGGCACGTCCATTTTCCAAACCAATGCTCATGATCTATGTATAGTCCTGCTCATCCCTAAAATTGGCATTGAAGTCCCACCCTTCAAAGAAGCCTTCCTGGGCTGACGCTACCTGAGAGGGATGTAAAGAAGCTCCTCATGAATGCACAGGAGACATTTATGTTTCTTCAACTCTGGGCTCTTGCCATCAGAGTTGACATCTGGGTTGACACATTTATCTGGGTTTACAGTTCCAGAAACAGAGAGTCCAACCAGGTGTCTGGCTTCTGAAAGAGAACAGGGGCTCCCATCACTGGGCTCTGGGTTATTTGTCTGCATTATTCCCAGAGCATGTTTTAGCACTCTTTATAGATTAACCAAGCTGACACCCTCTTTAATCAGGTTTTTCTCTCATTGTTCCTCCTCCAGAGCAACAGCAAACTCAGTGAGGAACTTCACTGTTCATCGTTCATCTCATTTGGGAGATAAGCAAGCTCTCCATCTTACCTGTTTTCCTCAAGGATGAGACAAACTGGAGGAGGGAACAAGGGATAGAGAAGGCCACGCTGAGCAAAGAAGCCAGGTTCTACAGAAGATATTAACACAACATTGATACTAAAGGGCAGGGCAGGCAAGCTTTGAGTAGGAGGAGGAATAAACAAGAAGAAAGGTCAGAGAGCAGTTTGTCCTCCATGATCCCTTAGCAAACTCCTGAAAAGTCCTAAACTTGACCAAACCACATCTGGGAGTCCCCAGGGTCAGAACCAGCAGGCAGAAGTGTGTGTCACTCTCCACTTGCAATTGTTACTGAGTCTTTAGATGTGTCTACTCTTCCTTAGCAACCAGGTGTAAGAGATAAAGGTGCACATTAGCTAAAGTGCTCCACAGATACCGTACCTAAGAACAACTGAAATCCAGAAAGGATGAGGGTGTGCTCTCTTGACTTTTTCTCGGTCTCTCTCAATGTGTACATGTGTGTGCAGGTGCGTGAGGGAGAGGAGGTGAGACATCCTGGCCAGGCTGGCAGGTCACCGTCACCATCTCCTCCTGTCCATTGTGATTTCCCTGCAGTCACTTCATAACGGGACTGGAGAAAGCCACCAGCCTCCTCTGTTCCAGGGCTGGCAATGTAAAGATCAAAAGAGAGAAGGTGATAAGAAGGCAGCAGACAAATGCAAGAGATTATGACCCTCCCAGTCAGTAAAATAGGGCCTCCCCACCTTCAGTCCTGGCGTCCTCATCCTGCCAGCAGGGCCTAGGCTGTACCTCCCACAGCCGCTCAATTTAGAGATCCTGCGGAGGAGTCCCCGCTGATCCCCAGAGACCCACAGGGCTATTTCCAGCTCTCCGGTTGTCTCCTCTCTGCCAGGACTTGTGATTCAAAGGAACCAAGGAGCCTGGTGGCTGTTTTTCCCTGGCCTCTTTAGAGGTTATGGGTCAGTAACTGCCCCCAAAACCTCCTCCCTCAGTCAGAAGCACAGAGCTGCACAGACAGTCTGAGGGCCCAGCCTCAGAGACCATCTCTGACCTCCCTTATCCTAAGGAAAAGGGGTCCCTCTGTGACTTCCATAGGGTCACACTCAGGATGCTGGCAAAGCCCACAAGGAACCCAGGCTTCCTGACTCATGATCCTGGGCTCTTCTGTCTCAACCTTGAATGTTACTTTTATTGGTGAGTAAACCAAACCCAAAAAATAACTCTTATACTCAAACCTAGTACTAATGTCAAATGACCTAAACCAGCTCCAGGAAAACCAGCAACTAGTGCACATGTATCTTTGACTGCTCACTTCTCTCCTGCCTTCTCCTCTTCCAGCATTCGATGCCATTCTCTAGAACCCGATTTTGGAGTCCTCTACCTGCCCTGCAATGTGTTAGGAGGAAAGTTGGGCTCCTCCTGGCTGTGTGATTAAGAACAGTTCCCTTAGCCTCTCTGAGTCACCATTTCCTCATCCATAAATTGAAATAATGAAAACCGAGCCCTGACTGTATCTCTGAGATCAAATATACAGCAGGGCTTTGTAGACTAGAAAGGATCATAGAATGCCAGTTATGTTTATTTGGAACCTTTTCTTAAAGCTACTTTAACTCGAATGGTGAAATTCCTTATAAGAACCAGGAAAAGCCACCATGGTCAGGACCCGTCAGTTCTGCTATAGGTGATGCTGCTCTGTCCACACTCATTTAAGTGAAAATTGGCACTGGGTTAATGGAAGCAGAAAGCCGTTACTGTTCAAGTTGGGTAGCAGTCTATTCTTTCAAAGGAGTAGAAGATCTAGCAATGAGGAGTAGGAAGGAAGAGATGGGTGAAAGATTGAGACGAATAAAAACTGAAGAGTTGGGGTGGCCCTAGAGGACCCTTAAATATCTCATCCAAGCCCTCTGCTGCTCGCCCATCAAGGTCTTGTTTATTCTTTTTCTGGCTTCAGACCTGGGTGCCTGGGTCAAGCCCACTCTGTTATTTTGAAGCAGGAAATTATTGACCCATAACACAAGCCTATAATAAATAGCCTCATGCAATAAAATGCAAGCCCTCCACAGAGCCCTGCATTTGGAAAACATTGAGGCATGTGCAAGTTGCTGCCCAGAATATATTTGGTATCTGGCTGCCCCCTCCCCTTCTTCTGCAGAACAGGACATGGTCCAGGCAGGACAGCCCACAGCCTGGCAGGAACCGGACTCGGCCCCTCAGCCACAGACTGACTGCTCAGCACGGTCTGTCAGCATTTGTCCTTACATTTCATGTTCAGTACCTTCTGATGAGGTGCTGAAGTTAGCACATTTGAAAACATCATGTAAAAACAGAGCAGACAGCAGAACAGCCTGCTAAATAAGCAGGTCTCTATCGTTACCCGGGGTAGGGAAGTGTCCCTGGAATGCCTGTGGCACAGCCTCTCCAATGTTGGAGTCTGGAGAGATGTGGCAGGAAATGCTGGCTACGTGGTGCGTGAAGGGCCTGAGCTGGAGGGGGAAGGTGGGCACCCCAGGCAGAGCTGAGCTCAGCTACAGGGACGAGCCATGCCTGCTGGTCCAGTGTGGGTCTTGAGGAGGCTCTCTGTGGAACCTGGCTTTTGACGTAAGGATACAGGGCACAGAGCAGCTCTCCTGGGACTCGGGCCCCAGCTGAAACTTCCGGAAGTGTCCCAAGAGCCATGGAAAATCCTGGCCAGTTTGCAGCAATGGGACCGTTTTTTCCTGTCCAAACTCTTTGGCTCTCCCTCTTGTGTGATCTCCGATGAGAATGAACAGTAACTGCTGCCTGATATCTCATAAACAGCCTCTAGATAAGCCTTAGGCAGGGAAGCAGTTAACATGAGTAGGGTCTGGGAGGGACTGGAAGGCCTCATTCCCTCAGAGGCCCATTTTCTAAAGCTTGAAGTCCTCTCATTAGTGTTTCATCCTTTTCACACCAAGTTTTCTCTCTGCTAGTTAAAATGTAAACCCTTCTGAACAGGGGAACAGTGCCAAAGCCTCCACAGCTCGGTATGACTGAGTTTCTGATGGGTCATGGGAGTGGGCATGTCCAGGGGAGGGGCAAGAAGGGCAAAAACCCTGGATCTGAAGGGGTCAGGGGAGTGTGAATTTGGGGGAAGAAGGAGGCTGGATGGGAAAGAACCTAAAGAAGAGGGCAGAGCAATAACTGTAGAAGCTTAGCATAGTGGAGCATGAAATTCTGAGTCAGAAAATCAGGGTTCAGCTCCCGGCTCTACCTCCTATTTAGCTGCGGTTTCTATGAATCTATTTCATCATTTATATGTGAGATTAATTTTGCCTACCTCGCTTTCCTGCCTCCCAAGGTTGCCATGGGGACACGATTAGATGGCAAACATGGAAGTGTTTTGTAAAGTGTGAACAGCTCACCGGTGTCAGCAGTGGTTATTTGTCAGCTTCCCCCTCAGTCCCCCCAATCCACCTTCCGCCCCTCTGCTGGTTCCTGCACACGGCGGCTATTGGCAGAGTTACAGACCTGCTGACTGGGCTTCTGGTAGAGATTGCAAACAATACTCCACCTCCTGCATCTCGCCAACCTTGCAGCATCAGCATCCCCCTGACGCCACAGGCTGCCAGCCTCAAGCCTTCATGAAAACCAAGGAGTGGAGCCCCCCAGTGTCAAATCTGGGAGGCCATGCCCAGGGCCAGCAGGCGCTGAGTGGAGTTGTTGCTGTGCAAAACAGGAGGGGTGACAGAAGGGAGCTCCGGGGGGCGTAAATGCCTTGGACCCAAGCCCTCCCCTCCAAAGGGCTTGATCTATGTCTCCCTGTGGCAATGGCTGGAGAAGAGAGCCAGCCTGCCAGTGCTTGATGCTGGGAAAAGGAGGGAATTTGCCAAAAGGAACTCTGGAAGTAGTCACATTTGCTGTCTTTAGGAAAGGAGAAGAAAAGGAAATCTCAAACCCTCTCTAGGCCCAACCCAGGGCTGATCAGAGGGACAGGGGTGAATAGAGTCTTCTCTACCCCCATACTCCTCGTAAATGGTCTCCCACAGGCCAATTTGTGAAGCCAGGAAAACCCGCCTCCAGCACCACTGAACCACACTAGCCCGGCGTGTGTGTGCACACAGAGAGGGATTTCGTTTTGTTTTATCTCCCCAATATTACTTCCTGCCCCTGAATACCCACTGAAACTCTGAACAAGTCCAGGACACCATCTCATACCTATGATACCTTCCTCTCTACTCCCCCTCTAAACACACATGCACCCCAAAATGTATTGGTTCCATAAGAGAATCCTCTGGCTCTCTCAGGACTCCAATGTGGCAATGTAGTCAGTTAAAAGAAGAATCCAGTTTAGTGGGTTTATCTGAGGAATGCAACGATTTAATTATTTAATCCATATGGAATTTATTTTTGTATTCACTATGCAGTAAAAATAGAGAAAAGATGGAAAGCTACCCAACTGGTAGTAAGAAGACACTTTTACCCAGATATAAAACAAACAGAAAATACTCCACTTATTTTCCCTATGGACATCAGTTTAAAAACCTTTGTAAAGTACTTGCCCCCAAAATTCAATACTATAGCAGTAATGCAATTTGCCTTCTATGAAGATGGTTGTGTGTTTTATCTTGGGCATGGATGATAGAAATTGAGAAAATACCAGAATGTATTAAGAGTTTCTTCAAGTGTCTGGTATGAAGCAGGCAGCCTACAGGTCTTGGGGTCATTGCTAACCTCATGCAGAAAGACCAAGAAGCCCTGCAGAGTTTGAGAAGTGGGGAACGAGAAGCTGATGTAGTGGTCATTCTGATCATGCTAATCAGTGTGGCTGTCAGGGGAGATAAACTCTGAAAAGATTTCTACGATGGGAGTAGCAGAGCTCCAAAGACGGCTCTGTCGGTGTGCGATCCCAGGTGGCTGGGTCAGGGAACAGTTCCATCGTCGCTTGCCTGGGCCACACAACAGCCTGCTGACTGACAGCTGCCTCTACTCTCCCCTTCAATCCATTTTACACACCACCATCAGTTTGAGCTTATTATGTCAATGCTAAGATTCCTGTATTTCAATATCTGTCACCTACACGAGCATGTCAAATGATTTTACAGCACAAGTCTTGGCCTAGTGGGAACATCATGTCCTCAACATACCTCCACCCTTATCTACCCAACACAGGTCAAACTCCTTAGTGAAGCACAACAGGCCTTCAGGATCTGGCCTCTGCTCGCTCTTCTAGGGTCATCTTTTACCACCCCTCTCCTGCACCCAGTCTTCTAATTTTATTAAACCATTTTCAGTTTCTTGAACATGTCCTCACTCTCATCTGTCTTGCCATACACAACTCTTTGGACAGGCATTCCAGCCTGAATTAAGTGTTACATCTCTCTGCTGTTGGCAGCAGCAACTGTGTGGTCTCAACATCCATCATAGTACTTATGCAAAAACTGTCTGTTTCCCTACTAGTGTGAGAATCCTCCAAGTGCATGTTTTATCCAGTTTTGTATGCCCAGCCCTAGTACAGTGTGTGAAACATGCAGATGCTCAATATAGTCTGACATAATTTATTGCATCCAAAACAGTATAGTATATTATAGTGTAGTATGGTTAGGGAAGAGAGGGCGATGTTAACTGCCAATAGGTGTAGACTCAAAGAACTAAGACCTTGACAGGAAAACATTTTTTTAAAGATGTGACAGTGAAAAGGTTAATCCAAATAGGAAATCCCACTGTAGCCCTACTATTGTCATTCAGTTTAGCCATTCCTTTCATTCATTCATTCTTAAACAAAATGTATTGCTTACTCTATCAGTCAGGATCAATTAGGTTTTGCTGCAATAACAAATTGTTTCAAAAACCTCAAGAGTTTAAAACAACAGAAGTTTACTTATCATTTAGGCAACATCTCCAACATGGGCTAGTGAGGGTAGGGGGAATAGTCTACATTCTCTGAGAAAGATTCCACCATCTTTTGCTTCACCATCTGGAGCACACAGCCTCCTTGTTTTCAGGAGAAGGGACAGGTGGGGCCATGCACACTAATTCTCCTATGTTTCCAACCAGAGTGACACACATCACCTCTGCTCCCCAGCTCACTGATCAGATTAGTCACATGGCACCACTAACAGCAAGGAGGCTGGGAAACATGGGAGCTAAGAACAAATGTCTGGTAAGTGTACTCATGCTGCCACAAGCAACATGTCCTGGATATTGAACTAAGCCCCAAGGACACTGTAAGTAAATGTGTACTCCCATTTCTTCCTCCAGGAGTTTATAGCCAAATGGATAATAAGAGGTTTAAGGAGGCACATAAAAATTACAAGGCAGAATATGCTGCTGAGCTTCTATACTACAGTAATTTTCCCAGTCATGAGCCCACATCAGTGGGCCAAGGTTCAGAATCAAGTCCAAGCATTAATCTAGCCTTTTCAATAGAATGCCCATATCTGTGCACTAAGGCACACTATTATAGAGACCGTCCTTTCCATCAAGTTGGCCTAGGTGCTGAGAAGTCTTTGGGCTCATTTTTCCCCTTTGGACAGAGGGTTCTGTTTTGATTTCTCGCCTTCTCCTCTCATCCCTTCTTCTCCAGGCAAGCTCTACTGTCCTTTCTCAAGAATTTGCATCTTGCCTCTGTCTCTACTCAAGGAAGCTGACAGTCTAATATAAAACCAAAGTTTCATATTATCTTGAGAGGCTGAAAATAAAACCAAATTTCCCTCTAAACTCAAAAATATCCCAGCAGAAGTCAAAAGCTCCATAAAAATATATAAACATTGTCTTGCTTTGAATCCTGTTATCTGCACTGAGGCGCATGGCCCAATGACAAAGTACAGAGGTTTGTTTTCTGTCTTTCCTCTTTTATTCTCCACACGGCCTCCCCTTTCCACCCTCTGCCAATAGTCTGGTGACCTTCTGTCACTGTGAGTTATTCAGGCTCTCCATCCCTGTCTGTACCTTCCAGACAGCCTCTTGTTTCACACCCAGATAACCCTTCCCTTCCACCCAACAAAAACCACCTGTCCTGAATCCCCTTTCTCCTCAGATGACCTGTGCACAAAAAGAACCAAGAGTGCTGGCCTGGCCAACTGGGCAAACACCAAGAGGTACAAGATTATTTGTAGAATCTCAGGGCACAGGGCAAAAAGAGGGAGGTCTGGCTAAGCCAAGTAGCCAGCTGGCTCTCTTGGCTGGATGTTACTGTCAGCTCTCTATCATGTATTGGTCGGGAATATGCATTTACTTGGAAGACACAGAGTGAGAAGAATAAAGACCACAGAGGGGCCACCTTGTGTTTCTCTCGTATATTAGCATCAGACACAAGTGGGCTGTGTGATCAAGAGCCATGAATAAAGTAGGGTTTTTTTAGTTTCAACTTCCTCTCTAAACTTTCTCCCTTTCCCTGTGCTTCACAGAGACACATTTAATTCATTACCTGCCAATGGATGACTGCACTTTTAGAAAGAACTGCTCAGAAAGGACTACAGATAATACAAAGGAAGGAACACTAGTAACTGAATCTCAGGCTTCCATGGTTATGTCAGTGAGAGATATATTTTCATAAGTGGGGACCACCTAAAAAGTCTAAAATTATACTGCATGGACAAGGCAGCTAACCTTGACCTGTCATGTGACATACCCGACATATCCACCAAAAACAAAGCCATGAAAGTAGTATTTTGCTTTAGTGCAAAGTGAAGAGGCAATTCATGGTGAGCTTACGACTTCTGCAAGGAGAAAGTTGAAGCCAGCTAATGTGGATTTTCAAAGAGCAAATATAAAAGCTGATAGTGCTTAATATCCACTGTCCAAGTAAATAGTGAGATGAAAGGAAAATAATGCACAGAGCACTTAAAAAGCTACTCAGCTTTTCTGACTTAAACCTTTTCTGGAGAATATTAATATTGAATGAGACCTTAGAAGTTATCTGGTCAAATGCCCAATCGGCACATGAGTGAATCCCCTTACTAACGTCCATGAGATATGGTCATTCAACCTGTCTTGATAACACTCAGAAGTGGATGTTCATTGCCTTGTAAGCCCCCTATTCCCCTGGAGAATCATTCCAATTGATTAAACTGTTACTAGTACCAGCACCTAGGCCTCTAATTTGGTGATCCTTACCTTTTGAGATGCTCAGGTAAACACTGAAGCCCTGCTATACTATCAGAGATGGCATGATTGTCAGGGAGGCCTGAGTTTTGTGGAAATACTACAATTTCCTCAGTATCCTCCCAGAAGCTGATCTCCCCCATCAGTCACGAGTGTTTAGTGTCAGCCTTTCTTTCCATGGTACTTCAGTTTTTCTCACTCTTCCCCTCTTTATAGATGCTAGCTCTGTGTGCCGCAAAGAGACACTAAAATGTAAGGACTGTATAGCTGTCTGGGACCAGTCTCCCCCAGCAAGGCAGCTCTCCTGCTCCACAAGCTCGCTCAGGGACTAAGGTCCCTTCCCCTTTATGGCTCTGCAAGGACACAGCTGAGGTGCCACTTGCTCAGCTTTTCAGCATGCAGGGATGGAGCAGAGTCCAGGGGCAGTGGTTTTAATTTAGGGAGGTGAAGCAGAAATTGGCACACATTAATCCCACTCAGGTTTCCTTGGTGAGAATGTAGTCACAAGGCCCTGCCTCACTGCTAGGAAACTGGAGAGCCAATGTGGTTTCTAGCGACACAGACATATGCCCAGGAAGAAATAGACTTTGGAGCTTTGGAGGGACAATTACCAGGCTTCCACATATTCTATGTCCTTCTTTCTTTTTCCTTCTTTTTCTTTCCTTTCCCACGTCTTTTTTTATTCCCCTTATTCACTTCTCCTTTCTTACTCTCTGAACTAGCAAAAATGTAGACAACTTGTACTTGAACAGCAATAACATAAATAATAATAAAATAAAATGTATAATTGTGTGTATGTGCATAGTGTACATATATCTATATATATGCATACACTCATGCACATACAGGAAGAGCACATGTGTGAGTACATATGTATGCTCTTCCATATACATACATACACATGTGCACACGTACACACACAGAGGTACCTACAGCCTGTGTAGAAGGCATACCACTCACACAGAACCACTTGGGTTCATCTCTTTCTGGTTTCAGTCCTGTGGTTTTGTCTTTCAAGCAGGCCTCCCTTCCCCCAGGTCCCAGGTGCAAAGGAGGTGGGGCTTCTGTCACCTCCAAGCTTTGTGCTCAGCTCCTGAGAGAATGGGCTCAGACTTCCTTGCTAAAGGAGGAAATGAATGCAAAGGGAAGGGCCTTCTCTCTCTGCATCTGCACTCACTCTCTCCTTTGTCATCAGCTTGGCTTGACCTCCCTGTTATTCACCCCAACAATAACCAGGCACAACCATCTGATTGAATCTGCTTGCGCTTTTAGGAGTCTAATTCCTTAAGGTCAAATAGGCAGTTCCTACCACTAAAAAAATCAGAAAAGAAATAGACAAGGGATTGACAAACAGAGGGATTAGAGAATCCAAAGTTGGAAATGAAGGCAGTAGGAAATAAGTTGGTCATGTTCCAGCTATTATGCATGCAACAAATGTCTGAAATATTTTTTAGAATTGTTTTGGAGGGTAGTAAGGAATGGAGTACAAAGATGACTCCTTTTTAAATTCTCCAAAATGTTACCTGCATAAAGAATGAACAAATGTCAGGGACAGGCACATCTTGGACTGAACTTCAAATGAACTGATGGCAGCCCTCACCATTCTGAAAATATAAAAATTGAAAGCTGCCAGGGCTCAGAGCAGACCATGTATTTGCATTCAATTTAAATAATGTGCAACAATCTTTGGTTGGATGGGGAGTTTTTAGCCTTGTCAGGGAACTTTGGAAGTACTTAGAGTGAAACTGCCAAGGATATCCATGGGCCATTGAAACCCACCCAAATGCCTACAGTGAGATGGTCCTACGTATATGGAGAGGGGCCTTCTATATTCAAATGGCAAACCAGGTGCCCCTGTCAGAAACTTTCTCCAGGTGCATCTGGTCTAGAGACGAGTACTTTCTGGTGTTTGAATTATAAGACAGACTCTCCTCCAACCATCTGCCAGGGTAGTTCAGCTGCTGAAATACACATTTTTTACAGAGCAGTTCCTAATATGTAGGGCCTAGGGCACGGCCACAGCATGTTGCCTCCCTTTACTGATTTTCTAGGCCCACCTACAGTGAACCAAATGGAAGCCCTGACAGAGATGAGGATAAGCCCGCGAAACATACAGTCAGCTCCGTAAGGAAAATCACGTGCCATAACCACCATACAGTGCATGGTCAGTCAACATCTGCTACAGAGAGTCCACTCTTATGCCCTTATGGGTCCGTGGCCAGGCTATATGGAATTCTCCAAACAAGGATCCTACATACAGGGTATGTGAAGCAAATAACATTTATTATCAAACCCAATTTATGACTTGACAGAGTTAACAGAGGTAAGGTTATTTAAATAACCCGGACAGCGGGGAAGGACAGTATTACTCTCATTTCTGATGCATATTAAGGGCAGTGTATGTTGTTTTGTTTATACCCTGATCACTACACAACACAAACCTCCTCAAATGGCTTAAAAATACTTCCTAATATATTGGCCCCACAGTTGTTCTGAAGGTTTACAGAAATAAGGTTTCTGTTAGACTGAGTGTGCCTGGAACAAGACAAATATCCCTCATCCCCAGAGAAAATTGTTTCTATCGATAAATTGACTCTGGTGGCAGATTAAAGATGGATGCAAAATATGCAATATGCCTCTTCTTAAGTGATGGTGTCAATGTCCCCTCCTCTTGAATCTGCATGGCCTGTGGCTACTTTGACCAATAAAGTATGGTGGAAATGATGCTACTATGAGGACCAGCAGCTTCACTTTGGTCTCTGGGACCTGATGTGAATGGTCCAACTCTATTAACAGAGAGATAGATCACATGGAGATGCCCTGAGATACACAGAGATGCACAGGGACCAGGTGACCCCAGAGGTCTGTGCCAAGGTACCAGGTATGTGAGTGAGATCAGGTCAGCTGCTCCAGGCCACTTGCTAGCTGAGTACCACTAAGTGAGCCCAGCTGGCTCCCCACAGAGTAGAACAACTATCCAGCTAAGCCCTGCCCAAATTCTTAACCCGCAGTTATACAAACTGGTTATTGTTTTAAATCCATTGTGTTTTAGAGGAGCTTTTTACACAGCAATAGATAACCCAAAAAGCTATATGTATGATTATAAAATTGAAATAGCAAGAAGTGATAAATTATGAATGTCTTGCAATCATAGGGACCATATTTTTCTACTTCCAGAGCAAGAGGAACGATCTGATCAGTTTGGAAGAGCCAGAGAAAACTGTCCCCCCAAATCAGATATATTGATCATCAAAGCTAAAATAAGTAGCATTGAAGTTTAGGTGCTCAATGAAGAAATGCAAACCCATGAACATGTTACTCTAGGTCCTGCCATGTGAGTCCTCTGTGACTGCACGCAGAACAACCCTTCACCTACACTCACTGGGGCTCGCAATTTTCTCACCCTGAACTCCCCAAAACACCAGGCATCCACCTGCCTTCTTTAAGACACAGCCAGCCAGGGACTCCTCCCTTGCTTCTGGGGGAAGGACCATGGAGACTAGCCATTATTGGCCTTTTCAGTGATAAGCCAGCAGTCACATCGGAGTGAACCAGAGAATGGCGGTAGAAGGCTGTTTGATCAGAGTGGAATTATAGCAGTTCATTTTCTAAAGTGCCACGAGACCCAGGGATGAACCTTTGGGTAGAAATGTAAACCACAACTGCGGCACCTACATGGAGATGCAATTCATCAACAGGCATGACGGGTCTGTCAACAAGAAGGGCTATTTCCTGCTGATAGACAAAAGCAATCTCACTGCCTCTGCAGTGGACTCCTTAGACCACTGAACTCCTTACACACTGTGGCCGTCTGCAGGGAGTCCTACCAACTAGCCTTTTCCTGGAGTCAGGGTGCTACATGCGTTATCAGGGGCTTGCAGAGCAGAGGTGTAATGGGGGCGGGTATTTATGCCCCCCAATATTTCCTCTAATCAAACGTGGGGATAGTTTGGGGTATGAGTGAGACACAGTTGTATCTCTTCTTATTTTCTAATTGAGATGTAACTCAGAAATAGTCTTAGGAGCAGTCTTCGGCCTCCTCCCACCCTCGTGACCCCACAGAGCCCAGAGCACCCAGCGATGGAGCACCAGCTTAGATTCCTCCTGCTTTTGTCCCTCCGTCCCGTCTGTTACCAGCCTTAGCTGGATCCCCGATCACAGGCGCGCCCTCCACAGAACCTCAGACGACTCCTCCCGGCTCCCAAGCTCAAACTGGGTGGGGGATGGGTGACCAGAATTCCCTGTCAGAACACAGGGAGCTGTACTGCAGAGCTGGCTCTGCATCAGATCTGATCTAACTCACACATATTCTGGAAAGTTCCATTAAAAAGAGCCATTGCATGTTCTTCTTCAGGTTTTCCTGCCTAAAATGTACACTCTGGGGATTCTGGTTAATTTCTGACAAGCACCCTGCCTTCACTTGCAAGTTTTCCAGAGGTATCTGAAGTCAGTCTGCCTTTCCTACCTCCCCTTCCCATCCCTGGCCATAAATACCCTGCTTGAAGTCCGGGATACCTTGTTGAGAAAGCCTCTAGCCTTGTGTTTCACCTAGCGACACTCTCCCCACCCTACAGCCCTCCCACACAGGACCTGTGCGGAGTGGAGGCAGCACCCCCTCTAGTGGCCAGTGCCCACAGGCCTCTGACTCGCCCAAAGCTGCTGGGGAGAACCTGCTACATCTTTTTAGAGGTTACCTCAGACCCCAAACTCTAAAGAAAAAAAAAACACTTCCTTTCGGTTTTTTTAAAATAAATCCTTTCTCTGCTCAATGCAAAGGATGCCCTGGGGCACTTCAGAAAACGAGCTTCCACCTCCCCTGCTCCCCTCCCTACCCTCCACTATTGGGGTCAGAAGTACTGCCTTCTCTGGTCCTCTGTATCTCCATCTTTCATATGGGAAAAACAGCCTCTCCCGCTGCCACTACTCGGGACAGCCCACCCAGAGCCACTGGACTCTCTGCCCTTCTAGTTCTTCAACTCCATTCTCTGCTTACAACTCTTCTGAAACCAGGATACAACTGTCACATTTTAAGTTGTTATCCCTTCCTTGGCCCACTCCCTGCCAGAACGAGTAAGCGTCAGGGAAGGAGAGCCTTAGGAAGACTTTTAAGTGGTCCATGTGTTGTATGATAAAATTATGCCCACCCCACCCACCCCAGCACCTAGGTTCTAACCAGGTAGGTAAAGAGTGATCCAAATTTCTATTGGGTGTGGGGTTATAAGCAGGCCCAGATTTATTTGGTTTCGCTCTTCAGGAGTTTCCCACAGCCTCTACAGTGAAGTCAGATGCTTCGGGGGGCCTCCCCACTGCAGGCCTGCACCAGTGGAACCAGCCCACCCTCTGGCCTCCTCCCTCTCCATTGCCTTCTCTGTCCTGCAAACAAGAAGATTCCTGAGGAACAAAGAACCCTCTCTGGTCCTCCCAGTTCCACATCTGTGGCTGCTCAAACTCATGCCCATGTTCTGTCCTGCTTCCCACTGAGTGCTCCCGAATGTCCCCCTTGCCCCCAGATTTTCGCTGCACCTTCACACTGGCTGAGGGCCCTCTAATTTGCCCATACTAAATACCACAGCACCCACCACCCTCAACTACAACTGCCAGGTTATCTGTCCACTACGGTGAATGTGGAAAATGTCACAGATTCAAGGGGCAGACAGGAACCTCACAAACTCACTTAGCCCAGCCTGCTCATGTTCAGATAAAGATTCACTAATTTTCTTTAAAAAACTTACAGAGAAATAAAACCTACAACTTCCTACCCTAATACACTATATGCCTCATAATCTGTCAACCCCTATAACTCCTTAATGGTTAGCCTCAACTCGTATTATTAAAAAAAAAAAAAAAAAAGACCATTATTCAAGAATAAAGGTATTTTGAAGTATTGAAGGTCATGATTTAGCTCTACTCTTT
This sequence comes from Glossophaga mutica, assembly GCA_039655065.1. Taxonomy (NCBI): domain Eukaryota; kingdom Metazoa; phylum Chordata; class Mammalia; order Chiroptera; family Phyllostomidae; genus Glossophaga; species Glossophaga mutica. Next base: position 20,667,521 of record CM077304.1, on the reverse strand, counting down.
CTACCACCAGGCCTTCTGTTATTCAGACAAAATTATCTTAAGTCCTTGAAACCCTCTTTTTGGAGTATAAAAATTACAGACATCTTCATAGATTTTTTATCTTGGAAAGTGTTGCCTAAGGATAATCTGCCCTCAAAATTTCTTTTATCTTGGCACTCTTCCACAAGAGTCATCTGGAAAATATAATTGTTTAATAAATGTGAACAATGAGGATAATCCTCGGGCCAATGCTTTGGTGTGGGTAGAGGAATGGGGATAAAGATCAGGAGTCTTTCTCCTTGGTGAACACAGAGAAGAAAAGCCTGTGAGATAAAAGAATTTGATTGACACATTTCTGGGAATGATCTGCTGTTCTCTGTGCTGATGTTTTGAGTTCCACTTACTGCAACTTTCAATGATTAAGGCAAAGACTAAATTCTGCCTAAATCACAGCAACCAAGATATGGGTCTAATCTGGAAACTCAGTCCAGCTAAGCGGACCCCATTGAACAATTCTCTTTACAAAGTCATAGATCTAACAAGCCAGGGGTATGACTGAAAATGGTCATGTTTAGTCACTCATCTGGTTCTTCGGAAAGCTGCTTCATAATTTAAAATGCCACAAACCTGAGTTGTGGTCTTGGCCCTGGTAGAGTTCCTCCCGTAACAGATGACCCAAGACAGACTCTCTGAGCAAGGATCTTATAAAAGATTTCTTTATTATAGTTTTGAGATGCTATGAGAGGTTAGATATTGATAAAGGTTACTTGATCTCCCTCGCTAGAAGAAATCTCCTTGAATGTTGTTTGCCAGAGGGCCTAGGGTTTGTGGTTGGGAAAGTCAAGAAGCCAAGATCCCATGTTCTGGCCCACTGAAGAGTAAGTAAAGTATAAAATCGGTGGGCAGCCTTATCACATGTACTTTCCGTAAGAGAGATTTGGAGTTGAAACCTAGAGACAACATGGCTTGGTGATGACATCATAAAAGCTACTTCAGTGAAATGTAAATATACCTCCTTGGTTCACACACATGCCTGCCATGCATATAGACACACACATAGTGATGGAATGAATGAGTCAGGAGCTTTATTGTCAAAATCAAGGGAGTATGTGGTGCTTTGTGGAACCAAGAAAATCCAAAGCAGAGCAGATGCCTGCCATTCTGAGGGACACCCTAGAAACTGAGAGCGGGGAGTGGGGTCTGGAGATGACGAGTGTGTCCCTCAGCAGCAGAAGACAAGCTCCCGAGCCTGTTGTTCAGGGTTTACCGAGACATTTGCCTGGAGGAAGACTTGCATTCCTGTGGCATGTGCTCTCTTGCATCTTTCTCACTCCAGCAGTCTCTTCTGCTTAGAGGGAGGGATAAGACTTCAGAGGCGGGGACTCCAACAATTCTGAGGGATCCTGTGAGCAGATTCCTTCCATGGGACATAAATGCACAGCACTGAGGGGAGTGAGAATCCCCCAGTTAATGGCAAGATTATTTTCTGACCCTTTTAATTCAGGTAGATATTAAGACCTAATATTAAGATATTACAGGTAGCAATTTTTATCTAGACTTTTCTTTCCTAGTATAAAGATATGGTGTCCTTTGTTAGTTATCCTGGGGTGATTTTTACACAGTATTTTTCCACTAGAGAAAAATCAATGACACGTTTGCAAATGAAAAGCTCATATTCATTCTCTCTCTCTCTCTCTCTCTCTCTCTCTCTCTCTCTCTCTCTCTCACACACACACACACACACACACACACACACAGGCACTGGGTTTTGATTGGTTATGGTCAACCAAGAAAGCTGCTGTGTACTTTCTTCTTTGGACATCCCCAACTAAGCTGGAATGGAGTGGATTGCCTACGAGGCACTATTTCATTCAGGTGGATTCAGCCAATTGTTCTGTGGTTTCTGACTAATTCATCCCTCCCTTTGGTGCAGTGCAACCTTTCAAGGAGAGAGAGGTTTGAGGGTTATTTGGCAGCTTCACAACTTCCATTTGCTTAAAAATGTAGAGACACCACCTATGTTCAAAAAAAAGAAAAGAAAGAAAGAAAAATAAATGAAAGAGTATAATTCTGTTGCTCCAGGGAAGTATAGTCATCCAAGTACACACATTTCATCCAAGAATGTCCCTGGCTGAGCTACTTCTTCATGTCAGGTGCAGGAACAAAGCCTCTCGTTTGGGTACCCAGATGCTTGATTTAAAGGACCCATAAGAGAATATATCAGATATCAGCATGGGAACAAAGGAGGTCTACAGAAATGATGAAGACCAAATACCTGATCCTGAGCTATACTTTTAAATATGTTGGGGTGCCTTACAAAAGTACACATTCTAAGTAAATTCTGAACTAAACCTAATATAAATGTCAAGCTGTGGTTAGTGGCTTCCATATTCAGTAGTTAATCTCCAGTACGGGACCGAACAATCACATATATATTTGGTTGGCTAATATCAACATTAGCTGCTAATATCAGTGATATCTGACTCCACAGATTTAAGTCATTTAGGTTAACATGCAAATTGCTCAACTACTAATAATAGTATTTACTGAGTGCTTCTATGTAGCATTATATGACAATGTATTTTGCTTGCATTGTCTTATTTAATTCTTATAACATCTCTATAAGGTAGGCACTAATATTATTTCTATTTCATAAATGAAGCTTCAAGAGGTTAAGTAACTTGCCAGGGACACGCGGAATTGGTTTCAAACCAGGTGGTATGACTCTGTAGCAGAGCCTGATTCCTGAAGTTTAAGTTATACTGACATTTGTCAGAAACTACAGCAACGATTCTTGAAGTAATTATGCCTGCCTCTCCTATGGCTCTAATTAGACTGTAAGTTTTCCTGAAGGTAGATGTCAGCTTCTCATTTTCTTTGATTTCCCTCAAAATACTTAACATAGAACTGTGCACAGAATAAGCTAAATAACATTGACTCATTAACTAACTCGGGGAAGTTGGCCAACAGTTCATTCTTATCTCCTACCATCTTGCTAAGTGTTTGGCAGCTCTGCTCCGCTCTCAATTGCTGCTTAAGTCTGTTAAAACCTTAAAGAGAGGTTTGGAAACAGGATTGCGTGTTGATAATCATTTTTCCTGAATCACTGGTAATATTGAAAGGCAAAAAGGTATGAGCGAGTTGCTGGGTGAGAGAAAAACAGTAAGGGGAATCTTCTTAAAAGTAGAGAAGAAGGAAAGGAGAGAGTAAGTGAGAAAGCAGGAGAATTAAAACAAACCACTGATAGAGAAGGGCAGTTCAGAAAGAACTGTCTAACCATGGTATGTTTATATCGCTGCATTTAAGTATTTGATATTGATATTTAAGCATTTGATAACACAGCCTTATAAAGTTTTATTTGGATAACTTGCACTTACAACAACTTGGCTCTGTATCTAGCCAAAGGAATAAAAACATAGCAAACAAATTTAAGAAATCTGGGGAGGGAACCACCCAGTGGGTGGTTCAAAAAAGCTCACCGTAAAGACTAGTGAGATGCATTTGCCACCCAGCCCCTTCCCTCTCCAATGAAGAGCTTCTTTTCTACATGGGGACTGAATCATTTGGCAAAGCTCTTGGCTGCCACTCTGCTTGGCCATATTTTCTTGAATACATTATAAGATAGTGGTCACAAACATATAAATGTCAACTACAAAGTCAGTAAATAAGTATTTATTGAGTGCCTGCATTCTCTTAGCCTGGGAAGATCTAAAAGATACGCATTACAATACCTTCCATATAATTTAGTTGGAAAGGCTGTAAAATAAGGGTGGCAAATGCATGGCACATACGCTGGCCCTGTCTCTGCTTGTCCTTGTGGCAGATATCCTAAACCAATCATGACCCACACACGCACTGAATCAGAACGCTGCCTCGGAATCATTCTCGTAACAGGACTCCAAGCAACCCTTGCCAATCGCTCAGGGTTCTCCCAAGAAAGGAAACCTAGTTCCCGTCCTTACCCTGGACCATCACAAGTAGAACAACAGCAGCCTAATGCAGTGAATTATTCTGTGATAAGTGGTATGGTATAATGAGGAGTTCAGAGGACATGGAGATTCCTCGGGGCCACAGCACACAGACAATTTGACCAACGAAGTAGGACTCTAGCTCCATATCGGAGGATGGGTGTGGCTGAGATTAGCCTTAAGAAAAGGAGAGCCTACCCATGACAGGAACATGGACGAAGGCACAGCAGTGACGCAGGAGGCCCCGCATCCACAGAAGACAGGTAGGACTTGGAGAATAATGTATTATTGGAGAATAATGTATTCATCCCCAATGACCTGACAAAGGACCAAGGGGTCCAGCCCTGGTGGGCACTGAAAGGGAAGATGACTGACTACCTGACAACTGTCACTAGACACTGTAAACTAAGGAGAGGCAGGAGAGGCTAGTTGCCAGGAAACGTAGTCACAGAACTCTGGGCCACCAACTTAGAGGAACTGTAAGAAGTGCCAAATAGAAATTGTGAGCTTCCAAAGTTACTATATGGTTATCTTCTTCACAGTGCTGAATTTTCAGTGGCAAATGTACACAAAAGTGTAAAAGATCACAAGAAAATTAAAACGCCTTGTGGTTTTCCATCATGGAGAAGATAAAGCTGCTGAGGGTAGGATGAAAGGCATTTACAAATGTCTTCAGGAGGTGGCCTGTCACCAGCTGTTTTAATCTTCACCAAGGCTGAATAGAAAGGGTTATTTTGTAGCAGGATAGTTAGGAAAGACACAAGAAATACTTTGTATAGAGTTGTTACACACTGGTTGGATCATCAAGAATAATATGGTGTCTCCTTCCCTGGATGTCTTCAAGAACAGAAGTACCCATAAATTTGAGCAATTATTACGCATTATTCTAGCTGGAGGAAGAAAATAAACTAAATAGCCACTGAAAGCTCTTTCCAGGCAGGATGATAAAGCTGTAAACAGCACGCAATCCTAACTAAACAAAACACTGTCTTGGAAAAGCTCCTTCCATCCGCTATTTGAGGTCTAGCATTCTGTCCCTCCTGCCTCGTCCCCAACCCCCAAGCTGTAACCATACCACTGCTCACATAAGTCTGCAAGAACAGAGTGTAACCAGCTCACTGACATTACGTATTTCCCAAACATCTCTTCTTTGCTTGCTTTGCTAACAACCTAACATTGTAGGCACTGCCATTGCCCATTGTGAATCAGGCTGCTCTCCTGGAAGTGAAATTAACTGAATAGAAATAAAACCAAATTGTCCCATTTGAAAAGAGGTAGAAGTTGCTATGGAAATCTATATGTTCATGGAGCTCACTGAAGAAATGGTGTAAGGGATATGGTCGGGAAGCCTTCAACAGGATTGGTGAGTTAGGGGCTACGATGCTGTTAGCTGAGTGCACGTGGGCACACCCTTCCACCTCTCTAGGGCTCAGTTTACTCACTGGATGACAGACGACTTTCTCAATGTCCCTTTCACGTTTATGATTCTACTATCAAGAAGCATCTAATGCTCAAGTGAAATTATATATGGTTTGAATAGTTATTTTTGGACACACATGCACGTACATACACAACTGTTTCTGACCTTACTATGACCAAGAAATGCTTCATGAAAATACTGAGCTTCTTGAAGAGTAAGGACTATCTTGTTCACTCCCTACTTTCACTCTCCAGCACCTACTATAGTGAGAGTTTGTTCATTCATTCAGTTCATCATTCTTTCATCATATACTGATTAAGCACCTTTGATTTTTTTTTCCAGGAACTTTAATAAGGAACAAGAATGCAGTGAATTTTTAAAAACCCAGACATAGTTCTTGATGGAATTTAAAATGATCAGACTGAATAAGTCAGTCCACTTTTCCTGTAGCAGCATGAATGCGTTAATTCTGAAAACTTTAAAAGAGTGGTTCTCACACGTCAGCCTACATCAAAAGCACCTGGAGGACTTATTATAGCACAGATTTCTTATTCAATTCAGGTCTGGGGCAGGGGCGGGGCGGGGGGAGGGTCTGACTGAGAATTTCCATTTTTAACAAGTTCCCAGGTGATGCTGCTGGTGCTGCTGGTCCAGGAACTACACCGTGAACACTGCTGCTCTAGAGCAAAAATTCCAAACCAGTGGGCCAGAGCCCTAGGCTACTATATGACATTTTATGAGCAGTAAGTATAATCTATTGGCTGAATAAATAAAAGTAAAACTGCCATTATGTGGGCTTGTTTAAATATTTTGATGTTAAAAAGAAATTCTCACTCTCAAAAAATTTAGGAACCCTTGAACAAAAGCCAGAAAGTCAATCAGGTTTTATCTCTTTTGCTAGCACTGATCTTTTGGCAGAAGTTTCTATAATGTTGTGTTGAGAATGAACATCAACTATAGTTTGATCCCAGATTCAAGAGAGAGTAAAGTACGTTTTCTTCTGAAGACTAGCACTGAGGAAAGGGGTGGGATGAGGGAAAGACATGGGTCCTTACAGGGTTCAGAGGATGGAGCAGCTAGAGCAGTGGGAGGATCGACCAAGAGCAGCCTCTCCAGCACTTTCTTTCCAGAGGGGACCGAGGGTGCGAGCTGTCACCGGGTGGTCCTCTGCTGAAGTCAAATTCGTGTTCCTGCCTGAGCAGGCCTCTCAGGGCAAGCCCTCTGGGCTTCAGCCCTTGCAGCAACAGGAGTGGGAGTGGCTACCCCGACCCTGGGAGGGCTGTGCATTCACAGGGCATGTGAAGAAGCTAAGATACTCGGGGAAGAAAATTAGACATTAGGCTTGAAATCTTATAAACCACTAGTTCTTCTTTTTCTAATTGATTTCCAAGGGCATCAGTGACAGAAGTTGAAATTTCCAGATAAAATTGCAAATTAGGAAATGTCTACACTCCTAATGCTTTTTCCTTTCCTTTCATGCCCATCACCAAAATGCCTAGTCCAAGGGTTTTAGGGACTAAATGCCTGTGTCTCTCCCTAAGATTCAAGTGTTGAAACTCTAACCCCCAGTGTGGCTGAATTTGGATATGAGGCCTCTAAGGAAGTACTTAAGGTTAAATGAGGTCCTGAAGGTGCATTCCTTCCACAATGAGATTGATGTCCTTATGAAAGAGACGCCAGAGAGCTTGTCACCTGTCTGCACCCACACACCAAGGGAAGGCTTGTGAGGGTGTACCCTCTACAAGCCAGAAGAAGAGCTTTCACAGGGAGTTTAATCAGCCAGCACCTTGTTCTCGAACGTCCAGCCTCCAGAACAGAAAAAATTCTGTTGTTTTATGCCATCCAGTCTGTCATATTTTGTTACAACAGCCCCAACAGACAGATAAAAAGGCCAACAGATCTTCCACTCGCCTTCATTCCAAAACCTGCCTGTCTTGTCCTCTGAACACTCTTTAAAAAACTGAACATAAATCCAAGTTTGACAAGCTGATCCACACTGATAGAGTAATTGGGAACAAATTTCATGCCCCTTAGTTTCCCAAGAAACCTAGTAGCAAGGGGGACTTTTGACACCCATCAAATACTAACTTGTCCCTTCCTTCCTTCAGGCCACTGGCTGGTGTTGGGGCTGGCTTAGACACCAAGTCAGAAGAGCAGACGAGGAGGCAATGGGAAATGAAAAGCATGCATTTATTTATTTATGCACATAGTATGAGCCCAGTACTTTGCTAGATCCTAGGGAAGCAAAAATGAGTAAGATGCTCCCTTCACTCCCAAACATGACATTTGAAGAAATCAAAATCTAGTAAAAAAGAGAAAAACACAATAATTCATTGATATATTTGAAGTTTTATGGTATCTATGAAACTTACCTTATAAGCAAGCCTGGTTTTATCATTTTCTTTTTAAAAATTTTTATCACTGTTCAATTTTTTAAGTGTTCAGAGGACAAAAGGAAGTGGGTCTCTTTAAGAATTACCACCTGGCAAGGAGCCAAAAGTAGCGAAGAAGAAATCTTCAGGAATCTGAATAGAGTAGACTATATATTTTGATGTACATCAGGATGGGCTGAGAGAGCAATATGAGAACTCAGCCACCAGCGAAATGAATTTTGATTGAAAGGATATCCTTCCAAGGTTTAGACCCTGGGAGTCAGTCTATTGTAGAGTTTATTCTCCCTTCATTTTCTCTTTCTCCTCGCCTGTTCCCCACCTCTCTCTACCTCCTCCTCCTCCTCTCCCTCTGTCATAAAATAGAAAATCCTACAAGATTATGCTTTGTTAATGAGATCAGCCCAATTCTGCAAAGAAGGGAATGTGCAGGCACTCTGGGCTCATGAAACAGGTAAGAAAAATACAATAATGGCGCTAATTAATCTGACTAAGAATGTTCAATACCTAAGAGGGAGAGAGGTTGGGGGGAGTGTAGAAGGAAAGCAGTCTTACCTCAACTAGCCTGGAGAGGGAATAAGCTTACTCCAGAGCTCCAGGACAGTGTGAGTTTTTCACTCACACTTGGTGTTTCGTGAAGGCTACTTTGTTTCTGATCCCCATAGGAAGTCATGATATTTAGTCAGAAAGGTACTCACCTGTCACTAGGTATTTGTATTTAGTGAAAGTTGATATAAATATTTTGTGCCATTGTTAGTAACCAGAGATGAAATGCTATTTAGGCTTTATATTAACAAAAAGTTACTGTTTACAGAAAATGCATGAGGAATTGGACTATGTGTGAATCTGAGGAAACCTAGAGTTTGGACACTCAGTCATATCTCCAGGGCTTTGCAAAGAAAAAAAGGAAAGGGAAAGGGAAGGGAAGGGAAGGAAAGGAAAAGGAAAGGAAAGGGAAAAGGGAAAAGGGAAAAGGGAAAGGAAAGGAGAAAGGGGAGAGGAGAGGAGAGGAGAGGAGAGGAGAGGAGAGGAGAGGAGAGGAGAGGAGAGGAGAAACAAAAGAGGGAGGAAGGGAAGGAAGAAAGAGAGAGCTAGCAAAAGCCAATCATAATAAGGAAGGCAAGATCTATCCCTAAGCTTGGCTTGATGAGCATGAAGTGGTAACAGGTATCCCACCTACACTGCCTACCATGCAGAGGTCCTGATTGCAGACTTAGAACCTTAGTGTCTGAAAGAGTTAACTGGTTCCTTAAATGCTTCTTCCACCCTCCCTCACAGGGGTATCTTACAGGATGTGGCCTGACTTGTCAAAGAACAAGGACATGCAGTTCAGCTAGGAGCTTGGCCCCCCCACCCACCCACCCAGACATGTAGGAAGGTAGAAACCTGAAAATTCCCTGAAGAAAAGAACAAAACAAAAAAACAAAAGCAGGGTTTATACCAAATTGTCAGACACCCGCATACAAATTTGTTTGGAGATAAAGGGATTAGAGAATATGGGGGAAGGCAGAAACTGAATGAAAATAGAGCCAGTGAGCTTGGGCATGTTGTCACACACATCGAGGGCACTAGGAGACACTCTGAGTGGCAGCCTGCCCCTGATACTTCAAAGTTCTGTGTCTGGGGAGATTCTTCCTTTGCGGCTCTGAGGAGAAACACCTCCTGAATGTTTTCTCAAAGACTGAGGCACTGCAGTAGAAGGGAGGGAAAGGTCGTGAGGTAGCAGAACATGATTAGAGCCTGTGTTCAGAAGTGTGTGCTGCCCCTGGGCAGGGGTGGGTCTACTTGAGCCTCCATGTGGCATGAAGCAATATTACCCCAGAACAGGTTAACTCAGGGCATACCCAAAAGATTGAGCTCTCAGCATTCATTCGTAGTTCATTCATTGAATACACGTGAGCCAAATCTCCAAGCCCATGGTACCTCCGAGTTGCCCTATTGGAATTCACTTACAAAACACTAATTAAAAGATAAAATTAAGAATTTCAAGATGGTGACTGCACAACATTAGATCTCAAGCTCTCTCTGAACACAGAGCTCTACATAACTGCATTGGTCACACACCCATGAAACCCGCCTTGTCAGCAATATGTCTAAAAATGTTACATTGTTTAAGTAAACTTAGTTGGGTTTGTTATTTGTAACCAAAACTGTAAATAACCCAGAATTTGGTACCAAACAGTGGTATTGAGGAATCTGAAGTAAAATTGAGGAATCGGGCCCAGTTACAACAAAAGGCAATAAAAGTCTACCTAATATTAAGTGATAATAATTTGGCAATTCATGGCTTGGAAAATTCAAACAGCTTATTAAATTATTGCCTATGGTTACTTATCGACAGAATGTGGTGCTCACCGAAGCCAAGGTCTTGGGACATGGGGTGACCACTGCTTTGGGAACGTATGGGTGACAAGAGTAAACCAAGGAACACACAGTAGAGTGGCTGCTTCTAGGTAGCATAAAGAATGAGAATGATAAGATCAAATTCCTAAATTTTCTGCTCAAGGCTCATGACTAAGCTCAAAGACTTTTTATGATGCTATTAAGAGAATCTCTTATGTATTGCATGCACAGGGCTCAGATAAAAACAATCTCACAGTTTGGTTCTATGGGCTGCCAGTTTACAACAGTTGAATTCCCAGCCTCAGGAGATGCCTTATGTGACAGTTAAGGCACTGGTTAGGAAAGACTAGGAAGCTGAGAATTTGAATAGGAATATGTGGGAGCATTAGAGTATTTGGAGTAATCCATATATCCACAAGCAGAAGTCTACTTTCCTCCTCCTTTGTCTAAAAAACTGTTAAGCTTTTCCTGAAAGTTTATCTCTTTGGATGAGTTGGTTCACCTCATATCTCATTCCAATTACTCAAAATTATCTCCTAACCTATAACTATAAACAGATCTCAACATATCCTAGAAAGTCAAGAACAAAGTCAAATCCAACACAAGTCTTACATGCTTTTCCACACTTATATTACATATTCCATATAACATGTGAAGAGACAGATTATGAGAGTCTGAGATTAAGGAGAGAAGAAATTTGTAGATTAGGATGAATTTATTGATACAAGTTCACTTATTCTGAATTCAAGCAAATATTAACAGCTAAGTTTGATTCTAATTATGTTCTTGGTTGATATATGAGATCTGAACTAAATGGTGCCTCAAGTAAAATAAAGTTTATATGCCAGAAATTCTTTAGTGTACTATAGAAAAAAGAAGCTGAATAATTTGAGAGATGAAAATGCTGCAGATGTATAATGTGTAAATGCCCATTCATGGGCATTATACACCTGTAACCTAAAATGTTCAATTCATTAAGACCTTTAAAAAGCACATTAAGGAGGAAAGCTCCAGCTTCTTTCATCAAAGCTTTAGAGGTTGTCCTTTCAAGGCAGTAATCTGATAGGACACAGCACTATTGAAGTAGGCTTCCCAATTTCAATGGTTTGGGGAAGATCTCACATTGGCCAAGAGCAAATAATAGCTCATTACCACCACAAACAAGGAAGATATGGTTAGCATAATAAACAGCATGGTCTGTATAGTTATTAGAATGGCCTCAACTATATGGATTATAAGTGATGGCTAATTCATCATGAGGTCATCACTACCAAAAGAGATAAGTGGTCCAACTCCAGCTCTGGAAGACAGAGGCTGGTCTTAGATTCTACAGTAAAAGTCATGACATTAAGCAATTTACTAACCTAGATCTTCTTGAATGAGAAGTTGGTTGCCCATAAAGAAGGACCTTGCAATAATATATACCATGAGTCTTCTTCTTAGTCTTCTCCAAAGACTGTTATATCCATTAAGCAAGGTAAAAGTACCCTGAGAAAAGGGAAATACTAAGATGTGTGGGTTTATGAGCAAAGCAAATAATTGTTAGCTTGACAATGGACCTTAGGAGAGATGGATAATAGGCCAGGCATGCCCAGGACACTCCAACATTAAGTGAGCTTCTATACACAGAAATAGGCTCTGAGCAAGTCATTCCCATTCCTGAGCATTACATTACTCCTGCCTCACTGCCATCCCCCCACTCAGTCCTTGACTCTGTGGGAGGTGCTCTGTGATCACATAGCCATGGATGAAAAAAAATCAGATCCTGGTTTGATATGGTTCTGCAGAATATGCTGTTCAAGCTAGAGTATTATAGCCCTAACCAAGGATGGCTCAATTCAGTAGAAGAAGAAAATTCCCCAAGGAAGAAAACTATAAAATTTCACTTCTTTAAAGTAGGAAAGATAAGGAAGTACATCCCTGGGGCCAACTGTTGTTGCTGCTCAGGCCTTAGGAGTGGTCCATGCAGTTCCTTAATACCCTCACCCCAAAGCCCTACATGCCTTCCCTACATAGCCTGAATAGCTCCTCCCTCAGTAACAGCCCCCTATGACATGACAAGCCCCATCATAAGACAAGGGAACAGCAAAAATACATGGGCAGAACCTCTCCCCGCACCAAATCGGCAGTGAAGCCTCAAGGTAACTACAGAAAGCAAAGCAGGGGCAGAGTTGCTGCCCATCACACATCCCTGAATCCCATTACTATAGGGTATTAAACATATCTTCCTTAATGTGGCCAAATTAGATATCATAGCATCCTATCATCTGAGCTGATGATCCCAAAAGCCCTTGGAATATTAGACAATGTTTCATGAGTATGAGATACGATTATTGTTGATATTCTCAAAGTGGATTACTAGTCAGTAGACAGGGTCAAGTATTAATTAATCCATTGATTGGTCCTAGTTTATAGTTCTAACATAAAAGATGACTGAAGGGTAAAACAAATATTTAAGGGAAACTCCCTTTAAAATACAGTGGCAGGCTGGGTTCCTGCTGGAATACATAGGCTCACATATGGATTCCTCATTCATAACTGTAAAACTCCAGCCAAGCAATAATGATCATAATAAACTAAGGAGACCCTGGGTTAAATAAATGATTACAGTTGACAAAAAAGAGGTGTAAACATAACTTTAATTAATGAATTTATAATCTCCCTGCTGAATTTCTGGCCATCAGCCATGCTTCTAATTAAACCGAGTGCAAGAGCAGCATTCAATCACCCAAAGGGGTGGTTCAGTGGCACTCTGAATTTCTCAACAGGCTGACCATCCCAGTCTTGATTTTTCAGCCTCTGTTTCTTTACCTGTTGAAACTCAAGTAAGCCTTCACTTGTTAGTAAGAGCCTCCTCCAAAATATCATTCATCTTTGGTCAATCTTTATCTTTATTTGGCAAGAATACAGAAAAGATGTATGCAAAGCAAAGATGAACACCGCATGTATTTACCAGATAGTCCTCCCATGGGTTACATGGACCAAGAAATGGAGCAGGTCCTTATATTTAAAAAGCTAACAAGTGAATATTCCTAAAAATGAAAACAAAACAATAACAATGTGTTCATCTACCTCAGATTGTCAAATAATATAAGGGACATTTGAAGGTTAATAAGTCCATCTCCCTATCTGAGCATGAGTCTCTTCTAAGGACTACAGACTAGAACCTTCTTCTCGAGGTCCACCATGGCCTAAGTCCATCTCTGGGCTACCAACATGCATGTCATGTGCTTTCCAGCTCCGTGAACCACATGTGATCAAAATACTCTAAAGAATCGGTGGATTTCTCACATACACTCAATGACATCTGTTCTTTAGACTGCCAGCCATTTTTGATGCTAAGGGAGAAAGAGAGAGCTGTCTCCCAAACAGAAATTTTTGCCATATATCTATCGTGTGGTGTTGACAGTCCTTCATGCAGTATGGTGCGGAGGCAATGATAGCTCGGTGAAAATTCTCTCTAGGATCCAGTGATTTATTTAGCTAACAGCTTAGTTAATTATGTCAGTTTGACAATTTCAAGAGTGAAGGAAAAACACACACAGGCTGGATGAGGAGACTGTCTCAGTAATATTTTATATCAAGATATGGTTAAGAAACCCAATGATTTCTTGGTAAAATCTCTAAGCTATCAAGCATTGCCCTATAATCAAAACCACCACTGAATTTTGAAAGAAACTCCTTTTTTCCCATACTTGAACAAAACAAAGTAAGGCAAAATAGCAGGTAAATAATAGGAATTTATTTTTTCAAATGATGGAATGTTTCCTCTAGGAAAAGGAGCCTTTCACTGGGAATCTGGAGGCCTGAATTCTAGTTTCTGCTCTGCTTCTGGGTAGCTCTCTCTTGGCCTTAGCTCTCTCACCATATGTGAAAAAGAGGCCAGGTTGTAAGCCAAGAGCCCTTGCAGTTCTCGCCAGAATACTGTTAAGACCATGTATGGTCAGGGTGCAAGAGAGTCCTGGGATAGAGACAGAAGTTGGGCAGATGCTTGGATTAGGCAGACATCACAGGTTCTCTGCCTCAGAACCAAAGCCATATTACCCTGGCTTTAGACGTTTTTAGTTTCCTATAGCATTGATCTCAATGCCTCCACTTCAAGCAAAGGCTCCAGTGTTGTGTTTCTTTCACGAAATTCTTTCTGATCTTTTTCCCATAGGTCTTGAGGCTAGTTGTGATTTATCCATCCTTTCTACAAATATTTTGGAGTGTCTGCTATAAGAAAGATACTATTCCTAGTACTGGAGCTACAGAAGAAAAAAATAAATCACTGTTATCATGGAGATACCTGCTAGAGCTTTAATACTTTACCGCATGAGAAATGGGCCAGGTAACATTCTCACATTGAGTATGGGAAAAGGAGGAATCACAGGCAAACAATTTCAGCACTCTGGAGATAGAAGATAAAAATGAAAGTCTGGCCCTGGCTGGTGTAGCTCAGTGGATTGAGCGCGGGCCTGAGAACCAGAGGATCGCAGTTCGATTCCCAGTCAGGGCACATGCCTGGGTTGCAGGCCAGTTCCCAGCAGGGGACACACGAGAGGCAACCATACATTGATATTTCTCTCCCTCTCCCTCTCTCCTACCCTTCCCCTCTAAAGATAAATAAATAAAAAAATAAAAAAAAAAGTTTAAAAAAAAAAAATGAAAGTCTGCAAACAGACTGTAATAAGATAGTCCACAAGTTTGTAGCATACCTTTATACTCTTCCACAACTAGCAATAGTAAGTATAACAGTAGTCGCTAATATTTACATGGCACTCTACAGTTGAGAAATCCCTTTTACAAATATTCTATCATTTTCTTTACTAAAAACCCATCAAGGTATTATTAGTTTTGCCTTTAAATAGCTGAAAATGATGACTGCACAGAGAATTTTAAACAATCAGCCCAAGTAATCAGTCAATACCAGAGCTGAGACTGACTCTGGGTTTCACTTCAAATCTCACATTTGTTTTGTTATGATAAAACTACCCTGAGCATTTCTTATTCCATTTTCTTTTTTGAAAGACTGTTCTAGTGGACTGAAGCTTGCCAAAACCTCATTCTAACTACAAATCATGGTGCCTATCCCATGACCTTACCAATTGCTCCCAGAGTCACTTCTTAAATCTTGTTTTAGCCATCAAATTTTGGTCCAATAAGCAAAGCAGTCATTTTAAAAGTACAAGAGAAACTAAAATAGGGAGGAGATGACTGATCCCTCACTACATTTTGCATGTTAACCAAGACAAAACAATTCGAGAATGGATTTAGAAATCTGTCAGTGGTTCTAGGGATAGAAGTTTTGGGGATTATCTTCAAGTCCATAAAAGATGCCTCATTTCACTTTCACTGAAAATGGTGGATGGAAATTACCAGGCTTATAACATAATGATTTTAAAGACACAAGGGAATTTGAAGAAAATGAGAGCTATAATTCAATGGAATGGACAGTAGCCTCAGGAGCTTACAGAATCTGCTTCTCTTAACATGTGGTTTCTTTAAGAGGCTTTCATGAGGAAAGGGAATTATGAGGTTCTATCCAGTCTTCACTGTGTAGGTTCAAGGCAGAATGGTACAGAAAAAAGAATAATAGACAAGGAATCAGGTGGTCTGGGCTCTTCAGGGCTCTGTCACTACTTGGCTGTGTACCCTCAGGCAGGACATTTAACTTCTCTGAGTCTTGGTTTCTTCATCTTAGTCATAAAGAAATTAAACTAATGGATCTTGGCCTAACCTCCCTAACAGATTACCATGAGAAACATTTACAATAACCTCTACTATACGTTAAGTTCATGAGGGCAAACTTCTTGTGTGTTTTTATTATTACTGTATCAAGTGTATGCCTGAGGATATCTACTAAACCTGGTACAGAGTAGGCGTTTAATAGATGTTTCAGTAAATATGTGTATAAATAACACATAAAACTACTCCAAAATGTAGAAAAATGGAAATGGAAAGTTCCACACCTGTGTCAACTGTCTGTGGAGACTATTCCAATATATGTCCCACTGCCCCTCCCACCTCCACATTATCTGTCCCCTAACCATTCCTGTCAGTCAGGAGGATTTCAAAGGGACGAACCAAGAGTGCCGATCTTCGCAAAATAAAACCAGGCCGGTGGCAGTGAGAAGCACAACACAATACCTGGCAAAAGTAGGTGTTAGGGATGCTTCTCCTTTAGACCACCATCCCTCTTATTTTCCACGAGTCTCCTTGAAGGGAATGTGAAGGAATCTACTCTGCCATTTTGATCAGAATTCACCAGGGACATGGGCATAGAAAACAGGAGGAAAATACTCCAAGTCTACCCTCTTTGCAGAAAGCCTTCTGATGAACCATCCTCTTATTCCTTGAAAGGGCAGTTAGCTTCTGTCCCAACTGCCTGCAGGCAGTTATGATCAGACAATTGAATAGGCACATATCCTACTTTATCAAAAGAAGCTAGTACCCATCTCTCAACTAGAGAGTAACTTAGCATTTTTCCAGACAACCTCACTGCCCTATCACAGGATTGCTTCTCAAATATAAATGTCAAGTGAGGCAGCAAAAATTAATTTCATATGCTTTATGGGCACTGGGTAATACCCAAAAGGCTAACAATGGCAGAACAGAATTATAAAAGAATTGAGAGTGAGTATGCTTTATAGACCCTGGCACATTGCCAAGGGCAGTAGAGTAAGTGGGAGAAGGAAACACTGGTAATTGGGGTCAATGGTCAGCTTTCTTTTCAGCATGAGTGGTTTTTAGAACCACCAGGATTTTCCCTTCCAAAGACAGCACACAGGCTTTTTGTTCTGAAGCCTGCCTCAGAGACAGGTTGCTCAGGTTTTCTGATGTCCAGGTACCAGGTGGCTAGAGATGGTAATGAATTTGGGTCTAGCAACTGCAGAATTCTTCCTGTGAAGAATTAGGACATGAGCATCTAATTGGTATCCTGTCTACATGGAAACAATTTAGCACATGCTTAAGCGGCTAGCTCTGAAATTAGAGTACCTATGTAGATTCAAATTCCACTCCTGTCATTTATTGACCGTGCAACCTTTGGCAGCTTACTTACCCTTCCTGTGCCTTAGTTTTCATATTTATAAACTGGAAATAATACCAGCAGCTATTTCATAGGGTCATTGAAAGATTAAATCAGTCGAACAGTGCCTGAACATAATAAGTACTCAGTTAACACTGATTGTAACAATTATCTTGTCAATAAGTATGAAATGTAAAGTTTCCAACTTTAGATAAGGAATGGCTATCTTTTCCAACTTTATCCTTTCTCCACTGGTGTCCAGAGATCATAATGCTTCTCTGATTCTATGATCCTGTCCCTGCTTTTGGATCCCAATCTCCATCAAAGAGAGGTAAAGATGAAAAGACCACTTCTGCCCTGGCTGGTGTGGCTCAGTGGATTGAGCACCAGCCTGCTAACCGAAAGGTCACTGGTTCGATTCCCGGTCAGAGAACATGCCTTGGTTGTGAGCCAGGTCCCCAGTTAGGGGCGTGTGAGAGGCAAACAATCACTGTATCCTGCATACATTGATGTTTCTCTCCCTTTCTTTCTCCCTCCCTTCCTCTCTATTTTTATTTATTAAAAGTAAATAAATAAAATCTTAAAAAAAAAAAAGATAGAAAGAAAAGACCACTTCTGAGAGTCAAAGTCTTGAGCCTCAATGCCTGTTCAGCTACTAACTAGTTAGATGACTCTATGATAAGAGTCATTTTCCCTCTTTGGAGTCTCAATTTCCTAATTGTTTAAATGACAGGGTTGGACCAGTTGATCTCTTGGAATGCTTCTAGTCCCAAGATCCTCATGGAACTTCAAAGACCCTCATACACAACTTAGCTTATCTTCTACTTTGTGCTGAATGCCAGGGATGCAACAGCAATTCCTCTTTCCCAAGTCACAGTTACCATATTTTCTGCCTCACTCTCTTCCCACTTATCCTTCTCCACTTGGTGACTTGGAGGTACCAGTATGAGTTAGTGGGATGAACTAGAATTTTCAGAGTGCAATAGCCTGAAAATGTCCCTCTCTTCTAACCCACTCCTATCTCCCCACCCCCACCCAATTTCATGCAGTTTCTCAAGATTCCTGATCTTTTTACTTCTGGAGTATCCTCACAACTGAAGACATTCTGTAAGAGGGGGAACACATGACTGGGTCTGTCTTGTGCAGTCATGGAGCCACCATCCTTCCCTTAGTTTATCATTAAATCAGCCAGTAGTTGGTGTCCCAATATCACGTGTAGTAGTTAGGTTAAACCCTAACCTATATGCAGTCATAAAAGTCAGGATAGGTAAGAGATTATAATATAACATGGTTCTTAACTTAGGACCCTGATGTAAAGAAATGATATATGACCAAAAACTGGTTTACCAGTGTTCTCTCCTGTAGAATTCATGTCTGGTTCCGCTGCCAAACTATGAGTTCCATGAAATGGAAAGTATATTTCTACTTACCATAGCATTCCGAGCATCAAAGAGTGCCTTGATAAAGGGCTCTCAATAAATGTTGATTGAATTGAGTAAATAAGTATAAATTTCTCTATTAGATTAGTCATTTAGAACTTAAAATTATGCAATATTTCTGTCTTGGAAATGAAATGGGAAAAGAAAACTTCACCAAGAATAAATGGGAATAGCAGAGAACTGATAAAATGGCCAAGATACTTCTGTTATACTACAGGAACTTCTTGGATTGGCCATGTGTACATCGTACTGTCCCTGCCCTCTGAACACTGACCTCAGGACACTCTCGGTCCAATTATCTCAAGAACTGATGCCAAGGAAGGCAAGAGACGTCTCTAAAAGCCAGCCTTCTGGGCAGGTCACAGAGAATATGTCAGCCAAAACAAGGTTAAAAATGAGCATGAGTATAAAAAGAACAATTCACCATGATAAATTGGGGTGTGTCTCCAATTTATCATGGAATGATAAATTGAATGCAGTATTCAAAATTGATCAATATATTATATTAATTTCTAAAGAAAAAAGAAGATAGTATCAACTGATACAGAAAAGCATATGACAAAATTCAATATCTATTCAAAACACAAACTCTCAGCAACACAGGAATATCAGGAAACTTTCTCACTTGATAAGTGGCATCTACAAAAAAAAAAATCAAAACAAAAGCCAATAGCTAACATTATTCTTAATGGTAAAAGACAGATTGCTTCTTATCTAAGATTAGAAATGAGGCAAGATGTCCATTCTCATCACTCCTATTCGACATAATGGAATTCTTACTCAGTGCAATAAAGTAAGAAAAAAAATAAAAGTCATCCATACTGAAAACAAAGTTGTCATATCACAGATGACATGACTGTCTACATAAAAAAAAAAAAAAAACAAGGAATCTACAAAAAAATAATCTAGAATAAACAAATTCAGCAAGGTCACAGGATACAAGACCAACACACAAAAAAAGTATTTCTAGATAATAGCATTAAGCAATTAGAAACTAAATTTTTTTTAAATATATGTTATTCACAATAACTCTTTAAGAAGCAACATATTTAGGTATAAACCTAACAAAACAGGTACAGAATCTGTATTTTGCAAAATGCTGATGGAAGAAACCAAAGAAGACTTCAATAAATGGAAAATCATACTCAAATAGTTAAAGTGACAATCCCAGTCAAAATCCCAACAGGCTTTTTTAAACATATAAAAACTGGTAAACTAATTCCAAATTCATATGCAAAAGTAAAGGTACTACAATAGTCAAAGGACTTTGAAAAAAACCAAGTTGAAGGATTTATATTCCCTAATTTCAAAACATATTATAAGGCTATTTTTGGTATAACAACTAGATAAATGAAAAGGAAGAGAGTTTAGATATGTGTGTATGAACAACTGATTTCCGAGCAAGGTGCAAAGGCAAGTCAATGGAAAAAGGACTATGTTTTTAACAAATGGTGCTGAAACAACTGGGTGTGCATATATAAGAAAATAAACTTCAATCAATGGCTCACACCACACATGAGAATCAACTCAAAATAGATTGTTGACCTAAAGGTAAAACTTAAAACTTTAAAAATTTTAGAAATAGAAGAAACATTTTTCTAATCTTGGGTTAGACATGCATTTCTTAAATATAACACCAAAGACCCCTAAATTGAAACATTGAGACACTGGACTTTATCTCAATTAAGTGTCTCTGCTCTTTGAAAGGCACTACTAAGAGAATAAAAAGATTGGGAGAAAAATTTGCAAGTCATATATCTGATAAAGGACTTCTATCTATAATATAGCGAGAACTCTCAAAATTCAATGATAAGAAAAAATAAAACCAATTTTAAAATGAGCAAAAGATGTGAACAAACACGTCACCAAAAATATATATGGACAGAATTAGGCACATGAAAAAATGTTTAACACCACAGCTATTAAGGGAAACTAAAGTTAAAAACACGGTGATATATCACCACTTATGTATTGGGTTAGCCAAAAAGTCCACTTAGTTTTTTCCATAAAATAAAAGGCACATTTTTTGTTATCACCAATAACTTTATTGATTTGGATATGTTGAGTATGTCAGCTATCTCCCATGTGGTTGAACGTTGATTATTCTCAATTTATGTCTCAATTTGATCACTATCAACTTCGGTGGGTCTACCCAACCATGGAGCATCATCCAGTGAGATATCTCTGGCACAAAACTTTGCAAACCACTTTTGACAAGTTTGATCAGTCAGAGCACCTTCTCCATACACTGCACAAAACCTTTTTTTTTTTTTTGAGTTTCAGTTGTGTTTTTACCTTTCTTGAAATGATAAAGCATAATATGCCAAATTTGTTGAACATTTCCTTTCATCTTGAATATTAAAATGGCTACACAAAAATTCACTGATTTTGATGTTTTCTAAATGCACGCTGATATGACAGCTGTCACAATACAATCTAGCAAAATTGTATTGAATGAAGTTAAAGACAACTAAGTGCTACTAGAGCCATCTTATGGAAAAACCCAATGGACTTTTCGGCCAACTCAGTATTAGAATGGCTCAATAAAAAATAGTGACAATATCAAATGTTGACAAGAATGCAAAGCAACTGAAACACTCAACTCATACTCTGATGGTGGGAAAACACAATGTCACAGACACTCTGAAAAACAGTTTGGCAGTTTCCTATAAAGTTCAACATATACTTATCATATGACTTAGCAATCCTACTCTGAAGTATTCGGTTAAGAGAACTAACTTACACTCACATAAAAAACTGGTCATAAATACTTATTGTGGTTCCATTCATGAAATCAACAAAAACCACAAAGGTGAATGGATAAGCAAACAGTGGTCAATTCATATGATGGAATGCTAGTCAATAATAAAAATAATAAAGAAGTGTGGATACACATAACAACTTTGATGAACCTCCAAGTCATTATGCAGAGTGAAAGAAGCAAGTTTTAGAAGGTTACATACTGTATAATTTAACTTATATGACTTTCTCAAAAGACAAAATTACAGTGATAGAGAAAAAGGTCGCCAGGGGTTGGAGACATGGGAAAAATGTGACTACAAAGGGGTAGCATCGTGGTGTCCTTTGGGCTTAGGGAACTGTTCTACGTCCTGATTGTAGCAGTGGTTACATGATTCTATATATGTTCAAACACATAGAGCTGCACACTCCTGCAAACGTCAATTCTGCTATATTTTAATTTTTTAAAAATGAACACACAGCATTTATATCCCCCAAGAGAGTCCAGTGGAAGGCAAAGAGGCAGAATTTTCCTTGGTTCTTGTTTATGGCCTGTCTTGAATATGAGTCTTGGGTCTTATTCAGCAACGACCTGCAGAAGCTATGCCCCCTCCATTCCTCTGGTTGCCTCTTTGGGTCCATGTCTCTCTCTGTGCCATTGGAATAGGCACTGCATCATGGGTTGGGGTGTCACTGCAAGACTTAAGCATGGAACTTTCCAAATGATTGAGCTCTCAGTAAGTGTTGTATAACCATCAATCGGCAGCAGTAGTAAGGTCCCTCTTGCCCAACCCCTCCCTCCACTATACTCTGGATGCCCTCCAAATGCCACCAACCCAAACCAGGGACAGTCACTTGTCCACTCACTTCCCAAATATTTACAGAGTCCTTATTGGGTACCAGGCATAGCCAGGTACCCTGTTGCCAGGCTGAGACCCACGGCATATTCTGGAGGGCACGGCTGTCAGAGCAGCTGTCTTCACAAGGGCAAGCAGTGGTATGTCCTGTTCCAGAAGCCATAAGCTGTTATCTCACTTTCCATCTTTGCAGATTTTAAATGCTTTCCAATACTCCACCTTTTTCTCACATGAAGATTTAAACATAGGCAGATGCATGTCCAGTATGGCAATATTTATCTATTGACTCAAAAACTTCCATCGGCCCATGCTTCCTTAATTCTCTGATCCCATTTAGTTTGTACTTGAGACAACTTTTCTCAGCCTCCTAAAAAAAAAAAAAAAAAAAAAAAAAAAAAAAAAAAAAAAAAAACTATGTTTCCAAAGATAAAAAACAAGACTGGCAAGATAAGGTGTTAAAAAATGGCAGTGATCTGTCCAAGGTCATCCAATAGACTGGCAATAGAATTGCAACTAGAGCTTATTCCACAGGAGTGCCAAGTTCTTCTCCACAGTCAGATCGGGAGGATGAAGCTCATGCACACAGAGGAATTGCTAAAATCCCTCTCCAAAACTGAACAGAAATGGAAGAAACTCTCTCCCAAATATCTGCACAAGCAGTATAGAGTAGAAATGCTTTCAAAACACAGCCATGTCCTGGGGGTAAGAGATGTTTTTGAAGACGCTGTGATGACAGCAGTTCACAACAGACCCACATTCAGGGAACTGTTCCAGCATGCCAGAGGCAGGGAGCTTTTAACTCTCGTAATTCACCCTCACACACGCCAGCTAAACTGAAGCAATGTTAAAGGTCTGACAAACCACAAAGACCAGGAAATGCAGAGTGAATGCTGATCGGAAGAGCAACAGAAGGCAAATGTATATCAAGGCATAACCTGGGAGCACAGGTCGCCTTCTGAGGCTTGGAAGCAATCCTGACGATTTCCCAGCACACACGGAGGCCTCCAGCCAGAAGGTGCAGAGAGAGGGAAGGGAAGGAGAGGATGCGATCCTCCACTTGCCCAGCACACACTGAAAATTTGCTACCAGGGTGAGTGTGCAGTGAGGCTGGCCTAATGCTCGACCACAGTCAGGGCTTCACTGAGATGGTCATTTCCCACGCTTAATGTAATGCTTTCTTAAATTAGTCCCATTTCTCTGGGAGTAAGAGCAGGGTTAGGGAATCAGGGTTAGTTTGAAACGGTATCACCAAGTGGGGCCATTCAGTCACATGAGACAATTCTACCCACTCGCTCCCACCCTCTACCCCTGCTCCCAGCATGCCATGCAGGTCTCAGCATCTACATAATATTCCTCTCATTCCCTCTTCCTGATACCTCATCTACCAACTTCAGATTCTCTGGATAAGAAAAACAGATTCCAGTAAATAGGCCACCCTGCAGATAACGGACATTCAGGATGGACAGAGTTAGAGAAAGAATAGAGTTCAGAAAGACAGGAAGCCATGCCTGGTTCCCATCCCCAGACTGCTCTCCTCCCTGCTTTAGTGACCCATTTACCACCTGACCCAGGACACCAGGCAACTGTCCACCAGCATCAGTTTCCACCCATGAGACCTCCCCCATCTGCGCTCCTGGTTGTTTAACTGAAAGATAAAGACAAGTTAATGCCAAGACCCTACAAGGTCTCTAACTGGTGACAACTGGTTCTATAGTGAGACTGAGTTTGGGAATGAAATTCTGATACTATTAATACCTTTGACCTTGGCAGTCCTGAGTGGTGGGGAGAGAGCACTTGACAGACATTAGCAGATCTCCATACTAGTCCCAGCTCTCACTGGCTGAGTGGCTAAACAAGGTACCAGCCCCCTACAGTTCTCCCTCTGATGCAGCTGTGTGCTCCAATGTTGCCCAACCAGATTAGGGAAGGGCACAGGGCAGGATTTTCCACCCAGATGGCCCTTTCTCTGCAACCCTTGACCCTTTTTATCTGGCACCTCTCAGGCTTCAGGCACAAAAGCTCTGCTAGGTTCCCAAACAGAGGACCTGAACCCTCGGATGCCTTCTGATAGGACCATGTTACCAGGCCACTGTAGGCAAATGACATTCTGAAAAAACATGTTCTCCAGTATGAAAGCCACCTTTTTCCAGCCCTCACCCCACTTTTTTCCCATCCCTGCCCTCCAACCCAATAAATCCAAATGGCAGAGACTAAGGACAACTCTCTGGCTACCACTGAATCTGCTACTCTCTTTAAGAGTGCTGGAAAGAGCTGCAGCATCTGATGAAAGAAACCTTAGGGAGATGCTGCCCTCTTCTGGGAAACATGCGAAAGAAAGACCCCAAAGAGCAGGAATTTCCTCCCTTGTCTGTAATTCTCACTGTGAACAAAAGGCACTGCTCTGTGCTCTGGGGATTGCCGAAAAGGATAGCCTATACGGAATCATACGGAAACAGAGGAAATATGGATGAAACTCGTAATCTAATAATCAGTGAGACCGTCCCTGAAAGATGGGCAAAACTCCCAAGAGGATTTGACCTCAAGCATGGCTCAGCCTCCTGGAACCCTACCACTGAAAAAAATCTCCCTCTACCTAACAAATCCCTTTCCTGCTAAAATTCAAGCTCACACTTTCCTTATGTCAGGGATTAATTGACTGAACAAACCAAATCTGAGTATTTTCTACATGCTTAGATCATAACTAAGTCCCAACCTTACTCAGTGAGGTTACAATACAATAAGAGAGGCAAAAGAGTGACCAAAGGGAAAAAAAAACTAATATGTGAATGTGCCCAGTGTGTTAAAAGAGCAGATGGGAGTGCTAGGCAATGCAGGCTGGACGTCAGGTATCAGGATCCTCACACAGAACACACCTTGATGTAGCCTTGAAGAATGCCTAGGATTCAGGGAGTGATGGTCAAGGAGAAAGGTGACAGAAGTATGAGAGTATACACAGACAGACACGCAGGTGGGAGAGGAAAAACAATACTTCTTCTTTCTTTCTCTCTTGTCTTCTTCCCTGCAAGGATGAGAAAACAATAGGCCCCTTCAGCCTAAGTTGGACAGCACACCCTTGAAAGCAGTGTGACTGTCAGTTTACATACAACCTCCTGTCCATAAATAGCGCCCGGCATGTATTTACACACCCCCCTCTGAAAATAGCATTGGCTGTTCTCACAGTGACTTTGAACTCAGAGTTTATATTTAGTTTACTCTCTCCCATCTATTTATATTTCTTTTGTTTACATAAATATTCCTCTCCCATTTATTGCTGTCGTGTCTGGGCACCTGATGTCATTAGAAGAACACATAGCAACTTCATTCCACACAAACTGGACAGCTAGATCCATCTCCCCCTTATCCCCCGTTTGTTCCCGAATGAGTTTTTTAGAATACCACAATTCCAGGCTTGAAGCCTGAAAAGAGATCTAAATCACTTTTTTTTTTCTATACTCTGCCTCCAGCGAGATTCCCTGGAACTGGACTGTTTAAATTTCACAGGCCTCCCAGGAAGGGAGCTGCACCCCACTCCTTGTCCTAAACTGGCATTTTGCAAGACTTTGCAACCACAAGCCATTGACCCTGCCCTCACAAGCTGTGTATCTGCAGCCAGTCCCTTTTCCCCACCAACATTCCCACCTTATTTATGTTTCTTCAGCCCTCAGTTCTTTTTCTAAACAATTAATTATGTATTTATTTTATTAAATTGTATTTTTATTTCCATTACCATTTATCTCCCTTACACCCCCTCTTTCCACAATCACCACACTGTTGTCCATGTCCACGAGTCCCTTTTCCTTTTTGCTCAATCCCTCCACCCCCAGAGCTGTCAGCCTGCTCTCTATCTGTGAGTCTGTCTCTATTTTGCTTGTTAGTTCAGTTTGTTCATTAGATTCTACATATCAGTGAGATCATACAGTATTTGTCTTTCTCTGACTGGCTTATTTCACTTAGCATAATGTTCTCCAGATCCATCCATGCCGTCGTAAAGGGTAAAATTTTCTTTTTTATAGCCAAGTAGTATTGCATTGTGTAAATGTCCCATAGTTGTTTTACCCACTCATCTACTGATGGACACCTGGGCTGCTTCCATATCTTGGCAACTGTAAATGATGCTGCAGTGAACACAGGGGTACTTAGTTCTTACTTGTATCAATTCTTTCACTGTTTTCACTCTCATCAGAACCTCTCTTCTGATTCTGCGCTTTCCTCAAGGTTGAGGGTTCAGAATCCTGGTGAGATTCTGGACTCAGGTGAAGACCACTGGAAGACTGCCTCTGAGTCCCTGGGATGACAGCCAAGCCCAATCAAGTATATCCTGGTGTCACCTCAGGTTGTCATAAATGGCATTAGGATGGATGGGAACTCTAGACCCTTTCTACCTTTCTCCAGGAGAGTAGAAAGAACACAGGCTTTGGAGGTAGACGGTCCTAGAGACAAAACTCTGCCATGTACACCTGTGGAGTCTTGAGCAAGTCCACAAACCTCTCTGAGCCTCAGTTCCCTCATCTGTAAAATGGAGGTAATACACTGACCTTTGAAAGTTGTGAGGAAATACAGAGTAGGAAGAGTGGGTGTCCAATAGTAACTAAATTCCCTTCCTTTGTCTTCCCTTGAGAAATCCACAAGTCTCTGTCATTTTTTGAAACCCTATTCTATTCCAATGAAGAATTCTATAGCTTCTATAGGTTCCAAGGAAGTCTAATCTTGCACTCTGAGGTGACAGTCATGCGCCCAGGCAGGTGCAAGCCATTCCTAATGTAGAGCAGCAGCTTTGAGACATTCTCTGGATCCCTGGAAAGAGACAGACTTGCTGCACAGCCTCAGGACCTTCAATGGACTGCTTGGGAAAAACAAGGAACAGAATGCTGTTCTGTGGTGCACAGCATCCCGGGGAAATGCATGTCCTCCACCCCGGCCGAGCAATGAGCAGGCAGAGTAGGAGGAGATGGAGAGCAGGCACTCAAAGAGGGAACACCCCAGTGTAGGAAGCTCAGACCGCTGAGGACGGGCAAGGCCCACAGACACTCATCCACTGATGGGCTCATCCATTGACACGCACTCTCTCTCTCATTCTTGGCTCTAATCTCACTCTCTCTGGCTCTCACTGAACATACAGCCAGTCTGGCATTTATTTCAAGTAATCTTGTAGTTTATTGAAATCTCAAACCAAAGGAGGAAGGAACAGAATCAAAATCTCAGAGGAAAATAAGGTTCTAAATTGTATTCAAGTTAAAAGCTCTTCTTGAATATGCCTGCTCGGTAACATGGGGGAGGGCTCTCACTACCTGCTCACTACCACTTCCCTCCTAGTCAGAGTCGGTGTCCTGGCTTCTGGGAGGTGGGTGGGGATTGAAGTCCTAGGGACTTCAGAGAGCCAGTGGCCAAAGCAGACAGTTATCAAGGAAAGTGAAGGATTCCCTGTTGGACCGAGGCCACTCACCCAGCGACATAGTCCCTGAAGAATCCAGTCTTGTTTATCAAATAGAGAGTCAAAGGGGCTGCACACACATCTCCTTTCCTCTCCATCACCTGCATAGCTTCTACCTTCTTTCAGCCCCGAAGTGGACATCAGCTTTCCCCACGAAACCTACAGGGTGTGTCTTGAGGAGCTTGTGCTTCCATGTTCTTTCATAACCCACTGTTTACCTTCTCATTAATCTCCTGCTGTGTTATTTCTTGCTGCCTCATGATGCCTCATAACCTCATTCCATTTCTAGTGAGGCTCTGATCAGAGTTGGCCTAAAAGTCAGTCAAGTCATCCCTTTCTCTTTCATTCAATAACTATTTGTGAAGTCCCTACTCTGAGCCTGATATTGCCCTAAGCATTTGATACCCATTAATGAACCACATGAGGAAAAACCCTCTATGATCAGGAAGCTTCCATTGTCTTTCCTGATCTATGGCTAATACTAATCCCCAACATTAGTGTCGAGCTTCATTCCTGACCATTATCTCTACATTCACTTTCTACTTGAATCTCACGGCAGCCTTTGAGTTTGACTTGGCAGGTTCAAAAGGTACCACTAGGAGATAAGAGGAGAGATGAATAGTGAGTTGCTAACCTCTTTCTCATAGAGTGTTTCAGAAGTGGAGTCAGAACTAGAATCCAGGGCTTTTACTTCTTTCCTCTGCAGTTCTCTGCCACCTGCCTTGATGTTAACAAAATCCAAGTCTGTCATTTCTGAGTCAATGTTATTCCTCTACAAAGCCTCCAGGCCCTTAACCATGCTGATCATCCCCATCCTGAGTCACCGTCATCCTCTGGTCTAGCCACACAGGGCAGCACGTACTTACGTGTCGCATTAGCTGTTCATGCTGTTTTGAGCACATCCCCACTGAGAACATAAACTCCTGGGTGACAGGACAGCAGAGAGACCTCTGGCCCCATGAGTAGTGCCTCTTGACCCACGTGCTGCAATGGTCTATGAGGTGTCTCAAGATGAGTGAGGTCTGCTGTCTCAGAAGATGACCTCTGCCTGCAGAGAGCCTCATTTCTTTTTCCTGGTGAGCTGTGAACATCATTCTGTATGTGTGCCATTCTACAAAAAAATGCTGGGAAGCTCTACTTATATTCCCTAGCAGAGTACTGGATACAGGGTGGGTGGTTAATAGATACCTCGTAACGTACTGAATGCTAAAAAGACAAACTTCACATGATTCCAGAACTAGAAAGGATGGAGTATATATCCAGTTATTGCAAATGCCAACTGAAGCTCAGAGAAGCTAATGACTTTGTTGAAGTTCACACAACTAATAAGTATCAGAGCTGGGAAAATTTTCCAAGTTTAGCTTTAGGTTTGCCTCTAAGTTGGCAGACCAAGAAGAGTGAGAGGCAGGGAGACAGAGTGACCTGGAAACTGGCTTAAGTTGGA
This sequence comes from Glossophaga mutica, assembly GCA_039655065.1. Lineage (NCBI taxonomy): Eukaryota > Metazoa > Chordata > Mammalia > Chiroptera > Phyllostomidae > Glossophaga > Glossophaga mutica. Next base: position 20,638,502 of record CM077304.1, on the reverse strand, counting down.
GACCAGGCCTTTTTCATTAATCCCACATGCCCAGCATCTCCAAGAACAACTGGAGCCACTTGACAGAGGTATCCACTCCCATACAAGGCAGCATCTCCAAGGGCACAGGGGATACCTGCAAGCCAGATGTGATGGTTGGAGATTGGAAATTAAATGTTGTTGGTACTAAGTACAATACACTCCCGCACCCCCGCCCCTGTTGACCTCACTGGTAGGTACAATTTTGTAAGAAGGAAAGAAAGGCTGAGCAGAAACACATTTGGCATGCAATGTAACATGCAAGGTACTGAGACAATACATGGCCTATCAGTGACTCATTCCCTACAGCAGGGTCCCATCCCCGGGCCACAGACCTGTACCATCCGTGGCCTGTTAGGAACCAGGCTGCACAGCAGGAGGTGAGCAGTGAGCAAGCAAGGAAAACTTCATCTGTACTTAGAGCCACTTCCCATTGCTCATATTACTGCCTGAGCTCCGCCTCCTGTCAGGTCAACAGTGGCATTAGATTCTCATTGGAACACAAACCCTACTGTGAGTGGCCCATGTGAGGGACCTAAGTAGCATGTTCCTTACAAGAATCTAATGGCTGATGAACTGAGGTGGAGCTGAGGTCGTGATTCTAGTGCTGGGGATTGGCTGCAAATACAGATTATCATTATCAGATAGGTTTGACTGCACAGAGACTATAATAAATCAATTGCTTGCAGACTCATACCAAAACCCTATCAGTGAGTGGTGAGTGACAATTAAGCTGCATCTGGTGGCAGGCTATAAAGCCTTCCCCCACCACAGTCCATGGAAAAATTGTCTTCCACAAAACCAGTCCCTGGTGCCAAAAAGGTTGGGGATTTTGCCCAGGCTATTGTTTAGAAAAAATAGGAGCACTCATGGAAAGAGATTATGAGACACCCAGAAACCACAGGTTTGAGTCCTGACTCCTGAGTTAACTGGGGATGGAGCATTGTCACTTACCATCTAGTGATGATAGATTTTCTCGGCTATGAGGACAGAAGATGCTCAGACTAAGAAAGTGCCTATGATTCCTTATATTTCTGACATTCTGGTTAATTCATCTTTCTTAATGTCTTCAGATTTTAGCAGGAGAGCTATGGTTCATGAAGGTATATTCTTCCAGTCTTTCTTTAGCAGGAAAAAATAGATAGTACTGTATAAGAGTTAGAATATAATGAAATCAAAGCCTGTATTGTGGTGCCCAGCATAATGTGGTATTTGGCACATAGTGGACTTTCATTGACTGTATTGAGGGGGGAGAAGACAGGAAGGAAAAAAGGAAAGAAGGAAGGGAGGGAGAGAAGGAGGGAAAGAGGGAAGAAAGGAGGAAGGGAGAAGAAAAAAAGGAGGGAGGAAGGGAAGGAGGACCAATCAGACACATTGTTTTTCATCTCATATGTACAAGTCCTGATTTCAAACTAAATAATAAAAGCTAACATTACCTCGGAATTTATTATTCTAAGTAGTTTTCTAAATTTTAAACCTACTGATTATAGAATATTTATGCCCAAACTGTGAGAAAGATGTTATTTTTATCCCCATTTTACAAATGAAGAAATGGAAGCACAGAGCAATTTACTGACTTGCCCAAAGTTATCCAGCTAGTAAATGGTAAAGTTGGGACTTTACTTTCAATCTTTTATTCCCCATCTGTGTCTCCCACCTCCATATAGTCCCTACCATCCATCATGTTAAACTAAGTAGAAGAAAGAACACAGAGGATGGTTGGGGCTAAGAAACCAAAAGGCAAAGGAACCAGGAAGAATCCAGCTTCGGGAAACCTGAATCAGGAAAGTATGGTACTTAGACTCCAGAAAGACTAAGATGGCCAAGGTAACTGGCTGGTAATTTCCCAACATAAAACATTATTACTTCAGGAAATTAGGGTGGGGAGAGGCAGGAGAAGGGGGATCAATAATAATGGAAAGAGACATGACTTGGAGTGGTGAACACAAAATAAAATATACAGATGATGTATTACAGAATTGTACACCTTAAATCTATATAATTCTATTAACCGATGTAACCACAGAAATTCAATAAAAATACATTTTTAAATAGTTTATACTCGTAAATACCTTCATTTCCTATAGTGAAGTTACTTCCACAGTAATATGGCTCAATGGAGAGAAATGTTGGAGCCAAAACATGTCTAGGTGTGAATATTAGCTCTTCCATTCAGTTTGTGACCTTGCGCCAGTCATACCTCTTGTGCCTCAGTTTCTTTATCTGCTATCGTAATGATTTCATATAGTCTTTAAAGCATCTAGCCCAGAGCCTGACAAATAGTCACCCTTTAATAATAAAACTTCTTTCGCTTCTGTTTATTTCCAGGACTGCAGAAACTTAACCTCAGATTATATTGTTCATGGTAAGATGAGGTGGAGAGACCCAAAGGGTGCAATACCTCTAATGTCATAGTCCCAAGAAAGATCCACAAGCTGTCAGGTGGTGGCAGGCATGCAGGAAGCCAGGATGCTCATGAGCTAAGCCAGAGCTTATCACCTTAGGCCCAGGCTAAGGCCTATCCTCTACTCTCAGGCAGGGATCCAATTAAACCACAGATAGCTCACCCTCATCAAAGATTCCCTTAGTGCAGCAAGCACTCCACACACTTCCTTGGCAATCAGTTCCTTCTTTTGTCTAACTGGTGTCCCCTCTATTATAATTTGATCTCACTTCCTTTGCTCTGAAAGAAAAACAGCTGGTCACCACCACCCACGTACTGGCCCTTCCGATAAAGGATGCTTGTGCCAAAAGATGGGGTTCCAAAAGCCTGTTCTTTCATCCTGTCATAAAACTCGATCCAACTGAGTTAGGAGCTTTGTGGTTTAGATGTCAGTTGAATCAACCTCAATGGGTACCAGGCAGTCTGTGGGCAGCAGATGATATTTCCTATGCCATAGGGGTGGGCCTTGTGGTCTTACTATGGTGGCAGGCGGAACAGGGTCCACCTGTCATTCCATTAACTTCACAAGGTATGAGTAAGAGGGAAAGGTTTCTGGTCATGACTCCTGGGCAGAGCGGCAGGAGGAGGGCAATGGGAAGGAAGACCCAGATGTTCCCCTAGAATAATGTGTGCGTTCCAAAGAGGAAATTTCAATAGCCTATGAATATGTGAAAAGTTATCATCCTCCCTAGTTATCAAAAAATATAACTTAATTTGAACAGATAACATTTTATGCTGATTGGGAAATCTCAGGTTTTGTTTGTTTCTGACAGTTAAGACAGTTTCGGTGGAAATGCAGGAACTAAACTCTTTCATACATGCTGGTAGAAACGTCAACTGGATTGAACTTTCTGGGGGCAATTGCCAGTCTGAACCAAAGGTCTGAAAACATTCTTTCAAACACAGTTTCACATATTTTACAAATATACTAACATGCATAAAAGTAATTGAGCTTCATTCACTGCAGTATATATTTTTTAAAAAACTGCAAACATTTTTGGAACAAATTACATTTCCAGTGATAAGGATTTAGTTAAATTAAAGTTCATCATGATTGTAGAAAAGTGTACAATCGTTAAACATAAAAAATATATAAAGACAGAAAAATAGTCAAGATATATACAAGTAAAAAACCAAAGTATCAAAAAAGCATATTCAACACCTATCTCTACATTGATGTCAATATTTATGTCTATGTATAAAGAGAGAATTATACAGGTCTCTCGCTTTCTGTCTGGAAGGAAACATGCCAAAATCATTTGTAATCAGGTCTTGTTGGTGACATTTTTAGATCATTTGAATGTTTTTATTTAGTTTTTGCTTAAAGTTAGATGTGGAATCTAGTATTTTTACCATAAGTATATAATCCATTTGCATTGGGGAAAAATAATAATGTGATTTTAAGAACAAAAAAGAATGAGAAAACCCTCCCCCACCCCAAGTCCCTTTTAAAAAGGAAAAGCCAAGATCAGCCTTGAAAAGAAAATGTCACTTACGGGCAATGCGCAGGTTAAAAAGAAGTACAGAGAAAGGGAGGCCGAGCCGCAGGCTTTGTCCCAGGAAGGGGCCAGGGTAAGTCACACTTGCATGTCTGCCTATGAACCTTAGCTCCATCTAGCTGAACCAAATTCTCCTTCCGTAAATGTCTCTCTACTTTTTGTAAGATTTTATTTATTTATTTTTAAAGAGACAGGAAACGGGGGAAGAAAGGGATATGGATGTGTGAGATGTGTGAGAGGCACATCACCCAGGTGGCCGGGACCCAGCCTGCACCGCAGGCACGTGCCCTGACCAGGAATTGAACTGGCGACCTTTTGGTTTACAGACTGGTGCTCAATCCACTGAGCCACAGTAGCCAGGGCTGTAAATACCTCTTTAAATCTTTGCTCACAAGCATCCCTATGTGACCTACCGAAGAGAAATAAAAATGTATATCGACACAAAGACTGCACGCAAATGTTCGTGGCAATGTTGTTCAGAACAGGCAGAAAGTGGAAATTTTATGAACAAAATGAGGTGTCACTGTACACTGGAATATCATCCTGCAGTTAAAAGGAATAAAGTACCGAAATGTGCTACAATGTAGAAGAACTTCAAAAGCATTGTGTTCACTGAAAAAAACTCAGACACAAACACTGAGTATCGTGTGGTTCTATTTATATGAAATATCCAGACCAGGCAAATCTATAGGTATAGGAAGGAGGTTAGTGATTGCCTAGGACTGTGGGCAGCAAAGATTAGGAAACTGGGATTGACTGCTAATGGGCCTGAGGTCTTTTTGGGGAGTGCTGGAAATGTTTTAAAATTAGATTGCCATGATAGCTATACACCTCTGTAAATACACTAAAAATACACTGAATTGTATATTTGAAAATGGTAAATTTTACATCATATAAATTATATATTGAAACAAAAGTTTTTAGTGTGTCCCCCTCGCTAACGTTGTACTTGAGGGACCCAGCCCATCAAATGTATCTATTCATTTAAGTATTTATCCATCAAATATTTTCCAGTGCCCACAATTTGCCAAGTATTACTCTAATAAAGTGAGAGTGAAGGCAACAAATCTCCAACTGTATTTTAGTGATACGTAAATCAGTTTACATGTTGACATTCATCAAGACTCTTAAATACGAGAGGAGGGACTTTTCTTATTTGTCTTTTCAGTCCTCAGACCTTGCAGAGCGCCTGGCATGTCGTAACCCTACTCCACATATGTGGTTAGATAAATGGATTAAGTAGATACCAGAGAGCCTGAAAGCTGAGCGAGAGCCATGCCTTCCGCAAGGTCATCCCCGGAGTAAAACACAAGGAAAGAAGGGAGACAAGGGAAGACTAAGCCGAGGCCACGGAAAGGTTACCCAGGCTTGGGAGACAGTAATGCGTGTGCAGAGGCTCCCTCACACCGTTTCTTTCAAGATCTTGCCCGACATGTGAGACCAGAGACTGGAAACTTCTAGTTCTCGGAATATCTGAGCTCTATGCCTCATACAATTACTCCAAGCCCACTCTTTCTTGGGGGATGCAATGGGGAGCTCTACTGAGCTTCTCTGCTCCCACTTTCCAATGAGCTCCAGGGCCCTATTTGGCACTGGCCATCTGGTAGGAAATGGAAGTTAACATCAGGGCTGCACCAACCCCGACTTCCACCTCGAGTGTTCCAGAGCTGTTTTCATTTCACTGCTCCCCCGCCCCCACTTGGAGAGAGCCTCTTGGAACTTTGCGATGGTGTGCAAAACTATAAAAGACAGTTATTCTGTTTGACCCAGTAATTTTACTTCTCAGAACAAATTGGAAGAAAACAGAAATGTTCATAGTGATAGATGTATAAGGTTATTTGTAACATTGGCGACACTGCAACTTTGACGCCTTCCTGAATGAAAAACCATGGGAGAATGATTAATTCATCATACAGGTGTGTGATGAAATTCTACGCCATCAGAGCAATCTTGTTGCAAGTGAAAGGATCTGACCTTGGTATATTAATAAGCAAGAAGTGTACGTTGCAATATGCTACACAGAGTATAATCTCAATTTTATAGGTTATATGTGTGCTATCTATTTGGAGGGAGAAACAGCAGGGAGAGAGCTTCCACTGTGAGGGGGCTGCGGTTTGGGGCAGCAGGGTGTACAGACAGCAGGTGAATGAATCCATGCACACAAATGTGCACAGAGAAAAGCTGCAGGATGTGCATGAACGTAAAAACAGTCGTTATCTCAGGCTGGTGGTATTATGGCAGACGTTGTGTGTACTTGTGCTTTTTGAAATTTTCCAAAGTTTCTACAATGACCAAAGGACAAACTTTTTAAAAATTAAAGAAAAATAAAGTGAAGGTCTGCTTATTCACAGCAAAAGGAGCAACAGTTTCTGGAAAAGGTACCCTAAGATGTCAGGTATAAATTTGTTCTACAAATCAGCCTATCAGATATACATCCTAGTTGCCACTGCAGAGCATCAGGTGAGCAGTGCTCCTACCGGGAGTGAAAACTACCCATCTGTCGTCAGCTGTCTCCTCCCTCTGGCCTGAAGGGTCTGGTAGAGGCAGAGATGGAATCTGTGCTCAGAAAACTGCCAGCAGGGGACCTGCCCGTGGCAGTCCCGTAGAGTCCTGTAGTGCACGTGTGGTGCCCTGTCACCCGCCTTTCCTGAGTGCTTTCGTCCCCTCACTAGTCCTCAGGAATTGCTGTGCAGGGCCCCAGGGAGGACAGGGGGCTATAAGGAGAATTTGGCACTGGTAACTCTGTCTTCGAGGATTTCATGGGCAGCAGCAAGAGTGCTGTCTGCCTGGCCACCCTCCCCCCATCCACAGCTTCTGCGATGCCTGCTCCACCCACATCCGGGGGTGACAGGCAACCCCCAGCCCTCTCCGCCAGTGCAGACCCTGGGCCCACCCTAAAAGAGGGCAAGAAGTGGGAAGAGGAAGGCCGGATGAAATAGGGAGAAGGACGTTTTTTGCAAAAATCCTACCTTCTCTACAAAGCTTCCCCTGCCTCCTCAAGCCCTTGGCCTTACTCCCTCCTCCAGGCTTCCAGAACACTCATCAGATCATCCATCAGCAGGTACATCCTTGCTACCCTTTTATATAAATGCACTTTGTCTCCACTACACAAAGGTGCTCTAAGTACAGACAGGATGCATTATGATGCGTTATTTCTTCCTGTGACCCCACACCTAGCAGTGGCCAGTGATTAAGAACCACTTGCCAACGAGGTCATTACCTGTGATAATACTAAGATTACAGCTCCATGCTGTGCTTGAAAGAGACCCTATTTTGCCTGGCACTCTATGTCTCAGATCATATATGGAGTGCCTGATAGTCCCACAGAGATTCATTTCTATCATCACATCACATGGTGACTTATGGGGACAGCAAAAGGGGGAGGGAGAGCATACCTAGTGTACAGAAAATCACCTGGCTACCTCTCGGATCCAAGAACTTTGTTAATGACCTCCTGTGGCCTTCTGTCCCTTTGCAGGAGGCTCCCAATCAGAAAATGGTGAGAAACCCCACCAGCCAACAAAGAAACCAACATCAAAAAATCTCCACAGAAACCACTGTCCATATTTTCTTAAAACGTGCAAGGAATATTGTCTCTGTCTTCTGCATTGGTGAAGCCTACCCCTGGGAAAGAAAAACAACAAGGCAAGGAGTCCACACTTCCCTGAAGGCAGCACCATCCAGTGCGGTGATTTTAAAGTGGGGAACATATCCCGCAGGCATTGGGAGAAATCTTGGTTCATGCAGGGAGAGGCATTAACCTTTCAAGAAGGTTGCTCCCGTTTCAAGTCTCCTTCTTCCCTGCAAGGAGACTATTTCAGTCAGGTGCTAGGATCTCCTTAACTCCTCTCCAAACACTTAGCTCCCACTTTAACCCCAAATAAGTAGAATGATAGCCCTCAATAGGTCAGAATGTCCAGCTAGTTTCTTAACACTGGTTTCCATTAATACATTTGCCCTTTGGTCTCCAATATTTGAAGCAAGTAAAGTTGCTTTTCTTCATTGGCATTTGTGATACAGTTTCCTTTTGAAGGAACTACCTTTAATTTAAACAGTGGGTCTAGCTGAAGAAAAAGTATTAAATAATAGTACAGGGGTTGGCAGCTGTGCCCAAAATGATGAACACTGTATGCTCGAGACCAAAGGCTGGGACCCACTGGGAACTGAGAAAAGGAGAAAAACGTTAGTGCCCAGTTCTCATCTTTGTCCTGACGCTTTCCGGCGTGTGGCCTTGGACAGGCCACTGAAACACTTTCCATGACTGTTTTCCCATATGTAACAGGAGGAGAGTTGGTAGGCCAAAGGCTTTTAAAGTATGTTCCAATTCCGAAATTGCAGGATGCTTTATTATTTGGGGTGGGGGGAAGAGCAGAGAAAAAAAGATAGTAGTAAAAACAAGTGGAATTCTTCTGCTTGTCACCTTTGAAGATAGCAAAGGGGAGCCCTCCTTGATTTCACCATGAACTGAGACCAAAAAGTAATGCCCATCTGTTAGCAATTCTGTCTGCAATCCTCCCTCGCCCACCCACTGACCCTCAGAGACAGGGCAAGCAGCAGCCCCCAGCTACCTCCGAGATGGCGGCTACTTAGTTCGGAAGATGAACAGCCAGAAAGGAAAATGGAGAGTCATGCCTTGTCTGCCTGGTCGGAAGGCCCCTCGCTAATCTCCCCATCCTGAAACCTGAGGCCCTGGGAATGGCCTGTGCATGAATGGCCTGGGCCTGGCCTAGTAGAAAGAGAACTCCTTGGGGAATCCTATCAGCCCCCTCTCATCTCCTCATTGTGACAGGTGAAATGAGAAGCTGGGGCACAGGTCAGTCATTCCCCTTTCCAGAACCCTGAGTGGAGCTGGGGATGGATCAGGGAAGCAAGGGCAAGTCCCCTGTGTTAGCCTTAGAGGCCTTTTTGAAAAGAGAAAAAATTTGATCTTGGATAGATTTTTCTAATAGTCCATAAAAAGCACCGAGCAAAATGTCTGAATCCGAACAGCTCAGAAGTGGGCGAAGCTCTAACGTGGCTCTGAGCAAATCAGGAAAGGGAAACAGAGGCCAGACACCTGAGACAAGGCAGGGACGAGCACTGCTGGCTCGATGCCTGAGGGCCCGTTCCTCAGACAACATCAGACATTGTTTCTATCTGCAACATTTTTAAAGAGGGGGGCTCCGAAATAAAGAGCCTGGGAGACTTACCGAAGAAACAATCTCCCAGTTCACCTCCATCTCAGCTTTTACTGCAGTCTTTTCGCTCTAACCAATCACAATTCATTCTTCTGGCATCTCCTCAGAATCTGTACCCATAGACGCTAATCTGGAGTTGTTCCTTGTTTCTGTCTGTCTTTTTTATCAGGGCAGCCAGCTGAAATGCGCATGGGAGAGTGCTCGGTGCCTGCAGGATGAGGGGTGGTGGGGATGGGTGAGACAGAGGGTCCAGACTCATCTCAAGGTGGCAGCTGAGGCTCGCTCCCCCTGCCCACTGGCAGGGAGGCCAGCTCAGAGTCCCTAATTATTTGGGTTCTACCCCCAATTCCAACATGTTGTGGGTGTGGGGGGGTGCTTCCCCATACCACCAATAAGAAATGCTCTGACACCAGCTGGGTGTCCTACGATTCGACACGATTCTGACACTAGGGAGATAGCGTCAGATCCCACAGGTTGAGGGCTCGGTCTCATAAGGCTGTGCCCTGCCCCCAACTTCAGATGCCAATCCAAAATCCAGGTTGTTACCTCTGCTTGTGACCGACTGGCTATATAAATCAGAGGTCGCACGACCTCCTCCTTGAATTTGATGAATGTGCTGGAGCAGCTCACAGACCTCAAACATTTTACTTATTAGATCACTGGTTTATTATAAAAGCATATACAATAACTCAGGAACAGCCAGGATCAAAAATACAGACATACCTCAGTACTCCTCAGCTTCAGAACTCAGCAAACCCCATACTCATTTCATTTTGACAAGAAGGAAGTGTTTCAGCACTCAGCTCGTGCTTGGGACTCATCACCCTTGCGAGAACTCGTATGAGTCCTGACAATGCTGCCCCACAAGATTAAACGCTTCATCACTTGTTGCTTGTTCGCCGCTCATCGCTGCTTGCAATTTGTTCAGTACTTGGTTTAGGCACTCGTCCTGACTTCAGAATGAATTAATGACAAGTACCAGGGTACCACTGTCTATACATCATGTTTGGGGGTAAAAAACGTGAGTCCAGTTAGTAACTCATTTCATCCATCTTTCTTTCCAGTTTTTGCTTCATCAGCCCATCCTCTGAATTCCTGCCTCACCTCAATCTCTGCCTCCTCACTCTAGAAACAAGGCTTAGGTCTAGGGGTATCCAACCTGCAGCCCAGGATGGCTGTAAATGCGGCCCAACACAAAATCATAAATTTACTGAAAACATTATGAGATTTCTTGGTGTGATTATGATTCACAATGTATTTAGTGTGTGGCCCAACACAGCTCTTCTTTTTCCAGTGTGGCCCAGAGATGCTGAAAGGTGGGACCCCCTGGCTGGACTTGTTGAAGTAGAAGGAAACAGCTGTAATAGAAAATGTCTTTAGAGTGTCCACTTAACACCACCTTGTCCAGCTCCCTGCTTTCCAAAAGCAGAAATGTTCCACTCCTTTGTGCACACCTCAAGGGGTCAGCAATGTGTTCAAGCAGCAGCCTCTCAACAATATTACTCAAGAACCTACTGCCACTCAAGAACCTAGTGCCACGACCTGGGCTCTGAGGTATGTAAAGAATGGGTTTAAAATGGAAAGAAAAATGGATATAAAATTAGATCTGGATTTAGGTCAGGCAAACATCAGGAAATTTAAAGGCATTCTGGTTTTAAGGAACAAATATCGAGAGTAGGAATGTACTGGAGAATAAGGAGCAGTCCTGTTTATCTAGAGAGTGAGGTGCACGTGGGTGAGCAGTAGGCGACAGGTTGCCCTGGGGTTTGGACGTGAGGTGTGACGGGCTTTGATAGACATGTGGAAGAGTCCCGCCACTCTACAACCTCACAAACTTTTACCCACAGTCACTAATGGCAGAAGGCAACAAATATATATATATATATATTTTCCCCCCTTGGGGGCCTAAAAGTTTAATTCAAAGTAGTGTACTTCAAGCTTAAAATTTCTCAGAGGCCTTGTGTTTTATCTTTAGAACGTATGATTTTATTGTATTCCACACCTTAGGTTTTTAAAACATAAAATTACATTTTCCTCAATTTTGTAGTAGCCTTAATGCTGTTAGGGTGATCATCCATATTTGTCTTCTACCTCACTTCACCCAGAACTTAAACCTTGCATCCCTTAATTCTACATGCACCCTGTTTAAGAAGTGCCACCATAGGTCATGAGCAGGAAAGGGATACAATCAGAGCAAGGACGGCATGAGGATTTGTACAGGCCAGCCAGGCAGGAAGCCACTGGACTGCACAGGTGAGAAGTGACACTGGCCTGGTCCAGTCAGCAGCAAAACAAAAGAGCAAAGACAGACTCCAGGTAACACGGCCAGGCAGAGTGTGATGCGTTCGCAATCTACACCTGCTGAGTGGGCTGGGATGATGCCCTTCAAACGATGCAGAGTATGTATTTCACCACCTAGGAAATGTGCTGGAGCTGACTGGGTTCCAGAACTAATCCCACGTCTAAAAGACAAATGAAGCTCTTCTCAGGCCTGCTGGGGTTTAGGGCTGTGTTAGAACTGGCAGCTTCTCAGTTCAAGGGAAAGGAAAGAATTTCCCCAATTACAACAGACTTAAGCCAGGCTGATGACATCAGTGGGGAAAAGACTCCTTGGACAGAGAGTTACTTTGACCAGACAATATTTTCCTGGGTTAAATGTAAACAAACCAAAACTATGTGTGGCCAGCTCTCCCCACTTGGGGTTCAGTGGGGATGGGATGGAGGTGGTGGGGTTCAAGAAGGACACTGACAGAAAACATCTGAGGTTCTACCTAAAAAAGTTAAAGATGGGAAAAAACTAGCAGCTGTTGCTCCCAACTTACTTTCTCCGATCCCAAAACTGTCCTGAATGGGGCAACGAGACAGACCTGGGCAGATCAGACTAGCCACCAAGAGGTATGAAATCTACCTTCCAGACCCCATCTCCCTTTTCCATGTATTCTTTACCATCGGACTCGTATAACTATGTCCTCCTCCAACACGACCCTTGAGAAAATATCAAGAATTTATCCTTAATGCAAATTCAACTCTCCCAGAGAGAGGTTAACTATAAGCCTTCGTTTTAATTATGGAGAAAAATCCATGCCCCACTTTGAAAGTAATGTTAGACTCTAGTTAAAGCATGGGAAATATTATTTCCAGTAGTAAGTCTTCCTTGGGTCCATGGAATCATACTACATTGGCTAGAAGCTGCTGAGCCCATGTGTGAGGCCAGTTCTGTTCCGACCTGCCCCACCCCTTCCCCCTGGCCACCCAGCAACATTTGCTTCCCTTTGGGAAGGGAATTCAAATCCGAGTTCCCACTGCAGGTAGCTCCAGTACTTCTCTTGATCTGTGTTTTGGATGCCTTCTCCCAGCCGCAGATGAATTTCCAGAGCCATCCCCTTTGGTTGCATCCCAACCAAAGCCTGGCCAGGAAATACTCCAGCCATCCCGGAAAAGGGCACACAGTACTTTTCCCTTCCCTGGCTAAGACCTGAGGCTGCCTCTTGACTCTCCATCCTTATCCTTGTGAGGCACCCTGGCTGGACAATAGCTTTGAAAGCGATGCTTCATTTGGCAGACATCTCTGCCTTTTGAGTAGTTAATGATGTGTGCAAAACCTACATTCATCACAAAAGACAAGCAACCTCACATGGATTCATTTTCTTTCTCTGGGACACGTCTGGACTCTCCCTACCTCAGTGACCCATCACAGAAGGAAATGTAATACCAACTGAATTTTCATCCAGTACCTTTTATCCTTAAGGCTCAAATTCACTCCCACCAGCTCTCTCCTACACATACACATTCACAGTCAAAAGGTAAAGACAATTTTTCAACCATTTACTCCCCTTTCCTTGTTCTTTTCTGACAAATGTTCCCTGATCCTGGTGACTCCTTTGAGGGCCTGACCTTTGTCCTCTGGCATCTGGTTCTGTCTGGATGCCTCATCCTTTCCCAAAGCTTGTCTTTGTCACCCAAATCCCACTATTCTTGAGTTAGAATATCTAATTTGACTCAGAAAGTGCCTCTTAGTTCTTCCTCCCAGTGTTGGCAACAACCTTACCTGAGGAGAAAAAAACTAATCTGGGTTCTAAAACATGCATTTATTGACCTTTAGAATCTTTATCTGGCCTTGGGACCTAAAGGGGTAGAATACAAGTATATTAGGCTTGAAATATCTTAAGAATAGAGATTATGTATTAACCATCTCTTTATTCTCATAGCACAAGCTCAGGGCCTGGCAGACAGTAAGTGCTCAGAAGTGACTGATGAATAAGTGAATGATGCTGTGCTCTTAAGTGGGGGCATGAGGTATGAGTGTGGTCTGCCAAGAGCCGATGTCAGTGAGGACTGTTAAATCTGATCACTTTGTAGAACGTTTAAAACAAATGTCATCAGTCCTCAAGAACTGGTTGGAGTTCTAACATACTATGTTCAGATTTTAGAGTGACATGTTGGCATACCTGGAGCTTTAAGAATGAAATTAATAAAAAATTAGCAAAATGAATGGCTATTATCCCAAGGCTAAGGAAACCAAATGATAGTTTAGAAACATAGGGACAGAGATTTAAAAATACCCAAAGCCATCAGAATGACTTGGGCTAACTCGGTGAGGCAGTCTGGAAAGCCATCCCACCTACACAGCCAAAATGTAATTAGGAAGGACCATATTGACCAAAGGGCAGCACACAGCTTTTCAGTAAAAGCAAGAATTTGCAACTGGTAACTCAATGCTACCCAAGGCAGAAACTGGTCGGAATAAGGATTCCAGGATGATATGCCAATGATTGGTTTTAAACAATGGTGCAAATTCAGTGGAGAAAGTCTTTTCAACAAATGGCACTAGAACAATTGGTTATCCATAGCAAAATAAAATTTAAAAATTAACTTCAATTTGTACTTCACCTCATTTACAAAAATTAATTCAAATTGTATCAGAGACCTAAGTATAAAACTTAAAACTAAAACATCTAGGAAAAAACCTTTGTAACCTTGAGTTAGGCAGATTTTTTAGACATGGTGTCAAAGCATGATTCCTAAAATAACAAAGTGATAAATTAAACTTTATCAAAGTTAAGAACTCATGCTTTTCAAGAGACTTTGTTAAGAAATGAAGATACAAATGATAGATTGGGAGAAAAAAGTTGAAAATCACATATCTTATAAAGGACTTGAATTCAGAATATTATAAAGTATTCTCAAAACACAATAATAAGAAACTAAACAATTTGAATAATAAAATGGGAAGAAGATTTGAATAGATACTTCACCCAAGAAAATATACAAGTGGAATATGAACACATGAAAAAATGCTCCATATCATTAATCATCAGGGAAATGCAAATCACATTGAAACCACAATGATATTCCACTACACACCTATCAGAATGGCAAAATGTTAAAAAAAAATAACCACATCAAATATTAATAAAAATGTGGAAAAACTAGAACTTTCATACCATATGTTGTGGGTGGGAATGTAAAATGGAACAACCAGTTTGGAAACCCTTCAAGCAGTTTCTTAAACCATTTAACATACACTTCTCTAAGGTCAAGCCATTCCACTCCTGTTTCCCGAGGAGAAAGGAAAGCCTATGTCCACATAAAGATTCATACATAAATATTCACAGCAGCCTGACTTCTAACAGGCCAGCACTAGAAACAACCTGAGCGCCCATCCACAGGTGAAGTGACAGACTGTGTTATGTTCAAACACTGGGCCACGACTCATCAATAAAAAGGGATGAACTACCGCTATACTTAACAACATGGATGAATTTCAAAATAATTTCCTGAGTAAAATAAGGAAGACAAAAAAGAGTATACATTGTGCAATTCCACATTCAATAAAATACAAACTAATCTTTAGGGGCAAAAAGCAGGCATATAAAGAGGCATAAGGAAGATTTGGGGGAAGTAACAGATATGTACCTGATTATGATAATAGTTTCACAGGCATACACATGTCAAAAGGTATAAAATTGTTCTCTTTAAATATGAAATTTATGGTATGCCAATTATGCCTCAATAAAACTGTTAAGGGTATACAGTTTTATACCCTCAATAAAACTGTTCAGGGTATACAAGTTCAGACATTTTCTCTCCCTATTTGTTACTATAGAAAGCAGGGAAGTGATTGGAATTTCAAGGAATGCAGACTGCTTCATGGCCTGCTCCAAAATGCCTTCCTTTTTCCTTCAAGGTGGACTGGAGGAGGGATCGAAATTCAGCTTCAAGAGAAACTCAGTTTCTGAACTGAGTGGAATTCATATAAGGGAATGCACATAATAGCGCATAATCAGGAATTCCTACTAGTCACACCCCTACAGCTGTATTCTCACAACGGACAACCCAAAATAAAAAGCAATGGACAGGTGATCCAAAGAAGCAGCTGCCTGAATTTCTGCTAATAATCAGGGCATATAAATTAAAAACACAGTAATAAAACCATTTCACACCCATTACATTGAGGAGAAAAGTTTAAATCTGACAGCACCAAAGGTTGGCTAAGATGTGAAACAACTGCAAAGTTAGATACTTTGCTGGGGGCACATTCAGACAACCAATTCAGAGAGAAATTTGGCAAAGATAAAGACTCATACATACACACAGAAAATCCACGTCTAGGTCCACACCCATGGCAACGTCGATACATGTGCATGAGAAGAGTTTGACGCCCACATCAGGCACCCCCAACTCTGAAGCCCCGCACCCCAAGACAAGCCCCCAAAACACCTACTTATGAAAACCAACAGGACCCACAAGCTGGCGGAGAGCTTCGAAGGTGGGGCTGGGACTCGGCCTGGGCGAGGCCCTCTGACTGCCGGCGGAACGCGGGCCCGGGGGGCGGGCACCCGGTTGGACACGCACTTGCAGATCGCAGGACGCTCTCTGGGACGCAGCGCCATCGTCGCGTCTCTCTCCGCCCTGCTCTCGCCAGGGCGCCGCCCTTTATATATAAATAAATATACAGAGAAAATTATATATATACACATATATTATTTTTAAGTCAAAATTTTCTGTCGCTCCAGAATACCTGTTATCTCCTGGGTGGGAGCTTTGACACGTGTCTGCCACCCGGAGTTCGCTGCTACCACCAGGGACGCGTCTCCTCCGCGTGGCTCTGGTGACTTGTGGGGCTTTCCCTGGCCGGTCCCTCAGGACTGCAACTGGCAGAGAAAGGTTTCGTCAGCTGCCACCAGCTCCAGGGCACAAACAGAGGAAACAGACCCAGGGGCCCCGGCTTTCTGGGAAAGAGGCCTGTTAGCTTTTCAGGTCACGGCTGCAGCCCACGGACCAGGCTTCCGATTAAACCCAGCAGGGGCCTGACGGGAACCCTTTCCGGAGACTTCGGGGTGTGCGTGGGCGCTAGTCTCGCGAGGTCGCTCCTCTCGCGCAGGAGCTGCCCCTGCGGCGCTCCAGAGGGCCAACAGCTCTGGGAAAGCGCTTATTACATGCCGGTTGCACCTGTCTGTTTCAGCTACCCTGCAGGGATGCCTCTTGATTGCCTGTCTTGGGTGGGCAGAGGGCTTTCATTCTGGGGTCCTACAGGACAGGAACTATTGGAGAGTTACATTTTGGCAGGGTCACCACCCCAGGACACAGACAGCGGAATGAGATACACCCTCCGCAAGTCTTCCTGTTAGAGGCCCATTTGCTTGTCCTGGAGCTCTAGCCTGAAGCAGGTTTCAGGTTCGGCACACTTCTAGAAGCCTACAGATTTCAAATTATGTTACAAAACTATAGTGATCAAAACAGTATGGGATTGGCATAAAAACACAGATCAAGGGAATAAAATGGCCCAGAAATTGTGTGTGTGTGTGTATACAAAATGCTGTAATATATAGATATATATATAGATATACATATCCATACATGTGGCTATATGTTAAGATTTTATAAAGCTGGGTGGTAAGTATTCAAGTGTTTAAGCTATTCTCTAAATTTTTCTAAAGTTTGAAACATTTTGTGTTGAAATGTTTAATTGAACAAGAGGAAAAAACCCTGTATTTGTCAAGTTCAAAATATACTTGAAATGTTTATACAACATCAAAATAAAAGCTTGACCTAAGCTTTGGGAGAAGTATAGGTAATTGTGCAGGCCTAATAAAATTTGTTTAAACACTAGAAAGGAAGAAAAAAAGAAATAAGCTAAAAATATAAACCAGTTGAGTTAGGAGGCACATAGCCACTCAAGGACAGGGTGGGGCAGTGAGGGTGGGGAACAACAGATTGCACTGCACAGCCCCAGGGAGTCTCGCTAGGGTCCAGCTGCCTTTCTCAGGTCAGAAAAGATCAGTAAACGAAGCAAGCAAACAAAAACAATGGAAAAGAAACTTAAATGTTTTTTGAAAGAAGTCAAACTCAGGAGGGGAAAGATGCCACAGCAAGCAGCACCGAAGTAAGGTCCTGAGAGGTGACAGCAAGCTCAGATGCCCTAGCAGCTGGCAAAGTGCCTCACAGGGAGGTGAGAAGGGAAATGGCACTTTGGCGAATGCCTAGAAGAAGCATTGGCAGAAGCTGGAAGACCGTAAGAATGCTTTCAGGGACTTCTGTTTAGGGATCTGAGAAGGCAATTCACACATGAACTTAGTCAAACAGAAGGGTGTTCTGATGAAACTCAAGGAAAGGCAAGGAGCCTAACAGGTAAAGAGCTGGGTTTCTGGGGTCAGGAAAACCAGTGTTTGAATCTGGAGCCCACACCTTCCATTTGGGTCACCCTAAACCTGTCACCTAACCACTCTACACTTCAGTTTTCTCTTTAACGAGGTGGGATAAAAATAATACTCCTTCCTATGGCCGTTGTAAGGATTGGATGAGATGGTTGTGCCACATGTCATAGGTTTTAAACAAAAAGTTTTCTACTCTTACTACTGTTGTTATTATCAATCTTGTTCATCTCAATGTTCAAAGCAGGTGATACAAATGCTATAGCATGTTAGCAAAGCAATTCGGGTGGGACAGGCCATCGTTTTGGTTACATCATGTATACTCTAAAATAATTTGCACTAAAAGACTTTGTAAAAATGAGAAAGTTTGTTTGTGTATCTGTTTGTGTTTACGTATACACCTAGATTCACGGGAGACTCAGGGCTAAGAGAACTTTTTTGTGAAAAAGGAGGGGATAGAGGGAGGATGAGAGGAAAGGACCTGTGTTCAAATGACTTCACCTCTCTGGGCCCATTTCCTCATCCAAAGAAATCCACAGACAGAGGTCCACACTAAATAAATGTTGTTTTTTTTCCCCACAGCATTTCACTGTGTCTCTTTGTACGCACCTGGCAGAATAACGACCACCAGTACACATCGTACTGGACTGCAGCACCCACTCAATATGCCACTTAATAATTCAGCAATAAGTCAGGGAATTTGGGCAGCGAGTATGTGTTGATGCATCTGTACATCACGAATATGCCCTGATGTATCTGCCAGGCCTGGATCAGATGGGATGCTTCAAAGGGACCATAAAACAGTTTGAAAGCTCTGAAAGCTAATATGAATGTGAACCAACAACTCTTACAAAGACCTGGACCTCCATCCCAGGAGGCCTCCGCAGAAAGGTACAAGCTCCCTCACTGTTCTCCATGGCCTCAGTTTACAACTCTTTTCCCGGGCCTCTTTCACTTCCCCTGAATGCTCCCTGCTCTACCTTTCTCAGCTTTATGGAATTTGCTGTGATGCCGCAGCTGTCACCCAGAAATTTACAGTCCGTGGTGGTGGTAGCTGCACATAGGTCTCTTGGGCTATTGCAGCCAGGGCCCACCTCTTAGCAGCTCATTTGTCAGAGGGTCTTTTGGCTTCTCTCCTCCTCTTTGATTTTCACCCTGAAGAGATTCAAGTCAACAGATGCAAGAAATATCTACCAACGACCTCTGCACATGAGGGCAAGTTCTGGCACTCCACTGGTGGGCCACGGTTCCCAAGGTGAGACCACCCCCACTCCTTTGTTTTCCCTTCACAGATGAAGACCGTCAGAGAAATGGCAAAGAGCCGTGCCTTCAAGTTATTAAACAAAGCTTGAACTTCAAGAGGCTGACGCACAAAACACAGCAAGCCTTCGGATACAACCCTTGGCCTCCACGTGAAAGAAGGGGCCATGAGCCTTGCCATGTGGGGACAGGACACACACGGACAGCACAGCCTTAGGAATGCTCGTGTAGAAATGTGTAATCCAGAGCAGATTCATCTGGCACAGACCAGATATAGAAATGGCATGAGAATGCAGATTTCAGATGGTAGGGGGCAACATTTTTGACATAGCGGTTGAAAAAACTCTGAAGATTTTGCTGGTTGGCAGGTCAGATCTGGGTGCCAATTGGGCAGCATTCCTCAACGAGGGGGTACATTGCATGGTCCTGAGTAATTGCTTCCTCGGAATGAGTCCATAAAAGGAAAAAGCTAACACGAAGTGCCTGAATCTGATGGATTTGCATGGCAGACAGGAGCCAAACTGGCAGAATAGGGACTCTGTTTCCAAGGGAGAAAAAGAGCAATGTCTGAAGAGGTGTTTCTCACAATTCTGGCTAAGTTAGGAGACAGTGCAGGAGAAAAGCTACTGCTTATTAAACACAGGAATATAAAATAAATACTGTGTTCCTCTGGCCTTCAGGACAGCATCTTAAGCATGAAATGGCTATAAAGATGAATAAGCATAGGGCATAGACATAAGTTAGTCAAAATGCAGTAGATAAAGATAAAAATCAAGATTAAAGAACAGGTCAGTTTCAACAGGTGTCCGCAGAAGGAATTCGCCCATTCAACCAATGCACATTTAGTGCCTGCCTATGGCAAACACGGGAGACAGAATTCTTGCTCCCAAGGATCTCTTAGATAGACAGTGACCTAAGCAAATACCAGTTTTTGGAAAAGATGGTTTGGTTTAATTAAGAGTTAGGAAAAAAAAAACTGGTCATGACTTGGAATGAAAAAACTTTATAAATGGGATTAACCCTTCCTGCTTAGGATGTTTGAGATCAGAATAACCTCTACAGCGTGGGCTCTATTGATGTCTTTGCTTAATTTCATGTAGTCTGAAAAGCACAGAGGACATGCCATTCACACCCATGGTTTCAGAAAGACAGGTGGGTTGTGGCAGCAGTATCCAGAAGGTCGAAGACCTGAAAGGTCACTACACATAGACGTAAAATAAAGATTTTCACCATTGATATACAGAAAAAGGAGTCTAAGAAATATCTAAAAATCCCACACATAGTCCAAGATAATTTATATAACAAGATCCGAACATTTTGAGTCACGTTACCATGTCTCCCCTGCAGACGCACACAGGTGCACAGGCACACACGCACGCTGCCCAGTGCAGCAGTTCAGAATGAGGCAGGTTTCCACCGTGGTGCAGCGCGATGGGTGAGCTTTTTAGCCAGGAACATCTGAATTCAGATTGGACTCCACCACCACGATTGTGTAGCTTGGTCAAACTAGTTAACTTCCGAGCTTTAATTTCTTTCCTGTATTAAGAATAATATAATACCTACTCCATGGTGGTGTTATGAATTTTAATAATGATATTACTCGTCATCTGTTGAGTACTAACTCTGAGCCAGGCAATGAGCAAGACACTTTATCAATAGTATCTCATTTCGTTTGTACAACAGCCATGCATTGCAGGTATCCTTACCCCTGTTTCAGAGATGGGGAAACTGAACATCAGAGAAGCTAAGTAGCTGGACTCTCGTCACACAGTTAAAGGCAGTTGTAGATGAGATCCAAGACTGGTGTTTAGAAAAACTTCACTGTGATCCCCTGCGATGCGCCCACGGCACTTCGTGAGGAATAAAAGTCCTTCAATGAATGGGGTTCCCACATCCCACACCCCTCTTTTCTTTGTTTCTCTCCTTGTTTCCCATCTTAATAACCTTTGATTTCTCTCCATCTCTCTTAGTGTTTGGATCTCCAAATGTGTGTGCTTCTAATCCATTTCTCTGAGTCTACGTAAATCTAATGCATATGTTCATTTCTCTATTTGTCTCAAAGGGCGTGTCTGTGTCCGTCTCCTTCTGTGTGAAAGAGTTCCGACCTAGTCTCTGCCTGGCCATATCTGTATCTGTTCCTCCGTGTCTGTTTATAACTGTCTCAAAGGCCCAGTTTTTTTCTCCTTCTGTTTCCTCCTCCCCACCATCTTCTCTTCCATTTCTTCCTCTTTCTTCTGCCTCCATGTCCTTCTCCTAACTGGACAGTAAAACACAGTTATAATTCAATTTTCTGCTGGACTATAAACATTATAGTTTTAAAGTGGGATGAAAAGAGCAGTTTCTTTTTCTTTTACTTCTTCGGGGTTTTTTTTTTTTTTTGGTAGTTCTTGTACCCTTAGTTATTGCCTGCCCCTTGGGAATCAGAGACTACAGTTCTTAAAAATTGAAAGCATTCCTACCTCTGGTGAAGTGTAAGCCAAAGGATAGGTTAATTAGGCTCTTGTTTATGGTTTCAGAACCACTGACCCAGTAAGCGGTTGTTCCATCCCTGGCCACAGGCACATACTCTAGTAGGAAACAATTTATTTGCGGTTTTCCATGGGAGCCTTTGCATATACATGCCCCTTCTTGGAAAAAGGAAAAAACTTCATTTTTTCCTTGCTTTTGAGGAAGAAAAAACATCCTCCAGTCCCTCTTGTTTATGTAACCTTACTAAAGGAAGTACGGATATGCTCGATTCCACAGAAAAACAAAAATTGAAAATGATTTTCCCCACAAGACTTAAAAACCCATATTTATAAACAACAGAAATCTAATAGAATCTGCTCTGGGAGGAAAAAAATCTCCTCAGTCTGCTGTAAGAGCATTTCGAGTGTGGCCCATGGAGAAAGTTGGGCCAACAGAGAAGAGCCCATGGCAAGAAGCAGAGCAGGGGTCAAAAGATAAACGTCATCCACAGTCCAACGTTACCTGGCAGCTCTGTGGAAGGAGAGGTCTGGGGGCTCCTTTCCTCCCTGGCTGCTTGAAGATCAGCCACCTTCACGAATGATACCGTAACTGTCCAGACCAGGAAGTTCATGATCTACAGACGACTTCAGTGGAAACAGAAGATCATTGACATCCTTCACCCTGGGAAGGCAACAGTACCTAAGACAAAAATTCAGGAAAAACGAACAAAAATGTGCAAGACCACGCCAGCTATCATCTTTGTTTTTGGATTCAGATACCACTTTGGTGGCGGCAAGTCAACTGGCTTTGGCATGATTTATGATTCCTTGAATTGCACAAAGGAAAATGAACCCAAACACAGACCTGCAAGACATGGCCTGCGTGAGAAGAAGACCTCATGAAACAGAGAAAGGAATGCAAGACCAGGATGAACAAAGTCAGGGGGACTGCCAAGGCCAATGTTGCTGCTGGCAAAAATGAGGTGGAGATTGGACAACAGAAGGAGTGAGAGTCTTCAGTGACTTGATCTGTGGTGATTATGCAGATTTTTCATGAGAGGATTAATAACTAGGAACTTTAAAAAGAGAGAGAGTGGCCTGGGGGCTAATGAAAGATGGAAACTTTTCATCCTTCCTGAGCAAGTGGAAAACTCACTGCATGAGAAAGGCTTTTTGTGGTTTGGCAGAGGAAGGACAGGGCCCGGGTGAGATGTGAGGGTTTATGTATCAGATTCACGTAAAGGAAAAGGTTAGACTCTGGATAAAAAAAGGCAATGCTCAAAATGTATTTTGTCTGTGAGATGGTCTGTATCATACCATAACAGTACCTTGTCATGGCCTAAGGAAAGAAAAGCATCTATACTAGTTATTTTGCATGTCAGTGTTTTCTAAGAACCCCTAGTCTGGGAGTGGCCATCTAGTGTACAGAAAAAGAATCATCGACTTTCAGGCCTTACCAGAAAACAAACTGATTCTTCTATAAGAAACTCTCATTTCTTCTGCAACATTTGCACTTTTTAGAGCTATGACTTTGACAAATGAATTCCTAAAATCCAAACACTCCAAATATATATTGCATTTGCCTGAATTCCCAGTAAAAACATTTTCTACTGGACACATTTTGTGACTTTTCTTCAGTGCACTCTGGATGGTTCCTAAGTGATCAGGTCACTTTCCAAAATTCACCCACTATCTTCCCACAGTCCCTTCTGGAATCTTCCTGGCTCCCAGGCTTCTACATTCTTTCACTTTTGACAATCAGGTCGTTGTTTACTTGCAAACCAGGGTCCACCATGTTTCCCGTCATATCTGATTTCCCATAGTCTACCAAAGATGGTTCAGCAGGCACACTGCAGGTTTCCTCGGGCCTCTGCACTGGAATTCCTATAAACCAGAAAGGTGAATCACATGAACACCCCAACTCCAACAGTTAATTCCCACACTGTTGTCCATGTCTGTGGGTCATTCATACATGTTCTTTGTCTAGTCCTTTCCCCTTCTTTCCACCAGTATCCTGCTTCCCCCTCCCCTCTGACCACTTTCAGTCTGTTCCATGTTTCCGCGCCTGTGGTTTTATTTTGTTCGTTAGTTCATTTTGTTTGTTAGATTCCTCTTACAGGTGAGATCATATGGCATTTGCCTTTCACCAAGTGGCTTGTTTCACTTAGCATAATATTCTCCAGTTCCATCCATGTTGTCATGAAAGGTAGGAGTTCCTTCTTTCTTTTTGCTGTGTAGTATTCCATTGTGTAAATGTACCATAGTTTTGTGATCCACTCATTTACTGACGGGCACTTAGGCTGATGATCCCAGCACTTGGCTATGATAAATAGTGCCACTATGAACATAGGGGTGCATAACTTCTTTTCAATTGATGATTCAGTATTCTTAGTGCAAAGGGAGAGAAATTGGGACAACTGTAGTAGAACAACAAAAAAATATTTTTAAGAAGGTGAAAAAATAAAGAATACCTAGGGGCTCTCTGACACCTCTTCACCTATGGCAGCTTCAGTTCCCTCCCATCCTGTCCATTCCCATTGGAACAGAGAGCTGGGGAGGAGCTGAGGAGCTCCGCCATCTCTCTGCTGCCTCTGAGTCCAACCAGTGGCCTGAAGCCCTGAGCCTTGTACTTGACCCAGCTCCAAATGTACCTTAAAAGTCCTTTGGGTTGGGTTGTTTAGCATTCATTATAATTCTTAACTCCTTAAAACTTTGAGAAGAGCTCATTTTGGAAGAAATTATAAAGATAACAGAGGGAAAACTTTTCTTTCTTTTCTTCAAAATAGTAGATTTACATCAGACTAAAGACTGGGGAAATTTGGGGGTTCAGAGTAAACAGGAAGCTCCACCTTAATGACTTCATATCCCCAGTCCTCTAGATCCCTGGAAAAGAAATTCCTCTTGCTCTTCTCACTATTCTCAAGAATCTCCTATTGGGTGGGTACTAGACTTATCAGGGTAAACACTTCATAAGTTATGGAAATGTCTAATCACTATACCGTACACCTGAAACTAATATACTACTATATATCAACTATAACTGAAAAAAATTTTTAAAAAGAACCTCCTCATTGGTGTCTCCCTGACTTCACCCCCATCTGTTCCCTTGACCCTGAGACACTATTAGGTTGCAAGACACCCAGTACCAGAGGCCCCATTTATTCTTCACAGTCCTGAGTACAAAGCCCCATGCAGAATGGACCCTGTCATATTGAACAACAAACAATGTTCTTGCCTACTCTGAACCACTTATTAGCTGTTCAAGACACAAGCTTTACACAAAAGTTTAAATCCTAACCAGATGAGCTTGGAAACTTTTCTTAATGTTTCTATGATTTGATTTTCACTTATGCAACCAATCTGATAGGATTGTTGTGATGAATACATCAGATAATACATGCATGATCAATAAATACTACCAATGTTTTATATTATTTATCACTATCAATAGTAAAATGAGGACATGGAAGTTATCACACAAGATTATTTTGAAGATTAAATGAAAAAAGTAAGTGAAAAAGACTGGCCACGTTGCTGGAATTTAATAAATGTGAGCTTCTTTTCTTCATTCAAAAATGAATACTATTATACATTACACTGGCAACAATTTTTAGACTGATTGACTAATATGATTAAAAATAGAGTTAACTATAGCCCTGGCTGGTGTGGCTCAGCAGACTGAGTACCTGTCTGCGAACTAAAGGGTTGCTGGTTCAATTCTCAGTCAGAACACATGCCTGGCTTGTGGGCCAGATCCCTGGTAGGGTGGGGCATGAGAGGCAACCACACACTGGTGTTCCTCTCCCTCTCTTTCTTCCTCCTTTCCCCTCTTTCTAAAAATAAGTAAGTAAAATCTTTTTAAAAAATAGAGTTAACTAAAAACAACAAATGTCAATTTGCAAATATTTGGCATATTCAAATAAAATAGCCTTATCTCTAAAATTGTCTCAAACTTAATTGAATTAACTTTGATTTTTTTTGAAGTATACAAATGTTGTGTGGTATGGTAGGGTGGCCTGGTGGAAAGAGAAAGTAATTTGTCTTTGTAGACCTGAGTTTTTATTCATATGGTGTCAGGCAGTACACAAAACCCCATTGATTCCTCATGTGCAGAATGAGAGTTATAATAAGTTTTGTACAACTTATTGTATAGGGTACTGAGTTACAAATCAAATAACTGAAAACATATTATAAACTGTAAGTCATTCTCTAGAAATTAGTTGTTATAAGGGGATATGACCATAATTGCAATTTAAATCATACACGAGAGTTTCAGAAAATAAATTTAGAGCTTAAATCTAAATCATAAATCTCTAAAATCTTTATGTTGATCCACCAGAGTCCTCACCTAACCTCTCCTGATGGGGAAAAAGAAAACTATGCTAGGGCATGATCAAGTTGTTTGAAGAAAAAATTTAAAAGAGGATATAATTATGATTTTCATACAAGCATCGAATAAAATATCATCAAATATTTTTATTTAATTCATTAATTCATGAGGGAGCTGGTAAGATGTCACAACTGGTCAAAGGAGATTTAAATGAAACACAGGTTCACATGAGGTGAAGTAAGGCTTCAATGAGTTTACTTACAAACAGACACAAAAACTTATCTACCCCCAGGCAACAATCAATTGCACTCTAACAGACCCAACAAATTTGTAATATGGAAAGAATCATTTACATTAATATCAGTTTTATACAACTTAAAGAGTTCTCAAATAGCTCAAGGAGAATGAAAGGAAAAGACAGTTTTGCTGGGTGAACTAGTCAAGATACCCACAAATATAGATACATATCCTTTTAAACGTTTTTTCTACAATATTTCCTAGCAGAGCTGTTAAAAAGAAGACAACAGACTAAAAATGGGAGCAACTTAGCTAAGCATCACATCACCAAACCAAACTGAGACTTAATTTCATTACATTTCAGCTCTCCAAGAAATTTCTCCCAGAAACGGAATCTCAAATCGTTTACTCCGGAATGTTAGAACTAGTTAGGAAAATCAGGACTAGTTAGGAAATCTGGCTGATGGACCCCTGCCACCTCCTAAAGGAAATAACTTTGCAATGATAAACCCACTTTTTCACCTAGTATAACTCCCTTCTGCCTATAAATCTTTCATTTTGTACAGCTCCTCAGAGATCCTTTCTATCTGCTAGATTGAATGCTGCTACCCAATTCATCAATCATTGAATAAAACAAGTAAGATCTTTAAAACTTACTCAGTTGAACTTTGTCTTTTAACAGAGTTAAGCAGGTTAAGGCAATAACTAATTAGTTATTAGATCAATACTGAGTACTTTCTATGTGTTTAAAGGACAGAGTGAGATGGGAGAAGTGGTGTGTACCACTTACATGTCTGAACATCAAGGCACTGAAATTTGGGTTACAGAGCTATGGAAAGTGAACAAGCCATAGGAAATTCTGCCTTCTCTTTCTTCTACCTTCAGTTGCTTTTCTCCACCCTATGAATGCTCTGGTCCACCAATTCAGAGCTACGTAATGCCCTTACTTAAGGAAGGCTGTCTGTAGCAATCAAACAGAAATATTTAATTTGTACATGGGAGTTGCCTACAGGATTCCTGGCAATTTCCAAAGAGAGTTTTTTGAAGCTCCTCTTGAAGAATCTCTGTGAAGGGCCCTGTAGTTGTCTGTAGAGCATTCCAATGCCACGGGAGGTCACAACAGCAGGCCAGGGGCATACCACCCCCTTGAGCAGCTCAAAAACAGAGGTTTTGTGTGAATAGGGGAGGTAGGAGAAAGTGACAGGGAGGGGACTGGCTAGCCCTTAGTTTTCAGGGAGTAAAAAGAATCTTTATTATCACAACCACCAGCAGTAGCAAATTTACAGACTGAAAACCTTTACAAAGCTTGACGCAGCTATAAAATCAGTGGAATCATTTTGAATTCATCTGCTTCAGACAAAATTATATGAGAAGTAAAAGGAATCAGCCAAAACTCTTTAAGTGTATTTAGCTGGACAATTTCCAGTTATTTTTAAACAAGTTTTTTAAGTTCTGATAAAGTAAACAAAATGACCAAACACTTTATAAAAATGTGAATCTCTGTAGCATATTTTGTACCCACTTAGTAAGATTAAAAACATGCCTTTCCTGTTTCCAGTGATTTTACTCATTTGTTGTTACTGCAAGATGTCTTATATAATACATGTGGTCAATCATTAGCTCTGATTTAAAGCCCTGTATTTGGACAAGAATGTAATCTCCTAAATTACAACATAGCTCGAAAGGGAAAGAGAGATGTGCTTCACATTAGTGCATTTTATTACAAGATTTCCCAGAATGCCCATTGTAAAAATTGAAGTGTTCATACAATAAAAAAGATTCCCTGGTTTTTAGATTGGGGAAATAATTAAGTGACTTTTGATGTTGAAGTGACTTCTCAAGATTATATATATAGATATATTTGTATTTAATACTATATATAGAATAGTATTTATACATATATAAAATGTGTGTGTTGGTGTTTGTGTGTATATTTGTATGTATTGAGTCACTTCTGTTTCTTTGGAGAACCCTCACTAATACAGATTTTGGCCTGATAATGGTTCTTGAAAAACAGAATCTAATGAATGAGTGTCTGAATTGGTTCTGGGGTCTCTGTAATTCATTCTTTGAGCTGGTGAAATGTCAAAGGCATTAACAACTATTTCTCATAGTAAAGAGGGCACTGACAGACAATGGCATGATGTCACAACAGAAATATGCAAAATATCACCACTGGAGACTGCTACTCAAACACTTATAAGAAGCAAGGTTCTTGGTGATCAAGTATTTGATACATTGGAACATTTTCATCAAATGGCAACTATGAGGGGAGACCCAAAAAACCCCAGAATTATCTTCTGGAGGACAGGCCTCTTGTAGAACAGACTTCCCCCACTAGGTGAGTGTTCTGGGAACCTATCTGTATCAGTGTGCCAGCTGGTGCTGTTATGACAGGCTGTGTTCCGCTTTAGTGAATTTTTTTTTTTTTTTGAAGACTCTTTCAACGCATTTGCCAATTTCATGATGGGTGATTTACCAGTGCATCTGCCCACACCACACTGAGTGTTCAGCAGTTTTTGACCAAAAATGGCATGACCCTTGTACCCCACCCTCCTTATTCACCTGATCTCACTCCAAGCAACTTTTTCTTTGTTTTCCCAGATTAAAAAAGTCCTCAAAGGGAAACTTTTTGTCGATGTGGGAGAGGTGAAACAAAAAATTGGCAGAAGTACTAAGAGGCAACAAAATTGAGTTCAAAAACTGTTTTGAGCAGTGGAAAAAACATCTCAATAGATGTACTGCATGAAATGGGGAGTACTTTGAAGATGACTGAAGCTTAAACACGTAAAAACAAATATACAATTTTTATAAATAAATTCCTGGGGGTTTTCAGTCCCCCTTAGTATAATGAGATTAGCTGGTTACTACTACTAATGCTGCTGGACAGTGTGGGGAAAGAAAAGGATAGCTCAGGGATTCAAATTCCCAGCTCAAACAACACATAAATGACCTCAAAGTTTCTTAAGTCTTCCCTGAAAATAATTCTTACATCCAGTAACCAGAGTGATTAGATTTCTGAAAACTGAACACCTGTGTAATGAGGTCTATTCATGTTGTAAAGGCCCAAATGGAAGCCACTGGAACTGCCTCTACCTAGGGAAATAATATGCCAAAAGAAATGCTGTATTCCTGGAGGGTTTGCAGAGATTGGTGC
The DNA here is from genome assembly GCA_039655065.1 of Glossophaga mutica. NCBI lineage: Eukaryota > Metazoa > Chordata > Mammalia > Chiroptera > Phyllostomidae > Glossophaga > Glossophaga mutica. The sequence goes on along the minus strand of CM077304.1, from coordinate 20,609,280 downwards.
TCACAGCAAGGGCTTGAAAGTGCAGGGCGGTAACTCATTCCCAGTGTATCCCTGTTCGGCTTGCTTACTTGGCCCGTGAAGGAAACACATGGATCTTGGAGAATGACAGTGGATTAACATGAACTTTACTGGGTGGTGACTACAACTGCAGCTGCTGTTTTAGATGTAGTTTCATTGCTTGATCGAATGTGCACATCCCCTAGTACCTACTACGCAGCTGTTGATCTGGCAAATGCTTTTTTTCTTGATACCGGTTAGTAAAGACAACCAGAGCAATCCGCTTTCAGCTGGCAGGGCCTTCCTACCTTAAGCACGTATCAGCGCTCTAACTCTATGTCATGATTAGAGACCTTAATCACCTTTCTCTTCCACAAGGTATCAAGCTGGTCCATTGCATCGATCACATTATGCCAATTGGACCTAGTGAGCAAAAAGCAGCAACTACTTTAGACTCATTGGTAAGATACTCGCATGTCAGTAGATTGGAAGTAAATTCAACAACAACAACAAAAAATCAGAGGACTTGACCTCAGCGAAATTCCTGGATGTCCAACAACCTAGGGGCATCCTGAGATATCCTTTGTAAGGTGAAGGATAATGTGTTGCATGTGGCTCTTAGGAGCTAACAAAAGGCGCAACATTTAATGGGCGTCTGGAATTCAGGAGCAACATGTTCCTCATTTGGGTTTGTAACTCCAGCCCATTTCCTGAACAACCTGATCGCTGCTGGTTTTGAGTGGTACAGAGAGAAGGCTCTCCAGCAGGTTCAGATCACCATGTAAGCTGCTCTGCCCGCTGGGCCATGCAATCCTGCAGATCCCATGTTGTTTGAGGTGGTGGCGGCAAATAGGAATGCTGTTTAGAGCATTTGGTAGCTACAGGTAAACCACGGTGTAGACCCTTAGCATTTGGGAACAAATTCCTGCTTATCCTTGGCAGAAAACTACTCTCCTTTTGAGAAACAGCATTTTGCTTGGTACTGGGACTGAACACTTCACCATGGGCCACTAAGTTACGATGCAACCTACACCGTCCATCACGAATTGGATCTTGTCTGACCAACTAAGCTGAAACGTTGGGTGTTTACGGCAGCACGCCACTGTCAAATGGAAATGATATACCCAAGATCCTGCTCCCACAGGCCCTGAAGGCACGAGGGAGTCACATGAGAAAGTGGCCCAATCACCCCGGCCCCCCTCCTTCTGCATTACCTTCTCTTTTCTCACAGATAATGTCACATGGGAAGTTCCCCGAAATCAGTTAACTGAGGGGAAAAAAACCCTCAGAAATTACACTCAGTAATGTGGGTGGGCCTTGTCCAGTCAGTTGAAGAGCAAAAAGTGAGGTTTTTCTGGAGAAAAAGGAATTTCGTGAGCCAATTCCTTTAAATCTCAATCTCTATCTCTCCCCACCCTCTCCGTGTGTGTGTGTGTGTGTGTGTGTGTGTGTGTGTGTGTGTGTGTGAGAGAGAGAGAGAGAGAGAGAGACAGAGAGAGAGAGAGATAAGGGAGAGAGCCTGCCTTATAGCCATAAGACAATATAATTTAGTGGTTTCTGTATGGTCTTGATGCAGTTAAATAACTTTTTTAAAGCTCAGTCCACATTCTGATAAAATGAGAATGATGATATCATTAGGGGCTTATGAGGCTTAAGCGAGGTAATTTGTATAACATTTAGTACTATAAACCGATAGTTATTAAGCAAGCTTTGGTCTAGAACCCCTGATTATAAATAAAGGTAGAGTCAGCTAAAATTCAGTGTCCACAAGAGCTCGTTGAGTGGGAGACTGGGTGCCTTCGTGGCCTATGGCATCTCCAAGGGGTCACTAGTGTCTTGGGCTAGATGAAGCTCCTGGCATTTTCTAGTTTCATTCTTTGGTTCCAACAGATATGCATCCCCCATATGTCCCCTCCCCACAAACACACATTATATTCTAGCTTATACTTCCATCTCCATGGTGTCCAGGAACTCGGGCAGCAGACTTAACATAGATGTTCAGTCCATGTGAGAACAGTTCTCTTAGTGGCCTGAGTCAACTGTAGGGAGGGTAACAAAGGATGTGATATTGGGGAATGAGGAAGTGAGTTCAGCCCTGATTGTACTTGAGCTAGGTATTGGTGTTCTCTGGAGCCAGGAAGAAAAGAAGCAGGAGGAGAGAATTCAAAATGGTACCTGAAGATGGCTAGGTCTGGAAATATCAGCAAGGGAATGAAAACAGTAAGACAGTAGGGGGTGGGGGATGGGCGCTTTCCCTAGAATTTTGGCCCAAGATGATGTTGCTTTAAATCCTTTATAAAAAAATAAAAGAGAAAATGTAATTTTATTGCACAAAGGCTACTGCTTTCAATTCTCCCATGGCAAAAAAAAAAAAAAAAAAAAAAAGAAAGAAAGAAAAGAAAAGAAAAAGAAAAAGAAAAGAAAAGAAAAGAAAAAAACAAGAGATCTATTTCTGGACTTTGCCAAATCACAGAAAAGCACATAAGAAGGATAATCTAATTCCCAAGCGGGCTGATAGAAAACATCAGAATGAATGAAATTTAAGCCTGAATGCAAACATCCGTGGAATTTTTTCTTAAAGGAAGCAAAAAAAACAGTGAGATTAAGACCTACAGCATCTGAAGGAGTGGGTTAATCGGAATAACAAGTATTTACCAGAGTTTTGTAACTCAAATGGCACTCCCACATGTCACAGATTTTCTGAAACAACATCCTTGAGAAACCACAATATTTACTCCGTGTTTAACTTGCACGTAATATACCCATGAGTATTGTTTGTGCCTTCCCAGACCTCTTTCATTCCTCATCTGCTACAGAAAACTTCTTCCCCATGAGAATCTTATTAGTGGTTCAGGTGGGGCTGCCCTGACACCAGGAGGCCCTGTGCCCTGCCAAAGGGGTGCTTTTGCAGTAGAGGCCTCAACCGCTGCTGCAGCACCTTAGCCCGCAGGCCAGAGTGAATTGCTCAACAATGGGCACACAAGGAGGGCGATCAGAGCCTTCCGGGTGGCTTGATATATAGACTTTAGGAAAGAGCAGGGCCTTTCTATTTCTCTAGATTCATGAAAGCTGAGGATCAGAATCCCCAGGGAGGCTTGGAGTCACCCTTGCCATTGCATGTGGGTGCCTGCTGAGAACAAAGACGGTGAAGAGGGAAGGATCAGACTTGAGAAGGATGGAGAGACTCAGCTCCGATGACAACTTTCCAACAGGGAGCTGTGCTTCCTCGGTCCCTAAGGAAACCCCTTCGGGACTAGCACCAATAAGAAAGGGGCTGCTCAAGGGCTGTGGGCCCCAGAAGGAATGCTTTTCCTGTTAACCTCCTGAGGTGGGTCCATGGAGAACCAGGGAAATAAACCTTCCTGTCCCCAGAGTGGAGCCCAATAGCCAGCATGGCTCCCCAAGGAACTCACGGCTCTGACAAACAGGGCACCCTTCTGCCTCTGTCCAGAATCAGATGGTGACTGCTCTGAAGACTTGCCTCCTCTCCCCCTTTGAATGGGAGTTTTCAGTGAAAAGTCTCCTCAGATAAAATCTTACTTACCGTATTTTTCTGACTATAAGACTCACCTTTCCCCCCCACCCTCCAAATTTGGGAGGGGTAATGATTGTTAATGCTGCTGTTGAATTCTGTTTACATTTACAATGGTGAAATATTGTGTTATTTATGTTATTAAATATAACATTACTACATTTTTTGCTTCAAAAATTTTTTTCTTATTTTCTTCCTCTGAAACCTAAGTGTGTCTTATGGTCCAAAAAATACGGTAATTGAGGCCACATAAAAGGACATGTCCCCACCTTCCCCAGCATCTTCTAGGTCTCTAAGTCATAAATGTCAGCACAATTTCTAAAAGAGCTACCATAGGTACAGTTACAGGAGACAGAAGGAGGGACAAATATGCACTTAAACTTAAAATAGACCTTCCTATGAGATGCTCCATCATGATGGGCTTAATGGAAGCTTAAACTGGTGAGTGTGTGTTTGTGTGAGAATGAGAGAGAGAGGGAGAGAGCAAGTATGTTTGGCACCAGCTCAAGAAGTCCTAAACCTATGACCCTTGAAGGCAGAAGGGTGAATGTCAGGGGACTGGAGTGGGGGAGATTAGAGTGACAACTTCCATCTCAAAAATCAGCGCCTATACTGACTCAAGGCACAAATGGAGCAGCCCACATCCTTGTGCTTAGGCCCCAAGGCAACTCAGTCCCAGTCCAATGTGGGAACAGGGGAAACAAAAGAACGAGGCAAAGGGCAAAAATAATGAGGGATTCAAACATGTTACTAAAACCTAAAAGAAATAAAATAGATCAAGTGGAGTGAGAGTTGAGAGGGAGCTGTTTTAATGTTTACAAAAATCTTAAACTAAAAACTGAAATCTCTCTAAGACATTTCATGGCCTTTAGATGAATGGTCGTTCTTATAAAAGGTTGGGAAAGACTAAAAGAAGAATCAAAGAGCATGTGGGGACCAAATTTCAGCGGTACCATGTGTTCATTATAATAACTTATTTAAATGTATAGGCCTCACCTTGTGAACAAGGAGTAAAGTGAGGATATGGCTGCCTCCTTTAAAGGACTGTTGAGAGGAACAAAAGCCAACGTGCATGAGAAGTGACTGGTACAGTCTCTGGTAGGCAGAAAGTTCAAAGAGTACGCGCTTTCATCTTCCTCTTCCCTGTGCTGTGGCTATGTCCCCAGTGCCCAGGCCAGAGCTTCTAAGTACTAGAGCCGTACTTACGCCCTGCTTCTGGGACAAGACTATGATGCCAGCGGACACATATCACAGCTCAGGTGTATGCGTTCCAAATGGCGGCCGCAGGGCCAGGAGACTCTTGACTCCTAGAAAGAGGAAGGTAGTGGATGGGCTGACCCAGCCCCAGTGGAAGTCCACCTGCCACACTGGCATCACCTTTGACTGGGCCCCAGCTGTTCTCCAGCTACCATTTTTATGTTCACAACAAGCAACTCATGGGGCTTAGGTGGAATTGCAGAGTGAGAACCATCCATAGCAAATACCTCCTTTCCAAAACCATATGCTGGGCCCCAGGCCAAACAGCAGGACACATGCCTGCCTCTGATTTCCTTGAATCAGCTGCCAGTGGCTCTGCAGCTCTGCTCCCCAGGTTTCTGGTAAAGCAGCTTACGTCTTCAAATAAGCTGCGCCTGCACATATTCAAAGGAGTGGCAGGTCTGCCAAAATACTTCCGGTGTACCCTATTGGATAGAGGGTCACAGGGGCAGGAGGGCGATTAGCCCTGCACTCACAGGTGTGTAGATACAGGTCTTCTTGAATGCCTTGAAGTACTGGGTGTCATGCACAAACAGAGGAATGGGCAGTTACTATTTCTTAATAACGTCCTTTTCTAATTTCTAAAGTAATGCATATTTAATGTTGAAATGTAAAACCATGTGTTAGGGTAATTAACATTAGCTCCTATAACAAAGAGCCTCAAAATCACAGTGGATTAAAAGACTAAAAATGTATTTTTTGCTCACACAAAGTTGAAGAACAATGTTCCTAGGTGTGTGGCTCTCTTTGGTGACTCCCTTTAAGCAGTGACTCCGATATCCAGGATTCCTCTATCTGGCTGTGCTGCTGACCCCAGGCTCTCAAAGCCTTCAGCTAGATCTTTTGCATCATTTGACCTGTCAACCAGCACAAAGACAGAAAGAGAGAGAGACAGAGACAGAGACAGAGACAGAGACAGGGAAAGAGTCTCAGGATTTTCTAAAACCAGGCCTGTAAGTACACCACTTTTTCGACATGCCATCGGCCAGAGCTGATCACAGGACCAATGTACAAGGTTCCCCCACCAGGAGACCAGGAAACATTGTTTCCCGTGTGTCTAGGTGGAAAATGGCATGGCACTGCTGACACTGCGCTCTGCCTCTGCCCCACCACCTAACGAGTACTCAGGGCACGGCAGATGTAGATACAATACTTACAAATATGCAATATAACATGCTTGCAAAATGGCATCATACAACCTATGCTCTTTTACAGCATTTTTTAAAACTTTGCGAGTTAACTGTAAATATTTCTCAGTGACCCAGTTTTAAGATCCTGCAGTGTATTGTCCGTGTGGGTTACCATAATTAATTTTGTCAATCTGTTGCAAGACTGGTTCCGATCTAGTCGTCTAATTTTGGTTTTCTTTCATAACTTGTGATGTAATATAAACATGTGTAATATTTCTGATTATTTCTCAGGAAAAATTCCCAGAAGTAAATTTGTAAATTAAAGATGGTACATTTTTTTAGGGTTGATAAAATGGCTTCCCAAGCCTTTCTTTCCTTGGATTTTACTTAGGGATGTTTAACCTCATGGCAATATTGAGTTCCTTGCAGAGAATTCTAACTTTCTAGTGATGCCCTTGCTAAAATGCACTCATCAGCTTCTATTTGCTAAGAAAATGGATGTAACTTTGATAAGTTGGAAGGGAAAATGCAAAGTCATGGGGACTAAGTCTGGCTGACTCCACGCTACACACCAGGCAGAATGCAATATGCTTTACAAAGAATTACATTTACCATTTATGACAGCCTTGAGAGGTAAGTGTTATCCTAGTATTGTGAAAAACACTAAGATTCAGGGAAGCTCAGTCATTTGCCCAAGAGTGTTAATGGTGGAGTGAACACTCAAAACAGGACATGCCTCGGGCAAAACGGTGAGACTGAAGAAGGAGACGTGTTCTCTGTTCCTTCCCCTTCCTCATCCTTGGGTTGCCATGAGTCCCTACCTCTAGCCCTGTTACCCCACCAAAGCAGGAGAAGGTGCCCTGCAAGTATGACAAAGGGCGCTGGTCAGAGAATCAGAAGAACTAAGCTGGGATCCTGTCTTGGTATTTTTCAACCAATATGCTACACTTACCTTGGTGAATCTATCTTCTCATCAGTAGAGGTTATCGTCTGGCATTCAGACCAGATAACCTCTAAGTCTCTTTAACGTCCCCAAATTATAAGAAAGAGAGCCCTAGATTTTAAAGTCCAAAAACCAGGACTTGAGGCTCAGCTCTGTCATGTGCACGCGGAGTAAACCTGGCAAGTCACTACCCCCTTGATTCTCAGTCTCCCCAGCCACAAATGAGGAATTTACTCCAGATGCGTTTCAGATTCTGTACAGGTCTGGTTCCAGAACTATCTGCAAAGCCTAGCCACAGACCTGACATGTAGTAGGATACAATAAATGTTTATTGACTATTGACTCTTCAGGCGTCTCCATTCTGACAGCCCCGAAAGGTGCTGAACATATATTTCATTGCGTGGATTTGTCTCCTGCTTGCCCTGAGTTATTCCACAAGAGAGACAGACTGCTGATGCAGAATATTAGCTATGACACCATGTCTATGTCCACTTCTCATTAATCTAGACACATGATTTTGCTACAGCTGTAAAGGGCTTCACTTGGTTGTAAATAAATGTTTACTAGGAAAATATGATCAAATATTTGGGGCTCCTATGCTTCCCCTATCAGTCCTAGTGGAAGAAGACCATAGAAAGAGTGACTTGTGGTACCAGCTGTTTTTGAACTCCTGGCTTGCATAACCCTTTTTGAAAATTTTGGCAAGGTACTCTACATGCAAATCCAGAGACCTGAGTCCACTACTCAGCCTTGGGAAGTAAGCAAATGTCATAGTGGAATTATAGTTCTGACACCATGGTTCCCAATCTTTTGGGGGGTTGAAAAACCTCTTGGACAACCCGCTGAGAGGCTATATAGAGCCTCTCTCTGGAAAAATTCATACATGCACACACAGGTAATTTTTGAAATATTAAACATTGAGCATAGTCCGGAGGGAAGGATCCTAGGGGTCCTTTGCTGGGACAGACACTAGCCTGCGTTGTGGAGACATATGGAGAACTACTAGAGAGAGGCCACAGCAGCTGGAGTTGTGGGATTCTAGTTGGATTCAGACCAGTATGGAGGCATTTGGATGTTTTAACACCCAATATAGATGTGCTAGTGTAAACCACTTTAATAGCGGATTTGCAGATAAAATTTTGTATATAAATTCAAGGGATTAAGAGATCTCTTAAAGTTTCACGGATACCAAATAAAGAGTCCCTGTATTTTTGAGCTTCCCTTCTGAAAAATAAAATGAAATGAAATCATTTGGTTATGTGATTTAGGTGTACAACACTTTCACTTTTGAGGTGATTTTGCACCTACAAAATGAATGAATAAGACTTTCCTACTATCAGAAGCTCCTTCCACAACATCGAGTCTATGGTCAGTGACTTAGAGAGGGCCTGTACCTCTTATGTACTTGATTGTTTAAAAAGTTCAAATGCTGCCTCCTCAAATCCTTTTATAGAGCTAACTAGGGTATAAATAAGTTGGCATGGGGTCAACCAGGCCGAATAGCTTTCTAAAATGAGTCATGAACTGCTATGAATTAAAAACTTGTTTTGCAGTCATGAGAGATAGAGGACAGCTGGTCACCACAATCTGTAAAGTGACCTTTCCTGGGTTTAAATGCCTTATTGAGTCATCCCTTCGGCCTTCATTACTCCAAGCAAGCAATTTCAGTTTCTTTACCTTCTCCTCTTCAGTCCTGATTTCAGGCTGAAAGAGATTAGCAGGGATGTAGGCCTGGAACTGGAGAACAACTCCCACCAAAGTGAGTTGAGAGAAGGTATTCTTTCACCAATAGACAATCTTCCTGCATTCAGTCGTTAGTTATTTCCACAGCTATGAGTTCTTTCCATAAAGTATCCAGGCATGCACTACAAAATATAGAGACATTTATTGAGGAAGATACAAGAAACATTGTACATAGGACAATGATGCCTCAGTCCCCTTCAAAGTAGGCACCTTGGGACCTCACAATTCTCCCAGCGTCATTCATAGTGGTTTGAATCAAGTGATTAGTAACTGCAGTACAATGTTCCTTCTTCTACTCTATTAGCAGAAGCCATGAAGTGAATTTTGCCACAACACGTTTCATGCAAAGATCCTGTGTCAAAATCTTGGACACAGTAGTTTATGGAATCCCTAGATCAGCTTCTAGTTCTCACACTGTCAGTCACCAATCTTTGTTGATGGCAGCCTGTACACATTCAACATTCTCAGGTGCTCTGCTTATTGCAGGCCTTCCAGAATATGGGTCACTTTCAACAGATTCTCAACCATCTTTGAAGCATTTGTGCCACATGTATTTGTGCTTCACTCTTTGCATTGTTCCCAAAAGCCTTCTGAATCATCCTAACAGTGTCTGCAGAGGAATGTTCAAGCTTACTGCAAAATTTGATGCAGATTCATTGCTATACCTACTCAGTCATTTTGAATGCAATGGCCACACAGTACACATGCTCACTCAACAGCATCTGCTACCCCCACTGACTAGTGCAGTGAAGTCATCCTTGTTCACACATGCACATTCCAGTCCACTCTCCTTGGCTGCCAGGTTACATCGATGTTGCACAAATTGTTCTAGTTATATTAACAATGGATGGACTTTATTAAAGATTACGATAAGTGCATCAATTATAAACTATTAAAATCCCTACTTGACCTTAATAATGGGCCATCAATATTTTCACCTTTGTGCATGTGGATTTTGGCTATATCCTTCTAGAACATCAAAGTTTTTCTATATAGCATCCCTTCTTAGAGCAAGCACATTTCAAAACACTTTGTAAAAATATAATAAAAATGAAGAGAAAAAGGCAATAGAATGAAGAAGGAGGAGAAAGTGGAGAGAGAGGTAGAGGGAGAGTGTGGAGGAAGAGCAGAGGGAGAAGGAAATTGGACCGAATTCTCCCAATTCTTTTATAGCATGTGCAGTGATCAGCCTTTAAGGTCACAAAAGGGAGAAGTCCTATTGAAGTAAAAGTAGAATTCCCCGAAAGTAAATTTATTTATTTTTTTTTTATAAATTTTTTTAAAGATTTTTTATTTATTTATCTTTAGAGAGGAAGGGTAGGAGAGAGGGAGAGGGAGAGAAATATCAATGTGTGGTTGCCTCTCGTGTGTCCCTTGCTGGGAACTGGCCTGCAACCCAGGCATGTGCCCTGACTGGGAATCGAACCGCGATTGTTTGGTTCACAGGCCCGCGCTCAATCCACTGAGCCACACCAGCCAGGGCTCCCGAAAGTAAATTTAAACTCAAGGTGGGCATAGCACCCAAGACTCAAAACCCAACATTCTATTCTATTCATAGACTAGGTATTTTACATCAATAATATTTGAAGCAATGGGTAAAAGAGTGCTTTGACTCATCCTGTCATTTATATAAAGATAATCTATAAATTCATAAGGGGAATTATATTCATAAAAATCAGTAATAATAGAAATGATGAAGCATCCTCTGGTCCAGAACTCAACTTCATATACTAAGGCCATCCGTCCTTTAAAGTTCAAGAAAAGTCCATAGTCATTCGTCTCAGGATAAATCCATGCAGCTTCTGAATGGAGCTGAAGTGCATGTGTTTCTCATTCTTCCAAGATTTATGCTCCCCAAATTCTACTCAGAAGAGCAATCAGATGCCAGTGTGACAACTTATACTCTTTTCCCTCATGCTAAATTAAGTCCTTACACTTCAAGAATCCATTAAGGTTGGCGGCCCACACTGGGCCACAGTTATCAGAGCTGTGACCTGGGAGAGAGAGGGTCTCACAACTCTACAACTGGCTCACGGTGAGGAATGCCTATTTCCCCTCCTCTGCTGGGATCTGGGTCACCAGCACTTCCTCAGCCTGTCAGTCTCTTTTTCTTCCTCTTATTTTTTTTTAAATGAGTACCCAACAGCTGGGAATAGCTTCCTAAAACCCCTTCTCTGTTTCTCCCTGAAGTGATGATGAATTTATGGATTTGCTTAAGAAAAATGACCCAGGACTTCCAGCTGCTGGATTCTGTACTTTGTTCCCCAGATTATAGAAAAGGCTTATATCTCTTTCAAACACACCAAATTATCCCTAGATCAAAGTGAAAGCCCTTGAAACAAGTGATAAATGATAAGACCTACTGGCCCTTGACTATTCCTAAAAGGGATTCAGTGGTGAGAAAGAAAATCTGGTTCCAATAGTGGTAACAGAAGTGAAGTGCTTTATAATCCTGTTATAATGAGAAAGGATCAGACCCTCAGGAGTCCAGCAGACTTTTACTGGACTGGTCATTATGCTTAGAGACCATGGGGTGTATCTCAACATGCATATTCACCACTGGGGTTATTTTTTAGCTTTACTCTTGGTATCTATGATTTTAAAATGTTAAGAGTATAATTTTGAATAATTTGAGTAATTGATGGAATGAGACATTCTGAAGAGTTTATTTTTTAATGGCCAGAAAATTATTATTCCTCTATATCATGTTGAAAGTTTTTCCATGGCCACAAGCAAATGTTACTGTGAGCAGAAAGAGCATTCAAAGAAGAGTCAAGAGAAGAAGGTGTGATTCACTGATTCTTCCCCTAACCAGCTGGGTGATCTGAGCCGACTCATCTTCCCACCAAGGGCCTCAGTTTTTAATGTGTCAGGGGAGAGGCCTGACTCCGAGATCTCTTTAGATTCCCCCACCCCTATACTACTATCCCACTTCTTTGCCTTAGGGACAGTGGACCCTGGTAGCTCTTTCAGTGAATATGATCCTTCTCAAAAGAGGGTCACTGCACCAATTCTCATAACACTGAAGATGCAGGAAGGGTTTGGGCTGGGCGTTTCCTTCCCATGGAAGATGTGTGTTGTTTTGTTTTAAGCCAAAATATAACATTAATTCCATAGTTTGGTTTAATAAGCATTTGTTTTCAAGCACTTTCTAAATGCAAGCAGCTGTTCCAGGTGCTTTAGGATGCAGCCTGGGCCTAGTGCTGAACTAGGGGTAAAAAGGACCGCTTATCTGGGAAGGAGATACACAAACTAAAGGAATCTAGCTGAAAACATCGAGCAGATACAGTTGAAGAAAACATGTTTCTAGTGTTCTATAAGCCTACTTAAAGAGTAGTCTCAAGGGAAAAATACGTTCATTGACTGAGGGCTCTGGATATTTACCTTCGGGGTTCATGGCTTTGTAATTACCAGCCCAGATCAGGAGGGCCCTCACAAATGGGTCAAGAGGAAATGTATTCTCTTGAAGGTTTCCTGATCCTGTCTCTGACGGGTTGCATGAATGTCCAGGCTTTTAACCCACATGACTGCTAAAAAACAGTTTGGCATTATAGATGACTTCCTGCTGGAAATGACAAAAAAAATGGGTTAAGAGAGAAAGGGTTAGAACATCTTCTCAGAAGATCCAGGAGAACAAGAGACACCCATCCGTCTGAGGCAGGCTGGAGAAGGAATGGGGAGGCAGATACCCCTGGGGACCCTTTCTGAGACCTAGATCGCAAGGACTGCGGTGGCACACAACTGCGGGTGCGGTTCGTTCGATACCACTCTGAAGGTCGGGACTCTTGTCATCACCAAAAGCCTTCCAGTCGGTAGCCCCTGCTGCTCTCCAGCTTCTTGAATATGGAGTTGTTCTGTTCAGATTATGGTCTGTAAAGTAGCTTCCCAGGGGCCTTATTCTGGGGTTGAAATGTCCTGCTCTAGGCCATCACAACTTTTGTAAACTGGAAGAACTCTCCTGCTCCAGGTGGGGTGAAGGTGGAGACTGTTCAGTCGGAAATTGGAGCCAAGGTCCCAGAATAGATATACCAGCCAGAGGCACTTGTGCTAATATGTTTGAATAGAGTTCAAAGGACTGTGAGGCTGGTATTTTTCTTTTGTTGATGAGAATGTCGGTCAAAGACACCCGGTATACTTTTGCTGACAGAGACCATTGTTGTAGGGGGAAAGACCACAAAATAACTTGGAAATAGCTTTGCACAGACTGAAAGTCTGTACTGGAAGCAAAATGAAGTTGGGGGATGGCTTTTGCTCACAGACTTGTTTTTATACAGGGTTATAACCTATGATTCCCTTGTGGGCAGTAAGGGGTGGGAATTAGTGTTTGACACTCAGGTGAAGGTGAGAGTCCTCAGGAAGGAGAGATTTCAGGTTGTAAGTTAGTAAAACTACACGAGCTATTTATAAGGTGTGCTGATAACAGTGAGAGAGTCAGAACGTAAACACAAGAAAAACCTTAAAGGATATTTGCATTTGCTGAGATGTTTAACTTTCTCTGATCAGCAGTGTACGGGTTGTGGAGCTCTGTCTGCAGGTGGTGGTTGATGATCTCATCCTTTCTCCCGTGGGGCCGGCTTCAGGGTTGGGAGCCCAGACTTTCGTGTCTTTTTATGTGGTCGTCCTTTCTTAATTTTTTTTCTTTCTTGCCTGGTCAGGATGGAGGTAGTAACTCCTTTTCTGGTCTCTCAAATTATTGATACATCTTTTGAAGAACTACTTTCCAAGTTAACTGACATAGTCCAACCAGAGAATTTCTCTACTCCAGAGGCAACTTTTATTCTTGCTTTATATTTTCATGCTGACATTGTTCCTGAGCAATAAACCAGCCTTTCTCTCTAGTCTTAACCAGGCCCTTTCTGGGCTTCCCTTGGTGGAGTTAGTATATTAAGTTAGTATATTAACAACTGAGCACATAGTAGTCTTTCTCCTTCTTTCTTTGGCCCCATTCTCCTGACAGTGACATTGGACATGTCCACACTGCAACCCCTGATTCTACCAAGATACCTGGGAAGTAGAGAGGGAACAGGAAGAACACCTGAGACTATGTCTTTCATCCACTATTTGAATTCGGCTTCCTCTATAATAAAAATGACATTTGATACTCATCTGCTCAATTATTATATAATTACACATAAAGATAGGGGATGAAGAAAATCACCAATGGTTCAAACAAAACTCCACCTATGTCCCATGACCCAGGAAAAATCACAGGGGTTGCCCTAACTGGATCCTCTGCCCCGAGAGATGAGCAAGGCTACACAGCAAGGATGCGCTCACACAAGGTGGATTTGGACCCTGATTCTGTCACTTACTAGCTGTGAGAACTTGGGAAAGATTTAACTTCTCTGATCCTTGATTTCCCCATCTAAAAACAGGGATTAAAAATAGCTATCTTCTCATATTTTGCGTTGTTTTATAAAAATAATAATATCAGAAGTTTATAGAAAGTATCAAGAATAATCCTTGATATTAAATAACTAAATAAATAAACAGTACTAATGGTTAGACAGTCTTTCTTCATTTTCAGCCTACATTGATACCTGAGAATCATTTGCAAGTGGTTTTGGCAATCAGTCCTTCCTCAAGACTCCTAGATACATAGAGATGCACAACACACCTAGACACGTACATGTTCTTGAACAAGTTCGATGCACCTGGACATGATTCCCAGATCAGCTCTTTGGAAGATGCCCAACACACACGTGGGGGACAGAGTAAAATCCTCAGAACATTGCAAATAAGAGACAAAGGAGTGAGAAATGGCTCCTAACATGCTGCAGGGGTGCCCTTTGGCAGGTGATGCCTAAGGAAGGAAAATGGTAAAAATAGAAATGATTATCAAGGACAAAGATTGCAAGTTTGGTAAGAAGTGTCGAAAAGTAGGACTGACATAGCTAAACCACCAAGGGGAAAAGGTGGGTGGCCAGAGGGAGTTACAAGAAAAAATCCTCCAAACATCTTAAGAATGAGAAAACAAAATTTCCTAGGACCAATCTATTACAGAGTGAAGCTCTGAAAATAGATCAAAGTCAAGCTGAAAGGAAAGAAGAAGGACATCAAACAATAGCAGAGGTGGTCTTATATTGGGTGCGCCCATAGAAGGGACTGTGAATGTGGGGAGCCAAAAATCTAGGGACAGAAGCTCACTGGGGAGTAAGCAACAGGAAAAGGTTGTGAGCTTATGTTTAGAAACCAAGACACAGAACATTTCCAATCTGCATGCTCTCAACTGGATTGAAGATTCACAGCAGAATTCGAGTTGGAAGAAGGTAAACTAGAGACAATCTAGTCCTACATACTTGATGGTTCCAGGAGGCAGAGATAAAGCTCTTGCATAGGAAAAGTATTTAAGAGTTGAAAAATAAACGGGACACGGGATTGCGGAATGCGATTTATATATTGTAACACGTTGGAGTTGCAGTTTTTTTTTAAAGGCATGAAAGTGGAACTTCCCGATTTTTGTTTTTACTTATAGAATCAGTCATTTTTATTTGTTGAACCACCTCAGATCCTTCCAGTCTTATCTGTCTCTCTAGTCGTTGGCCACTTATTCTGTGAAAAGTACAAGTGCAGGCACAACCCGTGTGACCTCATCTCCCTGCTGTGTCCTCTCTGCTTCCGTCTAGGAGTTTCCCATTGCCAGCTGGGGACTGCTAGGTGACCCCACACATGCAGCTTGAAAGTCCAGGGGAGTTGATGCACATTGGGCTAAGCTTTAACCATGGGACACAGGAGCTGGTGGATACATTTCTCTCCTTCCTCCTTATGGAAGGACAGTCTCGGATGTCAAGCAGTGGGCAACATAATACCGTCCCATATTTGCTCTCCCCTCCGTCTCTGTCTCACCACTCTTTCTCTTCACCCATGCTTCCCAAATATGTTAGCTTATTTACACTCTGCTCTCAGGGGACTCCCCGTTGGCATGTTGGTGCCTCTAGACTGTAAAGCTTTTTGTGATGAATATTGTATACTTCAACTTAGTACCAAGCTGCCTGTCAAAATGTCTGAGTTGAATAGAATAAAAGGGCTAAAGGAGGTGTAAAGAGACATCAGGCTTAATACTTGTCTGCTTTTGGCTCAAGCTAAGAAAAAAAGATCCATGCTCTTGAGATGCTAACTAATCTTAAGAGTCAGAGATCCCTAACACAAGGTTACCTCCAACCTTTGTCTCTTGCACACTCTCGTCTCCAGGTTGGCCCATTTACAACCCAAGTAGAAACACAGTCATCCATAAGCCACCTCCAAGGACGTGAAGATCAGCCACTTGTGGAGCCCCGATAATTACACCAGTGAAGCCTGAGCTCCTCTGCTATCCCATCTAGCAGGGCCCCATCAGACTGTACTCAGAGCCCCAAACTCAACTCTGCACCCATTAAACAACAACTCTCCATTCCCCACTCCCTCCAGCCTACTTTCTACTTTCAGTCTCTGTGAAGTTGACTTTGACTGTCCTAGGAACCTCCTAGAAGTAGAATCATACACTACTGGTCTGTTTGTGCCTGGCTTATTTCACTTAGCATAATGTGTCTGTTTAAGGCGGAACAATACTCTGCTGCATGTACACACTACATTGTGCTGACCCATTTATCAGAGGGCGAAGACCTGGACAGCTTGCACCTTTGGCTGCTGTGACTAATGCTGCTATGAACATGGGTGTGCATCTGTCTTTTCAAGACTTTGCCCTCAATTCTTTGGGATATATACCCAAAAGTGGAATTTCTGGATCATATGATAATTCTATTTTAATTGAGTTTTTTTTTTTTTTTTAGAAACTGCTATACTGTTTTCCATAGCAGCCACAGCATTTTGCCTTCTCACCAACAGGGCATGAGTTCCAATTACTCTACATCCTTGCCAACATTAATTCTCTTTCTTTCTTTTTTTCTTACTTTCTTTCGTTCTTTCTTACTTTCTTTCGTTCTTTCTTTCCTTTTCTTTCTTTCTTTCTTTCTTTCTTTCTTTCTTTCTTTCTTTCTTTCTTTCTTTCTGTTATTGAGGTGGGGAGTTGTGAGGTGATCCAACACTTGCTTTTTATAACTAAAACTCCCATCAGCCCACACCTACCAATACCCATAATATACCAACAATGAAAGGCTCTACTGAATATGAAAGAGACAAAATGCATGAAAACATATGTATTTCAGTAAGCCAATGCTCAGGTGTAACTGTGCTTAAAGAAAAGAAAAAACTGTTTCCACAAATTTCCCGAGTGCCTCCTAGGAGATGGCCATGTCTCCACTGAGGCCACCAGTGCTGGTGACTGATAAAAACCAATGTGTTATCCCTCCCAGAAATACATGGACTTTGATAAGAGTCAAACCTTAAGCCTAACGAGCTTCAGCCTCATCAGATGTTAGAGGAGCTATTTTCAGAGAGACAGACAGATCTCAGCAGCACCCCTGAGACACAACATGAAGAGAGCCAACTCCTCCTTCCCTCTCCTATCCACCCAGCATTTGCCACAACACTTTGGGCCAATAGCTCCTTGAGCAAATCCAATCATCACAACCCAGTTGGAACTGCATGGTGATGCCCCAGTGACCTTAGGAAAAAGGTAGAAACTTTATCTCTCACTTTAGAGCTGAAGAACAGGAGGGTCAGAAGGAGAAGCAGTTGCTTCTGGGCCACCAACAGGTGAGACAGATGGGACCAGAACCCAGTCTTCTAGTCTTGGTTCTGTAGTCTTTTGACCTTATTTCATCACAAGAATGTAATACTCCTGACAAGGTAGGTGAAAATCACTGGAGGCAGCTCCTTCTCTGGAGTGGTTTGAATGCCATCCCTCCTGAAGGCAGAGGAAACACCAGCTAAGAAACTGGTGGGGGTCAGTCCAGACTATAAGGAGAGAGATGAGCATGGACCAAAGCCTGGCACAATGAACATCATACCACTCAGACAAAAATCCTGTAAAGCTCTGGTCCACAAACTCCTACTCAGAGTTAACAAATTAACTGATACCCCTTCTGCTCTAATTCAGAGGCATTTGAGTAATGCAGAGCAGTGAATTTTCCACATTTAAGTCCAATGTCGTACGGAATTTCAATTCCTGAATCCCTTCTCTCTTTTCAGCCAGCTGTCTCCTTTCTTCATAGTGCCCTTTGTGTGGAGGCCTCTCTGGACCACTCGGCTCCTATCATGGAAATAATTCTGCTTCCCACTAGAAGGGAAAAGAAAAGTGACCCATTGAACCAGAGCAAATTGCAGTGACAGCATGGAGACCGTGCAGAGGCGCCATATTGATTAAAATGTTCAAGTTAGTGAGGAAGGGATCAAGAGGAAGAGGAGAGAAGGAAGAGTGGAAGGTGGAGGAGGAGGAAGAGGGGTGGAGGAGGAAAAGGGGTGGGGAGAAGCATTCACCTTCTGGCAGCCTGTGCCCCTGGGTGTCTTCCAAAGTGATTTGCTTGGTGGACATTTAGAGTGATGAGGGCCAGGCAGGAAACTGGGAGCATCCCTTCTCTGGCCGCTCTCAGATGGAATGCTCCACTATCTCCCCCTCGTGGGGATCAGCACTGCCAGGCGCAGACAGGATTCCACAGAGCCTACCCTAGTGTACACTAGGCAGCTGGGTGCAGGTGCAGCCAGCGCCTGAGGGAGTTTCCAGGAAGCCCTGAATCCTTCCAAAGGACCCTGGAAAAAATGGGTCTATCACAAGTGTCAGCTTAAATGATTCTTTCTGCATTAACAGTCACCTTTAAACAGAGTAGTAGCAGCTCACGACGTCGCTGCACTTGACAGTTCTCAAAGTGCATTATCTCACCTATCCTCACTGCCTCCCAATAAAGGAGAAGTTATTGTGCTTGTTTACAGGTGAGGAAGCTGAGGTTCAATGAGATTAAGTGATTTGCCCAAAAGGAAAGAGGAACGTACAGTGCCTTGCTCTGCGTGGGAGTCCAGCTCTGGGCACTCAGAAACCACCCTCCAGACCCTCGGAAAGAGGTCTAGCTCCTCCCACTCCCTTTTCCTCCCCTTGGTCTCTGGTGTGGCAATGACATCATCTCCCACCCTGGCTTCAGAGCCACATCGTTGGTCTGATTTTAACAGTCTTTCATGTAATTTCTTGGTGGCATGTGAACTTAGTTGGAATATTGTCAAACAGTTCACTTTTTCTTTTTTAGTTCCTATTAGAAATTGAAGGATTTCTACTAGTGACTAGGGGATTCAGTGATTTAAAAAAAAAAAAAAAAATCCCTGACCAGTGTGCCTCCGTTGGTTGGGCATCATCCCTCAAAGGGAAAGGTCACCAGTTCAATTCCCCATCGGGGCACATGCCTGGGTTGAGGGTCTGGTCCCCGGTCAGGGTGTGTATGAGAGTCAAATGATCGATGTTTCTCTCTCACATCGATGTTTCTCTCCCTCTCTTTCTCCCTTCCTTCCCTTCTCTCTCTAAAAAATAAATAAATACATATATTTTTTAAAACCCTGAAATCCAGTGGGCCACAAATTATTCTCTCCACTCCACAAGGAAAAAAATAAAACTAAGACAGTACCCTCTGCCTCAGCCACAGCACAGATCGACCAGCCCCGATATGACGCTCTTTGCACCCAACCTGTGATCCGCAGCCAGGGGCCAATCTCCTTTGTAGAGAGGCAGGAAACTGGACAGCAGGACTTTGGGAAGCCCCTGAGCCTGGGGTTTTTGGTGTAGCACTGTGACAGGCTCAGAGGTGTTGTGACTGAGTCCTCCAGACCCAACCTCACCCAGGATCCGTGGGACGGGGTTCGGGAGGCTGTGACCCTAGGTGTACGTTTTGCATTCTCGGTATCTACGATCGGGCAGTCCCTCCACCTCTCCGGGCATTGGATTCCCCCTGTGTGATACGAGGAGCTGGCTGCACTGGTTTCTTCTTGCTGCCTAATGTGCTGGTCCCAGAGCAAGGCAGCCTCGTGGGCTGCTCCTCTGCCCTGGTTGCTGATGAGGGTGTTGACTGAGTTCATCTGTTTACCAAGACAGATGCAGCTGTCCCCAACCGATTACTTCATCACAGGCGCTGACAGACCCTCCCGGCAGGGCTCTTGGCACTCCTCACTGGGGAGCATCTCCAATCAGTGCCCACCCTCATCAAATTCAGATTTATGGAGTGTGAGGCTGGAAGAGGCCCCAGGAAGGTCATGAAACACATGGTCTCCAGGCCCCTGGGAGCTCGTGTGCTGACTCATGGGCCTTTTCCCAAGATGCTGAGCCAAGCAGGTCAGCATCAGAGTTCTCAGCCTTCATTCTCTGGAGTGGGGTGGGGTCCCATTCTCAGATGGGACTGAGGGGCACACCAGTGCAACCAGGTCACTCCACCACTCTGCGTTAGCAGCGTAACCAGCCTCTACAGGAAGTCATGCAATTTTTCTTAATCTATAATTATGGACCACCAATTTTGCTATGGATGTAGTGAGGAACGACGGGTGGGGAGAGTCTTGAATCTAAACAATATCATCCTCTTCGTACCAATAGACAGTGTTTTTAAACAGTTATTATGTACCAGCCATTATTCCAAGTCCTTCACATAGTTTCATGCATTCACCCCTCACAATAACCCCACAGAGATGTATAATTTACCCCGTTTTACTGACAAGAGAGCACTGCCCTCGAGAGTGCAAGCTGCGTGCCTGGGACTTAGACTGAGGTCTGGCGCCTTGCTCTTGCCATTGCACCCCAGCTTCGTATGGGGTGACCACATATTCCATGCACCCAACAATGGCACCAAACGATAGAACGGTCTATCAGTAAGAGCTAAAATGGGGTGATACTGAGTACAGATGTGTGGGGTTAGGAGGAAAGAGAGAGCAGTGTAGGATGGAGGATTTGGGAGAGGTTTCCCTGAGGATGGTGGGTGGGGCTGGCCTTCCCAGGGCCCGTAGGATTTCTCTGGGTAAAGTAGAGGGGGTGGGTCAGGAGCAGGGAAGGGCCTGAGCACAAGGTGGGGGAGAGGGAACTGTATGTGAGTGGGAAAGAAAGTGGAGTATGTTTCATTCTCACCTTCCTTTTCACTGTCCTCACTCACAGCTTGATTTCCAGGGACTGTTAAGTGTCTGTGAGATACTACACTCTGTGGGGATGTCAGACAAATGTTTGCTTTCTGATGAGCCTGCGGGAGAGGAGGTGGTGAGGAGGCCATGACCCCAAGGATTTTCTGTACCCATCCGCGAGGCCGCTTCACAGTGGTTTTCAACCATTCACATCCTTGAGGAAGAAATTCATACGCTAGACTTGGGGGCTGTGGACAAGAAGGGATTAAACTACACCCTCATGATGGCTCTAATCGCATGGGGACTTTTGGTCCTGGTTTGCTCTTTGACACTCACAAGCAGACTTGTTGCATGTTCTAATGACAGATTGTCTTCAGTCCATGCCTCCCACCCTGTGCACGGTCTCGGCTCAAGCGGACCTCCCCAGAACAGTATGCCTCCTCAAGGAACCCGAAGTCATCTAGACATTGATCACAATTTGACGACACATCTGGGAAGGGGATGGGGCACACATGTGCACTGTGCCTAAGGGGTGGCTGCCACTCCTCTGCTGCTGAGAGACCAGACCACACTGGTAGGCCCCAACTCTGATGGTCGTGTACCCAGGGTAAAGGATGCTGGGTTGTTAGCAAACCAGAGACTGCTGGACTGGAATCTGGCTTTTAGTTTTAGGTATTACCACTAACCTACAAGTGCTCACTGCACCAACCTAGCTTCTAGAATCAGGGCTGGGGCCTGCCCGCTCTCCTCCATGCTCATCCCTGCTCCCTCTGCCCCCTCAACACACACACTCCACGCACATTCAGAGCGGGAAAGGTCAAGCCACAGACCCTCCCCTAATGGCTCTGCCCCCGCGGCTTTATTTTTAGCTTAGAAAGACCCTTTTTCTTCTGACTCATGGTCCTGCTGACAAATATGCCCCGAGTGGAGAAGCTAAATAAAAGCATCATTCCCCACGTCACATTCTTTCTTATCAAAGGGGCCCTTGTAACTGCATCCTGTTTTGTCATTTTGCCTCCTCCCCTCCCCAGTGGCCATGCTCTGAGGGCACTTCTGCAGAGCAGGGTGCTAAGGCCAAATAATCCTCTCCCTACGCTCAACACCTCCCCACATCAGTCTAAGGAGATTTAGTTTAACTCCTCAGGGGAGGCTACTGGGCAATTTGCTCAGGAGTCACTCAGCTGATGTTAGAGCAGTGCTATGTCTGGAGGTGACTAAGACTAATCAGGGGACTGGACACCAAGGTAAGCTACTGGCTTAGTTTTTAGACCCTTTGTACTGTTTTAGCCTAAGGACTTCCAGAGTAGGTTGGAACCAAACATGCTTATGAGAGCTAGGTAGCAGGCCCTGCTGTAAATTATAATTTTGGATAGCTCTGGTCCCTTTTCTGGCTCTCAGTCAAATCCAATCATCAGATCCACTACTTCCACACCTTTTCTCTGTGACCTCCTAGTCAGTTTATTGCTCATTGGCTCAAAGATGAGTAGAAACAAAGACATGGCTATCTATTCAGCGTGTCTGCTTGCCTATTATTCTCTTTATAGAAATGATCATTTAAAATTGGACACTAGAAGCTAAAGGTGAGACACCTGAGTCTTCTGTGGGTTTCTGTTTTCCACATTGTCTGTCACTACAGGGAACAGACACTCAGTTGCAAGTATCCCAAACTGTTTGTTGAATGATCTCATCTACCTCCAAGTGGCTCACATTGTTCTAGCAACCTGCTCCACATCCATGATTTCATATCCTGTTCATAACAATCCTGGGACACAGGTGTCACTGCCCTCATTTCACAGCCGAACAAGCTGAGTTTCAGAAGAGACTGTCTTTTGCCCAAGAGCTCTTGTAGGACCCAAAACAACTTTGATCCCAAGTCCTCTCACCCGCACTCGGAGTCCTCCTGCACAGCCACCATAGAACAAACACCTGCCACACGGTGAACTAGAATGTCTCGTGATGATGAGTTTTCAGAGTTGGGGGTCTTTGGTGTCCCCCAAACTGCAATGTGTAAAATCTTCCATACTCTTCCAGGTAATTCCCCAACTTTCCTGGGATGCTGTCCCCCATGGTCACAGGACCCAGGATTGCAAGCAAGAAAGGCCCAGGCACACAGCTGGCTCTCCCACCACTCTGCCTTCTCTGCTCCCTTGGAAAAGAAACCTAATCTCCCCAGCCCAGTGTTTGGGCTCCTGGGAGCCTCGGCCTGGCAGGGGCCAATTGGATTATCTTTATTGGCTAAACCTCTGGGGAAGTGCACCAGATGTCCCCATTTGACCAGCCATTGCAGTGTGTCCAGCAATGTCCAGCTGTTCCAGGCTCTGTTCTCAGAGCATCCTATTTATCTGGGATTTCTGAGTGCCATAGCCAAGCTGCCACCGGAGAAAAGGATGCTCCATTCCTGACATCAGGGGGAAAGTATGAATCAGGAATCTAGGAAATGCTGCTAAGCCTTGTTTCTTCCCAACATGCACTCGCCCCTCCCTTTTCTTCGCACCGAACTAAGGAGGTATGCTTCTCTTTCCTTCCTTGAAGAATCTCAGCCAGGCATCTCTCCTTTCAGAAAAGATTTTCCAATCATTTCTAAAAATCTGCTGCATTTTAAGAGCAATCTCATAAGGGGATTAGCTTTTGAGTTTGAGTTCCTTGTCTTTAGAGAATTGGGGCAACAAAACTGGTTGGATACCTCAGCTCTACAGAGCTACCAAGGAGAGCTTAAAGTCCAAGGAATTACTGGGGACCTTCAACCCTTCGCTTCCTCTCCCTGCCCAAATGTTATTTCATATTTACTTACAAGAATTGGGATAAGATGCCACCCTAGCTTAAGTTTGATCCAGACAAGAATCAAAGTCACCTTCAATTCAGTGCCTAATGCAAGTAGAGGTGTTGAAGAGAAATTCATACTGCTTGGGAAGTCAGGGGACTGTGTTCCAGTTCTGACTGTGCCCCAGACTTGCTGTGTGAGCTGGGTGCCCATGGGTGGCTGCTCATCCCACAGCAATCTCTAGGGAATGTTTGCCACCCTGTCCCAATGCTGAGGAGAGTTCCGAGCAGATTGTGTATATAAACAACCTGTTCTCGCATCTCTGGGTCCAAATTAACGGATGAGGACTTGATTACTGACCCAGACTAAACCAATCAGAGTCCCATCCCCAGAAACTTGGGCTTAGCACTAAGAGGGCTTCTGGAACTGGTGAGAGATGCCGATGGCAGCCATGCTCCCCACCACGTGAGCTGGAGAGCAGAGACAGCTATGCGGAGAGAGAAGAATAAAGGCTGGAAGTGGAGAAGCTGACCCAGGTAGCAGAGAAAGACACGCAGATGACTACAGCAAGCCAGGAAGTCAGCTCTCAGCAGTTATGCATTTTCCCTAGGGAATTTACTTGATTCAGCTTAAACCAACAACCAAAAATGTGATTTATAAAGGATGTTAAAATTAGTGGAGAAGTCTGTAAGGAGAGACACAATATTTGTATGATCTCAAAAAAATTCGTTCAGTACCAAGTGAAGAAAGCTGGCAATAACCACCGTAAGGTAGTGATGAAAGTTACCATCACCGGTGATGGGACATGTCAACAGGACGCACCCCCAGGAGGACACACTGAGAAGGACACAGCCCCACTTCTGTGGTAACAGTCATAAGAGTCAGTTACCTTAATTCAAAAAGTCATTTGAAGAAAACATCTCAGATATCCAAACTAAGAGACACTCTACAAAGTGTTTACACTCTTTGAAACTGTCAAGATCTGAACACAAGAAAAGACTGAGAGAGGAGGAAGCATGACAACTAAACTCGAGACCCTAGATTAGCTCTTGGAACGGAAGGAGGCCAGTCCTAGGAAAAGTGGTGAAATCCAAATGAAATCTGCAGTTCAGTTCATAGTATTGCACTGATGTCAGTTTCTTAGTTTTGTTCTTTGTACTATGATTATGTAAGATGCTAACATTAGAGATATTGGAGCAGAGAATATGTGTGATTTCTTATTATTTTTGCAATTCTTCTGTGAGTCTAAAATTATCTCAAACTAAAAAAGTTTAAAAGGGGGTGGGTATAATTTCTTATCAAGATAGAGGGACCCCTGCTGGAACTGAAAGGCATGGATATATTTGAGCCTTAGGTTTATGTTACCTCCCATGACTTTTGTTTCTTTCAACCAAAAAAGTCAGAAAAGTGCACCCTGCATAAGTCATTAAAATTCTCAACACCTCAGATGGAATCTTTCCCGAACCAACACGTAACACTGAACTTAATGGTTAGCACCTTACAGGTTATCTCCACCCTCCACCCCTGACCCGCACACGCCGAGTTGCAGCCCCAGATGGGGACAGTGCTTCTGCAAGGACCTGGAAGAAAGAAATGCAACTCCCGTTTAATCGCCTGAACAATGCAGGTGCTTTTTTCCTAAATTATGAACTTAAACAAATGTCATGAACTTTTATAATTAGAATGTCAT
Source organism: Glossophaga mutica (assembly GCA_039655065.1). Lineage (NCBI taxonomy): Eukaryota > Metazoa > Chordata > Mammalia > Chiroptera > Phyllostomidae > Glossophaga > Glossophaga mutica. The sequence continues at coordinate 20,584,269 of CM077304.1, read as the reverse complement.
CCCCTGACCACCCAACAACTTGCAAGTCATTTAGTAACTAGTAACACCTAGGAACTTCCCATCCAAAGCAGGAAATCTACACATTCGTGCAGCGCAATACCACACACCTAGAATACGGGGGAATCGGTACTGCAAGTCAGCCTTACCATCTCTCGGTTGGGTTTCTGCTCATTGGGAAGGCCTTCTTGTGCCTAGAGTGATGCCCAACACGCTGGATGTCTGGGTCGGGTCTGGTTTATGCCAGTTGTACAGATGTGGTTATTACTGGTGCTTCTTTCTGTCCCAGAAGTGGCCTAGCTTAGAGGCTTGCTCACCCTTTCTTAGGCTAAACCAAAAAGAAAAAGATCTCTGCGTTAAATGTGAGGACTAAGATGTTATCATGCACAACAATACCCCTTTTCAAATAGTGTTTCAAATTTCTGAAAACAGCTGTCTTGCCCATGCCCGCATCAGGTAGTCACAGTTCACCCAGCCGAGTTCCATCAGCTGCAGTTTCCGGAATCCTCACTGGCCCTCACGGACCCCGTGGTTGTACACTGAAGACCAAGACTAAGCCAGAATGGAACGCAAAATCTGTGTGGGGTTTGACTACTTTGGAGACGTCGGAATTATTATATTATTCTCCCATCAGTCTTTGTAAGGTGTCGTTGGCCAGCATTATTTGTAACGTAGAAACCAGAGACCAACTACATGACCCACAATGGGGAGATAATGAAATAGTTTATAGTGTAATTATACAATGGAATATTATACAGCCATTACGATCATATTGTAAAAATATACTTATGATGAAGGGAAACAGCCCATGAAATCATCTTCAATTCGGAAAGCAGGTCACTTAGGAGTGAGTCGGCACAGCCACCTGCAGCATCAGGTCGAACAAGAGAAGCGGACACAGTCGAGTGTGATGCCGTTTCTGTAACGTTCAAACCCAGCCAAAACCCATGTGTGGGGTTCAAAGTCAGACTCGTGGCCTCCCTTTGTGGGAGGCATGATTGACAGAGGGCCAAGGGGCTTTCAGGTTGTTGGCCAACGTTTGTTTCTCGATCTGGGTGCAGGGTCACAGGATGTGCTCACAGTGTGAAAATTCAAGCCTTATACTTTTCGCTTGCGCATTTTCATGTATGTATTTTATACTGCCAGAAAGTTAATACAAAAAGAAAAACATTGATATGTAAAACTCAGTGTGCCAGGGGGACAGATAAGCTATCTTGAAACTACTTCACACGTGCACTAGGGTGGAACAAGTAAGTAAGTAAGTAAGTAAGTAAGTAAGTAAGTAAGTAAGTAAGTTATAGGTAAGGGGAGCCAAGTCCCTCACTGTTGGAGGAAGAAATTACAAATACTTAAGGGGGGAAAGATGGAATGAACCCTGTAAAGGTGGATGAGAGTTGAAGGTAACCATGTGAACCCGTGGATGTTTATACAGAGAAATATATACAGAAGCAATGATAGATACAGATACAATGATAGATACATAAATTTCTCAGGTCTGTCTGCTGAAAGGACTTGGGGGCAGCAGTACCCCAATAGCAACGAGCATCCCCTGTGCCCAGATCTTGGGTCTGAAATATCATTCTGCAAGGAAAGAGCCCAGGGCTCCTAGGAGAAATAGCCAAAGTAGGGTAACAGGAAGGAAGCAATCTACATTCCAGTCCTAGCAGCATGTTAAAACAGCTCTCCACTTTGGGACAAGACATTTCAATTCCTCTACAAAAGAGTCAGGAGAAATCTGTTGGCATTGCCCACCTTGCTGGGTGGCAGTCAGGCTCAAATAGCACAGAACTTTGAAAAAGTAAAGAGAAAGGCAGAAAAAGCTGAGTTGGGGTCACTGTCATGTTTAGCAGAGCCCCATTTCTGAGGACACCTCTGTAATGCCGTGAAGTGTAATTGGAGATGGGCCAAGCCACTGTCTGTGCATAAAGAGGACAGTGGCCCGTCCTCAGTGGGGTCCGGGTGATGTGTGTGGTTCACACTGAACGTGGGCCTCCCACCTCCCTGAGTCCCCTCCACTGAGCTCAGCTGGCGGAATCACATTTTTTAGTTTATGGGTCTGATCCTTGGCCTGGCCAGTGACCCTCAATGATGGAAACAAATCTGAAATGTCTGTATTCAACAGGAACTCCCTTTTCCACTTAATCACGGACTGTTAAGAAGGGGGAAAACGTGTTTGCAATGAGGCATTTTCTCACCAGGTGGCACCCAAGGCCCATGTTTGAGATGAGCTTCTGGCCTCCAGCCTTTGGTGGAAATGCCCTGTTCAAAACCCTGTCCAACGGAACCAGAGAAGGGACCACAGGCTTTATGATTGTTCTTTGTGGGCCACAAGTCCATGGAGACAGAACAAGGGACGAGGGCTTAAAACTACATCTACTGATGGAAATGAGGCAAAAATAGGAACAGGCCAGGCTGACAGGTGGTTGCCCGCAGAGTGGTGACCTCCGGCTACGGAGGTCTTTTAAATGAATGGCCTCCCAGACGGCTCGAGACTGCACGCGTACCTGGAGACAGACGATGGAGAGGCCGACCTCTCCAGGAATCTGACCTTGCTTCTGTTCTGGAATGCATATTTTGGGGCCTATTGCAGATTTAGGACCCCATCTTTAAGCTCTGAACTTTTTGTCATTTATGCTGCCTAGCTTAGAAGTTTTAGAAAAAATAAGGAGAACGTGTGCCCCCCAAAATCTCAAATTGTACTCACAACATTCTTTCCATCTAATAATTGTAGTTGAATTTGATCGAGCACTTACTATGTGCAAAGCATTTTTCAAGAATGATCTGACTTGATCGTCACAACCACCCAGTAAGGCAGACTTCTCATCCTCACATGGGGGCAGGGGCGGGGGCGGAGCTAAGGCTCAGAGAGGTTGCATAGCAAGTAAGCAGCAGGGCCAGGACTTCTACCCAGGTCTGTTACATTTCCAAGTTCAGATTCACACCTACCATGCTATGGAGGCTCTAGGGTGTGTGTACTCAAGTGGGAGCAGTGCTAGGGGCTAGGCGTAGAAATTGACAGGACACAATATCTGACCTTACGAAATACAAGAAGATATAGACATAACTGAAATACAAAAGGCAAGTCTAATATACATGTGTGTGTGAAGTATGGCCGCAGCCAGAACAAACCAATGAGGCTGTGAGGTCATCAAGGAAGATTCTAAAACTGTGAGTGGTGAGGAGGAGCATCTCAGGCACAGAAAAGAGACCGAGCAGAGGCACCGAGGCATAAACTCGCAGAGTCCGTAAAGGAGGGAGAGCATGGGGTACGTGAAAGAGCGGGGGGAGGAGAGGAAACGGAAAACTCCTCCGAACACTGAAGAAGCACGGACAGCAGGCACCGAGGCCGGGTTTCCAGCAGCAAGGACAGGGTCTGGGCTGGAGTGTGTCGGAGGCTGCTTCCCAGAGCACAAGGCGAACTTGCCCGTTGGCCACGGCATCTGGAGTGCTTTTCACTTCCCGTAATGATTCGAAGAAATCCTTGCTGCCTTGGTCAGGGAAAGGGAAAGGACAGCAGCCTCTGTTGCCATGAGTCAAGAAGAAATCAGCAGCTTGTAAACCACCTTAAAAACCGACTAGGAAGATCAAGTTCATCTCTTAAGGTTCCCGCTGGGGCCCTCCAGCGGTCAGAGAAGCCAGCTACTGCATGCAGGGGACCAGTGGGCCAAAAGGAAAAGGCAGCAACAGCACTCTTTTCCTCTTTTCTCTAACCTCCTTTCCCTGTGGTTCAGGTAGAAAATTCTTGCTCCCCAGATTGTCTTCCTGGGTGTGATATGAATGACCCTGAAACAAGCAAGATGAGCCCCGGCAGCCGGACCTTCCACGGGCACCTGACCTGTTCTCACTCCCACGCTCCCTCCATGGGATCTGGCGCCCTCTCCAACCAGGCCGTCACGTCAGAGCAAGCTTATCCTTCACAGCCTCCAAGGCCTTATCTTGCTTAAGAAGACAGATCTGGCACTAAAAGAAATCAAAACATTCTCTGGCTAGCTCTTGCTGACCAGGGCCCAATTGTTCTGACCCACTAGACATGTAAAATGGTTGCTATAATTATAGGCATAATTGCATGCCCATGATCTTAAAAATTAGTTGCATTACAGAAAGGCATGAAATGAGATTTTCCCTCCCCTGGCTTCCAGAGATAACCACTTCCACCCTTTCTGGGGTTCGTTCTCTTCTGGTCACCATTGTAGCACTAAGTAAAATGCTTGTGCCTCTGTCTCTTTATTTATTCCTTGATTTAGTTAGAATTTTAAGTTTACTGTTCACTCTTATGTTTGGACAGGATCTGTTCATCTCTTTCTGTGAAAGCTAAGGAATTCTGTGAGTTCGCCCTTCCCTCCCGCCTTGCTCCATCCCTCCAAATCCCAATTATTGTGTTATTCTTTCAATGTCAAGATAACAACACTCCCATTCCATGCAAAACATATCTTCCAAGACTTTGACAAGAGTAGGACCCTGGTTTCCCATTTTCAGTGTAAGGGTAGAGCATATTAATAATAATTCTACAAAGAAAAAAACCCCAACAAGCCGATACCTCCCTTTGTTGTCTCAGCACCTCCATCTCCCACCTCGATAAGCTAATAACAACCACAACTTCTGGACCCATCTGCTAACTCCGCAGGAAACAGGAAGTAGGATAAACAATGTCTATGACTGTTGAAGAAAGAAGATACTCCCCGTACGGTCTTCTTCAAAGAGCTTCCCTCTACAGCTTCCCTCTTCCCACACACAGCTTCCCTCTTCCCTGTCTGTTACCAGGCAGCGTCAGCTCACCCAACAAGCCCAACAGAAAGTCCTCGAATATAAAGCCAGACCAGCTTCCAGCCTGGGGTCGGGGCATTGGGGTGGGCAGTAGGGATAACAGGAGCCTTTTAGCACCAATAGCTGATGATGAAGCAGGTTAGAAATTTAAGCTTTTGGATGGCCTGGGCCTCCTCTCAGCTTCAAGAGATGGTCTGAGTCTCTAGCATCAGCAGAACCCCATAGAAAAGTCTAGAATGATAAAAGACTCCCTCTACTAATCCAATATTTGCAATTTCTTTCCAACAGGAAAGAAAGGAAAATCCATAGATGTCTGAAATAATGAGAGACTTGAAAGCCAGAAGAATATATTCTCTCACTGCCATGGCCTTGGGAGAGAAGGATGTGAGGACCGGATTCTGAAACAGGCCCTGGCGCCGTTAGCAGACACAGACCAGGAGACGAGGCCTTAAGGAGCAGGATCTGAAAACCTTATGCTAAGCTGTGATCCTCAAGTAAAAAGAAACTACAAAGTCTCTGCCTCATTATCAAAGGGCAATAACCTCAGGAAAACGTGAGTGTAAAATCTCTACCTTCCAGCCCAGAGTACTGGCAAGGAAGTCTGTCTCTAGCTGGAGTGGTGAGTGCGAAAACGCTCCCTCGAGAAACCACAAGACTTCAAGGCAATGCTGAACGTGAGTGTGGTGTCCAAAAATGCCCTGTGCCCATGATGGAGGGTCACATCAATATAGCAACTGGTCCTGGGCCATGATGCCCACCCTGAGGCCTCCTGTGGAAGCAAAGTTCACGCTGATCAACAGGAACCCTGCGACCAAGTGGCCCAGGATTTCCATTTAGACAGTTCTGGTAAAAATGAGCTCAGAGTAAAACACTTCAGACCATCCTGAGTAATAGTATGAGTGAGGACAAGCTTTACTAAAACATACCTAACACAATAATTTAAGAGATAGAAAAATAGATATAAGAACAAGGCACGCCCTGGCTGGTGTGGCTCCGTGGGCTGAGCCTCAGCCTGTGAACTGAAAGGTTGACAGTTCGATTCCTGGTCAGGGCACATGCGTGGGTTGCAGGTCAGATCCCTACTTGGGAGCATGAGAGAGGCAACCCATCAATGTTTCTCTTACGTGGATGTTTTTCTCCCTCTCCCTCCCTCCCTCCCTCTCCCTCTAAAACTTTTGTTTAAAGTCTTTAAAAATAAAAAAGAACAAGTCACTGTGAGTGTCGCCTCATTCACACCTGATTTCTTGGAGCAAGGCTGTCCCCAAACCATTCCAGGAGAAAACATCAGAAAGCCAGAAGCAACCAGACACCACCTCGCCCAGTGCGACTGCTCATCTGATGGACGAGGCCACCGAGTCTGGGGCGCAGGTCTGGCTGTGTGTGAGGCCGTGACGGAGCAGGAGCAGTGCTCGGGCTCCTAAAGGCACGCACTGCCTCTTAAGGTTCCTGCTGGAGGTGAGGTGGTGGTGAGGGTGGTGGGGAGACAGCTAAAATAATAGCACCCGTCTCCATTCCTATACAAGTAGCGCAGGAACTGCAGCGTTCATTGCCAGAGTCACGTGGCCTCAGCACTAAAGAGACCGGGCAGTGCCAGGGTTCCGATGGTCTGGGTGGGGCCCTCTATTTAAGGGGAAGAACTCTTGGTTCCATCGATCAGCTCATCCCTGACCTGCCTGACCCTCCCTCCCTCCCTCCCCATCTTTTGAGTTCCCGGGATGCCTAGATGCATGTCTTCCACATTAGAAAGGCTGATTCTCCGCTTAAAGGATGAAAGAGAGGGACCCTGGGGCATTTATTTCTGCTGGCGCCCAAAGCAGAGTATCTGATTCTGGCTGCATTTGCCGTGGTATAACACAGTGCCATTCTCCTTGCTCGTGAAAGAAACAGTCTGGAAAGTGGCAGCATATCCAAATCAGGGGTTCTGAGACTCCGGTGTGCATTCAAACCATCAGGAAGGCTCAGTGACACCTCAACAGCTGCCTCCCGCCCCTGGAGTTGCTGATTCAGCGGGTCTGAGGCAGGTCCTGAGAACACCTGTCTAACAAGTTCCCCCGTGACACCGATGCTGCTGGTCCATGGACCATGCTGTGAGAACCACTGGCTAAAGCACTCCTCAAACTCTCCAGGCATAACGCTCCTGAGTATCTTGTTTCAACAGAGTCTGATGCAGTGTGTCTGAGGCGAGGTCTGAGGTTCTACAAAGTTTAACAAGCTCCAGGTGATGCTGGTGCTACTGCTGGCTCAGGGATCAGGTGGCCAGGCTCAAGAAGTTACTTTTCTATTAGTCTACTTCCTGTTTCCTAGACACAGCATAGGTACATATGGAAGAGAGGAAGAAGCTCTATTCTTTCAGAGAAGCTGTCCAACGTACCCTCAGTCACTTATAATGGTGCTGAGCCAGTCCGTGAGGCCAGCCGTCAGCCCATTCCATTAGTTCCAGTAGCCAAGGGCTTCCACAGAATGGGCTCATGAGTGTTAGTGCCCCCTGGGCTGGGTGATGCTGGAGGAAAGTGTAGATAGTTAGATGCAGCACTGAGACCTGGGGTAGCAGGAACGACCGAGGGGAGAGAAATCCAAGAAAGTTCAGGAATACCTTAGCATGAGCCCGGTGCAGAATGTCCTGTACTGGCACCAGCTTGCTTAGGGAAAAAAAGAGAGAGAGAGAAAGAAAAAGAAAAAGAAAGCTGTTCTAAAATTGGCTTTCCTACTCTTGGGAAAGTCAGATTCTTTCCCAACAGCCACTAGGCTGAGGAAGATTGAGAGGGGGGGTGGGGAGACATATCTCTCCACGCACCATTACCTTCTATGATGGATGGCTTTTCCCTTGGGCTTCGTTTAGAGCCAGCATTCTGAGCCCTGGCTCAGGCCCAGGCCGTCTGGGAGCCCGGACAGCCACAGCTGATAGCAAGGGCACCCAGAGCCAGCACCTCGGTGAGGTTCCCAGCTCTAGCCATGGACTTCTAATTATAACAGTCTCTTGCTCTCAGGTTGTAATACACTTTTCAAAAACACTTCATTCATTCCTCTCAACAACAAATATTTATCGGGTACATGCAGGATGTGTAACATTGCATTATGCCGTCAAGGAAGGAACTGAGGCCCAAAAAGCTATATGGATCGTTAGACTACAAGAAAGACAAACACTGCCCTGATGTTGCGATCTCCTCATGGCATTTTTGCACGTGGGAAGGCTCAAGGGAAGTGCCTTTCCTGGCCCAACGAGGAGCATCCAAAGTCACAGGACACAGTCAGCCCTGGAGCCAGGACTGCAGTTCAAGGCTCATCCCACTGAAGCACAACACGTTCCATAACCCCGGCAGGTCCATGCAGGGGCCTCCTCCACCTCCTCTCAGACCCCAAAAGGAGGAAATGGGTTCAGAAGAAGTCTGAAGGTCCCTGCAAAACCCAGGAAAACCCAGCAGGACTACCCCATGCAGACTGTTCTCACTGCGTCATGCGCAGAGCAGTTAGAAGAGATCCTGAGCAGGCAGAGAACTAGCAGGATGGCTCTGAGTTTCCATCAGGCTCTACGACTGCCCGTGGCCAGAACACACCAAGTCTCACCCTAATGGCAAGAACCATCCTCTCCTGGTAGGAGCCTATTCCAGAAGTGGCTTCTGAAATCAGAGCTGAAGTCCACCTGGACAGAGGGCCATTATTGGATCAGGATCTTGTTCAGAGACCCTGCAGGGTAGACTTAATGGTTGGGTAGACCAGAAGAAGCTTACCTTCACTTCTTATGGCATCTGATCTGACCCTGGGGGGGTCAGAATCACCATGCACTTTCAGAAACCGACCGACCTGGGCGTCGACTTCTGAGAGTCTAACTGCATTTGTAAGTCTGAATGGACCCCTGGGCACACTGGTGGTTCTGACAGGCAGGCGGAACTGAGGACCGCAGGCAGGGTGACGAGTGTGCCACAGCTCTACACAAACAGAATTCTCCTCGTCTGTGTCCTCTTACCAGCTCTTTTTTCTTTTCTTTCTTTCCTCCAGGTGCGTTTTTATCTCTTGTAGAATTTTCAACTATTCAGGAAATAATGAAGGTACCCCCTGCCAAGATCTAACAGAGTTTTGTACCTGGCAGATTTGTTCAGGCTATTGTCATTAGGAAATAAAAGTACAAAGCAGCACTAAAGCCCATCTGAACACCCATCTTACTCTCCGCCCTCCCTTCCAAAAGGAAACCGTCCTCCTGGCGTCAGCTCGCGTCCTTCCCAGGTGTGGGTTCCACTTTGTTACAAATTCACATGCTTGTTTACAAAGTTCGCATGGATGATGTCCTGGGGCAGCGACTCTCAACCTTTTCATTTTATGGCACATGCAAACTAATTACTAAAATTCTGCGCTACATCAAAAAATATATTTTTGTTGATCTCACAAAAAAAAAAAAAAAACAGGTATAATTTTGATTCATTCACACTGGATGGCTGTTGTTGAGTTGGCTGTTGTCATTTTTTTAACTGACAACCTAAAGGAAAAGAGGTCAGTGCCCCTGACTAAATAGTCAGGTGTTGCACGTTTTAAAGAATTTTGCGGCGCACCAGTTGAAAATTTCCATTCTAGTGCACATGTTCTTTTGCTCCTTGTGTTCTTTCACTCGCCGTTGTGACTCCAAGGGGTACTGACCCATATTGATCTACCTCATTTGCCTTAATTGCTATTGAGAGGCAGCCAAGCCCCTGGACCTGGATCACTGGCTGAGGTCTGGGTGAAGAATTTGCCTCGTCACCCTAGAATCTTCCTCCTGGGACTTTGATCGGGCATTTGCACCCCGTGCTGCGGACTCCCAGGTTCCAGGGCTGCCCTGGAGCTGGCCCCACACCCAGCAGTGCATACTGTTTGCTCAGTGGAGCCTGTCGGGACAGTAGCTCACCTGGAAGCCATCACAGGAGGGTAGATCGTTGTACAGGGCCATTGGAAAATGCTGGGCCTGAGCTCTCTGGGGTTCTCTTGTTTCCTTTCCACCACCTGAGAAAGGAAGGACCACCTTGATCAGCCAGAGCCAGGGAACGGTCAGGTCATGGCCCTCGCTTCATGCAGCTGTGGAATTTTCATTCCGCCTTTTCATTTTTCTGAAAAGTGGGGATCAGGCACAATGGAACCGAGCACCCTGTTTACTCTAGCAATCCTTCGAGGGGACGGGGACAGGGCTAAGTAAAGGCCTGAGTTTGTAACTTACTTACAAAGCATCTTGCATCTTGCATCTTGCATCTTACGTTCACAGCATCTTGGGGCTAGACAGGACCCTAAGGTTTCTATTACAGGTGACTCAACCTCTGGGTTCCCATTCCTGTATCTCATTCCCCTCATAAAGCTGCAAATGCCCTATGGTAGGACCCTGGCCTCTTCACTCTAACTCCTCAACTTACATTTATGGAATGCTGTTCTTTCTTCAGTTTATTGAACACAAAGCACAAAATTTGGCATGAGATACGGGGTGGAGGTGGCAGGGACTATAAATATTAATAAAAATCAAGCTCCCCCCACCCCACCTCAGGAGCCCCCACACCGGTACCCACACCTCCCGGATACAAAGTAGATTCGTAGGAGGAATGACAGAGTCACATGGGGTGGCTACACAGGAACTTCAGAGGGATGCAATTTAGGGCATCCAGAGAACTTCCTGGATAAAGCAGGTGTAACCTGGATGTAGCCCAGGCCTTGGTGTTTATGGAGGGGTCCTCAAAGGAGGCACCCCAAGCTTGGAACACAGATGAGGTCACAGGGTCTTCATTAGTGCTTTCTGGGAAGCCACGTCAGCTGTTGTTGTGAGGAAGGAAGAAGAGAAATGAAAGAGGAACCAAGCAAGGAGGTAGAAGCTGGGTGGAAAGGACCCTCTCCTCATCGTTATGATGAGAACAAAGCCCAAGTGTTGCCCTGTGAGGAAGGCAGCCGCAGAGCGCAGAGAGACAGGACCCAGCCTGAGCCTCAGCTACTGCCGGTCGTGGGCCACAGACCAAGCTGGACCACGTGGTGGACAAGCCTGGATGGACTGGGGGGGGGGGCAGTGCCACAACGTGCTGTGGAACACACCCCAGGCCCCTTTGCCTGCAGCTGTGGTAAGATCATGGGCGAAACTTGCTTCAGTGACAAGAGAAGGTGTCTTCTGCTGTTCCCCAGGAGACCCTCATAAAACTGGAAGGAGAGTTAGGAGATACTTCAAATCTGGGTTATAGTAATGACAGTCCTTTATAGTTCATCTTGCTCTTTCATCATCATGAACTCATTAGGTTTAGAATAAAACCTGGGGTTTAAGCCACAAAGTTACTGTCACTTTTTTATAGAAACTGTTCAGAGATGCTAAAGAGTCTACAGTCAGTTCTCTGATAAGCTAGGGATACAATTCCAGTCTTCCGATTACAAATCCTGGGGGATTTCCACTGTCTCTTTGAGATCTACTACGCAATAGACGAACACTGTCAGCAATAACGTCAGAAGGAACAGGCTCAGCCCTGGCTGGTGTGGCTCAGTGGACCGAGTGCTGGTCTGAGAACCAAAGAGTTGTTGTTTCGATTCCCAGTCAGGTCACATGCCTGGATTGTGGGCCAGGTCCCCAGTAGAGAGCATATCAGAGGTAACCACACATTGATGTTTGTCTCCCTCTTTTTCTCGCTCCCTTCCCCCCTCTAAAATAAATAAATAAAATCAAGAAGAAGAAGAAGAAGAAGAAGAAGAAGAAGAAGAAGAAGAAGAAGGAGGAGGAGGAGGAGGAGGAGGAGGAGGAGGAGGAGGAGGAGAAGGAGAAGGAGAAGGAGAAGAAATAGGCTCAGAATCCACACCCACCTTTCTCTTTAGCTTGTAAACCGCATCTCTAGTGGCCAAGCAGAAGGTGGGGAAGAAGGCAGGCACTTGAGAAAGAATGCCTCCGAGCTTGCAGGACAAGGCCACCTTTAGCTGCAGTCTCACAAACAGCATAACAGAGCCCTGAAAGAGTCATGTGGCAGTGAGTGATCCAGGGGTGTTCGGAAAGAGAGCTGGGTCTGGGCATCTCAGAAGCAAGAAAACCCTAAATTGCCTCGCTGTGTGGAATGCCCTGGGCTACCAAATCACTCCGGGTTGACCTAAAAGTAAATCAAGTCGCACCCTTCCCTTACGATCTCTGGACACTTTCCTCATCATGTACGCTTTGTCCCAACTATTGATATTGGCCAAAGTCCTGGCCAGTTGTATGTCCCAAAATGAACCATGCACTCTGAATAATGTGTCCTTTTCAGCATTTTTGGCTAAATTAAGCCCTTTGTTTAAATGTATCTGTTGCTATCTTAAAACATTTCTCCAAACGGGAAAATAACTTCATTTGTACTCATAAGGTAGCCGCTTTCTTGGCTTCAGGAAATGGAAAAATTGCAGCATTTGCATTTGGGCTGCTTTGAAGTTGTGAACTGATCCAAAATCTGACCCCACCCCCCCCAACCCCCACCAAATGAAAAAAGAACCCCAGGGTCTCCTGTTCATCTTCTGCCTTCTGCGCCTTCTCCTACTCTGCACTCTGCTCAGTAAGCGCCTTGGGTCATCTGTGGCTCCATCCGTTTCTGCCCCCACCTGCTCCCATCCCATCTTCTAGGCCTCCAAGTGCATGGGCTCACACAAGGGGAGCTGAAAAGTCAGGTTCAGAGGGGGTCATGGGATCTCACTGGGAGTGAGGCAAGGCTGAACACCGGGTCTAGCTGCTCCACTCCCCAAGTAACTGTGGCTCCTGGGGAAAGTAAGCATGCCTGTACCATTTAGATATTTAAGTGTGTGTGGGGGGCGGGGAGGGGGAGGTACCAGGGAAAGAGGAGGAGAGAGTGCTGATGCCTTGAACTGGAAAGGGTTCCTCTACAGCCTCGTGTTTCCCATTCCCAGAATGAGACCCTTGGATTTTACTGGGTGTGAGCTGGGGCAGGGGTGGTCGTGGTCGTGGAATGAACCAGAAACCTGAACCATAGTTCCAGGGACCGCTGCCTAGGACTGTAAGTCGTAATACCAGGCACTCTTAGGGCAAGATCCCCTCCATGGTGCTCCCCCAGGGCAGTCACCCTAGGAAATACTGCCATCTGGTGGGGATTTTGCAACCTTCCCCCTTTTCCAGGCCTCCTGCCAAGGAATGGGCAGCATCTCAAAATGGCTGAAGGGGTCAGGCCCTAGAGGCTCTGGGGTCTTCTAGACCCTGCAGGGCTTGCTGTCCTCAGGGCCCTCACCTCCGTGGGGGTGGAGAGTCCTGGGCTACTGCCTCAGGTCTGCGCTCGGAAACCTGGGCGCTCACGTCCTCCAGCCACCTTCATGCCACCCTTCCCCTAGTGCCAGAATGCACCCTACCTCTGCGTCTCCCCCAGCTGTGCCTCTGCCTGAGAGGTTCCCTCTTCCCTGGGCACCAGGCCAAGCAGGGACTGCCCATCCTTTCAGACCCAGCTCATTGTCTTGTTGTCTCGCAGCCTCCAATCTTGGCACCTTTCCGTTTGGTTGCCCTAATTCTGACTCATCCTATAAGTCATTTTATATTCCTGTACCCTCTCCACAGGCCTGGCACATTGCTCAGCAGTTAGAAGATACTCAACAGATGGCTGCTGATTGATGTCCAGCTTACACCCTTCTAGTTCCAATAAGTACATTTCTCGGTTTAGGAGCCTGAATGTGTACCTGGCAGCATCCTGTCTTTAGAAGTTGAGGAAGAACCAGAGGTACCTTTGATTCCATTTTAAGGATGGGATGGCAAGGTGATGCAGAGGATTCTGAGTGTTTGTGAATCTGTGCCAGCTGAACGCTGAAATGCATTCATCTCTACGGGTCACTCCAGATCAACGGAAGTGGGACGGAGCGGAGGATATTCAAGTGTGATGACCCTGAAGGGTACCCAGCTCTGCGGTGGGATGCAAACAGTTCAGATCCCAAATCTGTGTTCTGACTCTGTTTCCTGAACACCTACTAAAATGTGACTAATAATTCAGAGTACTCTGGTCCAGCAAAAATGTCTTGAGGCCAATGCCTATCTTCACTCGGTGAATTCAGTTAAGTGCTTGTGGGGAAAAAAATGTGTGAGATGACGTGAAAATGGTACGTAAACTGGGAAACACAACACAGATTCTCCCTGTAACATTCGATGTAGAATCTGCAGCGGGAGTGGTTTGGGGGCCCCAGCACCCTCTTCCCGCTTCCTTGCCTTTATAACAAGTGTTCTTGTGCTCTTGTTATCTCTCTCTCTGTGTCTCCCTCTCTCTCTCCACCTCTCTCTGCCCACCACCACCCCCATCCCCCCACCCTCACCCCCACAGACATCTATCTAGATGATAAGCCCCGTTAAGCATGGGTACTTCTGACAGCAGAGCCCAAGGGTACCCTAGTCCATTTTTTCAGGCTCAATTCCCGCATGTTTGTGTCCCGGGAGGCAGATCACAGCAGATCCAGCCCCTCCAACAGTAAAAGGCACGGTGGCCGCTCCTTGTTGTTTCCTTTGTAAGTAGGTCGCTGCTGCCAGAACCTCTCAAGGCCCTGCTTCTGATGCTTCCTTGGGCCAACCTCACATGACCTACTCCAGCGCTTTCTCTCTCTGCTCCAGTGAGCAGCCCAGGGCCACTCAGAGCAGGCTGGCTTGCGAGGCGAGGCTGCTGTGGGGCTAGGAGCAGACAGAGGTGGCGGGAGATGAGCGAATGTGCCTGAGAGCTGAGTCCTAAAGGGGGAGGTAGGAGACCTGGGTCCAGCCCAGAACTAGCCCCTCTACCTCTCTGGTCTTCAACTTCCTCATCTGTAAAAGGAGAGGCTTGGGTTTGAAGATTTCTAAACCCTTGATTTAGGAGAGATTAAGCAAGCACAGGCAGACTGATGTACTTGTCCTGCAGTCACCCTTACTTTTCAGGAGGGACAGGAAGGGTCACAGCCTAAACTTCCACAAGGGGCCCCCTGTCTGTGGAGCCCTGGCTGTGTCCGGCACTCCAGTGGCTGATTTGCGTACATTTAGTGGAAGCTTCTACTAAGCATATTAGGCGCATATTCTCATCCCCATTTACAATTAAAGGGACTGAGACTCTGTTAGTTAGAGTAGCCCAGTTAAAAGGAGGGAGAATTATTTTTAAATGTAAGACATTCTGACTCCAAAGACCCCGTCGACAGCAGGCTGACAGGTCACAGGGCGTGCCCTGTAACAAGGGGATAGTACCTGCATTAGTCCGGATTCCCCAGAGAAATGAACCAATAGGATATATAGAGCTATGCATATAAGGAGATTTATTGCGGGCACGGGCTCGCACAGTTACGGAGGCTGAGAAGCCCCACAACCTGCCATCTGTAAGCTGGAAGTCCAGGAAACCCTGTGCTGTGTTTCAGTCCGAGTCCCAAGGCCTGAGAATCGGAGCGCTGATGGTATAAGTCCCAGTCTTAGTCCAAAAGCCTGAAGGCCAAGAGCAACAGTGTCTGAAGGCAGGAGAGGATGGATGTCTCAGGCCAAGCAGAGAGAGCAAATTCGCCCCTCCTCCACCTCTTCGTTCCATTCAGGCCCTCGGTGGACTGGACGATGCCCACCCACCCGCACTGGTGAAGGCGGGTGTCTTCACTCAGTCTACTGGTTCAAACGCTTATCTCCTCCCGAGACGCCCTCACGCACCCAGAAATAATGTTTTACCAGCTATCGGGAATCCCTTAGCTCAATCAAGGTGACACATAAAATAAACATCCCATTACCCTGCGGACACGGTGGCACGTTCAGTTTATCACTAAAATAAACATCATGATTACACTGTTTATCCACCCAGTTTTTAGTCATTTCATTTACGCATGTATTGCTTCATCTGCTATTCACAAGAACTCCATGGGGATGTAGGCTAACCCCCTACTGAAAAAGGAGAAAAAACGAGGCTGCAGAAAGTTGACTTGCTGACAGTCACCCACTGGTGAATGAGAGAGCTGGGAGTGTGCCCTGGTCCTCTGCCTTCACTCAGGCTTCCTGTTGCTAGACCACTCAGTGCCATTTGCCCTTTCGGTCCTCAGTTTCCCAGTTCACAGCAGGAATCGCTGAGCATAAGGACTCTGCCTCTTGCTCACTCCAGGATAAAGAAGGTGCACCAGCAAAGAAGTCAGCCTCTCCCGGCGTCTGGCCCACAGTCCTTCCCTTTTACTCATCTTCACTCCCCGTGTTAAGCTGGGCCAAGTCAGGCTCCTTCCCCAGGCTCACCATGGCCCCGCCCAACTTAACCCTAACTCCTGTCTCCAGCCTACTCATCTGAGTCCTCAGGTCTGAGATCAGTCTCTGCTCAAGGTCAAAACTGGGAGAACGACAGCCCCTCAGTAGAGAGGGGAAGTGGACCCCTCAGTGGATTTGGCAGGAACGTGGCTCCACCATTTACAGCCTGAGGCCCCGGAGTGACTCCCAGAAGAGGCCGAGTCGAATGGCGAGCTCCATGTCAAGGGCACTGGGGCCCGAATGCTCACTCAGTCACTCACCGCGAGCTCCTTCCCTCTCTCGGCTTCAGCCTCCTGAGGTACAGTATGGCAGTAATGACAGTGTTCACCTCATGAGTTTATTTCGAGGATTAAATGAAATAATGTACATATACTGTTATTATTATCATTAGAACCTTATGAAGGTTGTTTACGGGTTGAATTAAATAAATATATGTGAAAGTGGTGTCTGAAAAATAAGAACATTCAACAAGTGTTCATCCTTTTTTTTTGTTTGTTTGTTTTTTTGGCCAACATTACAATTAGTTTAGCCATATTAAGCAGAGAGGGTGCTATTCCTTTGCATTCCCAGCACCTATGTCTGGGGTATAGAGCAGGAGCTCTATAAATGTTTGAGGAAACAGAGAACAGAAGAGACAGTAAAAGAAAAGAGAGAAAAGGAAGACTCGAAATTTCTGAATGTGTTTATCTGCCTGACAGATTAAAAAGCAGTCATTTGTTAAAGAGTAACATCATTACCATCTATTAGTAACATACTCTATGAGCATAACTATGCATTTCACTATATAAATACATATCCTTTGTTCCTAGATGCTCTAAGGATCTGCATTAGGAGGATCAGCTCTCCCCTCCCATAGTTCTGTTATCTGGGTTTCAAATTCAGCCCTTGGCCTGGTACCCTAAGCCCTCTATCACCTGCAGGAAGGAGGTGGCCTCCCTCTGCACAAGGCCCTCCTCCGCCACTGCCCTCCCTGTGCTCCCAACAGGACGCCGGAGGACGGGAGCAAGGTGGCCAGAAAAGTCACACCGCAGGTCAGCACTCAGAGGATCAAGCCTCGGCCCTGTCTCTCACACCTGACACAACTAGCTAGGGGCCCGAGGCCCACCTCTAAAACAGCCCCCTCTTGGAGACTGTCATGCCACACCTCCCTCATCACTGCCGAGTCTTTGAGAGCTCACTCCCCAGAAACCCAGAGAGTCAAGGCAATAATTACAAAAGCAATAATCAAGATTAGGACAATGCTTGAGAACTTATGAAGACTTACAGAGACGCCTTCGTTTGGTCCTCGCCGCATCTCCCTGAGACAGGTACAGCGGGAAATAAGAGGGTTCCTTCAACCTCCCCTTGGGGCCAGCGGACTGAAACAAAGAGCTTTAACCGTCAGCTCCAGTGACAAAGATGGGACCTAGGCCCAGACTTTTTTCCTCTAAATTTAGAGTCATATGATTTCCATCACAGCACTGAGGATACATTGACTTTCCATAGTATGTTTCCTTTGAAAGACCTCAGAGATTTAATTCTTAAATATTTTTTTGGCCTTCATAACGCCTCTGGCTCTTGGGGAAAGCCACCTCTCCACACTTCACAGACAAAGAAGACTAAGGCAGGAAGCACAGTCTGGCCGACTGAAAACACACGCACGTGTACGAAAGTCATGAAAAAGGATGCGCTTTTTACTCGCTGTGCCCCCCCCCCCAACCATCGCAGTTCTTCTCTTGAATGGGGTCTAGGGTGGGGTTTTCAGGGCACCGTACACACGTCCTACTTTCTCACCGCATCCGTAGAGTTCCGAGTACCTGAAATCCAGCTTCCACGGGCAACGGGCTGCCCAAACCTCCAGGGAAGTGGAGAGAAGAAAAAGATTTCCTCAACCCTCTTAAGGCCCTTGGCTGGGTCTGAAAAATACCGCATTTTGCCATGTATAATATGGACTTTTTTGCCCAAATTTTTGAGGGAAACATAAGGATGCACGTTACACATGGGTATGATCACATACCATAGATATGGTGTAACAGGTATAACAATCCCACGTATAATGCTCACAAGGACGTGGGTACGCATCACACGCAGCAAAGTGTGGTGACTGACAAAGACAGATCGACAGGAGAAAAGCATGCATGTCTTATTAAAGTTTTACACGTAAGTGGGAAGCTTCACAATAGAACAAAGACCCAAAGGAGTGACCAGAGCAGGAAGTTTTTATGCCTTTTAGACGAAGAAATAATACATTTGTGAAGAACTGACAAGACAAAGAGTTTTGGGCTGGTGGTAAATGGTGAAAAAGTAATGGGGAAGATAAAGGTTTGCTTGTACAGTTTTCTCGGCCCCAGATTCCTGTCTCTGGGGATAAGAATGTCTTCACGCCCCGCAGTACAGAGCCGCTCTCACCTGAGGGCTTTGGGAGCCGTCTCAGGGAAGAAGGACAAGGGAGGGAGAGGGCAGAGTGACCCGCCCGTTTCTGCTGTTTTCTCAGTTCCCTTCAGCCTAAGATAGTCAATACGTCAAGGTGCTATATTTTGGGGCGGGGTGTCCTGAACTTTGTCAGAAGTAAATCAAGAACCACACATTTGAAAGACTCAGTCCTCGCAGCCACTCTTCAAACAGGCACTTGTCAAAGAACAGATAACCATAGAATGGCTTGAAGAAAACAGACAAGGATGGACTTCAGATACCGGTCAGCAATTTCCTCTTCATTAGAAATCTCCATCAGTGCCTCAGCTACTATCATCCCTCCAACAGTTACCGCGGCTGCCCTCTGTGTAACTCACGGCAGGGACTTCGCAAAGCGTTTTGTTCAGTGTTATCTCATTGATCCTCACAACGACCTCACCAATTAGGTCTTTTTATCATCCTCTTACAGATGAGGGAACAGAAGCTGAGAGAGTTTTCTTGGCCTGCCTAGGCTCACACATCTCAGAAGTAAGGAGCTGAGCGCAGGAGAGCGGGTGGTGAGGGTGGTGGGGGCGGGGGCGGCTGTTCAAAGCCAGATCCGTGGGACTGCAGGGTTTGAGCCCCTAGCTGACCCAGCAACATTTCTGGGACTATTTTTCCATTTGATTATTCCAACTTTAATGTTTTCAGTAATTACTGATGGTCCGCCTACGTGACAGCACTTGGTGGTGGTATCGTAAAGCACACAGAGCTTCTTAAGTTGTGAAGCTGAGGCTAAGACTCTTAGGGACTTGTGGAGATAGAAATATTGAGAGGAAGACCAACCGCTAGGACTGTGGAAAGAGTGTAGCCTTTGGAGCCAAATGGGCATGGCTCATGCATTTCTTTTTAAAAAAAAAAAATTGATTGATTATGCTATACGGTTGTCCCAATTTTCCCTCTTTGCCCCCTCCGCTGGTAACCCCCCATTCCCTCTGGCAGTCTCCCCTTAGCTTATGTCCACAGGTCACACATATAAGCTCTTTAGCTACTCCATTTCCTACACTGTTCTTAACCAATTGTTGGTCTATTCTGTACCAACCAATCGCACTTCTTAATCCCTGCATCCTTTCCCTTATTCTTCCCCTTTCCCCTCCCAGCTGATAACCCTCCAAATGATCTCCATATCCATGATTCTGTTTCTATTCTGCTTGTTTGCTTAGTTTGCTTTTTAGATTCAATTGTTGACATGGTCTCTAGTTTGCCCATCTGTAAAATGGAACTAATAATATCTATCCTATACAGTTTCTGTGAGGACAGGATAAATTGTTTATTAAGCACCAAGCACACTAAGTGGCCCACAATAGACAATCATTCATGCTACACATTTTACTCAGAGCCTTAGAGCTGCTGGGCTGAACAAAAATGGTCCCTGATCTCGTGGATAAATGGTTGTTCTTCTTATAGTAGCTACCCAAGTAACACGGCACAGCATCAGAACATATAACTACAGGATAAAAGGTTGGTCTCAAAAATTGCCTAATAACTGCAACAAACAGCTTTCTCATGTAAACTCAATAGGTCGACCTGTTGCGGACCGTTCAGCCTGGTTTCAGGAGTTGTAACCCTCACCCCATGGTGGGCTGTGTAAGAGCCCAAGGGACCCACTTCATCTGGGTCTGTTCTGTCACAAGGATGTGACCTATTAAGGAGACAAAGCTTATCTCCCTGGCAGGAGCACTGCTTCTGCCTTACCCATCTCTGGCCCTATAGCTTGGTTGGCAGTCAATGACGGGTAAGACTCCTCAAGGGAGGGGCAACCTAAGCCAGACGCGACCACTTGGAAGGCCTCATGGAAGGACTCGGGGGGTTGCAGCAAAGAGGATGTGATGGACCCTCGCCCCCCGGCTATTCTGACATAGCCCGAGTCCTCATTTCCATCTGGGAGATGTCTCCTGCTTCCTAATTGCCTTAAAGCCTGAAACTGTGGGGGTAAGCGGTGCAGCCCTGTCCTGGCCAGAACGGCTCCTTGGGTGATTGGCATAAGAATGAATTTCTAAAGTCCTGTGAAACCTGCTTTGCTAAGAGTGCTCTTCCTGAGGTGACAAGTGTCCCAGGAGGAAATGAGCATGTCTCCCAAAGTCTGGCAACCCCCCTTCCTGACAAACACTGGCTCCGATTAAGCCCTCAGATTTCTTTGACATGTTAAACTTGCATTCCGGTGTATTGGAACCCAATAAAAGCCTAGTGAGGAAGGGGCTCTGGGTCATTCTCCTCTGAGAGTTTGACCCCTTTCCTCCCCAAGCACAAGATGTCTTGGTAGTTTTTACTTTCATCCGTGACGGAGGGATGGGGCTCTGTGGGCGGAGCCCCCCCACATCTGGCACCCAGGCCAGGGTCCCCAGCATCGACCAGATTCCTCACCAGTGAACTTCAGGGTATCTTAGAAAGCAGGCTGCTGCGTAAGGAGTTAGACTGAAAGCCTGGGTGTGGTGGTCCTGCTGAGCAGACATTACAACATTTTAAAAGAGGAGAAATGCAGGTGAAATCTGTTGGATGAGCCAGCTCTATCCATAAAAATCACATCAGAGCTGGGCCCCCAGAATGATTCTGGCAAAGGAGTTAAGGAAAGGTGGTGTTAGAGGCAAGGGAACTGAGCCTGAATGAGAGAGCTGGATCCTGGTGCCAGGCCAGGCCCTGCGCAGCTGTGCAGCTGGGGAACGCCCCTTCACCCCTTTCTGGGTCTGCTGCCCATCTGTGGAACTGGCGGAGCCCTGAGGTCTTGTCCACATTTGCCAGTCTCTGATTCCATAAATATAAAATGGGGGAATGGTCATGTCAAGTTAGTTTTTTCATAGCAATGAGACTAGCTTCGATAACCAATTGGGGGAGCTGGTAAAATGAAAGACTAAAGCATACCTTGACATTATTTCAGAAGGTGGAATTTCTAAACACTGGCCATCACCAAAGGATGCCTGCCTTAACTGGTAGTGGTAGATAAAACTCCGATAACATTGGGGCAGTGCTCAGTGTTCCCAGGTATTTCTAACTGTCTACTTTCTAGGCAGAATCTTTCTTTCCAGGCCATCCGTGAGTTGCTGCAGTCACGTGACTGGTGCCCACCAGTGAGCAGGGAGTGAGCGTAACTTGAAGGATGGGTAATGTGAGTAAGAAATAAAGTTTTGTTTGATGCCCTTGGGATTGGTACGTTATTTTGGTTACTTCAGCATAATCTAACCTGTATCTTACTGGTACAGTACTCCATAGTAATGTTTTGTTGATTTAATAGCTTTCACGGAATAGAGACCGGAATCATGTATTGAAAAGCTCTTCATTTAAATATGACTGCCTCCTACCTGATGAGACACCACAGCAGTCCCACTACCAGGGACACCATTTGCTTCCACTCCCGGAAAGGCCATGCACGTGGAATACGAGGCGGCTAGCAACACAGCAGCTCTACATACGTGGTAGCGTAAGGAAATAAAATCATTCTGCCTACGTTTTTACTTCATTAAATTGCAGGTTCATGGAAATAATCCTTTTCATTTGCAAAGGATTTTACAGTTGGAAAAAGGTCTTTCATTCAAAATGCATTGTGTCATGTATTGAATATTCACAACCTATAAGGCTATAGGTCATACTATAAGGCTATACTATACTATGAGTGCCATTTTACAATCAAGGGATTTGAGAGCCATACAGTTTAAGGGACTGCATACGGTTGTCAGTTAGTAAGTGGCAAAGCCGGACTTGAACTTGTGCCTCCTGATTTGCGTGGGACTGATTCAACTGCACCACCTTTCCTTCAGCACTCTCACCCTGAGCAGAAGTTTCATTTTGTTTTCAGCTACGCTCCTCAGGCTTCCCTTCAGTGGGGAGACACTGCGCCAATCAGCTCCTCATCACCATTAGTTTTTTGGCAATCTACTTGTTCAAAACACAGTGCTGCTGGCAGAAACCGTCCACCCTGCACTCTCAGGGCGGTGAAGTCACACTGGCAGTGGGTCTAGGAGAAAATGCCATCCGCTAGATTTGATAAACTGGCGGCTGGCTATCTGGTGAACTCCGGGCACCCTGCCCTGGTTGTCAGTCTTGGCCCTGACCTTGCAGAGGCCGACAGCCTGTGCTATGAGGAATCTCCCACTCTGGACTCGGCAGAGTATCTCACCTGTGAAGTATGGGGACAGTGAGCACCACTTGGGGTGATGACCCCACATTACCTCCTGCTCTTCCCCCAAAGAGTTTGAAGGCTGTGCCTCTCCTCTCAGACTGTCATCTCCTCTTCCTTCCCCTCCATGTTTCTCTTCTTGGTAAATCTTTGGTTTGGGTTGTTTAGCCTCCTTTCTTTAATTAGCTTTACATGCATGAGCTCTCCCCATGTTCTGGGTCACTGGTACCTGAGTTTGGGCTGGGTCAGAAGGACTCAAAGACCTGGGCAGAAAGCTCCACCAGCAAGGGTCTTCAGAGGTGACAGATAGAGAAGCCCTCTTCATCCCTTCCCTAATTAAAGCACTACAGCCAGACGCCAATCGCTTCAGAAGTTACCTGTGCAGTCCCTGAGTTTCCAAAGGTCTATGAATGTAGGTGGTGACACTCACACCAGTCTTTGGGTGCGATGCTGCATCTGGGGTCCCCATGCTTGTCCTCACATCACCACAGAAGGCGCACCAGGCAAACACAGAAAAGGACACGTCCACCTCTCTAGGATCTGCCATCGGGACCCCAGGTACCACTCAGTTCCGACCCCCATTCCCCTTGAAGTCACAGGCCTGACACCCGTTTCTCTCCCAGCAGATCGGATGTGGTTGATTCTTCTTAAGGACTGTCTTCTGCCACAGAGGGCCCAACGCTGAGTGCACTCTCTTGGGACAGAAGCTTGCAGGGCGACCTGCCCAGCTGCTTCACTCCTCTCACGGGTCCAGCCTCAGGGCTAGAAAAAGCAGCGGGGAAGAGAGAGAAAAGAGAAGCTGCCTAGAGGGTTGCATAACATAACACATTTTCCTGCTTCTTCCCGTCTCCTTCCGCCCCAAGGCTCCCGATGTAACCTGGGGCCACATCACAGGGTCCTTCACAGTTGTGGGCACAAACAGGCTTTCAGGGCCTTGTCATTAAAGACCTTATAGTCTCAGGCCCCCACCTCATAGCTACCTGACCATTTTGCACCTTCACGACACCATGGACATCTCCTTCAGTGCTTTTTGCTTTTTCAACAGCAATTTCACAGAGGTTTATAGGATGATTTGGTTTATGTCCTTCTCCCTCATTAGACTAAGCTACATAAAGCCAGAGACCATACAGCTGTCCTTCACCTGGCCAATAGGCACTCAATAAATATTTGTTGAATGGATGGATTAATCTGCACTGCTGACATAGCAAGAGAGAAGAAGCTTGGGCTATGGCATAAAGGTTTAGTTTGGTGCTACTCTGGAGCTGGATTGCCTGGTTTTCACTCCTGGCTCTGCCACGTACTTCTTATGAGACCTTAGACAGTACCACTGTCCTCCTCATTTTATAGTTCTACATGGCGGTGATAGTAGTACTTACTCCACATGGTTGCGGTGAGGATTAGATAATACATGTAACACTTCAAACAGTCTCTGGGGAACATAAATGCTCAATGAATATTAGCTAATTACAGCGTTCTTGCAGATGGTAGGTGGCTGAGACAGAAGTTTTGATTTTTGCCCTTTGCAAAATAGAAGAAAAAAGCTGTGATACCTTATACATATGTAAGGAGGCAGTTTTGAGAGTTAAGACCAAAAAAAATTTTTTTCTAACTGTCATTGTTCATCAAAGGTACTGGCTATACCTAGAGAAGGTGTCTCCACTTGAGACAAGGTGGGCGTGGTTACAAAGTAAGCAATGAGATTGGTGAAGGAATCAGGATGTAAACCATGGCACCTTTGACAGTGGGTAAAACAAGAGATTGAGGGCCAACAAGAGATTGAGTGGGCATCACAGTGAAAGGAAAAAACCTCCAGACACAATGTTTAGAGGCCCGATACATGTCGCAGAGCAATTCCAGAAAGGAGAGCACAGTGGTTAGACGAGCACCAACTCCAGTGCCAGAATGCCTAGGCTTAAATCCCAGGTGAGCCATCACTAGCTCTATACCTTGGGCATTTTACTTAACCTGTCTGGGTTTCAGCTTCCTCATCTGTAAAATGGGAATGATAACAGGACACCAATTTTCCAGGGTTATTGCAAGGATTAAATGTATAAGAGCACACAGTAATATGGCAAATATTAGGTCAAATTAAAATGATCCCAAAAAATCACAAGCTTGGAACACAATGCCCATCTCTAGCCTGTGGATAAATGAGTGTCTCTTTTTCCTAGAAGGGGAGATCATGTGAAATAAAAGTCCATGTGAAATTATAGGAAGTACATAGTCGTTTGGCTCCATAGTTAATGACCTAGAAGGGCCCAAACCAGAAGGATGGTGACAAAGAGTTTAAAGAAGGAGGTCTGATGAAAGACCTTCTGGAAGGGGTTCAGACTGTGTGGGCGCCATCATTAGGCCCCTCACATGGGGCTGACGCTTAAGCAACCAGGTTGACCAGATGACGCTCTGTGATGTCATTCGACCTTACTTTTCATTTAGCCAGGTCCTGCAGTTCCCAGAACAGTGCTGCCTGTCCACCTTCCCTTGGCTCCATGGCCTTTCTATAAAGCCACTTTCCTGCTTAAATCAGACAAGAAGCAGCTTCTATTGCTTTTTAAAAAAAACGTTCCAACTGAAAACATAGACTCCCCAGATTTACTGAGTCAGAACTTCTGGGGAGAGGGTCCGTTCATGGGGGTGTTTGGAAGCACCCTGGGTGAGGCACACTGAAGTCTGAGAATGGCCGCCATTGTCGCACTGAGGCACCTTCCAGCTCTGGTGTTCTCTGATGTTTATCTGATTGTATGAACTCCGTGTTGCCAGCTCCATGGCGCAGGGTCTTCAGAGGCTGAAGCCACGTCTCTGCTGTGCACAGACAGGAAAGCAGAAGGCCCAGGATTCTCCTCCCTCCCCTTCTCCCCACACTCACACACCACACTTACATCTCTGCCCTGAGTGTGACATCTGAGCCTGAGGTGCTTGTAGCAACCCACAGTCAGGGAACTGGTACTGCCTCTTCGTTAGGAAAAGTAGCTCTGTCTTTTTTGTGAATACATCACAAAAAAGGAAAACAAGTGAAATTCTACTTGTGCTTCATGCACAACTGTCCAGCGGGAAGCAAGGATGATGTTATGGAGCGTGTGGTGCTGGTCTCCCGTTTCAAGCAGGAAGCATCATCTTTCCATCCTTCCTCGGCTGGGACAAGGCAAACAAAATATTTCCATAATAATCAAAAGCATTTTTAGCAAAAGAGCCAAAGATTTGTTCCCCCTTGTGATGGCAACACACGTGGTCAGGTTTCCCTCAGGAAAATGTGCTTGTTTGGTTCTGCCCAGGCCCAGCATGGCCGGGCCGCCTGGGACATGGTGGCAGCCCCTGGCCTGAGGGAGTCAGGCCACAGGCCCAGCAGGGACCTGGGCAGAGCGCGGAGGGGCGCTAGCAGCTGTGCTGAGATGCGGCCCGAGCAGAGAGGAAGGGAAATCGTCCCTGGCACAGTGGCCGGTGGGGAGGTGGGAGCCTCTGCCATCGCGGGTCCTCCCAGCGGGCTCTCTGCCCCAGGTCTCCCACGCATCGCCGTCCTGCCGGCCTTCGGGAAACGCTGTTTCAGCGGGTCAGCGTCCCCCCTTGAAACCCCCACAGCTGCCCTCACCTGCAGTACAGAATCCGTTTCAAACCCCTCATTCTGCTCTTCAAAGCCCGCCACAGCCCTGCCTTAACTGGTCAAAATTTTGGCTCCAAAGATTCCCACAACCCCCATCAGATGCCCACAGACCTTCTGCTGAAGCCGCAGAACCTCAGTGTCCTCCCAGGGCACTCCTCCTGTACTTAGCTCCAGGCTTTTCTGACACAATTTCCCCTTCTTGTTCTGAGCTCCATCCTTCCCCACCCTGGCCCCTCCTTCCCAAATAGTCACCCTGCATTTGCCTTAAGGCTCATCATCTTTGCTCAGCTCAGACCACTCACCAACAGGGATCTTTGCTCCTCTGTGGTCGACCCTTCACAGCCCTTACCAGCTGGCAGAAAGTGTAGATTCTAATCTCACTCTGCCGATTATTAGCTGTGTGGTTTCTCCAAATTCTGACAGCTCTACAGCCTGGCAAGTTTATTTCTGTGATTGGAGATAATGTATATACAATGTCTACCATGAAGCATGGCACACAGTAGGTGCTCAGCGAGTAGTAGCCAGCAGTAACAGGAGCCCCTACTACCTTAAATTCTTGAATCTCATCTTTGCCGCAGTTGACGTACAATTTGACTGTTGGTGTTTCTCCCCATGGTGCTTAGCTCCCTTCTGGGTTCTTAGAAGGGGCTCAGAACATACTTTCTGGGTTCCCTGGGTCTTTGTGCTCCAAGGTCACTGGCTTTTCTCAAGCAAAATAACCGAGGTGATGAAGCCCGACACCTGCTTTGCACTCAACTGGCAAGCCAGCTTCGTAGAGCCCAGAGACAAATTGAAACACCAGCGTTAGGATGAAGTCAGCGTGTGCTTTGGAGAGGAGCAGCCCTTGAGAGTTTCAGTCGTGATCTGAAAGCCAGAGCTTTCCCTGCTGGGCCCCGAGAGCACCAGCCACTTGCTAAGGAAACTACTTGGTTGTCAAAACACAGGCTGGCTTCCCCTGTCAGGGGTGTCAGCGACATCTCCGAGAAGGACAGAGCAAGCCCTTGGGAATTCAGTGCTGATAAATGATTTGTAAATGTCACGTAGGCCCTCGGGGTGAGTGCCAATGTAGCTGGAAGTCACCACTGCTGCAAAGCAATGGAAACTTGTGAAACCTCCAGCTTTCTTGTATAAGCTCCTGTACCATATTTTCAAATTTATGAACAGCAAAAAATGACTATAAATCTGCTTGCTGTTATCATACCACAATAACGAAACCTCCCCTAAAGACAGTTTCCTATGCTTTTTTTTTTTTTTTTTGTACTCAGAACCCATAATCTCATTATTTCCTTTATTCCATCCAGGTATTCCTCCTCCCTGAGGCTGTTGATTCAAACAATCAACTAACAAGTATTTATCATGCTCCACCGTGTACCCAGAACTCTGTGGACAGCCAAGAACAACAAGAGAAGAAACCGTGTCCTCCGACCTCTGTCCTCAGGTCAGATCTGCATCGCCCCAGACCTGCAGCCTCCACTCGGGAGTCAGTCCGTCAGCGGAGTTTATCCAACACTGCTGTGTGGGGGACTCAGAGGCTGTGCGGTCCTGGCGAGGTCCTGGTTCTCATGGAGTTTGCATTGCAGTAGGAGCAAGAGAAAACAAGTAAGTAAACAATCATTTGACGTTCAGAAAATGGCAAGTGCTGTGAAGGAAATTAGGTAAGAGATTAGGAGATGGTGTTGGAGGGGCTGGAGACCACAGCAAGCTTTTCTGAAGAAGTGGCATGACTAGTCTGTCAAAAGCGCTAACATACAAGATAAGAGACTTAAAAATCCCTTCCAGTAGGGAATCTGCCCATAACCTCCGGGGAAGCGCAAAGGATAAGGCAATGAACTCAGAGCCACTGCCAGCGGTAACCTTCTGTGCCTCCTGGTCAAGGGCTGCACTTTATCTGCAGCACTGAGCACAGCGTCTGACTCACAGTAGATGCTGAATGACGGCGATGAGTCACAAAAGTTACAGTTCGCTATGTGCCAGCAGTGCACTAAAGACTCGCCATGCGCTATTTCATTTAACTCTTGAAACCACCATACGAAGAAGGTACCATGATCCCCGCATGACAGACACAAAGAGGTTTTCACAGAAACTGAGCTGGAGCTGGAATGCAAACCCAAGCGTTCTACTTGCAGACCTCCTGGTCTCCACCCCACCCCACCCCGCCCCCGCCACACTGTCATGCATGTGGCGTGAACAAATGGATAAGCAATCCTCCCACTTGGTCTTAGATCTCCTTCGTTTCTAGGAGGCGTGCAGAGGTAGAGGCTACCTGCTCCAGGCCTGGGGGCATCAGAGTCCATATATTAAATTGCATGTGGAATGTGGCCACACTCAAACATTCACACCTTTTTGAATACACGACCAAAGAGCTACCTGTCTCAGACAGGAGACAGTCTGAGAGGGCTTTCGTTTCTGAGATTGGGCAAATCAAACAGTGAAAGAAATGGCATTTTTGGTCTCCTTTGTAGCTCCCTCAGGTCACAAGCAGATTTTTACAGCTGAATCTTAATCACTCTGAACTCATTATAGTATTGACCAACAGTGGACGCCATCCTGCTGTGGTCAGGAATGAGCCCACATCTCAGAGCTGTGTTGGAAATGAAGCTCAAGCTGAGGGGAGGGGAGAAACCAGGAACGCAGGCAGACCGGACAGCTGCAGTCCCGCTCTGCAGGGCCCACCCTTCCCAGCTCCACCCTCTGCGAAAACGACTCCTTCGCATGGACCGTCCTCCCCCTTCCTCCACCTTAAGTCTCCTCCGTCCTTCCAGAGCGACCTCAAACCCTGGGCCCTACTTCTGTTTCTGAGACTTGGGCCCTGAGTTTGTGCTGCTCATTACACTATGGGCACATAATCCTCCTTGTCTTCTTACATATTCCAGCTCTAGCACAGCAAGGAGATATTTGTGCTCAGTAAACGTCGCTGAGTTTAATTTGATGGCGGTCCCACTTTGGAGGGGCAAGGCTGATGGTGGGCTTTGTCCTGGAACTTCACATCATCATCATCATCATCACCAGCATCATCACTGACCTTCCACAGTGCCTTCCTACCTAACACTTATCTAAGTAGTTTATGTCAGAGTTGCCTCTGAAAGAATGCCTTGTTTTTATTCCTATTATATAGCTGGAACAAACTGTTTTATAGCACACCGTTTAGAAAGATGCCCCTTGCATTTGGTCAAACAGCTAATAAATGACAAAACCAGGATTTGCACTCAAATCTGCGTACCTCCAAGCCTCTCACTGACCCACAACTTTTGACGGCCTGGGTGCCTTCTCACGCTCAGGCCTGAGGGCTCCTCTTCCTGGCCTCCCAAGCGTCTCCCACCCCTAGGCCCGCATCCCAGCCTTTCTGTCTTTGACCTCCTATACCCCCTCCCCCCATGCTCTGCCAAGGCCCTAAGTTCACTACTCCCCATAATTCTTTTTTTCTTTTTATCTTCACCCAAGGACGTGCTTATTGATTTTAGAGAGTGAGGAATGAAGGGAGGATGAGAGGGAGAGAAACACTGATTCGAGAGAGAAACATCAATTGGTTGCTTCTAATATACACCCCAACCAGGGACTGAACCGGCAACCTAGGCATGTTCCCCAGCCTGGGACCGAACCCTCAGCCTTGGCATGGGCCCTGATGAGTAAACAACCCGCAGCCTTTCGGTTTACAGGATGACGCTCCAACCAACTGCACCACAATGGCCAGGCCCCCGCAATTCTTTAACCCACTCGCCATCCACCATTCCACCGCCAAGCTCTGCCTCCATGTATCCTTCTGCTTAAACTCCCACTTAAGATTTGACTGTCAGATTATAGTTAAGCTGCATTTGACTTCACTAGTTCATACCAAAGTATAAGTGACCACTAGCCTCTTAAAAGTCAGTCAGTGGGAATTTGCCCTTTGATAAGAGGATATATGCAGCTTCAAGAACTAATCTGAATGTGGTCCCAAAGGAGAGTCCCAAAATGTTTTAAGCAATGGCAGCGTGTTTAGTTACATGCATAGCCTTCTCCAAGATGGCCCCATAGAACATCTATGTATTTGTAAATTTGAAGGTCTGTACATATATATATTTGCTTAAAAACAAGTCTAATGAAATGTCTCATTAATGTACACTTCTCTTTTTTAAAAAAATATTTTATTTATTTATTTTTAGGGAGAGGAAGGGAGGGAAAAAGAGAGGGAGAGAAACATCAATGTGCAAGAGACACATCGATAGATTGCCTCTTGCACACCCCCAACTGGGCATGTGCCCTTGCAACAGGGTGCAGCCAAGAGGGGGCCCCCAAATAGGGGTTTGGAATGGGGTCCAGAATCCAAGGTGTCCAGGAAATATTAGAAAGATATATAGGATGTCCTCACCCCTTCCCCCACACAGGCGTGAGTTGGGGGAAGGAACATGCAGGGCTGTTTTGTACAGCAATTTGCAGCTAATCCATGGCATGGTCATTTAACATATCTATAACCTTCAACTGGTTGCACAGATATGTTAAATAGCTGTGGCCAGGCTTTGAGCCAGGGACAAGGGAGTGACTTCCAGCCAAGATGGAACTGGGAGGCAACTCCCCTGGTTACGGTGCCTGTGTGAGAGCTTGGAGATGATTGGCTCCACACCACGTAGCCACGCCTGCCCACACTTACCATGGCAGCCCCGTAAAGCTGGAAGGATGGGAGTGTTGGCAAGTGTAGCTGATTGTGGGAGGAGTCGGAAAAGGGTCTGCAGAGGAAGATGGGTATGGGGATTTAAACCCAGATGCAACAGCCATTGAGGAGAAACACGTGATTTTGCCAGAGTGGGGACCACTGCAGCTTTGATGCGGGGGACTCCTGTGGCTTTGGCAAGAGTGAGGACCCCGCAGCTTTAGGGTGCACTCTTTGGCCACATGGCTTAAGAAGTAGGAGAGACTTTGCCTGGAAGAAAAGGTGTGCAAGGACTTTTGTTGGTGGGCCATGAGAAAGTGCCACATGGCTTTGGATTAATTGGAGATCCTGACAGCGACACAGCTGATGGTGCCGGGAGCCTGAGTCACGGACTTCTACTGTTCCTGAGATATGGTGCCCCAGATTAGGGCAGAGGGAGAAGGAAGGACTGTGTGTGTTTGTGGGTGTTTTCAAGGATTTTGGGATTTTGATGAAGACATTGGGTCACTACTTTAAGTCTGTATAGCTTTAAATAAACATTTCCTTTCCTTTTCACAAATCTCTGGCATTGAGAGATAGATATCTTTTCTCTGGCGGTGGACAATGCGAATTTAGCATGGGGGAAGTTTCAGTAATAGTATATTGTACCCCCATTGGCCCTGTTCTGTAACACCCTGACTGGGAATTGAACTGGGGACCTTTCGGTGCACAGGTCAGCACTCAATCCACTGAGCCACACCAGCCAGGGCATCATTAATGTACACTTTTCATTGTGATTCTACCATTGTTCCTTTGTTGCAGGTTAGTCCCTTCTACCTCTGAAATTCAGGGTCCACGCTGTAAATCCCTTTTGTTGCCCACAAGCACAAGGGTGGTCCATGCCCAGCGTCAGAAAAAAGTGATTGGTAATTCAAAGCAGAGACTTACTCCTTAGCTTTACCCTCTGGGCATTTTCCAGAGAAGACCTGACAAACCATGCCTCAGTAGGGGTGGCATCAGAGCAGCTGATGTGTGGCTCTGAGAAATCCCATGTTCCACTCGGACTCAGGTCTGTCTTGGTGATTGCCAGCTGTCAACATCTGGAAGCCATTCGCCCCTTCCAAGAAGCCACCCAGACAGAACTGCCTGTACCCATCATCGGGCCCAGTGCTGTGGCCCAGGGGGGATGCGGAGGGACCCTGCAGCTGGGAGGCGATTGGGTCAGTGCTGGATTATCCAGTAAGAAGAGGCAACCTGAGCTGAGGGCATCAGCTCAAGAGGGGTGTCAAAATTTTTTGAAATAACTTGACACTTGTAGTATATGGCAGTAAAAGCATCAAGTAAAATATTAGAACTTTGGGGGGAGTTTCTTAAATTAATGTTTTGGTTAGTATTGTTCGTATTTTGAATTACATTTGGAGGAATAGCATATCAGTGCTTAAGACTTCTAACCCTGACCAGTGTGGCTCAGTTGTTGGGGCGTCATCCTGCAAAACGAAAAGTTGCAGGTTCATTTCCTGGTTAGGGCACACGCCTGGGCTGTGAGTTCAGTCCCTGGTTGGGGCATGTGTGAAAGGCAACCAATTCATTGATGTTTCTCTGCCTTTCCTTCTCCCTCCCTTCCAATCTCTCTAAAAATAAATAAATAAAATATTTAAAATAATTTTAAAAAAAGATTTCTAGATCCCCTGTCTGGGGATTGGGGAACTACATTGTATTGGGCTGGGGTTGAGGACATGAACCAAATGACACAAGGTCCCCCCAAGTCTTCTGTGTGCCCAGATCCCAGCATCCAGCACAGCGCCCGGCACACGGGAGCTCAGGAGATGCGTGGCGGCCTCGTTATGCTTGTCCCTGCAGGCTCCGCTGCTGCTGGCATCACAGTCAACCAGCCTGGCTCCCAGGGCCCCTCCCTGAAAACAACAGCAGAGAGTGATGAAAGAGAGACCATCACCACCTCCACTGCACACACCCCCGCCACCTCTTTTGGGTGACAATTCACTCTATCTTCCAAACTGAGACATTTTGGGAATGAGGGGAATGGAGTTTTAGAAATAATTCTGAAGGCCTCCTTGATCAGCCACAGGTATACCCTTGGTTGTCCCCAGCAGATGTGAGGCATATGACTCTATCTGTCAGCAGTATTTCTCTAGTTTCCCACCTCCGTCCCTTGGACCATTGTCTCTTCCATCCCCACCTGATGCCTCTTCCTTGGTCTCTGAGACACTCCCCCGAAACGTCACCCAGAGACTGCTTTATCTTTCAAGTTCTGGGAGTCCCACTCACATCAAATGCTACGTTCCACTAGAACTACACGCGTGGTGAGTGAAGGCAGAGCCATGGCACCAGGAAGCTGTGGGAGAAACGGCCGTCACTCTTCCACAGCTTCCTAGATGCCAAGGACTGGCTGTATCAGTCCCTGCTCTCCAACATCCAGAGGGAGAGGCCCCGAGCGAGGCATTCTATTGTGTTATAAAACAGCTCGTCAAGGGCTTAACCCAGTTCCTCGTGCATAGCAGGTACTTCATCAAAACATCGCATATGAACATAGTGATGAAGCTAGTGTGTATGTCCAGTGGCTTGAAAGGCTTAGGACATAATTCAACAGTACAGGCAAGAAGTCGTAAAAGGAGTCATTTAAGTCCAGAAAGCCTTATTATTGAGCACCCGCTACATTCCAGGCCCAGTTCTAGGCACTGAGATGGACAGGAAATTGACGAGCGAATTCCTGCTCTGAAAGAAGGATTTGTGTGAGCTTGAGTGGGAGAGAGGTAGGTAAACAACTGACCCCAGTGGGATCAGAATGTGTTCAATGGTGGGAGCACCGAAGACAGGGAAATGGCTTTGGACTGGAGGGACTGAGGATGGCCCCTTTGAGCAGAAGATAGTTGAGCAAAAGTCAGGTATTGCAACCGCGAGGACCACTAATGGGAAGGCACGCTGATGGGTGTCATCTAGGGCCATGACTCTGTCTAGTGTAGCTACAAAGTATAGGTGTCTTTGAGGTAGATAATGTAGAGAAAGGCAAGGCTGAAAAGGAAGATTTAATGACACATGATGGAGGACATTAGAAGTCAGGAGAAAAGGACTGGAATTATTCTGTGTGGGAGGCCTGGAAAGCTCTGATGATAGGGGCTGTCCTCTGGAGAGATCGATGTGGAAGTCATGTGCAGGGTGGACTGGAGGCAGCCAGGGAAATAAGGGCAGGAAGGCCATGAGGAGGTTACTGTGCCCGCCCCCCATTTCACACCTGGGGCCCTAATGATGTGGGATTTATAGGCAACTTCACTACAACCAAAGAAGAACAATAAATGTTGAATAACAATAATATAACAGCATATACACCATAGAGAGAGTACAATAGAGGAACGGAAGCACAAACCACTGACCATTGTCCAAACTGGATGTTTTGTGAGAAAAACTTCCTTGCCGCTGGACGCCTAGGCCACTTAAGCACGATTGGGACCACGTGCCCCATCTTCCCAGGTGATACCCATTGAAAAAGGGCCAATGGTTGCAGTAACAGAAAGTTTTATCAGCTGGGGAGGAGAGCGAACTCACGTGCAGGGGCATCTTCTGTCCCGCTCCCCTGAACTAGAAACAGGCCACACCGGAGCCTCCATTCTGTGTTCCCTCTGGTGAGATGGTCCCGCTGCCTGGAATGGCCGAATTCCTGCCCCTCAGTGCTGAGTGGTCAGGGTTGGTGCTGGCTTTGAAAATCGAGTCTGGAGCTCTCCAGGAGGTCTTGGCTTTTCTCCACCCCGAGTTCTCCCTGAGGTCTCCACCCCGCTGCTTCTGCAGGAAAACACATGCTCCCTCCTAATGCCCCCAGAGTCGCCACGTCCCTGCCCCCCACTCCTTGCCTTACTGCATGACTTCTCATGCTTCACTCAAATGACGCTCTTCTCGGACCACACATCTCTCTAAAGTTGTACACCTCTCCTCCAATTACTGTTAATTTCTTCTGTGGCTCTTGCCTCAATTTAAAAATGATTTTAAAAATTTAAAAATGAACCAGCGGTCCTGGCTGATGTGGCTCAGTGGATTGAGTGCCAGCCTGTGAACTAAAGAGTTGCCAGTTCAATTCCCAGCCA
The DNA here is from genome assembly GCA_039655065.1 of Glossophaga mutica. NCBI lineage: Eukaryota > Metazoa > Chordata > Mammalia > Chiroptera > Phyllostomidae > Glossophaga > Glossophaga mutica. Next base: position 20,549,514 of record CM077304.1, on the reverse strand, counting down.
GGGCATATGTCTGGGTTGCGGGCGAGGTCAGGTCCCCAGTAGGGGGTGCACGAGAGGCAACCACACGTTAATGTTTCTCTCTCTTCTCCCTTCCTTCCCCTCTGTCTTAAATAAATAAAATCTTTAAAAAAAATTTTTAAATGACCTAGCCATTTGCTTAAGTGATTATTGATTCTCCCCAGTGGACTAGAAAACCAATCAGGGAAGACCCCTTGCCAATTATTCCCAGTGCCCCAGTGCAATGCCTGCCTGTCAAATAAATATTTGTTGACTGAATGGAGGAATGAATAAAATTGAGTAAAATCAGATTGGAGGAGACAGATCAGGGTTTCACAGGCATGAGCAGAGACCCCGGAGGCAGCCTTTCCAAGCAGACTGGATGCAGATAAACTGATGTGGCAGGGATGGGCCTCAGGAGGCGGGGTAGAAGGCAGCTTACTGAGACCTGGGAGGCTTTCATGCAGAAGGGGCAGAGTGCAACACACAGAGACACCCAGCCTGGGAGCAGGGAAAACAATTCCAGTACTAGATTACTCTAACTGGGGGTGGGACCTGGGATATACCGCCTTTTCTCTCGGGGTCTTTGCTCGTCTGTAAAAGTGAGACAGACCAGATTATATTATAAGGTTCCTTCCAGCTAAAACATTGCATGGCACAAAGTTTGACAATGAAAATAAACACCCGTTAAGGGAACGGAACAAGCATCTTGCTCTGTCTGAAGACCTGTGGTCTGTAGTTCATCCGCTGCAGGCTGGGCCACACCTCCCCCATCATGCACACTCCTGTACATGTGCACACCTTGTGCACACAGAGGCCACACCAGCCCAGGGCCCGTCTACACAACCAGCGGAAAGCCAGGCAAGGAGGGGCGGAGGAGAGCATCCTCAAGGCCCCACGTGTGATCCCACGTCCAGAAGAAGACTAAGGGCCAGAAGGAGCAGGAGGCCCGTCCTCTGGGCCCACTTCCACCAGCAGCTCGGGAAGTGCCTGCCGCTCAGAGTCCTAGACAGAGTTTCCGGTTTGGCATTTTCTTCCTTCTACCTAGAAATCGCTCATGGCCACCTAGAAAAATCTGATTTTCATGAGGAGGTAGAAGCAAGCTATCCTTTTCCAATAAGATTGTCCCTGGTCTGGGAAATGCCAGCCAGCATGAGATCCCCTCCCCAAGCCACGGGTTGGCATTTGCAAGAAATGCCAGTTCGGTGGAGTAAAATCAAACCAGGAGGCAGGTCAGGGCTCACAGGCACAAGTGGGTGCCCAGGGGCAGCCTCTGTGTGACCCATAAACTGATGTCTCAAGGCTCATTTTGACATTTTTAAATGACTGCATTTTAAATAGTTATGTAAGCACCTAGAATAACGGCTTCCCTTTTGCCTTTTGGTCTACAAAGACTATAATATTTACTATCTGGCCCTTTTCGGAACTTTTGCCCTGAACCATCTCTGAGTCCCCTGCCATTGCTAAGACCGGAACCCCCACTCTGGTCCCAGGGGGCAGCAGCAGCCTTTAACTCCAGACTCCATTGCCAAACGGTGGTGATGGGCAGCCGCTCTCCTGTAGCCCACCATTCCCATTTCCCTCATCCCAAATGCCCTCCCTTCTTCCCAGCCCCCCTTCAAGGTCTCTAGAAGCTTCCCTTTCTACTCCATTGTCCTCTCCCTCCCACTCCTGACAGGAGATGATTCATTTCGGAGCCCCCTACAAGGTACTTGTCACTATAGTCTCGCATGATTCGCTTTTGTTTCACCCTGATTGCTTCTGAACTGGGACTGGGAAGCACATGAAGGCAGGGACCCCTTTCTCATTTTTGTTCCAGTACCCCCAGCACACGCAGGTCGCAGTCGAGTAGGTGTGTGCTGCTGAGGTCCAGCTCCAGAGCAGAGCAGCTGAAGACCACTGAGGGCCACACTCCACTGTGCACAGCCTGCCACTTCTGGAGGGGATTTGGAACAAGGTGTCCCTGCACCAAGAGAAATACTTTGCTCTGTACACGCCAAGCCTGGAAGTGCTAATGTCATTAACACTAAAATAACCCAAAGCCCAACTCTGGGAGAGATTCCTCAACCCTGTGGAGGCCTCAGCTGATCTGAGAGATACAAACTCTTTTCTTAAATATTTTTATGAATATAGGGTGCATGGGTTTAAGGTGATGACTAGCCATGCGTTTGCAGTGTTTTTATTTTATTTTATTTTATTTTATTTTATTTTATTTTATTTTATTTTATATTTTGCATTTCAGCAAATACTAGTAGTGAATGTATCTCTCAGATACACGCAACCTATGCTGTAATTTATTTGAGTGTGACCTCTGCAGCCTCAAGGGCTGGCACCCTGTTTCATTCCCCCTTCCCCACCCCTGCCCCAGGGACTGTCACTGGCAGGGTGAAACAAGGAGGTGAGGCTTATAAAGCATGTGAAAAAAATTTTTTCTAAACCTGGTACTGCTTAGTGTTCAGAGACCATAGAGGCAAAAAGTAGGTGGTGAGAAAGGGGACCCAGCACGGCCCTGCTCTCCAGGTTGACCAGCTGGTGGATCATACACCTGGGGGTGGTTTCCTGCTGTGGGGGCCAAGGAGCAACATCTGGATAAAAAGCTTGGCTGAGGCCACTTGATCTAATCTCCTCAGGAAGTGAAGGCGGTGGGAAATCAGTGAGAGCAGAGAAGGGGAGGTTGGGAGAGGCAGGAGGGGCCCCTTACCTCCGGTGGCCTGAAAAGAGCCTTGACATTCAGGTTTCTTTCCTGCCAGGCACGCGGAGAGGGCAGCCGTGAAGTCTGTGATGAAACAGGGCAGCCTTCGCCGGAACCATAGCAGCAGGTGCACTGACCAGACAGAGAGACTGAAAGGCTTGCACGGCCTCGCAGGTGCCCGTCCCGATGTCCCAGGGCAGACACCACATCACTGGCCATAGAGATGAGAGGCTCCAGCAGGGGACGGGACACCCAACTCTGGGACCCCCATCCCCTTTGTAAACCTGCTCTGCAGTGTCCCCTCCTTTTACACAAACTAGAGAGACTCTCTCATTTCTGCCATTGCACCCCAGGTGAGGATTTGTATAACCTTGCACCCATTTACTGGGCATTAAAGACGCAGGCTGTCGGGCACCGGACACATCTAAGATGTTTTCTTTGTTGCTTAAACCTGAAGAAACTGACCTTCAGATCCAAGGTGGTAACTTCTCTGTTGCCTTTAAGGGAGGGTTGAGCCTGCAGCCGGGCGGCCCAGTCCCAATCACGAGGTATATGCTCAACTCCACATGTTGGCTTTAAAGCCATAGAGGGCTTGGAGGTGAGGCTGTGTGGAGTGAGCTCTGGCAAGGTGCCCTGCTCTCAGGCAGATTGTAAGTGACACATAAATGAAGCATCTCCGTTCTTCTCCCTTTGCGCCAGCATATAACCACACACAACAGAGCCCTGCCCACACAAGCCCATCCCCTCTTCAGATTTGCTGCTGAGAGCTCCTGACTGGGAATGACTCCAGTCAGCCACAGGCACTGGCTTTAGTATTGTGTCGGCATCTTATTTAAATCCACAATTCCCAGACATCAATTCGGCAGCTCCTCCCTCGCCCCCTGGAGACCTAGGTGCTGTCGTGGGGGAGGTGTGATTGTAGACCCACAGCCCACCCTGGTGAGGAGGTAAAACAACCAGTCTTTGGATAATTCAGTAGAAAAAGCAACAGCAGGGATTCGGAGCACCCCCACCCCCACCCCAATAGCTAATCCCAGAGAGAAATTGCAGCCAGTGTTACACCTGCTGTGATGTTTTCCCCGCAACCATCCAGTGGAGAGGAAGCAGAGAGATTCACTCTGAGTTCAGAGATTACTCCAGACAAGGCAGAAACCAGCCTCTAACGCAGACAAGCAGACCCTCCCCCTTGGCCTCTGGCTACCTCTGTCCACCAAAGAGCAGTGCGCACCCTCTGCCTCGGCGCTGTTGGCAGGGACAACAGGGCAGGTGCTGCTCCTTTCCTCCCGACTGTCACACCGGAGCCTCGTCTGGTGAAGAGGCTGCATGTCTGAGACTCAGACCTGTTTCTCAGAGCTGCTGGGAGCCCTGACAAGGAAGGCTGACGACCTGCAGGCAAAGCAGAGCTCAGAAGTCCAGCACCGGGGACCACAGTAGTGAGGGGGTGGTAGGGGCACTGAGGGGCTTCCCACCCCCTGCCTTTAGCTCCATCCCACTCCATGCTGATGGCTGGGTCTACCACCAACTTGTCACAGGAGTGTCTGTGTCACCCACGGAATTCTCTCCTCTGTCCACAAGTCACAGAGAGGACCCAGAAAAAAAAAAAAAGGTGATGATCAAATCATTAGCATTCCAAGTTTTTTACCCCAGTCAAGGTGGCATTTGCTCTGACTCTAAAGCCAGAAACAGCAAGTGACAGACTTTTATTAAAATAAAAAAAAAATGCATCAGATGTAGAAAAACACTTGCCTCAACCAAGTAACATTTTATTTCCTGGGATAAAAATAAAGAGAACGAATTATCAGAACATTATTAACATTATTATTAACTCTAACATTATTAGCATGCTTTTCGAAGAAAGTTGTAAGAATTGTTTAAGGCGCACAGAAAATGGCAGAGCTGCCTGTCTTCCAGAACATTCCTTGCCCTAGATGAAAAGCACCGATACCACATCCCAGAGAAGAGAGAGGCTTACAGACACTGCAGCCAGAGTCTCTGGCTCTGAGTCTCACAGGAAAACATCACCGTGACTCTCTCTTCCATAAATACAACATACGTCTTGAAAACATATCCAAAATATCTTCGTCTGAACTACAGTACAAAAATCCACTCACCAGCCATGAAAATATTCCCCTATACACAAATGTAATCATATGGAAAGCAAGTTCGGAACACATGGAATGGGGGGGGTTGCAAAACCTCTTGGGATCTGGGCTATTTAAAGTCATTTTTGTTTGGGTTATTCCTCTGCCGGGTATAGGAAACTGGCTACAAATACATCCATCTCATAGCGCTCACCATTTTAACAGCTCCTGCGTCATGGAATGTGATACTTTTTAAAAATAGGCGACCCTTGAAGTCATGGAAAGAAGAGGAAAAATGGGGGGATCCAGGGAGAGAGGGAAGGAGTGAAAGGAAGAAGGCAGACTGAGGTTGGAGGGTGGGTTTGAAATACTCCGTGGTATAACGTGGATATTCAGGTTCCGCAGCTTCTGCTGTCCCCACCAGGCAGCCTGGATACCCCCTTACAAATCTGTCTCCCGGCTGGTGTCCAGGCAGAGGGCATACAGGGACCTCCGCAAGTCCACATTGCTCTTGGCCTTGAGGTTACACTTCTCTAGGGAGCAGCTGTCCCTCGGGACTCCCTCCGCATTTTCCAGGGACCCCTTGCAGAACGACCCTTTGTTCCAGCTGGCCTTCCGCGGGCCTCTGCTGTCCAGCCCGGTGCCTTGGCTCTGGCTGCCCTGCTCCTCCTTAAGGGCGGCCTGCTCCTCGTGGTCCGTCTCGCGGTGGTAGAAGTAGTTGAAGTTGGAGACAATGACGGGCACCGGCAGGGCGATGGTGAGGACCCCAGCGATGGCACACAGCGAGCCCACGATCTTGCCCCCCACAGTGATCGGCCGCATGTCCCCGTAGCCCACCGTAGTCATGGTGACTACTGCCCACCAGAAGGCATCCGGGATGCTGGAGAAATGGGTCTCCTGGTTGTCAGCTTCTGCGAAATAGACGGCACTGGAGAAGAGGATGACGCCGATGAAGAGGAAGAAGATGAGCAGGCCCAGCTCCCTCATGGAGGCCTGCAAGGTCTTGCCCAAGATCTGCAGCCCCTTCGAGTGGCGGGAGAGCTTGAAGATGCGGAACACCCGGACCAGGCGGATCACTCTGAGGATGGCCAGGGACATGGCCTGCTGCCCATTCTGGCCGCCCCCTCCGCCGCCCCCTGGCTGTTCGGCCAGCTCCGTGCCCAAGGTGATAAAGTAGGGGAAGATGGCCACCACATCGATGATATTCATGATGTTCCGAGAGAACTCTGCCTTGCTGGGGCAGGCGAAGAAGCGCACGAGCAGCTCGAAGGTGAACCAGATGACACACGTGGTCTCTACGATGAAGAAGGGGTCCGCCAGGGTCCTCGGCAGGAGAGGCGCCACCGTTGGGCCAGAGGGAGGCGCCAGGGCTCCGCTGCCGTTGTCGCCCCGGGCCGGCCCAGCAGGCGCTTGGGGCACCGGGGGATGGCGCAGCAGCTCGCGCTCATCCCTGAACTCGGGCAAGGTCTCCAGGCAGAAGGTGATGATGGAGATGAGGATGACCAAGACCGAGACGATGGCGATGGCGCGTGCGGACCCCGAACTCTCTGGGTATTCAAAGATAAGCCACACCTGGCGCTGGAACTCGTTGCGGGGCAGGGGCTTCTCCTCTTCTTTAATGAAGCCCTCGTCCTCCCGGAAGCGCTCCATGGCCTCGTCCCCCAGCTGGTAGAAGCGGATCTCATCTGCGAACACGTCCAGGGAGACGTTGACCGGCCTCCGCAGCCGCCCCCCCGACTGGTAATAGTAAAGGATACCGTCGAAGCTGGGTCGGTTGCGGTCGAAGAAGTACTCGTTCCTCAAGGGGTCAAAGTAGCGCAGGCGCTTGGCCGGGTCCCCCAGGAGGGTGTTGGGGAACTGCGCCAGGGTGCCCAGCTGCGTCTCGAAGCGCAGCCCGGAGATGTTGATGAGGACGCGCTGGTGGTGAAGGGCCCCGGTGCTCAGCACCGGGTCCTCCGCCATGCCCTGGGCGGGGTCGCCTTCTGCCTCCTCGTCCGGCACTGGAAGCTGTCGCGGCTGCGGCTGCTCCGGGGGCAGCGGTGGCGCAGGCCGCCCTCCCGGCCCCGCGCCCCTCCGCGCGGCGCACCTCTTCGGCGCGGGTTCTTTGGGTCCATCGCTGAGCCCAGCCGTCGAGGGGCACTGGAGCTCCCCCCCTGTGGCTTGGCCACAGCCTGCCGAGGCCTCGCCACCTCCCCTCACAGTCATGGCCCCGCCGTTCTCCAGGGGCACCAGGGAGATCTCCATGGCCCCGGGGCCGGGGGCATGCTGCGCCTCTGTCGCCCCACTGCCCCGCCGCCCCACTCACAAGCCGCGAGCGCCTGGCGTCCGGTTCCTCTCCTGCCGTCGGCCGGGCGCTCAGTGGGGCCGGCTGGGGTTGCTGGCGCGATGCGCTCGCTGGGTCCTGACGTCAAGAGGACGCTGCCCTGCTCTCTGCCTTGCTCTCGGTTCTGGCAGCCCGTTACCAAGCAGCCGAGAGCCTCCTTCCAGAAGAGCAGCCTCCAGCCGCCCCTCTCTCTCTGGCTGCGCCGCGGCGCTGGGCCTCCACCCCGGGCGCCCCGCGCCCCCCCCCGCCCCCTCCCGTGCTCCTCCCCGCCGCTCCTCCTCCTGCCTCCCCTCTCGGTACCCGGGCAGCGGGCGTCTCTCCGAGGGCACAGCTGGGGCCCGGAGCAGGCGAGGGAGGGCTAGTTGGAGAGTGGGGAGGACGGAGGAACAGGTTGTCCTGAGAGCGCGGAAACTCCCGGGGCAACCAGATGAGAATAGCGCTGGATTTCGTTTCACCTGGGAGCTCGCTGAGCGCGGAGCGGACTCAAGGGGAAATGAATTGTCGAGGGGTGAAGGGATGAGGCTGTGGCCGCGTGGGAGTAAGAGAGAAGAGGCGACAGCCCTTTTCACCTTTCTTTCTTGGTGATATAACGGTTCTATATTCTTTGAGAGAAAATTCAAACTGGGAGGGGCTTGGCGGGGCTACGAGCCTTGAAACGTTAGATAGGTAGGTAGGTAGGTAGGTAGGCAGGTCGGTCGATCGATCAATAGACAGATAGATAGATCTCCAGATCAATGGAGTAGCTAGCATCTCTCTTCCCAAATACCTACAAACCCACCAACAGGTAACCCCCCGAAACCTTGCAGCGGGCGTCCCCGCCTGGCCCCGGGAAAGCCCCTTCCCAGTGCAGACAGCAGCGGTGGGTCAGCCAGGCAGACCCAGCGACCCAGCGCTGCAGAGGCCTGGATATCTGCTGCCTCGTCTCATGTCCTTCCAGACACACAACCCTCCTGCCCTCTGCACGAATCCATCTGCAAAAACCTTAACAGGGAAGGGGAGGAGGGGTAAAGAGATCCTGGTGAGAGCTACTCCTGCCTTGAAGGGAGTCAGCACCTGCGGGGGTGCACGGGGGGGCCTGTGCAGGGACAGTTGGGAAGAGAGCACCAGGGAGGCCTGGAAGCCCCAGGGCTGCAGAACTCCCAGGAGCAGAATACTAACCAGCGCTTTGCTCTTTGATGCACCAGGCCCTTTCTCAGCACTGGTATATTCCTACAGGTATATTTCGTAAGCGCTATCATATTATATTACCCTCATTGTATAGATGAGGAAAATGAGGCACCGTGATGTTGACTGTCTTGCCCAAGGTCATGCAGGTGGAGGGTGGCAGAGCTGGGATTCAAACCTGAGCAAGCAGACTTGGGGCTCTTGCTGCCTCCACTCTACTCCTCTACAGAAATGGGTAACCCTCTTTTCAGATACAAGTGCTCCCTCCCTCGCCCCACCCCCAACAGGGGGCCTGAGAGCTCCAGTTCCCTCCTGCAGGAGGCAGGGGGATGACTAAGAAAACAGCTAAGTTTTTCTGGGTGGGCACACTAGTCTGTCTGCCCACCCCAGCTCCTGCAGAGTTTCCGGGGGCACCTACAGCCAAGGGAAATCTCTTTCAAGGCATGTGTGGCAGTTCCAGGTGTTGGCAGGTTTTCAGTCACCGTAAAGTCAGTGTTTTTGAATATCTGTTGGATTAGTTTTGTTCCTGCACACTGTTGGGGATTTATGTATGTGGATGTTACAGCCTCTTGTCCGTGATCTACACGTAGGGGATGTTTGGGAAACTTGGAACCAGGTGCACGAGGGTCTGTTGAAATAGCGGGGTGTGGATGTACGAGCTCCTGTCAGGGTTGGAGGGGTACACATGCATGCGGTTTTTGAAGTGCACATGAGGGCGAATGTGAACCTGGCAGGTGTAAATGTTTTCACTGAGTGTGACTTTGAGCGTGTGGAGGGCTGTGCTTGCAGATGTGCGTGAGTGAGGCAGGGGCACGAAAGTGAAAATCAGCGTGCGGAAGCATTGCTCGTCCACCACACCTCTGACCTCTGCCATTCCTGCTCCGGCTTCTCTGGGTTTTTATTTTCTCTGGCTCTGAGGTGGCCAGTCAGGATCAGGTCTGCCCCTGGGGAGCCTGGGGCTTACTGAGCTGGCAGAGGGTGACCTGAGACCCTTGGCCACTGTGTCTTATAAATACAGGGACACCATATTGGGTCACACGGGCTCTCCCTGGGCTCCCTAAGGGAAAACGTCCTCTGGACCTTGTCTTCCAGGAGCTGTTGGGGAGACTGTTCCCTGAAGAATCAGTACAACACGAACGGTCCTGGGAAAGCATGGAAGTCAGGCTTCCTTTAATGGGGTATTTTCTTAAATCTGCTTTCCACACATTGGCTCGCTTTCATAGATTTTTGCAAAATTACCTTCAGATGTCACACGTGGCAGCCATGGGCATATACTGGTAGGGTCTCCCTTAAAGAAACAACTTACTTTTAGCTTCAAGGAGTACGGTTAGCTGACAGCCTCCTTCTGGCTCTGCCTTGGCTTCATGCGGAGGCCACGCTCTTCCTGGGCAGACCTCTGCCAATGACTGAGCCCCCCAGGGCTACAGGGACTGGGCCCTTTCTGCCCAGTGCAGACTCTGCTACTGTGCAGCCTTTGCTCCGATCTCCCCCCTGGGTTTGCTGGGTCTCCATAAGCAACACACTGCAGTCTGAGGCACTCCCTACCCAACCCTTCTTCCTCCCCTCTTCCCTTTCACTGGGGTCAGATCAGCACCACGGTCCAAAGGTTTGCCCTGCTGAGTTCTGCAGGTTCTTTTATCTTTCTTTTGTTACGTCCCAACAAACCCCTTGGACATCTAACTCTATCTTTGGAAGAGGACACAGCTGATACATCAAATGACCGAAACTGCTTTCTCCTCCACCCATCTAATCCCAGGAGATAAGCTCTTTTACAGCACTGCTTACTGTGCACGTCACCTGAGCATCTTGGTAAAAGGTGGACTCTTACCGGGGCAGGGTTTTGACTGTACTTCAAACTCCCCAGTGTCGCTGATGCTCCCGTCTGAAGATTGCACATTGAGTAGCAGCCCCTCTCAAATCCCAAAGAATGTCTCTGAAGGAATTGTTTGCGGTACCTAGATTATGTCCCCTAGAATGAGATAGACAGAGGAGAACAAAGGGAGGTCTTCTCTCAGATCAAGACTGGTCCTAGCAGACCTCAGGAGGAACTGGGAGGTGTACAGACCCAAGACTATACTCGGGAGAAGTAAGACATAGACAGAAGGAGAGAAGAGTTGGACTGGAAAGGAGAGGAAGAGGAGAAGAAGAGGAGGGGAAAATGTCTTAAACACCACCTTTATTAGTCCATTAAAAAATATGTATTGTGTACCTACTATGTGCAAAGCATTGCAAGGTTCTGGGACTATATCGATGACCAAGTCAGACACATTTCCTCTGTGGGGTTACATACCAGGGAAGGCAAAAGCCACTGACCGAGCATCTAATTTTACATTGGTTGTTTAATTACAATTTTAAGGGGTGCCATCTAGAATATAGGGTGCTGTGAGAATAGGGGAGGGCCTAACCCCATCAAGGACCCAGGGAAGCTTTCTGTGGTGATGATGAGCAAAACAACCTATTGGTTTGAGGAACAAAAGGAAAGTCGAGGTAGCTGACGTGGAGTTCTGTGAGGATGGCTGATGGGGTGGGGGAAAGCCAGGCCAGGAAGAGCTCGCTAGGTCATGTTTCCTGATCTCCCCAGCACGACGATGTAATGATACCCACTCTCTTCCATCCTCAGATACTTTGCTTCACCTCTGTAAAGCAAATGTGCCAATATGTTTTTTTTGTAAGTTCTCTATTACATATTTTAGCCTCTTCTCCCTCTACTCCCTCACTGGAATATATCTTTATCTGTGTGTGTGTGTTGTGTATGTGTGTGTTTATGTATGTACACATACGTATGTATGTATCTGTCTATTGATCCCATCTACAAATGATCTACTACACCATTTATCTATCTATCTGTAGATGATAGGTAGGTAAGTAGATAGATAGATAGATAGATGGATAGATAGATAGATATAACAGAGCGAGGCAGACATAGCTTAAAATCAAAGACTGCCCCGTGCTCATCTCCGACTTGCCTGGCGACATCAAACATGACGACAAGTCCCTATTGTGAATTTCAATAGTATGTGTTGAATGCAATTGCCCACCTCCCTCTCCCACCCCCACTGACAAGTTGCTGGGCTATAAACACCGTGTGGCTATGTTTCTCAGTCTCTCTTTTGCTCATGTCCATCCTGTAGAGCGGAGAGGCAAGGGAAACTTGATTTCAGAGATTAGCTAAACACTCAAACTGACTGTAGAAGTGGGAACTAGCCAGAAAATTTTAAGACTCATTTGGATGGCCTTATAGGGTAGGTGGAGAATCAGATCTGTTTTGGCCCTTTATTCAGCTTAGTTATGTATTACTGCATTATCTATTGTGGCGGATCTGGCCGGCAGGATCCGAGTATGTTGTGGCTCCTAGAGGACAAATTCACACGGACTACAGAAGTCCTGTGGAGAAAAAGGGACGGCATGGCCGCTCTCTGAGGGAGAGAGGGCGAGCGGGCCAGAGAGCCCAGTCCCTGCCTGGCCAGGCTTTTATTGCTTCTCTGGGTACATTACATCGAGGATGGTCCTCATTTACTGTGCACAGGTTCACTGCAGGGGATTACTTTTTACAGATAACAAAGGAAAGATTGTCGCTAATTACTTCAAAGAGAAGGATGTTGCAGACCAAGGGGAAAAGTGGTTGAACTGGTCACACTCCATACTGGGGAGGTTTAGCACAGACTTTAGGAAGTTACAGTAAGCACTTGCTGCCTCAATTCAGGGTGAGGGACTTTTAGCAAAAGCAAGTCTCATAGCAGTCTAGGTACAATGCAGGTCTGATTCCCCATGGGAGAACCTCTCCATGGGTGTGGTCCTATGTGCCGACACGCTCCCCACTGGTTTTCCGTGAGGAGGCCTAGCTACAATTCCACGCCATGCGAAGCAGTTCCCTACAATCTATTACTGTTCCAACTGCCTCAACTGTGTGGACTAAAACCACTTTGCGGATGGAAACAATTTAATAGTTTGGACTATGCAACTTTACTCCTAAACGGAGATAGTGTTTGAGACCTCAAGTTACTGAAGCTCTGTTTATTACATAAGAATACACAAAAAAACATGAAATCAGCTGAAACTTCATCTAGGCCAAGGGGAAAGCTTCCCCCATTGGGTAAAATACTAAAAGACAAGAGGAGGCGCAAACAAGATTCTGTTGGAACTGTGCCACTAGTCTTCCCCGTCAAACATCGATTTTACTCCTCTGCCTCTGGGCAGGTTACGGCCATGGGAACCTCAGCAGGGAGGCCCAGCCCGGGCTCAGGCTACTAATGCTCCTCCCATTCAAGGGGCAGAGAGGCTCTGCTGAGGGACCACGTCTCTGAAGCATCTCCAGGCGCTCTGGCAGGGCTCCACCAGCCAATGCCCAGGCTTGGCTGAGACCTTGGGTTTCTCAAGGAAGAGAAGCTCACTCCGAGCTGTTTTTCCCGGTTCCTGTGCTATCACTCTGGTAAAGCACTTACGTCCAATTACCTCCGTCGCCCTGAATTGCCTCTCCATCAAAAAAAGGAGATCGAAGAAAACTGTCATAGCATCTCCTCCACGAGGGAAGCCGTCACCCCCAGATTTAGGAGACGTTTTCTCCAGCCTCCCACAATTTCTTGGTCAGCATCTTTGTAAGGAAACGTGAAGGTGTTGGGAGTCCAAGGAGAGGGCTCAGGACTTCTTAGGCTGGACCCAGGAGAGCCAAATAGAAGGCAGTGTAGTTAAAATACACCAAAACACCTTTAAGCAATACACACACACACACACACACACACACACACACACACATATACATATTTTTTTTTTTAAGGAAAACTTAATTACAAGGTGCTTAATAGGCTGTTGGGTCTTACTGCTGAATGTTACTAAGCATGTACTTCTGTAGTGCATCACTATTAAATAAGATATCGCTAGGATATGCTGTCAGGTGATAATTGGAAAGAGAGAATTAATCAGCAAAAGGGTAAAACCCTCTCTCACCTAACCCTCTCCCTCAGGCGCCCCCCCCCCCGCCCCCCCTCCCGCCCCGACTCGACTGGTAGTAAAAACATTTTAATGAGGGCAGCAGCTGTTCTTCCTCCCCCTGCCCTTCCCTCCCCACTTGTCCCTCCATGCAACACCTTGGGAAGGAAGCCCTGGAAATGACCTTCCTTTCCTGTTTGATGGAAGCGTCAAAGGGGGAATGAAGCAAAACACACGTACAAAACAAACGCGTTTGTGGGGTGTGGGGAGGGAGAATGCATTTACTGTGTTAAGAGATGGGAGCAGGAGAAGAGGCTGAGGGTGAGAGGAGAGGGGGAGATTATGCTTGAACTGACCCCGATCCGAGAGAACCTCAGGCGGACTGTTAGGATTTCCTGTTTGGAGGGATTAAGATGAGAGGCCATTCACAAATCAGGGCTCACATCTGGAGCTTGGCTTTTCCCCTCCCTCCCTCCTTTTCCCCTTCCCTCCCTCGATATAATCCAGGAATAAATTCATTAGTGGGTCCAGGGTATCTTTTGGAGGACAAACCCAGAAAGGAAAGTGACCTAGATACACAGGGGCCGGGTGGGCTGGCCCTGGCGAGCCGGGTGTCCCTGCCCGCCTCTCTTTGCCACCGCCTGCCGGTTACAGACGCCTTGCGACTGTTTTTCTCAGTCTCTTCAGCTCATGTCCGCCCTTTCCTCCCTCAAAACACCTCACTGTGCTGCTCACTCGCCTAAGATGAAAACCTTCTAACTTCGAAACTGTGAACCAAGAGCTTCCTTCGTTGTTAGGGTTGGAGATACTGGAATTATTTTTTCCTTTCTCGATGGCAGCTGTGGCTTTGACTTCCCAACACTCTGCTTGGGTACCCAAATCAAGGGAAGCATTAACTGAAGGTTTTATATTCATGGCTTTTCCAGCTAGATTCCTGCCCACATTACATAGAGATATATTTATGACTTTAGGTTCGGTATCCAGATATATGAAAAAAGTATTTTAAAAGTGCTAAGCAAATGTAGGATAATTGTATGATTATGCTAAGTCCAGGAGAAAAATCTGTGGTCACTACGCAACTCATGTCACACAGGTGAGGTCTAAGTAACATCAGTCCCAGTCCCAGCCGCAGCCGCAGCCGCAGCCGCAGCTACACGGGGCATTTCAGAGTGTCTAGGTCTGCAGATGGAGTCTTCTCGCTCCCAGGGTGGCATCTCCAGAATCTAGACTCTCCGGCTTTGGTAAGGGCTCAGTCCCTCCCTCACCTGACCATGAGGAATTGTTGTTCTCACCATCTCTAGATCCCTTCGGCCTCCCCAGGCGGGGCCCCATTTGGTAGCCAGAAGTGTCAAAATCCAATCTCAGGACATGGCGGACGGATCAGCCTTCCAGCCCTCCCTGTTCGCTGTCCACCCTCAGAGTGGTCTTACGGTGGTGCTCGGGGAGGGGGCACTTCCTCCCATCTCCTCCCTCCCTTCCTCTCCACTCCCCTCCCAGACCTTTACTCCAGACCTTGTCCACCCTCAAGCCACACTGCTCTTACCTTCGGGTAACGGCACTTGTAGAAGGAGACTCACCTCAGTCTGTGTGAAGCCCAGCTGCCTCGAGACGGGATGATCACGTACGTGGTGCTTGCCCAGGAGACAGACTTGTTTCCAAGAGGAGCTACAGTCAGGGAACTGCCACTTTCTTTTGTGCTGAGGACACAGGGCTGCTGTCAACCCCTTGGAACTGAGTTTCTTAATCCTTTCTTTTCAACATTGAAATGACGTCGCAAGACATAAACCCCACCATTTAGACCATTTCAGAGTGTGTGACTCAGCGGTTTTCAGTGTGTTCAGGGTGCCATGGAGCCACCACTGTGGTCCAGTTCTGGGACATTTCCATCGCCCCCCACCCACACCTGTCAGCAGGTGACCCCGATTTTCAGTCTTTTTTTAACTCGCATTTGTCCTAACAGCCAAGAACTGTACCGAGTTTTGTTTCTTGGAGTTTGCTTTATGAAAAATACTACGATGATTTGCTTTATTCATTTTATCAACGCAAAATTATGTTTTCATGTTGTGTGTGTGTTTTCAAACTATAGATGCCTCCCAAACTGGCCCCCTGCGGGTGTCTCTCTGAGCCCCGGTCGAGTGTTGGTTTTTATTGGATGAGATGATACTCGTGAGATGGGCTTATTTTGTGTGGATGGCTTTGATGTGTCCAGCTGTTTCTTCCATGAGTAAATTTTTGTTTCTTCCACCTAGGTCAAGTTAGAGCATCTCGTTCTAGTGATTTGTGTTGCCTTAGATGAAACTCTTAACATACAAATTTATTAATTAATGTGAAAACTATTAACTTAAAATTTAAATTTCAAATGAGGATGCAGATTTTTCTGGCCCTTAATTTTTTATCCTCTTTCCACTGCTTTGAAGAGATTATGGGGTGTTTAGCTTTATTTAGTGACATAAAAATGATTGACAATTTCTTAGCAATTTCATTGTGGCTCAAAGTTCCACGTCCAGGCTACGTGCGGCCAAATCTGCAAACCTGCAGACCTCGCTGTAACAGGAATCACCAGGGAGAGCCATCATACACGGGGACTCTGAAGACCTACCTCCATCCATCCTCAACTGTACATGCGGAGGCTTCATGGAATGTATGCATGCACTTCAGCGCAAGTTTAAGTTTGTAAGATAAAATACTTACTAGTTTATACCAGTAAGTCCTAACAAGCACCACTGGTCTATAATATGCCGTATTTATGAGTCAGAAATTCATCTAACGAAGAAGATGGCACATACCAATAATGAATTTCACTGCTACAGAGGAGAGGTAATAAATTCACAAGGATGTTATCTGAGTGAGGATGTCCGCTCGCAACTGAAAGAAGCCAAAGTCCATCTAGGTCCAGAAAAATAATGTTAGGAAAATGTATTGGTTCACCTAACTACAAAGTCTAGGCGAAGTCTAGCTTCAAGCTGGTCCAGAGCCAGGTGTTAAACGCTGCATTCGGGAGTTTGTCCTGTTCCTTCCCTTGGCTCCACTTCCTGTTGCATGGACTTCACTTTCAGACTGCCTTCCTGAAGCTTAGTGCCTCCCAGCCACACCTGGCATCGACCCTCCAGCCTCTAAGTCTTACGGATGAGGAATTCTCCTTTTCTCGTATGTCTAACTGAAGTCCTGGGCTGGAGTTTCATTGGCCTGTCTTGGGTCACTTACTCATTCCTGAACCAATCGCAGAAGCCAGTGGAACAAGACAGTCTGAGAATTACAGAGCAGGTGCAAACCCACTGACCCACATGGTTGTAAGTCAGGGGAGCATGATCCCCAAGAGCTGTCAGGATTCTTTGACAGCAGAAAGGAAGAGGGACGTGGGCAAGCACGCACAACAGACGTCCAGACGGAGGCTTGCCAGGACCCGGATTCTCTCCCTGACACGTGCTGCTGGGTAACCCAGAGCTCCGGTGTCCCGTGTCCCACAGCTGCCCGTGTCCCCTAGCTACTCGAAAAATTTGAAAATATTATTCATAAAGATATATGTACCCTTATGTTCTCTGCAGCATTAACTACCGTGGCAAAAATGTGGAAACAACCTAAGTGTCCTTCAATGACGACTGGATGCTGAAGACATGGTACTTACGTGCAGTGGGAATCTACTCAGCATAAAAGATGCTGAAACCCTGCCATTCGTGACAGACAACATGGATGGACCTTCAGAGTATCAGGCTAAGTGCAATGTCAGACAGTAAAGGGCAAGAACCCTATGATTTCACTGATATGTGGGATATTAAACAGCAACAAATGAACGAATAAAACAAACCCTTAGACACAGACAACATATGGTGGTTACCAGAGAAAAAGGGGATGGGAAGGATGAAGTGGGGGGTCAAATATATGGTGAGAAAAGGAGACTAGACTTTGGATGGTGGACATACAATGCGATATATAAATGGTGTATCATCAAACTGTATACGTACCTTGGCTGGTGTGGCTCAGTGTATAGAGTGCTGGCCTGTGAACCAAGGGGTTGCTGGTTTGATTCCTGGTCAGGGCACCTGCCTGGGTTGTGGGTTTAGTAGCTGGTTCAGGGGGGCGTACAAAAGGCAACTGATTTCCCATCAATCTGCCCTCCTAGAAAAATTAAAAAGACAGATGAGATTAGATGAAAAGATCTCCTCTACATACAGTAAATGAAAAATAGTCTTCAACCTACAATCTGAGATTCAAGAATAGGAAGGACTACTATTTGAGTGTTGAGAGATACCATCGACACTATAAATTATAGAATTACTTGCTTCCCAGCACAAATGGACACACATTTTTCCAAGTCCAGACTTTATCTTATGGCTAGACCTAAGCAATGCTTCAGCATGGTGTAAAAACTGCTCTGAAACTGAGCAAACAGTGGGAGAACTTCCCATTAGCATGTGGACAAAAAAGGGCCACATACTAAACCTGGCAAGCTCAGAGGGGATAGTCTGAAATTAAAACTTCTTAACTAAGCCCTGGTTGGTGTAGCTCAGTGGACTGGGTGCGGGCTGCCAAACAAAGGGTCGCTGGTTCGATTCCCAGTCAGGGCATGTACCTGGGTTGCAGGTCAGGACCCAGTTGGGGTGTGCGAGAGGCAACCACACACTGATGTTTCTCTCCCTCTCTTTCTCCCTCCTTTCCCTTCTAAATAAATAAATAAAATCTTTATAAAACTGTATACCTGAAACTTATAGAATGTTATTAACCTGTTACCTCAAAAATTTAATTTTTAAAAGAGTAGAAAGAAGGCTGGTATGACTGACATATGGTAGGTGTTTGAGGGAAGAATGAGAAAGACAATGTCTGAGAGGAGATGGTCATGTTACGCAGGGACTCTCACGGACACTAGTTAGTTCTTTGCGTCTTTTCTGTGAAGTGGGTTTCTTGGGCGGGCCACTGTCCTAGGTACGACAAAGTAGAAGGCATTCTAAGTCCATGAATGTTAGTGTTGGCCAAGGTGTGATAGGCGAAGACAGCAGATCCAAATTCAGAATAACATCCCATTTCCACGAAAACAAATCAAGCTCCCCCCCGCACCGCCCGCCCCCCCCCCCCGACCCAGGGGCAGAAGTCCAGTGGAACGAGGCTCCTGGCCTTACATGCGTTTTACGTTGTTGTGTTTCCGCAGAAGCCAAGACCTTATGCTCAGGAGATGACCCCGCAAGCCCCTGGCTGCCTTGTTCTAAATCTCTGTGGATTCTAGGTCCCATCCTCAAGGTTCATTTGCAAAGCTCTTCCTCAACCCTTCGCACCTATTTTCAGTGTTGCTCTTTCCAAGTCTCTGACATGTAGCCAGTGACTGGTTACACAGCCTGACTCAGGTCCTGTTTCCTTCCAGGCAAGACACACGATAAAAGGCACTGCCTGAGATCCTGCCCGATTCCTGCTGAAATCCTGCCCTCTGCTGTCCAAGGCGGACGCTGACAGGGGTGCGGTGTACAAGAGCACACTTCCGGCTGCTGGTGCGCAGTGTTCAACACCTGTACACCAGGCTTGGCTTTTTTCACTCTCAGCTAATTGGCCAACTCTCCACGAGGGCAAAGGGGCAGACTGGTAGGGGCAAGGTGTGGGAACGGTGTAGTTAAAAGCATGGGCTGGGAAGAAATCTGCTCACACAAACCAAATACCTGGAAATGGTCAATTTTATGAATCGGTAGATGAGATAGCACCTCGAACCCCATGGTCCCCAATATATACTGGTAGCGAGTTGGGGCTGTCTCTGAACAGGAAAATAGTGATCCTCCTGAAGGGGTTTGTGGCCTTGCTCCCAAATCCTGTGGGCTTCCACTGTGACTTTTCTGGACAGACTAGTCTCTGACTTCAGTAAGTGTCCCAGTCTGCCAGACATTCTGGGGGCTGGGGAGCACAGCTGCTTGGGTGGTAGCCTGAGCCTCCTACAGAGACTGTTTTTGCACGGACACCTTTTCTGGTCACCTCGTCAATAAATAAGTGCAGAGCCCCCGCATGCTATATGCTGTCCCTACCACAAGGCACTGTACTTTTTTTTAGTTGTAGAAGCAAGATGTAGCCATTTGTCCCTAACACTGGAGGGGCTGTCTCAACGTGCACTAGCCCACCGTACCCCCAGGGATGTTGCTGAGCAGTCAAGTGCTTTTACTTTCGTGAGATTCAGAGTTCATCCTTTGGAATATATGAGTCTTTCCAAGGCATTATTGTAGTTGGTATTTCCTGCTCTGTATCAACACAGCATACTCAGGTGACATCCTCATGTACCAAACGGCTGGAGTTGGCATCTCCAGGTCAGATTTATGAAGCTATTCCTGTCCCTGCCAGGTAAAAGCAAACTGCTAGTGGGCTCTGCAAACCCAAACAGATCAAAATGCAGTGGTGAGACCAGTAGTTTCATGGCAAATGCCGGAGGCTGCACCAAGTTGCTCCGATAGAGACCGTTTCAGGAACAGCCTCTGTAATTCAGATCACCCCAAGACTAGGGTGTAGTGTAGAGCCCACTGTCATCCTCCAAGATCCATCATTTTCTCCCTGGTCAAACAAAAACACGCTCTGCATGGGGGTATGACAGGTCACCACATTTGTATCTTCCTCCCCTTAGTCACACTAATGTGTGTAATTACTGCCAAGGACATACCACTGTTACTTGTCATTCTGATGGAACAGTGCTCCAAGTGGCCTCCCCGTGGCCCTTCTGTCACAGGAACTCTCACTTCCCAGGGCAGGGAGCCAATGCTGAGATTGCACAAAGGATGTGCACCCTGTCTACACCAAGGAACTGAGGAAATAAACCAGGGGGACAGGGGGAAGAGAGGGGAGTTCAGTGCCCCAGTGGGCTTACAGTCAAGTGGGGCCCGACCTCCCTCCTGTAACCTCTACTCTGACCAGGGGCACACAGGATATTTCTTTTCTAAGTACACATCACCTAAAGAAGTAGCTGGGTGGAAGGCTCACAATACAGATCTCTGTTATTATAGCACAGCCCCTACACCAAGCGTTGGTCCTGAGGATTAGCTCAGGTCTAGGACTTGAGAAGCTGTGATCTCCTAGCTTCATTCAAGTGTCAGTGACTAGACCTATAAAGTTGGCTTTAAAAAAACCTGGTTAAAACCTAAGGCAGCTGCCTGTTGCTTCCATGCCTGACTCTAAGATTATCTGGACGTGGTAAGATTGTGCAGATCGGACATTTCCCAGCGACTACCTTCCTGCCTTCTCTCTCCCCGTGAAGAACACACCCATCTTTCTTCTAACAGGTGAAGAAATACCTGACCCAGAAAGAACAGCAGGCTGGGAGAGAACTTCTAATTGCTCCCAAGTCTCCCTTGGCAGTCTATCCTAACGGCATTGGAAAGCCATGTTTTAGGCCCTGGCGGAAAAGCTACTGAAGGTGTATGTGGGCAGAGCGCATGAGATCTCAGTCTAGCACTGGCCAGCTTTTAGCGTTTGGTCCTGCTCTACAGTGGTCCCTCAGCAAACTGCAGACGGCTGCCTGAAATAGCACACTGGGTATAGTATCTCGTGAGGGTGCCTAATTCAACCTGATCCATCTAAGTAAGGGGTCCTCATGCCACGCAGCGGTGGGGCTGTGAGAAAACCTATTTCCTGTGATTGGAGACTTTGGGAAGAACCACTATGGTGTGATTTTCTTTAGCCCGGTAGGTCACAACCTTAGCTGTAATGGAATCATCGGGTTGGAACCCTCAGAGATGCTGGTTTAAAAGCCTGGGCCTCTAGAGCTTAAAAATTGCCCTGGGTGCAGCTCAAGTGTACCAAAGACTTTCTAGGTCCTTCCAGATACTCCCAGACCAACAATCAGGACCCCACTCTATCCCTCAATTTTCATTTAAGAAACTTGAGGTTAGCTAAGCCATGTACATGCCCAGAGTGTCACTGAATGCCTTCAGCTGAGATTTGGGAATCAAGGTTCATTCTCTCCTTCAGGGTATCCAGTGCCCTTGAAAGCAACTGTCTGACTCCACAATCTTTGCATTCTTTTTCTATCACCATTCCATTGTTCTATGGGGGCTGCTAACCAGTATCCAAGGCCCTTGTCCTAGGAGGCTCATGGGTCCTGGTGACGAAAATCAATACAACAGCTTGATAAGCTACCTGACTGCTGAAGCTGCGTGCTTTCTGTCCAGAACACAGAGGGACGTGGCTCTGCCCTTCATCCTACCCCGACACAGCCGTGCCCCGGATCCCTCACATCCCTAGAAATCTTTGCCCACAACGCCTTTTCTGAAACCAATCTGACACTGAAGTTCTTCTGTTTGAAGCAACAACAAAAAATCAGTGACCCTAGTTGGCGTAAAGAAACAAGAACCTACTGGGTGGATCCGGGGACGGTTCACACATCCAGACACACCGTGAAAGAACCAAAGCCCGGCAGGCAGGAAGTCTCTGAACACCCCCTCCTCGGAGAGGGCTGCCGTAACAGCCATCGAGCTCTGGCCACTGCCAACCTCTCCGTCTCCCCAGCCAAGTCTCCCCCTCCCTCAGGATGATCTGCTGGGCTCGGCTCGGGCTCAGGTCTCCCTGCAGCGATCAGCTGTGGCAGTGAGGCAGGGTCACGCAGCACAGACATGACCCTGGGACAAGGGGGAACTGTAAGCCAGGCGGCCACCCCAACAGAAGTCTATTTCCGTTACCGTGTTGGTAAGCTGCGGCTTTGCAAACGATATATGACAAAGGGCAAAAAGACACAAAAGACAGTGTTTAATCAAATAACTTTAATCAAGCTAACAGTAAGCAGTAAAAGTGCAATTACATGAAAACCCCCGTATGTTACATGTTTAAACTGTTTTCCATTGTCTTCACTTGTAAGGTGTCGAAGGTGGGACCCACGCTTGAATCTTCTTCCTGGTGGTGGAATAAGGCACGTACTGCTCTGGGGTGCCACTCACGTTGAATTTGTGGTTCGCCCAGATGAACTTGCGAGCAATAGGTGGCTTTGTTGTTGGAGGGTCATCAGTCATGCAGTGAAGCCAACGATGCCTTAAGGAGGGGAGAAAAGACGGTTGTGAAGAGGCAGAGTAGTGGGCTGGGGCGGAGGGGCTATTTTGTTGCTTGAGCGCGAATCTTAGCTCCATCACTAACTGGCTGAACTTTTCTATGCCTCAGTTTTTC
Source organism: Glossophaga mutica (assembly GCA_039655065.1). Lineage (NCBI taxonomy): Eukaryota > Metazoa > Chordata > Mammalia > Chiroptera > Phyllostomidae > Glossophaga > Glossophaga mutica. Next base: position 20,527,220 of record CM077304.1, on the reverse strand, counting down.
ATCTGAACATCTTACTTCCTAAGGATGGTGTAAGGATTAAACAATACACATAAAGCACCTAGAAAAATTCCTGTGCATAGCAGGTACTCAATAAACATTAGCTACTGTCACCATCCTGGCCGTATTTCATCAAGCCTAGGACACCACTGATTCTAAGATCCACCACTGTCTTACGGACCTCAAAGAAAGAGAAATGTTGCCAGCTACGTGATGACACCACTGACCAGAATATGTATCCTAACTTTAGATGCAGAAATACATCCGCGAATCGATGACCTGCAGTATGACTACGAGACGCTGGAGGCTGGTTCTGGAGCTTCTGTGTGCTCGGGCTGCTCTGGCTCGTGGGAGTTTGAAACCCAAGGCTGAAGGAGAGGAAGAGGGTCTCTGCATGAATCTTAAATCCAAGCTCAAGTCTGAACACAGAACATAAAATCTGTTATCTTAAAATTATTAGATCACAGCCCAAAGTTCACAAGTGTTTCAGCCTGAGTGTTTAACCATTTCAATTCAAAGGACATTTGCTGAGAGGTGCCAGAAATCCAGCCTAAAGAAGGAAGCTGGGTGCTTTCCTTGGAGCCTACAGAGGAATCTCTCTAATGACAGAGAAAGGAAGAATCGATGTCCAAGGGACAAAGCGTAAAACTGAGCAGGAAGCCAAACCGAGTTTGAGTTTACGTGGGAGAGGAAGCGGAAAGACGACTCATCCCAGATCCCCCAGGCTCAGAGCTCCTAAGACAGATACAGCCCTGGGGGGAAAGGGAAGGAGGATCCTGACAGCCATAGCACCGCAGCTCCAATGGTGGGTGGTGGGGGTGGGGTGGGGGCGGGAATTGGGGGATTGCCCAGCTACAGAGAAGAGGGCTAGAGGAGGAGGTTTCAGTAAAACAGTTAAGGCTAAAGCTAGTAAGAAAAAGTTATGACGCTGTGTAAGTTCAAGAATATTTGCTAGCAGTAATTGATATATCTACCTAGGTAATTGACTAAAACCATTAAGAAAAGAAATAAAATATTATTACCATTGCTGTATTTGAGGCTAAAGATAATTGTGTCGTGATCAGCTGACAGCGTGAAGAATGAGGAATTCTGCACACACTGGGCTGCTGTCCCCGTTACATCCCCCAAAGGAAGTAGGGGTCACTCAGCCAGAGTGATCTGGGACAATAAACCACGGCCACGAACGGGGCTCTGAAACCCTCTGAGACGCTGCTGGTGAGACAGGCTCCCCCGGCCACTGGGAGGAGGACAGGCTGCTAAAACCAAGGCTGCCACTCATCAAGGGGCTTTGTGTAAACTCAAGGCACAGCAGAGATATTTAACTTTACTTGCTGAATCATCTTAAGCAACTACAGGGTATTTTATTCAAATACTTGCTGTTATGACTCCTGAAGGTTAAAATGGCACTTAAGGAACCACAGTCCAAAGATTTTTTTTATCTTGTTCAGTTACTTAAGAGACAAACTGAACGCATGGAGAAATAAAAAATGCTCAAAAAACCAGAAGACATTTTTTACCACAGTACATAAAATCTGAAAATGTTTCTCCAGTCAGGCTTCTGGCAGGAGTCAGGGGATGAGTGAACCATCTATTGTCATTGTGACCGGTAAGGGACAATAAGAAACAAAAAATGTTACTGTCTGCTAGGCTGGCATGACCCTCCTGTTGTAACTGGTATTAAAGAAAGGCTGCAAAAGTTGGACCTTCTAGATTTCCACACCCACAAGTTTTTGCAAAACAGCTGGGTCTGTTCACTCTAATTAATGAAGGATGCCAGGGGACCAGCAGCACCGCTTGGAACGCTGTCCTTAAGGCCACTTCAGTTTACGTCACTGGTGTTTTCTCAAAGGACAAAATACCAAGTTACTTAAACTCAATGATAAAATCAGTGAAACTACAAATGAGAAGACTGGCAGAAAGGGAAAAAGTTATAAATACCAAAAGAGATAAACATTCATAATGAAACTATAACACGTTTTTGGGAAAAATTCAGAACTCAAATGTATTGACGTTGTATCAAAATACTGGGAAACAAAGACATTAAGTCACGATCACAACACAACTCAAATGGAAATAAACCCCACGAGTGGCTGGCCCTATTTTCGTCCAGCTGCACAAGAGGAAAAAGTGTGTCGGGCAGCAAGGAGGGAACACTGGGTCTTTCTTGGAAAGTGTACCGTTCCCCTTAGACAGCCTTTCCGCTGGAGTGCATTCATGTGCAAAATGAAGGGGTTCATTTTAAAAATCATTTGCAAGCGATTATAGTCTTTCCAGGTTAGTATTAACAACAAAGATTACAAAGTTTACTTTTCCTTTTCAGAAAATTCTCAGAAATAAAACATTACCAAATAACAGCGAATGACAACAACAAAACTACAGGCTGTTTTGAACCTTTCTTCTTTTTGGATAATATACATTATTAATTTTGGGAATCAAGGCTGGTTTCTGACCATAATGTTCATGTTTCAGATGCTTTCACTTAACACCACTGAGCCTAGAAATGCCAAAGATTGTTTTAGTTTTTCAAAAAAATAAATAGGAAAGACTAAAGAAAAACTTCAGACGGCTTTTCTAAGGTAGAAACCCCCCCCCCCCCACTGCCCCGGCTGGGCGCGCAGGCTGGTTGGAGCGCGGCCCCGCACACCAGAAGGCGGTGGGTTTCGATCCCCGGCTGGGCACCGGCCCGTGTCTGTCTTCCTCCCTCTCTCCCTCTTCCCCGCTTCCTCCCTCTCTGGAATCAAAAACACACACTTGGGTGAGGATCGCAAAAAATACTCATCGCACTAAAACTATTATTACTCCATCCCACTTTAGTTTATGAAACATTCTCACACATGATCACTTAGCCACCTATTTAATATTTCACATTTTAAAACTGAGAAAACAGAATTGAAATGACTTTCACAAGGTCCCACAGCACACGTTGCAGAGCTGAGGCTTGAACACAGCTTCCCAAAGGCTGAAGAGAACCCTTTGATCAGGAACTTCAATTACAATCAACAGATGAAAACCAGGTTAGAATTACGATAGTATCTAGGTATCCGCCAAAATCCTGAGATCCGTCTAATCCCAGAATGGGACTGATAAATTTAACAAATTTAAAAAAGAAAAGATAGTTCATTACAAAATACCCAACTCAAACTCTGTCAGCTCAGTAACTATTATTTTTAATTAAGTGCAATTTGAAATGAAATCCCAGTAGGGTCTGATGATTAGAAGGATCAGTGGAAAGTCTGTCTAAGCAAGTTTTGAAAACTCACAATGACCAGGAAGGCTGACATCACTAGACGTCGAAGTTTCGAAGGTCAGAATGGCCTAAAACTGGGACAAAGTGCAACAGTGAAACAGTACCCTTCCCCAAACAGACTAAAGGATCCGTAAGACAAGGCTAGCGTATCAAATTTTGGGGGAAAGTAAACATTTCTCAACAAATGATGTTAGGATAATTTGAAAAAAAGTCAAGTTATATTTCCTAAGACCAATATCAAAATAAATTTACAGATAGACTAATAATAAGATATCATATGGGTGAATAGTTATATTCATAATACATATTAATAGTTATAGAATATGAAAGATCATTTCTAAGCTTAATGTCAAAGGCAAAAAGCCATAAAGAAAATAAATAGTAGGTTTACTACATAAAAGTATAAATGTTATAAATGTCCTAAAACTCTGAAAACAAGATTAAAGGATAAAAGAAACAGGGAAAACCATCTGAAATATACAGAAAAGTACTTCATCTTTCATCACAAGTCAGAAAGAAAAACTCGTATCCAACAGAAAAATGGACGAAAGACATTAAAACTTACAAAGCACGCACACCCCTGGATGCACCAATCTGACCTGGGAACTGGCCGCAGGAAGTATGGACAGGAAGGTGCGTGCCTGCACGCCGGCGGACTGACCACAGCTTTACTTACAGTGGTGAAACGCAAGGAACAAAACCAAGAGTAACAGGAGATACTTAAACGACAGAAGAATTATGTTACAGAGACTATTTTATGACTTGAGAAAGTGTTTGCACTATGTTGAGTTTAAAAAGCAGGTTATTTAGGGAATTTATTTAACAATACTTAGCATTTATAAGCCATGGGCACCAATCTAAACACTGTACAAATATTAATTCTTATAGTAACAACTCTATGGGGCAGAGGTTATTATCCCAACTGAATAAATGAGGAACCTAGGACATCAAGAGTTCGAGTAATTCACCCAACATGGAGCTAGGATTCAACCCTGCTGTCCCTTCAAAAAACCCCTTTACGTTAAAAGCAAACACAAAAGGACACAAGTGCACTGAAAAGAGATCACGAGAATTATATTTAGTGTTAACAATGGTTTGTCTCAGTGTGGGAGGATAACAGATTGTTTTTATTTGCTTTGTAAATAAAATAGGGCATTTGCTTTAGGACATTTATGACATTTTCTGTTATTTTTCTGAATTTTCTGTAATGGACATGTACTACTTTACAGAAAGAAAAAAAGCTATTAAAAAGAAAAATCCTCCTAATTTAAATCAACTAGAGATGGTTTAAAAACCCGGTCCAAGTCATCTGTCATTTTTTTGAGACTATAAATATGCTCTGTCTACTTCTAACCCCATTCCATCCCTATTAAGCCATCATTTTTAAAAAATCACTAAAAGTATTCAAATGTTTTAGCAAGAGACTGTTCCACTCAGTCCTCCTTAATGGAAAATTTCTAAGTCAATTCCACAATGCAATGTCATTTACTACAGGATACACAGAAAAGGGTCAAACTGTATTTATTTTTTTAAATCTAGAAACCTCAAAATTTTTCTACATGATTATCTTTAGCAGATACTATACACTGATAACCTGTGAACACAATAAAGATTTCTCCTGGAAACTGGAATCAAGAGCAGTCAGTAATACACAGCTTATTTCCATACCCCCAAGTATGAAATTTTCCAACAACTCCTGTTTGTAAAATGTTAGAATCGATCTTAAATGAAGCACTGAATAGCAGGTGAAATGTGTCAAACAAAAGCTGAATTTTAAAAATCCAAACAATCCGCACGGGCTGGTGGGATTCGGTTAGTTGGAGTACCTTCCTGTAACCCTAAAGGTCATGGGTTTCATTCCCTGTCAGGGCACATGGCGGGGTTGCAGGTCCTTACCCGTCCAGGTACCTATGAGGCAACCAATCAACTTTTTCTCCCCATCTCTGTCTCTCACTTCCCCCCTCTCTCTAAAATTCATGGGCATGTCCTCAGGTGAGGATTACAAAAGAAATAGAAAGAATCTTGTCTTCTGCTTGTAATTAACAGGGAAATATTATAAACATAACATTCCGTAACATATAAAAGTCTACTTAAACATGCAGTCTATGTTTATCTATCTTAGTCTGCAGTCTATCTTAGTACACAGCTTCTCAATAATCTGATTTTCTGGAGCAGAAATAAAGTAAATACCAGGAAGGATCTATTCTGAGAAGAATCTTGCAAACTGTACTTGAACAACGACTAAAAAAAAAAAAAAAAAAAAGAATTTTGCAACTCATTGTACCGAGCGATGCTCATTTCAATTCAATGTAAAGAGTGTTTTACAGGACTCCTCCCTGCTACCTGAAAAAGGCTACATTCAGCAGATACACCAAAAGAAAGAAAACATTCCCTGCCATTGAGATGGCAATTTATTTAGGGGAAGAATATTTTAAAAGACTAAAACAAATGATTCAGTGGGACAAGGTATTAAAAGGGACAGGTGGAAGTGAGAATGGAATTCAGAGGTAAATCTAGCTTTAAATTCATACAAAAGCTACAAAAGGAAAGACAGACATTCCATTTTTGGATCAGCTAGAGGTGAAAGAAATTATTGTATCCTAAAAGTAAAATAAGTGATTGTTTCAAGTAAAGTAGTACAGTCACTCAATAAATATTTGTTGAGCAACTACTATGTGCTAGATACTGTTTTAGGCTTTAGCAACACCACAGTGAACAAAGTGCTTATCATCAAGAAGCAAGGTAGCTGGGAAAACAATAAATTAAATAATATATAATAACACACCAGGCAGAGATAAGTGCTACCAAGCTGAAGGGGACACAGTGTGAGAGAACAGGGGACACGGTGTTCTGAACTAGGGTAGCATGAGAAGCCACTGGAGCAGGAACTTGACTCAAGTGAGGCATGAGCCAATGTAACATCAGGGGAAACAGTACCAAGTGACTGAGATGGGAGTGTGCTCACTGCTCAGAGGGAGTGAGAGGCCGATGTGGCTAAGTCAGGGGTCAGCAGGGCTGTGACCAGGGTGGTGTGTGGAGCACCCGGCAGGGCCGAGGTCACAGAAGGTCTTGCAGACCATGTAAGGAGTTGGGGTTTTAATTCTCACTATCATGAAAAGTCAATGGGCAGTTCTGAGCAGAGAGTCAATACGCTCTGATGTACATTTGAAAGTAATTGCTTTGATCAGTCAGTACGTAAAGAATACTGGTTCTGCGGGAACGCAATCAGCCAGTTGGGAGGTTGCGGTAGAGATCCAGGCAGGAGGTAACTGAGGCCGGGACCAGGGTCACAGTCACAGCAGCAGTGATCCTGCTCCTCGACACAAGCTTCTAAAACATGTTATGTCAACCGAAAAAATCTCATCAATGCATACAGTTGGCCCCCCACATCCGTGGATTACCAATGGAAGATGGAAAATGGTACAGACATTTAATGAAACAATTTGCATATAAGTGCACCCATGCCATTCAAGGGACACCAGTACAAACCCCAGAGCAAGGATGCAAAAGAACCTGACATGGCTTCTGTGACATTCCTGCCAGAGAGCACAGTCCGAATCTAGCCACCGGACAAGCGCACACTGAGGGGCATTCTGTAACGTAACTGGCCTGTAATTTTCAAAAGTATCAAGATTATAAGAAGCAAGGAAAATCTGAGGAACCAATCCAAGGTGAAAGAGACTAGAGAAAAATAAGATGCACCTGAAATGCATGATTAGATCCTCTTGCTACGAAGGACACTGTTGGGACAACTGACAAAACTTGAATGGGGTCTGGAGATCACGCAGTAGAGGTGTGTCACTGGGCATTTCCTGACTTGGATGATCATATCGCGGTTAGGGAGCAGCCTGTCCTAATTTGCAGGAATGACAGGTTAAATTACTCAGGGGTGCTAGGGTGTCATCATTTTGGCAACTCAATTCGAAATGATTCAAATACTGGTAACTTTACAATGAAAGTGAACACTCTGCGATTATCCCAGTTGCTCCTCACTAGAGCCCAAAACTATTTCTGATGATCAAGTTCAACTAAAATAAAATGTCAGTTAACCTGATACACTTATTTCTAGTTTTTCTGGTGAAATTTTCTAGACTAACTAGAAAGGATCTTCAGAGTTTATTGTATATCAACCAAATGGTATTATTTCAGCAACCTATGGAATACACATCAGCACTTTGTATTGAAATATTTAATAAAAAATTTAGTAATTCAAGTAAAAGCATTTAGAATTTAATTTCAAAATGGTTATATTAGAAAATCAGTTTTTAGAGATCTAAGGCATTTGGGGGTTCTCATTTTACAGGGGAGAAAACTAAGCCCCAGAGAGGTTAAGGAACTTGCTTCAGATCCAACTGCCACACCAGATCAGAGCCCTGGTGCTTTCTGCCCTTTCCTGCACCACGGCCGGCGATCCTGTGGCGTGCTGTTTCCCCCTGAAGACAGCCACACCACTCTATCCCAACATACAATGTGAGGCTGTCACACCTCCGTCAAGAGATAGAGCCTAGGTTCTCCCATTAAACTTGGGCAGAATTCTCCAATTGCCCTGACCAACGAAATGTAAAATTGATACTAGATGATTCTGAAGACTAAGTCGGACAAGGCATTATGGTTTCTGTCTGGCTTGCTCTCTCTGTCTCTCTCAGAGCACTTGACTGAGGAGGTCCCAGCTGTGTCCTCAGCTGACTGCCAACATCAGTCCCAGACACTGAGTGAACAAGTCTGCAGAGGTGTCCAGGACTCAGCTTTTGAATCTTCCACCTGAGGCCTGATGTCCTGGGGCAGAGATAAGCCATCCACGCTGTGTCTTGTCTAAACTCCTGATGCACAAAAACTGAGATATATAACATAACTGAGGCAGATGCTTTTGGAGTACCACTTACTGCCTTCTTAAGAAATAAGCTATTCAATAAATATCTGTGTAATAAAACAAACACTGCCAAGCCAAAAAAACAGAAGGTTCACTTAGCTTACCATTCGGGGGGCACCATGCTTCCATCCACATCCCAGAACGTGTTTTTGCCATTCATTTCGGTAGTGTATATAACCCATCGGTGCCGGCCTAAGGGGAAGGATGGATATTTAGAAAGATGTGAGAAAAATAAAGACAACCTTAAAAAATGAGACAAAACATAATTGCGTAATATCAAAGAAGACAACCTTCTCACTGAGATAAGCCTTCTATATAAGAGAAACTTAGAGGACCAGCATCCCTGCTGTGACGGGGCAGGCAAGCTCCAGGAAGTGGGCGGCGACCTTTCATCCACAGCCTGGCAGCTGCCACAGCAAACTCCCTGCAGAGGGACTGAGACCCACTCCGTGGGTGGGGCTCAGGCCTTTCCCACAGTGGAGAGCCCTTGCTTCCGCCCACGCCAAGAAAGCAGTGGAGAGGGTAGAGGGGTGTGTTCCCAGCCAATGAGGGTATTCAAGAGAGAAAGTGCTCCTCCTGAAAATGGGGCAGGAGAAATGTATTCACAGCAATCATACTTGAATTATGTTTCCATACATATATTTTTAAATAATCGCCAGAGATCCTTTCAGAAATCGGTGATTATACATAATAAGCAAACTGTATATAAATGGTTAGATTAAGTAGGACAGTTCATGTCATCAAAATACAATCATATGGCTTCATTCTTTAACACATTTCTGTGGAGTAGATGGAGGCCTAACTGCAATTTACAAGACTGTTTCTACTGGGTCCTTAAGATGGGCAAAGACCTGTATTCCAATCAAGACTTTGTCACTTATTGTCAAGGAATATCAGGCAAATTTTACGAGCCTTCAGTTCTTTGCCTATTAAAAGTGAATGATTATACCTTTATCTTAATGTTGCTGTGAAAATTAAATCACACACATATATACCTACTTCTGCATCAAACATGTGAGTGCATAATAAATAATACTTCCTTCTACCATTTCCTCACTGCCCCTACCCCACAAACAGGGAATACTGAATTCATCTCTATAATGGATTTATCTCTAAACCAATAAACAAAAGATAATCTGTATTTGCTTTAGAGTTTTCCTAGGTAAACATACCATCAACAAACATCAACTAATACAATTTAAACATAACCACATCTATTTAAAGAAGTAAAGCATTTAATCAGGATTTGCTTCTTCTAGTAGAGAAATCAATCTTGAGAACAAGGAACTATAAGTAAACCACGGAAAAAAGAAGCAGAAGAAAATACAAAAAAAATGGAAGCATATACTGTGTTTATAGATAAGAATTAACATCATTAAAATATCCATACCCCAAAGCAATCTATAGGCTCAATGCAATCTTCATCAAAATATGGCATATTTCACAAATATCTAGCTAGAACAAATAATCCAAAATTTTATATAAAACTGCAAAAGAATCTGAATAGTCTCAGCAATATTGAAAAAGAAGAACAAAGTTGGGGGTATCATTCTACCTGATATCAAACTATACTACAAGTCCATAATAATTAAAACAGCATGGTACTGCCCTGACCGTGGTGGCTCAGCTGGTTGGGTATCATCCTACAAAGTGAAAGGTTAACAGTTTGATTCCCAGTCAGGGCACATGCCTAGGCTGTGGTTTAGGTCCGTGGTCACGGTGTGTATGTGAGGCAACTAATCAATGTTTCTATTATCGATATTTCTCTCCTTCTCTTTCTCCCTCCCTTCCTATCGCTCTAAAAATAAATAAACAAAATCTTTAAAAAAACCAACATGGTACTGTCATAAAAACAGACATATACATCAATGAAACAAAATAGAGCCCAGAAATAAACCCACATCTATATATTCAAATAATATTTGACAAAGGAAGCAAAAACATACAATGGTGTAAAGACAATCTATTCACTAAATGATGCTGTGAAAATTGGACAGATACATGCAAAACAATGAAACTAGACCATCTTCTTACACTATATACAAATAGAAACTCAAAATTACTTAAGAGAGATGTAACACTCACAACCATAAAAATCCTGAAGGAAAGCAAAGAGAGTAAAACCTCTGACATTTTTCTTAGCAATATTTTTTTCTGATATATCTCCTTGGGCAAGGGAAACAACAACAACGAAATAAACAAATGCGGTTAATATTCAAAATTTATAAAGAACTCATACTACTCAACATCAATCAATCAATAAACAAACAGATAAATAAAACTAAACTCTAATCCAGTGAGGCAGGGGTACGTGAAGGCAGATGGAGGGAGTGAGGTTTCATAGAGTTAGGCCATAGCAAGAGCTGAGCCTTAACAATCTCGCAATAAATATATCAAAAATTTAAATGTGTATACTCAGACTCAGCAATTCCACTTCAAGAAATTTATTTTTAGAACATGTAAACAAATAAATATGATGTAGTTAAAACAGACAAGTTCACTAAAGCATTGTTTACAGCAGGGATGTCAAACTCATTTTCATCAGGGGCTACATCAGTCTCACTGTTGCCTTCAAAGGGCCGATTGTAATTTCAACTCCTTAATAGTTAAGGAGTAGTTACATTTATACAGTCCTAAGATTATTTCGGCCCTTCGAAGGCAACTGCGAGGCTGATGTGGCCCCCAGTGAAAATGAGTTTGACATCCCTGGTTTACAGTAAAAAAATGGTTGAAGGCAATCTAAATGTCTATCAACAGTGAAGTGTTTGAAAACATAACAGTGTTGCTGTGAAAAAAAAATTAAATAAAAAACCACAAATATCCAAACAAAAAAGGCATGCTGGAGATACAGCCAAGTAATATGGGAAAATTGTCATGGTTTTTATGTAATAACACACCCGTTTACAAACAACATGCACAACACAATCCCATGGAATAAAAAGTATATGTAGCTTTATACACGGATTAAAGAAGCTCCTTGTATATTATGAAAAACAGTCAAATCAACTCTCAGGCTCACTCCCATCATTCACACCAAGAAATACTGCACTCACCGAAAAACTGCTTGTTGTCTTCATAGTATTTGTTTCCATATTTGTCTTCACCCACTAATGTACCAACCCTCACATCATTTACCCTGTGAATATAGCCAAAGACAACAGACATTTTAGAATAATTCTTTGTTCAAAACACAAATGTAAATAAAGTTAGAATACCAACTTTCAGTAACAAAGGCAATCGGGAAAATGAAGAGATGCTTGGGGATAATCACTAGGTGCAGACTTTCTGGCCTTCCTCTCCAGGCTCACACCACCCACTGCTGACACAGCAATTTTCAGGTAAGAGCTCTAGAATACCTGCTCATGTTGCCTCCAGGACCACACGGACAGCACAAGGAGAGATAAACTGACCCAACTTATATACTTAAATTACACTAAATATATACATACAAATTACAAGACTACTTTTATGTACTATCAGGGCGCTGGAGTTAGCAAAAACCTTCATAAAATCAGGAAGCCAAAGCATTTCAACCTAAAATGATATGTATGTCCTGGCTTTCATTCGACTTTGGGTTTTCAATTGGCCTCCATGGGTGATGCTGCTAGTTGGATTCAACGAATGTTGGGACTAGTAGGGATCATTATGATCACCTTGTTTAACGCCCTAACGTACAGAGGAAGAAACTGAAGGCCAGTGAAGGGAGGCAGGGCGCTCCCAAGGTCACAGAGTGTTTGACAATGTTCATTCCTTTCCAGGAAGCAGGGCAGGGTACAGGCCTGATGCCCTCGCTTCCACGTCACACAGCTGTCGCTAGAGCTGGCTTTGGTCCATCTCTGGGAGACCCCTGGAAAGAGACTTCGGCCCGGGGGGGCGGGGCGGGGGAAGGCAGAGATTGGGCCGCTTGTCCTTGACCAGAGCTGCGGTTTCTCCACGATGACCCAAGCCCGAGCCCCTTTCCAAGATCCCAACGAGGGCAAGTCCAGCCCAGAGGCCAAGAGCATGGCTATGGCCGCCTGCCTACCTGAAGAGCATTCGTAGATAGCCTCGGAGGCCACCGTGGCCGCTGACCTGCTGCAGCCCGCGTTTCAAGACCTGAAGGTACTCCATCTTGCCCCGCAGACCCCGCCCTTGGGGTACGCCGCTCAAAAGGCACCGGTAGGAAACGAACGCTCAGCTGCAGGGAGCCGAGGACAGAAAGTTTCCACTGCTCGCGCGCGGCGAACAAGGTGGATCTGTGGATCTGCGCGTGCGCAGATCTGGAGCTCCCCTGCGTAGCCACTTCCCTATTTCCAAAGACGCTGCTGCGGTCGGTTTCCTTGGGAAGCAAAGGCACAAAAAACTTTTATCGGTTCTCGGAAGCTGCATTCAGAAGGCGGAACATGTGGTGGAAAACTCACCTAAAACTAGGCTACTCCAGATGGAGGGTTCCTCCTTTGGGGATCTCAACTCAGATTACTTCAAAATCCTTTCTAGCGCCAAGATTCTTTAGAAACACGATACCATTAAGGAATTCAATATTGAGCACATAATGCTATTGAGTACATATACTAGCCTTGTGTAGAAATATCGAGGAGGAATAGAAAGGTATCTGATTAAGTATCTGCTCTCAAGGATTTGGTGATTTAGTTGCAAGGTTAAAATTCAAGAATTTAAAATTATTAGAAAAGTAATTTGTGTATTATATATGTAGATACTATCAAACGTACATATATTTCTTCTCTCCTTTATTATCTGAGTTCCGGGCATCGCAAAACTGTCACACAGGAACAATCCGGTCGCAAAGAAGCCCCTAAAACCCGCCCCCCCTCACCCCGGAGCTGCCAGGAGTGGGACCCCAGGCTGAGGCCAGTGGCCTCAATTCCCTTGCTTGAGGACGCTGTAAACCTGATCCAGCACGTGGCACAGGCCCTGGTCCTCCGGCGTCCTGCTGCCCAGGGAGATGAAAAAGGTGTGCTCCTGGAACCTCACCAGGTCAGGGGTCATCCTTGTAGAACTCCACCAGCAGCAGCACGTCATTAGTCAGGAAGCTGTTCTGGACGTTGGCCAATTCCACGTTTGTGGGGATAAAGTAAGTCACTGGGCCTTTGCTGGCAGGGACACCAGCTACCCCAAGCCTCCCATCCCATCATGACCCTGTTCTGCACATCACACTTCGCTGTGCATATTTAAAATTTTAAATAATAAAGGATATGAAATGAATATTATTTCTAATTTTTCAGTGACTATCTATATGCTTTAAAATCTATATTCCTTGATCCATTAATGTGGAACATTCTCTCTTGACTCAAGTACTTATGATGAGAAATTTAGACCCTCACTTCCTTCACCTCTTTTCACCATTTGCTCTTCCAAACTCAAGTCAATAAATATATTGGAAGAAATATCTTCCAAAAGGCGAAGATTTTAAGATTTACACTAAAATTTTAACTGCAAGCTTTCATAATTGTCTGAGTTTAAAAACAAACAATATTCCTTGAAAGGATCAAGTAATATGACTAGACCCAGGGGAGGGATTTAATTTTATGCTACTAAACCTTCAACCCCAAAAGAAAAACTTGCAAATATGAGGGTCAAATTTCTTTAGACTCTTATCACTCACTCAAAATCATGTCATATTTAAATTTGCCTTATGTTGAACTGACTTTCATGCACTTTTGCCCTCCTATTTAAAGAGTCCATCTGAAATATTTCTATATATCTAAGAACTCAAAACCAACCACATTTATCACCTCACATTAAGGTAATAATTCCTTCATATTAAATACTGAGAACAGTTCAAATTCCTTAATTCTCATATTTTTAGTTTTTCCAAGTAAGACTCATAGTTGTAACTGGTTGATTTCCATTTAAATTTTATGAAGGGGAACCCTAAAAAAACCCAAAATTTATTTATAAAAAATTGTGTGTTCTCCCATCCAAGTACTAACCAGGCCTGGCCCTGCTTAGCTTCTGAGATGAGACGCTATCAAGTGCATACAGTGTGGTATGGCCATAGACTTATTCTAAAAGTATTCTCTGTTTGCTGCAATACACCTATGGAGATGTCTTTCCCCACTAATCCAGTTTTTCAACTCATCAATTTTGATGCCTTTTAGTGCTTCTGCCAGTTTGTCCCACCTCTTCCACATTGGCAAAACCTTTCCCTTTGAGGACTTTTTTCATACAGGGGAGTGAACTCAGATGAACAGGGAGAGCGAGGCATTGGGGTTGCGCCATTTTTGGTCAAAAATTGCTGAACACTCAGTGAGGTGTGGGCAGGTACATCATCAAGAAATGTTCAAAGGCGTTTAAAATCTTTTAAAAAAAACCTCACTGAAGCCAACCACAGCCTCTCACAATACCAGCTGGTACAGATACAGATGGGTTCTTAGAACACTTACTTAGCAGGGGAAGCCTGTACTACAAGGGGCCCACCCTCCAGAAGATAATTCCAGTTTTTTTTTGGGGGGGGGGGAATTCTTCTTGTAGTCTAAGGGTTTCCCCTATTCTCCACCCTTTTTTTAATCCTTCCGATTTACTTGATGAATGGGCAATTTCTCCTGTAGAGTTCCCCCTAATCTACATTTTGTCGATTTTATCCCTGTTCTTCTACCCCCTGTATTTCCTGTATATTAGTAATTAAACCTACATGCTTGACCAGATTAGTGGTTTTCTTTTTGTTGTTGTTCATTCTTTTTCATAGATGATAGTATCCTTCCATCAGGAAGCACACATGGTGTCTGCTTGTTTTACTTTTCTGTGATTTTAGCAGCCACTGATGAGCACTGCCAATGTAATAATTTCCTAACCTCTTTAGTTTTTCTTAACTTGAAATTTTTTTTCCATTTTTTATTTTTTTAAATCAGTATTTTTTTAATTGTTGATATTGTACAGTTTTCTGTCTTTTTTTTTCCTGAAATTTTTAATTGAGATACTGAGTCACATGCAGTTGTAAGGTAATGCAGAGATCCTATCCTGTTTATACTTTTCTCAGGTTCTCTGAATGGTGTAACATTTTGCAAACTATATCATCACAACCAGGATACTGACATTAATACAATCCACTGATCTTATTCAGATATCTCCAGTTTTACTTGTACTCATTTGTGTGCATGTTTAGTTCTATACAATGTTATCATGGGTAAGTTTCTGTATGTTACCCGTCAAGATACTGAGGTTACATCGCAAGGATCTCTACTGCTTTCTTAACCATACTTCTCTCCCCTCTACACCTCTTACCTGCCTGTATTCTCTTCCTTGAACTCTTACTATTAAAATGTAAGACCCCCTGATTTGATTCTCCAGTATTATCTTTTATTTCCTATTTTTTATTATACTCTCAGTGTGACTTACTCAACCACTTTATCTTCTAGCCCTTCTGATGAATTTCTTTGGCTATCATTTTTAATTTCCAGGGGATGTTCCTTGCTGCAAATTTTCCTTTTCAAAGCATCCTGTTCTCATTTAATGGATACAACACCTAATTTCTTTCAAAATATTAATAAGGGTGTTTTCCTGATCCCTGCATTCTATCTGCCTACTACACCATGTATGATCTAAATATCTAGTTATCATGGCTCTATACACATATATAATAGTAGGCATGAAAGAGTCGAATGGAAAAGGCCATGTTTATACACATATGACTTGAAAACTAGTGGGCTTCACTGAAGTGGTAAAATGGGAATCAGGTTTCTTATCCAGGCACCATGAAAAGTGAGTGTGTGTCTGGAGATCATTTCTCTGGATGCAATTAGTTTCTCTGAAAAAAAAAAAAAAAATCCGCACAAAGCTGCCTACACCTGATAGCACTCTGGGAATATGGTTAGGGAGCTCACATTTGGAATGATTTTTGGCTTCCAGCCAAGATGGAGGAATAGGTAAATAGCTTCATATCCTTGCACAACCAAAAGAATAATAATAACCAATTTAAAAATAAAAACAACCACAACTGCCAGGAAATTGAACCATACAGAAGTCCACCAACAAAGGACTTAAAGAAACATTCATCCAGACTGGTACAGGGGTAGGGAAAAGAAGCTGGGGAGGAGAGAATATGGGGCAAGGCAGTGGCTGGCATGGCTGGTGGAGTGGGAGGTCCCACATTCATGTGCAGAGACACCGGGAGGAACAACTGGGGAGCCAGACAGCCCGTGCAACCCAGGGTTCCAGCTTGGGAAAAGAAAGCCTCAAACCTCTGACTATAAAAACCTGTGGGGGTTGCAGTGGTGGGAGAAACTGCCAGTCTCACAGGAGAGTCCGTCGGAGTGGGCTACAGGGTACTAGAATGTACACATCCCCAACTACCAGGGAGTCAGCACCAGGACAGCACCTGAAAGAGCACAACTTGTTTGTGGGAAGAAGTGACAAAGTGGGGCGAGAACCAAGCAAGCGGCATCATTCCCTCTTCGACTGCTTCCCCATAAACAGTGCCACTATGCAGCAAAGAGGGTTGCCCCGCCCCTTATGACATAACAGGTGTACAAGATAAAAAAATATGGCTCAAATGAAAGAACAGATCAAAACTACAGGAAAAGAAGTAAGTGACAAGAAGATAGGCAACCTATCAGACACAGAGTTCAAACACTGGTAATCAGGATGCTCACAAAAATGACCGAGTACAGACACAATACAGAGGAAGAAGTGAAGGTTATACAAAGTGAAATAAAGAAAAATATACAGGGAACCAGGACTCAAATAAATGATTTGGAACAGAAGGAAGAAGTAAACATTCAACTGGAATAGAAGAATGAAGAAACAAGAGTTCAAAAAGATGAGGAGAGGCTCAGGAACCCCTGGGACAACTTTAAACGTTCCAACATCTGAATCATAGGGGTGCCACAAGAAGAAGAGAAAGAGCAAGAAATTGAGAACGTTTTTGAAATAATAGTGAAAGAAAACTGCCCCAATCTGGTGAAGGAAATAGAAGTACAAGTCCAGGGAGCTCAGAGAGTCCCAAAGAAGTTGGACCCAAAGGGGAACACACCAAGACACAAGGAGACAGTTACCTACAAAGGAGTATCTATAAGACTCTCAGCTGATTTCTCAAAAGAAATGTTACAGGCAAGAAGGGGCTAGCAGGAAGTATTCAAAATCATGAAAAGGAAGGAACTACATCCAAGATTGCTCTCTTCAGCAAAGCTATCATTTGGAATTGAAGGGAAGATAAAGTGCTTCCCAGATAAGGTCAAGTTAAAGGAGTTCATCATCACCAAGCCCTTACTGTATGAAATATTAAAGGGGTTTATCTAAGAAAAAGAAGATACTCAAAAATGTGAACTGTAAAATGCCAACAAACAACCATCAATAACTGAATCTAAAAAATAAAAAAAAAAACACACTAAGCAAACAACTCAACAGGAATAGAATTAAAGAAATGGAGATCACAGGGAGGGTTATCAGTGGGGAGGGGGAGGGAGAAGAATGGGGCAAAGGTACAGGGAATAAGAAGCATAAATGGTAGGTACAAAATAGACAGGGGAGTTAGTAATAGTATGGGAAATGGAGAAGCCAAAGAACTTGTATGTACAACCCGTGGATATGAATGAAGCAGGGGAAATGCTGGAGGGAAGGGGGGTACTGAGTGGAGGGGAATAAAGTAGAGAAAAAAAAAATGGGACAACTGTAATAGCATAATCAATAGAATAGACTTTAAAAAAAGAATGAAGACTTTTCTCTTAATCCATATTTTCAACCCTATGCCTAATCCAAGGTTTCTATTATCCCTGGTATCCTGTAAATCAGGGATGTTAAACTCATTTTCACCAAGGCCACACTAGCCTCACGGTTGCCTTCAAAGGGCTGAATGTAATTTCAACTCCTTAACAATTAGGAGTAGTTACATTTATACAGTCCTAAAATTATTTCGGCCCTTTGAAGGCAACTGTGAGGCTGATGTGGCCCCCAGTGAAAATGAATTTGACAGCTCTGCTCCAAGTCCTACGATCTTCCAGTCAGTCTTTAACGAGCATTAACCTTGCTTGAAAAAGGGGAGAAACAGAAAGTGGTCACCTGACTGAAGTATAAAGATAGTTCAATGATCCTGTATACAGACTTGCAATCAACACTTTCTTTTCTACGTCCCAAGCACCACCTCTATATATGAGCCCCTGGGTCCTCAAGATACTGAGTATCTTTTCTGAATACTGCAAGGCACACTGGCTTCTCTCACTGCGTTGCCTTTTACAGGCACTCGGACAAGAGCTTACTTGATTCTGGTGCTGCTAAGTCAGTTTTTCTCTACCTGGATTTTGATTTCCAAAAACTCACTGAACTCTCTTATTCTTTGATTTCTTCTCTTGTTTTATTTATCGTTATGTGGTTACTTTTTACTGGCATTTTATTGATATTTCAGGAAAGAAAATAAATTAACAGTCATTTGTAATATTTAGCCACAAGTTTTCAAACTGATTTATAATAATCCTAAAATAATTGATATGAAAATGTTTTCTATTTCTAGAAGTACTTTAATAAATCTTACTAGAAATTTCTTAACTATGTAACAAACAAGCAAAAGGATAACTATTCAACAAACAGAACTCGGAAATCAATTATACTGTCAGGAAACTAAAATTTGTAGTGCAGGTCACGCTTTAATATAGTTTAAAAACACTTCCAAATATAACTACAAATTTAATCAGGAAAAGTACCTGCAAGAAACACGTGTGTTAATTGACCATTAGTACATTATTTCTAAACCCTTGGCTTACTTCTTAGGGTTTCTAAAGGTAAACCTAATGATTTTCCCACTTGTGTATTTCATAGTAAATGTAGTTTTTCCCAGTTGATATTATAAATAAACCTATTGACAAAAATCATGGTTTAAGCAGGGAAAAAAGATTCCCTTAATAAGTTGGTAAAGACTGTAAATTGATACTTTAAGCTTTAGATTTATTATAAAGTAATTAGTAAAATCTACAGCCTTCCACAAAATTCAGCTTCTTTTCTATTGCAAAAAATCTTTATAAGAAGTGTACTCTGAGTGCAATGAAAACCCCGTATTTGTTAAAAAATAAAAAAAACAACAAATAGACATACCAAAATAATTCCTCATGAAATCAAAGCAAAGAAATATTTAACAGTATCAGGTTTGCTAAGGAAAACATTACTGTGGAAGACATCCAAGGAGTTTAAAACGCTTTTGTTGTAGTAATAACAAGGCCTTAGGCTAATACTAAAACAGCTTTCCCCTCTTCACAGTAGGAAAAAACCAGTGCGTATTCCTTTACATACTAATATATATTTTTTTAATTTTAAGAAGGATCAACTGCTGTAAAATCATTGTTTCACTCTCCTTGAAAATGCAACCTGGCTATGATAAGCCCATTCTTTAACAAATTGTGTATTTCCAATGACCTAAAAGACATTGGCTAACATCCATGGAAGGGTCAGGAAACTACGCAATGATGTGGAACAGAAAAGAGGGAGAGGACAGATGTGCTCTGTGGAATGGGAGAGCAGCTCTGAACATCTGGTTTGCAGCACTGGGACATTTGGGCTCAGTCTCTATTACTTTTAAAACACAGCAGTAGCCAAAAATATTAGAATGCGAACCCTATCTTATTCTCAAAAACCATTTTCTTCTACATATGTAAATAAAAAGTGCTTGTAACTAATCATTACACACCACTAAAAAACTGCAGATCACGAATGACTATGCCTCATTGCCAGCAATGAGACTGGTATATGCTAGGGGTGCCGTCATATTTACAAAAGACAAAAAATATATATATTCGGTTATTATTTTCTCTGGCTCTAATGTTATCATTACGCCACTGCGCATAAAATAATCTTTTGACGTAGTAATGAACACTGATATTATAGAAGAGTAAAATAAAAGGACATCCTCAAGTATTTCTGACAATTAAGTGTTTCTACTAGTTTGTAATGAAATTAAACATGAATAGAACACAATTCTGGAAAAAAAAAGACTGATTTATTTGCTTTATCAAATAAGATAAAATGAGAGATCTTAGTTTAGACAGTTAAAAGGTGATGGCTCTAGGTATCATCTTAACCAAGAGTAAATCCATAGTATTTCTTATTCATTTAAATAAGACAGGTAGGGAAATTCTAATTCCTGCTATCTCCCAGTCACTTTGAAAATTCTTCTTAAGAAAGTTGAAATTAAAATACTTTGGTTTTCTGTTATTCTTTAAAGTCAAAATTTTCAGATGCCCTGGAACAATGAGTTCAATTTGGTGTCTTCTTGTGTTCTGTGTGAGAAAGAACAGTAAGTTTATACTGAGCTCTCAGCTTTCAAATGCTGTGACCAATTATTTGTGAGTTATAATCTGCAGGTTCCATTTTTAAAATATGTGGGATAACACTGTCAATTCGTACATTGCCAATGAGACCTTTGAAAAACAGTTCTTCAGTGATGGTAGCATTCATCAGTCTCAAAGCTGGCAACCGGAGTAGTAGTCTAGACAACCTAAAAATAAATAAAGGGGTGGGAGAACAAGGTTATAAATCAAAGAGAGATTTTGTAGAAAAATGTAATTTCTGCATCTATATTTTTTGTTGCCTACCTAAATAAAGGTCTAATTTTCAAAAGTTAAAATAAAAACCACAGTATTCAAGCCTTAGTGCATGACAATCGACTGGACAGAAATGCAGTTAGACAGACTTCAGAGGTAAGCCTTGCTCTTAATTGCCATGCTGTTAAACCATGGTTCAAGTTACGTTTGAAATGGCTGAGGAGCTCATTTGAGGTTGTAAGAACAGCTATATTTTGTGTTATTGGGGCACACAAGGCTCAATGGTAATAGTTTTCTTGGTTTTGCTTTACAAAAAACTACTGGGAATGGTAAAGCAGGCAATAGTTGCTATTACCGGGAAAAGCACAGAATGTGGAATCAACGTCACTGGATTCAAATACTGATTCGGCCGCCCCCTAGCTATGTGAATGTGTGTGAGCCACTCACTCCGTCTCTCTCACAGGGTTTTTGTAAAAATTAAGGGAATGAATGACCTCTGCCAGTTTCTGTGCTAGTGAGGTCCTCAAATTTTGGCAGGACAATGTCTTATGGGAAAGAACATTATACACTGAAAACTGCTATCCAAAGATAATTTATTATTTTTAAGTAATTAGAAACATAAGAAACTGAGAAAAAATTCCAGACATCAAAGTACCTGAAACCTAACGGAATAGAAGTCACCAAACTGTACATCTACAGAAAATTTAAATACTGTATTTACTTTATAATGACACACAGAACATTAGAAACTTAAAAAAAAAAAAACAAACTGAAAAAACAGCCCTGGCCTGTGTGGCTCAGTGGATTTTGTGCACCGGCCTGTGACAGAAGCGTTGCTGGTTCAACTTCCAGTCCTAGGTCAGGAAACCTGACTGGGTTTCGGGCCAGGTCCCCAGCTGGGGGCCTATGAGAAGCAACGGATTGACTGATTTTCTCACCCAGATGTTTTTCTCCTGCTCTTTCTCCCTTCCCTCCCCTCTAAATAAGTAAAATCTTTAGGAAAAAAAATCTGAAAAAAACAATCATAACAAAACCAACAACAAAATAACCACCTTTTCCAAAAACTTGTGATATGTTTATCCCTTCCTCTAGTCTAAGGCCCTGCACTCTAATCCTTAAGACCAAATGAAATCAGCAGCTCCAGGACTGAGTGATCTTCCTGTAGCCATGCATTCTACTCCCCAAATTACTCCGTTCCTGTTGTTCCCACCGGCTGAGCTGCATCCACAGAACTAGGAGCACGCAGAATAAGAAAACTGGTTAGATAAACTAAGGCTGATTTTCACAATTGAACTGGCCTATAACTCTATTATTTAATATGTGTAAAACATATGTGAAATGTTCTTACTAGCTTGAAGTATGTTAAATAGTGTCAGTAAACACGTTTATATCGCCCTTGCTATGACACAGGCATTATTCTATGCTCTTTACATATATTAACTAATTTAATTGTTATGCTAATTGTAAAATGTAGATGCTGTTGTTATCTCCATTTCATGGGTAAAGACACTGAAACAGAGAAGTTAAAATACCTGCCCTTGGTAAGGTCAGGAGTCAAACCCAGGTACTCTGGCTCTGATGGCCATGCGTTTACAATTCTGTCCTTCAAAAACTGAACTATCTTTAAATTATTTTTCAGAGGACATTGGCAAGAAATACATTGGTGGAAATATCATAAGCCAAATTTCAAAGTTAATTATAAAAGTTTCATGGTATTTTTTCATTCATTTCCCTTCCTTTTACTAATAAAAATACTCTTATTCATCAGAAGAAAATAAGAGTTTGGGTGCTATGGTCAGACCAGCTGGGTTGAGTCAGGCTCTGGCATTTCTTGTGTAGCCTTCGACAAGTTATGTCTTCTGTGTGCTACAGTCTCCTCCACAGCCAATGTAAGACCTGGACGAGCTATTACATGTAAAAAGCACTTGCACTAGTGCATATTGATTTTAACAGTATTATGTACTTCAAAGGTCAAGGTTAACTGGAAATTTTAATTACTGTTGGAATAGACAATAATGAAATAACAGATTCACAAAAAAGTTTTAAGATGAATTTAATTAAATAGTATTTAACTTCTAAATACCTGTAGGTATCATCTGGATATGTTTTAGTTATATAATCCTGAAATTCCACATAAGCCTTTTCCTGAAATTTCTCAATCTGTTCCATGTTTTCCAGGCCTGGGTGATCTGAAACATAAAAGAATGTATTATTACCTTACTTCTGAATGTTCATTTAATAAGGCACCTAGAATAGAGATAGAAGCGGGTAAGAAGGACAATTCAGTCAAAAATGGAGCTTCATCATATGTGTGGCTCTTTCCATGAATATTACTAAACAGCATACACTGTACTTCAACCCTTAAAACTATTTTATCTCATTCACATATTCTAATATCTAATAAAAACTGAGACTAATGGGCTCTATTAAAATAGATAATATTTTAGTTTATTCCAAAAGTGGTAGAAGGAATTTTGCTCACTTTGCTTTTAACAGGAAAAAAAAATGGCTTAGCTTAATTAAAAAGGTATTTTTACACCAATAAAATATTTGCAGATTATTTATTAAAGGTCAGTGATGTCACTTCAGTAATTCCAACTGTCCTCTTCATACCCAGGTATCTAACATTCATAAAATGCACTGATTTAAAGTGTGTAATTCAATGGTTTCAAATTATTCACAGAACTGTGCAACCATCACCATGATCTAATTTCAGAACACGCCTGTCACTACGAAAAAACTCTGTACCCATTCTCAGTCACTCCCTATTCTCCCCATCTTTAGTCCCTGGAAATTACTAACTTACTTTATGTCTAAAATTAACCTATTCTAGATATCCCTTATCAATAGAATTATATCATATGTGCCTTTTGTTACTGGCTTTTTTCACTTAGCATACTGTTTTCAAGGTTAATCCATGTTGTAGCATGTGTCAGAACTTTATAGATGAATGATATTCTATTGTTTTTTTCCTTTATTTTTATTGTATTTTTTTCCATTACCATTTAGTCCCCTTGTACCCCCTCGGCCCCTGCAATCATCACACTGCTGTCCATGAGTCTTTTCCTTTTTGCTTAATCCCTCTACCCCTTTAGCTGTCATCCTGTTCCCTCTGAATGTCTCTATTTTCCTTGTTAGTTCAGTTTGCTCATTAGATTCCACATGTGAGTGAAATCACATGGTATTTGTCTTTCTCTGTGCGGCTTATTTCACTTAGCAGAATGTTCTCCAGGCCCGTCCATGCTGTCACAAAGGTCTATTGTAAGCGTAAATTACATTTGTTTGTTTATTCATTTGTTGAGGAACACTTGGGTTGTTTTCACTTTAACTGCATCAATTTATATGCCCAGCAGCAGGGTATGAAGGTTCCAATTTATCCATAACGTCAAAATTTTTATTTTAAATAAGAAGTCAGTATTTATGTACCTGGACTGAAGAGTACTATTGCCTTCAGGTAAGCATATTCGTACCCGTCAATGCAGAGTTTAACCATGCTGTTACAAAACTCCTGGAGTTTGAAGATGTGCTCCATCAATAATTTTCTTCTTTCTGTTGACATTTTGTCTTCAATTAAACACAAACAGGCAAACAAAAGCTTCTAGTTTTCTGTTAAAATGTATGACTGTTTTTATCCAATATATTTTCTTCTCACTAATTTCCAGCTTTAAATATAACCAATCTATAAATGTTTAAAATTCAGTATCTCTGCAAGTATAGCTGAAACTCATAAATGATCTTTAGATATTGTTCATTCAAGGAAAAAAAAAACACAAAACAAAACCCAAGCTGTTAGTATAAAAAACCCTAAATGTAATGTTTCCTTCAAAACATACCTTTGGGAAGATATGAGGATAATCATCTGAAACACCGGCCAACCAAAGTTCAAAAAATTCAAATTTTGGTTAACAGGATTTTCTTTATGCTTGTCCTGATTTTAAAAACTGAGCAAAATCATCCAGATTTTTAAAAGTTACCAAGACTACTAAAATAAAAATAATTAGCAAAAAAGACCAAAGAAAAACTAAGTAAAGTGAACTTTTATGATGAATGTTTTAATTTACTGTGGAGGGATACGTTTCAAACACACCTAACTGGTCAAGCACAGCCTCAGGGAAGGCAGGCTGTGTAACGCACCCACACGTACGAGAAATACACCAAGATTAGGAGTCCATACACAAAATGGGCACGTGATGCTGCTTTCTAGATCGACTGCTGATGACATTTTAAGGTGACTTCTCTGTCCTTGAGTATGAGGAAGCAGATAATTTAGAAAGCATTTAAAACAATGGGAAATGGAGTATGTTAGGAAATAAAACATAATTCCCATTTTATAAATTATTGCTAAACTCAAGTGGCAGTTTCTATTTGAGGATGGGGCACTTTCTTGGTCAGTCTTATGCCATTCTGAAGGTAAATATTTATAAATCAGTGACCGCTTGTCTCCTTGAATGAATAAAAGCTGTAACCACCTCGACATCAAGAAAAGGAAAAAAAAGAGAGTAAGGATTATTCTGTGACTCTTCAGTACTTTTAAAATAAAAGAATATACCCGGATGAATTGACAAAAGAGTCTTGGAATTCAAAGGGTTGAAATGAAGAAAGGTAAAAACTGGTTTAAAAACTGTTTAAAAACTGGTTGGAAGAATACATTCTAAAATAATTAATCACTTCTACATAAGCTAACCCTGGATTCCTTGGTACCTGTGCCAAAGCACAAACATTCACAAGGCCTGGTCAGAAAGAGTCAGCCAGACTTACATGTAATTGTTTTAATTTTGTTGTGCTTTAAAATATTTTAAAATTTAAATATTCAGAAATATTTTCTTGGTGATTAATGAAACTATCAGAATGTAAAAATAATCTAAAGCAAAAAAGATGTTGGTACCTAGGGCAGTATCATCAGATATGTAACTTTATTTATTTATTTTTAAACTTTTTTTTTTTTAAGATTTTATTTATTTATCTTTAGAAGGGAAGAGAAGGAGAATGGGAGAGAGGCAACCACTGTATGGTTGCCTCTTGTGTGTCCCACGCTGGGAACTGGCCCGCAACCCAGGCATGTGCCCCGACTGGGAATCGAACCACGATCCTCTGGCTCACAGGCCCGCGCTCAATCCACTGAGCTACACCAGCCAGGGCCAGATATGTAACTTTAATAGTAACACTTCATAAAACTGACATCCCTCTCATATCCCAGAAAAGGAAATAAGGTGCTTTTTACCTTGCTGAAGGCTACTGTGAAGGCAATTGACAAATGTTGCTAATATAGTTGCCACATTCATTACTTGCCAGCACTGGGCAAGACCAAGAGTAAAAAGTTCATTCCAATAAGCTTTCACCAATGATATGCTGTTTTCTTGCCTATTAAAAACACACACACACAAATTAGATATTATTAAAATATATTTTATAAACTTCACAACTGACACATACATTTAAAGTAAAATACTACTGAAGTACAATTACTCTAGAAAGACTAACTGGGCACGGACTTAGCTCTGTGTTCTGTATACCTGAGGAGTAAGGCTTAGAAATTTAATTAGTTAGCTCATTAATCAACCGGCCAGTTTATAAGAACAGTTTCAGACTACAGAAGTTGGGGTTTTAATGCCACATTTCATGAAAACAGAATAAAGATTGTTTTAAAAAATTAAAAGCAAAAGCGTGCATTTAAAAACCCTTTTTCAAGTTTTATTTTTCTTTAAATGCCAATAAATACTGTTTGCTTGTTTTTTTAAGACAATTAGAATTGATGGTAGGTAAACAATCACTTTCCTGGGAGAAATGGTTTCTTCTTTAAGTATGTTTCAGATGAGATGTTATCTCTATGAGATAAGAAGAATATTACTAGGGTAAGGAGGATAAGAAAAGTCCAAAGTTCTTTCCTGAATTTCTTCTACATAAGAAATCTCAGTAGCGTGAGAGAACAGAAAAAGCATTAGAGGTCAAAAGCCAGGGTTATAAAACCTAAATCGTCCACTTCTATCCATTTGAAATCAGGAAAATTAATTTCCCAAGTCTCAGGCTGTTTAGCTACATAGAATGCAGAGACACTACATAACCTCTATTTCCTTCAGATATGCAAGATGCAAATAGAAGTATTATGTGAACAGGCCATGACATAAAGTATAAAAGCCAGGCACTGTTTGAAGCACTGGAGAAATTGCAACAAGCATGATGGATTACATCTATCTTC
Organism: Glossophaga mutica; assembly: GCA_039655065.1. Classification (NCBI taxonomy): domain Eukaryota; kingdom Metazoa; phylum Chordata; class Mammalia; order Chiroptera; family Phyllostomidae; genus Glossophaga; species Glossophaga mutica. The sequence continues at coordinate 20,500,449 of CM077304.1, read as the reverse complement.
ATGAAACAAAAGGGCAACATAATAAATATATCTTTTAAAATATTTTACATAAATAAACAAACATATACATATGGTTATACACATACAAAGTTAGTCTCAGGTAATAAAAACTCTACATTACAATAAAGTAGAATGCTGCATTAGATAACAGGGGAGGAGGGCTTGTGTTCAGGTAAGGTGGTTAGAAGAGTTTACTAAGGGCCTGGCATTTGAGTCATTTGAATAGAGAAAGACAGAAAAGAACTTAAAAAAAAAAAAAAAAAATCTAGGGGAATAGTAATCCAGGAAGGAAGGACAAGAGCCAAACTTGTTGAGGTGAAAACCACCATGTGGTAGGTACTCATAAAAACTGTTGAGTGAATTATAAATGCTATCCTCCCTTCTTTTTAAAAAAAAATTTCACCCTGCTGGTGTGGCTCAGTAGATTGAGCGCCAGCCTGAGAACTGAAAAAACTGCTGGTTCGATTCCCAGTCAGGGCACAAGCCTGGGTTGTGGGCCAGGTCCCCAATTGGGGGATGACAGATATAACTGATCAGTTTCTCTCCCTTTCTTCCTCCCTTACCCTCTCTCTAAAAGTAGATAAACAAAATCTTAAAAAAAAAGTGCAATACACTGGCCTCTTTTCCCTTAAATTATAAAATAAAAAGATGATAACTACCAATACAACAATAGTCATCAGTGTGAATGAATCAAAATTATATGTTTTTTTTGGTCAGAGCAGCAAAAAATATTTTTGGTGTGCCAGAGAATTTCAGTAATTAGTTTATATGTAGCATGAGATGAAAACGATTGAAAATCAGTCTTAACACATAGCTCGGAGCTCACTTAAAAAATACAAACATTCTCTTATCACATTCCTCTCCCAAGGTAGTTTATCACTCCCCCTTGGGTGCCACATATTCGTTTATATTTTATACTTATTTCATGGTGTTCTAATTTATTGGTTTAGGTGTCTGTCTCTTATACTAAATTAACACCTTATTGAAGGCAAAGACACCCAAATTCATTTCTGTATCTCTTTCAACAGCACAGTAGATGGCAGAGAGAAGAAATTCAGCAAATGAATGCAGGGGATATAGAACAGGGGAAGTAAAAATTTAGAAAAGATAGAGTTAAAAGGACCCTGTGGACCTGGACACTTTTCCTATTAAACAGTCTTTAAACCAAAGAGGTTTAAAGATTTCTTTTCTCCAAAGAGGGTGAAGTTGGTAAGAACATCCTGATAGGATCTCCCTGGCTGGTGTGGCTCTCAGGGGATTGAGTGCCAGCCTGCGAACCAGGTCCCCACAGTTATGGGTGTGAGAGGCAACTGATCGATGTCTCTCTTGCACATCGATGTTTCTCTCCCTCTTTCTCCTTCCCTTCCCCTCTCTCTAAAAATAAATAAAATTAAAAAACACCACCACCACCACCATCCTAACAGGAAATATGTACACACTGATGAAAGATACTTAAATTTTTTTCTTATTAAACCTTTAAAATTAGGTTAATCAATGTGTTTAACAGAAATCATTTATCAAGTTAAAACCCGTAGCCATCTTTATGACATTACATTTTATTTGAGAACTGAATATACTCAAACAAAACCTTGTATTACCAACTTAAGAGTTATAGAAAGTAATTACTCTCACCGGGAATTACTCAGGTAAAATTTTTAATCCAGGCTGATCACTGTTTCCCATTTAGTATCTAAAAACTGGCTATTTAAAATTTATTTAAAAGTAATGTTTAAGTGAAAATAAAATCAGTATTTTTAAATCTCTATATAAGAATAATTAAAATTTTGATCTCAAAATAAAAGAGCACACTATTTTTATTTATCAGAAAAGATAGATAAAATGCAGAACTAAAGAAGATGTGAGAAAATAAGCATTTGTTCTCATACATTGCTAATGTGGGTACAAACTGTCTCAGCATCTTTTTTGGAGAACAATTTGGTAGAACCCAGCAAAAACCTAAAAAGTATAACATACCCTCTTAGACTCAGCAGTTTCACTATTTATAAGAATGTATTTTACAGAAATACTAACACAAATACTTAGTCCTCATCCATCTGAGTATTCAGCGATAATAAATGGAGTTTACACAGCAGCTACACAAATAGTTAATTTTAACTGCAAAGAACTCTGTGGCTGTTACACTGAAACCAATTTTCAATACAGATGACAGGGAAATGTGGCTGCCACTATAAAATTACACTACGTTATAATTGGAAACCCCAGGCTTTATTTTTGGTTTCTTCAACATTTGGATTCTTTTCATAGGATAATCACACTTAATTTAACAGAAATACTTAATATCAGTGGTGTTACAAATAATCAAGGAATTCAGATCACTACCCCTGAAGTCCTTCCTTTTGTTTTACTAGAATAATTGATAGCCTATTATTATAAAAAATAGCACCAGGTTACTTTTCAAGATGTAAGTATGCCTTGAATTATACAGCTGGGTAACTAAACTTAATGCTTTAAAATAAACTAACTGCTAATGTGTAAATTTACATTGCATTTTATTTTTCTTAAAAAACAGACTGGATAAATTATGAAAGTTAAATGTGATTCTGAGAGCAACAGCTAACAATTGTTTTAAAGGCTAACCTTTCTAAATCATGCTCTTAGTCTAGGTAATAGTTTTATTAAGTACAATATTAATACATGATATTAATAGTACATCCAATGCCAATTAATAAACCAAATTACGAGGGTTTTTTTTTATTTTTTTAAAGATTTTTATTTATTTATCTTTAGAGGGGAAGGGTAGGAGAGGGGGAGAGGGAGAGAAATATCAATGTACGGTTGCCTCTTGTGTGTCCCATGCTGGGAACTGGCCTGCAACCCAGGCATGTGCCCTGACTGGGAATCGAACCGCGATCCTTTGCTTCGCAGGCCCGTGCTCAAATTACGAGGTTTTATGCATGCCTTTTAAAGTCATAATTCAGAGCCCTTCTGGTCAAGATGGAGGCGTAGACATGCTTCTCCTCCTTGCACAACCATAGAAAGAATTACAACCAGGTCTCAAAAACAAAAAAAATCCAGAACTGAGATCCAAAAATACAGCTCAAATCCAAAATTGAGCTGTATAGAAATCCAACAACCAAGGATTTAAAGAAGACACATTCATCCAGATGGGCAGGAGGGGTGGAGTTGCGGAGACAGGGCAGAGAGGTGGCGGCGGTGGCACGGACAGTTCCACATTCATGTGTGGTCGATAAAAAATCAGGGGGATACAGTGAGAGCGAGCGATCCCAGCCCCAGGCCAGACTGCAAAGAACAGGGTTCCAGCCCTGGGAAGATAACCTCCCATTACCTCTGGCTGTAAAAGCCACCGGGGGCTGGGGTGGTGGAAGCACTGCCAAATTTTTGCCGCTTAAATGGCCCGCATGGTTTTAGAATGAACGCAAACCACAGGGCAGCACCTGGACAGGCACCAACAGCATACAGGAAGTGGATGAAATGACGGGAAACAGGTGAAATGCTGGACAAACCGCCAGAAGCCAAGCAGCAGCACTGTCCATTCTCTGAGACCCCTCCCCTCACACAGAGCCACAAAGCAGTGAAGCAGGTTGCCCTGCCCTGGCGATTGATTACCTAAGGCTCCGCCCCATACAATTTACAGATGCATCTTCTACACAGGCCATGCTACTAAGACAGGGAGTAAAAGCAGCTCTACCTAATACGCAGAAGCAAATATAGGGAGGCTGCCAAATTAAGAAGGCAAAGAAATGTGGCTCAACAGAACGAAACCCCAGAAAAAGAACTAAAAGGAATGAGATAAGCAACCTATGAAATGCAGAGTTCATAACACTGGTTATCACAATGCTCAGAGATAGTGAGTATGGCACAAAACAAAGAAAGAAATGAATGTTACACAAAGTGACATAAAGAAAATTTACAGGGAACCAACAGTGAAGGGGAGAAAGCTGGGATTCAAATCAGTAATTTGGAACAAAAGGAAGAAATAAACATTCAACCAGAACAGAAAGAAGAAACAAGAATTCAAAACAAAAAAACAAACATGAGGAGAGGCTTAGGAACCTCTGGGACAACTTTAACCATACCAATGTCCAAATCTAGAGATGCCAGAAGGAGAAAAGGAAGAGCAAGAAATTGAAAACTTATTTGAAAAAATAATTAAAGAAAACTTCCCTAATTTGACCAAGGAAATAGACATACAAGTCCAGGAAGCACAGAGAGTCCCAAACAAGTTGGACCCAAAGTGTACCACAACAAGACACATCATAATTAAAATGCCAAAGGTGAAAGATACAGAGAGAATTTAAAAGCAAGAGAAAAGCAGAAAGTTAGAAACTCTGCAGGCAAGAAAAAGCTGGCAAGAAACTTTGTAGGCCCCGATCGGGGACCGAACCCACAACGCAGGCATGTGTCCTGACCAGGAATCGATCCAACAACCTTTTGCTTTGTGGGATGATGCCCAACTGAGCCACACCTGTCAGGGCAATCACACAATTTTGATTAAAAAAAAGAAAGGTAACCAAAATATAGTTTTATTTACACAGAAAATAACTTTCCCATTCTTAGTCACCTTTCCATTCCCCCAAAATATAGTACTATATTCTCATAAAGCAGGAACATAGGTGTTTTGGCCTATCAGATATTTCAATGGGGAAGGAGATACTAAAGTCCAGAAACTTCAAGTTTCAGCTTGCTACTGTAAAGTCCCCTAACAGAATGAAAATTTCCCTTGCTAAGAAAGAGCTAACAAAGAGATAAATTAAAGAAATGTCATCACTTTTTAAAAAAAGATTTTTATTTGTTTTTGGAAGGGGTGTCGGGGGGGAAGAGAGAGAGAGATACATTGATTGGTTGCTTCTTGCATGCCCCCTGCTGGGGACCTGGCCCACAGCCCAGGCAGTGTCCTGACTGGGTATAGAACCAGTGACCTTTCACTTCATAGGCCCGAACTGAGCCACGCCAGCAGGGCGCCCCTTTTAAAAAGAGGAAAAATACTGGAAATGCTTATATCTTATAAAATTATCCTATATGCCAGTACTTCTTAGCCCTTTTAAAGCCTATTCTCCTAAGTAATTGAAAGATCTCCTTCACACTAAAAATTTTTACCTCTCCCCCGTTCGGGGCATGTGCATGGATTGTGGGCTGGGTCCCCAGTTGGGGGCAAGTGAGAGGCAACAACACATTGATGTTTCTCTCCCTCTCTTTCTTCCTCCCTTCCCCTCTCTCTAAAAACAAATAAATAAAATCTTGTAAAAAAAAAAAAACCCTCCAAAAAACAAAAAACAACTTTGCAGGCAAGAAAAGGCAAGGATATACAACCAAGAATACTCTATCCAACAAAGCTATCATTTAGAATGGAAGGGCAGGTAAAGTGCTTCCAGAGAAGGTAACATTAAAGGAATTTATCATCAACAAGCTATTGTTACATGAAATGTTAAAGCGAGTTATTTAAGAAAAAGAAGAACATCCAAACTATGAACATTAAAATGACATCAAAGTCACAACTATCAACAACTGAATCTAAAAAACAAAAACCAAAACTAAGCAAACAACCAGAACAGGAACAAAATCATAGATATGGAGATCATTTGGAAAGTTATTAGCTGGGAGGGGGAAAGAGGAGAAAGGGGGAAATGGTGTAGGGATTACGAAGCATAATTTGTAGGAACAAAATAGACAGGGGGATATTAAGTATAGTACAGGAAAGGGAGAAGCCAAGGAACTTACACATATGACCCATGGACATGAACTAAGGGGGGGATTGCTGGAGGGAGGGGGCTACAAGGCAGAGAGGGGCAAAGGGAGAAAAACTGGGACACCTGTAACAGCATAATCAATAAAATATACTTAAAAATAACAGGAAAAAAGGTCACAATTCAAATATGTTTCTTAGTTACATTAAAATTTTCTCTAAGGATAAAGGATGGGCAGTTTTTTTTAAAAATTGATGGCTTTCTACTCTTTTTTAAAAATATTTTATTTCTTTATTTTTAGAGAGAGGGGAAGAGAGGGAGAAAGAGAGAGAGAGAAACATCAATGTGTGGTTGCCTCTCACATGGCCCCCACTGGGGACCTGGCCCGCAACCCAGGCATGTGGCTTGCCTGGGAATCGAACTGTGACCCTTTGGTTCACAACCCGCGCTCAATCAACTGAGCCACACCAGCCAGGGCGGATGGGCAGTTCTTATTCCTTAAACGGATGAATAGAATATGAAAGTGAACTGTTTACAAAATCACATTGGTAAGTAGGGTCCTGTAACTAGAACAGGGATCCTGTCACTAGAATAATACTTTTCTAATTATGGGTTTGCTTAACATTTTCCATGGTTTCTTTGCTTCTTCATTCCAATTACCTTAAAGTAATCTAAATAAATTTGGCAAACTTTAGGTAAAGCTTGGGTTTCTTATACTAGACCATTAACATCTGATTCGTTCAGAACAGGAAATAGATGTGCTATTCAGCAGAGGAACCAAAGTTCTAAATTTGGTACTGTGGGTTTACATTTTCTTCCTTTTTTATTGTTTCCAATCACATGATTGGAAAAGTTATTTCTGTTTTTAAACACACTGTTAACAAGTTTCAGCTCCTAATTAAAATGCCTGAGATGAACACTAGTGGTGGAAGGGAAACAAACCCTAGGACATCCCTACAGGCTCCTCATCGTTGAGTCCTTCCGGGACAGCCTATCATGAATGCCGGCCATGACTTACCAGCTCTACCGCACACATCCCATTCGAATTTTTAACCGACTCAGATTATGAAACATGGACACTCTTCCATATAAATACAAATACAGAAAATACGAGCCGCTGCGATTTGTAATATAAATGACAAAACTTAGAAAGTTATGCTATAACATTTTTTTCCTTTAATATAGATCCTCCCAAAATAAAAGTTCTTGCCTAATATACATCAGTGCTACAAAATCGCATTTATGTTTAAGACTTCCAAACACTTACCCTAAAGCCTGGAAGGAAGGAATGGAAAGTGCCCAGTGCATGGATAGGAACAGCAGTCTGGAGGCAGACTCCCCGATGTAGTGCACATTCAGGTACTCCGGCATGGGAGAAGGCATGGTGAGCTAGTGTGGATAGGCATTGAGGTAAATTCTCTTATGACTGACAGTTCCAAATTGTCATTTCTTTGAAAAGGTTAAATGTAAACATATTACACATGAATCTAATCGAGTCAGCAAAGGCAAATCTTGAAATAATCTAAGTCTGGATTTTACAGCTAAAAATAGGATTAAGAATAAATGAGTAGATCATAGTTTCTAAAGCAATACTCAGACAAGCAGAATCCTACTTAATAAATACCAACATGATATTATCTGATTATGTTTTTAAAAGTTACTTTCTGTCTTGGTCTAACAATGTGTTTTTTCCTTTCCTCCCTTTCTTTATTAACAATGGTATACAACCGATTCAGTGTGAGGAGCAATCAATACTGTACGTTAAACGCTCCTTTCATTTAGGCTATGGAGCTAAATTCAGACAGTTACAGGGTGAGGGGAGTACTGGGTGAGGCAGGCCTGCAGGAGCCGTCTGGAAGGTGGGTATTCCCAGATGAAAACCAGTGCATTGGACACATCGTGAATGCCAATATTTAAAGTAAAAAAAAGTACGTATAAATGTTCTGAAAGCTAACTTTTATAGACTTAACCCATTAACTGATGTAACTATGACTTACAAACAAGATTTATTAAGCCATTATTTTATATAGGAAGATATGTATGTTTTAGTTGCTGTTTTGAATTCTATTAGGGATATTTCTGACTTTTAAAAGCACAACAAATATACTTTGATTTTTGAAAGGAAGATTAAAATCAAAATGCAACAGAAAAATTATAAAATATATATATGGAAATACCCTGAAAGCTACATGTGAATCGCTGAGAAGTGGCCCCTCTTTTTCGATGTAACTTATGCTTGAGTCTCCAGCAATTAGGTGTACGCTTCCTTCCATGCCCTCTACTGAGCTCTGACAGGCTGTGCTCTCTCCAGGATTCAATGCTTTTGCAAGAGTGTCAAATGCCCTATAAGGAGACATCAGAAGCTGTGAGCTTGGCCAATCTCCACAATAAAATAAAAATTCTACATAAAATTCTGGAATTAAGATTTAGGCCTAAAAAACTGTTTAGAAAATAAAACTTTGGTGTATCACTGAATACTCTATTTCAGTGATATCTTATGACTCTCCAAAAGCAACAAATTAAGACTTCATATGTATGATACATATGTATGATACATATTAATATATTACCAGAGAACTAGTCTTTTAAAAAATCTTATGTAATTGAGGGGGAGAAAAATCCTTATACTTTGGTATGAAAATATGCTTTTATAAGTTATATACTTATTACAAGGTATCAGCCCATTTACTTTACAAAGAGCAATTATTTAAAAGAACAAGGGCTAGAACTTACGTTGACTTTATTCTATATAATACAAAGTTAGGCTTTAATTATACTTAAAAATTCAGAGAATATTTTTAAACTTATGGTTATATAGCTACATCTAAACTGTAAGAATTTGAGATTAGGATGGCAAATAATGAACTAATGGTAGCAAATAATTTTTCAAAATAGTTCCCCATATTTTTTAATGAGATGCCCTCTAGAGTTCCTTAAAAGTTGTTCCACAAAGTGCTTATTGAGACTCTTAAAGGTAGTTTCTTCAGTATTTTAGGTGATGGATAGAGTGTGAAAAAAGCCTGAAGAAATCTGATTTCCACGTGCTAAGTATTAACATTGAGAGAATGAGAAATAGAATTCTGATAGGAGTTTCCTGAACTATAACTTAAAAAATGTAGTTGATTCAACTAAGTCTTTAAATCTGTTTCATCATTAAAAATCGGTGGGGAAAATAAATGACTGCATAATAAAACAAATGTTTAAATACACAGAAGATAAAAACTAGCAACTAAAACGATCTAAATTATTAGACCCAGATTATCGTCTTTAGTGGGAAAAAACTTCTGAAATTTATGACTACATTCTAACTTAGTGTTTGCTTATTGCTGATTACTTAGAACGTAACTTACTGGAAAACACTTAACAGTGAATGCAGTTAAAACTTACTATGCCTTAAATTTCCTAAGTTTAATAGAAATACTTGTTTTCTGAAATTTCTATAAGTAGTATTCAATATAAAAATATTGCAAGAAATACTACAGGACACTTAAGCAAAAGGACATTTAAGATCAAAACAGGCCTCACCTTGAAACGTCACCGTTGGTATGCATTTCTTGATTAAATTCACACAAAGAGGTATCACCATTGCTTAATCCTTCAATCATAGATATTTTATTACTGTTCTGAGAAAGTCCTTTAGTTTTTCCAAGATTTGCTAATGATGTAACCACACTAGCCAATGTACTTAAATCTCCCTGACATGAGTCAGCCTTTAAAAAAAAAAAAAAGTATTAAAACTCTGCAAGTTAGTATCAATAAACTTTTAAATCTGAAATATCCAATTCTAGATTATAAAATGCCAAAAGAAAAGTACTCCACTTAAGATAAAACCTAAGAAGTAAATCAAAGAGCTTTGAGCATCTAGAAACTTCTTGAGGAAAAAACAAGTTTAAAAACATCATGTACATTTCCTATGTTTATACAAAAGCTACTTCGAACCAAAAATGACACAACATAGTCTCTTCCTCTAGTAAAAGGATATTAAATTAGATGATGTTTTATTAGTATTTAAATTCTGATATTGTTATAATTTCCAAGACATATTACATAAACTATAAAGTGACAAAGAATGTAATAAAATTATTAGTGAAAAGAAGAAAAAAATGTAAATGTATTATTGGACAGACTTCCTAGGATTCCAACTTTTACTAGCTATTGTGTTAAATGTGTTAAATACCAGGAAATGTGTGGTTGAAAAACCTATTTACATATTTAAGATACTATGTTACACATTGCTTATTTGCCCACTGTCTTCAGCTTATTTTTCTTAATGATGTATATATTTGCTTATTATTTATGTATTATTAGCTATAATTTTTTTATAAAAGAGAATTTCCTTAACTCTTGACTACCCAGAAATATAATTTATACAACAAAGGCAGGTAAGTGCTTGATTGTTCTTCTATTTATCAATTTCCAGAGCAATTAAGTCAATGCCCTAGAAATCTCTAATGGTGACACATGAACTGTATCATTTTTAATTTCATAGATTTTTACATATTTGATATGTTTAAATCCATTAGTCATTCTATCTTATTTTAAATGCTCAAATTATTTTATCCTAACCTAACGACAGGCCTTCATTTGCCTTCTACGGCATATTGACAGGATCCCTTAATGATGTTTTTTTTTTTTAACATTTTATTTATTTATTTTTAGAGAGGGGAAAGAGGGGAGAGAAGCATCAATGTGTGGTGGCCTCTCGTGTGCCCTCCATTAGGGACCTGGCCTGCAACCCAGGCATGTGCCCTGACTGGGAATCGAACCACTGACTCGTTGGTTATAAAATAAAAGACACATTTTTCATTTTCACCAAAGACTTGATTGATTTGGATATTTTGAGTATATCAGCTGTCGCCCACATGGTATAACATTGATTGTTCACAATTAATGTCTTGATTTGATCGCTATCAACTTCAACCGGTCTACCCAACTGTAGAATATCATCCAGTGAGAAATCTCCAGCGTGAAACTTCGCAAACCACTTTTTTTTGACATGTCTGATCAGCCCCAGCACCTTCTCCATACATGGCACAAATCTTTTGCGTTTCTATTGTTTTTACCTTTCTTTAAATAATAAAGCATAATGTCAAAAATGTTGCTTATTTTCTTCTATCTTCAATATTAAAATGGCTACACAAAAATTCATTGATTTTGATAATTTTTTAAAAAATGTACGCTGATATGACAGCTGTCATAATGCCGTCTAACAAAACTGTTTTGAATGAAGTTAAAGACAACTAAGTACTACTAGAGCCACCTTACAGAAAAAAACAAACTTACTTTTTGGCCAACCCTGTATTTTATTTAATCCTGCCCACAACCCCATGAAATAGGAATCATCACCCCTTTACTACTGACAAGAATTATCCATTGTCACTACCAGCAGTAAACAGGGGAAGAAGAGTAGGAAGTCAGGTCTGGGGGGAAAGCCCACGCTCCCAACCATTCTGCTCCAGTCCTCTTATATCTGAGTAAAAATTTAACATTTCTAGGTGTCTTCATTTTCAACTAACACTTATATTCTCCTCCATTTCATAACATGTCTATGTAACTAAATTTTGAAGTTTTGCTACTCTTATGCAATGTGGAAAGACTTCAATCTCTGACTTGACAATTTGGGAACCATTTGTCAGGAACCACACAAGGTTGTTATTGCAATTTTTTTTCATTTTTATTTTTTTGGTACACTGTTCCTGGAAGTATTGCAATACTAGGTCAATGTGTGGAGTGAAGCCTCTAGTCCATCTCCTAACTCCAAAAATCCATTTAAGATATTGTCCTTGGATAAAGGATATATCAGATGTTAAACTGATTAAGGACAGATACTAAGATACTACACTTGACCTTAGCCAAAAGGCCGAGAAGCAATGCTATTACAGTTTAATACAAAGATATATAGGAATGTACAATGCCTGGACAAATAGTAATTTCTCAAAAAAACTTAATTCTCTTCCTTTCCCAAAGGAATTAATGTGTCAAAGAAATTGTAACTACCAATGCAATCTTGAATCATATAGACAAGGCTGAGTAAAATCTTGTCACTCCAAACTGTATGGTAAGAAGCCAAATTTCTCATTTAGTAGCAACATGCTAAAGCCAACCAGTAAGGCAGACACTCTCATTCTCCCTATTTTACAGATGAAAAGGGAAAATGAGGCACTGAGAGGTCAAATAACTTGCCCAAGGTTAGTTCTGCAAATGGCAGCTGAAATTTGACTCAGAGCATAAGTATTAAAAAAGCCTTCAAGTATCAAGCAATAAATACATAACGAATTTGGCCATATATAGGATGAATAATCTTACAGGGTATATAAAACCAGATCACATTGCAGGCCAAGAGAAACAAGTCACATGGGCTTCCTAAAATCTGTTTTCAGATAGGAGTCTTCAGGAGAAAATTTTTTGTTCTCTTAAGGGAGTTTCTGAAGACTACAGAAATTTCGTATGCTCTATCTAAATAAATAAACCTTTTTCCCTTTAGACTCCTTGCTCAATAAGGAGCTGCTCCAAATCTCTAAGACAGGGGTGTCAAACTCATTTTCACCAGGGGCCACATCAGTTGCACGGTTGCCTTGTAAGGGCCAAATGTAATTTCAACCCCTTAACAGTGAAGGAGTAAGTTACATTTATACAGCCCTAAAATTATTTCAGCCCTTTGAAGGCAACCGTGAGGTTGATGTGACCCTGGTGAAAATGAATTTGACATCCCTGCTCTAAGAGAACCCAGATGACTTGGATACGTAAAATGAGAGCTCTTGCAATCCTATTCCTACTCTTCACTCGAGTCAATGATTTGAGTCAGGTGTGTTAGGATTGCTCTTGGCACTATAAAATCTGTAGTGCAATACAAAGAAGCATTAAAATTTTTTCATGTATTGTAAGTATCTATTAGGACTTTTATTTCAAGATGAAAAACAACCTAAAAGACTTTTAAATGTCTGTCACTTTCACAATGAAGCTGTAATTGTCCTAGTGGAATAATAAACATTTCTACTAATGATAAATTTTTATAGTATTTGTATCCACAAAATGGAGGGCAGCATAGTGGGCCCCCTTATCCCACAAATCTTAATAAAGTCAGCCTGTACTTACAGGAAAATCAAGGAAAGCTAACATAACACCAATCATAATCCTCCAACTCGACTTCGGCTAGCTTATCTGAACCTAGGAAAACAGGACCTGCTGGCCTTAAAAGGAAATCTCCGACTTTGCAGCCAGCCGTGCCCTGCTCCTTGTTGCTGTTTCTGACTATAAAACTCAATCTTGCCCCAAATCCTCCCCAGGAAAGAGTGTTCCACTGCTTATGAGGCGCTGGATTATTTTCCCTTCCAGAAAAAGCACTGAACTCACTGATAAATTGTTTTAGTTTTGTCATTTGACACTACCAAACAGTTGACAATTTATATTTTTAAAAAAGCCAACAACTTGTAACAGGAAATATTTAAGATCAAATCAACTGACTAAATTGATAGAGATAAAGAAAAGAAAACCATTTTAAAAGCTTAAAAATATTTAATCTTTAAATTAATTGCACTAACCACACCTTATCTGGTGTCATCAGCACAGCTGACTCAGTTTTTACTCCAGACTGATGAATGTTCACAAACATTCCTGAATCTAACAGTCCTGTTGACCTGTGACAAATAAAAACAAATTTTAGCCTTAGTTTCAGTGGGAAGAAAAACAAGTGACCAGCTACTTAGTATGTTTTATTCATTGTTTTTACTGTACCTTGCAGTTTCACTCTCTGTCACAAAAGTGGGAGTTGCAGCTAGTGGGCTTCGAAGGTCTTTTCGAATGTAGATTTTTTCTGTTGAAGCAGCACAGTTGGAAGATTTTTCGCGTGATACTTCAATGGGTTTTCTTTCACACTGAACAGCTACAAAAATGTGTTAGACTATGTCACAATGCAGAGTTTACAGACAATTATAAACATAATTATAAACATAAGCTCTAGGTCAGCAATGCTGCTCCTGGGACACATGGTTACCATAACCGAACCCAACGATAACCAACCACCAATCTTCAAAATTATCTGCACATTTAACAAAACTGCTTTAGAAAACTGTAACAGTAAACAGTGAAAATGACCATTTTGCATCTCTCATTCTCTTTTCCTGTCAGTGCTGTGGTAGACATGTAGAGGAACTATTATCTTTTAAAATCTCACTTTTGAGAACAAAAACTGAAGTTAGGAGTCCCTTTACTTATCTGTATGAGAGTTTTGTAAAATGAAATCATATTTAACCATTTGAAAACAATACTAGTAAGAGCCACAAAAAAGACCAGTTAGATTTTTTCCCCTTTCAGTTGAGGGCAGTTTGAGAAATAATTCAACTGCTTAGTCTTCATTTATAAAATATATTTCACTTATTTTATAGGAATTTTACTTCATGATATTAAGGAGATATTGTTAAATGTGTATTTTCTGAAGGAAAAAAGCCAACAATATTCAAATCCAAGTTTTGCCACTTACTAGTTATGTGACCTTGGACAAATTACTAAATTTGTTTACACAAATTGTAAAGTGGGTAACGGTAGTACCAACTGTATAGACTTTTGCTATGAGAATAAGAAACTTATTTCACACACTACAAAGTTAGGCACAGTGAGAGCTCAATCAATATTAGCTATCAAAAACTAAACTTATTTAGCCCTGGCTGGTGAGGCTCAGTGGGCTGAGTGTTGGCATGCGACCCAAAGTATTGCTGGTTCAATTCATAGTCAGGACACATTCCTCAGCTGCGGGCCAGGTCCCCAGTAGGGAGTGCTCTGGAGGTAACCACACATGGATGTTTCTCTCCTTCACTTTTCCCCTCCCTTCCCCTCCTTCTAAAAATAAATAAAATATTTAAAAAATATATATATATATTTAAAAAACAACTAAATTTATTTAGTTAGTTGTGTTTATGTTCAAACTGCAAATATGCAAGTGGCATATAGCCACTCAATAAATATTTGTTGAATGAATTCAAAATACATACATATGTACATATTTTGATATTTTAAGTTGGAAAACTATAAATTAAAAAGCATGTAAAACTGACATATTTTAATGCGCTAATTTTAACATACTTCTAGAGTTTTCCTGAATCCTTAATTTTCTCCTTTAAAGCTAATACATACAGTCTTGTTTCATTCCAAACGCAATACACCTCTGTAACCTGCAGTATTGACAGCGGTTTCGATGGTGTTTATTGATAATACAGTCCTTTGATCCTCGACATGAATAAACTAAGTTTTTCCGGATACTTCTTTTAAAAAATCCTTTGCAGCCTTCACAAGTTACTGCTCCATAATGACGCCCTAGAGACAAAACATTTAGAAAAGTCATATTTTAAGAAGCCCATTTCTTCCCTTTAAACAACACATATGAGATAAAACTGAGATTTCTTAGTTTATGACATAAGAAAAAATTTAGGAATTACCAAATAGAAAATGAAACAACCATATTCTCTGATAGGATATATTAAACAACATGATTTTTAAAAAATTTTTATAAAGTAACTTCAACAATGGTATATAGAAAATTGGGGAAAGAGAAGAAACAAAATCACTCAGAACTCCGTAATTTAACATAGTAACTATTTTCAGTTCTGATATCACAAATTACACTTCTGTCAATTACTGTATAAATATATTTTAATCTGAAAACTACAATCTAAAAACAGGAAATCAGTTAGTTGGTATTTGACTGATAATAATTCCTCCTCACTGTGGGTTCCACTTTTTAAATCTCTGGAAAGATCTGTTGCACTCTGATTCACCTATCATTTCACAAACCATTTCTGGGGCACAAAATCTATTATTACAAATTGAACACACTCTAAGAAAAGCTCTAGTTGAGATTTTTGTAATTAAGCTATAGGAATAGATTAAAGAAAATTAAAACAAAAACGAAAAACCTGTGCCCTTAAACTATATCCCAACGGCATTTGTGAATACAGATGAATGAATGTGGGTTTGTATTTCTGGCCAGAACTAAGATGATTTAACCTTGAGTACTATTAATAGGTTTGGAGAAATGCCTGCTGAGCTATGTGAAGAATTAAATAAAGGTAACCAGAGCTTTTCCACCTTATTAATTCCAGTTACTCTGTATTCCTAGAATGAGAACAGGGCTCAACAGGTAGGTTAATAACTTAACGTTATATATTACTAAAAATCACAACTCATTTTTAAGCAATTCTTTGACAAAACTGTTGTCATATTCAAAAAAATTTCCACACATTCAGTTTACTTTCAAAAGGTTAACTTTGATAATTCTTTGAAATATGCATTTTACATCATTGCAAGATCAAATTAAACAGCAATGAAGAGAAAAATCCTTATGTGAATAAAAAGCTCTGGGGAAAAATCAATTAAATTTCATGGCTACAAATATGAACCATGAAAACCATATGCTCCTTTATTTTCTCGTGTTACTGTCACTAGCAGAAACATGGTGGTGTGGTGGTTATTTTAACAACACAACACATACAGGAAGGCATTCTGAATGTTACCTGATGCTTTGTCTCCACATACTACGCAAAGGTCAAAAATCTTATTTGGTCCTTGGTCTGAAGAATTATCTGTTAAGAGCTAAACAAACCCCCCCAAATAAAAACAAAACACAGTCATTTGTTATTATTCAATACTGAGCTCATGTAAAAAAAATTAAAAGAACATCAGTTAGTCTTACTTTTTGCTTTCTTTTTTATAAGTTACTCTGAACCTTTTAACATTATTATGCATATAGCAATTAAGCTATTTGTAATTTTCTTAACAGGTAAAAATTTCAATGTTATAAGAAGCAAAGACAGATCTTTTAAATTTCATATAATTTCTTTAAACAGACGATTAAACACATGAATACATAAGTAGTTTTTAATACATCTCACAGACTCGCCCTTTAATATTCATACGGAACATGTCCAATTACTGCAGAGTTATCAGTCTCATCAAGACATTGTCTTCAAACCACTTAGAACCTTTCTAAATGGAATCACTAAAATATGCTCTAACAGCATAAAAAATAACTTCAAATTTTTTTAAAGAAAAGGAGTTACGAGGAAAAGAATTTTGATGATGAATCAGCTCACAATCATGGGAATACGACTGACACACAAAGGTACAAACGTTTCATCGACGGGCTGCCTCAGGTGTGGGTTGGGGTAGTGGTTGAGAGCACGGACTCTGGGTCTGATAAGCGGCACCAAGTCCACCCTCGGGGGTGCGGCCTTGGGTAACCACCTAGCCTCTTCAGATTATATACAAGGCTCATCACTAAGGACAGCTAATGCTGGTAAAGAAATACTCGTTTCTGCTTTTAGGTTTACCCTTCAACCTTTTCATCATTTTCTTTCAATCCTTTGAAAAGTGAACAAATTAATTCAACCCCAAAAATGTGACATAGCATCTAGTAAACACCACCTCTCTGCTTTAAAACAACTCACAAAGTAATTGTCTACTTTGATTCTTTTTCTTCTTTGAGGGGTGTGAATTCCTTCAGAAGTAATTCTGATTTTAAAAACTTTAAACAGTCCATAAAATAGCTGTCCTTTATTATGTTATAGTGGTATTACTTCTTTTTATATCACCATAAAAATCAGTCCTCAATTAAAAAAAAAAAGACCCACATTCTGGTATTAGATGTCCTTTGAAAGTATCTAAGACAAATATCACTCTTTTCCTTAATAGTTTATCTATTGCAAATGGTTCTAATATTGTACCTGCTACTTATTTCTAATGGTACAAGAGAGAATAAGGAACTTGCTCACATGCCATCTTAGGTCCCTAAACCAGAAATCAGATGATCTTGGCCCAGGGAATTCCATCCTATATTTGTTTCTCTTTCATCGCTTTTAGCTATGATCCATAAAGTACCAAATATTACCTTCATTTTTATACTACAGAAATTTTACAAAAAATAGTACTTTACAATGGAGAAATGTGACGCATATTTCTTCTGCCAGGTGGTCAAGGTTAATGTCACTCATCATAAAGAATGATAATATTAAGTACCCTTGTCATGATGTGATGAAAATAGCACTTCACCTCTGCGATCCCCCTCCCCCAAATCAACAACCCCAATCTAACAGGAGAAAAACAGCCCAGGTCTCAGAGTGGGGCGGCCTCCACTATCCTGATCAGCACTCCTCAAAACTGTCAAGGCCATCGGACACCAGGGAAGGCTGGGAAACGGTCACAGTGAAGAGGAGCCTAAGGAGACATGGCAACTAACTGTAGTATGCCACTTTGAAACAAAAAAGAGTGTCAGGTAAAAATTAGGGAAAGCTAAAAATATCTATTAATTTTAGTTAATAATGTATCAGTACAAGTTCACTAATTATAACAAATGTATCATACTAATGCAAAAATGCTAACAGGAGAAACTGCTGGGAGGTTATATGGAAACTCTGTATAATAACTACTTAACACTTCTATATATGTAAAACTTCTAAAAAGTTATATCTATCAATAAAGTAAAGATATGCATGTTATAATTTTTTTTTAGTGATGGCTGTCTTGCTCATATCTTTTTATAAATCCTATCCATTTTCAACCTTAGCAGTTTCTAAAATGATGTTATTGTAATTGAAAGAATAGAATCTATTAGAAAATACAGGCAAGATTTTCTATTTTATAAATTAGGAGTTTTTCATTATCATAAGGAATTTTCTTTGATCAGTTTTTCATAAAAAAATAAGGAATCCAATTTTAAGAGGACACTCCCCCAAAATCTCTCTGAAGGCAAACATAAGGGTTCATTTTATTTGTATCCATTACAGCAATAACGAATTACAGCAATAATGAAGAATTTTTATGTAGTAAAAATATCTACGTAACCAGACATTAGCGTGTAAAAGACCTAACTGGCTCTTGAAGAATAATGTATAACTAGCAATAATTAACATCAACACAATGTAAAGTTAATCTGCATTACTGAGTTCCAGTATTAAAGCAGACCACAGAGTAGATGGCTTGCTACATCAACCAAGATCTAGATGACAACAGGAGAGGCATGGTGAAAAAGACAGCAGCTATGATACCAACTTCTTGATTTGGAAGCTGCTTGTTAGGCACAGGCAGCTTGGTCCTGGAAACCGCAGCTACAGAAGAGGCTCCTGATCTGGTGGTTTGTTAACAGTGCAGACGCAGCAGGTCTCTGAGAACCAAGTTCTAAAATGTGCTCCAGTAGTTATTTTTGGAAACCTGACCTGGAACTGTTTTCTTCAGCCTTCCCAATTCTTGAGCTCTCTAAAATTCTACTTTTGTAATAAAAAATCCTCTCCTGAGGATGTTTATTGATTTTTAGAGAGAAGAAGAGAGGGAGGGAGTGTAATAGGGAGGGAGGGAGAAGGGGGAGAGAGGGAAAGGGAGGGAGGGGGAGAGAGAGAGAGAAAGAGAAAGAGAGACAGACATAGATGAGAGAGAAAAACATCTATTGGTTATCTCCCATACACACTGTGACCAGGGATCGAACCCACAACCTAGGTATTTGCCCTGACTGGAGACTGAACCCACAACCTCCTGGTGTAAGGGACAATGCTCCAACCAATTGAGCCACCCAGCCAGGGCTTCTCTATATTCTTTATTAAATCTCTTCCTGCCAAAATAGCCAGAGCGGATCTTACTATATGCAACTAAGAACCTCCCCAAATACACAGGTGTGAAGTACATGTAAGGAAAAGTATAGTGGCCTAGAGGAGAGGGCAGTCACCACAGATAATCTGCACAGCACGTGATTTTATGGAAGTTGTTTTTTTCATACTGAACATGCAAAACCTAAAGTTTTAATGCCAGTACTTAGGACATGCTTTTTAATTCTTTCCAAGCATAAGCTGAAAAGATACTCTGTTGTTATTTACCTGGAGGTGTTGTGCAGACAGATCAGGAGTTGTGAAAAATAACTGGTTGACACCTGCTGCATCTGGAGTTGTGAGAAAAACTTTCCCTGGCGTGGGATCTTGCCTGGCCAGAATGACTTTGCTTGGAGTAGAGCCATCGTGATTTGTCAGAATGAACTGCTTGCCTGGTGTGTTATGCTCAAGGGCTGTCACAATCTGGATTTTCTGGCCGGTTTGCTGCTCTGTAACAACCTAATGCAATCATGTAGCATTAATAATCAAATCAACTCAAGTTGTTTTTCTTGAAGAACACAATTTTCTCATACCTTCAACAAAGCTAGAAAAGCATACCCATTACATATATACTCGCTGCAATACACACATACACACACACGTCTTTTAAATTGGTAATTCTACTTCCATGAAATCCTACCTTTCAGAAATAAACAAATGTACAAATAAATAAAGGTACAATAATAGTATAAGAACACTGAGATCTATTTTGATTCCTCCCTTCCCCTTCCCTTCCACCTTCCATTTAGACAAACATGTTTTAGGTGTATTCTATTTGCAAAGCACCGTTTGTTCTGGATCCTGAGAGAGAAATAAACAAAATCTTTGTTCTCATAAAGCTTTTATTTCAGTGAGAAAAGACTGATAAAAACCAACTAAGCAAATAATATTGTCAGGTGGTATTAAGTGCTATGAAGAAAACTGAAGCAAGGTAAGGTGAACATCACCGATGGAATTGCACAGACATGAGTGAAGTAACAGACCAAGGTTTAGGCCTGGCCAGGGGAAGTGCATCCCGGGTACAGGAAACAGAACATAAAAGAAGGTGGTGGGGCAGAAGTGTGCTGGACATACATAAGGCAAGAAGCACAGCACCAGGGCTGTGTAAGTGAAACTACGTGGAAGAGGGGGATTATGGTGACATAATTAAGACGGGGTCTGAGTGACAGCAGGGGCCAGATCGTACAAGGCTTCCTAGGTCATACCAACTCTGGACTTCCTACCATGTGAAAGGGGCTATGCTGGAGGTCTATGGAGCAGGGAGTGCCAAGATCTTCAAAAAAGATTGCTCTGGATTTAGTGTGAAGACCAGATTGTGAATGTAAGAGCAGGATGGAGGGAGACTAGAAAGGATGCTACTGCCCAGACGCTGGCAATATCTGGGTATTACTACACATGGGCAGAGATACTAGATGAGAACAGAGCAGTGGCCATGCTGGGGCACGGGGGACAACTGGAATTGGGGTGAGTTATGAAGGGAAAGGTGACAAGATAAGCCAATGGACTGGATGTGGAATATAAGGAGAGAAGTGTCAGGGATGACTATAAAATTTTAGCCTGAGGAACTGGGAGGAAAGAATCGCCATCTACCGAGATGGAGTACTCTGAGGAAGAGCAAATTCATGAATAAAGAGAACTAGCCCAGCACTGAGGAATTTTGTTCTTCAGCAATACTTTAGAGCAAAGTCATTAAGCCATTTTAATTCTTTGACTCAATTTTTAAATGGCAGAGTTGGTTTGTTTTCACCTTTTTCTGTTCCCTGAAATATTTCCATCAAGACTATTTTCTATGCAAAATTTACAACAAAGTTCTGATCACTAATCCGTTTTTGTCCAGAGCAGACTGTATTGATTATAGCTGCTGCCAATTTGAGTTTTTTGCTGAGCATTATTTCCATCCTGTCCTGTTTTTCTAGGTGCAGTTTTTAAATGTTGCCAATTTTATTTTATGTAGATTATTTCTACAAAGTCCAGTCTCTATCCTCCCTAAAAATTTTTAAAATTATCAATGATACCTGAAGATGTGACTCTGAATCAGTTCATCTACAACAAATTTTCCCATGTAAAATTTAAGTTGTTTTATGTTTTTTTTTTTATTATTATTTCTATCAGTAATATTCACTGTGAAAGGAATAAAAATCTAACAGCTAACCCTTATTTCTTAGAGAAAACAGCATTAGGTGCATGCACAGTGCAACTGTAACTGGGTTGGGACCCTTTGCTTGGATGAGTAAAAGGATATTTACTGCAGTACAGCAATTATAACGGGAAACTGAAGCAATCCAAATGGTCTTCAATCAAGAACAGTAAACAGATTAGTAGACTATGCACAAAGTTTCCCAGCCTCAGGATCCCATTCCACTCAAAAATTACTAAGTGTCTCACAGGGCTTTTGTTCATGTGAGTTACTGTCTAGCTTAATAGAAGCTAGATTTCATATCTGCCTCTGCATTTAATCTGTTGCAATATGTTATTTGGGTTAAAATACAAAAAGAAATAAAAAAGAAAACCCAGCCTTACATTTATTGATTGAAAAGGGGAGGAATCTTATATTAAGCCTCTTTACACTGCAGAAACTGATCTTTGATACTACATCAAAACCTGACAAGTGGCAACTAAAAGTTTGTTGCAATATGGAATCAGAAACTATGTAAAAAGCTATTGATCTATCCTGTAATTTGAACAGATCCTTTACTCAAGAGTGATTAGGGAACATCATGCATTGGTCATTTGGGAAACAGTGGTTATATACACCTTTTACATGTTGATATTTCATCATACAATGTCACATGTTATGTAGTCTCTGGAAATTTCTGCTGTATACTGTGAGAGAATGGTAGTGAAAAGGCAAATAACATTCTAGTATTATTATGAAAATAATTTTGACTTTGCTGATTTTCTGCAAGTCTCTAGATGATACTTTGAAAACGCTGTGGATTATGGTACCTCTTACTAAGTAGTATGATGTAACTGTCTACACAACAAAGCTCTGTTGACATGGTTCTGCTCCCACTGGTCCATTAAGGCTGCCCTCAGATTCTGTACCCTCCAAAAATATTCCCAGATCGGGTCCCCCCACTCCTCCACAATTCTTCATTGGCTGTTTTCTTCTGTGCTGCCCTAACACCCTATACAACTACTATCAGCACTTACCATACCCTATTCAGGCTGTCCGATTATTTAACTATCTCTTACTAGATTAAAGCTAAGTAGGGGGTATCTTTTATCTCTGTACTGCAGAACTTAGAACACACATTTGGTGTAATTAAATTTGGTGAATCAGTGAATGAACTATAAACTACACATACCTCTCCCATCTGTTGTTCAATAATTTGATGTGCAATTTCTTCTATGGTTGCCATGCTCTAACTGCAAAAATGTCCTGCCAAAAATAAAAAGATGCCTTTTCATAATTATACCCATAAAACATATTTACTGAAGAATTTAGAAGTGAAATTCTATGATAGTTAGGATTTTCTTCAAAGCAATCCAGTTAGATCGGTGGGGTGGGAAGGAATAAATAAAACAAAATTGGCCATGCACTGACAGTTACTGAAGACTGGTGGAGTTTATACAGGGGTTTATAAAATTATTCTCTCTGCTTTTATATATTGAAAAAAAATCTACTTAAAATAACTATCAACCAAACAATTTCACTTTTCAAAGATACCGAAGCCTAAACAGAACTCTAATACAGATCAGTAGTTTATTAATTTAAACGAAGGCAATCCTATCTGTAAACAAACACATCACTGTAGCCACTTAACATTATCAAATATTATAAAAAATGACAAAATAAATGCATTGATTTGGGAGGTGGAAAGATTTCTTTAGAATCATTTCACTAATGATTGCTCTTCACTAGTGGCAATTTCTTATATATTAGGGTTAATTTGAATTTAATGTAAAGCTGTCCCCAAACAGATTTGAGAGCCTGTAAGATTAGTTGACTTTGACTTTTGCCTTTTCTCTATATGAGGTAGTCAAGAATTAAAATTGTCCTGGCTAGTGTGGCTCAGTGGACTGAGTGCCAGCCTGCGAACCAAAGAGTCGATGGTTCAATTCCCAGTCAGGGCACATGCCTGGATTGTGGGCCAGGTCCTAATTGGTGGGGGTGCAAGAAGCAACCGCAAATTGAGTTTCTCTTCCTCTCTTTAAAAATAAACAATAATATCTTAAAAAAAAAAAGGGGGGGGGAATCCCCCTACCTTAGCTACTCCCTATGTGGCTTCTTATTTCCATCTTTGTAGTTAAGTACCAGGAAAGGAAAAGTAGTCTTCTCAAACTCTAATTTTAAAATCTTGATAATGGATTCAGGCTGGCCTAACTTAGGTTGTGTGCTTATCCCTGGAATTAACCAATGTAGGTGGGGTGGAGAGACAGAAAGAAAGGTTAATATGATTGGCAGTTTCTGTATTTTCAGAAGGGCTATTTACCAAAAGGCACCAGCATAGACATGCCTACTGATATAATCACCAAGAGCCAAGCAGTCACTCCAATTTGTTTCCACCACTGATACAGAGAACTCTTCAACCAGATGTCCACTGAGCACTACTACTAAGCTACTCGAAAACTTTAATTCAGTACTGACTGCAATTTTCTGCTGTCAGTTGAAGAAATCCCACGGAGAAGAAGAAAAATCCCTTATTCTTGTAAGACACTACATCGAGAGATCTGCTTTTGGCCCTGGCTGGTATGGCTCAATGGATTAAGTGCCAGCCTGTAAACTAAAAGGTTGCCCCGTTTGATTCCCAGTCAGGGAACAGGTCTGGGTTGTGGGCCAGGTCCCCAATAGGGGGCGCATGCGAGGCAACCACACATTGATGTTTTTCTCCTCTTTCTCCCTCCTTTCCCCTCTCAAAATAAATAAGTAAAATCTTAAAAAAAAAAAACTTGACGCCCGGGGTCTTAAGACTAGAGGCTATTACCTTTCTTATGAAACAAAAGATATTAGGGGTTATCAGTCACCCTAATGTATTCTGATATTCAAAATCTTCTTGATGGAGATGGTCTACTGATAGTTTGAAAAGAATCAAGTAAGTTTTGGGTTACCAGTCCAGATTTTATCCCCAGCTTTAAAGGAAAGCTAAAAAATGAGGCAGCTCATGAGGAGGAATTCGGTACAGGGAAAAGAGATATATAGTCTTTAAGTGTTCTTCTAAAGAAAATTAAAATTTAAAAGGAATCATTCTTCTTAACAGATTTTAAAAAGTATTTAAAATTTAGGCAAATGAGTATGAAACTATTTTTATGTATATACGAGGTCTGTACAGATGGGATCTAGACACGTAATGTGAAAAATAGAGACATTTATTGAAGACATAAGATATAAGAAACATTGTATACAGGACATCAATG
Source organism: Glossophaga mutica (assembly GCA_039655065.1). NCBI lineage: Eukaryota > Metazoa > Chordata > Mammalia > Chiroptera > Phyllostomidae > Glossophaga > Glossophaga mutica. The sequence goes on along the minus strand of CM077304.1, from coordinate 20,475,800 downwards.
CCTCAGTCCCCTTCAAAGCAGGCATCTTGCGACCTCACACGGTTCTCCCAATCATCATCAGCTGCCCCGTCGTATTTTCCTGAACCTCAGCAATGGTTTGAAATCTCTTCTCTTTCAAAGGTGACTTTAGTTTTGGGAAAAGCCAGTAGTATATGTAAAGTAGCTATGATAATATATGCAGATCTCAACGATACTGCTGGCATTGTAATCTTCTGAAGCAGATTTCTTATTCCACATCACAAACCCTCCCTCTGAGATTCATGTAAGTCAATTATGAAGTTTCTAATGCCTTTATTGTTGTCATTCATTAATTTCTGTCTCAATACCACTTTCACTGACGATTCTGACAGTGCTGTCTCTTTCCTGCCATCACCATGGGTGAGTTCAGTATCCATGAGGACAACTCAAACTACAACCCGGTCTTCATGTTTTTTGACCTCTAGTCCAACAATATTTACCTAATTGTTGCTTTTAATATTTTGCTGCCAGACTGACCTAACGTACAATATGCTTCATATTATTTCACCTTTTAGTATTTGTGAAAGACACCCCTTTATAGGATTTGAGTTGTTACTTGTTAAACCACACATTCTAACACACTACTTGTAATTCCTTGAATTTAGCATGTTGCTTCATGCTTCCATGTCTTTGCTAATGACTTCTCTCTCTACCACAAATGCCAGAGTCTCCAGATCAACATATGCGTGTTTTCCAATAATTTTAACTCCAAAAATTGAGACAAAAGGGCATTATTTACATATTGTTAAATAACGTCTAAAATGTTATATATAACCTTACTAGAAAAGCAATTTGCCAATGTGTATCAAAAGCCTTGAAAATGCACATACTCACTGGCCCAATAATTCATTTAATTTCTTCCATTCAACAAGTATTTTAGTGCTTCCTATGGGCCACACATATTTCTAAGTGTTAGGGGTACAGGAATATTAAAACAAACAAACTTGCCCTTGTGAAGTTTATATTTAGATGAGGTGAAAAAGAAAAATAAATAAATATACAGTATCAACAAATGGTGAAAAGTGGAATACAGAAAAATAGATTACAGACTAGTGATAGAAAATAAAAGGGTGGTGGAGGGGAGTTGCAACTGTTTAAATTAAACTCATTGGGGTGATATTGGTGGATGAGATTTCATAGGTTTCAAGCGCAGATTATTGCGATACATATCTGTATATTCTATTGTGGGTTCACCACCCAAAGTCAGATCATCTTCTGTCATCATTTCTTGGGCTCCCTTAACCCTTTATTACCTCCCCAACCTCCTTCCCTTTGGTAACCACTATACTTTTGTCTATGAGTTGCAATTTTTAATAAGGGATTAGAGATGGCCTTATGGAGGTGACATTTTAGCAAACACAAAGGTCAAGGATTTGTGCAAAAAATATTCTCATTCAAATCATGTACAAGAAAAATGTTTAATGACGAAGAGAAAATGCTTATGACAAACTAAACGCAAAGATCAAGAAACAGAGCTTTATTTACAACTGATTTTAACTACGTAAAACACACAAGGACTAAAAATAAACATTCTCAAACGTTAACCGTCACTTTTCCAGGTGGAAATTTACAGGCTATTTATTATCTTCTATATGCCTTTTGAATGGGTATCTACTGTAATCAGAGAAGGAAGCATTGCATCTTCTGTAGACCACTGCATCTTGTACTCATTTATCTTTTAGCGGGGGTATCCAATCCTTTGACACACTGGACCTGGGCCACACTGGAAGAAGAGTTGTCTTGGGCCACCCGTTAAATACATTGTGACATGTGATCACACACACACAAAATCTCTCTTAATGTTTTAAGTAAATTTACAATTTTGTATGGGGCCGCATCCACAGCCATCCTGGGCCACATGCGGCCCATGGGTGGGTGGGACATGCATTTAAAAAAAGCACTGTGTCCTTATTTGCATAGATGGCCATCTTCAACAAGGGATCTCTACGAATAAGAACTATAGTTCTTCAATGAACTAATTTTTTATTTTTTAAAAAAGGGTTTTAGCCCTGGCTGGTGTAGCTCAGTGGATTGAGCGCGGGCCTGCGAACCAAAGGATCGCGGTTCGATTCCCAGTCAGGGCACATGCCTGGGTTGCCAGGCCAGTTCCCGGCAGGGGACATACAAGAGGCAACCGCACATTGATGTTTCTCTCCCTCTCTCCTTCCCTTCCCCTCTAAAGATAAATAAATAAATAATAAAAATAAATAAATAAATAAATATTTTTTAAAAAAAAGGGTTTTATTTATTTATTTTTAGGGAAGGGGAAGGGAAGGGAGAAAGTGGGAGAGAAACACTGACGCAAGAGAGGCTGCCCATCACACATCCCAACCAGGGACCCAACCTACAACCCAGGCACGTGCCCTGACCTGGAATGGAACCCGCAACCTTTCAGTGTGTAGGACAATGACCAACCAACTGAGCCATACTGGTCAGGGTTGAACTAATTTTTTTCAATGAACCTCTAGTGTGTAACATGCCCAGTATTCATATCTAAATTCAACAAGTATTTACTGAAACATACTTATCAGGTACTTGTAAGAGTTTGGGACCTGACAGTGAACAAGACAAAAAAGATCTTTGCTTCATGGAGCTTTATTGTAATGAAAAAACATTAAAAAAATTACCATCTGTTAAATGTTACGAAGCAAACTAGCAGGTGATAAAAAGAAAAGGAAACAAGTGGAGAGGGAGAGTTTATACAGGGAGTAGAGTGCCCTGGACCTCAAGTCAATAAACCAGAGTGACAATCCCATTTTTACTATTTAGCAAATGACTACATGTCACTGGACCTGAGGCTCAGTTTCCTCATTACTGAAATTAATTAAATAAAATCTTCAAAAAATTGTAAAAATTCCATGTAAGTGAAAATATCTATACCAATGGCTGTCTCTTATAAATAAGAGGTAGTCCTGAAAGTAAGCTGAGTCAACAAAATGCTCTATAAAGGAACAAAAGGAGCTCAGAAAACGCTGCTGCTGGAGAGGAAGAGTAGGAGAAAACTTGACAGAAGAGATATCTGAGGTAGGTGCTGAAGAAGTATTCCTATCAGCCTGAGGACAAAGCAGAAAGCCCGAGGATGTTGTCTTTCCTACTCTAGAGCTGGTTGACACACAGTTCTGTATTTCTGGCCCTGATTTTCTTTTCTTTTTTTTTTTTTTTTTAACATCTACCTCAATTTCATCTCTATGTACCTTCCCCACAGAGAATAGTATCAATGGTGCCATACTTCCATTCAGATTCAAAAGTTTAAGACTGTGTTTTCTCACTACATCAGATACAGCTCATTTTCTTTTCCCAGTGTCTGTTCTCCCTTCATTCTTTCCCCATTAGGCCCACTCCCATCAACTGAATGTAGGCTGCTATCATTAACATTGACAAAGCAGTATTTTGTAAACTTTGTGCTGTGAGTCACTTATGGATGGGGAAATTAATTTAAGTCCGAATATCTTTTCTTATAAAAAGGAAAACAGAATAGAAATTAGTGCATCAGGCATAGTGAGAATAAGAACAGTCAGTCTCCTGTAGACTTGATTTCAATTTAATCTGTCAGTGTGTGTTGAGTCACGTATTTCTTCCTGTGCAATATAGTAAAAAAAAAAAAAAAAAAAAAAAAAAAAAAGTTTGGGGAAAAAAACTGTTTTTCTCTTTATTCCCCCTGGTAGGGAGGGTCAAACATCTCTGAAAAAATGATGGAAGTTTTCCCTCACCAGAAAACACAAGTTCACATGCATTTAAACTATAAATGATGGTATATGCTGAATTTCAAGGGGCTCCTAAAACTTTCAGTGGCCAGTCCAAGGCCTTTAAGTTAAGAACCTTCAGGGTAAAATTTCAGCTACTGCCAGAACTGACTTTCCTGAATGCATTATTTAATATATGCAGCTTTGTGTACATGACAGGCCCCTAGAAGGCAAAACCACCTTTACATATATTTGAAGCCCCAGGCAAAAATCATCTTTTTTTGTTAGCAACTTTGACAAGTAGTAATATCTAAAGATGCTTACAGAACTGAACCACATCCTCTTTTTCCTGCTTCAGAACCTCAAAGAATAAAGTTTCAGCCTTTCTGGTATTTTTTCCCCAATATTTATTAAGCTCCTATAACATGCCCAGCACTGTGGACACAAAGGAGAGTTCATCTATAGCCTGATTTCTTCATCTTCTCATTTTATCTGCTATCACTGTGGAGAGAAGTCTCTCTCCTAATATACCATTCCAAGCCCCTCCTCCCACATAATTCCAACTAATCTTTAAGACTCAGTTCAAATGTCTGTGTATATACTAAGGTTGTTAACTAGGATCCACAGAGTTCTGTTAACTTCTGATATTTTATGTGAAATTTTTATACAGGTGCATTTTTCAGTAAGGCAGGTCCATGGCTTTCAAAAAAGATTTTGAGGTTGCAGAGGGTCTTATAATGCATAAACGGTAAATAATATTTATACTATTAAGTCTTTAGCCTATGCTGTTTCTTTTGTCTTCTCTAATCCCCAAGAGTAGGAATTACACTCTGCGTGTGCAAACAGTATTTTGGGAATGTTTGCTAACTCTGATTTGTGACTCCCTCAAAGCCTGTTCTAAAACAAGACTGAAATACCCCTACAAGGAATAACATTAGTTGTATTTCATGCCATCCGCTGTTTTATAAAAATAAGTGGAAATACCCTTCAGAGCTACCAATTGCACATACAAGCAAAATTTTAAAATCGTCATGTGTGAACAAACAATTGTTCAAAAATCTCCAAGCTGAAGGCCTACTTACAACTTCCAGGGGCACAAAAACCCTAAATGACTTACTTTCAATTCATTTGGCTTTTCAAGTTTTTTTTCTTAAACAGGCTGACCTACTTACTGCAGGTTATGGGACAACTTGGCAACATTCGCGATTTATAAAACGGTATCTACAGAAGCTGGAGGCAGAGTTGCATAACAAAGGAGCTACTGGAAGCTTGGCCATGCTCAAGTGCAGTCTGTACCCAGGGCCGATCTATTTCTCAAAAGATACAGGTCCGAAGCTACTCCTGTCCCATCTGTTGTGAAAGGTGGGGGCTTTAGGCCCTCCTTCCCGAGTAAGTACGAGATTTTCTAAGGGGCCTTCGATGAAAGGGATTCAGGCCTCGCTCGCGGCCACTCGGGGCGAGGGACGGCCCCTCTGTGTCCCGCCGGCCACCGAGCCCCCGGTGCGCGGCTCCCAGAGGCGGGGGAAGCGCCCAGACGGAAGCTTTTCCTGTAGTTGAAAGGTCAGAGGCTCCGCGGGAGGCGCCACGGGAGAGTCTGACGCGCACGCCGAGCCGCTCGCGGACTCCCACCCAAGCCCCGGAGCCCGGCCCCGCTCTAAGCTCCGGACCCCGCGCCCCACCTACAGCCTCCCCTTTCTCCGAGCCCCGCGCACTCCTCCTCCTCGCCGCTGCGGCCAATCTCCGCGCCCCCAGCCCAACCGAGCAACCTGCGGCGGAACTGCCAGACGAACCAGTCCCGCCGGCCGAAGCCCGCAGGCTGCGGCGGGTTTCTGGGGTGCCTCGGCTGGCAGTTAGGAGGGAGGGCCACCCCCACCCTCTGCCCAGCGCGCAGCCGCTTTTCTCAACACCCGCACTTCTTACCGGCTTCTCCGCCGAGTTAAGTCCCGCGCCGGGCGTGGACCTGGCGGTCCCGCTGCGGCGGCTACTGGGGGTGTCTGGGAGGAGACAGTTTGGAGAAAGCTGAAGGGGGAGGGTAAAGAAAAGTGGGGGCAAGCAGCTTTCTGGGTTTGTGTATTTGGGAGGGGGTCAGAGTTCGTGACCTCTCAGCTCCGCGGTACACGCTCCCGTCCGCGCCTGCGCGTGAGTGGTGTGACGAACTGGCGAGAGGAAGTCGTGACGTTCCCTGGGTGGAGGGATGGAAGAACCGGGCCTCTCAAAATCGACTGCCCCCTGGCGGCGAGGAGGGAGACTGCTCCGCCCTTACGGGCGTCCAAATCAGGGTCTGGGAGGGGTCGCAGGAGCCTAGCATCGTATTCGCCAAAGGCGGTCGGTAAAGGTCTTGAGACAACGTTTCAGATTTGAGTAATGATAACCTCATCAGTTTTAGGCAGTTCTGTTCCTAATTTGTGGGAAACTGGGCTCTGTTACCGGCTCAATAGTCTAACGTTTATTAGAAGACTAACAAATCTGGGTAGATCCCAGTAAGATATTTAAAATCCCCTTCAATAAAAAGAGAAGCTGGGGTAAAATCCTGTGTAGCAAGGCAGTTTTACTCACCAACTATTGTAAGTAAATAGGTATAACTGCTAAATGGTGCAAGGATATAATCACTTAAAATGTAAGATTTTGGAAGGCTGCTTTTTGTCTGATTTGTTCAGTTGTATTCCCAAGCGTATAGGACAGTGCCTGGTAGTCAGTAAAAAATTGTGAAAGGAATAAGTATTAGTGGAACATCACATTCTGACGGTGACTGCCTGTGGCACTGACATGTGGTGGGAAGAGCTGTCCTGTGTGACAGTTTGGACTTTAGGAGAAGGGGTCCTTAAAATTTCTTCAGTATTAATCAGCACTAGAAAAGCTGTTATGTATTAAGGCCAGAATCCCAAGGAAGGAAAAACAAAGATGCACTGAAAAAGGGAACATGTCCTCTGTCATTTCCCTCTGGAACTAGGAAGCCAAATGCAGAAAAAGGAAATGTAATCCCTAGCAAGTAAAATATAATTTATGCCTCATTCTCTAAAAGTCCCCCTCTTCCTTGGCATTATTTGTTGTTTGGTGGTTTTAAGGCAGCTCCTCAGTTCCTCCTCCCTTCACCCCTCAAATCCTTCAGATGGTCTCAAAAGTGAAAGCAAAGAAAGCATACTATAGGTCCAATAGAAAAAGGCAATCTGCGACCTTTTCTCTATTTTCAGTGTATAATATGCATGCTTATAGCGATGCTTGTTGTTACCCCTTATTATCCAATTAATATAAGTTACAATAAATTGGCTTATTAAAATGTGGACATAGTAGCCATGTGGGGAACATCATTTGTGGGTGATGAAGAGAATCCCCTAATTAGGCTTCAGAAAAACAGGTCAATGTGGTTCATCTTTAAATGTGACTCTTAAAAAAATTACAGTTTAAAAGACATCATCACACCAAAAGTAGATAAATTTATTTTGTATAAATATAATACATATTAACATTATTTACAATGCTAACATTTGATTTATAAAGGATCTGTTATATCTATATGGACAATTAGATACAGACATCACTTTAAGTAAAAAGTGTTTCTAGAAATTCGTAAGTCATTTAAAAAACAATACCATTTCAAGACTGGTTCTTAAGATGCTATGACCAATTTATATAAAAGACTGCCCGACTTTAAACCTCCCCCCTCAACCAAAAAACAAAAATTGACATATTGAGGCATTTTGAAAATTTACTACCATCTTTATCTTTAAAAAAAAAACAAACCCTAGAAATTATCTCTTTTATTAAAGGGGGGAAGTTATAGGTACAATTTTCCTTTAGAAAATAACATTCAAAAGTGGCATAGGCTCCTGAATGATGTTTGTATATTGGGACACTAAAAAAAAAAACCAAAGTGATCCATTAGAAGTAATTTGCTTTACCAAACACTGAGTATCAGTGCATGGGAAGCACTGTGCCAGGTGCTGAGGGAGAATCTCCAATGAACAAGATACAATTGCTGCTCTCAAGGACAGGATGTGATAAGTACCATAAGAAAGATGGTTTGTGAGCTAAGGGTTATATGAGAGCAGAGAAAGGAAAGGCTAGGTCTAGTCTGAAGAAATAGGGGGGAAGGAACAGGGAAGGGAAGGACTAGGATCAACTTCACCGAGAAGTCTTGGATCAAAGGCAGAAATGGGGGTGGAGGAAAGGGTGAACGGAGAAAGGCTGGGTGAGGGTCAGCCGGGCTATGTGGTATCTGAGGAAACGTGTTCCCTGCCAAGCCACTGGGAAGCCAATGAAAGCCGAAGAGCAGGGATGAAACTAGAGCTGTGCTTCAGTCTGAAGGTAGGACACAGGAGTGTCTGTCCAACCTTTTGGTGTCTCTGGGCCACGCTGGAAGAAGAGTTGTCTTGCGCCACACTTTAAATACACAAACACTAATGAAAACTGATGGGCAAAAAAAAAAAAAAAAAAGGTTTTAAGTAAATTTACAATTTTGTGTCGAGCCGCATTCCTAGCCATCCTGGGCTACTTGTGGTCTGTGGCCACAGGTTGGACACCCCTGCATGGCTCTGGCAGTGTTTAAAATGGGACCGTGCAAGGAAGGCACTGGAATTAGAAGAAAAGTTGCTCCAATCACTAGGACTTGAGCCAGGGTCTCTGCAGCAACAGAAGGGCAGTGAAGATGGAAAGCATCCAAGAGCAATTGCAGTGCGCCCTGTTACGACCTGGAGTCAGATTATGGAGCCTGGAATGGTGTTTTTCCATTACAGAAGAAAATGAACAGATTTAAGTGAAAAGAAAGTAAGTTGAGTTTTATTGATGTAAAGTTTAAAATGCTTAAGGACACGTGTAGATATCCAACAAGTAGTTGCAAATGTGGCCTTGCAAGATGGTGGAATGTGCAGGTCTAAGATCTGCGTTTTAATGAGGGCATTTTGGGGGCTGTGTTCGAGACGTAGATGACAAGAATCCTGTCCTTGAAGTATAAGGAGAAGAAATATATTCAAACAGTATTCAACAAATATTATCTCTTAAAAGATACAGGGTAGGTCTTTTGAGAAACTGATACATTAGACATAGCATCTGCCTTCAAGGAGTGTATGATATATAATAAGAGAAATAGGATTTACTTCTGGAAATCCCAGTGACTATGCCTGACTACACTGCACCTCAAACTTCAATGACAGTACAATGAAAACACATTCCAAGACATATGAACTAAATTACTAAATACCAGGCTTTCCCTATTTCTGGCTATATTCTACCAACCAAATATAAAATACACATTTGGCTAACAAAACTACACTTTAAAGTTGTCTTCTTCACTTAGTTGTTTCATTACATCTTTGTATTAAACAAGGTTGCTCTGTTGATTTCATTTTCAGAAATGCTACTACATACTCAACGAATCAAGCTTTTGGTTCAAGAAACCAAATTGAGAATCTTGGGCGAAGGACAATAGGAGGATACCGGGTCCTAAGGGAAGGGGAGAAAAGGTTGGAGAGAGGTTCAGAAATGTAAGATGAAGTCAGGAGAACCCTTCTCATTTTCCCAGGGCTCTGGTGAGACCTCCGTATTTACAGCTGCCACAGATAAGGAGGAACACTGGCTGGGGACGCACACTAAGCAGGCCAGCCTCCCTCTGGTTTAACCTGGCCTCCAGGTTACTTGCAGAATCCCTTTTGGCTTAACTTTATAACTGCTTTTCTTTCTCCTATGAAAAAAGATGATATTTGAAAAGTTTGATTGAAGCAGGTGTATCAGTGTAATAAAGGATTCTTGGGATTAGGTACTATTCATACTTTATCCTCATTTATAGAATGCATTCAATATATCATTTTTTTCTAAAATGTTAGCTATCAGGAGATATTTTCAAAGCAGCTTTGCAACAAAATTTATATAAATAGGTTTTTTGGTGGACATGGAATTAGCCAGCTTAAATAAATAATTGATCAGCTTTAGTAAGTTATGAGGATTGCTAAGGGGGAAAGGGAATGTGATCCTATTCCACATTTGAAATATCTTTATGGGGAGGGGGTGTTGCAACCTGATACCTTCCTCAAAAGGCTGTATTTTGTATTTTTCAAAACCCTCATGGGGCTAAGCCAACAGCTAGTATAATCAGACGAGTTTCACATGTAATTAGAATTACTAGAAGTTTGTGCAATGTTTCTTGTATTTAGCTTTATAGCTAATTATTGATTCAGCCAGCTGTTGAAAGATAGAATAGCCTGCCTGATATTTTTTAAGATTCTGAGGCTTAAGCCAAACCTTGTAGTCAGAAGGTTGAGAGCTAAGGAAGAGGGGGGAAGAACTCCAAACAACTTATTTTTCTACAAAGTGCCAGGCCCAATGAAGTGGAAGGAAATACTTTATAAGGCATAACATTGGCCTCCAAAACGGATATACTAAAAAAGGCAGAGATTTTAACATGGAAGCCTTATTTATGCTATCTTGATTAAAATTAATGAGCTGGAAGGAAGTATTGGTTTACCTACAGTAGCAGAAAGACGGGGGAGATAGCATGTGAGGGCTGTGTGTGAGGTTGCAACAGTGTTTAAAATGATTCCGTACAAGCACTAGCCAGAAAAAACTATAGCAGCCAACTCTAGATTTAACAGGGACTCAGGTGCTGCAACAAAAAATATTCACAAGGTTTCCGAAAGGCACACAGTAATTCTCTTGGCAATCATAAATATCACAGTGAATTAGGAAATCCTTTATATAAATGAAAGGAAAATTCTTGTGCCCTTTAATGAAATAATATATGAAAAACCTTGCCTTTTAGGATACATTTAGTTTAAGCTCAGTCAATAAATGTTATGACCATCAGGGATGACTTTAATCACAGCGTTAATTTTGTTTTTCTTCTGCAAATCAATGTTATTTACGAATGTAAATCTTTCCCAATGAGGTGCGCTGACAGTTGGTTAAAAAAATAACGGACTTTTAAAAATTACCAGAGAGGACATAACACAAAGTGATAGTACAAAACCTTAAAAAAAAAAAAAAAAAAAGAATACTATACAATTTTAGTCAATACTGGCTTAGAATTTGTGCTTTTTTGATATGTTAATTCCAGTTAATTTTTAAAAGCACAATATTATAGGAAATGTTACATTCTTTTTAGACATACATACCACTATTGATTTGGGCTCAGAACATTTAGAATAGCAAGAGACATTATGTAATATAATGCTTCCCATATTTTGCTTTTGAAAAAAATAACACCCTTATATTTGTGTTGAACTGGTAGCATTTTTAAAAAAAGATTAGATTTAATTAATGTAAAGGCTATAGAATTATTTGTGTTCCTCTGCAAATGAAAATATCTTCTTTCTTACTTACATACAATTAAATAAAAATTCAGATTCTATCCCTTTGCTGTAATTCCTTGACGATGTAATATGATGTGAGGTACATCATAGGAGAAATACTTGAGATAATTTAATGGAATTGCATTTCACAGTTACTGAGGTAGAAGTTGGCTGTGTGTTTTTTCATTAAAAGATACAAAAATTCATCTTAGTTTACTGATTTAAAGTCATGTATTTTTATCATAAGCAGTTTATAATTGTAATTTCTAAACCAAACACTGCATGAAACCTGCTCCTTAACGTGTGTTTTTTATTTACAAAGACTTTCCACTAGGGAGAATGTTATTACAATGTAACACTGTAAATGTAAAACACATTGAGAAAACAGTGTGGACTGTATCACAAACAGTTAATACAGCATACAGTATTAAGATACACTTTCTGGTTTCTAAAGAAAAGGTACTTTAGAATTCAGTGTGAATTTCAGAAATAATTCTGACTTAAGTAAACATCAAAATTTTAATAAATAACATACATAAAAAACCCAAACATTTAAAAAAATTACCTTAAACCTAACAAAATAATCTTATTTTTGATGAAGATTTTAGTTGGATTTATCTTGGCAGTGTTGATTTGTATTAAATTTTTGTACTTTATTTACTCCATTCTGATGAAGTTCCACCCTTTTGGAATCACAGAAAAGATGAAACCAGTACTGCTACAATACTGTGCCTTCCTGAAATGCTTCTATCCACCTATTAATAAGAGAAATTTGTTAGATTTGTAAAATGCAATTATCCAACATATGTTATATTAATATAGATAATAGCTGTGCCTGTGAATCTAGTTACCCTAACAGAGTATTTAAGATCTTTCCTATAGCAAACTAGAATTCTGTATATATGGAATTCTGTATAGTTGGTGATTTGGCCAAAAAATTAGCCTGAAAAGTGCATCTCATTTCTGTGAGGGATAAGGAAGGGGCCATTTCATGTAAAAGCTCTGGGAAGTCCTAATGATCCTGTTTGGTTGGTTTTGGAAATGGACAGAGCTGCAAAGGTCTTTATTTGAACCCTTTCTGTTCTGTTCCTGTCTCTTTCTCCCTTAACCAGAGATTCCTTGGGCATCCGCAGTCTGGACCTGTTCTAAAATTTTCAAAGAAAGGGAATCTCACATTTAATCTACTGATAATCAAAATTCTGCCTGCAATAGGAAAGTGTCTTGGTTTCACAGAGTCTTTCCAAAACCCCTTAGTCTCAAAGTTTTATCTGACCATACACACAGCTGCAATTATCAGGAGGACACTCATAAGTTGTGTCTTTGTGCCTTCCTGGTAGTATAATTGCTTATGAACTTGCTAGGAACATTTGAAATCACCACTTTAAATAGTAAAAACAGCATAAGACAGAATTAGCTCAAATTTCAGAGAGTTTTCAAAAATTTAAATTTTAAGTGCAAATGGCATATGTTATACCATACAAAGCCTCTAAAAACAGCCAAAAATTTCCATTGAAGTTAACACATTTTACTATTCTGTGATGTGCAAAAAAGCAACCCATATGATATGAGTTCCCTCAAATAGAAACTCATAATTCAGCCCATATTAATTCTAAATTACAAGTAAGCTGATTCCCTTCACCTAACTAACTATATTCAATCCTGTCTTCCTTTTTTTTCTGATTTTTATATTTTTGTTTTTCTGTTTTTTTCAATTCCGTCTTGACATGATTTCTATCTTGTCAACTTAAAGATATAAGCAAAACATGTATATTTAAAAGCAATAATTTTATCAGTTTGGTGATAAATGCAGATGAAGGTGATGAAAAATATAATCTCTAACAGAATATTAGGGCAACTACTACTTTAAGTAATTTCTACAGAAAAAAATAGCTAAATGACATAATTTTAAAATATTCTTCAGTACACAAAAGGAATTATTTGGAGTAAGAGCTACACACAGCTGGATATCTTAACAAACTCAGGGCAAAAAAAAGTCTTATAGAGTATTTGTAACATTATACCTGATCACTTTTCAGGAACATATATAATTCTGGTACATTAATTCTTACTGCCTTAAGAAATGGCAAGCCTTGCTTACTTAAAGCATCCGTTTATATCTGCATGCACCTTTTGAGTCTTCAGAAAACATGAGCACCTCTTAGTGAAAACAAAAATGTGTTTCTTGTGAGGTCAAAATACAAATCAAATGAAAGAGGTGAACTGAATTGTTCTGTTCAGAAAGGACCTTGATTTCACAGAAATATGCTTCTTTATATTAAGCAACGTCATGATATCTAAATATTCCTGTTGGAATTTTGCAAAGACTATTTCAGCCCTGACCATCTAAAATATCTATTTTGATATAAAATGAAATGAAATGGAATAAAATAAAATAAAATAAAATCTATTTCCTTCCACTCAGTCATTGGGAACAGCACGGGAGCCTCTTAATGTGCTGGACCTTTTTCCCAAAGACGTTAGAGCAAGCAGCTGTTCAAACTCCTGCCGTTCCGCAGCACAATGGAACCACTGGACTGCCAAGTCCTGGGATGTTTCAAGAGAAGATTCTTACCCTGATTGAAGAAAAGGTCAAATAGCTCAGCTTTACTTCCTCGCAGCAGAGCAGCATCACGCTGCTCCCTCAGAGGTTATGTGCACACAGAATATTTTGGACAGAACCACCTATTTTTCTTCCCCCCTCTGCCTCCTGAAGATATTCAATACTCTTGCCTGTCTTTAGAAACAATTCTAAAGAGTTTGAGTAATATGTTAACTCATTCCAATTTAGATCCTGATTTAAATTCTCAGTTGTCTTCATGCATGGAAGTAGGCTATCTTACTATCAATCATTTAAAGTAAGAACTCAAACTTTCGTGTATAAAAGAAAAATGTCTAAATTACTTACTTCTGAGCTGAGTGAGCATCATCTGCTTTGAATACATAAAATACCATGTTTTTGTGCAGTAACTGAAATACTCTAGACTCTGAATTCTCATCTTTGACTTGAGTGACAGTGAATCCTAGTAAAGGCTGGCTCTCCAAAGCTGCCACGTCCTAATTTAAAAAGACACAGAGGGTGATGGTTTTTAAAACTGATACAAAATTCAGATGTGCGAACTCCTGATGGGTACAGCTCTAATTTCATTTTATACACACATATGGTAATTCTAGCAACTTATTCAAATTTCCTTTATTCAACAATATTTACTGAGCCACCTACTCCCACCTAATCTAGGAGCCACTGTGCTAGATGATTTTCAATGTGTTCACATCCATTGAATTTCACATATTTCCCTACAACCATGGTAGGTAATGCAGAAAATATAGCTTAGAAAGGGAAGTGATTTACCCCCGTCCCGCTAAGGAAAAGCTTGGACCTTAGAGCAGAGGTTTTCATAGACGTTAGAACGCACGGTGATCAGACAGGAGAGAAGCGTAGTATTAGAGCCAACAGTTAGAAGCTGTTTATAACCCAGAGACAGTCTAGAAGGTCTGTGCTGATGCCTGATCAATACAATCTGGACATTGTCAAGGGGTGTCATCCCACAGAGCTTGGCAGAAAGGACAAAACCTCTGTGTTCAGTGAAATAGATAGTTATATGACACACACACAAAAGCCTTTTACATTTTAATACTATGGAAAACTCCAAATATTTTTGAGTAAGAGCTCTCTAGACAAAACAAAGACCCTGTTCACATTAAAAATAACAGCAACAACATCTCCCCCTCTAAAAGCAAAACAAAAAACATAAACAAAACAAATAAGTTAAACAAATACTGTAACTATTTCTAGTCTTCATTATAAAACAAGCCCCCCAATTTATGCCTCTTTAGAATCCAGATCTTACCTCGCTTGCAGCGTATGTGTATAGCACTTTATTTTTTATGACAAACCACAAGTGCTTCCAAGGTTTTTTATTGCCCTTTGATCTGTACAAATAGCCACTCATAGAAGAATCTTCTGTGTTTGCTGATACCTTAAAGATAAGCAAACCCCATACATAGCTTAATGGTGTTCAGACAAAAAAAAAAATTTAAATAATAGAATTACTTTTGATAAATGGTTCTGAAAGCAATAACCATAATAATAATGTTTAGGAAAGAAACTGCTTATTTCCAAAGTCTGCTGCTGTACCAATGGAACACTTGCCCTTACCATGACCGTGAAAACCCTTCCTTTCACAAGCACTTTGGGAGACTGCCTGCTTTGCATGTACGTGTTTCTTAATGGGTTCGTTCGTCTGTGTTTTCTAGGTTGCCAGAAGAAAAATAATTCCAAATGTCAAAAAGGCTTTTTTAAAGCTGCATTTTGGGGATTGTGCATGTTGTTTATTGCTTTTCTTATTCTGGTAATTAGGGAAAATTACTTAAAACTTTAACTCTGTTCCTGAAATAATAGTAACAACAACAAAACTATACCTACAGAAAAATAAATAGAAAATTCTGCTATTATTGGTGATTTTAAGGATCAGTTTCTGCTTCCCAAATTTTGGTCTGAAAGACAAGAAACTTGTTTTACTTCATAAAGGGCTAAAAAATGCTTTAATCTCTGAGCAAAAAGTACATAGCAAGCTTTTAGTGATTAGAATTTGGCAGTTGAAACTTCTTTCTCTTTTCTGTTAACACAGGAAAAATAGAGATATAAAAAGCCAAGTTTAGGGCTTGTGGTATGGTGAACAGACGCTTAAGTGGCTCCCTGTGACCCCTGCGCCTCTGAAAGTCACACTCTTGTACAATCTCCTCCCCTTGAATGTGGGCAGGACCTGTGACTTGCTCCTGACCAACAGGACATGGTGAAGGTGATGGATATCACTACCCTGATTGTTACATTATACAAGACTTCATCTTGCCACTTGACAGCCCTAGAGACTATCTCCCATTCTGGCTTTGAAGAAGTAAGCTGCCATCTTGGGAGGCCCACGTGGCAAGGAGCTGAGGGCAGCCTCTAGGAAGAGCAAAAAGGAAGCCATGGCCCTCAGTGTTACAGCTGCAGGGAAATGAACTCTGCCAACAAGCTGAGTGAAGATGGAAGCAAACCCTTCCCTAGTCAGTCTCCAGATGAGAACACCACAATGGCCGGCACTATGATTACGGCCTTGCAGAGATCCCAGCTAAGCTATGCCTGGACTCCTGAGATAATAAATGTGTGTTGTTTTCACAGAGTAATCAAGCAAGAGTCAAATTTAGACTCTACTGGCCACAAAACTAGCACAGGTGGAACTAATTAATTAGCTAATCAAAGTGGGAGTGGCCAGAGTACAGTACTATCTGATCTCCGAGTTGGCTGGCTGAACACTTGAATTTGACAAACTGGGATAGGATAGCAGTGATGCCTGTGTAGGCTATTATCACTTTTTAAGTTCTTCTTTTAAGTTCAAAGGAAAGACAACCTAGTATTAGTGATATCAGCTATATATAACCAACCAATGCTTACAAATAACCATGAAGATCAGTAAATGTTTATAAAATGCCCAAATATTCTGCAGAGTTCTTCCCTCTGGTGAGGGATCTGCTCAAAGTAATTTAAAAAATTTACATGTGTTCAAGTTATCTTTACCTTCTATCGTTGCTGTAAAATGGTCTGCAAACCTTTTGGCAGCTGTTTTCTAAATGGCTCAGGTGATATGGGGGACTGAGCCAGATGGAGAGGCATCAGCCACACCTTATCATCAGTATTAAAATGCAAGTTTTAATAGTAGTGAGAAATGACATCTTCCTTTATGAATGAAAAACAGTCTATTATACGAGTATGAATAATTTAGCCTCTATCAGGTTGCAAGTTTAATGGAAATACTTACTTCTTTGAGAGCAGCTGGGATTTTTTTCTGTTTTCTCCCTGATGGAATACTTTGTAAGACTGATGATAAGGCACTTGAAGATTTGTGATTTCCGGGAGATCCAATCTTAGGAGAGTGCTGGTGATCTAAAAGAAATCAGGTACATTTATATAGCCAAAGGTGACCATTCTGCAATTCCATTTAATTCAGATCAATAAACAGGGCATAAAATATCCATGAAAGGATATGCCAGAAACCGATGACACTGATGGGAACAGAAGATGGGTGGCTGGAAGTCGAGTAGGAGGAAAATTTTCCACTGTCTATGATTTTACACTTTTTCAACACTAAACCATATGAAAGGATTATCCTTTTGTGCCTTTGGAATTCTGAAATGTTAACATACCAGCAACTTAAAGAAAAATTTAGAAACATCAATCCTGACTCAAAAACAAATCTAACATAGTTTAGTATCTAGAACCTGATAAGTAATATCACAATGAATGGAAAGCTTGAAAAGGGGCTATAAAACAAGATGAGCAAGCAATTAATTCTGACTGCACAGGTTCAGGAGAAGCTGGGAAGAGAATCACTTGCATACGTCATTAAGGTGTAAGTAAGTGTTTGCCAAGCAAAAAAAAGAGGAGGAGGAACGCTCCACGAAGAGAGGTCAGCATAAGCAAAAACAGACAGAGATGAAATGAGATCATCTATTTGGAGAATAATGAGTCTGGAAATAACAGGCCAGTTCTAAGGAACCTGGACTGTTTTTTAGGCAGTGGGAAATCGAAGACCTTTTAAGCTGGAGAGTAACATGAGCAAACTGAATTTAGGAAAATAAATCTGGTGGTAGGAAAGAGGAAGGATTTTCAGTAGAAAACCTGTTAGGAAATCATTACAGTGGTCCAGGTGAAAGACAACGAAGGCCTTGTTAAGAGACAAAGAAATCAAAGAGAAAGGCAGGCTTTCAGAGATAAGTTTGACAAAATTTACTGACCAAATGGGTGTGCACGATGAGGGAGGAGGATTCAAAAATGAATTTTGAATGTTTGCAGCCTATATTACATACTCAGAAAACAAATGGAGGAACAAAAAGGCTGGCAAAAGATTAATTAGATGGATATGACTTCTTGGAAAAAATGTACACAGACTCAATATACAGATTCAGAAATCATATGTCATCTGGTTTTATGCACTTAGAATCTCATTTGCTGATAAAAAGCTATTCTTCATGGAAATGAAAGATAATCTTTTTAAAAATAAGAACCTAAAGGTTTCAGGAATCGAACGGAAGAGATCTCTCCCCAAAATAAAGATCTGAATAGTCCTGCTAGTTGCACTGATCCTAACTGTAGGGGTGGATACCTGTGGATAATGAGTAAGCAGATATGATTTATCATTTTGTATTTGGTGAAAAGCTACACATTTAGATGTACAATAAAACCTCATTAAATCAGTCCAGGTGATCAAAATTAGGCTAACAAAGTGGCACCCAGTATTTTTCCACAGAGAACGACTTAACGGGTAGATAAAAATGATTTGTAATGAGCATAGCTATGAAACTAGAAACTTCAAAATTACTTGAGAAAGTTAAAGTTCCCTTGTAATTATTTTAAGCATTTCACCCTATAATTACGGTTCTATAATTAATATTCTTAGCAAAACTGTTTTCAGAATTAAAAATAAACTCCAGTCCAACCTCTCTGGGAAATACCACTAAATATTAGTTAAGAGATCTTCACTAAGGAAGAAGATTTCCATATTTTTCGATCACCAATCATACTGCTAATGTGTCTAAGATGATCCTTTCAGAAGACTGTTTGAAAGCATCTGGGAAATAAAGGAATTCTGGGTTAAGTCTTTTATATTACCTAATTTCTGCAGTTCTTGGAAACAATGTTCACATACTCTTGCTGGTTGATTTTTCAGGTAATCTAAGCCATACTTATTTGATGAACAAGCTTGGCATACAATCTGAAAACACATTGGAATTATTTAATTTAGAATAATCTTTGTATCCAAACCATCAGGCATGTTACCATTCATAGTGCTGTCTGCTTTTCAAAACCTTTGTAGTCACTGAACCTCAGTAACAGCTCTGTGGAGTTCAGGCATGTAATGACCTCACACACAATACCCCACTGGAAGGTACAGAGGCCACAGATTATTACTGAGTGTTTACTACAAAAAATAATATATTTAATAGTCAATCTGTGCAAAATGTTTGAACAGTGCCCGGAGTGCAATAACTCCTGTGTTACCTGTATTATCATCATTGTCACTGCTGTCACTGTCATCATCACTGTCATAACCATGACCACCTCTGCTACACCACTCCCAGGTGTCTAGCTTATATTAAATGCTCTATAAATAAGACCTCATTTAATCTTTACAGTAGCTCACTGATGTCATTGTTACTATGCGCATCTTACTAGTGAGGTCACGAAGACTTAGAAACTTCACTAGTGATAACTTCAACACTGAAAGTTCCCCTATTAAACACAGCAGGTCCTCGAATAATGTCATTTCGTTATAACATTATGTGATACCACAGAAACTTAACTCTGGCTTATGTCAATTAGCTTACAGTAAAAGTGGTTTCATTGTAGGTCATTTCACTAAAAGTGCAGAACCTATTGACAACAAGTGGAAACTTACTATACTGAGTATCTAGATAAATTCAGTTTAAATGATTATCTGTAAATGTGAGGGTCTAGGTGTGAATTTGCAAGTTTTTTTTTTTAATGTAAGTATTATGGACAATCTAAAATAACCTTGAGGTAGAAGGAAATAAGTCCCCTAACAAGACTGCCCCATGCCTAAATATTTAAAGGAAATACCATCCATGATTCAGTATCCGCCTCTTGCCCCCCCCACCCCCGCCCCGCCCCGGCCCCACACACAATGGCTTTCAAGGGGAAATACGCTCCCTCACTATGTACTGCTTGGCACTATTAAAAACTACAACGAGGATGGGCCCTATCCTCTCCAACCTTTCCGCAGGCCCGGCAGTGGTGTCGTCTCCAGGTCAGAGTAAATTCACTCGTGCAGATCATACACATCGTGGCTCTGGTATCAGGAATCCAGATTGGAGCCTTTGACCCAAGGGGACTAACTTCCTCTTTATTTTCTGAATCAGCCTGTGGAAGAATGACTTCTGATTATCTCATGTACATTGCTACAGAATCAAGCCCTTTGGTTAGCACTGGTGGTTCACAATGCTGATGGTATCATTAAGGATATGGGATGAAATATGGAGTTACATTTTTCATGTTCTCAGGACATTAAGATTAACTACATTCTAACAATCCTCTAATACAAAATTAATTTTAAAAGATGCCTATGGTAGTGCAATGACAGCTACTTAGCTTCCTTAAACTATAATACATTTTCTAAATTTTATACAACGAGGTTTTATAACTAGAAAAAATATGAATATGCTACACGCTATCACAGACCTGCAGTGAGACATCAAAAGGATAACAATTTAGCTCTGAGATTACACAGAGACCTCCAATCCTTCTGTAAAACACATGTTGCTTTTCTAAACCCCTGGGAAAGGTTTCTTTAAGACAAAAAGTAAAATGCACTGAAAAAAAGGAGAAGGAAAAGACAATACCTCATCAAGACTCCTACTAGGACAGAATGTGATTCTTTTCTTGGCATACTCTTCTATTGACCTGGAAATCGCTTCCAGCCATTCATCCCTTTCTGTGGCAGAACTGTTGGGGGCAAAAGAAGGTTCCATCAACCAGATGTCAGCTTTTATTCTTGGCATTTTTCTTACTTCTTTTCCTTCTCCCATGGCAACAGATTCCACCTCCCTGCAACAACTGTGGTCACAGGCCGCAACTCCGAGGTTTATGTGCACAGATAACTGGAGCAGGCATTAGAGAACGCACGGCACTTTAGCAAATACAACGCTTTCTTCCTTTCCAAAAGTATGTTTTACACTGAGTAGCTTTTGAGGTCTCCTAACCTTGGAGGTATTTTTGTTTGGTTTTACAAGCTATTCACACACTTAATAATTATGATTATTTATATAACCAAGGAGTTTCCTCAGATATAATCCTAGAATTTAAAAATATTTCAAAGACTCAAGTTTCAAACTCAAATTTATATCATAGAATACTAAATATTCAATATGTTTAGATCAGTAACTACTACGAACATTTTCTAGAAAGGGCAGTGGGTTAAGGAAACATATTTCTGGTACCACAAACAGATGTTTAAGGAGTGGTTACTAGGGGAAATAGCCTATAGTTGTTAGGGCGCCTCTACCTGTAATCAACTTGTCACATTTTCTGTTCCTACCCTCATTCCTCAGGAGCTATGATTCAAATCGAGAGGAAAGGCGCCAACAAGGGGGAAAGCCTACTCAGAGAAAAGCGTTCTCGCTGTGCTTTCGTACACCTCCCCCCCTGCAAAGCTTGGCTCATTTCAGATTATCACTGGTGTCAGCACGTTGTGTCTTGCATGCCCGCGCGAGAGAGGCACATTTTAGGGTGTGTGTTTGTGGAGACAAAGGGAGAATTTAATAATACATTTAAAGCGCTACCATAAAATAAAACCCATCATAATAACGGGAATGTGACTGTGTTAAGACAATGTGTATTTTCCTTCAGGAGGCACACTAAGGGATGCAGGAGTGAAATGACCTGCCATCTGCAATTTGTTTTAAAATACTTTAGAAAAATAGGAAAACTGGTGGCATAATCTTCTTGATAATTTTTGAGTCCAGGTGACAAACATATGGTTTCATTATATTATTCATTCTAACTTTAATTATATTTGAACTTTTACTTCAAAATATTTTATTAATAAAAGTTTACAGTTTATATTAAAAAATAGAAGAAAGTTATGTGTCACATTGAGTAAGATATTGGAAACATGTATGGTTGTGGCTTTTTAACTCTCAAATGATATTTTTAAAATGAAAAATCCCATAAAAATAATGGTATGAATAGGCATATTTTGTTGTATTTCAATGAACTCAGAGCAGGTCCAGGAGATACTAGATACTAAGAAACCACTCATTTCCCCCACAATAACCATTCTTAACTTACTGTATTTTGTCATGTATAATGTGTTCCCATTTATAATGTGCACCCATGATTTTTGCCCAAACTTTCAGGAAAAAAAATCTTTTGTTGTAATTTTTTAATTCAATGTGTTACTTATTTATATTTAGATACTTGTTTTTTGTATTATAAAGGGTATTATTTTGCCCTTTACATACGAATATCGTTATTGCTTTCTAGAGTTACACTTTTAATGGATAAGCATAAATAAAATAATTAAAAACATTTATATAAATACAGAATTAGTACTACCCATGTATAAATGTGCATCCTTATTTTTCCCTCAAAAATTTGGGCAAAAAAGTGTGCATTATACATGGCAAGATATGGTTAAGTGCCACTTAGAATTTGCACATATGGCTGTTAAAAGATAGAAATCCAGTTTACAAATAAAAATTTTAAACTAGTATATTTCTCAAATTTTTATTATATGCCAATAACAAAATAAAACAGAAACAGCCCCCTCTCTCCAAACCAAACCACACCCGCTCTCAGCTACCTCCACTGTTCCACCATTACTGTCACAACTAGCTGACATTTCTTTGGCAGTTACTACATGTCTGTCAGCCGTGTCAAATGCCTTGCAAATGTCATCCTACCTCCTTCTCAGAGCTACTCCACGGGATATATACCAGGTTTTACACACACCCCGACCCCCACATCGCCATCCGCCATCACCATTTACAGATAAGGGAACCGAGGATTCGAAATGTTGGATGACTTGCTTTAGATAATGGACTACACTACAAGTAGGTATCAGACCCAAGCGTGGCTACAGGTTGAACCCTTTGCCACAGTGTCACCTCTGGCTTCTGCTCATGTTCTCTGAAGAACTGCACTCTAAACACACATGCTCCGTTTTCCAAGCAAACATTCATAAAATATTGCCATTCCTCCCTCCTTTTCTTCCTCCCCGCTTTTTCACTGGAAGAGGTAACAGAAACAGAGAGGCAGATGGCTAATCTGGGAATTGCCGTCTGATTTTTCTGGAGCCCTGAGAGCATATGGAATGTGATTTGACTGTGTAAATCGTGTCACATATGCTGCTCTTCCACTTAATCATTCCTGGCGCTCTCCGGTGTGGGTTTCTGCCAAAACAATGTTTATCAGCTCTTGAAAACACATATCTCACAGACCACACACATTTGCCACAGCATCAAGTAAAGATATTCTAGCTCTCCTTTCGTAACACAGTTAGCAGAAGAATCAGGATCTTTCTCGGATCAAAAAAACAGTTAAACCAAGTATTCTTTTCACTATGGAATGTGCATGTTACCAGAAAGAAAATGTATATTTCATAAGCATCATTTCCCCATCGATTGGGATGAATTTCCAAGGGGAAAAATACTCCACCAGAAAAAAGATTTCTGGTGTATTAGACCTTGTTACACCATTTACTACATGTGTTAACTGTACCTGCCATGCTGAGGTCAAAAAAGGCCACACTGCTTCAATTCATCTGAGTAGCATTTACCAGAAGCCTACTAAGAGCCAGCTACTAAGCCATGAATTAGGCACACAAAATACATCTCCTTTGTAAGGGTTTACATGTAATTGAGGTGAGACACAGAAACAAGTAATCACCACATGATAAAATAAATGTAAGGGAGACCAGTAACACAGAAGTAGTCAACTACCTTCTGTAGGTGGCAGGGAAGGCTTTGCAGAGGTGATGACGAGGACAGGATTGGAAGAATTACAGGAGTCTGACAGGGAACTCTTTAGTTTCTCTGTTGCACCCTCGTTCAGTGTCCTAGGTTTGGTTCTCATCTCTACGCTGATGATTCCCAGGTATAGGCCTCCAGCCCAGCTTCCTTCTGGCATTCAGATCTTTACACAGACTGTCTCCTTGATGACCCCACTTTGATGATACATAGGCACCTCATATTCACTGATCTCCTCCCCCCTAAAGCTGCTCCTCTCTGAGTGTTCCCTAGTATAGCAAATGGCACCACAACCCAATACACTGGACACACTGGGGCTCACTCTCAATGCCTCTCTTGCATCCTGTGTCCAGTTAGCCGTTGCCTTTAGTTCCCCTTCCAAACCATTTTCCACACAGCAACCAGATACTCTTTTAAAAATGCCAGTCTGATCACATCATTCCCTTGTATAAACCTTTCAGTGGTTTCCTGTGGCTTTTAGGCTAAAGGCCAAAATCCACAAGATAGTTCTGTGAAATCTCTCTCTGTCCTTCCAGGTTTATCTTGGGTCACTTTCCCTCTCATTTTCTATGTTCATTCCACACTGGCCTTTCGGTTCTTTGAGTAGGCCATGCTCATTTCTACCTTTGTATACACTGTTCCTAATCACCAGGAGCCTCTTCCTTTCCTCTTTGCCCACCTACCCAGCTCCTATTTGTCCTTCATAATCAAATAGACACAGAGGTCTTTAGGGAAGCTAAACCGGACTGCCCACTGTCCACCAAATGTAGTTCAAGGCTCTTGTTTTGCAGCCTCATATCCACTGGTAGTTTTCCTGCGTATTACTTAAATCACAATAATAACTGGTTGTGTTAATATGTGATAAGTGTGTGTCTTCCCTAATGAACTATAAGCCTGGGGAAAGAAAGGCCCCTTTAATTCTCCACTGTATCCCAAATGCCTGGCCCAGGGCAGAGAAGAAAGTGATGAATTCTAGGAGGAGGTAGCCACCTGCACAAGGCAGAAGGATGTGAAGTAGGCTGGCGTGCACAGAGAATCATAAGCAGATCCATGCAGCTGGAATGTGCCAGGGTTATGCAGGGGTGAGTCCAGGAAGAGTGAATGGAGATCAGGCTGGCGAGGCAGACAAGAACCAGATCAAAGGAGGCCCTCTCACCGTTTTTCCATGTTATACAGCACTCGCCTCATTGTGGTTGGGGGGATTCGGAAGGTGAGCACGACATTCAGTAGGTATTGGTTTCCTTCCCCCATGTCACCCTAATCCTCCCTTGGGAGATTTGTTTTTCCTTTATCTCATCTCTCCTGCAAGTCCCGCCTTCAATCCATCAGCAATCCTACTGGCTGCGTCTAGGCCTGACCACTTCTTACCTCTTCAGTTGAAGAGACCATCACCTACAGCCTGGTCTCCCCACTCCTACTCTAGTCTCCAGTGGTCTATCTTCTACAAAGCAACCAGTGTGCTCTTTTAAAAATATAAATTAAACCAGATCGGTTCTTAGCTTAAAACCCTCACATGGTTTCCCCTCACGCTTAAAAATCCCAATGACTATCCTAAAGTCTAGGAGATCTATCTGGAAAAATGTGGACATCCAGATATTTACGTGATTAGAAACCTAAGAAAGATTTACCATCATTTCCTGAAGTGTTTAATTTTTAATAAAATGGAATTTTGTTTTTAACGAAGTACATTTTTAGTTAGGAAACTTAAGTGCAATTAAAAACGTGACCTTCCTATAGGCATTTCCTCTTCGGATCTTTGAAAATAACTTTCCTGATTTTTAAGAACCAAGCTTAAGTATTTGCAAAGGGCCTGATGTACAGGGACCTGATGTTCTTTGCACTTTTGCTCAAACTCAGAAGGAAGAAAGAAGATAATAGCTCTGGCTGGGAGCTGGGGAGCATCTGACAAACCCTGAAAACAGGTATTTTCTTCTGACATCCTGAGATCGGGTGCCAGGCAGCAGTGGCCATTCCACCTGAGAAAGCGACGTGACCAGGGAGCCAGCTGCTCTTGTGGGCCTCTGCTTTGGTCTGAGTCCTTGACATCCATGAACATTGGCAAAATTATTATAGTTAAAAGCATCAATTTAGTGTCAGATATACCTAGGTTCAAATTTCAGCTCCACTGCTTACTAGCTGAGGAAACTGGACATATTTTTTAGCCTCCATTTTTCTTGTATGGAAGGTCAAGACAACACCTATTCCACTACTTATCATAGAACTTAAAAGAGAAAATAAAATATAAAACGTTTAGCACCACGCCTGATGCAGAGAAATAAATGGTTCCAGTCACTGCTCTAGCTGCTACTAAGACTCTAGTTGGTTTTAGTAGTTTGGACAAAGCCGTAAGCAGGCTGCCTGCGTCCAAATCCTCACCCAGGTAACTTTATAGCTGGGTGGCTTTTCTCACCATTAAATGGGTGTCATAGTGATCACTTACCTTGGAAGGTCGTTGAGAAGATGTCATAAATGAATACACAGAAAGTGCTCAGGATAGTCCCTAGCACAAAGTGAATGCTACAACAGTATTTGCTACTATTTTTGTAACATCGAGAGTTTGGTCTGAGAGCCGCACAGACCTGCTGCCCCGATCCAGCAGTAGAGCAGGCTGCGGCTGTCGTCTGTCCCTTCCCTCGTCAAATCCTGCCAAGCACCCACTTCTGCCACTTGGCCAATAACTCTACAACATATGTGTATGACTCGTACAGCTTCAGGGTTTTTTTTAGAACTTTATTTACATTAAAGTATTATAGCTTGATTTATATATGTAAGTCACTGAAAGTTCTAGTTTAAGGCAATGTGGTACATTAACAACAGATTTAAAAGCAAAAAAACTTGTACTGTATCCTGACTTTGCCAGGTATATATCCATAAGACAGGGACTCAATTTTTCTGTAACTTAATCTTCCTCATTTTTAACGAGATGACACCTACCTGGTAGAGCTATGTCCTTTCAATGTTGTAAAAAGGTTGGAAACATTCACTTAGAAAAATATTCAGCAAAGCATTTTTCAGCATTATTATTTTATTCAAGGGAACATTTTTACCTTTGTGCTTCTAGCACATGATAGCATTAGCTCTCAGACATTTTATCTACATGGTAAACCAAGAGAGAACTGCATGGTATTCAGAAAGAAAAGAAGGGAAAAAAGTTAAGTCTAATTGTTGACCTAACTGTAACAAGAAATGCTGGAGATGGCTGACCCTACCAACACTGGCAAATGCTCATCTATACATCGTTTTTAAATTTACCTGGCTGAGAGAATGAAGGAACGTTCTACACTCTCAATCTTTAGTTCATTCTGATATGCTTCTTGGGTGGGTTTTCTGACCTGGAAGAAAGCAAAATTATTTGAGCAAACTCATCCTACTGAAAGTCTCATCTCTGAAGTGTAGCTAAAGCTGCCCAGTGCCCCAGCTGCTGACATCCACCACCAACCCTCGTTTCTAACTTGATCTACCACTGCTCTCCCTCATCTGCTCTCTGCTACAGATGAATTTAAATACCTGCATACACGCAGGCCTCACTTCCCCACCTTCAGGCCTTTACTCATCACTCCCTCTATCCGGGATGCCTTTCGCCACATCTCAGCATGGCCAAATGTGATCTATTCTTGGCTCTCCCTCCAAAAGGACCTCCTCAATTCTCCTTCTTTCCTAGTTGCCACCAGTCCCTCTACCATGTCCCACCAAAAGCTCCACATTCTTTGTTTTCTGAACCCCCAAACAAAAACTTCAACTGTGCCTTTCAGTGATATTTATTACTGTCCATAAGTGTTTATGCACAGTGTATTATCTTCCCTACTAGTTGGCCCCTGGGGAGACTAGCGTAGGGACGGAGACAAACGGAATCATGCTTCCTTTTATCTTCATATTCTCCACCATGTTGTTTATAGTAGTAAACAATAGATATCTTATTACAAATAAACTAATGTATGAATGAACAAATGATGATGAGTGAAGAAATGAACACATGAACAGTAATACACGAAGAAAAAGTTAAAGATGATTATCTTAGGGATTTTTTTTCCTAAATATATTTAGGTTAAAAAAAAATCTAACAGATGCACAGACCTTCATTCCAGCCAATGAGAGCATGTTGTTCAGTTTATACATCCCAGACTGCAACGGTGTTGTATACAAGAGGGCATCATTAAACTGAAAGTAGAAACATTTCATAGGATGAAGTAAAGCAACAAATTTCAGCTACAAAGTTATAAGACACAAGAATAAAAGAAAAATATTACATCTGTACTAAAAGCTCTCTGAATAAATACTTATGTTCTGCTTATAGACACAAGAACCACCCAGAATGTTTTATTAAAACATTATTACAAAGGAAATTTCTTTAAAAATGTGCTTTCTTTCCAAATGTTGTAGACAAATTTAATGGTTTCTGAATTCTAAATCCCACTAAGGTATTAAAATCTGCCTACCTAAATAATTGATTGAGTCATTTTTTTTAACAAGTTAAAAAATGAAATATACTAGATTCAAAAAGAAAAAAAATTTCTGGTTATGAATCTTTGTTTCCTAGACTTGAAATGCAAACAAGCAATGCAGTCCATCAAAGATCCCACTAAAACTGCTATTTGATCGTGCAACTGTTTCCTTTTATTAGGTAGCTACGCCTGCCTGGGGCTGGCTGCTCAGAAACACACACAGCCACTTACCAGGAAAAACACTCGGGGCTGCATATCTTTCCGAGATAGCTTCATCAGAGTTCCTTCTTTGAGAAAAACCTGATTCATCCAAACAGACACCCATTTAGTCCTACCATCACAGCACAACAACAACACACATATAATTTCCTTTTCAACTTCCTTTCTCCTGTTTTGCTTTGTTTTTTTTTTCCTTTGGGGGCTGGGCGGACATAGTTTCCTTGTGACATTTTAAAGCCATGTTTCTTTTTAGACCCTGTAAGTCATTTAGGAATTGGACAAGGCTGCAGTTTCATAAACCCAGTATTGGCCCCAGGGGTACTCTGTGGTCGGAAATGTATTTGACCCAGAATGTACTTTATCGTGAGGCACAGCCAGCATCCTGACAATGGCATTTTGTAGTTTTCCTCAATTCATTCCCTAGGCCATTTTTGTGCTCTATTAGGAGCATCAAAACACCAATTTTCTCCTCCCCCCCATAATCTTCTCTTACATGACAGATTTTAATGAAATTGTCTTTAAAGTTGTGTGAGGTAGGCCAGCATTATACAATAAAATGATCCTACCAAATCAGATACTCGGTAGGGACCCCTGCCATTCTCCTAATTGAATCAGACTTCTTGTCATGGTGACTTACATCATGAATGTTTTGAATGGAGAGAATAAACTTAGTTGATTCAGACTGAGTAAATGAAGAGTAACAATAACGAATACCCTATTTGTACAACTTAAATGAAATATAGCTACAAACTGTGCCAAAAATCATTGTATTAAATTTGCAAAAGGCAGTCTAAAATACTTACCCGTCCAGGCTGCACTATTTCATGGTGTCCATTTAAGCTGTACTGAATTTGCATAAGTTTCTGGAAGTTGTCCTATGGAAAGAGAATGCAGAGCATATAAAGGCCACGACCCCCAGGTTCAATAGTACACCAGCCACTGAAATTAGTTACTTACTCCTTGCTTCATGGTGTCATTGGCATGGTTGGCTACCTCTATAACAACCGCAAGGGCACCTAAAATGTGTAGGAAGAGAGGGGCATTTGGTCATTACCAGTGAATTGCAACATTGAGCAATTTGAAGTGACAAGGTTGCTAGTTCACAGCCACCATCCATGGGAGGATCTAGGTTAACTGTGAGAAAAAATATGGATGATGAGGTACAATGAGGGCATGAAACAGGCAAAATACAGTACTTACACAAAAAAATGAGCCAAATAAAGTCTAAAGAGACACTACAGGTAATGTATATCCTACCAAATCAGATACTTGGTAGGGATGTATATGTAAGAATGTCAGAATGTCAGGGTTGTTTTGTGCTGAGATTTGATTATCCTGGTTGAAGTTTACAAGGATAAGGATAGCATTTCACCTGGAGCCTAAGGACCATTCCAATATAAACTGCTGTAGGGAGAAAAGGATCCAAAACTAGTGGGTTGGCCAAAAAGTTCACATGATTTTTTTCCATAAAAGATACATTTTTCATTTTCACCAGCAACTTGATTGATTTGGATATTTCAAGTATGTCAGCTGTCTCCCACGTGGTACAATGTTGATTGTTCACAATTAATGTCTTGATTTGATCACTATCAGCTTCAACCGGTCTACCCAACTGAAGAGCATTGTCTAGCGAGAAATCCCCAGCATGAAGCTTCGCAAACCACTTTTGACATGTTTGATCAGCCCCAGCACCTTCTCCATACACTGCACAAATCTTTTTCTGTGTTTCGGTTGTGTTTTTACCTTTCTTTAAATGATAAAGCATAATATGCTGAAAATGTTGCTTATTTTCTTCCATCTTCAATATTAAAATGACTACACAAAAATTCACCAATTTTGGTAAGTTTTTTTTAAAATGTACGCTGATATGACAGCTGTCACAGTACAATCTAACAAAATTGTTTCAAATAAAGTTAAAGACTACTAAATGCTACTAAAGCCATCTTACGGGAAGCGGGGGAATGAAAATTGTGGCCAACGCAATACAAGAAAGAACTATGTAAGAGGGTCAGGGCTCAGCTGCCGTCTCTTAGTCTGATCCCAAGAGGAAAGAAATGTCACATGGAACCATACTAGGCCTTAGGAAATTACAGGCATTATTTTCTAAGCAGGGTTATTTAGCTTCATCTGTATTTTATTTTTTTTATTAAACCCTTGTGTTTAGCAAAGTGTGTTTGCACCAGTCTTATTATCTTTGTAACTAGTTATTAAAAAAAGAAGTCTGAACTTTGCCTCCTTTTGGGCTACAGTTGTCCTCAACCCAAGACAGTGGTGTGCCCCAAGGGACAGCTGGACATGTGCGAAGACAATTTTTGGCTGTCACATGACTGGAAAGGTCCTCTGGCCTTTAGTGGGTAAGAGCCAAGGATGCCAAACATGCTGTAACACTAACTAGAATCCCACACAGAGGTTATGCCGTACAATGTGACAGCAGCACTCGCACTGAGAAAAACTGGTAATGCTAAAGAGGGGACGTGCCCTCTGGAGGCTGGTGTGGCAGTGACAGCAATCATCAACAAAACGGTAATTAAAAAAAAGAAAAGTCCTGATTGGTGTGCCTCAGTTGGTTGGGTGTTGTCCTCCAAACCGAAACGTTGCTGGTTTGATTCCCAGTCAGGGCACATGTCTAGGCTGCAGGTTCTGTCCCTGGTCAGGGTGCAAGCGAGAAGCAACCAACAGATGTTTCTCTCTCACACAGATGTTTCTCTCCCTGTCTTTCTCCCCCACCTTCCCTTCTCTCTACAAATTAATGCAAAAATCTTAAAAACCAAAAACAAAAGATCAATTTCTAGAAAAGGATTGAGGGTTTTGGTCCAGCAACTATAACCTACCAAGAAATTCTCTTTCTAGTACCAATTTTGGAGGTTTCTATATTCTTTAAATACAAGTGTATTATCATCACCATTATTAAAGGAAAGTAGTATTTCCTTATAGAGACCCCAATCATGTATCAGAATGTACTGCACCTGCCACTCATCACAACAGATATTCAAGAGATGACCCCGGACACATATCTGCTTCTTGGCCTGCTTGAACTCTAAGTGGGCAGGGAGAGCAGCTTTTGCAGGAAATGACAAAGTTGCTGCTGTTTGACCACCCAAATTCCAAGCTGCACTCTCCCATGCACTCTGTAATTCTGCTCCCCCCACGTCATCCATTTTAGACACCCTGGCAACCCTGTTGCTTTAACTCCCCTGCCTACCTTCCAAAGGTGTGCTTGTTTCCTTTTCCCTCGCACTTGGGCAATCTCATCTACAACTGCTCACCATCTTACTGCTGTGCCTCTGGCCATACAGAGTGCTCTGCTGTTTATTGCTTATTCTAATGAAGCTTTTGCTGAAGTGTGCAATTTCCTTTAAAGGAGCTCTTTAATCTCTGGCCCTGTTCTGGTTTTATCTACAGGATGAAGTTAATAATTCACTGTCCTTGAAGGCAGAAGCCCTGGAACAGATGTTTTCTTGAGGTCCTACTCGCTACTATCTGTTTAAAACTTTTATCTTCACAAGACAGATTCTGATCCGGAACGCCCACTCTTGCTCTCGCCTATCCTTCAGCTCAGCTCCAGTCCCACTTCGCTCTACGCTAAGCTCTGTCTCTTCAGTCTTCACGCTTTTTTTCCTCTTCCAAATGATTCTGTACTGTTCAGCACATCCTAACTTTATAGCTATCCACTTTGTTCTTGGTCTGCCGGGCAGGCTATTTTCTTCAGCTGGATTATATGTTCACCAAAGACAAGAAGCATATCCCCCACTCCAAACTCTTTCTTTAAAACAAAACAAAACAAAACAAAACAAAACAAAACCTTTATAAGGATAACATTTCCAAATAGATGTTAGAGAAACAGAAGTAAAATAATTAAAAGAATTAATAAGAATCTCTACCAAATGGGCTAAAAACCTGTTCAGTTTTGTATCTGAACGTATAAAGGATGCACAAGAATAGGATCAAAATTCATAACATTAACGAGATGCACATGGACTTGTTTAATGACTTTCTGCATATTCCAATGAGAGATATACCTATGACATTTGAAAGAGGTAGTATGGGGATAAACAGGAAAAAAAAAAACCCCACTATTCTGCACAGAAGTAATCCTTGAGCGTGTGTGTGAAAGAAACACACACACACTACAGATTATCCCATGAACAAATACACACACACACACAGTAGATTATTCCATGAATATCAATGAGTCCATTGTACTGTAATAGACTATTGCCCTCAGGTACTACCGGGCATGAGGGGTGGAGGCTGGTAAGGCTAATAATGACTATCATTAAACAGTCCCAGAACAATACCCTATTTTAACCACTGTCCTTGATTTGTTTAGTTCCGTCACTTCATGGCCTCATGATTTTAAAGCTTAAAAGGACCTTGCAGATTAACTGGTTCAATCCCTGCTTTGAAAGCAGTGGCCATCTAGAGAATGTGCATTCACATCTGGCAAGGGGGACTGAGCACAGGAGAATGAAGCTCCCTGGGCCGCACCACGCGGGGTCCTCTGGCTCTCGGGAGACTGGCCCCATGACCGACTGACCATGGGTTGTTCTTGTCCCTGTACTATCACCTGCATCCAGCTCCATTGTGCCACTTTAGTTCTACTTTAATCTGCCCCAAACAGTGTTATTTTTTAAAAGGCTTTGTATGAATAAAACAAAGTTTTGTTGTATTTTAAATTTCTAGGTCCGAATAAACATAACATAAAAACTTCTGCAATATATAAGATTACAAAATTTATTTACCTTGAGTGTCTCTGTAATCTTCAGAGTCTTCTAAAAGATTTTTCAAATAATCTAGAAATGAAAAAAAGATAGTATTTAGTACAATAAAGCAGTAAGGAGAAAAACACTTGTCTTTTTTATTCAATACTTCAGTCATTCTTGTCGGTTAATATACATGCTGTTCAATTTGTGCTAACTTTCTTAAAATATGAAAGAATGCAGCCCTGGAATCAGTGTGAAATCAGGGCACGAAATCAGAGCTGAAAAGAGCCTTAGAGGTCACACACTTAGAGGTCATTTTAGAGATGAGGAATGGGGTTGCTGAGCACAGGGTCTCGCCCAAGTCACACAACCACTTTGTGGCAGAGTTGGGACTAGAATCCAGGTCTCTCGATACCTAGTTCAGGTCTTTTACTCCAACACACATGAACTACCTTAATCTCAAGATCAGATGTTTGTCTAGCACAAAATTCCAAACATTAACAGATCAAATGCCTAAGGGACTCTTAGGTTTGTCAATCTGAGAGTCTAACAATGCCAGAACCAGAGAACTGCAATACACTAGACTCTCAAATGGGGGTGAATGTGCCGCCTAGGGCTCATGTGGAAATATCTGGAGGAATTTCTGATCATCACAACTGGGGGGGGAGACCAGGGATGCTGCTAAACGTCCTACAAACGCACAGGGCAACCCTACAGTGAAGAATTATCTGACCCAAAATGTCAAAAGGGAAAAAAATAAGACAATCGCTTATAGTTATTTTGCCATGTATAATGCGCACCCATGTTTTTGGCCCAAGTTTTCAGGGGAAAAAAAAAATCTTTCATTTTAACGTTTCAATTCAATTATTTATTTATTTATATTTAGATCCTTGTTTTTTTTTTTATTATTAAGGAATTTTAGCATTTATTTTTGAACAAATTAGGGTACAAGAAATTTTGCAGAACAAATAATTACAAAACACAAGAACAGATACCACATATTTCAGGTACTATCCATATATAATGGGCACACTTAATTTTCCCTCAAACATTTGGACAAAAAAGTGCACATTATACACAGCAAAATACGGTAATAGGATTTCAAGGTAACACTTCCTTCTCTGTTGAGAAATGTTGGATGGCTTCCCATTTCCTATCAAATTAAAACAAGTTCCATTCCCTGGAATTTAAAGTCCCCCACTACACGGTCCCCATTGCCTCTCTGATTTTCTCTCTTGCTACTGCCTAACACAGGCCCTTTGTTCTCAGCCAAGTTCGATTCTGCACAATTCCTTAAACATTTCCCAAGTGTTCTCTGGCTCCATACTTTTTGTCTCTAATGTTCCCCTTTTTCTGAATACTTCTTCTGTCTCTGCACATAAAAACCTGCCTCATATTCTTCTAGGCTCATCTTAAATTCCTCCTATCCTACCAATCTTGCCACTTAAAAAAATATTCTCTCCCTTTGAATAATACATTATCTGCCACTTACTCATTTTATGCCTTCTATCACATTTTGGTTTTCATTCGACTCAAAGTTCCTTGTGGGCAGGACTCACATCTGATTCACCTTTCTATCTCTCATAGCACTTAGCCAGGGCCTTTACATACAACAGGCAAGAAATGCTTCGCTTAGAATAAAAAAAGGATTGTTTTCAGACTGAATTGTGTCTTAGTTCAGGTAAGCAGCGATAAAGGTTGAAACCAAACATAATGACAATGGGAGTTGAAAATGAAAAAAGAAAAGGCATGTTAACAGACTGAATGCAATTTTACTAGACTCAATCTCCATTAACAATATTTTGGAATATATAATTTCATCCCATGGATTTATAAAATCATGCTGAAAGGAACAAAAGGAAACCTGAGTGTTAGTGCCAGCTTTCAAACTTAATACATGACATAAACACACACACACCCAAGAGCTGAAACTCTATATCTTTGAGATGGTAATCCAAAAACCTATGTCTAGACATGCATATTATAAATATCTAGCACTGGCAGGAAGCCATGCCGAGATATTGTGAATGACGACATTAAGCTTCCATGCACCACAGGACAAGTTCTATCTTGGCAGAAACCATCACTAGCAATTTAGATCTTAAATTAATCTGAACACAGAAGTTAGAGAGTATGCTTCCAACCAAACAGATAAGAAAACCACAAAAGTTAACAAAATACATCGATTGTACATTACACTTAGCTCTACCTGGAGGTGAAAATTAACTGAATCTCACTCTGATTCCACTCAGAATGCATTCCATATATAAGCCATGTTTGATGAGTCTAAATATTTAACTTTTCCATGAGGGTGACAGGGTTAGGGGAAAAATTTAATGGTCTTCTTAAATGTTCTCAGTGTCTAGGCTACCTCATTTATCAAAAGTGGTATCTCTTAAAGCCTCTAGGTAGCTTAAGAGTGTGGAAAGGAAAACAGATTTACCTAAGTATCAGGTTCATGGCAAGTTCCTATTTTGCCTTACTTAAATGCTTGTTCTTTAATATAGAACGGAGACATTTCTCTGGACCAAGAGAGTTTGCTGGAAGATGTCCGTATTAGGAAATCCTGACCTCAGAATCACTGTGCTAAGCCTGATAAGCTTCCGAGTTGCATTTTCTTCCTTGCACTACAGCTCAGCTGCTGTCTGCCAACCTGAACTTACAGGAAACACACAAAGAGTGGAAACACACAAATCGGCTGAAGAGAAAACCCACCACTAAGATGACACAAAATCATGCTATTAAGCAAAGAGGTAACAGAGTTAGGTTTGCTGTCCTTGCCAATTAAGAAGATAATCTTAAACTTAAACATTCGAAATTCAACGTTCCAAAATATTTTTAGGGCATCCTTGTGAAAACTTTCACCTTTCACCTCAAGGAAAACAAGACCATGATCCTTTGCCCCCCACCGCTGCCCCCAGCTAAGACAGGAATCACTTAGTGCCTTAACTGCAGAATGAGAGCATGGTTGATCACCCTGAGTCAGATGGGAGGCACTGAAACCACCAACTGCCCCGGTGACTGTTACAACCCAGGAAAAGAGACCAGACAGACACGCCTGTATTGGTCACAGGGAACTGTTTACTACGTACCATTTAGAACTAGCAATCTAGAGGAAGTTTCATTCTTAAAGAATGAGGAGAGCAGTCAATTCAATTTACCAGGCTATGACTTTCCTGCTTCTGCCAAGCCAAACTATGCATTTTTCAAAACTTTGCTAATAAAAATAATTCAAATGCTACTGAGGTTATTTCTATTGGAAAAAAAAAAAGTTGGTGCAGCATGCATGGGCACCACAGTATGTACTTTCTCACCACCAGGTGGCACCATTGATTAATAGACGTTCATTAACCCCCACTGTGGCCAGGTGCAGCCTCCAGGGATGTGCAAGTTAATTTCTGAGGCCCAGAGTGAAAGCATGAGGACCCAATACATGCTGCATCTTGTCAGAGGTCTCAGTTTTCTATAAAAGCCTTCTATAAAAGCCTAGTAAGCCTTACTACCCCTGATTACACAATCAATGAATAATTAACTTAAAGATGAAAGCTATTCAGAAGTACAGTTAACCTTTCCTAAAAATGAGTCATCTGTGGGAATCTAGGACTTTTTAATTCAACGACAGCCAGTCAGATTCCTGGACTGTGTGCTGGGAAATGGGGAAGGGTGAGCATAGAGGAGGGGTAACATTTCAAAGTCAATTATTTTGAAATTAAGGACATACCTTGCTTTGTATTATTCAGACTTCTTCCTTCCTCCCTAAATATGTAATGATATCAGCAACACACACAGAATTATGAGATCCAAAGGTCCAGTAAGCCTGGTCATGAGCTTGTCTTCCAAAGTTTCAAATTTTATTTTATTTTATTTTTTTCAGCGATATCTGGCAAGTGCACAGCCACCACAAAACACTGATGCCGGACAGAAGAACTTACCACTTCCTATTGCAGACTGACTCCCTCTAGAATCTCACAAGCCAGACTAGAAAGGGATAACTGTCTGTTAAAGTTTCAAATTTTAACAGAAGCAATGTATAATGATCTGACTTGTGACATGAAGTGCTGATAATTTTAAATATGCAAAATCAAGATGAACTGTCAAGCTGTAAGACACACTGCCACGTTCAAGGCAGCTCGGTGAAGCCATCAGCAGCCCTCGTCGGAAGTGAGAAGACAGATTCTTACTCTCAGTCCAGCCATGTCTAGGAGGGGGACGTGACTTTGGTCATGCTCGGCCCTGCAGCATTTCTGTGTCAGAATCCTCATACATAAAATAACTATGATGGACCAGGTCGAAAAACTGTAATGATTCTCATTCTAAAGTACCATGAAGCAAGTTGTGTAATAAACTCTAAGATGCATTATAGGAAATTTGGAAAGTAATAGAGAAAACTCAAACTGTGAACAGCTCTCTAAAATACTATAATTTAAAAACATTTCCTCCTGTTTTTATGAATGCTTGATTTTACTTAATTTTAATAATATATAGGATTTTATAGCCCATTTAAAGTATTCTAGCCCATACAGATTTTCCCTATATGAATAGATGAATAACATACCATCATTGGAATATATTATGCAGTATTTCGGTATTCATTATTAGGCTTTTAACTCATTTTTAAATTGTCTTGTTTTGGCTGTCTTAAATAGATGGCCATACATCCTAATTTGCCCATAATGATTCTGATGAATACCTGTTGTCCAGGTATAACTATAAACAGCACCCCCTTATACTCTTGAAAGGTAACATGTCTGAATAGTAAATTGTATGATTATTTTAATTGCAAGTAACACTAATCAATTATTTTCTTGATTTCAATGGAAAAGTTTTCTTTTTAGTACTTGATACAGCACAAGAAACCTTTCCTAAAGGGAGATACCAATTAAAACATCATAATAAGTCTAGGAGAATAATTGTTTTACTAAATGATTGCTAGTTTTGTGTATTGTAGGTTTTTATTGCCAATATGGGAGGGGGAACTGGTAACTCATTTTAATTAATATGTACAATCCAAAGGATATCAGACATGCCACTGTGTATTTATTAGGTATGGTGTATTTTTTGTAAGTTTATTTTTTGTTCACATTTTAATCCCGATAACTACAGTTTTATCTCCCTCTGATTTTCCTATAGGTTAATATTTTATATGTAGTGATTTTTTAAATGAAGGCTTTGTTTTTCTAGAGCAGTTTTACAGCCACAGAAATGATGGGAAGTCACAGAGATTTTCTGTGTAGCTCCTGCTCCCACATGCGTAGAGCTTCTCCCATTACCAACCCCCACATACCAGAGGGGTAGGTCTACTGCAACTGAGGAACCTCCACCATCCCCACCCGGAGTCCATAGCTTACATTATGGTCCACTCTTGGTGGTGTACATTCTACAGGTTTGGACAAATATATACATATAATGGCATGTATCCATCATTATGGTATCATACATAGTGTTTTCACTGCCCTAAAATCCTTGGTGCGCTGCCTATTTATATTTAGTATTCAGTATGTTTTTAGTGTATCCATTGATATACGGCTCTTAACTTTTCAAATTTTAACAGGTTATTCAATAAACGATCCTTTCTTTTTTTATTATCTTGCACTTTCTACTTTGTCACACATTAGATTCTTACAAACAACAGGGTCTATTTCCAGTACCTCCCTATCCCAATGATAAAATAACTATGAGCGCGGGCTGCGAACCAAAGGGTTGCAGGTTCGATTCCCAGTCAGGGCACATGCCTGGGTTGCAGGCCCAGCCCCCAGTGGGGGCGACATGAGAGGCAACCACATATTGATCTTTCTCTCCCTCTCTTTCTCCCTCCCTTCCCCTCTCTAAAAATAAATAAATAAAATCTTAAAAAAAAAATAAATTATTTATTTATTTTTAGAGAGAAGGGAAGGGAGGGAAAAAAAGAGAGGGAGAGAAACATCAATGTGTGGTTGCCTTCATGTGTTCCCCACTGGGGACCTGGCCCGCAACCCAGGCATATGCCCTGACTGGGAATCGAACCAGTGACCCTTTGCTTCACAGGCCCGTGCTCAATCCACTGAGCTACACCAGCCAGGGCCTATTATTATTTTTTAATCAATAGGCATATTCTTGCAATGGTATCACGTATCTTTAATTGTTGAAGTTTTAAATTAGTATTGACTGATGTTTCCCTCCCAGAATATTCTTTAATAATGTAGTCTATTTATTTCTATGTACAGAAGCTTTTTGATATGTATCTATTAAGTCCCAAAATTCTAAGCAATCTTAATGAGAATATGGACCATAGGCAATATGTTAGAAGCTAAGTGAATGGTTCTATAGTGTTAAGCATCATTTTGTGCACGAATGCTAAACTGTGGGTTTCATGAAGACAAGGAGCCTAAATTAATTATCTCCATTTCCCAACACCTAGAACAATGTCTGGTGCATATTCAATGTATCCTGAATTTAGGATGGACTGACACTCCCATTAGTGTTATCACTTTTTGCTTCATATTTGACTAAGCACTTGAGATGATATTTTGAGGTTCTAATTAAAAAGTGCTCTGGCCCTTCTCTAATTCTCTCGCTCCTTGAATATTAGCTTAATGCTGTTCCCTAAATATGTGGCACAGGGCTTACTCTTGTACATATGGTGCTTGTCTAAGTTAGAAAAGTGACTTTTTGGGCTCTCAGGCTCACAGATTTATGGCTGGGAAAGCAGGCAATGCTTTTCTGTGAATTAGAAAAGGCCATTTGTCCTGAGCTGATGCAGACCCTCGCAGGGGCACCCAACTTGGTGAGCAGAGTGCAGGCTGGACTTGGACCTCAGCAGGGGGGCATAACCGTATGAGGCAGCCCTGGTCTGTCCTAGACTTTGATGAGTCTAGTCCTGAGGCCTAAAGAACTCCAGAACTAAACCTGACTCCAGGATCATTCCATGACAAAATTTTGAAGTAGTTCTTACAATGGACAGAATCTCTCCTTGGTCTCTTTGTAGCAGGACATACTGGGTAGGCATATCCAGAATGCCCTTGAAGGAGTCAAAGCAATAGGTAATCTCCCAACAAAAGTAAACGTTCCTTATTCTGAATTGGTTGAAACAAGTGCTGTTCTTCGGGGACACATTTTCCAATGGTTAGGCCTGCCATTTTATCAAGCAAGAATCTCCAAAGTACAGAAATGACCTTGGCACAGTGAAGTCTCACTTAAAGAAGCTCTTAATCGTATTTAGTCCCCACTGCCCTGATTATCAACAAAGAGCGAATTTAGGTCTAGGGAGATTAGTATATTTTACCACCCAAAGAACCACCAAGGAAAGAATAAAGTAAATATAAGCTCCCAAGTGAATTTAAATTTGACCAAATTTCAGTTTTACATCCAACTGGAACAGTTCCTGATGCGAGCCATGCTTCTGAGAAACACTAAGAGGGAAATTCTAGCAAGAGGCAGCTTGTCAGGCCTGTGGCAAGGCAAGTTCCAGCAATAAAGGCATCTGGCTATTTGCAGGGAATCTGGGTCAAACCTACACTGAAAAGTGAAAAAGAATGGCTTCACAATAATGTCCATGGGTAGAATTCAGAGGATCTGCAAACTTGGATGGGCAAAAATAAACATTTTCACTAACCTCTAAGTGAAATATGGAATTTCCTTCCATTATGAATGTAGGCAACAAACCACATTATCAATGATAATTGGTATTATCAATGATACCAGTGACTCTGTCACCATAAAAACCACGTTTTTTTAATATCACATTACAATAGTTGTGGACATCTCAAATTATTGTTTACTCTCACCAT
Source organism: Glossophaga mutica (assembly GCA_039655065.1). Classification (NCBI taxonomy): domain Eukaryota; kingdom Metazoa; phylum Chordata; class Mammalia; order Chiroptera; family Phyllostomidae; genus Glossophaga; species Glossophaga mutica. Next base: position 20,435,167 of record CM077304.1, on the reverse strand, counting down.
TACTTCAAAATCAGGGCAGTTATGTAAGTTCACCACCAGGTCTTTTTATTTACTGCATACTAAAAAGCACATGTAATATACTATGTCATACTTCAAAATTATTTTAATAACTTCATTTCATCCCAGTTGGTTTCCTTTTAATCTTATGTATTTTATTCTGTGATTTTTAAAATTATTCTGAAAAGAGATCCATTCATAGGCTTCGTCAGATTGCCAAAGGGATCCAGGCAAATAAATAAATAAATAAATAAATAAATAAATAAATAAAAAATAAGAACCGCTGTTCTTGAGAGAAAGTAAGATTACATTTAAAAGCTGTAATTTAATAGAACAGGCAGATAAAACATCTTCCCTCTTATATCCTAATAAAACCTCTTCATAGTATTAAAATCATTGATATAATTTGTTAAATACCATTTCCCAAAATACCTTATTCACAACTACAATTAAAAATTAATTACAACACAACAAGAGCTGAGTTCATGACAACAAAAATTCTGAATATTACCACCCGCCTCTTTTACACAAAGGAAACTACCTTATACCAGAGTCTTCGGATTCCCCAGCAACTCAGTTCCTTGGCTGGTGCCTAGGACAACCCCACCTTTCAAGTTCCGCCCTATAAAAACTGTTAGAAGACATTTGGTACAAACAACTAGCCCTGAGTTTTAAAACAAATACTTGCCCAGCAGATGCTTTTTTTCCTCTCTCTCTCAGTAAGGGTTTTATTTTTAAGTCATGCATTAATTTGATCCTGATCTTTTTTACCAATCTGCTTATTAGCCTATTCACAGCTCAAATTTATAACTTCAGAACACTAGACCAGATGTTTTCAATATATTTTCTACCAACATGGGAAATCCTAGATTTCTAAAACCTTAGAGAGAGTTAATACCATCCCAAACTAAAGGCAAAGATTATAGGAAAAGTAATATAATATGTTATTAAAGTCATTTATAACATAAATATTTAAATAAGATCGAAGAAAGTACCTGATCCAAATTTAATCAAAGTTCAAAGGAATGTTTTCTTCTCAAATATCTAAGTGGAAAAGATATTTCAGAGGAATTTTTTAATTATATTTTTTATTATGTTTTCTCCACCATGATCCTCACTGATTCAACCTGTTTCAACACCAATGTAGTACTTTCCACAAACGAAAACATTTTTATTTAAAAAAAATTATATCACATATAACACAGAGACGAAAGAAATCTAAAAGGGTATGTCATTTCTAGATGGTAGTAGATGAAGAACATTTTTAAAATAATAATACATATTTTTAATAGGCACGAAAGATCTCTTCAAAGAAAAAAAGTGACCCTTACAAACATAAATCCTCAAATATACTCACTGAAACAAATGACAAAATCAATATAATTTTTAGGACTTGAAATGAGGAAGAGTTTGGTGGGAGCCTGAACGGCTCAGTGTGGCCCCAAAGGGAAGCGCTGTAAGCTCCATCGGGACAGGGGTCACCACTGTGCTATTTGCCAGTGTATACAGGTGTCCGGCTCAGGGCCAGCCCATACAAATATCTGTTCCCAGAGCTAGTGATTGATTAATAGGACAGGGAATCTAGCCCTCAAGGATAGGTTTCAGGAAAGACTACGAAACCTACAAAAGCAAAGGAAAATAAAGCTTGGGCAATCTGGGGTTATAAACTGCAGCCTTTAAACTGTGGGTAAGTTTCCCCCCCCTAAAACAGGGACTTATTTTTGTAGCAGTTTTACGTTCACAATGAAACTGAAAGGAATGGAGATTTCCCATATGCCTCCTGCCCCCACACATGCATGACCTAGTCTACCATCAACATTCTCCACTAGCGATACATTTGTTACAATGGATGATCTCACACTGATACATCATAATCACTCAAATCCATAGTTTACATTAAGGTTCATTCTTGGTAAAGTAGATATTATCGCTTTGGACAAAGGTATACTGGTATGAATCTATTATTATGGAAGAATAAGTCTGTTTTCAACTTTCTAATAAGCAGAATAAAAGTATGTCTGATACACACACGCACGCACGCGTGCTCACTAAAAGTATCTATATCTGCTCCCGATTCCTGGCACAGAGCTCCTGAAATTCTTGTAATTTAATAGTGATATGAACACTGGGAACACCTCTTTTTCTAATAGCAGGCCTTTGACCCTAGTTCTGACACAGAGCTCCTAAATGCCTTTCTTAGGTTATTGGAGTGTCTTTTGACCTGTGAGGTGATTTCTGATGGGCTGTTGAATAGCTCCTACATGAAGCTGGTCACCAGAGGATCGAGCCATGATTAGAAGCTTGGAACTTTCAGCCCTACTCTCCATCCTACAGGAAGGGGAGAAGGGGTAGAAGGTAGGAGTGGAGTTAATAATGGATTGCATCTACATGATGAAGTCTCCATTAAAAATTCCAAACTACAGGGTTTGGTGAGCTTCCATGTTGCTGACCACAAGGAAGTACTGGGAGAGCACCGTGCCTGGAGAAGGCATGGAGTTTGAGACCCTTCCCACAGACCCTCGCCCTGTGTCTCTCTTCCATCTGGATTTTCAACTGTGCCCTTTATCACACGCTTTCATAATAAATTTGTAAACGTAAATAAATTTTCCTGAGTTCTGTGAACTATTTCTAGCAAATTATCAAACCCAAGAAGGGGGTCATGGGAACCCAGATTTATAATTGGTTGGTCAGAAATACAGGGGACAACCTGGAACTTGCAATTGGCACCTGAAACTTGGGGGGGAGGGGCAGCCTTAGGGGATTCAGCCCTTAATCTGTAGGATCTGACACTATCTTTAGGTAGATGGTGTCAGAATTGCATTAAATTGTAGGATGGCTGGTTGGTATCAAAGAGAATTGCTTGGTGTGGGGAAAAAAAAACACATCTGGTGTTCTTGGAAGAGAAATGAAATGATGATGCGTCAGGCTATCTGGGGGCGTGGTAAGAGGTTAGCATAACCATTAGGAAGATATTGCCACAATCGGGCCTGAGTTTAGAAAGGCCTGGCCTAGAGCACTATAAGGGAAATGGAAATAGGAAGCAAAGGCAGAGGAAAAACGGGTCTGCAGATCCTATGAGGGAGGAAAGATGAAGAAAGGGAAGTATTTCGGAGTCCTTTCCACAAATTTGTCCCTGGGTGACTGGAAGATTGTTTTTATTCTTAAAAGCATTTCATCCATCCATCCATCAAACATTCCTTGGCACCACGGGTTAGGGCTTCTCAACCTTATAAACAGAAAAAAGATTTGTTTCCCTAAGCCTTTCAGCTTATTGAGTCCCTGTTAATGTGCCAGACTCTACGCCAGACACTGAATTAGGATGACAAAAGCAGATTTGACCCTGAAGAGACGGAGAGATCAAGAAGGAAAGCAGCAGCAGTAAAAAATTAATGCTGCTCCTATAACTGTGTATGTCTGTTTTCTTCCGCTGCATCCTCACTGTTGCCCTGATTCCTGTAACTCCCAATTGCGAATAGGTTCTGGGCCCCAGACATTTTAAAGATGTAGCTAGATCAACTGGCCTTGAGTAGCCAATATAAGGGCAAAATCTGTAAGTTTTTCTGCTTAAATTTAAGTTTTTCTTCTTAAGTTTACTTTTTTGTTTGTTTTTTGAATTGTAAGCTGAACCATTCCATTATACAATATATGCTTTTTCTTTGATCCTATTTTGAGTTGACTTTTAAAAAAATGCTACTGAGAATTTAGTTGGGAGTATTTACTCCATTGAACAAATGGCAGCCTAAGTAAAACACCTAATTAGAAAAACACCAAATTATCGCCTGGAGGAAACAAGCAAGACAGTAAGACGGTTGTTTTCATTGTATGGGCAGGGCTCCTGTGTCTGGGGATTTCCACTCACCTTTTTCTAAGAAAGATTCCAAAAAAAGCTAGCCTATCTTTCTGCTTTATCTCTGTATTTCTCAATCTTCCCCTCCCAAGAAACCAAGCAGGCACAAATCTACTTACACTGAGTCAGGCAGGAATCCTTCCCCTTCTCTGCCTTAAACTCATTAATAAATCAAAGTTGTCAGGGGGTGCCTCAAATAGTCTCACTCTCCTCCTCTCTTCTCCAGTATATTCTGTGCACTTGGAATTACTCCAAATTCTAAAACGGAAATAAAAGTACTTACCTCACAAGGTTGTTCCAAGGATAAATATTTGAGCTCATTTGTCCAAAGCTGAGGACTGAGTTAACTAACATGTTTAAGTAGATACAAACTTTAGACTTAAAATCCAATTTCTAAACATCTAAGTGCATGGACAGGGGCACTTAGCAGAAATACCGTGCAATGGTAGGGAGCAAGTAGAATATCACAAAAGATGAGCACTAGAAATCAGAATTTTAAATAAAAATAAAACAAACCCTTAGTATCAACTCCTTTATTTCCTTAGGATTTTATGATCGTATGAGCTTCAGCTAACACGGTTACCAGAAAGGGGACCTGGCCCTGAGCGGGTTTGCCTAGGGCTGGCTGGTAGCGTGTGGGTTCTTGACTTCGTGTAGGGAAGATTTCACAACACAAGTCCCGGTGATTTTTGAAAGCACATTTATTAAAGCTGAGGATGGTGAAACAAAGAAGGGCTTAGGATATTGGAAACAACAGGAGAGAGACTAGGTGGGGCTGCTTGGATCTCCAGAAATGTTACAGGAAAGAAATGAGCCTTGGTGGGGCTGTTCTAGCTTAGTATAAAGTCAGAGAGAAAAGGGGCCTTGGGGACAGGGCCTGAGGGTTAGCCCTTGGAGAAAGTGGGACAGGGTCTGAGGGGTTAGCCCAGGACAAGCTGCTGCTGCCCACTGCTCCCTGGGTGCAAGCCTCATGGGGTGCCTCAGGGTTTAGGCGATGTGTGCCTGTGGGGGAGGAAGTGTGGGGAGAGAAAGGGGCACAGGCATGCTCCTGGGAGGAAGTGTGTGCCCAGGGACCTTTGACTTGAGGGGGTTTAAAGGCTGGTAATCTAGGAGAGGTATTGGGGGAGGATCTCAATAAAATATTCATCAGCTTTATGCTGACATGCCAAAATGAGATTTATTCCCTTAACGTCATCTGTCCTTGGGTGTGGTTGGCAAATGGCACTAACAGAATTTCTGCTATCTCCCTGAGTAGGAAGATTTAAACTATTTACCCTCTGGTCGGGGAGGAGAAGTACAAACCATTTACTTTGAAGTGTCCTTGGTTTAGGAAAGACAGGACTCACCATAGGGCTGCAAACTGCTTGTTTAACTATGTCTCAGTTTCCCTATTCCCCCTTTCTGCTTGTTCTCCCTTACTAGCCCATTTCAATGCTATCTGTGTTGCTTCAGGCAGGACTGTTCACCTCCTGAATGTGTCTTTCCTTTAGAAGAAAACTCACTGAAATTATCTATCTCACTGTTTTCCTTTAGGCTAAAGATATTTTCGTGAAAGGGATGTTTTAAACCTAGCTTAAAACCAACTACAACTATTTCTGAAAAGCTTGGGGAGTACACTAAATTATTAGTAAAAGATTCACTCCTTAACCTCAAAAAGTTTATAATTAAATTAAGAAATCAGTATGCAAATCATACAAATATCACCAAATTCACAAGGCATCAAATAAATATTTACTAAGTCACAGTTCACTGGTAGACACTAAGGGTCAAGGAGAACTGGAGTAATCAGAGATGGCTTCAAGGGGGGACAGAGGACTTCAGGTCCGGATTTGTCGTGGAAGATAAAAATTTGAATAAATGGAAGAAAAGGCATAGGATGAAGGATATGGAATCTATGTTGTTTATTTACAAAGTCTATGTTCTTTCTTTAACTTTAGTCCTGACTGTTTAACCCTGAACAAGCCATTTATAACTTTACCCTTCAAACAATCCACAAAGACTGAAGGTTTACTACATATAAGTGCATTATTTAAATAATAATGACTTTTCCAATTTAAGAAAGAGGGAAACAGGTTTAAGATTAAACAAGAGACAGCTCAAAATGAAAAATGACCCCACGCTCACATTATATTGGTTATGAAATAAATAGTATGTTTTCTTCAACAGAATTTTTAAACGTGCTTTTGCTATTTCACCATTAATCAATTAAAATCAAACTCAGCATGAAACCTAAATTAAATCAATGTGTAACTTTTTTTACTTAGATCAGTCATAGTGTGGGGAAAAATATTTTTACATGAAAATTTCGTAACCCTTCTCTGTCCTTCTTGCAAATCATAGCTTTTAAAACCACAGTTGTCTTTTGCCACTACAAACAGTACTTCATTCCACAGCTGTAGAAATAGCCTAAGCCATTCAATAGCTCATTTATGATACAGTGCTGAATTTATCTACCAAAAACACAACACATGTGTGGGTACTTCCTTTTGTCCTGTGTATTCTAAATCTCATCCAAAAGCAAAGGAAAGAAAATACAGATGGACAGGATATCCTCAAATTATTGTTTGACTTATGCCATTCCAGAGAAAAATCTAGAGCCCGATTCACAGTTAGAAATTCAAATTAAGTCAAAAGACTTAGGGTAGCAAGTCCTGGGGCTGAAAGACACGCCCTCCTTATCAACAGTTTGTCTTGCACAGGCCAGCTGAGGAGACAGAGGCCTTCGCCTAAAGGGAAACTGGAAAATCCTGGCTTTCCAAGATTCACCTACCTCATTCCAGTACAGCTCTTAGTTTAAGAGAAAGAGATTAGGTTAAGCATAAAAGCATGTGCGCCATTTCGAAAGAACACTAACAGAAACCATCTATCTGCATAATATTATAACAGATAACACCATAAAAAAAGAAAAGAAGAAAAATAATAAAATCAAATACAGCAGATTAAATTTAGAGCTGTGGTGGCATTTCAGTGTAATTGCCCATTTTGACCCGCTTCTTAAGCCACATTATGTATGTCTATTAGGTCACTGCACATCCAATACATTTCAGCAAATACTCCAGAGGGCAGGTGTGTTGGATATTATGCTAGGTACTGAGACTACACTAGCTTCTTTGCGATATCAAACCACTCAGCCTCTAAAAGCCTGTATCCTGTCTGTGTAAATAATATGCAGTGATATATACATGGCTATGATGGAGGGTTAAAGAGTCAATGAACATAAAGTCCTTAGCACAATGTGTGCTCTCACTCAAATCACAGCTTTTTAAAAACATTTTTCTTCTTTTTTTCCTTTCTACTATTAGAGCAGAAACTAGATAGACACAGCTTTGTAATCTTGAAGCTCACAGTCAAGTAGAAGATATAGACAACAATGACCAGACAGGCACAAGGATGATGATAACGATGATGGTGGTGTTTGGTTATGAGGACACCGCTGCTACTAAGTACTAAGAGCAGAGAGTGCTTATTTAGAACACGCTATGACCAAAGCACTATTCTAAGCACGTAGTTCATTAGTCAATCCTTGTAACAACCCTCTGAAGTGCCTAAGGCTATGAGAGTGGATACACGTATATGTGGGAGTGAGACTCTAAACCTCATTCTTGAGTGGCTGGGAAAGTACCTCTTAGGGTTAATAATATTAATCAGGTAAAATGATGCAGGGCTGTGGGTCTGGGATGGTAAAAGTAGTTCTGAGCAAAAAGAATTGAGACGAATAAATGCCCAAAGCAGAGAATGTGTGCAGGGATGACCAGAAAACTAAAAGAAGTTAGGTTCAGGCAATGTACATGCAAGGTTCTAAGCAATCTATAAATCCATGTAGTAGTTAAAGGGGTTACTGGCGTGAAAGAAAGAGAGGCAAACTGCGAGAGATGCCCACCTGTTAGCAGCAGCCTGTACTGGGGGATCCTCTGAACTGGCTTGAGCAGGTAGTGCTTGAGGGCCAGATTAGCACAGCGGGGGCTCATCTGAAAGGAAAAGGCATCCGAAGTGAACACAAGCATTGTTCTAAAAGGAGCAGAGGACCCAGTTCAGGTGCCCGGGAAGTCAACTTTTAAATAGCCAGCAGCGCTGAAAGGGGGTTCACGGAGAAACCCTCTTTATCTTGACAGCTGCTGCAATGCTGAGACTGAAACCATAGCCAATTCACCACAAAGCTCACCCTCTCCCATATAGGTAAATCTTTCAAATCACTGACTCATTGGGAAAACTTGTCACAGCCCCCTCACAGAGGGTGGCGGCTGCAGTCTGCACCCTAGGCAATTAGAGCCCATGTTACTCAGAGGCTACCACTTAGGAGCCTTTGCCAACGTATTCATAAACAAACCCCTCGACCAAGAAGAAAATGCATGGCCCCCAAATAAGGTGGCTGAAATAAAGCCACCTTTATTTTGATTGGGAATTGGATTCAAATAATAGTCAGAGCCTATCAATATCATAATATCAATCATAATAACAATGGGTGGTAGTGGAGAGATTACAGAAATTAAAGATAACCTAAAAAGCAGCCTTGCTACACATCCTTTCTCTAACAGGCCTGCATAATATAAAAACCTTTCTCAGATGATGAGCTATAAAAGACAGCCCCCAAACCACAGCAGCTATAAAAACATTTGATACAGAACCATTCTGACCTGACCACAAGGTCATTTGATTCTGCCTTTAAAGCTCTTTTCCTCAGTATGTACAACAGACACTTCTGCTCATTCCTAAGCCCCGCCTCCATTCTCCAACACTGGTATTTACTGTGAGGTGGTGTCAAAACGGCCAAGTGAAAATGTCCCTCCTTCAAAGATGTCCTGTGCTTCTTATATAGTTCAAGTGGGTGGGGAAGAATTTTTCCAGATTTGTTCAGACTGTTTTCTCTGTTTCTAAATATGCACCTCCAGGGTCTAGTACACAAAATAATAATGAAATCATAATGATAGTGCATGTTAAGAAAGCATCTATCATGCAAGCATCATTAACCAGACAGCAGACAGCTAACTTTCGCCTGTCTTATGTTTTCTTTTGCTGCCAAGGCAACGGAACAACTCGTTTGACCTGATGAAAACCTGGGTCAACTGTCAGTTCCATAAATATGTACATCACACTTCCTTTCTTAATAGCCTCAGGAGAGAGGTATAGAAAAAGAAGACAAGGAACAATTTTAAAGTTTAATTATTTGTCTTTTTTTCAAAAAGCATATGCTATTAATTTAAAATAAGTTTAATTCATTTCTACACAACCCTGTTTTTTAAAAATTGTATTGTCTTACAATGTTTGAAACCTGCAGAGTAAATTAGAAATGAGAAAGAAAAGGGAATGCTTGGTTTTCTTTTGAATTGCTTTTTGGCAAACTGTTTTTGGTAACTATTTTACAGACTAAAAATTAACACATGATCTGGTTATTCTCTTGCCTAATATACAAATTAGAAATTAGCAATATCTAATTTTCTAGTTTTGTGTGACTGGAATTCACAAAATTTTTAGTTTCAAAACAGAGAAATAATACTAAGATACATAGTAATTTTAACGAAAATTAGGAGAGGAGACTTAAGTAAAATTTTAGTTAAAAACTGATTTTTTAAAAAAATGCCTTGTATCATTTTATCACCAATCAAATCAGGCTTGGACCCTCACAGCTTTGAGTCAAAACACAAAGCTTTGGCAATAAACATATTATTCGTTTTTCTTAATGTTGACCCTAAAACTGTGTTATTTATTTATCTGAAGGGAAACAATTTATATTCCTCATCCATGACTGCAGATTAATTGTTAGACAAATAAGGGGAAGGCCCTGGTCAAGCAGCTCAGTTGGTTAGAGCATCATCCTGATACACCAAGGTTGCAGGTTTGATCTTGGGTCAGGTCACATGTAAGAAGCAACCAATGAATGCAAAATTAAGAGGAACAACAAATCCATGTTTCTCTCTCTCTCTCTCTCTCTCTCTCTCTCTCTTTCTGCCCTACCCCCCATAAAAAAATAAATAAAAAGAATGAAAAACAAAGAATAAAGGAGAAGGTTAAGTTAAAACTAAGCAATGTTCCCTGGAGTAGTCAAATTCATGGAGACAGAAAGCAGAGGAGGGTGCCAGGGGCCGTGGGGACAGACGAGGAGGTAGTTGTCAGAAGGGTATGGCTGCAGTTGTTCACGACGAAAACAGTTCTGGGGGTCGGCTGCATGACAAAGTGAATGGACTTACCACTACTGCATGTACACTTAAAACTGGTTAAGATGATTAACTTTTATTTTGTGTGTATTTTACCCCAAATTAAAAAAAAAAGAGACTCAGCCCTGGCTGGTGTAGCTCAGTGGATTGAGCACGGGCTGCGAACCAAAGGGTCGCCAGTTCGATTCCCAGTCAGGGCACATGCCTGGGTTGCAGGCCAGGTCCCCAGTGGGGGCCACGTGAGAGGCAACCACACATTGATGTTTCTCTCTCTTTCTCCCTCCCTTTCCCTCTCTCTAAAAAAATAAATAAATAAAATCTCTTAAAAAAAAAAAATAGAGAGAGACTCATTAAAATATTCCAAAGTACAATGACAGATTTCCCAAACTGAGTCTTGTAGACACTGTTCTCACTATTTCATGTGTTCAATTCCCTCTTTGATTTTGAAGGGATTATATTTTAATACCTTTTTTGTGTTCAAGGTTTATTTTCAATGACTGCAAATTATTAAAACTCTAAAAGCAAGCAAACAAAAGCTTGACATTAGATGGTAGAAAAAATACCTCAAATTCTCTAACAACAGCAGCGAAACCTGGGTTTTTCTTGCACTGCTCATCCAGCAAAGCTATATTCTTATCAAATTCTTTTATGTACGTGGAATACATTTTTAAATATGGCCCCTTCTTTACAAAGATATCAGCAAGCCTTTGTTGTTCTGTCCTAGAGAAGAGAGACACAAAAACATAGAAAGAGTCATTAACGTGTACAACACATACCCAACGAGCAGAGTCCCACACTCAAGCCATCAGCTTATCTTCTCGTCCTGTGAGACACTTCCTCAGATGCCTGTTCTTCTCCACGTCCACTGCCACCATCACATCTTGCCTGGACTCAGCCAGCAAGAACATCTGCTTCTACCATTTCATTCTTCTGACCAGCCACAAAGTCTAAAGCCATACACTATAGGCCTCCCGGCACTTAGCAGGAGAACAAACTGCTCGTAGGGGTTTACAAAGCCCCACAGCAGCCACGCCGCTCCTATTTTTCCAGCCCTTCTCACCCTTCTCTTCCTCCTTCTCATTGCTCCCCAGCCACAATGGCCTTCTTCATATTCTTTTGACATACAGAGTCCATAGTCACTTTTAAAAACTTTTACTAATGGTTCCACATGCCTAATATTATACACGGATCCCAGGCTGGCGGCTCCTTTCTGTTCAGATGTCAGTTTCAATGCTCTGCCTTCTTTAGATGGCCTTCTTGGGCCACCCAATCTTTATTCACTAATACATGTTTCTATTTTATGTATATGCAGATCAGAAACCGCTTCTAATTTTTTTTGTAGATCTGTCTGCCACTTCCCCCACCAAAATGTCTGCTCCATAAGAGCAAGAGGCTTGTAGGTTTTGTGTGGTATGATATGCGTAGCATTCTTAGAGTGCTGACTAGCACACAGTAGGTATTCAAAATTTGTTGAACACAGAAATGAAAGATTTTATCGTTATTAAAAGCCAATGTTAAAATAAACGTTATTTCAGAAAGTCTACTAAAATCTAAGAATATGTCTTGATTAAAAGATACCTAAAAGAAAGGTATTTTACTAAGTAGAAAATATATTATCCAAGGATTAGAATAGTTTTGTTAGTAATAAATACAGCTTTCACCATAATTATTGTTTTAGTTGTCCCTTAAGTTAGTCTGTCTCTTAGGAATGCTTAATATTTTAATACAGAACATCTATAGATCTAAATGCAAGCAAAAAATATATTTAAGCCTCCACTTACTTGCATAAATATGCACATCTTAAGTCATTGCAGATTATTTTAAAGAACATTTTTATAAGAATGATGAAGTATGTACTGGAGCTACTTAGAAATACATTTTATTTCTACTATGACTTTAAAAACCACCTTTTAGTCATGCCTCAGTCCTTAAGTCTGTATTATTCTATACTTAAACTACAGCTAGGTATTAATTGCTCATCTAGCATATTTTCTCAACAAGCAGAGGCATGATATTTCCAAAACAGGTAGTGATATTTTTCTGGATTATATACAAAGACAATTTAGAGGGAAATTATGATTATGAAAGCATGTGATACTGTTTTGTTACTCAAATTATTTTGGCTTCCCTATGGACTTCAGCAATAAATTCAGTCCCCTAGACCAAACTTTCTACATATTTCCAAAGCTGTCGCCAAAGTTTCTGCTTACTCGCTACACCCCATGGAAGCTGTTAACTTTATGGTATCCGGTACCTGTTCTGAAATCTACAGTATCTACAATGATTTCAGACATGTAAATTTTCTAAACCAACTAATCATATCATCAAATTGTCTCAGGAAATGGCCTTTTTTCCAAAATGCAAAGGGAGCTTCATGACCTGAAGCTCCAGAAAGGATAGATCAAATATGAATTTTTTCCAAGATGAAAATAGCAATTAAACTCCCTCTATCTCAAAAATCTTTTTTCTTTTGTTTTTCTTCATTGTTCAATCTCAAAAATCTTGATTATCAAAGTTTACCTATAAAAAGTTAAATTGGCTCATTATGGGCCCTTCTTCATTATGGCTTCACCTAAAATTGGAAACCTTGGGAAAGTTGGTTAGTCCATTTTTACCAGTTCAACATTCTTTCCTCCAGCTCCTTCAGGAGATCCCGGTTCAGCTCATACAGCTGAGGCAAGTAGTACAGGATCTGATTTAGGATCCGGTCCTCAATCACGGGTTTCCCGAATTGTCTGGAAGCATGGGCTACAGCATCCCGGAAATCCTATTACAGTTCAGAGGAGGAAAAACAATATATTTACACATATAAGCTGATAAAAACTTCTTTTCCCTAGTCACCACATACCCTAAAACAACATAATTTACAAAACTGTGTCCCCTTGTAGACTTAAAAGTTAAAAAGTACCCACTTACTTCTATCCCACTTACCTAGGCAGAAATTTAAAAAAACAGAACAACAACAACAACAACAAAAAAACAGAGTAGCTGGGGTAGATATTTGGTTTTAAATAAGACTGCGTGATATTGCTTTTAAATCTTTTTGTCTGATCTCCAAACTTAGCAATTATCCTAAGGGCATGTCTAGAAAGTGTGTCGCAACTCTAAGTAGCCTAAAATTATTCCAGTACTGCAATATGAACACCATCTATTTAAAAGTCCCCAGGAAATCTTGACTAATTTTCTTCCGGAAGAATCCCTTTGCCTAATTTCAGTAATCATTTCCCAACAACCCAAGCGTTCTAGGTGAGGCATGTGGAGGGTGGCAGTTTTGATAATCCGAGAATACTGGATCTAAACCCTAACCCTGATTTACTGTTTCCTTGAGGTAGCCTCATTTTCCTCATATTTTTCATTATTAAAAATAAATCCAAAGAACAATGCATTGCACCCATACCAAAGTAATTTGAACAAAAGAATTTTCTTCCAGAAACGTTTCATTTTATTGGACATTTTTATTCATTAGTTAAAGAAAAATGAAACTGTCCAGAATAGTATGTAAGAGGGAAATCTTCAGTATGGTTGGGGCAGAAAAATGAAGTTTCTGAAGAAAACCAATGACAATCTCCTAACAATGAATGTAATGATGTTTTTCTAGATTGCTTTTGCTTCTGTTTTCAGGGAGGGAAGGACAATATGCCCAATATTGTTTAAAAAATGCTTTCTCTTCAGATTCCTTTTCAGCTGCAGATGGCCATAAGACCCATCTAATTCTAGCTACCGAGATACAGATGAAAAATTCTGAGAAGACCCTCAGGAAAACTTTGTAAGAATAATATTTTTTACCTTCTAAATTCTGTCATATTTAGGATTATAGATAACTTGTTAAATTGAGGAGTACTCCATCTAGGTGTAAATTATATATCAACTGGCAGATAACCTTGAGAATTTGAAGTCTGGCTTTGTTATCACCATTGTTTAGTTTCAGTATATATACAGTTTACATCCAAATTAAGGTTGCTTTTCTTCTTTGAAAGATTTTTGGGGGGAGGAGGTCACAAAATACTAGACAATAGTAAGCCATTATCTGATTTTGCTCATTAATGTATCATATTTATTTATTTTTCCTATTTACCTTTTGACCCTTTTACCCATTTCTCTTCTTATCTGTTAAATGGTTTGTTAAACTTTAATTACCATATTTTGCCATGTATAACGTGCTCCTGTGTATAATGCGCACCCACATTTCTGGCCCAAACTTTCAGGAAAAAAAAAACTTTCATTTTAATTTTTTAATTCAATTATTTATTTATTTATAATTAGAAACAAAACCAATTATTGTATTCCAGGGTGTTATTTGGCATATGGATATTGTTATTGCTTTCTAGAGTTACATTTTTAATGTATAAGCATAAATAAAATAACTTAAACCATTTCTATAGATGCGGAATTAGTACTCGCCAAGTATAATGTGCATCCTTATTTTCCCCTCAAAAATGTGGGCAAAACAGTGCACATTATACACAGGAAAATATGGTAGATATTGCACCTAAAGCTTTTTACAATATGTTTGGTACACAGAATCAACAGAACATTTTAACGATGGACCTTGAACTCTCCCCTCCCTCTGTTCAACCTTCCCATTAATTCACCAATATTTACACATTTTACAAATAAAAATTGTTTCTTCACATATTCTTTTTCATCAAATTTTCCCTACGAAACTATTTATACCCTGTTTTACGACAGGTCAACAGGACCCCACCCTATCATTCCAAAGACTTAAAGGGTGGAGTAGGAGACTGGTATTTGTCTAGATTTCACTATCCCTGGAGGGCAGGCGTCAAGATATAAGTAAAACAATAGTGGAATCTGTTCCACAATCCCTGAGGATTAAAACCACGACAGTTCCTTAGAAACAATAGGTTTAATGAAAACATTTAAAGCAACAGTTGAGTAAAACAGACTCTCTACCAGGCTTTATCTTCCTTTACTTTATTTCCAACAGCTTTCCTTCAGAGATTCACTGGCTATTTTAGACAAGTCAAATCCTCTTGCTCAACAAATGGGGAGAAAAAAAACCTATAACTTCTACCTTAGCACCTGGGACTAACTTTGTCCAACAGTTGCATTAGCTCAAAGGAAGCATCAACTTCCACCAGTAACTAAAACAACTACTTTTACAATGAATTACTGTAATATAAAATAAGAATTCGTAAGTTATATAAACTCCATTCCAGAAAACCACACAAAACATCTCCAGAAATGAAATGGGTATCGGCCAAATTCCACCTCCCAACAGCTTGCTTCTATCAGCACTCACACTTACTAAGAGAAATAGGGCTACTTAACACTTTTGAAAGCCATTAGATTTCTCCATCATGCAGAACAATAGAATATATTTATATACCAGGAATAACTTCCTCTATTATAAATGTATTCAAAGCAAAACAGTTAAACATCTTCTATAGTATTTTTGACTAGTTTAATGATTAATATAATTTAGACATGAGTTCCTTGTTCAACAAAACAATAAGCACTGGCCTTTTTTTCTAAAATAAATGATGAATATGTTTGTCCCTTGGCAGCAAGATGACTTTTATTTTCCAGTTGGAAGGTATTTCCTCAGTCATGACAGCAACAGCAGACATTAGCTGCTAGTAGATTAAGGGCCCTGTTTGACACAGCTTTTGCTAGACTCTGCATTCCACATGTCTGCCACCATTGCCAAAAAGGAAACTTGTTTATTTAAGACACATTCAACAGAGACCAGTCAAATCCACACTGTGCTGATCAGTGAGATCGCTGCCTCTAATTGAAGGCCCTTGTCGCACTCACTACCAGGCAAAACTTGCCTTTTTCCAGGACTACTGGATGGCGTAGGCAGCTGTGGATGAACTAATGGCCCATAATATCTTTTAAAAAATTATGAATAGCATGTAAGAATAAAACAAATATAACAATTAAAAGAGCAAAAGAAAGATATTTAATAAAAACTAAAGGGATTTAGAGTGTTTATATCCAGCTATCTTGGAAATTATCCCTCAGACTCAGAAAGTTACACAATCTAATCGAGCACTACCAGGGCAATCCGCTGGTTCTCACAGCACCTTTTTGCAAAGGGAAAAGGGCACGGTACTCTCTACTCCAGGCCAATCCACCACCAAAGGCTCTGCTTGCAACTCATGGCCTTCATAACTCCACGTGGCAGCCCTGGCTCCAATCTCATTCCCTCACCTCTTGGGTCACCATCCCCTGAAAGTAATACGCTATGGTCCCAGTGCCAGATGTTCACACAGGAATGACACACAGAATTTCTAACTTCTCAGCTCTTCATGAACCTCAACCATTTCTAGAACTGGTGCCACTGAAAGGAGAAAACGTTTTTAAAAAATGAAAAGGATGGTTACAACATATGCCTGCTTATTTTTCTAAATGCTAACATCCAGGATAATTTGGGAAAGTGTGATGACACTTAGGAGACAGAAGTAAAGCTATTTCGGGAGAGAAGAATCTAAATTCACCAACACCTCCTTGAGTAAATCCACAAGGATGCAAGGCCACAGGACTGGCACTTCACGAGTTAGATCCAGAATACACTTTTTCACACTGGGGTAAAAGCTGGGATATTAAAATAAAAGGGATGAGGGGAGTTAGAATGTGAGACTGTTAGGTGACAGAGTTTACTGAACATCAACTATATAACTTCAGTCTATTCTAACATAAAACCCACCTAACCACTTATACTCTAGTTTCTGGGCACAATAACCAAATGCTTTGTTCAGTCTGGAATTTTAATTATTTACTTATTTATTTATTTTTAGAGAGAGGGGAAGGAGGGGTAAGGAGAGGGAGAGAAACATCAATGCAGGAGGGAAACACCATGGGAGAAACATCTATGGGTTTTTCTTGTAAGTGCCCTGAGTGGGGCACCAAACCTGCAACCCAGGCATGAGGTCTGACCAGGAGTCAAACCAGTGACCTTTTGCTTTGTGGGACAATGCCCAACCAACTGAGCCATACAAGTCAGGGCATCAATTTGGAATTTTTAGAACTAGGAATAGGCTTCCGAATGATAAAGCATATCATAATATTTTTCTTAATAATTCCTAGAAAACCTACAAATAGGAACCGGATCAACTTTAAAAAATTCAGTTCCTCTGAGGTATGAACAAACTAGCTTTACCAGCTCTGATCACTTGAGTTAAGACCTAAGCAAAAATCAATGCATATAAAATCAAGTATGAACATCTAAGGCAACGAAGCACAAAACAGATGGCCTTGTTCCCTGGGTCAGGCTTTATATCTCCAGGGTCAAAGAGAAGTAAGTGACTTAATTACCAGCTGTCCAGACTGGGCTTCCTGACCTTAGGGCATTACTTAACCATACTATGACACAAAGAATTACAAAGACCAAATGGACATAAGGGCAGACAGGGAGCTCTGCAGGGCTCCCCGCCTTCATGAAGGGCATTAAAAATCACTTCATATTAAGCAAAAGCAAAGCAGCTGCTAAGGTCAAAGAGCTTTGATAAATATGCAGAAATGAGTGTGAAACTATGAAGTAAAAGCAGAGGTGGAAAGTCCCCATATTAACAATTTGACTTGTTAAAATTGTTATTTTATAAACATAAAAAAATAAAAATATTCGCCCAATAAAAGTATTATTACCTTTCTATACCCTCAAGCCTAGTGATACTGTGAATAATCATCAATGTAAAGTTGTATAAAACATGACCGAAACCAATCCTTTATCTCAAGTCTCCAACCCCTGTAATAACAAGTAATCATCATAACATCTTCTAAATGACCAATATTTACTTTCATTCTCATCTTTAGAAGATGAAAAACTAGAATTTCTTTGGTTTCCTAGGCCAACTGAAAGAATTCTGAAATAAAAGACATACACTATACCCTATCCAGCATGGTAGAGATTCAAGAAACAATTTTAATCAATTTCTGAACAACCCACTAAGTACAAGGGCTGAGAGAGACCTGAGTTAAAGTCTAGCTTTGCTATTTAGTAGTGGATTACTTTTGGCAATTTGCTTACTTTCTTCATTTAAGAATAACATCTGTTTGTTAGGGTTGTTATGAGGGTTAAAACAGATAATTTACATAGCATAGCATGTTGAAAAGCACATAGAGAGTACTCAATAGAAGGCCATTTTTTAAATGAAAGATTTATCTAATTTAAATGAACACATGAACATCATTTAAGACCCACAAGTTCCTGAAAGCTGAGAAAGACAGAGCAAAAACAGTGGCCTATAAAGTGAAGGAAATACCAAACCAAGGCGGGGAAAACAAACATTTCAGCAGCAAAAGTGCTCTTAACAATGAACTTCATTCAGTGAAGGACAGTCCTCACATGAAGGAAGCTGCTCGAACGAGAAGGTTTGAAAGCCATGTCAGGAGACGCTTAAGGAAGGTTCTTTACAACTGAAGAATAAGTGATAATTAACTGGTCCACAAGACTCAAAGATATGGTGTATTCAGTAGAACAGGGTGATTTTAAGATGGGAAAAACTAGAGGTTTCTATGAAGAAGACTTCTGTTATTCTTTTTATAATGCACTTTTTAAAAAGATATATTCTATTTACTAATACACAGCTGGAGGTCTAAGAAGCTTTGCCTCTAACTCTATGGACTTATGAGAGCCTCTTAAATTTTGAAGGTAACTATCCCCCAATCTAAAGAAATCAGTGTAACACAGATGCTTTGGTACTAGAACCACTTAACTATTACGTAACTAATGCATCTTTGTCCAAAAGACCTCAACACTTCTGATCATTCATTCCCTTTAAAAATATTTTTCAAATCAGGCTATTTGGACATTTATGAAATAAATTTATAGAGATGTTTATTAAATCAGTCTCCTACCAGAGAGCAAATAAAGTAACAAAACCAAAACCAAAAATCATTCTATCATTTGTACTTAATTCTATTAGATATCTAAGGTGTTTTGTCTTTAAAATGTGCATTTATATAAAATATAATAGCAACCTGTAGATTGGACAACATCTGCCACAAAAGGAAAAAATATAATTAGAGTTTTACCAAACCAAGTATTATTGGTCAATTTTCTATCATTCTTTCAACATATTAATTTACTGGGATAACAATAAACAGGACAGATAAAAATCCCTGCCTTCATGGAGCAAGAAACCCAGTAGTTTATATTTCAAGAACAAAATCTGCTTTCACTGATTTGATTAAAAGCTTACTTGTAAATAGTATGGATTTAAACTTATATAAATAACTTTAAATTGAAGGCCCTCTACTTAGCCTGCAGCTAAAACTAATTAAGTACTTTCCATTTATTTTGCAGGAACTCATTTAATCATCACACCAATCTTATTTAATTATTATTCACATTTTCCAGGAGAAGAAACCAAGGCTTGACTAATTTGTCTAAGAGCACATAGTGGCAGAGAGAATTCTTAACCACTAATCAATCAGTCACATTCATTCATTCTTTCAATACACATTTAATTGAGGGCCTTCAAGTGAAGAACAACGGTAGGTGTGAAGAATATACGATCCTTACCCTCGCCTAGCATACATTTTAGTAAAGGAGACAAAAAATGAACAAGTAAACAAACAGATATGCACATTATATTAACTGCCAAGAAGTAAACGAACAAGGGGAGTTAAAGAGAAAAGGACGGTCAAAGAAGAGCTCTCTGAGGAGGTCACATTAAACCCAGGATGGAAGGATAAAGAACTAGCTATGATCAAAATGAAGGAAGAACATTCTAGGAAATAGCATCAGCAAAAGCCCTGAGTGGGAATAACCTCACCCACTAAACTAGAAACTGAAAGCAGGCGGTGTGTCCAGAACATGGTCCATGAGTGAGAATGCAATGCCTTATCTCATTACCAGACACCAAATCATATCGCACCTTACATGCTGGGCCACTGTCCAAACCAGATCATTTTGCCAGTGAAAGGGAGTTCTATTAATAATATTATGCCAAGACAATAACCAGGACTGTCAAAAGCAGGCAAAGATATATGGCCGTCCTGCTTACAGAACTTGGTAAGTGGCTTGGACTTTAATGCAATGGGAATCCCTGAAAGGATTTTAAGCAGGGGAGTAACATGCTCTAATATATATATTTTAAGAAAATGTTAAAATTTCATAAAGAAAAAATCATATAAGGAACAGATTGGAAGAGAGGTAAAAATGGAAATATTGTAGGAAGCCCAATTAGGAGGCTGGACTGGCTGTCCGAGTTAGAGATGGTATGTTTGTTGGTGACAGTGAAGAGGAAGCAGCATCAACAGGTCTGCTGTGGGCTGGCTGAGGAGGAAGTGAGATGGAGAAAGGAAGAACGGGTTCTAGTTTGCTGACTTCTGCAGCTAGATGGGTGGCACTACCATTTTGAAAAGGGAAAGACTGACTTTGAGGAATCATCTCCCTCTTTGGACTCATTAGGGTATTGACTTAGAGATGATATGCACATTTGACCTTTAAAAAAAAAATCCAGTTCAAAGTCTAGAAGCTCATGGTATATACTGCAGAGTGTGTATCACACAGAACATTAATTGCCATAAAAACAAAGTCCTGTCACTGCCTTTGCAGGCATAATTTTTTTCCCACAAACATCAGGTAGATGAATCAAAGCCCTCAACTGAGTACACTGGCTCATAATTTCAAGTATATTTTAAATTGGGTGCCCTCCACCCAAGTGTATTTCCTTCCAATGTAATAACTTAAATGAGCGATTCATTAGGTTAGATTTTAAATTTTCTTCTATGGGCTATTTCATCGAGTTATTTACCAAATTTTAAGTAATAAAGTGTAAGCTACAGTGATATATTAAAAATTTTTAACATTGGACAATGAAGATACTGAATTTCTGTCATTCCAAAAAGATCTATTAATGTTATTCTAGTCTCAATATAAAAAAAAAACTATTCATGGGAAATTATGTATAAGTGAAGAAACTGCTTTTCCCAAGCCAGCTGGATATCTGGTTGATTTCCAAAAAATACCCACTGGATTATCTAAAGCATGTTACTTATATATCTTAAATCAGTCATATTCTATCATGTAGCAGAAGTTAATTCATGTAGATGAAATCATATAGCAGCAGTACTAAGGGTTAAAGGGTCCCTGTGCTACCTTCGTGGGGAACTTTTGGTAGAGAAGTAAAAATGAGCTTTGATAGCATAGTGGGGGATATTGAAATAAAGCAAGATACTCTTGGCTTCACCCACATTATCCTGGTAACAGGCCCCTCCTAGTAATGGCTCACACCTGGTTAATGCCCTCTTGTTAAGATGCCCATTAGAGTTGGGTTCTGCTGAGTCACTGTTTGCACATACTAGACGGAATGTTAACATGAGGTCAGCCGATGATGTATTCTCACCACTGCATTTAAGGCTTAGGTGGTTTAGAAAATGTGCAAGTCAAGGTGGGTCTGTTCAACATCAGCTGGGAAGAACCCATGGCCATTTATCAGATCAGATCTGAGATTACTTGGGAAACTGGTCTGATTATTCATTTTTACAGGGTTTATGATTTGTTTCAAAAATACAGATGTAAGAACAGAATATATTTTTAAATAACCAAATAAATAAACTGGTAAAGCTTTTAATTTCTTCCCTGCCTACTAGAATCAGAACTTCCTTCATTAAAATGAAATTTTAGTACTTTTTAAGCACTAGGAAAAGTGAAAAGTCAACTGT
Organism: Glossophaga mutica; assembly: GCA_039655065.1. Taxonomy (NCBI): domain Eukaryota; kingdom Metazoa; phylum Chordata; class Mammalia; order Chiroptera; family Phyllostomidae; genus Glossophaga; species Glossophaga mutica. Next base: position 20,413,534 of record CM077304.1, on the reverse strand, counting down.
GCGTTAATAGAATAAATGTCTCCTATCCACTGATGTTCTTAAAAGGGAAGATGGAGAAAGAGATGGTAATGATGGAAAGGCAATTCAAGAATCTGACATATACAAGGTGCAATATGAGGCTCTTTCACATATCTTAGTCCGTTGATTCCTCACAAGCTGAGAGATGGGTATTTCTGTCCCCATTTACAAATAGGAAAGCTAGACCCAAAGGTTAAACTACTTTCTAAAATTCACATAGCTGGTGGTAAACAGAATCTTCCAAACCAATGCTCCTCGAAGTATGGTTCTCAAATTGTTATTGGTCTGCAAAGATACTAGTCAGACAGAATAAAGAATCGACAACTTTTATACCAGTTTCACATGGCTATAACATTTTCAATGTATTTTACAAAAGTTTTGGTCCACCATGGATTGGACATTGTAAAACCCAGTCCCTCACCACAACAGTGAGAGAAGCACTGCACTAGACGCTAAGCACTAGGAGGGCAGGGACTCTATGTGGTCCACAGCAACACCTTCAACACCGGCTCCACTCCGTGCCGGATTAGCTGAACTAGTGCACCAAATTTCAGACTCAAGTCTTTTCTTACTCCTTAGCACTTTCTGCCTCTATTAACAATAGAGGTTGCCAATTAACTTGTAGTGCTTACAATTTCCTTGGAGAGGTCTTATTTAAACATGTCTATCAGAAAACATTTCAAATGAGTACAATTTGTTCATCCTAGAGATATGCTCTGAGTCTTCCAGAAAACAGCAGTTTAGCTCTTTCTTTTCCCCCTCTAATTGCTTATACAATGGAGACGTTCAGGGCATAACAGCAAATATACGTGGAATTTACATGGAAAAGTCATTTATCAAGCTTATTATTATTAATTAAACTGACATTATGGTCAAAACTTTACAAATGTGTCTGGATAACCAAATATTGTTATAATTTACTTTAATGAATTACAAGAGAACTCATCAATATAGTCAAGAGTTCTGTGTGAAACTATTCACAGGGAAATAATTTCACAAAACAAATTAGGTCTGTTAAGAATTATTTTAGAAAATGTTTCCATGTTGTGGGGAGGTGGGTATAAGGGGACTAAATGGTAACAGGGGGAAAAATGCAATAAAGATTAAATTTAAAAAAAAGAAAGAAAATGTCTCCAAAGCTAGAGATTTTTCACACAGGAATTAGGCCTCCATGTTTCTGCTGTACCAAGTATACAGCACAAGGGAATCATCTGACGAATGTGAATCACCCTGAAGTGAAACCCACATTTCATGTTCATGTATACCTATTAAAAGGAAAACTGAAGATAATGAGATGTTTTGAAAATAATGATAATCCTAACCCTAACCAAAATAATGGTATGTGAGCATACCATTTCTCAGCAATTAAGTTTAAGATGATGTTAATAATTACACCATCTAAGTAAAATTTCACTTCAATTTCTTTTTCTCCTTGTTTCCTCAACCTTATCCCTTTCTTCTATTAAGTTTTACTGTCTTGCCAAAATACAATAGGAATAAAGTAATACTAAAAGCACGTTAGTTGCCAATGGGTAATGAAACCCGTAAAAACTTGCAGGTACAAAGGAGTGCCTGGGAAAAATGAATGTGTAGCCAGACATAATTGTTTCCCAACAGGTTTGTTCAAGTTGACAATTACAAAAACTTAAAATAGAACTATAAAAAGTCAGTTGTAAAAATGTCTATTTCAAGTCTCTTTCTATGAGCTTATTCAAATAAAAGAACAGAATTGAACACTGATCATATTCTTTATACATTGTTAATACAAAATTCTACTGATAGCAGACTTCTGCAAATGTCCAAAATGAAACATCACTTTAAAAACTCTTTATTATGCAGATAGAAAGTTTGAAGACTTTGGAGATAAAGATATAAAGGTTCTCTATTTTTCAGAAATCATCTGGGTATATGACACATATATAAAATATATATTTTAGAAAAGTTCTATATTCACATACCTGTGTGAATTTAAAAATATAATCATATATTAGGAAGTACATACATGTATATACATATTAAGTATACTAGGTTATGTTGAAATGTTGGTGGCTAGGAAAAGATGTAAAAGAGGATAGTCTTAGATTTCAAGAAAATATTATCAGATACTTACAATATGCAAAAGTTTTAACACATCCACAAACCTGTAAAAAACAGCAATGAAAGAAATGTTTTAAATGAGTCAATGGGAAAACAAACAGTCTTCTGAATTATAAACTAGATACCTACACTTTCTCTGAGCTCATGATCTCCGTGGCAATATAATGGGCTTTACTTTTTATTCCAGTATCTTCATCCTGTGGATTAGAGTGCATTAGGAAAACATGAATTCATAAAAGGATAATGAAGATCAACTTTGAGCTAGTTAGATGTAAATTCAGCTTCCGATTAGATACACAAGCTTTTGATTAGAACACATTTCATATAACATTTCAAATGACAAATGTGGAGAAGTAGATGTGATTATTAAACCATGATACAGGAGAAGCTGAGGGAAATTGGTAATCCTTTACCATCATCAGCACTGGATTGATGGACTTCCCCAAGGAGCCCCAGAGCCTTGGTGGAATACAGCCATCAGTGGTTAAAGCAGAAAGTCACATTCTGCAACCCCTACAGATATCACATGAACATTCTTCTCAGGGTACACACAAGTAACGTGAGATTAGTGAATATCCAACAGGAATTTATAAGAGCACTTTACCCTAAGTAAAGCCATGAAGTCAGACACCTTAAGTGCAGTCTGAAAACAGCTCTTTTTCAGTCTCTACCGAACACACGCCAACATTTCAGCCACAGGCTCTTTTCAATTTCGTTAAAATCCCTTCTGGAAGTATGCTCTTTCAAGTCAGTTCTATTCTAAAGAACTGAAATGAACTTGTTTAAATCTGTATTGCTTTGTGTGTAAATTACATACTCAAGCAGTAAGAAGTAAATGTTCACTTCTGGAGAAAAGAGGTGATTAAGACAAAGGTCTCAATATTTAGGGATTTAGAGACTTACTTTCATTTAAAAACTGATAGGTCTGGTTTTGACTTTTGATGATTAGAGAAAAGGAATTTCTCACTATTTCTATACTGGCAAAAGGTCTGCACACTGCAGTTCCACAGTGAAGGAAGGGCAAGAGAGAGCGAAGAAGAAATAAGCAATTATAACATTTTCTATATTACATTGAAAGTGAAAATTATGGCTCTGGTCATTGAAAGGAAAACATGCTGATGCTTCTACTGAAGTAACGTGATCTGGTCTTAGAAGTAGAGACAGACCTCTCTGCATTCATGTCACCACGGGCAACACCAGGACCCAGTTATCCTGCACTGCCCAAGGTGTGGCTGAGCAAGGTAACATCACAATAAGGACAAAAAGTGACCAGGACAGTCAAGTAGTCAGTCACTAACAAGATGACATAGAAAAAAAAATAGTAGTGACTTCTCATTATTTAAAAAAAAAAAAAGGATAAACATTAAAATGCTAAAAAAAAAAAAAAAAAGGTAGTGAAAACAATCTTCTTTTCTAAATTGAAATTATAAACCACACTAGCTCATCTGTTTACCTGAGCATCACTGTGATGGGTCAAAAAAGACTACCTTAGTTCCTTATTTGGAAAAGGTCATTTCTACCTGCTTCCAGAGTTTCAGTATTAAAACCAAGGTATAAAAGTAGATGCAGTTTAGCAATGAATGAAGCTCCTCTGAAAATTACAGTTTAGTGATTTTTCTTCTTAAGTACATCTGCTGATGTTCTGTACATACATTAAAACCCTTTGGACTAACTTCCTTAAAACACTGGTGACATTCAGGTGAATAAACACAAAGAGGATTCTTCAAGGTTTTATAGCATGTTAAAATTTGGATTCTTTGATTATAATAATCATTTCTATTATCATAAGAAGTCGACCACAGTAAATATAAGGGAGACTTTTATTTTTATTTATTTAGTTATGTTTATTGATTAACAGAGAGGAAAGCAGGAGAGAGAAATAGACAGACAGACATTGAATTGTTGTTCCACTTATTTATGCATTCTTTGGTTGCTTCTTGTATGTGCCCTGACCAGAGATTAAACCCACAACCCTGACTTATGGGGACAACGCTCTAACCAACTGAGCTACCTGGACAGGGAAAGCCCTTGATTTTTAGATTTGGTTTTTACTACAATGAAAGCCAGTGGATCATAAGTGGGAGTTGAAGTCCTAGAAGCGAATGAGGTCAAACATAGGGGATAAAACAGAGATTTGCCAAGATTCAAAGCTGATTATTAGCAGAGTTTGGAAGAGAGCCCGTATTTTCCAAAATATAGTCCAGAACTTCTTTTATTACACTCTGAATCTTTCTTCAGTATCTGCTGGTAATCACCTTCTTTAAAACATTCACTGTTAAACGTAAACGCCCATATAACTCCCCTCCTCTCTCCTCAAGTTTCAACAAATCCAAACATTCTGCAATGTCTGGTTTAAATTTTGTGAAACAAATTGTTATATATAACATTAAAGTCCGCGCCCCCCACCCCAGGAATAAACACTGATCTTGCAGTATGTATTTGTTTCTTCCATGTTTTCATCTTACTAATGAAGACTTTACATAAAGTATCAAAAAACTCTTAATCTTTCATCGGAAATGTTGTTATGCAAAAAATATTCAAAGTAGTCTGTAAAACCTACTTATTAAAATAATCTTTAAAATGTAAATGATTACTCATTAAGAGTGCATTATAACCCAGTCTAATTAGCCTAGAACAGCAATTTTCAACTTTTTTCATTTCATGGCATACATAAATTAATTACTAAAATCCTGCAGCACACCAAAAAATATATTTTTGGCCAACCTGACAAAAAAAAAAATGGATATAATTTTTTTTTAAATGGATATAATTTTGATTCATTACCTGGAAGGCTATTGTTGTGTTGGCTGTTATCATATTTTCATTTGATAATCTAAGTGAAAAGAGATCAGTGCCCCTGACTAGTCAGGTATCACATGTTTTAAAAATTCTTGTGGCACACCAGCTGAAAATCACTGGCCTAGAATGTTTTGCTTGTTACTTAGCTCCCTAAACTCTTTTTAAAGAGACATTTAAATAACTTGGACCTCTATCCCAATTATTATTCCTCTTCCTGGGACAAGTTGTTAAATAATTGCAACTAACCAGTTAGATAGGTAAGTGTTACTCAACTAAGCAAAACAGGTATAAGATACTCAACTCCATTCACTCATCGTTTAAATGACACATAGCTAACATTCCTCAGGAAGCAGTCGTAAGCACAGCCTGATCTTGCAGACTATGTCATCAAACACACACTCATAACCATGACTGCCTACACGTACACGCACACAGATAATTGTTATTTCAAAGAATACTGTAGCAAATCAAGGCTTTTCTAACTATGATAATGGGTTTCTCTATACTCTCTGTAGCTAGAAAGTTTAATATTTATAAAATACATCCTTGTAAAATTAAAAAAACCAAAAGAAATGCATTAAAAATGCAAAGGAAAAACCTACAGCAGTGAACTGAAGCCTTGACTTGGCAATCTGCATCTTCAAAGGGTATAAACTCCCTTAAAGGTCAAGAGGTGGCTTTAAAAGTATATATAAAGAAGCCAAGGTGTATATACTATGGATGCTGAAGTACTGTTTACCTAAAATGTGTACCGGCTCTATACAAAAATTTCAATTAGGTATCCTTTATTTTTGACACCTACCCTATTTTTCCCTTCCTCTTTTTACTATTCTCCCTTTGTTACATCTGTACTCTGACCATTTTTTTTTTCCTCTTCAGAACCCTGCTCTGCCAGGGCCTGAGTTAGAGAGAATTATGTAGAGTAACCCCACAGTAATAAATACACTACCCCCAGGCAGATGTCATGCTTTCCTAACAGCAGGGAACAAAACTTCTTTGACTTGGAAAAACAACTATGGTGGGCCTGACCTTCCTTATATGTAGAATTAGTGTTAAACTTTCAACTTCAAAATCCTACAATTTAAACATTAAGCATCTCCGATCTCAGGTGTGGCATGGCGAGTCGGTGAGGGAGAGGGTGGCAGCGATTCAGGGGCAGCACTGGGGCTGGTAACCGTGAGTTTCTGTTCTAGAAACTGAGACTGTTAGCACTGGGGGGGGATGGTGGGTACTGGCATGAAGACAGACATGTAGACCAATGGAAAGAAACAGAGAAGTACAACCTTATATTTATGGTCAATGAATTTTTGACACAGTTGTCAAGGCAATTCAATGGAAGAAAGGATAGTTTTATCCAATAAATTGTTGAAACTCTCTGGAACAATTAAATAAACACATGCAAAAAAATGAATTAATACTCAATTTGGCACCATATATAAAAAGTAACTTAAATGTTAAGTTAAATCTTAATTTTTATATATGGTGATTAATTAGACTTAAATGTTAAGAGCTAAAGCGATAAATCTTCTAGAGGAAAACAGAAGAAAAATCTTTGTGACCTCAGTTTAGGCTAACAGTTCTTAGATATAATGCCAAAAGCAAGATCCATAAAAGAAAAAAATGCACTTCATGAATTTAAAACTGTTATGTTTCAAAAAATACCATAAAGAAAATAAAAAAGATAACCCACAGGTGGGGAGGAAGTATTTATAAATCATGATTCTGTAGCCAGAATACATAAAAAGCTCTTCTACTAAAACTCAGTTAAAAATGGGTAAAAGATATGAATATACATTTCATTAAGGAAGATGTAACAGCCAATATGTATATAAAAAGATGCTCAACATAATTAGTTATCAGGGAAATACAAATTAAAACCACATCAAGAATGACTATAATCAAAAATCAGAAAAAAGCCATAATTGATGAAGATGTGGAGAAACTAGAACCTTTTACACAAGGCAGGTGGGAATGGTAGCCTTTACTCATATATTATGATGTGGGGTTTTAGCTATCTCCTAATATCACTAAAAACGGATTTTGTATTTCTTTTCCTCCTTGTTATTCTTAGTCAGGACCATCTTCACTCCATCATTTTAAAATCTGCACTTAGTAACCATCTGTTTTGACAGCAAGGTTCCTAGGAGAAAACAGCTCCACTTGTCAGTTGATTTATTGCTCTATCGCTACGTCTGAAAGCACTACTGTTAGAACCACAAGGCAGGTCTTAAATGTCAGATTCCTAATTAACTTAGCAATCCTCCTTCTGTAGGTCTGAGATGGGTCAAGAAAGTGGTGATAGAAGAAGGAATTAAAGATAAGTAAGAAAAAGCACTAGCCTTCAAGAAGTGAACAGAAGCAAACCAAATATACAAATTAACTATTTCAAGGACAACCATGAAACATGCTGAACATCTAGAAGCAGAGAAAGAGCATAATCAGACAGTAGTGTGTAATTCAGGAAAAGATTCATGAGGAATAAAGCATTTGATGAACTTCAGTCATTCTTTAAATAAGCCATTGACTATCTGTATGCCAGACACTACAGACTCATCAAAGCCAGAAACCTGGACTCCTTTACCTTCTATGATCACAACTTAGTCACTAAGTCCTGTCAATTTGTCCTTCTGAATATTTCTTCAAAGCTTAAATGATCATCTCCTGTCCCTCAATATTGCCTCCGTATTTCTTGCCTACACTACTACAGCAACCTAAGTTATTTCCTTGGCTCTAGATTTACCCCACTGTAATCCATTCTCCACACTGCTACCAGATTAATAGTTCTAAAATGCAAATATAAGTACACTGGTTCTTCGATTGAACCACATTAACAGCTCCCTATCACCTGTGATAAAAAAAAAAAACACCCTCAAATTTTCTTTCTTTTTTTTTTAAAGATTGTATATATTTATTTTTAGAGGGGAAGGGAGGGAGGAAGAGGAGAAAAACATTGATCGGTTGCCTCTAGCACAGGCTCATCTAGGGACCTGGCCCACAACCCAGGCATGTGCCCTGACTGGGAATCGAACCAGTGACCTTTCAGTTCACAGGCCAGCACTCAACCCACTGAGCCACACAAGCCAGGGCAAGACCAAATTTTCTTCTGCGATGTATGTAAGTCACTATACAATGTGTCTAGTTATCTTCATTAGTCTCATTCCTACTCTTCCACACTGTGTTCTCTCAACCAGCCCAGATTAGAACCATCATGCAACTCCAAGTGTGCTGTGCCCTTACACAGCCGTCCTCTGACACCTTCCCTCCCTCTTCATCACTTCCCTTCTCCCCAAGAATTCTGCCTGTATATTCCAACTCATCCTTTATGATGGCACTCCAAAAATGTAAATTCAAACAACTGAAGGTTCATTAATAGTTATTTCATCATGTAAAAATGTAGGGCACTGGACTATGCCTTTTGTAATTCTAAAATTCTAGAAGTTTATATATTCTATAACTTCTATATTCTATTTTACCTTTTAAACTAGGAAAGCTACAAGCTAAAAAGAAGATAGTAACTATTAGAAAATGATTCAACGGATAACAGTCATTTTCAAAGTAGACAAAGTCAAAGATAGATAAAACAAAATAAAAGAGCTCTATACTATCTCCAACTTGTAAGAACAATGGTGATTCTGACCTAACTCAAACAATGATGGAGAAAGATACCCCACTGGAAAGCCTCAAGAGAAGCCAAATTCGTCATCTCAACTTTTCAGCCGATGAAAGTACTCACTTAAATTACAATGCATTTCAAAGCCTAGGAAACAGCTGCATGTCCCAGAAGAAGCACACAGCTGCAGAAGTTGGAACATTAGCCACAAATGAAATTACTTTGTCAAGATCATAAAAGAAGTCAAATTCCAACATAAGAGCTTTTGATCAGAACACCACTTTTATGCTCCTATCTCCTGATAGCAGCACAACAGCCTAGCTTTGCAAATTCTGAAATGTGTTCTCTCTTTTTTTTTTAAATATTTTATTTCTTTATTTTTAGAGAGAGGGGAAGGGAGGGAGAAAGAGAGGGAGAGAAACATCAATGTGTGGTTGCCTCCCACATGGCCCCCACTGGGGACCTGGCCTGCAACCCAGGCATGTGCCCTGACTGGGAATCGAACCGTGACCCTTTGGTTCACAGCCCGTGCTCAATCCACTGAGCCACACCAGCCAGGGCTGAAATGTGTTCTCTTTTCATATTTGTTCACTGCATATAAAGTTCAGTGAAATTTATCTGTTAATTTTCATAGAATTTTTAAAAGGCCTCTCCTAGGCTACTCAAGAGTTCTACTAAAAAGCAAAACACTGAACAACCAGACCTAGCTGAGCGGCATCTCTTTATCATTAAGTTATGGCAAAAATGCAGTGACACCATGACTAACCTCTAAAGGACAAAGTTCTCTTAGGTTTTCACCTTTCTCTTCATGAAGGCATGTATCGTATGAACTGTTTCAAGAAAATGGGAACAGGAAAGAGGCAGGGAAGTCACTATATGCAGGGAAGGTGAACAGTGGTGAACCCTAATGAAGAACAATGAACTGATCCCACTGTTACACAACCTCTGGCAACCGCTAATGTACTTTCTGCCCCTATGGATATGCCTATTCTGGACATTTCATATAAATGAAACCATACGACATGTGACCTTCTGTGACTGACTTCTTTCACTTAGGCTGTTGCTAAGGTTCATCCATGTTGTAGCATGTATCAGCACATTTTTTATTGCTAGGTAGTTGTCTACTCATCAGTTGATAAATCCATTTACCAGCAGATGGACATCTGAATTCTTTCCACTTTTAGGCTATCATGAATAATGCTCCTATGAACATTCCTGCATAAGTTTTTGTAGGGACATATGTTTTCACTTGTCATGGGTAGATATCCAGAAGTAGAACTGCTGGATTATGTGGTACTATATAGGTAACATTTTGAGGAACTGCTAGACTGATTTCCGAAGTTGTTGCACTATTTTACATTCTTACAAGCAGGATATAAGGGTTCCAATTTCTCTACATCCTCACTAACATTAGTTATTGTCTGCCTTTGTGATTTTATAATCATCCTAGTAGGTATGAAGTGGTAGCTCATTGAGGTTTTGGCCTAGCATTTCCCTGATCACTAAGCGTTGAGCATCTTATTATGGCCATTTGTATATCTTCTTTGGAGAAATGTCTATTCAGATCCTTGACCCATTTAAATTCGGTCATTTACTTTTTATTGTTGAGTTGTAAGAGTTCTTTATATATTCTGTATACAAGTACTGTACCAGAGATATTTACTAATACAGGGTAGGGCAAAAGTAGGTCAGATGGAAAATAATGCAATAATTAATAAATAATAATACAAAAATAAACTCTGTGTTTCAAGTACTCCAACTGTAAACCTACTTTGCCCCACCTGTATTTTCTTATTCTGCGTGTAGCACCAAAAGTCTTTAATTTTGATAAAGTTGAATTTATGTATTTTTTCTTTCTTACCACTTATACTTTTGTTGTAACTAATAACCTTTTGTCTAATCTAAGGTCATAAAGAGTTGTTACTATATTTTCTTTATTTTTTATTTATTGATTTTGGAGAAAGGGAGGGGGAGGGAGAAATGTAGAGGAAGAGAGAGAGAAACAGAGAAAAACACTGATTTGTTGTTCCACTTATTTATGCATTCATTGGTGGAGTCCTATATATACCCTGATTGGGGAACAGACATGCAACCTAAGCTTATCGGGATGGTGCTCTAACCAACTGAGTTACCCAGCCAGGGCTTACTGTATTTTCTTCTAAGTGTTTTATACTTTCAGCTCTCACATTTAGGTCTATTATGATCCATTTCAAGTTAATTTTTGTGCATGGTGAAAGGAATAAGTCCATCTAACTCTGTTCTTATGTGGTTATCCAGTAATTCCAGTAATGTTAACACCTTGACTTATTAACCTACATATTTTGACCTTTTCTATTACATCAATTTTTTTTTGCCACCTGAAATCCATTGTGAAATGATATTGATGTAAATAAACCAACTGACTTTTAAAAATTATTTGACCAACCGCATACAGCTGGTAGCTGGCAGAGCTAGGACTAAACCCTGGGTCCTGGATGCCAAATTTCATTTTTTTCTATCAGAACACAATACTGCCTTTCACATAAACATATTTCAGATTTATTGGCAAAGATATGAAAAGAAAAACTTGAAATGATATGTATTTATTGGGTAATTTGGTATTCACTTATTAGGTATATTTACCCAACATATATTTATTTGGTTATATAAAGCTTGATTTCAGACACCTTTTTGCTTGTTTCTTTTCATGTTAGCCAATAATAGTAGTTAAAATCTACTGGGCATTCACTTTGTGGCAGATACTGTTTTAAAACGTGTATCATCATTTAATCATAACAACAACCTTAGAAAATAAGAACACCTGTCCATCTTACTCCCTTCTCGTTACAGATAGGAAAACTAAGGCACAGAGAAGTTAAGTAAATTGCTCAAGAACACAGAGCTGGCAAGTGATGAGAACCTAGGCAATTTGGCTCCAAAGACTATGTTCTTCTAAACCACTATGAAAGCAAATTACTTAAAAGAAAAGCATTCACCAGGCTATACTTAGGTGGATCAATAACGGCCTAGAAAGGGAGAGTTAGTCTATATTATTGTTGCCATTGTTGTCTCCGATGAAGAGACAGAGAGCAGGCTCATCAGGGTGGTTGACAATTCTACAGGAGGAAAATTAGTAACACACTAGCCTCAGGTGAAAAAATATTAAAAATATTAACTGAAGAAATAATATCACTTTAAAAACAGAAAAAGATTTAGCAGAGATATTGCACATGGTACAACTAAAGACAAAAAACCAATAATATAAATACTGGAAGGGAAGGGATAGGCAGGCACGAACACAGAGGAAGGAACCCTGTAAGTCTCCAACGACCACAAAACAAAGGAATCAACCAGGCAATGTTATGACAGGATGCATGGGGAAGATGCCCAACACGAAAAGGTGAGGGATGAATCCTTCTCTTTTACCAGATATCAGTGAGATACCTAGTGGAATCTGGAAACCAAGTTTGGTCATCATACTTTAAATATGGGAGGAAATTTGGAATGTGTTTGATTTGAGCATGAGAAACAAACAAACAAACAACCCCCCCCCCAAAATGAGAGAAAGCAGTATTTGTTAGGAAATGAAAGACTTTGCAGTCCACTCAAAGGAGTAAAGGTTGATTTAATTATATTCCTTAGACAGGAAGATCCTTTGAAAGCTCTTCTCCAAACCCTGTAGGGTTTGACTCCTGCCAGTTATTTACAGCTCAGTCAAAAATCACTTTCTTAAAGGCTTTTATCCTAAGTAGCCTCTTCACTTTTGAGCACATTCACTCTGTTCAAGCATGAAATACTCTGAAGTTCTTATGTTCATGCATTTTTAGTCCCTCTTGTCCCATGAGAATGTGAGGTCTTCAACCGCAGGGACCATGAGCTCTGCTCTATGTCTAGAACATACTGATAGTACCTGGGACTTAGTATATATTTAAATATTTGTTGAATCTACATCTGTGCAGAAGCTACAAGAAAAATGAGCTTTTAAATTAGAGCAAGAGAGACACCAGTAAAATAAGGATGGAATTACTTGATAGCCAAAGTAAATCCCACACTGCTGAGGAGGAATGCAGTGGGGTTTAGTAACAGTCATTCACCTGTTATAGGTGTCTTACAAAGTCACCTGCCTTAAGGCCAAGTAATTTCTAGTGGATACTCCTAACACCATGATTCAACACTTTACAGCACAGAAATGAAGCCTTGCAAAAAAAAAAAAAAAAAATTATCACTGAGTTCTTACCATGTACTGGACAGTGTTCTAAATCTTTACACATATCAAATCATTTAGTCTTCAAAGTCTATGACATAAGAACTATTCTTGTCATCATAAAATGGGACTCTTCAGCCTACAAGAGGTTAAATAATTTGCCCAAGAATACCCAGATCATAAATGCTAGAGCTGGGACTTAAATCAAGACAATTACACAACATGTACCATTCACTTAAGGCTGAAAATGAACTTAAAGCAAAAATATATTAAACAGAAGGTATAACAGACTGGTAAATTATGGTATAGGAGTTAGATGACATGGATTTTCCCCATGGTTTCATATGCGTGTGAATATGTATATACTGTCAAATTCCATCATGCCGTAACATCCCAATACATCCTGGGGATAGTGATGATACACTACTTTTCCCCTGTAATTTATGTCTTTATCCAAACAAATGAGAGTTAAAATAAAATAGAAATGTATTATCAATCTAGAGAAACAACATAATGAACCCCCACATACTGTGACACATCTTAAATAACTGTCAACACAGGCCAATCTCATTTCACGTATGTTGAAAACACACACATACAGGGTTAGATTTCAAAGGAAATTCTGATGTGCTATTAATGACAATTTTTATTTGATCCCCCAAAAGATATGATTTGAGTCTGTAATGCGTTTAATTCCTTTCTTTCAAGCAGAATCATTAGCAGTACAGGAAATAGGCCCAAGAAAGGTTTTTGCTATCAAAAAGAAAAATCAATGGATATTACCTAAAATAATATCTCAAAAATTACTAAATAATCTCAAAGTGATATACGCTTGAAAATATCATAACATCTTATGCACTACATTATAGCACAAATTTAATTTATTTCTAAAAAAATATTTCTTATCTCTGTACTTAAATCCATATTTTTAATGTAGTCATTTTTTATAATTTCTTATTTTTACAATCATTTTACATTATTTTTAAATTTTTCCACTACAGTCAGCATTAAATATTATTTTATATTTATTTCAGGTGTACAGAACAGTGATTAGATAATTACATAATCTACAAAGTGATCCCCCTATTATTCTAGCATCCACCTGGCACCATGTATAGTTATTACAAAATTATTGACTATATTTTCTATGCTATACTTTACATCCCTGTGATTACTTTGATGCTAGCTGTGAGTTTGTCATATATGGCATTTATTATGTTGAGGTATGTTCTTTCTGATTCCACTTTGCAAAGAGTTTTTATCATAATGAGTGCTGGATTTTGTTAAATGATATTTCTGCATACATTGATATGATCATATGATTTTTAGTCTTCCTTTATGTGGTGTATCACATTAATTGATTTGTGGATATTGAACAAAATTTGCATCCCAGAAATAAATCCTACTTAATTGTGGTATATGAACTTTTAATGTATTGCTGAATTCAGTTTGCAAATATTTTGTTGATAACTTTTGCATCTTTGTTCATGAGGAATACTGACCTATAATTTTCTTTTTTTGTAATGTCCTTGTCAGGTTTTGAAATCAGAGTGATGCTGGCCTCATAAAATGAGCTTAGGAGCCTTCCCTCCTCTTGGATTTTTTTTGAGTAGTTTAAAAAGGATAAGTGTTCATTCTTTTTTCAATGTTTGGGAAAATTCACTTGTGAAGTGAAACCCACTGATCCAAGAATTTTGTTTGTTGGGAGTTTTTTGATTTTTGATTTGACTTTGTTGTTAGTAATAAATCTGTTTCTTCCTGATTCAGTCTTGGAAGATTGCATGTTTCTAGGAACTTATTATTTCTTCCACAGTGTCCAATTTGTTAGCATACAACTGTTAGTAGTATTTTCTTATATTTCTGTGGTGTCAATTGTTACTTCTCTTTCACTCCTGATTTTATTTATTTGGGTCCTCTCTCTCTATCTTGAGGAGTCTGGTTAAAGGTTTATTAGTCTTGTTTATCTTTTTAAAAAAACAGCTCTTGGTTTTATTAATCCTTTATTTATTCTATTTCATTTATTTATACTCCGATCTTTATTATTTCCTTCCTTCTACTCACTTTGGCCTTTTTGTTGTTCCTGTTCTTTTTATATTAAAATTAGGTGTAAAGTTAGATTGTTTGAGATTTTTCTTGTTTCAAGGTAGGCCTACATTGCTATGAATTTTCCTTGTAGGACTGCTTTCTCTGTGTCCCATTGATTTGGACTTGTTGTGTTTTCATTTTCATTTGTCTCAAGATATGTTGTTACGACTTCAAGCTTCTTTAATTTATTGGGCCTAATATATGATCTATCTTGGAATATGTTCTAGGTACACTTGAAAAGATTGTATGTTCTGCTGCTTTGAGGTAAAATACTCAAAAAATATCAATTAAATCCATCTGGTCTAATGTTTCATTTAAGGACACTGTTTTCTTGTTAATTTTCTGTCCAAAAGATCTATCTACTCATATCAGTGAAATATTAAATCCTCTACTATGACTACATTATTGTTGGTCTTTCCCTATATGTCCATCAATATTTGCTTTATATACTTAGGTATTTCTATGGTGGCCAAATTAAGGTTTACAAGAGTTATGTACTCTTGTTTGATTGATCCCTTTATCATTATCATTGAAGTCTTCCCCTGTCTCTCATTATAGTCTTTGTTTTAAAGTGTATTTTATCTGATGTAAGTATTGCTACCCCAGACCTCCAGTCATGATGGAGGCATAGGTAAACATGACTTGCCTCCTTGTACAACCACAGCAAAAATTACAAATAGTCTCCAAAACAAATATTACCCACATTTATCAGAAAATCAAGCTGTATGGAAGTCCATCAAGCAAAGAATTAAAGAGGTCATATTCATCCAGACACGGAGATGCACGGAGAGGTATAGAGATGCGGAACCAGCAGTCCCACACCATGTGTGGCAAATCAAGTCAGGAGGGATACCTTGGGAGCAAGGGATCCCAGCCGCACACCAAACCACCCAGTCCAGGGTTCTAGCACCAGGAAGATAAGTCCCTATAACTTCTGGCTGTAAAAACCAGTGGAAGCTGTGGCAACGGAAGAAAATATGGGATTCTCAGGAGTCTCCTCTTAAAAGGCTTGCAATGAACTCAGGAATTAGGCAGACTCACTCCTTCTGGGTTTCAGCAGTATAAAGTTGGAAGGGTACCAGTGGCATACAGGGAGAAACTGAAGTAACTGGCATCAGGGCAAGTGCTGGGTGACAGCTCCTCCCTGGACAAAACTCCAAGGTCCAGGTAGTGGCAATGTCCCCTCTGAGCACTCTGCTACACACAGCCACAGAGTGGTGACACAGGTTGCCCTGCCCTGGCAATTACTTAACACTCTGCCCCATCCAACTTATTGGTGCACCTTTCTACAACAGGCCATGGTACTAAGATAGGGAGTCAAAGCAGTTCCACCTAATACACAGAAACAAACACGGGGTGGGGGGCGGGGGGAGCTACCAAATTGAGGAGACAAAGAAATATGACCCAAATGAAAAAAACAGAACAAAACTCAAGAAAAAGAACTAAAGAAAATGGAGATAAGCAATCTATCAGATGCAGAGTTCAAAACACAGATTAGGATGATCAAGGAACTCATTGGCTACTTTAAAGCATAAAAAAGACCCAGGCAGAAATGAAGGTTACACTAAGTAAAATAAAGAAAAATTTACAGGGAACCAACAGTGGAGTGGATGAAGCCATGAATCAAATCAATGATTTGGAACACAAGGAAGAAAAAAACAATCACACAGCAAAAAGTAAAAACAATCCAAAAAAATAAGGATAGGCGAAGGGGTCTCTGGGACATCTTCAAACGTATCAACATGCTGGAAGAAGAGAAAGAGCAAGAAATTGAAAACTTATTTGAAAAAATAATGAAAGAAAACTTCCTTGATCTGGTGAAGGAAACAGACATACAAGTCCAGGAAGCACAGAGAGTCCTAAACAAGACTGACACAAAGAAGAACAACCAAGACACATCATAATTAAAATACCAAAGGTTAAAAATAGAGAATCTTGAAAGCAGCTAGAGAAAAGGAGATAGTTACATACAAAGGAGTTCCCATAAGACTGTCAGCTGATTTCTCAAAAGAAACTGCAGTCCCTTAGAAGGGACTGGCAAGAAGTATTCAAAGTCATGAAAAGCAAGGACCCACAACCTAGATTACTCTATCCAGGCAAAGCTATCATTTAGAAATAAAGGGCAGATAAAGAGCTTCCCAGGCAACGTAAAGCTAAAGGGGTTCATCATCACGAAGCCATTATTACATGAAATGTTAAAGGGACTTATTTAAGAAAAAGAAGAACTATGAACATTAAAATGAAAATAAACTCACAACTATCAACAATTGAATCTAAAAAACAAACTAAGCAAACAATCAGAACAGAAACAGAATCATAGATATGGAGATCATTTGGAGGGTTATCAGTTGGGGGAGAAGGAGGAGAATGGGGGAAAAGGTGTGGGGATTAAGGAGTACAAATTGGTAGGTACAAAGTAAGACAGTGCATTATTAAGAACAGTATAGGAAATGGAGTAGCCAAAGAACTTATATGCATGACCCATGGACATGAACTAAGGGTAAGGATTGCCAGATGGAATGGGGGGGGGGTACTAGATGGAGGGGGACAAAGTGGGAAAAATTGAGACAGCTGTAATAGAAGAATAAATAAAATATATTTTAAAAAGTAAGTATTGCTATCCCAGCTGTTTTTCATTTCCATTTTCATGAAATATCTTTTTCTATCCCTTTACTTTCAGTCTGTATGTGTCTTTCAATCTGAAGTGGACTCTTATAGGTAGCATATGTATGGGGTTTGTTTTCTTATCCATTCAGCTACCCTTGTCTTGAATGGAGCATTTAATCCATTTACATTTTAAGTGATTGACAGGTATGTAGTTAATGTCATTTTATTATTCATATTTATCTTCCTTTCCCTCCCTTTTTTCTTATAAAATTTGGTGGTGATAAACTCCTTTAGCTTTTTCTTATCTAGGAAGCTCTTTCTCTCTCCCTCAATTTTAACTGATACTTTTTCTGGGTATAGCAGTCTTGGTTCTCGGTTCTTACTTTTAAGTATTTTCCGCCAATCCCTCTGGCCCAAAAAATTTCCGTTGAGAAATCAGTTGATAGTCTTATGGGAGCTCCCTTGTATATAACTAACTGTCTTTCTCTTGCTACTTTTAAGATTCTGTCTTTAACCTTTGCCATTTTAATATGATGTGTCCTGGTATGGACCTCTTTGTGTTCCTCTTGTTTAAGACTCTCTGTGCTTCCAGGACAAGTATGTCTATTTCCTTCCCCCGGGTAGGGAAGTTTTCAGTAATTAGGTTTTCAAATAGGTTTCTATGTCCTTTTTTATGCTTACTATCTCTTTGTCAAGGCTCTCACTAAGTACCTTGAGCATCCTTATAACCAGTGTTTTGAAGTATCTGGTAGACTGCTTGCCTCATTTAATTTAGTTCTTCCTCTGGAGCTATCTCCTCTTTCATTTAGGACATATTTCAATGTTTCCCTATTTTGGCTGCCTCTGTGTGTTTGTTTCTATGTATTAGGTAGACTTGTTACATCTCCCAGTCTCAGCAAGGTGGCCTTATGAAGTAGGTGTCCTGTGAGGCCCAATAGCACAGTCTCCCTAATCATCTGAGCTAGATGCTCCAGGAGCGTCCCTTGTGTGGGTTGTGTGTGCCCTCCTGTTGTCGTTGAGCCTTGATTGCTGTTGGCAGGTCAGTGGGAAACTGACCCTCAGGCTAACTGGCTGTGAGCACTGAGTATGACCACAACTTACAAGCTTCTCTGTGGCGGCTGACACTGGGGGAGTGAGACTCACCCCACAGGGTCTATGTCCTGCCAAGATTATCTTTTATGGAGCTAATTGGGTGGTGCTCTGTTGTCGTCTGAATCCAGCCACTGGGCATATTGGTTCCAGGGCCTCTGGAAACTCCAGTGCAAGCCAATGTCAGACACTGACTGTGACCAGCCCAGGACTACCTATTAGTAGCTACAAAGTGATCTGCAGTTGGTAGTTGCTTGGGCTGGGCCTCGATGTATGTAGGAGATGCCATACATCTCCTACATACTGTGATTCAAAGCTGGCTGCCACTAGTACTGGGCCATGAGTAGGTCACCAAAAGGCCCAAGGCACCCCAAGACATGCCACTACCTGCCAGTTGGCTGCCTTTAAGACTCAGCCACGGAAAGAACCTTGGCCAGTATGAGTATGAGAGGTGGGTGAGGCAGGGCCTCAGGGAATCACCAGGATGCAGTGAATGGTGTTCACTAGGTTAATCTTTGGTGCTAGTGCTGAGCCTTAGACCACAGCAAAAGTCTCAGGCATACTGAGGCCAGCTGCCACCTGCGCAGGGCCTGCAGACCTTTGCAGTAGACGGAATCTCAGGGAATCATCAGGAAAAAGTTAGTAGAATTCACCAGGCTAAAGCATAATCAGGTTTGGTCACACAGGAAATGGTTCAACATAGGGAAAGGGGAAGCTGTTCCCCCCAACCCTTGCCCTGAAGCCATGTATCTCAGTTGCTCCCTGTGTGTCTCTGACACCCCCTCTTCCCACCCCCACCCCAGCTCCGCAGCCACCACCACCCCCACCCCCAGCCAACTTGACCAGAATTCCTCAAAAGTTTTTTTAAGAAAAACTGCGATGCGGGCCGAAGCTGGTTTGCGGAGGAAAGAGCCTGGGGCCCTGCATGAGTTGGGTGGGGCAGGGTCTCAGGTAGCTGTCAGTGGAGCTAGTGGAGTTCACCAGGCTAATGCAGGTTCAGATTTGTCCATGTCAGGGAAGGCTCAACAAAGAAGAAGTGGTGCTTGTTGGCTGTGCTGGAGGAGTACTCAGCACAGGGACAATGGCAAACATCCCTCCAACCCTCACCCTGCAGCCACACAACTCAGTTTCTCCCTGTATGTCTCTGACGCCCACCTGAGCCACTGCCCCAACGCCAGAGAGCAATGTGAGTGCCTGTGAGCAGAGTTTGTGTGGGGGGCCTTTAAGAGGACACCTGGGTTTCCAGCAGGCTTCTATCTCACCTGGACTGACTGACACAATTCCTGCTGATTTTCACAGCCAGATGTTATGTGAGCTCCTCTTAGCAGAAATTAAGTTTAAATTTAAAAGAATTATAAATTTTAAGAAAACTAACTAGGGATTTTGTGTCTATCATACGGATAAATATTGTTTCTGAGTTTCATGAAAAACCAACAAGCACAAAGTACACACAATTAAGTAGCAACACCTACCTGTTTATCTCCCAGCAGGTCAGGCTCCCCTTTGCTAGAACTGGAGCTGACATCATCTTCATCAGAACTATCGGTGACTTCCTCCTCGTCCGAAGGAAGGTCTCCGAGACCAAGGTCCAGATCATTGGGTCCCTCCTGGGATGCTCCAGAACTGCTTCAATAGAAAGTGTAGCAATAGTTACCTTTAAAATCGAGTATTACCAAAACAAACAAACAAACAAACAAACAAACAAAATCAACCATCTTATCCATGTGATGTAAGCCAGGTACATTTAAGGGACTTAGTGGGATAGAAACAGCCACATCAATCAAACTTCCCCTTCCCTTTCCCCATCTCAGCTGTCAAAACACACTCATTTTCATTTTAAAATAATCACTTTTGAAAACCATGTATTTTCTTGATCAGAAGGTGGGTGAGAAGCAAGTTTCCCAGCTGCTCCCATCCAATGATTCAATATATCCTTACTCTAGAAGATGAGGTCTCTATTAGTATAAACCAAGAAGCCTCATAGGACATGGGCCAGGTTACCACAAAAGGAACATTAAAATAGGTTCTGCTGCATTGGGTTTCTTTGCTTTGTTTAGCTAATAAACATACAAGGATTGGGAGGAAATGATGGCTATCACAACCAACAACGCACGTGCTAATATGATATGTGCCCACCTCCCTGATTATAACTGATTTCCTTTTTTATAACCACATCTTAAGACATGGGAAGGAAAAAAAAAAGGCACAGGAAGGAAAGAAGATGTTAACAAATTCTTGCGCTCCGCTCCAGGTCTGCTGATTCAGAAACTCTAGGGGTGCAGAGCACCCAGGCGATACATGCTGAAGTGCGAAACCACTGTACCAGGCCATTTACCACTTCTTCCTCACCAGCCTGACATCATCATTTCCCACTTAGTATTCAGACAGATCTCTTGAATCTAAAAGCCATTGTTGCAATCCAATCAATGGGGGAATTCCATAGCTAAGTTCCCCAGGAAGATGCCAGAAATAATACTTTCTAGCTTTGGTTGTAAGACTCAGGAACAAACTGCCCGGGAGAACTGCTTTCCTGTCTGTAAAAATATCTACAGAACAGAAGTTAGTAAAAAACCCACAGAAATCCTCAGGGGAAGCACTCAGGCAGAATAAAGAGAGTGCATTTCACTCTGGCGGGCACCTTGGCGAGTCATGGGCAGGTCACTCAATGGCCAAGGATCCCACAAATTACGGAAATTGCTAATGGGAATCTTAAAAGCCCAAGATAAATTTTTCTGCCAGTTCCTGTAGGACACAGCCTTGCCTCATATGCCATTCCTGGAGCCCAACTGTTAAACAAACCAGTTGGATAAAGGCAGAATGCCAAAAAAAAAATTTTTTTTTCACTTCCTCCGCCAAAGACGACGGGGTTTCCTATTACTCAGTGCCTGGAGGGCCTTGTGGAATCATATCAGCCTCAATTAGGTGGGTGCACACCTTATCGTATTCCCTATGACATGAAGGAGACCCATTCCCCAGTGAGTGGTAGGGGTGAAAAACAGAAGATTTCTAGTCAGATCACTGGCAAGATTCCCTGCCTCTGGGTGCCCAGAGATGGGCCCGCCCCAGCTGGGTCATCAGTTGATTTAGATTAACAAGAGTAAATGAGAGTTAACTGATCTACAGTCTGCAGGATCCACTGATATAAACAGACTAAACACAGAGCTTTACTTGTTTTTACCTTAATTGTTGGTCTCTTGTTAGTCTCTAAAACCCTGTCACTCAGAACAAGTTCAATCTACAAGCAACTTCAGCATCACCAGGGAGCTTCTCAGAAGTGTAAAACCTCAGGTCCAGCCACACCCCACTGAGTCAGAAGCTGGTTGTAACAAAATCCTAGTAATTTGGGTTTTTTGGATCAGCTTATCTGTGCGTTGTTTTGGACTCAACAATACAGAAATTTCAAATAATCAGTTAAAGAGCTGTGGCACCTTTGAGGAAATTACGTTTATTTTGTCTAAACAGGGAGCTCAGAGGTTTTTCTTAACATTTGGAAAGCTATTATTATGAAGAGAGTAACCATTAGGGATATAAAATGTTTACAAAAGTTAATGTTTAAGATCAAGGGAAAAGCTTTAAATATTACAATGACATAGATCAAAACATGCTGCCATAAAATGTTGAGAGATTTTAGTTCTGAAAATTGCTTTCCTACAGAAAACCTTCCCTGACCACTGCTCCAAACCCAAATTAATTTTCCTGATTCTGAATCATATCTGATCCTACTTGACTGCCCCTGGTGGTAAATTCAAAGTATAAACTCCTTTTTGTCCAACATCTTCTCGAGGAAGCAGTGGCAGCAGCTACTCTTTGGGTTTCACCATGCTGGAAAGTCAGCCAAAAAAGACAAAGACCCAGCGAACAAATCTGAGCGCAAGGCCAAAACAAAGAAGTGGTCCAAAGGCAAAGTTCAGGACAAGCTCAATAACCTAGTCTTGTTTGACAAAACAACATAGGACAAACTCCATAATGAAGTTCCCAACTACAGGCTTATAACCTCAGCTGTTGTCTCAGGGAGACTGAAGATCTGCAGTTCCTTGGCCAGGGCAGCCCGTCAGGAGGTCCTTAGTAAAGCACTTATTAAACTAATTTCAAAGCTCAGACCTGAAGTAATTTACACCAGAAGCACTAAAGGTGGGGTTGCCCCAGCTGCTGCTGAAGATGCATGAACAACAAATCCCCCTACCTGTACATTTTGAAAACCAACACTTTATTAAATCAAAAATGTAAACTCCTAAGGACAAGGAAACTGTTTTCAGTTGAATTGCCAGTACACTGCTTGACACGTAAGTTTTCACTGATTAAACAAAAATGATATTAGAAAGCAATGAAACACTCGAACATTTAGACAGTGTGTATTTATGGTAGTGACGATCATAAAGAAGTGTTTGATGGGAATATTGAAAAGAGTATATGGCTTAAAGGAGAAGAGGCATCACAATCAATGATGTGGAAGTGAGAATGTTTGTATTCGGAAAACAAAAAGAATATTTTGGCTGCAGCAGGAGATTCCTATCAGTAATTAATGGAAACAAGTTTGGAGAAGATGGCAGGCGCCAGGCTGTCAGGGGGCATGAAAAGTAGCTGAAGAATTTATATTCATCCTCTAAGCCTTCAACAGGGAGACTCAAATTTTCCAGTAGATCTCCAAGCTGATGTCACTGCCATACTTCTTTCTTATTAGTGCCCTAGGAAAGAGAATGGTACCGCTTCTGTCAATCAAACCTTGCCAGCACAGCCGCTGCCCAACCCCTCCATGGACCAGGGAAAAGGACATTCCTACTTATTAGCATCAGTGAGAGCCCCTTGATGATCTCATAGCTTAAGTCAAAGTTAAAGGAGCTTCCCACACACCTGAATGGCAAACAGTAGAGAAGATTTATGATTTCTGAAGCTTTGGGAGGAAGATTAATCTTGAACTAACTGGGGGTGGGCACAGTGACAGAAGAAGTGGAAGCAGACCTAGAAGGTAATTTCAATAGTGCAGGCAGCCTCAACCAGGGTGGCTACATCAGGAATTGAGAGGAAGGGCTGACTGTAAGAAGAAGAAATATCATCAGGGTTTGGGCAAAGAGATGAGGAAATCCTCTGTCTTCCATCAAGGTTTCATGAACAGTCACCAGCAAAATGAGAATGACATCAGCTGAAACAGAAACATGTTAACAAAAATCTTATTTTAAAGGGATGATAGTGACTGTAGCGGCAAAATCAAGAAAGATGGCATTCGTATCCAATTTACATGTTCATCTCTACATGATTAAACAGAGAAAAACTGCTGATTAACCCACTTTCCCCCATATTGTAAACAGCTTTCCAATCCACCTGGATAATTTTAGACTTCTAATAATGAAATATGGATTCTTTACCAATGACAGTCACTGAGTTTGGGGCTCTTCCATTTCCTTCCCGCTGTCAGGAAGATAGAGTCCTAACACTGTCCGCACTGGGGTTACAGAAACAGGACGCAGGGTTCCCTCCATACCTTCCTGTGCAGTTATACCATAATTTGAACATCACAGTAAAAGGAAAGCAAGCTGCAACAACAACCAACAGTGTCAAGACAACTTCCCCAGGCCACCATGTCCACAGCAGATTTGATTCTACAGTAAGTTTTCCTTCTAGAAAATAACTTTTCAAATACACTGGAATAAAAAGGGAGACACGTAAAGCCTAGAAATAAACTTCCTCTGATTAGGGAACTGTTCCTTCAATTCCACATGGCAAGCGTCTATATATTTGGAGTGATAATTATTTAATGCCATTGCTTTTTTAAAAAGTTATTTATTTTTATGTTGTTTTCTTGTATGTACAGAACATCCTCCACTGGGAGTACATCAAATTACTCTGTCAGGTAAGATGTCACACCAAGGATAATTTCTCTTTTAGATGGAAAGGTCTTTTTTAAAGTACTTATTCAATCCATTTGCCCTAAGAGTTTTCGGAAACATAAAACCTGCACAATGCCAAGCCAGATATCACTACCAAAAACACCCTCATGAACTTCCATTAAATTAACAATTCCAGCAAGTATGAAGGGAGAAGAGTAAGGATGGCAGAGGAAGGAAGAGGAGAAGCAGCATTAACTGAAGAATGCTTTTAAATCATTGAATCCTGTTCTCTGCCATGGACAAATCTGGTTTCTTTTTCCTCTCTTGACTGTGATTTTATTCTGAGCCCCATCACAAAAAATGTAGTATGTAATTCCTCCCAAACTGAAAGAAAGAAGTTCATCCCACTACCCTTGCCTTCAGGAGTTTCTTTCTCACTGCCAAATCACAACATGTAAATATGAACTTCTATGATCTTTCTCTTCCTCTGCTTTCTGCTCCTGGCCCAAACTGATCAGGATGTTGTGATACTTCTTTTGCAAATGCTGCTCATTATGACCTTCTGATTGTGTTTCCTTTGGCTGCTTTCATATTTATCACATTTGAGTGGAAAAAACTATAACTGAGAACTTCAAGGATGAACATTACATGGAAAAATTAAGAAAAAAGTTACCATTTATACAATAATATGCCAACTATATAAAATTGTTTCACAATTTGCACCAGAAAAATGTTTCTATTTAGTTTCACCAAAAAACTTTTTACTCTGTTACTTTATTTCCCTAATGGAACTGCACATTCCAGAGTCACCTATGAGGCAATATCTCATTGTGTGTGCGTGTAGGGGGAGGTGTGGTTTGAGAAAGAGAGAGAATGAGAGAGAGAGACATCAATTTGGTGTTCCAGTTATTTATGCACTTACTGGTCGATTCTTACATGTGCTCTGACAGGGGATCAAACCCACAACGTTGGTGTACCAGGACAACACTCTAACCAACTGAGCTACCTGGCCAGGGCTCTCACTGTGGTTTTAATTTGCGTTTCTGCCTTATAACCCAGCAATTCCACTTCTGGGTATTTATCCAAAGAAACCCAAAACATTAATTGAAAAGAATACATGGGCCCTGGCTGGTGTAGCTCAGTGGATTGAGCGTGGGCTGTGAACCAAAGGGTTGCCGGTTCGATTCCCAGTCAGGGCACACGTTTGGGTTGCGGGCTGGGGCCCCTATGGGGGGCATGCAGGAGGCAGCCACACACTGATGTTTCTCTCCCTCTCTTTCCCCTTCCCTTCCTCTCTCTCTAAAAATAAATTAATAAAATAAAATAACAGAAAAGAAAAAAAGAAAAGAATACATGCACCCCTATGTTCATTGCAGTGTTATTTACAATAGCCAAGATATGGAACCAACCCCAGTGGCTGTCAACAGACAAGTGGATTAAAAATCTGTGGTATGTATACATATATAAATAATATTACTCAGCCATAAAAAAAGAATGAAGTCTTACCATTTGCAATAGCATGGATGAGCTTAGAGGATATTATGATCAGTGGAATAAATCAGTCAGAGAAAGACAAATACCATATGATTTCACTTATATGTGGAATCTGAAGAACAAAATAAACAAAATGGAAACAAACTCACAGAGATTGGACTGGTGGTTGCCAGAGGTGAGGGCAGGTTGGGAAACTGAATAAGAGAGGTGAAGGGATTAAGAACAACAAACTGGTAGTTACAAAATAACCATGAGGGTGTAAAGTACAGCATAGGGAATATAGTAAGTAATATTGCGATGACTGTGTATGATGCTAGGTGAGTACTGGAAATATCAAGGGGAACGCTTTGGAAGTATACAATTGTCTGACCACTATGCTGGACACCTGAAACCAATACAAAGTAATATTGGAAAAAGAAGTGCAGATAAAAAACTTTTGTTAATACAAATAGAAAAGCATTCCAGTAAGCTTAGAATCACCTCCAAATAAAATACAGGTTCCCAAGTCAGTTTTGTCATTGTAGCAAAAACGTTGCAAAATTTTTTAAAAAGTCAAATGAAGTTAGGGTTGACCCAACATCAGTTCTTCCCTTTACCTCCTCGTTATGTAATATGTAACCCAGTAGTATCACACCAAATAAAGGCCACCAGAAATAATGACGTTGGGATGACTACACATTAGTCAAACACATATGCACACATATTTGCACAAATACACATATATACAAGCATACATATATTTTCATAGATATAAAACTGCTGTACCACTTCAATAAATATTTACTGAGGACTTATTATGTATCATATATTATTTTAGGGACTGGGTAAAGATCTTTAATAGAATGAGTTATAATGCTCAAACTGTAAATTCTATTAGTTGCCTCTCTTTTTACCTGCTGAATAAAACTTTCCTAAACTGATAAAGTCAGAAATAACTGTAGTAATTAGAGACTATTTTCTAAAAAGAGAACTAAAAGTTAAAAGAGTATGTTAAATGTTTAAGGCAGTGCAAAGATACTCAGGGCTACCGAACCAGAAAAATAAGTACCCCACGAAGGCTGGGGCAGTCAGAGAGACCTGAGGTACAAGCACTTGAGAGAACAGACCCCAGCAAATGAAAGGTGGAACAAAGGCATCCTAAGTGGGAGAAATGATGTGAGCAATGGCTTACAGGGGATGTGGAGGGTGATCTGGTTGGGGACATTTCTATGTGATGAGAAGTTAAGAGAGTCCACCAAGCAAGACAGGTCCCTACTAACAGAGCTGGCAACCAGCCAAGGCAGAAGAGGCAACCTGCATCCATGATGGGATTTGGGATTCAAACCCAACCCCTCCCCTGGTTCTTACACAAGAATAAGGGAGCAGGGTAGCAGAGCCAGGGGAGTGACACTGGTTGGTGAGTGAGCAAAAATAAACAGCTCACCCTTTGACTAACTTCCCTAACAGGGTGATCACGTGTTTTTGTCTCAGTTATATATGCCACATTGCTTCTGCTAATGTCTTTTCATCATAATCCTAGTAGCCACTGAAAAAGTGGTGAAACTTTCGGAAAATGTGACAATTCCCTCTGCTCATGCTATGCTCTTGATTGTGACTCAGTGTGAAACCACTATGGGAAATGGCCTAAAACTGTGTTCTGCCCTGACATCCGGGAGAAACCAAGAATTCCCCAAATGGCCTAACTATAAGTTGCCATTCCTACTCTGCCGGCTCAGGTAAGGTCCCCTAGTCAAACATCCTTCTTTATCACACAAACGGTTCTGACTTAGCCCTGAGTAGAGAGAGGATTATAGTTCCTTGCCAAAGGGTGGAATTACTCAAAGTAGCCAATCACATCCTCCCATGGGAGGAATTACTCAAACTAGCCAATCACATCCTCCCATGGGAACAAGAGGGCACCCTACCCTCCTGAAAGTACAAAGCCTGCCTCCCACAGTCCCTGCTGGTTCACTCTGTTCCCAAATGCAACATCAGTGTAGCCCTATGTGGTGTGCTATGTCCTTGTCCCCTGGACTTGGGTAGGGCAAAAGTAGGTTTACAGTTATAAATTTAGTCTTGTATTATTAAAAGTAGGTTTACAGTTGTTCATAGGGAAACTAATACAATAGTTAATAAATAATA
The DNA here is from genome assembly GCA_039655065.1 of Glossophaga mutica. Lineage (NCBI taxonomy): Eukaryota > Metazoa > Chordata > Mammalia > Chiroptera > Phyllostomidae > Glossophaga > Glossophaga mutica. The sequence goes on along the minus strand of CM077304.1, from coordinate 20,385,606 downwards.
CAAGAATAAACTCTTTTGCATACTTAACTATAAATCTACTGATAACCTGCTATCAAGCTCATCTGTCCAGTGTCATGTGTTTGGCCAGCCCCATAATCCTAGGGCAGGAATCCCTTCCTCAGACACAGAGTGAGTAGGAGGTAATTTAAACCACCATTAAAGAAGCTGCCATTTTCTGGGATCCTTAAGTACAAAGCAGGTGCACTGGTGAGAAATTATATTGAAAGGCATATAAAGTCAGCTTGATGTAGATTCTGCCATGAAAAGCTCAAGCAATTTTCAAGTTAAAGGTATTTTAACTTCTGTATGGGCTACAGAAATATGACATATTCCAGGTTACATTAAATACAGACCCCACTATAATAAAATAGTGGGGAATTACAAGGAAACCAGTGGTTAAACCTAAAGGACATCTGCTTTCAGTCCAGATCTTATTTTATCCAAGCTTACTTGAGTGTTCCCATCTTCTAACAGGAACCACGATCTGTAACTGGGATTTCCCACTGCCATGGGGAAAGGACAATAAGCTTCTTGGGAGCCCCTGAGGAGCCAGAGAGGGGGAGGTTAAATTGTTGCTCATGAATCAATCAGTCCACTTCCTTATTTAAAACTATATAAAAAAAAATTCTTACTTATGTCTCTTCCTCAGGTACTATCCACAAAAGAACCAACTGTGGATCGCTGATAACCCCTAAAATCTATATGGAACCTATTTCTTTCTCAGAGTACCCTGGCGATAAAGGCCCATTTTTTCATGACTAAGAGGTTGTTGATGTTGAGGGCACCAGGAAAGGGCACAGAGGTTTCTTTCACTGTTCTTTTTTTTTTTTTTTAAATTTTATTTATTTATTTTTAGAGAGAGGGGAAGGGAGGGAGGAAGAAAGGGAGAGAAACATCAATGTATTGTTGCCTCTAGTGTGCCCCCTACTGGGGACCTGGCCCACAACCCAGGCATGTGCCCTAGACTGGGACTCGAACTAGCAACCATTTGCTTCGCAGTGTGACACTCAATCCACTGAGCAACACCAGCCAGGGCCTTTCACCTCTCCTAATCCCATGCATCGGCGTATCTTTCCACAAGTTACAGTAGCTCTGCGTTTATTTTTAGCTTACTTGATTGGGAATCCAAGGAAAATCATAACATTGCTGTCAAACTTGGGTAACGTCTTCAAAAGCTAGACTCAAGGAAAATGGAAGAGAAGTGAAAATAAACATGCATTCAAGAAGTGAGATAAACAGATTTACCTTGGACAGGGTCACAAACATTTCATCAAGTTTCACATATATCTAGGCAAAGAAAATGCAGCAGAGGAGAGAAGAAAATAGCAATGGTTTCAGTCTAAGACACACTCACATTTAAATCTAGGGTCCACCACTCACCTGCCTATGTGTAACTGGAGAGGCTCTTTAATTTTACATTTCCCTAAACTGTAAAGTTGAAATAATACCACAGGCTATGAAGTTAAATGAGATCATATGAACATACCTGGTACACAGAACAGACAGGAAATAATGACAAAATTTAAAAAGCAGACATGCAAAGAGGGAGAACATCATGGTTCATTAAGTAAACAAATACCAAGGGGAACTAGAAGTTCTTGTTCTTGTTCACCCCGGGTAATGCCAGATGTTAGTATGATGCCTGATCTCACTACCCCTGCGTGAATGAATAAATGAATGGACTTTATCCTAACATCTTGCAAAAAATAGGATAGTATGTGTAGGCAAAGCAAATCTGCTGCCTCTTTCTTTTAAGGCCTGTGAGCTAAGAAAGGGTTTTACATTTTTAAATGGAAAAAATACCAAGAATATTTTGTGGCAACAGAAATTACATAAAACTCAAATTTCAGTGTCCACAAATAAAGTTTTATTGGAGCCCAGCCACGCACATTCATTTTGTACTGTCTATGTCTGCCTTTGCACTATATCTGCAGATTTGAAAAGCTGCACCAGAGACCACATGGCCTGTAAAGTCAAAATATTTATCAGCTGACCCTTTACGGAAAGGGTTGCTGATCTCCAGGTCACCCTGGGTAGTAGATTATCCAGAAGAAGCAAAACTTTGCTTTGGAGCAAAATTTCCTATGTTTGAATCTTATCTCCTAGTAGCTAAATGAAATTGAGTAAGCTCTTAAACTCACTGAGCCTCAGTTTCCTCACCCATAACATGGAGATAGTAACAGTGCCTACCTGACAGGGCTTGATGAGGATTAAATGAATTAATATAAATAACTCACTAACAACAATGCCTGGTACATAAAAAGCTCATACACTTATGGACACTTTCACTTTCCTCACATATATACACGTATATATATATATGTATTTAGATATATATTTAGAGTGTGATCTCTAACATTAAAAAACTACTCTAGACATTTCAGAGTCTAGACTTCAATGAAAGAATGACTTCAGAGAGAAACTTCTGCATTATCAGTCATGTGAAACAGCTCATCACGGTATACACGTCTGAGTAAAGAATTCCTGCAATGAGTTCATGTGAGCCATGGTTTTGCAGCAGGTCACTCCTGGGCTTGTTTTCATGTTTAATTTCACTGCTTCTTTTGGGTGGCTTACTACTTTTAGAGTAACATCCCAAAGCTCAGATTAATCATAGTTTCATACATATCATGATAATGACTCCAACTTATAAAGAACTTCAGTCACCAAAATAAATGACTAATTCAGAGGTATCCCACTAGATGTGACGGTACTTTTTAAAGCAACTTTATACAAGCTAGCTTCATCCCTCTTTGGTAAATAAGGATGATAATGATGACAACCTTAATGAGTGACACAAACTAAAAAGGCCTGTGACAGACATAAGAAGCATGTGCCACTTAAGCAATGAAGATGAACTTCATCCTGCAATGTAAAGCAAAGTACCCATAGTCTTTTTTAAATACAGGTTTTCATACTGGACTAAAGTGCAAAGAGGCTAGTTGACAGCACTTCAAAACATTGGTCTGCCACTAGCTAAAGGCACCGCCACCACCGCCCCCCCCCCCCCAAAAAAAAAGGAGGAGAGGAGAGAAATAGGGAGAAATTAAAATTCCAGAAAACAGTAAGAAAGGAAGGAAAGAGACGAGGAGAGAAATAAGGAGCAGGCAGAAAGACAAAGCACCGTCCAATTCCTTAATCTGAGATGTGGGCATGGGTTACCTTGTCCTTTCCTGGTGCAGCAGGCTTTGTGTTCGACACAGAGGTGACACACAAGGAGGAAGACTGTTCCTGGCCAGGGGGAAACGGTGCTGACAGCCTCTCCCTCTGTCAAGTGCCTCCCAGATAATAATGGCCTCGTGGGGACAGAGATTAACTAGCTCTAAACTTTCCATTTACTCTAAAACTTTCCATGCTAAAGTACAAAGCAAACAAATAAACCCCCTCTAAAACCTTTTCTCTGAACTGGGGAGAGGATAATGAGGAAAAGGAGGGAGTATTCTACTTTTCACTTTGTGCATATTTAAGTTCTATATAACTTTTATAATGTAAAATTACATTATAAATACACAAAGAATTGAAAATTCCCATTCACTCTTGTCCAAGTTTACTAATCTCAATTATTTCAAGCATTCCCCATAAACACTTATCTTTTATTAATACTGTACTTGGGAAGAAAAGGTCAAAAGTGAGGGAAAGGAGCGGCTGGAAACTGCTGTTCCCATTTGAATTTCCCCCTAAAAAAAAAAAAAAATCACACCACGTTGGCATGTCGATTATGGCATTGGCTTTCAATATACTTCCTATAGACAGTGTTCTAACCCTCCAGACTGTCTATCCCCATCAGGGTAAACCTGTAAGGTAAACCCAGAGAAGAATAACTATTGTTATCCTAACATCAAGTAAGTATAGTGAAATAGAGCTTCTATAAACTCTAACACCTCTGTTCACATTCACAGATTTTACTTATGGAATCTACCTAGTGGCATTAGCAAAAATATTTACTGGGGTCGAGATTTCAGTGAGCAGGCACAGAAGACATTACTCTGCAGAGTACAGAAGAGTATATAAAAATACTTTGTGTCTTAACAGTAAGAGGACTCAATAAGAAGTAATGACACGTAGTATTATTACCATCAAGAATCTATCTAATAAGACCACTTCCAAGAAAATGACTAAGATCTCCTCCCAACCTACTGTGTGAAAGCATTAACAGTTGAGTTATAACCACTGGGTACAAAACATACCTTAATTCATTTTACCACCAAAAAAAGCTCCTGAACCTATTCGAGCTAATGCTATTTCCTTATTTTTGCAGTCTTTCAATTTTGCCCTACAAAAAGATTTCATATATTTTAATGAGACCAAAACCCATTTCTTTAATAGAAGAAAACTTTCACCTCTTCAGATCTTTATTTTGCATTCTTCACTAAAGCCTCAGTGCCAATTTTCATTTTAAAAGTTCCTTTTACACGCCCCAAATACGTGCTCAGCACACAGACAATATGCAATAAGTACCAGTTAACTAGAAATAGTATTAATACATTGAGAGGAAAGACGTAATTTATAAAAGAGTTTTCACAGGTTATCTGTGCAAATCCATAGCATATCTTCCCTGGCTTCCAAACAACTAAGACGTGAGATTTTATCAGTTGCACACTGAGAATACAAGATAAAGGTTTTCTCAAGTTAACATTTTTAAAAAAGATTTAATAACTTTTTCAGATAAGACTCTTACATCTATCTTTCCCATCTGGATGCTAACAAGTCCATGTTCTTGGGGTTAATAACATGCTTTATTTGGAGACAACAAGCAAAAAGTATAAAATAATATAGTTTGGCAGACAGACAGATGTTCAAATCCTATAATAATTATATGGATAAATCATCCTTTATGAGAAAACACATTTTCTGTAGCTAAATCATTCTGATTCTTTCCCCATGTATATAAAAACTGCACCAGGCCCCTTCACCAGGCTTGTGACTTTGTACATTTTTTGCTAATTCCAAAAGGTTCCTACAGACTGCCCAGATTTTTTTTCCTTTTAGTCTTACATGTAAGGCACAGGAACGGTTCTTTTATTAAAGAAGAGTTTTATAAAGCTTTAATTTCTTTTTTTGTGTGACGCAACTGTCTATGTTTTCTGAATAGCATACAAAGATATCTTAAGATCCGTACTGTCGTGGACAGTTCAGCCTGGTTTCAGGAGTTGTAACGCTCACCCCATGGTGAGCTGTGTAAGAGCCAAGGGACCCACTTCATCTGGGTCTGTTCTGTCAAGAGGACGTGAGCTACTAAGGAGACAAAGCTTATCTCCCTGGCAGGAGCGCTGCTTCTGCCTCATCCATCTCTGGCCCCAATGCTTGGTCGGTTAGTCAATGATGGGTAAGACTCCTCGTGGGAGGGGCAACCTAAGCCAGACACGACCACTTGGGAGGCCCTCATGGAAGGAGGGGGGGCTGCAGCAAAGAGGGGGTGATGGACCCTCGCCCCCTGGCTATTCTAACATAGCTCGAGTCCCTATTTCCATCTGGGAGATGTCTTCTGCTTCCTGAGCCTAATTGGCTTAAAGCCTGAAACTATGACAGCGAGCGGTGCAGCCCTGTGCCGGCCAGGAAGGCTCCCTGGGTGATCGGGCATAAGAAAGAATTCCTAAAGTCCTGTGAAACCTGCTTTGCTAAGAGTGTTCTCATTTAAATGATAAGGGTCCGAGGAGGAAATGAGTATGTCTCCCAAAGTTTTGCAACCCCCTTTCCTGACAGACACTGACTCACACTAAGCTCTCAGATTTCTTTGAAATGATAAACCTGTATTCCTGTGTATTTGAACCCAATAAAAGCCCAGTGAGGAAGGGGCTCTGGGTCATCCTCCTCTGAGAGTTTGACCACCTCTCCTCCCCAAGCAGATAACGTCTTGTAGTTTTATTTTCATCCGTGACGGAGGGATGGGGCTCTGCGGGTGGAGCCCCCCCCCCCCCCCCCCCCGACATCTGGCACCCAGGACAGGCCCCCGCCCCCCCCCCCCCCCCGCAATGTACTACTTAGGAAACTTCTAAAAACTGTTTTTGATTGGCATGGAAATTAGATACCATGGCTTTGTTCTGCAGGTTTGTTAAGAGAACTACTGGAATGAGAGGAATGGAATGTTTCTTGCTTAACTAGTCCATAACATGGAAGGAAAGCTCACTAAAGACAGATGCATGTGAAGGCCTTTCAACTGAACTTCTCTTCTCCAAGGGAGCTTTGTTTTAGCAAATAGCAGTAATTCTCCAAATCAGTGTAATTGCTTTCCAAAATTAACAGATGTTTCCTGTGCATTCCGTAAGCCTGGTCAGTGGGATACTGGTTTACTCAAAATGCAGCTGGTTCTGAGCTCACACAAGTAAAAGCAATATATAACCTGACAACTGTTTACTCAGATGGGACCACCTGTTTTGTGCCAGGTATCTACTGGGGCCAGTGAAACAAAGGCCTTATAATCTCTTACAATATTTATTCTTATATTTTTATGACGTTTTATTTATTTATTTATTTATTGATAAAATGATGGTTTAGAGTTGTGCACCAGGAGACCAAGGAGAGGGGTGCCTTGTACTGCTTGGGATATGATCATTACAGTAAATATTAGTTATTGCTTTTATTATATTATAAACAGGATATTGCAGGCAATATGCTATGGAAGGGAGTGGCAAAGCAAGTATCCACAAATTCACTTCCTCATTCAGCCTTTCAATAAATGTTTACTAGGTGCTTATGATACGTCAGGCACTAGTGCAGGCACTAGGGATAAAGCGAGGTAATGATATTAAGTGCCTCTCATTCATACAGGCTGTATTCCAGTAGGCGAGACCGGTGAGCAAATAAATAAATGGACAATGTACTGACAGGAATAAGAAGTATTAGAAAGAAAAATAAAACTGGGGAAGTGATAAGGAGATAGGTAGAGGAAGGGGTATTTTGTTACCTCTCCTACACTGGAAGGAAAGATTTCCAGGGAAGATAACATTTGAGTTAGGCCTAGAAGGACGAGAGATGGTCTGTCTGGGAAAAAGGTATGCCAGAGAGTGGAAGAAATCTTTGAGAGGGAACAGGGTGTTTAGTAATGTAAGTCAGTCTGTCTCACAGAGGTGGAAAAGACCACGAGATTAGAAAGGCCGACTGGGACCAGACAACGAAGTCTTATATACTAAGCTACAGAGTTTGAATTTTATTCTCTAGGGAGTTGGACACCAAATAATGCCTCATTACAAGATATGTTATGCTAAAAAACAAACAAACAAACAAGAATTCTTATTAGAAAAATGGGCAAAAAATAAAAACAATCCTCCAAAACTTCACTTTAGAGGATACACAGATGGCGATTATGCACAAGGAAGATGTTTAACATCATTAACCATCAAAGAAATGCAAATTACACCACAATGAACACACCTACAGAATGGGTAAAACAAAAAGGTGACAAACACCAACTGCTGTGAGAACGTGGAGACACCGGATCACTCATTCAGTGCTGGTGAGAAAGTAAAACGGTACAGCTGCTCTGAGAAACAGTTTGGCAGCTTATAAAACTAAACACAATTACCCCCCAAACCACAATTGTATGTTTGGGCATTTAGCCCATAGAAATGAAAATATATGTTCACACAAAAACCTGTACATGAATGTTCATTATAGCTTTATTTGTAAGAGCCCAAAAGTGGAAATGACCCTTTAACTGGAATATTACAGCAATATAAAGGAAAGGACATTCATGCGTGCAATAACTTGGATAAATCTCAAGGGGATTATGCTAAAAGAAAAAAGCAATCCCAAAGTATTATATACTGTATTATTCCATTATATGTAACACTTTTTTAAATGACAAAAGTTTTGAAGTAGATTATTGGTTACTAAGAATTGGGGAGTGAGGTGGTTAAGAGGTGGGTGGGGTTAAAAATGGCAACAAAAAGGATCTTGGTAGTGCTGGAGTTATTCACTATCTTGACTGTGATGGTGATACACAAACCTGTGATTAAATGAAACCAAATACACATTCACACTGAGTACAAGTAAAACTGGGGAAATCTAAATAAGATCAGATTATATCAATGTTAATATCCTGGTTTTGTTATTTTACTATAGTTTTACAAAATGTCACCATTAAGGGAAACCAACTAAAGTGTACCTAGTTTTTCTCTGTACTATTTCTTACAACTGCATGTGAATCTAGAGTTATATCAATAACAATTTCAATTAAAAAATAATAAGCCAGACTGTAAATTCCTTGAGAATAGAACTGTCCTTGATTTCTCTGACAATACCCCCTCAAGCAGTTAAAATGTCACTACGTTTCCATGAAAACCAGACACCTTTGAAATCAACTGTCATCAGGTAGGACAGAGTCACAGAAAACTGGCAGATTGAGGCCATGGTATTTCAGCAGGCTCCTGTAAGAAAAGCCTCCAGAGCAGTATCTCTCCACTGTCCTCTTTCATTCCCTGCTTTAGCATAAAACATGGGGAAGAGAAGAGGCAGGAAACAAGTGAGGTAGGCAGCAAAACTTACATGTATCTACACCTGTATACTAAAAACCAGAAGCATATATTTACATGCTTTTTGATACTAAAACACCCTGAAAATGAAGCTAATTGTGTAGCTCTTTCTGCATTGATTCTAATTTGGATTAACTTGGTAGTAAAAACTACAAATTCATTAAAAGTCTGAATTATAGGATATTTTAAATGAAATACAGTTTGAGTACTTTCATGTACACACACCTACGTTTAACAGCCAAGCAGAGAGGTCTTACCAGGCTTACTTTAGAGCAGCCTGTTATAATTAACACTGTACTTATTTTACACACAATATTAAAATGCCAAGCAGGGTACGCACAGAAGGAATTTAAATATATTTTCTATAATATGATTTACAATATGTATTTGCTTAAAATGAGACTAGCAAGTTCACCTGAACCTAGGCATGATGAATACAGATGCCAAATTAAAAAGTCGCAAAGAAGCATTTCAATCAGTTTTACCTCGGAGGTAGATTCAGCAAGCCTCTTGATGGACAGGGTCAGTGACTGATACCCATGTCAGTGGCCCCAGCAATGACTCAGAATTTCTCTCGACCTACAGCCCAACTAAATGTGGTCCCTACAGGTCTTTTCCAGGTCTTGCCCTTTCTTAATTCAAAAGGCTCCAGAAATCCTACTTCCTCTAACGGTCAACTAGAGAGAATATGTCACCTACCTCTTTGGGGAAAAAAAACCTTCCCCTTCATTTAAATCCATTTTTTTCATTAAGATAATAAGGCATTCATAAAATAACATTTTATAATATGTTTTTATAAAAGTTATTTCAGCCTTACAAAATTATTTACTTTGGGGAACCATAAATAGTAATTAACTATTAAACTACAGTGCTTTAGAGGTCAGAAAGTACTCAACAGAGAATGAAATGAGGAACAAGGATGAATGAGATTAAAAAAAAAGCAACTCCCATGTAAATCAATGGGGAAATATGAGACATGCATAATCCTTTCTGTGTTGTTAATGTCCTTGTTAACTGCTAAATGACAGGAATCATTTTAACTTGCTTTGAAAAATGGCCACCACTAACTTGACCAAAGGCAAACATGGTGTGATTAGTTCAGTTTCCAACCACGGAAACATCTACGTATTTCCTAACTGTTAAAGCTTTCCAATCAATGAGCTCTTCTTGCATGGAAGATTTAGGGCCTCTGAAATGCTCAATAATGTCTACACATATCACTGCAGGTGTTCCTGTATTTTTCCCTCTAGATCTTGAACAAATTAGGGTCCGTGATATTTTGTCCTTATGTATAAAATCAGAGACCTCAACCAATATTAAACATAAAAAATAATGGCAAAACAAATGCCCTATGGCTCAGCATAAAATGAACATGTTCTGATTTAAAATCAATATCTCAGGATCATAAAATGTGGTTCCATACTCAGTTTATGTACATATTAACTGTGTATCCTTAGACAACTTACTCAACTTCATTAAGTCTTAGTTTCCTCATCTGTAAAATAAGACAATAGCCACCCCATAGAATAGTAGAAACAAAATAACTCATGCAGGAGCTCCTAACTTAATGCTTGACATGTCAGAAATGTTGAGTAAATAGCACCCCCCTCCTGTATATTATTAGTCAGATCAGACACTTTTGGGGCTGAAAGTTTCTGCATAGTTTGAATACACCCCTGCCTGAAATGAACTGCTTTAAAAAACAGAGCCAGCCCTGAATGGTGTGGCTCAGCCTGCACCAGTGGTTGGGCATCAGCCTGCAAAGCAAAAGGTCACAGGTTTGATTCCTGTCAGGGCACATGCCTTGGTTGCTGGTTGGGTCCCAGTCCAAGACTGAGAAGCAACCGACAGATGTTTCTCACATCAACATTTTTCTTCCTCTGTTTTTCCCTCCCTTGCCCTCTCTCTAAAAATAAATAAAATCTAAAAAAATTAAAAATCGAGTCATATAATCCTGTGCTCATATACAGCTACATGAAGCCCTCTTACCTGATAGGGTAACAATATCTGTTATAACAAGAAGAACAGGCAGTGGTGCAAGCAAACCTGAACCTTTTTGGAACAACTCAAGATCACTTGAGTTTTCTAAATCTTGCTGACCTTCTCCGTAATGCTTCCACAACAGCCTCAGAAAAGGCAATGTGGTATTCTGAAGCACCAAGTTGGAGCCTTGGTTTTGCAATTTCCCATTACTGTGGTGTGGGGAAAGTCAAGTATTGCTGGGCTTGGTTTCATCAGTGAATGAGAAGTCTGGATGGGATCATTGGTAAGGACTCCTTTAGTTCTAAAATTTAATGATTCTATCATTATGTTTAACCTAAAACCGTTAAAAGACATACTTGAATTTCCAAAATTTTCAAACTACCCAAAAGGTTCCCATTTAAGTTTCCTCACCCTAATTTCTGCTCCCAAAGAAATCAGACCTGGACTCATGAATGATCTCATTTTTTATCCTTCCCTGCCCACTCCTAAGTCCTTCCCACAAACTAACAGGGCAGTAGAGAGGAACTATGGATGCTTTAGGCTCATGTTTCTAACAGGGAAGCTCTGGAAAGAAAAATTAATTAGTGAAAAAGCTACTCATATAAGTGGAAATCTTTGTTTTCTTGTGACTGCCCATACATCTAAAGACCAACTGAAAGACAGGGGAAAAGAAACAACGACAAAACCGATGACCAATTATTCTTTCTTACCTATTATATCTACCTTCCTGGACTCGAAATTAGTTGCCAAACACTTCAAATCAGATTTTCAGATTAATGCTTTTCAGATGAATAAAAAAAGCTATTTTAAATTTATTAAAACCCAAATCTATTCTTTAATTCCTAATGCTTCAAATAATACTAACACATGCCAAAGTATATCAACTGTTACAAATAAGTTACCAAGAAAATGACTTCAAAGAAACATATGATCTAAGTAAAATAAAGTTTTCAGCGGAATCCACAGGAGCTAAAAGAACAAGCAGTTACACCATTTCAAACATAAAAAGGCTAAATGTGTTTGTTTTCCTTTTTATTTTTATCTGAACATTCAGTAGAAACTAACTTTCTTTGTTCCGTGTTTATTATTTCACCTTTACTGAATCAAAAACCCAAATACTTCGATAAATGGGAGAGTATGGTGAACAGACCCTTGAACATTAGAGACCAGAACCACTAACCCAGTTGTATTTTCATCTTTGTCCATTTTTCCTAAAGTCACTATCACCATAATTGAATTTATTTATGTATAAAAGGGTATGAAAACACCAAATACAACCTTACTCCAATTCACTGTGTATTTGGAGCTAAAACACATATGTGCAAACAACAAGGACTGAGAAATCTGAAAGACAACTGCAGAAGGCAGTTATTCTTCCTGGAAAACTATCATAATACTTCACTACGCTGATAGTCTATTTGGCCAACCCAATTTTTATAGCTCCAATGACAGATCATCTCTGCCTGATGTCAAAACTACTTGCAAAATCTTTTTTTGCTCTCCAGAGATCTGTGAACACAAACAATGACCAGACCCAGACTAAGCCACCAAAGTAGATTTTCCATACCACCCAGAATAATACTAGACAATTCCATTCTCAAACTTAACTTTTAATCTCAGCATTAAATAAAAAGGTCAGCACTTCTCTGTAGCTTCCCATACCAAAAGTACTACAATTCAAGCTGCTCTTTGTTCCTGATAGTGTTTTAATAAATATGCTCATATAAACATGTCTACTTTTTAAAATAAAGGGGTTTCCTTAAATACCAAATTAATCTATGCAATGCCAGGAACAGATGACACATTGAAAAGAAATGCCTGCCAAATAAATAAATAAAATGTCTGCAAGAACATGGAAAGCTTACAAAATTAGTATACAAGCACAGGCATTTCTTTGGATACCTGAAACAAGAACATACTCATTCCCTTGGGTACAAACACAAGCCTGCATCTGGAATTCCACCAAACCACCTGGAGAACCGGTGAGTCAAGGTTCATCTTCTACACTTCTTCATCCTGTTCGCTTTCCCCTTAACATTCTCCTCAACACACTAAACTTTTCCTCTTTGAATGCACCTGCATTCAAGACTCATAAAAACTATTTATTTAATTTCATTGCTCTGTTTTAATCTTGCCATAGTCTCATTTTCTATTACTTTCCATTGTATTTTTCATATATTAGAAGCTAAATATGTTCTTGTGGGCTGGCTGGGACCCTAAGTCTTACTCATAGTTACTTCTACTGCAAAAGTACATTCTGAGTTCCAAACATTCTGTTTACAGGTTTAAAATATTCACAGATTGATGGATTATCTGATTATCTCCACCTATTGGGTCCTTATAGGAATTAAAAATGCTTAGGGAAAGAATGAGGTCCCCTCGTATCTGCTATTTCTTAAAAGGTTCATACTGGGAATACTTCTCTAAGAAATAGGTTAAAAGCTCACATTAGAAAGCAACATCTGTCTCGCTAATATAATCAGTTATAATTTTATGAAAACTTGGCTAAATTATAAAATGTTTAGACTTTTAATATTCAAAAATTTAATAAAAACCCAGCAGTGGAAAATCAATTATCTCTAAAAAATACCACCTTTTCCCCCTAAAATGTACAAAATACCAGCTATCTCAAAACAATATAGGTTTACTAAGCAAGGCAGGATACGTGTATGTGTTTAATGTGTGTGTACACACAATCACAATGTAGAATATTTGTTCGTTCATCCCTGACTAAAGGTACACCTCCAGAAGTATACAGTTACATTCTACCTCATTAATGCTGATATAGCTGATAAAATATCACTTATATATTTTGGGAGGAAATATGACAATTTGGCAAACCAATAGAGCTGGACAAAATACTGCAATTTAACTAATTACTAATACTTATTGAAAAGGAAAAAAGAAGCCCTGGCAGGTGTGGCTCAGTGGATTGGGCATGGGCCTACGAACCAAAGGGTCGCTAGTTCGATTCCCAGGCAGGGCACATGCCTGGGTTGCGGGCCAGGTCCCCAGTAGTGGGGTGTACAAGAGACAGCCACACATTGATGTTTGTCTCCCTCTCTCCCTCCCTTCTCCTCTCTCTAAAAAATAAACAAACAAACAAACAAACAAACAAATAAAATCTTGTTTTAAAAAAAGGAAAAAAGAAAAGCTTTATTGCCAAGAAATAAAATCAAATGCTTCTAAGCAAAGTTTAAAATGTAGGGTAAGCATATAAACATATTTGCCAAAACTGTGTGGCTATGATTCCAACACAATAAACAAAATTAAAGAGTCATACAAATTTTTGATATTTCCTGAGCCAAAGCTGAAAATAACTCACAGGAAAGGGCTGCTATTAAGATATATGAGTCCCAACCTCCTGTGCATAATCTTAACTGTGCATAATCTTATCCGTGTTATGACAACACAGAAAGGCTCAGTAGGGCTATTACTTTACCCTTTAATCATTATTAAAATTCAACAATACCACCAGATGGTAGATGCAACCCCAGAGAGCTATCTTCTAGACCAGGACTAATGATTTATAATACAAATGCTATAATGGGATTTGAGACAACTTGTAATACCATTTGGCAGCTCTTTAAACCTAGGTCTATGTTTAAAATGTTGGAAAAAAACAAACAAAAAACTTAGTACTTTCCTTTATCAGAGATGAGGGCATATCAATTTATTAAAAAGAGATGATTTTGAAGTTTGTTTTAGTTTGAATTCTGGTGCTTGAGGAAAACCAAAAGATAAATTCGAACCTTTAGCGACAGAGACTTCTGAGCAAAGTTTCAAGGGACAGCAATCCCCATTTGCTGATTCCACTTCCTCTCTGCCCAGTCCTTCTCAGTTTGCAGTCTGGTTTCTTCGCCCACAGCACCAATGAAATTGCTCTTATCAAGGTTACAAAATGACCTCCAAATGTCAAATCAAATCATGTCCATTTTATGAGCCTTGAGTCAAGTGTCACCACCTCTGTGAAGTCATCTTTTATGGTATAACTCAGATGAAGCTTGGATTACTAAAACCATGTCACACTATAACTGTCTGCCGCCTCACTGAACAGAAGCTCCTTGGTAGTCGGCAACCCTTTTCGCCTTTGAATACACACTGCTTGACATATGGTCAGTATTTGGAACAAATAAATTGAGGACTTGCTGGACCTAGGAAGACCCAATCACCAAACATTTTCTCTTAAGTGCTTACATACAGTAAGAACAAACAAAAACAACAGAAGAAAAACTTGGAATGTTTCCAGGGAAAATTTTTCTTGGTTACAGAATCAAGAAATCTGCTACAATTTCAAGAGGGAAATCCCAACATTTGGACACTACTATGTTTCTGATTTGTCCATAACTCTTTAATAAAGGCCCTTATTGTTGAAACTTCCTTATGAAAATCACCCTTCTTAAATAATAGTAGGACCTGAGTACTCATCACTTGCATGCAGTGAGAGAAAAAGGCCCAGGCTGGCTAGTTGTTTTAGATTTATTATGACTGAAACCTTTCGGGAAGAGAGCTCTCGTAAATGTACCCAAAACACACCAGAATACTCCAGACTGGCTCTCAATCTTTTAACAAAAGTGCTTTTGAGAACCCAGAGCAGTGACCTAATGATGATCTAACTGGGAACACCTAAAACCTACTGCTTCTACAGCCTTGGAAACCCCCCTTCACCCTCCTTCACCTTCGGTTTGACTGGTCTTCCTTCCCCAGTGCTACTCCCTACCCCATTCAGCCTTCCCCCAGTTTCTTCTGCTCTCTCTTGCAGAGAGGTCAGAAACTCAACTAGCAGTATCATGCAGTTAGCAAAGGAGAATGGGTAGGGGAAAGGACAAGAATAATGAGAAAAGGAGGGAAAGAAAACCCACTGCTTAGTAAATTGTAACCACCCAGCCCTTCCTTTTTCCTTATCACTCCCACTGCTTTCCAGTCTTTTTCACAGCAAGCCCAGCTCCCAAAGCCCTCAAGCTTCATTAGTCACCTCACCCTTTCCACAGACCTGCAGACCTAGCGGTTTTGCTCCTCTTGATATCCAGGTGCTCAACCCCACCCTGGCCAACTCTCCGGCCTCAGGCCAAAGAAGTGCTGAGAGGAAGAAATCACCAGGGAAGAGAGAAGGGGAGGCCAGGACACTAACGGTTAATATAATTGGGGGCTAAAATGGAACCTTTACCACCATTGCCAAAACTGTTTCTTTGGAAAATATACTTCGAGTTTCAAATTATCATGCACTTTTACACTAACACAACCCTATTTGAAATTGGAGATTGCTTATAATTATTTCCTGATTGAACACTCTAAAGAAGGTCAGCTACTCCCAAGCTTGCCAAAAGCTGCTTGACCCGGAATCTGGTTATATATGTAGACTCTGTGAGTCCCTATAAGCTAGTGAGTCCCTATTAACTAGTCCCCTAGGTGAAATCCAAACTCTTTTCCTTGAGTGCTGAGAAACTATTAGACACTTTTCTGATTACTCCAGCAGAAAAGTCTTAAACAGGGTTCATTTGCATTTTTCTTATCATTTTAGAACACTAGGGTATTGGACTTTGAATAACTCTAAAGAATAAGTCTATAGTTTCAACAGCAAGACTATGGAACGAGATTTCAATGTGGATCCTGTCAGCTCATTTCTCATTTACCTTATTTTAGGGTGTCCAGGTGTCCTCCTCACCAAGCCTTGGATTTTGCTTTCTCATCAACTCAATGCTACTTACAAAAGGTACAATTTTGCAGGCAAAACTGTTAGTCTGGTCCTATGACCACAAGCTTTTGATTCAGCTGGCACATTTTAGGAGTTTTAAGCTTGTTTCGGGCAACCTGCTTGAGACCTAAAGAAAAATCTCTGTGGAAAGCTATATTTAAAAGCAGAGCTCACCCACTCTTCATCAAGCTGCCCTACTTGACCGCCTGCAACCTGTTCACAGCAGCCCTTGGTTTCCTGTGGCTTCCAGAAAGAACCCTTCTTCATGAATGCCAGCCAGCTGACCTAGCTGGCTGTGTACTTTAACCCCTTCCAACCTGGTTCCCCTCAGCCAAGCAGCAGTACTCCTAATTGTATAAGAAGCATTATCAGATAAAGAACAAGTTCCAGAAGTTTATAGCTTGTGTTACAGAAAATGACCAACTCTTGGGATTTAAACATGAAGGCCAACAGGAAACTTACACCAAGGGCCAAGATTCCAATTTCAAGAAAAAAAAAAATTCATCTCAGCTAAAAAGAGCAGTATATCATAAAGAAGCCAAATTCATTCCCACTACACACACACACTATACAAAAGCATGTTAAAAGGACAGTACCAACAAAACTGTTCCATGAGAGAAGGGCAGGCATGAAAAGTTAAATGTATTTTTTTTTTAAGTTGGATAGCTAACTGTAATTCTCCATGGAAATATGTATGCCAATGAAGAGGCTTTTGCTTAGCTACTAATGTTCAGAATAGCATCAGCTATGAGAAAAGTTAGGCAAGGGAGGTAAGTCATCTTTTATGAATCACAGAAGGAAGGGCAAAAAGGATTATGAGTAAAGAAAAATGCTAGGACATCCGAAAGAACAATTTATTTTACTTGGTGCACTAAGATTTCATTAGATAATTGCATTTATTCATTCACTCAATAATCCTTTTTTTAGTCCCTATTATGTGCCACATATGTTAATATTTCTACAAAAGTCCCATTTTAAGACTGAGTATTCAGAAGCTTGAAGTTAGCGACCTAAGAAGAATATGGCGACTTTCGAAAGGGCCTATGAGCTTTGTGTTAGGTACAAAACTAACACTTTAAAATACAATGCAAAGGCTCCCTTTGACTATGGAGAGAGAAGGAAGCAGCTGCAGTGGTTGCTTCCTTTGCCTCTCTTTCATTCATTCTCTCATGTATCCAACCAACATCTACTAATCCCTATTAAGCCTCTTGCTTGGACTCATGCAGGACAAAAAGATATGACCAGATTTCCTCATGGAGCTTAAAACCAAATACAGAATATCAGACGTACTAGTAAGTAATCATACCAGAAGACAGATTGAGAGAAGGACTGTCAGGACAGCAGAACATAACCAGGAGGTCAGAATAGGAAGTAAATATTTCCTACTAAGTATCTGTACAAGCTTCCTGAAGCCAATTATTGCTGAGCTAGACCATCTAGGATGGGCGAGGTTTCAATAAGACAAATGAAATAGGTATACAAAGGGTAGAAAGTACCTATACAAAGTGAGAAAGGAGAGTAATTAATGTGTTTCCTGCATTTTTCCTATATCCATCTGAAGTTAATAGCCTTCAACAAGTAAAATAACTAATCCTCAAAGAGTAGTAACTTTTGCAAATTTAGAGGTTTCACCTGACCAAGGACACTGTAAGTAAATGCACAGATTTCAATAACTTCAGATATTTTATATCTAGCAAATAAAGCTCACTTAGTTGGCCAATTTCCTCCCATTAGCTCCAGCTATATCTTCCAAGTTGGGCCTTGGAGGCCCTGGGACCTCTCTGGTACAGTTCTTTAATATGTCCCTACTACCACTGGTTCAAATTCTTTGAATCAGCTACTGAGACAGGCCAACTACTTCACGCTTGCAAATGCCCATTCTGACTATATGATACAGGAGGCTGCACTTGGGAATAATTTAATATATAGGTAACTAATCCGCCTTCTCACCAAGTGGTTTTTCTCTATGTGTGAGATTTTACCTATCATATAAGGCTGCGGAAGATTCATTTCAGTGATGCACATAAAAGTGCAGTGATGCAGTATCTGTCCAGCACCTAAGTGTTACCTGGAATGTTGATGTCTCGGTCCAAGTTGCAGCTGGCCACCTGCAGCTTCATATGGCTCTTCTACTTCGTATACATTTGCATCGGTGTCCTCCATGCTACTGGAGTTCTGCCTTTCCAACTCTGGTGTTTTCCCTACAGCCATAACAAATGGCAAATTCTCATACTCCGGTATTTCCTCATAATGGCGTATATTTTCATACTCTGGTGCACAGCCACTTGCAACAGATTTGCAAGATGCCTGAGATGCTGCCTCCCTAGAGAGCATTTGGTCATCCAAAGACTCAGCTCTTGGTCCATTAGTAGTACTGGTCTGAACCCGAGACTTCTTCCTCTTCTTTTGGGATTCAAGGCTGTAGTTATCTGCAGAATGTGCTTTGATGGGCTTATTTCTCTTCTCTTCTACTAACAAGCCATGCCAATCATTTTCAATCACTTTTCCCTCTCCACCTGAGAGGCTGCCAGCGGTTGTATCTTCAAGTTGGCTACTCTTGGACCAAAATTTCTGGAAGTCAGTCTTCGTGAAACAGATGGACAGCTTCATGTTGAGCAACTTCTTTAAAGAGATTTTCTTTTGAGAGTCTTTGCAAGGCTTAGTGCACCTTTCCGTATCCATAGCAGACAGTGATTTTGCTCTAGGCTTGGTCAGGGCAGTTGAAGGCTCACTATTGGAGGACATGGTGATAGACTTTAAGGATTCCGGGTTCCCTGAAAAGGGTAAAATAGGATGAGGTAACTTCCACACTGGCTTTTCTGAAGTCCGTTTAGGCATATCAAAGGACAACACCTGATGGTTTGAGGCACACAGCTGTCGAACATGGCTTCCTTCTGGACCCTTGTCTGAATTTGTTTCTTCATTTGAGGGGTAAGAACTTTTGTCCACAAGTTCCTCTGAGGCAGCCTTTTTAAGCACTCCTGCAGAAGGCAGGCTGTGTCTTTGAGGTTTTGGGGGGACAATTCTTGAGGAACTTCCATCTTTTATCGTAGATTCCTTTTGCACCTGAGGGACAGACACTCCTAGGTTACTGGTAGGGGGCAAAGGTTTGTTGCAAGCTAATTTCAGCTGCTTAGGCAGGCTCATAGATAGAGTACTGCACCTTATAAAACTGGTCCCTTCATCCACAGCAAGTGACATACTAGAACCATCTACTAACTTACTGTCAGAACTCAAAGTAGAGTCTGTATCTGAAGGAGGTATCGTTTTTTCAGAGGAAGATGTTTCATGACACATGGCTTTCTGGGAATCAACCGAAATCTGTTCATCACTGTTGGAGTCCACATCCAAGTCGCTTTTATTTCCTGGTTTCACTTTGCCAACCTGTTCCTCGTTACACAACACATTCTGATAAATAACACTGATCTTACTGTTTTTCAAACTGTCTTCAAAAAGACAAGAAGAGTTCCTGTCTGAATTCTCTGGTTCTTCAGTATTTTCACTAGGAGCATCTACGTGCTTTTGACGTAACAGGCGTGCAACCCGTGCCTTTCTGGGCTTGGGAGTTGGAATTTTTGTAGTACATGGTACTAAGTGAATTTCCAAGGGACCAAGGTCTTTGACTTCTGATTTCTTACCATCTCCATCTGAAGATAAAAAAGTATTCCTTTTACCATTTTCCAGAGCTTCTTGTTCAGGTGAAGGAAAGCAAATACTGCTTTTATCACTGCCACCCGGACAAGTTTCAATATTTTGAAATTCATCGATGGGAAGCTGTAGGTGGCAGGGATGATCAGGAACCTTTTCAAAACTGGACAGAGAAGGTGACACGTCTGCAAATTTAATCCTGAACTGTCTGTTGGAATAACCACCCTCATTCATTTCTCGGCTGTCTGTAGATCTGTGCTTCTGTGAGGAAATAAAAGGTGACGTTCGTTGTGTTAAAACATCTTTAAGCTTCTCTTCTAGGATGCTAGCCTTTAAAACAACCGCACTCTGGCTCTTGACCATTTCACCGTTAGAATCGCTTCTACTCCTTATTGTTACAGCTGAAGAGGACTCATCAACTGGACTATTTTCTAAATGTTCAGGCATTTCTATGGGCTCTAAGACAAGCTCCTTCACACACAAATTCTCTCTATTCCCAACCTTATGGATACACTCAGAACTGCAGGAGCACACTGGTAAAGCACAACCACTGCTCTGATGCCCTGTGTTTTTGCAAGTAGAGTTGTGGGTGCTTTCGGGTAATCCTTGTTTATGTTCTTCCAGGTTCACAGTGATTTTTCTTGATGGTGACTGCCCGATGTCACAAAGAGGCGAGCTCTTCAGAACTTTTGGTTTTGGGGCTATTGCTGGTTTTGTTTTCTTTGTTGACTGTAGAACACTGGAAATCACAACATCAGGTTTGGGTGCAACAGGAGGTGGAGTTGGCTTATTATTAGCCACCGCAAACTTTGGCTTGGGTGCCACTGGTGGCTTCTTAATCTCTAAAAAGAAAAAGAAAATCGATGAAAAAAAAGCACCAGATGATAAATGATTATATTTGGTAACTTTTACTTTTGAAAATATGGTGAATTTGCATTTTACTAGGTAGACTATGTTATATTATATAAAGTCAAAATTAGTCTTGAAAATTCCTGAAATTGCCCTTCAGTTCTAGGGTACATTTCTTAATAAGTCCAATTTGGTTTTTCTTCTAACTTTGGAACAGATAACCATTATCTTTAGACAACATTAAATGAAATAACTGGCTTCTGCTTGAGACGTGAATAGTAGGAGAAAGTACTTCAGTTCATTTGCTAAGTACTAAGAGTTGAATTTGCGTAAGTTATTTGTAGGACACAGCTCTTTTTTTTCAATGGCAGCCAGAAAGTGGAATAACTTTATTAAATAAAAGATTTCTGTTTAAAGAAACCAAGAACAAAGTTACTAAATAATAGAACAGAAAATATTTGCAATATCTGAAACAATCAGGGATTACTCTTTCTAGAATATGTAATGAATTCCTGCATATCAACCAAGAGAAAATGTCAACCCAGCAGAAAAATGATCAAAGGATATGAATAGTAACTTATAGAGGAGAGCACTCTAAAGTTAACAAGCACTTTGTAGAGATGCTTAAAATCATTATAATCAGAGAAAACACAAATTGAAACAACAATGAGATCTCACTATATACACATTAGACTGGCTGAGTTAAAAAGCTGGTTAATACCAAATGTTGGAGGGAATGTGGCGATATAAGAACCCAGTCCAGTGCTTGAGGTAATGTGATTGGTACAACAATCCTGAAGCTATAGTCAAGCTATAGTCAAATTTAATATGTCAAGCCTGAGAATGAAGGTACCTGTTGAGAAGGGCTCCCAGTGACTAATTAGGCTCAAATTTAAAAACAGGGGCCTCTCCCACACGTTGCACTTTAGGGAGAAAGAAGCCTGCATTGAAATGCCTGGCTGCCGGCAGAATCAGCCTTATATCTATTTCAACCAATAGTATTGTGACTTTCCTTGTCAGAGCCATGCTACTGTACCCTCATTTTCATCTTTACCAACTAATCAGAGTGGTTTCATTCTGACCAATCAGGATAGTGCTATTTGTTTTTTTTTTTCCTTTTAGATTTTATTTATTTATCTTTAGAGGGGAAGGGAAGGAGAGAGGGAGAGAAACATCAATGTGCGGTTGCCTCTTGTATGTCCCCTGACGGGAACTGGCCTGGCAACCCAGGCATGTGCCCTGACTGGGAATCGAACCGCGATCCTTCGGTTCGCAGGCCCGCGCTCAATCCACTGAGCTACACCAGCCAGGGCAGGATAGTGCTATTTGGACCACAGACACAACTCTTTAAGCTTTTTGTGTGAATAAGCACTATTCTTCTACTTCAATGATGTACAGTAGAGGTAATATAAATGCCTTTATCAATAATCCATGTTACTAAAAACCCCAAACCATCTTAAAATGAAATACAGAAGTGAGAAATTTAAAACCAAAAAGTAATTCTTCTCCATTAGTCGAGAACCATAATAAAATTGGTACTTCTCTGTGCAGGGGCTGTTAATGGGGAATTTTCATTGCAATCCTTCATGGAGCTCAACCCTAGGTCTGTCTAATCAATCAGCTTCTGGGGATAGAGCCTGGACATCTGTATATCTTTTAGGTTCCACAGATGATTATGCTGTGTAACCTTTGTTAGGGTATTCAAAAGATGATCACAATTTCTAGTCCTCCTCAACGTTATATAAAAAGCAGACTTCCGGCCAAGATGGAGGCATAGGTAGATACACTTTGCCTTCTTGCACAACCAAAAGAAGGACAACGACAAATTGAAAAACAAAAAATAACCAACTGCTAGAAAATCAAACTGTATGGAAGTCTAACAACCAAGAAGTTAAAGAAGAAACATTCATCCAGACTGGTAGGAGGGGCCCAGCCAGGAAGCTGGGGTGGAGAGAACCTGCAGCAAGGCGGCAGCTGGAGGACCAGGGTGGGTGAGGCAGCCGTTGGCAGAGCAGGTGGTCACACATTTGCATGCAGATAAACTGGGAGGAACAACTGGGGAGCCAGACAGATTATGCAACCCAGGGTTCTAGTGCAAAGAAATAAAGCTTTAAAACCTCTGACTGAAAAAAACCTATGGCAGTTGATGCAGCGGGAAAAACTCCCAGCCACACAGGAGAGTTCGCTGGAGAAACTCACAGGGTCCTAGAATGCACACAAAACCAACCAGCCAGCAATCAGCATGAGAAGAGCCCAATTTGCTTGTGGGTAGTGGAGGGAGTGACTAAAAGCCAGCGGAGAGCTGAGTGAGTGGCATTGTTCCCTCTTGGACTCCTCCCCCACATACAGAGCCACAGCACAGCAATACAGCTGCCCCGCCCTGGTGAATACCTAAGGCTCCACCCTTTACTACGTAACAGATGTACTTAGACAAGGAAATATGGCCTGAATGAAAGAACAGATCAAAGCTCCAGAAAAAATACAACTAAGCAATGAATGAAGAGATACCCAATTTATCATACGCAGAGTTCAAAACACTGGTAATCAGGATGCTCACAGAATTGGGAGAGTATGGTTGCAAAATAGAGGGAAAAATGAAGGCTATGTAAAGTGAAATAAAGGAAAATGTACAGGGAACCAACAGTGAAGGGGAGAAAACCGGGACTCAATCAACAGTTTGGAGAAGAAGGAATAAACAAACATCCAACTGGAACAGAATGAAGAAACAAGAATTCAAAAAAACGAGGAGAGGCTTAGTAACCTCCAGGACAACTTTAAACATTCCAACATTAGAATGATAGGGGTGCCAGAAGGAAAAGAGGAACATCAAGAAATTGAAAACTTATTTGAACAAATAGTGAAGGAAAACTTCCCTAATCTGGCAAAGGGAATAGACTTCCAGGAAGTCCAGGAAGCTCAGAGCCAAAGAAGTTGGACTCAAGGAAGCACACACCAAGGTACATCATAATTACATTACCCAAGATGAAAAGATAAGGAGAGAATCTTAAAAGCAGCAAGAGAGGAGGAGACAGCTACTTACAAAGAAGTGCCCATAACACTATCAGCTGATTTCTCAAAAGAAACCTTTAAGGCAAGAAGAGACTAGAAAGAACTATTCCAAGTCATGAAAGGCAAGGACCTACATCCAAGATTACCCTATCCAGCAAAGCTATCATTTAGAATGGAATGGCAGATAAAGTGCTTCCCAGATAAGGTCAAGTTAAAGTTCATCATCACCAAACCCTTATTATATGAATGTTAAAGGGACTTATCTAAGAAAAAGAAGATCAAAATACAAACAGTAAAATGACAACTCCCAACTATCAACAACTGAACTTAAAAAAACAAAAATGAACTAAGCAAACAACTAAAACAGGAACAGATTCACAGAAATAGAGATGGTGTAGAGGGTTATTGGCAGGGAAGGGGAGGGGAGGGTGGGGGGAAAAGGTACAGGGAATAAGAAGCATAAAAGGTAGGTACAAAATTGACAGGGGGAGGTTAAGTATAGTATGGGAAATGGAGAAGCCAAAGAATTTATATGTATGACCCATGGACATAAACTAAGGTGGGGGAATGATGGTGGGAGGGAGGTACAGGGTGAAGGGGGAAAAAGGAGAGAAAAACATGGGACAACTGTAATAGCATAATCAATAAAATATATTAAAAATTAAAAAATTATATAAAAAGTAGTTAATGAACACCTATTATATGTTAGATTTGTACAGATTTGCCCTTAGCCTAGAAACCTAATAAAAGCCTCACACAAAAGACCTATAAAATAGAAAGATATTCACTGCCTGAACATCAGTCTTTTTTAGTTTTTTTAAAGTTTTTCCACCTATACTATCACTTAACACACACTCATAGTTCCCCAATGAAATGTGAGATGAAATATTTTATCTTATACTTTTTATATTTGTTCCTCCATCATGATCTAATGCTTAATGAAAACTTAATTTACTGAAAAAATAAAATTTTCAAAATATCTTCTGGATGTTGTTTAAATACTTGAATGCATAAAGGCTAAGGCACTTCATCTGGTGATGAATTTCTTTTTCAACAAAGGAAATTAGTCACAACACTTGGGAAGATATTACATGGAACAGAGTTAAAAAAAATAAAAAAGAGTAGGGTGCTCTACTTCCTTTTACTAACCAAGGAAGAATTTCCCAAACCTCTAGTATTATGTGTTTAATCAAAATCATACAAGAGATGCCTTCTCACTCAATGTAATGTCCTAAAGTAAATAATAAAATATTTTCAAAATAACTTAATACGCATTCCCAAAGCTTTTTACAACTCAGATATCTATTCAATAAGCATGTTATCAGTTTGTTTGTTTGTTTTTTAAGCAGAAAAAAAAATGTAAAACCCTTAGAAGCCTACTGCTAAAGCTTGGTGTAATAATCCCTTCAGTTTAACTTTTTTTTAAAAGATTTTATTTATTTTTTTAGAGTGAGAAAGGAATGAGAAAGAGAGAGAGAACCATCAATGTATGGTTGCCTCTCACATACCCCTTGCCCAGGACCTGGCCTGCAACCCAGGCATATGCCCTGACTGGGAATCAAACCAGTGACCCTTTGGTTCGCAGCCCAGTGCTCAGTCCACTGGGCTACACCAGCCAGGGCTCAATTGGCTCTTGATTCATTAAGTCAATTCTTAAAAGAAAGTATGAATGCCCTAGGCCTCCTCCAAACCTCTCATCTTACTCAAGATAATGAAAATTGACAGACTGTTGTCACGCTGATTTCATTTCTGTAACCATTTTTTTTTAAATCTTCACCCAAAGATATTTTCCCCCCCCGTTGCTTTTAGAGAGAAAGGCAGGGAGAGAGGTTTTAGAGAAAAGGGAAGAGAAAGGAGAAAGGTCAATGTGAGAAACATTGATCGGTAGCCTTCCTTGCCCCCACAGAGGAACCCAAATACATAACATAGGCATGTGTCCCAAAGGAGAATCAAATCTGCAACCCTTAGGTTTGGGGGATACGCCCAACCAAGTAAGCCACACTGGCCAGGGCATTTCTGTAACCATTCATAAAGCGATCTACCACTGGATTTTTGAAGGAATAAAAAGAGAATTGATTTTGCAAAATGAAAAGGGTTCTGGAGATTGACTGCACAGCAGTGTGAATGTACTTAACATTACCAAACTGACACTTAAAAATGATAAAGTTAATAAATTTACATTATGTGTATTTTGCCACAATTAAAAAAAAATCTTATTTCATCAAATGAACCTTTTACTTTCCGAATCTTGCAGCTTTGTCAGAGGCTTCCAGGTCATTTAACCAGTCAATTTTTTATTTTTAGTTAAACTGTTTTTTAATCTCTGATACCAATTTTACTCTTCTTTAAATGTGTTTTGTGCCTAGGTCTGCTTCTAACAGATATAAATCCCTGTTCTCTTTAGTGTCCTAGAAATTAAATTAATTACATATGAGCTGTGGTTGATTCCCAACAAATGTAGCCCAGTGTTATGTACCTAATGCCCTCAATGCACACTTACTAAATTAAATAAATAGCTGTGAAGTTTGGCTTACCACTTTAGTTAACCACGTATTGGAGGAAGGCAGTAACATAACTTAGGGAACTGGCTAACCTAACCATTTGTCTTGTGGCAGATCTAGCTGCCTCACTTTCCTTTCTTGTAAATGAGGAAGCTGAATAGAACTGTAAAGCCTATTTGATTCTGACATTATAACTTCTGAGATATTTGCTTCAGGAGAATCCTTATATTCTCCAGCCCCTTTGCCCTGTATGGTTTTTCTTCATTATAACTTTGTCTCCACCTCCAGAAAGCAAGCTCCAGAAGGACAGGCACTTTGTCTCATTGTGATGTCCCCAAGGGTGAAAATGGGTCCCTGGGAACAGTCAGAACTGCCACATACACACACTCTTTAATATGTCTCAGTAACAGGAAATTTCTTTTTTAAAAAAGTCCATATCTATTTTAATGTAGAATACTTTGAAAAGTAGCAGGAATCAACTTCAATAGGATTATTGAGTAAGTTCTTAATTATTAGTAGAAACAAGTATTCAACTAAGTCACTGGTACAGAAATATCTGAAATCCTTCATCATTACTATCATTGTGTGTGTGTGTGTGTGTGTGTGTGTGTGTGTGTGTGTGTGTGTGGCTGTATCATGAAAGAAACACAACTCAAAAAATAACAAGGCATTATATTATGGTCTGCTCCAATGTCAAACTCTTGAAGTACATGATATTTGGAAATGAATCCAGCACCTTAGGATCTTAATACTGTATCAACAGTCAAACCCAATGCTTTTTAGAGCAAAGCAGCAAATCTTTTATTTACACAGCTGTTTGGCTCCAGGGAACAGTAAGGTAAGAAAGTAAAGCACTACTACCATTTCACCAGCATACTACAAACACACTGTCATCTGTTACACACAGATAGCTGCAGCTCACAGGCACACTTTATTAGCTCCTGAACCAGCCGTATAGGAAAGCACAGGCAATTAATGAGACTATGACCTGTACAAATTCAAAAGGGTAGAAAAAGTACCTCTCCTTCTAAATATACTGAGTAGAATAATTCCAAAATCTCTACTACAGGCCTACTCTTTCACAGATGCAGAAAAACAAAACAAGCTCTTCTTCAGGATGCGTAAAACATAGATGTTCTACAATAGTTCCCTTATTTCCTTAAATTAAGCCAACTATCCCAAATACCAATACCACAGATTAGATTTGATATAAACAATTCCCCAATTGCAAATAACGTTCCTAAAGTTTTAATGAATTTGATATTGTTTTAAAAACCATAAACAGCTTGTAAGAATGATAAACATGTAATTTCATAAGAATGGGATGGAAATAAAACCCAATTCTCTTCCATATTTCCACTTAGACATGAGAAAGAATTAAAATAAATCTTAACAGATGGTGAACAAAAAAGTAGTTAATGCTTCTAAGCAAGCAATGCTAAAAACCAACTAACTCAGCTAAACACAGGAAGTGTCCCTCTTCTAAAACACCACAAAAATGTCTTTGGATTTCTTTAATTGTAAGGTTGATAAAATATAAAAATTGTTTGCATTATTCTAGGGTAATGCAAATCAAAATCACTATTTTACTATAAAATTCCTTAAATAAAATCATAAACTTTCTGACTGAGCCCTAGGTCCGGTTTCAAATTTCAATGTCAAATTAAATGCTTCTGAAACTGTTCATTATAAACTGTTAGGACTGGAACTGAAAACCAATGCATATAAGGTATAAATATTTTAAATGTGCTTGACACTCCAAAAGAAGGAAGAGATAAAATTGGCTGGAAGGATTTAAATCCAACCACTTTAAATTTAAATTATTTAGACTAGCTCAGCAATAAAGAAAACTTGAACAAAGGTGAGGTACTGAAATTTAAGATGAAAATAATTCACCTCAAGTAGAACCCCTCCCTTTGGTAAGAAAAAGAGTTTATAAATAACATACTATGACATCTCTTACACAGACATGTAACATCAGAAAGGTCCACAATTTCTTCAAGAATGCTACTACACAAATACTTTACTCTTTGCTTTCTTATGACTATTAGCTAACTTCTTGCTTAGTTACCTGTAATATTACACCTAGCAATGCAAACTTCAATACATCAAGGCTTTAGAAATAAGACAACTTAGAACATTTACAGTGCTACTGACAGTTTCAAATTGCAGGAATTTAAAACAAATGCCAAGAAAAGCAAAGAAAGTTTAATCTGATACTTAAGTGGTGATTCCAGAAGTAACTTTGAAGCAAAACTTTACACTATTTTACTATAAAATTATTAATGAAAGTTTTTTTGTTTCGTGGATGAAACTAAATTTAAAAACCTTAGTACTTAATACATCATGTCGTGTTTTAAAAATTAACCTATGTTCTTATAAAGTAAATTTAAAACCACTTTAGTATTTATTTTGGAATATAAGAACTGTTCCTTAAGAATGTTGAGAAAACACAATGTACAGAATTGCTCAAAATCCACACAAAGATAAACACTTTGTCATTTGTATGAAAGGAAAGTACTTTCGGTGGCAGAGGGAAAAATAAGGCTTTGTTTACACTAACCAGGTAGAAATAGAAAAAAAAATCCATTAAAAATTGGGTGGAGATAAGCAAAAAATTGCCATCGGCAATTCTATCCCTCTGCTTCTCTGGTAACAGGAAAAAACATCAGGATAGGAGTAACAATGTTGAAACCTCTTAATCTAATAAATAATAAGGGTCAGGGTTTTAAACCTAGCCGATACTAGGTTAAAGCAATTCAGCAGTCGCCGAGTTCAACACTCTGGGAACACTGCCCTTTCTTAGAATAACTGATTTCTTAAACATGGTCATCTAAACTATTTTCGCACGCAAAGGCAAAGTCGCTCAAATTTTAGGAGACAAGCAAACGTCCTCTTTACATTTAGCGTTTCACCTGGCGCAGAACCCCCGACACGGGTTTCCTTTTAAAGGCAGGTCCCAAGAGATACAGGATTTCCAAACAGCCTCTCCTGGCAGGAAGGGACAAGAAAAGGCGGTCGCAAATGCCGTCTGCTCCGCACTTGCCAGTCCTCGGGAAAAGGAGAAGGCACACTGCTAACCTAGCCCAAGGAGAAAGTTGCTCCAGAACCTAAGACTAACAGCGCTCGGTACAAACTTTCCAGCGGCAGCGCGAGCGCCGTCACTTACCCGCAGCAGAAGTCATGATTCCCGCAGGCAGCTCGCTTCCCTGCTCGCCCCCCTCAATCCACGCTCCCTTTACAGTCCATTGTTTCAAGAGTTTTAGGCAGAAAAGCAAAGCTCCAGCTATGCCCACATTTTGTCCTGCTGCTCCACCGCGCAACCGAAGTGCAGCACAAAGGATGCACCCGGCTCCAGGGACCCGGCGGAGATCCCGGGAGCGAGCCACAGGCGGCGGGCACGAGCAAAGCTCACCGCGCCTCCACCGGCGGGTGCCCTACTCAAGCTCCTTTAAAAAAAAAAAAAAAAAAAAAAAAAAAAATCAGTGCTCCAGGCGCCCCCTACCAGTTGCCGCTGTAAAAGCTGGACAAAAGGTCCAGCCTCCTCCAATCAGAGGGCTCGAGTTTCATTTCATTCCTGCCTCCCCGTTTTACATGATCATCCTCTGCTCCAATAAGCGTGTCTAAAAAGGGGGCGTGAATTGCGAGGCATGCTGGGAATTGTAGTTTTCTGGACACTCAGGATCGGCCGGGTGGAAGCCTGAGTGCCTCCAGTTCCCCCGCCCTCATTTCCCATCGTGCTGAGGCGGGTGGCATGGCGGAGAAGGATGACACCAGAGTTTGACGAAGAGGTGGTTTTTGAGGTAAGAGGAAAATGGCGGTGGACGTGGATTGCCTTTGTTTGAGAAGGATGAGGGCGAAGACGAGGAGGCAAGCGGGGGACTGATCCCCGGGTGATCGGGTGACGCTCTTGCCGCTCTCAGTCACCGAATCTCGGCGATTTCTGGGCCTAGTGTTGGCTGCAGCCTGACAGGTGTAGTACGAGACGCCCTCGCTGCAGCCGGCCCCAGCCTCAGCCTCACCCTCAACCTCAGGCCGGCCCAGAATTCCCAGTCCGGGCGGGTGGACGAGAGCCCTGCTTGTTCCTCCCCCGGAGACTGATAACGCCTCTGGGGGACTGCCCCTGGCTGGGGCGGGGCCCAAGGGTGCATTTTGGATACTCACCAATACAAATTAGTCTCCTCCTTTTCCGTCCTTGATGTTTGGGACTTTATCCAGCAGTGCTTTAGGTCTCTGATCCTGGTCGAGGTGTCGCCCTCAAAATGAAGACAGCAGGTGCTAGCTTTCTAACATGGTTTAAATAAGTGTGTGGGACCCACTGTGAGTGATTAGGGCTGGGACATCTGAGCATCTAGGTTAAATTCTTTTGTCCTTTTCTGTTGCGCTGAGTGCAGCCAGTTCTGGCATTAGGCTCCGGGTCTGTGTGCTTTTGTGTGGGGCTATTTTAAGACGTTCTCTGCCATCTTGAACGGAAAAAAAAAGGGGGGCGAGTCTTTTTATTGCCATTTATTTACCAGACACAGGTGAAAACTCACCACCCCTACATAGATAAATTGTTTGTATGTGTGTTTTACCTTTACACATTCAACTAGGTTTTAAGAAATTTTAAAAAACATATGGCCCATTCTGTGCAAAGGGAGAGCTGGGCTTAAACAGTGTAGAATGATAAATGTTGAAATATGTGCAAACTGTCATTGGAGGATTGATTTGGAAACCGCTACCTGTTCTTGTAGCCTCTGAGCGTTACCTACGCCCAGTAAATGCTGAGGGACGTGAATCTTGAACTGCGGATTTGATTAGACAGATTAAAGAAAATGCAGTAAGGGAGAGAAAAGAATATGCCAAGGTTGGGAGGTGCGAAAGTACCTGATGGGGATTTTTCAGGGGTGTGAATGTGGGAGGGTCGCTACATAAAGTGGTTTGATGTGGCTAGAATGTAGAAGTAATGGAAGATAGGGCAAAGTTACCAAAATGAAGAGAATCTGGATTCAAAGTGCTCTCTAGGGAAGACAAGAGCCTGAATTTTGTAAATGAGAGAAGGAATAATGGAATAATTTGATGGCTTGGACAGATACTTCTAAAGTAAAATCGAAGAAACAGTTACAGATTGAGTGTGAGAACTAAAGGAGATAAAAATCTAGGTTGCTTAGATTTCTAGAAAAAAAACTAGGTGGATGTTATTTTTTTACCCTGTTTTCTTAGATTTCTGAATGTAATAATAATAATAATAAATGTTCAAGGTATATTTCATTGTAGGAAATAGGCCACAAAATTAAAATCATCCATTATCCTATCATCCACAGACTGCCGTTATTAACATTATAGTATGTGTTCTTACAGACTTTTTTCCATGCAAGTGTAGGTTTAAGTGTGTGATATTTTCTAACACAAAAGATATCATAGAATTTTGTATGTATTTTTTTTACTTCAACTTATCATGAGTCTTTTCTTATTCATTACTCTTTGAAAACATTATTTATTACATCATGTATATGTATCATAATGTAACCATTTTCCCATTATGGGATGATTATATTGCTTCAAAATACTCATTATAATCAATACTGACATAAATGTGTCTTTAATTGTAACTATGAATTTTTCTTAGATTAATTTCTAGAAGGGAAACTAGTGAGTGAAACGATGAGCAATTTTAAAGACTTAATGGGGAAATGTATCAGCTTAAGTTTCCATTAAGAATAAGCATGTTAGTTTCACCAAATCCTCATCAACAGCCTTCTTGTTTCCTTTAATCTTTGCTAATTTGCAAGGGAAAAATGGCATTCCATTGTTCTAATTTACATTTTGTGCATTTACTGGAGCCATTTTTATTTCTTTGCTTAGACATTTCTTTTTGTATTTAGAACCATTTTTCAGCTGGATACTAGCTTCTTAAAAATTGATTTGAATGAGTTTTTCAAATGTTATATATAGAAAAAATTTTCAGCTTGCTATTTGATTTATTTTCATATGAATGCATTAAATTTTATGGCAGCATAATATTTATAAGAAAAGTCCACAAATCATAAATGCTGATGAATTTTCACATGTGAACACACCCATATAACAAGCACCCAGATCAAGAAACTGAACATCACCAATATATTAGAAGCTTTCTCTTGCTGTCAGTCACTTCTTCCCACCATAAGAATAACCACTATTCAGACTTATATTAACTAACTTAGATTAGTTTTCTCTATTTTTAGAGTGTACACACTGTGAAATTGCATTTGTAAGTGCAATTTCTTTGTCTGAATTTTTTTCTCTCTGGTTTTGTTTGCTTGTTAGATTCATCTATATTGTTATGTCAGCATTTTTATTTCTTTTTAGTAATGTGAAAATATGTCAATTTTTTAAATTCATTCTGTCTATGGTCTTTGGGTAGTTCCCAGTTTGAGACTATTGTGAGTAGTGCTACTGCGAACCTTTTAGCGTATGTGTTTTGTTGAACATATTTCTGTTGGATGCACAAGGTCTGTCCAGAAGGTACCCAGCCCTTTAATATAAAAATTAGAGACATTAATTGAAGAAGATACAAGATACAAGAAACATTGTACTAGGACAAATGAAGCCTCAGTCCACTTCAAAGTAGGCACCTTGGGACCTCACACAGTTCTTTCAATTGCCATCAGCTGCCCTGTTGTATTTTCCAGAATCCCATCAACAGTCTGAAATCTCTTCTCTTTCAAAAGTGATTTTAGTTTTGAGAAAAGCCAGAAGTTGCAGGGTGCCAAATCTGAGCTGCAGGGAGGCTGAATCACCTGGGTGATTTGATGTTTCACAAAAAAGACTGCATGATACGTGATAGGTGAGTTGGCGCGCTGTTGTGATGAAACTGCCAATCACCAGTTGCCCATAGTTGCGTGTGGCCTTCTGAATCATATAGTTTCCGTGGAAGAATGTTCAAGCTTCACACAAAATTTGATGCAGATTCGTTGCTCTACTTGCTCAGCCATTTTGAATGTGAGGGCCACACAGTACACATGCTCACTCAATTGCATATACTGCCCCCACGGAGTAGTACAGTGAAGTCATCCTTGTTCTCATGTGTGCATTTCAGTCCACTCTCCTTGGCTGCCAGGTTACATGGATGTCATGCAAACTGTTCTTGTTACATTTACAATGGCTGGACTCTTTTCTAAACAGGCCTTGTATACTTAGAATTGCAATTGCTGAGTCACAGGAAATGCATAGTTCACCTTTTGTAGATACTCCCAAATGTTATTCAAATGTGATTGTAGCAGTTTATACTCTTGCCAGCAGTGTTTGAGAGGTCTGGTTGCTCTACATTTTCACCAGCACTCACTAACATCAGTCTTTCTTTCTATCATTGTGGTGGATGTGTACAAGGGGAGAGCATTTTCCCAGGGAATTGAGTCTTTTTAATTGTTTACGAACCCATTCTGTATCCACTTTTGTGAAGCCAGTTCACATGTTTGGGGTTTTGTGGGTTTGTTTGTTTTTTTCATATTTCTCTGTCAAGTTATCTCTTTTTCTTACTGATTTGAAGGAGTTCTTTATATGCTAGATGTAAGTCCTTTGTTGGATATTTGTACCTCAAGATACAGAAAGAGGTGGGAAGCCACCTAACTCATTTAGAAGGCGAGCAATAAAAATGTTCTTGGATTTGATGATCATTATTGTATTGTAAAGATGTCAGTTCTCCTCAAATTAATCTGTAGATTTAAAACAAGCCCAATCAGAATATCAGTAGGTTTTATTTATTTGTTTGTTTATTTATTTTAAAAATTATTTTATTTTATTTTTCTATTACCATCTAGCTCCCTTATACTCCCCTCCCTCCTGCAGTCTCCACACTGTCTTCCATGTCCATGAGTTCTTTCTCTTTTTTGCTCTATCCCTCCACCCCCTTACCTCCCTCTCTGTTTATTTATTTTTAATTGTTTATTTTTATGGCATTTTTTCATACCATTTATCCCCAATATACTCTCTTCCACCTCCACTCACCCCATACCCCCCATAATTACAACACTATTGTCTGTGTCTGTGAGTCCTTTTTCTTTTTTGCTGGATCCTTCCACCCGCTCCCTCACCTGCTCCCCCCAGAGCTGTCAGCCTGCTCTCTATCTATGTATGAGTCTGTCTCTGTTTTACTTGTTAGTTCAGTTTGTTCATTAGATTCCACATATGAGTAAAATCATATGGTATTTGTCTTTTTCTGACTGGCTTTGAAATTGACAGCTGATTCTAAAATTATTTAGAACGACAACCTACCAAGAATAGCCAAAGCAATCTTGAAGGAAAATAAAGCTGGAGGGTTTTATGTTATCAGATACCGAGGCCTATTCTAAAGTTAGAGTAATTAAAATAGTTTGATATTAACACAAGAATGGTCAAATTGACCAATGGAAAAGAGCATCCAAAAACAGAGCCATGAATACATGACAAAGGCAACATTGTAGTTCAGTGGGGAATGGATTGTCTGTTCAGTAAATGCCAGGTTAACTGGACATCACTGTGGGAAAAAAATACGTTGACCTTTATTTGATACCATACAAAAATCAGTTCAAGAGGAACAGGAGATCCAAATGCAAAAGATAAAATAAAGATTTTAGAGAAAGTATGTGTGCTTCCACTAGGCAAAAAAAATTTTAAGCACTAACCATAGAACAGAGGTTTAATTGGGTTATAACAAAGGTAAGAGCTTCTGTTCACTGAAAGACACTATTAAGAGATTTTTGCTGAAAACAGGCCAGAGTAGTCAGACATCACCTGGGCAGGGGGATAGTAGAAGATAAGGAACTGATATTGAGGTCATTCAGAAGTGGAGACTTATGCTAAAATGACTTAGCAGAGTTCTTGCTAGTACTAGGTTTTGCAAGGAAATGCACAAATGGATTTAGGCAAAGGTTCTGGAGCCTGGCTAAAGTTTGGTTAAGCAAATACTGGTAATCTTTGTCAATATCCAAGGAGAAATTTGGTAGCATAGAATCCAGACTTAAATACCATCTCAGTTGAGGGAAGGTGATGTAAGTCTCTTAGGGCAGGGTCCCCACCCTTTTTGGCACCATGACTGGTTTCATGGAAGACAATTTTTCCATGGACCAATGGGGGACGAGGGGCTGGGGAGGTTTCCGAATGACTGAAGTGCATTGAGTGCATTACATTCAATCTTACCTCCTGCTGTGAGGCCTAGTTCCTCACTTTTTGAACTGGTGCAGGACAGGGGCTGGAGGTTGGGACTCCTGTCTTAGGGGAAAGTAAATTATTTTTAGGAATGAAAGGGACCTTAAAAGAATAGATGGGAGATGTGATAGTTTGTGACAGAGTTTGTCTGGGTGTGTAGGCCTTCTAGCCTTGCTTCCTGTAATGAAAGAGGTCTTCTGTGGTTGATGAAACTCCCAGAGAGGGTATTTATGACAATTGAGTTCCTTTTGGAAGGTTTATCTTTCTTTAGCCAGATAAGGGGAGTTCAGAGAAAGCCTCTCCCTGCATTTGCTGTTTTCAAGTGCCTACAACTGAAAATAATCAATATAGCTAAGTGGCACATTTTGAGGTGGCATATTTCTGCTACCCTTAGGAATGATCTGTTCCTGGAGGGTATTGCTAAATTGGTCCTTAAATTACGTAGGCCTTTGCTGGGTATAGGGAGATGCTGATCTACCGATTCCATTTCTTTTATGGTTGTTGTTCAGTTCCAGTTTTCTATTTGGGGAGTATTTTGATTGTTTTTTTGTTTGTTTGTTTGTTTTTATTCTGAAAGGCAGTGTAATTGTTAAAAGAGTAGACTCTGGAGCTGTACAGCATAGGAAATTCTAGCTCCAGTATTTATTAGTTAATGTGACTTTGAGGAGTTCACGTAACTTTTCTATGCTTCAGTTTTCTCAATATTAAATAGAAATAACAGTACTAATCTCATAGAGCAGTTGTGAGTATTAAATGACTTAATATACATGAAATACTTAGATGAGTGCCTGGCACATTGTATGCATTCAGTAAATGTTAGCTATTTTTCCCCC
The DNA here is from genome assembly GCA_039655065.1 of Glossophaga mutica. Lineage (NCBI taxonomy): Eukaryota > Metazoa > Chordata > Mammalia > Chiroptera > Phyllostomidae > Glossophaga > Glossophaga mutica. The sequence goes on along the minus strand of CM077304.1, from coordinate 20,349,470 downwards.
AGAAAATTGCTTTTCATCTAAGTTTTCAAAGTTATTGGCATAAAGTATTCTTAGTAGTTTCTCAGTTTCAGTTTTATAACACTAATTAGATCATGTTACTTATGTTTATTTATGCCCTCTCCCTTTATGTTGCATAGGTTGGCCTCCGTATTGACTTACCAGATAGATTTTTTAAAAATATTTTATTTATTTATTTATTTTTAGAGAGAGGGGAAGGGAAGGAGAAAGAGAGGGAGAGAAACATCATTGAGTGGTTGCCTCTCACATGGCCCCCACTGGGGACCTGGCCCGCAACCCAGGCATGTGCCCTGACTGGGAATTGAACCGCAACCCTTTGGTTCACAGCCTGCGCTCAATCCACTGAGCTACACCAGCCAGGGCCCCCAGATAGATTTTTAAAAGAACTAGTTACTGATTTTGTTTGATCAGCTCAATTGAGTGTTTATGGTTTTAAATTTATTTTTTTTACTTTTTTTTCTTTAATTTCTTTGTGTTTGTTTTTGCTCTTTTTTTTCCAGCTTCTTGAGTTAAAGACTTAAATACTAAAAGTAATTTTGTAAAGTTAAATTTTCCTATGAGTACTGCATTGGCTGTATCATGAGTTTTAAAAAGTAGTTTGTCTCAGGGGTTTGTAATTTCCATTTTGAGTCCTTCTTTAGCCCGTGGTTTATTTAATATACAGGTATATGGGTAAGGGATCAATGTTATTGTTAGCAATGAGTTTTCTCCATGTGCCCATCCAGACACATAATTCCATTCTGCTCATTATGGAATGCATCACATGTATTCCCTTGTCCTATAGATATTTCTGGGTTTAGCCAGTAAGAAGGACCTGCAAGTCCAAGGTATATTAGTCTGTTCAGGATGTTATAACAAAAATACCATAGACTGGGTGGCTTATAAAGAACAAAAATTCATTCCTCACACTCCTGGAGGCTAGTAAATCTAAGATTAGTATGCCAGCATGGTCGTTCTGGTGAGGACCTGCTGCCTGGTTTATAGATGGCTGTTTTTTCCCTTTGTCCTAACATGGGCATGGGTGAGAGAGCTCTCTGCAGCGTCTCTTATGAAGGTGCTGATTCCATTCTTGAGAGCTCCAACCACATGACTTAATTACTTCTCAAAGTCCCCACCTCCAAACACTACCACACTGGGGTTTAGGTTTCAACATATGAGTTTTGGGGAGGATGCAAACACTCAGTTTATAGCAAGAGGGTAGAAGAGAGAGCGCTAGAAAGATGCTCCCTGCAGGACCACCATTTGGTGGCGATTATGTTCCTGTATGTAAAACCACAACTCTTGGTGGGGCACTCATTTAGCTGCAGCTTTCTCAGGGCTTCCATGACTCTGCGTCTTTTTCTTGGCCTTTAGGCTGTTGCCACTCCCTGGGTCTTTCACTGTTCCTGTTGGTTGCCTTCGCACTGCTTACAGCATTGAAAATAAATAGTCACTGCATTAAACTTTTCAGTTACCGCTTTTGGGTGTCATCTATTTCTTCCAAAGTCTTTCTGCAAGATAACTTCCTTGGTTAATGACTATTTTGCTGCCCCTTTTGTGTTTTTTAGGATTAACTCTTGTCCATTTTCATCCATGGCCTCTGGTTTTGCTGAGAACTATCCCTTATCTCTTAGTGCTTAAGAGCCTCCTATGAAATGGGTGTTAAAGTATATTTTTGGCAACTGCATGCCTTTCACAGTGTAATTCTTGCTGGCACAGGTTTGTGGACCTAAGAGTTGCCCTAGAGCAGTGATTTTCAACCAATGTGCTGCAAGAATTTTTAAAACATGCAATACCTGACTATTTATTTAATCAGGGGCACTGACCTCCTTTCCCTTAGATTGTCAAATAAAAAAAAATGACAACAGCCAACACAACAATAGTTGTCCTGTGTGAATGAATCAAAATTGTACCAATATTTTGTCAGATCAGCAAAGTATATATATTTTTGGGTGTGCTGCACAAGTTTAGTAATTAGTTTATGTGTGCCATGAGATGAAAAAGGCTTGAAAATCACTGCTTTAGAGCTTGAATAATTGCAGGTTTCTGTAGGATTTTGGTTTCCTTGGCTGTTTAGTTCCCTGAGATGTAGTAGGTTTCCAGCCTGTTTGCTTTTAGGTAGTTTCACACACAAGTAACCATAGCTACAGAGCCTGTTGTGCATTAGTTCTTAAATCTGAAGTGTGTAGATTATTCATTGGCTGTTTTTCTTCCTTTCAATCAACTTAATGGCAACAATAAGAGGCTTCAGTGAAGAGGTACCACCCCTTATCCTATTTTAGCAGCTCGGTGGATATCTTATTTTGGGGAGGGTCTTGGGAATGGCTTGAGGCCACTGTCTTCTCTCCTACCTTTTGACATTTTGGGCCATGGGAGTACCATCCCCTCTCTCCATAACTGCTTTTAGTCAATTTGAACTTCATGTCATAGGCTCTGCCTCATAGGCAGAGCCTTTTTTGCAGAGCTGAAAGCATGGTCTATCTTCCAAGGCATTACAATACTGTGACAATAATTTTATGAAAAGTTTTGTCATTTGGCTGTAGTGGGTCATCAGATTTTTAGCCTGCAATGTGTTTCCTTGTCATTCATTACTCAAGTGCTAAGCCAGTGCGGCATATTTCAGTTTCTGTTTAACCAGCCCTACTAGATACCAAGTACTGTACCAGTCATAGATCCTAGTGCAGAAAACAGAAACCCCTCTACTATAAACAGGAAAAGATTTAACACAGGCACATAGTTAGAACATTGTTGGAAGTTCTAGTGGATCAAGGTCTATCATAGTCGTTAGGCTCATGAAACCAAGGACACATCATCACCGTCATAGCTACAATCCGAGAATCAGGAAGCCATCACCACATCTGTCTCAATAACATACAAAGCTGATACAACGGTACTAGAACTCAGAATGTAGCCACTGTCTCTACCACAACTTCTTCTGCATTGCCAGAAAGCTGAAGAATACATTATGGAATAGTGCTTTAGAAATATTTTGCCTCCACAGCTTTAACAGCAAAAAAAGAAAGGGGGGTTGGGGGTGGGCAAAGCAGCAAGAAGTGAACCTCTGCTTTTTTCCATCCACTAAATCACTCACAAGTATACCTAGTTGGAGGATCCCATTGTGTATCTAGAACCCTAGCTGTAATATAACTAGGGAAATGCCACATTTAGCTTTCCTATTTCTTTAATGCAAGGGGCACGCTAGAAGGAAGGAAGGTAGAATAGAGATTGAACAAATCAGACCACCATATTCATCATAGGACCTAAGCTCTCCTCCACTAAGAAAATGTAACTGGGATAATTTTTTGCGTATTTGATATAATACTGTTACTTTAATGATTTCCAGAGTCAGAATGATTTTATGTCTTAAGACTCAGAGAGTTATATGCTGCATAAATAAATTTTGAAAAGTATTCCAACCACATTCTTTTCCTATTTAAAACTATTTTGATCTTGTTTTAATATCAATTTCATGGATTATTACCTAATTCTACTATCTGTTCTTCTAATTTTGGTCTTTTGTAGTCTCCTTCCAGAGGTCACTTTTGAGTGCTCCTAGTCTGGGAGGACTAGAGGTGCCCTGAAGGATGGTGTAGTAGAAGAATTAAGAAAGAGAAGGAAGAGCGAGGTCCCCAGTTCCAATTCCCAGTCCTTGTCCTTAGAATCTGATAGTCTTCATTTCATCAGGGCTAGTTCCCTAAAAAAACCTTCAAAGTTAACATTATCTCGGAGCCTGACGACTCCAAGAGGCTGAAGTGGGAAAGACAGTGTAACCTCAGACTTGGGCCTATTAGGCTGAACAGCAACAGGAGAAAATGTAGAAAATGATCGATACCCTATTTAACATGGGTATTAAAAAATAAATACTGAAATACCAATATTATCATTTTACTGTTATTATAATCTCTAATTAAAATGTTTGAGAGTAAAAAACTCTCTAGTTACCTTACACCAGTGATTTTAAACCTTTTCCAATTCATGACACATAATTACAAAAATTTTGCAGTACACCAAAAAAAAATGTATAATTTTGATTTATTCATATCAGATGGCTGTTGTTGCATTGGCTGGTATCATTTTTTTATTTGGCAGTCTAAGGGAAAAGAGGTCAGTGCTCCTGACTAAACATGCACTAGGTATTGCATGTTTTAAAAATTCTTGCCACATACCAGTTGAAAAACACTGCCTTAGATGTTAAAGTTCTGATGTTGCTCTTTCACAGCTTTCAGATTTTTTCATAATAAATTAATGCAGAAACGTTCAGTCCTCTATCCTGCCTTGAATCCTGCTACTCCCGGAGGGAAGAGTACCTGAAAATAAGAACTTTTTATCTGAAGGACCTCTTTGCATTATTAGTAGTGTATCTGAACTGTTTCTTTGTAACTCACTATAGAGACAGCATTGTCCTCAACTGACCTTTTACTCTCAAATCTCTGTCCTAGGTAATCATGCTTTCTAGAGTTGAGCTGTGTGGTGTTTGTTGCAATCCATTCTCTTTTCCTTTGTTCATGACTGGGAAAGCTAATTTTCCCCCTCTTATCTTGATCTCTTTCCCTCCTTCATTCTTCCTACTTCTCAGTAAATTATGAAATGTTAACCCTTTGTTGGCAATGTGTTCAAGTTTAGCTCCACACCCCCTACACTTAATCAGTCGAATAAATGGGAGACGGCTCCCACATAATCTCCCACATTAAAAGTTGTTTTGCTAAAAAATCCTCTCAAGGAGATTCTTCTTTCTTCGTATGTATGTATGTAAAATTTTTATATTTACAATTAGCCAGATGGACTCAGTTTAGATGATCCCAGTTTTGTTGACAACATCCAAAGCATCATAGTCAGGAGCCAGTAGATATATGCCTTCCTCTCTCTGTCAGGGCTGATCAGATGTTGATCTTGGCCATATCAGCATCTTAGACTTAGAGCTTCTTCACAGCCTGTTTGATCTGGTGCTTATTGGCTTTGACATCCACAATTAACACAAGTTCTTTGCCTTCAAATTCTTTGCTTTGGCTTTGGCTTTGGGAACAACAGGGGCTTCCTTCTTTGTTTTTGGCACCATCTTCCTCCTTTCTTTGTAGGATTTTTTTAAAAAATATTTTTTATTGATTATGCTACTATAGTTGTCCCATTTTTTTCTCCCCTTTATCTCCCTCTGACCTATACCCCTCTTCTCTCCAGCATTCCCTCCACCCCTTATATGTCCATGGGTAGTACGTATAAGTTCTTTGACTTTTCCATTTCCTATACTATTCTTCACCTCCCCCTGTCAATTTTGTACCTACCAATTATGCTTCTTATTCCCTGCACCTTTTCCCCTATTCCCCTCCCCTCTTCCCCGCTGATAACCCTCCTGTGATCTCCATTTCAGTGATTCTATTTCTATTCTAGTTGTTTGCTTATTTGTTTTTTGCTTTTTTTAGGTTCAGTTATTGATAGTTGGGAGTTTGTTGTCACTTTACTGTTCATATTTTTGATCTTCTTCCTTTTCTTAGATAAGGCTCTTTAACATTTCATATAATAGGCTTTGGTGATAATGAACTCCTTTAACTTGACCTTATCTGGGAAGCTCTATCTATCCTTCCATTCTAAATGATAACTTTGCCGGATAGAGTAATCTTGGATGTAGGTCCTTGCCTCTCATGACTTGGAATACTTCTTTCCAGCCCCTTCTTGCCTGTAAGGTTTCTTTTGGAAAATCAGCTGGTAGTGCTATGAGAACTCCTTTGTAGGTAACTATCTCCTTTTCTCTTGCTGCTTTTAAGATTCTCACCTTATCTTTCATCGTGGGTAATTTAATTATGATGTGCCTTTGTGTGTGCTTTCTTGAGTCCAACTTCTTTGGAACTCTGAGCTTCCTGGACTTGTATGTCTTTCCTTTGCCAATTGGGGAAGTTTTCCTTTGTTATTTGTTCAAATAAGTTTCCAACTTCTTGCTCTTTTCTTTTCCTTCTGTCACTCTTATGATTCGGATATTGGAACATTTTTTTTAAAATATATTTTATTGATTATGCTATTACAGTTGTCCCATTTCTCCCCCATCATTCCCCTCCACCCTGCACACCCTCTCCCACCCACATTCCCCCCTTTAGCTCATGTCCATGTGTCATAAGTTCTTTAGCTTCTACATTTCCCATACTATTCTTGCCCTCCCCCTGTCTATTTTCTACCCTCTATCTATGCTACTCATTCTCTGTACCTTTTCCCCCTCTCTCCTCCTCCCACGCCCCTGTTGCTAACCCTCCATATGATCTCCATTTCTGTGGTTCTGTTCCTGTTCTAGCTGTTTGCTTAGTTTGCTTTTGTTTTAGGTGTGGTTCTTAATAGCTGTGAGTTTGCTGTCTTTTCACTGTCATATTTTTGATCTTCTTTTTCTTAGATAAGTCTCTTTAACATTTCATATAATAAGGGCTTGGTGATGATGAACTCCTTGAACTTGACCTTATCTGAGAAGCGCTTTATCTGTCCATCCATTCTAAATGACAGCTTTGCTGGATAGAGCAATTTGGGATGTAGGTCCCTGCTTTTCAAGATTTCAAATATTTCTTTCCAGCCCCTTCTTGCATGGAAGGTCTCTTTTGAGAAATCAGCTGACAGTCTGATGGGAACTCCTTTGTAGGTGACTGTCCCCTTATCTCTTGCTGCTTCTAGAATTCTCTGCTTCATTTTAATCTTGGCTAATGTAATTACGATGTGCCTTGGTGTGTTCCTCCTTGGGTCCAACTTCTTTGGGACTCTCTGAACTTCCTGGACGTCCTGGTAGTCTATTTCCTTTGCCAGATTGGGGAAGTTCTCCTTTATTATTTGTTCAAATAAGTTTTCCACTTGTTGCTCTTCTTCTTCCCCTTCTGGGACCCCTATAATTCGGATGTTGGGACGTTTAACAATGTCCCAGAGGTTCCTAAGCCTCTCCTCATTTTTTTGAATTCTTGTTTCTTCCTCGTTTTCTGTTTGGTTGTTAGTTTCTTCCTTCTGGTCCACTCCATTGATTTGAGTCCCAGTTTTCCTTCCATCTCTATCAGTTCCCCATGCATCTTCCTTCATTTCACGTATTGTAGCCTGCATTTTTTCATCTAACTTGTGAGCAAAGTCAACCAATTCTGTGAGCATTTTGATGACCAGTGCTTTGAACTGTGCATCTGATAGGTTGGCTATCTCTTCACGGCTTAGAGGAATTGGCTCTGGGGCTTTGATTTGATCTCTGGTTTGAGCCATTTTTGGTGTTTTGTTTTTTTGTTTTGTTTTGTTTTGATTTGGTTTTAGTCTGGTTGCGGCTATTACGTAGTGAGGGGTGGAGCCTCAGGCGCTCCCCAGTGTGGGGCAGCCCAGTCACTGGGTTGTGACGCTGTATGTGGGGGTGGGGTCTGAGAGGGAACAATGGCACCTGCTCCGCTCTCTCCTGGATTCAGTCCCTTCCACCACTTCCCCTCCGCCTGGACCATCTGCGTGCACAAATGTGGGACCACCTGGTCAGCCAGCTGCCTTGTGTGGCCTCACTGGGTCTGCACAGTTGCCCCCCTGTGCCCGGGGTCCGCCAGCTGCTGCCTATGGGCCCGGGGACCGCCAGCTGCCGCCTGTGCACCTGGGAACTGCCACCTGCTGCTGCTTGCGTTCCAGGTCCGCACCTCCACTTTTTCCTGCCGCGACTCCGCCCCTCTTACCGGTCTGGATGAATGGTTGTTGGACTTTCGTACAGTTCAATTTTCTATAAGTTCTGGTTGTTTTCTTGTTTCTAAATATTTGTTGTCCTTAATTTTGGTTGTAAGAGGAGGCACAGTGTGTCCACCTACACCTCCATCTTGGCCGGAAGTGGATATTGGAACATTTTTAAAGTTGTCCCAAAGGTTCCTAAGCCTCTCCTTATTTTATTTTTTTGAATTGTTGTTTCTTCACTCTTTTCCGGTTGAATGTTTATTTCTTCCTTCTGTTCCAAATCATTGATTTAAGTTCCGGTTTCCTTCCCTTCACTGTTGGTTCCCTGGATATTCTTCTTTATTTCACTTTGCATAGCCTTCACCTCTTCCTCTATTTTGCAGCCATGCTCAATCATTTCTGTGAGCATCCTGATTACCAGTGCTTTGAACTCTGCATCTGATAGGTTGGCTGTCTCCTCATCACTTAGTTCTTTTTCAGGAGTTTTGATCTATTCTTTTATTTGGGCCATATTTCTTTGTTTCAGTGTACCTGTTACATTGTAAGGGGCAGAGCTTTAGGTATTTGCCAGGGCAGGGCAACCCATATCACTGTGTTGTAGTGCTATATGTAGGGGAGGGATCAGAGGGAACAATGTATTCTTAAAGTTCAAGTATAGATTTTAACATTTTTATCTGGTATATTATTAGTTATATTAGTGTCATTTTTTTAAAAGCCTTGTGGAAAAGAGACTAGAGTAGTAGTCAAGAATGTCATTAATTAGCAGTGACATCTTGAATGAATCATTTTATTTCTTTAAAGCTAGCTTCCCATTTCTTACATGAAGGAGTTGTGCCAGATCATCATTTAATATGAAATTATTTCCAAATTTGGTAAGTTGAGTGAGAGTAGGTTCTTAGAGGCTCCCATTAATTGGGAATTACAGGAAGAAATTCGGCTCATTTCCATTATATTTTTAGATCAGAAATCCTGACTCAATTTTAGTTTTCCTGATTCTTTATCAGGGGTTTGTTCCCAGAGTTTCCAGAAGTTTATCATGGAGAATAGGAGAATAGGCCCAAATTCAATGTACTCCACAGTGGCACAGTGTTAGACTGTGTGCTGACTTCATTGCCTCTAGATATTTAGGTTATTGCTTATATAGCTATTGAGACTTGTTACTCCCACTACAACAGATCAAAATGCCTAGTAATTTTTATTTGAAGTAATAAATTTGTGGACATCCTTTATTTTTAAATCCATATTGTCATCTTTTTAGCTGACAGAATCTGGCCACCTATATCTTAATGTTGAGATTTTGCTGCTTAATCCATAACCATTAATCCCATATGTCTCTTATTTTAATTCTCACCTGTGATATGTTTTATTTTTTTTTTTGTTTTTGTTTTTGTCTTTTTTATTTTAGAGAGAGCAAAGGAGAGAGAGACAGACAGGCAGAGAAAGAGAGAAACATCCATGTGAGAGGGAAACGACGATTGGTTGCCTCTCACAAGCACCTCAACCAGGGATGGAACCCACAACGTTTTGGTGCATGAATGATGCTCCAATCAACTGAGCCACCTGGCCAGGGCAGTCTCATATGTCTATAACTCCTTTATTAAAATGGATTTTCACCCTGGCTGGTATGGCTTAGTGGATTGAGTGCCAGCCTATGGACTGAAAGGTTGCCAGTTCGATTCCAGTCAGATCACTTGCCTGGGTTGCGGATCAGGTCCCCAGATGGGTGTGTGCAAGACTCAACTAATCGATGTATCTCTCACACATCCATGTTTCTCTCTCTCTCTTTCTCCTTCCCTTCCCCTTCTCTAAAAATAAATAAGTAAAGGAAAGAAAAAAATAAAAATAAAGTGGATTTTCTACTTAAGTGTACATCTATCTTTCCCTGTCCTTTTTGTTTTACTTAGAGATTCTCCCTTTCTGATGAAAGGAATAAGTAATTTTGAGAGAAAGATCCCCCGTTATCTCTTAACATAATCACAAATTCTGTTTCCACATTATTAGTAGTACTAGTATTATTGATAAGTGAAAACGAGAATAAGATTGGATGTGATCTGCTTATATCCAAACTTTTTTTTAATGTTTATTACATGCTTTTCTCACACCAAAAATTTTGCCAATGTGTCTGACCTGGCTTTATATTTTTTTCCTAAAGCACTTAAAAAATGATAGTTTTAATTCCTCGCCTTTCTTTTTACTCTGCATTTAATAAGTGCCCTGATATGTGCCAGTTGATTAAACAGATGTTGGTAGGGAGAGCTCAATCTACCGTTGCTGTCTTCTCTTCCTTTAGTTAAGACCAAGTTACTGCTGTGCTTTATTTTTAGTTAGTTCAGTGTGTGATCTGTGTAAGTCAGCTTTCTCCCTTTGGAGTCTGTTCATCTTCTTTTGATGGCTGTTTTGTTTTGGACTCTGTATTATTGTACTTAAGTACGCTTGTACTATTATATAGAAAAATTTTAAATTACTCTTTTTAAAACTTTTTGCTATGTATAGCATTCCATGTAATATTAATTGGATGAGATGCATTTCTGTTGGAAAATATCAGAAACCTGCAGTCAGGAAAATTTATAAATTATATGTCATACCTGCTGCTGGCTTTAAAAAACTTTTAAGTAACACAAACATTAAGCAATATCCTCTTAAAGGCATTTTAAAACCCCGCTCTCCCTATTACTTCTTGTGTAGTTAGTTACCAAGTAATACTGAGTGGCACTGAAGAAAATTATGTTCAGGTTTTTCCAAAGAGCTGCTTCTGATAGGAAAATGCTTAGTAATGATGAAGACACACCCTCCAGTTCAGTGGCCATTTTGTAGTGTAGTTCTGGAGAAACAAGTGGGAACCATCAAAGAAAGAAGTGTACAGATCAAAAGAACATGGGCAAGAGGCAGTAAATTTTTCATCTAGGTCAATTGGAGAAATTAGAACTATGCTGTCTGTGAGTAGCTTAATTAAGTGGACTAATTTTTATGGACCCTTTTAACCTACTTAATCTTTTTGAATTCTATGATTAGATTTGCTTTGCTGATATTGAAGAACAGTTAAAGTAATGCTTGGTTTTGGGGCTTTGAAAATAATCATTTAGAAGTTATTTAGAAATTATATTGAAATGTATAAACTTCAAAAAGTATTTCCTATTAGTTTACAATATCTTGAATATTGCAAGGTACTATTCTATGGTATTATTTAAGGTTTAAGGTGGGGAGGGTAGAAGACAATAAGTAGTTATTTTCAAAGTATACTTTCTGATTGTATACTGATGTACTGATTAAAGGTAAGTGAAAAGCACATAGAAACAGTATATTGGCAACAGTAATGGGAAAATTTATTTTCCTTTGTAGGGTTTTGTTAATTATGACATTTTTAGCTCCTTATATACCAAAAGCTTCTTCCTTAAAAATAGAGAAAACAGCTACCTTCTATAGTTTGGTAATGACAATCTTCCTTATCATCTTATTTTGTGGTATTCTGTAATTAGCCTAGAAAGAAATAAGGAAATTATAGCAATTGACATCAGTTCATCCTTTTCAATAATTTTTTTTAAAAATGCTGTTCTATATGTGATAATTACATTTAGACCCATAGCCTTAAGCTATAGTCAAAGATAAAATATTTTTAAAATATTTTTAGTAGCTAATAAATAATTGTTTCCAGGCAAATATTTCTCATCAAATCTAATTATAAATTAATTACAGGTATCTTTTTCCTTTTTTTGAATTTTAAAAAAATTTAGAGATTCTGCTGGAATGGTGGAAATTTAAGAATATCTAACTCTCTATATACTACTTTTTCTGAAGGAATTAAAAATTTATACAAATATTTAAATAAAAGTCAGTGTAAGTAATTTGATAAATTCCGTTAACAAGAGAATAGAAATCAAAGGCTTGTAAATTAGCACAGATTTGTATAGATGTGAGGTCTTCATTGACAAGCTTACTCTGCATTATACAGTTTCAGGTTTCTGTGTCAATGCTTCTTGCCTTCTGCTGCTTTCTGTTAGTAGCTATCTGTAGTTTCCTAATGCTTTTTGTGTTTAATACAGACTTGCAGAGATCAAATATCATCTGGTTACTGACAGTAGTTAACAGTGTATGGCTTTGATATAGTACTGACATTTTATTTTATTTTTTTTCCTTTTTTTATAATTTTTATTTTTTTCCAATTTTTATTTTAATTGTTGATCTTGTACAGTTTTCTGTCTTTTATTCTCACCCCAACCCACCACCCCAGCCCTCCCCAACTCCCTCCCATTTCCACCCCCCCATAGTTTTTATCCATGTGTCCTTTATACTTGTTCCTATAGACCCTTCCCCTTTTCCCCTGAAATTCCCTCCCTTCTCCCCTCTGGTGACTTTCAGCCTGTTCTCAATTTCAATATCTTTGGTTATAGTATGCTTGTTTGTTTGTTTTGTTGATTAGATTCCTGTTAAAGGTGAGATCATATGGTATTTGTCTTTCACTGCCTGGCTTACTTCGCTTAGCATGATGCTCTCAAGTTCCATCCATGCTGTTGCAAAGGGTATGAGCTCCTTCTTTCTTTCTGCTGCATAGAATTCCATTGTGTAAATGTACCACAGTTTTTTGATCCATTCATTTACTGATGGGCATCTAAGTTGCTTCCAACACTTGGCTATTGTAAATTGTGCTGCTATAAACATAGGGGTGCATAGGTTCTTTTGAATTGGTGTTTCAGGGTTCTTAGGATATAGTCCTAGCAGTGGAATTGCTGGGTCAAAAGGTATATCCATTTTTAGTTTTTTTAGAAAATTCCATACTGTTTTCCATAGTGGTTGTACCAGTCTGCACTCCCACCAACAGTGCACTAGGGTCCCCTTTTCTCCACAACCTCTCCAACACTTGCTGTTTGTTGCTTTGTTTATGAGGGCCATTCTGAGTACTGACATTTTAAATCGAGAAACTGAATTAGTTTTAATATAGAAAAGTATACAGGATCATTCGAATTCATTTGCTAAACTAACAATTGAAAACCTTTTTTTTTTTTTTTTTTTAATGTACTTGAGAGATCAATTTGTTGTTCTACTTACTTAGGCATTCATTGGTTGATTCTTGTTTGTGCCCTGACCCCTGACCAGGATGGAACCCACAACCTTGGCCTATTAGGATGATACTCTAAACAACCCAACTACTCAGCCAGGGCTCAACACCTTTTTTATCAGGCCTTATGCTGGGTATCTTTTTCCACATATGTAACACATGAATATACTCTCATTGTGAAAAAGTCAAATGCAGGAAGAGCATCAGCCTTCCCTTTATTTCCCTTTTCTTCCCCAGTTCCACTTTTCTCCTCAGAAGTAACCACTGTAATCAGTTTTTTCCCAGATCATTTTCAGTGTAATTATATTCATATATACATATTTGCAAATATATATGTCTAATACACTTAGAAATGTTACATAATTTGACCTTTGAAAATGTAAATGGGTTGTTAAATTATTATAGTAGCCAGCATTTTCATTTGTACATTTAGCATACTGTTATAGTTATAGCCATAGATTAGATGCCTAATAAAATTGCTACATGGTCAATGGATACATACATTTATATTTTTATAGATATACTTCCACTAATAGTTTATGAAGTATCTGTTCCTCATATCCTTGACAACATTAAATATGATCAAACTTCTTAATTATTGCCAACTACCAGGTAAAAAGTAACTTTAATTTGCATGTTCTCAGTTAAGGGTAAAGTCTAACATGTTTTTATTTGTATTTACCATTTGTATGGTTATTTTCTTTGAACTGCCTGTTTATGTCCTTTGCCCATTTTGCAATTTTTAAAATATCTTTCTTATTGGCTTATCTGGGATTGCTATAAATTAAAGAAATCAGTGTCATAAGAGTTATTTTTAAAAAACTGATGAGCTGGATAAGAACAGAGTACTATTGTTTATATAGTCCCAAAATTCTTTGCAGCCAATTTCTAGGCTTGTGTAATCTGAGGCAAATGCATATGGATTATAGCTCATCTGAAACAGAAATGATTGAGATTAAATGTAAGGTATCACTAGAAGACGTGTTGACATGAATTTGCAAACTTAATTTGTTAAATAATTTTAAAATTACAAGTCCAGTTTCTGGTTTTAAAAATATATAAATTATACAAAATACTATATTAGACCAAGTTGATTTTTTTTTTTTTACTCTAAGTTATTTGCATTGTAACAGAATAAATAACAGACTTGGCTCTTGTTCAACTGCCTAGGTTCAAATCCTGCTTCTATCGTTTATATATATGACCTGGGACAAATTACTTGGTCTCTCTGTGCCCTAGTTTCCTCTTAAATGAGTTCTGTTTCAAAAGTTTATTGTAAAGATGAGATGAGTTAGTCTGTATAAAAATGCTTAGAGCAGTGCCTGGCACGGTATGGGTACTCAGTAAACATTTGGTGCTGTTGTTGTTTGGGGAGGACTTGGTGAGGAAAGAGTCAACCAAAGAGATGAGAACCTACGCTGATCATCCTCTTGTGAGAAAAAAAGTGCACCTGGATAGTATCAAACAGAATTTACAGCCTCTACTGACATCTTCAACCCAGAGTAAAGACCGGTAAACACTGCTGCAACCTAAGAAGTGGGCAGAGCGGGGCACAGGTCATGGGCCATTTCCAGATGCCCACTACTTACGAACCCCGTGTAGCCTGTGGGAAATTGCAGCACTGGCATATTTGCTTTATTTCGTTTGTGTGATCTTCTCCATGTTGATGCCTGCTATGGCTCTGTCAGCCCTGGTATCTAGATTTCTAAATTAATCTATTGCCTTTTGATTGTTTTTCTTCTTTGCATTTTATACCTAAAGTTTTCCTCTGGTTTCTGCCTGAATTCTTCCTAACTTGTTAACCCTGGGACTTAGGCTAATAAATATACAACTCTCTTAAGAATGAGTCAGCAGAAAAATCATGGTGCCTATAGATCATAAGACTACCAGTTCAATGAAGATTTGGAGGAGTTGCCACTCTTCAAAATATGTTCACAGAAAAAAAGTTCAGATCTGTGTTTCTAGATTCAAGGGACTATATAGTTCTGTGAAATGTAAAGCCACCAGTGCATGGGGAATGATCTGAGATGAGGACAGCCTGATGCTGCCCCATGTGCCCTCCCCTCCCCTGTGGCATGACCCACCCTCTTCTTGGTGTCTAGAATATACTCTTCTAGAAGTATCTTGGTATGCTCTTCTTCAGTATAACAGGCTATCTTTTTAATGGCAGTTGTTTCCTAATCTGTTGGCCTTACCATACCTGAATAATAACCTATATTTTAAAACAGTAAGATGAACTTGAAAGAGAAGATTCGTTGTCCCTTCTGGATTGCCTTTTTCCTCAGAGAGGCAATTTTGTGTTTTGGTTAAGGTTGTAGGCTTTGGACTAAGATGAACGACATTCACATTCTGCTGGGTGACCTTGGGCAAATTATTTAACCTCCATAGGCCCCAGTTTCTTTCTAAAATAGGAGTAATAGTACTTGGTACTACTTAGAAGTTTAGTCTTCAGAGTTGGTGAGAGTAAATTGGGTATTATAAAGCATGCTTAATGTAATGCCTAGTATATAAGCAGCTCAACAAATGTTAACTATTTTTACTGTTACTCTTACAATTTGCCAGCTTTTGCACTATTCTTTTCCAAAATATTGATCTTTAGCGCCTTCTTGTCTTCTCTCACTATGTGTCATCTCTAGCCAAATTCATCTACTCTGTTTCCATACCTATACACTACCATATGGGTTTGTCACCATAGCTGTTTTCTAAAAACTCAAATCTCTGCATTCAAACTTGACCATTCTCCTGATCTCCATATACTTTAGGTCTCAGTCATTCACATTTGAGTATTCACAGGTGCCTCTAACTCACCATCTTCCTTTTAGATCTGCTGCTTTGCCATTATTTTATATTTCAGATAAGAGCACCACTTAATTGTTCAACCAGAAATCTAGAAGTCGTCTTGGCCCATCCATTGCCAACCACTTTTAATCATAAATGAATATTGAAATGGGGGCATGGGTTGTGGAGGGAGGAGGATTCACAAACTAAAGAATGTTTATTACTTTTGGGGAGAGGGAGAAAGTATCAAAGGTAGGATAAAGAAAGTTATTTTGCATTTTACATCTTTTTGTACTGTTTGAATTTTTAACTTAAAAATAACAGCAGTGAAAATAAAAAACTGAGGTTGAGCAGTTGAACTTAGTTTCTTTTTGTAAGTAGAAAAAAGTTGACTTTTTCTTGCATATTTTCAGAGAAAAGTTATTGGCAGAAAAATACTGTAACTCTAGTGCCTGACATACAGTAAGTGCTCGATAAATATTTGATTAGTGATACAGGAAGAAATGAGGATTGCCATTTAAGTTTCCCTTTTTCTAGCCAAATGATTTTTTCCAGTGGAATGCTGTTAGCACTGAGTCATTGACATCTAGAACACTGAGCGGATACTTTGTGAAAAACCAGAATCATAATTTGGCCAGGAGTTATTATAGACTACACAAATTGCTTTTCTGAAAGGGCGTACAGCTCTGAGAGTGGCTTTCCACCTGGGGAAGAGGAGAGAGTCCAGAGGGTTGGTTCATCAGGGTTAGGGTGAAAGGAGTATCTAGAGCTCTGATGGCTGTGTGACCTAGCCCGATGTTGGTATTTAGTTGTGGGCCTATGGCATTGACAGAAGTGTGCCCGTGGCCAGAGGAAACCACTCAGTAAGATGACGTTTGTGGAAGAGCTAGCACTTTTTAGGTATCTAGCTTTGCTGGTTTCTTTTCTTATGTTGAAGCCCCAACAGAAATCTTTTAATAAGGACATTGTGTTATTGGAAAACTGCAGCTCAGTAAGATAAACATGAAGTTCATCTAGACATAATCTCCAAATATGACCAAGTGGTTTTATATAGTGTCAGTGGCTGGTTAAAATTTTAATGTATTAACTTTGATGTAGTTATTTTGAAGTTAACTCATTTCCTTCTTAGCCTGTTGATTTCTTAGACTGTATCATGAAAAAAATAATTAATTTTCATTTTGGGTTTTTTGGCGGGTTTTTTGCCTTTTGAATCTATCATTTTCCTAAAATAAGAAATGAATAATGAAGACAGCTCCTGAACTACTTATTTTTTGTGAATTTTTTCAATCTATGATTCCTTATACTCTAAAACAGGTTTCTGAACCTCTGCCCTACAGACAGTGTGGGCAGGATAACTCTGTGGGGCTTGTCCTGTGCGTGTAGGATGTTGACTAACGCTTGTGGCCTCTGCCTACTAGATGCCAGTAATACTGCTCCCTCCTCAGTTATAACCCCCCAAATGTCCTCAGACATTGCCAAATGTCCGAGTTCAGGGATAAGGACAAAAATCTTTGATTAAGAACTATTGCTCCGTAGGACCACACTGGTTTTTGTTGATTTTTTTTTTTTTTTTTTTTTTTGGTCTTTTTTGAACTGGCTTGCTTAATGGTATTTTTAAAACATGGCTCCGGGGGAGGGTGTTTGGTGGAGGTGGGAGAGGGTATGGGGGGATAAATGGTAATGGAAAAAAAGCAGTATAAATAAAAGGTAAAAAATAAAAATACAGATACTGTGATACCACCCTGGGGATGGGGGGAGGGCTTGTCTCCAAAAATTATATAAATTGAGAATTACTTAATTCCACAAACTTCACATTAGTACATGGAAGGTCAATATGAATGACTGACATTGACAGGTAATAGCCATTTATTTGTACTTCCACTAAGCCTACTAATTTGCAATCTTGTACTTTTACATTTTTTGTCTTCAGTCGGAGTATTGAGCGGCCTGGGCATTGTTGCAGGAAGTTTGCAAATCCAAATATTTGCTCCATGTTATCTGAATATTTTTTATAAGTGCATAAAACATCATGTGCACATGTTACAGTAGCTGATGCTTTTGTGATTCACTCACACATTCATTTAAAGATGTTACTAAATTAACATTTGCTTTTTGCCATATTCTCTTCAGCAGATACTCAAAGTACCACTACCATTATATGAAAGTTTTTAAAGACTTGAGTATTCTAAAGTTTAATAAGCTTATCTTTTCCCCATCTGAAAGTAATAAGTTTAATTTTCTAAATTTTATGTTTTTCTGCCATATTATTTTCTTATATCTTTTATACCAGACTAGGAAAACCTAATGTCTGATTTTTTAAAACTTTGTAATAGACTTTAAAAATTATACATAAAAAGAGAGAATAATACAGTAGAAGCTCCAGGTGCCCTCACGCAGCTTTAGAAACTTATAGTTTTGCCTAAAGGTTTATCTATTTCTCTTTTACCCTTACCTGTTTTCTTGGAGCATTTTAAAGCAAATCCCACGCCCTGGCTGGTGTAGCTCAGTGGATTGAGCGCGGGCCTGCGAACCAGAGGATCGCGGTTCGATTCCCAGTCAGGGCACATGCCTGGGTTGCAGGCCAGTTCCCAGCTGGGGACACACGAGAGACAACCCTACATTGATATTTCTCTCCCTCTCCCTTTCTCCTACCCTTCCCCTCTAAAGATAAATAAATAAAAATCTTTAAAAAAATACATTTAAAAAAAAAATAAAGCAAATCCCAGACATTCCCTAATTTCACCTATAAATGCTTCAGTATACATTTCTAACAGTTAAATACTCTTAAAAAACACCATTACCTGATAAAATGAATAGTAATTCCCTGATACCTTGGCTATGTTTGGATTCCTCAAGTATCTCAAAAAATTTCTTCTTAATAATTGTTCAAACCAGCATCCAAACAATATCCATATGTCACATTTGGGTGATATGTCCCTTTCGTCTTTAACAGTTTTCTCTGCCTCTTTAACTTTATTATATCATTTGTTTGTTGAAGAAACTGGGTAATTTGATCTTTAGAATTTCTATATTCTGAATTAAGCTGATTGCATAGAATGACATGGCATTTGATTTAGCACAGAATTCTGAATTTTAACATACCAATTTTTTTATCTTGTCTTTCAGAGAACATCATGAGTTTTGTTTTACCACCTAAGGAAGTTTAAGAAACCCATAGCATTCTAACGTTGTACTTAACAAAGCTTAGACCAAGGGGGAATTTTCCTGAAACATAGTGGCCTACCTGTAAAGTATCAGATCACTCAGTATTTTCCTTGACACTATTGAAAGCCGGGTATACCATAGTCTTACTGGAAGAATCATAGAATGAAACTTTTTAGCAAGGACCTTACCTGTTTTGTTTTCTTCCCTGTACCTAGATATTGCCTGGCACAAAGAAGATTCAGTGATTGTTACTGAATGGGCCACCCAATTCTTCCATGTTTGGCCTATTCTTCCCTCTCAGAGCTAGAACCTGAAAGGTTACAACTTGTCTGTCTGTATGGGTTTAAAGCAGTTTAGAAGAGAGAGCCTAATCATAAAAGCATTTACCCATCACTTCCATTTCTACACTAATTAATCTTCCTTCTAAAATGCAAACCAGCAATAAAGGCATTGGCACTTCCGCAGGATGTACCATAAAACATGCAGAAGATAAACAGTGCATTGAAGCAGTTCAGACTTCATATATCCATTAGTGTGGGGTCTGTTATGGTACATCCTGAGGATGGGCAAGAGGTACAGGTAGTCTAGGATTTAAATGAGTCATTTCTTGAAATGCTTGTTCAGCAAAAGTGTTGGAGTTTCCTGTCTGTTTTTGTTTATTTTTCTTACAAAACATGTTTCCACCATCAGAACAATCTTAGCATGACCAAAAACTCCTGGCTATCATTCATTAACAAAATTCTTTCTGGTCTATGATGTATGTTTTCCGTCAGCTGAAATTTACAGGAATCATTAACCGCAAGGGTTTCTTGAGAAGCTCCCACATGCTGTGTCTAAGGCTCTTCGTATTTCTTTTGGCAGCAGTAACAGTGTCCAGTACTACAAAATTATACTTTGAGTTCAGTGCTGATAATTTCTTTTCAAGAAAACAACTTAACTGAAACAGTCGTGGTTCTGTTTTGCATGAACCAAGGGAAAAACTGTAATACAGAAAATTACCTATCACCACCTATTCCGCCTTACCCTCCCCTTTCTAAAGCTGCCATCACCTATAATAATGCTCACTATATGAAACATAGAAATTTCTGCATATTAGTTTATATGCCTAATAGCTGAAAACTTTCAAATATAGTGATTAGGCTGTTGCAATAGGGAGCCTCATCTTGCTCTAAAATAAAAATAAAAATAAATTATATTGGGTAATCAGGTTTTAATAAAACATTATCTGCCATTTTCACTCTTATTCTCCTATGCATGTTCAGAGTATGAAAAGCTCATCAATATGGTTTCATATTCCACATTAAAATTAACTTTTTCAAAACTCAAAACTATTGTTGTTTTGTTATAGCTATTCTTTGATAATAAAATTATCAGAAAAGACTATTAAAATACTAACTTTCAAACTATCGGTTCAAGACTTGATTTCCTTCCAAGATAATAAATTGCAACAGATTGAATGCAGAAGCAAATATAAGAATCCAACTATCTCCTATTAAGCCAGCAGTAAAGAAATTTGCAAAAATGTAATACAGTCTACTCTTCTCAATTCTTTTTAGTAATTTTGGGGGGAAAAGTAGTTTTCATTAAAATTATTTACATTAATACAGGCCTTGGTGAAAGTAGGTTTACAGTTGTGAGTACACAAAACAGTTTTTTCTTGTATTATTATTTATTGATCATTGTGCTATTTTCCATATGAACAACTGTAAACCTCCTTTTCCCCACCCCTGTATCTGGGTTTATTGTTATCATAAATAAATAACTTTTTAATTTTTTATTTGAGTTTTTAATATGATAAATATTGATAGCCACATGAACAAAAGGTCTTTGAGACTCTCAGTAATTTGTAAGACCGTAAAGAGTTCTGGAGACCAAAAATGTTAAGAACCACTGGCCATGATGTGGTTTTCTGAGATCTATCAAGTAATACACAGGTTATTTAGTAGTTTCAGGGGAAAAGTGATAGTAATTTTATTCCCCAAACGTATTTTTAAAATAATATAAAATAATAATTTTACTAAAAATCCCTTTGTATTCTTAAAAGTTGCTCATGTGGACTTCCAGCCAAGATGGAGGTATAGGTAGACACACTGTGCCTCCTCGCACAACCAAAATAAGGACAACAATTTAAAAGCAAAAAATAACCAGTACTGACAGAAACTGAATTGTATGGCAGTCCAACGACCAAGGAGTTAAAGTAGACACATTCATCTAGACCAGTAGGAGGGGCGGAGTCAGGCAGCCAGGATGGAGAGGACTCAGGCAAAGCAGGGGCTGGCAGACCCAGCAAGGCAGTGGATTGTGGAGGGGCGTAGCGCAGAAGGTGGCTGGCAGACCGGGTGGTCCCACATCCATGCGCAGATAAACCAGGCAAAGCTGGGGAGTGAGACAGACTGCGCCCAGTGCCCCAACATGGGATAAAGCCTCAAACCACTGATTGAAAACACCCGTGGGGGTTGAGGTGCTGTGAGAGACTCCCAGCCTCACAGGAGAGTCCGTTGGAGAGACCCACAGGGTCCTAGAACAAACCCACCCACCCAGGAATCAGCACCAGAAGGGCCCAGTTTGCATGGGGGTAGTGACTGAAATCCAGCAGAGAGCTGAGTAAATGGTATGGTTCGCTCTTGGACCCCTGCCCCACATACAGCGTCACAACCCAGCAACTGGGTTGTCCCACCCTGGTGAACACCTAAGGCTCCGCCCCTCACTGCATAACAGGAACATCAAGACAAAAACATGGCCCAAACGAAAGAATAGATCAGAGCTCCAGAAAAAATACAACTAAGCGACAAAGAGATAGCTAGCCTATCAGATGCACAGTTCAAAACACTGGTAATCAGGATGCTCACAGAATTGGTTGAATTTGGTTGCAAATTAGATGAACAAATGAAGGCTACGCTAAGTGAAATAAAGGAACGAATTTGGTCGCAAATTAGATGAACAAATGAAGGTACGCTAAGTGAAATAAAGGAAAATGTACAGGGAGCCAATAGTGATGGGAAGGAAACAGATTCAAATCAATGGAGTGGACCAGAAAGAAGAAAGAAACATCCAATCAGAAAAGAATGAAGAAACAAGAATTCAAAAAAATAAGGAGAGACTCAGGAACCTCCAGGGCATCTTTAAACGTTGCAACATCTGAATTACAGGGGTATCAGAAGGAGAAGAGGAAGAGCAACAAGTGGAAAACTTACTTGAACAAATAATAAAGGAGAACTTCCCCAATCTGGCAAAGGAAATAGGCTTCCAGAAAGTCCAGGAAGCTCAGAGTCCCAAAGAAGTTGGACCCAAGGAGGAACACACCAAGCCACATCATAATTACATTAGCCAAGATGAAAATGAAGGAGAGAATCCTAGAAGCAGCAAGAGATAAGGAGACAGTTACCTACAAAGGAGTTCCCATCAGACTGTCAGCTGATTTCTCAAAAGAGACCTTACAGGCAAGAAGGGGCTGGAAAGAAGTATTCCAAGTCATGAAAGTCAAGGACCTACATCCAAGATTGCTCTATCCAGCAAAGCTGTCATTTAGAATGGAAGGGCAGATAAAGTGCTTCTCAGATATGGTCAAGTTCAAGGAGTTCATCATCACCAAGCCCTTATTATATGAAATGTTAAAGGGAATCTAAGAAAAAGAAGATAAAAAACATGTACAGTAAAATGACAGCAAACTCACAATTATTAACAACTACACCTAAAACAAAAAGAAAAACAAACTAAGCCAACAATAGAACAGGAACAGAACCACAGAAATGGAGATCATATGGAAGGTTAGCAACAGGGGAGTGGGAGGAGGATAGAGGGGGGAAAGGTACAGAGAATAAGTAGCATAGATGTTAGGTAGAAAATAGACAGGGGGAGGGCAAGAACAGTGTGGGAAATGTAGAAGCTAAAGAACTTATGACACATGGACATGAACTAAAGGGGGAGAATGTAGATGGGAGAGGGTGTGCAGGGTGGAGGGGAGTGAAGTGGGGAAAATGGGACAACTGTAATAGCATAGTCAATAAACTATATTTAAAAAAACAGTAAAATGCTACAACTCAGAATACCATCATAAATATAGTGAGTAGAGCTTTAGTGTCCAGACAGTCCAAGTTTATATGTTAGAAAATGATAGGATTCGCATTAAAGTCAAAAAGGCAAAAGCACTAGTATGAAATATGACTACTGGAGTTACATTTTATTGGACCTGCAGTACCTCCATCCCTAGTCTCCAAAGATTGTCTGTTCTGACAACCTTGGCAAGCCAGAATTTTCCAGAACTGTGAAACAGTGCTTTCTAGGATGAAAGTGATGAATTCTGTCACTAAAGATGAGGAAGGAACCAGAACTACTAAAGCGTCATTCACAGTTGTAGAGCACAAATCGATACGTCATGCTTTTGATAAGAAACTTGTGAAACCAGCCAAAAGTTTAAAAGTTTTACATTTGGAAAAACAGCAGAATGAACTACTGGTAGAATTACTGTATGAAATGACATGATTGAACATTATCCCTATCATACAGGATAAACAGTCATGCTATTTTGTGAAATATGCAATAGTAAATGTTCCAGAGTATGGTGATTCAAACTGAGTGTGTGTGCTTAGTTGATGTGCAAAACATACAGCATGGGGCAAAAGTAGGTTTACAGTTGTGAGTGTGAGAAACACAAGTATATTATTGTATTGTTATCTATTAATTATTGTATTACTTATTTGTATTACAACTGTAACCTAATTTGCCCACTCCTGTATATGGAAAACAAAGTATTCATTGTTTCTCTTGTGTTTAGTCACCCCCGCCCTAAAAAAAATCTATGTTACAGATACTCCATTTGCTTATTTTGTGAGCTGTCACGGAAACTGGAAAAGGAAGGGACATGGGGGCCAGTGCTGACACAGCATTACAATTTGAATGGAAAGGAATTTGGTCCCATTCCCACTCCCCAAGCCTCTTCCCAGAGAATAGCACTCAAGAGTATGCGTCTGGAGTTCAGCTGAGTCTTTAATTAGAACAGGAGTCAAACTAAGACTGTTGGGTTAGATTTGTCCCCTCTTCTGTGCCTGTGTTTATATGACTGGTGAACAAGGAATGGTTTTTTCGTTTTTAAGTGTATAGGTAAAATATCAAAAGAATGATATTTTGTGATACATGAAAATGATGTTAAATATTTTCATAAATGAAGTTTTATTGGAACATAACCACACTCATTGGTTATGATCATCTGTGGCTGCTTTCACCCTGTAGCAGCAGAGTTGAGACGCAGACCATATGGCCTGCAAAGCCTAAAATATTTACTACCTGGCCTGTCATAAAAAAAAATGTAACTCCACTTTGGTCCATCTTATTTATTGTTCTTCCCCATGGGAGTTCATCTGAAGAAAATATTCTGTCTTAAAAACAAGTTTGTCTTTTTAAAAGTATGTAAACTTTTCAAAAGGTCAGCCCAAATGAATTAACATTTTTTGTTCTTTTGCCACTCTGATGATTCACAGTTCAGTTTGAAAATAGATTGAGTAATTCAAGGCAATATTTGAAAGTCCATTACAGGCAATGTAAAGATTAACCATTTGTGCCACCAGAAATTTTAAATCTGATAGAGGTATCCTCCTAATAATTTTTTACATATTTTTCTCAAAAGAGAGATTGAACATAGTTAAAAAGGAAGGCATTTGACTCCTTATTGTCTCAAATTGAAAGTCAGCAAAATCCTGCCAGTCCAGCAAATTCTTGCTCTTCCTCATCTTTCCAAACTCAAGGATGTATTTCCTAAAAGTGTCGGTCTAATTTAGGTATTGTTCCTCTGTTTCCACTCCTGTAATTCTTCTTTGCACTCAACTATAAGGAAGCTTCTTTGGTGTCTTCCTCCGTAGACACGAGGGACTCTGTAATTTTAGTTAGTATGGTGTACTTCCTAGTGTCAGCCTTGGGGTTAGATCTATCCTGATTTCTGTAGCTGAGTGAATCTGTTTCTTCAGCTATGAAATGGAATAACAATAGTAATGATGATGATGATGATGATACCTTTTATAGTTTGTTGTGAAGCTTAACTGAGATGATGCATGTAAAATACTTAATGCTTAGTTTGAGCTTAGCTAAGTAGTACTGTGGCAGCTGTGTTGCTCTTTGTTTTGGTGGTGGTTGTTATTTTAAATATTAAATATTTGGTTGAGTGGAATCAGGTTTATTTTTAAACATGTCACCAACATTGTACTTTAGAGAAGGCTAAAAGTTAAAATTAAAGCTTGCAGTTATCCAAAAAGAGTTGTCTCATAGATTTTCATCCAATAGCAGTGGTGATATTTCTGTTCAGTGGGATTGGGGTGATTTTTCAAAAAAATTTTTCCAAAACCTGCTTTCTTTTCACATAGCTTATATAAAGTATAAATTTAGTGCTTACTGTATGTCAGGGACTGGTCTACTTGCTTTGTATTTATGAACTAGGTATTATTATTATCCCTATCTTTAGCTGAAACAGCTGAAGCATGAAAGGATTATAAATTTTCATAGTTACCCAGCTAGTAAGAGGCAGAGTTGGAATTTGAACATGTAGTCTGGCTCCAGAATTTGTCTTTAACCACTGTGTTCTAATGCTTTTATTAGACACACTGACTCTCCTTTGCCATGTGCTTGTACATAAGCTTATCTTAGGTAACTTTCTTGGAGTTCTTTTCTTACAGAGCTGGGTACTATACGTGTTGCCTATAATACAATAATACACAGTTGTGCTTGACTGAATCAATGAATATGATGTTATAGTAAAATTATTATTAGTTTTTTAAGCCTTTACTTTTTAAGATTTTATTTATTATTTTTAGAGCGAGGGGAAGAGAAGAAGAAAGAGGAGGAGAGAACTATCAATGTGTGGTTGCTCCTCTCGCTCCCCATGCTGGGACCTGGCCTGCAACCCAGGCACGTGCCCTGACTGGGAATTGAACTGGTGACCCTCTGGTTCGCAGCCCACGCTCAATCCACTGAGCTACACCAGCCAGGGCAATTTATTATTAATACAGTATAATCATTGCCTAATTCTTCTTGGCTTCAATTAATAACTGTTTTTCACTGTAGGTCCTCTTAGGAGCTGTATATAGCCAGGATTGGCTATTTTGAAGAAATCTACTCTAATACTACAAAAAATGTGGGCAAAGTAATTTTTGAACAAATCTATTTATATTCCTAAACTGATTTTTCCTTGGTGGTACTCATTCAGAAATATCAGTATGATTTATTTAGAGTTTTCACCTTTTTTGGGTCACTCTGGTAAACTATTAGTTGATATTTTAGCATTGCGATATAGTTCAGTTCTTTATAGATTAAGCCTTAAAGAGTTTGGGCATAATTGTGAAGTTTGTACAGAGTTCAGTCATGAGTGTTAAGTTTGGTATTGAATTTGGCCTCTAAAACTTGAAATAGTAATGATGTTAAAATTTGTTTTATTTTATGTCTCTTTCAGAATTCTCCACTTTACCAGTACTTACAGGATCTGGGACACACGGACTTTGAAATATGTTCTTCTCTGTCACCAAAACCAGAAAAATGCTCAGTGACAGAGGGACAACAAAAGCCTCCTCTAAGAGCCCTGCCAAAAGTAAGAAAGCATGCTCATTCTCTATGACTGGATCTTTTGTTCTTTACCTTACCAAAAAACAAAAGCCAAAAAATCCTTCATGTCCTCTCCAACACTGGTGAGATTTGACTTTTTATTCATCGGTAGTACAAACTGCCTGTTTAAATAAATGTGAATCCTCGCAGTTTTGGACTGTTTCGTAGGTGATTTGTATAACAAATGGAAATGAATATGGTTGAAGATCAAAATATATTATTTATTTAAATATTGAAGTTATCTGGAGAGGACCAGAAAAATATACTAAAACATTAATGAGAACCCAGCTTCTGGGACTCATATATTAACTAGAATAACTTTTTCTTTGAATATGTTTCTTTAAAAGAAAGCAAATTGATAAGGTACTTCACAAACAGTTTCAAGGATACCTCAATATCTGATGCCCTTTATGTCTGCAGTGTTATGTACTTTTATATATATCTCATAGTTGATGTATAGCATTATGAGGCTAAGACACTAGAAGAATCTCCATTAAATATGTTCTATAAAATTCATTAACCTAGTACATTTGTTTTATTTGACATAGTTATTAAAATAAAAAATTCTAATACATTTCGGTTTTAATACAAAGAATTCTAATTTAATAAAAGGTATAGCCAGATTACTGATTTTTTTGAGCTAATTCTAGTTTAATCAGTGTTTTATTACAAGACTCATTTTCAGGAAGTGGCTTTGAAAGTTTTCAATTACTCATTTACTCTGTGGTGATAAAGGTTATTTCTCCTGTTCTTTGAAAAATCCCTAAAATGTGAGGTAACCAAGCTGGGCCCATTTGCAACAGTAGGTTAAATGCCAGAGAAATAAACGGTTTGGGTTTTCCGTTTGTTCTGGTTAGTGTTTCGGACTGACACCCACAGGATAGGAGTTGGGGAGTAAGAGCTCACGTGGTTCGGAGCCGGTTTGCCAGTCCTGTGTACTTGAACCCTGGCCTCTCCTTGCCCTTCAAATATGGATGTTCCTGGGAAGAGTTTTGAAGGGAAAACCTAAAGATATATCTAATAGATTATTTCTAGATTAAAGCTTGTATTTGAGATTCCTCAGTAAGAAAAGACAAAGAAAGTCCCAGGGGATAATCTCGAGGCATAGCATGCACATTGACCTCTGTGTGTTGGTAGGGGGGCGGTGCTGGGGGGATGAGGGTGCAGGGGTGCAAACTTGTGTTTTGTGTGCATTCAGTCCTTTCATTTGTGACAAGTGTTTTTACATATAGAAATGTTATTAATTTATAAATAAAATAAGAGTTTAACATTTCATCCCCTCAGAAATTGAGGAAGAGTAAAAAAAAGCATAGCCAGAGTGGTTTTTCAAAATTACCGCATGTCTAGAAAGTTTGTTTAGTCTTCATCATACACAGTTCAGCTGTATGAGCTGTATTTTTCTAAAATGGAGTTTTTCTAAATCTGGGGCAACTACATTTTAGAAAATTACTATACTATTTAGTTCCTTCTCAGTGGATGTATTTTTAGAATTGCCCTCAAAATTTTGTTCAAATAGTGAAGTACCAGTTATTTTCTTTGGAAAGCAAAATTTTTTGTATAATATGAGTTTATAACGAAATGGTCCTTAGCACTAATACCCTTTTTTAACTTTATTTTTTTATGTGATTGTCAAGTACTTACTGAGTAGCCCGTACTGGTATTCTCACCATAAATATTTATTGTCTATACATTTTTGGGGGGGTTTTTTCTTATGTTTTTTTTTTTTTTTTTAAGAATCACTGGCTTGCCTCTAATTAGTTTTAATCCTTAAACTTTTAGAAGTGGAATCAATCAGAAGGCAAGAGTGTAGGAGAATCATTTTTCAACACTTTTCTTATAATCTCATATTTCAGATTCTCCTTTGGAGTAAAATGGGCTCTTTACTGTTTACAGGGTTATTTCTGAGTTGCAAAGACTCCATATTTTCAACTGTATTCCCCCATGCAATCTTGGCTGCCACAATAAGATAGACAAAAATCATGAGAACCCCCTTTTTTTTGCATCTTCACTGAAGCCTTAGTAGCAGACAGTAACTGTTCCAGGTCTGTCAAATAGGTATGTTTCCTGTGTTTATTCTTAAATGTTCCCTCTGTAAAGTTTAGCAACAGTCCTCTTCTCTGCTTGGTCTGTTTTCTCTAACAGATCCCCTCTATTTCTTGCTTTCATTGGCCACTCATGTCCGTTCTCCATCTTTGCTGAGCTCCAGATGTTTGTTAGACATTTCCACCTACCTGTGCCCCAGGAAGCTCAGATTTAACATGTCTAAAACATAGCCTCTTTCCTTAGCACCCCACAAACAAAATTTTTTTAATATATTTCCAAATTACCACCTTCTTAGTTATCTTAAACTTCCCATCACTCCCACATTGATTCGGTCACAAAATGATATGTCACTGTCTGTGTCTCTAAAATCCAACCCTAATCACTACCATTTTTGCTATCCTAGTACAGGCCTGGATATTATTCAGCTGGCTACAGTCATGCCCTGCCAGTCCAGCCTCTGCACTGTTGCCAGTTACTGTTCTAAAATGCTGATTTTTTTATTGTTTCACTCCTTGCATGAAAACCTTAGGTGGCTCCTCACAGTCTACAGGATAAAATCTGAACTGCGGTGACATAGGAGACCGAAGTCCTTTAAAACCCATCTCAGTATATCTTTTAACTTTATTACAGTCTCCTTGAGTCTCAGCTGTCCCAGACCATGCCACCAGCCCCACAGCATGTTCTTCCATGGCTCTCTCCTGTAATCCTCCTACTCCCATGCCCGAGGGAAGTTCCCTTCCTTCATCTGAAATATGAACCATCATCATCTTGACATAGATGGTTTATACTGTACCCAAGATAAATGGGCTGCATCAGAATGATTTCTGACTGCTCATTAAAAATCACATTTTCAGGTCTTATTCCAAACTGACTGAGTCTAAATTGTTAGTTTGGAGATTCAGGCATATGTTTCTAGCTAAAATAGAATCCACTTGATTTTGATGTGCAAGTAAATTTGAGAACTAATAAGGAGGCTGAGACATACTGACAAAGCTTATAACCTGGATGATTTTCTCCCTTTTTCTGATAAAAATTATGATTAGTTAGACATAAGTTATTTGACATTTTTCTGCTGCTTGAGTGTGGTTTAATAATCCTATACAACGTGATTCATCTCCTTCAGCAAGGCATTCTGTTAAAAGTGGCTGAAACCATCAAAAGTTGGATTTTTTCTCAGTGCAGTAAGAAAGATGACTTACTTCACAAGTTGGTAAGTGTTCTTTTTACCTTTTTATTTTGTCAATTTTCAGGGCTCTAGTTTATTAGCAAGAGAATTAACGAATCAGAATTTGTCTCACTACTGATTTGGGCAATGATTGATTTTTTCTTAGAAATTCTGGGCAGTTCTTTAAAAGGAGACTCTCCACTTCATTAATTGTTAAATAAAATTGTTTCTATCACCTGAAAAAAAGAAATTCAATAACTGGAGATCTTCGGATTTGGACTCATTAGTATCATTTCATAGTTCTAAGAGGTTATTAGCCACTTAGAACAAAGTAGTCTGGTAGCTGTTGAAACCTTCCTTGTCAGATCGCTACTTTCCTGCTGCCTCTTCTTCCACCGACAGCTATTTCTCTCGGGAGGGAAGGGGATGGGAATGTAGCCATCAATGGGATCCTCTCCCTTTCTCTTTAGAAACATGACTGTCTCTGTCCTTATCCCACATCCAATGATTACGAAGTTTGGGTAAAAAAAATGAAAAGTGGTTCCTCCCTAATTTATGTATCATTAATCTAACAACTTCAGATTAATTTATTTTATTAATTTATTTACCATTCTCTGACAACTTCATATGTAAAATTTGATCTGAGACTGATAAATTACAGAATTTTCCAAAGACTTGGAATAGTCAACATCGAGAATCCTTGTGATTCTGTAAGGGTTGTTGTTTTCCTTCTCTCTGCGGCAGTTTATCTCTGTTTGACCTCTTGACCCCCCCCCAAGAGGGAGTAGTACTTCACGTTTTTATAGTGTAACAGTACAAAATTGAAGTTATGACGTTCTTCTCATGGTTCTCAGTAGGAGTGATCAGAGTACAAGGAAGCAGGTTTCCAGGATCTTCTGCTGGCCTGTGACCCTAAAATAATAATTATTATTCTCGTAAATTATTTATAAAGAAATGTTTACAAAGTGCTTTCACATTTTGATTTGGTAATCTAAATTTCCAACAGGTAAAATGCACCAAACCTTGTAACGAGAACCTTGTTGGAAATCCTGAGATTCAGACTGCTCAGTTTGGTTTAAGAATACATGAATGAATTACTCAAGAATGTTCACCTAGTCAGAACTTGCATTCAGATCTCCTGGTTTCAAAGCTCAGGCTTTTTACTGTAATGCACTACCTCTTAGTTTGAGTATTATTATGTTTTGACTGACTAAAATTAGTATTTCAGCAATCCAAAAGGGCACGTTCTCTGTTCAGGGTTTCATCTTTATAGATGTGTTGAAAAGGTCAATGAAGTGTCTTGTCATCTACGTAGAATATCCACTCTATCCAGGTGGAGCCATCCTCACTCTTCAGTGATACTAGGACTCTGGTAAGGTATATGGGTCCATGTACATTTTTCTGTGGTTCAACCATGGTTTGTATAGTCTTGATCTTTTCATTCTGGGTTCTTTGTCTCTGGCCACATGTTTCATGTCATGTTTCACTATAAAGTGCCAGCTTCTATGTGTATCCCTTTGGGCTTATATTATGGAGAATTGTAGGAAGTAAAACCTAAGAAATAGTTTACTGGTAATGGAACAAAGCATTGCCTGGTTGGCTTCTGGGAGATTGCTTGACCTTTTCCCCTGGATTGTGACATAGTTGAAACTTTGTTAGCTATACAGCTATTGAACCAGTCCCTCTTTCCTTTTACAAAAATAATGGCAATTGCTCCATGATATCTGAACATTTCGCCATTGTTCATTTTTATTACAGTAGTACTTTTCTTCTTAAAGATGAAAAAAATTCCTTCATAGCAACTATGATGATAGTGATATTAGCACTTTCAAAGCACTTTTTAGCCTATAAAGGGCTTTCACACGTTATCTCATTTGACCCGCATTGGCATGAAATAGTATTACATGTTAAAAAGTGTATAAGATCATTGAAGTGTATGGACACATGAGTAATTCGTTCCCTTCACCATCTCTAGGGCAAAAATATAAGTCTCTTTATTCTTTACCTGTGCTTTTCCTTCCTTTTCATTCCATCTAGGCAGAAATCTTTTTCTCTATATCCTAAAAAGATCCCTATTATCTATCATAGCTATCATATCAAATCCAATTAATCATGTCAGCATCAAGAGTCTGCATAATTTGCCCTGATCTACCTTTATAGCCTTATCCACCAATATTTCCATCAGCCAACTCAGTCTTCCTTTTCCTTTATTCCATACCTGTTCTTTTTGTCTGTGTTTGTGCTATTTTATTGTGGTAAAATTCTTTCCATTTTTCTATTATTGGAGTCTTTTTAATAAGCAGTCTAGCTCTTCCCCAAGGCCTTTCCCAGAAACCTCAGCCCATTGATCTACAACAACCTAATAGTACTGTCCATGCTATCATCTGTAAGTTTTTGTATTATATTATATATGCTCTCTTTATTATATTTTAATTATTTCATGTGCACTAACAACGCTAGCAGCTAACACTTACATAGTGTTTACTGTGCAGAATTCATTCTTGGTATTTTACAAATACTGATTTATCTGATTCTCACAACAACCCTATGAAGCTGGCACTAATTTTTCAGATGAGGAAACTGGAGCAGAGGGTGGCGTGTAGTAATGGGTAAAGGAAGCCAAAGACATGGTGACAGAAGATGATTTGACTTTGGGTGGCAGGCACACAGTGCAATATGCAGACCATGTGTCATAGAAATGTACCTTGAAAACCTTTGTGATCCTACTGACCAGTGTCACCCCAATAAGTTTAATTTAAAAAAAAAGGAAACGAACAGAGAGGTTATTAATCTGCTTAAGTTGTGGAACCAGCATATAAACCCAGGTACTAATTAGGATGAGGTACTCAAACTTGTTGAGGGTGAATCAAAGTTCACATAGTGCACCTCCCTGCAACACATAGCTCCCGACTGTACAGATGATGTCTGCTAATATTTAAGTCCATCCGAATTGGTGCCTTTTGAATTTCATGTGTTTGAGTCTTGGACCTGAGTCCAGACAGGTCTATTGTAGCATGTTTCTTAATTTAGCAAGTATTTATTTCCCCAGTATTTTCATTGCCATATTGCAACACAGTTTCCATATTTTCTGCAGTTCTTATTTTTATAATTAAAGGGTAATAGTCTATAATTTATCTTTAAGAAAAATTTTATTCATTAATCTTATCCAATTTTACAGCTATGATTATCAGAATATAGTTCAAGTTCTTCCTTCATAGAGGCAGTCTAATAACTAAGATAATATTTTGTTAATTTTGATAATATCTTGGTACCTTTTAAGTTAATTTGCTTGTGTAGATGACTGTAGGTTATTAGTTTGTCACACTCTCGAATCAGATATTCTCAAAGTTGTTAATACTGTGTCAGAGCACATTGGTTTGGGGTACACATTATCCCAATTTTGGAGGTAGGTCTGTTGCTAAGGAATGGGGTAAAAGAAGGAGAATTCCTGATTAAGCAGCTGTCTGTAAGAGGCTCTGTGAAGAGGGAATGCTCCCACTGTGTTAATAGATTTTCTCCTCTGTATATAGAGCCTTAGCCTTCGTTTGGTAAGGCTTCTTTCAACTTACCAGTGTATAGGTATACAGAGGTCTCATAAAAGGTATGATTTAAAGCATTTGTTTAAAAAAAAAAAAAGCTTAATTTTTTAATATTGTATTTGAATGTGTCCATGTCTGATTGGGGACTCGAAACCAAATAGACCAACATATGAGGTTTATTTCAAAGATTACTTGAAAATCTGCCATGCTTCACTTCCTGCCCCTGTTGCTTTCCTCCCCACCCCCCTACCCCGGCACCCAAAGGTAGTATAAAGTGAGTTGTGCTGCTCTCTCTTTATGAAAGTGGGGTGGGACATCAAACAATTAAGTGATTTCGAATGTTAGAATCAGGGTTGTAAGAAGGAGGAGGCAGGAGTTCAAACATGAACCATGAAAGTGCTGCCGAGCCCGTGCAGAGTGCGCCAGTAGAAGGTGAGAAAGCCGCCTGGCTAAAAGAAAAGGAACATTCCATTGAAACAATGTTATTGTTTTAGATTAGGGAAGATGAATAAATAAATATCCTAGTGGATAGGACTACGACTAAAAACATTCTTTTTCTTCTCTAACGGTGCGCTGTAACCCGCGATCAAGTTTGATACAGGGATCACTGCGTTCCTACTAAGTCCCCATTATGAGCAGCTGGGGCTGGACTCTGTGGTGTGAGAATGATTAACTAAGAAGTGCAAACACTGCTTTCAAGTTCTAGACCTCCCTCTTTTAATTGCTAATGTCCTTTAAAGTTCTCTTTATTTTTATCTTATAGTAGAATCAGTCTATTCCTAAATTTAATACAAGAATGAAACCTTAAATTTTGTGGTGGAGCAGAATATATACAGTGAAGCAAAAATCAACTACCAGAGACTTATGCTTTGAAATCAGACTTCTGGAAAATTAGTTAATTTCTTTGGACTTCATTGTTTTCCTCTTAAAGAATGGAGAGAAGGATGATAATGTACATCACAGGGTTGCTGTGAGAATTAACTATGCGCTTTAACATTGCTACCTCGTCTCTTACCTCTCCACCATGTACACGTTCAGTGACGTGCAGTTCTAGAGAAGCTTTTATTCTGTCTCATCTGATTCTTTCAGCTCTTACATCTGGTCAGTTCTTGTTCCTACTTTAAGTCTCAGCTCAGGCATTACCTCTTCTACTTTCTCTGACTTCATTGCAAGTTTTGGTCCCTCTATGGCATTTTCATAATATCCTTGGTATACCTCATTGCATATCTCTGTTTGCTTTTTGGTCCTTCATTAAACTATGAACTCTGTAAGAGTAGAGACTTGTATGTCTTGTTCATTTTTCTGTGTGTCTTGGTGCCAAACATGGTGCCTGGTATGTATAAGATTTTTTCTTGATAGATATATACAAGGAAAAGAGGAAGGAATAAATGAGCTGGTATATGTGAAAGCATTTTGCAAACTATAAATGCCATGCACATGTTAGTGTGGTTTTATATTACATTCCTTAATGATGTATTTTTAATGTCCAAATGTTCATTTTTAGAAGGCCTTGATCCTGCTGGCTATACTGTTACAGTATCCAGGGACAGCGTCTTATGTTACCAAATTATATTTTCCATGTGTGTTCCAGCAATTTAATTAATTGGGGTTAACAAGACATTGATTAATCTGTAGTTACTTCACATATTTTTATTAAGAACTTACTTCACATCTGGTGGCTCAATAATATCCACCTCGATTTTTATTGTTTCACATTTACAGTGGGGAAAAAAAAAACATACATTATATGCAAGATAGATTGGACTGTTGTTTCTTCTTCTTGGAGTTTATACTGAAAATAAACACCTCTAAATTTTATTAGCACTTTAGGAGCTTAGCATTTAATGCAAAATTATGTATGCATCAATACCTCTCTTCTGGTCTGTTAATGGCAAGGATATTGGATTCCGACTCGACTCACTACATACCATCCTGCAACAGGAAGTCCTGTTACAAGAGGATGTGGAGCTGATTGAGCTACTTGATCCTGGTATCCTGTCTGCAGGGCAGCCTCAACAGGAAAATGGACACCTTCCAACACTTCGCTCTCTGGCAACCCCTAATATTTGGTACTGTCCAGAAAACATCTATCCTTTGCTTACGTATAGAGTATTCAGAGGAAAGTCATCATCCTGCTCCCCGTTGTAAAGGCATTATAAACATTCCATACATTGTAGCATTGTGGCTAATTACATGCCAGAGGTTTTTTCTAAATCCTATTTAAAGTGAGGCTGAAAAAAAATCCACTTTCAAATCAGTATAATTAGTTCTGAATTTAACAGCCCAACAACAAGTATGACATGCCAAAAGGAACCTGTCTTACCCATATACCTGTGCACACGTGCGCATGCAGGCCTAGCCAGTTCTTTGTTTCTTTACAATTAATAGATTATATCATAATTACATTGTAGAGACAAGGGTAGGATGGGACATGGAGGTAAACAACTCTTGCTTTGTTGGGTAAGAGATCATAGGGAACATAGTCTAATTATTTATGCTATCCTAGAACTTTTCGACAACTTCAAATATTTGCATCTAATAAGTCCAAGAATAATCCACTTTTTTAAAAAAAGAAAGAAAAATGGTAAGAAGGGATTATATATACACAGAACTATTAATGTCCTCTTCCTGTTAAAGTATCAGTTTATTAAATGAGCTAAATAATTGCTTAAACTATTTCAGGCTATACAAGCAATTACATTCATTGGCCTCAGTGTTCTGAGTTCATCTGTCACACTGACAACTGCTTTGTATCCTAATGTAGCAAAGTATGATGTTTCCCAAATGTGTATCATTCACATATTATCATGATGAAGTAAAGCATCTTTTCCTTTAAAAATATAAGACCTTAAGGGGCCGCTAAAAGGAACCATAGGTTTTCAGAATTTTACAACTTTTAAGTTTTCTTTAGCCACAGTTGTGATTAAGCAACTACGAGGCCTGTAAATAATTGTAGACTTTTCTGTTAAAACATACAAGTAGATGGTGAGAGTTTATTCTAAAAATACAGGATGCCATGGTGAATTAGGGCAGGCAAATATTTATTAAGAAGCACTTTTATATGCGACTTTCTTTGTAGTTTGACTGTGTTGTTGTTTTTCAGACACATCTCTACATTCACCTTTTCTAATGTATGCACCTTTTCATCAAAGCCTTTATTGCTTAAAAGATGTGTTTTAATCTATGGATTCGTAATTGACCTAAGTAAAAATATTTTATACACATTTTTACTGCAGTTAAAGCAGTGTCCAAGTATAAACCTTGTTCATATTATGGTCTGCAGTATATGTATTCCAGAATTGTGACAATATAAAATTAGGTGGCTTTATGCAAAATAATTACTCATCAAGTTTATATTACTTCTAATTGGAAAAATGCTTATATTTTCTTGAGATACTATATATATCTTTTCAAATAATTAAAGTGTGATTTTAGAGAAAAGGAACTCATAATATATTTGAATATTAATAAAGTACTTTAATATTAAAATTAGTAAAAATTAAGCTATTTTTACTTTTAAATTTTTAAAATTGGATTTTTAAATCTAGAATTTGTTTTTAGATTAAAGAGTCCATGTCTTTTAAAAATAAAAAGTCATGGACCTAGAGGGTGTTATGCCAAGTGAAATAAGTCAGAGAGAGAAAAATACTATATGATTTACAAGTGGAATCTAAAAATAAAAATAAACAAAACAGAAACAGACTCATAGATACAGAGAACAAACTGATGGTTACCAGGTGGTGTGGGTGTTGGGGGACTGTCAGATTGGCAATTACAAAATAGTCATGGGGATGTAAAGTTATAGCATAGGGAGTATAGTCAATAATCTTGTAGTAATTATTTAGGTGCCACGTGGGTACTTGAATTATTGGGGGGAGTCACTTCATAAATTATGTAATTGTCTATGCTGTACACCTGAAAGTAGAAATAACCTTGAAAGTCAACTGTAATTGAAAAAATTTTTAAAAACAAACATTTTAAATCATGTCAGAAGGTACCTATTTCTTATGTCCTTTAACTTACTTATTAGATCAGATTTTAATATCTAAGGACCATTGTCTAGCTGCTAGATATTTTTACACTATTTCACATGATTTTTTTTAAATGTCATATTTTTTAAGGTATATGTTATAAAGAAGCTAACATTTTATCTATTTTAGTAAACCTAATTTACTGATAAGATAACTCACCTTTCTCTAGTCTGATGGGTATTATTTTTTGGTTTCTCTGTTATAGGGATGTCTCAATGCTGTTTGCTCTCATTAGTTTGCTTATTATGCTTCCCACTTGGTGGATTGTATCTACCTGGCTAGTATGGGGAGTGATTCTATTTGTTTATCTGATCATGAGAGCTTTGAGATTGTGGAGGACAGCCAAACTACAAGTAACCCTAAGAAAACACAGTGTCCGTTTGGAAGACACAGCAACAAATAGCCGAGCTTTTACTAATCTTGTGAGAAAAGCTTTACGTCTCATTCAAGAAACCGAAGTCATTTCCAGAGGATTTACACTGTGAGTTCATTATTTATTTTATTTTTAAATAATTATTTTTTACTACATAGTTAATGTAGAATATTTATTACCTATTTTCACTTCTATGTTGCATTTATAGAAAAAAGTGGATTTCTCTTTAAGCTCTTACTAAAGTCTATTAACTGCTCAGTGAAGGAATAAATACATGCTAGATTTAATATATAGTATGATTGTGCTTATCTACTTTGAGAAACCAAAGTACTTTGAGAATCATAATTATTTGTGTTACCACGTCATTATATAAGCTAATGTAGCAAGAGAGGCTGCCATTGAACCCAGCGTGCAGTGACCCAATAAATGCTTGTTTCCTTTACTCCGCCTTGCCAGACGCTCTTTCCTCAGTTTAACTGATAGATGTATCTGACATGAATTCATTTTGGAAACTCTTACCATGTATTAATAATATTCTTTAGGTAAATGTTAGCGGATATTATGGCATGGATGCTCTCAAAATATCATGCAAATAATGTTTCACATTCCCATGGTGCTCTGTGTTAGTACTGAAATTAATTATCCACCAGTCTAGCTGTGAGTATATTAAGCTGCAGGTTATACAGGCTATTTACTCTATTGTTAAAGGGAAATGATATGTATTGAGCACCAGGTATGTTCCATGTACTATGCTAAGCAATTTTGCATACAGCTATACCATCAGGCTCTAAAGCTCGTTTCCAGTACTGTAGGCTGGCTGCTAAAGGCCAACAAAGATTCCTCTGTATTGTAGTATATTTAATATCATATAACATATAACCTTTGCAGTCTATAGGTGGGAGAAAGTAAGTATATGGTGAAGATAATTTTTGCTGTTAATTGTAGTTAAATCCGGAAGATCATGAGAAGGAGGAGCAGAAGAACCTTTGGTATTCATCACATCTTTTACTGAGCCCTGCTCTGTATTAGTACTGAACTAATCTTGACATAAAAGCTGTATCTGAAAAATCATGAAACAGGGAAGTGGAAGAATCTCCAGTAGTCCTCTCATTCTTCATTGTCATATTCTGAAACAGAATTTTAAACAATCCCAAGATATGAAAGAGATTTATTACTAATATTTCTGTTCAGGTCAAATGGAACAGTCCTTGGTATCTGTTAATTTTTGTCCTTCCATTCTTCACTTCTTTTTGATAGAGCATAGCAGATACTAAGTTGTTTGACTGTCAAGTTTTAAAAGTTAAAAATCCACTAAGAGTAAGAGCTGCTTTTCATTCTTGACTTACATGGTGCTTTATTGAGAGGACTGACTGGCTTAAGCAAAGAGCTTTATGTTCAGTTAATGCTTAGGCATGTGTAGAGATTCTCTGCCTTTTGTTATTATCCACCTTTTACCCATATGTATTGAATAGGCATGAAAACCTAAAATGGATCAGTTAGACATGATTTACCTCCAGATTATGACTTCTATCCATCCAGATGCAGACAGGCAGAAGAAATGTTGGGGGGAAATGTGCTTCACTTGTCTTCATCTAACTGAATAACTGATTGAAAAAATTATGAGCAGTAATAGATCTTGAATCATAACAGTTTTAGCTTTTAAAACTCATTTAGTAAGTAAAATGGAGTACAAACAATAGTGCCATATATTGAAAAAAAATAGTACTGTTTTGTTCTGCCTCAATTTGTCCTCTATAGCAAATAATTTTACTTCTTTGCTTCATTTTTTTTATTTCAAAATAAGCCTATCAGTCATTGTCCTGTTTTTTTTTTTAAATAGATTTTTAATGCCTGAACATATTTTAATTTGGTTTAACATTTTTGAAGTTTTGAGTTAGATGTCTTGTTTTACAATCTCTGGGTATAGTGTGAGAAATTTATAAATTCCAATATTTTGTTTTGTTATTGGGAGACGTTACTAGTGAGGTGGGAAAAAACATTCTCCAATAACTATGTAATATGTAATGATTCATAGCTTCATTTATAAAAGCATAATGTGTTCTATGTCATTGTTGCAAATAGGTGCTCCCCTGTATTGTTTGGAAAGTGCTATGCAATGTGCTTCCTCTTGAACAGTTTTGAGAGTAGCTATGCTACTACATAGTAACCCTCACTCTGCCTTTCTACTTGCATTCCCCTGTTGGCCACTGGTCCTGTTACGTTTCTGCGTCCCCTACTTCATTTTGAGTAGGTAAGTGCCAGTGGCAGCAGGTGGGTAAGTCATTTTACCCTACTTTTATGAATGTACAGAAAGCACTTCTGTATCGTATTTGGTTGTTCTGTACAAGTGGCCCAAAATATGATTGTTGAGCATATGTGAATGCATATTAAGAATGTGAAAGTGTTTATGATAAGGCTTTCCTACTGTAGATAAAGGTTTTAAAAACTAAATGTAAAGTAGTACCACTTCAGTATATTTTAGCAGGTAGAGTGTCTGTATAAAAAAGTTGTCATTTTTACATAAATACTCTTATATTTCTACTATATTTCAACTACAATTCTTTGTTTCCCCATATTAGAGGAAGCCTTTATATTTTGAGATTTTAATTTTTCACTTATCTTTCTTTGGTGGCTATAAATGTATTAGGGAAATGCCTACTTATGAGACCTGAGTGGGATTACTTATAATCATTTTCTAATGAAAATCATGGAAAAGGAATTTTTTCCTAAGCTTAATAGATTTATGGATTTAAGAAACAAAAACTTTAGGACACCTGTACAGTTGTATCACATTTTACTTTTCAAGTTTGCTTGACAGGGTCAGTGCTGCTTGCCCATTTAATAAAGCTGGACAGCATCCTAGTCAGCATCTCATCGGTCTTCGGAAAGCTGTCTACAGAACCGTAAGAGCCAACTTTCAAGCAGCAAGGATAGCTACCCTATATATGTTGAAAAAATATCCTTTTTTTGTCTAAAAGTAAGAAAAAGAAATGTTTCCAGATTCCTGAATATTGACCTAATAGTTGCATCCTATAAAAATTATATATAAACTGAGATTGCCTATTTTAAAGCTAATTTCCATCATTACTTCTATTTTAAAACTGGAAATGCATTCCAGGGGGAATGACAATAACAGACAGGAAGATAGTTCTTCTGCTGTCATGTGGCTCATTTCTAACAAGGAAAATACTGGAAGTCCCTCCCTTTACTGGTCCAAAGAATAAAGTCTGGCTTTGCTGGGTCTGACATTTTTGAAATTACTGAAAATGGCCAATTTGTGTCACGACATGGAAATAAACTGGCAACAGGAAATCCTTCTCCTTTCAAAAAACAGAATCTCTAGAGTCAGTTCAGCTACATTTAGATTTTGGCTGTATCGGTTGCTACCTAGGAGACCGTAAACAAGTTTCTTAACTCTCTGTACTTTGCTTTATTCATTTTTAAAATGGCAATACTAACATAGTCTTTTTGACTTTTTGTTGACATCAAATGAGTTAGTACATATAAAGTCTTAGATAGTGTCTGGCACTCAAAGAAAATATATAATAGTGTCAGTCACTTGAATTTGCTAAATAGAAAAACTTAGTTGTTAGGAAATAAAGGCATAAAAGATCTTTATTTTTAAAAAATTCATAAATAAAGTATGAGTGAATGGAATATAAAGACTACTTTACACCTTCCGTATGCTGGATACTCTAGCACTGTGCATACATACTCGTATATTCACCATACTCCACTACCTATTTGGAAATTGAGAGGAAGCATTTCCATTTTAGTCAAGAACTTATCCATTTAGTTTCCCCACTGGCTGAATACCTGCCTGTTATGGGCTAGGAAAACTGAGTAAAAACTTGTACTATTTACTTAATTTTAAAGACTTTTGAGTGTAGTCAGTAGGTAAGTCAGTATTCACAATACAGTGTAAGTGCCCAGTGTACTTTCCAAAACAGCAGGACAATGTACTAGGCCTGTGGAGTCAGAAAAGGCTGTTAGTGAGTGACACCTGAGCGGACCCTCAAGGAATTTGTAGGAGTTGGCCTGAAGATGGGGAGAGTCTGCATTCCAAGTAGAAGGAAGCAAAAATATGGAAATAGAAATTATGACACTGTGACATGTGAACTGCAAGTAGGTATTCATTTGGTGAATATTTATTGAGTATGAGCTCAGTGCTTACCAATATGCTAGCACTGATGTATAGTGGTAAACATAATAAACATAGTGCCTGCTTCAGGAGCTTAGAGTTTAGTGAGAGGCAGGGGAGCAAGAAGGGGTAGCCTGACAAAGCTCTCAAATTGTGTAAGTTCTCTGTGCCAATTGTTTATCTAGACACAGGGCGCCTAGCCGTGAACAAGGCAGACGTGATCCCTGTTATCAGGGTACTTGCCTTCTGGTAGATGAGGTAATGAATAAAAAGTGGACAGGTAAGATTTTCAGATATTTGCTATAAAGAAATAAAACAACTCAGTGGAATAAGATAGTGATTGGTGGGTTGATGCTTTTGGTTAGATGGTGGGGTAGGTCTCTCTGAGGAGCCGACATTTAAACTGAGGCTGAAGGAAGAGAAAGATTATGTTCCAGTTAGACGGACCAGCAAGTATAAAGACCTCGTGGCAGGAGTAAATTGAGCATGATTGGAGCACAGGCAGAAGACCACCACCGTGACTGGAGCACAGTGAGCCGGGAGTGGGTGAGATGGCGTTGGCAGGGGCCAGATCAAATTCTCCACGCAGGAAACCCTAAGAAATTAAAAGGAAACGAATCCACCAACTATTTCTTTGAAAAGACCAATAAGATCCATTAAATCCTTGCATGCCTGATCAAAGTAAAAAGAGTAGAAATATATAAGATTAGAGAATATATTATTCTCATTATATGAGAATAGACCTATAACCATATATACAAAAGAAATGAAAGTAATTATAAGGGCATAGTATATAGAACTTTGTGGCTGCAACTTTGAAAATGTAGGGGGAAATGAATCATTTCTTATCGAAAGACAAATCTCTAGAAGAATTGAAAAGCAAGAATTAGACATGTGATTTTAAAAAATAATACTCCCTTTAAAAAAGAAAGCACTTGGTTATATGTAAACAAGGGGAAATATGCAGCTGTAAAACATGATAAAGTTCTTGATGCACTACTGTGGAATGATGTCCAAATTATATTGTTAAATGAAAAAAAGCAAAGTGCAGAGAGCAGTGTTTACGCTACCCTTCCATTTGTGTATAGAAGGGATTATGTATATATGTGTATGAGGAGATAAATGTGTATATGTGTATGTGTACATACATATTTCCACATTTACACACACTTATAGTAGGATTTGCTTTTACATGTGTGTGTATGTATAACATCCTGAAGGATACACAAGATACTGGTAACAGGGATTGCCTTTGTCTTTGGGTAGGGGACTAGGTGACTAAGGAATAGGGGTAGAAAGTCGTAGAGGAAAGCAAACAGAAGCAGTAGCCTGTGTTAGACAACCTAGCTGGAACAGGCACAGTGTTGCTCGTATCGGCAGTCTGTGCACTTTGAGATAAAGGTCAGCTAGCGGTGCCCTGCAGCACGCAGACTGGGAGGAAAGCGAAGTATTTGCTGTGGGGGAGTGAGTGCCTGAGCCGTAACACAATAAAGTGCACAATGTAATACAGTTTCAAAAGGTGTCAGAAATAACTGAAATTAGCCCTTTAGCATTTGCAAATAACTGAAATTTTAATACTTTAGATGTAAAAATATTTTATTCACAAGGATCCATAAAATATCTGAGATATGTTAATATATTGGATTTTAAGATTAGTTTCTTTTAAAATGATGTAAATCTCCTCCAGTCAAAGTTAAGATCAAAGAATAGGAAAAGTAATGCTGGGCAGTTTTAATGTGCCCTTTATGCTTTAATGGAAAGTCTTCGTTGATTGCCTTAACCTAATTTAACCTACCCCCTGAACTCTGAGAGTGACAATGTGACCAACTACATCTGTGTGGTGCCTTTTAAGGAGCTGGGCCTTGGACTCAGTGAAGAGCAGATTTCAGAAGAGGAAGCACATAACCTTACAGATGGCTTCAGCCTGCCCGCATTGAAGGTGATCCATTGGAGGAAGGGAGGGAAGGGCTGAGGGAAAGATAGATGCTCTCGGATTGTTCCTGTGCTTTCCGAACACAAATAGTGCACCTGTTCCCTTTTATTGTTTCGGAATGCTATTACTATAATAGTCTTACTGATGTTTTTGAAGCTGCCTGTAAAAAAAGCTTAGTATATTATAAAGGTTGGGTAAGAAGATCCTTATAGTTTGATATCAAAATACTTAAAATTCTTAATGTAAGCATTAATTAAAGTTTGGTGATAAGTGAGTTTAATAGGGAACCAATAAGAGTGATTTTATCTATACTAGCCATTTATTTCAACAAACATGAGTAAAGAACTTTGAAAATCTACATCTTCCCTTTGGTAAATGTCCACAATTCTTGTTAAGAATAAGAATTTTTTCATATATTAAAAGCCACATCAAAGGATACATTTGGCCCTGGTTGGTATGGCTCAGTTGGAGCATTCCATAAGCCAAAAGGT
Organism: Glossophaga mutica; assembly: GCA_039655065.1. Classification (NCBI taxonomy): domain Eukaryota; kingdom Metazoa; phylum Chordata; class Mammalia; order Chiroptera; family Phyllostomidae; genus Glossophaga; species Glossophaga mutica. Next base: position 20,305,530 of record CM077304.1, on the reverse strand, counting down.
CATGAGTTTAATTCCCAGTCAGGGCACATGCCTACGTTGCAGGCTTGGTCCCAGTTGGGACACGTATGAGAGGCAACCAATTGATGTTCTCTCTCACACTGATGTTTCTCTCCCTCTCTTACCCTCCCTTCACCTCTATCTAAAATCAATAAGCTTGTCCTTGGGTGAGGATAAAAAAAGAGAAAGAGAGATTTTGCTGGTTCTACTTTCGCAATATATCCAGAGTCCTAGTACTGCTCACCTCTTACCGCTAACCACTGTGGTATAAACTACCATTAACTCCATCTGAATTACTACAGTAACTTCCTAATGGATCTCCACTTCTCTCACCTCCCTGTCTCCTTGCAACACAGCAGCCAAAATGAGCCTATTAAAGCATAATTCAGATATATAACTCTGTGCTCAAAACCCTTCAGTTGCTCCCCATTTCTGTCAAGAGTAAAAGCCAGAGTTACTTTAGTGACTTCATCACTTACCACACTCCTCTTCAGCCACACTGACTTTCTTGTTCCTCAGATGTGCCAAGTACACTCCTACTAAAAAACTTTGCAATTGAACCTCCTGCTCCCTGCAGTTCTCTTCCCAGATGATAGTCTCATGGCTCAGTTTTGGATCAGACTTTTTTAGAGCCCTTCCTGACCACCTCTCGCCCTCCCTCCTCTTTCCCCTACGCATGCACACAGAAATACATACTCGCTGTTCCGCGTCTCTGCAGTATTTTTCCCCACAGCCCATCAGCTAAGAAACTGTGTCTTTTACTTGTTATTACCTATTGTCCCCATACTTACATACAAGCTCTATTGGGGCAGGGTTTTTTTTTTTCTTTTGTTCTCTACTGTATTGTCAGCACCTAGAACAGTTCTGGTACATCATAGGTGTTCAGAAATACTTGCAGAATGAACAAATAAAGGAATAAAGAAAATCATTATAATCATAACATTTAATGGTGAATAAGACTTACGAGGCAAGCTTATTTATATTCCAAAATTCCTAGGTGAGTTTGTCTTTAGCAATTTGGAAATTTGACCTTGCTTATTTTTTAAAAAATAAATCTATGGTAAATTAGTTTTATATTAAATTATCGTAATATTCAGTTAATAAAACAGTCTACAAATGTCCACTTTCTTAGCTGTGAAAAATTGGGCTCAAAATTGTTCCAACCCTTTCTGGAGTGTGCTAACTCTCGTTCGCGCTAGGTCGCTTCCTCGTGTTCGCTCGCTTGTTTGTGTTGGGGCTGTTGTCCCGCTCTTGACCAGGACTGTATCTGCAGAAACCCTTTGCTGCCTGCATTCAGGGCATGTCTCTCAAGAATGGGTTTTAGTTTCTCATGCCAGACATCTCTAGGTATGAACACCCTGGAACTGATTTTTATGTTATTTCTTAACTGTTTCCTAGCCAAAATAATGGTGTGATTTTGAACCCCAAACTCTGGACCCATCAATACCTTGTTTCTTTGGACTTAATATAAGTTTATTATTCCTTCTGTCTTTTCTTCTTTGTGTAAAATTTTTAAACAGTTCATCAACATTTACTTCTAATAGGTGTGTCTCATTCCATCAACACGTCCCTTCTACATTAGAGCTGTATTAAATTATAAATTATATACTGGTGTTTGCTGCTATATTGGGATAAGTTCTCTTGTGTCATGACTACATAATTTGATATAGAATTCTCATCTAATCTTAGAGTTAATGCAGGCTCAGCTATATTCATTACTTAGGATAAAGTGGAAAATTTAAAGTTTGTTTTGAAAATTGGCAGATATTTTTTATTGATCTAGTTCTTTTTTCTTTTAGGTGTTGTTCCAACTCTGGGTGGCACAGAGTTCAGAGTTCTTCAGACGGTTAGCTCTGTTACTTTCTACAACGAATGCACCTCCTGGACCCTTACTTACTTCAGCACTTTTGCCTCATCGTATTTTATCTGATGTGACTCAGGGTCTACCTCATGCTCATTCTGCCTGCTTGGAAGAGCTTAAGCGCAGCTATGAGTTCTTTCGGTACTTTGAAACTCAGCACCAATCAGTACCCCAGCGTTTATCCAAAACTCAGCAGAAGTCAAGAGAACTGAATAATGTTCACACAGCTGTACGCAGCTTGCAGCTCCATCTGAAAGCATTACTGAATGAGTAAGTTTAGATGCTATATAAGGAAATGTCCCCATGATTAGCAAGCTTCATTCTTATGCCATTGTGGTTGTTGGCTTGTGTCCTAGCTAGAAAGAAGAAGCAAAATTGAGACATGCAGCATGAAGGATGGTTATAGCTACAAATGTAGCAGAGAAACGTGATATGTAAGTACTATATTGGGGGAGTCATTTATAGTTTTAAAAGTCATTGTTATATATAGTTGTAGAATAGTACATTGTTATTTTTCTAAATAAATTCAGCAGATTTGAACATTTCCCTATAGCACAGGACAAGGTTTTTGGACCTGATTGGATAGTAAGATGGAGGGTGCATATTTGTTGATCTTGTATTCTGCATGGTGTTGCTGGTACTCTGTCTTGGTGAAATGTAGGGTGCAGTCATTTTGGTGAAATTTTTCTCTAACAGAGTCTTGTAGTATAGGACTGGTTCAGATGGATGGCTGGGTTCATGTTGTGCTGGTAATCAGGAAGGTCATAGGAATTTAATGAATTTATATGATTGTAGTTAGCGTACTTGACCCTGGATACCAGGCAAGAAGTGGAAAGGAGAGGGTAACAATCATTTTTATAAGATAAAACTGGTCAAAAGGGTTTGAAATCTCAGTAAAATCAAACGGCTAGTTTACTGGAGTAAAGAAGGATGTGGCATACAGAGATAAGAAATTAAGGTCGTAAAGACATTTTGAGAAGATAAGCTTCTTCCCATTAGTTCAAGGTCTGGCATTAGGTATGTAAGGCTGATGTCAAGATTAGGGAACAGGGAAAAATTAAGAAACTATGAAGAAGGGATGTTCCAGTGGCCTGTAGCTGTTATTCAAAGAAAGCAGGTGAATGCCACAGGGAATATGGCAGGTCAGGCTGTCTAACGTGAGTGGGTAACAGAGGTTGGACTATCATCAGAGGAAAACCAGATTTCAGTGGACAGGTTTTTGAAGTAAAGCCAGGGTCTCTAAAGAATTAAGTTTTGGCAGTAGAACCAGAAATATGCAGGGCATAAAGGAATGCATTATGAGAGAAGATGGCTCTGGGAAGAAGGAGTACCGCACTGGGCAGACATGCAAGGGAAAAGGAGGGGCTTCGCTCCTTTGTGAGAGATTGTGGGATTATGGTGGGAAGTATATTTCCTGTTTTAAAATGAAGTGTTCTGTTACCTTTCAAGATATCTTAACTAGAGAGTATACCAGTAATTATCGTATCTGATTTGTTCTTGTTCTATAGCACTGCTACACTCAACTTTTAAAAAGTCTTATCTAAAAACTGTTGATTCACTCCTCTGCTGTGGTCTCCTTTGCTTTTCCCACTCTCACTTTGCTACATGAAGATATTATCCCTTTAACTGTTCTTCCTCCTCCAGAGTGCTCACTGCTAGATTGTTTCTGAGGCATATATTTGCTTTCTCACTTAACCAAAACTTAACTGGTTTCAGAGTATAGCAGCTTAGACTGAAGTCTATAAAAAACATTCGGCAGAAAGGGTTTGCCATAACTGACTACAGTGTGCCTTTTTGTCTTTATTTCTCTCTCCTTTTCCTTCAATCCAGCCAAAATGTGTAAGTTGCCTTTCCCTTTATCCCATCTGAAGTGACCTTCCTCATCTTTGCACATGCTCAAATTTTATCCTTCCCTCAATACTACCTCCAAAGTACCTCTTCCTTAGCCATCCCCTGTCTGTACCCATTGCTGGTAGCAACTCCCCCTCTTCTCAGTTCTTACAACACTGTATTTTTATCTCTGCGGTATCACACTTTTGTGCCTGGGTTCAACCCAGCTTTACAGTTTACCAACTCTGTGACTCTGAACCAGTTTCTTCAGCTCTCTGGACCTAATTCCTCATCTGTAAAATAGAGATAAAATGCTAGTTGTAACTTTTCATGATATTGTATTATATTTACATGTGTGCGTAATTTCTGTGGTTCAGTTACAAGTTTCTCATAAGTAGAAGATGGGTTTCTACTACTTGGGTTTGACTTGTCCTTTCAGTTCATACCTAGTATGTATGTAAGCACTATTTGTTGAATAAATATATAATACTGCTTATAAGCTTTTTTAAAAGTGTGGTAAAATACACATAACATAAAATTTACCACTTAACCATGTTTAAGCGTATGGTTCAGTAGCATTAAGTATATTCACATTATTGTACAACTATCACCACCTTCCATCTCCAGAACTTTTTTCAGCTTATAAGCTTATTTTCTTAAATAAGCCTTGAAAATTATAAATTTCCCATTTTATATTTTAGAAATGGTGAAACTATTTTCCTTTATTACTTAGGGTAATAATTCTTGAAGATGAACTTGAAAAGCTTGTTTGTACTAAGGAAGCACAAGAACTAGTGTCAGAAACTTATCAAATCCTGGAACAGAAATTAAGGCTGATTCAGCCCCATGTTCAAGCAAGCAACAATTGTTGGGAAGAGGCCATCTCTCAAGTGGACAAACTGCTACGAAGAAATACAGATAGAAAAGGTACCTATGAGAGACTTCTTGGGCAGATTCTACTCCAGTATGATTTCATTAGGTATATTTCTTGCACTGTGATGAATCTGACTTGACAAAACTTCTTAGTTTATGAAAAAGTGGAACTTATATGTACAAATTGACACCGAATATAAAGTCTTGGTTCTTACTAATTTAACAAAAATCAGTATGATTTGAAAGTTCACTGAATCATCTACCTAATTTTTAAAAACTTAAATAAAGGGATAGATATTAATAGTATTATTCATTATTAGAACTTCTAGAATCTCTTTTCCAGTTAGGGTAATAATGAGTTTGACATTTACAGGCCAGATACTGAGTTTTGCTTTTAAGGTAAAATATTTACTTTTGTTGTTCTGAGATCATACACAAATGCTTGACAGGCGGCACTGAGTGTTTGTTTCCAGGGTCAAAGCTGTGTTGAGGGCCATTGCGGGGGCCCCTGTCCTGGTCACCAGATGTGGGGGGGGGGGCTCCGCCCGCAGAGCCCCATCCCTTCGTCACGGATGAAAGTAAAAACTACCAAGACATCTTCTGCTTGGGGAGGAAAGGGGTCAAACTCTCAGAGGAGAATGATCCAGAGCCCCTTCCTCACTAGGCTTTTATTGGGCTCAAATACACCGGAATACAAGTTTAACATGTCAAAGAAATCTGAGGGCTTAATCCGAGCCAGTGTTTGTCAGGAAAGGGGGTTGCCAGACTTTGGGAGACATACTAACCTGGGAGTGCCTTGCACTGCCAGGTAAAGAGATGGTCCTGAAATTCTTCACAAACCTGCTTTCATTTGACCCAAATTTCATACTTTGTTTGACTAATCTCACTAATTTCATTGGAACTGTTTAACATATTAATTTTTAACTTGTGCTATAAACCAGTGCCATGTTTATCTCTTAGACTTTTATGATGAGGCTAATCAGATTTATATACAGAAACTGTATTTTTGCCAAAGGTAATTAATGTTTTATCATTCTGTTAGTCATTGTTTTGTTTACAGCTAAGTCGGTAATACTTTGTTTAATGTCTCAAACATGCTGAATAAGTCCTTAGATAGTAAATGTTTTAACTTTTTCAAAGGAAATGTTAACATACTAATTACTGATATATTACCAGTAGGTTTCCTTTATATATGAAATGTAAATAATGAATAATTTTTTCTCCAAAGGGTAAATTTGCCATGGATTTTTAATAGGTTCAAATACCTATGCATTTAAATTTTTGAAATAACCCAAGTCCATAGCTTTTGAGTACATTTTCTATTAATAGAAACACAATTGATGTTAAAAGATGCATCCTGCTTCCCCTCCTTGGCATACTCTGAGATGCTGAATCTTAGTCACTCGTTTAAACATGATTGTTAAAACTGTCCCCAGATTATTGGGCAGGTGATAAGCTATTTCTTAATTATGCTCTGTATATGTCACTTTTGTTCATACATGATAATGATATGAATTAAAATAGAAGTAATTCACAAACTTTTCTCACTAAGATGCTCATAGTGGCCATTTTTTTGATCCTCGCCCAAGGATATGTTTATTGATTGTAGAGAGAGAGGTAAACATCAATCAGGTGCCTCCTCTAAGTGCCCTGACTGGGGATTGACCCCCCAACCTCCTGGTGTATGGGGATGACGCCCCATCCACCTGAGCCACCCAGCCAGGGCGAGCTGTATCTTTTTTTTTTTTTTTTTAAGCTATTTCAAAAATAACAGGAATATTGCAAGAATAGTTCAAAGTACCCTTCATCCAGATGTCCTGGTTGTTCACATTGGCCTTATTTATCTATCTGTATATAAATTCTTTTGGTGATATTCTGAACCATTTGAGAGTAAGATATAGACATGTAACCTCATTACCTGTAATACTTCCATTTATTTTTTTTAAAAAAAAACATGGACATTTCCCTACGTGGCTACAGTAAGCATCAAAATTAGTAAATTAACATGGATACAATATTGCTGTCTAATCCACCAACCCCATTCTAATTTCACTGATTGATCCAATAATACTTTTTAATGTCCATATCCAGATCCCACATGGCATTTAGTTTTCGTGATCTTTGCTCTCCTTTGTCCTTTCTTCTCTTTCATAATAATTATTTTGTGAAAAAAATACTTTGAGGTTATATAAATATCCTTTACTTGTCAAAATTTTCCCCACTATTAAGCATATACTTATTAAATGACTCAGTAGTATTATTCCTAGATATTTACCCAAGAGATATAAAAACTTAATGTTCACACAAAAACGTATACACAAATGTTCATAGTGGCTTTATTCATAATCACTAAAAACTAAAAGAAGCTCTTGCCCTTCCACTGGTGAATAGATAAATTGTTATCTCATTTATATAATGGAATACTACTCAGCAATAAAGAAATGAACTACCGATAGATCAGTAAGATGGAGGAATCCCTAATGCATTATGCTAATCAAAAGAAGCCAGGCTTAAATCACCACATACTATTCCATTTATATGGCACTCTTAAAATCGTAAAATTTAATAGGAACAGAAAACATATTTATGGTTACTCGCAGGTAGATATGGAGGGGGGAATATGGTATAAAGAAACAGCATAAGTAAATGTTCTGAGATGATGGAACTGTTGCGTCTTTGGTTGTTCATTAAGTATTCACTCATATCTGTGTGGCCTGTTTCTTTTTAAGACAAACCTGATACAGCGTGTGAAAACCCACGCTGTACTGTGGTCCCGTTGATGCAGCCTACTCTACACATTGCAGACAAAGATCCAGTCCCTGAGGAGCAGGTAAGCGTGAAAATTGCTTTTTCCTCCTAAAGAAGGGTTTCCTGTACAAAGGTTACCTGCCTCTGTTCTGTGACATGGTTAACTGTTCTTTAAGTGTTGAATTTTTGTTTCTAATGAGCTTCAAAATCACAATATAATATATTAAATTTCTATCAAATCATTTTTAGTCCTTTGTGCCTTGAATTTTAATCCATTGAACCTACCAGTACATTTTCTTGATATTCATACCTAGGTGTCCGTTTCTTAGACACTTACAAGTGACTAAGCACATTAAAAATTAGTGCCTTGGCAGAGGTGCCTCCTGCGGTGCCAGCAACGTGTTTCTCCTGGTGTGAGTGGCGGCACCGGCACGTGTGCATGCACAGAGGTCTACTTAAACCCTGCTTAGTTTAACAAACGAGAAATTTTTTAAAAAACATTAGATACCTGACAGTATCTCAGAGGGCCAGGTAATCAGGCTTGAACCAGGCTGGGGTAAAAAGCTTAAACCTCTGAGAAGAGCTGTGCAAGTAGCAGCATCAGCGCTAAGTCACTGGGCACAGACACAGCCACTCGCTCCATCAGTGCTGCCTTCAGAACCTCTGCCTCTGGAAACTGGATCTGCTCCCATTCTTATCGCACTGGATTCCTCAAGGTGCTTCTTTTACAACAAACTTCGGAATCAGATCTGATCCAGGTACATCCAATTAGAGCATCCCAAGTCGTTTGCCTGAACCATAACTGCAAGGGAGGCTGGATAAGCAAGGATCCTACCATTTGCCTTAGTGATATGGAGAGCCATGGATGAGGTATTTCCTAATGCTAGGAATAGTGTTCAGACTTGCTGGAAAGTCGGAAGGCACCACAGATGTCTACCACAAGACCACTAGCATACTGGACCACCTCCCCAAACCACCCGCCTTGCTAATTTTGATTGGTTTTGACAGAGCTAATCATTGTAATCTTGACTAGATCTGTAGAATGGTATCACAGTAGAAAAATGATTGAAATAATTTAAACTTTCTTATTTGCAACCCTTTTTAGTATCACTTAAGTTTTTTCAAGTTTTCCATTTATCTGTGTTTGCTGTTTCCATTTATCTGCTGTTTCCCAGCCTAATGACCTGTGTGAAGAGTCTTCCTTTTTTAATCTTGGACATTAAACAAATGAATCCCACTGGAAAATTATCTGCTTGAAGTAAAGTACTTTTTCTTTTATTCATTTTCAGGAATTAGAAGCTTATGTAGATGATATTGATTTGGACAGTGATTTCGGAAAGGATGATTTTTATTATTTGTCTCAAGAAGACAGAGAGAGACAGAAGCGTGAACATGAAGAATCCAAGAGGGTTCTCCAAGAGTTAAAATCTGTGCTGGGGTTCAAAGCGTCAGAGGCAGAAAGGCAGAAGTGGAAGCAACTTCTATTTAGTGATCATGGTAAGCATTGACTTTGGAGTAAAAGGTTATTTCAACGCAGGGCATTCCTTTTTCTTTAACTATGAATCTTATTTTAGTTATAGAATTCTTGAGGCATAATGGAAAAAATACGATAAAGATTAAATAAAAAATAGAATAGAATCTGGAGAAAAGAAATCTTACGGCTATGATTTAAGGGATCTATCAGTAAGTATAGTACTTCTAGACATAAAATCAACTTCATTACAGAGTAGGTATACAGTCACATTGGGAATATGAAATCACACTTTTCATCAGTTTTTAAAAATTTTTTTGACTAAATTTGTTTTGGAATGGGCAGTGAGTTGAATAAATTAGAGTGTTTTCAAATTTCATGAATTTGAGATTCTAAACTCTGTTCTCTTTATGTTGATATCGTAAATACCTCAATAAAGCACAAAATAAATAACTGAGTTCATTATTGAAACAAATAAATTAAGAGCTAGGCCACATCATTCAGGTCGCTCAGTGATTTGAGCACTGGAGTAGATGGGAGCAGAGGAGATGGTTCTGTGCACACTGTCTCCACACCTGGATTTGGACAAAGTTGGATAACGGGTAACACCTAAGATTAGCCTGAAACGTGTTTCTGCTTCCCACCCTTCTTTAGTCGAACTTCTTGGGAGGCAGGGGAGGGAATGAGGGGAAGCTTAGTAATTGACAACATTAAACTAGCTAATTTCTAGATGAAGAATTACTTCCTATGGATTTCTAAGAAGGTAGAGTGGGATTTCCATTTTAGAGTATGTAGATCAATTGCCTTCTTTTCTCTTTCTCTTTTTCACTCAAAAACCTTCTGGAAAGTTCCTCAGAGTTCTCTTTTTTTCCTCTTAGAAGCCCTACCATTCTCATTCTCCCTTATTCAGATGTACCTTTCTTAGTTTTATCCTCCTTTCTTCTCATTGGCCTCTTTTATAGCCCAGGTCTTCATTAGATTATGCTCGTGTTTTATAATAGCCTTTTTAGCTGACTTCCGTTTTCAATACCATTTTCTTCTAAGCTAACCTTAGATATAGTTTCTAAGATTCTAAGGTAGCTTCTATCCAGGTATTTCTGAGACAGAATATTGATAATAGCTCTCTATCTTAGAAACAGTGGTGCCCCCTTTTTTATTGTTTTAAATCTTAACTTCTTTTCCTGGTCTTAAGCCTTTTATCATATTAGTCCTTCATATCCAATTTCACAGTATTTCTAACATAGATCTCTTCCTCTAGTTATATTTATCTAGTTAGACTATGGTTCCACAAATTTGCTATTTTTATTCGTGAAAAACATTCATGCTGATACCTTTACCAAAAATGTACCTTCCCCAAGTTGTCCTCTCCACCAGTCTCCGCTGTGAATCCCCCTCTGACGGCTCCAGCCCTGCCGCCTGGCCCACCGCTACAGGCCCTCCCACCAGAGGGGCATTGCGGTGAAAGGAAAGCGAGTTCTGAGCAGCAGAGCGTGGAGGAGATTAGGGTCTTCCTAGAAGCTGCAGGCAAAATATTCCTGTAACCTGCTCGTTTGTATATTGGGCCTACATAAATCAGAGATTAAGAGTATTATGTTTTAGGCACTATTGTTTTCCCTCCATTTGATTATTTGTGTCTCTGTAATTAGTCTCCTTAAAGGAGGATTTCATTCTCTACAGTATTCATTCAGCAAATTATTCAACAAGTAGTTCTTAATACGCTTTATTGTTGTATATACCTAGCACACAAATCAAGAGACAAAAATTCCCTGTACTGCTGGGGGTTATGTTCTAGCACAGCATTAACACACTTGCCAGTTGACCCGTTACACGGATTATGGCTACCCCCCATTTAATCAGGAATGATCAGCAATAACCAGGAAAACCAATCAACTTCTAATAAAAGTTGCATTTTTTAAACCAGCAGATTTATAGATTAAAACAGCACATGAAGATTGAAAATAGCATCTTATATATAAACTTGTACCCTTCTTTTTATTGTTTAGTATTTTCTTCATATGTCTTTAAAATTATCCTATTGGCAATATGGACAAAGATAGAACACTGAGAGAAATGTGTTTCTTTTTCAGGTATGTGCTTTTGATAGTTTACATTTGAAAAGGCAATAATGCTGACTTAGTTTGTGAAATAAAAGCTGCTATCATAAAATGCTTTCCCGTGAAATCTTTCAGTACATCTTCCAGAGTTGTGTTCATCTCTGCCTACAGGGGCAAAGTCCGAATGGAATTAGAGAGGGAGAGTCTGCACTGGAACCTGCCGTGACCAGTTTTTTTTCTGTTGTCGCTGCGTCTCTAGTGGAGTTACTGCAGCTTAGGGATCTGTTTCTTGAAAATGGACACGTTTTACAAAATTGCTTTTAAATAAACGCCAGATCTTCAAGACGCATTTTTTTTTCTTCTGCCATGCTTCATAATATGTATGTTGCATTGTACTAACCCCTCACACTGGGAGGAGAGCCTGCCTAGCAAGCAACCCACTGCCTACTAACATCAAGAGGGGCTAAATAAAACTTCATTTCCCTTGAAAGGACAACTTCTGCCGTATGGATGTATATTATATTTATGTATTACACTTCGTGCTGTAGTTGATCTTAAATGAAGATTTTATTTCATTATATATTTTTCTGTGACATTACGAAATGTGTAGAAGTTATGACTTTACTTTCATAGGGTCTTGTTAAGTGGTTGGCAAGTAAGTTGAATTGTACGTTGCATTTGTTTTTCATGCTGTTTTAACTTATAAACATATATGTGTAGAAAATGATTATTATCTAGATTATTTAGGCTTTTTATCTGACACATTTTCAGTGAAAGCCGTGCTGCTTATTCGTTAATGCGGTGATCTTCAAAATTCAGTATGCATCAGAACAAAGCAGGAGGCTTGCAAAACACAGCTGGAAGTCCCATGGAAATGGGACATTTTCCAATTCAGTAGATCTGGGGTGGGGCCTGCGAATTTGCATTTCTACCAAATTCCTAGGTGATGCTAACTGATGCTATTTGGTTTGGAGACCACACTTTGAGATCCACTGCTTTAATATTTTGAATAAGAGAATACATGAGGTGTTTTAATCTTCATCAAAACCCCATCTCATTTTATTTCTTAAACATTTTATCTCTTATAACATTCTCTGTATTTATAAATTTATATTGATTTTACTAGAAACTTTTATTTAGCCTTTATTTATTCGTTATAAGAAAAAACCTACTGGAAGTTTAAATTAAAATTTAAATTATTATTGGGTCCTTAGTTATTATTTTTCTTTCTTTCTTTTTGCTTTTTTTCCCCTTTAAAGCTGTGTTGAAACCCTTGTCTCCTGTAGACCCAGTGGAACCCATAAGTAATTCAGAACCATCAATGGATTCAGATATGGGGGAAGTTGGTAAAAATGATAATGAAGAAGGAAATAGTAAATCCTCCATAACTGACAATGAAATATGTAGTAGGACTGAGTATTTATGTGAAAACTCTCTAGACAGTAAAAATAAAGGCAATTCTACAAATGAAGGCTTCCTGCAAGGAGCTGAAGAAAGAGCGTGTTACCAGTGGGAAAGCGAAGATGACTCCCAGCAGGCAGGTGTTGGTGACCTGACCCCTTCCCATCCAGCTCCCAGGGACTCGTTCCAGCCCTCCATTAAGCAGAGGCTGGCATGGCTGCAGCTGTCACCAGACTTTACCTTCACTGCTGGCCTCGCTGCCGAAGTGGCTGCTCGATCTCTCTCCTTTACCACCATGCAGGAGCAGACTTTCGGTGATGAGGAGGAAGAACACCTACCACAAGAAAATAAAAATGAGGTAGAAGAAAAGTAAGAACCAAGATTTACATGAAGGATTTTAAATTGTTCCTTTTGTGAGAGTGTTTTTTAGCTTCAAGACTAGATATTCCACTGGAAAGGGAAAATGAGTGTAAGTTTACTATATTTAAAGCTAAGATGAGAATTTACAAGAAGAACCCTGGTTTGAACAACTGATCTGAAAATAGTAGTTACCTGTATGGCAGATCTTTTAGGAAAACGAGAGAAAGGTAAGGGCTCTTTTGAATAAACTGCTGTTTTATTCACAGCACAACTGATCGGCCTTGGAGATTCTTGAAGTACTTTCATAACAATGAATTTACCTTTTCTTGCCAGAATTTGCTACCATAAAATGACTGGAATAGTTCTGTTGCAAGAATATTAACATTTAGTGTGACTCCTTTCTACAGTTTTCTCGCAGTTAATAACTGCAGCTATTATGTTAATAACAAGTTGTTTGTATTTTATTTTTGTTTATACCAAGTCTTAAAGATACAGGTTCTAAATAAAAAAAGTTTTCATGCAATTGATGTGTACTGGGATTTGGAACTAAAAATCAATTCTAAAGTACTTGGGTTATGACATGTTTCTTACATTACCCTGTTCATGTGTATTCAGTAGTTAATTTTAAGATTTCCTAATGATATTTTGAACAAAAATAATGTACCATTTTAAGAATTACCCTTTTAAATTATTGTATGTTTATCTTTTTCTGTTTTGTTGCAACTAGAAGAGCTTGTGTCAAAGTGGCATCCCTCTGGTCCATCCAAGGCCTCATCCCCAACTTTGCAGAAAGTTCTGTCAGTTTGTCTAGAGATAATGGGTGTCATTAACATAAACAGGCCGCCAGGCTGCTGAGTTTTTACTTTAGGCTGTCCCCTCTCCACCTGAGTAAGATTCTGGAAATACCCTGTCCCCTTCCTGGAAAGCATCCTTGTCTCCTTAATACTTCATTCACAAACTACCTCTTAAAAGAGATTGCTTTCCAAATTGTCCCGTCTCCTCTGTTTTGTTTTGTGTCATGATTGCATTTTTCAAAGAGTGATATTTTCAGGAGGATATTGTTTTTTGAAACCCGTAGCTCCCATGTACTGACATAGTTTATAGACATTATTTGGGAGAAATGTAGGGATAACTCAATTTATGCGGCTGCCCTAGAAAGAAAATTGCATGACCTAGATTGCTTTAGAATTAAGAAACACGTTCAAACTCCTGCAATGAAGCATTTCAGCTGAGTAAATTTTCATGAAGCGGAGGGTTTTCCCTTCAATAATCTAAGGAAATTTATTTTTTATGCTAAAGAAAAACTTGTTTCTGCTTTATATGAACAGTAGAGATCAGACCCTTTGTACTATAAGTGATTCTGCCAGTTGCCAAAAATTCTGTGAGTTTTCCATAACTGAGCTCTTAGGGACAATTCCTAAGAGGGGGTCTAGTTTACAACTTAGAAATAATAAAACCATTTAGAGTTTACTTTCTTCTTTAAATTATTTAGTTTCCCAGCTCTTTTTTCCCTTGGATTTAGAAGTAATTAAGAGAAAACTTATTAATCTTTCTCTCAATCTATAACCTTACCCAGGAAGAATTTGATTTTAATAATATTTAATTTTGTTATATTTTATTTTTTATTACACCATTTTGGGGAAAATAGCTTCATAATATTTTATCAATTTTATTCAGTGATCTCTAAAGTTATACTTTTTAATTTTGAAAGGTTTATTTTAATCAAGAATTTCTAATCTTCCAGTCTGATCTCTTTTATTCACTAGTTGTTACTTAGTTCTATGAAAAGTCTAGTTGCTGAAATCATTATATAATGATCTTAGAGCTTTAATTGAATGGTTTTTTTTTTTTTGGTGTTTGTAGTTTTCAAATTTTCTTATCTTTTAAAATATTCCCAACATAAAATACTATCTTTCCTGTGAAAATTCCTAATTTTCTTTCATAGTAGTCTGAAATCAGTGTTCTGTTTTTTCATGGAGGGGCTATATTAAAATAAATTGAAGGTCTTATTTTTAAAATGCAGGTGTAGGGGCCATCCTCCCAGTAATTCTTAGTCAATCATTTTGAAATAAGACCTTGGTGATGTTATGTCAAGTAAAATCTAAGAACCTCTGTGTTGGACTTTACGCTTCTTGCCATGAATACCTTAAGAAATAAAACGGGCCAATGTAATATAAGCGGATATTCTTATTTGTTACTTTTCTAAGAATATTTCACTTTATCTTATCAGACTTTTGACTAATTTTAATGGCTGCCATCCCACATCCAAAAGAAACCCTCTAGGGAAAATATTTTGTGGGGAAAATTTGTAATTGTGCTTTCCAAATTTTACAGTGGTATTTTGACAGGATAATTCTTGTTAGGAGTAATATCCTGACAGCTTCTAATGTGAACTTTTCTACTGTTTTAAAACTAGTACTTAATGTAAGGATGCATGAATAAAGCTATTTAGATAAGTCTTGAAGACAGAATTTTTTGTCTATAGTTAGGAAAGTCATGGCAATAAATAATCTGGTAACAATTATATCTTAAATTATCTTTTTTCAGCTTTCATTAAAACTACCTATCTGGCCTGTCCAGTGCCAGACTCTTGCTGGTCTTTGATTTGTGGTCCGCTGCTTATTTTCACAAGTTGTCTCTATTATCTGACTTAAGTCCTCATTAAATCTAATTGTACTTAGAGCATCTGAATATATTGCATTAGGAAATGATACATTGATTCGTTTGATTTATGAAGTTACTGGAGACAAGCAAATCAAGAGGAATACATTTAAGGCAACTCAGTAAGGAAATATAAGAATATTGGCTTAAGGATTTAATGCAGAAGGATAAGCCTAAGTTTAAATCACAGATCCATCATTTAAAAGCTGTGGGTGCAGCTGACTTAGTAACATCACAAGAAATTTTTCCAGCAAAACTCATATCCTCCAGATTACTTAATGATGTTTATAATTTCTGACTTCTCAGAAATAGTTAAAAATAAAACCTTTGAGGCTAAAAAACAAGATCTGGTTATAAAAATGTTAGTAAAATAGGTCAAAAATTTAAAGCTCGATTTTCTTAAAAAGTACTAATATTCTGATTCACAGAGTAAAAGTGTTACAGCTTATATTGTTAAAGCATAAAAAGAGTCAAGTTCTGGTACATTTCACAGAATTATAAATCAGTAGAGTGTAAGAAGGGATCCTAGAAGATATTTCACTCTGGTAACTTATACACCATCAGTAATGTAAAATATGAAATATTTTGATAAATTATTAGAAATCGTGTGGGAAGAAAAGTTCAATTGATTTGGTTTAGTCATAGTATACAGTTACTATGCCTAAACAAAATAAGGAAACAAGAACTAAATGCCATAAGACTTGGTATAGCTCAGCCAACTCATTATTTGAACTAAAGTAGGTATCACGCAATGAACAACAACCAGACAAAGCATAAAGGTTGATTTGTTCTCCCAGTTATATTTGTAAGAACGTACCTGTGCAACTCACTTTATTTTAAGAAATGAAGTGACAGATATTTTAGAGAAGAAACTACAGGGAAATGCCCTCAGTATAGTAACAGTTGATTTATCTGTAATCATTGAGGGATGACTAACTTGTATAAGTTAATTTTTCAGGTAACTGAGATAAATCCATCTTATCATGAAATATTTTTGACAGTCTAGTAGGAAATTTTCTAAAATATACTTTCTACTTTTCTTAGAGTATTTAGGATATAATTTTAAGGGTTTTTTTTTTTTTTTTTTTTTTTTTTTGTCTTTAATAATATCAATTCCTATCATGGGCTGACAATCAGAAATTCACCCTCAGGGCTCCTAACATCTATAATGCCCCTTTACTACATGATTCTGCATTGCTGTGCTTTCTGAGTTATGTCTGTTTTTCACAGTTTCTCTGTCTTTCCTTATAATCAGCTGTCACTTTTTGCTCTGTCTTGTGTGCCTGCCTCCTGCACTAGGCCCCTAATTTGCTGCTTCTAATCTGCTGTGGACTGAGAAACCAGATTGCCAAGCTTGCTAGAATTGTGTCTAAAATAAGAGTAAGTAGACTGAAAGAAGGCTAAGGGGCTTTTCTGTCCATAAAGTGCATGGACTTTGTGGAACCTGTCTGGCTGTTTAGCATATTTTGGTTTGCCTCTTAGTTCTTTACTAAGAACTTGCTAAAGAACATTTGGTTATATGTGTGATTGCCATGTATTTGAAGTATTAATTCAATTTCCATATATTGATGTTTCTAGGACTCGCCATTAATGAATTCAGCTATAGAAGAAAATTTGTCATCTTTCTGTGAATCATTATGTATAGCTTAGGGAAATGTTAAACATTTTGTTCTTAATTGTTCCTAGTATAGTATACAGACTTAAAACTTACAGCACTATAAATGTGTTTTCAACTCTGTTCACCAAGATTTATATTCTAGAACTATTGGTTTGAGACTAAACATGCATGGCTAATTTAGTAAGAACTGGGTAACTGAATTTTGGGAGAATAAGTCATTCTAGATATCCCACTTTTTTATGGAGCTTAAACTAAGCACTGAAATTTTTTGGAATAAGTTTTGAGGGAAATCTTTTGAAAACTTAATATACATTGCTGTCTTCTTAAATGATATATGAAATATATTTTAATCTTTTTGATGTCAAAGTGGTCATTATTAATAATAGTTATTACTTATAATGTGATAGACTAGGCATTGAGAGCTGTGTGTCCTTTACTAAATGACTCCATTCTGCTGTGCTTTTTTCGTTTACTTGTCTTTGCTTTTTAGTAGTTCTAATTCCTCCAGTTTATGTCACTGCTTGTTTACGTGTGCCTGTAGCAATAGCCTTTCTCCGTCCTCACAACGCTCCTCCTAGTCTGCTTTGGTCTTGAAAATAAGGTGACTGAGACTGCTAAAATAATGTATAAAGTAAGAGTACGTTGACTCAGTAAGGACCAAAAAAAAAACGGGATTATACTTAAGCACATGGATTTTGTGACATCTATTACTTTAGTACACATTTCATTGCTATCTTAAAAATAAATGAAGTTACTAGATTAGATACCTGGTCTCAAAATAGAAGAGCTTTCATTGTACAAAAGGAACCATTTGTTTTTGTATGTTACCTTCTTTGTATTTCTATCCTCTAATTTTTTTGGTTCCTATTAAAACCAAAAAAATTAGTCCACTCAAATTAGCATTTTCTACAGTACTTCCTCTTAAATTGGATATCACGTGCTGCTAAGAATTTTTTTGGCAAGGCAGTTTTTTATTGTTTTGGTTTTGTTTTTAGAGAAGTATATCTTCATTTCCAAAACATGAAGTGGATTGAGTCCTGGAAAATAAGAAAACAATATCTTAATTTTTATTCAGTTAATTGTATGGTAAAATCTTGCCAAAAGTTATCAGTGTTAGATATTATGATATGGACAGATACTTGGATTACCAAATTCCTGTTGTCATTCTATATTTTGCATGTTTAAATTATCATTTAATATGTTAAGTAATCAAGCATGATGATTTTTCTCTCTTAAATGAAAAATAAACATGAAATTTGCATGTTACAATGTTTGTAAGTAAAATTCAAATATGTCTAGAAGGGGATATTCTAGCATTTAACAACTTAGTTTTACCCACAGGTCAATTGTGTTTTAGTAATCATGTTAACATCAACACTTGTTTTATGGGCATGCCTCATAGTCAGCTTTCCATTATTCATGTTACTGGACAGGAATTATGATACAATATTCATTTTTAAAAAGATAATCCAAAACAGTTCTTGAGCTGAGACTGCCATTACAGAAATGAGAGTCATAATGCCAAACTCAGGTTGCTTGGTACGAGGAGGAAAATTCTCTGTGAGTGTAGTTGTGGGATAATAGTGACTGAACTCATTGTAATTGCTGTAAACCAAAACAAGGATAAATCCAGGATTCTCATATACAGAAAATATGGATCAGGAGTTGATTCTATGGATATCCTAAAATGTGTGATAAATTTAAATGCGTATCGTATTTTAATGCTGTATTTAATGCTATATTTTAATATATTTTAACTGTCAGCAATTAAATTAGGGTATTTTTTTTCATTCTCATTTACTGAATTTCATTTGCAACACACCAAGCATCTTATTGCAATAGGGCAGTATTTAAGTTGTGTGTACTCCTGACTACACTTTAAAAGCAGGTATAGTCTGTGAAATGTCATTGTAGAAATAGGTATTTCCTCTCATATTTGTATCTTAACAGTTTCTCAAAATAAGGGATAATATTACTATTTTGGACTTGAGATTTTTCACTTTTGTAGGATTTTCTAAAGGTTGGCTACCTAAAATTAGTTTATTTTATCATTGAACATTTTTTTCTAAAACTAAAACATGTCTTCTATAGGCTGTTCTTTTATAATATCCTAAGAAATTACACACTCCTTTTCTCTCCCAAGTAAGTTCTTAAATTAACTCCATTTCTAAATCAGAGTATTTTCTGCACTTTTATTAACACCAGCCTGTAGTACCTTCTGTTCATACTATGACTTAAATAATGCTTACTCAGGCACAGTACTAGCATCTGGAAACATACAGAAAACTCCAGAAATGTTACATCTATTCCTTAAAGATTGCCGTATGGTCCTCGTACAGCCCTGGAGGTCCATATAAGTGAAAAGCCCAGAAGTCTGCCTGAGCTGAAAGCACTCCCAAGGAGTTTGGTTTTGTTTGGGTTTGTTCTAGGTATGGTCCCAGGGATCCCAGATCAAACCAGGCCCCTGGGCCTATCCTAGAACCAACCTAAACTCGCGCATCATTCCTGGACCGTCAAGAGTGTGAAGACTGAAGATAACCTGAGGCTTACTAGACATCCTGCGTTCACCAAGACTCACTTTTGTGTGTGTGCATGCGCCTACATTTTAGCAAGAATTGTTTGGTTAATCCTTCTAAAATTAAAGAGATAACAATGGATAACAAGATAAAGCCTTGCCAGACATTGACATGGTAACTTACCATAACAGAAACGTGATAGGTAATATGGTTATTATTAATTGCCAGTGAAGAGACCTGTGCTTGTAACTTTTATTATTGGATCTTTATTTTTAGGTTAAAGAACTTAGCCCCCCCCAAAAAAAACTCTCCCCCAAATTAATGATTTCTGTTTTTGTTTTTCTTTAAGATTTTCTACTCAACAATATTATACCAGTCTTATTTAAGTAATCATTCCTAGTTTCTGAAACGGCATTGGTCTTTGCCTTCTGGCTCTGATGCTAAGTAATTATAAACTCTGTTTTTTTGGAGACTCATTTTCATTTACTCTGTTATTGAGTCTACCACATTGCTGTGAGCTCGCTTTTTGAAGTTCAGATCTGGGGAGAACATTAGCATCGTTTGCCGACACACCATTCCTTGCTGGGCTCATTGTAGACTACATTTTAGAATCTGCTGTGGTTGATGAAAACAAGCTAGGATGATGAGTGGAAATGGGCTAATACCTCACATTTTACAAAAGTGTTTTGTAAAATAAGATTTTTAGTAAGTTTCTTGATTTTCATTCCTGGCTGCCCTCTGGATTTTTAAAATATTCTGACCTTGTTGATTCATCGTGTGGTCTTATGTCAAAACGGTGACATTGCTATAGCCACCTACAAATTTTTGTTTGATTTGGAGGACCAGATTGCTGAACAGGATCGAAAAGGCCCCAAATCCAAAGGTATTACGATGCACATTGCCAATGTATATACTCTCAGTGATACTGGCATTTTAGTAGACTTAGACCCTGTTTGAAATAATTGCACACTAATCAGGGAAGGAGCCAAAAACTGTGCTGTTCCTCCAAGCCTTGTCACACCAGGAAAATTGGGTCAGTGGGTTATCCTTTGAAATAAGGCTGAGCTCATTCTGAACAACTCACCCCTGCAATTAGTTCTGTACCACATTCATTACAGAGATGCTTCATCCCGTGAATTCTGTCATTTTTACCTCTTAAATCTTACATATGTTCACTCTTATTGTTTTCCTGTTTGCATAAATCAAAACACTATACGTGTTATTATATGTATATTTGTGATAAGACAGTAGACTGGATCTAATCATCTTTGGATTTTGATTCCCTTTAAAGCCAAGTGATGTAAATGGCTTTATTGTCTTGTAATTTCACTCTTAATTTATGCTTCAATAATTCTCGTTCATTTTTCTCTAACAAACTACATAGAATTGCATAGATATAAGCCTATATACCAATTCTTCCAGAATTTATGACATTTTGTATTCACCCAAATGTGAAAATGCTCTCACACCAGTAACCTTGTATCGGTGCGCTAATCTATGTGCACAGGTCACCATGTTTCCCGACGTTGCCGGAAATGCGTGGACCCACCCCATGTTTCTATACACTAAGTGTCCTCGGTGCGGGGAGCTCTGCACTCTCCTTTACCATTGTTAAATGTGCCATGGAATGGGAATTCATCAGCTCTTTTACAGAGTTCAGGCTTGTTTACATAGCAAGTTTCTAAAGTCTGCCTTCAATTCAGATACTTTTGGAGTGTAAAGCCGTATTTTTTAAATATCATTTGAGAATATTCTTTCAGAGATATTTTAACTTTTACTTTTTGACTAATTATGTTTTGTATAGAACTATATTACTTACCCTACCTGATGACTTGAGATTATAACTTCTTTTTTAACACAGCACTTTCTTTGATAGCTTTGTGTGTTTTACTATATTGAATTTTTGTCAACTGTTGTAAAGGATTTTATAAGAATATGGTATGTCTGTAATATTGTTGTTCCTTCTGAGCTTAAGAAGTCTCTAATAAAATCTGTACTTCTTTGTGTCTTTTCTGTGTGTACCTTTTTTTATTCTGGTGTTTTTGCAACATGGATTAGCCAAAGATAGAATTCTTTTTCTCTTTTGTCCCTATTTTTCTATTACTGTGTTTTTCAGAATTTGTTAATATACCTGCAGAAGACAGCAGTTGCCCAAGAAAGCCTTGGATTCATTAGTATAAGCTTTATTTGGTCATTTATGTGCCTCCTATGATAATACATCGTAGTGAAAACAGCAGATTGAATTTAAAAGTTCTATTTTCGCCATTCAGAGTGACCATCAGCCATTGGATACAATCTCGTTATGTTATATTTGTTGACTTATATGACTCCCCCGCTGCCCCCACTCCAGCAGAAAAGGCAAACTGAATTAAGAAGGAAGGTAGCATCCAGTGGATCATCCTTTGTGCTGTGTAATTGAATGAGTTACTGGTTTGAATCTTTCTGAGCTTAGCTTGGGAACATCTGCTGGTAAAAAGAAAGCGGCCTTCCTTGAACTGAACTCTTAAATAAATAAGCTACCTCTTTCCAGAAAAGATTTGAGACAAAGAATAAATACTTATAAATGCAAAAGTAAATTTGAGACAAAGAATAAATACTTATAAAGGCAAAAATAAATCCGTGGCAATCGGCCCTTGTCTGGGCTTTGCCAATTAAAAGTGTGAGACAAGGAACAATGTGCATAGTTACTCTACCGGATTCTGAAGTCACTGGGCAGGAAATACCCCATATGGTAATCACTCCTTGTTTTCACGATTTGCTTTTGAAGGTCTTTAGCAGATGTGCTATAACCATTGAAAATAAAGTTGGCAAATAGTAATTTTCCCTGGATGTACATCTGTAAAATTTAAAGAATATTTTTAGAATCTGAGCACATGAAAATCAGTGCTGTTTATCTGAAAGGAGATCTTGTATCCCTATGAGAAAATGTGTGTATGCAAAATAATACTAGACATCAAACATACTCCTTAATTCTGACTTACAAATTGGACTAGACCTCCAGCACTAAATTTTCAGATCCTCTATTTCTTAAAGAGGAACTACTATGTAAAGCCAAGTTTTTCAGTTCTGGGTGCAAGAGACCCTGTTTTTAGTCACAGGTGTGTAGCTTGAAAAATATTAAATGTTTAGAGATTAGAAAGGATAAGAAGAGGTAGCAGGGGGAGGAGATGGTAGTTTTCTAGAAAGTATAGCTGGTTCCAGCACAGAACTTGACCTGCTAAGAACTAAAGTGTACCTTATGTCATAAAGCAGTCCGATACAAGTACTTAAAAGGGTTGTAAGAATTCAAAAGGAACATGATTACGTGTTATTCCTTTCCCCCTAAATAACATGCACAGTCTTTTCATCATGAAGAGATGTCCTATTACAAGGTTTCCTCTGTGAGAATGGAATTTTCTTGTTTAAGTTCATTTCAGCAACACACACACAAAAAAACTATCTCCTGTTTCTTATCTAGGACAACCCAAAGGCTGGCTGAAATGAGTTCTGTGTGGTTCCTTGCTAGGAAATGCTTTGTTCTTTAGCAGTCATGACTATTAGTCATGAAGACGCTTATCTTGCCTGAACTTAGAAGATTAAGCTATGATACATGGGTAATGAGAGCCAATCTCAAGG
Organism: Glossophaga mutica; assembly: GCA_039655065.1. Classification (NCBI taxonomy): domain Eukaryota; kingdom Metazoa; phylum Chordata; class Mammalia; order Chiroptera; family Phyllostomidae; genus Glossophaga; species Glossophaga mutica. The sequence continues at coordinate 20,282,525 of CM077304.1, read as the reverse complement.
TTTCTTTACACAGTATGTGATATATGTGAATATTTTATAAGACCTGAAGAATATTAATGGTAATCTCTTAAACAGTGACACAATGGTGACTTTTAGGCAGTTTTATTTTTCAACACAACAAACATGAAATGTTTGTATGATAGGAAAAGAAGCGTAGTTTGTACGTTGAGAATGTGCACAGTGTCATTGTTCTATGGGCACAGTTTCATTGTTTCATTTGGGGTTTATGTTAATACCTAAGAAGAAAGCTTCTCAGTCTGTGTGTATTCCAGCCATCACCTCTTAGGCTAAACCTAGGGTCTAGAGAAAAGGAGGCCAGGCTGCAATGTTTTGTTCTTGCAGAAACAAGTTGGTCAAATACAGAATGTTAGACTGGGAAAACCTTAAGTTTGTGTATTTCCAGAGGCCAACGTATGACCAGACCCAATACCACAATTAAATTTTTTTCTTACTGAAACCATGTGGAGTTTGAATTTCAATTGAACTTCAAAACCTGGAATTTTCTAATCTAGAGGTTCTCTGTATTTTATCAACTAAGGATAAAATGCTGTTATTTTTCCTGCGGTCCCTATGTTTTGAAGTATCTATCTATCACATAATGTATATTCATTAAAATCCTTTAAGTTGCCCTGACTGGTGTGGCTCACTGGATTGAGTGCTGGCCTTTGAACCGAAGGGTCACTGGTTTGATTCCCAGTCAGAGCGCATGCCTGGGTTTATAGGCAAGGTCCCCAGTAGGGGCACACAAAAGACAATCACACATTGATGTTTCTCTCCCTCTCTCCCACCCTCCCCCTCTGTCTAAAAATAAATAAAATCTTTTTTAAAAAATTATGTAAGTTACACCCTCTTTAAAAAAAAACAAAACTAAGAAAAGTGATCCTGGCTATTCGGCTTGAGTGTGTGCTTCATGCCAGGCACTGTTCTTGGTGCTGAGAAAGAGCTGTATACAAAACAGCTTCTGTCTTCACTGAATGTTAGAGGGGAGAACCAAACAACTTCCTATGTTTGGGTGGGTCAGGAGGTGGTAAATGCAATACAGAAAATAAAGGCAAGTGAAAGGGATGTAGAGGATGCAGAATACTTGTCTGTACATATTAGGTAGTCGGGTACGAAGGCAGTGACGGAGCCAGCACCCCACGTAGAAGAACACTGCAGAAGCAGGGGCGGAAGCGAAGCGCCAGTGTGGCTGAAGCCCCATGAGAAGGGCTGGCTGGTCGAGGAGGGCCCAGAAAGGAATTTGTAATGAACATGGCTTTTACTTGGCGGTAGGGAGCCATTGCAAGGTTTTAAGCAATGAAGTAAAATGACTTAGATTTTTAAAGTGTTACAAAGTTTAAAAAGGTTATTTGACTTCAAATTAGGTGGGTTTTTTTCTATGCATTTTGTCAGTTCTACTTTCCTGTTTGATTCACCATCTACAAGGACGCAGGTTCTCACACACGTGAATCCTGTGTAGCACTTCAAGCAGCGGAATGATCCCCTCAGTCTGCACTAGTTTAGGCACAGGATTCCTCTAAGAAGTCGATTAGATGGGCAGGTAGCTCCTCTGTGCAGTGTTCATTCACATATTAAAGCTTAATTTCATTTCTTCAAATGTTCTCCCCCATGCCATGGTCCTCAGTGTGTATATTTCCCATTACTCGTGCAGTTGGCGTGCAGATTTTTTGCAAAGCACTTTGTAAACTGGAAAGATACTCTTTTTTTTTCTAGTTGTGGGATTCAATCTGTCCAACATTATCTGGTTGGCTGTGGTGAGAGGTTCAATATTTAAACCACACCAGTTATACCATTGTTCCAGGAATTAAATTGAGTGAAGTCGAAAGACTTTCCCAGACAACTCAAACCAAACAAACAGATGCTGATTCGCTCTCTCAAATAAAGTATATTAGCCCTGCGGTGTCCAAATACTGACCTAATGACTAAATAAAAGCAAAGAGAGGGGTTCTGACTTCTTAAAAGAATATTTCTTAAGGGCTCCTCTAAAGTACTTACCACTTAACCTTAATGAAATGCCCCAGGACACTTTCAGACAAAAACTCAGTGGAGACTAGAAAGGGGATCTGTGTTAGACTAAGTAAAGATCTCCAAACTACGCTCTTCCCAGGAATCCTAGTCTCTTTTACAGAAAAAGAGAAGGCCATTTTTTACCCTGCCTAGCTAGCCACTGTACGCCAACGCAGCCAACAGAAACTCTTGTCCCCATTGTGGACTACAAGTCAGGAAACCTGGGGTCAAATCTCAACTCCTTTCAGTCGTGTGACCTTCCTGAAGTCTCAGAAAGTGTACACTGTGTGAGGGTATGTTCACGTGTCATACGTTCCCTTGTATGATATGTGAAAGGAAAACAGCCACATGCCTTCAGAGGGTTGTTGCCAGGATTTAGGGAAATAGCTATATGAAAAGCTTTGATTCTCAGAAGATAGTCTTTTTCTTTTGGGTCTGCAGTACTTATCTTTTTGTTGGGGAATTCCTGCCTTGTGGGAAAGCCTGGGGCTTGTTAAAGGCTGGGTTGATAAGTGAAAGGGACAAAGCAAAGTAAAAACTGGCTTTGACATTTCTGTTGGGAAGACACATGTTTATTCACTCAGTCCAAACAATACAGGGCGGGGCAAAAAGGTTTACGGTGGTGAGTGCACGATTATCCTTGTGTTATTATTACTCATTAATTATCGTGTTGTTTTCCATACGAACAACTGTAAACCTACTTTTGTCCCACCCTGCATTTATTGACAGCCTACTGTTTCTCCAGGCCCAGGGATGCAGAAATGAACAAAGTGGACAAAGTCCCTGCCTTAGTAACGGGATCAGATAATAAAGCAGTGGATAGATGAGATGTCACGCAGTGGTGAGCGCTATGAACCCAATAAAGCAGGGGAAGCCACGGAGGGTGAAAAGTGCTCTTTCAGACAGAACGAAGAGGGAAGGCCACCAAGGGGGGACCTCTGTCTAGGTGAGACAATAAACTGTGCAACTACCTGGAGAACCACCAGCAAAGTGAGCACCATGGGTAAAGGCTCTGAGGGGGAACAGCAAGGAGGTCAGAGGGGCGGGAGCCCATGGGCAATGGAAGCAAAGGAGCCGGAGGCCAGATAGATAGCAGAAGTCTTGTGGTCCACAGAAAGGAGCTCGGATTTTATTTCAAGTGTGATGAGGCCCCGTTAGAGGGTCCTGAGCAGGGCAGAGCTGTGACCTGAGTTGGGTTCTATACAGATTGCTGTGCTGCAGTAGAGGGCCCAGGGGCAGAAGCAGAGAGCTCAGTGAAGGGAAGGTGATGCTTGGCGGGAATAAAATGGGCAAATAGGCAGAATCTGGATTTATTAAGAAGGTGGAGGCTTCGGGATTAGCAGAGGGATTGTAAATCGCGTGTGAAAAAAAGAGAAGTCAAGATTTATTCCTGTATTTTTAGTCGGAGTAAAAGTGGGTGAGGGCCACTTCCTGAAATGAGAAAGACATGGATGGGGAGGAGCAGGTTTTAGGAGACGGTAAGTTCAGTCAAACGCCTATTGACTGAGCATCTGAGTGAGAGATTGGGCTGGAGATAAGAGGGACCTGGAGCTCGGGGCAAGCACTGCACACAGGGACACTACTGTGGGAGTCATGGGCATATTGAGGGGTTTTAAGGCCACAGGACCGGGTGAGAGCACCTAGAGCAAGTGTAGGTGAAAAAGAAAGCAGATCTGAGAAGAGCTACTCTTCTCTCTTCCTATAGGCCAAGTACTATGACCTACTCTTAATCAATCCCTTGGTTGCCTATAAAAATCACTCCAGGGTCTATTTAAAAACCAGATACTTAGGGTCCACCCAGATCTACTGAATGAGAATCTCCGGGGCTGAGGCTTATAGTTTGCAGAGCTCCACAGGTGGACAATCAGGTCTAAGGACTATTGGCTTAGGAAAAGGTAAGGTGAAGAGGGAGGGAAAGGCTGTGGTTCAGGTAGTGCCAAACACAGTAGACCAGAGGCTCCACATAGAATCCATTACCTTTTCTACACACACACACACACACACACACACACACACACCATCCCCACCCACCACCATCACTAGTCAAAGTCTTAAACACTGAGCTCCATACCCATGTGTGAGTGTAACTCCCATTCCTCGAAATACTGATTTTGTATACATTCTCTCCTTGAACATACATTCTCATTTGAACACACATTTCCAGTAGAAGACACATTCTCACATCAGCCTCGTGGGCATTGACCAGGTGAAAAATGAAATCCAGCCATTAAATCCAGGTCCGGTTAATAACCTAACTCATTTAATCCTCATAATACCCCAACAGTGGTGATTTTCTCCCCAATTTACAGATGAGGAAACTGAGGGAAGCCACAAAAAGAAGAGCTGGGATTCAAAGTCAAGTTTCTGACCTCAAAGCTTATGACCTCATTTCATCAAATATAAAAAAACTGATCACTACACTGCTTCATTTTTTTTAAAAAATGGCTACTAAACTAGGCTAGCTTTTAAAGCACAGAACCATACAGTTTTTCCAGAAAGGATAAGAAACATCAGTCTCAACTAGATTTTCATACTTCCTTGGTAGGCACTGGCTTTCCACCCAGAGTCTTTCAAAAGAAAAGTTTTTTTTCTTAGGGAGGCGGTAGAAGCTGTGTACGCTGTTCAAATATGCCTCTACAATCAGAACCCGGAAATGGGACAACAGGGTGCTTGGTTGCCCCCACCTCCACTTACCAGGAGGCACTTGGGTCTGTGGGTCTAAGGCCACGGTGAGAAAAGTCTGGACTGGTGACGGAGAGCTGTGTGTCGCTAGTACACAGGGGCAGTCGCTCAGTCTGTGGGAAAGAGTGAGTGTGTGGAGAGTTCACAGAGGACTCGAGGTTCCAGCGGGGGCTTCCACCAGAAAACATATTCTGTGGATACTTTCCACAGAAAGTATCGTGACTCCTTCACAATCTAGATCAAAAGAATTACTTTTCCGCCCTGGCTGGTGTAGCTCAGTGGATTGAGCGCGGGCCTGTGAACCAAGGGATCGCGGTTCGATTCCCAGTCAGGGCACAGGCCTGGGTTGCGGGCCAGTTCCCAGCATGGGACACATAGGAGGCAACCAAACATTGATATTTCTCTCCTTCTCCCTCTCTCCTACCCTTCCCCTCTAAAAATAAATAAATAAATAAATATTTAAAAAAAAAGCAAAAAACAAAAAACACATAGGTGTAATTAAAAAAAAAGAAAAGAATTACTTTTCCTATTTGCAGTTTATCCTTCCCCTTTCTGGTTTTTAGTGAGGAGGAAAACTTCTAAGTCCCATGTTCTCTAATTCAACACTGGCTACAAATTAGTGTTGAAGCAAGCCACAGGAAGGGATTGGGACTGTGACAGACCATTAAAATCATTTGCACTTCCTGTTCATAAGCAGAAGCCCAGGTGATATGTTATCTGGAACACTAGATCTGTGGAAGGTAAAGAGTTATACTAAAAAAGGGTTCTTCGGCTCAATGATAGAGAACGTGAACAAAATTAATTTGAACAAAATTAAACATCTTTTGAAAGAAAAATGCTTATAAATATTTACATATAAGCTACCATAAAGTTTATACTTATTCTGTAGCTTGTTATTATGAAGTTGGGTTTCTCAGGCTGTTTGTTACAAAGGGAAAAGAGCTTTCTGGTGATATACAAAGGTTTTTCCTAATGGTTTCAAGGAGCCCTGACCAGTGAGGCTCAGTTGGTTAGGTATCATCCCACAATGCAAAGCAAAGCAAAAGGTCACTGGTTCAATTCATGGTCACATGTCTGGGTTGGGGGCCTGGTCCCCAGTTCAGGTGCATGTAAGGGGTAACTGATTGATGTTTCTCTCTCATATCGATATTTTTCTCCCTCTCCTTCTCCCTCCCTTCCCTCTCTCTAAAAAGTAAATTTAAAAAATCTTTAAAAACAAAAGATTCCAAGGACCATCAATGTGTATCCTTGAGATCATAAATATTTATAATCAGAAATTGCATTCATTAAAATGATTTGTTCACCTAAAATTATAAAGTATATTTGCATAAGAGATTGATTTTTACCCACCAAATATGAGATAATTAGGTTCACCAACTTTATTCTGTAGTTTCTCCAGACGCTACTTGGTGCCTGGATCTTCCTTGCTAAGTGAGAAGGCACCTGCACCTTTTGTCTGGATGATTTCCTACGGGCCTGCATTTTAATAAGCCTGGCAACTCTAACATTCATTTCTGAAAAGCATAGTGAATGTTAGTTTTTCTCCTACAAGAAATGTGCCTTTTCCACAACTGTCTGACCTTCAGGTGGGACCCCAATCAAATCCTGATATGACATGTCCTCAGAACATGCATTTTTCTGATGGCTATTAGAGTTGGAAGGATACCTAGAGATCATCTAATTCAGTCCTCCTTGCTTTGCAGATAAAGAATTGAGGACTAGAGAGGTTAATTATCTGTGGACACCCAACAAGTCAGAGGTAGAACCAGAGCTAGAATCAAGGTTTGCTGCTTTTCCTACCCTGCCTCCCTACTTCTTATTTGTCATCGTTATTGTGGTAGAATATACATGACAAAATTAACCACTTGAGCAATTTTTAAGTGTACAGTTCAGTGGCATTAAGTACATTCCCATTGTTGTGCAACCATCACCACCACACACCTCCACGACTTGCGCGGCATCACAAATCGAAACTCTGTAGGTACCGTTTAAGCGAGAACTCCACGTCCTCCACCTTCTCCCCCGCTCCAGCCCCTGGTAAGCACTGTTCTGTTTCTGTCTCTAAGAATTCGACTATTCTAGGTTCCTCACCTGAGTGGAGTCATGCAGCATGTCTGTATGTGTCTCACTTATTTCACATGGCATAACGTCTTCAAGGTTCATCCATGGGACAGTGTCTATCAGAATTTCATTCTTTTTTTTTTAAGGCCGAATAATATTTCGCAGTATGAACAGACCACATTTTGTTTATCCATTCATCGCCAATGGGCGTTTGGGCTGTTTCCACCTTTTGGCTATTGTGAGTGACGCTGCTGTGAAACGAACATCTGCTCAAGGCCCTGCTTTCAGTCCTTCCAGGTGTACATACCTGGGAGTGAGGTGGCTGGATTACATAACTCTATTCTTAATTTTTTGGGAAACCACCATACTGTGTTCCACAGTGGCTGCGTCACTTTAGTTTCCCTCTCCTTAGTTTCTGATGTTTAGCAGAAGGAGTGTGGGATTGGGCGTTGCCAACCCACCCCCAGGACTGATTCGCTGCATATGTAATCTTTGTAAGCCACTTCTCAAACTCAGCTTTGCTATTGAGGAAGAGGTAAATGACCTTTGACTTGTGGACCTCACAGAATTGTTGTAAGAATTCAATAAGATGAGATCGACTGAATATTTTACAAATGAAGACAGATTCCTTAATGGAAGTTATTATTAGTCGTTTGTACTAAATTTCAGTCATGTGCAATGTCAAAGGAGAAAACCATGAGCTGTTGGGAAGGAAAAAGCACACTAAAGAAATTTAATATGCAACTTGTTTGGGACTCTCTGAGCTTCCTGGATTTGTATGTCTATTTCCTTCACCAAATTGGGGAAGTTTTCTTTATTATTTCAAATAAGTTTTCAATTTCTTGCTCTTCCTCTTCTCCTTCTGGCACCCGTATGACTCAGATGTTGGTATATTTAAAGTTTTCCCAGAGGTTCCTAAGCCTCTCTTCATTTTTTTGAATTCTTGTTTCTTCATTCTGTTCCAGTTGAATGTTTATTTCTTCTTTTTGCTTCAAATCATTGATGTGAGTCCTGGCTTCCTTCCCTTCACTGATGGTTCCCTGTATACTTTTCTTTGTTTCACTTGGTATAGCCTTCACTTCTTCCTCTATTTTGTGACCATACTCAATCATTTCTCTGAGCATCCTGGTCACCAGTACCTTGAACTCTGCCTCTGATAGATTGGCTATCTGCGTGTCCCTCAGTTTTTTCTGGAGTTTTGGTCTGTTCCTTCATTTGGGCCTTATCTCCCTGTTTCTTCATTTTGGCAGCCTCCCTGTGTTTCTGTGTATTAGGTAGAGCTGCTTTGATTCCCATGCTTGGCACACCTGTTAGGGGTGGGGCCTTAGGTATTCACCAGAGCAGGAAAGCCCACTTTGCTGCATTGTGGCACTGCATGTGGGCAAGGAGTCAGAGAGGGAACAATGCAACTTTCTCAGCTCTTGCCCCATTTCCAGTCACTTCCCCCACTTCCCAAAAACATCTGGTGTCCTTCTAGTTGCTACCCTGGTGCTAATTCCCAGAGTGGGTGGGTTTGCAGATGTCCTAGGACTCTGTGGGCCCAAAGACAGTCACACCAAGATACATCATAATTAAATGCCAAAGGTTAAAGATAAGGAAAGAAAAGTAAAAGCAACAAAAGAAAAGAAATGAGTCATGTACAGAGGAGGTCTCATGAGACTATCAGCTGATTTCTCAAAAGAAACCTTGCAGGCCAGAAAGGACTGGCAAGAAGTATTTGAGGTCATGAAAGGCAGAGACCTACATCCAAGACTACTCTATCCAGCAAAGATATCATTTAGAGTGGAAGGGGAGATAAAGTGGTTACCAGACAAGGTAAAACTAAAGGAGTTCATTATTACCAAGCCCTTGTTGTGTGAAATGTTGAAGAGACTCATCTAAAGACAAGAAGAAAATCAAAACTATGAATAGTAAAATGATGACAAGCTCGTAACTATCAATAGTGGAATCTAAAAAGAAAAAAAAAGGAAACAAACTGAGCAAGCAACTAGAACAGAAGCAGAGTCATAGAGATTGAGATCACATGGAGGGTTGGCAGCAGGGAGGGGGAAGAGGGAGAACAGGGAAAAGGTGCAGGGAATAAGAAAAGTGGTTGGTGGATACAGAATAGATAGAGGGGTGTTGGGAATAGTGTGGGAAGTGGAAAACCAAAGAACTCATATGCATGACCCATGGATATGAATTAAGGTGTCGGGGGGAATTGCTGGAGGGGATGGGGATGTGCAGAGCAGAGGGGGGCAAAGGGGAAAAATAGGACATCTATAATAGCATAATCAATAAAAAATACTTAATAAAAAGAATTTGCTAACCCTTGTCCTACAGGGTAGAGCTGGAGAAAGTACACTTATCATAAAGAGAGAATAAAGGTTTTAACTGAGAAAAAAAAAAAGAAAAGAAATTTAAAGTCCAACAAAGACTTTGATCTAAAGAAAATACCAAAATGCTGTGGTTACAGTTTGTTGTAAGTAGGCCCCTGCTCCCTGGGTGTGGTAGTAGATACAGCCCAGAAAGGCCTTGAAGCGTCCAGAGAGAAGACAGGGAAGTCCCTTACAGCTCAAAGGCTTCACGTTCGGGCTTCTCTGGCCCTTTGTTCTGTGTTGCTCAAAGTCAGTGTGAGTCCCAGGGAGTGAGAGCTCATCCCGTCTGTGTGCAGCCAGACAACCTGTTTGTGTTGCTAACCCTGGAACTCAAGTAGAACTGCTGAAGGGAATACTACTCCAGTTTTAGTGCATTCTTAAATACAAAAAAATAATAATAGTAACCCAAAACCTTTGTAATGGTAAGTGTAATGAAATATAAATTTGTTAACAGCACATATAGAACAGACCAAATAATATCAAATAAAGCAAGGGGAAAGAACCTTAGATACTAAAAACATGTTGGGGCAAAATTTCTATGGGAAATTGGTAACTATGTTAGTCTTTCAATCTGATTTAAAAGAATTTGGAACAGAGTCTCATATTAATATGACTTCATTATTCACTATATAATGAAGAGTCCCAATATTCTCAATCATTGCCCTCTTCATTTGGGAAAGAGGGAGTGGAGAGCAAAAAACTGGCCAAACTAGCTCTCTTAAAGCATCTCGAGGCAGCCAAGTCATTCTTTGTTTTGTCCTTTTGAAATGAGGATGTGACCGGTTCCACCATTCCCTGTCCTCTACTGCACTATGACAACACATGCCCATCATTTCCATGGAAACCTAGGGTCCTTAAAGCTTTGATTAAATTCAGTTTTAAATCTTAGCTCTAGAGAGCACATCCTTCTCTCCATGCATCCCTAAGAGACCTGGCCTTTCCCCTGGATAACCAGCAGCCCCTACAGCAGAAGACAGCAGCCCAGACCTCTGGCAGACTAAAGATAACATCCTAAGTTATGTTTCACTTCCTGAGCCCTAAGGTGGAACAAGCCCCTGGCTACGCTCCCAAGAGACTAGACAGAGGGACCCCAGAATAGACCTCAGAACTGTCCTCAAGACCGGCAGAAATGATTTATTACCTCACCTCCAACCAATCAGCTCCCAGCATGACCCTGAAACACTTAACCCACAGTATCTTGTGGTTTTGCCCTAGATAATCTGTAACCTACATGCCATTGAGGAGCTGGGGCTTTTGAGCATTAGCTCTCCCTTCTCCTGGATGTTGCCACCCACCAGTGAAATAGCCAACTTGGGCCCAGCATACTGGCTCCCGCAAAGAATGGTGGCAAGAAGCAGAAGGGCCAGATCTGTTCTATAACACCACTGATCACGTGGAATTTTACTATAGTTATTCTTGCTTGTCTATTTCTCCTCTCTCTTGAACACAGAAATCATGTCAGAACCAACAGGATAAGGTAAAAACCATGACCTGGCAATCTTCAAATAACATTCCACAAAGACAGTCCTGTCCCACCTCAGAGCCCTGGGTAACGCACATCCCAGCCACTAGTCCATGTGTATAAAAATGAACACCTTGGTTAAAGAATTGATGCATCCTAATGCATCCAAGCAAATAGCTGAAATACATTTTCAACTTAGTTTTCACAATGTTCTTTGCAAGCTTTTTGTCTTTGTTAAATTATCGGGAAAATGCAGGCTCATCTATTACAGACAATCACGTCTATTCTCTGTACTGTTTCGCCCACAGAAATCCAGCCCAACATGGTCACATCAGAACAGTTCACCTACATTTTCCCTTTATAGGCAAAGAAAACAGAATCATTCTGCCTCGCTCCGGGAAGAAAGGCAGAGCTGGTCCCCAAGGCCCTCAGAATGCCATCTGGCTGCAATCTTTCCCAGAGTTTTCTGGCCCAGGGACAAAGCACATTTATTCCAAGTGGATCAACACTGTCACCCAGTGGACAGATAACTATGCAGGCTGAGGCCTTAGCATTGCTTTTGGCTTGACAGCCAATGTTTGAAGAAGAACCTGTTTATTTTAGGTGGTCACAGCTGATTGTTAATACTCTCTTACAGGGACCTGGGAGGACCTCAGCTGGCAAGCCTTTGATTTGAGTATCACAGATGAGTGCTAGGTAAGGAGGGCGCACATTTTCGTTGTGCTGATGCTTTCCTTTCTTTTCTTTTTTAACCATCAGTAAATTTATAGGAAGCACAAACTGTAAACCAGCCAAGTGAGTCTGCCAGGACTCACAGGATCAAACAGGCTTGCAGGAACAGGGTGATATTTGATCACCTGCCAGGTACCGTGGGAAGACTTCCTTACCACAGAATAAGACTCATTGTTCATTGTTGTTAGTGACAGTGATGTGTATTTTGAAAACTGAAAATAGATTTGTGTGTGTTTGTGGGTTGGAATCTGAGGAAGTTACTCAGTTTACTCCAGTGAAATCAGTGGATGAGCTACTCTGGCCTCCTCCATCCAGTGTATCTCAAAAGACATGTTCAGGGGCAGCCTCTGCCCCATCTCATTTGAACTGAGTCTCTTTTTCTTGTCTCAAATGTTATCTGACACTTGTAACACACTGGCTTACTTTTCATATTAAGCTAAGAGGTTCTTTGCTTTTCTTGCTAAATGCACCTTTAAATTAGTTTCATCTCCCCAGCTGGAACTCATGGACAAGCTAAAAGCCTTCATCTGGTATCACTTTACGCTCCTCAGGCACCTCTGCAGTAGTGGGAGTTGAGGCTTCACCTTGTAGGAGGTTTTGCAAAATTTTACAATTAAAAGCAAAGTCTCTGTTTATCATGGGAAAGCCTGGGTTTGAATGCTGACCCCACTCCTTGCTAGCTTCTTGCCCTTCGACAGGTTACTGAATCTCTCTAAAGTCTCAGTTTCCACCTCTATTATCAGGGATAATATTAGGACCTACCTCCTGGCTTGCTGTGGGGGATTTAGACAAGAAAATACAAATGAATAACTTAGCCCAGTGCCTGGGCACCTGGAAAAAAAGCTCCATAAATACTAGCGTTAGCACTATCGTAATTATTCCAGCAGGAGTCCTTGTTATTCCTGAAAAGCAACTTCCATAAAGTACCTCTGGACAAGCACATGACATCATGGTATTTTTTAAGCCAGTCATGAGAGATCATCCAGTCCATTGCTTCTCATTAAAACGATCTAGGGAAGACTTTTTGAAAATAGTGCTAGCTCAAATAGCCGACAAAGGAATGCTTATTGTACAAATCTTTTAGATGAGAGTCTAGAATGGGCAAACTGAAGCTGTAGTGACGAAAGCAGACCAGTGATGGCCTGGGATGCGGCTGGACGGACTTACCGATAATGGGCCACAGGAAACCTTTTGGGGTGACGGTAACATTTTTCTGCCTTGATTGAGGAGGTGGTGACACAGGTGCATACATTTGTCAAAAGTCATCAGAATGGCACACTCAGAAGTGAGTGCACTAGAGTGCGTGTAAAATGTATCATAATTAAGTTGACATAAAGAGAGTGTTGGGTCTCATCCCCACAAATTCTGATTGAATTGTTCTAGGGAGAGGCCCAGAAATCATTTATTTTTCCATGCACCGAAGGCATCAGCCAGGGCTGGGAGCGACTGATCTAACCCAGCCCTCTCCGCTTCCTGTTGCGGTTAACCCAAACACATACCGCTGGTCACAGTGGAAGACACAGGACTGGAAACCACATCTCCAGGTACGTTGTGCTCCAAACCTTTCCCTTCATTAATATTCCCTCTCCGTGGAACTTCTCTCTTCTTCTTCTTACCCCTTTCTATCAAAATCCCTCCCACCTGTAGAGCCCAGCTCACATATCACAAGAGGCCTCAGGCTGCGGCTCTCCCTATTGGATTAGGAGCTCCTTGTTGGGAGGCACCGTGGCTTTTTCATTTTTGTATCCTTGGTACCCAGTACTGTGCTTGGCACAGAGCAGGCATTCAATAAACATTTGTTGAATAGAAAAATTGGTGGAAGGAAATTAACATTAGTGCCCACGAGATGCCAAGAATTGAAACAAGTGCTTTATGCACATTATCTCACTGATTTTTTACAATTGTATACATTGGTTATCACTTCCCCCTCTTGTAAGGAAGCAAACAGGCCCAGAGAGGCTTAGTAATTTGCCCACGGTCACACAGTAAAGCAAGGAGTAGAACCAAGGTTTGAATTCAGGTCTGTTTGTTTTCAAAGTTCATGTTTTCTCTGCCAGACTAGGCTGTCTCATTTATGGTAGTTACTCTAGTCAGTCTTAAATTATGGATATTATATATCTTACCTCCTCGATTAGGTTATAAGCTTCTTAAATACAATAATTAAATTTAAACCACAGAGCTAATCCTACAGTTATAAGAAGACCCGCAGTTATACAAGGATCTGTAGGCAAGGGGGAACCGCGGAAGGCTGTGATTTGAGCCCACCTGTTTCAGCCTCCTGTGCGCTCTAGGGCCGATCGCTGAGCCATGCAAACGCCACACACCACAGTCGGTTAGAAGAGTCACCTATCTCAGGCACTTACCAAAAAAATTCCTGGAATGACATTGTGCCTTCGAACCAGAAGTGGACAATGGCTGCCGGTGAATTTAGATGCAGAGATGATGTTGTATTTGAGAAATCGAAAGGAATCTGAACAACTCTTTAAAAAAAGAAAGATAAAAAGTTGTGAAGACATTACATCCCAGGTAACAAATCCTTTGCTCTATTCAGTAGTACTTACATCTTGGAACCCAAAATTCTGGACTATCCGCACCACTCTATGAGAAACGCCTTCATCAGCTCCCCCAAGACGTCTGCATTGCCAGAACAGTGGGCATCTCGAGTTTCTGGTAGCACTTGACCTCTTCACGGCATTGGCAATCGCTGAACAGCCCTCCCTTCTCAAACCCCCTCCTGGGTTCTTCCTCTGTGTCTTCCATCCCAGTCTTTGTCAGGTACAACTTTTTCTCTACTTGATCTCTAAATATCTACTGTCCTAAAATCTCCAGCCTTGCCTCCTGCCATTCACTCTCTTTACACACTCCTCGGGTACCCCATGATTTTAATTACTATTTATATCTACTAAACACACACAAAGCCCCTTCCTCACCTCCTTCCCTCACATGCCTACCCGTAGCACGTTCCTCCCAATCCAGTCATCTCTTTCAATTGTGCTCTTGCGCCCTCAGCCACTGGTGTGCCTGCTCCGCACTGCTGTGCTACTTTGCGGCATGGTGTCCTGCTTAGGAGGGTGGCTCCTAAGTGCGACTCCATGGTCTGAACTCAGCCCCACTGCTTCCTAACTGAGGAATCTCGGGCAAGTGACTGACTGTCCTGTGTCGCAGTAACTGGCCTGAGCTCAATGCACTCGAATGCAGAAAACCAGTCACTTAGGGTTCTTTTGAGAATTAAACAATATTCCAGGTAAACAATGGTTGCAATACAGTAAGCGTTCAATAAGTATTTGCTCTGTTGATCTTATTCTGACTTTGCCATTTCTGATCAGTTCAGCAAACATTTACAGAATGTCTATTAGACGGAAGGCGCTGGAGTGGCAGAGCCCTTGGGATTTAATGTACAGTGTTGTCACTCCAATGGGGGGTCGAACTCCTGATTTAGATCTTGGTCTCCCATCCACTCAGCTCGTCTCTCTTTTCAGGGGAGACCTAGCTCAGTCCACAAGCTCATACTCCCTTAAGTGTGGGACTAAGAAAGAATTAGCAGTGACCATGCACCCCCATAGCTGAACCTCAGGCTGAAGCATCACTCACACATTTATCAGTCATTTATCCATTTGACAAATATCTTTTAAGTGTTAGCCATGTACCAGGCCTATGATAGGCACTGGGGCTAGAATTGTGAACAAGGCATTGTCCTTGCCATAAAAAACCTTCCAGTCTACTGGCAGAGAAGTCCAGCTTCAAAGCAGGCTGGGAAGGTCAGGTGACTACTCCCAGAACCCACCACAAACCCTCTGGGGCTCAGGCCACCCTTTTAGGAGCTTTGTCTACACTCCTGAAGCTTCCACCGAAGCGTCCAGTGAATTCCCACTGCTGCTCAGCTTTCCAAATTTGGCTCAGCAATTTCTGCACTATAGGCAGGAGGCCATGGCTCCCTGGTTGGGTGGGATGAAAGAGAATGAAGGCTTGGCAATCCTTTTGCCGGAGACTGAAGTTCTCGGGTGAGTTTCTGGATTTTATATCCATCCCCATTCTGATTTGTATCCCTTTAGGGTCTCTGGTATAGATAGGATCATTCCTTTTCTTTTAATGATCTAAAAAAGAATCTACTTCTTGGAAGCACAGGGTACCCAGACTATTTTGCCCAGAACCTCTTCACCATTCAAATTCACAAATGTCATGTCACCTCCCTGCAGGTTGCTCTGAACTCTGCTGGACAAAATACTATTTCCTTAGTTAAAATTTACATTTTAAATTGGTTTGTTTCTTTACGCGCTGCCTTTTTAGCAAAAGGCCTGCGGTGGTTTGAAGGAAAGAAGTGTAATGTAAGAGAAAATGATAAATTGTAAAAATCATGATGAGAAAATTTCAATATAAACAGAAGCTCTAGATCTGAAAGAAGAAATGGATTTCAGATAGATGGTCAATCATTTTTACCCTATTGTGTAATTCCGTCTAAAACCATGTTCCTTACTCTCAGGCAAAGTGAAAAGAGAAACCCAGCTGGGCCCTGGAATCTCATTACTAGGGAAGAGGACACATGCCAGACCCGCCTGGGAAGTAAAGCTTTCTAGTTTCTCATTTAGAGGGACCATTTTTTTCTTCCTTTAAAAAAATTGATTGATATGAGAGAGAGAGGGAAAGAGAGAGAGAAACATGGATTTGTTGCTCCATCCCTTAATACACAATTTGCTTCTCGTATGTGCCCTGACCGGGGATCGAGCCTGCAACCTTGGCATATTGGGATGATGCTCTGACCAACTGAGCTACCTGGCCAGGGCCGGAGAGATTTTTCACATTGTGCTTTATACAGAGTATACCAGGCCTGTAGCAAATAATATGACATCCCTTAAAATAAGATCAGGGCATATTCAGGGCAACATCCTGAAAGGCAACTTATTGAGAGCAGGTCAGCAAAGGGTGATGGGCCCACGCTCTCAGCTTTCACAGGCTTCAGCTTGATGCAGACCAAGACCTGAGGCTCTATCAGCATTCTTTAAAGCAGCCCCTGGGGCTGTCACTGGGGTTGGAATAGGGGACTGAACATGCAGGGTGGCAAGATCCCCAATGGGACTGGGCCCTCCATGTCAGGCAAGGAACTTGGACTTGACCTGAAGAGAAGTCCTTAGAGGGTTTTAAGCAGAATGATACAGTCATATTTGGATATTAAAAAGAACTCCCTGCAATATGTAGGAAATATCAGATGGACTAAGATAAGAAGCAGAAAAATCGGAGAAGCTGTTGAAAAAAAATCAGGTGGGAGGTGATAAAGGCCTAAAATAAGCAGAAGCAATGAGATCAAAAACAAGAGATGAATAGGAGAAAATGTCACAGTGATAGAACTGATAAGACATAGAGACTTATTCAATGTGTTGAGGGTAAATGCTATTAGGCAGAAGAGGTTTTATGAATGCCTACTCAGATCCACTGGTGGTGGTTACTTGGGTGGGGGAATCAGAAGAAGGGCGTAAGGCCCAGTCTAGGCTCAGCTGAAAAGAATGGTGGATTGGTAATGTCTGCCATGGGTGCAGAATGGGAGGGCATTGGCATGCCTGGTATGTACCATTCCCCTTCTCTGGCAGAGAAAGTGTACAAATGCACTGCATGTTTTGAAACATGCACACTGCGTGGGCCCATGTATAGGAAGGTCTAGAACAGAAAAACTGATTTATGGTGAGAAAAGTCAGAGTAGTGGTTACCTGGGTGTGGGTAGGTGGGTGGCTTATTGACTGAGAAGGGGCAAGAAGAAGCTTTTCAGGGCCTAGAAATATTCTATATCTTGATCTGGGTGGTAATTATACAGATATATACATATATAAAAAGTCATTAAGCTATGTATCCTTAAGATTTGTGACCTATACTATATAAAGTTCATACCTCAGATAAAAGGGTGGGGGTGGGAATTCCTTCCATGAGGCTTTGTGTGGCTGAGGAAATGTATTAAGATATAGCATGCAAGTAAACATTAGTTTACAATTTGTCTTTATACGCGTGACACTCACCTGAATGCAAGGCATGCTTCTAGTTCTGTTCTGTTCCCTATACACTTGGGCCACTTCTTTTATTGTCTCGTCCTTTCCCATAGCTGAGAACACACAGACTATAACAATCTGATCGATGGAGGAGAGCTGCTTGCTGATCAGGTAATCATACTCCAGGTCTGTCACTTCGGGAATGCTGTGAGTGCTACATCGGCACGAGTCCCCTCCCTTCCCACACAGAGTCCTCCTTAGGACCACGGGACAGACCAGGTGGGAGGCAAACCATGCATCCTTGCTCTCAGTGGGAAGAGAAAGCCTAGAAAAGTAGTAAGAGAAATCGTGTTTGAAGAACTGAAAGGACAGAAAGAACATCATTTTAAGAAGTACCGAAGAACTGAAGTGGCCATGTTTTTTTTATTGTTGTTGTTATTTTTAAGAATTGTATTAAATTCCCCCCCCCTTTTTTGGGGGGGTTACAATGAAAATACAGTCAAAGAGAAGTCACATTGTATGTGTATGCCCCAAAGTGGCTACTTTGGTAAAGCACTGAAATATAATTCTGGACAGAATTTTATCTGCCAACACCCTAAAATACTTGTCAATATACTAAAAGAGTCAAATGGCATTTTTGTGTGTGTTATATAAATATAATCCATAATCTATCAGGGTTAGGGATTTTGGTTGCAAGCAACAGAAACACCTTCTGGCTAATGTAAGCAAACAGACAAAAACAAAGGAATTTATTAAAGAACTCAGACAACCTTAGGAAAGGAGGAAGAACAGGGTTCGCAGGCTCCATTGACAGGGAAAATGTCTAAGGCAGACACCTCAGCCACAGCTGCTGGGCAGACTCTCCCGCTCACCTGCTGGCCCTGCTGGCCCAGGACACTCGGGTGCCAGAACTTTGGAAGCCATGTGGAGCTGCTGCCCCTCCCTGCTTAGGGGGTCTGGGCAGCCCCTGCAGCTGCCTGAAGTCTGGGGCAGGCTTGTTGGATTGGTGGATCTGGATTATGTGTCTGGGTCCTAGCTTCAGAGGAGGCTGGGAAAGCAAGAATCTGGCATTTTGGCACCTACAGTGGAAGGCAGTCCGCCTCAGCAGGTAGGGGAATCCTCACACACAGAATGTGTATTCAGACACCAGGTGGTCAGAACAAATGACAGTTGTCCTCAGAGATTTACACATTCACCTGTTAATAGACACTGAGCTAGTCACTGTTCTACTATTATAAACCCCTGCAGTGAAATTTTTGTACATTTCTCCTTTTTGTATAAGACTTTTAATGTAGTTAAACTTATCAATTGTCTCCTTTGTGTTTGTGTGTCTTCTGTGTGTTTGGCTTAAGAATTTATTTTCTACTTCAAGGTAATAAAAAATTCTCCTTATGTTTTCTTTCAAATTGTTTATTATTTGGCTTTTCATATTTAGCTCTTCAATCGACCTGGACTTTCTGATGCAGAGTAGAAATCTAAGATAGATAGACAGGTAGATAGATAGATAGATAGCCAGCCAGCCAGCCAGCCAGTTGTCTCACTACCACTGATTGATTAAGCCGTTCTTCCTCATTGCTTTGTAATGCTGTCTCCATTGTGTATCAAGTTTCCATATGTGTGTGGGTCTGGTCAAGGCTTCTATTCTGTTCTGTTGGTCTAACTAGCCTGGTGCCAATAGCACAGAACCTTAGCTACTATTTCTTCATTAAAAGTTTTGAAATCTGGTAGGGTAGGTCATCCCACCTTGTTTTTCTTCTTCAAATGGAATGTTATTTCCACAATTAGCTATTTTATACCCGCAAAAGCACAATGACCAAAAACAGAACTTTTGGCATGTGTGGCTTGGTATACGACTTGAGCCATAAAGAACATCAACAGGTTAACAAACCACCTTTGCCAGGGGCTGGACAGTGGCAGAGAGCTCTGAGAGCAGGAGGCAGGGGCTGTCACTAAAGAAACTGGGTGTTTGCAATTAAGGATCTGATCTCCATCCGTTAAAGATCAGAAGTCCAGCCTCAGTGACACCCTATAGCTTTCCCCATGACCTCTTACTCCTCCATCCTCACCTTTGTCTTCCCAGGGGCCTATCTCAGGTGTACACAGAGTGTACCAATATCAGGACCCCTGCAGGGGTATTCTGAGCACCCCCAATTACAGTAATTTCAATGTGTCAGCTAGTGTGCTATGAAATCATTAAAAGTCGGATTTCAGGCTACAACCCTCTATATATACTTTGGCTTAGGAAAGCATTTCAAGTTCTTGCCTTGAGCACTGCCCCCAACTCCCAACCTCCTGTCTCCAACACATTACAATCATGGTCAAATAAGACCATTTAAAAGACCAAAGCTGTACTCCAAGCCAAGATGAATACCTCTATGGATAGAAATGCAATTGTTAGTGAGTCTAAAGCCATAAGCTTGGCTAGCTCCTGGGCTAGAAATAGCAAGAGTGGACAAGAATTTGGCTCTTATAGTAAAACAGGAAGACTTCCAGGCAGGATGGAGGCATAGATAGATACATTTTGCCTCCTTGCACAACCAAAAGAAGGAAAACACATTTAAAAACAAACAAACAAACAAAAAACAGAACTGCCAGAAAACTGAACTGATAGAAGTCCAACAACCGAAGAGTTAAAGAAGAAACATTCATCCAGACTGGTAGGAGGGGCAGAGACGGGCAGCCAGGTGGAGAGGACTCCCAGCAGGGCAGCGGCTGGAGGACCCAGAGGTCCCACATTCGCATGTGGATAAACCGGGAGGAAAAACTGGGCAGTGAAGCAGGCCGAGCAACCTGGGATTCCAGCGTGAGAAAATACAGCCTCAAAATTTCTGCCTGAAAAAAAACCTGTGGGTGTTGCGGCAACAGGAGAAACTCCCAGCCTCACAGGAGAGTTTGTTGGAGACACCCACAGGGTCCCAGAACGTACAAGAAACCACCCACCTGGGAATCAGCACCAGAAGGGCCTAATTTGCTTGTAGGTAGTGGAGGAAGTGACTGAAAGCCAGCCGAGAGCTGAGCAAGCAGCATTGTATCCCTCCCCCACATACAGCACCACACCACAGGGATGTGGGTTGCCCCGCCCCAGCAAATATCTAAGGCTCCGCCCCTTAGTACGTAACAGGCACACCCAGACCAAAAATATATATATATATATGGCCCAAATGAAAGAGCAGATCAAAGCTCCAGAAAAAAATACAACTAAGTGATGAAGAGATACCCAACCTATCAGATGTAGAGTTCAAAACACTGGTAATCAGGATGCTCACAGAAATGATTGAGTATGGTTGCAAAATAGAGGAAAACGTGAAGGCTATACAAAGTGAAGTTAAGGAAAATATATTGGGAACCAACGGTAAAGGGAAGGAAACCAGGACTCAAATCAACAATTTGGAGAAGGAAGACATAAGCATTCAACCAGAACAGAATGAAGAAACAAGAATTCAAAAAAATGAGGAGGGGCTTAGGAACCTCTAGGACAACTTTAAACATTCCAACATCCAATCATTAGCAGTGCCGGAAGGAGAAAAAGAGCAAGAAATTGAAAACTTATTTGAAAACATAATGAAGAAGAACTTCCCTAATCTGGCAAAAGAAATAGACTACCAGGAAGTCCAGGAAGCTCAGAGAGTCCCCAAAATGTTGGACCCAAGGAGGCACACACCAAGGCACATCATAATACATTAGCCAAGATTCAAATGAAGGAGAGAATCCTAGAAGCAGCAAGAGATAAGGGGACAGTCACCTACAAAGGAGTTCCCATCAGACTGTCAGCTGATTTCTTGTTTGGCACCATGGCTCACAGGACACTTTAAGCTCAGGAAGGTTGGAGAACACACAGACACAGCCTCCCAACCAGAGCTAAGCCAAGCTGCTTACGGGCCCAGGGGCAGGATCTGAAGCATTCCCGGTACTTATGAGGCAGGACACCCATTCTACCATTACTTGACCTGGTTCTGCATTTTTTAATGTGAGGCCTTTGGGTCTGAGGTGGTGGCAACTGAAAAGCTACTGGAGAGGGAGGGGTGAGTAGACACACAGATACATATTCACCATGAATGAAAAGAGAGGAAAAACCTTCCACTTAAGATGAGCTTAGAATTCAAAATTCCAAAACACATCAAAAAAGAAAATTCTAAGAAAGACAATACACAAAACCAATACTCAATAGATGTATTCAATATAGACAAAGTAAAAATAATGGAGCAAATCTAAAAAGTACTTTAAACTAGGTATGTTTAGAATCCTTATGGTGACTAATTGCAGAATAAATAACTTTGAAAAAAATAAATACATTTAGTCAAGATATGATGGAATGAACACACTCAGGTTTACTTCGACTCTGCTAAAACCTTACTAAAATGATGGTAAAAAGATAATAAAAGTAAAAACTTGTAAGTCTGTGCTGGCTTTGGCAGTACAAATACTAAAAAAACCCTATAAGGCCTATCACATCATGCAGTACATAAACTAGGATGGTTTTCTTTGGCTGCAAATAACAGAAAATGCAACACAAACTGGCTTAATAATGACCCTTGTTGGCTCCCACACTTGGACCCTGGAGGCGGGGCACCGGGGGTGACATCAGCCAGCAACTCCGTTCCCAACCCCCTCCTTCATGCAAAGGCTTCGTCTGTGGGCAGGAAGCAGATGGTCAAATAGTTCCAGGCCTTACCTACTCAGAACCACCACCACCCACCACCAAAAGGAAAAAAAAAAGACAGGGGGAGGGGTTTATCTCCACCATTCCAAATAACAAGCCTGGTGTTAACTATGTTTGGTGTTACCTCCTCTCTTCCCCACAGACACCAAGAAATTCCCATTGTCTTAAAACACCCAGGGCCCACCTAGGAGCTCGGGGTGGACTGCCCCCCAGGCACCTGAGCTGGGGAAGAGACAGGTGCATACTAAATAAACTTGGGGTCCTATTAGGAAAGGTGAAGATGGAAATGACCCCTGGTATTCAGCTAAAGAAAAATGTTCACCAAAGCCCACTGAAAATGTTACGATTTAAAATGTACACTTTCTGCAAAAATTAGAAAGAAAGCATAAAAAGTGAGGCAAGGGACACACTAACACCAGCTCACCTGTGAACTGTCATTCACATGGACCTCCGTAGGCGGTGCGCTGCTTATGTGTCACCTCACACCGTGGCCGATTTTGTTTCTTTGGTCAAACAGCACATACACAGACAGTGTTCCAAGTAAGTTCTGGAACTGAATACTCATTTTAATGTACAGGCTGCTTCAGCCTTAACAGTATTCTGTACAAAACTGTGCGCCGTGTTGCACAGATGCTACTTGTTTTTCTCCATTCACATTTTATGAGTTAGAATCTAGGCTTTTAAAATCCTGTTCTCATTCTTTGAAGCATGCCGAATACTGCCCTAACAGGATGGATGGTTCTGTAAATGAAGTGATGTTTAAACTTGCTGTTGTAGTTCAACCCCATCAATGGGTGACTGTGGACCATTACAAAGAATGTGGCAAATTGCCTGTGTCGAAAAAGGAGCACTTGGAACTAGAATGTGTACTCTGCGGGGACTTACTGACATGGATGCATTTTGTTTTCTCTGTTTACTGCTCTTTTTGGCTGTATTCAGTAAACTTGCATTTGAGGGTTACATTGGCAACGTTAACTCCAAGTGTGCATCATGGCAGGTATAGAGAGAGCCAATTGGAGTTTCTTACGGACACAATAAACAGTACATATCTCTCACTAACAAGCTGAATGTTCTCAGTAACTGCCTGGTATCGGGGAGCTGTAGGGTGACAGACACAGTGCAAAAAGCTTGACGTGCTTCACCCCATTTAATTCTTTCACAATGTTGCAGAGTAAGTTATTCTAGACAAAAGAAACAGAAGCTTAGTGAGGTACATGGTTGCTGAAGGTCTCATAGTTAGTAGGCTCTGCTGTGTGACATCAGGACCTTATGCTATTGTCGCTCTATCAGGTGTCAACCTGTTCTCCACGCACAGGGTTTGGCTGGCAACTGAACTAGAGCATGGAGACGCTAGAGAGGAGCAATCTCATGCAAGATGAGTTTTCTCATGCATGGGGCTCATCGTTAACTCATGGGCTAAGTGAATGTCAGATTAGGTAAATGCTGGGTTAGGTGAAGCCTTTACGACCTTTTTTTTTTTTTTTTAATTTCAAGATTTAGGGTCCAGTTGTGCATTTAAAAGTTTCAGTTAGGTTTCTGCAGAAATAAATAAAGCCTTTATTGAATTGAGATGTTTCTTCAAATATCACTGCAACTGTGTCGCTGAGCCATAAAAAGAATTCTATGTTTGAAGGTGAAATAATTGGGTTTTGACTTCTTAGGGCAGATCTGAAGATCTGAATAAACATTGTAGAGCTGTCTTGCACCGTGTCTGCTTGCTTCATCATTGCAGGTTTTAAAGGATTTGATTAATTTTGTTACTTGTGACGAGTTCTGGCTTGGGGTCAAGGCCTCCCATGACTAGGCCCCAACCCCGCCTATCCTGTCTCCCACATTCTAAGCACCAGCAAAGCCAGACTACTCAGCATTCCTCTGATTTCCCTGCACCATCCTCCCTACGTGCCTTTGCTCACATCCCTGCTCTGCTGCTCACCAGCTGTGATTTGAGGGTAGAGAAGACACTATGGGATTATTTATAGTTAACCCCTTAGGTGTGTCATGATGTTAAATGGAATCCTAAAAGTACAATGTTTAGCATGGTGTCTAGTGTCTAGTAAGTGCTCAGTAAGTTTTACGTGTTAACCATCCTTGACATTATAAGTATCGTCAGTCTTCTTATTATCATGCATCTCTCCACCTGGATTACCCCTCTTTCTCTACAGGCATATCCAAATTCTCCCCATTACTCAAGATCTCATTCAAAGGCTCCTGAAAAACAATCCTTTCTTAAAAAAGAAATCTCTCCCTGCACAAAGCTTCTTCGTTCTATTTATATTGCTTCAGCAGCACCTGTTTCCTTATTTCCCATTGATTAATGGCGTACATTCGTATCTCTCCTCGTCAGGTCAAAGCCCCTGGTGAACAGAGAGCAAGACTTCATACTGCTGATGTGCCCACATACCTGTAGGTGGTGACAGTTTTTGGTTGAATGAATTAATTCCATGGCCAGGTGACTGGTAGCACTGCTTGTTTAGTAGCATTAGTGATGACGCTTCAAATACAGGAAATGTTTTCCTCATGGTATTTACCACTTTTCTTTAAATGTATTGTCTTCACCAAATGTTACTGAAGCAATAACAGGATTGGGAGCTTTAGGGATTCTCAGCTCTGGGGGTCTTGGCCGATGTCTACCCAGCATATGTTTGCAGTACATGTGGTAGGAGCGGGCAGGGCTTCTCCCATGGCTTCCAAATGCAGCCACTCAGTGAAGAGACCAACCCACTCCTCCAACGCCCTCCCCTCCCCATGCTACCAGGATGGAGATGACACCAGGGCCTTCTCTGCCTGAGGCAGGAAGCATCCCTGTGTGGCAGCTAGTCCCAGAGGTACGAATGCATAGAGGACTGGGCTTTTTATACTGATGAAGAAAACAAGAACTCATTCCCTCAGGAGAATTGCAAGAGAAGGCAGGGGAAGCAGTAAGTCCTGACCCTCATCTATCATCCCAAACATAGAGCCAGGGATTTTCATCATAGAATCAGGTTTTAAACAGGCGTTTACCAAAGTGGTGAAAACCAACTGTGCCTGGATTCCTGATTGATTCAAATTCCTCTGCTAAATGGGTGGCCTTTTAGGAAGCAGGTTGGAGAGACCTCAAACACTTGAATCTAGGAACGTAACTTTGTCCCAGTTCGAGGAAAGATTTCTAATGGGTAGCATGTTAGCAGCAACACAGTCGCCCAGCCCGCTTAGAGAGAACTGTGGTGCAAAGTGACTCGACAACACACCTTGCTCGGCGTTGGTGGGTGGACTGAATGAGGCTTTCACCTAAAGTCTTTCCAAGCATCAGCTTGCTGTGAATTGTTAAGACAAATGAGGCTGGTTACCTGAAGTGCTGATTGCTGGCTGGGGCCTTCTGGATGAGAGGGAGAGGTGGATGCTTAAAGACCCCCTTCAGTTTTACAAAGGTACTTCGGTTTGGAAGATGTTCTTTGTTCTGATCTTTTTCCTTTACACTTTGTTTCAGAGGAAATTCTGCTGGGGAGGCTTTTTGTTTCCTGACCACTTGCTGTGGAAACCTGGACGGTCTGCACATGTGCAGGGATTCTGCTCCTGAAATGTAAACAGAATACACTGCGCTGAGAACCCTTAGTGGACCGAGGTCAGCGTAGGCTGCGCCAGTTCGGCTGCAATCACCTGGACACTCTTCACCACAGTGCCGTTCTGTTGGTTCCTTTATTTTAAGTGCACTTTGTGGTCTTCCCAGAGTATACATAGCATCTGTGTAATAAACAGGGAAAATATCTAGGCTAGAGTTTGATTATCTGTGCTTATCTTGTGCCTAGTAATGTGCCATGCATTTTAAATGCATCATCCCATTGAATTAAGGACTCTAATGAGGCGAGTAATCTTATTTTCATGATATCACAGCTAAGTCCAAGTTCATTGAGCTAGAAAGAGGCATAACCAGGATTTGAACAGATCTATTTGATTCTGAAGATGGTACTTTTACACCATGCTTCCCAACCTCTTTTCATGAAGCAGCAAAATGTAAACTGTAAAGCCCAATACATATAGATTCTTATCATAAAAATGTTATATGAAAAGAAATCACGAGACACTTGTATGGCACACTGTGGTAGATTTAGTAGGCTCCTTGTAAGTAGAATCTGCTACCCCAGGGGCTCAATCACCTCAGCCCAGCTGCTACCCTGAGGATGGAGGATTTCTGTTTCTCAGTTCCTGGGTCAAACCTTCAGGGCACTTCCCTTGGGAAGCTCTGCCATGTACCACAGTAAATAGCAAATTATCTCCTCCAATGCAGAAGCTTGCCTTTTGGATTTAGCATACCATGAATGCTAATTATTTGCAGATTCTGTGTCTTGAATTCGCCTACTCTCTGAAATTTATTTGTAGCCCCAGATCAATATTTGGGGCTGAACAAAGCGATGCTCTGCCTTCTTGTTTCCTCCCTCGTGCTGTAAACAACTGCTCTTTATGTGGTCTAGAAAGTGCCATGTTTTACACATCTTTGCATTTTTTTGTTGGTGATTTTGTCATTTAAAAATAGGCCACAGGTTTAGTACTGAAGAGCTACCTAGTTCCAAAGCACAAGAAGTTTTGATTTGCCTTATGGAGGAAATATGTGTTAAGTAAGTTCGGTTCAGGCGTGAGTTACAGTGCTGTTGGTCATGGGCTCAGTGTTACTGTATCAACAATACATATTAAATAAGGTGTCTGTAGAAAGAAACCCACAGAAAGTAGGGTTGAAATTAAGGTTGGCTCCTTAAATTTTCTTGCTATGGCCAGTCACCTGGATCAAGGGTAAGACTCTATAGGTATAATGCTTTACAGTTTCCAAATGCCTCCTCGGGAACCTTGGAAGGAAGAGGCATTTAAATATTTATTGGTCTTCTGGAAGTCTCAATGATGGGAACAGGTATGTGCAGCAACACAATAAGTTCTGTAACTGACCCAAGGAAAATCTGTAGTGATCCAGCCAGTTAAATAGGATGTGCTTGGCCTTTCTCTGCAGTCTTCTTAATTTAATAGTTGTTGCAATGTCAGACATAGGGCTTATGTCCATTCCTGGATCAAACATAGCCGTATCTACCGGGCTTAAACTTGAAGGCTTTTATACATATATATATATGGAGAGAGAAAGAGAGAGAGAGATTACTTACTATATGATTATAAGAAATCAATTTGTTCATTTACTCATTTATTCATTCATTCATTCATTCATTCAGAAAGTTGTCCAACAAATGTTTATTGGGTGTCAGTTATGGTCCAGGTGAATGTACTCCATGTCATTGAATTATGCATTTTAAAATGGTTAAAATGATGGTTTTGTGTTGCGTAAATTTTACCACAACAAAAATGGGAGGGAGAAGAGGCCATGTTCCCTGTGCTCCAGGCGCTCAGAGTCGATGGAAGACTGAGAGCAGTGAGCATTGGGACGCAGCCCAGGGGCTGTGCTGTTCATGAGCGCAGAGCAGTACAAGAGCCCACTTGGGAAACTTAATGTTTCTATTGAGCTTCTGTTTAGCAGAAGGAAGTTTCCAATGTAATGTCCGCACATCATAAGGACATTAGACTTTCAAATGTATAGGTATAGTGAGCAGTATGTGTGATCTTTTCACAATAAATTGTGTATGGAAATTAGTTAGCTTTGGATGAGCTTATGTGACTAGAAAAACTGTCGATAATTCAGTTTTATATATTCATAAGCATATGTAATTATTGGGCACTTACATATTAACATATAAAGCATATGCATAGCTGAATCCTTAACTCATTATCCAAGCATCATTTACATAACTTTAGTGTGTTACAACAGCGCTGGAGGAAGATATGAAAGAATGTGAAGAACATACAGAATTCAATGACCCATGAAAAGATTAACAAAGTGGATGGCAAGAGTTTTGAGGAATTTGGTCTATAGAAGTCAGGCAATAAAAGTTGAACCTGGGAATCAACCCCATCCAAAGGGTACAAACTTGAACTCCCTTGTCATAATGTTTCTAAAAAGGACTCAGAGAACACATATGAGATATTAACAAAAATCTCCTGAAAATGTATCTTGGGTCCTGATTCTCAGCCTCAAAAATATTCTGGATAAATAACCACCAGAAAAATTCAGAATTTAAGTAGACAGATCAAATAAATTAAAACTTTAATGTGGGTGAATGAATTTTGAATCATTGAGGTAATGCTGTGTATTTGTTATGCTTGAAATATCAAAGATATTTTGATAAATTAGACAATCTGAGAGAGTACCCTTAGGCTTTCAATTTAAACTGAGTTGGCTGATTTAAGACCTGTTTAAAAGTTTTATATTAAATAAGTAAAAAATGAACACCAGTTTAACAGTGCCAATTTCCCCTGACAACTTGAGTTGAAGATTATTGCCATGGCTGGTGTGGCTCAGTGGACTGAGTGCTGGCCTGTGAACCAAAGGATCGCTGGTTCAATTCCCAGTCAGGGCACATGCCTGGGTTGTAGGCCAGGTCCCCAGTAGGGGGCATGCAAGAGGCAACCACACATTGATGTTTCTCTCCCTCTCTCCCTCCCTTCCCCTCTGTCTAAAAATAAATAAATGAATGAATCTTTTAAAAATTAAAAGAAAAAAGCGTTGAAGATCATCCAACTCTAGGTGAGAGAAAGTGTAGAGACCTGAACCAGAAAACATGGATTTGTCATCTGACAGCTGAGACAGAAAGTGGGCCTGGTGAGTTCCATATCCTCTCCCCTTCCCAACTTCTTCATGGACTTTCTTGCCAAAGCAAGATGATTTCCATCTTCCAAATATAACTTTGATGCACCTAATGGATGGGGCTAATGTGCATTCAGAAGTCCATCTGCAAGGGAGTCTGCAAGTACAGTTTCCAGCTTCCCAACCCCTGCAGCGCAGAAAGGTCTACGGTGGGGGGTGGGGGGGAGAAAGGACGTGGCTCACCATGTCCCCCCCAGAGACACGGCTCTCCTCCTACTTCTCCACCTGCCCCTTAAGTGTTGATTTACTTGTCCTTCTTTTTCTCATTCTACTCTTATTTAGTGACTGATTCTCCATCACATTATGTAAGCCAGAAAACTCTCCTGAGGATTCTGCCTCCTAAGTAACTTGTAGCTCTCATCTATTTTGCACCCGCTCTCCCTTAGTCCAGTCTGGAATGTCTTGGCTAGATTTGTACAATAACCTTATGATTGATCTCCCCACACCACATACCCAGATATTTCCCCAGGAATAACTCATATAGAACAGTTCTCCACCTGAGTGAGCAACATGCTTCTTTGGCGGCATTCAGAAATGTGCACAGACCTTTTGATTGATGGCACAGCAGCCACTTAGTTGGTGGGGACCAGGGAGGCCTTCTGAAATGTGCTAGATTGTCCTGCATAGCTGTGAATTACCTGGCCCCAAACACCCACAGTGCCCCTCCCCTTTAGAAGCAAGGATTTCTAGATTAAAACTTTCAGGGACACTAAATTTCAAAACATGTTGGTAACCAAAACCAATTCTCAACTTTTAACTTTACTAAGTAGGAACTTTAAGCAAAATTACTATCATCTTCTGCCACCATTGTTTTATAAAAAGAATATATTTAGTTCCCCCCCAAAAAAAACCTTGTACACAAATGTCTATAGCAGCTTTATCCGTAATTGACAAAGACTGAAAACAACCCAAATGTCCATCAACAGGGGAATGGATAAACAAAGCGTAGTACATCCATATAAGAGAATATCAGTCAGCCCCACAAAGGAAAAAAACTACAGACACTTCCAATAATGTGAATGAATCTCACACCTGTTATACTGAGCAAAAGTAGCTAGACAGAAAAGACTACATGTTGGTTCTCCCTGTGCGAATGAGTTTACCTCTATGAAACACGAGAACTACAAAGCTAATTAATAGTGACAGAAAGTAGTACTGTCCGGAGTCAGGAGCAGGGAGAGCTGAGTGGGAAGGGGCACATGGGAACATTTTGGTGTGACAGAAATTACACTGGACAGAAATTGTGGTGGTGGTTATACATTTGTCAAAAATCATCAAGTATACACTTACGTGGATGAATTTTACTGTAAAAAGTAATACTTTAATAAAGTGTGTTTTTAAAAAGCTAAACACACCTCTGGTGGAAAAGGTGAAAGGATTAAGGGGTACAAATTGGTAGTCGCAAAATTGTCATGGGGATGTGAAGTACAGCACAGGGAAAATAGAAAATAATATTTTGATAACTATGGATGCTGCCAGGTGGGTACTGGAAGTATCGAGGGATCATTTTGTAAAGTATATGGTTGGCCAACTGCTATGCTGTACACCTGGTATTAAAACAAAATAATATTGAATGTAAATTGTAAATTAAAAATAAAATTTAAAGTTCTTCAAAAATGAATAAACAAATAAAATACATTTATGATAGATTATGGCATTATTGTTCTATGTCCAACTCTAAGAAAACATTTTATGGGCAGAAGGGGCACTTAAGAAAATAAATCTCAGCCCTGCCTGGGTAGCCCAGTTGGTTGGAGCATTGTCCCAATGCAGGTTTGTAGGTTCAATCCCTGGTCAGGGCACATACAAGAGTCAACCAATGAATGCATAAATCAGTGAAATGACAAATCAATGTTTTTCTCTCTTAATCTCTTTCTCTCTCTGCCTCATCAATAAATAAAGGATTTTTAAAAAATAAAAATAAATCTCTGCAGTGAAAGATTCTCTCTGTTCCTTGTGGAAACTGCAGAAGGCCTCTGTAAAAATATATTACGTGTCCTTAACTCCCTAAGGTAACAATAATAAAACAATTTACATAATGATATTTTATCCCCGAAGGGGGGGAAAAGGAGACATTCTTACAGTAATAAAATTGCTCACTTTTTATGACTGGAAAAAACAACTCTCTCTATGGATTAAACGAAGCACTCACACCTGGAGTCCTTAAGGGTGCTGGTGCTCAGCTCACTATCAATCTACTCCTGGGCAATATTGAGCAAGTGATAGAAATCTGGGTTCTCTGATATTGTGCATTTGTGTGCTGCTTTTTTTTAATTCACAAAATTAAACTGTGTAATGTTTTGTGTTTAAAAAGTTAAATGCGTGCCTCACACCCGTTAGGGTGGCTACTATTAAAAAAACACAAGATAGGAAACGTTGGTGAGGATACAGAGACATCAGAACCCTTGTTTGCTGGTTGTGGGACTGTGACATGGTGCAGCTGACATGGAAAACAGTGCAGCAGGTCTTCAAAATAGTTAGAACTAGAGTTACTATAGGATCCAGCAATTCTACGTCTGGGAATATGTCCAACAGAATTGAAAGCACGATCTCAAAGAGATATTTGTACGCCCATGTCCACAGCAGCACTATTCCCAATAGCTAAAATATGGAAGCAATCCAAGTGTCTATCAACAGATGAATAAATAAACAAAATATGGTATAAGATGTGATGGAATATTATTCACCCTTAAAAGAGAAGGAAATTCTGACACATGAGAAAACGCGATGGACTTTGAGGACATATGCTAAGTAAAATTAGCCAGCTACAGAAGGACAAGTATTATATGATTCCACTCAGATGAGGTACCTGTTTAGAATAGTCAAATTCAGAGAGATAGACACTAGAATGGCAGTTGCCAGAGGCTGGGGTGGCAATGGGAATGGGAAGTTATTTAACGGGTACAGAGTTCGAGTTTTGCAAAATGAAAAAAATCTAGAGATGGTTGCATAACAATGTGAATGTACATGTGCCACTGAACTGTACAATTAAAAATGGTTAGGATGTTAAAAAAAGATAAATACAAAAAAATCAAAAGTCAGCAATGTTCCTTCCAGTAATTATGTAAATAGGCCTATCAGTGTTCAATAGCTCGATTCTTCAGTCCTTTTTCTAAGACAAATCCTACCCATGTTGGAAGAGAAAAGCAACTAGAATAACATGAAAACCAAAATCTACCTTAGCCTGCAATATCGAAACAGTGACTAGTTCACACTTACATCTTTGACCTGTGCTGTGGATTTCATCAGCTTGCACTTCATGTTGTAGGCCTTGAATAACTCCCGGGCTTCTTCAGAAATGGGGTTGACATCAGGGAATGACTGAGAGAGATTATCAGTTTAGATGCCATGGCTCGTGAAAACCCAGAAGGCAAGGTAGCATGATATAAAGGCACTACTTACAGCAAAAATATATAATTTTGACATATGTGATGGAACCGTGATAATTTTAAAAACTGACAGAGTTTTGATGCTAGTCCCTAAAAATCAAGATCTTTTCCATGTGTTCATACACATTTTGTAATATGTGCACCATTCAAATAAATGTCAAAATTGGAAAAGTTTGATCAAAATCAATCAAGCTAGCTAACTACTTAATTATATGAAAGCAGAGGTACTAATGTTTCAGTGTCTCACCTCTTGACAAACAAGTTTTAGCCTAAAATTCCTCAAGAGATTAAGTACAAATATAAAATGATTATGAAGAGATATGATTCTGAACCATAGCTTCAACAATGCTTTAACATTTCCAAGTTTCTTTGGAATGTTAGTTATGCTTAAAAAAAAAAAAACCTTAAATTGATACACTTTCACGTTAGTTAAAAAAAAATGTATGGGCCCCACACCATTTTTAAGAAATCCTAGATTATATTAATGCAAACAATTCACCACTTAGGGCACAGGAAATCAATTCTCCAATGCTTAGGAATTATGGCCTTAGAAGAAACTAGGTGTTCATTTTTCTCCCGACTCTACTTCTCCCTGCTAACCTATTCTCATCCCAAACTTTCAGGTATTTCTCAGGTAAGGTCCACAAACAGTTATGATAGCATCCGTATTGCAGAAATCACCAGGAGCTATTGAAAGCTGTGAATGTAAAATCAGTCAGCATGTTCGTGCTCTGGTCTGTGCCCAGGTGCTATTGTGTAGACGCGATTAAAGAAACCTCTAGACCTACCGTCTTGGGGGAGCCCGAGGGAAGAGACCTGCATTTGACAGGTGCCAGAGATAGCCTTAGGCTGTGGGGATGCCATTTGTAGACCAACATGACTGAAAAGCGCCCAGAAATCTTCACGCTGATGAACTTATTCACCTGAAGCAACAGAAAAAAGCAACATTTCTGGCACAGACTTGTCATAATTCAGGTGGAAATCATAGATATTTACATGAGGCCTGGAAAGAAATTTGGGACCAACATTCACAGACAGCTTCAGTCTAATTCTGTTAAATCAGAAATGGGTTTTTGGTTTTGTGCTGCAAATTTGTTTGTTGCTGTGGAGGGGAGGAAGAGGAGTGGGGAGAAAAGATTTGTAATTAATGTAGTCATGTCTTATTATAAAGAAAGTCATATTCCTTTTAGATTGAAGATAAATTGTGGGTCAGTTTACAGGTACTTCTTTTTTTTTAAGATTTTTAAAAATTCATTTTTAGAGAGGGGGAGGGAGGGAGAGAGAGAGGGAGAGAAACATCAATGTGTGGTTGCCTCTCACACGCCCTCTTCTGGGGACCTGGCCCGCAACCCAGGCATGTGACCTAGGCTGGGAAACGAACCAGTAACCCTTTGGTACGCAGGTACTCAATCCACTGAGCACACCAGGCAGGGCTTACAGGTACTCCTGAGTCCTAATTCTATCCCTGAGACACAGACCATCTCTCCTGTAAAATACCGTAGTTGATAACATCTGATTCCCTTGATATTGAGAAAAATCATTTATAGTTCCCAAGTGCTTCGAAATTTTGCAAGTCTTCACATTACTGTGAAACATTTAAGTCAGAGAAATTTTATAAATGACAAGAATGGAAAAGTATCAATAAAGGAAGAACTTCTTAAAGCCCAAGTGGACACCTGCAGATTTGTACAGCATATTTAAAGGTTTGTGTAGGTAAAGTGTCCTAAGAAGGAGGTCAGCTGCCCTACGCACACTAGGATTTTTGCTTGGTTACAAGTTCCAGTCCCTTGTTTCCTGAAGGCCGCCAGCTGAGGTCATATGAACTGCATAGTCTAACCCATGAGCTACCCTGATTTTTTTTTAGATAAAGGGTGAGGAAACCTTGATTCCTGAGTACTAGGAATCTCGTACATGCAGCCTTGCCTGGTACAGCTTCTTTAGCTGTTCTTTACTTCCCTAGCCCTCCAGAACTAAGAGGTACTTCTTTAAAAACAGCCACCTGAACAGTATATGGAGGACACATGGCCACCATCCGTGATTCTGTAAATGATACAGAACAGAGATCTGGAGCCACTTTCTACATAAAAGCCCGTCCAGTAGGAATATAAGGTGAGCCACATCCACGGAAATAATTTTAAATTTTGTAGTAGCCACATTAAAAAGAGCAACAAGCATGTGAAGTTCAGTTTAACATTTTATAACTAAATATATCCAAATATTAACATATCAACAGTAACGAATATAAAAATTATAAAGATGGCCCTGGCTGGTGTGGTTCAGTTGGTTGAAACATTGTTCTGTGGACTGCAGGCTCATGAGTTCCATTTCGGGTCAGAGCACATACCTAGGTTACAGGTCTAATCCCTGGTCAGGGCAGATGCCTAGGTTGTGGGTTCAGTCCCCACTCAGGGCATGTACAATAGGCAGCCAATCAATGTTTCTCTCTCACATCAATGTTTCTCTCATCTCTCTCTCCCTCCTTTCCCCTCTCTCTAAAATCAACAAGCATGTCCTTGGTTGAGGATTTTTAAAACTTAAACTATTTTACATTCTCATTTTTTGTATTAAGTCTTTAAAATCTAGTGTGTATTTTACACTTACAGCATATTTCAGGGATTCCATGACCACAGGTGGCTAGTGGCTTCCATACTGAATAGCCCAGCTCTACACAAATGGTGCCATTAGGGGCTGGTTATTCAGTGCACCGTATAAACTGGCCCTGCATACAAAATGTAGTACATACACACACACACACATGCACGCACACACACACACACAGTTAACTATGTAGGAATTGAGAAAGTCTAGCACACAGGTTACAGACTGTCACTTCAGAAGTATTTTATTTAGCCTTCTCAGTGTTTGAATTAATTGCTAACTTTTAAATATCAGGCTATATCGCCAAAAAAATCTGAATTTTTGGCTTTTTAAAAATCATAAAAGATAGCAAGCCCAGGCCATATTCCAATGTGGTAATAGCCTGTGGTCCTGAGTACAGGCAGCCCCTTCAGGGGGCGTAGACTTCCCAGTCCACTGCAGTTCCACTGGGCAGGCTCGCTCCTCCTTCATCTGAATTTCTGATCCTGGATCCCACAGAGACTCACAATGAGCTACTCACAGAGGTAATTTCTGCACAGTGAGATTGAGGAGGAGAAGCCTTTCACTTTGAACACTGTATACTTTCCTATTTTAAAAGTGTTTTATAGTAGGCACAAAAATGAGTTTCTAGTAATAATTGTTCAAACTACTATTTAAAGTAACTGCTGCTTAGCAAAGACAAATCTATCAAGAAAGGACCAAGTAAAGTGCGAAGTGAAGAACTGAAATAAAGTTTTATCAAATCAGCCCCAACTGGTGTGGCTCAGTGGACTTGAGTGACAACGGCCTGCGAACCAAAAGGTTGCTGGGTCGATTCCCAGTCAAGGCACATGCCCCCATTGTGGGCCAGGTCCCCAGTTGGGGGCGTGCAAGAGGCAACTGATTGATGTATCTTTTGCACATTGATATTTTTTCCCCTTTCTCCCTTCCTTCCCCTCTCTCTAAAAGTAAATGAATACAAAAAAAGATTTATCAGATCAACTACCTAGTGCAGACATTCAAACTGAATAATTCAGTTCTCTCATCCTCTTTTCCTCTATGGTACATTTTAGACACTCAGAGTAAATTATTGTTACAGCATAGAAATTGACCAGGAAAATGTAATAAACTAAAATTTTACCCAAATCTCAACTGGATCATCAAGTTTTCCCTTTGAAGGCCATATCCATTCCCTTTTAGTGTTTCCTGTTTTGCTCATCACTATGCCTCCATCCTGATTAAACATCATTGATATTATTTGGCTGCAAAAAAGACAAAAACATGACTCATTTAGAAGGACGAAAATTCATGGACTCATTGATTTGGCCTAGGTGATGGAAGTCAGCAGGTCACTGCCTTCAGGAGTGTAGGACTTCCCCCATCACATTCCTGGAGGATGGTCACCTCACTTCTGCCAGTGTCCCCTGAAGAAAAGGTTGGCATCTACCTCTCGGATGATCAAGATTTCCCTCCTCGGAGACACGCCCCCTCCCATTTCTTCACCCCTCCTCTGGAGGGTCATAGGAATGGACCCTGCTAGCCATGGTTATGTTCCATGCAGCCCTGCTGCCTTTGGCTGTTTGCTGACTGAATCAGGGGTGGGCATTTCACCCAGAACTGTGTTCCAAACGGATGCAACAATATTTACAAAAGCCCACGAGGATGATGGTGGGCATAGTGTGTTCAAGAGGCTGAAAGAAAGCCGGTGTGGCCAGAGTCCAGAGTGGTGCAAATGAGGCTGTAGGGAGCGACTGGGAGGGGCCAGATGTACAGGGCTTCCTTCCCCATATTGTGAACTTTAGCTTAAGAGCAAAAAGCCATAGAAGGATTTAATAAAGAAGCAAAGAAGTGATGTGATCAAAGAGGTTGGTAAGGAACTAAAGTAAATGCTGGAGACCAGTTAAGAAGTCACAGCAGTGGCCCAAGAGAAAGGGTGACAGCTGGGACTAGGGCAGGGATGAGACGGAGACACACGCATGGATTCAGGAATCTAGATTTGGATAGACGGGATTTGGGTGATGAAGACCAAGAACGTGTCAATTTTATCTTCCCTGTACTTTAAATGTCTATGAATGCAGCCTAGCATTTTATTAACTTTTCTGGGTCCATATCATACTACGCTCTCATATCTAAATCATCTTTTTATCTTCTCTGTCTTCAGCATAGCATCTGGCAAGGAGAAGGAGCTGAATAAAAGTTGGAATCACACTGAACAAAGATGGATTCAATTAAACAAGTACATATTGGGTAACTTTTAGATGCAAGACACTGTTTAGGCACCCAGGGATTCCCAGAGGGAGGTGCTCTTTCTGCACTCGGCATATTTTGAGTCTTGTGCTCATAATTACTTTGATAGGTAACATTTATTGGGAGCCTATTATGCACCAAGTCTCAAATACATGTTTTTAACAGGCAGTGTTGCTTAATGGTTCACTGTAGAGCCAGATGGTTAATGGTATTGAAACTGGCTCTTCCATTTCCTAACTGTGTGAACTTGGACATAATTCTTCAATTTTCTGTGGCCCAGTTTCTTTATCTTAAAAATGGCAATAACAACAGCATCAACCTCACAGAGCTGTCCTGAGGACTAAATGCGGTAACACACATACAACAGTTTGAACAGGGTCAGGCGCCCTGTAAGTAAGTTCTCTGAAAGTGCTGGCTTTTATTAACAATTCCATCTGTAGGTATGGGCTCCCGTTTGCCAGCTGAGAAAACAGACTGAGGGAGATTAGTAAATAGAGTACCTGACACCGAATGTAAAGTTTAACAGAGGGGCTCACCATTTAAGGACTGGTAACAGTTCACAGTATAAAAGTGTGCTTTTGGCATAATCCAGGAACCTGCAGTTCAGCAGATAGGCTGGAGGAGCAAAGAAACCAAACTGAAGAAAGAAGAAGAAATAGAAGTCCCAGGCCTTGGACATCTACAGCCCATTCCTTTCCCCGAGAGCCTACCCTTTTAGTCCACCTGTGCCCTGTAGCAGGTGCTCTAGCTACGGCAACTGTCTCCCTGCCTGTGTGACCTTCTCTATACACTGAAGTCTGGCAACAATGGTCCCAGTCCACGCCCGCCTTTGATTCATCTTCCCATTGGTGCAAGTTGCTGAGGTTTTTCACTAAGGTTCCCTTTGGGTGGGATGACAGATCCGCAAAAGAAGATTGGTTTAAAATATCATTAACAGTGAAACAATGAAATCCCTTTGCAGGCAGCTTTTGTTGTTGTTGTTGATGGGTTTTTTTTTTTTTTTTTTTTTTTCTCCTCTCTCTTTCAGAGTCTGCAGATCTGCTGAAAGTAAACAGTACCAAGGAAAGGTCGGGAGTGCCCGGGATGAAATTACACAGGGGTGGGACTTAGTCTTGAGGCTTAGCACTTTGGGCTTCTGTGAAGTTCCCAAAATATCACCAGCAGATGGTATGGTACTCATCTGCTGAGTTACTATTATCAGAGAAGACAGGGAGAGAATGAGGAAGGTAACCACAGTGGGGTGGGTGGGGGCGGGGGAGGATTTTGTCATCTCCTGTTTGTTTCATTGATATAATTCTTGTCTTGGACATTTCATGTTATGTGATAAATAATCAAGGGGACAATTTCCCAGTATAAGCTATAGACTCTTTGGCAATATTAGAATCTGACTGGGGCACTGAACATTCTGGTTTCTACCCAGCATCTGTACCCCTTCCTTTCTAACAAATTCCTCTGCATTGAGCCCTTCACCCCTCATGGAGTCCACCCCCATTTACTGGGGTAGATGCTGACTCATTTAAGCTCATAGGTGTGTGGCATTTGCCTGAGAGCTGTTTTTGGTTCAGGGGTGGGCCTGGGATTAAGTTATATAAATACAGACTTTATAATGTCTAAACTTTGAGCAGTTGTAGGTGACATACCCAAGACCTAAGATAAAAGGGAGTGACTAATCCCGGTGGGACCAACAGGATATAGAAAGGGAAAAAAAAGACTGTCATATTTTATACTTCACCCAGGAAGAGTAGGGATTTTCTCCCTCTCGTGAATCTGGGTTGGGCCATATGACTTGCTTTGATCAACAAATCATTAGCAAACATGATGCTAGCATAGCCTGGAAAAGTGCTTATGCACCGGGATTCATCTTCACCGTTGTTGCTTTTGGAACCCAGCCACCATGTGAAGAAGCCTGAGTGGGCCTGCTCGATACTGGAGACACATGTCCCAGCCGCCCTGCTGCTCCAGCCAACACCGGCTATGTCTAACCCCAAAGTCTACACTCGTAACCATCATAACCATCATCATCATCATCGTCGCTACTCTTATTATTACTCAGGTAGGATGGACTCTCTTTTTCCCAACATGTTAAGGGTTGAAAAGAGAAACAAACAAACAAACAAACAAACAAACAACAAAACATTGTAATTAGAGCCTGAAAGTGGATGTCAATGTTTTTCTTTATCATGTGACCTTGGAAAGGGTATATAACTTCTTGGAGCCTCAGTTTCCTCAGCAGGGAATTAGACCTAACCATAGGTTTCTGGGAAAATTAGATAACATGAGAAAGTGCTCTCTTGACTTGACTTAAAGTGATACACTCATATATTTGCAATTAATAAGGGGGGCATGTGTTAAGCAAGCTCACCAGAAACTATTTCCAAAGAACCAAACTTGAACAATCCCTAGAAAATCAAGCGAAAATATATTTGTTTTTCATAAAAAGAAATTGTGCTTTTCCACCTTGTCTGTGGTATCACAGAATAAGATGTTCAAATTAAAATGCCATAAAATTACACAGTGTTTCCGACTCTTTCGAAATGGTGAAACTGCCAGGTTGGGAGAGGAAAGTATGTGCTTTCTCAGCCTTTGAAATCCTTCCAGATTTTGTCATCTTCTTTTCATCTCAACATCAAAGTTGGGAAAAGCTCTTCCACCAAGGATGGGTGTTTACATGCCACTCACTGAGGCACTTTGCGGCCCCATTAACCTGTCTCTTTTTCTATTTGCATCTTGAGATTCGAGCATTAGTCTCCCATTTCTCTCAGTTTTTTGCTGACCTGCACTCAATCAGCTGGCAAGCTGCTGACACATTTTGGCAGGTGATTGAGCTCATAAAAATAGCCAAGGAAAGGAATCAGGGAGAAGGGGCTTCACCAGAAGCATGATCAGTGTACAAGAAATGCTGAACACTGCAGAAACACAAAAAAGCATATTTGTTAACTGGTTAGAAAAGGGGTGGGTTCCTTACTTTCTGGATGACCTAACTGTCAATTCCTAGGGTCTTGAAATCAAGAAAAGTCAAAACATTAGATATGGGAAAATATATGTGTGGGGCTCAATAAAAAAAATTCAAGTTCAGCAAATCTAGAGGGTAAGCTTGGCTGCTTGGTGACTTAGTTCGCTGAGAGGCTGCCTTGGGAGTAAGTTACAACGTCCATTGCTTCCTAAAGTTCCAAGGGCAAGAAATGTTTTTCTAAGCCCACGCCTCATCTTTTTTTTTCTTTTTAAAAATATTTTATTTCTTTATTTTTAGAGAGGGAGGAAGGGAAGAAGAAAGAGAGGGAGAGAAATATCAATGCGTGGTTGCCTCTCACATGGTCCCCACTGGGGACCTGGCCCACAACCCAGGCATGTGCCCTGATTGGGTATTAAACCAGCGACCCTTTGGTTCTCAGCCTGCACTCAATCCACTGAGCTACACCAGCCAGGACTCACCTTTTTTACTTGCTGATTTTATTTATATATTCAGTGTGCCTTTGGTTCAAATTTTCCATCTAAGGTGCTTTAAATATGAGTTGCCAACTAAATGAAAATCAAACAGATGGAAGAGGAGCAGGAAGAGGCATGAGGTAAGTAATGTCCCAAAGAAGGGTAAATACAGAGGGATAGTAATTATAGTGAGCTGCATAGTGTCCCTCCAAAATTCATGTCCACCCTGAACTTCAGAATGTGACCTTATTTGGAACTAGGGCCTTTGAAGATGTCATTTGTTAAGGATCTTGAGATGAGATCCTCCTAGGTTTAGGGTGAGTCCTAAATGAAATGACTGGCATCCATGTAAGAAGAGAAGAGGTCACAGAGAGATACACAGAGAAGACGGCAATATGAAGACAGAGGCAGAGATTTGAGTGATGTGTCCACAGACCAAGAAACACCAAGGATTGACAGGAGCCACCAGAGGCTAGGAGAGTAGCATGACATGGACACCACCTCACAGTCTCTAGAAGGAATCAACCCTGCCAACACCTTGATCTCTGACTTCTAGCCTTCTTAACTGAGAGAGAGTAAATTTCTCTTGTTTTAAGCACCCAACTTATGGTAATTTGTAATGACAGCCTCAGGAAACTAATGGGTAGTCCTGAAGAGACCTGCAGCCTCTGCTACCTGTCCTTGGTTGGCTGTGGACATTTTGACTTTCTCACCCGACTCCTTCAGCTCCCCTTTGACCTTACCCTCACCCATGCTGACAGCCCTCACCATCGCCTCTCAGCTGTGAGATGAGTGGAACGAGTCAGGGGAGGCTGTGGGATCTGGTGAAAATCAAAAGGAGCTTTGGAATAAGCATAAGTTAGGTTTGAGGATGGCACTGGAATAGAAGTTGAGGTCAAGATCCTCACGAGCAATTCCCAAGGAAGAAGAAAAGTCACCAGTTTTACAGAGAACAGGGTAGGTCTTCCTGGTCAGCCCGTATTCTCCAGCGATGTCATATTCCTACACTTAACCATCTCTGGCTTTACGAACAAATAGTTATGCTGTGGTACGTGTCCTAAAGCAGTGAGAGCAGCAGTCCTTTAAAACACCAGCCTTCATGCTTCCTGTGACAGCCTCTCTCAGTCTTGTTCCTGCCTGTACACTGTCACACGTGCACACATTCTCAGCCTTGGAGTTCCCAGTACGCTTGGGGATCTTCAAGATCCCCCCCACACACAGCCTCTGCCCCTTCTTCCTGCCGCTCGGAATCACTGCTTTGTTAACGTCTCAGCTCTTCACCTACCTATCTCCATGCTATCTAGCTATCCATCCATCACATATCTTTTAAAAACACTTTACTGAGCTATGATTGACACAAAAAGCTGTACGTATTGAATGTATACCGCTTGATGATAAGTACATATCTGTAAAGCCATATTCTATGCATAAACATATCCATCATCTCCAAAAGTTATCTATATCTTTTCCTATCTTACAATACACTAAAAACTTTCATGGTAATTTTTCATATTTCAGTTTCACAACCATACTATGGAGTAGATATAATGTATATATATGAATTTTAATAATAATATTTAGGTTTTTCTGATTGTAAAAACAATGATTCCTATATAAGTTAAATGATTATAAATCCTGTATAAACAGCTATTGTTCTTCACTATTTTACATATTGTATTAATGTATAATATATTATACTTACAACATTTTCAAGTATTTATATTGTTCATTTACTCGTCATTCTTAATGGGAATGTTACATTACTCAAACCACCAAGACATTCTGCTACCCTCACAGAGGCCTCTGGTGAACAGTTTTTAAAATGTGTGAAAATCAAGAAAAGGAGAAAATTTCTCAATTGGCTCAAATCAAAAGATAGCCAAAATAAACTCAGAGACACAAGACAAAGTAGAGAACAACATTCAGAGGAGGCAGGGCTTCAAAACTAGAGGAGACCTCAAGGTCATGACCCCTAAGACCTTTGCAGAAACCTTGAAGAGGACATGAGACTTTTCACGGGGTGTGAAATGGGGGTCCTGTCAGTGTATCTAGTTCTTAAGGGGTCAGGCATGCCCAGCTGACACCAGGCTCACCTGTACAGTCTCCCTGTTTTTGCTCTCAACCTGGGCATTCTTGGGGCCTTACCTTCATATAGGTCCCTTTGTTCTTGAGAGCCTCGTTGATGGTACAAGTGGATTCTTTGAGACCCAGAATCCCTTGGCCATACTTCAATTTGCAAGTTTGTACAAGGAACATGCTCATGTTTCATCTTCCTTACCCGTTTTCCCAGTCGGATTGACCATTTAAAAGTTTGCTCTCCCATCCTCCCTTTTGTCAGGACTTAGCTCATCCTCCACCCCTTCACTTACCTACAAGTTTAGTTTGTCTGGAATCTCACATACCCATTAGAAAAAGAAATGCTACC
This sequence comes from Glossophaga mutica, assembly GCA_039655065.1. NCBI lineage: Eukaryota > Metazoa > Chordata > Mammalia > Chiroptera > Phyllostomidae > Glossophaga > Glossophaga mutica. Next base: position 20,239,813 of record CM077304.1, on the reverse strand, counting down.
ACATCCAAAAGGTGTAAAGGTCCCAAGAATAACTTGATCCGGCAAGTCACTGAATATGTTGGTGTACATACCACCCCAAGGGGAGGCAGAGTAGCTTTGGCAGATAGCGACACGGCCAGAAGGATAGATAAAATCAGTTAAGGAACTGACATTGATAAAAAAGCAACAATAATGCTAGCAATAATTCTTATATGGAATGGCACGAATTCTCAGTCTATTTAATAAGCCATTTACAGGTAATTCGGCAGAAGTCCGGACAGGGTGGCTTGATTCCCACAGGCACTGAGCACCGCAGTGACAGTGCCAGGCCAGCACACAGGTTCCCTGACTCTCAGCTGCATGTTCGTACGATATGTTCAATTACCTGCAGCCTCATTTTAGCCCCAAATTCTTTGAAACCAACCATGTGAGTAACAACAGGTAAGTCTGGTCAGACTGGTCCCGTTAATGGCAAAGTCACTGGAAACTAAAGTTGTCCATTGGTGCTCAGCATTGCCAGGTGAGGCCATCCCAGCACACGGCAAAAGGACTGGCTCTCCCCACCAATGTCTATGAAAAGATACGGGCAAAGGAGGGCCAAGGGATAATTATGGATGTGCTACCAGTTTCGCAAAACCTAGCTGTACCTAACTATCATGGCCTCTTGAGGTCTGTTTCATTTTGGACTTGGAAGAATTTGTTACACAAACCTTCTTCTCTCTCAACTAGATTCTCCAGATGCTAAATACCCATGTGGTTCTCTCTTCTAATCAGAAAAAATGAATCAAGGAGAACTCATTTTCTCAGAACCACATGACTACTCAGGTGCTTCGCAAAAATATTGGCTATAACCAGAGCTTTTCTTAAATAGAAGTTTGCAAACTGGAGAATTTGTCCCAAACTCTATTTCCTATCAACTTCTCTTGCCTGCTCCCCCCCACCCCCACCCCATGTAAGGGAATGTGGCCCCCTGGGAGAATGGGACTGAATAAACACAAGACAGCAGACTTCCTTTCTGTAATTCTGATGAAACAGAAACACTCCACCTGTCAGCTTCTTCACCATGGCTGCCCCCTCCATCCTTCCTTCCCTTTGGAATTTCACAAGGATATTAGATCACAGAGGAGCCGTCTAGCAAGGCGTAATGGAACTTTTTCATCTCCGGGTCAGCCTTCCAGAAGGCTGGTATCTGAGGCTTCCTCATCAGCAGCTCCAGCCAGAAACATCCGGAACCAAAGGGACAGTTGCTCACCTCCACATCGCCTTCAGGATCGTTATAGTGGCGCAGGATAAGTTGGTGGTTGAGTCCCTCTTTATTTAGCTTAGCTTCTTCTGTTTTTCTGTTCAAAAGAAAAGAATGCAAGACTTGGCTAATTCTCTGGTCTTGTCAGGGGCTGGAGGATGGCCAATGGCTGTTCGGGCCTCTGTGAACTCACTGTTCCCACCAATCTAATGGGCTTCTTTTAATCAAGGCAGCTGGATTTTAAAATCCTTAGCCAAGTATTTATGGAGTGCCTGCCATTTTTAAACAGTTAATGGAGCACCTACAGTATGTGAAGCAGAGGCTGTAGGACTAGTAAGTAGCCTTTGTCCCCGTAGGAGCAGTAAGACACAGCACAGGCTTTGGGCGAGAACTGAGCTGATCTTGGAACTGCCACTTGGGGCTATAGAAAGTAGGCAAAGTACTAAACTCTGAGCCTTGGTCTCTTCATCTGTAAAGTGGGCATAGCAATTTCTCACAGAAATGCAAGGAATCTCTAGTTAATGCACAAAGACCTTGGGGCATGGGCCCCAGTATTTAGCATGTACTTTATAAATGCTAATTCTTTTCATTATGTTTTAGTGGGGATTATACACAAACATGTTTATTAATAATCATGTAGTAAAAGGGGAAGGGTAGGTGAATATTAAACAACCCACCTTCTAGGTTTTAGACTGAGACCCTGAAATTAAGGTAGCCTCTTAGAACATTTATTTAACCATCCACAAATATTCAGTAGGTGTCTTCCACAGGCAAAACTCATGAGAAAGATGCTATTTCCATTCTTAAGAGAGTGTCAAGGTTATGCAGCTACATGGGAAATCCAAGTTTTAATGTATGTATATATATCCACTCCAAACTCTCCATTCTGCTCTCCACTTTACAATACTATTTCCCACGTTTCTAGTGTCGGGTGTTACAGGAGCTGTGGGCATAGCATAAAATGCAGACCCACCGGGGCTCTGTATCTTAGGGTCGGCCATGAAGCAGACCTTCCTAGGTCTTGCATAGCTTCCCATACCCTCAATATACACATGTGCACACATGCTAATGTACCCAGCTAGTAGGTAGGTGTTGACAACATGCCATTAGAAGCTTCCAGGGTCAGGATGGCAAAGCTGAGGTCATATACTAAAGAGAGAGTCTTAGCTCTCTCGGAGACCAGCACCACCTGCTTACTATCCACATGCGCTGCTGGCTTGCTTTTACTCGGTGGTCCCAGCAACCAATGGTGGGCTGCTGGGCTTCTCTTTTAAGACAGACTGTGGGCATTCAATTCGGCAGATCCATGGCCAACAAGGGAGAATCATCAGAAGTGTCAGCACTGTAATTAGGGGAAGTAGGAGCCACCTTTCCAGAAAAGAGTGAACAGATTGGGCATTTCCAACAGCAGCACAGAATTGAACTCAAAACGCACCACGAAGCAAATGTGAGCAACAGCATGAAAAAAAATGCCTAAGGCTGCCCTCAGCAAGTGCTTTTGGATTAGAGCAGATTCAAACAGGAATCCTCAATGTTTTTTGCGTTAATGTGTATATCTCAAAGAGCGTCTTGGAATATTTGGAAGATACGGTCTGCGTGTGTGCATGTATTTATCAGCTGAGTGCAAGATTTGGGATGTGGGAAGAGCCATGCAGGAAGGAACATTTTTAAAGGATTAAAAATAAGTAATTGGAAATAATACAGCTGATTAATAAAAGGTGGGGAAGGTATAACAGCCACACCACTGTTGGCGTGGGGGCCCCTGGGGGTGGAAGTCCCTGGCAATCATCAAGAGTCACTGGTCCCTCTCTAAGAATCAGGAGAGGGTGCTTCTTGGTGAGTCCTGGTGGGGAAGGAACCAGGAGGGTGGGCAAGGATCAAATCTACCACTTGGTAGCTGGAAAATGGAAATGCTTGATGAACAAGCGCTTTCTCTCTCTTCCCCTTTGTCTCTTCTCCTGCTTTCCTTCTCCTGCTGCTCCTTCCTTTCTTTCTCATATTCTCATGAAAATGTATCCCACTGTCAAAAATGAGGTGAGTGGGCAAAATTTTTGAACAATGTGACAAAAGCAAAGCACTTATAGATTGTCACTCTTTCTCACACCAAATCACGGGCATACCACTCCATTTATAAGCATCAAAGACCAGTACAATGTCAGCTTAACAACACACATTTATAATCCAGCTGGAAACATGAGTCTAATTACTATTCTTCAAGCCTACACCTTGGCCCTTTCATTCAGGGCCTAAACATGATTCTATATTTCTGTGACTTTCCACAAATAGACCTTTTGGATTATTCTTAAAAGAAAGGTAAGTATGCCACTAAAGTATAAATACATATAATCACTGGGAGGGAAAAAAGGCATACTCCATCTCCTCACCTATATGGCCAAAAATCAAGACCCAAAACCTTTAGTGCAAAAAACTCCAGTGCAAAGATCTATTGTATTATATAAATGCCACATTACTTAAATAGAGTAGGCAGCTGTAATTCAGGAAAGTTTCCCATTACTCTTTTAAAAGCAGTGTTTCCTTTTCTAAACCCTTTAATAGGTCCCTAGGTGAAGAGGGTTTTGTTGTTGTTCAGTTATAGTTGTCCCAATTTTTCCCCCTGTTGCTCTCCCCTGCCCTGCCCTCCCCCAACCACGGCCAATCCCCACCCCATTGTCCTGGTCCATGGGTCCTTTTTACACGTTCCTTGACTTGACCCTTCCCCTTCTTTCCCCTGTTATCCTCCTCCCCTCTCCTCTCTGGTCACTGTCACTTTGTTCTTTATTTCTGTCTCTGGTTCTGTTTTGTTTGTTTGTTTGTTTTGTTGATTAGGTTCCACTTATAGATGAGATCATGTGGTATTTGTCTTTCACTGCCTGACTTATTTCACTTAGCATAATGCTCTCCAGTTCCATATATGCTGTCCTAAGAGGTAGGAGTTCCTTTTCTCTTTCTGCTGCATAGTATTCCATTGTGTAAATGTACCACTATCATTTTAAGACTAATCAGCCTCCTTTGCCAACAAAGACTGTCTGTTCTCTGCCTTTTCTCAACATGTTGGCAGTGGCAGTGGACTTACTCTCCTCTTGCTTAAGGACCAGAAGGTGACTTCCGGTTTTTCCAACAGATGATAATTACTATCAAGTTAATTAGTTTAACAAAGCAGCCCTAATCCTTGCACATTTCTCAGAAGTTTTAGGTGGGTGGTCATTCCCAGGGAAAGTCATTGTCAGGACGTAAGGACATAATCCTTAAGTCAGAAGTTACCCAATTATGCCAGACCACTGATATCTAGACCACTCTGAGACAGAGGCTGAAATAAAAAGGGAACTATGCCTCAAATTATCTGAAATTGAATAGATCTAAGAATAATAGTAAGCTAAATTCCTTAAAGTAGGAGCATCCTTTGCATATAAGAACTGAAGAATATTTGGAAAATGTCTAATACCATTTTACAGATGAAGGAGCCAAAGTTCAGAAAAAGGAACAATAATTGCTAAATAATAGTTACTGTTTATTGAGCACTTACTTTAGTGCTTAGCTGTATTATTTTATTCAATGCTTTCGACAACCTTACGTGGTACATTCTAGTAGGATTCCCATTTGTTATGAGAAAAGTAAGCTAAGTGCCCCAAATCCCAAGGTTAATAAATGGGAGCATGAAAACTGTGTAGTCTCCAAAGCTTGCCTCTAAACCTTCACATGACATTGACCCTTGTGCCCCTGGTCACACACCTAAGGAGTGATGGGATCAAGGTTAGAAGCAAGCCTGGGGTTCCTAGAGTAGTGCTTTTGCATCACCGTGCTCCAACGGTGAACATGAGTAAAAGCAGAGCACTAGAGCGTCACCAGCTGAGGCCGAGATCTGATTCAGGCTCAGACAAAAGGTCTGGAGAATGTGCTCTGCTGTAAGGAGTGCCTTGGGATCTGGTCTAGAAGAGAGGGTTCACTACGCTTGTCAGACCAGACTTCCTGGGATAAGTCCAGGGTCCCTACTAGCATGGACCTGCCGCTGGGGTTAGAGAAGATTCTTTCTTCCTGCCCTTAATTTTCCCTAGGTCTGACCTGATGTTAAACTTTTATAATGTTCTGCGTAGCAAGTGTGGTAGAAATTTGGTAAGGTAATAAGGCTGGTAGTTCTGATTTGCCTAAAATTGCATTTCATCCAGCGAGCATACATTTAGTCTCTATGGTATCTCTAACCCTGGTAACTAGGAGATGTTAAGATTTGGCTGCTTTTCTTGCAAAAAATGTTTTGTAATGCACAAGTTGTAAAATTATCTGTGCTCTTTTTAAATTCTGTGCTCTTTTGGATTCTGTATATGACAGATCCCTTGGGAAATAATTCCAGTGACTTGAACAATTATCATTGTTATATATATAAAAAAAAAAAACCACTCCCTTGACTCAGTTTATTGTTATGGGGTCATGTATAAAAGCACCTTACTCATCCCTTGGTGCTGTGTGCCAGCTACATTCTCCTCCTTCATCTACCCTGCCAAGCCCTCTTTTCTTGGTTGTGAACCCACCTGTTTCAAGAAAACATCTGATGGTATTGGATTGTATAAAGAATGCCCTTTACTTGCTCAGTGTGTTAATAGTGCCTACAAAGCATGCTTAATATATTTATTGTGTTGCTTTAAGTTTCATAACAACCTGCTGTGGTAAGTGGGAGAAATCTTATTATCCCTAAATGACTAAATAAAGAGAGGTTCGGGGAGTCCAAGTGACTTACATAAGATCCCACACCTCTTCATTAATAAACCTGGGTGTTCTGACTCCAAGCTTGGCTTATTTTTTCCTTTCAATTTTTTTAGGCTTTATTTTTTAGAATAGTTTTAGGTAAACAGCAAAACTGAGTGGAAAGTAAAGAGAGTTCACATATATAACCCTCGAAAGTCTGGTTTTCTTTTCATTAAAATATGCTGCCTAATTCACATTACTTTGAGGCCTTTGTAAACTTGAAAAACTTACTCTAAGTTCACCTGAAAGAATAAATTGGTGAAGCCAGCTAAGACGCTTTGATGTAGAAAGAGTAACAAGAGCTTTGTTGTACCAGATATTAAGATAGTAATAACTAAAATTTATTGAGTGCTTATTTGTGCTACTATAATTATCCCCATTTCACGGTTGAGAAAAGTGGGGCAAAAAAAAAAATTAAGTGACTTTCTCAAAGTCACACAAATGAATGGAGCTCAGATTTTAGTCAAATCAATTGGGCTTTGAGGCTCTTCCTTAACATTATACACCACATCTCTCATTTTATATAATCTGAATAATTAAAATAGTTGAAAACTTAATAGGTAGATTAATGGAATAGCATAGATAGCTCAAAAGCAGACCCTAATGTATATAAGACTGAAGATATAATTAAACTGAAAACTCAAATCAGTGGATAGCAGAGAATATATTCAATACATGGCTCCAGAAAGATAATAAAGTATTGAGCTTAAATGCACAGGATTTGGTTTCAGAAAGACCTAAGCTTAAATAGCAGCTCACCCCCTTAGCTCGCTCTCTGACCTTGGACTAACAACAGCAACTGACTCGTGGAGGCATATAAATTGCTTCGTGTAGTGCTTTACACAAAACAAGCACTCAATAAACATTGGCTGTCAGTAGTAGCACTCGATAAATACTAGCTATCATTATTCTTGGCATAGGAGGAACAAAGCTGGGATCTCCTCTCCTCATACCACACACAACAAAATTTTCATCTAAATGTAGAAAAAAAGAAGTAAAAAACAGGGTAGGTCTACCTAATCTCCAAATGAGGAAAGTTTTTCCAGTTATAAAACAATGGGGAGAATCTTAAAACAAAACACTTATAATAGTACAGTAAGAAAAGTTAAAACACCTATGTCTTAATCATAAAATTAAAAAGCAAACAATAGCCCTGGCCGAGTAGTTCTGTTGGTTAGAGCATCATCCCAATGCCCCAAAGTTGCAGGTTCAATCCCTGGCAGGGCACATCCAAGAAGCAAACAATGAATGCATAAATAAGTGAAACAACAAATCAACGTCTCTCTCTGTCAATAAATAAAAACTTTGTTAAAATAAAAAGCAAAAAATAAACTGGAAAAATAAATATTTATCACAAATAACAAAAGATTAGTATCCTTACTACATAAAAAACTTAAATGAAAAGGTAAGAAAGACACTAAAACCCTAGCTGGGAAAAGGTACAGAGATTAGGAACACACAATTCACAGAAGAAATGTTTTTAAATATCAAGAAATACTTAGCTTTGGCTGGTGTGGCTCAGTGGATTAAGCACTGTACTGCAAACCAAAGGGTCGCTGGTTTGATTCCCAGTCAGGGCACAAGCCTGGGTTGCAGGCCAGGTCCCCAGCTGAGGGCGTGTGAGAGGGAACCGATCAATGTTTCTCTCACACATCAATGTTTCTCTCCCTCCCTCCTTTCCCCTCTCACTAAAAATAAATAAATAAAACCTTTTTAAAAAATGAAAAAAAAAATGACTTGGAGAGTTCTCACTCTTAAAAAAAAAAAAAAAGAAATACTGTACTTAAAAAGTTAAACCTCTCTAGTTAGTAAAGAAATAAGCACAAGAGTACTCTTTGTTTATCAATTTATCAAGGTTGAATAATCTTAACAAGTACATGCCAAGAATGTTGAGATGGCCCACCTCTCATTGCTATGAAGGGTTAGCTGGCATGGTTTTTCTGGAAAGCAATTTGGCAGTACTTCTCTAGAACTTTAACAATGTTTATACCCTTTTACCAAGTTCCACTTCTACAAATATAGTTTTAGGAAGAAATCAAATAAATGAAAAATATGTATAGGACCATTGAACAAATGTAAATATTCAATAGGAGAATAGATAAAAAAAAATCATGGATCATCTATGCAATGAAATTAATTCAAAGCAGCCATTCAAAATCTTATTTCTGAAGAATTTAACAGCATGGAAAAATGCTGTGAATGGAGAAAAAGCAGGACAAAACTGGCATTCAAAAGAGAGTATATATTTTAAAAGAACATATAAATACATAGCATTTAAGTACCGTATTTTTCAGATTATAAGACACACCCCCACCAAATTTGGGAGGAATAATAGTTGTTAATGCTGCTGTTGAGTTCTGTTTACATTTACATTGGTGAAATATTATATTATTAATGTTATTAAATACTTTATCACATTTTTTGCTTCAAGATTTTTTTTCTATTTTCCTCCTCTAAAACCTAGGTGCATCTTATGGTCCGAAAAATATGGTACATAGTACCTACTTTATTATGGGGGGGTGTATATGTACACTGGAAAAAAGGCTGGAAGGAAATATGTCAAAATGACAAAAACAGTATTCCCTTAGTGAAAAGGTTGTGGTTTTTTTTCTTCTTACATATTTCTAAATCTTTGAAAAATTTATATACTAAGGATATATTGCATTTAAAATGCACTAAGTGGCACTGACTAGTGTGGCTCAGTGGGTTGAGTGCCGGCCTGTGACCCATAGGGCCAAGAGTTTGATTCCCAGTCAGGGCACTTGCCTGGGTTGTGGGCCGGGTTCCCAGTGGGTGGCATGTGAGAGACAACCACACATTGATGTCTCTCCCTTTCATTCTCCCTCCCTTCTCTCTCTAAACATAAATAAATAAAATCTTTTTTAAAAAATTAAAAAAATAAATAAACAAAATGCACTAAGTGGTTATTATTCTACCCAACCATCAGTCTACCGAAGTCTACTTAAAAAAGGAACCAAAATCCATTTGTACTAAAGCAAGCAGTAAGTGGTTATTTTCACCTCAGAGGCCAGGTGAAGAACTGGAGCGGAAACAAAGCATGGTGGAAGGTGGGTAGGCTCTGGAGTCAGACAGAGCTGGGTTTCACCCCTGCGCTGCCTTTGTCTAGCTGTATGGCTGAATGAATTGCCACAGTTTGTGGCACGTTAGCTTCCTCTTCTGTAAAATGAAGAGGATAATTCTCTCATGGGGTTGCTGTAAGGAGTTTGGATACCACATGTGAAGTGCTAGGTCGACTGGCTAACACAGAGTATTTCGTCAATACTGGCTATCGTTATTTTCACCTCTTAGTTCTTTGATTTGTCCTCTGTTGATTATTAAGTAACTACGATGTTTACTTTCCCATTTTACATAAAAACAGGCACTGATTGATGTTTACTCAGAACAGAACTTCATTTGCAGCTGGCTTTTCTTTCCCTGACTGCTTCTTTTCTCTCCCCTCTCCTCAACATTGTCAAACATGACCCTGTACTAGTCCTATGATATGGCTGATTGCTGTATAAGCCCTGGATCATAGACTTTTCCATGAGTTACCAGGAACAGAAGGGTTTGTGTGTGTGTGTTTTTATATTATAAATACAATAGGCAAGGTGATAGGGTGACTTGTCCAGGGTCCCATAGGCCCTCCATTTCTTCTTGCCTATCTACTGTATCATATGCCTCACAAAAGTCTATGAATCTGAAGACTGAAGAGGGCTCCCTACATTTGAATTATGGCTCCTTGTAGTCTCTTCACAGCAGCATCGAGGACTGTCTTGCATTTCAGAATTTCCAATAGTAAGAAAGGATTTTGAAAGATCCAACCTTTAAAGAGAAAAGAGACACATATTGATACAACAAGGATATTTACTTCAAATTTTACATGAAGTCAGTACTCGTTGGGTAAATTCTGCCCAACCATCAGTCTACCAAAGTCTACCTGAAAAAGAAACCCAAATCCATTCATATTAAAATATAACTAATTATCAGCTTAAGAACTACCTTTCCTCAAGATTTGTTCTGAAATAGGATCAGGACTTTGACTCCAAGGAATTAAACCCCTATGGTGACATCTGAAATATTAGAGGCCTCTCAAGAATCCCTACATACTCTGTAGGACCTACAGACGAGGTTCTTCAGCATCCCCCAGTCTCAGGACAGAATCCTGTGTGCCAGAGACAATATTTTCTCAGTAGTCAAAAGATGTGGGTCCCATTTCTGACTCTCCCATTAACCAGTTGGGGTACCCAGCATCTCTGGGCTTCAGGTTTCTCATCTGCTAAATGAGAGAACTGAATGGTGTGATCTCTAAGGCCTTTGAATTCTAACCTTCTCCCCTTGTAAAATTCTACCCTTGTAGTGAACATATAGAAAGATGGCTTCAAGGAATTTGGGGGAAAAGAAAAACTTGCCATTTCTTTATTCCATCCTACCAAGTCTAGTCTATTCAATAAACCAGTAAATTACACATAGAAGAAAAACTGAAAAGTAAAGATATGAAAGGGAAGGGGCATGGAATCTTACCACACAAGCACTATTAACATCTTGGTGTAGCTTCTGCCAGATTTTCTCCCTATGCACAAGTGTTTTAAAATATTAGTTGTAATGAGAACGGGTATACTGTTTTTTTCTATCTCCAGGTCTTTTGCCTTAGCCATGAGCTCCTCATTTGGCTAGAATTCCAGGTGAAATTTTGAATCAAGGCATTGTAGCTCTTCTCCATTTTTGTCTTCACCTCCAGTCCCCATGTTAGCCCTAGATTAAGGGCAGGATATACCTTCTCTTCCAAAAACTATAGGTCTACTTGACTTTCCTTACTTTGAGGTATCATCCCACTCCCATCCCATGTGGCTCAAGTTGGACTGACAACTGTACTTTCTTGCAACACATGAGCCAATGACCCAGGTTTGACCAACAATACTACTTTATTTCCCAGGCGACCATGGTTGAACCATAGGGTGGGCACTTGACTCAAATAGAGCTAATCAGAGTCATTGTCTGGGATTGAAACATGGACATCAAGGCAGGGGTGGGAAGTGGGGAGACCACTTTTCTTTCCAAGCAGGAAGCACAGGAATTGGTGGCTGGAAGTAACCATCTTCACCATGTGGAACGAGCTTAACTGCAGAATTCAGCCAAAGCAGAGATGGAAAGAGAAAAGTCTGGGCCATGTTGAGTCCCACATCCTGCCTTGGACATTGTTCCTGCAGTTTTTCCTTTAATCTTCTGAGCTACCCTCTAGGACGTGAGCAAATAATTCTCTTGTTGCTTAAGCTTGTGTGAGTTGGGTTCTCGCTGCTTACTGCCTAAGAGTCCAGGCTCATCCCAACTAGATCATGAGAACCATCCTAACCTTACACTGGGAGGACTGAACAAGCTCCATCCTAGTTGCAACAAGCTCCATCCCAGTTGTCCATTTCCTTAGAATTAGATAATGTAATTTTTTCCAGCCTCCCACCTTGAGATTGCAACCCTGCCCTTCAATGGCAAGGCCTTTCCCCTTACTCACAGACTCTCTATGGGCTCACTACCTGCTTGTCATCCAATTGTTTGCAGGGGGTTTCTTGTCACTGGACTTTACCCATGTATTTGGATTCCTGGACATTTTCATGCTGAATCCTCTTATTGCCTTATGATTTATTTCGTGCGATTTGCTGTTTTGCCATACTGCCTGGCTTGTTAGCATATGCACCTCGTCCATTTCCTCCATATCTGTCCCACTCCAGTGAGACAGTTTCAGTCCTACATTTGATCCCTCGAAGCATTCTCTGAAAGCAGATCCTTTCGACAGTTTTTAAGATTGTTAGGACTATGATGAAAAGGTCATGAAAAGCGAATCTGAGACCTATGGCAGTCAGCTCTCCTACTCACTCCCCGAGCCACACAGCAATTAGCTGTATTATGTCTGTATCTCCAGGCAGATTCCCTTTTTCTAACAGCCCATATTTTATCCCTTTTATAACTTCATTCAGGTGTACCGAGTGTTCTTTCTAGATGCAACCATACACTTTCTTGGGAGCTCTCCTTTATAACATGTAAACAATTGACAAACCTATTTTGAGGAAATCGAGGCTTTCAACAGAGAAGCCTAGATTTGCAGTCCAGGTGGGTAGGTTTTTGTGCTAGAACAGCACTGGAGTGCTTTTCTAGGGACATGCACATTATTGTTACGTAAGCTGGTTTCTCAAAACCATGAAGAAAACACTCGCAGGGTACAGGAGTGGAGAAACCAGGGAGAGCTGGGTTTGAGGGGAACATCTTGAAAAGTTTAATCTGTGGACTTAAATAAGAGCCGGCTCTGATTGTGGTAGTAGGAGAATAGCTGGGAGAAAAGTTCCAAATTCAGTGAATGAAAGTGATTCTCACTCTGGTTGCTCATCAAAACTGACCCTGATCTGGGTGAGTTAAAGGGATCTTACCATTTTCTAAACCAATCTTGGATGACAGTGAGAAGTGGATGGCATCAGGTAAACTCCTATCCTGGGAGATCTGAGAGTACTGGGTTTGGCTGACAAGAGCTGGGAATAAAGGAAGAGGAGGAAGATGAGCAGAAGGAGAAAAAGATAAAGAGCATTTTGCTAGATCATCCACAAAAAAATCCAGTTGTTAATATTTTAAAATTTTTACAAAGGCACTGGCAAAATTTTCCATGAGCACTCACAATAACTCATGAAATATTTTCATTTGCTCTGGAAATTAACTTTTTAAACTGAAAATTCCTGCATAATTTCTTGATTTATTAAAAGACTGTGTTGTCCTAGCCAGTGTGGCACAGTTAGTTGGAGCATTGTCCCATAAACTGAAGGGTGGATGGTTTGACCCCTGGTCAGGGCACATACCTAAATTGCAGGTTTGATCCCTGGTTGTGGAGTGCACAGGAGGCAACCGATCAATGTATCTCTCACATTGATATTTCTCTCTCTCTCTTTAAAAGCAGTGACAAAAAAAGTCCTCTGCTGAGGATAAAAAATAAAGATTGCATTTATGCTTTTATTCTAAGAACTGCCCTTCCACATGAGAACCACTGAAAAAGATTTATGTTTTATTTTATTCTTTTTAAAGATTTTGTTTATTTATTTTTAGTGAGAAGGGAAGGGAGGGAGAAAAAGAGGGAGAGAAACATGAATTTGTGGTTGCCTCTCACATGACCTCCACTGGGGACCAGGCCCACAACCCAGGCATATGCCCTGACTGGGAATCAAACTGGTGACCCTTTGGTTCACAGCCCACACTCAGCCTACTGAGCTACACCAGCCAGGGCTTGTTTTATTTTTATTTCTTCTTTTGGCAATTTGATAACAGGTCTGTTACTGCTTTAAAAAAAAATTAAAGGCTACAAGGACAAAAGACCTCTCTGTATCATTAAGTTTTATGCTAAAATATAAATCTAAGATTAGAAACTTTATCTATGAATAGAATGAATTCATCCTGTAGAGGAAAAAAATACACTTTTAAAAGCTGTCTAAAGTCTATCAAATAAAAAATAGAGATATTTTGAAAAAAAAAAAGCAAAATTCATTGGAGCTTCTTTAACTTTATACAGATGACCCTTGAACAATGCAGGAGTTAGAGGTGCTGGCCCCAGGTGCAGTTAAAAATCTGTATATAACTTTTGACTCCTCAAAAAGTTGACTGCTAATTGTCTGCTGTTGACCAGAAGCCTCACCAATAACATAAACAGTTGTTAACACATATTTTGTATGTTATATGTATTATATATACTGTATTCTTATAATAAAGTAAGATACAATTTTTTTTTTAAGAAAACCATAAGGAAGAGAAGATACACTTATAGCACTTACTGAAAAGAATCTGTGTAAGTGCACTTGTGCGGCTCAAACCCATGTTGTGCCTGATCACTAGACTAGGTCACTTCTCTGTCTCAGAGGGGTCGTTGTAAGGATAACCACAACTATGATTTAGTTTTATTTTCACCATCATTATCATTATTATGGCAGTGGAATGGCAATTATGGATAAAATAGCAGAATGGACAACATACTGGGAAAACAAGAGCTGAGCTTGTAAATCTATCAGAAACTGTGTGACCCTGGGCAAGCTACTCAGAACTTTGGAATCTCAGTTTCTCAGTGAAACAGAAACCCTATTAGCTGTCCCACAAGGGTATCAGAATGACTGCATGGCTAGAAAGCTCCCTGTGAGCTACACAATGCTATTAGCTGATACGATTTTACTACCTAAAATATCAGTTCTTCTATTACATCCTTGCTTTCATATATTCAACACAATAGAAGTCAAAATGAGAAATCTTAAAACCCCGAATATTAAATTTGACTCTGGGGTTAAAAGTAGAGTCTGCCTGCTTTTCACTGTGTGGTGCTAATCTCTGGGGAAGTAACTTTTTAAAAATTTCATGGCTGTGTCACTCACATTTCCCTATTGAGTTTTCTGAAACTATTATCAGCAAATATTTCAGACCCCTAAGACTTTTTAAAATGTTATTTTAAAAAGTTATTCTTAGGTTTGGTACTTGTAAATGTTTTCAGCATCTGAGAACAGCATTAATTTCTTGGAAATTAAATTGTAAACGTCCGTTTAACTGTGGAAAATGTAGAGGCTAAGAGCCGGCAGCCATCAGGTGGATGGAGCAACATTCAGAGAGAGGAGAGTAATCCCTTAGAAGCGAGGGAAGAAGGCAGCAAAACTGACTTCTCTATTAGGCACATGGAAAAAAAAGTTTTAATTTCAGTTTCTTTTAAAGCAGAAGCAAAAAAAAAAAAAAAAAAAAAGAATCTGATAATGAATATACATCGAGTCTAGTTGTATCATATTTCCGTGTATGACAATGCAGTTGCAAGATCTAATTTTTCATAACTTTTATGGAGGAATGGACACACACAGGGAAAAGTGCCTGGGGCCGATGAAAGTCAGAATGTGTCCAGGGACCCAGGGAACACAGATGCTCTGGGGGCCGAAAGGAGCTGGGGAAGCAGCATCACCTCAAGTGCCTCTAATGTGACAGTTTGTACTGTTTCACACACAGATATCACAGGTTCCCGAGTCTAGGCTTACAGGCTTAAGTCTTCACTCCTCTCTCAAATTAAGTGATCTCCACCACCTTGTATCAGAATTTCTTTTCCTTTTTAAGGTTGAATAATATTCCACTGAATGTCCACTGAATGCTTATTGTATGATAAGCACATACAATATTGTGCTTATCTTTCTATCTGTCAACGGACATTGGGTTGTTTCTACCTTTGGGTTACTATGAATAATGCTGCTGTGAGCATTTGTGTGCAGATATTTGTTTGAGTCTCTTTTTCAATCACCTCTAGTTGAGGATAACTTCATCCTAGCCCTTAAATTATTTTTAAAAACAAATTTTTCAAATACAATGTTTGACACAAAATTAAAAATTATCTCATTCACAGAAAATCAAAAGAACATAAATGAGAACCAGCAAAAACAAAAGAACCTAGAAGAGATTCACATAAAAATGCCCATTTGATTTCTGACAAAGATACAAAAGTCATTCAATGGAAGAAAGACAGTATTTTCAACAAATAATTCTGAAGCAATTGGACATCCATAGGGATAGAAATGAATCTCAGCCTAGGTCTCACATCTTACACAAAAGTTAACCCCAAATGGGCCATGGGCTACATATAAATGTAAATCTATAAAGGTTTTAGAAAACCTTTAGGGTCTAGGGCTAGACAAAGAATTCTTAGACTTGATACCAAAAGCACTATCAATAAAAAAAATTCTTTTGATAAATTGGACTTTATTAAAATTTAAAACTTTTTCTCTGCCAGATTACTAAAACATGAACAGACACTAGAAGAAAATATTTGCAAAGCACTATTACAACAAAGGATTAATATCTAGAATATATAAAGAGCTCTCAAAACTCAGCAATAAAAAAGCAAGTAATTTAATTAGAAAATAAGCAAAGAATGAAAGCTATTTTACTAAAGAAGACATATAGAGGATACATATTCAACACCATTAGCCATCAGAGCAGGGGTGTCAAACTCATTTTCACTGGGGCCCACATTCGCCTCATGGTTGCCTTCAAAGGGCTGAAGGTAGAGCTCCTTGCCACTAGTTAAGGACTAGTTACATTTATACAGTCCAAAAATTACATTCGGCCCTTTGAAGGCAACCATGAGACTGATGTAGCCAACAGTGAAAATGAGTTTGACACCCCTGCATTAGAGAAATACAAATTAAAACTACAGTGAAGGCCCTGGCCTGGTACTTCAGTTGGTTCAAGTGTCGTCTAGATACACCAGGATTGCAGGTTCCATCCCTGGTCAGGGCACATACAAGAATCAGCCAATGAATACATAAATAAGTGAAACAACAAATCAATATCTCTTCCTCCCTTCTTCTTTCTCTGTGAAATCAATCAATAAATAAATCCATACTGAACTATCACTAGACATCTACAAGAATGGCTAAAATGAAAAATGGTGATAACATCCACATATTGGCAAGGATGTGGAGAAATGGGATCACTCATATATTACTGATGGGAATGTAAAACAGTACAGCTTCTCTGGAAAACAGTTTGGCAGTTTTACATAGAAATAAACGTGCAACTACCACACAGCCCAGCAACTGTTCTTCTGGGTATTATCAGACAGCAATCAAAACTTATATTTACCCCAAAACTGTACATAATGTTTTAGCAAATTTCATAATAGCCAAAAACAGGAAGGAAGGAAGGAAGGAAGGAAGGAAGGAAGGAAGGAAGGAAGGAAGGAAGGAAAAGGAAAGGAAGGAAAAGGAAAGGAAAGGAAAGGAAAGGAAAGGAAAGGAAAGGAAAGGAAAGGAAAGGAAAGGAAAGGAAAGGGAGAAAAATCCAGATGTCCTTCAAGGAGTGAATGGTTAAACAAATTGTGATACATCCATACCGTAGAATGCTAATGGACAATAAAAAGGAACAAACTACTGACACATGCAACCTAGATGATTCTCTAGAGAAATGAGCACATTGGCAGTTGTCAGGGTTAAAGACAGGGTGGGGCAAGAGGGGAGTAGTCTTGGCTGCAAAAGGATACATGATGATACTTGCAATGATGGGAATATTTTGAATCTTGACTGAATTGTTGTTAAATCCTGATTATCATGCTGTACTATAGTTTTGAAAAATGTTGCCATGTGGGAGAAAATGGGTAAAGGCTATCTGGGATCTCTTTATATTGTTTGCTACCACTGCATATGTGTCTACAATTATCTTAAAAGTTTAATATAAAAAAATCATATATGACTTCTGGTCAAAATGGCAGCATAGGTAAACACGGCATGCCTCCTCACACAACCACATCAAAATTACACCCAAAATATAGAACAACTGTCACTCAGAATGGTCAGATCAATTTGAATGGAAGTCTGATAACTATGGAATTAAAGAAATGACATCCATTCAGATAGTAGGAGGAGCACACATGCCAAATGGTCTGGTCCCACATCCATGTGTGGTGGCTAAAAATTTGGGAGATATCTCAGGAGCAAGGAGTCCTAGATCTGCACCAGGACACCTGCCCAAGGTTCCAGTGCCAGGAAGATAAGTCCCCATAATTTCTGGCTGCAAAAACTATCAGGGATTGAGTATGTGGAAGAAACTTCTGGAATCCCAAGCAGTTCTCCTTAAAGAACCCATATATGGACTTACTCAGACTCACTCCGAGTTCCAGCACTGGGGTAGCAGCTTGAAAGGCACCAGTGGTACATGGGGAGGAACTGAAGTATTTGGCATCAAGGCAAGAGCTGGGGGACAGCTTTCTCCCAAACAGAAAGGCAGACACAGGCCATTGTCTCTTTCTGAGCCCTTCCTCCACAGCCACAAAGCCACAGAGCTGGCAGGCAGGTGCCATATCTGAGATTCCATCAACCTAGCCAGCACAGTTTATCCTGCCCTAGAGATTCCCTGAGAGTCTATCCCACCCAACTTAATGGCCCACCCAGACTATTAACCTTGGCTTTTTCCATATGAATGGCTAATCTTGGCTCGTGCTTCACAACTTCCTAAATCCTATCAAACAAGAAACAGCCAGCCTCTGTAAGCCCCCAGCCCCTGTAGCTCTTGCTAACTGACCTCAGGCACAGCACTAGCAGCAGCCAACTTAGATTCACAGCTTAGCTTCTAGAAATCTCTAACCCCAGCACAAGTAGCAGCTATCTCAGATTACTTTACAGCTCAGGCTGGGTGGCCCTGAGCAGAACACAGGTGGGGGTTGACCTCGGCCTGCACCACTTGGGAAACCCCAGAGCCTGCACACCCAATGGACAGCTATAGATCACATCAGAGCACTATCGCTCTGCCTCTACATAGCTGATCCTCCACAGAGGACAGAGATTTGTGACCTGGGGTCACAGCCAGTCCTTGCAACTGCCTGTATAAGTCCCTTCCATTGACCTGCCAACAGCAATCAAGCTTCAACTATAAGAGGATATACTCATCCCACATGAAGGGTGCACCTCAAGTACCCAGCTTGGATAATAGGAAAGGCTGTGCCACTGAGCCCTACGGGACACCTACTACATTAGTCCATACTACCAAGACAGGGAGTCATAGAAGCTCTACCTAATACATAGGAACAAACACAGGGAGGCTGCCAAAATGAGGAGACAGAAACATCACCCAAATCAAAGAACAGATCAAAACTCCAGAAAAAAAAAAAAAAAACCTAAGCAAAATGGAGATAAGCAATCTATCAGATGCAGAGTTCAAAATACTTACTGGTTGCAAGTATTCTCCAGGATCTTAGTGAGGACCTCAACAGCATAAAAAAGATCCAGTCAGAAATGAAGGATATATTAATTGGAATAAAGAACAATTTACGGGGAAACAACAGTAGAGTGAGTGAAGCCGAGAATCAAATCAATAATTTAGAACAAAAGGAAGCAAAAAACAACCAATCAGAAAAAGAAGAAAAAAGAATCCCCCCCCCAAAAAAAAATGAGGATAGTATAAGCAGCCTCTGGTACAACTTCAAGTGTTCAAACATTCACATCATAGTAGTGCCAGAAGGAGAAGAGAAAGAGCAAGAAATTGGAAATCTATTTGAAAATATGATGAAAGAAAACTTACCTAATTTGGTGAAGGAAATAGACATGCAAGTCCAGGAAGCACAGAGAATCCCAAACAATATGGATGCAAAGAGGCCCTCTCCAAGACACATGATAGTTAAAATGCCAAAGGTTAAAGACAAAGAGAGAATCTTAAAAGCAACAAGAGAAAAAGTTAGTTACCTACATGGGAGTTCCCATAAGACTGTCAGCTGATTTCTCAAAAGAAACTTTGCAGGCTAGAAGGGACTGGCAAGAAATACTCAAAATCATGAAAAGCAGGGATCTACAGCCAAGATTGTTCTACCCAGCAAAGTTATCATTTAGAATTGAAGGGCAGATAAAGAGTTTCCCATATAAGAAAAAACTAAAGGAGTTTATCATCACCAAACCATTATTATATGAAATATTAAAGGGACTTATTTAAGAAAAGGAAGATCAAAATTATGAACAATAAAATGGCAATAAATACATATCTGTCAACAATTGAATATAAAAAACAGACTAAGCAAACAAAAATAGAGGCAGAATCATGAATACTGATAGCATCTTGATGGTTGCCAGATGGGAGAGGCATATGGGGGAATGGGTGAAGAAATGAGGAGATTAAGCACAAAGAGGAGGTTACAGAATAGCCATGGGGATGCAAAGTACAGTATAGGAAATGGGGCAGCCAAAGATCTTCTATGCATGATCCATGGGCATGAACAATAGTGTGGAGATTCCCTGAGGGAGTGGACAGTGCTGAGTATAGGGGAGCAATGGGGTTAAAACTGGGACAACTGAAATAGATTAACCAATAAAATATAATTAAAAAATAAAAATAAAAAATTATATGTGTGGCTAGTGTTGTTTTTCTGTTGGACTTTGTTATGTAAGATAATTTGTAAGATCTCCTGAGGCAAAGGATTCATATCATATGGATATGAATCCTTTGTAAGTTATAGATGTTTTACTGAACTGAAAACAATATTAATTTTTGTCTTATTCCTAACATTCATGAATAATTTACTAAACTGATTAACACAAGCCAAATATTAGTAATAGAATGTTCTGTCAATACCTCACTTGCTGCTTGTATTCTTTTTTTTAACTTGGTTGATTACTTAGAAATTTAACTAGTAATTTCTACTTACATGTTTTTTCTGTAGATTTACTTGATGCAATATGGCGGCGGTCTTTTTTGATCTTCACCAGATGATTATCTTTATGACACTCTTTACTTGAACAGCTGCTGATTTTGTCAATTGTGGTCATGTAATTGCGATCGATTTTCAAGACATTGTGTTTCTTCAACTTTGACTTTTTGATTGGACACTTATAAGCTCCTTCAATGAGGTCATGCCAACTGTAATTCACAAGATTTACAGTTCCCACAGGGAAAGTAATGTTATACTCAGCATATTTCTGCAACATCTCCCCAAGCTCACACAGTATTTCAGCAGCAATGAGTTTGTATTCTTCAAACAGACTCTTTTGTAGGTATATTTTGGAAAATTTAAGGCCAGTAGGAAACTTGGGAATGACAGGAGTTTGTGAGATGGCAAAGGAGTAGAACGCATATTTCTCTGGTGCAGCTGCTGTAGGTAGCTTTTCTTCCCTCTTTACTTCTTCAGATTTCATGCTTTTTGTAGGACTATAAAACACATATGTGATTAAAAAAAAACATTAACGATATTTACTACTCTTTAACCTATAAATATGATTTCTAGAAATCGAGCTTAAAATATAATTAAAAAATTGTATAACATCTATGTATAAAGTGGCTACCTGTAACATTATTTACTATTAAGTTTTTTATTTATGATTTTAGAGAGAGAAAGGGAAGGAAGGAGGGAGGGAGGGAAGGAGAGAGAGAGAAAGATTTGTTGTTTCACTTATTTATGCATTCATTGGTTGATTCTTGTATGTGCCCCAACACAGGATGGAACCCGCAACCTTGGCATGTTGGGACGACACTCTAACTAAGTGACCTGGCCAGTGCTGAAACATTTTTTTATATATTAGTAAAAATTAAAAAGAACTTAATAGCTCATAGGAATATAGCTAAGTAAATAATGCCATACCTATGAAATATGTAGCCATAAAAATTGCTTAAAATTTTTCTCTTAATAATTTGGAGATATGCTTATGTTATAATATCATATAAAAAGTATACACAATTGTATATGTAGAATGATCTGAATTATATATGTATATATCATATGTCTGGTAGTAAAAAGACGGAGCAGATGTCCAACACAAAGTACATTGATTGTGGGATTATGGAAGTCATTTTTTATTTTTTCCTTTT
This sequence comes from Glossophaga mutica, assembly GCA_039655065.1. NCBI lineage: Eukaryota > Metazoa > Chordata > Mammalia > Chiroptera > Phyllostomidae > Glossophaga > Glossophaga mutica. Next base: position 20,218,527 of record CM077304.1, on the reverse strand, counting down.
ATACTTTTCTAAAATGAACATTTATTATGTTTATACACAGAAGGTAAAAACCAATATGTGTGTTGTTTATTCATTTGTTTAATTATAAGACAAAACAGAGAAATTTTCTTCCAGAAAGCCTTCCTGAATTTCTTTAGTTGTGAGTCCACAAACACATTGTGTTCCCTTAGCCTGTCCAACACGCCGCTATCAGATGTTACTGTGCGTCGCTGGGAGAAGACAGAAATCCAAAGAGGTAGACCTCATGTTCTGCCCCATCCCCATCCTTGTAGGAGGTTAAGTGCAGGGAGGGGGAATTTACCAATTCTAGAAGAGGCATCTGAGATGCTTAGAGACTGATTAGGGCTTTTGATAGTTCTGTTGGGTGGAATACAGCTTCAAAATCTGGAATGTTCCCCTCTACACCATTTGGTCAAAGACATCTAAGGCAGCTGCCCTAGTCATTACAAAGTGTCTCCTGTCACCAAGTCAGTGTGGTGAAACATGGCAACACCCGATGGAGTTTCACTTGCATTTTTCTTCTAAATGGTGGTTCCATTAGAATAGCTTGAAAAATAACACTGGTTGCCTTGCTAAGGGTTTAATGTGAAATAAAAGGCAACTTTTTTTTCAGATCAAAAGGTTTCGAATTGGCATGAGATTTCTATGTAGATCTTTGGGCATTGGTTATACTTTCACATTAATATTTAACGAATAAAGATACACTTTTGGAAATTATAACATATTACTATAACTCATAAATTTCTCTATCCCTTTATAATAAGCTTTCAAAGTTGCTCTCAGCAACATCATTTCATCAAACTCGAATACTAATTCTCTGAGGCAGCTACTGTGTTATCTCAACTTATGGTAATTTGTTTGTAACATCCTGTAAATATGCATTCATAACTGTCAGATTTATCTATTGCTTGAATAAAATAATAAAGACTGTACTTAAAGTAACAATAATAAGCTCTGCCTGTGTGGCTTAGTGGACTGAGCACTGACCTGTGAACCAAAGGGTCACCAGTTCAATTCCTAGTCAGGGCACATGCCTGGGTTGTGGGCCAGGTCCCTGGTTAGGGGTGCGTGAGAGGCAACCACACACTGATGTTTTTCTCCCTCCCTTCCCCTTTCTCTAAAAATAAACAAAATCTTTTTAAAAATAACAATAGTAGCATCTACCATTTATTAATTGACTCAGTAATTACATCTCTTTCAGAGGGTTATTAAGGTTAAGAAATTTAATGTGTATTTAAAAATAATATTTACGTATCTGGCTTATTTTTTCAGGGAGAAGCTCAAATAAGGGACCATCCAGGTCAAAAACCAGATTTAACAATCTTAAGACGAGAACATTAACAATGAAGGTGTTGGTGCCTGACCTAGTCTTAAAGTAGCTCCACTACTTTAGGCACAGCATATTAGAAGAAATAATGCATTCATTCAAAAAATATTCATCAGACCCAACTGTAGGTGCTGGGGAGACATGGTGGAAAGCACAGACCTCTGCCCTCATGAAACCTACATTCTAGTTGGGGAAAGAATGAAGGGAGGGAGAAAGGGACAAGAGAGAGAAGGGAAAGAAAAGAAAATTATAGATAACAATAACTGCATTGATGAAAATAAAACAGGGCACTGCAATAGAATAATGGGTGGGGTGGGGTTTGCTTTCTTTGGATTGAGAGATTAGAGATGGCCTTTCTGAGAAGGTGACATTTTCATTGAGACTCAAATGATGATGGGAAAGAGCCATTCATAAAATAATATGGCAGAAAAAGCATTCAAAAGAGGGTACACAGCAAATGCAAAGAACCTAATTCAGGAATGGGTGGGGTTGGGAAAGCAATAGATAGGCCATAATGGCTGAGGAGCCGTGAGTGTCATGGAGTGGTATGCAAGAAGGCCAGAGGACAGGTGTGAGAAGAAACCCAGGAGGCCTAGCAGTTTGTGGTAAGAAGCATGGATTTTATTCTCGGTGCAGCAGCAGCAGCAGCAGCAGCAGCAGCAGGATAGGCAGTGGAAGAAATGGAGTGTTTCCAAGCAGAATGGACAGAAGCAATGCTTACCACATACCCTGAGCAATGTGTCAAATGAGAAAGTGGGGAAACCAATAAACCCCTGAGCTCTATGATACAGACCTACTTATTGTTCATATAACAATCTACCCTAGCTGCTATAGCTCAGTGGATTGAGTGTGGGCCTCTGAACCACAAGGTTGCCCCTTCTATTCCCAGTCAGGGCACATACCTCGATTGTGTGCCAGGACCCCAGTATGAGGCATGCAAGAGGCAACCGCACATTGATGTTTCTCTCTCTTTCTCCTTCCTTACCCTCTCTCTAAAAATAAATAAATAAAATCTTAAAAAACAAAACAAAACTATCTGACTCACTGATTACCAATTATAAGCCAAGCACTGTGGATACAAAAGGACCAAGTTACGTTGAACTGTTTTTCAAGCAGAAAGAGTTGGGAATGAGAGACAATGGACTTCTGAAAATAGCAGCAATTTGTAGCGATTTTGACAAAAGTTATAGCAGGTTCCACAAAAACAAAACAAAACGGACTGGCATATACCAGGGCTTCTCAATTCTAGTACTATAGACATTTTTGGATCAGAAAACTTTCTTTTGCCAGAGCTGTCCCATGTATGGTAAGACATTTAGCAGCATCCCTGGTCTCTACACACTAGGTGACAATGGCACCATAATCTCTAATTGTGACAAACAAAAATATCTACAGAAATTGCTAAATGCCCTAAATGTGGCAAAACACCCCTGCTCGAGAACTCACTGGTAGAGCTGATGACTTTGAACTTTATACAGCCTTGTGATATATGTTCTAAGACAGGTCATGGGATTTTAATGTCCACTTCACAAGTTAAACTGTAGTCACTAGAAGGCAAAAACATTGTGGAATGACCAGTTCCATTACTTCATTCATCTTCGTGGGCCTGACACAATTCTATGGCTGTTACTCACAAATCTCTGTGAAGCACATCTGATGTGCCAAGCACTGTTCTCGGGATTGGGAACAGAGATATAATCCCAGAAGATAAAAAATCCTGCCCTTGTAGACCTGATACTCTCATGAGAAGAGAGAGGACAAACAAATAAATAGGGATGTCATGTCAGTTACAATGTTAGAAAGTGATTAAGTTCAACAGAAAATTTAGAAAGGGGCATAAAGATTGCTAAAGTGGAGACAGGTAGAAATTTGAAATGGGAAAAATCAAGAAAAATCTCACCACAAAGGTGATAGCTAACTAAAGACAAAAGGAAAGGGGAGTAAGTAACGTTGAAAGCAGAAGGAACAACTAGTGCAAACTCCCTAAGGGGGGAAAGAAAAAAAGAGTGAGCTGGGTTTGCTGTGGAATAGCAAAGAAACCAGAATGACATTGGACCAATTATGCTTCATTTACCCAATTAGCTGGCTAAAATAAAGTTCTCTGATTGACTTCATGGTCAGCTTTGAAATGCTAATTCCTTGATGTAGTTTCTTGGGGGATGGGGAATAGGGAAGAATTGATCCTGAGCATCTTATATAAGTCTTTGCAAATGTGAAGTGACACCTGCAATTGAAGAGTAATTCCAAATGTTTTACCTATGCCTAGATCCTGAGGTGTGTTCCAAATGGGGGAAATGTTCTTTGCATTCTCTCCTTCCCTGTTCTTTTCTTTCTGGTTTCTTCTAAAATGAAAGAAATCTTTCTGATTAAAAAGTAGAGAAAAATACTGGTCAAAGTGAATTATTTTTTTTGAAAAAGGAAACTACAGTTTATGGACTGGACTATATTATCACCTGATCAAAGAAATAGAGAGGCCCAGTGTCCAAAGGTTTAGCTTCAGTGGAGTCTTCCATTCCGTCATGAGACCTGGGAACGAGAAGTGAGAAATCTGAAGGCAAGTTATCGTGTTTAGAAGTGATATTTTAAAGAACTTCATGGTTTTAAAGTTTAAATGTCTTATTTTCAATAAACTGTAAAAAAAATTGGAGCGGGGGCACAATTCCTTTATACCTATCTTCATATCACAGGCTGTCTACCCAACATAGATGCAATCAGAAGGATCTCATGCCCTTGGCAAACAAAGCACTATCACATCAACGGGAAGCTTTTCAACCTTGACACTACTGACATTTTGTGCCCAATAATTCTTTGTAGTAAGGAGCTGTCTTGTACCTTGTAGAGTGTTTAGCAGCATCCCTGGCCTCTACCTACCAGATGCCAGCAGCATACCTTCTTACTACCCAGTTAGGACAACAAGAAGTATCTCCTGACATTTGCCAAACGTCTCCTGGGGATAAAAATTACCACTGGTTGGGAATGATTGTGCGGATGCAATAGTAACCTTGTTCTTTGTTGGGGGCATTGTATGGGGGGTACCCCCAAAGAAAATAAGTTTGATAGGGAAGAAACCGATGCTGTGAGAATGAGTGACCCTGCTAATGGCAGGGTCATTAGAGCAGTGCCACTCAAAATGTGGCCACCGGACCAGCAGCATCAGCATCACCTGAGAGCTTATTAGAAATGCAAATCCTTACTCAGCCCTAAAGTATCATAATGTGTCACAATCTCCAGAGATGCTGCTTGCTGGTGGCGGTGTTACACCAATGGGGTCACAACAGACCTTGGTTCAGCAACCTCAGTACTTGAGTTCTGGCTTAGAAAATATTCAGAGCCAAGACTCAAACTGTAAAGAGAATGTATATTTAGAAAGTTACAAAGATAGAAGTATCTGTAGAAGACCTGGGCTTAAGAAACAAGTTACGGAGGCAAAAGAAGGCTCCTTGGAATTTGGGAGAGAGGAAGTTAAAGGTAATATGCCTAGAGGAAAGAAGAGGGGGAGGAAAAGGCACTGACACGCTCCTGGGAGAGTGAGCTGGGTTGTCCTCTGTCCTAAGGGCTTTTAAGGGTGGGGATTTTAGGGGAGTTCCAAGCAAAGGATCTCAATGGAATATTCATCAGCTTTCCAGGTGTGGCCTTTCAGGGTTGTGTTCTCTACTGATTGGTCAGCACCAAGGCAGGGGGTCATTAGTTAATGCAGCTGGTCCTGAGGTCAGCCACACCCTCACTTGACTGGTTTTGCTGCTTTTCTGAGACTGGAGCTGAAATACAACTGAGGTCTGGATGTAGGTGATGCTGGTCAGAACCTCATTGTCCTGGGGGCTTAATGTTTAAGGGCTATTCTCCTGCCCCCTTGTTCATTACCCCTCTAAGGGGGTCTAACCCACATGATAGCAACATGCCAGGGGAGAAAAAGTTGGGGGAGATCCAAACCGCATGACCAGCAACGTGAAAGTCCAGGAGGACCAGCAATACGCTAGGGGAGGAAAGGTTGTCCTGGAGCCAGATCCTTGTTTTCCCAGTTTTGCCTGTTGCTAGGTACCTGGGCTTTCCATCCTAGAGACCTTCCATACCTGGCCCATCATCCTTGCATCCTTGCTCAGCTCTTGTCTGTCTGACTGCCTGCCACAATAGCATCCTAGAACCTGTGGGGGGGGGGGGTGTGGTTTAACAAGCCCTCCAGGTGATTCTGATGAACATTAAGCTTGGGAAGTGACACATTTTATCAAGCAGGTTGTGAAAACCACAGGATTGCGACTAGGGGAGAACCTGAAACCAAAGCTAATGGGCCTCCTGGGTTTGCAACGAATGAGATGAGCGCACACTGGAGGGCTGGGCGGCACAACAGTATCAAAGGATGGGGCACCTAGAGCACTGAGTGTTAATGATTATATTACTGTATTCATATTGTCATTAATACGAAAATTTTCTGAGGCTCAGACTTGACTCACCCTCAGAAGAAGTAGGAGAATCTGTTTAAAATGAAATTTGAGAGACACCAAAAACTCCTGTTATATATTTTTTAACAAACTTGCTAAAATATAAATATTTCTATCTTGTTGTTTTGCCATTGTTGCTAAACATTCTACTTTGAGTTATGGGATTCAGAGCAAGTCACCCCAAGACGAGCCTCTGTGGTAGGCAGATTGTTTTGAGCTAAAGGCAACTTTAGCCTCGGGCTCAAGGGAAACTTCTGCCCCTCCCTCAACTATCTAGAAGATCTTGAATTAGGGGCCTTGCCCATAATAAATTATCAGAGAGAATCTCTTTTGGCCTATCTGTAGGGAAGGACAAACTTATTTACTAAGCATCTGCTCTTCTTACCGTCTTGCCCCAAGTCAGTACCTCTTCCTTAGCTCAGGAAGTCTTATGTACCTCAATCTCCCTTTCTATCTCAGAAGCCCTCATGCATGTCAGGGTCTCTGAATCACATATGTGTGTTTCCCATTCATATGTTTGTATTAAATTTGCTTATTTTTCTCTTGCTAATTTGTCTCATGTCTATTTGGTTATTAGACTAGCCAGAATAACCTTGAGGGCAGAAGAAATTTTATCCTCCTCCATAACTATAATATGATATATACATTTGTGAAAAACCCCATGTCCTAAAAAAATTGTGCACTAAAAATAACAGGGCTCATGGGAAAGGTAGGGTAAGGGCACACCGCTTAAAACTTCTGCTACTTTGGAAACATAGCAGAAAAGAAAAACAATGACTGGTACCTCCGGAGTACCTTAAACAGTCCAGACAGGCACTTGTGGCCAGAGTTGCTTCAGGTAATATATTTTAAAAACAACAGAGTCACTCTGGCTGGCGTGGCTCAGTGGATTGAGCACTGGACTGCGAACCAAAGGCTCACGAGTCTGATTCTGGGTCAGGGCACGTGCCTGGGTCTCGGGCCATGTCCCCAGTTGGGAGCCTGTGAGAGGCAACCACACACTGATGTTTCACTCCCTCTCTTTCTCCCTCCCTTCCCCTCTCTCTAAAAGTAAATAAATAAAGTATTTTTAAAAATAAAAATAAAAGCAACAAAGTAGAAATACAAATGTATGGGTACTGAAATAATGTGAATGAAGCAGACCTCTTTGCTGGTGGGGTTGACCTAAAGGTAGGTATAGAAAAATAGTACCAAAGGAAAAGAAACCACATGATCATCCTTATAGATACATAAAAAGTATTTGACTAAAACCAACCCCTTTTTTTTTAAAAATATTTTATTTATTTATTTTTATTATTTATTTATTTATTTACTTATCTTTAGAGGGGAAGGGAAGGAGAGAGGGAGAGAAACATCAATGTGCGGTTGCCTCTTGTATGTCCCCTGCCGGGAACCGGCCTGGCAACCCAGGTATGTGCCCTGACTGGGAATCGAACCGCGATCCTTTGGTTCGCAGGCCCGCGCTCAATCCACTGAGCCACACCAGCCAGGGCCCAACCCCTTTTTATGATAAAAAAAATTCAACAACTAGAAATAAAGGGGAACTTAACCTCATAAAAGGCATTGGTGGAAAAAAAATGCCACAGATAATGTTTTTAATGGTGAAAACCTGAAAGCTTTTCCCCAAAAGCCTGGAGCAAGACAAAGACAAGGTGTCCACTCTCAACCCCTCTATTCAATATTGTACTAAATGTTCTTACTACAAGGCAAAAAGAAAAGAAAGAGAAAGAGAGAGAAGGAGGAGGAGGAGAGGAAGAAGGAGGAGAGGGGGAAAGAAAAGAAAGCGAAAAAGAGAGACAGAGCATTCCATTTGAAAAAGAAGAACAAAACTGAGACTTCGGCCAAGATGGAGGCATAGATGGACACACTGTGCCTCCTCGCACAACCAAAATCAAGGACAACAAAGATTTAGAAACAAGAAAACAGTCAGCACTTACAGAAAATTGAACTGTACGGAAGTCTAACAACCGTTCATCCCGACAGGTAAGAGGGGTGGAGTCGCGGCAGGAAAAGGTGGAGGTTGGTGGACCCGGGCACGCAGGAGCCCCAGGCGTGCAAGCGGCGGCTAGCAGACCCCGGTGCGGAGTGGCAACGGACAAACCCAGTGAGACTGTGCAAGGCGGCTGGCTGACCAGGAAGTCCCACATTCACACACAGATAATTCAGGCGAAAATGGGGAGCAAGACAGACCTTGCAACCCAGGACCCCAGTGCCAGGAAATAAAACCTAAAAACACCGATTGAAAACACTTTTGGGGTGTTTTCAACCCCCACTTTTGGGGTGGGGGTTGAGGTGCTGGGAAAGACTCCCAGCCTCACAGGAGAGTTCGTTGGAGAGACGTGCACAGGGTCCTAGAACGTACACAAGCCCACCCACCTGAGAATCAGCACCAGAAGGGACCAATTTGCTTGTAGGAAGCGGTGGAAGGAACTGAAATACGAGAGAGCGTGGAGCAAGCGCCATTGTTCCCTCTCAGACTCCGCCCCACATACAGCATCACAACCTAGTAACTGAGCTGCCCCGCCCTGGGGAACACCTAAGGCTTTGCCCCTCACTACGTAACAGGCATGACCAGACCCAAAAAAACAAAAACAAAACAAAACAAAAAAAAAACCCCACCCCAAAATGGTTCAATAGGGAGAACAGATCAAAGCCCCAGAGCCAACTCATCTAAGCGACCAAGAGATAGCCAACCTATTAGACGCACAGTTTAAAGCCTTGGTGATCAGGATGCTCACAGAATTGGTTGAATTTGGTCACATATTAGATGAACAAATGAAGGCTACAATAAGTGAAATGAAGGAAAACACACAGGGAACCAATACTGGTGGGAGGAAAACTGGGACTCAAATCAATGGAGTGGACCAGAAAGAAGAAACTAACAACCAAACAGAAAACAATGAAGAAACAAGAATTCAAAAGTATGAGGAGAGGCTTAGGAACCTCCAGAACATCTTTAAACATCCCAACATCCGAATTATACGGGTACCAGAAGGGGAAGGGGAAGAGCAACAAGTGGAAAACTTATTTGAACAAATAATAAAGGAGAATTTCCCCAATCTGGCAAAAGGAATAGACTTCCAGGAAGTCCAGGAAGCTCAGAGAGTCCCAAAAATGTTGGATCCAAGGAGGAATACACCAAGGCACATCATAATTACATTAGCCAAGATTCAAATGAAGGAGAGAATTCTAGAAGCAGCAAGAGATAAGGAGACAGTTACCTACAAAGGAGTTCCCATCAGACTGTCAGCTGATTTCTCAAAAGAGACCTTCCAGGCAAGAAGGGGCTGGAAAGAAGTATTTCAAGTCATGAAAGTCAAGGCTCTACATCCAAAATTGCTCTATCCAGCAAAGCTTTCATTTAGAATGGAAGGGCAGATAAAGTGCTTCTCAGATAAGGTCAAGTTAAAGGAGTTCATTATCACCAAGCCCTTATTATACGAAATGTTAAAGGGACTTATCTAAGAAAAAGAAGATAAAAAATAAGGCAGTAAAAAGACAGCAAACTCACAGCTATTAAGAACCACACCTAGCCCTGGCTGGTGTAGCTCAGTGGATTGAGCGCGGGCCTGCGAACCAGAGGATCGCGGTTCGATTCCCAGTCAGGGCACATGCCTGGGTTGCCGGGCCAGTTCCCGGCAGGGGACACACAAGAGGCAACCATACAGTGATATTTCTCTCCCTCTCTCCTACCCTTCCCCTCTAAAGATAAATAAATAATATAAATTAAAAAAATATATATTTAAAAAAAAAAAAAGAACCACACCTAAAACAAAAGCAAACTAAGCAAATAGCTAGAACAGGAACAGAACCACCGAAATGGAGGAGATCATATGGAGGGTTAGCAACAGGTGAGTGGGAGGAGGAGAGACGGGGAAAAGGTACAGAGAATAAGTAGCATAGACGGTGGGTAGAAAATAGACAGGGGGAGGGCAAGAATAGTGTGGGAAATACAGAAGCTAAAGAACTTATGACACATGGACATGAACTAAAGGGGGGAATGTAGGTGGGAAGGGGTGTGCAGGGTGGAGAGGAATGCAGGGAGGAAATGGGACAACTGTAATAGCATAATCAATAAAATAAATAAAAAAGAATAAAACTATTTGCAAATGAAATAATCTTATGTATAGAAAGTCCTAAGGAACCCATGAATAATATATTAGAGATAATAAACAAATTCATCAAGGTTACAAGATTTAAGAACAATATAAAAAAATCAGCTGTATTTCTACATACCTGCAGTAAACAATCTAAAAGTGAAATTTAGAAAACTCCAGCTATAATAGCATCAAAAAGAATAAAATACTTAAGAATAGATTAAACTAAAGAAGTATAAGACTTGTAACACTGAAAACTACAAAACATTGTTGTAAGAAATTAAAGGAGATCTAGATAAGTGGAAGACTTAGATATCCTGTATTCATGTATCCTTATTCATGTATCGGAAGACTTAAAATTGTTAAGATAGCAATACTCCCCAAGCTGATCTACAGATTTAATGTAATCTCTGTCAAAATTTCAATGGTCAGTTTTGCAGAAATTAACACGTTAAAGTTTCTAAAATTATCTTTCAATTTAATTTTTATGCTGTTACAGATGTCCCTGCTTCTTTCTCCCTTTCCCTACCTCCACCCAGCCGCACTCTCTCCCCTCCCCAAGCCAGCCCCCACATTGTCCATGTCCATGGGTTATGCATGCATGTTCTTTGTCTAAAATTCTTATGAAGTTCAAGGACCCAGAATATCCCAATCTTGAAAAAAAGAACAAATTCATAATTCAAACTTACTACAAAAGCTACAGCAATCAAATGTGGTACTGACAATAAGAATAGACTTATAAGTCAATGGATTAGAACTGGGTCTAGAAATAAACCCTCGTATTTATGGTAAATTAGTTTTGTCAAGGGTGCCAAGACAATTCAATGGATGAAAGAATAGACTTTTCACTCCATGGTAATGGAACAACTGGATATCCACACGTGAAAGAATAAAATGGAACCCTTACATCATACCATGTACAGAAAAGTAAATGCAAATGGATCACAGAATGGGAAAAATATTTGCAACTCATACATGTAATAAAGGTCTAGTGTTCAAAATACACAAAGAATTCTTAAACTCAAGACTAAAAAGACAAATAATTCAACTTAAAGTGGGCAAAGGATTTGGATAGACAGTTCTCCAAAGAATATATGCAGCCTTGACTGGTGTGGCTCAGTTGGGTGGGCATTGTCCCACAGAACTAAAGGTCGTCAGTTTGATTCCCAGTCAGGGCACATGCCTGGGTTGTGGTTTGGCCCCTGGTTGGGACACATATGAGAGGCAATTGGGTGATGTTTCTCTCTCACATAGATGTTTCTCTCCCTCTCTTTCTTCCTCTCTTCCCTTCTCTCTAAAAATAAATAAATAAATCTTTTTAAAAAAGAATATATGTAAATATATAAATATATATAAAACAATAACACATGAAAAGATGCTCAGCATCATTAGTCATTAGTCAAACACTCACCAAAACCATAATGAGATACCACTTCACACCCACTAGGATGGTTACAATAAAAAATAAAATGTACAATAACAAGTATTGACAAGGATATGAAGAAACTTCATGCACTGCTGGCAGAAATGTAAAATGGTACACTTGCTACTTAAAACAGTCTGGTAGTAGATACACTGTGCCTCCTCACACAACCAAAAGAAGGACAACAAATTGAAAAACAATAACCAACCAGGACTGCCAGAAAACCGAACTGTGTGGAAATCTGACAACCAAGGAATTAGAGAAGAAACATTCATCCAGACTGGTAGGAGGGGTGGAGACGGGCATCAGGGTGGAGAGGACTCTCGGCAAGGCTGTGGCTGGAGGACTGGGACAGGCAAGGTGGCAGCTTGAGGACTAGGTGGTCCGGATTTGCCTGGGAATAAACAGGGAGGAACAACAGGGGAGCGAGACAGACTGTGCAACCCAGGGTTCCAGCACAGAGAAATAAAGCCTCCAAACCTCTGACTGATAAAACCTGTGGGTGTTTCAGTGGTGGGAGAAACTTCCAGCCTCACAGGAGAGTTCATTGGAGAGACCCACGGCGTCCTAGAATGTACACAAAACTGCCCACCTGGGAATCAGCACCAGAAGGGCCCAATTTGCTTGTGGTAGCAGAGGAAGTGACTGAAAGTCAGAGGAGAGCAGAGGAAGTAGTATTGTTCCTTCCTGGACCCCTCCCCAACATACAGCACCACAACACCCAGACGTGGGTTGCCCTGCTCTGGTGAATACCTAAGGCTATGCCTCTTAGTATGTAACAGAAGCACCAAGACAAAATAAATATGGCCCAAATGAAAGAGCAGATCAAGGCTCCAGAAAAAATACAACTAAGTGGTGAAGAGATACCCAACCTATCAGATGCACAGTTCAAAACACTGATAATCAGGATATTAGTGTTTTGATATCCACTCACAGAAATGATTGAGTATGGTGGCAAAATGGAGGAAAAAAATGAAGGCTATGCAAAGCGAAATAAAGGAAAATATATCAGTAACCAACAACGAAGGGAAGGAAACTGGGACTCGAATCAACAATTTGGAGCAGAAGGAAGAAATAAGCATTCAACCAGAACAGAATGAAGAAACAAGAATTCAGAAAAATGAGGAGAGGCTTAGAAACCCTTGGAACAGCTTTAAACGTTCCAACATCCGAATCATAGGGGTACCAGAAGGAGAAGAGGAAGAGCAAGAAATTGAAAACTTACCTGAAATGATAGTGAAAGAAAACTCCTCTGGCAAAGGAGAGACACACCAGTTTAGGAAGCTCAGAGGCCCAAAGAAGTTGGACCCAAAGAGGAGCACACCAGGATACATCATAATTAAATTACCCGAGATGAAAGATAAGGAGAGAATCTTAAAAGCAGGAAGACAAAAGGAGACAGCTACCTACAAAGGAGTGCCCATAACACTATCAGCTGATTTCTCAAAAGAAACCTTGCAGGCAAGAAGGGACTAGAAAGAACTATTCAAAGTCATGAAAGGCAAGGATCTACATCCAAGATTGCTCTATCCAGCAAAGCTATCATTTAGAATGGAAGGGCAGATAAAAGTGTTTCCCAGATAAGGTCAAGTTAAAGGAGTTCATCATCACCAAGTCCTTATTATATGAAAAGTTAAAGGGACTTATCCAAGGAAAAGAAGAACAGCAAAAATGAACAGTAAAATGACAACAAACTCCCAACTATCAACAACTGAACCTAAAAAAACAAAAATGAACTAAGCAAACAACTAGAACAGAGACAGAATCACAGAAATGGAGATCATGTGGAGGGTTATCAACGGAGAGGGGGAGGGGAGAAAATGGGGGAAAAGGTAGAGGAAATAAGAAGCATAAATAGTAGGTACAAAATAGACATGGGGAAGTTAGGAATAGTATGGGAAATGGAGAATCCAAAGAACTTATAAGTACAACCCATGGACATGAAAAGGGCAGGGAATATGGTTGGGAGGAGGCGTGCAGGGCAGAGGGGAATAAAGCGGGGGGAAATGGGACAACTGTAATAGCATAATCAATAAAATATATTTTAAAAAAGAAAAGAAAAAAGAAAACAGCCTGATAGTAAAATATAAATTCAAAAAGATATTTGCATTACTATGTTCATTGCAGCATTATTTACTATAGTCAAGATATGGAAGCAACTAAGTGTGCATTTACAGGTGATTGGATAAAAAAGATGTGGTGCATATACAATGAAATATTACCTGGTCATAAAAAAAGAATGAAATCTTACAATCTGCAACAATATGGATGCGCCTAGAGAGTATTATGCTAAGTGAAATAAGTCAGACAGAGAAAGACAAATACTGTATGATTTCACTTATATGTGGAATCTAACAAAAACAAAACAACAAAAAGAAACTCATAGATACAGAGAGCAAACTGATGGTTGCCAGATGGGAAGGGACTGGGGGACTGGGTTAAAAAGGTGAAGAGACTAATACAGATAGGCAGTTACAAAATAGTCACAGGGATGTAAAGTACAGCATAGGGAATATAGTCAATAATATTGTAATAACCATGTATGATGCCAAGTGGGTACCAGACTTATAGGAAGGATCACTTCATAAGTTATATAAATGTTTATCCACTATACTGTATATGTGAAACTAATATGATCTTAACTGTCAACTGTAATTTAAATTTTTAATCAAAAAGAAAACAGTGGTAGTTCATCAAAAAATTAAACATAAAGTTGTTATGCAACTCAGCAATTATATTCGTAGATATATGCCCAAGAGAAATAAAAATGTATCCATACCAAAATTTACACAGGAAAATTCATAGCATTATTCATCATAGCCAACAAGTAGAAATAACCCAAATGTCTATCAATTGATGAATGGAAAATGTTCTCTAATTAGATAGTGGTGGCAATTGTACACTTGTAATTACTAAAACCCACACAATTGTACACTTTAAATGATAAATTTTATAGCATGTAAATTATCATAATTTTTTAAAGGAGTGTCCAAGAGCTTCACCCATACCAGCCTGGAGATGTCAACTTCCAGGGATCAGGTCCGTGAAAATATGAGTGCCTTACAAAGTAGCTGTCTCCTGTCCCACCAGCTGCTGCCCGTTCAGACCCAAAGAGTATTACAGATCTATTGGTTCTGACCCCAGAGTAACTTTGTACCAGTGTTCCATTCAGAACATTAAGACCCATTGATTCCACTCATGTCTTTGTTATGTCAGTCATCCTTAGTCTCTGCGGATATATTCTTGGTAGTACTTCTGGTGCTGGGTTTCTGTCTCGGATGATGGAGCATCAACAACTAGATGGTGATGCTTGCACAGCATCGGGAATGCACATAATGCTCAAAAATGGCACAATTTATAATATAAACAACAATTTTTAATACTTCAAATGAAACCTACTGTGAAGAAAAAGAAAACATGAAAAGAAAAGAACAAGGGCACAGAGGTGAGGTAAAATAACTTCTGGTGGGAGTGGGAGAGCTGGTTGAATAAAAATCAGCTCTAAAACGGACTCTAGTGTGTTTTCCAGAGGCAGCTCTTCCACCTTGGCAGGAACAAGGGCAGGATCAAGGGAGGATTCTTCAGGCAAGCATGGTAGGACCTCCGTCTGGTCAGGAGACGAAGTTCAGGCTGAACCCGACTCCAGAGCTGTGGCAGGGGTGTCTGCTGGAGGTGGGACTACAGCCAAAGGTGGGCACCTCTCCAGGACTGGACTGGCCTCCCGATCTGTCCCGGCATTCAGCTCAGATGTGCTACATACGGTGTTGAAGCAAGAGCTGGCCCAGCTTCCTGGGCTCCTGTTAAACTTGTGACATGAAAATGATAAGACATGTGCCTGCATTTCCAATAGTTCTCCAAAAGACAAAACAAAGCCAGAGCCTTCCAGAGAAGCCTCAGCTCAGGACATAACCCAGGATGCCCTCCCTAAAGACAGTCCAGGAGATTTGGTGGTCTGAGGCCTGACTTTGCTCCTGCCCAGCTTCTGCGGGTGCTCCCTGTGTATCTGGCACTTTTCCTGATAAGCTCGCCAGCAAGTCCTCCACCATCCCACCACAACCTCCCCCAACATCTAACCCTTTGGCCCTGTATTTTAATCTGTATGTCATCAGGTCTGGTTTCCCTAAGGTCAGCACGGAGCTCTGTGTTGGCTGGAGAAATCTTCCTCTTCCTGGAGGCTTGGAGGGTGGTGTCTTTTTTCTGGGCTGGCAAGGGACATGCTTCCCTGGACACCTCACTGTCGGCAGTGACATCTGGCTTGTTGTTGCCTTCGGTCACTTGGCTGACCTGCCCCTCACTGCTGGTGATGAGCTGGGATCTTCATTGATCAGCTGTTCTATCTGGCCAGGTGCTGGAGTTGGGAGAGGAGAAAATATCACCCGCGTGCCTGTATTTCCAATGGCCCAGCACAGGCAGAACACAGCCAGAGCCTTCCAGGGACGCTGCAGCTAATGTCCCACTTCAGGACGCCCTTTCCATGGAGAGTCCAGCAGATGGCTGGTTTAAGGGAGGTCTTGTTTCTTCGTAGCCTTTCTTGGTGTTCCAACACCATCTCCTCACCAAAACTCACCTTTTGTCTACTCCCATCTCACTCACAATTTCCATGATTTCCTTTTGTTATTTTAATACAGCACAGCAATATTTCTACACGTGAAGAAGTCATTCTGTGGTTACTTAAGTTAAAATTGCTTTATTTTAAATTATGAAATACATGCTCATTAAATAAAATATCAATGAAACAAAAAAGAAAGCAAATATTTATATTTCTACCATTGGGAGATAATTACAGTTCACATTCTGATGTTCTTTTTGTATAAATAATCACATTTTATGAATCTGAGTTGTAATTAAGCTATATACACAGTTTTGTGTCTTGCTCTTTTTTGCTTACCAGTCATGTAACTATTTTTTAAGGGACATGGTTAACTGTGTTTTACAATATGTTTAACTGTGTTTTATAAGGGATCCTGTTAACTGTGTGTCTAACAGGAAGTAAGTTAAGTCATAGACATTACCCCGGCTGCCTGCAGCGGTAAGGAGACTGAAAGCGTAGTGCTCTCAAGAAGCTAGTTACGCATCATGGAAGGAGTGGGGAGTTGTGTGTAAATCCAATGTGCTTCCCAGGGAAACTCCTTAGACAACATTTAGAAAAGCAGTTTCATGTGCTGCTTCAAACTTGCTTTGTATAAACAAGCTACAAGATAGAAAAAAGCGTTCCCTATATATGTAAAAAAGAAGCAGAGGAAACGACTTAGGGGGAAGTCCTTTGAGTTGACTGGGACGCCTCCTGTGTGTGTGTGGATGTGGTTTCTGGTCCATCATACTGGGATTTGCCTGTCATTTATGAGCCATTAAGTTATCAACGAAATTCTGTTCAAAATCTGTTAGCTGCTCTGAACAAGGACTCACTTGTCAAACAAATAATTCCATCAAGGATGTGAGATCCAATACAGAATGTGTTAACCCCGCCTACCCTGCTTCACTGGACAGCCCCTGGCCACCTCCTCTTTCAGAGTCTAACTCCCACTCCGGACAGGGGATTGTCTTTCCAGTTTCCTAGGGCTGCTCATTCAAGTAATCCCATTCATTTCATCCACTGAGCTCCCTGGGGATAATAAAGGAACTGAAGGGCTGCCTTAAAAATCTCAAGACCCTTCCACTGTAATTCATCTTTTTTATCCACAGTGATACCCAACGTAGACTCACTGAACCATTCTCTCCTGGATTCTCACCTTTCCAGGCCTTCAGAGTAAATTCTTTTTCCTTTCTCCCTAGTGGCCATTTTGAATGTCTGAATGGTTGTCCATTTTCCTTGAACAACACTTTCAGCAGACAAATCCATCTCTTATTTTATAGAGAAATAGATGAAGGGGTCCTCAAAGTGTTACTGTATGTGGAGTTGAACAGTGGAATAACTCTAAGCCTTAGGCCCTTGGGAAGTTGGCTTAAGAACTCTGTGAATGATATAAATAGGCTCTAAAGATGTAACTTTACAAGAAACATATCAGTTAATAACATTTACATGAATCTGTTGTCAATTATATGTTTTCTTGTTTGCATAATGGTGATAATATTTGTCTTTTAACACTGTGGGGAAGAATACATTAGATAATGCATACAAGCTTTATTACAAAGCCTGACATGTATTAAACACTAACAAATCATAGCTGAAAAAGATCCATTAAATACATGAAAAAGAACAGTGTTTCTTGGAATTTTGGATAAGGTGACTGGAGACAACACTTTAAGACAGACTTGAGTTTTCTAGGTATTTGGTAACATGATATTCTTAAGAAGTGACCTTAGAAATAATCGCCTTCCTGGGTAAAATGCAGACATTCGAACTCCAAAGTTTATACCACTTCATAGATTTTCCCCTATGCTTCATTATGCATACTTTTTTTTACAAAGTGACTTGTTTTATAAGCATGCAGTCATTGTGCAGTGTAGATGACATGTATCTGTTCATTTTTAGCAGCACCCACAACATTATTAAAAAAGAAACATTCTTTTCTTCCAGTGCAATGAATAATTAGTGGGTAATGCTAGAGAAGTACGCAAGTGATTGTATTCTTTGAGGCATTTTCACCAAATTCTTTCATCTGTGTTTTACCTTCATACACAGGCCAAAACTGCACAGCTCTTTCGATTTCACTCTGGAACTTTTCACCCACAGGCATGAGGCGAGTCTTCATTGCCTCCGGACAAATGTTGAATTTGTGGGTTTGAAATTGTTACATCAAGCAGAAAAACACTGTTTAAAGTAGTTAATATCTACTGACATATACAAGCACTCACTGTGTTGTATTTGACACCAGGGTCTAGTAAATAATTCCGAAGTGTATTTTATGATTGCAATAGGAGAATGATACTATGGAAACCGAAGTGTGTCTAGTGTTGGTGGGGAGAAGAGTGAGGAGGTGGGATAATGAAAAGGAGAGTTCAAAACCATTGAGAACAGACCTTTGTGGGTGCAGAGAGGGAGGGATAACAAAGCTGAGTTTAAGTTGGGTTAATGTGGGCTTTGTAATCACACGATTTGGAACCTGCACTCTAGTTATGTGGTCCTGGTAAAACTGTTTGACCTCAGGGTCTCATTGTCTGTTTACAAGCAGAATATTCATGTTCTAAATAGCAAATGAGCCGACCACACCCATAACAGTAACTATAGCTTACTGAGTGTATCGTATACCAGGTTTTATACTAGATATTCAGACACATTCTGAAAGATATTTTAAAGTACATAAAACACAGAAAGTTTATGTTCTGTCTTTTCTAATTTCCCCTGTGTGCTTTATAATAGGACACTATCTAAGAAAGGAATACAATGCAAAAAATACATTGACTATAATTTTATTATAAGATAGAATCTGTATTTCTATTGAATTACTTTAAAAAGTGATGTTTTTTTAACCAGATACCAAAGCTAGTAGAGTTGGAAAGAGCAAAGATTTTGGAGCCAGAATCCTAGCTCTGCTTCCGAAAAGCTGCAGTGCAGTTCCGAGCATTCCTACTGCCAGCCCTGTCTCACCTTGAACCCAGCCACGCCTACCACTGGGATTCATGTGTGAACGGGGTTTTCAGGGAGTCTGTTCGCAAAAAGTACTCTGGGAAGTGTCAAGTCAACAAGCCTGGCTCTGTGCGAAAGCTTTGGTATCTGAAGGACGGACACTAAAGGGACACTTGGCAATATCTGGGTCTTAGGGAGGGGGAGGTCTATGAATAAGAGTGGAAAGAGCTAATTTCACGAAGAACCTTGTAAGGCGTTGGTGATGCAATGTCATTACCCCTTCGTATTCCTCTGAGAGATTTATATGAAAAGGAGAGCGAGGCCATCCTCTCCCACTTCCCAGGGCAATGCATGGCTTTGGCAGCTGAGAAATCCCCGCCATGGTGAGTGGTCCATGTGGTGGTACTTAGGAGGCAAAGCAGGGGAGAAGTTCAAAACAAGGTAGGTGCCATGTGCTAATTCACTGCGCTCCCTAGAAACATATAAAGTGTTACTGAGGATGTGCAGAAATGTCTGAGAGGTCTGGCACAGAATTGAGGGCTTACATCACAGCTGAGGTCAAGATCGAGTAAAACCAGAGTTAAAATTTGTGGGCAGTACTTTTCTGCATTTCTCAAAATAAATATTTTTGCTGTATTAATAGAGACACGGAGTATAGTGGGGAAAGTAAAAATATTATAACCCTTTTTCCCTCATGGCTTTCTAAAGTGAATCAGCTTTCCTGCCGAACTTGCTTATACGATGATCATCACTATTAAAATAGTTACCAATCCACACATTAATTCACATTTCTGAAATTTGAACTGCAAGTAAATTGGAGTTTTCTGTGCATGGAATACAGCTTTCAAAAAATTTTACATGCATTCAAATATAAATGAGGTGTATTTATGCTATAAGTATAGACTGAAGGAGAAATTACTGCAGTGATTTTTAGTCAGTGCACCATGCATGTGGGCAGACCCAACATTTTTACAAGCCCTCAGAAAAGTTACAGACATAACAAGCACATAATCTCCATGCATGTAAGTTTACTACTATTTTTAATAATACATAAAGCTTGAGATAATTAAAACACAAGTTTATTCAAAGTCTCCTGAATCGTTAATGGCTTTTGGTCATGATGTGCTGAAGGACATCACTGAGTCTGAGAAGGTTGCTGATATTGGAGAAGGGGGTCTGACACTCAAAAAGTATAGAAACTAGTGATATTGTTGGGAGTTGTACATCTCAGCTGTTGACATTATGACAAATAATAAAATGTCAAAATACCTTTCCTTACTAAATTAGAGAAGTCTTAATCTCTCTCTGTATATATGATTATAGTTCTATGTTTCATATATGCACACAAAATATTGTTTATAAAACTATCCCACATATTTAATTTCAGAAGTCTTTTTAGAAGTAACTAAGTTTTAAAGATACTAAGAAATATAAGACATTTCCTTGTCCTCAAGGTGTTTATAACACACTGCAAGAAAAAATGCGTATGACTAAGGACTGAGTGAAAGGTGATAAGCGTGGTATAAGAGTCCAGGAGGAGAGAGAGTTTCCCAGAGTCCACATCTGAAGTGAGCCTCACAGTCAGCAGTGCAGGGCAGAGAGGGTGAGTGCTGCCTAAGCTTCATCTCTGACGTCTTCGGGACCCTTCAGAAAATGACCAGCTGTCTGAGTGACTCGGGAATATGGCTAAGTATGGGACAATAAAAGGGCACGAGCACTCAGTTACCAACAAAGATGCAAAAGACATTTAATGAAGGAAGAATTGCCTTCCCAGCAAAGGGGGCTGTAATAATTGACATCCATAGACCAAAAAACATAACCCCCAACCTAAACCTCCCACTTTATTTTAAAAACTCAAAGTGAATAATGTCCTTAATATAAAATGTAAAACTAAAAAGCATTAGGAAAACATATAGGAGAAAATCTGTAGGACTTAGTGTTAGGTGGGGAGTTCTTAGACTTGATACCAAATGCACAATCTATAAAAAGAAAAACATAAATTGGAATTTTGTCAAAATAAAAACTTTTACTCTGTGCAAGACCCTGAGAAAAGGATGAAAAGACCAGCTACAGAATGGGGGAAAATATTTGCAAACCAAATATCTGATGAAGAACCAGTATCTGGAATGTATAAAGAACTCTCAAAACTTAACAATAAAATGCAAATTATACAATGAAAAATGAGCAAAGCCTTTTCACCAAAGAGGATATACAGATGGTAAATAAGCACATGAAAAGAAGTTCAACATTATTTATTTATGTAAATGAAAATTAAAACCACAGCAAGATATCACTCTATAACTAATAAAGTTAAATAAAAAAGTGATAGCACCAGATCCTGGCAAAGATGAAGTTTCTACTGGATCACTCACACACACCGCTAGTGGGAGTGTAAACTGGTACAGGAAAAGTGTGGCAGTTTCTTATAAAACTAAAAAGGCCATTACTATATACCCCCATAATTACACTTTGAACACTTAAACTAGAGCAATTACAACTTATGCTCACACAAAAACCTATTCATTAATATTTACAGCAATTTTGTTTGTAATAATCCAGAGCCAGAGATAACCCAGATGTCCTTCAATGTGTGAACAGTTAAAAAGCTCTCCATGACTACTATACAGCAGTGAAAAGGTATAAACTGTTGACATATGCACCTACTTGGAGGCATCTCTAGGGAATAAAAATGAGCAAAAAACAAACAAACCCCAGTCTCAAAATGTTCCAGACTGAATGATTCCATTTATGCAATATTAATGACAAAAACCTAGAGATGGAGAACAGATTAGTAGTTGCCAGTAGCTCTCGAGGTTGTGTTGGAGGGAGGGAAGTGTCTCAGGCCATAATACCATGTAATATATTAGGGTGGCACCAGGAATTTTTGTGATGGGACTGTTCTGCACCTTGACTGTGCTGGTGTCACACAAATCTATATGTGTGATGAAAATGCATAGAACTAAACACACACATATATACATACACAAGAGCACATGTAGAAATGGTTAAATCTAAATAAGGTCAGTGGATTGCATTAATGTCAACTTCCTGGTTGTGATACTGCACTGTGGTCATGAAAGATGTTACCATTCGGGGGAAAGTGGTTGAAGGGTATTTGAATCCTTTCTGTAGTTTTTCTTCCAACTGCATGTGAGTCTATAATTATTGCAATGCACTTTTATTTTTTTTAAAAAGCGTATGCTCCAAGAGAAAAATTAGGAAAATTGCTAAGTCAAGTTTTAAGGTTTGTGAATGTCATGTTTAGGATTTTTGACATTATACAGTAGGCAGTGAGGGAACTTAAAAAAATTTAAACAGGAGATTAACAAATATGACTAGGTTTTGAAAGATGTTTTAGGTAGAAATATGAAAGATCTAATCAAAAAACACAAGACAGGAGTTGGGTTGAAGGCCATCACAGTAGCGAAAGTCACAAAAACTTCAAACAAAGAAAGGTAATGGAACCAAGAGGAGGTGATAGATTTAAGAAGCAGGAAGCCACACAAGTAGAACGGACCAAAATTGGTGACTGTTTGGACATGTGAGTGAGAGACAGGAAGATAGCATTAGAAGTTATCGTTTCAGATGGTAAACAGAGGAGGAAAGCCAGGTTTAAAAAAGGCTAGGAGGCATCCAATGAGCAGCTCTTCAGTGATGAGGCAAGAAGTGCGGGCAAAAGGTTAGGAGAGAAGCTAGGGCTTGAGGAAGCGATTCAGATGCAAAGTAAATATAGGTGATAAATGAAAATGTGTGGAACACAAGATAATCTGAGAACATAAATATCAAGTAGAGATAAGAGTAGACAGATGATGAGACTCCAACAAACAGCACTATTTTAAGAGGAAGAATGTAAATAAAGAAAAATGAGGAAGTGGTTAGAGAAGACAGAAGGGAATTGAGAAAAGGTTGAACTCAAGAAACAAAAAGGAGGTGGCAAGAAAAAGGGCAAAGTCAACAGTGTTGCTGTGTAACTTCAGGAGAGTAGAGCCTGCAGGCTCATTGGATTTAGCAATTCATCTGTAGATGCCACTTGAATAAAGCTCCATCAACTAAAGTCAGAATCCACACTGCAAAGGATGGAAGGGTGAAGAGGAGGTGATGAAGCGCATGCAGGAAATGTTAATTCTGTAAACGTTTGGAGATGACAAGGAGGGAAAGAAAAATTGGGTGCTTCAGAAACATTGAGTTTAGGAACACTGAGGAGTTTGTTGTGTTTTTGTGTGTGTGTGTGTGTTTTTTAAGATTTCTGGTTGAAGGATTCATGGATGAGACAGCTTTGAGAAGAGCAACTAATCAATTGAGCAAGGTACAGAGAGATGGGAAATAATGGAATCAAGAAAACAAAGGTAGGATTTGCCTTAGAAAGATGTAGGGGTTTAGATGTTCAAATTGTATAACACAGATGAAATACCTATCTAGTATAAATTAACTGCAATTTAATTTGTATTTTGACTTATTTTTTAGGTTTTTCAAATGTGATTTTATGAAACGTATTTTTATGTATAGGTTAGACTATGATAAGATTATTTGGCAAAGAAA
This sequence comes from Glossophaga mutica, assembly GCA_039655065.1. NCBI lineage: Eukaryota > Metazoa > Chordata > Mammalia > Chiroptera > Phyllostomidae > Glossophaga > Glossophaga mutica. Next base: position 20,195,198 of record CM077304.1, on the reverse strand, counting down.
ACAAGGTAAAGGAAAGGTCACAGAAAATAAGATGAAGTCAGTGATAATATTAGTATGCGAAATAAATGCTTATAGTGTAAGGCTCTTAATAGAGGCTAGCTACAGTTTGAAAATTGGTTCATAAACACTTTGAAAGCAGCATCTGTATTTTCCAGTTCCCATGGCATTTAGAACAGTGATTGGCATACAGTGGCTATTTTTGGGAAACATCTACCACTTATGGAATAACACTACCAATTACTGCAAATTTTCCATATTTCATTGTTAGGCTGAAAAATGGTAAGAAAAATACAAAACTACTGAAGAAGAGATGAATCATATTCATTGTAAGTGGGGTCGGTACATTTTGAAACAGATTTTATTTTCCTCCTACGGACTTCACTGGGATGTGGTAAAAGATAAAATCGAATATGTGCACTGGGTAGCCATCTGGGAGATGCTGTAAAGGAAAATGATCATAGATATTAACACATGCTGTTATCAAAGAAAACAAATACGTAGCCACTGAATATCTAGACCAAAGGCAGGGTCAAGACTTATTACCATCACTCTTTATTATTTTATTACCATCAGAAAATAAGAAAACAATAAAAAAGAAACACATCATTGTTCAGAAATAATTTTAGAGTGCAGCTTAAAAGAATAAAATTGTTGTGCTGGAGCTCTGGTTGCTTTGGTTCAGTGAACTGAGTGCCAAGCCTGTTAACCAAAGTCTCCAGTGATTCCCAGTCATGGCATATGCCTGGGTTCCAGGCTGGGTTCCCAGTTAGGCGCATGTGAGAAGCAACCGATGGATCTATCCATCTCTTGTAAATCCATGTGCATCCATGTGCCTTTCTCACCTTTTCTCCCTCCCTTGCCCTTTCTCTAAAATAAAAATGAAATCATTAAAAAATTGTTGTGTCAGAGAACTGTATTTAAAAGCCCATTAAATACAACTTACTTTTTTTTAGTAAAAACTAAATTTGCATTTTTCACAGAAATGGTCGAGAGCTGAGACAATAATTAAGTGCTTCTCGATACTATAAACCATTTAAAAATAAAAAAATTAAATTTAACACACAAAATAAGATGTACCATTCAACGACATGAATATGTATATTCTATAATATTACATTTTAAATCAGAATTTAATTAAAATGTCTATTACACCTATAAGAGAGTCTTTTCCCAAAGCGGCTGTCTTATCGATACTACTTTTTTTTTATTCCTACTGACACCATATTCTGTTCCTTCAAGATCTCAGCTAATTTATTAAAGAAATCACTAGCTGGCTGTTCATCAATACTTCTCATCTCACCCTTTGCTGTTATGTTTATGTGAATTAAATTGTACTTTAAAGTGATTATATAACCCCTACTTGCCTAGATGTCTCACCCTAGGATTTTTTACTCTTAGTGCTTTTAGACCTTTACAAAGTCTTAACACTTTGACCTGGAGAATCATAAGACTTGGGGATACAGAGTTAACATTCTAAGCAATGAGAAGTTCCCTGTGTCACTCAGAGAACTTTCTTATTCATGGCGGATTGAAGTCAAGCAACAGTGCTACTTTTCTTCCAGAGCTCTGGCTAATGTTTTTGCTGTGCTCAGAAGATAGTGTGAGGTCCTATAAACTTTATTTTGCTGCTTATACTACCTTTGAATTATATATTTTCTAGATTTTCTGTTAAAATATTTATTATTTTCTATGTTTTTAAAATAGTTCCATATGTGTTATCTTCCTTATGAAATTAGAAATTCTTTCCCATGCCTCCCTCCCCCATATCTCTTTTGAGCTTTGCTCGATTGGTTACCCTCTACCCTACTACCCCTCCCCCACACTCAGTTCCTTTCTCTTAAGCTTTCAATGTTTCTAAATCTCCGGTTAAAATAGTAAAATCTCCACGTGAAATAGGGCTTTCCTTTACTGTGTCCTTTCCTTTCCTTTCCTTTCCTTTCCTTTCCTTTCCTTTCCTTTCCTTTCCTTTCCTTTCCTAGCCATGTCTTTCTTTTACGGCATTTCTTTTCTTTTTCCATAGACATCCTGTCTCTAACAAAGTACTTGGCATAGAGTGAACACTAAATAAATACTTATCAATGACTGAATGAATGAGGTACGCATCCATTGTATCTAGCTTTTTGGAAGTACACCATAGCTATTGGCTGAATCATTATTGATAATGCTATATAAAAAGTAGAAGTCTTTCTAACATTCTAAGATTTCATTTAAGCAGTGCTCTTATCTATTGCAATCTTTGTCACTGTAATTCTAAGCAGTAAGAACCCAGTGCAGGGTAAAGTGAATGTATCTTGGATTCTGTTTTAAAGGTCTGTCCGAGGTGTTTAGCTTGAACACTGAGCAGTTTGAAGGCATCTCTCTGTTAGAGTTGATCTTCTCATGCACATTATTGGGTTTTGTGGCTGATCAGGCGTGTTTATGTGGTCCAATATCTCGATGTTCTGCCTCTAAAACTTTATCTCATCTCTCAGATCATATTAAACAATTACATGCTTACTCTCCTTCTGTACCTCTTTCTGGCCCAACAGGAGCTAGGCTGAATTTGTAACATAATTATTTGTACTCATTCTCAGAATAAAACCCTTGGTGACATCCTTATTTTCACCTCGGATGTGATCTCTAACTGCTGTCCTCCTTTCTGGAGGCTTCCTGCCCTGTGGTAGCCTCCCCCAACTCTCTGGACTTCTCCCATTTAACTCCTTAAAAATCTTGACAATAAGTACAACAGGATACTAAAATCTCCTTCTAGAAGCCAATGATGACCTAATAATTTCATGGAAGCCTAGTAAATTGTGGAATGTGATCTAAAGTCATACTTTTGTGCTAAATTCCCGTATACTCTCTCATCCTTACACAAGTTTCTCCCTCCATGTGCCCTTTTTTGGAATACATGGAAGAAACAGGAACAGGTCCATTGAAATTAACTGGAGAAGTGTTTTTCTGGGAACCTTTGGGTGGAGGCAGGGAGATGGTCATTAGTGCAAGTCTTCCCTCGAGGCCTGTCCAGAAAGTACCCAGCCACACACTGTGAAAAATAGAGGCATTTATTGATGAAGATACAAGAAACATTGTACAGAAGACAATGATACCTCAGTCCCTTTCAAAGTATGCACCTTGAGACCTCACACAGTTCTCTCAGTGTCATTGGTAGTGGTTTGAATCAAGTCATTTGCAACTGCAGTATGATGTTCCTTTTGCTCTGATAGCAGAAGCCGTAGAGCAAATTTTGCCACAACACATTTCATGCCAAGATCTTGTGTCACAATCTCAGACACAGTAGTTTTTGGAATCCCCAAATCAACTTCTAGTTCTCCCACTGTCAGTTGTCGATCTCTGTTGATTGCAGCCCATACATGGTCAACATTATCAGGTGCTCTGTTTGTTGCAGGCCTTCCAGAACGTGGACCACTTTCAACAGAATCTTGACCATCTCTGAAGCATTTGTGCCACACTTCTAGCTGCACTGCACTCATTGCATTGCCCCTGAAAGCCTTCTGAATCATCTGAATAGTTTGCATAGAGGAATGTTCAAGCTTAATGCAAAATTTGCTGCAGGTTTGTTGCTCTACTTGCTCAGTCATTTTGAATGTGACAGTCACACAGTACACATACTCACTCAATGGTGTCTACCACCCCCACTGACTAGTACAGCAAAGTTATCATTCTGGCATGTGATTTCAGTCCAGTCTTTGGCTGCCAGGTTACAGGGATGTCACGCAAACCGTTCTTGTTATATTAACAGTGGTTGGACTTTTTCAGGACAGACTATAAATATATATACACATATATATCTATCTATATCTATATCCATATCCATATCCAGTCACATTGTGGGTTAGGCCTTCAACACATGAATTTGGGAGGGAAAACAATTCAGACTACAACAGACATTGCCAAATGTCCCTTGGGGAAGGGGACAGGGAATTGCTCCTGGCCGAGAACCACAGGCATAAAGGGATGAAAGAATGTGATATGTTTAGGGGAAGTTCTTGCTGAGGAGTAAGTAAATTAAGACCAGATTATAAAGGGCCTTCTATGTTACCATAAAAAGTGTGCCTTTTATTGAAGGCTTTTAGGTGATATGTGACAAATGATATTTAAACTTTAATATTTAAGAAAATGCCTAAAATAGAAGACCACAACAGATATGTCAATAGCATGTCAACACAATGCATACTCTGTAACCATTAAAAGACGGTAAAGTACGATGCATGTAGACTTTGTGGATAAATTTAAATGTTTATGCAATACAAACAGATGTTTAAGCTAGGGAAAATAAGCCATTTTTGCTTTGTGAAAGAAAACTCTTAAAGGCAGCCTAGATTCTAGAACAGTGGTTTCCATCCAGCAAACTGTGTATTATTTACAAAGCCACATATATTTAAAGAATTATTTTCTATTGTGAGAATATGGGACTTTCCATTTTTTGAAGTTAATCAGTATTTTAAAATTAGTATTATGAAATGACAGTGAGAGTAGTGACGTTGGTTTTTTGTGCCCTGACCAAACAAACAAACAAACAACAACAACAAAACCTTCAAGGGCTTATGTCAGTCCTCAAAACCATTTTTTAAGACTTTTCTCTATAGTGAAATCCCTATATCTAATGTCCTTAGCAAGTAGGGGAGACTTGCTAAAATGTTACTGTTGATAAAAATATTGATAAGAACTTAGGGGAAGGCTCTTAGGAGGTTAGAGAGGAGAGATTGAGTTGCAGAAACATTTCTAATGTAAGTGAACTTACTCGTCAACTGAGTGTGAAGAGGGAGGAGTTGAGGATGATACCCAGGTTTCTGGCTCGGGTTCTTGGGTGGATGGTGGTACTACTTCGTGAGATAGGAAATAGAAAAGGAGGAGTACGTTTTGGAGGGGGTGGAGGGGAAGATAAGCTTCGGGTATTTTGAGTTGAGATGCCTGCAGAGCATCCAAGCAAAGATATCTACTAGTCAGTTAAAAACATGGATCTGGAGATTGTGAGGATTATGAGGGCTTGCTTGGGTGTGGGAGAAGGCTATCAGTGAGGCAGCTCAGGGAGAAAAGGACCAGAAACAGAACACAACACAGGACACTAATATTTTAGGGATTTGTTTGTTTGTCTATAATAAATAAAGGTGGGAAATTCTGTTAAGGAAACTACAAAGGAATTGCAGAACAAGGAGAAAGTGCTTTAGAGATTGATCACATGAAAGTGAGAAGAAAAGTTTTACAAAAGTTTGTTCACCTATATCAACTGTTGAAGAAAGACTAAATCGTATGAAGTCTCAAATAAGACCATTTTCAGCCACTAGGAGCCCTGTGGTGGTGTTAGTGAGAACAATTTTATTAGAGGGCACCAAAGGAAGGATCACAAGATATTGGGATGTACTATCCCAGACACCAGCTCAAGGAGCAAAGCATCCTTTATCTGAAACCCATTTCCTCAATGACTCTTGAAATGCTCACTTCTTCTGTTCTTTTGGAGAGCACATTTCTTGAAATTAAAAATGGCTCTCTTACCACATTCTCTTCTGTGATTCTTTCCCTATTTTAGTTATATGCAAAGATATCTTAAGTTACCTTTATCTTACAATATATTGTTATTTCTTTTTGTAATTGGAGAATGGTTAGATAATAATGCAAGTTGTTTACCTTTCCCCAAATCTCTATGTAGCATCCATGTATTTAGGCTAGACTTTAGGAAAGACATACACATGTATATCACACTACCTATACATTTAAAATTTATATGTATAGCATTTTTAACCATAAAGATATAAAAAATCCTTGGTATTTCCCTTAATGTCAAGCAATCAAGCTTTCCTAATTTTTTTCTTAACATTTTTCTTGTTAACCAATTGCCAAATGTCACATAATATATGTGTATGCCTTAAAATATTTAGAACATCATATAATCCACACAAATGGAAAACTTTCAAGAGCATGGCTTACTAACAATAATGTTAGCTAACACAACACTGTTGTGCCAGACATGGTACTGTCACAAGTGCTTTCTCTCCATTTTGAAATTTAATTTCCTTACCGTATCATGTGGCACTATTATTATTCTCATTTTACAAAGTAGTAAACTTAAATTTGGAGAGATTAAGTGACTTGTCCAAAGCCATACAATCAGTAAAGACTTCAGAGAAAATAAAGCTGGGGGTAATTATGTTGTCCATTTTAGAATCAAAATTTTCTTGGGAAAAACACATTTTTGAACAAAATAATAAACATATTTTATTACAATGCATTGATTTTATGATAGGAGAGTATCTTTCTAATAAGTTGTTTTTTTTTTTTTTTTTTGTCCAATTACCCAGTTAACCATCTGAGACAAAGTGACTCCATATAATTAGCTAGAAAAAATATTCCAGCGGGTGCTGGTATTGAGTTATTACAGGTTCTTTTAGAGTCTTACTTAGTTTTTCAACATTTCTCATTCTTTTACCCCACCAAAATCAAATGATGAAAATAGGAATGTCACAGGCTGCTATTTTAAGTATAGTTAACTTAGTTACCTCAAACGCTTTAGTCTCTGGAAAAAGATCACCCAGAAAATATCCATTACCAAACTGTTAAGATATGTATTGTTTTTTATTACTACCTTAAAGTTTTCTTTTCTTGACTCTTTATAGCAAAGAGAATTACAGTACAATTCTTTTGCAGCAAAGAAAGAGTATTTTGTTTTACTATTGCATTTTGGCATCTTACTGTTTTCACTGAACAAACTTTATTTTGACAATGATAATTCTGTAGGTCAACTTACACTTCACCTTTGTCAAAATTCATTTCTCAAGCCTATAGATTTCATCCTCCGATCCTGTGTCTCCTAGAGTGGGGTCTAAGGTAGTATCCATTACTCAAGTGTTCCCAGAACTAACAGAGGAACTGAGGAGATTCACAACAAAGCCTGAAAGCATTTTTGATGTAGCAGATCTTACTTATAAGGATGCTGATAGCTTCCAGCTATACCTTTGCAGCAAAACAAAAATAAGCTTTGATTCTTCCTGATGTTGACCAGCTGCATCTTGCCTTCAATCTGAAAATCTTTTAGATCCTTAAAAAATCCCTCAGCTTTGCGGTAGACTAATGTGGAATAGAATATAATTAATAAATAATGTAATGAAAGTATTAGCACCTCATTTTACTATTTCTTTACATATCTGCTTCATTGAATGCTAAACTTTCTTGACAGTAGGAATCTGTGTGTCTTTTTTTTTCATCTTCTGCCAAGAAAAATTACTTCTAGTCTATTGTCAATAAATATTTATTGAACTGATTTGAAATTTCAGCTGGGAAGGCAGAATACAGAATTATTAATTTCTGGTGTCTGATGACCTGGGTTCTAACTCTGTTGACTTGCTGTATGACCTGGTGCAAATTAACAAAACTCTCTAATTTCCTCAACTCAAAAGTGGGTTAAATGAGATAATCATTGTAAAGTAGTTGGCACTTCACAAGTGCTATTTATTCACACAATGTATATTTACTAAGCTCTTATTACACTCTAATTTAGAGGTAGGTGCTGGTGATGAGAGTATAAAATATTTAGGATTCTTATCTTCATGAAGCTGGGGAGACAAACATAAAACAATCACACGAAGTTAATTACAAATTGCCAAGAAGAAAGGGTTAAAACTCAGAGATTCTAAGAGCAGGACCCAATTTTGGTTATTGAGGAAGGATTCTCTGTGGGAATGGCAGTTAAGCTGAAATGAGGAGATTCTCTATTTCCTCATGCTCCTTAACTCTCTTTAGTCAGTTGCCTATATACCGGGGGGGGGGGGGGGGGGGGACCCACCCAAAACTGGAATTTTCTGGAGGGCAGTCCCTCTGTAGTACAGGCTTCCCCTGTTAGGTGTGTTCTAGGAACCTATCTGTATCAGTGTACCAGAGGGCATTAGTGTGAGAGGCTGTGTTCCACTTCAGGGCTTCTTTTGGAAGACTCTTTCAATACGTGTGCCCATTTCAGGAGGGCTGATTTACCAGTGCACCTGCCCACAATGCACAGTGTTCAAAAATGACCCCCAAAATGGTAAGACACTGTGCCCCACCCTCCCTATACACCCGATCTCTGCCCCCCAAACACCCCAGAGACTAGTTTGAAAAAAAAAAGTCCTCAAAGGGGAACATTTTGCTCAAGTAGAAGAGGTGAAACAAAAAATGGCAGAAGCACTAAAAGGCATTAAAATCAACTGTTTTGAGCAGTGGGGAAAAATCTCCATAGGTATATTCCATCAAATGGAGAGTACTTTTAAGGGGACTGAATTTAAACATGTAAGAATAAATACACAATTTTTTATAAACGAATTCCTTTTTTTTGTGGGTCCTCCCTCTTAGCTTTTGCTAAGGTCATCAACATCTTCCATGTGACTATATACATCTGACATTTTTCAGGCCTCTTATTTGACCTTTCAGCAGCACTCAGCGCAGCTGATCACTCCCTCTTGAGATGCAGTCTTCCCTTGTATCTTCCCAATCTTCAGTGCCTTTGCAGATTTGTCTCCTTGACCGCCTCGCCTGAGCTGGCATTGTGAATAATAATGCAGTCCTTTTGAGCCATAAAAAAAAAGGAGTGTGTACAAGTGAGCACATTTGCAGCCCCTTTCCTGGCTTCCCGGACGCTTTATAAAACCTTAAATATAAAACTTTTCCGCTGCAACACACACTCCCCTCTCGCGGACTCCGCCTGTCCACAGAGGCAGGCATTCAACACAACCCTAGGAAAGCAATTTTGCGCCGGGAATGCCCGATGCGCGGGAGGAGGCAGGTGTCAGGTCCCGCAGCAGCAACCGCGGACAGGCCGACCTCCCTGCCGGGAGACTAGCCGGCCACGCAGCAGCCGGGAGCGGTCCCCGCAATCCAGTCCTCCGCGGTCCCAGCATTCCCTGCGTCCCACCACCGAGAGCGACTTCCGGTGTCGCTGGTGTAGGTGGGTGAAGAAGGAGCGGGCCCTTGCCGCTCGCTCTCACTCTCTCGCGCTCTCTCGGGCAACATGGCGGGCGTGGAGGAGGCAGCGTCCTCCGGGAGCCACCTGAATGGCGACCTGGATCCAGACGACAGGGAAGAGGGAGCTGCCTCCACGGCTGAGGAGGCAGCCAAGAAAAAAAGACGAAAGAAGAAGAAGGCTAAAGGGGCTGCCACAGGTAAATGGAGTTTTACGGTTTTCCACGGATGGTCAAACGACTGGGCACGGGCCCGGCGTGGGTGACAGGGACCGGGGACTCGGAGTCCCGGATTCAACCGATTCCCGGGACTGAGTGTGCGGCAAGGCCGGGCTACGGATTCTCGGTTCGGGGAGAGGCGGCTGCGCCTGTGGAACTAGAGAACTGGTGGAAGCGGGGGCGGGGGAGAAAAGGGCACCTCAGCTTCTCGTGAGGTGGCTCTGGGGTCGGTAGGCCGGAGCCCCTGCACGGCCAAGAGCTCAGCTGCTACATAGACCGCGCCGCGGACCTGAAGCCGTGCACGGAGCCCAGCCCTCCCTTCCTCGTGGTGTGGCCTCTTCAAAAATCCGGTTCTGACCCCCTACAGCCGCCTCTTCGCTGGAGCACCCTGGGGCTGACTTTCGACGAGGGTGGCGGTGAAGTGACCAAGTCCAAGTGCCTAGACCACACCTTGCCCCGCCATCCCAGGTTACGGCGGGATTTTTGTGACGGGCCGCACTTCTGGGGGGTGTGTATGCCCACGCGCTCGTGTCACTGAGTTGTGAGTGCAGCATGTTGGGGTGGTGGTGCAAATTCTTGCCTAATCACATGGCATCATCAAGCTTTAGGGTTTTTAGGCCTGAATGATGCCATTGCGGGCAGTCCAGGTGGGATATTCTGTGGCTGGAGTGGAACTTCTCCAAATCCACCAGGAAGGCAAGGAAACCAGCCAACAGTCTGCACTGGGATTGAGTTAGGAACGTAAACGTTCTGTTTTGACAAGTGAGTGGTGGTGTTGCATGGGGTCCTTCATTTTAGGGAAAATTACTTGTACCTGTTAAAGTCAGCCACAGACAGAATGGGAGAAAAACGGGGAGGCCAGAGGTGATGGTGGTGAAGGTGAGAGCGGGTGGAGAGGGTTAATCTGTATTTTTCTAAAGTTTTGATGAGATGGGAGTTGTAGGTGCTGGGGCACTTCCAGAATAAAATTTAATCCCAGGGCTTAGGTTAGTGGCTCTTTCTGGCTTTCAGATGAAGTCCAAACTCTTCGGTTCGGCCTTTAAGATGTTCAGACTTTAATCACAACTTTGTCACAACTGAAAATGAACACGAATCTCCATGTGAATCTTCTACAAGAAACAGTATCACTTCATTATGCACTACCTGGTGATACTGTCTTTCCTCACATACACATATTGCTCCTCTAGCTAGATTGTTAATCACTTACAGAGCTTGTGCTTAGCTGTTCAAGAATTTTGGGTTTTGGTAATGGAATATCTCTTTCTATTTGTTTTGATTTTACCTAGCCCAGCTTGACAACTTCTTTCTTCATGAATCCCCAAGCCCCCAGTGTCTCATAGAAATCCTCTTCTTAACTGAGGCCTTCAGCATTGTATTGCCTGTCTTAAGTACCTATTTGGTTAAGAAAGTATTTTTTGTAGTCTTAGTGTTAAATACTTTAGAAAGTTAAACTACTTAAGGATAGGGACCATTTGATTAAGCTTTAGGCTTCTATCACAGAATGTGTAATACTTTGTTGAATGGACAATTCTACTTAGATTTGGGAGACTTCTTTGTCATTAAATAAATTTTTTTATGTTCATAATAATGTCTCTGGGTTTTGTTTATTTTTTTTTTTTTTTAAGATTTTACTTATTTTTAGAGAGAGGGGAAGGGAGGGAGAGAGAAACATTGACTTGTAAGAGAAACATTGATTGGTTACATTGATTGGTTGCTTCTTGCACATGTCCCAACTGGAGACCAGCCTGCAACCCAGGCGTGTGCCCTGATCAGGAATTGAACCGGCGAGCTTTTGCTTTGAGGGGTGACGCACAACCAACTGAGCCACACCGGTCAGGGTATAATGTTTTTGTTTTTGCTTTCTAAACACTTATCAGGAAAGGACTTGTGTGCTCTCCAATATCCTTACAATTTATGCTAGAGAGGAAATTATATTTATTAGGTTTTATTTATGTTGTTATATTTGATCAGCAGGGCAACAGGAACCTGATAAAGAACCAGGAGCCTCAGTTGATGAGGTAGCAAGACAATTGGAAAGACAAGCACTGGAAGAGAAAGAAAGAGATGATGATGATGAAGGTAAATGGTTAATTTGATGTTTGTGGTTAGGAAAGCAAGAAAATGTGATGTTCTTTAAACAAAATCTACTTATTTGCCCATATGGGCAATGGTTTTCTGATTTTTTTCTTAATTGACAGTATAACCTCAGTGTCATAGGTAAAAAGGGAAAGGAATTTATTAGCAACTCTTTAGAAAGTTGTATATGTTGAGCGATGCTCAAATAACACAGTTCTCAATTTTAAAAATGTACTTGGTAAAAGGCCAAGTAGTAGGTGAGTGTTAATAAGGTGAAATTGAAGGGCTTGTTTATTTAATATTTATTGAACAACTGATATCTGCTAGGCGCTCTTTTAGGATACTTTCACGTGCATTCTCATTTTACCCTTGCAAAACCAAATAAAGTAGGTACTCTTCTCAGGAAATGAAAGTTAACAGGATTTTCCCAATGTGACACAACTAGTATGTGTAGAATAGAACCAGTTTCAAACCTAGCTCTTGATTCCATCCAAGTCTGCTGCTTTCACTCTCTGTACCAAAGCTACTCTTTTTTATTCTCAAAGGAACACACTAGAGTCCTTCTGAACTCTTATAAATTCCCTGATCCTAGCTCGTTGTGGTATTTTGATACTATTAGATTTCTGTAAAGATGGCAACCCTTAGAATCGATGCTATCAGTAAGAGCGTGGGAGAAGTGATTAAGAGAACTACTCTGCAGCATCTTTTGGCAGAAGGGGAGATGGGGATTTCCCATTCTCAATTATCTACTGCTTTGACCTGCTGCTGTGCCTCAGGCACTGCCAGCTTGGGCTCTTGCCTTTCAACCCTTAACAACAAATACATGCTGTATTTTAATTATATTGTATTAGTAGTTGCAGAGTAGTTTTTCGTTTAGAAAGGTATGTTCTGCCTTCAAGAAGCTTACAGTCAAAATTTGGTTTTAAAAAAAAGTACTAACATTCAAGGGAATAATTAGCTTTTTGACTACCATAAGCAAACCTCTTGTTTATTCTACCTTTGGTTACACTTCAGATTATGAACATATTTTGAGCTCTTAACAAGAAAGGGGATTATGAATTCAAAGTAATGCAATAGGTTGTGGTAGACCTATGTGTAGACCGTCCAGAGCAAAGACTGTCTTGTTTACTCTTCTGTCTTTATTGCCTGGAACTCAGCCAACATTTATTGGATAAATGAAGAAGGTTACAATTAAAATTATAGTGCAGAATATGTGAATTAGATTATATAACACATGAAGAAAATGAAGGTTGTGTTTTCCAAATTTTTTTCATATTATTTTTCTTTGGCTTTTGAATCTAGAAACCAATAATGAGTAAGTCAGCAATATTTGTTTCTACTGTATTCTTACTGTTTTATACATTAAGGCTAAAAAAAAAGTTGGCAATTTTGTGAGTCAAATATTGGCAATATCCTAACACTCAACCCATTTAAAGTTGTAGATCATACTACCTCCCTCTTTTTAAATTGCTGTTTCCTGTTACTCCTTTAGGTAAAAATAAATAGAAACAAAATAAAATAAACTAAAAGAACATGTATCTATTGAATAAACTAAAAAATATTTACCACATGCTTGGCACTATGCTTAATTTAAGAAATGGTTTCTCTGATCCTTGAGGAACTTAAGAGATGAGTAGGGGTCAGTGTAAACTAATGATTATAAATTTTTGTGATAATTATAATAGAAAAATACAGTAGGTAGCATGGTGAGAGAATTTCTGTTATGGCTCCTGCCTATCATTCCAGAAATAAAAATGGAGCTCTTTGAGCAGAAAATGTAAGCAGACATTTGTCATTATTTTATGGTTGTGGATTTCACTATCTAAAATTATTGATGCTACCTGTGAGTTACTGCCACTAGGTGAAACATTTAAAGAATACTACATGGGTATCATTTTATTAAATTGTCAACTTCTAATTGTGACAGCATCCTATTCACCTGTTTCATAGCAGTGTGATTTGTGAGTAAATTAGCATACTTGAGAAATCATTGTTGAAATTTATTAAGTAGCATTTTTAGAAATTTAGACACTTTTGGTCTGTGTTTGATATCTTTATTTAAAATATTTTGCCCTGGCTGGTGTGGTTCAGTGGATTGAGCACCACCCTGTGAACCAAAGGGTTGCTAGTTCAATTCCCAGTCAGGGCATGTGGCTGGGTTGTGGGCCAGGTCCCTGGTTAGGGGCATGGCAAGAAGCAACCACACATTGATGTTTCTCTCCCTCTCTTTCTCCCTCCCTTCCCTTCTCTAAAAAATAAATAAATAAAATCTTTTAAAAATAATAATTAAAAATTTTTAAAAATAAAATAGAATGTTTTTAAGTCTCTATTTAATCTTGGTCATAATAATATCCTTTATCACCCCAGTTGGTGGGGCATCCGCATCACAGACTGAAAGTTTGCGGGTTTGATTACCAGTTGGGGCACATGCCTGGGTTGCAGGTTTGGTCCCTCTTCTAGGGCACGTACAAGAGACAGCCAGTCGATGTTTCTCTCCCTTTCTACCTCACTTCCCCTCTCTCTAAAATAAAATAATAATAAAACTATCGTTTCTAGAGGTCAAGGGTATGGGCATGGGCTTCATAGAAGATTGTTCTAAACATGGAGAAGCAGATCTTGGCTGTTTTGGGTACTCTTCTGCCAACTATTTTTTTTTTCTTTTCTTTTCTTTTTTTTTTTTTTAAGATTTTTAAAATTTATTTTTAGAGAGGGGAAGGGAGGGAAACATCAATGTGTAGTTGCCTTTTACATGCCCCCTATTGGGGACCTGGCCCGCAACCCAGGCATGTGCCCTGACTGTGAATCGAACTGATGACCCTTTGGTTCACAGACCGGCTCTCAGTCCACTGAGGTACACCAGCTAGGGCTGCCAACTATTTTCCACAGTAGTTCTTAACCTTCATTTTTGGATATCGGAGAATCTGAGAAGCTCTGAAACTAGGAAAAGTATAATATGCCCTTTGATTTTTGCATACAGTTTGACCCAGAGAGAGAACACTTTCTCTAGTAATAACTGTGCAGGAGGAAAAGATATTTTAAAATGTGAGACCCTTCCCAAATACCCACACTGGTTTAGGGATCACATAACATATTCTTAGTCCAATTCTGTCATTTACCAGTTGGGATTATCTTGGGCATGTCTCTTAAACACTCTTTGTTAACTTACAGGTTGCTTTGAGGATCATAAGAGATCGTGAAATACAGGTGTTTAACTACAAAGCATATGTAAATTGTAACTAATATTATTTTAGATGAAGATACACAGTTATTGTTATTAAACTAACACTAGTTATTTTTTCTAGCTTTTAAAAAAGAGTGTTATTTGATACATTTTTATTCTCTTAAAAAATATTTTATTTATTTATTTTTAGAGAGAGGGGAAGGGAAGGAGGGAGAGAAGGAGAGAAACATCTGTTGGTTGCCTCTTGCACGCCCCCACCTGGGGACCTGGCTCACAACCCAGGCATGTACTGGGAATTGAACCTGTGACCTTTCAGTCAGCAGGACAATGCCTAACCCACTTAGCCACACCAGTCAGGGCACATTTTTTATTCTTAAAAATATCTTATTCAGCATTTCTTTTATTAGAGTAAGTCCAACTAAAGTTTAGTAGTGCTTTTGATTACACAAGTAAAATTCTGATATTTAAAGCTAGCAATGTAAAAAATACTAAGAGTATTAGGTCAGCTTTATCATATGCTATTCAAGATGCTGTGTGTATATACAACTGTCCACTTGTGCTTGCTTCATCCCTCTGCTTATGAGGTTTAAATAAGTAGGTATTTGAAATTGTCTTTTCTTAGATGGAGATGGTGATGGAGATGGAGCAACTGGAAAGAAGAAGAAAAAGAAGAAGAAGAAGAGAGGACGTTAGTATCTTAAGTTAATCTTACTTGACAAATTAGAAGTGGTTATTAACCAGTAGGTTTGAAAGAGGAGGTTTAAGTTGCTTAAGATCCTGATATAGGTCAGGGAAATACATTTGGGCTTACTAGAGGTAGGATTTAGTGAAACTTATAACTATTTTGCAAGTACTTTGGCTTAACAATTTTGGTGGCATATTTTTTTTTAGCTGATATTCAGCTAAGGATGTTAATAATAAGTTGGTTGCAGTTTTTGCAAGTTAGGGATGAGTTCCTAAAAACTTTTTAATTTAAATCTTGAATAATTCAAATAAGTCTGTTGGGGATGACTAAAGTACCGCTGTGTGGTAATAGGGTACGCAAAGTTTGCAGTTCACCTGCCAGCTTTGAAATATGGAATTCTTCATGAATATTGAAAAAGGAAGCTCATTATTTAAAATTTGTGCATATGGTGTAATTTTATTTAAAAATGTTTATATTGCACTATTTCAGAGTCACTTAAAATACGATCCTACTTGTATTCTGTTTTTATAAATGGCGTGACCAAACATCTTCAGGGACCTAAAACTATTAGGGAGACTAAGGGGGAAGACTTCATAGTATTGGGGAATAAAGGTTAGGTTGAGAATCAGAACAGTTTTAATCTTGGAGCCCCTTGCAGTATTGAGGGCCACTGAGTTCTGATTATATCTTCCTTTAAAATCTCTCAGGCTAAAATTTTATGAATCAGAATATTGGAGGTGTGACTTCCCTTGTTATCTCTGTGATAAGAGAAATACTTAAATTATTGTTTAAGGAAGATAGTGGCTCTGCCATCCATTTCCCTAATATGTCTCCAGGTTGAGATGGGATAGCCTTCTTTCTGTTTAGGGACCTATTTGTGTTAGATCCTTCTACTCTAAGGATGTCATTCTGTTCCTAGCATAGTCTGTAGTTAATAAACATAGGTTACTTGCATTCCAGGAATCTTCTAAAAATTATGTCATATTTCTTCCATTCAAAAGTTGTTAAAAGTGTGCCCGCAAGACATGATATTACCTAAGAATGGCTTAAGAGACAACCTATTTCTCTAAATAGTCTAAAAGTATTCCCTAATGAAGGTAGACAAGCAGGGAGGAGTGTTAAGACGCTGCCTTGTATTTACTTTTGGTAGAATGCTTCCACTGACAGGTGTTCTAGCATGATGTCACCAGCCTTTATTGTGCCTCCTCTGAGGATGTTGTTGAACTTACTGTTCATTATATTTCTTCAGGAGCATTCTCAAGAGACACTCTTTCGTCTGGTCTTAATATCAAGCATAATTTTGCTTTTCCAGACTAGTTATTATGTTTTAGCTCAGAAACCTCATGAACTATGCCAGTAAACTGCGGGGGGTGGGGTGTTGTTTCTGTATTGTTTTTTTGTTTTTGATCCTGGAGGGCTTAGGGCCAAATCCTTGGTTTTGTGTCGGCCTTATTGCAGGTTCTACATTGTTTTCCATGTTTTGATATTTTGCTCTCTAATTTACTTTGGATACCTCTTTTTTGTGTCTTTTAGATATACTTGTAGGCTATCATAAGTCACTTCTGGAATAAGCCAAATAATGTACATTGGTCCTTGTTTTCCTCATCTGTAAAGTGAGAATTATAAATAATAGTTAATGATAACTGCAGTACAGATTATTACAATTGTTCATAGTTTTAGATAATTGAATATAGTACCTTGTAATTTTCAAAGGTCATCCAAAATTTCTTCTGGTTCTTAATTTTGTAGATGAGGAAACTGATGCTTGGTACATTAGCCATTTGTCCAAGTCCAGCTAGTAAGTGGTAAAGACTGTACTTCTACTCTGATATGTTGATTACGGATTGTTTTTTTCTCTAGTGATCTTTTTAAGTCCTTTAATTTGTGGATGATATAAAAGGCATCTTAATCACATTTGTAGATGAGAAATTTGAGGGCGATGAGATAATACTTTGGTTCACAAAAAATGTTTCAAAAGATCAATTGGCTAATATTAAGCTGAAATTTAATAGACGTATATAAAGTTAATATAGGGTGAAGAATCCCAAGGATTTGAGTTCTAGTACATTGGTAACCAAAAAGCAACGTGTCTTAACTTTTTAATAGCGGTAGGATATTTAGAATCAGTAGTATAGTCTCACATTAATTATACCTTGTTTGGACTATTAATATAAGACAAGTCTAGTACCAACTTAAAGGGAACATTGACAAATCCAAGGTTGCAAATATGGGTGAAAGTGTTAAGAACCATACCTCTTAAAATGATTTCTCATAGAAGGGAAGGAATTAGTAGAAATGAAAAGTAAAATATTTATTTATTTATTTTTAAAGATTTTATCCATTCACTTCTAGAAGGAAAGGCAAGGAAAGAAATATCAATGTGTGGCTGCCTCTTGTTCACCCCATCCTGGGGGCCTGGCTCACCACCCAGGCGTGTGCCCCAACTGTGAATCGAACTGGCAACTCCTTGGTTCCCAGTCCACACTCAGTCCACTCAGCTACACCAGCCAAGGCAAAGTAAAATATTTTTGACTGCAAAGAATAAATTTAGAACTAACAGATGAAATGAACAGGGAAACAGATTAATGTAGAAAGAGCTTTCTATCAGTTAAACCTCTCCCTAAATGAATGGATTTAGCTTAGGAGATAGTGACTGCCTTAATTGTCAGGAGTTCAGTGCTAAATGTCAGGGGTTCAAAACAGAATTCTTAAATTTGAGAGTGAAGCTAAATTAGATGACCTCCAAATAAAATTTTTTTAAACATTTTAAGTTCTAATATTCTCTGTTAGGAGGAACCTAAAACAATGTTTTTCAAGTTTACTTGCGCATAGAACACTTTTAAATCAGTTGGTGCTCATGATTTTGAGCATTTGGGTTAAAGGAGGAAGCCAAAGAAATGGTTTTATATATATATGATTTTGCTCAATAAACAATCACATTTTTATTTATGTGTGACAGCAAAATATGTTAAAGTTTAAGACAAAAAAAATAACATAAGATCAGTAATAATCGAAACTTCACCTTAGTTGGTAAATGCTGCAGTATACATTGAAAGCCATAAAACAACCTGTGCAACTTCCTGGTGTTCCTTGAATACAGCATTTGTTACTAAAAGGCAGTTCTTCATACAATAAGAACTATATAACTAGCTCTTAACCTATTTGGGGAAAAAAATTGAGAAGACAGATTTCTTAGGTACCTCTTAAAAGCATCTTGAAACACTGGTGTTTTAGAATATAGTTTGGGAAATAATGTCCTTAAAACATATGCCAGATATTGTTAACTTTTTTCAAGTATCTGGAAACTTGTGTACTGCTACCTAAAATCTTTTAGCACAGGGTACGTATACTCTTAACTTTTATACTTGATATACCCTTGAAATACGTTTGTTAACTTGTTTTATTAATATATAATAGCTTTATATTTTTACTTTATTGTTGTAAGATTCTTCATTTTCTTGTTGTTTCTTTGACTTTTATTTGTGAAAGTCAGCCTATATATGCTATTCCTTTTCCAGTATAGTAAATGAAGACAAAAACAATAGAAATGTGCTTTCTGCCAAGGTATATACTATTTAAATATATAATGGAATCCTGAGGAATTGAATATTTTTTAAAGGTTTTATTTATTAATTATTTTTAAGGAGAGGGGAGGGAGAAAGAGACATAGAGAAACACCGATGTGAGATCAGTTGGCTGCCTCTTGCATGTTCAGTGACCTGGGATTGAACCTACGACCCAGACATGTGCCCTGACCGGGAATCGAACCAGTGACCTTTCATTTTGCAGGACAACACCCAACTGAGCCACACCGGCCAGGGAGGAATTGAATATTTTTATTCCCAAGCTATAGTAACTCAATCGAGGAGGTGACCAGCATGGGGTTTTTAACTATAAGGTGACAGCAAGAGGTTTGTTAAAATCAGGATATAACATAACCATTAGGAACTGAGAAAAACTGTAATGATTGCTTAATTTTATTTTTAACTACAGAAGTTAATGCTTTATTTGTATCTCACAGCAAAAGTTCAGACTGACCCTCCCTCAGTTCCAATATGTGACCTGTATCCTAATGGTGTATTTCCCAAAGGACAAGAATGCGAGTACCCACCCACACAAGATGGGTAAGGATCATAAAATAACTTCCAGTTTGACTTTTGAAAGTTGTAACCTAGCAATAAAGTAGATTTGATTTTTCTCAGAACTTGTTCCACGACCTTAACAAAGCTTATGAATTTGTTGCAGAGAAAATACAGTAGAAGCCCTCTTATCCAAAATGATTGGGACCAGTAATTTAGTTAATCAAAAAATATGTTAAAGTGAGGATCATAAAAAGTAAAAACCTTTATTGATAAAAGTTAACTTACACATTTGTTTTTCATCATTTTTGAACATGAATTTGCATTGAACTCCACTTTTTCCTTCATAAGCTATACATAATGTGTTGTCTGTGACTCTGCTCCATACTGAGTTTCTGTGAAGAACTAAGTAATCTGAGGGTTGATGCCTATCCGTATCTTCACTTTTTTTCCCCCTGAAACCATTTATAATTCTTCTCTTAATTTGACAAGTATTTTTTGATGACTTGCCTTTATTGAGATTTTTTTGAGTAGTCAATTTAGTTTTCTTCGAAACAATTACTTTCATGTAATATTTCATTAAATTACATAATTACAGTAGTAAATACAGATGACTTTACACAAGTTTGGGAACAAATCACCTGATTTCTTGGGAAGTGTTCTGGTCAGCAGACACTCACGGTAGCATTATGTGGACTGGTTAAAAGCATGGAAGCTGAGACTAAACTACCTGCATTTAGGTCCCAGCTCTAACACTTCCTAGCTTTGACTTGGGCAAGTGACTTATCATGTCTCTCGTTTTGCTTCCTCATTCATTAAAAAGGCACTTTATAAGATTATTGTGAGGAATAATATGTGTAAGGCACTTAGAAGAGTGACACATAGTAATCATTAAGTGTTAGCTGCCATTATTATTCAGAATAGGAACTTGTCATCCACCAATACTCAGAATACAGTGGGCATTGGTCATTGTGTTTTACAGAGGGAATCGAGAGCATTGGTTTGTTGAGTGGTTGCAACAGTTGGTTAAGAAGGCTTCTACTGTGGCATTGTTTCATTGACCTGTAAAAGCAGCACTGTTATTCTTTTACTATAACTCAAAAAGAACATGATGTTGTTATATTTCTGCTACCTTCCTCATTCCCAGTACTCTTAGGGAATAAGTCTGTAAAGTTGTGGAGTTTTTATGGAATGTGCATTTTTTTCTTTTAATTGAGTTCATCAGTCAGTGTTCCTATCTTGAAGCATCTATTTGCAAAATGTCACAGACACATAATTTTATAATAGTTACATAAATTTTCATAGTACATATGATATGATTACATTTATTTTAAAATATAATTTTTAATTTTTTTTTTTTGCTTGTTCCCTCTTCTTTCACTTCCTTCCAGACCCATGTAAGCACCTAGCAGGTAGCTTTCCATATTTTTCTATGCTCATACATGTGTAAATTATGTCTGTTTATGTAAGGAGAATGTTTTGGTCATTGTTTATTTTACAAAAATGAAATCAGGCATACTTTCTCCACCTTGCTTTCCTCACTCAGCACTACCTGTTGAAAGTTCCTCTAAGTCAAAATAACTCTGATTCTTCTGAATGGCTTCATAATATTCTGTGGTGTGAATATATCACTCTTTATTCCACCATTTTCTAATTAATGAGCATTCGCTTTGTTTCCAATGTTTTTTGCTATTATAAACCATTCTACAATAAACATTTCTCTCACTCCTTCTCTCTCTCTATGTATATGTACACACATACACACACACATCTGCTTATGTGTTGGTAGTTTTACTATGTGACGGTTTTCTAGGAGCAAGATTGCTGAATTAAAGAATAGTGTAATATTCTTTATTATAAGAATAGCTGTCTGGATAGCTAGTGATTTTGAGCATCTTTTGTTTGGTGGCTTTGTTCTTTTGCTCTTCCAGAAGTTTTAAATATTTAAGTACAGTATATGTTTATATTTTATAGTTCTGGGTTCCTGGCAGTCTTAGATTTTCTCAAACTCTTTATTTTGTGTATTATTACATTTATTTAAGAATTTTACTTATCTATTTTTAGAGAGAGTGGAAAGGAGGGAGAAAGAGAGGGAGAGAAACATCAATGTGTGAGAGAAATAACAATTGGTTGCCTCTTGCCTGCCCCCAACTAGGGACCTAGCCCGCAACCCAGGCACATGCCCTGACTGGGAATGAACTGGCAACCTTTCTCTTTGTGGGACTATGCCCAACCTGCTGAGCCACACTGGTGGGGCTGTGCAGGGCTGTTTCATTATGTTTTTAATAGATCTGGAATTTTCTATGTAAGGTTGGGAGCACTAATTTTATTTCCAAATGGATAGAGCCACTTCTGTTAGAATTGTTTCTTAATTCATCCTACTCAATTGGACGACCACCTTGCCGCTTATTATTTTCTCATACAGTGGAATTACATGTTTCTGGCGGCAGTTGGGAATCTGCGTATGCAGAGGGTGGACTGAAGTTTTACACAGATTTTTGATTGTTTGGTGGTCGGTCCTCCAACCCCCATGTTGTTCGTGGGTCAACCGTATAATGGAACCAGTTTCTGTATTGTTTATTCTGTTCCTTTGATCTATTTGTCTATTCCTATGCTAATACTAGTTTGATTTGATATCAAACTTTATACTATTTTGATAATTTGATAAGGCAATCTTTCTCCTCTGCCACACATGCCCAAACACAAATGTATTTTGTACTTTTCTTAGCTATTAACATTTTCAGTCATAAAGTCTTAATATACATACCCAGAGAGAAATGCCCTTATTAGAATTCTGATCAGAATTGCATTAATGTGTTTGTTTCAGAAAATTAACAGTTATGTCACATTGTCTTACCTAGTATTGTGGTGTATATTCCCACTTATTCTCTTTTTTTGTTTGTTTTTTTAGGTAGATCCTATTATATGTGTTGCCAAAGCAAGAGCGTTAAATTCATTCTAAAGTGTTTTCTGATATTGTTACTGATGTGAACAAGGAATTCTTATTTCTAGTTCCATTTCTATATGGTTTTTGCTAAAGTGGAAGAAAGGTGTTGATTTCCTATAGTTTAACAGATTGTTAATACTTTTAATACTGTGAATTGGTGGAATGATGGAACATTTGAAGTAATGTTTAATAAAAGAGGAACAGAACAGATTTTTTTCAATTTTAGAAACTGTCTTTCCCTCATTATTATTTTCTATTGCAAATTGAATGTATAGGTAGAATAACTTCTGGTTTTGAAACATAAAAAGAAGATATTATATGTTACAATATCTCTTGGGTTCAGACTTAAAATATTTTTTAAATTTTTATTTATTGATTTGTAGAGGTGGGGGTGGGGGAAGAAAGACAGATTTGTTGTTCCACTTACTTATGCATTCATTGGTTGATTCTTGACTGGGATTGAATTTGCAACCTTGGTGTATTGGAACAACGCTCTAACCAACTGAGCAACGTGGACAGGGTATTTTCTTAGATACTGAAAGCAATGCAGTATGCTGTCCTAGAGAAATATAAAAAATTAATACATTGTTATGTTTGCTTTTCCACAAATCTCAATATTTTGTGACGTTCATATAACCAGTTTTGACTATTTGCAAGTAGATCAAAATAAATATTCTTACAGATTTGGTAAAATATTAAATATATAGTTCTGTATCTTGCCCTCATTGTTTGTTTTTAAATAAACTGAAAATTGCATGAATTACCACAAAGAACTCACATGTGTAACTACCACTCATGTTGAGTACATTATTTTAACTTTTGATTTTGTCAGTTGTATAATTTCATACATAATAGGAATGATACCATACCGTGAGAACAGTACAAAAAACTCCCCCATACCTTTCACTCAGAGTCTCTTTAACATTTTGCCATGTTTATTATTCCGTCAGTGGACTATGACAATTAAACATATTATGAAATAACATTTCATTTTCGCCTTAGAAGGTAAGGCAAATGTGGAAAATGTTGAATTGGTGAATCTGTATACATACTCTTTTTCTGAAGTATTTGAGAGTAGGTTGTACATTTTTGGATGGGATACTAAATAAGTAGAGATTGTGTCCTTTTTATGGTTGTCACATCTGGAGGCATATATCATTTTTTATCACTTGGATAAGGTATTACCCAGTTTTTGTAGTGCATCAATACTATTTTTCCTCTTGTAATTACTAACTTGTAGAAAATTACTTTGTGAATATGAAAATATCATGTTTTATGAGTGTCCTCCTCACATGTAGCATCCATTGATGTTCTCTGTCTGAATCAGTTTTAACTATGATGGTTGTTGCCCTTTAAAAAAATAAAACATTCTGCCCTGGCTGGTGTGGCTTAGTGGGTTGAGTGCTGATCTGCAAACCAAAAGGTCGCCATTTCGATTCCTAGTCAGGACACATGCCTGGGTTGCAGGCCAGGTCCCCAGTTGAGAGGCAGCCAATCGAAGTTTCCCTCTCTTTCTCCCTCCCTTCCTCTCTCTCTAAAAAGTAAATAAAATCCCCAAAAAGCAAAACATTTTATGTGCATTTCCTGTGTTAATAAAAGGTTTTGAAACCAACTTTTAATGGCTATAATGCTGTTTTATTCTGTATTTAGCATAATTTTATCATTTTCCTATTTTTGAATATTTATACTTTCAGTATTTTATCATTAGGATAATTTCTGTAATGAACATTATAGTATGTTAATTGGGTCTGATTTTTCTCTTATTCTGGATCTCTAAAAGTAGAATAAAAATTATTTTGAAATTCTTAATGTCTTTATAAATTTGGTAGATGATTTTATGGGCAAAATGTTAATTTTAATAGTATACATAGTCACTATAGAGCAGTTAGTAAATAGAGATACTAGCAAAAAGAAGAAAATAAAACCTCTTAATTCTGTCAGTGAATTATAAAACCACTGTTAATGTGTTAATAATCTTTCCTTTAAAGCCTCTCTGTATAAATGTCTATTATAAATACCTAGAACTCTTTTTCAAGGTAGAGCTATACTACAGCAGTACCCTGGTTTAAAATTTGTTTTTGTGTTAGTAAAGAAGCCAACAGTATTTCTGTTGGCTAAATAATTTTGTACATCTGTGCACATACCATAATTTATTTGTCCAATCCTCTCTTATTAGGACATACAGTTTATTTCTAGTTGTTTACTATTATAAACAAAGTTGGAATAAATATCTTTTTGTTGTTTTCAACTTTAAAGTGAATTCCAAAGAGAAAGGTTGAAAGGTAGTGAACTCACTACTCAGAATGAACAGTAACTTCCAGTATCTCCCTAGAATTAAACTTTCTGTAAAGTATCACAACTAAGCACGTTAACAGTAATTTCCCAGTATCATGTAAATATCTAGTTTATATTTCAATTTTTTTTCCTGTTGTCCCTGGAACATCTGTTTAGTTATTTTTTTCCCACTAAACCAGGATCCAGTCAAGGTTCATACATTGCACATGGTTAGAATCCCCACCTTCTCTTCCATTGCTGACTTTTTGAAGAGACCAGGTAATTTTTAAAATCTCACATTCTGGGATTTCTCCAATTGTTTTTTTTCTGTGTGTGTGTTGTCCTTAAACTTTTTTCTCTATTTCTGTATTTTCTGTAAACTGGAATTAGTTGTAAAGGCTTCGATTAGAATTAGAGTGAACATGTTTGACAAGGATATATTATAAGTGATATTAAATACTTCATATTATCATAATCATCTGTTGCACCAGATGTAATTTCAGGTTGTTTATTAGTTTATCTGTATTTGATCACTAGGTTAATATGGTGACCACCAGCTCTGTTTTTTTTTAAAGTACTTTTTTCTTTTTGTGGTTATCATGCAGTCTGTGGGGTACTTCGGTACCATTGCAATATTGTCTTCAACAACTTCACTTAACTATTTTGATACTCATTGATGATCCTTGCTTTATCAGTTATTTTATCAGGGACCAATACAGTGAATTTCTAATTATGTCATTCCTTTTTAAGTTCCAGTTTTCAGAGTAAAAATTAGTGACTTTATCTACAAGCATTATTAATTATTTTGAGGTTAAAACATGCATTTTAAAATAGTTTTTATAAATGTGGCATATAGTGCTTTAAGAATATTGTACATACAAATATAATTATCTTTTAAGTTGTCCATGCAGTAAGTTCAGAAATGTGTATGACTGTTTGAAATTAATAATCATATGCCTTTGTTTGTATCTTTTGGTTTGACTTTTATTTTTCTGCTCTTAATACTTCCATTGGTAAAAGTGATGGAATACTGAAAAGACTCAGAAATATCAAAGTGTGAAGAATTTACATACTCTGTAAATACTTCCTATAATGAGTCTTTTCCAAGCAGTTGTTTTGACAGTTTTGTTTTACAGACATAATATATTTTGAAAGCACTTCTGACCTTTCTCTGTCAGTTGGATGAATTGTCTTTTGGAATAATTGCTATGAGCTCAGAATATTTTTTCATCTTATTCTATATTTTTGTTAAACAGAGTGAACATCAAAAGAGCAAATTAAGAAAATAGACTCCATAACATTCTTTGTCTTTCATTTGGGCCTGGAATTATGGTTATAGACTCTGGTATTATCATTATAATTATAATTTAAAACATTTCTCAAATATTGCTAATGACTTTCAGTTTGAACTCAAGACTTAGCAGAATGTCTTTAATCTAATTTCTGATTGATAGTTCTTTACCAACAATGCAGAACATTTCATAATATTTTATAGGATCCACTGCTTCTGAGAGTCAGCCTTCAGAAATGAGATATTCATGCAATAGCTGCTGGTTTCAGTTAGGGATCTTCATTGTGTCATGTTCTGATTCTAAAATACTGTCAAGTAGCATGTGGAATTAATTGTAATTAAAGAAGTGGATTTGAAAAACCTGAGGGTTGGATTTGACATCCGTCAGGTCCCTGTGGACAGTCTTTCATCTTGCCACTCTAGAGTAAATATTGGCTGATATTTTTACATTTGGCAAAATCTTTGGCTTCTGAGGCAGAGTTGCATCAGCCTTTACTACTATACTAGCTGTGGCTGTAGTATATTTGCCAGAATTACGGTGCATGTAAAAGTTAAAGAATTGTGATGTATTTTGTTTAAACACTGATCTGAGAATATAACCAGTACTCTTATTCTTAGAACATTAGGGTTCTTGGTTCCCAGGAAAGATTTTTGTGTTCATGGAAGAAAGAAGGACTATAGTTAAAACTGGAGGTCTGAAAATCCACGGAGTGATCGATACAAGTCTAGTGCAGCTGAAAAAGATTAAAGATTGAGCCCATCTTCAGAATACACTTTTTAAGGCTCTTATCCTATTACCTTCTAGTCTGAGAGCATTTGTGTGACTACTTTGACTAGAAGTTGCTTCTTGTGTTTTCACTATTTCTAGAATAGTAATTTATATGCATCTGAGTACTTACGGAGTTTAAAACTGACCTTAAATTGATGTTACTGTAATATTTTGGTTATCTGATAATATCGGTTGATAAATCCAAAATACATTCCCAAGCAGAAAACAGGCCAGAGAAGCCTCTGTGTTGCTTTAGTTCACGCAGGACAGCTCCTTTGGGCCTTTGTAGCAGAGTTAGAGGCGCTAGATGTTGGCACATAGGGAACTGCTGCAGTAAGAAGTAATCATGATGAACTTGATAGTGAGATACAGAAAAACTCAGAAAGCATTTTGGGCCCTTAAAATACAGTTCTGTAGTTTAGAGCAGTGGGGTAAACTTCTATAAAGGGCCATAGTGTAAATATTTCAGTCCTTGACTATTAATCACTTCTGCTGTTGTAGCAAGAAAGGAGCAAAACACAACAGTATGTAAATGAATGGGCACAGCTGTGTTGCAGTTAAATTTTATTTACAAACAGGTGCCAGGCTGGATTTGCCTGCAGGCCTTAGTTAGCTAGCCACTAGCTTTGAGGCTGTCAGAGTAATTCCTTGAAGGCATCATGTTTATACTAAGTATAATTTATCTCAGTGATCACTGAGTTGCAGACTATATATTCATTATTTCTTAAGAATGTGTGAAAGTATAACAACTTTTTTTATTTTAATCCTCACGTAGGGATATATTTATTGATTTTTTTTTTTTTAGAGAGAGAGAAACATTGATGTGAGAAACATCGATTGGTTGCCTCCTGTACGCTCCCTGACCGGGGATCAAACCCACAACCTAGGTATGTGCCCTGACTGGGACTCAAACCCGCAACCTTTTGGTGTACGGGATGATGCTCCAACCAACTGAGCCACTGGCCAGGGCTATAACAACTTTTTAAAAAAGTTTTATTTCGATAAAACAGTTGTTACTTTCAAAATGTACTGCTTAAAGGGAATTAGTGGATATCCATTCTCAGATACTGAAAATAAAAATCTTTTTGTTACTCCTGGCAGTTTTAAAATGTGAGCCTTTTTGTTACTCCTGGCAGTTTTAAAATGTGAGCCATGTCCTTCAAGGAAGATACCTCTTATGTATACAGTTAGAAAACTCCTGCAAAAGCCATAATATTTTATGCTTTGAGGAAGGTATATGCAGATTTCCAGGTCAAGTCTTTGTATTATTACTTGTCCTATTTGTGACATTAAATGTTAATTTTTGGCGTAGGTTCTTTTGAAGTATATGACTATGTTCTCACAAGTGGAAGGATGACTTTTTTTTTCTCCCACATGCTTGTTATCTAATACTCTTTGCTGACTTTCCTGGTTCTCTTGTTTTGTGTTATTTTCTATGGCATGGTATTATTCCCTCTGACTAGGAATGAAATTGCACTTGAAGATTTTCTTTTTAAGATTCTTAGAAGATATTTATTATGATTTGGCTTGATTGCAAGTGTTTGACTACTTGTATTCAGAAGTTATCCTGGCATTTAATGAAAGAGACTAAGTATGTAATATTTTTATCTAGAATGTCATATATTAGTATTTTTATCTCTTTCAGCTTTTATGTTTATTATGCTGTTTCTTAAATAACCAGTACTATACTTTGCAAACTATAAAGGCGAACAGCTGCTTGGAGAACTACAAGTGAAGAAAAGAAAGCGTTAGATCAAGCTAGTGAAGAGATTTGGAATGATTTTCGAGAAGCTGCAGAAGCACACCGACAAGTTCGAAAATATGTTATGAGCTGGATCAAGCCTGGGATGACAATGATAGAAATCTGGTAAAAGAAATAATGTTTTTCTAAGAACATGAAAAAAACAACCTTGTTTTTAGAGCTGACTTTTCCATTGTAATGTTTGTCTTTCATTATTACTTTGCTAAAACTTTAAAGGAAGATTCTAGAAATACCTTCTAAATTCTTGTAATGTTGATGTCATGAGGAAACTGTTAGAGGCTATTTGTACTTCATCCTATTTTGTACTCATGTACATTCAAATGTGCAAATGTACACATTATTCTTATTTCCTAAAATCTATTATTTTGCTATCTAGCAGTGCATATTATATCAAAATTCTTGGACACAAATATTTATAATGCAATGAAGAAACCAGTAAAAGTAACTATTTCTCCAGTTCTCCCCTTGAGAAATAAATAGCAGTGAAAGGTAACCTAATTCTCTGATTCATATTTCAAAATATGCAATATTGAGGAAATAAAATGTAATAAGCATTTAAATTAGTCTAAGTCAAGAATGTTAACTTCTAGAAAACTAAGCACATCATTTAGCTTTAGTGGAATTAAATTTCTAGTGGAATTAAATTCTTTATCTTTCAGAGATGAACTACTATTTTCATAGCTTCAAAGAACTGTTAATCACATTCAGAAGGTCCTCAGATCACTCCCAGAAAGTAATTTAAGAGTTTTGGTTAACTTTCTGAACACAATGAGCTGCAAAATATATAAGATTATACTTTATATAAAATGTAAAAATAAATCTTGTTTTTATTTTTTAGCGAAAAGTTGGAAGATTGTTCACGAAAGCTAATAAAAGAAAATGGATTAAATGCAGGCCTGGCATTTCCTACTGGGTGTTCTCTCAATAACTGTGCTGCCCATTATACTCCCAATGCTGGTGACACAACAGTGTTACAGTATGATGATATCTGTAAGATAGACTTTGGAACACATATAAGTGGTGAGTTCTTGGCAGTAATTTCCACCCCACCCTCTTTCTGCAAAACTAGTCTTATCTCTTTTGTGTGGGGTTATAGTTACTGAACTCCCAAATTTTTTTCTTGATGGGCCACTTTTCAAGTAGAGCTATATTGAGGCAAATTTTGAGATTTGCTTTAAAGCATCCTACTAAATGGAGTATAATGAAAACCTTCAGATAATTGAAATTTATCCTTTGTATTAGGGCATGAAAAATACAATCTTATATTTCTTTAGGTCATTATTTCAGACATCATTTATTCATTTAATAACAAACATTTACGTAGAGCCTTTAAATTTACCAACCTTTATATACTTGTTAGCTTTTCTAAATCTACCCTGCCCCCATGCCTGTTAGATAAGTACCTTTTTAATCTCACTTAACAGGTGAGACAGCAAAGCTTAAATTAAGTACTTACCTGAGCTTTTACTAAATTGAAGAAGCTGAACTGATGGTCACTGTCCTGTGGACCTACACATATTCTTTGCCTGCATTGCTGTTTCTTAGGTTCCCCAGGCTTTTCTCATTT
This sequence comes from Glossophaga mutica, assembly GCA_039655065.1. Taxonomy (NCBI): domain Eukaryota; kingdom Metazoa; phylum Chordata; class Mammalia; order Chiroptera; family Phyllostomidae; genus Glossophaga; species Glossophaga mutica. Next base: position 20,165,424 of record CM077304.1, on the reverse strand, counting down.
GATTTGTTTCCATTTATATTTTTGCATAACTGCCTCGGTGAGTACCGAATTAGTGTTCTCGAAGTAATAGAAACTACCCCTGGAATTAATCTTTTAATTCTAAAACCTTTATATTTATTGTACTTTCCCCCCTTTAGCTATAAATGCTATCTGGGTACTTGGAGTGCTGCTTTCTTTTAAGCCCATCATTTTATTTTCCTGTTAATTAGCAAGGATAATCAATAGAGTAGGTGCCATAAAGGGGATAAATTGCTAGCTGATAAATAAACTTAAGAATTTTTTTTTTCAGGTAGGATTATTGACTGTGCTTTTACTGTCACTTTTAATCCCAAATATGATACATTATTAAAAGCTGTAAAAGATGCCACTAACACTGGAATAAAGGTATGTGAACCATAAGTGCCATTTCATTCAACATATTTTGAGCACATTATAAGCTGTTTAAGGTCTTTCAGTTATGTGAAACTAGTCCACTGTCCTTCGGGTTTTAAGTGGATAATTATAATGTAATAAAGGTGTTTGTAGAGGAAGTTATAATGTATAAAGCAATTTTTCTGATTGTCCCTTATTTTGAAATATTGAGTTAACTTGCTGTAAAATTCTGCGCTTTGAGTAACAGGATACATTATTACATCCTTAGTGTGCTGGAATTGATGTCCGTCTATGTGATGTTGGTGAGGCCATCCAAGAAGTTATGGAATCCTATGAGGTTGAAATAGATGGCAAGACATACCAAGGTGTGTTCTGTAAAAACATGTCTTACTGAAACATGTATGACCTTTGCAGAATTAACTTTTTAAAAATAGTATTGAGTGCTTTCTTTGGGTCAGCTGCTTTATCTTGGGAATATAAAGAGGGAAAATGGGGAAATGACCTGTTCACGGTAGGAGGAGTATGTGGTCACTAGTGGGAACTGTTGCCACTCTTCTCCAGTAGCAATAGAAGACACCTGGAGATTTATCCCAGAGTGGCCAAAGTGCAGACTAAGTTTTCTGTGACTAGTCAAATCAAGGCCCAGAGAGACAGCAGAGATTCTTTCTGTTGATGACTCCCATTTCTTTTTAAGTTGAATACAAAATTTAGAGGCCAGTTTATACCTTGTCCTTCCTTTAATCTGTATTCCCTTTGCCTCCTGCTCTTTCCCAGCCACTGCCGTAGGTACACAGTCCCAGAGTCATCTGTGCTTTTTCAGTGCTGTTCATCAGTACAGCCTTTCTGTGACTCCCAGCGTCTATTTGACCACTTCTCTGCCACCGTCCTCCTGCCTAATCTATGCTTATTGCTCCCTCTAACTCCTGTCCTAATAACTTTCTTAGAGAATATTTTCTACATTTCCTTTAACTGTATCCTATCTCTTCCTTTATGGTCCTTTGAGTGGCATCTGTCATACTTCCTTGCCCTTCAGTAAATTCATGTCAGTGAGCATTCTTTACATTAGCTTGTTGATACAGACTATTGTGTTTCTACCAAGTACAAAAGTGGTTCTTTCTTTGAGACCAATCAAAAACACATTTAAATAAAATAAATTTAAACACATTTTAAATAAAAGATTAAAAAAATTTTTTTATACAAAAATACATTTAAATAAAATAACCTAACTTATAATCAAGTTACACAGAAGAAGCAGGGCACAGGGATATCCATTTTTGTATTATACAGGTTTTTGATAACAGCAGGCTACTTCTGGGACCAGTATCTAAAAAGGTAACTTTCCAGATTAGAAATATGTAGATTTCTAATCCTGTTTACATTGGTATAAATCAAAAAACTCTTTAGGCCGGTCACACTTGGAGGTGAGGTGGTATGAGATAATGAAGAAAATGTGCTTTAGCATTGAGGTCAGGCAGGACTATCTATAAGCACAGATAAATCTTATAACCTTGAAGAACACAGATTTTTTTTTTAATTACTATAATAAGATTAATAGTATGGCTTTTGTTTTGTACAGGAACAAGTATAAAGGACACATGGACAAAAATTAGGGGTGGTGGAAATGGGAGGGAGGTGGGGAGGGCTGGGGCGGTGGGCTGGGTAGGGAGTAAAAGACAGAAAACTGTACAAGAACAACAATTAAAATAAAATTTAAAAAAGAAATTATAAAATAATGTGAAGTTGGAAACATAATTTAGAACAGTCCTGTATATGGGTTGATGTGTCAGTGGTTTTAAACAGACAAAAATAAAATGTAAAATTGTAAAAAAAAAAAAAAGAAGAAGAAGAAATGCAAATTTTATGATGGTGCCTGAAATTTATTAGTGTTCAACAATTATTTGACATTTCCCATCCCAGTTTTGGGATTGGTGCCACAACAAATAATGCACAGTCAAGTCCCTCTCAAATCATCTTCTCTTTCTCTTTTCTCCTAATTCTATGGGATCTGCCTTTCAAGGTATATGAGGTGACAATATGACTTAATGGTTCTATCATTTCAGAGCCCCTTCTCTTATATCAGTTATTGTATTGATTCGGGTTCTTAGTTTAAGGTGATAGAATTCATTTTTACTAGTTTGAGCAGAAAGAGGATAGACAAATCATTACATTGGGAGTTGAAGAAATAGACTATAGGCTGAACTTTTAGAAGCAATTCCCAAAAACAACATGACAGAGTTGGGCCATTAAGGGAGGGATTTTTTTAATTTACCTTGAGCAGGAAGATAATAGAATTGGAAAGTTGCCTTTACAGCTGTTGGTCCCAGAATTAGCCTGCCTCTGTCAAAACCTGTATAATAATAAAAATAGATAACCCTGTTTCCTGCTTCTTCTGTGTAACTTGGTTATATGTTAGGTTTTTTTTTTTTTAATTTAAATGTATTTTTGTTTAAAAGTCAAAGAAAATCTTTTATTTAAATGTATTTTTGAGCCCTGGCTGGTGTAGCTTAGTGGGTTGAGTGCTGGCCTGCAAAACAAAAGGTCACTGGTTTGATTCCCAGTCAGGGCACATCCCTGAGTTGTGGGCCAGGTCCCCAGATGGGGGTGTATGTTTCTTTCCTTATTTTCTCCTTCCCTTCCCTTCTCTCTAAAAATAAATAAATAAAAATCTTCTTTTTAAATGTGTTTTTGATTGCCCTGAGGGGTCAGTTTGTCAGGTCTTAGAGAAATAGTAATGCTGGCTGAATTTTAAATACATTTAGCTTATCATACATATGTAAGAAGAAATATTTTTTTTTTGAAGAGCTAATTGAGGGTTTTATCTTTGTACCACCCCCTAAATTTGTAATATATTTGTCATTGTTATATTGTTACAGACTTGAAAAAACCTTGCTACCTAATTTTGCCCTAGAAGAAAAGTAGCTTGTACTGAAGATTTCCAGCACTGTAGAGCTAGATTTTTTAAAACCTTTTTTTATTGTGGAGTATAATAAACACTGAAAATACAATATAATACTTCAACTACACAATTATCAAAGTTGTAACCTCACCTCTCAAGAAATAGAATATTGCCCGCATTTCAGAAGCCCCAATTCCATATCACCCTTCTCAATTACAGCAGCCTTCCTCTAATAAACCACTGTCCTGAATACTGAAGTATTTACATTTGCTTATACCATTTACCATCTAATCACACATTCCTAAACAGTAATATATGCCTAATGTTGAAATATAAATGTACATGTATACATATGTATTTTATGTTATATATGGAATTGCACAGTATGTATATCATTGTGCCTTCTTTTGCTTATGTTTTCTTTAGGTTTTATTCAGTCGTTCATTGTCCCTAACTTTCTGTTTTTATTGTTGAGATGTGTTCCATTGTGTGAATCTACCACAATTTGTTTATTCTATCACTGATCTCAGGACCTTAGGATTGTTTAGATTTTCTTTTTTAATGTTTGAAATATTGATGTTATAATAAAATTTAAGGCTTTATAATACTGTCATTTTCACACAATACTAATTTGTATATCTTTAGTCCATAACTGTAAAAATATGTTTGTAATCATTGTACATAAGGCATTTTATATTTTTATTGATTGATTAACAATACCTTCTAAGATGAACCCCCATTATATCCTCATCACATAGTTTATTTATTTTGTTTAAGATCTTATTTAATTTTAGAGAGAGGGGAAGGCAGGGAGAGAAACATCAAAAGGTTGCCTGGCAGGCACCCAACCGGGACTGGACCTACAACCCAGGCATGTGCCCTGACGGGGAGTCCAACTGGAGACTTTTTGCTTTGCAGGATGATGCTCATCCAGCTGAGCCACTCCAGTCAGGGCCACATAGTTTATTCTTTTTTCCACTGTCTCCCCTTACTCCCTTTAATTTTCAACTAATAACATTGTAATAAATATCTTTTTATATTACACTAGTTTTCAGTTTGTATTTTAACTAATATGAGGTTATTTAGTAGAGCCATATTTTGTTTTTAAATAAGCGCTTGAACTAAAGTTGTACTTCCTGAGACTCTGCATAACTATTTTTTCCCTTTTATACCAGTCAAACCAATCCGTAATCTAAATGGACATTCAATTGGGCCATATAGAATACATGCTGGGAAAACAGTGCCCATTGTGAAAGGAGGAGAAGCAACAAGAATGGAGGTCTGTATGTTCTTTGTGAAGCATTTTGATTTTCTTTCCCCAAGCAGAAGTTAGTGATGGTTGAGTGCGTAGTATGTTGAACAAAATTAACTTGCCATCCATGCTCACCTTGACAGGGATTGGGCCCTGCGAGTGTGCAAATTTTGCCTTGTTGGATCAGGGCTCAAATCAACTGTGGAAATTGGGTATGTCAAATTGTTTTATTCAACACTTCAGTGAATATTTACTGAGCATCATGGATGTGCCAGTCTCTTCAATAGGCACTAAGGATATAGTAGTGAACAAAACAAAATTACCTGTCCATGTTAAAGCCTACATTCTAATAGCATGCAGAAAGACCAAAAAGTGTTAAAGAGGTAAAAAGCAGGGAAAGGTAGAAGCACTGCCAGGGGTATTTCATGTAGTGTCTTACCTGAAGTAGGGAATACCTCAGCCTGAAGTTATGCTCATTTTGTTTAGTTCTGAATTTTTCTAATCTCCCCACTCTGATTCATATTTTAGGAAGGAGAAGTGTATGCCATTGAAACTTTCGGTAGCACAGGAAAAGGCGTTGTTCATGATGATATGGAATGTTCACATTACATGAAAAATTTTGATGTTGGACATGTGCCAATAAGGTGAGAGTCTTATTCTATATGACTAGCGAGTTTCTCTTTCTAGTTACCAGCATTTTTTTTTAATGTGACAAATATTCAGTGGTAAATACACAGTTCTGTAGCCTAACAATAAGATCTGTGCATTTCTGTAACACAGCAAAGAAACTGGCCTGTTAAAAATTAAATTGAGCCCTGACTGGTGTGGCCCATTTGGGTGTTGTCTTACAGAGTGAAGGGTCACTGGTTCAATTCCTGGTCAGGGCACAAATAAACTCTTCAAAAAAATTTTTTTAACTGAAATGAAAATGATATATTTTCTTCAGGTCCAGTTTCTAATAATCATAATAATGTCAGAGATTCTCATTTTGTGGCATTTCTAGATTTCTGTTACATTTGATAAACTTTATATTTTTATTTACTTTTTAAGAAATTCTTTTGGGGTAGGTGGTTGAAAGCTGTATTTACACCTACATTATATGCAGGTCTTTCAGCTTGATGTACAAAAAAGGAAATTCCCACCATAGTGTTGGTGAGGCTGTACCAACAATATGCAATTTCCCACATGCATAGACACAAACATGTTAAGATAGCCTTCGGCTGGCTTCCTGTTCAGATGGGTCATTATACATTCTGGCTCTTGTAGGTTGAAACAGGCAACAAAAAAAGTTTTTTGAACTTTAGTTACTTAAAGCCACGGCTACTGTTGAAGTTTTTGCTTAATGGGGGAAGTAAATTTAGGTAATTCTTTAGCTAACTGGTAATCTTGGATTTTCTCCTCTTAGGCTTCCAAGAACAAAACACTTGTTAAATGTCATCAATGAAAACTTTGGCACCCTCGCTTTCTGCCGGAGATGGCTAGATCGCTTGGGAGAAAGTAAATACCTGATGGCTCTGAAGAATCTGTGTGACTTGGGCATTGTAGATCCGTATCCACCATTATGTGACATTAAAGGATCGTATACAGCACAGTTTGAACATACCATACTGCTGCGTCCAACATGTAAAGAAGTTGTCAGCAGAGGAGATGACTATTAAACTTAGTCCAAAGCCACCGTAACGTCTTTTATTTTATAAGCTTTGTGGGAATACGTTATACCTGAATTAATTTTGCAATATGTCTGTTTAACAGTGGACCTATGTAATACTTTTATTCATGTTTAAAAAGGAAGGAATTTGATCAAAGGCAAACCATCAAATGTAATTAACCACCAGAAAAGCTTTCAGGACTTTCAAATGTCAACTGTTTTTTTCCTGTCTAGAAAATGCTCAAATGTTCAAATTAGGAATGACTTAAATATATTGTTTTGAACACCTACTAGATGCTTTTCAAATATTTATATTGCCATATTCTTATTTGAATGCTTTGAATGACATCCAATTCTGCACCTATACCTTCTGGTAATGCTTTCTAACCTTCCTGGAATCCATTTTTCTAAAAAATAAAGACATTTTCAGATCTGAGAGCTATATTTCAATGTCTGTGGTTATAATTTTTTTGCACAGGGAATAACAACTTAATGTAGGAAAATGTACAGCCTTTTATGTGGTTGTAGACTTCTACACTGAAGCTTTTTTTCCCTGACATAGTGGCCAAATAATGTCTATACATATATGAAGTGGGAGGAGAGCTTCATAAATTATATACAGCTTTAGGAATATTTTGTTTTTCCTTTTAGGACCATACTAGTCCTTGTCTTTCATTTTTTCCCTCACATTAGAAAGATCTATTTGAAATATGACTTAGTAGGAACATGGTACCAACTCAAAACCTTGATTTAGTAAATCTCAACATTTAGATCACTTGTGCAGTGATATATTTATCAGGAAATGTATTCAGCTTGCTCAGTAAATAAACCAAAAAGGCACTTGAAACCACAAAACAGGAAAACTTACCATGATTGGGCCTTGTTCTAGTTAGAACAAGGTTGTGAAAACTAGTTAAAACAGCTAGTGAAAACACATTCTTTTCATTATCTGCCCCTGACTGGTTTGGATTCATAACGTTATGGGTGATATTTCAGGAAGTGAGGTTACAGTGACTTATAGCAGCTAAGTGCGTAAGTTGAATGTAAGATGTGTAATGCTTGAACTGAGCCCCACTACCAGTTCTTGAACAAATTGTTTGAATTCTTTGTAAATGATTTTTGGGGAATGTTCCAACATAATTTCAAAAGTTGTGTATCAAGGTAAAGCCGTAATTTGTATGTTTAGCACAGTAACATTTTTTGCCTCTGGGATGCTGTTTTGTATTTTAATGTTTTTCTCATAGGAAGAGAAACCTGACTTCTGTACTTAGATCATTTTTTTCACATTAAAGTGGCTTGCAGAATTGGAACTATAAATGAATGTTATCTTGTGGGATAAGCACTCTAGTTTAGCGATATGAGCCATGTTTATTTATGGTGCTAATGTTCAATAACTACCTTTGAATAAGTTCCCTCTTTTCTGTATGAGCTAGTGGCAGAGCTCACCCATGCGTTCCTGGACACATTAGAGGGCTTGGGCCCTGCAGCTAGTTCTGTGGCTTTGAGTCCATACCATTTTGATGTGCTTTGGTTTAATAGTTATCTTGATTTCCAAGCTCAATAATTTTAGAATTGACTCTCTGAGTGAAGAATTTTGGAGCTTTGTAAGACTTCTTTAGCGGTAGTGATCTCAAACCATTTATGAGATCCAAGTTCCCTTCCCAGGTAACTGTTGGGAGCAATGCCATCAATTGTATGCCCCTGGAATGGCTGGGAAAGCTGTCACCTAAGAAAAAATTGTATTGTTTATCTACTGGCCATGTATATTTTGAAATTATTTTGTCATGTTTATAATGATGTACCTTATTGGTAAACAATTCTTAGTTTGAATGTTTAATAGTGCCTTTAGTAAATTATTTTGTAACCAAAACACGTTGTTTTTTGTTAGATCAATGTAGCAGAATGTGGAAGTCCACATTGAGATATACAGTAAGAAATCTAAGTTTCTTTGCATTGTCTAGGTTTTATTTTTATTTTAATAGGCTTTATTTTTTTAGATCCAGTGTAGGTTAGTAGCAAAACTGAGCAAGAGTTACCACATACTCCCTTGACCTCACACATACAGCCTCCTATGTAGGTTTTAGTTTCAAGGGATTAAAAAGGGCTAAGCCACGTTCTTTCTTTCCCATCCTATTTTACATTGAAATAAGTACTGAAACAAGCAACTATACCATTATAAATAACATAGCTTCCAGAGTTGTTTTTAAAATATCCCACTAAAGTTAGGTGTTAAAATATATAGCGGTTAACCTATCCTTGAGATTAAGAAAGACTATATTTAGGTATCTTGACCACGTAAGTCTTTCATGAGGTATAATTACATTAACAGTTGAGGTAACAACTTGTATAGATATTTAATGAATGATTTTAAATGTTAGCCATTTAACACTCAAGTCGTATTTTTGGCAATAAATGACTTGTCTGTACAGTGATAAATTCTCATTGCACTTCACAATCGGCTGCCCCAGATGACCTGCTCTCTGAAATTTAGAAAAATTTGCTAATAGAGGTCCTTCTCAAGCTTATACTTACAGATGATCACTAGTGGAGAAGAACATTTAACAGGATATTATCTTTCATTAAGACTTCAACCTGCAAGAAAACTCAATTAAAAAAAGAAATGATCTAGTGATTAATACTGACCTAAGATCTTATGTAGCTGATCAACATCTGTTAGTGGGTTCTTTCTGAAATAAAAGTTAGCAGCAGTAGGATTTTAAAGAGATCTAGAAAGATTATTAGGGAAGAACAGTCGTCATACTGTATTTTTAACAAAAGCGCAAGATGAGATAATTTTTTTTGAAATGTCAGGGCCCAGAGTTTGAATATCTAAAGAGGCTCCTAGTATTCACATAATCCTAGCAAGAGTGAGAAATCAGGCTTTAGTGACTTAGAAAAATGAGATGCATAGTGCTCAGCTGCCAATTTTTTTAAAGTCCTGAGGATGTATTTGGTTTGAGAGAGGAAGGAAGAAGAAACGTTGATGTGAGAGAGAAACATCAATCAGTGCCTCCCATATGTGCCCTGATGGGATCGAATCCACAACCTTTTGGTGCACAGGATGATGCTCCAACCAACTGAGCAATCTGACCAGGGTCCATCTGCCCATTTTGAACAGTTATTTTCTCTGTCCTGTCATTTTTTTGCTTCAAGGCTTATTTTTATTCCTTCAAGGATCTCAAGATACGTGGTGCAAAGGTTTAAGTGATGCAATGTGAAGTTATAAAAAATTCATATCCAAGTTCAATTTGTGTAACATAATATACTGTTCGGTAAATTCAAGTTTTTGATATGACTGCTTTATTTGAATCAGGACAAACCTATTTGCTTCCAGACAAATCATCTTAAGTCCAAGCCATCATTGTTTTCATGTCCATAGTAATGAAGTCATTTAACATACTATTTATAAAGTTGTCATTTTCCTTTATATAGTTTGACTATGTCGGATGAGGAACAATTATTAAGAAGAAATTTTTGAAAAAAAATTAAGCCCTATTAACAGCGTCTTCTGAGCCCAGTAACACAAAGCCTCAGAAATATCAATGAGTGTAATTGATGAGTTTTAGATGATGCCTTGATATTTCTCTTTGAAAGTAGTAGTTTAACTTCCTTCAAGGGGCAAAGGTAACTTCAATATACAAATGGCCTGAAAGAAATTACTTTTGCAGGGTAAAATTGTTAGTGAAGAAAGTATATAATTTTCCATTGAATATGAATTTGTATAGAAAATAGCTGCAAAAGATAAGAATGTATAAAATGATGTTACCTGAACTTCAGTACAAGATTACACAAATTCATGATCTGAGCCAATTAAAACAATATAAAAGAGGTAACACTAGTGTGAGGTAAACACTAAAAACTTAAAAACTCCCAAGTACTTGAAAAAAGTTTAGTTACCTACTGTAATGGATATACATGTATTTATGTTTTATCTTTGTAAAATGACGTAGTTAGAAAATGTATACACATAGTATATGCAGTGATTCAGTAAGTAAAAAATAAAAACGAAGCTCAAAATTTTAAATCAGCCCTTTGAGGAAAAAAAAAATATATATATAAATTGCAAGAAGCCCCACTGTCTTTGGATCAGCTAAGCATTTCATTAGAGGTATCAGCTTCTTCAGTAGGAGGCAGGATACCAGACAGGAGTTCTGGAGGCAAGAGTTTAGCATGTCCATTCTCAGTAACTTGCTGGGTATAAAACAAAATATAAGCTTGAGCCTTGCATACTTCATCCATAGTGCACATGCTTAGCTTGGAATCATTGCAGTGTACCCAGAACCCTAGAGTGAAGCACAAAAATATACCTTAAGTTTATAAAGGAATGTTAGAAATTTCTAGTATAAATTAACATATGGATTGAAGCAACTCTCAAGTGAGAGTTAACATTTTTTTAAGTTGTTTTTTCAATTATAGTTGACATACAATATTATGTAAGTTTCAGGTGTACAACATAGTGATTAGACATTTCCATACCTTACAAAGTGATACAATGGTAAATCTAGTACCCATCTGGCACCATACGCAATTATTACAATATTATTGACTATATTCCCTATGCTGTACTTTACATCCCTGTGACCATTTGTATAACTGGCAATTCGTACTTCGTAATCTTTCATCTTTTTCATCTATTCCTCGCTGCATCCCTATCCTATATGGGAGATAGCAATCTGTTCTCTGTATCTGAGTTTGTTTTGTCCCTTTGTTCTTTAGATCCCATATATATTGGTGTAAGTGAAATCATACGGTACTTGTCTTTCTTTGTCTGACTTACTTCCTTTAGCATAGGTCTATCCGTTGTTGCAAATGGCAAGTTTTGTTCTTTTTTATGGCTGTGTAATATTCCATTGCATTTATGTACATCTTACCCATTCATCCATCAATGGATACCTAGACTGAGTTAAGCTATTTTGAAGAGAAAGTATTTATCTAACCAATTCACTTCTTTTAATGAGAGATACAACTTGGGCTGTATTTACTCCAGAATTACCTGCCTTTATCCTAGAAGTAACTTGAAGTTCCTGATTAGTTCACTTGACAGTATCTTTAATTTTTGGTATAATATTACCAGTTAATGCTTTTGCTGCTTATCATACTATAAAGCAAATAGTGTGCAACTTACTCTTGGTACTTCACTGTCAAACTACCTTCCTGGATTAACTGGGCTTTTTGTCCACACCTGTTTTCCTTTTTATATGTGTGTGTGTTACAGGAAGAAATGGGCATGGGGTGGGGGACTCATTCTTTGTTTTACAGTAGGTCAGGAAAGGGAAAATAAAATGTGAAACCTAAATTCAATAACTTTTGACCATGGAGGCAGTAAATTCAAGCAAGTTTTATCACCTGAATTCAAAGTTTGTTCCAAATATCTGTGATCCTTCCGTTATTACATGCTCTGTTCTTTAACAAAAATAAGTACATTCAACCAGTAAGCAGAGGACCTGCTCTTGGAAATGTGCCTTTAAGAAAAGATAGCACACTCTTTCTGACATATAATTAATGAGATCATCCTTATTATCCTATCTTTATAGCTCTTAGAAGTCACAACTACTGCAGTCCCAAAGAAAAATACCCAATTTTCTGCATAGACCTTCAGTATTTTCTATGAGCAATAATGCAGAAGCATTCTTCTTGAAAGAAAACAAGAGGTCAAGTGGCTTTGCTTATGATAATTTAGCAGCCAATTTAGAAATCATTAGAGCCTAAATTCCAGCTGCTAAGTCTAACCCAAGGTAAAGTTCTTTTCCCCCATCTATACCTCCTTCAGAATTATAGCAGTAGGCAGTGTAGTGTCCTGAGCCAAATTCTTTCCCATGGTGCATTACTACAGCAGATAAGTCATAGATAAAACATTCTGGCCTGAGGGATTTCATGGACTCCCTGCAGCAGTAGGGCTCCATGTTTAAGATTTCTTTAAAGTCAACATGAACACCAATCTTCTCTCGGATATTACGTCCTGACCATCTGTGAATAAACCAGGGTAAAATCATTAACAAAATCAAGGGAAAATAACCAGGTACTAGGTTCAGATAGTTAAAAAAATGAACAAACAAAAAACTCTCAGAGTTTGGAATACAAAGAATAATATATAATAAATAATATAAACATAAAATCCTTTCAATTAGAGTTGGTTATAAATGAAAGACTTTAGCCTAGGCCAGGTAGCTCAGGTGGTTTGAGCATCATCCTGATATGCCAAGGTTGAGGGTTTGATGTCCAGTCAGGGCACATACAAGAAACAACCAGTGAATGCATGAATGGTGCTTTCTCCTTCTCTTTATGTCAAATCAATAAATTAAATATATGTGTATATATATGTATACACACACATACACTATATTTATATCTGCTTATTTACTAAACAGGCCCACTCAGGTTTTAAAATAAATATTTGCCTTCTGTAATTAGATGATATAGGAAGAATTAACTTTCAGAAAAGAAAATTATGGTCCTATGACATTTTCTGCTTTCTAAAATAAATTCAAGGTACCAAAGATTTTCAATTTTTTATTGTCTTGTCACACAGCATGAGAAGGGTATCTCAGAAGCTAGACTTTGTTCTTGGGAAATGCAATCTGGACCTTACTTGGCCAAGTATGGAGAAAAAGCAGAACTAAACTAAACAGGACATATCTAATTTCATAATATAAGAAAATAGGAACTGTGACCCTTCCCTGTGTGTGAGTGAGCATAACTACCCATTAATAACAAAAGTCAAATAATACCCCTGTGCTGTCATTTTCTCAATGCAGCCATGCTTCTCAGTACTGGATCTAAGTTGAATGGCAAGCAATTTTTTTGTCACATAAATAGTATGAACTGGCCCTGGCTGGTGTAGCTCAGTGGATTGAGCGCGGGCTGCGAACCAAAGGGTCGCAGGTTTGATTCCCAGTCAGGGTACATGCCTGGGTTGCAGGCCAAGTCCCCAGTGGAGGCTATGTGAGAGGCAACCACACACTGATGTTTCTCTCCCTCTCTTTCTCCTTCCCTTCCCTCTCTCTAAAAATAAAGAAATAAAATATTTAAAAAATATATATATATTAAAAAAAAATAGTATGAACTGGTGCTATGGGAGAAAATAATGTAATAGTATATGGTAGTTCTTCCAAGAGATTATAATCCATGTAGGGGGGAGTTGAACAGAGAGATAAAAGACACACTTCAGGACTTCCGGCCAAGATGGAGGCGTAGGTGGGCACACTGTGCCTCCTCTCACAACCAAAATTAAGGACAACAAATATTTAGAAACAAGAAAACAACCAGAATTTACAGAAAATTGAACTGTACGGAAGTCCAACAACCATTCATCCAGACCGGTAGGAGGGGCGGAGTCGAGGTGGGAAAAAGTGGAGGTGCGGACCCAGGAATGCAGTAGCAGCGGCGGCTCGCAGTTCCCAGGTGCACGGGCGGTGGCTGGCGGTCCTTGGGCCCACAGGTGGCAGCTGGCAGACCCTGGGCACAGGGGGGCAGCTGTGCAGACCCAGTGAAGACGCACGGGGCGGCTGGCTGACCAGGGGGTCCCGCATTCGCGCTCGCGGATGGTCCAGGCAGAGGGGAAGTGGCTGAGGGGACTGAATCCAGGAGAGAGTGGAGCAGGCGCCATTGTTCCCTCTCAGACCCCACCCCCACATACAGCATCACAACCCAGCGACTGGGCTGCCCCACACTGGGGAGCGCCTGAGGCTCCACCCCTCACAACGTAACAGCACTCGCGCGTGCGCAGATAATCCAGGTGAAGGGGAAGCAGCAGAAGGGACCGGAGTCCAGAAGAGAGCGGAACAGGCGCCATTTTTCCCTCTCGGACCCCGCCCCCACCTATAGCGTCACAACCCGGCGACTGGGCTGCCCCGCCCTGAGGAACACCTAAGGCTCCACCCCTCATACGTAATAGCTGCGACCAGACTAAAACCAAAAATGGCTCAAACCGGAGAAAAAATGAAAACCCCAGAGTCAATTCCTCTAAGCAACGAAGAGATAGCCAACCTATCAGATGCACAGTTCAAAGCACTGGTCATCAAAATGCTCACAGAATTGGTTAATTTTGCTCATAAATTAGATGAGAAAATGCAGGCTACAATACGTGAAATGAAGGAAGACGCATGGGGAACCGATAGAGATGGAAGGAAAACTGGGACTCAAATCAATGGAGTGGACCAGAAGGAAGAAACTAACAACCAAACAGAAAACGAGGAAGAAACAAGAATTCAAAAAAATGAGGAGAGGCTTAGGAACCTCCGGGACATCGTTAAACGTCCCAACATCCAAATTATAGGGGTCCCAGAAGGGGAAGAAGAGCAACAAGTAGAAAACTTATTTGAACAAATAATAAAGGAGAACTTCCCCAATATGGCAAAGGAAATAGACTACCAGGACATCCAGGAAGCTCAGAGAGTCCCAAACAAGTTGGGCCCAAGGAGGAACACATCAAGGCACATCGTAATTACATTAGCCAAGATTAAAATGAAGCAGAGAATTCTAGAAGCAGCAAGGGATAAGGGGACAGTCACCTACAAAGGAGTTCCCATCAGACTGTCAGCTGATTTCTCAAAAGAGACCTTCCAGGCAAGAAGGGGCTGGAAAGAAATATTTGAAATCTTGAAAAGCAGGGACCTACATCCAAAATTGCTCTTTCCAGCAAAGCTGTCATTTAGAATGGAAGGACAGATAAAGCGCTTCTCAGATAAGGTCAAGTTCAAGGAGTTCATCATCACCAGGCTCTTATTATATGAAATGTTAAAGGGACTTATCTAAGAAAAAGAAGATAAAAATATGACAATGAAAAGACAGCAAACTGCAGGTATTAAGAACCACACCTAAAACAAAAGCAAACTAAGCAAACAGCTAGAACAGAAACAGAACCACAGAAATGGAGATTATATGGAGGGTTAGCAACAGGGGTGTGGGAGGAGGGCGGGGGAAGGTACAGAGTAGCATAGATAGTGGGTAGAAAATAGACAGGGGCAGGGTAAGAATAGTATGGGAAATGTAGAAGCTAAAGAACTTATGACACAAGGACATGAACTAAAGGGGGGAATGTGGGTGGGAGAGGGTGTGCAGGGTGGGGGGAATGATGGGGGGAAACGGGACAACTGTAATAGCATAATCAATAAAATATATTTAAAAAAAAGACACACTTCAATGAAAATGACAGTATTAAAGTACTAAATAAAACAAGACAATAGCAGAGAAGAGAGAAAGGAATATAGACAGGTTTATGAAGGGAAAATGTGAAAATGGGGTGGGATCAGGGGTGGGAGGCGGGGATGGCTGGGATGGTGGGGAGTGGTGGGGGGAAAATGGGGACAACTGTACTTGAACAATAATAAAAAACGTTTTTTTTAAATGTGAAAATGCTTCTTAGTACAATGTTAAAATAGTATGGAGCTAAAGTAAGACTTGCACATTATCTGCTGGACTAGGAGTCATATGCCAGTCCTTCCTCATGAACTATGTAAAAGATGCTATATCCAATGCACCTTTAACTTTAGTGAAAATGGAAGAGCAAGCTGTGAAATAATGGGACCTACTTAACATGAGACATTCCTGTCATTCTCACTTTACCATAAAATTCAAACTTTATATTATTTGATTATGCTAAAGAAACACTTGTAAGCCATCTAAATAGAAAATATTCATTCCTATTGATCTATTGGGTACCCAGTTATTTTTCTGTTGAAATACAGTAAAATGAAAAGGAAAAGATAACAATTCACCCAAAATTCATAATGGTTTACTTCTGAGGAGAGAGCAAGAGAAAAAGACTAGGAGGTCTAGGAGGTGTACACAGGGAACTGGTAAGCTGTTGGAAATCTTCCTTTTCTTATGTTTCTTCAAACAGTTCCTGTGTGCCAATCCCGTTCTCCCTTTGTCTTTTATTTACCCTATATGCTTTATACACTGGCAAATACAATAGTACTTTTTTAATAGATAAAGAAAAAAGATAACTGTGATAAAAGCAGTGTAAACAAAGTCTCTGACTCAGACAAGTCAAGGCATGAAGGATTAAAAATGTTTTGGGCAGAAGATAGAAGGAAATGGAGCCAAATAGGTTTATACTAAGGAAACCTTAAAATGCCAGATTAAATAGCAATTATGAAGAACAGGAAGTTCTTCAACAGTTTATAGTAGCCAATTATCAGTTTAAGTCACAAAAGTTCAAATCCTTTTCATTGTTTTTCACAGAATCTCATATATAGTTCTCACTTCCCAATGCTCCCTGACCCTTGTTACCTGAACCTGGAACACAGTATTAACCTCCTAACTAATCTTCCGTTTTTATTGTACTTGATTTTACGCACAATGGTAGGTCTCACCTGATGTTTCACTAAACCATTTGTTGTAGACACCTCCCTATTCCTTCCTCCATATCTGTATTCATGTTGCTCCTCCTTCTGTCTATACTCCATTCATTCACCTAAATATTTTGGGGCATCTACTATGAACAGAGCTTGTTCCACTGGCGGAAGGAGAGAAATAACTACTAATTGCAAACAGTGGCTTTGTCATACCCTGTATTAACCAACACAGGGTAATGTGATACTGAAGGCCGGGTGGTGCTACTTTTAAATAGGACGGTCAGGGAAGCTCTCTCTAAAGAGAAGGCATACGCACCGAGACTTGAATGATATAAATCCCTTATGTCATTAGGCTTTGGGAACATTTAGATATTAGCTAACTCCTCCAAGTCTCAGATTAATCAGTTTGTTTATAGTTTGTGATATTTAGTATTTCTACTTCATCATCATTTATGTGCATGTCTTAACCATAATCTTCTTGTGAAAAGGATCCTATTTTATATTCCTCAAAGAATATAGAACATTTTTAATTAAAAAGCACTCACATGGTGTTTTCCAACTATACCTAACTGAAATAACTGAGCATGGTTAACAGTGATTACCTCTGGGTAAGGGGGACTGGGAAGAAAGGTGCTTTTACTTTACCTTCTGTAATGTCCAAAATATTTTAAAAACATACCCCTTTAACTGTTAAAAAATTAAACTATAGTCTCAATAGTTTTTGAAGCATAGCACATAAAGTTCTTCTCATTCCTTAACAGTAAGCCCTCTGATTATTTCGCACATATTGCAATGTATGAAAGCCTATGCTTTGATTAAACAAATTCGCCAACTTATTCCCCTGACTAAATATATTTTTGAAGTTTGTTTTTGTTTTTAACTGCTTTGAAATTAAACTGCTGTACCTTCGTTCAATTGAGCCAAATACTCTAAGTTATAGATTTAAAAAATTTACATCTATAATATGCTGAATATTAAACAATACAAGCAGAAACTTACAAGGAGAATAATATTACTTAGCCAATCAAAATGTGAGGGGGTCTGCTGGATGGCAATGCATTCCACAAGGGAAGCTAATCAAGTTAGTTACTGAATATGGTGTCCACTGGTCAAGGCTAGAGAAAAAGACAGATTTTTTTTCCCCTTAAAATAAAAGGCAGAAGTAGATGTAAGTCATCTACTAGCCAAGGACAGAGTCTTAAAATTTAATTCATCAAAAGTTAAGTTCTGAAGCACTGTAAGAATAAGAAATGGTAAGTTGTAAGTGTATAGTCAGTAGGCGACTGATACTACTACTACTAACCTGAATCGTTTGAGATGTAGTCTAAGAATTTGAGGTAGGTGGCAAATCATAAGCTGTTTTTGGGCTTCTGTGAGTACAACTGGTTTTGAAGAAAACCTTCTACGCTTTGCTATGATATCAAAAAGAATGAAAATCAAATTTAAGGAAATAAGGAAAAGCTGAGTAAACTTTTAAAATAATTCGCACATGCAAAATCACTTAAACATCTACTATGTTACAGACATTGTACTGTGCTAGAGATAAAGACATAGCCGTGCCTTCAAGAAGCAAATTATAATTAAAAAAAACAAAAACAAACCCAAACCAGCTCTGGGTGGTGTGGCTTAGTGGACTGAGCCCACCTGAGAACCAAATGGTCTCCAATTCAATTCCTAGTTAGGGCACATGCCTGGGTTGCAGGACAGGTCCCTAGTAATCACACGCTGTGGGGCGGGGTGCATGAGAAGCAACCACACATTGATGTTTCTCTTTCTCCCTCCCTTTCCCTCTCTAAAAACAGATAAATAAAATCTTTGAAAAAAAAGCGTCATTTAAAAACAAACAACTTATGAGTTAGTCAAGGTAGACAGACATGTAAACAAGTAAATAACTTGATATAATCTTGTAAATAAGACTGTAGTGCTGTAATATTTTTAAATGGACTTGGCTCTGTCAAATAGGAAAAGTTAAAACTCTCCCTAAACAGACTTTAATATACTCTTCCTAAACTCTTAATTTTAAAAAGTTTTGTAGTCACTTCATTGATTGAGGCTAATTAAGATCCTAGAGGGCATGGGTCCTTAAGGAACACCCCTCCCCACCACTCCCCACCCCTGAGAAGGCAGGCATTCATTCACTAGTTCTGCAGCTGAGGCCTCCCTCAGGGTCTTGCTTTTGCTATTTTAGCACCAGACCTTAAATAAGTGAAACCTAGGGTTCATTTTGTCGTCCCCTATGCTCCTCTAGAGGTCCACCTAGGGATTGTGTCCTACAACCTCTGGCTGGAATATTGGCTACCAAAGTTCACTCTTGATGTCCAGGAGCTGCTCTGCAACTTGTACACCAGCTCTGACTGCTGCCATAGCAACACCTGCTTTTCGTGTAGGAGGTAGAATCAGTCCACCATAAAACTGTCCTCTAAGCCAGCTCCACTTGCCACCAGAACCTTCCTTCAAAGTCTATGCCCCTGAGATCAGGTACCATCCAGCTGCTGATGAATGTCCTGGACCTATGTGTAGATCATCTCCCAGAACACATGACCCAAGTGTAGCTACAGAAGGATGTCAACTCCCTGACTTACAACTTAAATCATTTGCTTTTATGTATTAAAGCAACTTTTTTAGGCCTTTATTTGGTAGACCCAGCAGATACACACAAATGTATTATAAAACCATATTCTGCATGCGTTCATAATAGTGTTCTACTCCCAGATTTGGCAATGAAAGCATCTAGGACCACTCACATTTATGTCCAAGAGAAAATGTACATCATCATACAAATTTGATAAAGATTTATTTTTTCTCTAACCAGATAAATCTTAGGCTCCTTATTAACAGCTTATATTAGAAGCACTCAGAAAACAATGTTAGTATATATTGTTTTATAAAATCACCAATTGATGTGATATTTCTTCAGTGCTAGACCATCCAATGTTTCCTTTACATTACCTTAGAAGTTTAGTATCCAAAGCCCTGGAATCATTTTTTTCAGATGTGAAAATTATGGAGAATACCTGAAAATATAAACACTAAAATGCCATGTACATGTTGATACAGGAGATAAAGATACCACATAAAGACACGAGAGATCTGATGAGCTTTTATACACCATTCCCCTGAAGGATAATGCTTCTCTTTTTTTTTTTTTTAAGATTTTTATTTATTTATCTTTAGAGGGGAAAGGTAGGAGAGAGAAATATCAATGTATGGTTGCCTCTTGTGTGTCCCCTGCTGGGAACTGGCCTGCAACCCAGGCATGTGCCCTGACTGGGAATCGAACCGCGATCCTTTGGTTCACAGGCCCGTGCTCAATCCACTGAGCTACACCAGCCAGGGCGGATAATGCTTCTCTTTAATTGAAATGGCTATTTTATCTCCCAGTGTTGGGTGCCTGTGCCCATCTCTGTTAGAGAGAGTACTGTAGTAGATCTTAATTGTCCACCTGTTTCCTCCATTAGTAATGTGAGCACCTTAAAAGTGTCTTACCTCTATCTATAGCAACTAGAACAATCACTAATATAGAAAAAATAGTAGGTGTTTTTAAAATAAATCTTTGTTTTTATGAAGCCAATCTCCACAGCAGTAGTTCAGCAATATATTATTATCTATTACATGGATATGTATACACACATGTATTATCCATATCAATGTTTTGGTAGGTAGCAAAAAGACTTAAAGCAAACATTTCTTTCAGTATTAAATAACATGCTTTACTTTCACTGTACCTCTTTGTTATGTAATTCTGCCTCACATATTAAATTTAAACTTTTTAATTTTATGAATCCACTTCCATAACTGCTACTTAAGGAATTTTTTCCAGCTTCCTTTTATTTATGTTTCTCTTTGCTAATCTTAGAAAAGCAAGGAGAATACAGTCTCTACTTACAGTTACACTGGTCACATACGTAAATTTTTCCTTCTAAAGCTTCTGTTTCTGTGAATTTGGCCAACATTTCAGTAACAAGGCATGGCTGAGAAGCAATATCTTTTCTACTGCATTGGTATCTTTCAGGAAAGTCCAGTGATAAGTCCCAGAAAGGTTCTATGGTATTTGACTTATTGTCACATGCAAGACATGTAACCTGCAAACAAAAATATTAGTTTCAGCTTACAATCCTCCTGTCAAAACATTTACTCCTTTCACTAAAAGTCACTGCCAATAAAAAAAAAACACTTTTTTTTTTTTTGAAAATGCAATATCAGAATTCTGAGTAATCTGCTTTGTATTATTTTTAGGCAATTTTTAATTATAATTTTTCCTTCCAAAACTCTGTCTTTAAACTAACCATCATACATTGGTGGACATTAACTACTAGGCATTCAAAAAGCTCCAAGGACTTTAGTCAAATCTGAATTTAGGTATAAAAAGCAAACTGTGGACTCATTTAATCAGATATATATTGTGTGTATGTGTGTGTATTTATATGTGTTTAATTTAATGTGTTTAGATGATTAGATTTGTAGTTCTTTACTCTTTTTCCTTCCTCATCTTTCACTGGTTGATTTTCCTTTCTCAAATCCTTATAACCTGTTAACCATGATACAAGTAAAATACTATTAGCATATTTTTATATACAGAGTTTTATATGCAGAGGTATATTACTGATACAGATTTTGAAGCCCTACCAACTGAACTTCAAAAGCTAGTAATATGACAAATAATAAGGTCATACTCCCACTTAAAGCAAACATCACTACATTAAAATCCTCATCAAAATACAGGTTCCAGCACAAATAACACTCCTTGTTTATTACAAAATCTTTTATTACAAAATCATAAGCATGTAATTCTCTAACATAACAATATCACACTCAAGCATACCATATGACATTTTAGATGAAATGTTCAAATTAAAACTATAAATTATTACACCCATATTATTACCCTACCAACCATACTCAAGCAGGCATTACTTCTGCTGGACCCTGTATAGGAACCACAAAGAACATGGGCAGTTCTAACAGCTTATATAGGAAACATAGTCATTGGAAAGGGAAAGAATAACAACTTGAAAAAGTGAAGAATTCAGCAGGATTTAATGTCAACAAACACTGAAAATAATTGAATATAAACAATACTAAATACAGTTGATGCTTGAACAACATCAGCATCTTCCAATTTGTTCCCTATTGGATTAAACCCTCCATATTTCAATCTCTCAGAGAATGAATATAATAATATGGTTAACTTAAGAAGTTCTGTTTCCTAACTTTCCCTCCCCACAAAAAAGCTTCCACACAGTGGACATAAAACTACCTCCAATGATTTATGAAGGAAACTATAAATAAGTGAACTTTCACATGTTTGTGAAAGTGATCTATTTTGACCTGAAAACAGTATTAGCGCCAACACACTAGACAGAGAATGTACATTTTTTCGGCTTCACTTTACGAAGTCCCCACAATGAAAATGAAATTTTAAAAAATCCATACCTGACTAAGAAGTTGTCCATGAAAAATGTTATTCACAACATTCAAAACCTGTTTGATAAGTTTCCTTTGAGAAGTGGGGATGAGAGCTAGTAACCTGGTACCAGTTGTCTCTAGTTCATGTTGTACTTTATCCAAAAGTTCACAGAGAAACTCCTGAGCATCTTGTTGGGCATAACCACGAAAAGCAGGAATTAGTCTCCACACTGAGTGTAGCATAGCAAATGGTGAGACCAAGGTCCACTTTCCAGACCACATGACTTGGAACAAAGTATGCAATTCATGACAGAGAGAAATGTGTTGTGAACTTGACTCCCTTGGCTGAATAAGTTCCATCTTCCTACTCTTTGTTGCTCCACCACTTAGTCTAGATGATAAACTTCGGTGTCTGGAGTAGACAGAGCTTTTAGCTTTTTCTTGGCATTCATTCATTTGATATACTGCATCTGTGACTGGTGGATGTTTACAAGATGATTTTGTCTTTTCATTAGCTGTCACAGCCAGCCATTGGTTCAGATCAAGTTTTAAAAAACATTGTCGAAAAATAAGTAAATGACTCAACACTTGAAGAACAGAGTTCATATAGCAAGTATTTCCCAAATTTCTTAATCCTGTTACACCAGGAGTTAGGATTGGCCTTCGTTTAATTGAGGGGTCACTGGCTTTTTTTAATCTTACATCTTCTGAGGTAGATAGCACTTTATCTTTTGCTGGTGTTGCTGGTGTTTGGAGTGGTTCTTCAACAGGAACTATTTCTATTGTGGACAGAGCTAGACCTTGCAAACGTAGACTCTTTCTTGGGAACATATTTTCCAGTTCTGCTTCAACTTGATGCTCTAATTCTTGCCGTCTTTTCTTAACTTCTCTTTTTTCTACCTTTTCCCGAAATTGTTCTTCTTGCCTTTTTCTTCCAATGGGTGATTGTTCAAACCAAATTCGAAAAATTTTACCCATCAGGATCCTTCTCCTGTACCGAAGAGCAGTGTACATTTGATCTTCGTTTTGAAGCAGGGATTGGGTGCCATCATGTAAGAAATAAGAATTATTACTTATACCCATAGACCGTAAAACCCTTCCACTACGAGTGGTGCAGTGATAGTTTTGATTTTTGATCGCACTTAATGTACTTCGTAGTAACTTCAGGTCTCCACTTGCATTATCATTAAGAACATAATCATCACAAAGGTAACAAAAAACATACATATCATTCACCTCTAATGCAACAGGATGACTGCTTTCCTGAAAGTGCTTGAGTGCATGTTCTTCAATATATCTTCCACAGGCAACATGGGAACAGCTAAGGCAAGCCCAGATTGACTCGGTTGTATTGCAGTCCACACAACGCCATTTCTGAGGGTTGAGAATGGAATGGTCTTCAGCAAGCTGCAACTGTCCAATGTGTTTGCACTTATCCATTGTTAACATTTATTTAGTCTAGCTGAGAAACACATAATCCAAATACGTCTCTGTTCACATGTGAAGCATCTGAAAACTAAGCAAAACACTGTCAATTTTGATAAAACAAGAAGCCAGTAGTTTTCTTTTTTATAAGTATTTTTCCAAGAATAATCTTATAAATTTGTTTCCTCTGTTCAATTTCTGGGCTGCCTGTCATAATACTATAGGCAGTTCTCCCATTTCCCTCGCTGTAGACTTCTCCAATTTCTCATCCACCTTACCCTGGATGAGAAATCCACTTCACTTTACTTTCTGAGAGAGTTCCCTTTAAAAACTTTTAAAATTTTCTGCCACCCTTTACTGGTGAAGAATGGGCAGTGATCACTTTTCAATGAACTAGAATGCATCCGTTACCCAATAGTGTGAGGGCAGTCTAAGACTGAGACTGACAAGACCAAACTATATCTCACTAATATTCTGAGACTCTATGTGGACTTACTAAATCACACTCCTAGTTAAAAAGCATGAATCTTGAAGCAGAACAATTTAGGTTTGAATTCTACCTCTGCCACATACCGTTATCGGTCATATTTGAGCAAATATTTTAACTTCTCTAAACTTCATCTGTAAAAAGGGGAAAATCATACCAACTTCGAATTGTACAAGAATTGAAATAATAAGCTATCTGACACACAGTAAATCCTCAATAGATGGTAGCTATTTTCTTTTATTTATTTAAATAAATCATATTTAATAGCTTACTTAAGTACCTCTATATTTGGTTTTACATTAATAAATCAACAATGACCTTTATTTCATGGCTCTATGACCTACTCCGATTTGATAGACTTGACAGTTTGCCTTAGGACCAGAGAAAGACAGAAGGGGAATGAATGCCTCTGTGTCTGCATGGACTCTCAGGAATGTGCAAGAATGTGTAAATGAATAGAGAGAAACAGGAAAAACACAAAGTGGATGGCAATATAATAAACTTTTACATTCTAGTAGGTCTAAGCATTATGCTAAAAAACAAGCACACACTCACAAAGCCAACATAATAAAATAAAACCTATATAATTTTGACTTCAAGACTTGTTCCTTTATCAGATAAAGTGAGGAACATTTCTGTTACAAGTACTTAAAAATAATGAACTGAAATCCAGTTACAAGTAGGGAACACAAGACATTTTCATTATTGATTTAACATAAACTGAACACAAATTTCTGGTCACAAGTAGAGACCTAGTTACAAAACACTCAAAACATTATATATAACATGATGTATACTTTAATTTTTTAGCGCATCAAGACAATATAAATTTCAATGGTACTTGTGGGTGCCACCTACAGAGCCCTAAGAAAACTGCAAAGGTAAAGTTGATTTTTGGTTCCTTTCCACAGCTTTTCTTAACTTTCACATATAGGGTTCCCTGAATGTGGACTTAAGATTGGCCAGTCCAGTATTCACATGTATACATATTTCAATGACATATTTTAAGTTTGCTTACCTTCCCTCAAAATTTCCTGAGGTCCAAAATCTGGTCAAAAACAGTATTTTATTAGAACTCCTAACATTCAACAATAGTTGCTAATGGCGAAATCAAGACATCAGTGATTAGTATACTCCATTATCTAAAAAACGTTTCCAAGTACTTAAGCTAAAAATCTTTGAGTCATTTTGACTCCTCTTTCACTCTCCCCACACCAATCATTCATGAAAAATGGTTGTCTCTACCTTCAAAATCTATCTAGAATATGACTACTTATTACCTCTACTACTACCAGCTAGTCCAAGCCATAAATGGGTCTCACCTGAATTACTGCAATAATGCTTCTAAATGGTCTCCCAGCTTTGATACTTGCTGCCACCAACTGTCACTCTCCACACAGCAGCTGCACACTCTGCCTTTAGACTCAGACCACCATGGTCCAGACCTGCCATTTCAGGGGACCCCTGTTCTGATCCTATGCCATTATGTGAAGTCAGCCATCAAGGGTATGTGGCCACCTGGAACCTGCACATATCCCCAGCTTGCCTTTTAGACCCACTCACTGGTACCTGGAACCTGGAGAATTTCCTGCCCCAATAATCTGCAAGCCTGCCTCTAGGACCTACGAACAATAAAAAGCCACTGAGAATTCTATAGAGAATCACATGATCAGATAGTAGGCTGCAGAGGGATCTGAATTGCAGATCTAGAAGAACAGGTGATTAAAGGAGACTCTACTACTCCAGATGTTATAAGGAAATGAAAACTGTAGCAGCATTGAAGCAAAGAGGTGAACAGAGATATATTAGTGCTCAACAAACATTGGTTGAAAAACTGACTTTAAAAAAAACTGATTCAATATAGAGATTAAGAGAAAAATCTAGGGTTCTCTTCTTCTATCTATGCTTATTTGAAAAGGATCATATAAAGAACATAGATATAATTTAAACAATTGTTTCTGGCAAGTCAGACAATAATTATTTAACTACTTGAAATGATGAAGAAGGAAATTTTGTTGATTTACACTCAAGGAAAATTATTTCATTCTAAAACTTTAAAGAGGTGGTATGAGTCAACACCTTGAACAACATTCAGAAAAGAAGAATCAAAAGAAAAAACCTAGAAGGAATATTTTATATGCACATAAAATATATTTTTAAAAATATTAACATATATATATTCTGGGATTATCTCTCAGTTGTGGGACTACAAGTTATTTTTTTTAATTAATCCATAGTTTCAAATTTCTAAAAATAATAAATGTGTTACTTCTATTAATAAATTTTAAGTAAGAAAGACAATGCTATGTACATGCTAAATTATACACTAGCCTCTTTAATCCCTTCTCTATATTCTGCAAATAAATTCCTTTGGTTACAAGGAATTTGCCTACTTCACTGCATTTGTTACTAAAAATATTTAGATGATGGCGATATCCCTGACCTTCCATGGAAAGTGACCTATAATTGAATAGCATGATTCCATTCAATGCAAAATTGTGAAAAGGGTGGAATGTTGATCAGATGCCATCTCTTTGACAGGCAACACAGCAGGAGAGTGGCATCATAGCAAATGGTTAGGGAGAACACTCTGGAATCCCAATGCCTGAGTTTAACACTGGGCTGTGTTTACTATGTGACCTAGATAAATTTATTTATGCTCCAAATACCTCAGTTTTCTTATCTGGAAAATAACACTGATATTTACACCAATAAGGTTGTTGAGGGGATAAGAAAAACTTATATTTGCAAAGCACTTAGAATAATTCCTGGCACTAAATAATATGGCCCTCAGTACATCTTAGCTGTCAACAATTACACTAACAATAATGATAACATTTTGTTAATTTCTCACTTGTAGTCAGGGTTCCTTCTTAGTCAAATGTGTACTAAACTCAACTAAGATGCTGATAATTAAGATCTTAGTTGAGAATTAAGGTCTGACCTCTCCCAGGGGTATGTGCATTTTAAAAGGGGAGTCTCTCAAAAATAAAGTCTTCTTAAAAACCCAGAGAAGTGAAACCAGAATGGTGGAATGACAGATGGTGAGATTAATATTTTAGAGCAGGGGGCCCACTTACCCTGTCTACTTATGAAAGAAATAAGTAGAGGATGGACGGCCAAGGGAAGGGCAAGGAGGAAAGCAGGAAAGAGCTACAGAGGCAGGCTGCTGGCACTAGAAATCTCCAGTTTGTTCTGCTGCTTGGAGCCAAAGCTCAGAGACAGTCTCTAGGGTATCTCCAAAGGGGCCTCATCACACAAATATCTACAAGCTTGGAGGAAAAAGGGGGGCAGCCTCAGAGTATTTTCTTTACACTTCCCACTTTCCTCTACAGAGTTCAGAGAACTCCTTTTTATTTGCTAATCCGCTGCTGAAAATCTATTAACTCCGGCTCTAGCAGACTAGGTTTGTGATTTTGGCAGTATACTCATTTTAAAAAGAGATAACAGAACATTTTTGTATTCCCTATGTAGACTGATAAAATATGCCCTATTCCTACATGTAACAGCAACAAAAAAGTAGTCAAGATATTTTGTTTTCTTTTAAAAAATATTTTATTTATTTTTTAGAGAGAGGGGAAAGGAGGGAGAAAGAGATGGAGAGAAACATTGATGTGTGAGAGACACATTATGATTGGTTGCTCTTGCATGCCCCCAAACAGGGATCTGGCCCACAACCCAGGCATGTGCTCTGACTGGGAATCAAACCAGTGACCTTTCAGGCCACAGGCCAGTACTCAATCTAATGGGCCACACCAGCCAGGGTTCACAATATACTGAGTGAAATCTATGTATATTATTAAAATTATTCTAGTATTTTCTCGTATATTGTAAAAATGTCCCAAACTTGAAATTCCAATTAATAGCTATGAAATGGCCTTTTAAAAAAACCAAGTATACTAATCTGCATTTTAAAGACAGATGATTTATAAATATGTGAAAGCTTTTTTTTGTCATTTTTTCACTGCTTAAAGACAATAAAAATTTTTAATTTTTTAAAGAAACTATTCAAGCTATTCAAACTTTTCATGTCATATAGCTGAGCAAACATTTTTAGTTTCAAAATTCCCTTCAGCAAATTTCTAAAAAATAACTGTAGTGAACTAATTCAGTTAGCTTATCATTAAAACAATTATAAAATAGAAAGCTAAAATGACTGGAAGAGAAAAAAGACATAAGACTAATTTAGTTAAAGGTTTTTAGTTAAAGGTATTTTTAGTTAAAGGTTTCTATCACACACAAAAATCAAGTAAGATCACAGGTGAAATATTTAACCTATTAAAGTTCAACAGCACAAAATTGCCTATATTTACCACCCAGTGACAATTCTCTGACATAAATCTTTATTTACTCATTGCAACATAAATCCAGGCTTTAGTGTGTAGTAATACCTTTCTGATCTAATATAATGGCTTTTCAAACCTCTTGTCATAATGAACTTACTTCAAAAATCAGATCTGGATAGCTGACTACCAAGACGTTATCCTTAGCTCTAACCTTTCTGAATTAGAGTCAGACACACTTCAAATTCAGCTTACATCAGCTTACTATATACATCTTGCCTTTACAGAATTACCTTCTTTTTCAATATTCTCTTATTAAAGAGACTGTATTATATCATTTAAGTACCCAGGCCAGACATCTTTAAAGTTCTTGTCTTTTTTTTTAAAGATTTTATTAATTTATTTTTAGAGAAAGGAAGGAAAGGAGAAAAGAGAGGGAGAGAAACATCAGTGTGTGGTTGCCTCTTGTGCACCCCACACTGGGGACCTAGTCTGCAACCCAGGCATGTGCCCTGATTGGGAATTGAACTGGTGACCCTTTGGTTTGCAGGCCTGCACTCAATCCACTGAGTGTAGACCAGCCAGGGCATTTTTGGGTTCTTTTTACATCCTCTCTCCCACATTGTTTGTCACCAATGTATATAGGGTTATCATTCCCCAAGTCTTTATTCCTTTCCATTTCCAGAGCTATTATTCTTGTTACGTACTTTACTATATCATTCCTGAAGCACAGTAGAAATCTCCAAATTGGTCTTCCATCATCTGAATTCTCACTCTCCTCCATAGCACTATCCTACCAAAAAAGACTTTGAGCATTTAACAATAGTACTTAAAAATCCTTTGTTCTCCTATAGTCCAATAAAGCAGTGATTTTTAACTTTGACTAAGATTCAAAAAAATTTTACATCGGGTTATAGTAAATGTGTGTATATACATCACACACACAGACACACACACCTGGAATAAAAGTTTCATAAACAATCCTTATAAGAATAATGTGTTCCAATATTTCCTATCCTATTTCATTTTTTTTTAAAAATGCTGATCATGAGTTTGACAAATACTGCAATAAAAATTATATTCATCAGTCTTGCTTTCAAAATTTTCCAGATTCCAACCTATCTTCTGTTTTCTCTTATAACCTCTCTGTGCACTCCAGCCAAAAAAGAATCATTCCAGCTCATTTCATGAACTCATCTTCATCATTCCCTCACCTCCATCTTTTAAAAATGTATTCATCCTCAAAGGCCCAACTTCTTCATAAAGTATTTCTAGTTAAAAAAATCTCTTTTCTTCTAACTTCCTAAAGGATTTAGATGGTGCCAAATATGAATCCCTGTGCTGTGTATATATACATCTTTATTCTGCCACCTAACTGTTGGGTAGGCTCTCTATGGTCAAGGAGCAACTAGATTTCAACATTTTTATCACTTTAATAAAAAGAAAATAGTACTGGTTGGTGTGGCTCAGTTTATTGGAGCATTGTCCTGTAACCAAAGGGTTGTGGGTTCAACTCTTAGTCAGGGCACATGCCTAGTTTGCAGGTTCCAACCTTGGTCCTGGTGCCTATATTCCCTGGTCCTGGTGCAAATGGGAGGCACCCTTCCTATGGCGGTTTCTCTCTCCCTTCCTCTCTCCCTGCTCTGTCTAGAAGCAATAAAAAAATGCCCTCAGGTTGAGGATAAAAAATAATGAAAATAATAAAATAAGGGCTTTATGAAGGTCTTACAGGTTTTATAACCATGTTGTTTCAGGCTACCAAATTCTTGGCACAATCAATCAACTAGTATTAATTGCAGGTCTTACTTCAGTTCTCTTTATTACATTTGTGTCAGTGGATAAAAATAGGAAGTTATTGATCACTAGTGGCCAAAACTGTCCTTCACCCTCAACCAAGTGGTTATTTTTCCTCCATGGTCAGTTAAGGCACAGTTTCCTGATGTTTTGTAGTGTCATTACCCTACTTTCTCTATCCTTAACCAGAGACTACTATGCGTCTTGTCCCATGTTACATGCTTTCAGATACCCAAAATAGATTTTTATATAAAAGCAAACTGAGACATACTTCCTCATCCCTAATTAGGTATAGGTTGCTTTGAAATTTGGTATTACCATATTTTGCCACATACAATGTGCTCCCAAGTATAATGTGCACCCATGTTTTTGGCCTAAACTTTCAGGAAAAAAATCTTTTAATTTTTTATTCAATTTTTTATTTAGTTATATTTAAAAACAAAACTGATCATCATATTCCAGGGTATTACTTTGCATACAGACATTTTTATTTTCTAGAGTTATACTTTTAACACATAAGCATAAATAAAATAACTAAAAACATTTATACAGATACAGAATTAGTACTACTCATGTATAATGCGCATCCTTATTTTTCCCTCAAAATTTTGGGTAAAAAAGTGTGCGTTATACATTGAAAATAGTGACCCTTTAAATAAATAGTCAAGCTCTAAATATAAGTATTTCTAAGATCTACAAGATCTCTGAAAAAAATTAGAAGAGTAGCTACTTCAAAAATTAACATTCTACTATAAATTTTAGTGATTTTCAACATAATGATCTTCTGAGCTGAACACTCCTTTTCTACCTCAGTTTCTTAAGAAGACACTTAGAAAGAAAGCGCGGAAAGGAAAAACATAGTTTTAAACCTTAGAAGTTGCCCTGGCTGGTGTAGCTCAGTGGATTGAGCGTGGGCCTGCGAACCAGAGGATCGCGGTTCGATTCCCAGTCAGGGCACATGCCTGGGTTGCAGGCCAGTTCCCGACAGGGGACACACGAGAGGCAACCGCACATTGATATTTCTCTCTCTCTCCCTCTCTCCTGCCCTTCCCCTCTAAAGATAAATAAATAAATTCTTAAAAAAAAAAAAAAAAAAAAAAAAAACCTTAGAAGTTTGTACGAGAGGTCAGGTACCAAAATAATCTAGATCCTGTTATCAGTGCAATTAGTAGCACAATTTTCAGATTTTTTGCTTTATATAATTACTTTTTAATTTATACTTTAATACATAAAATTTATTATATAAAATATATAAAATTACATAGTTATAATTAGATATAAATTATGTATAAAATTAAATATATAAAATATATAAAAATCTAATATATGTAATATTTTATAATTTATATAATTATATAATACTTTTTATAAAAAAGTATTTTTATAAAAGGAAGTTACTATGAAAAATAAACATATAACATAGCTAAATTGATACTAAATTACTACTTCAAAAAGTGACACAGAATGAGAGAAATGGCTAATAATAGTCTTAAAAAATTAAACTATATTTTAAAATCCAAATAGACACTAGTATAACATTATCATGCTATATATTTTCCCCCTTTCATAGCTCATCCTTAAATAATCATCATAGAACATTTACATTTCATACAATTTATAGTGTATCTTATAAGCATGGTTTTATAATTATTAAAGGATTGTTTAAAAGTCTTGACCACAAGATAAATCTAAACTCCTTAACATGGCATGTAAGATCCTTCAAATTGTAGCACAATATATACTTTTTACTCTCACCTATGACCAGTCACTTCCCCCACATCTTCTGTTAAAATTTTTATATACAAATTACCATATTGTGAATAAGTTCAACTTTTTAAAACTTTTCATAACTGGGATATGAATGAACTGTGTTGGTTCATAGGAAATGGGTGTGCACATTTTATACAAATACATACACTCTACTTCAGTTAAAGAAAAAACATGTACCACCAAGCATAAAGTAGAATAACTATTTTTAAAAAATTGTTTCACAGTAACGATCTTTATCTCATTAAAGAAAATGCTCTCATGACCTCCCCAAAGGACAGATACTAAAGGTAGACATATATGGAATCTTTATTTTAACAAAGATAATTTTTGTAACAAAACATTTTTATTTTAACAGTACCAAATAACCTAAGCAGATCTTCTAAAAGCTATTAAAATTAGAAAGATTTGTTGTTTTCCATAATGAAAGATAGGAAGAAATGGCAATTTTAATAGGAAGCAACCCTTAGGAATTACCAACCACCACAATCTTTATACACATTTGGATAAGAATGAAAATAACATTGTCCACAGTAATTAGGGCAAACCCTACCCACATCTATGTGCAGTATTCAAGTTTCCATTTATTTCATGAAAACACTATAGTGCCCTGTCCTCTTAAGAGATGTTTGTAAAATGCTGAGGGTTATAGTACCTGGTACATACAAAAGGTTTAATATTTTTGAATGAACAAATTATTGAACAAATGAACACAACGGGGCTCTCAAACTTTCCCTGCTCCCTCTTAGGTATGCTATTATGCTTATTATGTGCTTTGGTGCCTCTCCTTGTCAATCATGATGTATATTCTTTCTTTTATCCCTAGAAAGGCTCTAGGTATTCTTTCTCCCTTCAGAGATTTTGTTTGAATCTTCTCATTACAATGAAGGATACCCTTTTTTTCTCTGGGCCTTCTTCATGTCTCTCACATGCCTCTTCTGAAACACAGAGATTGAATCTATTTCATGAGGTTCTAAGAAAAAGCTCCTAGAAAGCAATTTCTGCTGCCAGATTACTATATTTGATATCCTCACCCATCACTACTTACAAACATTTCATTCATATGCAATTTTGTTCCAAAATATTTAGCATTAGTGTCACATCATCATACTAATACATCAATCTACTGCTGCTAAATTCACAACAATGGGGAAAACATTCAAAGAGATTGAACATTCTATTATGGGTCTAGTAAGTTAAGTTCAAATACTTTATTTGTGTAAAATGCCTAGAGTCCCTCTCATTCAAGTGCATCCACAACTTGGCCTAACAAGTATATTCTTGGACTATAGATAAATTAGCTTTTTCCTATGGCATGTAAAACTCCATTAAAAATGAATTCTTTACAATAAAATTTTTATGGTATCTGAAAATGCTTTGAAACAATTAATTGTACTTCTTACAATAATCTTAGTCTTTGCCAGAAAACCAGTATTTGTAGAATCCTATATTTTAGTTACTTGTCACCTATTTAGGCTGGGCCTAATGGCAAACTGTCCCCCATTACTGAATCCAGAGAATGATTGGCCTCACATTTCCTCTGTTGATTAGACTGCTAAACCAGTGGTTCTAGCCTTTTTCTAATTTCCCTCAATTAGGGAAACCATGTTTATTTGTCTAACATTGCAGGAAGGAGAAATACTTTAAAGCACTTTTTTTGTTTTGTTTTTTGTTTGTTTGTTTTTTCCTGCTATGAAGAAGCCAAAATGTTGCCTTTCTTTGTACCTCTGTACCATTCAAAAATCCAATTTAACAAACACTGACAAGGGTTTTCCCCTCCTTGTTAAGCAGTCAAGTGCTAGGGATACAAAGAAATTATAATCAGACTCTACCCTCAAACAACCCAATGAGCAAAAAATCCTCTTATGTACCACCAATGCTATAATACTGAATATGATTCAAGTGTGTAGAGGAAAAGTTTGGTAGAGAATGTATATATGATACATATGAAAACTTATTCCTTTCTTTTTGTAGTACAAAATGAAAAATCTGTGAAAAAGAGGAGTAAAGACAATGAGGAAGAAACAATACATTTCAAATATTTAACCCAAATCATCAACAGATTTTCTATTTTTAATATTGCAGAAAGTTGTATCATTGTACATAACCTAAACCCAAATTCACCTATCACTTTATTTTTTAAGTTAAAAAACTGGGACAATTAATAGTTTGGATAAAAACAAAACTGATGCACAATCTAAGCATTTCTACTTTCTACAATGTATGCATTCAACTATTTGTTCCATATCAGCATACCTCTAAATTGCAATATGGATAGTCTACAATGAGAAATACTGGATTGAAAAACCTCCCATCCATTGCAAAATTAATCACTAATACACAGATAAAGCTAGAGAAGGAGTGGAGGCAGGGAATAGAAGCTACAGGAGCCAAAATGTTTTAACATCTCTTTCAAATCCTGAGACACTAAATTAAAAATAAAAAAGATTAGGGTTCTAAGAATACAAAGTTTTCATCGCTTTTAAGACAACTGAATCTCATTGAGATTATTAATGTTCTATAAACATGTGTTTAACTCACGTTTGGCTTTCAGAATTTGATCACAATGAACAACCAATGCTTTTTCCTTGTTTACACCAAAGGCTGATTTTACAGACGACTCAAAATGGAATTCCAGGCTCAATGTTACCCCACAGGCAGATACTTTTACTCCACAGGCAGCTACTTAATAGATAATAAATTCAAGTGCAGACACCAAAAGTCGTATTTCTATGCTAATTTCACAATCCCAGTTACTTGCAAGATATGACAATTAAGGTTTAAGGAAAGAGGGTGAGGATAAAAGGACTCTCCGAAGACTGGCTAAATTGTGTGTGTGTGTGTGTGTGTGTGTGTGTGTATTTTACTTCCAGAATGAAAACTGAAAAAAAGTATCCAATTAGCAGTAGAATTTACAAATGCTCAAACTGCACTTGAAATAATTTCCGTGTTTTTCACTTTCTTCTTTAGGGATGGGGGTGGAGGCCGGTCCTACCATTTCTTAAACTTGAGCAATCTTTTTTCTTCTCATGCTGACATGTTTCTAATGCCCCCCGCTCTCAAATGAGTTTAGCCTGTTAGCGTGCCTCCCCCAAAGGCCAGTGGGAATTGTTCAGGAAGCAGATATCAAAAAATCGTTAAGTGTCTTCAAGTGGCAGCAGGTGCTGGCAGCGCTGAGACCCGAACGAGCGAGGGGGAAACAAGACATTCCTTCTAGACCGAGGACCACAACCGCCCTTCCAAAGGCTCCCACGGGTTTCTAGCATCACTTAGCGGCACTCAGCAGGGGGTTAGGATGCGGTTTTCTCTAGACAGTGTCAGCTTTGCAAGCGCCCTAGCCCTCCTCAGATGGGAGATCGCGTCTCCTCTACGCTCCAGAATCCAAGTCCGGGCACAACTTCCCCATCCGCATTCCCTCAAGCCCCCCATTTAGCCTTCTCCCCCGCAGCCCAGCGCGGGGTGGCTACGCTGTGTCCCTAAGCCACAGGGAACTCGGTTCCCCCGAGTATCTCCCAGTGCTCACGAGGTGAACGGCCACCAGGACATCGACGACGAGGACACATCGCCCCGCCCACTGGAACTTCCCAGAGGCGCCAATTCTAAATAATTCGACTGAACCACCGCCTCCTCCGGGCGCCCCTCCGCTCACTCCCCCGAGTCGTTCTGCAGCTCCCTTCTCCCCCTGCCCCCTCAAGCCCACACCTGCAACTTGCAGGGCGGGGAAAACGCCGCCAGGTGCCTCCCTGCCTCCGGAGCTCCCGTCGG
Organism: Glossophaga mutica; assembly: GCA_039655065.1. Lineage (NCBI taxonomy): Eukaryota > Metazoa > Chordata > Mammalia > Chiroptera > Phyllostomidae > Glossophaga > Glossophaga mutica. Next base: position 20,130,031 of record CM077304.1, on the reverse strand, counting down.
ACCTCTTGCTCCTGCAGGTTGCCTTGCTCCGCCAGAATCCGGAGCTGCGCGTGCCCCTCCTGCACACTCACCAGCCGTAGTTGGAACGGCCATCTTTGTGCTTCCTCTCACCCTCAACACCCCCCCACACACCCCCACACCTCCCCCTCCCAGTACGGAGGCAGCGGCAGGCTGAGTAGCGTGGCGACACGCCTGAGGAGTGAATGGGGGGCGGGGTCCTGTAGGGGGCGTGGCTCTGCGCTGCAGCTGCCCGCGGCTGCGGAGACCCCGCCTGAGGGGAAGCGACGCCAGACCTTCACCTCCGCCAGGCCGAAGTCCGCTAGGGACGGACTTACCCCGGCGCCTGGAACTCCGAGTAGGCAGCAGAAGCTTCTTCCCGCGAAGAGCAGGCTTCGCACCTGTGGTGACCGCCGGGGCCTGGGAGGGCACGCCCGTGTTTTCTACGAGCTTGTGAGATGGCGAGTATTCCAGAGCCGTCATTACTCCGTCAGAGTAACTTGCCCGGCGTCGTCTGGCCTGACAGAAAGGCAGGCCGGTTCTGTTACCTGCAAAAATCTGCCCAAATTAACTGGCGTAGACATTTTTCAAGAACAAGTTTCCGTCCCGAGGAGGCACCTGGGTGTGAGCACAAGCGGCGTTGGCTGCTTTAAACTTGGCTTCTTCAGACAGCAGTCGGGCGAGTAAGGTTCCAGAACAGGAAGCTTCCTGAGAAGTAAGAGTTAAAGGACTCGAAAAGGCACCTCTGTCCAAAATTGCCAATTTAAGATAATGAAGTAGATTTCGAAAAGAAGCAAAGAGAAGAGACTGAGAAAATCTGGAGACGATTAAAGTCACGCCTGCAGATGCAAGAAGATTAATCCATTAATACTTAGAGCTTTTACTTGGCGCCGAGCTCTGAGCCGGTGGTACCTCCGCTATTCTGTGGAGAATATTAAAAGTGAAGACACTATCTTCGTCAGAGGAGCTTGAAGCAGTAGCAGACAAACGTGCAAAGTTAATAACATGTAACATGTCAGTGGAGTACAGTATCTTGCGATACATGAGGCAAGCTATAATATTGCTTTTATCTTTTTTTTAACCAATAGTTCTACTTTGGGGAATATCTTTCAATGGTCTGACCTGAAAAAAAAAATGTGAGCGCGCAAAGGTATACATAGCATTATTGTCCAAACGACAAAAGTTCGAAGGAGAAAATAATGTCTAACCAAAGGAAAATGGCTAATTAACACCAGGTATATTAACCTCAGGAATTCTTATGTAGATAACAAAATGACAATAGAGTGTAATCAATTTATACTTGAATGCAGAGTAAATATACATGGTTCAACTGCATAAAAGGCAGTAATGCACATAAAGATTAAAGATACGGAGTGAGTTTGTATAGTTTAGTACTTCTTCCATTTTCTCCGATATACCTAACTGCATAATTCTTTCCAATTCAATTCTGTCCCCAGTGCATTCCTCTTACTAAAAAAAAAAAAAAAAAGCTATTTTGTAATTTTCCCACCACCTTAATTTCTAAGATGAATGAAATGCGGTACATGAGAGCATGTCTTAAGAGGAAGTATTTCTGCCCATTAAGTATTTCTGGGATAACAATATACTTTTTCCGTAGTGCCTTGACAGCAAAATATAACAAAGGTTAAAATCCTTGATCTTATTTTACTATCATAAAACCCTTATGGAGGGTCATTGAGCAAACTCTATCAAGATTCCGCCACTTCTAATGTGGTAATTCTGTTTTAGAAATACAAAGTGTGTTTCTTCAAGACTCAGGCAGTTTAGAAGGCTGTTTGTGTCAATGCTATTTAGAATCATGAAAACCACAACCTAACGGTTCAGCACTAGAAGAATGGTTAAGTATATCTGCTACATTCACAGGACAGGCATATCCCTATATAGCCGTCAAAATTCTTATTTTCAGAAATAAGTGAAGGGATATAGGTCCAGCCAACTATGTTCTGCCATTCCCAGTCCTCTGACAGTTTCCTTTGTAGATTTACTTATGGTACTATGGATATATGACCCTTTCTCCCCCTTTGCAACAGTTTATTGGACTGGGACGGACATCAGACCCAAAGGCAATCAATCTGTAGGAAATTTGTTAAAGATCTACCCAAACACCGTGCAAGATGAAAGAGAATTGAGTCAGGCTGGTGTGGCTCAGTGGATTAAGTGCAGGTCTGTGAACCAAAGGATTGCTGGTTTGATTCCCAGTCAGGGCACATACCGGAGTTGCAGTCCAGGTTCCCAGTTGGGGACATGCGAGAGGCAACCACACATTGATGTTTCTCTCCCTCTTTCTCCTTCCCTTCCCCTCTCTAAAAATAAATAAATAAAAATCTTTTAAAAAGTTTAAAGAAAAAGAGAGTTGAGGTAGATTAAATAATGGTTTAAAAGCACGTTGAATACGCAAGCAGTGGACGAAGGGCAGTGGACACCAGGCACAAGGGTGCAGATAATAAGAGGACATAGGGAATAGCAGCTGAGTTAAAGAGAATAAGCAGTAGCAGGTAACAAGATGCTGAGTAGAACTGCTTGGATTTTAGGAGTCTCTAAAATAATTATAACAATAAAAGCTAAAAGCAGAATACAAAAAATGTGTATACCTTATTTTAAAATATGTATGGATAAATTATTCACTGAACAACAATTGAAGGATACATTAACATTTTAATGACAGAGATTACAAGTGATTTTTTCTAATTTTTTTACAATGATAATTTTTAAAAACTATTTTAAAGAGATAAATAGAATGAGACCATCAATAGTCAAAAATTCTGATCAAAGTAAGTTGTATGTAATCAAAGTGACTAGCAGGCAGAAGTCTCTGAAGGAAAGAGAATTCTCTGAGTTCATAAATGGCATCAAGGAAAAGCTGGCACTTAGGCCGAGTCTTTAAGGACTAAAATGATTTGAATAAATGAAGGACATAAAATGAGAAGACAAAGTAAAGACAGACTAAGGCATAGTTGGAGGGTAATAAACAGGGTGTCCTCAATAAAATGATTTAAGTACAAAGATGTAAGCTAGGGAGAGGTGCTGGGTTCTAAGGATGGGAGTGAAAATAAGGAATTTTATGGAAATTGTTAAATGTGTTAATAATTAAAGAGTAGTAATGAGATAATTTTTCATATAACCTTTTCTTTATATTTATTGTTATTACTCAACTTTGAAAATGTTTTCTTCACTCCAGGTCTTAACAACGTAGACCTAAATTATAGATTGTCTAACTTGTTACCTGAGCTCCAGGACCTCTCTATTGGAATCTCATTTTTTTCATAGCTGTCATAAAATCATTTTAATCACATTTTTGTTTTGTTTTTTACCCACCTCATCAAATCTAAGCTTTTTACTATAACAAAAAAATGTTTTTCCCTTCTCACCTTCTGCAACTGAATTCCCTAAACTTACCTATTATGACATCCTCAAATCCCCAAACGTCCCTTTGATTGCTAAGAAGTCGTCTCTGTATGGTCTCCCACACTTCAGTTACTCCCACCTTTAAATCAGGGCAAATGTTTATCTCCTAAGTAGAACGCTGGATAACTTTCACTCCTGCAAATCATTACAATCAACCTCTTTCAGAGATGGCTTAAACTCTCACCTCTTGGAAACTGCTTTCCTAGTAACAACTGGGCTTTCAAATTCCTCACTCCCCACCCCCACTAGTCCATTATTGTGCAGTCACAGCTTTTGTTCTTAAGTTTCACGCCTGGGTCTCTCTCTGCTTTGTTACCTCTTCAGAGGCAAGAACTGTGCATTTGCTCCATTTGAACACTTCTCCACAGCTTGTAGTACAGTGCTGGCCAAAAATACTCTTAAAATGCTTAATGAAATAACAAAATTAAAAGTTTCCTAGAACAATGTAGGGTTGTAAAAAATGATGTCTAGAAGTTTCCCTTGTTTCCTCAGTTTTCATATTGGGAGAAATAGTTTGCCCTTTCTAAAAGGTGAGTGGACAGTTTCCTAAGCAGGATAAAATTTTTATAACTCTGATACCTCAACTCTGAGGCCATACTCAACTTTTGAAGCAGGTACAACACAAACTGGTTCTGTTTCTTGTGTCCAGAGAAGAGAGTGAATGAATTTTTAGAATTTTCTAGTCTGGTTTTTCATGAATCTGAGAAATATCTTAGGAATCCTGTTTGTAAACAAATGATTAATTTATGAGCTTGTTAACTTACAGGAAACTTTTTCCCAAAATAGACCAAATGTTACTATCTAATAACTTTGAAGCTATTAAAGATTCATTTGGCAACTATTTTTTGAGCACCTATGTGCCTGGCACCGTGCTAGGCACTGAAATGTCCATAGCCTTCTTTTAAATGTCATGAGGAAATGAAGGATTGAATAGAGGAAGCAGGTAAAGCAAATACTAAAGAGCTCAGACCTAAAGTTTGATTAACATGTAACAACATAGTACATTTTTTATATTTTAATGAATGACCCAAAGAATGAATTTGAGACAAATATGTAAGAAAGGTCTTGAGAGAGTAGTATTGCAAATAGAACAGCAGATGTCAAGATATGGCTTTAGTAAGTGAATAGAGAGAAAAATCAGCAGAAAGAAATGTCTGTAGAATTAGCCTTAAAAAAAAAAATTCTAGAATGAGGGTGGTGGCAGGTGGTAAATGCAAGATGAGAAGTAGATGGTACCAAAGTTGATTGAATGTTAAAGGACCATTAGAGGTCTGTGAGGAAAACTTGTGCTGAAACTGAGCCCAAGGCTTTTGGCATTAATGGAAGCAAAATTGTAAAGCTAGTCAATTTGTCCTTCCTTTTAACATCTTCCCCACTTCTACCCACCCTACTCAGCTGCCTGTGAACAGGGCTTTACCTTAGTCTTTCAAGGCCTTTCTCGCTTTCCTCCTATCAAAACTTTCCCTGTTTTTGTTGTAGGACTTTTACCCCACCCTTTCATTTTCTAAGGAGCCCAATTATCACGTAGTGAATTGATACTTGAAAATTATTAGTGTTTGATAATATTTTTTGCATTTCTCTCTACTTAAGACTGTGTTCTAATGTAACCTCCTGTAGACACCAGAGTATGACATTTCTCAAATGAAATTTTAAGCATTGTGGCAAATCAGTGGGATTTTTTTAAAGTATTTTATTTATTTATTTTTAGAGAGAGAGGAAAAGAAACATCAATGTGTGGTTGCCTCTTGTGTGGCCCCTACTGGGGGCCTGGCCTGCCACCCAGGCATGTGCCCTGACTGGGAATCAAACCAGTGACCCTTTGGTTCGCAGGCTAAAATTGAATCCACTGAGCCACACCAGTCAGCGGATTTCTTTTTTCATTAAGCAAGGATACCTGTCCAAGTATGAGCTATGGTGTCTGTGTATAAACATATAGGTGTATGTATATGTGTCAGCGATCACATATATACTACACACATGCATACATATAACTATATAACATGTATATCAAGTTATAATCATGCTGTATGACAGTTTATTTTATAAAATTAACTGATTTATAAAATGACAGTTATTTTTAGTTCTTTAAATATGTTGCATGTTTATAACTCTAGCTTCTCTGTAAAGTTAGAAAAATAGTATCTGTCCTGTCTTCCTTAAAAGGATGTTTCAAAGATCAGGTGAAGTTTTACATGTGCAAACCCTACCTAAAGTATAAAGAAAAAAGTCATCATTATTATTTCTCTTAAGATTATAACTGATTATAAAGCTCCTTAAGGTCAAGAACTGAGTTTTGTTCATATTTATAATCCCTTAAATCAAATTTTATTTCTGTACTAAAGTAATAGCTAATTCGAAGATAAATACCTTTTATAAAAGTTAAAGTTAATTTTAGTACTCTGAGAAACACGCAGAATAAAGTTTTGTCTCCTTTTCTCATGGAACGGGGGCATCTGGAAAAGCAGAAGGAGAGGAAAGGAAGAACATTAGGGGTGGGAATTTTAACTTTTAAAGATTTAGTTAACCATGCTGAAAATTATTACTAGTAATCTTTCATGAGACAAGATTTTTGCAGTACCTGAGTTTTTAAATCCACTTCTTTAAAAAATGTAGAATAAGGGAAGTATAGGGGGTTAACCATAGTTGTTTGTATGAGTATTTACATCTTTTCAATACATTTGAAAATTTAAATGCTATAGTGTTGTTCCTGGGTTGGGAAAAAACAAGACAGCTGAATTGAAAGCAGCAATCAGTGAAGTAAGGTACTGCATTATATAAAGAAAATCATATATGGTAGATTCAGGATGTATGCATGCAATGAAAAAAAGAAGAGCTAACAATTCTTCATGTGCAAGAGCTAGGATGACTCTGATTTTCTCGGACATCTTAACAGTCCTTCCTTTCAGATCAAAGGTGTCTCAGTAACAATCATTGGTTCAGCCACCTGTAAGAAGTGTCTGGAAGCTTCCCTTTCTTCAGCTAACCAGAGACTAAAGAAGTCCTGGAAAACCACATTTCCATAGAAGACTCTTAAAGGACAAAGAGATTGAATTTAAAGTAAACAACCCCCACCTATTTCATTTTATCTTTGGTTCCAAAAGTAGTGTTTACAGAACTAAGGAGAACAGATGCTTGATACAGATTTCTTAATTTTTTAAACTAAGTATATGTCTCCTAATCTTTAGAAAAATAATGAGTCAATCAGTAGGAAAAAAAGGTGGTACGTAAGGTCTTTTTAGAAAGTAGGTCTTTTGTAAACTTTTCTTTCTTTGTCTATTTGCACGGAAACTCTGAAATACCTTGGGAAGGAAATTTGTATAAATTAACCATTAAACATTTGTGAAGTTACCTCTTCTTTTCTTGAAAATCAACAATAGTAATAAAAGATGACTTAAACATTTAACTTATTTGCTTATGCCCTAATATTCTATTAAATTAAGGCAAAATCTGGTTTTAATATTATTATTAGTCAGTTACAAAATTAAATTGTGAAATGCATTATAATTTTGACTAGTGTATTTAAATAATTTTCCCCTTATTGTTTTAATACTGATCTACACATAATGAAGATTAGGATTATTCCTACAAAAAGGCTTTATAGGTCTTAACAGAGTGCCTTGCTGTGTTGATTTGATAGAATGTCAAGAAAGACCAAATTTTGCTGGATCACTTATGAGGGTCAGAAATGCCCAGATTATTAAACAGTTTAAGAATCCAAGGAGATTAAAATGCAAATTTTAGAAGGGGTAATTTGTTAATCTCTCATCAGTTCTAATAGTTTAGAGCAAATTGACAGGTAACTTAACAGTGCTCTGCATATAATGGGAAATAGGTTGTTAAATCTGGGGAATGAGGGGTAAAATGAGAAGGTGCATGGACATTATGTTGCCTCTGGAAGGCCAGATCAAGAGTGGAGCAGCATTAAGCAGTTCACTGGGTCTTTGGAAAACAGAAAGAGGAAATCTGAATGCATGCAAAACATTTTATTGAAGATTAATGCTAGTTAGGAGATCCAATACTTCAGGTATCTACCAAAAACTGAAGAATTCTTTGGGAGGAATAACTCTTTGTAATCAATTCTGTGCTTAATAAAAGCAGAGGACCTCCTTTGCAAGTCAATTAACCTTCATGACTCTCAATTTATCTAAAAATGAGAAATACAAAATTGACATTGTAGATTCATGTTGTGAGGATTATGTAAAAGCTTTTGTAGCTATGAAGTGCTATATAACTTCAAGGCCAAAAAGGTAGATAAATGACATTTCTATTTAATTTACAATTTATATTGACACTAGCAAAAATCGGATGTAAAATGCAGTATAACTATTAGCTGCTACTATGTGTAAGAGATCTAATAAATGTCTAAATGATAAGAGTTCCCAATAAATGTTAGATGCTATTATCATTGAATCTAATCCTATCCTAATATGTGAGGTACTTTATTGCTAAGCTTTTCCCCTTCTTCCATATCTTCATTCTTTTTTTCCCCGCTGGCCTTTTACTCTCTGCTTTCAAACATGCAGTTTTCTACATCTTGAAAGAAATTGCTTGACCTATGGCTTTCTGTCTCAACCATGTTCTTCCTTATACCACGAATGAGAAGCTTGTATTAGTAGATCTCAATTGCATAGAAATAATCTGGTTGGCATGAAATCCTATTTCATCACAACCACTAAAAATTCATTCTCCTTCAGCCCTGGCTGGTATGGCTCAGTTGATTGGAGCATCATCTCATAATCAAAAGGTTGTGGGTTCGATTCCTGATCAGGGCACACACCTAGGTTGTGGGTTTGATCCCTGCTGTTGCCACAGGTGCCTGTGACCCCTGATCTGGGTGCATATGATTCTGGGTCCAGGCGCTGATCCCTGGTCTGGTGGGTATGGGAGGCAACTGATCGATGCTTCTCTCTAGTGTTGATGTTTTTTTCTCTCTCTTCCTTTCTCTCTAAAAGCAGTGGAAAAACAAATGTTCTCCGGTAAGGATAAAAAAAAAATTCATTCTCCTGCCACTGTATTTACTTAGAGATATGGCTTGCCTCCCCTTGCCCATTTTACTTACCAATTTTTAATTAATTATCAATGTATTTTGTAGGAATCATAATAGTGACACATACCCTCAATAGTTTTACATTATGCCAATCACTATGGAACATTTTTCATGTTTGTTAGAACCATGGCAACAAGACAGTCTCATTAGTATTATTTTTGTCAATCCTAAAACTTAGATACATAAGTCCTCCTCCAATTTTTAAAAAATCATCATGACTCTATGATAGTGATTGGTAGATACAAAATGTTGAAGACCCCTGGTTTATACCCGCCATCTCTATTTCCTTCTTTCCTCCATTCCTTGTATCCTCACCCAAGGACAAGCTTATTGATTTTTATTTTTTAAAGATTTTATATATTTATGTTTAGAGGGAAAGGGAGGAAGAAAGAGAGGGAAAGAAACATCAATGTGTGGTTGCCTCTCATGTACCCCCAGCTAGGACTCTGGTCTGCAACCCAGGCATGTGCCCTGACTGGGAATTGAACCAGCAACACCTTGCTTTGAAGGCCGGCACTCAATCCACTGAGCACACCAGCCAGGGCAGCTTATTGATTTTAGAGAGAAGGGAAGGGAGGAAGAGAGAGAGGGAAAGAAACATTTATGAGTTATCTTTGCTACATGCCTCAGGATCAAACCCACAACCTGAGTATGTGCCCTGACCAAGAATTGAACCCATATTTTGGTGCTGGATGATGTTCTGATCAACTGGGCCACACTGGCCAGGGCAATAGTTACCTGAGCTATTTTTATTACCAACCTGTTTTTGTGAGGCTGTGCTTGTGCTGGCTGTGATAGCTGCCTCTAGGACTGTTAGCTAATTTGCCTAGGTGAACAGGCATCTTCTCTGTATCTTCCCACTTCATATTTTCCCCCACCCATAAACTATACTCTGTCAAAGAGAACTGCACTCTCAGATACAGTTATTTTTTATGTCTTTCTCTCTGAGCTCTAATATTCTAGCATGAACCTAAAATATTGTATGAGTATTATGAAATGTTATTGTGTTCAAACTCTAAAACTAGGTTTGATATAGAAAAGGTTTTCAGGGTATAAATTAGAATAATATTTTAGTGGTTTTGGAGTCAAAACATTGATTCAAAACCTCTTTTCTTCACCTGCAAAATAGGTGATCTCACAGAGTTGTTTTGAGGATTGAATGAGATAATATATGTAAAAAGTAAGAGACATAGCCAATTACTTAAGCGCATGATAAATGGTAGGTCATTTGCTCATGGTGATGACAATACCTTATTATTATTATTACATATTTTATTATTGAAAATAGCAATAGCAATAGCTATAGGAAGAATGAACTACAGAGTTAAATATACTAGATTGAATAGTAGCAGTTGATGATTTCTAACTCTGACAACCAGTGCACCTTATTATAGAGTAGGGAACAATTAATTTCTTGACTACCCACATTAAAATTATGTTTGTCATCTGTTAAATATGAGGACAAAACAGGTAATTATATCTGTGAAGCTTTTTGTATTTGTATAGTAAGAAATCATTGAAGGAAATTGTTGTAGGTAGGAGCTTCCTCTGTGAACATCACTCTCCACAACAGTCCATGGGGGGAATTTTGTAGGGCCAGGCTCTGGAGCCGAACTAAGTCTGGAGCTCTGTGTGGGAGAGAAAGCAGGAAGAGATGTTGTGGACTATATAGGGAGAGGGTACTTCCTGAGGGGCTTAGGGAAAGAGATATACTTTTGAAAGTGAGAAAATTCACAATAAGAAGCCAGGGATCACAGGGCCATGTTCCTCCTAGGTAGAGAGTCAACTCCTGAAGAAAGAGGGTAATGAAAAATAGGAAGAACAAAATATGGTTTTCAAGGTGTTATCCATGAGAATAGCTCACCTCTGACACTGAAGGAAGTGAAAATTTCACAATCCACTCTAGTCCTCATTCTACAAACTGTGCACAGATGATCCCCGACTAGGTAAAAGTGTGCAAGCAAAAATATTTGGAAGACATACACCAAATATTAAATAGCCTTTTCTCTAATCTGTAGGATTAGGAGTGATTGTTCTTTTTAAATTCCTTGTAGTCATTTCCACACTTTACAATAAGCATGTTATTTTTATAATAAAAATTTCATTTAAAAATATTTCAAAAGGCCTACATTTAAAGCCAATCATCCATCTAGCGAAAATGAACCATTGTGTTAATGGTTGCTATTACTTTATGAGTGCTCACTTGTATGCCGGGGGACTGTGCACACAGCTTTGTAAGTATTTTGTCATTTAATCCTCACACTAAGCCCATGAAGTATATAGAGTTATTTATATAAAATAGGGTACAGAGATTAAGTTACTTATTGTAGGTCCTGTAGCTAACAAGTGGTAACACCAGGATGTGAATCCAGGAAGTGTGACTCCAGAGATTTGTATGCATATTTCCACTATAGAACAATGCTCTGGTCTATACACACCCTGAGACAACTGGAAGCTCCTTGCCTTGACTCTGCTTTAGGTATGCCATACACAAGATCTGTTTGTTGGCTTTAGGCTTATTTTAACTTTTAAAAAACATATGTAATAGGCCTTCAGATGCTCTGATAAAAAATATTTTTGCTGTTTTTAGAATTCTTTTGAAAAAAGGCAAGTATCTCATTAAGAATATAAACTAGAGATTGAATTTGGATATATACTTAAAGGATTGTTTTTGATCAAGCAATCTGAATCATGTTATGAACTTCACTTTTATGTCATTAATGTAGCTTTTGCTTTTATTTTTTAAATTTTATTTAATTTTTTAAAATTGATTTTAGACAGAGGGAGAGAGAGGGAGACATTGATTTTTGTTCCACTTACTTATGCATTTATTGGTTGCTTCTTGTGTCCTGACCAGGGATCAAACCTGCAACCTTGATGAATCGGGATGATGCTACAACCTACTGAGCAACTTGCCAGGGCTAGCTTTTGCTTTTAAAGCCACTGACTTCTTTAGCTAGTTTTCTAGCCCCTGTGACTGAGTGTTTCTAGGGATAATTGCAAAAAAGTGGGAAATGTGGACCTTTTTCTTCTGTTCAGTTAGTTCAACCAGTGTAGAAAAGATGCTTATTGGAAAGCTGAGAAAGAATAGTATTCTAGGTCAAGAGTGTAGTTTTAATGTAATTCTCTGGCATAGAATTTTTAGGTTTGGAAGAGATCTTACAAAATCTAAGGCAGTAGTTGATCTGTACATCTTTGAGTTCCTTCTTCAATGCCTTTTCATCTTCTTTCCCTGGTCTACCATCCTACCACTAGTAACAAGGAACTCATAGTTTCAGGAAGTAAACCTTCTGTTTTAGGACCACTGTTGGGAACTTCCTGATGCTGAGTGGGAATTAGTCTCCTGGTAGCTTCTTATTAGTCCTACAAGTGATTGAAAAAGCAATTTTAATACATCTGAGACAAGTCTTAGTCTATTTTTATTGTGCATGGTGGCAGAAGTGAACCCTCAATATGCTTTACATCATTGTTATAGACTTATTAATTGCTGTTATTTATAGTTATTTTTATTTTATTTTTTTAAAGATTTCATTTATTTACTTTTTTTTAAGAGAGAGAGGGGAAGGGAGGAAGAAAGAGGAGGAGAGAAACATTGATGTGTGAGAGACAAATTATGATCAGTTGCCTCTTGCATGCCCCCGCAACCCAGGCATGTGCCTTGACTGGGAATCAAACCAGTGACCTTTCAGTCCACAGGCTGGTGCTCAATCCACTGGGCTGGTACACCAGCCAGGGCTGGTACTTTCATTTTGAAATGTGCTTTCTGTATAGCGCATCATATTCTGTTTTACCCTCTCATCTGAGAGGGAGGATAAGATAGTTTATACACACAACCCTAGTCCTTATAAAGTATTATAGATCTTATTATTCCTATTTTACAGATGAGAAACTAAGGTTAATAACTCTTTAAAATCACCCATCTATAAAATGCTACACTGGCATTTAGAACTCAGAGTACCCAAGGGGTACATGCCTGGGTTAAATCCTTGCACTTTTCACTGTATGTAATACACTAAAAGCAAGATCGAATGGCTACCTGTGGTAAGGAGGAAAAGACCTGAGATCACAGAACTCATTTTTAGAGCTGGAATCAGTCTTGCTGTCTCTGGGTTTTGTTTCTACTTGTTTGTGCAGTTTGCTGGATATTATTAGCTTGAAGATATAAATTTAGCTCATGTTTTTCTAAGTGGTTGCAGACAATGGTGCCTGTTTAATCCTTTAATTTAAAAAGAACTTAATACCCCTAGGACAGATAATATGGATGGCAAACCAATCCAAAACTGGACTATGCCTCTAGTTTGAGATGTGCCATTCTAGAACTTCCAGTTTGCTTGCTTTTAAGACATAGTATAAAACCCAATTCTTTCCTTAGTCTGGTCAGTTCTGATGGAGCCCAGTGCTAAAATGAGAGAATACAGTCATTTCCCCAAAAGATTAGAAGGAGTAGTTGAGTACAAAGATACCTAGAACCGTCTTCAAATGGACAGGACTTTTGCTAGACATTGTTAATTAGTAAAATTTAATCGATAGATGGGAAAGTTTGGAAATAATGGTCACAAACAAAGGCCTTTATTTTCTAATACATCCTAAACTCCAGATTCCCCAGAGATGGTTTAAGTATACATCAAAGCCCCAAACTTCAGTCACTTAAAGGAACAAAAGTAAATCACAATTTCCTTAATTCTCTTTCCTTTCAGCCTCACCTGTCCACACTTATCTTTCTGAATTCTCAGACTTCACACTGATGTCAGGCTCTGGCTCATCCAAAGCTTTTCATTTTGGTTAGTTCGAATCCCTAGGAGGCCATCAGAAGGCTAGGTATTGTGAGCTCACGAAGGGCTGTGGGGGAGGGGTGAGCTGACTTGTGGGGGGTCCCTTCTCCAGGAGCCCATCACTCAGCTTCAAACAAATCTGCATCACACTGGGGGGTTCCACTGCTTTTCTATGTCAATGATCCCAGTTTGTGTCTAGAGCTTAGGTTTCAGGTCCTGGCGAATCATTCTCATTTATCTTCCTTTTGTTTTCAGCCTGCATTCTACCTTAACTATTGACAATTATCATTTTTTGTTCTGTACCATCTAGTTTGGTTGTGAATGCTGAGGCTTTCCTAGCCCTTCAGTTAAGTCATTCAGGCTCTTTCTAAAGAACAGGGGCTCAAATATCAAGTCCTGGTCTGACTCTTACTGGATGAAATAGAGTTGGAGTTTCTGAGTCCAAATTTCTCCTTGAATTTTTTGGGGGGTTAAGAGATAAGAAAAAATGTTCTTCATCATTGGTTCTGAATCTCTCATCTCTTAAACCTCTTTGAGGCTCTTTCTGTCCTCAGAAAAATGCACACAATTTTAGAGGTTCCTTCTGATACTCATGAATGTACCATTTGAATTAGGAACCCTGCCTGCTCTAGTGACCTTTTGGAGGCATATGAATTCTAAAATGGTATGAAGGAATAAGTAGTGAATGTGGCTTTTGAGAAGCAATAAATTGATTTCCTCTTAATTTTCTGTATTTCCATAAGCACTTTCAGCCTCATATACTTAAAATTCTGGAAGCCCTGTCCACTATGGCATGGGAAATACGGTCTTCAATTTGTTACCATATTTTCTTAGAACTTCAACACCCCACATTGTTATTTCATAACATTTTTAGGGAATTGAAGCTCTGAAAGTCCCCATCCATTGCATTTGTCAGTAAAGTGACCTCTAGTGAACTTTCCTGGTAGTGTCCAGGAAATTCTGGAATAAGAAGCATTGCTTGCTGGTGGAAGAATAGACAAATGAAGTTAGATTACTGACTTAGCCACCTAGTGCCCTAAAGTTTCCTTGAAGCATGGTTAGCTTCAGTGCCAAGTCTGGGGCAGGTGAGGGAGGTGAATTTGGATGAAGCAATATCCATCACTGGTTAAAAGTGACTTCAAGAGATCTCAAGTCCCCTGGAACTATTTCTCTAGAGAAGGACCAAGGTTATCATCAGTAGATCAGGATCAACCCACTAGATTGATTTGAAGGGGGGAAAATCTCTTAAATAATTAATAGTGAGAGTAATTTGAAGTTACGATTGATCTTGTAGATAAAATGGAGTAAGTATTCCATATTCTATGTTCTGTTTTGAGTGTTGGGATTTTTTGGTGGGAGATAGAGAAGAAAAAGAACATTTTAAAACATCCAACTCAGGGCTAAATAATAGTATCTCAATCTCCCAGTCTCTGTCTCTTTCTGTCTCTCTGACCCTCACCTCATATCCAGCCCTACTCAATAACCAAAAAAAAAAGACAATCTCCAATCATAGTAATTGCCCAGGGCCCACCCTGGCTCCTTTTCTGGCTCTAGGTCATGTTTCCTTCCCACTGGACCTACATTGACCCCTGTTCCCTGGCTCATTCCTCAGAACTTTTACTTGGACTTAACTCTCGATATTTGTCCACTCCTGGACACTGGCAGAAACTGGCACACTCTTATGGTGGGAAACAGCTGGTTTGAACAATTGATTTGGGCCTTTTGTTTTGTAATAATCCCTCCTGCCCTTGCCCCCTCTGACTTGGTATTGGTCTTGTAATTTTGAACCCATTTCTTAAGTCAGCACCCCCTGATTTGGGTCACATGTTTAACACCTAGATCTCATGTAACTCTGTAAAGCTCAGGTTTCCTGAGTTAGGCCTGACCTTTTTGGAACCCTGCAATGATGGGATTTATATTTTACTTTTAGGATAAGAAGAGTGTAGATTATTAATGAGAACATTTTATCAAAGGAATAGAGAAACTCGATGTCTAACAATATTCTCTATATTAGCATTTAAAGATACTAAAAAATCAAGTTCTATCATGCATTTAATTTTTTTTTATCCTCACCCAAGGACATTTTTCTCATTGCTTTTAGAGGCAGAGGAAGGGATAGAGATAAACATCGATGTGAGAGAGAAGCATTGATTGGTTGCCTCCTGTCAGCACCCAGTCTGGGGATCGTATGCACCCAGACCAGGGATCAAACCCGCAACTTAGGTGTGTGACCTGACCTGGAGTCAAAACTACAACCTTTCAGTTACAGGATGATGTGACTGAGCCACACTGGACAGGGCCATAGGGTTTAAATCTGAATGCCTTTTGCTATTGCTTAATACAAGAACATAGAGATTTTTCTTAATACATGCAGAACATTTGTAATGTCTAAGTAGTGGGTGAAGAAATAGCAGAAAATTGAAATTATGTGTACATTTCTGTCATGATAAATTAAACATTTGCCTGCTTGGGTCAGAATTATTATCTCGTTTCTTGTCTTTCCAGCTGCACCAAAACTCTCCAGAGAACCATGTTTACAGCTGTAGCCATTCATGATCTTAACAATAGGAACCAATGATTCTGTTTAGTGAATAACAACTCATATGGACACTCGGAACACAAATGGGCTATGAAGCTGGCACCCAAGAGGAGATCAGAGGTTAGTGGATGTGAATGGTTTAATGAGAAATGACACTTCACAAAATACTTCAAGTCCAGCTGGTGGTAGAAGAAATCCATCTGGGAGTTAAGCTCATCAGGAGTATAAAAGCTGAGTTAGTGTAGGTTTGCTATGATTGGGTGAATCTAAAGTGTATGTTTCCATGTTCTAACATAAAAGAAATTAATTTTGAAGTAGTAAATAAATCTAATTATAAAGCAAATTGAGACTACTCTTTTGAGTGCCAAAGTGATTTCTAATTTCTCATAAAAATGGAGAAAAGGTCTTAAGAGTGGAAAAGCAAGAATTATCTCCTTTTATTTAAGATTTGGTATACTTTTTGACTTTTTCCATAGAAGCCCTTTCTTTATTGGATTTTACCATAAGGGGGTGCTCTAGGATAACACTTGTGCAAAACAGCTATCTTTTTCTCCTTGGCTACTTGAAAAAGAGCAAACACAGATTTGTTTTACTTCCCATCCAGATTCACTAACTTTTGAAAGGTGTCAGTTTAAATTAAAAAGATGAAAACTATTTAATCTGTAAACGGTCAGTGTCTGACTTCGAAGGAAATGACAAACATTGGAAAATATTTTGTGTAGACCCTTGTTTCCTATTTTTAAGTGATTAGAATTACAATAAACTGAAGCTGGCCAAAGGCAAAGAAATGGGATCTCCCCTGGAGCCTCCAAGAGAGCACAGCCCTGCCCCCCCCCCCCCACACTTTGATTTTTATCCTAGGGAGACCCATTTTGGACTTCTGACTTCCAGAACTGTAAGATAATAAATGTGTGTTGGTTTAAAACAACAACAACAACAACAAAGTGAAGCTGCACCCACATTCTGTGGGTAAGGAACTGAAAACCATGTATTAGTGACTAGCATTTGCTTTTACTTTAGCTCTTGCTCTTTTTTTTTTTTTTTTTTTTTTTTTGTAGCATTACTTTCACTATGTCTTTGGCCAATACTGTAGTGATGCATCAGAGTTGAAGTTGCTTTCTTATAAAGTTCTATCCTTAATTATAGGGGGTTAGGAACCAAGAATTCCACAGCAGTTTCACTGGCACCTCTACCATATTCATTGATTAGTTCTAGGTGCTATTCCTGCTTATGAGGCATTGGGGAGGAAACTCAATTCTGTTTGTACAGACTAGAAGGGAGACTCAGAGGCAATCACAGTAGCTATTCCAAGCACAGAGTGCTGTGAAAGGACAACTAAGTAGTCAAGGTCACCCAATGGGACATTTAGAGAGATGGCTACATCACCAAGTGGCCAGAACAGCGTGTTGTCATTGTTTGGTAAAAAGAACTCTGGGGGATGGAGGGAAGACGGGCGAATGGGGGAGGTGTTGTCTCCTTCCTGCCTGGGTGACAAATGGCCTTGATGTAGCAGAAGGGTAGAGAGAAATGTTACACCTTTGTTTATGAAAGAGTAGTTCTCTCTCTCTATTCATAAACTCATCTCCTTTGGCAATATTAGGTGAGGCTTCTTTGCTCATGTTTATGACCATTTAACCCTGTACACATGAGGAAAATTTGGCTGAAGATTTATACAGTATAACTTGGGAGATTTTATTTGAGAATAATAAAATCTAGTAATCAGTCTTTGGTTTTCTCTTCACGCATGGCATTAATTATTAAAACTCAAAATATATTCATATCAACATCTATATTTTTAAAACACATTTCCTTAAATATGTGTTAGGTTCCACTTCTCAGAACTGGTTGCCTTTATGGACTTTTTTTCCCCTAGAGGTGACAGAGAGAAAAGAGAAAAAGAAAGAGCTCTGGGTAAAAGGAAATGTATATAAACTTTTATTCCCATAATTTCAAGATTTAAAATTATATTTTTCTTGTTCTTCCCACTTGTGGGAAAAAAAACCCTAAACTTTTCTGATATTCTTGACTGTAATAGAACATCCTAAGGAAAAGACTTTTTTAAAGAGTTTAATGGTAGAGACCATAAGAGGTTATCAAATGGCCAAGAACTAAAACATAAAGAAAGAAAATGTTCTCTAACATTTGTTTTTGTTTTTCTTGCTGCCTTCCCATCTGTAAAAGTTTTAAGATTTAAAGTAAGGCATGATTTTTGCATGGCTGATAGTTGTCTTGTACATTTTGTGGGCTGATCAAGCATCAGAAGGGGGAAGTGCAGACTGGCTTCTAACCTGCACACACATTTTTAAAAATCCTTTGCACAGAACAGATGCTCTGGATGCAGTTTTAGACCAGAAGAATGTCCCAAATATGTGGGTCTGAATTTGGCCAAAGGGTTAGTTGAATGTGGAGCACAGATACCAGCCTGAAAACAGGTCACATTTTAATGAAAAATGCATATTCAGCATGGCATTCTGTTTTTCAAAGAGGTGATTCCCAGCCGTGGAGAACACAAGGGAGAGGCAGGCATTCATGTGGAACTGCTTTAAAACAGAATTCTTGTGTATCCTGGCTGGTGGGGAAGGGCTCACTGGTACCCCTTGGGAAATGAGATAATGGAATTTTGTTAGGCATCATTGGGGTTTTGGGATCATCAGTCATAATTCTTGAAAAAGAAATAGAATTCTATAACTGAATAAAGGAGAGACTTCAAAATTATAATTGGCTATGCCAGGGGAAAAAAACTGAGAGGGCAAAGGTGTTGTCCCATTCACATGCAGAGAACGGTGAGTAAGCAGAGACAAAAATTTCCCTGTCCCACTTAAAAAAAAAAAAGGAATAATGAAGAAAACAAGTGTCCAAAAAATCACTACTTTTATATGTTAAAGAGTGAAATTTAAAACTCTCTTAGATGCAGGTTTTACTAGAAGTGGTTCTATTTCCTCTCAAGAAATGGGTGTGTGTATGTGTGTTTGTGGTTTAAGCCATTTGGGATCATCTATAAGTATATAAGCAACATAATTGACGTTATTTTTTAAGCATGAGAGAAATATAGAAATACTAGGGATAATCATTTTTAAAATGGGAACAAATGCTATTTAATAGTGTCAACAAATAAACACTTAATTTTGTGCCATTTTTATGGCTAATTGTGGATGGCACACAAAAACAGCCATGGAAAATGACTTGTAGAAGAGCAAATACATTAATGGAGGTATTATATCTGATGCAAAGAAGGTGATAGTTTATTCTGCTTTCTGCTAGTCAATTTTATGATTCACAGTGTCAGCCCCTTCCTTCAAAAAAACTAGCATGATAAGGGGATATAAAATTAGGGCATCAATGAAGGATGAAACAATCTTATTGTTTAGCCAAGAAGGCAAGACTAGAGGAGTCAAGAGGAGAAAGAAGGATCAGGTTGCTTCTGGATGGGTCCCTCCAAGTTGATTTTTGTTCAGCAAATGGAAAAGAATAGGGACCAGTCAAATTTTGGTTCAGTATTGATCTCTTCAAATTAGTTAATACTTGAGCAGAAATTCCAAGAATGAAGATTCCATGACAATTGGGTAGAATCTATAAAATAGAGATATAGCCTCAATTCTAACCCCCCCCCAAAAAAAAACTCAATTTACTTACAAAGATTGTAAAAATAAATAAGCAACCAAAACATTAAAAATACACACAACTTTTAGTCATAAAACATTTTACTCTTTAAGGGTTTGTTGAATTAGATTAAACGTTATATACCCAGGAGTATTTTTATCTACATTTCATTTTCAATATACTTTAGCCTATTTTCTATTATAAATTATACATGCTGGATCTTAGTTTTAGACAGAAAAGCTTATTTTCACATTTATCTTCTTTTAAATTATTACAACAAGCAATGTGAAGAAATAACTCTTTTGAGTTTCAGCAACTCTTGGAATAAATCAAACTCTTTCTTGTTACCTTTTCTATGAGCTGAAAGTAGTTGAATAAAGGGCTAGAGATTTTCTACACCTGAAATAAAAGAAAAGAAAAAACAATCCAGAAGCACCTCTTCTTGTTCTGGAAGATTGATGCTGAAACAATCAGGTATTTATATTGTATTTTGGCATGTATAATGCACACCCATGTTTTTGGCCCAAACTTTCAGGAAAAAAGTTTTAATTTTTGGATGAATTATTTATTTATTTATGTTTAGAAACAAAACTGATTATTGTATTCCAGGGTATTATTTTGCATATGAATATTGTTATTGCTGTCTAGAGTTATGCTTTTAATGTATAAACATAAATAAAACAATTAAAAACATTTATATAGATATAAAATTAATACTACCCATGTATAATGCACATCCTTATTTTTCCCTCAAAAATTTGGACAAAATGTTTGTCATATACATGACAAAATATAGTATATGGAAAGAAAATGAAATTGAGTTCTACTTCATAGCATGGATAAAAAGCAATACCCATCAGCTTAATGACAAATATTAAAATCAAACTATAAAGCTATTAGGAGATAATATAGGATAATAACATGAAGGTAGGAGATGATTTGTTAAACAAGTTACAAAAGGCACTAAACATAAAGGGAAATATTGATGACATTAAAATTAAGTGTCAATGCTCTGGCTTGTGTGGATCAGTGGATTGAATGCCAGCCTGTGAACCAAGGGGTCACTGGTTTGATTCTGAGTCAGGGCACATGCCTGGGTTGCAGGCCAGGTTCCCAGTAGGGATGCATGAGAGGCAACTATACACTGATGATTTTCTCCCTCTCTTTCTCTCTCCGTCCCTGTCTCTCAAAAAAGAAATAAATAATACCTTTAAAAAAATTAAGTGTCAAAAAACAATATAAAATAAAAGGCAAGGCACAAAAATGTAAGGTTTTTTGTAACCTAATAGTACCAATCAAGTACTAGTATCCAGAATGAAGAACTACTTAAAAATAAATAAATAAATAATTTTTTAAAAAGCCAGTCCTATAGAAGAAAGGGCAAAATGTAAAAAACATATTTCTCCATTTTACAATAAAGGATATACATTAATAAAAAACAGTTAAAAATAAAATAAAGGGTATCCAAATGTTTGGTATAATATGTGAAAAAGGTACTACTCACTCTTACTTCTAATTAGAGCTAGTGGATTAGTGGGATCCCTATACAGACCCATCAGATTTGCAAAAATTAGAATGTCTGACAAATCAAGGACTGGCCAGGATAAGAAGTAATAGGAGCTCTCACATCAGTGTCATAACACTGGCTTTGGAAATTAGTTTGCATTATCAGGTAAAGTTAAAGATAATTATATCTGTGATACAACAATATCACTCCTAAGACTATACCATGTGCTTATGTTTATCAGGATTCATATTTAACAGTGTTCTTAAGAGCATTATTCACAGTAGATCCCCAAATGGAAACATCATAAATATCCATTAACTATACAATGGAAGAATAAATTAAGCACATTTATAAAATGGATATAATTCATAAAATTATCCAAAAATAAATATGAAAAAAGTATAACTATAAACAATATGGAGGGAAATAGAGTATATAGTATGATTCTACAATGTTAAAAATAGGCAAAACTAAATTATATTGTTTAAGGATACATATGTAAGTGGTAAAACTAAAGGAAAACAAGGACATAATCATATTATGATAAAAGTTAAGATAATGGTTAACTTTAGAGGGATGGGATAATAAAAAGAGATTTATTCTCCAGAAGTAGCAAGAATTAATGATATCTAGAAAGAACAAGTTATAGAAAGTTCATAAGTTGAAAAAAAAGTGTGTCTAAGAGATATCTATAAATAAGGTATTATCTAGAATTATCAGATTAATATTTTGAAATATTTTAGAAGATGGAATTAATATAAAGCCTAAGTTAGTTTATATTTCTGATTTATTATCTGAAATTTTATGAAGGTAGATTATTGGTAAAATTGTAACCTAGACCCAAAAATGTTTTTGTCTCTATGGCCCTGTTCTCTCTTGATTTTTGCCTCCTTGTCCCAGTCCTGTGTCATATAAATAACTAAATAATTTTTTAAAAAGCCAGCCCTGTAGAAAAAGGGAAAAATGTGAAAGGTGGGTATTTCATCATTTCACAATAAAGGATATCCAAATGGTTGATACAATATGTGGAAAAGGTGCTCACCCTCATTGCTAATCAAGGCTAGTGGATTAGTGGGATACCTTTACACATTCTGCTAAATTGTTTAATGAAGATGATTGTTTAATCTCTTGGTTTAAGAGGTTAATTCTCCCAGGAACCAGTATTTTAAGAGATGTTTTAGATGACTGAAAGACTTTAAAGACTCCCAATAAAATTTTAGATAATATAATTTAAGTTTTTTTTTTTTTAAATATGGGCAAGTTTTCTCAAGGGGGCTCCCTTGTAAGGTTTTGTGAGTAAAGATAAGGCCCTTTTGAGTCTGGAGGTTGGTTTCTTTTGAAATTGGCAACTCAGAGTTAAAGTACTTTGCCTGAAGTTTCTGCTGTGTGAGACAGAGGTGAAATCTCTACTAACTCAATAAACTGTAAATAGAGATACACATTTTAGCTGCTCATTTATGAGATGGCTATTTTCAACTCAAACAAATGAAATATAACCAACTATGAAAGGATGAAACTTAGAAGTCCTTTATGAAAGAAACTGGAAAAATCATACTCTTGCCTGGAATGGAATGAGTTTCTTTGACTTACACAGTATAATTTGTTAATAATGCTAGTTTGGCAAATTTAGAAAAGATATATTATTAAGCATAACCATAAGATTAATACTTCTGTTGAAACTGATATGCAGTCTTTAAATAATTATGCCCAAGAGTAAAATTAAATACTATCCAGCTTTTAAAATGAATGAGCTAGATTTATGGTATAGATGTAAAATCTATGGCTTTGTGGAGACTTCCCTACAACTGGCTGACAGAAGAAAAATCTTGGGCCTGTTTTAGGTGGTTCTGTGTAATATGTAGTAACCATTTGAAAATATTCAGCTACAGTACCACAGCTCCTTTCTGGAATATCCCTAAAGGAAAGTGTGGTGAAGGAAAACTTCCCCAGTGGGCAGAATGTCAAGCAATACACCTGTTCATTTTGTTCATTTTGCTTGGCAAAAAAAAAAAAAGGACCAGATGTGTGATTGTATACTGACTCATGCATGGGCTGTGGTCAATGATTTTGCTGGATGGTTGGACACTGGAAAGAACATGACTGGAAAATGGGAGACAAAGAAATTTGGGGAAGATGAATGAATGAAAAATGTGAAGGTATTTGTACCTCATGTGAATGTTCATCAAACTATGTTCTCAGTAGAAGAGGATTTTAATAATAGAGTGGGTAAAATGACTTATTCTGTGAATAGCAGTTAGCTTCTTTTTGCAGCTACCCCTGTCATTGCCTGATAGGCTTATTAACAAAGTGTCCATGGTGACAGGGATGGAGGTTATGCATGGGCTCAGTGACATGGACTTCTACTCATTAGAAGACCTGGCTGTGGCCACTGCTGAATGCTCAGTCTGCTAGTAGCAGAGACCTATACTGAGTCTCTGATACGGCATCATCCCCCAGGGTGATCAGCCAGCTATATGCACTGGCAGGTTGATTATATGGGACCACTTCCATCATAGGAGGGGCAACATTGTGTTCTTATTGGAATAAAAGGATAAGAAAGGGCAGAATTCTATCTTATTCTCTTATTTCTCGTCCTCTTATTCTATAACACAAGGTATATTTACTTTATATTAAGGTATTTAAGTTATAAGACATCAAGAAGAAGGAGCATCATCCAAAGACTTTGTACCTTCTTCTGGGGAAAATGTTAGTGTTTTTTTTTTTTTTTTCAGTATGAAAGACAGTTTTATCATATTAGGCAGATAGAAGTGTGACCTTGTTGTTATGGACTAAACGTTTGTGTCTCCCCTCAAATTCATATGTTAGAACTCTACCCTCCAATATGAGGGTAGAAGGAACTCTACCCTCAATGGTATTTGGCAATCAGGACTTTGGATGGTAATTAGGATTTGATGAGGTCAAGAGGGTGAGCGCTCATGAATTGGATTAGTGCCCTTATAAAAGTTACAAGAGATCTTGCTTCTCCTTCCCATTCTCTCTCCTGTGAGGATACAAGAAATCAACACTGTGTAACCAAAAAGAGAGCTGTAACCAGAACTTGACCATGCTGGCACCGGGTCTCTGACTTCCACCCTCTAGATCTGTGAGAAAAAAAATGTCTGTTATTTATAAACCACCCAGTCTATGGTACATTTTTATAACAGCCTGAACTAAGACACCTATTATTATTTTTATTTAGATATTAGGTATGGTTTAAAGAGATGTATATGGGTGTCAAGTTGCCAGGGGGTGAACTTGTGATGATTGGTTTTATGTCAGTTTGGCTAGTTTATGGTAGCGAGATGTTTGGTCAAACACCAGTCTAAATGTTGCTGTGAAGATGTTTTTAAGATGTGATTACCATTTAAATTCCATAATGTAGTTGCAGAGCAATGAGTATAGTAAACTCGATTTTTATTAAAAACTCACATTAGAACATATGCACACCTATAAACAAATATGAGAAAAGTTCATGGGAATAATGCACATCAAACCAACAGTGACTACCTTGGGAGAATGGAACAAGGGTTGAGGTGAGGAAAGGGGCATATTTTTTCTCTTTAATTTTATATAATTTCTGTTATTAAAGTTTTCCCCAATCAGGATGTATTTCTTACATTTGTCCTTTATTCCCAAGGAAGATCCTACTTTTCTTTATTTTGATTTTCTTTTCCTTAAGAGGGTCAGTGATCACATTTGGATCTGACAAATTTTGTTTCCCAACCTTCATCTACAGCTCTATGCTGGAAGTAGTGCTGAGCACAGCTATTCCCTGGCCATCTTCCTTTTAACCTGGAGGCTATACAAGTGTACAGAATAACACTGAAAATAATGTACCTTGTTTGAGAATGTATATTTCACAATAACTAAATTTAGTAACAAATTATTAAAGATATGAGGTATTTTGTAAGTAAAAATGGCCTTTTATTGGTAGTGTACTTACAGTGTTGCAAGTTGGGTTCCCCAGGTAGCATACTCTGAGAGCTTAGCATGCAGGGAGTTTATTAAGTGGTGCCCTTGGGATCAAAACTTGTTGAGACATGGAAAAGGCAGCAGAGGGCTAAGTTCAACTGTGATGCACACCAACCATAGTCTCAGCTGACCCCCAGAAGAGCTCTGAAGCTAGAATGGCCCTTCAGAGTTGTCTTACATTGGCCCAAGATGAACAAGTCTTTAAAAAGATTTTTGTGATTTAATATATTTGACATAAGTCAAGGCTTTATTTTCCCACATCAACCAGTCATTATATATAGCCACCCTGGAAGGGGAGTGACTTTGAAGGGGCTGACTGACAGTTGAAGGCTGATTGAGGCAATGCCTGCAAGGTGTGAATGCAGGGGTAAGGCTGTCTGCCAACAGTACTTCTAGCCGCTTGGGCATGAACTCCTTCAGTGAAGAGGGATCTGTGTGGCACGTCACAAAGTCTG
The DNA here is from genome assembly GCA_039655065.1 of Glossophaga mutica. NCBI lineage: Eukaryota > Metazoa > Chordata > Mammalia > Chiroptera > Phyllostomidae > Glossophaga > Glossophaga mutica. Next base: position 20,104,716 of record CM077304.1, on the reverse strand, counting down.
CCTCACGTACCCTTCTTATTCTTGGAATCAACTTCTCAGCATTCAAACCCATTTGTGTGTCCCCCTTTTTTCCAGCATGTAATATGTATCAGTATAATAATTCAATGAGGTAAATCATGGGAAATATTTATGTGCTTATTAAGAGCTAGCTATCATTATTATAATAATTGTTAATGTTATTCTCACCTAGTTAGCATATGTCTTAGAAAAAACATGGTATTATTTACCAAATTTTATTTTTATTAAGCATGGACAAAAGCTGGTATGAATGAAAAAGAATATTATAACATTTCTCTTGTGCATACATTATATCCAGTTGATCCTGAAAATGTTTCACATTTTAGGTTGTTTTCCCGTGGTTTGAGTATTAATCCCTTTTCACATGATAAGGGGAATTTTATTCTTCCCATGATTTTGTAAGATATAATTCAGTGTTGTTCAATGATTCCTAAGGAACTCTCTTTCCTGATTTATTAAGAGAAAAGCTAGACCCAGATTTAAAATTCATCCGCTTGACAAGTGTAATCCTCCAGTAAATCATAACAATAAATGAAAAGCTGGTTTCTCCCCTAGGAAAAATAATCATTTGAGACCATTGTATTAATGCTGTTGACACTAGGTTTGGACATTTGACTGTTATGCTGATGAAAAATATCTGTTAACTGGGAAAAATAATACATGATAACATTTGCTGAGCATGCTACAAAGTTTCTCACTTTCTTTATCTCATGTTATTGTCTCTTTTACAGATGATAAAATTAAGTCTCAGAGGGGAAGTTGATTAGCATCAAACATGTAATTAAGTGGCAGAGCAGAAATTAGAAACCAACTTAATTTGATTGCAAGATTCATACTTCTAACCATTCCATTTTACTGACCTGAAGGACTGATTATAGACCATTTCTCTCAATCATTTTTTGAAAACATACTGTTTTCTCAGCACAGCACAGTTTGTGGAGAATAAAAAATTATAATCCCTTTCTGTGTGTTTGGAATCAAGCTGAGGGATTTCAAGACAATCAAAGGGAGTGTTTCCCAAGCATTAATTATTCATTTACCATTTTCCCTTTTCGTTAATGTACAACATGAAATATTGGTTCACTCTCTCTAAACTCTCTTCTTCTGAACTTGACTTGTACACTTAAATCTCTCAACTGTGTTTAACAAAAAAAGCTTAAAAATAAGACTTAGTCCTGTCTGGTGTGGCTCAGTGGACGGAGTGCTGGCCTGTGGACTGAAAGGTCACAGGTTGATTCTCAGTCCGAGCACATGCCTGGGTTGCAGGCCAGATCCTCAGTAGGAGGCGCTCAAAGGGCAACCACACATTGATGTTTCTTTCCCTCTCTTTCTCTCTCCCTCCTCCTCTGTAAAAATAAATAAATAAAATCTTTAAAAAAAAGATTAAAAAATAAAAGGTGAAGCTGAGATTTAACCATGGTCCTTAAAATAGAATCATTACTTAACTATTTCTGCCTGTTTTTCTGTTTCCTTCTTTCTATGTTGGCCACAGAAAACAATTCTCTCTCTCTCTTTTTTTTTGTTTTATTTTACAGACATATTAGCATCAAATTTTCCTCTAATTGATTGTAGCATATAGTTAATTCTGCACAAGTCATATCTGTGTGATAAATTGAGATAAATATCATGCCTTTTGATATTTATGCTCTTGTGTGATATTCTCCTCTTGAATCTGGGTTGGCCCTGCGACCTGCTTTAACCAACAGAATTCAGAGGAAGTGACACTGTGCTTGTTCCAGACCTAAGTCTTAAAAAGACATAGCAGCTTTCAGGGGGAAAGACAGCTGCCATGTAATATGTCTATCCTGAAACTCCCATGCTGTGAGCAGTTGTTCTCCACATGGCCTCTTCACAAGTCCAAGCTAGCCACATGGAGAGGCCATGTGGAAGAAGACCAAATCCCTGGCCAACTACACCAACTTGCTCGCCTGAGAGTGAGTCCATCTTGGAAGTAGATTCTCTAATCATAGTTACACCATCCCATCTGATACCATGTGGAGTAGTGACAAGCTATCTTTGCCAATTCTTTTCCAAACTGCAGGACTGCAAGCAAAATAAACAAAAAGAAAGCCACTATTTTTTGATGTAATTTGTTAAATGGCAAGAGATAATTGAAACAATCTCTCTGGGCAAAACTTACTTTTCATTTGTAAAATGAATTACTATTTGGATAAGATAATCTATGAAGATTATAAATTCTCTATTAGTGTGTGGTCTGCCTTGTTCTATTGCTGCTCAACTTCTGCCTACAATCCTATGTTACTCCTATAGCTTCTTTTTAAAAAATTTTTTTCTTATTTATTCTATTACAGTTGTCCTAATTTTTCCCCTTTTGCCCTCCTCCATCCAGCACCAGCCCCTGCTCTCACAGTTCATCCCCCGACCATTGCCCATGTCTGTGGGTCATTCATACATGTTTTGACTAATCCCTTCTCCTTCTTTCCATCATTCCCCCCACTCTCTTTCCTCCAGCAGCTGTCTGTTCCCTGTTTCCATGTCTCTGGTTCTGTTTTGCTCATTAGTTTATTTTGTTCATTTGATTCCTCTTATAAGCGAGATCATATGGTATTTATCTTTCACCAACTGGCCTATTTCACTTAGCATAACAGTCTCCAGTTCCACCCATGCTGTCTTGAATGGTAGGAGTACCTTCTTCTTTCTTTGTGCTGCATAGTATTTCACTGTGTAAATGTACCACAGTTTTTTAATCCATTTATCTACTGATGGGCACTTAGGCTCTTTCCAGTACTTGGTTATTGTAGATAGTGCTGCTATGAACATAGGGGTGCAAATGTTCTTTTGAATTGTCCTATAGCTTCTTACTTCATACCAATATGTGATCTTTTTTAAAGCTTTTTTTAAAAATTTATTTATTGATTTGAAAGAGAGAGAAAGGGAGGAAGGGAGGGAGAGAGAGAGAAAGAGAGATTTGTTGTTCCACTTATTTATGCATTCATTGGTTGATTCTTGCATGTGCCCTGACTGGGGATCAAATCCAGAGGTTGGTGTATTGGGACAACACTCTAACCAATTTAACTACCTGGCAAGGGCCTTGTGAGCTGTCCTGTTGAATTTTTTAAAATTTCTTATACCCAAGTCTCTAACTTGCTAGAGTCATTCTAAATACTAATTTTGTCCTCTGGTGTGCTGATACTGTTCTCAGCTTGGTGGTGTGTCCATTTTATGAACTTGCCTTCTGCTTTATCATTTCCTTCAGCAACCTCACAGCTGCATTCTCACAGCTGGACTGGCTGATTCACTGTCTTTCTTTTTTTTTTTTTTTGGCTCTCAGAAAATTTTACTGGCATAGTTTCTAAGATTCAGAATTCTGAAAATGTCTTTCCCACCATTTTGCAGTTTCTGTATCAAACATACTACTAATGGGTAACTTTTCCAAGATCTAGCATGCCCATTCCTATGAAGTTCTTGTGAATAATATGTATCATTATAAAGTTAATCAGAAAAATAGCTCTCTTTTTTGGTGGAGTCTTGGCTCAGAATATTTTTGAAGCAATCATCATCAGTTAATTATGCCTCATGACTTCTGTGATAGGAATATGAAACCAGTAATTCTTTTTTCACATCACTTTGAATTCATCTCAGAATATTACAACACATCTGCTCTCCCTGAGCTGAATTCATTCCAGAAGGACCATGTTTCTTAGTGAATGTCGTCTAGTCATTTCTGAAGGACCTTTAAGCTTGGAGAGTATTAAAGTAATTGATTCTCAGCATTTTAAAAACTACTTTCGATTTTAGCCACTGCTGGCCATCTGTTTATTCACTTCAGAAAGAGTTCCAAACATAGCCTAGAGTCATCATGAGTAATATTAACAGGCTCACTGGAGCATGTGCTATAACCCAAGTCTTCCCAGGATTTCAAAATACTTAGAAAAGAACTGCATTCTATATTAGGGTCCACTTATCCTGTCTTATAGATGATATAGTCAGAATATCTAGGAGCTAAACATGTTATCTGAGTTAATAACAACACACAAGTAAAGAGTTGCTACATGGGACAGGTAGTCTGTAAGTTCAACATAATACAACTTCCCATGATATAAGCTTACTAGTTCCAGGGCAGAAGGCCACTATTTCCCCTCTCTACTAACCCTCTCAAATTGGAAGAACACTAATTGTCACAGGTCCCTTAAATATATACCTGAAATCATCCTGGGGTAGTATGACTTACATGATGTTCTACTTGATTATTTTTTTTCTATCCGGCATCCCTTCTGTATAGGAACTTCCTGTCTACACTTCCAGTGATTCTGATGGGCAACATTTCCCAGGGCCTCAGTCCTTTTGGCCATAGTAATGGCACATGGAGCAGGCTTGGCTGTTCATAGTAACTTCTTCCTCTAAACACAGCAACTGATTCAGGAGTGGGCCACTGAGCCAAGTAGGAACAATCAGAGACTTCATTGACCTGACTGATGGATGATGGTAGAGAAGATTCTTTGCTAGATTAGGATGAAGCATGGAACCACACATAATAATCTTCCTAAGCCTCACAGAGTCTGTTTTTTTTTTTTTTTAATTTTTTTAAATAAAGATTTTACTTATTTATTTTTAGAGAAAGGGAGAGAGAAAGGGAGAGAGTCATCAATGTATGGTTGCCTCTCGCACCCCCTGCTGGGGGCCTGGCCTGCAACCCAGGCATGTGTCCTGACTGGGAATGGAACCAGCAACCCTTTGGTTCACAGGCCAACACTGAATCCACTGAACCACACCAGCCAGGGTGACAGAGTCTGTTTTATATTAAGAGAAAACTAACTCAGAGGAGCTGAGTGGAGACACACAGAAAATGAAACCTGCCGATATTGGTCTGGCCCCTAGATATAGCTATATTTGAACTTCTCAGACGACCCACAGTAGTTCCCTTATCCATGATTTCACTTTCTGCATTTTCAGTTACCTATAGTCAACAGTGCTTGGAAAACATTAAATGAAAAATTGAAGAAGTTAACAATTCATACATTTTAAATTGAGCACCACTCTAAGTAAAGTGATGGCATTTTGTACCATCCCAGTCTGTCCTGCCTGGGATGGGAATCATCTCTTTGTCTAGTGTATGCACACTGTATACACTACCTGCTCATTAGTAATTTTGTACTCAACTTGGTTATTAGATCACCTGTCATGGTGTCACAGTGCTTGTGTTTAAGTAACCCTTAATAATGCCATATTTTCATAACTTTTATTACATTTGTTACAGTTGTTCTATTTTACTATTAGTTATTGTTGTTAATCTCTTAATGTGCCAATTTATAAATTAAACTTTGTCATATGTATGTATGTATAGGGAAAACATAGTAGGGTTTAGTATTATCCATGGTTTCAGTCATCCCCTGGGAGCTTTGGAATGCAACCCTTGCTGATAAGGGTGAGGGCCTACTGTAGTCATTTGCTCTTTTCCTTAAACTCATTTAAATGGTATTTGTTTCCTTTACAATCAAGTGTTATAAAATAGCAACTATTTTTTAGGGAAAACTTTTTTTCCCTATTTTTTAGGGAAAATTTATACAACCTTGAAAATAGCTTGTCTACGCAGCAATCCCACTTTTGGGTACATATCCAAAGGAAACAAAACTCAGTATCTTGAGCTATCTATATGCCCATATTCACTGCAGCATTATTGCAATAATTGAGATACATAAACAATGCAAGTGTCTAACAACAGATGAATGTGTTAACAAAATGTGATACACATGCACAGAACTAAATATTATTCAGCCTTAAAAAAGTAGGAAATGTTGTCATTTGCAACAACATTGGTGAACTTGAAGGGTATTATCCTAAGTGAAATAAACCAGAGAAAGACAAATGGTGCCTGGTATTACTGGTATGTGGAATCTAAGGGGAAAGAAATTCAAACTCATAGAAACAGAGTAGAAAATTGGTTATCCAAAGGGTGGAGAAAATAGGTAGAGGTTAGTAAAAGGGTTTAAACTTTCCATTACATAAAAATAGCTTTCTTTTTGGAAATGTAAATGAAAGTTGTTGGAATTTTATAACAGAATTTTCATGTAATTTGGTAATTTTTCAGAAGGTAGAAGTGCCAGAGCTGGAAGTGTTTCTTTCTTTCTTTCTTTTTTTCTTTTAAAGTCCAGACAGGGAGAGCCTTGTTTAACAAGATCCCCCACCCTAATCTTTCAAAAAAAATTTTTACTGCTACCTCCCGGGAAGCTTTGGACAAAGGGATATAATTGTAGCTTTACACTAGCCTGAAATATTAGGAATATAGGACCCAGAGAAGTAGTTGGCATTAAGGAACGCTGGCTAATGTACCTGTTTATGAATGCTTGTTGGGGATAGGCAATACTGATTTCAAGACATGATGATGATGTGATGAACTCACTGAGCATAAGCTATTTTCTGATGGGTGTGTCAGAAGCAGTGGAAAGGACACTTCTAAGCACAGATGATCAGCTAATGTGCTTTTAGTTCATCTCTATCTGCCAGCTTTGTAATTGCGTGTTTTTAATCTTTACAAAGAAAACTGGCATAATTCTCCAATTTTTCCAAGTTTAAGAATGTCTCCTCCTTTCATTTACTTTTTCCCTTCCCACTTTTTAAAAAGAAAAATTTTAAAAGATTTTATTTATTTATTTTTACAGATTGGGGTAGGGAGGAAAAAAGAGAGAGAGAAACACTGATGTGAGAGAGAAACATCGATTGGTTGCTGCCCTGACTGGGAATTGAACTGGTGACCTCTTGCTTTGTGGGTCAATGCTCAGCCAACTGAGCCACACCAATCAGGGTCCCACCTTTTTTACTTGAATATTTTTGTTTATTTTGATTAGTGATTTTCAGTTTAAACTGTCTAGTTTGTTAATTTATTTTCGATAGATAAAAATTATATATATTTAAGGTATACAACATGGTTATCGTATATGACTAAACTGCAAAATGATTAGCACACTCAAACTAACATATCCATTAACTCCTGTAGTTACCACTTTTTGTGTATGTGGTGAGAATACTTGAGATCTATTCTCTTAGTCAGTTTCAAGTATACCATACATTATTATTAGCTATAGTCACCATACTGTAGGTCTCCAGAATCTATGCATTTTATAATGGAAAGCTTGTACCCTTTGATCAATATCTCTCCAGTTCCCCTACACTCAGCCTCTTGTAACCACCATTCCACTCTCTATTACTGTAAGTTTGACTTTTTTTTCTTAAAGGTTTAATTAATTTTTTTTAGAGACAGGAAGGGAGGGAAAAAGAGAGGAAGAGAAACATCAATGTGTGGTTGCACTCGTGCGCCCCCTACTGGGGACCTGGCCTGCAACCCAGGCATGTGCCCTAGACTGGGAATCGAACTGGCAACTCTTTGGTTCTTAGGCCAGCACTCAATCCACTGAGCCACACCAGCCAGGTGACATTTTTTTTTTAAAAGATTACAAATGTAGGTGAGATCATACAATATTTTTCTTCTTTGTCTGGCTTATTTAACTTAGCATCATGCCTTTCAAGTTTAGCCATGTCATCGCAAATGGCAGAATTTCCCTTTTTTTAAAAAAAGGCTGAATAATATTCCATTATGTTATATATATATTTTTCTTCCTATTCATCTGTCTACGGACACTTAGATTATTTTCATATTTTGGCTACTGTGAATAATGCTGCAATGAATATGGGAATGTAGCTATTTCTTTGAAATAGTGATTTTACTTCCTTTAGCTATATACTACAAAGAGGGAGTGCTAGATCATATAGTAGCTCTATTTTTTAATTTTGAGGAACCTCCAAAGTGTTTTTCATAATGGCTGTACTAATTTATATTGCCACCAGTGTTCCTTCTCTCCACATCCTCTCCAACACTTACTACTTTTCAATTTTTTGATAACCGGAGTAGAATATCTTATTGTGGTTTTGATTTTTCATTTCCCTGATGATTAGTGATGTTGAGCATGTTTTCATATACCTGTTGGCCATTTGTATGTCTTCTTGGGAAAAATGTCTATTCAGGTGTGTCTGTATTTTATATTTAAAGTACATTAAACACATTTTCAAAGTACAACAGATACACACACATACATACCAGATAGAGCTGGAGATTTCTGGCAAAATAGGAGAAAATATTAATGGAATTGTGCATTGCATTTCAACTCAATCTTATACCCTAAGAAATTAACAAGCATGTTAAAGAACCTACTAAAAATAATCCTTTTAATAAGTACTTAAGTTAACCTAATATTGAACACCTGTATACAAGGAATTATGCCAAATACTGAGAATGAGAAGATGAAAACAATTTGGTTCTTGGTCTGTAAGGAATCTAGTATTGGAGGTACACTTGTTTTCCCAAACAGAACTAATACTTCTTCCATTAGGCTCTCATTACACCTATGTCTACTATGGCACATAATATAATTATTTCTTTAGGGATTTATGTTCTCTTTTTGAATAAAATTTCTACAGTGGGCCAATTGACTCTCCTCTGCATTTTTATATTCTTAGTGTCTAATAGTGTCCCTGGCACTGTAGGTATTTAATAAAAGCTTGATGTTGATGCAACTTAAGTTAAAAAATGATGAAGTGTGTTGTTCACATAAGAGAAATGTTAGTGGCTGTATAGATTCAGTGGTTTCATTATGTCATCAGAGAGATCCTTTATTTCTTAAGTTTATTATTTTTAGAGGGTCTGTATATTGCTGTGTTCTGTATTAATCCTTAGGCTGGTTTCTCTTGTGGTTGGAATATGAAGAGCAATTAGGCTGCAAACTAAGTTGGCATGAGACTGGGCATAGAGGGAAGGGAGAGAGAGAGCCAGAGAGAAAAAGATTGAGAGAGTTTAGGAGTCACTGCTCCAAAAGGAGCCACATCCAAACTTGACAGAGAGGACTGCCTAGCACTTGGAGATCCTGGACTCTGAGATGGATGTGGTAACTGGGTGCGATGTTGTACTGGCTCCCTGGGGAAGGATGTGAATGAGTTTTATGTATCAGAAAGGTATGTATAGATGTTTGGGCTGCCAGAGGTGGTTTGTAGAACTTCTGTAACTGGTCTCTGATATCCATTCTCTCAATTTTACTTTTATGAATCGAACCTCGAATTTTTAGAACATGGCTAGTAAGCTAGAAACAACACTATTCAGTTTTTGGAGGGCCATATGACTAAGGTGCAGCTAAGGGAATAGAAAAGGAGACGATTGGTGCCCTTAAGAAGAGGTCTTCTCTTCCCTTTTTACTGTTTCACACAAGCCGCAGTGTGGTTGTGCACCAGCTTTGCCCGTGCAGTTGAGAGCTTCATTTAGTAAATTTTCTTTGCGGGGGTTGGGAAATTTTCTCAAAGGGCCTGATAGGAAGTACTTTGACTTATATAGGCCATACAGTCTCTGTTGCAACAACTCAATTCTGGCATTATAACTCAAAAGCAGGCATAGAAAAAACTTATACAACTGAAAACTGAGCAAGGCTGTATTCCAGTAAAACTTTATTTACAAAAACAGGTGACCAGCCTACTGACTATAGTTTTCTTACCCTTTCTGTAGTGAAATTTCTTAGGTGAAATATAGGTCTCTGAGTGACTGCATGGAAGAAAGCCACCCTACACATCACATCATCTACCAGCTCAGACTTAATGTAAAGGAGAAATAATTCTTCATTCTTATTTAAGCGATTGTTGTGTTGAATTCTGTTAAAGTATTCTAACCAATATTTTAGCACATCTTATTATGACAAGTCACTGAATATTTATAATCATGATCCACTGGAAATATTACTACTTTATTTAATTACTGATCTATTTCTTTAAAAGAGAGCAATGATTGGGAAAGCAACTTTCTCACAGTCCCATGGCAAGTCTAATGGTGCTGAGAAATGTTCCTATTTCCCTTGATTCTGAAGATGCCAATTAGAAATAGCAACTAAGGATTAAGTTTCTTTCTTTTTTTTTCCATTTTGTCTTTAACCTGAAATCATGATAAAAGTGGTTAGGAGATGTCAAATGACCTAAGCCACTCATTTGGAGTAAGGATACTGTAATAAATAATACATCATTAAATGCATATTAGTCGCAGATTCCTACCTGCAATTCTGGTTAAACATAAATATCTTAGAGGCAAAATACTTGTAAAGGAAATTCCAATATGTTGCATAATATTCACATTTTATCTATCATTCAAGGTGTTGTGTGCACTATTATCAACTTCCTTAACCACCTTTTTAATTCATAATCAATATGAAGTTGAGACTAACAGTGAAATATTTCCTTTCATGTTACTGACAGCTCACTGTTTTCTGAAGAACAAGGTAATCAAAACAAAATAATTGGTCATTTTTTTAAAGCTTTTTTTTTTAATCATTCTTTTTTTTTTAAATATTTATTTATTTATTTATCTTTAGAGAGGAAGGGTAGGAGAGAGGGAGAAGGAGAGAAATAACAATGTATGGTTGCCTCTTATGTGTCCCATGCTGGGAACTGGCCTGCAACTCAGGCATGTGCCCTGACGGGGAATCGAACCACGATCCTTTGGTTCACAGGCCCGCGCTCAATCCACTGAGCTACACCAGCCAGGGCTAATTGGTCATTTTGAAAAAGAAAATTTACCAAGTGAAGCAGGCAGTTGAAGGGAATGGGTTATAATTATTTTTCAGAAAGTCACACATCAATTTTCATATTAAAAAGAGATCTTCAAAGTATTCTTTTCTCTGTTTTGTTTTCTATCTTTTGTGAAGGCATCTGTATGTATACTCTTCTTGTGTTGTTATCTCTGTACTAAATACATTTGTTCATTTACCTAATTTCATCTTTTGGCTTTATAGTTTTAGAAGGACCAAGTGATGTTTATATTACCAGTTTAGAGTTTTATAATAATAGGTGTGGTTGCCTTATAAAAGCTCTTTTGGTATAGCGAATGTCATGTTCCTTATTTTTGTTTTATTATCTAAAGATATTCAAGGCAGCACCCCCTGAGACAGCTGTGACAATAATGCCCCACCATGACAACAGAGGAACAGTGCCAAAACCCAGCAAAACAAAATTTACTTGGCAGGGCAGAGAGAATAGAGGCTTTTCACAGCTCTTTGGAAATGCTAATAAGGTCTCAACCTTGAACCATGTTTGCTTTTTATCTGGGAAACCCTTTCCAGTTATGATACTATCTGAATAAGTAGAAGCAAAAGATTCCAAGTTGGAATTTTATACAGTAGCAGATTTATGAGAAGGGCTAGTCCAAAATGCAGGTGCTTTCTTTTCACCTGAGAGAATACAGTGCATCTGGGGACATTTAAAAGCCCATAGTCAACTTCTTCTGGTCCTTAAACTTAAGACAGCCTCAAACTTAGCAGGCCCAGCGAGTGGTGTGTTAAAGTGGTTGAAATACATTAGCAGTATGTAAACAGTTGACTCAGAGTTCAAATTTTGTTCTCACAGATAACTCTTTTCAGCTTCCCTGCCATTTTTTGTTTTATGTTGGATAGTTGGAGAAAGATATTATTATTTGATAGCTCAATTAAAAGATCCACACTAAACCAACTAAACTCAGCCTTCACACTCACACCTTTTTCCAATATCTGGCACTAATCTTCTAAATAACTTGTCAGAGGAATACTGTTTTGTGAGTGTGTTAAATTGGTCACGCTGTTATGTCCCAACAACACATGAAGTCTTAAAGCTGGGTTGCTGGGTGGAAGCACTCCCCTCCCTTTCTCTGTCTCATCCTCATTGGAATAATTAGATGGATGGTGCTTTTCTTCTGTGATTTATCTGTGTTTTCAATGGCATTAATCCCATGAAGAGATGGCCATTAAGAATTCCAAAAGTCAACACTTTAAGATATCTTTTTGAAAATTTCTGTTTCTTCTTTGCTATTTCTGAAAGTCTTAGAAGCTGGAAGAATTATATAAAATAAGCTCTAGTTCTTCTTTGGATCAATTGTGACTTAGTAATTTATAGCCTAAAGAATTATATAAAGTGGCACTGTTTCATATAAGGACAGATCATTCAGAATTATGGGAAACCTGAGTTGTTTCATTGCATGGCAAAGGTCATCTATTGATTCTGATTAACTGTCTTAAAATTTATCTTTTCCAACAGAAGAAATAATACTATTAGCAGGCCCCTTTGAATGCTTATTATTCTTTAATACTGGATGTCAGATAATATTTTTGTGTTTATTATTTTCACATACACTCAAATAATAAGAAAAGCAGATGGGATAACAACAACATAGGAGTACTATTTATGTGCCTATGCAAACCAGGCATAAATACACATTTTATGACAATTAAGTTAGTGATGTGAATAATAATATGAACATACTGAGTAGTCTCTGTAATAAACTGTTGAAAGTTATGGTTACACTAATTTTCAAATTAAAGTCATTTAGGGACCAAAGCACACTTTCATAGTAAAATCACTTTTTTGTGTATTTCAACAAACCAAAATATATGCGTATGCCTGTACCAAAGTAAAGACAAAAATGCCTCTTGTAGAAAATTTGGTAAAATTTCACCTGAAATTTTATCAGAGATAATTACAAATATTTTGTTATATGTCTTTTTGGTCTTTTAAGAGAAACATATGCAAGCATTTTCTCTTTTATGAAATTGATATCAAAATCTGTAGAGATCCAACAGTGTTTTACTATTTGCTTTTCATTTCACCACATGATGTTTTATGCATTTTACTCTTTCTTTAAATATTATTTTGGTAATATGATTTTAAAACTTAATCAAGTAAATATACCACAATTTATTGAACAAAATTCCTATTGCTAGACATTTAAAGTGGGCTCAATTTTTCCTTTTTATAGTAACATTCAGCAGAATACCATTGAACATAAATCTTTGGATACAGCTTGATAGTTCCATAGGGTAAATTCTTTTTTTTTTTTTAAGATTTTTATTTGTCTTTAGAGGGGAAGGGTAGGAGAGAGAGAAGGAGAGAAACATCAATGTACGGTTGCCTCTCGTGTGTCCCCTGCCAGGAACTGGCCTGCAACCCAGGCATATGCCCTGACTGGGAATCGAACCGCGATCCTCTGGTTCGCAGGCCCGCGCTCAATCCACTGAGCTACACCAGCCAGGGCATAAATTCTTAAATCTAAGATTAATGAGTCCAAAGTTATAGTCACCTCAATTTTAATGAGTAAAATAATTTAAAAACTTATTGTATTTTCAAGTCTAGTTTCTTTCAGTTTTTATATGCCAAAAATGAATTTTCTAAGATTATTTTTGAAAATATAGGAAAGATAGTTTTGGCTTGTCGAAAGAATGAAACTTTATCAGTAGCTATGTATATGTGATTTTGTAAGTATTGAGACTGTATTTGGGGAACAAAATGACTTGGAGGGCCCTCCTGCCATGAGTGCCCCATTGCTTCGCTCACAGCAATGCACCTACAGCTAGCTGTAGGCCTGATGTTATCACTCCTGTCATTTGGACAGGTGGTTTTGGAGGGTGGATGTAGAAACAAAGACTGGTGACCAAAGATAGATTAAAAATTAATACCAAATCACAAGAATGACTTAAGTATGTGGGGAGGCTGGTCAGAGTGAGTCAGAGAACCAGATTAAATACTTTAATCTATTTTAATGAATGCTAATCAGCTGGCTTAGTGAAAATCTCCTCTTGATACATCAAAACATAATGGCTTATGCAAACATTTGATAAACCATACTCAAGTGTGCACATAGTTTAGTCATTAAGACGTGGCCCTGGGAACAGATTGCAGGGTTGTATCATTTACAAACACACATGCACACTCACATACACACATGCACACTCACAAATTTAGCTGTGGGAATCAAATTAACTATTGAAATATTTCAGAAGTGATGATGTATTGAGTGCAAGTATGACCCAACAGTAGTAGACAAGAAATAATTAAAGGCTTTTCTGCGTTAAGCCCAACCAGAAGCTCTAAAAGCTATTTTAAAAAATTATTTTTAAAGATTTTATTTATTTACTTTTAGAGAGAGGGAGAAAGAGAGAGTAAGAAACATCAATCAATTGCCTCTTGCACATGCCAAGACTGGGGACTGAACCTGCAACCTAGGCATGTGCCCCAGTTGGGATCAAACCAGTGATCTTTTGCTTTGCAGGACAACACACAACCAACTGAGTCACACTGATCTGGGCTCTAGGAGCTATTTTGTGCTTGCATTGCTACCACAGGAAGAAGAGGGAACTTCTTTAAAAAGGGGAACTTTCTAAAAAGGGAACTTTCTTAAAAAGTTCAGCTCACTGAGGAAATTGTCCCTTGTTACCTAGGGCAGTCTTCCTACAGATAAAAATCTCTTGGAAACACTTCTCTTGCATCTGAAATGAGTTAGTTTCTAATTATTCCAATGAGGATGAGACAGAGAAAGGGAGGGGAGTGCTTCCACCCAGCAACCCAGCTTTAAGACTTCTTGTGTTGTTGGGACATAACAGCGTGACCAATTTAACACACCCACAAAACAGTATTCAGTATTCCTCTGACAAATTATTTAGAAGATTAGTGCCAGATATTGGAAGAGGGTGTGAGTGTGAAGGCTGAGTTTAGTTGGTTTAGTGTGGATCTTTAAATTGAGCTATCAAATAAGCTCTCCACTCAAAGCTGAGATCAGGAAAATTGAAATCTTGTCAGTCAGAGTTCATCAGAGAGATGATATGGTCAGGAACAAGCCTGTCAAGGAGAGGCGACAATATTAGGACCAAGCAGATGTAATCATTGTTGTCACTGACACTGTGGTCCTTTGGCCAGAGTCAGGTCTCTTACAGCAGTGGTTTCCATATCTGAGCCTCAGCCACAACTAGGATATGTTCTAAGTCAGAATCTTTGGGAGTAGGCCTTGAGATTCTGTCTTTTTAAAAAAATTTTTTTGAGATTCTATCATTTAAAAAAGATTTTCAACATAGCAAGGTTAGAAACTGCTGTCTTGGAAATTTATAATTTTTAAATTGTGAGATTGCTCACTGACCATTGGGCCTCATGAGAGTTTCCTAGAGATAGTCTATACAGCAGAGATGTTAAAAGAAAATATTAGAAATATTTATATATTTAACTTGAAAACTCTCATTTTAAAAGACTTCTTTTTTCATGTTTTATGTAATGTATACTATATATAAGTAGATTTTGTATGATGTGATTTATAAGTAAATATTCAGCCCTGACTGGTGTGGCTCAGTGGATTGAGTGCTGGCCGGTGAACCAAAGGGTCTCTGGTTCAATTCCCCATCTCAGCACATGCCTGGATTATGGGCCAGGTCCTCAGTAGGGGGCGGGAGAGGCAATCACACATTGATGTTTTTCTCCTTTTCTTTCTCCCTTCCTTCCCCTCTCTCTAAAAATAAATATTCATATAGTGGGACTTGTGCTCAAATGTTTTACTGATTGGGTTGAGTAGTGAAAACAAAATTTCAGAACCTCTGCTGTAGAGGGCTGAGAAAATGAAAACTTATCCTTAAGAGGCAGGTATCCAAAAAATAATATTTGGTCTTTAGAAGCAGATATAATGGAGACTACACTTCTAGACTCACTGGTATCTTAGAAAATGACTGACTCATCCAGACAGGACAAGGGGAAACCTAGACAGGTATGGGGTTTCTGACTTTTTTTAATGATTTAATGATCATCCACATTTTTATGATTCTAAAATTACTGATTGCCCATAAGAATTAAGCATCAAAAGAAAATTTTACATAGTTACCATTTTATATGTACATAGGAATTTATCCTGGTATAGAAGTTTCTATCATCCGATTGTCACTTTGCTTGAGTTATTTGCATAGTATTATAAACATTTAAATTTAGAGTTCCTTATATTCACTTAAAAAAGATTACACTTTAATGTAGAATTGAAAAATCACTATGTATACAAAAAGGCATGAAAATTGGTCTATGGGATATAAATTTTTTATGAGGGAACAAAAGTTTGTTATTCTAAAACTAGCTTACTGTCTCTATTTTCTTGATTAGCAAAAATCACATGCTTTACATGTTCCAAGAAGGAAGACCACCTCAAATACTTCATTTGAGTTTTTCATTGTATCATGGGCCTGACAATGGAATTAAGGGCAGTGGAAATTGCTAAATGCAGGAGAGAATGATATGACTGATTCACACATCATGAAAGACTTAGGCACTCATATACATGTAAAAATTTTCTGCATAATATTCAAGGAAAACTGTCTGACTTCCAGTTATATGTCATTCAATTAAGAGAATGCAGAGTGCAGAATACATCCTAGTATTCTTTAATTAATACGCTTTGAAATTGTCCTGTTAACTCTTAAAGTGGTAAAGAGGATCAGCAAGTGTTATATCAAACGGAGGTCACTGTTTGATGTTACATATGTAAGAAGTAATTTGGAAGTTTAAGAATAGGAAAAGTGTCAAACTTTGATTGTAATACTGCACAACAAAGTGTAATATAATTGTATGGATAAATATATGCTATTGTTGTTTAGTGGGACATTTTTGTGTATATTAAATACATTGTTCTTTTCTGGAAAAAAAAAAACAACCCCGAATTATATTTATGGTCTGTCTGACAATTAGTATCATTTTAGAATCAAAGAATTCACAATGCCTCTTCGCCAGGTATAGATAAAGTCTCTTTTGTCTGCTACTGATAGTGGAACTCAAGAGTTAAAGATTTTAGCTTCAGTCATAGTTGATAGGCTTAAGTGATTAATGCATATGCAAGGCTGTTGTTCCAGGAACTGGAATGCATGACCACATGACTCCAGGAGGTCAGAAAGCAATTCAACTTTTGTGCCCCAAGGGATCTGCAAGTAATGGAGTTGGTATCTGAGCCATTGTGTTCCAGGGAGGGACTCAGATAAAGAATTGTTGATCAACAGATAAAGAAGTACTGCAATTAACCTTTTTTCCAAACCCCTTACCTACCTTTTCTTCTCCTTATAAAAAAGGGTGGCTTGGGATGAGACGTTAACACGGATTTTAGTGGTTTTCTCAGATCACCAGCATCTGAATAAAGCACCCATAAAGATCAATCCTTGTTTCTACTTAATGGTTCTGGAAGTGACAGGCAGTATGAATGCTGACTTTTCTGGTTTCATTACCTCTTGCTCTTTCTTAGCGAGATCCATTTTCTCCTAGTTAAGCAAGATTCACCACATAGTCTAAGCCAGGACCTAGAGAAGTCCAGGAAAGGGCCAGAGGCATTACCTTCATCTTACAACAGAGGAGAAACTATTAAAAAAAAAACTGATTGGACTTGATAAAGTTCAGCTTGGACTGTTAATGCCTAAGTAGTGGTGTTATCTGAGAAAGGATGACTCAGGCTTTTGGAAATGTTCTCAAGTGATTATCCTTGAGACTCAGAGCAAGATCACACCTTTGTGGCTTGGGGGATGTTGGTTTCCATGATGACAGTGGGAATTCCCCCATCGGTTACCTCAGAAAAAGCAGTTCCTAGGTCTGAAAATAAGACAGGACTAGGGTAAGCCTTACACTGAGGATGAGGGGAGAACTGTTTTGTCTCAATGTACCTTTTGGCATTTTGTCTGGGCTGTGCTATACAGATGTGCCAGTACATTATCAGTGGCGGGGGTGAGCCAGCACTTGCCGCATGAATGTAGTTTGGTATTTAGACATTGAGGTGCCCTGAGAGTACCTAGTGTTGGTTCCTGGTCCTGTAGGCTGGCTCTAAGAGGAGCCACAGCTTATAGCAGATGTAAATTACTTCCCATGCCAGTGATTCAAATATTGATGTGCAAATATTGGGGGAAAAGGAAGTTTACAATTGTTCATATGGAAAATAATATAATAAATAAACAATAATACAAAAATAAATTCTGTTTTGCTTACTCACAGCTGTAAACTTACTTTTGTCTCATCCTGTATATGCAGGTATCTGAGACCCATTTCTAGAAATTCTAATTAAGTCTTAAGTGGGGCTCTTAATTTTGTTTATAATAAATACTCCAGATAATTCTAATGCATTTAGCTTATTTTTTAAAAAAAAAGATTTTATTTAGCCCTGGCTGGTGTAGCTCAGTGGATTGAGCGCGGGTCTGCGAACCAAAGGGTTGCCAGTTCAATTCCCAGTCAGGGCACATGCCTGGGTTACAGGCCAGTTCCCAGCAGGGGACACACGAGAGGCAAACATACATTGATATTTCTCTCCCTCTCCCTCTCTCCTACCCTTCCCCTCTAAAGATAAATAAATAAAAATCTTTAAAAAAAAACAAAAAATGAACAAGTTGTTTTAAAAAAGATTTTATTTATTTTTAGAGTGAGGGGAAGGGAGGGAGAAAGAGAAAGAGAGAAACATCAATGTGTGGTTGGCATTCATGCAACCCCCACCCCCACAACCACCACTGGGGACCTGGCCCACATACAACCCAGGCATGGGCCCTGGCTGGGAATTGAACTGGCAACCCTTTGGTTTGTTGGCAGGCACTCGATCCACTGAACCACACCAACCAAGGCCATTAATTTACATTTTAGGAGACGATCTTAGCTGCCTTTTAGTTGGTTACTTTTGATCCATTGTTAAAGTTGTATTATGGTTGGTAATCTGCTGTGATGCATTATAGGAAAGGCCTGTTGTATGCTTTAAAAGAAATATGTGCCAAAGGGGAGGGTGATGCCAAACCCCTAAGGTCAGAGCAGTGGGAGCAGTGTAGTGACGAAGCTGAAGAAAGTTGTGCTTAGTAGAATGACCACATCATTGGAGACATGAAAGACAATAGCCTTTCTCAGGAGGCAGCAGCCTTAGTCAGGCTGCTGGGGGAGTGGCCAAGTTGAAATCTGCAAGGATTTTTCTGAAGAAGAAATCAGATGAAATGATTTTGGAGTCAAGGATCCAGACAATTTAGGATAAAAGGGCTCAAGAGCACAGAGTGGTTTCCAAAAGAAGGAAAGACAATCCTTCTTCAGTCCCATTCTACCCATAGATGTTAAAGTAGCCAGCCAGTAAAGATTGACTTCAATTTCCTTCAAGGGTGACAAACAGGAAGAGAAGACAGAGCCTGACACTACTGCTCTTGGAGACCATTCTGATCAACCAGGGCTTCCTTGAGAGCTACCAATGGTGCTGGTGGTCTTGGGGACTTTCTCAGGTTTGTGTGTTTGGTAAACCCCACCCCAAACATTCTCAAGCAGCACAATGACTGGAAACCTCATCACCTCTAGAGGGCGTTTGAGCCTCTACCAAAACCCTGAGTGGCCTCATTGGTTTGGGATTCCACTTCCAAGAAATTCCTTTTTTAAGGTTACACAGTTGAGGCAGTGGACCTGTGGAGTCCTAATCAGTGTCCTACACTCTATCTTATTTAGTGTTAGGCTCAGGGCAAGATTCTATCCCTTTCCCTCGGCTCAGGAATCATTCTTGAATTTTCCACAGGTGCCTCCTTCCAGTGCTCCCTCCTGCAATTCAGTGTGTTGATGGTAGAGGCTATCCCTTTCCCCTGGCAAGACTTATTCTCAGGGGTCTAATTGTCTTGGCAACAGCCTAAATCACCTCTTTCCATGGTGCTCTAAGTGGGCTGTAGGACCAAAGAGGCAAACTGGACTCAGGTATGGCTGTAGGGATAGGTCACAGAGAACTCTACAGTAGATTTGCAAACTACACCTTGAAAATCACCCCCAGGAGCACTAATAACATCAATTTCCAGGACAGAATAAATGAAAAGAATTTTGTCTACGTCAACCCCCCAAAAAGGAAGTTTTGACCTTTTGTCCTGAATAGGTTATTTGCTTGAAGTAAAAAAAAAAAAAAAAAAAAAAGAGTTCACCTGGAATAGCTGTCATTAATATGGGTGACCTAAAAGTTAATATAGCCCAGAAAATGCTTTTCATTGTTCTGCATTGTTATTTCCCTTTTGTGAAATTCTGTGGTCAGGGAACTGGGTATGAGGTCCAGTAGCACATTACTAATTGCATTCTTTAAAATACAGATTTATGTTGTTGGTTTGTTTGGCCATACCAGGAGAGAAACCAGTGTAGGGGGTTATAAAGCGTCAAGGTTATAAACTTCATGGGGCTTTCAGGCAAATGAGGAATTTTTATTAATTCTTTAAATGCAAATGTCCAGTAATGTCTCCACTTGTCACACCCCCTGCAGAGCTCCAGGTAGGAAAGGATTGCAATCGGCTCAGTTGGGGGCCAAATGGAGGGGAAAAAAATCTGATTATCCAGAGGCTCTCAGTTGTCAAATAGTACAGTTGAATATAAAAGACCCTCATTCTTTCTTGACTCCTTTTCTAAGATAGCATGTATCAAATACAGATGTACAACAGAGGAATCCCTCTCATTTGTGGTTCCTGGCGGGACACATTTTAGAATGAAATCAACAAGTATGTTGGCAGGCACCCAAGATATCAGGTAAATTGTTAACTGACTATTCTTTTACAACACCAAAATAGAGTGTGATATTAAAGCAAAACCTCTTTATTTTAAACTAGTGGTTCATAGTCCTATTTTAGATGCCCCTAAATAATCCTTTCTAAGAATTTTTAAAAGGATGCTTTTCTTTCTTCCTTTTTGTACAATAGAAGCAAAAGTTCACCTTCATATTTCAGTCACGGGCATATTGAGTTAACATGAAAAAGATCCTAAATCTGTCTTCTTGTGATCAAGTCAGCATAGGATGAACTTTTCATACTTTACTACCTTACCTGTAGACAAGTATTATTCCTGACCCATGTTTGTGTTTATAATGCATACAGTAGAGGGATGATGGTTAGAGAAGGAGGAGATTGACTTATATCAGTAGTGCTTCGCATGTGGGCTGCGGGCTCCTGAGAAACTAGAGAATTAGAGACAAAATTTCCAATTGGCATATGAAACAGCATTGTCTATAGATCAATAAATAACAAGTCTGCATGTATATTTGTTTTATGAAGTCAGGCGTCGTATTGGTTTTTACTCACTTTTGTATCATCATGGCTTTGCCCCAGTGCCTGGGTCATATTAGGCATTCTGCAAATAAATAAAAAATAAGTAAATAAATAAAGGAAAGAAGGAATATGATTTTCCTAATATACAAGTGCTATATAATAAGTAAAATAAAAACATTTTTAGAAAGCATTACTAAATTGATATTTTGTCATCATGGCTTCCTTTTTTATTGTGGTAAACTATTCATAACCTATAATTTAATCATTTAACCATTTTAAGCGGACAGTTCTGTGGCATTAGTCACAATGGTTTCTGACTAGATATTAAGAGCACAAAAACTAACTTGGGGAGGGGGATTCTAACTAAACCTAAAAGGGGTCCTCATGTCCTACAAAGGTTGTAAACCACTTGCATGCCATTTCCCTGCTGCGGTCATCTAATCTAGACTATATTCATTGTCGTACAGCTTACTTCCTGAAGGGGTGGTATGTTTCACTATTGGACCAATACAAGGTGTTAAAAAGCTCTTCCTTGTATTGAGTTGAAATCTATCTCCCTGTATTTTCCCACTGGTCTTATTGATTCTAGTCTGAAGAAACAGAATCAATACACCATGCCTTCTTCCAAGGAATAGCTCTTAACAGTTGCCAGCTTTTTTGGTTTTGGTTTTGTTTATTTGATTGTTTTTAAAGCTACTTATTAGAGTCTTGGTCAAATCTAACCAAATTCCTCTTATTGAAATATAAAATTAACAAATTAAAAAAAAATTGCTTCTTTCTGTCAATTCTAGGCCTTAAAAGACATGGACAGTAATATAAAGAGCATGTGTAGGCTGAATGGACTGGGCATGTATTCTCCATGCCCCAAAGAGCAAGCCCCCCTGGTGCAGCTCAGGCCTTTGCTTGCACAGGAGAGGCCTTACCCAAGACAGAACCTCACTTATCCTCACTTACTCCTCTTTTTATTAGTATTGAGGAAGCACATTATGGGTCACCCTTGACCTCTGCCATTCTTCCCCATAGCCAGGAGACTTGAAGTTTCCACTCCAACAACCCTATGAGACAACGTTTAAAAACATCACTATAATTTCTTTTCTTTCATTCCTCCCTCCCACTTCTTCTATTTTCATTTTCATATTTGGGATAGTAAAAAAAAAGTTCTTTCTGCTATCTACTTTCTTCTGCTATCACTCTCTTCTCTCCACCATTCTGCCTCTGTCCCATAGACCATTGGTTTTCTTCTGTGATTTGTTTGCCAACAATTATGTCTTTCTGAATTATCCATCTTAATTAAAAGTGAATGTCAGTGTTAAACCAGACTCCTGGCTTCACGTTTTGATGAAGAATTATTATACTCAGAACACAATGGACCTAGTGCTAGGTCACACGCTAATGAAGCTGAAGGAAGGTTGATTATTGAGTGAAAGACAAAATAGCAAAACAAGCTAGTTGGAGCTGCCAGTCCATACTTGGCTGCCTCCTGTGTTTCCCTGATTGCCAGAGCCAGAATTAGCTGTGAGTGGGAGACCATGCTTGTTTTTTCCAACTCCCACCCCATGTTGACTCACAGGGTCGTTTCAAAAGGATCCCAAGTACAAAATAATTTGCAATAAACAAAAATACTTTATGTCTAATTTTGGCCTTTTACTAAACTCTATAAAGGAATTTTGTATTTGATAGTTAAACGAAGTATATGGGAACCAATATTTAAATTTAAGTTTATGACTTGCTTTAAGATCTTGAAAGTTTCACTGCTCAGTAATTATTTGCACAAGTGATCCTATGGCCAAAGCTACTCGTACTAGGATATGGAATCAACTGGGGGCTACCTTAACCTGGTTTTCTTTTTTCTCCTCTCAAGAAAACAAAAATTTCTGCTCAATCAGAATTTATCAGTATCCTATTAATTCTTTTGGGTCTTGTTCTAGAGAATTAGCTGAAAGAACTGATGAAAGCCAACTAGCTCTGGTTATGATTGCCAGAGTTGAATTTAGCTAAACCAACCCAATTTGGGTCATCAATTTTAAGGGCAATATGGTCCTTCTATAGCATAACTGACCTTTCCCTTTTCGTGAGGACAGTAAATACTCTTGTTATTTCTTACCAGCAAGGAAAATTTTCTGATTGCTCTTTAGCAGAAAACAAAAAGTTCTGCTGGTTGTTATGTCATGGTGATCATCTAAATACATATCTAATGATAGATTTCAGAGAATTCTAGGACTGGAGGAAAGCCTTCAGGGAAGATGATCTGTTTCCAAGTTAGTCCTTTACGTCATTGTTAAAGAGTTTAAGTCTGCTCTTGGCTATCTTCTCACCATTTTGTGGCTTTTCTTTTCAAGGGTTGGTAGTATTAATCTTTTCTCTTGGAAGCAGAAAATATCCCTCTTATTCCTCTTTGAAAGTGCTTGGAGAGTGTCAATAGTACAGTATCTAGTCCTTTGCATACGGAGGGAACATTACTTACATGCCATTAATACAGCATATGGCTTATCTGTATTATTTGTAATAATGATAACATAATCCAATAATTAATCACTAAAATATATAATGACAATGACAGTTTATTTTTATCTCTTTTTAAAAATATTTTTATTGTATGTTTTTTACATTATCTTTTAGTCCTCTTATACTTTCTCTCCCCAGCAATCACCACACTGCTATCCATGTCCATGAGTCCTTTTTCCTTTTTTGCCCAATCCTTCCACCCCCTAACCTACCTTTGCACTAGCTGTCATCCTACTCTCCATCTATGAGTCTGTTACTTTTATTTTTAAAAAGATTTTTTAATTTATTTTTACAGAGGGGTGGGGAGAAAGAAAGGGAGAGAAACATTGATGTGTGAGAGAGATACATCAAAAGAGGACCTGGCCTGCAACCCAGGCATGTGCTCTGATTGGGAATTGAATTGGTGACCTTTCAGTTTGCAGATCAGTGCTCAGTCCACTGAGCCATACCAGCCAGGTCTATTTTTATTTTTGCTAATTACTATATTCAGGTGCTTTACAAATATCTCATTTAATTAATAACTTTGTGGAATAGGTTATATTATTCTCCTTTTGCTGTTGAGGAAACAGGTTCAGAGAGCTGAAATAAAGGTTAATAAAGCCAGCAGATGATGGAGCCTGAGGTTTGGACACTGATCTGTCTAATTCTGAAGCCCATGTTCTTTGCATGGCTCCTACCTCTTATTTATCTGTGGTTTGGGGACTTGCTGACTGGTGGAGCCAAGTTAACTGGCTAATTAAGTGATTATCTTAAAGCAAACCAGAGAATGTCATTCCTCTACTGAAAATCTCCCAAAGACTTCCATCTTACATAAACTGAAATCTAAAATGTTTACAGAGTCTTCTGGGCCCTCATGATCACCTCCCTCCCTGCCAATCCCTTTCCACCTCATCTCTTTCAACTCTTTCCTTTGCTTACTCTGCTGCAGCCACGCTGGCATCTTCTGTGCTTTTCCTTAAATGTATGAAGTATCCTGCTCAGGCCCGTTACTTGGTTTTCCTTTTGCCTGAAATGCTCTTTCCCAAGATATCACAAAGTTCACTTTCTTCTCCTTCCCTCATTTTCTTCAGTCTGCTCAAATGTCTTATCAGAGAGGATTTCTCTGTCTAAATAGAATAGTACCCCCACTGAAATTTTCTTTTCCCCCTTACCCTTCTTCACTTCTCTTCACAGAGCTTATAGCTATCTGATGTTATTATGTACACTTTTTAAAAAAACCTATTTCCCCTTGGTAAAATGTAAACTCAGTAAAGACAGGGACTTTGTTCATTCATTCACAGCTATATCCCTAGCACATTGAACAGTTCCTGGCACAATGGAGTTGCTCAGGATTACTTGTTAAATCACTGAATGACTCTGGGCCTCATAAGCACAGTGATCTGAGCTACCTGTTTACATACATCATGCCCAGGTGAGGCCACATATGGGACTGAAATGGAATCACTGATAAAGAGCAGTAACACCCCCTGCTATTGTTTTATGATATGGATATTATGGAAATGTTGGTATTCCAAACCCATCATTTCCTAGCTTCCAGTCTATGAGCAAGTCTCTTAACTCTTTTTAGTCTTAGTTTTTTCATATGTAAAATATGATAATCAGATAAATACATGATTATTAGATTCTTATGCATAATACTGAGCAAGCTGTCTAGTTCAAGTCTTCTTTTTATGGCAAATCAGAAGTTCTTTCCACAGCTCCAAAAACTTTCTTTGCTTTCATAATTCTAGATATCTGATCAGGCAGCCAAGAGCTCTAAAAGGCCTTTGGCTGGAAACTGAGGATTTATTAAAGCCAATGTGTTCTTCCTCTTGTTTGAGCATGTAGATGACATGGAATAACCTCTCTGATTTACTGAATTAGCTTTCCCAGTGTTGTTTATACTGTCATATGATCACTTCTCAATTTGATAAAAATTATTTCATAATGGGGATTAGATGGTACAAAATGACAGTGGTCCCTGCTGGGTCTGTCACTTTTTTTTTTGTAAACCAAAAGTCACATGCTGAAAGTTTGCACAAAGACTTATAATTGTTATAATTTTCCAGGACTTAATAAATTAGCCATTGTTATGAGATAACCTCAAAACATTACAAGATCCTGGCTAGGAGGTAAAAAAATCATTTTAAAACAAAGTATAAGTATGGACACATTAGTTAAAAATTTTTTTAATCCCACATAATATTTTTTTAAACTTGAGAGGAAAGTGGTATAACCACTGGAATGTACATTAACAAAAGCAATAAGCTAATTAAATAACACACAAATGTTGTATTGTCTGGGTACTAATGCTTGAAGGTCATGTCTTAGTTTACAGTAGTAAAGAGAACTTGTTGGGGGAGGATTATTTAACAGGAATCTTTTTGTCCTACAAGTTATATGCAGTTTAAGATAATCAACAATTTTTCTTTTTATGAGTAGAACCATAAAGAAATCTCTGCATCGTACATTCTTGCTTACTGCATGGTTGGAGCTTAGCTCACAGGATCTCAGGAAGAGAAGGAAAAAGAAGAGGAGAGGAGGAAAACACGCACTGGGCCTTAAGCTGGGGTTAGTGTTCTAGTCAGTTAGTTATAGTAAGAAAGACAGACTTGCACAGGTTCCTGGGGTTTAATATCTAACAGAGCAGGAAGCAAATGAGCACTGAGCCATGTGGCACCTTTTTGTTGCCATCTCTAAACAAATATAGCAATAGTTCAAAAGCACAAAGGTGAGTCTGGCACATGGAACTGGGTTTCCTTGGTGACTTTATCTCTGTCTTGGCTTTGGACTGTGTTTATAGTCTAAGTAACAGTTATGAGGTAATGAAGCAAAGGAGCACAGTACAAAATAATGACCATAACATAAAGATATTGTTTACTCTGAGCTTTTTGGACAATAGAGGAGGGGTGAAGGAGTCAGCTGCATTGTGTCTGCCTTTGGTTCATCTGTGGCCCAGGCTTACTCCACTCAACAATGCACAGTTATCCAGTATTGCACCATCGCTACTGGAGGGTAATGAGAGTTGTGAAAAGCATGTGATGCAATCACACTTTAGGGAAACCTGTCAGGACTAGTGATAATAGATGGCTGCCAAGAACTCCTTGGTATTGAGCATAAAGAAAGTGCTCAATAAATATTTAAAGTGACTTCACTGAAACAGGCTCTAGTAACAGAGTCCATTCCTTTACCAATATAACCCAAGGTATTGTAGGTCTGTGTTGGGGAAACTAAGAAATATTCAGGGCTAGTTTTGCTCATGTGTCCCTCTTTCGTCTGGGGGTAGTAGTAGGGGTGGGAGTCACAGAGGAGGGACCAAGAATACTCAAAGACATGAAGCTAAAAAAGAGTCAATGGGTTCATGTCCTGCCTCAAAGAACCAAAAGACAGTGTTAAATGGCAGCTTTGAGTGTGACTGTGAAGTGTTCCTTTAGCTAGCTTCCCTACTATAAGTTTTTAGGGCCTTTCACAAGTTTAATTCAGAAAAGTTTTTTGGAAAAAGTTATGAGATACAGTTTATGCAAGCAATGTGGATATTCAGTGGAAAAACTGATAAGAGCTCCCTTTGACAAAGGTATTACAGAGTCACTCTAAGAAGTGCAACTAACTCTTCAGTCAACAAGGGACATCAGAGTATATAAGAACTTTCCCATTGGGGGAGCCATGGCTAAAGGGAGAAACATGGGGCATCAGACTAAAGAGACTGGTCCTTACCAGACAAGAGTAATTCATTTTGCATATCACAAAATCTGAAGTAAATCAAATAACTAAATAATCTGGAGAAGAGACCAGAGTTAAGCTGTTTCTAAAGATGCCTAAGGTAGTTTGAGATCAAGGCCTCTCTGAGTGGCTCTGCCATCAGGTAGAAAGCATAGTATCTCTGCCTCATTTGCAGAGCAAAGAATGAAGTGACAGAGACCACACAAGGATTCTGTGGCAAGGATATGCAATTAGAACCCAGGAATAGTGGAAACCAAGAGTTCATTTGTCCCTGGAAATTTCCCAGTGAGAACCATAGCCAAATGGAGAACCATAGCCAAATGGAGAACCATAGCCAAATGAGTTCAGGGAAACACATTTTTACTCAATAGGAGCGACCAGGTAGAGTTAGAAGTCTCCAATTTTGCCAAATTCAATCCTTTGTTAATAGTGTGAAACCAGAGTTAAAGCAGATTGTTTTCACCTTGTCTTTTTGTGATGTCATTAATTCCTAATATCCAGTTTTATGACTTTCTGTGTTCTCCGCTAAGACCAGTCAGCTAATGAATATTTGGCTAGCAGAAAACAGGAAAATACCATGAATAGCAACTGAAGTTGTATGTGTTGTGAAAAAACATCATAGCCCCATAAAATCAACAAGGAAAATTTTAGTGTATCCAATAATGACTTCTCATTTTTAACTATAGCTTATTTCAAGTAATCCTTGTCATCTAGAAGAAACAACAGCTTTTTCTTTTCTGTAGATCTATTGGAAGCCCAGGTGTAAGAATGTAGGAAAAATTCTTCAAGCCATACTACTATGTAATAATACTAATGGTAATATTTCACTGTGTGAGACATTGGCTAGTGTATTTGTCTTTTAAGCTCTTTAAAAAAATGGTGTAGATTAAGCCAAATAGTGGACAGAGTGGCTGCTTTTTAGGATCATTGCTTGGTCACAACTTCTTCCCCTCTCAATCCTCTGCTAAGAGTCACGGGAGGGGCCAAATGGGACTTTGAGTAGGAATAGCATTTACGTAAATTGGAAATCTCTAGGATGTCAAGCCTGAGGAGATGAGGGTCACAGAAGGAAAAATATAGGCCAGGCCAGCAAATTGGGAGCTATCACCATGTTCTGAACTCCACGAACTTTTGGTGTGCTGTGAGTACTCTGGGAGAATGGACGGAGATGGACGGAGGGAAGGAGAGCAGCAGGGATTGGGGGGCAAGGCTGAGTAGCAGTCTGGAATTATAAACCTGGCCTAACACACCGGGCTGTGGTTGTTCAGGACAAAAATCTAGGAGTCATTCTTCTATTTTTAAAGATTTCATTTATTTATTTTTAGAGAGAGGGAAAGAGAGGGAGAGAAACATTGATCGTTGCTTTCCGCACATGCCCCAACCCAGAGACTAGGCCCTGGCTGGGAACCGAACTGGTGACCTTGTGCTTTGTAGGACGACACTACCAACTGAGCCATGCCAGTGAGGCTAGGAGTCATTCTTGATTCTCCTTTCTTTTACCTTTGACAGTTAATCTATTGGCAAGCTTTGTGGGGTTTCCTACAGGGTATTCATAATACAGCCACTATTTTCTATCTTCATACACTGTCTCTTGTTTAGAAAACTTTAATTACCTTTTAATTGGTCTCTCTGCTTTCAGTTTTGTCCTTTCTTTAATCCTCTCCCTGCATATCCAGCCAGATGGATCTTTTGAAAGAGTAAATCAGATCCTGCCATCCTTCGTATCAATATCTAGTATAAAATCCAGACTCGTGCAAGGTTCTAATGTTCTGGTCTCCCAGCCTGCCTCTTCAGACCTCATTTTATACCACTCTCTGCTATTACTGATCTTCTTGCATTTTGAACACTCCCAACTTGGCTTGACTTGGGGGACACTGTATTGGCTATTTCCTTTAATAAGAAGCCTTTCTCTCACCTACTTACATGTCTGCTGCCTCCTTGCCCTTTAGTTATTGGCCTATTACCTTCTAAGAAAGGCCTTCCATGACTACTTCACTAGTATGTAGTGACCCACCCCACCATCATATTTGTTACGTGGAATGCATACTGTGCTGTCCTCCAATGAAGGCTAAGCTGCCCCTGCTGCCCAGAGTGCTGGTGGCAGATAGTCTTCAGCTGTCAGTCTCTTTAAGGACTGCTTCAGTGCAGAGAACAAGACCATGCCCCTTCCTCAGGTGGTCCACATCTAGTGGAGCATATAAAGTCTGGCCACCTCAGCCCTGCTCAGGACAAGCCTGAAGGGTCACTCCATCGCTCATGGGGTAGACCAAGGCTATCACTGGGCCCGCTTTGCAGTGCGGCTTCTCCCTCTGCCCACTTCTAGTTCCTTCTCCTCCCATGCACAGATGTGGATCCCCAGTACCCTTGTTAGTAAACATTCGGCATGTTAAATTCCCCCTCAGTGATGTTTCCTCTATACCAGGGAAGCATCATTTCCTTTATTGTATTTTAAACTATTTGAAATTATTTTACTGATTTGTTTGTAGGTTTATTGTTTCTCTTACTAGAATGTAAGTGACGTATACACCTGTCTGACTTTACTATTGTATTTCCAGTGTCCTGAAACCTGGTGCACCATCATCATCATGATAGCAAACACCTTGTATTTGTTATAAGCCAGGTGCTGTTCTAAATACTTCACTACCTATGTTAATCCACTTTATCTTGACAACAACTCTGCAAGAAAGGTACTATTATTTCCCCCATTTCACAGATGGGAAACTAAAATACAGAAAGCTTAGTTGGCTAGCCCAGGGTCACACAGCTGGTAAGTGACAAGAGCCATTATTTGAATCCAGATAATTAGGGTCTAGATTCTGTGTGCTTAAGTATTCCATTATGCTGGGGGGGGGGGGTTTGGCTGCAGTTGTTCAATAAATTTGATTGATTAAATAAAGAAGAGTTAGTAGTTAGATATGCTTTTCTAATTTGGGGATATGACCTATTTATTCATTTGACAAATATTTTCTGAGAAGTTACTATATACCAGGCACTCTGGTATGCACAAGGGATACAAAGTGAAAAAACAAAACATGTGATCCCTGCCCTCAATAACTTGTACAATCTATGGATTGTCACTTTCTCTCCTAAGGTGGTGGTCTACAAGTAAAACCACCATCATTGCTGTCCACAATGTTTGGTTTCCTTTTCAGGCAATGGGAGTACCACCGTACCTGTTCTGTAGTATATAGTATTAGGTAATGGGGCTGTGATGACAGCATTTCCTACATTCAGTGATTTATTTTTTTTCAAAGATTGTAGAACAGTCATCATCTCTTAGTCTTCGTAGGGAGAAGAGAATGGAGATTCTGAAGCTCCTGTTGATGGTGGTCTTATCTGTAGGAAGAGTTACTCAATTCATTGTCTTAGGCTTCAATTCCAATTAGAGTCTGTCCCCTTGACCAAATGGCATTCAAATGCTAAGAAGTTGCTGATAGGCCCACTTCAAATCACCTTCTCTGTGTCTTCCGCAATCTCTCATTCAGGGCTTCCTCAGCACTTGTAATGTGTAGTTCATTAATAACACTTCTTCCAGTGTGGCATACTATTGTTTGTCTGTATTATATCCCCAGTCAGACCTTTTTCTTAATACTAAAAAAGTAAAAAAAAAAGTATTTGCTAGTGTTTGAATTGTATTAGCCTTCTCCCTCTTCCACCTCTCAATTATTAGAAAGAGGGCATCTCTATATTGAAGGAAATATCAATACATGCTGAGTATGTGGCAGAGTGAAAAAATGGTTTCTTTTTTCTGGGTGTTATAATTGTCCCAGTTGTGTTATCAAGATCAGTGTTTTAGACTCCTGGTAAGAGTAGCCTAAATTTTTATTAGTTGAATCTGTTCAGGGACACTCCTTAATAATGGGAGAGATTTTTTTTTTCCTCAAAAATAATTGAGTAATTTCTTTTGTTTTTCTGTTTATTCTTCTTCTTTCCTTTACAGAGGAAGAAAAAGGCAAAAAAAGAATTAGGAGGGCTTTGGCCTATATAGCTTGGTTAGTTGGAGCAACGTCCCATAAACTGAAAGGTTGCAGGCTCGATCCCTGGTCAGGGCACATACCTAGATTGTGGGTTTGATCCCCAGGAGGAAACCAATTGATGTTTCTTTTTCACATCAAGTTTTCTCTCTCTCTCTTTTTCCCATCCCCACTTCATCTCTCTCTAAATGCAATGAAAAAAAATGTCCTTGGGTGAGGATTAAAGAAAAAGAGTTAGCAAAAAAAGGTGAGCAAGAAGTGAGTCTTTGTAAACAGAATCATTGGTGAGAATAAATTTTTTCAGGGGAGATTCAAGTGGGTGATTTGGAGGCTGCAAAGCAAAATCACTAGTCTCATAGAGACTAAAAAAAGTACACAAGAACATATGACTTTCTGGACCGTGAAAGGAGTGAAGACTTCTTACCACAGCCATAAGTAGTCATGGATGTGGATTTCCAAAGCTTAAGAAATAAAATATTCTGCAAAAATCTCCAGATGACAAATGATTGGCTGAGTGCTCTGGAATAGCAATTCTTCATGTTGAGAATCTTCAAGTCTTTGAAATCTGTCGTGGCCCAAAGCCTTAGGATAATTCGCCAAATCTCAGATTGACTTCCATATGAAATCAGTTTTCAGTTCATGATCAAAAGTCAGGAAGATAATTTGTAGAGTTAATTACTAGGCCTTGGTCTATTAAATGTATAAAACACACAAAGATGGCACTGGAGCTTTAACAGGAGTGGAAGGACTTGAATTCTTTTGTAGCTGGAATGTGCTGGAACTTTACAACGGCTTGAAAGAATGCCTAGAATTTCATTTTCTATTTGGATCACTGTTATTTCTCAGAGGCAAGTGAATCTTCCCAAGCCACCATGACTCAAGTAGATAAGCCCCCAGCAGGCTTGTGAGGAGCAAAGCTGGCCAGTGCTCCATGGCTTGGGCATGGGGGGACCCCTGTGTTTCTCAAGCATAGATGTCAGACAGAGCTGTTGTAAATCTTTAAAGCCAACAGGAAAATTAATGAGCACTGCACAGACCAGGACCTTGTCAGCTCCATAATGGGCGGTGGGAGGAAGAATTCTGCTGTTTCCCTCCAGGCATTTAGTGTAATTCAAAAACGCCTGCTTTGTGGTCATTAGCCAATTATAACAGCTTTCCACTCTGAAGAATTTAGTCATTTATTGCTTTTAATTCATCTGCAGGAAAACAATGTTCAATGCAATCAAGATGATGGGGTCTATTACATTGAATTTTCCCATTAGTGATGGAAAAGGAATATTTTTCTTAAATTATTTAGGACATTGAGTGCTTGATAAAGAAGCCTTATAATCTGGATAAAGAGCAAGGGTCATTATAGCTATCTAAGGTCTTTACCCATTAGAATGTGAGCTCTATGAGACTAGTGATTTTATTTTCTTCACTGTTATAACCCCAGGACCTAGAACAATGCCCACCAGAGAGGAGGAACATAAGAAATATCTGTTAAATTAATAAATGATGATCTACGGTCCAACAAATGATGTCAACAAAGGAGCTCAGAACTTTAAAAAGCATTATGTTGTTGACAGAGCATAGGATTTGAAATAAGGCAGACCCCTATTTTGAATATTTGGCTCAGCTAGTTACTGGCACTGGGCAAATTATTTCACTCCTCTCAATCTCACATTTCCCATCTAAAAATGAGGTAATAGTGACTACTTCAAAAAGTTGTTCTGAGGATTAATTGAAATAATGATTGTGATGGTGTTTGGTACTCCAAAAATGATGGTTGTACCCCTACACCTCTCTAAATGTTGCTTCAGCAATGAATTTAACACAATGGACTGCCTACTCAATGGGAGAGTAAGAGAAAGCAAGCATCTATTTATTGCCATAAAAATAGATTATGAAGAACTCTGCATGTTGTAGGGTATTTATTGTTCTGTTTATACACATATGTTATTTTATTTTCTGCTTAAGAAAGGAAAACACATTTTATAAAGTTACCGGAGACCTAAAAAATCAGCTATTGCCAAATATGAAGCTTTAAACACCACTTCTCAATAGTTTTGTAGTAGGATAACATTTGGAGTCAAGTGGAAACTTGTGGGGGAGGTTCTTTTCTTACGTTA
Organism: Glossophaga mutica; assembly: GCA_039655065.1. NCBI lineage: Eukaryota > Metazoa > Chordata > Mammalia > Chiroptera > Phyllostomidae > Glossophaga > Glossophaga mutica. Next base: position 20,071,599 of record CM077304.1, on the reverse strand, counting down.
ATGTTCTTTCCTTAGACATTTGGTGAAATCTGTAAAATTTTGGAGGATACTAATTAAATGTATTTATACAGTATTAAAATGTATTCACTGTGTTTTTGTTTCAAACTGCTTAGTATAATATTTATCAAAGGCAGAGAACACACTTATAAAAATATCCAGTTGTGCATTCTTATATGTTATAAAAAGCTCTCTAGGTTGCCGAAGGTCACTGCTGGGCAAGTCTTCATGAGTAAGATTGGAACACGTAAGTGTGTGTAACATGAGTGTTTCTGAGGTTAAGGAATTCCATTTGCTCTGATGCCAGTTGTTTACATTTCCTTGTTTCTCCCTATACTTGTCAAGGAAAATTTTATCCTGGATTTTATTTCTCATTACATGAATGGAAAAGAAAAATGTGAAGTCTATGTGGATTATTATTATATTTGTGGCTTGAATCCTTATTTCTGAGAGAGAGTATGTTAGGCAGTTCCCTGTATATCCCTTTCCCAATGTCACTGCTTTTTCACCTTTCTCCTTACTTAAGCCTCTGAGTGGGGTACAACTGACTGTGTGAGCAGGACTGGCACTCCCTAAAGGGATATTAGGAAGCTGCCTAAGCAGCCTGATTTATGAGGCATTGAAAGGCACAGCTGACCAAAAATATCTCCATTACTGGCTTGCCATCAGTGCCTAAAATTCCCATGATAAGAATCACTCATTAAAAGTTTTCTGCAGACACGCATGGTTTACTTGGGTCAATAATGCATTTGTGTCAGGGAGAAAAAGGGAAATGAGAAAGTGGGAAAATATCTCATTAGAATGATTTATTTTATCTTATCAATCAGTCTCTCGGTGAAGAGTAGCATCTTGGTCTTGACAAGTACTATACTGTTTAGGGCTGTAGGGAAAGTTCAGAGATTAGAGTTTTGTGTACTGTCTTCCCATAGACTCTCAGTGGTATGAAACCAATGAGCTCCTGGGAGGAGATTGCTCAAAGCACATTGAGGAGATAAGAAATCAAAGACAAATTTAGGTATTTCACAATTCTGTGTAAGGCCAGGTTAGGAAGTAATAGGGTGCATAAAAACAAAAGGAATCTCCTTTAAATTCCCCCTTTCCATCATCTTAGTTCTTGAATAACCATAGTAGAACTAGTGATTCTGTTATTCATAAAATAACATGTGTGGAGAAAGCCAAGTAGACTTATTACTGGAGGAAGATACATTTGCAGAAACAGAGTTAATGAATAATTCTATGACTTTGTTGAGATTGTTCTGTAGGAGGGTTTATTCTGTAGGAGGGTGTTTCTCAAAGTCTTGCCTATGGACCACCTATATCTGAGTCACCACTACTGCTTATTAAAATGTTTGGCCCTCATCCTCACTCAGACCTTCTAAAATAGATGTCCTGAAGTAGGGGCCTCGACTCTGTATTTTAACAGAAATTGCTGCTGATTTTTATCCATGAAATTTCAGAATTATTGGTCTAGAGCTTTCAGTAGATAATAGAAGTTAAAAGTATGAGTTCTAAAGATAGGTAAATCGTGTTCAAATACTAGCTTTGTTGTTTACTTGCTTTGTGACCTTGGACAAGTTATTTAACCCCCTGGCCCTCAGTTTTCACCTAATAATAGTATGACTTCACAAGGTTATCATGTGAAGTCTGAGGAGATAAGTTGTGTAAAGTTTAGCACAGCACCTGGCACATAATAAGAGCAAAAGTGACAACCATTATTATGATGAATACACATATTGAAGACTCTTAGCAATACTTACTGAAAGTAAACATTTTGCTCACTATGTACTTTGTAAAATGTACATTTAAAATTCTATTTCAATATATGGCAAAACCAATTGGTTTCCAGATTTCTCAATTATCATTACCTAAAGTTTCTCTGTGGCTTTATCTTTAGCTTTTCTGGCTTCTTAAACACAACTAGGAGTAAGAAAGTTAAATGGAAAAAATTTGTAATAGATATTTGAAAGGATCTCACATAAATCATGGTATCTAGAAATGTTCTACTTTGGAATATTTTGCATATTCTTACTAGAACAAACCACCTGGCTCCTTTTCTAGTGGTTGCTTTTTTTTAAATTCTCATATATTTCTATTCCTTGTTTTCTGCCTCTTGCTCTCTCTTCTTGGTTAACAAATTGTCTATATTTTCTATTTTTTTCTATTTCCAATCTCTCTCTGGTGTAATTCCTTCTCATTCATCTAGCAAGCAGAGTTGCTTTACATAAGTCAGAGCTAAGAGAGTTGATTTGAAATGGGATACTGTTGAATTTCACCGTAGTTTATTCGGGGTCATTATATTTTTAATTTTTTTATTATTGTTCAATTACAGTTGTCCTCATTTTTCCCCCATTACTCTCCCCTGCCTGCCCATCTCCCATCTCCCACATTCAGTCCTCCTCCTGCCCCCGCATTGTCCTTGTCCATGGATCCTTTATACATGTTCCTTGACTTGACCCTTCCCCTTCTTTCCTCCTGTTATGCCCTCTGGTCACTGTCAGTTTGTTCTTTATTTCCATGTCTCTGGTTCTATTTTGCTTGCCTGTTTGTTTTGTTGATTAAGTTCCACTTATAGGTGAGATCATATGGTATTTGTCTTTCACCACTTGGCTTATTTCACATAACATAGTACTCTCTAGTTCCATCCATGCTGTCTTGAAGGGTAGAAGTTCCTTCTTTCTTTCTGCTGCAAAGTATTCCATTGTGTAAATGTACCACAGTTTTTTTGTACACCCACTTACCGATGGGCATTTAGGCTGTTCTCAGCACTTGGCTATTGTAAATAATGCTGCTATGAACATTGGGGTGCATAGGTTCTTTTGAATTGGTGTTTCAGGATTCTTAGGGTATAATCCCAGCAGTGGAATTACTGGGTCAAAGGAAGTTCCATTTTTAGTTTTCTGAGGAAATTCCATACTGTTTTCCACAGTGGCTGCACCAGTCTGTATTCCCACCAACAGTGCACCAGGGTTCCCTTTTCTCCATATCTTCATCAGCACTTGTTTGTTAATTTGTTTATGATGGCCATTCTGACTGGTGTGAAGTTGTATCTCATTGTGGTTTTAATTTGTATCTTTCTGATGGCTAGTAATGCTGAGCATCCTTTCATATGTCTATGGGCCTTCTGTATGTCCTCTCAGGGTCATTATTGATAAATGCAAGAGTGGACCTTATACCTAAATAGAGCTCAGAAAACTAGACCAGGAGGAAAACAACAAAGAAAAGAAATAGACTCTTACTATTTCATCTTAGTATAAATTAGATAAGCAGTATTACCCTAATGGAAATGTAACAATGAGAACGATAGTAGAAAATTATGTAATCATAGAATGGAGTATTAGGATACATTATAATATGGAGTATGGAGAAGGAAAATGGGACAAATGCTGACCTTCAGTGCTCTTCCATCAACTATGATCTCAAAGAAACAGCCAATGAGGAAAATGGTGCAGTTGGCATCACCTCACATGGATTCCTTTCTCAATGCCAGAATCCCATTTTAGTGGGTGAAATAGGAACTATGAGAGTTAGAATGCCTAGGTTCAAACCCAGTTTCCACATTTAGTATTAGCTGAGTGTCCTTGGACAATTTAGTTAGTCTCTCTGTGCCTCAGTTTCCTCATCTGAGAAATGGAAATAACAGTATGCACCTCAGGCATGCTTAGGAGGGTCAAATGAGAATAACACATGTAAATTGCTTAGAAAAGTGCCTAGCATGTGGTAAACTCTTAATTATTGATTGCTTTTGATGCTATCTATTATTTTTATTCACCGAGTTTGAAATCCTTGGTGGTGTCCTGGCTGATAAGGATATGTTCAGGGAATTTCTGGGGAGACCATTTTGTTCATATTGTGAAAATTTGCCGACACTGGCTATATTTCTTTCAGAAAAGTAAGGTTCCCTGCAGTCCCACTTTTTATTTATTCAAATAAGTGCACTATTATTTGATCATTCCTAATAGATATTAGAACTATAGATATTAGAACATTCCTAATAGAACATCTTAGATATTCTTGGATTTATAAATTCATTACTAGCAGTCACACTTTGGAATATGGTCACTTGCCCATGAGTACATATTAAGAAACTAGTGTTGAATTCAGCATTTGCTAACCCCCTCCTTTTACAGAACACACATTTCACATTTTGAAAATACCTATTTGGTCCCATGCATATTTCTTTCTTTCTCATGACTAACATTCTTTTTTCATGATTCAGGCTAACAATAAACCTGATAATTTTCCATTAAAAAAGTTGCAGTTCTCAAACACAGTTATTAGTGCTTAAAAGGTAGAGAAATCACTAAATCTATTTGGTGAAAGTATAGGAAAGCAGGTACAAGGGCATCATTTAAAAAAAAAAGTGTTCTCAAATAAATCATTCTTCGAGAGATTTAAAAAAAAACATGTCATGCAAGGCACACCCCTTGATTCTATTCTGTTTTTATCATACCGATCTTCCCTGCAAAACTGAGGTTGTTCATAAATGTTTTCCTCCCAAGCTGTGGGAAATAAGTCTTGAGTAACTTTGGCTCTTTGATAAAATTAGGTTAGGAGACTGCTTATCATTGCAACAATGAACACAAAAGCAGTTCAGTTCTGGGGCCTCTGAAAAACTCCTTAGCAGCCCAGGCAATGCTGTTGCTCCTTGTTCTCAGGCATTCCAGGGGAGTGGCAAAGGGACAGCCAGTACAAGGAATTTTGAAAGTTCTTTTTCCCACCCTTTAGAGTTGATAAGTCTCTGATCATTCAGAAAAAGATTTATTTTTCAAGAATCCAAAGTATCCCAAAGATTTATTTTTCAAGAATCCAAAGTTTACCCATAATAGGCCTTGCTCTCTGTTTAATATAGCCAGAGGGACATTGCTTTTTAGACTGTGGTCACATCCCCACAGATTTGACCTCATTTAGTGGACACTATTAAAAGATTATCCTATTATTGAGAATTTCCATTGCATCAAATACTAAATATTACTAACATTCCTCTATGGGGAAAGTGATGTAACAAGAGGGCGTAGACTGGGTTAACCTCAGGCAAATTACACAGAGGTATGTGGAGATTATGCAACTAATCTGCTGACTAATAAAGCCCTATAGTATAGGGAGTACAGCTCTAGGGGCAGAAACTTTCCCAGTAGCTCTGAAGTTTTTAGATTCATCTGAAGCCATAGATGGAAATTTTATTCGACTCTGTTGCCTTGGTACCAAGATGGTTATTTTGAAAGATGCCATGGAGGAGAAAGTGTATATAGAAGTGTGGCAGAATGATGGAATGATGGAATGGGAATGAGGTCATGGGCCAGCTAGCTTGCACTGTTTTGTTGTTTACTTTTACAAATGGGGAACACAGGGTTTTCTTTTTTCTTTCCTTTTTTTTTCCACTTTGGAAGCCAAATGATGCTTATGAGAAATTAAAACTGCAGTAGAAAGCCTGCAAGTGATTTTAGAATCGAGACCTTAAGAAATAATTATACCAGAGAACTAATTTTTGGAATGTTGCCAGAAAAGTTACTCAAAAGAGCAACTAAGGAAGATTCTAGTACAGGAGGATCAGGAAGTCATATTAAGGCTGAATAATTTGGTAAACATAGACAAAATTAAACTTATAGTTATGCTTTTTCTTGAATATGTTTTTAAAACAACTGATTACATTTTAATTGTTTAAAAAAAACAAATTATAAATCTAGTACATGATCAATAAAAGAAAGTTAAACCCTGGCTGGTATGGTTCAGTGGATTCAGTGTTGACCTACGAACCAAAGGATTGACAGTTTGATTCCCAGTCAGGGCACATGTCTGGGTTGCAGGCCAGGTCCCCAGTTGGAGGCATGCAAGAGGCAATCGATGTATCTCTCACACATCAAGTTTCTCTTCCTCTCTTTCTCCCTCCCTTGCCCTCTCCCTAAAAATAAATAAATAAAATCTTTAAAAAAAAAAAGAAAGTTAAGCAACGGAGATAAAAAACAAAATAATAAGGGGAAATCTCCTTCCTCCTTTCCCCTGCAAGTACTGCTATAATCTATTTTTTAGACCTTTTAAAACACTTTATATATTATAAATGTGATTTTTGGAGTGGGGGCTAATAGTATATGTATTTTTGAGCAAATATTTTCACTCAATAATATAGATATCTTACTACTCATTTTTTAAAGATTTTATTATTTTTAGAGAGAGGGGAAGGGAGGGAGGGAGAGAGAGAGAAACATTAATGTGTGAGAGAAGCATCTATTGGTTGCCTCTTGCACACCCTCAACTGGGGACATAGCCTGCAACCCAAGCATGTACTCTGACTGGGAATTGAACCAATGACCTTTCGGTCAGCAGAACACTGCCCAACCCACTCAGCCATACCAGGAGGGCATATTTATTGTTCTTAAAAATACCTTATCCAGTATTTCTTTTATTAGAGTAAGTCCAACTAAAGTTTAGTAGTGTTTTTGATTACATGAGTAAAATCGTGATGCTTAAAGCTAGCAATGTAAAAAATACAAAGAGTATTAGGTCAACTTTGTCATATGCCATTCAACATGCACTGTATGTGTGTATACACCTGTCCACTTGTGCTTGTTTCATCCTGGCTCACACCCTGGGCATGTGCGGTGGCTAGGAATTGAACCAGTGATCTTTCGGTTCGCAGGCTGGCACTCAATCCACTGAACCACACCAACCAGGGCACCTACTCTTTTAAATAATAGACATTATTTGTGTTCTTTTACATGGGTAATAGTTATTTTAAATAAAGTGAAATGGAAAAGAAGGCGATTTGGCAATTCTGAAACTTAAGCAAATTTTATGTTTGATGTATGTAAAATATATATGTTTTTTGCCCTGACCAGTGTGGCTCAGTTGGTTGGGTGTCATCCCGCAAAGTAAAAGGTCACAGGTTTGATTCCAGGTCAGGGCACATGACTGTGTTGCTAGTTCAGTCCCTTACTGTGTGGGGCATGTATGAGAGGCTACATATGGATCAGTGTTTCTCTCTCACACCAATGTTTTGCTTCCTCTCTTTCTCCCTCCTTTCCCCTCTCTCTAAAATAAATAAATTTTAAAAAAATATTTAAAATAATTTTCTTTGTATAATTTACTTACCAACATATTTTATAAGTTGCTTGTAGAGGATATCCTGCTAGATAGCATTCCACTTACTAGGATAAGATAGAAATAGGAAAGAAACTGAGACACATGCCACAGGTGATAAATGTAGATTTCGTTACAAAATGTATGGTATAACTATGATTCTGTAAAAGGTATGTATATGCATAGAAAACAATGCAGGGGTGTTCACCTCCAGCCCATGGGCTGCATGTGGCCCAGGATGGCTATGAATACAGCCCAACACAAAATCGTAAATTTATTTAAAATCTTTCTTTTTGCTCACCAATTTTCATTAGTGTTTGTGTATTTAATGTGTGGCCCAAGACAACTCTTCTTCCAGTGTGGCCCAGAGATGGCTTCCAGTATGGCTATGATCAAATCGACATAGATACTAAAATGCTAGCAGCTGTTCCCACAAGATGGTAGAAATACAAGTGTTTTTCTCATCATAGTTTTCTGTATTTTCAACAGTGAACTTTTATCACTTTTAAAATTAGTTAAAAAGTAAATGTAATATAAAAATGCAATGCATCCGATGAAAAAAGTTTATGCCCAAATGCAGGAGCTAAACTCATCTGAATTAGTGTCCACTCCATCCCCAAACTTCATAGTAACAGAGTAGAAACACTAAGCCCTTGTTTGATTTTAATTAAAGGAATTAGATCTAAATTCCTTCATTAAGAGAAGGTAATCTTTAGCATCTTTGAAAGAGTTGATCAGAAAATGAGATAAAAATCAGGAGATAATATTTCTTTATTACATATAAAAAATTAACAAAGCTATATATATATATATATATTTTTGCAAGTCCACAGGACCTCAAGAAAAAAATATGTTCTTTATGTGAAGGTAATTTTATGGCACTGTGGTTTATGTTTTGTATATTCAAGTACAGAAGAAACTATATGCAGAGTGACTATCCAGGATACAGAAGATGAATAACAATGAAAAACTGTAATTTTGTGTCTACCTCATACAGGGTGTCAAAAAATGAGTAAATACAGATGACCGTATACTGTTAATAAAGAAAAGATGGAAATGTTTCAATATTCAGGTTTAAATACTAAACATAAAAATGAAGCAAATTCTGTGTCTACAAGAATTTTTGAAGTGAATACAGTGCATTGTAAATAACTGAGCTTTTTAAAATTTAACATTCAATTCCTTTTTGCCAAAGCATATTTCTATACTTATGATTTCTTTCTCTTATTTTAAAGTCTCTTTTTGTTTAGTTTTTAAAAAAGTTTCATCATGGCCAGTAACAGCGGAATCTAATCTGTAGCCTGAAGCTGAGACTTCATGCAAACATATTCTCCTTTAAGGTTGCATCTTCACATAGTTTTTCCAAGTATTCAGAGTCAAATAGTACAACTTCCTTTATCTGGTCATTTGTGTCCACATGTAGCGGCAGTGCTTCTGTTTCAGTAGGTTTTCGTACACATCCTTTTCTTTTCTTGCTGTCAACAGCATCTCCAAACTTACACAAGTGGTAGGTAGTAAAGTGCTTTATACAAAGAAGTACTATATATACGTGGAGAGGTTCCTCTTAACACACCACAACCGAAGTTCACACATATCACGCAAGAGAAGGCTCTTTTTAAGAAACACCTTTTCTGATAGAAGACTTGAGGATCCCTTAAAATCTTATGAATTACTTTTTTAAGTAGCACAAATGTAAGTAACATATCTGAAGTTGGGAGGAGTCCTTGTTATATGTATTGTGCTCAATGGATTACTGTTAAATATCACACTGCTATTAAAATATTTTTAATAGTTAGGAATTTCAGAATCAGTTCCATACAAAACAGGTATCAGCATAGATTTTTTTCACTCCTCTTTATGGAGCAAAGTGTATTTAAGCATGGACCCAAAAGAGATAGGTTAGACAAGGCCCGTGCATTGGAACATTTCTATACATTTTGGCACTTAAAAAAATTCCAGTTTCATCATTGAGGTCTTCTTTCCAATAAGTTTGTGTTTTATACATAGAGAAGTGCCATTATGTGCCACACACCTTTATTGCTACTTGCACTCTCTTTTTAAAATATTCATGATTTTTCTTCTAAGAGATGGTTTCCATCGCTGAACAAAACTTTTCATATTCACAATTAGTCTGCCTTTTCTTACATCCTCATGGCCTGCTACAAGGTACTCCAAACCTAAAAGAAAACAAAAGGAGCTATATAGTATCATGACTTTTTGAGGAGGGAGAGGTGATTTCAGTGTCTTTATGTATGCATAATTAATGGTTTTATATATTCATGGTTGAAATAGGGAATAATAGACAATAACAGCTGACATTTAATAAGCATTTGCTAAGTGCTTTACATGTATGATCTCATTAATCTTGAAAATAACCTTTTAAGTATGTATAATTTTTTCTTCTTGTATTGCAAATGAGGAAACTGAGGCTTGGGAAGGTTAAGAACTTGTTCAGTGTCTCTCAGTAGTAGCAGCACTTCGATGTAAGCTCAGGCGTATCTGATTATAGAACTATTACTCTATATTATACCATCTATGGTAAAGAAGTAAGGATTCCATAGGCTCTTAATGTACCACTGCAAATAAGTATTTCTTAGGGACTCATTATGTATATATTAAGGAGAATTTTATAAAAGTTTAATAACCATTTGAGAAAACATATTGGACAAGGGCTATGGATTATACAAAATAACACATTTCCTAAATAAAGTCAATGTGCTTTTGAAATATAGAATGTTTGTTATACATTTTTTAAAAGGGTGAGAATTGACGAGACCTAGAGCTGATTTGGCTGACTTTGTAATTAGAAATTTCTCTCAGGCTAACACACACACACATACACACACACACACAAAATGAAAAGACAGTCTCATTATCTCTATATTAATAAAAAGAAATATGATAATCTCCCTCAGTATATATTTATAGTAATATCGATATTGGTATTTTGAAACATTTTTCATTAATATTATTGGATAGAACAAATAAGTAATTATGTTTATAAAATAAAAATTTCCAATATAAGATAATGAGACATATACTTTAAAACTCAAATTTATTTTTTTAAAGATTTTATTTATTTACTTTTAGAGAGAGGAGGAGGGAGGGAGAAAGAGAGGGAGAGAAACATCAGTGTGTGTTTGCCTCTTGTGCACCCTGCACTGGGGACCTGGCCTGCAACCCAGGCATGTACCCTGACTGGGAATTGAACCAGTGACCCTTTGGTTCACAGGATGGCACTCAATCCCCTGAGCCACACCAACCAGGGCTTAAAACTCAAATTTAGAAAAATCATGAACTATTAAAATTCAATTGAAAATATCAATTTAAACTCATGGTTTTAAAATATAAATATATTGAAGAGTTCATCATCACCAAGCTCTTATTATATGAAGTGTTAAAGGGACTTATCTAAGAAAAAGAAGATCAAAAATATGACAATGAAAAGACAGCAAAAGCACAGCTATTAAGAACCACACCTAAAACAAAAGCAAACTAAGCAAACAGCTAGAACAGGAACAGAACCACAGAAATGGCGATCATATGGAGGGTTAGCAACAGGGGCGTGGGAGGAGGAGGAGGGGGAAGGTACAGAGAATGAGTAGCATAGATAGTGGGTAGAAAATAGACAGGGGCAGGGGAAGAATAGTATGGGAAATGTAGAAGCTAAAGAACTTATGACACATGGACATGAACTAAAGGGGGGAATATGGGTGGGAGAGGGTGTGCAGGGTGGGGGGAATGATGGGGGAGAAATGGGACAACTGTAATAGCATAATCAATAAAATATATTTAAAAAATTCTAAAAATAAAAAATAAAAAATATAAATATATTTTTGTTTATTCACCAAAACAACCTAGAAAAAAATGCCATTCCATGAAATTATTGGTTCAGGAAGGGATTACCAATTGGTGATAAAATCATTTAAGTGGTTAATGGGGACTTGATGTTTATATAGTGACTAAGTAACATGACACTCATTGTTTTCTAGTCTCAAAAGGGAAAAAAACTGCCCAATGGAGAGATCAAACTGTTATGACTCTAACCCAAGGGTCAAGTTTTAGCAGCACCGACAGGGGGGTCATCCAGGTACTATATGTCTTCTGATGTGATTTAACATGAAGTACCAAATATGAAGTATATAACATGAAGTGTAATGAATTTTAGCCAAAATGTTTATCTTGCTTCCATCAAGCTTTCTTTCGAGTATGGAAAATAGCCCTGGCTGGTGTGACTCAGCAGATCGAATGCCAGCCTGTGAACCAAAGGGTTGCCAGTTTGATTCCCTGTCAGGGCACATGCCTGGGTTGTGGGCCAGGTCCCCAGTAGGGGGCATGCAACAGGCAACCACACATCGATGTTTCTTTCCCTCTCTTTCTCCTTCCCTTCCCCTCTGTCTGAAAATAAATGTAAAAAAACTTTAAAAAAATGTATTGAAAATTTAGGAGGTAGAGTGACAAGCTAAATGACACCACAAGGAACCAGCCAAACAAATGTAGAAGAGTAGGATAGTCTACAAGACAGCTAGCCTGCTTTCTTCAACAATAATAATTTTTTCAACAACAATAAACAGAAACTATACTTGAATAAAAGAGACTTGAAGGACTTAAAAACTAGATACATTGTGTGATCCTGCATTGAATACTGGCAAGAAGAAACCAGCTCAAAAGAACATTTAGGGATCAGTTGGGAAGCTGGAATACTGTCTGAGTATTAGATTATATGAAAATAAATTAAAATGGAAAATAAAGATCATTAACTTATTAAAATAGATTGTAGAATAAAACATATATGATGATTTCATTTTGGTTAAAAATATGACATATACGTGCAAAAAGAAAGACCTGGAAGGATTTTCACTAAGATGTTAACTAACAGAGGCGATTTCTGGGGGACAGAAATGTTAGATTTTAAATTTTCCCCTAAATTTCTATGATGTACATATATTGCTTCTATTGTTTTTGAAACGTTATTAAAATAAGTCAATCCTAAGTTTAAAGATAGCTATGATGGTGTTTTCAAAAAAACAGAAATAAAAGGAGAATAATGACATAGAGAGGTTTAAATGTTGGGGAGCACAAATGAAAGATGAATTATAAGGTATTTAAATTCTTTAAAGGGTAACCATAGCTTCTGCATGAGGAAGAATCTTGATATTTAATTAACAGACTAGTTAAAATGCAATAGAATGCTCTTGATATTGTTCGTATTATCTCTAAAATAATAAAATTCTCATTAAAATTATAATAAATAACTTTTAGGAGAATTTAATGTTAAGTCTAGTATTTTAAATGAATTTACTTTGAAACTATAAGTAAAACAAATAATATAGGAATTTGCTATTAATTTAAAGTATAAATATAAATTAAACTAATAAAAATGGTACTGAATAAATCCATAAATTATGGAGCAGCCTCATGCTGAAAATTAGCATAAAGAACAATATCTGTTGTATTATTTGTTAGCATTTGCATTTTATTTTTCTATCTCTATGTTTTTGACATCTACTTTGCTACACGTTTGAGGACACAAAGTTTATTTTGGACCCATAAAAAAAGAATATATAACAATTTAGTATTAGTCTTGATATTCTAAAATATATGATTAATGAATGAATATAGGAACAAATGAATTTGCAGGGATGTCCAATTAGATTGCTCCTTTACGAAAGTAGCAAAGGAAGCAAGCTGAAGTGTAAGGTTTCAGAATTTTCTTATCAGCTTTCTTTGGCTTTAGCTATTGAACTTGTAAAAATGGAAAAACAAAGTGAAATGAAAGAGTGTCTGGTTTTGCTTTGGCAGGTTCCAGTCTTTTCTTCAAAGTGAGTAAACATGTTTTCAAGAATTCTTTGAATAATTGTGCTTATGCTTTCAATTGTGATGAACTCAGTTGATTCTTTGTTTGGCAGAAACCTGATTAGGAAGTATAGTTCACTTCCTGGAGGGTGGATCAGATGGTCAAAGCTTTTGTTTTTAATGTCTGGCTAAAAAACTGGGCAGATTTTTTTTTTCCTTTGCCAAGATAGTAGAAAGGGCTTATAGGAAGAGCCCCTGTACACAGATATTTGGGAAGTGAAACACAGATGAATGACCATTCATTTCCTGTATTCAAAATTCAAGATTCTGTTTACTTGATTTGATTTTTGAAACTTTATTTATTTATCTCAAATGTCTTTTATTCTTAAAATTTAAATTAATTTAAATAAAATACCGAAGGAGTATAAAAGGGTGTGAGAGATTAGTTCACAGTAGAAATAAAGTCAAGAAATGTATATCATTCACTGTTTAGATGGTTTGGGTTGGGGGAGATATTTTATTAATAGTTTTTTTCTCTCTCTCTTAGTTATCTGTTTCTCTCAAATTTATTTGTCAAATACCATAATTTAACCTTGTTAAATCAACCTTAATATAACCTTATATTAATATAAGCACCTGGACTTATTAATATCACCTTAATTTCCTGGACTTATATTTGGAAGGAATTGTATCTAGAAGAGAAATTATGCACTTGTTTCAACAATGCCATTAAGACACAGATGGTAACTACACAAACTGGGAGATACAGAGGATTTAAAAAAAATTGTTTGTTTTGCTAGAACTTACTATCTGGGAACTATGTTACTATTATTGGGTACTAATGGTAGGTTCTGGGGGTACTGTGATCAAAAATCTAAATCCCATCCTCAAACTTAATGAGGGAGATAGAAAAATAAGCAGTTTATGATACAATAGAGGAGTGTACTTATAGAGTATAAAGGTATGAATACCTTGCTTACTTGCTTGTCTCTACCTCTGCTGTAACATTTTAAAGTACTAGTTTCACTTCATGCCAAGTTTCTCTAAGATTTTACAAGGTTTTTTTTTTTTTTTTTTTTTTTTTTTGGTTTGCTTGCTTGTTTATTTATCTCTGCTGTTTCTAGTTTGAAACCAGAATGATCATTTAATGAAAAATAAGATGATAACTTGGGAGTTGTTTTCTACCCAGGAGAAACAGATGCTTCTCATGCAACAGTAAAAATGAATTCAATATTATTTTCACAGATGGAATTTTGCATTTGAGCTTCCTTTGGGAGCAAGTTCTACCCAGGGCGCCGTAACGGGACCTAGCTTTCAGATACAGTGTTAGTGGCAGATAAATTCGTGAAAGTACTTTCTATGTTGCTGACACCTGGAATCAATCTGCAACTTCTCTTTTAGGGCAGAGAATATTATATTGATGGATTTTAAAGTATTATACTTTAATAGAGCACCTGGAAGAGAAATAGTTTTTTGATGTCAGTTCAAAGAAATCCATCTGGGCTTTCCCCAGAATTCAGATGTGAAAAGGAGAGATGTTCTTGCAGAGTTTATTTAGGTTGTGGTTCAGAGAATGTAAGACAAACAGCAATTCAGCATAGAGAAGGTAGTTATTAAGCTAGAAAAATCTAATGCTCACCAGGATTGAGGATTGGACAAGTGCAGCCTCTGTTAGTCCATGATTCTGGATACAATGTTCGCATTCCTCGTAAAATTTTCAATTTGGTAGATTTTAAGACTTTTTTTATCTTCACATTGACCTCAGCATGAGATCCTTTATCATGAGCTGATAAAATCTTTACTCTTAGCACTGTAACAACACAATTCCAAAAGTCAAAATGCATAGAATTTCATATCTTTTGAGTTTTGAACAACAACTTAAATATATACTTCAGAGTATAATGGAAAAGTGAATTAATGATGATGAGAATGTGGAAATTAGCTTTAAAAATCATTAGGCTCAGAATTTTGTACTGGCTTCATCTAAATCAACTATACTCTTCCTTCTTAGATAGTTTCTATCGTTACTCATTCCCATATCACTATGCTGAAAGAATATTAGCTACTTGCCTACTGCAAGTATAATCTTAAACACATTCAGCTATCAACTAAATAGAAGATATGTAGGAAGTAGGATTGTTATCCTGGTTTTTATTTAGATTCTAACTGTACTACACTCTTCTGGTTGATTGTGTACAATGTTATGACAAAGAGCAAATGCTACTCCCAGGACATATTTTAAATATCCTAAGAAGATTAAATAATAATATTATTATTATTCCCCTGGTGTAAAATGCAAGCTGACTGGGGTTAGGGAAGCTGTCCTTCTAAATACATGATGACAGAGTTCTAGTATTTCATATGACTCAAAATTCTGTTATGCTCTAACATCTATGAAATGGATGGGGGTGATTAAGTAATGGGATAAATTGGGGTAGGGAAGAAAGTAGACCTAAGGAACACTGGATGCAATATTCTGCATTATCAGTTTTTGTTGGTTCATCTGTATCTTGATGAAAGATTGTGTGTAATGAGAGCACCCTATCCTGGCTGGTTCCATATCCATAAGACTGTCAGACAGCTGTCTTCTTAGAATCACCAAGTTTTAGATTTCTAAGGGCTTATAAGAGCTCATCTAGTTTTGTTTTATGTATGAGGAGGCAAGTTTTAAGAAATTAAGTGAACTGCCCAAGTTTGCATGGCTGGTTGGGTAGAGGCCGTGTTTGGATTAGAGTTCTAATGAGATAGTTGCATGAAGGGTACATAGCATAGTACGTCACACATAGCCAATGCTCAAGAGTTACTTTCGGTATTTTGGGGATTTTTTTTCGCTAGATTGTAAGCTGAAAGACAGTAAGGACCTTGTCTATGCATAATGATAGCTCAATAAATATTTGCTAAAGGAATAATCAAACAAATCAAGTTTTTTTCCATTAAGCCAGAGAATGGGGGGGTCGCTTTTTCTCCCAAGTCTGTAGGTGTATTGTATTTAATAAGAGCAAGATATTTCATTACATCATTAAAGGCATTTAAATTCTTTTAAGTGGAAAGCAATACAATTGTATTAAAAGATGCCAATGTACAATAGTTTTTTGTAAATTCAGTCAGAGTCCCTATGCAATGATGAAAACCAATTGATATTTCCACTGAACTGACTGACTTTGAACTAAATGTTTGGGTTTTTTTGTTTTTTTGTTGTTTTTTTTTTGCTTTTAATAGTAAATACCATTATTAGGCACTGTATATTTCAGAAGTTTTATTCTATTATTTAGTCAAGTTGGCAGGATAAAGGAGAGAAATATACATGTTAATGTTAGATAAGAGTTAAGAGGTTTTTAACATTCACATTTTTATCTCTTATGAGATTAAATACAATGTTATCAAGAACCTAAACACTTGGTTTCAGAGATCATAACTTAAAATTTTCTCTTCATTGTAATCCATATTTCAGGTCCTATAAATATGGAACAACAAAAAGCCCAGACACTAGTCAATAATATGTTGGCAAGATAAGGTATCTTTAATACATTTAATAGTAAATATAAAGTAACTTAGAATTTGAATATAGTAATAGTCTTTATTTAGGGCAGTGACACTTTTCTTTATCTATGTACTGCATTTTTATAGTATTTGAAAGGTAGAGAAATGCGGAGTATACAGAAGGGGCAGGATAAAAACGCAGGCAAACAGTTCACATCCTTTTACTCCTCAGTTATATAAATTCTCTTCCTCCTCCCTACCATTTACTGAGCATCTAGTAAGAGCAAGGTAATGTGCTTTTAAAAAAATTACATTTCACAGGGAAGGTGGCATTACCCCTACTTTACAGATGAGGAAACCTGGAGAGGTTAAGTTACCCACCCAATAAACTAGAAATCAAACCCATATAGGCCTGAACCCAATGCCTGAGGTCTTGAAATAGTGCTTTAGATTGATTTCTGCTTAGTATCACCTGATAAACTGCCACAGAAATTGTTCAACTGTCTAGAGACTTCCCTTTTAAATTACTAAGACAGGAAGCCTCATAAGAAAGGATTATGTATCATTTTTTTTCCTTTTTGTTCTTTGCTTCTTTTCCTTATAGCAGGGTAACTTTGCCTTTGCTCTACAAGTCTTGTGCCCTCACCAGGACATTCAACACCATCTCTATTAGGAAAATCAAGTCCAAGACCGGAATATTATGTTTAACATTATTATATAAGACTAATGCTTTAAAATATTGAGACTGTCATACACCAGGCCTCACATTTCCTAGAAAACTCTTTGTATTTAGTTTGAATAGATTTTCAGAAGCATTTAAAGGACTTCAACTCACCATATGTATATTTCATCCCACAGAATGCCTTGGAGTTTCCTAACACTTGTTCCTTACATTCACATTTACCTACAGAAATTAAATGAGGAATGGTGTTATTTAGAAACAAAGAAAATAAAGAAATCAGCAAGTAAATCTAGGTAACATAATTCTTTAAAGCTTGAATGATTTATAAAACATAATCCATAAATACTAAGAAAACATGAAAAGTCATTCAAAAGAAATAGTCACTTCCTGAACAGAATTACTTATTATCCAGTCAAGAACTAGTCTAAGAGAAATACAGAAATGTAGAAATATTGATATAATTTAATGCTTATAATTGATGTTGTGATATAGTTCACGCTAATGGAAAGGAACAACTGAAAAAACAATTAGATAATCTATAAAAACAATTATCTTTTTAGGATTAGTGTTCAAAATAAAATAAAATAATTGGACAGTTCTTTGAAGGTAATGCCATCTAATTAAAAAAAATTTACTGAGTCCCTATGGTAAGCAGGATGTTGTGCTATAAACTTCAGAGCATGTAAGTACCAGCAAGACTCAGTTCTTGCCTTAAGGCTTACAACTCACTAAGGTGCATAAAGCAAGTATATACCGTATTTTTTGGACTATAAGATGCACTCCCCCCCAAGTTTGGGAAGAATAATGGTTGTTAATGCTGCTGTTGAGTTCTGTTTATATTTACATTGGTGAAATATTATGTTATTTATGTTATTAAATATTTTACCACATTTTTTGCTTCGAAAATTTTTTTCCTGTTTTTCTCTAAAACCTAGGTGTGTCTTATGGTCCAAAAAATATTGTAAGTAGTGATAAGTTTTCTAAGACAGGTACAATATGCTTGGGTGGGAGGTCACATGTTTGAGAAGATAGAATAAGCTTTATAGATGAAAAAGAATTTGAAATAGACTTTGAAGAACAAGTAGTATGTGTTCTACCAATAGCTGAAATTATATACTACAATTATATGTCAGAGATTTGCCAGGCCTTGCAGAACACTTTCAAAATGCCTTTATACATACTTTCTATACAGCATTTTCACACTTATTTATGTATTTATT
Source organism: Glossophaga mutica (assembly GCA_039655065.1). NCBI lineage: Eukaryota > Metazoa > Chordata > Mammalia > Chiroptera > Phyllostomidae > Glossophaga > Glossophaga mutica. The sequence continues at coordinate 20,053,350 of CM077304.1, read as the reverse complement.
TCCTCTCTAGACTATAATCCTTGAGGACAACAGTTACGCCTTATTCATCTTTGTATTCCTAGAACCCAGAATGGATAAGATTTTCATTCTTACTAATTTAACAAATAGATATAATTTTACCCCTTTCCTCAGTGGTCCCCTCTTTCCCTCATGCATTGCATTTCAAAGGCATCGAGTGGAAATAACAGCAGGTAGCTTTTACTGAGGAGGGCTTATGTGCCAGGCAGGCACTATTGTGTTTTACATTTATTTACTGATATAAGATTCTAATATATAATGATTTGACAGGAATATAGAGATAAAAGGGTGAGAAAAAAGAGTAAGAGAGAAAGGGCAGAGTGTGTTCATGGAAGAATGAGTGGTTCTGTTTCTCCCAGGTACAGACTGAGTAGAGAATAGTAGACGGTGTCATGGAGGACCTTGACTGATATGTAATTAAGGCCTGAATTTAATTTGTTAGAAAAATGGGAATTTTCAAAGCTATCAGTTTAAAGAAGTTATTTAAATTAATATATATATGGTGGGGGAAGGGGTGTGTGGAGATAGAAGAGGTTATGGGAGGATAAATGGTATGGAAAAACACAATAAAAAACTATATATATATATATATATATATGTATATATATATATATACATACACATATGAAAATCAATCTGGCATTATAGCAAAAGTATTAGAATGAAGAGAAAATGAAGGCAGGGAACAATTAGAAGCTAGTGAAATTAACAACTGAGTGCCAACTATAGGCCATAAACTAAATAAGGAATTTATCCACATGATCTTAATTTTACAATAACCTTAATGAGGTAGGTATTATCAAAAAATGAAACAATGAAGGCTCAGAGTAATTAATTAGTTTATTCAAGGTAGCATAGCTAACACATAAAAAAGGCAGATTTTAAGTCTGGGTCTGAAGCACCTGATCTTTCCACTATACTGTCTTTCTAAGTCAGATGGAATGTGGGTCTGACAGGTGGATCTAGACAGGAAGAAATATCAAGGGATGCTGCAGAGATGGGGTCTACAAATCTTGTCAATGGTAAGGGAAGGAGGAGCATAACAAATCTGAAATTTTCAGCCAAGCCAACAGGAGAGGAGTGTATTATCACTGACAGAAATAGGGAAGTTAAGAGGAGAGCATTTCAGAAGTGTATAATTAAGTTTTTTTGGTAGCAATCAATTGTCTAACTTAATTATTGAAAGCATGTGGAGTAGCTCAGACAGGAGAAAAAGCGGGACTGGAGCTCAGAAAGGACAAAAATCAGGAGAGTGCAGAGATCTAGGAACTATTGGGTGGTCTCTTTTACAGCCTCACCATTGGAATCATGAACTCTAATCATTTTCGGACTTGGTCACTTCCAGTAAAAGATTTAAATTCCACGGACAGAACATCTGATTGGCTTCTCCAAGAGTCTATTAAATGGGGGAAGAGTGCTTCCCCAAAGAAAAATGGGGTTGAGCTACCACAGAAATAGCAGGAAAGAAGGGGAAACAAATCTGGTCAGGCAAAACGCAACAGAGATCTATGATGAAGAGAATGTAATGAACTAGAGATGCTGAGAGAATATTCAGATGGAAATGACAGGAGGATTCTGGTGAGACACATGGTGATGTGGAAAACGGTGACTTACTGACTCTAACTAAAGCTTCTCTAGGAATCAGGGAATGAGATTTGCAAGGAGAAAATCACAGTGGCATTAAATAGTAAGAGAAATCAAAGGTGCTTAAAATGAGCTGTTGTGATACGTTAAATAATACTGCTTTTAATCTAAACATAGCAGAGAGGATTACTCATTCAGAAATTATAGTAACTTAAGTGAACAGCCCACAGCCTTTGATTTTTCCACCAAAGCAGGACAGTATGGTAACTACCATGCTATAAAACCTAATGGAATTCCAAATGGCATATATTATTCCTTAATACAATGTTCTCTTTAGTCCTTCAGCCTATGAGAACATACATAAGTCTGTTATTCAAAGATCTTTCTTTGGCTGCTTTCTGGTACCCCCTTTTAATATGTTAAGGTGTCAGACAATACAAGTTGTTTTTGAATGAATTTCTGTCGATTAGGCTTCAGCCTAGATCTGTTTTTTCTTAAAAGAAATCTAGAAGGAGAGGAAAACCTGTTTAGCTATACCAAGGTATTAGAAAGAGAGAGAGAGAGAGAGAGAGAGAGAGAGAGAGAGAGAGACAGAGAGACAGAGAGACAGAGAGAGACAGAGAGAGGGAGATAGGAGAAAAGGGGAGGGGAGAGAGGGGGAGAGCATTGTTTACAGTTCTTTGGTACTAAAGCCAGTTTTCTTGTACAGAAAGTGAAATTTTACATCTGATGTTCTCTACCTCACAAGAAGTCATAGAAATTAAGAGTATCTTGTGAGTATAGGATATTGCATTCCTAGTTATGGAAATTTATGGTAGGTAAATATGTAAGTAGGCATGCACATTTAAGAATAAATCACAGCGCATAGGAAACTAATTATCACTTTTCTTTTGAAAAAAGGTGGCCAGGATTACTATTCTATACCCAATGCAAATATAGCTGTTTAGCAGGAAACTGAACAATGTCTTCCACAACCTGGATCTCTTCCAGATGAATTTTAGAGGCTCTCCAGGGACGTCATAGACCTAACAGCTGTTGTGAACGTGAGAGTCTGGAGTCATTCTGATGCCAGTGCTTTATGTGCTTAATTAATGTGCTGCCAGCTCCCTAGTAACATGATGACTCGCTTAATGAGCGTCTTAAAATGATTTTTTATAGATTGGCATAGCAAAGTTGGGGAATTATGAATATCATTATCTTAGAAAAATGGAGCGAAACTTTCAAAAGTGGTTATTAAAATCAGAATTTAGATTATGTAGAATTAAGACAAAAAATAATGGGAAAGATTTTTTCTTTATCAAATGTGAAAAGATAAATATGACAAGTTCACATTACCTTATCCTTCCCTCCTTCTTCCCTGTTGTGAATTAAAATGAAACCATTAGGAAAATGATCCTGATTGTTAAGTGAAAAAACCATCATATGGTATTACAAATACCAGTGTTTCTCAAATTTGGGCTCTTTATTCTTAAAGGGTCCATAAGTTCTTTATAAGAATGTATTAAAATTGTAGTTTCTAACTCTGCTTCAGCCATACTGGCCTCCTTGCCGTTTCAGGAATAAGTCAGGCCTTGTCCCACCTCAGGGCTTTTGCACTTGCTGGGCCTTCTTCATAAACTCTTTTCCCTCTGTTGTCTGTATAGTTCACCCCCTTACCTCCTTCAGACTTTTTCCCCCTCTAATTTCACCTTTCACAGAATTTTCTCTGATCACCCTATCTAAAAGTATGGCCTTCCCAAGCACTTCCTTTTTCCCATCCCTCTTTTATTTCTCTATTACACTACATATTATTACATAAAATATTTTACTTATTTATTAGCTGTCTTCCTCTGCAAGAATACAGTCTCCTCAGAGGCTGGGATTTTGTCTATTTTGCTCAATTACTATATTTACAATACTGGCACATAGTATGGGTACTCAAATATTTGTTGGATGAAGAAATGAATTTATAAATAACTTCTACAAATTAGTAAGAAAATCACAAATAGGAAATTCACAGAAAAAGAAACCTGAATGACCAAGAAACCATGAAAAGTTTCCAAGCCTGTTAGTAACCAGGAAAATGCAATTTAAAATGGTGAGAATCCCATTTTATACCCATCGAATTGGCAAAAGTTGAGAAGTTCAATAACATTAATTTAAAAATTCAATAACTGTTGAGTTAAACTGTGCCTGAATTGATGAGTTAGATTAGTGCTTTGCCCCTGGTATGTGCCACATAAAAATTTGTTAAATAAATACAAAATGTTACTGATGATGTGTGATATCATATTTTGCTGGTGGAATGCAAATTCATACAACCACTTCAGAGAGCTATTCGGCAATATGTAGTAAATTTGGCAATAAGCACATCCATGACCCAGAGGGTTGTGCCTTAGAACAAGGGTCAGCAAACATTTTCTATAAAGGGACAGATGATAAATATTTTAGGCTTTGTGGGTCAAGAGGCGAAATTAAAAATATTATATAGGGACTTAAATAACCATTTAAAGTGTAACCATTTAAGCCTTAGAGCAGGTAGAGCGCATGGGCTGTAGAAAAATAGATAGCAGGACAGATTTGGCCTGAGGACTGGAGTTTGCCAGCCCCTGCTCAGAGAATATTCTTCAAAATACACAAAGTCACAGATGAGAACATTCACGCTAGCATTATGTGTAACAGTAAAAAACTAGAAATTGGAAATATCCTAAATGACACACAATGGGAGAATAAAAAGTGGTATGTGGATATAATAGAATGGATAACTTAAAAAATATATATCAGTACATATTCAGGTCAAAAAAGTTTTGAAAATGTAGATAATTTATGTCTGTGATACTATACACACACACATATATCTATTTACTTTATATATATTTATATATTTATTTATATATTAAAATATATATATTTACTATATATGTATATATACATATATATGTGTGTGTGTATATATATATAGTAAAATCATGAAAGTGAATGATAAACACCAAAGTTCAAGCTAGTGGTTTTTCTGTGGAGTAAGAGAGACTAGTGAGGTTGTAGACTGGTACACCAGGGGCTTCAAATGTATCTGTAACGCTTTAAAATTTAAATGAAAATATGAAACAATTATGGCAAAGTACAAGATTTGGTAGAACTGGAAGGTGTGTTTATGGGTTTTTATATAACATTTTGGCATTTGTAATGTTTAATAATAAAAATATTTTAAAACTTATTTAAGTTTAATTTGGTAAGCATTTTACAACCAAATGCTGACACAAGATTTCATGTTTTTATCTTTTAAGGAGCAAGCTGGCGCTAAATAGAACCACTCAATTTCCTATGAGAAAACAATAGAGGCAAGATGAACACAGAAATCATGTATTCCTATCAATAGCACAGCATGCTCTTCAAATGAAGGAACAGATAAACATCACAGGAAAATTGAGCCAGAGGAAGTAATAGTATAGACTTAGTAAATTCTAAGAACCATGTTTGTGTGTTTTGGCTTCATTAAAAATAATTTTTTCATATTCAATTAATGCTAACTTGAATTTTTATTAGTTTTATTATTTGGCGTATATTTAGTTTGTAAAATTGTTTCTGTCTCTTAGGTGTAAAGAAGCTTTAAAAATGAGTTCACATCTAGCCTTTGGTTTGTACATATTAAGTTACCCTAAGAATATTTTTTAAGAATAATAAAATTTTATTCTTAATAAAAATAAGTAATATTTAAGTAAGAATAATATTTAATATATAAGAATAATAAATAATTAAGAATATTTTTCTTTCAGATGGATCTGTATTTTTCTTAACCTGATATATTCAGTTAGCATTCAACTGTGCAAAGCAGTGTGTTTTATAATTTAAAAAAAAATTTATTTACTTAATTTTTAGAGAGAGGGAAGGCAAGGAGAAAGAGAGGGAGAGAAACACTGATCAGTTTCCTCTCACATGAGCCCCAACAGGGGACCAGGCCCACAACCCAGGCATGTACTTTGAATGGGAATCAAACCAGAGACCTTTCACTTTGCAGGAGGACACTCAAGCAAATGAACCATACATGTCAGGGTGTAAAGCAGTGTGTCTTAGAGAGAAGAAAACACAGCAAAGTATTAACACTGTGGTAAAGATATTTGGGTGACAATTTTTTCTTTACTATGATGCTTCACATTTTCTAAATTTCATATACTAATTACTTACATTACTATAATTATCAAAAATAAATAAAAGCTTGTTAAAATACCTCTTAGTTATATTTAATAGTTTTATACTTATGGCAGTCATTACTTTATTAAATGTCAAAACTAAAGAGTTCCCCTATAGGATCCAAAAGCTGCTTTCTGGTTTGCTATGAATCACTTAATCAAGACCAGACTCACAGATAGAGAGCAGGCTCACAGCTCAGGGGGGAGGGGGTTACAGGGAAAGGTGAAGAGAGTGGAGGGATTGAGCAAAAAAGAAAAAAATAGAGAAGAAACTCATGGACATGGACAACAGTGTGGTGATTGCTGTGGGGGGAGAGGTAAAGAAGGACAGGGGGGCAGTACATGGTGGAAGGGCGGTAAACACAGTACAGTGTACAAATGATGTGTTGTAGAACTGTGCACCTGAAACCTGTATAATTTTGTTAACCGGTGTCACCCCAATAAATTCAATAAAAAGGGAAAAAAAAGACCCGACTCAAAAATATGTTATAACTATTGTCTCACCTGAATGTCGAAGTGCAGAAAATCCTTGCTCATCTTCCCACTCCCAGGTTGGTTCACTCTTATTTTGTGTGGAATGGAAGTCAGGAATTTCATGATACCAGTCTATGTCTGTGCTGCTTAAAAAAAACAAAACAAAGCAAAACAAAAAAAAACCCCCAGAAAATGATGAATACATTTTTTCAGGAATTTTTCAGAACTTGAATGAAATGAATAAATTTATATAGATTCAAGCCTTTTCAGCTATCTTCCCATCTTTTCACTTTTCAGAAATAAACATCATTTTAGGGCCAATTGTTAAGAAGAATGATTTATTTTACAAAATGAACTAGAACATCTCCAGAATCTTGCAAGAACAAATGCCTTGATTCTCAATTTGACAACACTTCCTTAAACAGATATGCAAAGACATCTTCACTCCACTGATGGCATGCAAGATTTTCTGTATCACTACTGGACCTTCAAAAGAATCTGAAAGACATATAGATGAGAACAAGAGCCATGCACATTTACCTGCTGATGCAGTCTCCTGTGAGAGGGTCGCAGCTCCCTGCACAGTCACAGGGCCTGCAGCCATAGTCTCCAAAGCCCCAGTATCCCACCATACACCTGTCGCAGCGTGGCCCTGCCACCCCAGGCTTACATGGGCAGTCACCATTGCTGGGGTCACAGAAGGTCATTGAGCTGAAAGGAAGGACAGCTGATCCAACTGGATGGCAGGAACACACTACAACAGAGAGGACACACAAGGGCTGATGAGTGACTAGATTGTAGAGGTTGGGCCTGACAATCTCAAAATCCCTTTCACTGCACAGCATATCTCTGAGGCTCCTCCGTTAGCCAGTTGGTATAAGCTCAGAGAATAAAATCTAATTAAATTACAAATAAGATGATAAAATCAGAAAAGCATGTCTGCTGCAAAACAAAGCACATAATTTACTATAAAATTGAAGGCATTAAATAAGAATAGATTTTGGTTGAGTGATGGGATCAAAGATAAAAAAAGAGCAATTCATGCTACAGAAAAAAAATCATGAGGATGGTGTTCTGGAAGCCAAACAAAGTTTCAAAGAGGTAGGCAACATCAACTGTGTCAAATACTGATATGTCCAAAAAGATGAGGAATGGAGATGAATTATTGCATTTGACTACATGAAGGCAATTAGTGTCCTTGAAAGGAACAATTTCAGGGAAATAGTGAGTGGCAAACCTAGTTGAAGAGGACTCAGGAGAGAATGGGAGTAGAGAAGGGTAAACCTAAGGACAGACACCTCTTTTGGGAAGCTTTTCTGTAAGAGCACAGAAATGAGGTGGCAGCTAAAACTAAATAGGGATATGAACTCAAGTGAAGATATGAGTTTTGTTTGTTTTAAGATGGGGGAAATTAGAGTATGTTCAATGTTGATGGAAATGATTCAGTAAAAAGGGGAAAATTGGTGGCTAAAAGAGAGATGGAAGAATTGTAAGAGGAATACTTGCTCATATTTGAGAAAAGGAGAAAGGATGTATCTGGTGTAGAAGAGATTGTATTGGCCTTGCGTGGGAAGATGATTAGTTTATAGTAACAGGATGGAAGGTGCATGGATGCAGGTGAGTAGATATACGCAGTGGTGGCGGTTGGTAGGGTTTTTCTTCTGATTATTTGTATTTTCTGGATGAAATAGGAAGCAAGATCATCAAGTGACAAAGAAGATGGGAGCGGGAGTGAATGAAAGACTTAGGAAGTGAAGTATAATTGCCAGGTAGCATAAGGGCCACATTTGAGGTTAAAGTCATTCATTTGTAGTGACTTTGGTTGGTTGTTTCTTCAGTCCTGGAGAAACTGAGAGGATTCAGGTTTGATACAGGAAGAAAGATGGATTTAATTTGCATGTGCTATGGACTGAATGTTTGCGTCCCCCGCCCCCATTCATTTGTTGAAGGCTAATTCCTATTGTGATGGTATTTGGAAGTGGGCTTTTGGGAGGTTTGGATATGGTCTTGGGGGTGATGACACTGGTGCCATTATAGGGGGATGAAAAGCAAAGTGCTCTTTTCTCTGTGAAAGATGTGATGCTATAACAGGAAATGGCAGTTAGCAACCTGGAAGAGAGTTCTCACCAGAATCTGACCATGCTGGTACCATGATCTCAGACATCCAGCCTCCAGAGCTGTGAGAAATGTTTATTGTTTAAGCCACCTAGTCTCTGGTATTTTGTTATAGCAGCCTGTATGGACTAAGACACGTGAACTTAAATCCGGCTCCTCAGGCTAGAATTTATACGCAGCCATTTCTGCAAGTCTCACTGTATTCAAGAGTTCTTCCCCTCAGCTCTCTCCCAACATCCAAAACTGCTCATGCTCAGTTTGACAATCCTCAATACTTTCTTTGTTGCTGGGATAGCAAAAATTGTTGAACAAAGTTTTAAAAATGTGCTTATTGGATTCATCACAAATTTGTGTACCTTAACCTCAATTGGGTTTCCTAACTGATGCTCATCAACCTTATTTATTCAATTTTACCTGGCCTTTTTTTAAATAAAAAATTCCTCACAGTGGCTGTCCCAAAATATCCCCAGACTTTTTAATTTACCATAACCACTCAGTGTAAAAATTCTAATTAATTAATAATGTCCTCTGGATAATCTTTTCTCCCCCTCAAAAGCTCTTTTATGGCCTTGCCACTCACTTGTTCTGTGATTTTTGGGAAAGAAATTTAACTTCCCTGAACTTCTGTTTCTTCAGTGAAGTATCTATATCACATGGAGATTTCACGAGGATGAAATTACTTTAAATGAAATTATTTCAGCAAGGTGCATAGCACAAAGCCTGACACATACTAGACCAACTTCCTGCTGAGTCTTCTCAACTAATATTCTAGATCTTACTCCCTCCTTTATTTATTTATCATTTTCTTTGATATTAAAATCTCAGTTTGGCTTCAGTCTGGCTTCAAAACTCATCTACTACCTATGACTTTGGCAAGATACCTAGCCTCTCATTTTCTTAGTTTTCTTGTCTGTAAAATGGAAATGAGAACAATATTTACCCTCATTACAGCTATTGTAAGAATGAAAGGAGATTATGTATGGAAAACAGTGCAGTGTCTGGCACATGGTTAATTAATAGTAAATTAACTAATTAACTCAATGAATAATTCTTGTAGAGCTGTAGAATCTGTGTTGGCATAAAGAATAGTGCTGATCCTGAAGAAACTCATAGTCTTGTTGGGGAAACGGAGGTGTAAACAAAAGATTTCCATCCTCTGATAAGTACTCCACTAGAGGTCTACATAAAGTGCTACAGGAGCCGCGAGGAAGGGAACACAGTGTGAAGGAATTACATTGGGACCCACAAAAGATGGGTCATTTAGACATCTGAGCTGATCCCAGAAGATGAGTAGGATTCTGCAGTTGAAAAGGAGGAGGAGATAAGCAGTTGCTTATTCCAGCCTGGTCTTTAGATACTCTCCCCATCGCATTTCTTTTAAATAATTTTTTAAAAATCTAATTGTGGTAAAAAACAAAAACAAAAACCACATACCATAAAATGTACCATCTTAGCCACTTTAAAGTGTACAGTTCATCCCCATTGCATTATAAAGTTTCTGTATTATATGTGAAAGCACTTGCTGCTTCCTGAAAATGTGAAGCTCTTTCATGCCTCAGTGTCCCTTTATGTGCCTTCATTGCGTTTTGCCACCTTTGAGCATCTGGACCATGACATGCTTTGTGGTCCCACTCCATCCACGTAATGAACCACTCTCTCCCCTATGCTGCCTCTGGTCTTTGTATATACGTCTATTTTGTATATATCACAGTACATCATTATTATTTGTTTATATGCCTGTCTCCCTTACTACTAGACTCTTAATTCATTGACAGAAAGATCATTATCTTCTTATTTTTTATTTCCTAGGTCCCAGAAAAATGCCTGGTAGATGCCCAAAAAGCATTTATGGAATTGACCTGAAGGACATTTGGGCTGTAGAAATCATATGTGAAAGGGCATGGCCCACTGGGGACTATGAGAAATTTAGCATGTCCGTAGTGTGCATTGAGTGGAAAGCAGTTGAAGGTTGAAGTTTATCATACATTTGGAGAGAATGTATACTATATAACATGAGTGTATCAAAGTTCTATGTGAAAACTTTAAAGGAAATCACATAATCCAATATAAATATTTCATTATTTTGAGATGAGTAAACCAATACTTAGTTTATCACCCAGTTAAGTCAATTCGGTTCTTGACAGCAGAGTGGAACCAGAAGACACGATCTAAGACCCACATCTAGTGTCATATATGGTATTCCGCCACCACCATTATCGTTTCCTCCGATAGAACATGCAAGCCTTTCTAGGATTTAATCTCTTTGTACTACCATATATTTTAAAACCTACGCACATTTCAGGAATAGCCAGAGAAGAATGTGATTCTATCACATGTGTTAGTAGATTTCTGTCAATGTGACTTTTTACATAATTACAAGATAAAAATACCACTTGGAAACTATGCAGAACTAGCTCCAGGCAGAAGGCCCTGACATCTCTCACAGCATACTTTTCCAGACTGCACACCGAGGCTTGCCTTGCATACCTATCTCCTGAAGTTTGTACGGCAGACAATGTCTGACACACATAAGCTACGTTTCTTACTTTCTTCCAAAATACAAATATAGTTCCTTCTTGCTTCAGGAAAAATAGGTTTTTGTTAGATTCTAGTTCTGATTTCTCAGTGTATATTCCTTATTGTTTGTTGATTCTAAAATGTAATCCAAGCATCTAATTTTTACCCATTCGTTATGATGAATGTCACAGTCACTCCCAACTGGAGTGCCATAAATCCTCACTGCAGCTTTCTTATCTTGTTAGACATAAAACCCAATGGTAAACATTTGCTCTAAGCTGATTTCACAACCAAATTAGCAAAACAAAATGATTTAAAATGTCATTTTTAATTCCTAAATAATGTCACAAGATTTCTCTAAAAATGTAAATGACTAGTCCTGACCAGTGTGCTCAGTGGGTTGAACATCGTCCCACAAAACAAAAGGTTGCTGGTTCCATTTCCTGGTCAGGGCACATGTGTGGGTTGCAGGTTTCATCCCTCGATGGCACATGTACAAGAGGCAATTGATCCATGTTGCTCTCTCACATCGAGTTTCTCTCTCTCTCAAGTATATAAATACAATCTTTAAAAAAAATGTAAATGACTAATTTAAAACAGTATATTCTGTACTGATATGTACTTGTTATAAGAAAACCTGAAATAATAATACAAAATGTTCAAAACAGATATGATAGAGGAAATGGGTACTTTTATAAACAAGTTCATAACAGGTTCCCTTTAAATAATGAATTTAGATACTTGCCTAATGTTATAAAAACATTATTTACAGATATGTAGTTGTAGCAATACACTTATTATATGAAGCACTGTCTCTCTATAGAGCATTTATAGAGAAGAGTTGGGACATTAGGCTGCTCTAGAGTTTATTGTACTAGGAAGCTTGACTGTTAATGAAACAATGGATGAACACCTTTTGTTTAAAAAAATCTTGACTAGAGGATATGCTTATTGATTTTTTTAGAGAGAGGGGAAGGGAGGGAGAGAGGGGGGGGGAGAAACATTGATGTGAGAGAGAAACATTGATTGGTTGTCTCTTGTATGTGAACAAACCAGGTATGAAACCTGAAACCCAGGCATGTGCCCTCACTGGGAATCAAACCTGTGACCTTTCCATCTATGGGACAAGGCTCTAGCCAACTGAGCCGCACTGGTCAGGGCATGGATGAACATGTTTTTAAGTAACTTCGTGCATCCATAATGCTCTGAAACCAGTGCTGTATTTGTTTCAATCACAAATGCTGACAATAAATACAGCTGTTTGAAAATTACCTGTAATACCTCTTAGGAAGACAGAAAATAAAAAAGGGGTAATGTAATAGAGTTGGTAAGGTCACAAACGTAGGAGTCAGACTGGATGAGTTCAGTTAACCTGGTTATGAGGCTTATTACTTTGTGAAATTAACCTTCTCAAGTCTCACTTTTTTCATTGATGACGTAAAAAACAATAGCTATGCCATAGGTTTGTGTGAGGATTAGATAAGATAGTATATGTATGTAGCAATGTATCAGGCACTTAGTGGCACCAAATGCTCAAAGAATAAATATTATTATTATTATCTAGATGTAACATTGGTTTTAAAATGCCCACCATTTATTCATTCATACCTTCATCAAAGACTTCTTGAACTTGAGAGTTATCATGAACTATGCTAGGAGCTGAAGATACCAAAATGAATACAGAGTCACTAACTCTTCAGTAACAAAAGAGAGATATGCAATAAATAATTACAGGGCAGTAAATGTTCTAACAACGTAGTCTAGGGTGCATGGAAACACAGAAGAAAGAGCAATAACTGTCTCTTGCAGGTAAGGCTTGTTTTTAAAGGAAATTAATGATCTAACTGGCTTTCAAAAGAAGCTGAAATTCCCTAGTTTGCACCTGGAAGAAATCTGGTGGCAAATAGCTTTCTTGACTATTCTAAGTCCTATAGAATTAGGTAACTCTCCTGTTACATATTTCTTTGGATTAAAAAAAAAATCAATTTGCTATTACTGTCCTTTTGTGGATCAGAGTATGAGAAAAAGTTAGGGCATAATCCAGGGTCCTGCTGCTTATAAGAAGGTACTCAACAATATCGTGTAGGATGAGAGTCATGGCTGTCAACCTATGTGAACATAATAAGCATGTACAAAATGGCCAGGAACAAAACGGAAAAGTTGTGGCTTCCTCTATTCTCATGGGTTCCTAAAGTCTTCGGTGGTGGAGTCACAGGAAACCATTGCTGTCTTTTCACCTTTATTCCCACCTTCACTGGAACTCTAGAAATCTGTTCACATGTCTTTCACGAAAAGTGATCCACGATGCCAAGCTTGCTGTAGAAATAACCAGTTATGTTCAGCACCTTACCCCTTTAAATTGCTGGGACTCATTAAGATTACCTTATGGCTCTAGTTTTTGCTATTTTGTTAGTAAAAGCTACACTGGGAGCAAAATACCCTGAAAGTATTTGCTTCTGATTTAGCTTTGCTAAAAATAGAACTCAAAGTTCAAGGCCCTCAGCTGGGAAAGAAGTTGTTGGTCAAGCCCTTTTATCACTGCCCAGTGGCTACTCCAGTGGGCTGCCCAGGCTCCCAGCGTTGTTTTCTCCTGAAAAGGCCAAGGCCCTACAGCATTTCTGATGGGGAATTTTTAATGTCAAAGCTATTTTGAAAGCTGTCCAGCTCCCTGCTGAGGTTGTTAGAGAACTGGGAGTTAAAGGAGATGACTTCGAATGCAGCTCTAAACAGAAAAGATAACATGAACTGTTACTACTATATTAAGTGAGAAGTTAAATGTTAGATAAAATAAAATCTACTTTTTTTGGTACAGTTTTCCTCTTTCTTTCTACTATTAACTATATTTGCTAGTGGATGAATAGCTATAAACAAATAAATTGTAAATGAACTTTACTCTGTCAAAGGCAATATGGTTTACCCCTTTATTAACCTAGGGAACAGTTTTCTATTTATCCTTTAAATGCTATACGCATTGTGTTCAAAGATATCTAGTTCCATAATATTCAATATGTATGTTAATTCCAAATAAGATTATGCTAGAATAAATCTAATAAAGAATAATCTAAATTAAGACTTGCCTTTCACTTACCAAAATGCAATGTCTCCTGAGTTACTACTGTACATCCCACACAAAAGCAGATCCATTTATGCATGAAACCTATCCATTCCTGCTTCTATTTAACATTTAAAAAATAAATGTAATGTATTGAAGTATATTCACTACCTGCCTTCTATAAACTTTTAACACGTAGTGCTAATAAATACAAGTGATACCTTTTATTTTTTTTTCATGCTTCTTTTTTTTTATTTTGGTTCAGTTACAGTTGTCCCCATTTTTCACCCATTACTTTCCCCTGCCCTTCCCACCCCCTACCTTTCGCTTGCCCCTTCCCCATTATCTTTGTCCAAGGGTCCTTTATACAAGCTCCTTTTCTTGACCCTTCCCTTTCTTCCCCTCCCCCGCCCTGTTACCTGCCTCCTCGCAACCCTCTGGTCACTGTCAGTGTGTTCTTTATTTCCATGTCTGTGGTTCTGCTTTGCTCGCTTATTTGTTTTGTTGATTAGGTTCCACTTATAGGTGAGATCATACAGTATTTGTCTTTCACTGCCTGGCTTATTTCACAGCAAAATGAAAAGAGAACCAACCATATGGGAAAATATATTTGCCAATGATACCTTGGAAAAGAGTCTGATCTTCAAAATACATAAAGAACTCCACACCAGGAAGACAAACAGTGCAATTACAAAATGGGCAAAGGACCATACAGAGGGCCCATAGACATATGATACCTTTTATTTTTAATGCTTCACTATGTGACCCCTACTCAGACCCTTAATTTTTTTTTTTTTTTTTTTTTTGTATCATTCCTTTCCTGTTTACTGGTTGTAATGGAGCCAGTTGCTATTGTTTCCTGGGTGTATCTCAGCATTCTTTGACAGCTAAATAGCTAATTTTATATTCCTGGGCTGCTACTTCAGTTAAAACTGAAGAAAGTACTTTTGAATATACAAACAAATTTTACTACCAAAAAACATTTGGGTATAATTTTGGACACTGTATATTGCTCTGAAGAATTTGGTTATATCACACACCATTCATTATCTTTTTGTTGAAGAAGGCCTCCTGTATTCCCAATCCACTGAAGCACCATCTACCCAGGCACCTAGCCAGGAGGTGAGGTCATTGCTAACTCCTTTTTCCCTTGGAGAAAGACCCTTATTTATTCCATCTATCTTAGATCTCTCTTTGAACTGATGGCGCTAGTCCCTGCTATAACCTGTCATAGTACTCTTTTCTTTATAACACTTATTGCAGTCTTCAATTACATATTTATTTGGGTAAATTTATTTATAGCCTGTTTCCATGGGGTTAGGGACTGTTTTATTGTATATACAGTGACTATGATAAGCCTTCCACATGCTCGGCACTGATTAAATCTATGTTGAGTTTATACAATGGATGAATTATAGTCACTTAATAAATAGTTCTTAATGATTGATAGTATTCTGGCTTCCAATGTAATCTCTTTATGATTTTTTTTTCTTTTTTGCCTATTTCTATAGTATACTGTGAAGTCCTAGAAAGAAGGAACCATATCTTTTCATCTCTGTATCCTCAAAACCTAGGACCATAACTGACTCACTTTAAGGACTCATTCCATCTTTGTTGAATGAATGAATGAATGAACTTCTCAATAACCAAAAACAATGAAATGATTTCATGTTTTAATGAACCTTCTAAAAGTTTTTTTAAATTTATTTTAATTGTTGTTCTTGTACAGTTTTCTGTCTTTTACTCCCATCCCAGCCCACCGTCCCAGCCCTCCCCACCTCCCTATTTCCACCCCCCCAGTTTTTGTCCATGTGTCTTTTATACTTGTTGCTCTAAACCCTTTAAGTTTAAATATCTTAGCACCACAGCATTTGCAATACTAAGATACTAGAAACAGGAAAAAAAAAGCAAAACAACAAATCCATAGAAAACTAAAATGGTTAAGTAGAACAGATTATTCTTAATCTTGTTCCCTACATGAGCATGAGACTATTTCCTACATCTATTGCTTCACTTAGTTGAGTTTTATTATTTATTGTTTGTAATAAAAGTTTTTTATTCTAACTTTGTAGGAGACATTACCCACCTATAAATGCCTCTCACTGGTGGCAGAATTTTTTGTTACATTAATCGATTTGAAATTCCTTTTCTCAGTTTCATCCAATTATATCTAATTATGACTCTTTGTTCTAGGGAAGTAAATTATTTTTTGTTGCTCTCTATATCCCCTTCTACCTTTTGAGTATGTGTAGAAAGTTATATTCTTGCTGAGAAGTTTCCTACTTGATCTGAGAATATTTATCCTTTTTATATTTACCCATTAGTCTCTCTCTTTTCTTAATTATTTTGTTGGTCTGTCTGGAACACTCTCCAGTAACCCCCACCTTTCTTGTACTAAAAAATCCTTAAGATAAATGCAGTTCTTTAATATTCAAACTTTACATGGCTCTTGCCCAGTAAACAAGGACTTACTCAAACCCAAAGCAATATATATTTTTAAAATCTAAGTTCTTTAAAAATTATTTTTGGCTCTAATATATTTGCCTGATTATTTCTAACTTTGTTAATGCATTTTGTTTTCATCAACTAGGTCGCAGTGTAGAATCAAATTATTTGGATCTTTATAGGTCTTTGGCTCAAAGTCTTTGAGGTCAGACTAAGCTGGGTTTAAATCCCAGCCCTGCCTCTGACCAACTGCATGAACTTGGACAAACTATATAATTGATTTAAGCCTCAGTGTCCTCATTTATAAAGTATAAAAGGTACCACCTAACTCATAAAAGTTGCTAAATGAGATAACTTATGTAAATTGCCCAGTACAGTGTCTGGTCCCTAGTAGCCACTCAAAAAAAAAAAAAAAAAAATGCTGGCTTATAATTATTTGCTTGATTTTTTAATTCTGGTCCTCATCAAATACAAAATGACATATTATTCATTTATTCAGTGAATTACACTTTCTGTTTTGGAGACATTTTAAAGAATTTCATAATCTCTCCTACTTCTCTTCCCCAATCTGACTTTTATTATTCATCAATTCATAAAATTTCTTCTTTTTGGGTGAGTTTTAATACATGTTATTAGTATTTTAAAAGGATAGTCCTACTCTGATTATTACATTATATGTATTTTCTCTGTCTTCTTCACTTCTTAACCCTCTTGTTTTATATACTAGACTTTTAAAAGCTGAGATTAGGGTATTCCAACTATTATTGCTGAGTCACTAGTCTATTTAAAGTTTGCTTTTCAAAAATAGTTGCTTCATATTGATTCTATGCTGGAATCATTCATAGTTACTTTCGATATAAAACAAAGATGTCTATGTGTTTATATGACATAAAATGAATTCACATAGCTTTCCAAAGCTACAATTTGAAAGGAAAAGCTCATTACTGAAAGAAATGTCCATGATCCTTGAGAAAAATCCTTTTCTGAGGCAGACCAGAACATAGGCACCAGAGTAAAAAATGGAAGGTGCTTATGGGTTCCTGAATGTGTCATTTTGGTTAGGTATTATGGATGTTATTAATTAAAAAATTTTACTTCTAAGACAATTTGAAGGGAAAGAAAAACCCTTGTAGAAGTAGAATTAAATAACTGTTAAATAAAGGTATGAGCATACAGACAAACATAAAGATTCTTCTTGGGAGCATCATGAGAAGGTCATATCTGTGGCAAAATAGTCACCCATCCAAAGCACTTTTATTTCCATCAGCTAAGCAGTTCCCACCCAAGCCAGACAGAAGAAGAGGAAACTTGGATGGATGTTAGCACTCTTTCTTTACAAAGAGAGCTGGCTAGTTAGGGTAACAGTAACCAAGTAACCAGACATTATCTTGGTAAACACTTGGTTTGGGTTTTAAGGCAGAGGGACCAAAGTTATTTTTATTCACTCTCTACTAAAAGGCAATTGACTGCATTTACTTTGGCCCACCAGCCAGGAAGGAAGGGCATGTCGGGTTTTCAAGAGGTTGTTTACTTTGACAAGGAATGAATTCTGCTTTCTTTTCTGTTTGCTGACTTTTCTTTAAATATAGAGAGAGACTATAAAATATGTCTTGACATGAAGGTCAATAAATTTATTGTATAGTCACTAACTGGCTATTTCCTAAATAGAGAACTAATACTGTTTCATAAAGCATTTTCTTCAAACATCTGTTTCAAACCATGTGTTCTACAAAAGTAAGGAAAATTTTCTGTAGGAAATTTGATGTCATGGAATAGCTGCTAATATTCCATATCCAATCAATTTCCCATCTGTCTAACATTTAACATATCTTTTGTTAAATGTTATGGAGGGGAAGGGAAGAGGCACTTTATGAAGAACTAGATTCAGTGATTATGTAAATCAAACACAATAACATACTTATAGTTTAATTCCATGTTTTGAATTATGAAAATATGGAAGTAAAAGAAAACTGTTAATGTAGTAGTAAACTAATTTTATTATAAATTCTGGTTATATTATAATAATTCACTTAAAAGTATGAGGTATTTATGGTAAATAAATTTATATACTATAAATAAGAGGGCATTCTCTGAATGGAATTGCTAGGTATTTATTTTGACATTGTTACATGAAAAATAGACATCTTAGAATTCTGCCAGAAATTTCTTGGAGAAAAGCAGAGGTTCTAAATTAGGCATTCTTAAGTGGGTCACTCTTACCAGCATTCATATCTTTCATTGTATCAGAAAAAAAAAAGTCTGAGCCAGAGCTTTAGTAATCCTTTAGGACTTTCTGTCAGTTATGGCTAATTCAGTGAGTAGGTTCAATTATGGATGATTATTAGTTCAAAATCTTTCATCGAGGATGAAAGTAAATAGAGCTCACACTAGAAACAGGAATGATATATGTATAGTGGTTTTCACATGCTGGTCAGGAAACCAAAGAACTGAATAAGAATCTCCAACGATGCTTTAAAAAATACAGATTTCAGCCCCCATCCCTGGTGGAGATTCTGATTTGGAAGATCAGGATCAGGGCTCTGAGATTTCATATTTTCAATAAGAGCTCTCAAGTGAGTCTGATCCACATGCAGGTTTGACAAGAGAAAAGTGCTTAGATCACAGAAGAGGCTGTAAGGGCAAGACTTTGTTCAAAGTTGAGAAACCACTCCACTTTTGGTTTAGAGTCTATCTGAGTCACTGAATTCTTGATAAAAAACAATGATCAGGTAGCTTGAAACTGGCATGGTGGGAATATTGAAACCACAAAAATTGGCCAATGCTACAAATCAGGGTTTTTTTCCCCCTCCCTAGAGAGTCAACATGCCACTGTCTATGAGGGTTATTCTCACATTTATAATGTGCCTGCTAAGGGAAAATCTACTTTTGGTTATAGGATACCAAAGGCACATAGTGACTTTAGAGATTTCAAAGAAGTTACTCTTAAAAAGACTGACTTCTCTTTTAGGACAGACATAGCATTCCTCAAAGTACCTTAGTGATACTTAGTAGCTAAGTACTATGTACCTATGTACTAAGGTACATAGTGATAATTATACTGTGCATTTTATTTCTGTACCTTAGTGACTAGCCAGTTTTACTCTTGATTTCTGTTCTTGGCCTTAGATTCAGCTGAGGAGGTTTCACATTGTCCCTTGTGTTCACAGACCTTAAATGCACTGTCCTTTCAAAATTCTTCCTCTGAGTTGTAGAAATAAATTTAGTTTCAATGTTGTCCAGTAGTCTTAAAAAAACAAACAACATCTTTGGAATCCTCAGAAGTGATTTCTTAGCAATGGAAATGTGTAGTTGATTATTTGGGTCTCACGGTTGACTCTGTTTACAGTTGAAATAAAGAGGCAGTGAGAACAGAGACCGTTTATTGCTCACAGGAATAAATCTATTGGCTAGTAGATTTGGTTCATGGCCTTCTCTTAAATTTAGGTTTAATAAATTTATGACCATCAATTAAGTGTACACATAAGGACAATAGCACAGTGCTTATCAGGATAGCAGGAGGGAAAATATAGCCTGGCACATGAATGAGGCCAGTAAACCCTTGGTTCATTTGGCAGTGAGCCAGCTGCCTAACCGAACAGTGTCAAGAATAGTGTCACTAATATTTGTTGAATGAATGAATGTGCCTAGGTAAGTTTTCTATTGAATGTGTAGTAGATTGAATATGTAGTAACATCAATTCATTCCATTTTCTAGATCAACTCCTTAAAAGCAATGAAGGCAATCATTGAATAGGAAGTAGGGCAGCCCTGGCTGGTGTGGCTCAGTGGACGGAGTGTGGACCTGTGAACTGAAAGGTCGCCAGTTTGTTTCCCAGTCAGGGCACAGGCCTGGGTTGCGGGCCAGGCAAGCCAGGTCCCCAGTTGGGGACATGCGAGATGCAACTGATCGATGTATCTCTCTCACATTGATGTTTTTCTCCCTCTCTTTCTGCTTCCCTTCCCCTCTCTCTAAAAATAAATAAATAAAATCTTTAAAATAAAAGAAAAAGAAAGTAGGTCAAATTTCCTTTCGGTCCTTTAGATGAAAAAATAAAACAGCCACCAAAGTGTCGGAGGCATCTTATCAAGGAAGTCCCCCCTTACCTGCCTTCATTCCACCACACACTCTCCCCCAGGTACTCAACATATCTCTCTCATCGCACTTTCCTCCTATAGTGAGGATCACAGCAGAACCTACATCAAAGTGCTTTTGTGGAAGTTAAATGAATCAATGCATATATGGCCCTTTGAACAGTGAATGGAAAATACTAGGAACTCAATAAATGTCAGCTGTTACTATTACATCAGCACCATCACCACAGTGTATTGAAATGGCCTGTTATTGTAAATTTCTCCTCATCTAGAGTGTAAGATCTTTTAGGGAAGACCTTTTATCTTTACAAACTAGGGCTTACCACAGTACCTGTCAGAGAAAAAGACACTCAATAAATCTAAACTGATCTAAACTGAGTATGTAATTTATATGTTTTTCATAAACTTTGTGTGGGGTGCTGAGAAGACATAAACCAGGAAATAATGGAGAGACATGTTTTCATATATCATTGCCGATATGTGGCTGTAGATTTTCCAGGCTTAGTTAATATTATGTTTGTAATTATTTCACTGATAGAAATATAAGATTTATTATTTCCTTGATATACAGTTGTGGGATCTAGCACTTGGAAAAAAGTAACAAGTAAATAGAAGGAATCTTCTAGGACCTGGCTTCCCAAGTGAAGTCTTCATATAGATATGGTCACAATACAATAGCAACATTTCCCAGTGTGTTCTGTAGAACACTGGTCCCACATGATGTTCTGTAAGAAACGCATTCTCTGGTTAAATTTGAGAGACGCACCTCAGAGATCTGTGGGAAGTTTGTATGAACATTAGCATACAAAAGGCTCTGAGAAATCCTGAAGTAAAGAAACCTTTGATTAATTTACCACTTCCTGAATTTTCAGGTCATAAAAAAATTTCCCCTTAAACTAATTCCTATTAACATCTCATGGAATTAGTGTTCCATGGATCAAACTTTGGAAAGTGCTATAGTGCAGAAACATATTTATCCAGATTTCCATTTCTTTTCCCTCAGGAAATTTTGATGTAATTCAATTAAAAAAATTCTAAGTATGCACAGGTAGAGATGCAAACCTTGGTTAATTCAATGCTCAGGGAATGATAGGATGTTCTGGTTAATTTTTAAAAATCAACCTTTACAGCAAGTGTTTAAATGCATTTAACTGTTATTGAAAAGCATTCTGCAGCATTCTCAAACTTCCATATGATACAATCGCCAGGGAATTTTGTTAAAGTGCACATTTGACTCAGTAGGTTTGGGTCAGAAGTTCTGAGTTTTCTAATCAGATGATGCCAGTGGGATTGGTCTCTGGACCACACACTGAGTAGCAGCTTACTTTTCTGCCTTGGTGAGCACGGTAAAATAAATGTAATAAAATTCTTATTTTGAATAACATTGTACATGTTGTTGATGGAACCACACACTGAGATAGTTTAAATTTTTTAAAATATCAACTTGTTTTCTTGATACTCTCTTCCTCATAAAAGTGAAGTAGAAACTAATGAGGAGAAAAGTTGTGGCTATAGCAACATCTGTGTCAGCACCTAGCATGAAATCTGATACATTATAGGTACTTCGTAAATGTTAAGTACATTAACTTGTCAAAATTTTATTACTAGCATTAATAACTCTAGAGGTGACAAAGGGGTAGATCTGCCAAGGAGACAGTTAATGAAATGGAAATATTACTAAATAATAGTGAAAATGTTGCCCAAAATACTGCCAATTAAACAATATATTATGGAGAATATTTAGGTAAAGAGAAGAGTTGAATGTGCTAATGAGTGTTGGGATCTACCCCAACAGAAAAGGGGAAAGAAGAACCAGAAAGGTGGTAATAAGAAAAACCACGCTAGGGAAGTGAGCACACACAGGCATCTCTGCCCCAAACATATGCTGGAATAGTCAAGTCATAAAGTGAACAGAGATAGGCCTTCCTTGGGCAGTCTACCAGTCAATCAGGGAGCTGCCTGGAGAAGAAAAGGAGATACATCTGCCTCCTACAAATTATGCTAGAAGAATTAAATTGGTATCAGTTATTTTCATAATTCCCTACTTGGTGCATCTAAGTATTTGTTAGCTATAAGAGATTAGCAATATGAGTTATTATTATCAGTTTCTAGCTTCAAGTCTGAGTATACACAGGAGCAGGAATAAAATAGAACCTTAAGAAATATGACATCCAAATTTGGGGCTTAATGTTGAAAGTGAGCTGTGCCACAATCTATCTTCCATAATTTAAGAGAGAAAGTTTGTAACAAATAAGCCCGCTCAAATTTTCATGTAGATATCTCCTGCCTAATATTAAAAATATGTATTTTTCAAGAGCAATAGATTTGTTCCTTTAAATTTAAAAAAAAAAAACCCAAGATTTGAAATGATTGTTTCCCATTGTATTGCTCCCTTCCTGTCACTGTTTTGAGCTAGAACATGGAGTCCTTGGTAGGGGAAGGAAGGGCATGTTCATCAATCTCCATTAACAGTCTTGAGTGGTTTTGCCCTCTAATAATTTCTTAGTTAATAGACATGTAAATACTCATGCAGTTCAACAAGCTATTCCCCCACATTAAACATGGACTTAACTTTTGCATGTACTCTTTACAGTCATATTTCAGAAGATAATTGGACAGATATTTTAAAATTCTACTTTTTTTTCCAAATAATTTTTTTGGAGTTATACCAACAGAAAAAAGCAGAATCCATTCTATATGAGTTTAGTATTTTGGGAGAGGGTAAGGATTTATTATGTTCTAAATTTATGATGCGGGGGTACATTAGAGCAGCATCAACCAAAGCACATTCATACTGAAACTGAAACAGGTGTTCAAGTTCACTCTGGCTATGAAAGCTAGAAGGACCCACATGCAGGTAACCACTCTTTTTTTTTTTTTTTTTTTTTTAAATTTTTATTTTAATTGTTGATCTTGTACAGTTTTCTGTCTTTTATTCTCACCCCAACCCACCACCCCAGCCCTTCCCTCCCATTTCCACCCCCCCATAGTTTTTATCCATGTGTCCTTTTTACTTGTTTCTGTAAATCCTTCCCCTTTTCCCCTGAAATTCCCTCCCCTCTCCCCTCTGGTGACTTTCAGCCTGTTCTCAATTTCTATGTCTTTGGTTATATTATGCTTGTTTCTTTGTTTTGTTGATTAGGTTCCTGTTAAAGGTGAGATCATATGGTATTTGTCTTTCACTGCCTGGCTTACTTCGCTTAGCATGATGCTCTCAAGTTCCATCCATGCCGTTGCATAGGGTATGAGCTCCTTCTTTCTTTCTGCTGCATAGAATTCCATTGTATAAATGTACCACAGTTTTTTGATCCATTCATTTACTGATGGGCATCTAGGTTGCTTCCAACACTTGGCTATTGTAAATTGTGCTGCTATAAACATAGGGATGCATAGTTTCTTTTGGATTGGTGTTTCAGGGTTCTTAGGATATAGTCCTAGGTAACCACTCTTTATTTCATCAATTTCAGTCCATTTATTGTCTCCACTCTCTCTACTCATACATTTTGCCTTAGATAATTTTAAGTACATCTCCCTCTTCATCATTCTTTCTTTTATACTAGTCATCTTATTTTTCCAAAATGTGGTGCTGCAGGAAGTAATTTTAATTCATGGAGAGTGAAAAAGGAGAATTACTTTTATGAATATTATACTGTTTTTACCTAACAAGTTGAAAATTCTTGCCCCTTATCGACAAGAAATGAACTGATGTGTGTGAGTGTATTCTGTGGAAGTTCATGACCTCTCTTCCTTGGGCCAGCAAATGAAGGAAGAAAACCTCTCTGTTGTACGAATCATCCCCCCACTTTTTTTTAAGTACCCATGAGTTCACTTACATTTGCAAGCATCTGGAGCAGAGAAGGGTCTCCGGAGGTCCCGGTAGAAGCCTGGCTTACATCGCTGGCAGTGCTGACCTTCCGTGTTGTGCTGACAGTCACTGCAGACACCACCGCTGCGATTCCCCGATGCCTCCCACACGTTGATGTCAAAGTGACAGGTATCGGCATGCCCATTGCACTTGCAGGCTGAAAAAGGAAGCACGGAGGAACAACAAATAATTAAAAATATAAAGTAGTCAGTTATCTAATATTCAGTTAAAATTTTAAAGTTTAGTTTTGGTGTTTTGAATAGTGTACATTTTCACAGTACACAAGAATCAAAACAATATAAAAAGGTATACATTGAAAACTCTAGTCTCCCATCTCCATTTACCCTGTTTCCTCTCACTTTCAACAGGTTACTACTTTCTTCCTTTAAAGTTATTTTTGTGTATATTTTTTAGCGTTTCTCTATTGATTTTTGAGATATATGGGTAATTGACATATTATATCTTTAATTAAAAAAAATAAGTTTGATCATGCCCTGGCTGGTGTGGCTCAGTTGGTTGGAATGTTGTCCCATGCACCAAAAATAAGTTTGATCAACCAAATGTAGATTTATCTGCTTACACAGAGATATTACAGTTACTTCCACTTACAGTTAGCAACTGGAGTTCACACTTATTTTGGAAAGACTATTTGAGTGGCCACAATTTTTTTTCTCTCTTTAATGGTAATACATCACCATTTCCATTCCTGCCACTTCCCAAGGACCACTGTTATCACTGTGGGTCCCATGGCCTTACTTAGAAAACCCTAGATTGTCAAGCATTACTTGAAAATGATAATTCATATTGCAGATACAGGCCTGAATTTAGGCTCACTAATGAGTCTAGAAGGAAGTTTCTGGTTGACAATAGTTAGTAACTTGGCAGGTAAATTGATTTATTTTTCTGTTCATCAGCTATTATTGCACTGGTGAGTTCAAAGTATTTATTCTCTTACAGAAGCCTCAATTTTCTTATAGAAGATGCCAGTAGTGTTTCTTATGTAACCAGTTTCTCAATGGCATTTCTAAGATTAATAGTCAATAGCACCAAGTGACAAGTCTCTGTGTTCTATATGTTTTTAGATATGCAGCTGGTTTCTCTGGAAAGGGCCACAATGGCATTCTAGGAATTTAGGAGAAATTCTTTAGATTCTCTTGATGAGTGATTTAGAATAAGATTCCAGACTTTTTTTGTGGAGGTCAACTGTGTTTGAGAATGTTTGTGCCATTGTTTTTCATTGTTTCCTTGATGTGTTATGATATTTTGACCAGATTCATAATCTTGAAAAAGCATGGTGTAAGATAATTTAAGATTTATGCTTAGAGGAAATCCTTTACATTTCCTAGAAACTAAAATAAATTAGTTATGATTCCAAATTATGTATGAGAAGAGACTTCTCACAAATTTACTTACAGTGTTTGCCTGTAAAGCCTAGTAAAATTGAAGTTGGTGTATATAAACATTGTTATGGGCATGTGAATTTATCTGAACATTTTGAATTGTAAAAGAAATGGTTCATATTCCCATATTTTTTATCCTCCTATCTAATTTCAAACCTTAAACCCAAAGTTAACCCTGGTAATGCAGTCTCCTTCTTGACTAACTGGTACAATTTCAAATTTGATTTGTCCTTTCAAGTAATAGTATGGTATCATGGGGGGAAAAGTACTTCATTTGGAGTTTGAAGACTTGGAACCAAGTCCTAACTTCATTATTTAATAATTTTGTTATTTTATTCAATCTCACTAAACCTCAGTTTCCTATTCTCTAAAATAGGATTAACACCACCTACATTATAGGGTTGTTTGAGAAATATGTTCAAAATAGTTATTTTCATGATTATAATTCATTAATTCAGCTACAGGAGTAATTGTACACCATAATCCTAGGTGCTTTTGTGTCTAGCCATGTTTTTATGATGTCAAATTATCAAGAAGGGTGCTTAGGTCATGCAAAGTGGCCAGACAAATGGACAACTCATTCTTGGCAAAAGAGTCACATTGGCAACTTGGCAAGCAGCAACTGTTTCCAATGGTTGAGGTCACAGCAGGCAGTGATATGGGCTGTTTGTGTAGGTTACTGTGTCTGTCACCCACCACCTTATATTATGTTTCCGGAGACAACAAGGAATCCACAGATAAGTTTACTTTAATAAGAAGGCTTTGAGTCTTGTGGGCTTGGTACTTACTTCTGCACTCATTAGGAGATCCTGTTTTGCCATCAGCTGCCTGCCAGGGGCGGTCATTGTATAATGGTGCACAATGTTGACAGTGGGTGCCTGCTGTGTTGTGTTTACACATACATTTCCCATGGACCTAAAAACAAAAATAAGTGAGAGCTATGAGCACAAACGATGCTAGGAAAGAACATTCTTTCCACAATCTTACCTCATCAGTTGGCTTTAGCCATATGACATTCCTTCACCTATTTTTTTGTATTATATTTTAACTCTATAATGAATATCTTCAGAACTATTTGTGTATATCTTTAATTATTTATTAAAATGTGTCTTCTAGAAGTAAAATTAAATGGCAAAATACGCATATTTTTAAGACTTGGAATACATTTTGTCATAACAACTGGGTATTTTCCTTTAATCCACAGCTCAGAGTAGTTGAGGGTTTATCAAAATAGTATTTCTCACAAGGAGGAATACTAGAGTAGAATTCTCTGGACTCTGAGACGTTTATGAGAATTTTAATATTTTTGTATTATCTCACTAAATTTCTATAAAACAATACTTTGGATCATCTTGAAAACTTCCTAATAACTAAAGATTGCCATGAATTCCAGGACCAAGTTGCACTTACTGACACATGATGTCATGACTGCACAAATGAAAGTTTTGGAAAGTAGTTCAGAATGGGGTTCCCAAATTAGTCTCTATGAGATGTTCTTTTTTTTTTCTGCAGAAACAGTATTAAATGTAACTCAGCATAAAGATAATAAATTATATCAACCAGTCAAAAATTACTTACTGAGTAGGCACTATGTTAGGCAATGTTTGGTACACAAAGCATTATAAAATACAATTTGTCTTTAAGAAAAGTATATTATAGGAGAAAAAAGATTTACATAGAAAATATTACAGGTAACTAGACAATAAGTAAGTCCCTAAGAAACAAAATGAGGTTGGAATTCAAAACTTGCAAAAATCACCATAGGTTGGCAGTTCTGGAGGGCTTTATGAGGCAGGTTCGATTTTGAGCTTGTCTTTGAAGATGAACAGCATTTCTGACAGAAGGGAAGAAAGTAACCAGGAACAGGAAACAAAACGAACCAAGGTGTGGTGCTAGGAGGCCAGAGGCAGGGGTGGGGTGGGGTGGGGGACTGGGTGAAAAGGTACAGGGATTAAGAAGTACAAATTGGTAGTTACAAAACAGTCCTGGGGATATAAAGTACAGCATAGGAGATATAGTCAATAATATTATAATAAATAGGTATGGTGCCAGGCGGGTACTTGAAATGTCAAAGGGACCACTTTATAAAGTATATCATTGTCTAACCACTATGCTGTATACCTGAAACTAATACAAAATAATATTGAATGTAAACTGTAATTGAAAAATAAAATTTAAAAAGAAAACAAATAAAAAAAACTTAATATGAAGTTAAAGATAATAAAAAGTCATATAATTCCCTACCAATATATAGTCTGTTAATGTCATTCTTCCTCTTCTTCCCTTATTATTTCTCATCCATATATGTATGTGTATGTGTATATATACATACACACACACTTTTTTTATACCTCGGCTTATACTTTCCAACAGCCAGTGGTACCCATGTGTATCTTCTGGTAATGTTTAGAATTTTAAAAGGTTGTTAATTCTTATTTGCTGCCTTTAGGCATCCTTTATACCTTTTAACAACCACGTACAGAATACTACATGAAGACAGATGCTACAAAGTACTGCTAGAGGAGCTAAACTATCATTATGGGTCAATTTTTTAGGTTTGAGCTTAGAATTCACCCAGCCTATAAGTAATTTCACTGGACTCATAGGTTAGCCCTAGTCGCAAATTCCAGGCCTTAGGAGGCCATAGACATTTAGGAAAATCTCATCAAACATTCACATGTATCACAAGATGATGTGGGCAGGTCAGTTCCCTCTGAAGTAAGGATTTCAGAGCATTCCCTTGTTTCCCACATGCTGAGAATTGGGATAAACCTCCCAGGGTCTGAAAGATGCCAGCCCAGCAAATTTTTCTGCACACAAAAAGATTCAAGGAGCTGTCATTTTCAGTATTACCCAAAATAGCTGTAAATTATTACCTAGATCATTTGAAACAAGAAATCCTTCCTCAGCGATACAACTGTTACTGTTCAAGCTTGAAAGATCACCCACTATTTGATGCTCGTGAAAAATGTGCAAGTAAAACTAGGTCTTCATTGAAAAAAAACAAATAAAGGAAACCTTAATAGCTCTTGTTTGGTGCACAAATATAAACTAGAAAAAAGGCAAGAAAATGGGATTATGTACTTAAGGCTTATTTGAAGAAGAGTAGTGTCTGGCTATCTAATTAGAAAATGAGAAATCTAACAACAAACCCATAACTCCTAATTATTTAAGAGGTACACCTTGGCATTTGGGGTATTCTGTGAGTTTTATAGCTCCTCTATTATACTAAAGGTGCTTTATTCTGTTGATATAAAATTTTTTTCCTACTTATATCTAATATTATTTATTTGTTACTAATATTAACCTACTTGCAAATCATTTTTAGCATATTTATCTTACAGAGAGGGACTCATACAAATTTTGAATCAATAATTTAAAGAATTATTGGGACAGCATGCTCATTAATAGCTGTACACTTTGGTGACAGATATATATATTATAGCCAAATAAGTATAGAAGAGAAATATACCACTTCTTTATATTGAGTATTTGAGGGTACAGACACAGGAATCTAGGTGGGGAGCAAAGTGAGGAAATTGCTATCTTTGAAACACATCATTGGAAGATACACAGTCTTGCCTAGAAAAGGTGCTTTTTTACTGCTGTTCCTTTGGGAGCAGAAGGCCTTCCAGTAGTCAGCAATCATGGAGTTGTGAAAATCTGGTCACCGACAGCATCAGGCAAATGGGTTGAACAATCATTTATCAAGATGTTGTAGAATATTTAAACATGAAATGGAAAATTGGCTTAAACAACTTTTAGGGTCCTTCTAATCTTAAGGTTCTATGATTTTAAGGTTTCCTTCTCTGTGCTGTGAATACTACTTGGTTGTAGGCAACTACCCATAATCCTTTCCGAACGACCAGAGATGACTTAAATGTTCTAACTCTGAGTCCTGTTACCATCTTACCAATGCAGAACATTTCCAGATCATCCAAAAATCATACGAGAGAGATAGGACAATATCTCCTTCTTCTTGAAGGTACTACTTGTGACATAAATGAAAAAAAATGTTAATAGTTAGTTTCTGAAGACAGACTTTCATTTGTCAATACTGACTGTACCTAAACTAAGTTCTGTTCTTTCTGATTTTTCTCTGTTTTCTTCCTTCCATACTGCATTTTTTCCATTGCTTGTGACTAAAGAAATAATAGACTAAATATTCTAGTTCCTGTCTTCCAAATAGAGGTATACTTCACCATCTAGGGATGCTCACCACAGACATTCACTGTAATGGAATTACCAAAGAAAAAACATTAATCTGGTTAGAGCTCTGGAGGTGGTACATTGACTGAATTCTTTTAGGAATGTGTGATAAAATTTGCTTCTCAACTGCATTCCAAGGAAGAAAGGAACAACTAGTAATTATGTCCAACTAAAACTCTGATGAAAGTTTGTGGGGAAAAGGAATATTTTACAGCTAAGTATTTAGAAAGTCTTGAATTTCATAAATAGGGTAATTTCCTGTGCTGTTGTACCATTATTGTTTACACACACATGACTTTAATCCTTTACCATCTAACTGGGTTGGACACCTGAAATTAATCTAATATTGTGTGTCAAATATAATTTAAAGTAAAAAAAAACTTCTTTCATACCATCATTGGAACTTAAAAAAATGTTTCTGAAAAGAGGATACAAACAGTCCCTACTCTATGAACCAAAAGAAAATGCTCTCTTAAAGGCAGCTGCATTTAGCTATGACCAATAATTTAGAAGTAGAATGATGCTCTGCAGAAATTTAAGACAGAATGTGAAGGTGAAAACTGATTAATTTGTAAGGAGATAGTATGTCCCTTTTAGAGAAAAGGATTAACTTTTAAAAGAATAAGCGTCTTAAGCATGAAAAGAGATAAATTCTAATAACAAGCCAGCCTGTTAGAACCTGCTCCTCTTATGCAGGACAAAAACATGCACAACAATGCTACAGCACAAACCTTGAACAGAAAGCACTGTAAGAGAAACATTTCTTTTCATTAACGAACAAAATATTCCTTTTCCCCATTAAAGATCTGCATGTTTCAATTTAACAGAAGAGGGAGCTCACTAGTGAATATGAAGCATAATCATTGAGTCTGGTATAAAGTGGGGCTTGAAACGTACTGTCAGAATGGGGCAAAATAGGTTGAAGGCTGAGTAGTCCAAAGCTTTGTCCAATAATATATATAACAAGAATGCAAGCAATTGAAAAGCTCTGCCATCTATTCATTGGTCTGCACTTGAACCCTCGAGAAAACACTCTTGTCACAAAGCATGGGTGATAAAATAAAAACAGATACAGAGCAGTAGCAATTATGGTTAAAGAAATTAAATTGGCCAGTACTTTGAGACTTCTCTCTTTTCAGCTAGCAGGTGCCTGAAATTCTTCCTGTAGAGATTTATTCCTTTAACACCTCAATGGTGTTTTTAGGTCCAGGAGCTCCCTACAAGCATGCACTTCCACTCAGAAGGGGAAAATCCTTACGTTATTGATATTAACAACAAACATCTGTAAGGATTATTGCCATCGGTTCTCAATAATAGAACTGGACTTGAGTTACCTAGACAAGGAAGTGGCTTCTTGGTGGAGGGAAAGGGAGTGTCTTAGGGGAAGAGGGAAAGGGCCAAAGGCAAACTGTGCCTACATAAAATATTAAAGTAACTTTTCATTTTCTCCTCTCTAAAAGCCACAATTTCTTCAGCTACAAGATATAAAGCAAGAGAAGATTGGCAAATATTATTATATTCTTGCTGCAGTTCTTGTAATCTTATAATCTTGTAATCTTGCTGCAGTTCTTTGAGTTTCTTATAATACTATATAAGCAACTATCTCAGTACACAGCTAAGTAATTTGAAATTTCTTTCAAACAAGATTGCTACCTGGTCACTCTGTTGAGTAACTAGAACTATTACTGACAGCCATTCCATCCACTCTACCTCTGCTCTTCATTTGATCTCAGTTGAGTCTTTTCATAATTTCATTTTACATGTATCTTTTTATACTTAAACTTTTCTAAGGTCAGAATGCAAATCAGTGGCAGAACAGGGAGCAGAACTCCCAAGAGAGTCCTAAAATATTAGAGGCTCCATCTTAGAACAGTGATGTCATCAGGAGGATTTTTTCCTTCCCACACTTAAAATAACTTCTTAAAATCTCATTGAGGGAAAAGAGCATCATACCAATGTCAATTTCTTAGTACCTATTTAACTTAAATAATTTTAGAAACAAGCCAAAGTATTATTAACAATATAGAACTTCTAATATGCTGTTAAAACTATTAACACGACGACTATGGGCAAGAACCTGGGAAAATGAATAAAGGCAAAAACTAGTAGAACTCATTTCGTAATCCGTCAAGCAGCCTTTGATTCCAGAATGAAGGAACATTTTGTGGGGTTTTGTTCAACGTCTTTTAAGATTTAGATGGGTTTTTACAATTAGTTGGGGGCCAGGTAAATTCTATTAGAAATACTATGGGGGATTATTAAGTACTTTTCACCCCATTGACATTCACTTGCTCAATGTGCTCACATAGCTCCTCGTTATTTTAAAGGAAAATTCCTTGTCACAGGCTATTTTGCATTCTCTTACAAAGTTTTTTTTTAATTCATTCTAGTTCACATTTTCTACTTTTTCCTTTTTTCTTGACAGCTCTGTTTGGCTGTCACTCAGTATTCTATACAGTGCAGAGAGTGTTACAAAAGTTGACTTGTTTAAGATAAATGAGCCCCTGATTGTAGTACAAGAAGCCAGTTGCTAGGGCATGTTTTCTTCCATAGTCTGTCATTGTTGACAATCCATTCACATGCTTCTTTTTATATTGAAAAATTGCTTGTTTCTAGGTGAACCTTATAAAACATAGTCTTCATTAATGAGTATGCTCATATGAAAGATCAATAATGATTTATTAAAAGCTTAGATTGTTTGGCAACTCATCAGAATGCTGACATTAACAAACTCATGATCGTCTGTGTGATAATAAAACAACAGCCGCAGCCACTGCTGTTGAAAGAATTACTTTTCTCCAATACCCATCCACCCAAAGCTATTGTTTTTTAAAATGGTCAGCTTAGTGACTGGGACTAGAAATATATTCATACTGTGAAATTCCTATGTAATCAGCCATGGGTTTTTTGTTTGTTTGTTTATCTTTTTAGGTATGGATTTTTTCTTATTGAGATTATGTACACATAAAATTAATTGCTTTAACCATTTGAAAGCATACAATCCAGAGGGTTTTAGTATATTAAAAAGATTGCGCAGCTGTTGCCACCATCTAATCCTAGAGCATTTTCATTGACTCCCAAAGAAACCTGGTGCCCGTTAAGCAGTCACTCGCCATTCCTCCCTGAGTTCCTGCTCCTGGAAACCACAACCTACTCTGTCTTTATGGATTTCCCTATTTCAGACTTTTATATAAAAGAAATAGTACAATATGTGGCCTTTCGTATTTGTCTTCTTTACTCAGCATAATGTTTTCAGGGTTCATTCACATTGTAGAGTATATCAGTATTTCATTCCTTTTTATGGTTGGATGATACTGCATTGTATTGGGGTACCACATTTTGTTCATTCACTCATCCGTTGACGGACATTGGGTTGTTTCCACTTCGGGGTTACCATGAAGAATGCTGCTATGAACATTCATGTACCAGATTTCGTGTACACAAAGATTTTCAATTCACTTAGCTAGGTACTGAGGAGAATTGCTGGCTCTTATGGTAACTACTAAACATTTTTTAGAAACTGCCACACTGTTTTCCACAGCAGCAGCACCGTTTTACAGTCCCACCAGCAATGTATGAAGGTTCTGATTTCTTTACATGCTGGCCAACAACTGTTATTATGTCTTTCTGATTATAGTCATCCTAGTGGATGTGAAGTGGTGTCTCATTGTGGTTTTCATTTGCATTTCTCTAATGACTAAGGATGTCAGCAATGACTAAGGACATCTTTTCATGTGCTTATTGGCCATTTGCATATCTAATTTGGAGAAATGTCCATTTAAACTTTTGCCCATTTTAAATTGGGTTCTTTTCTTAGCATTATGTGGATAAATGTGACGTGAAGAAAATAAATTTTAGAAATAGATACATAGGATTTCTAATCCCTTCTCTCAATAATCTTGAATAAATTCCTTAATAACAAGATATATTTTCCAGCCTATGCTGGAAATGATATTAGCCTCATGTGTCTGAGGATTAAAACAGAAAATGTATGCAGACATGTGACCCAATCAAGAACAGTGATTATTATTAATGTTATTAACATTTATTATCTCAGGTGAATAACATTATCTCTTGTTTTTAAAATGTCATTGATTAATTTATTTATATACTGTCCCAGGAGTTTTTGAACCTTTTTTATGTTATGCATAGTGAATGCGCTAGTATTTGCCATTAAAGAATCAGACAGCTTAGCAGATAGGAAAAGTTAGATATGTAAGCAAATAATTATAATATAGTTAAGTAAATGTTTTAATTGAGGGATGTATAGAGGACTGTGGAAGGGTAGAGGAATTTGACAAAATAAGCTGTAATTCCTTGCTTTGCAAAATGTTAATGAAGTTAGGTGGCCAAGTGTAATCCAACGGTGTTAAATTCCCATTTTATCATATGTGAGAATTGAATTAAACTACAAATAAGAAGTAGAAGATGAATAGGCTACAAACTAACATCTTTAGCCTCTATTTGGCATATGGAAATACTAGGATCCCAGCCCTGACTAGGGTGGCTCAGTTAGTTGGGTCTTCCTCGCAAAGTGAAAAGTCGCTGGTTCGATTCCTGCTCAGGGCACAGGATTGATGCCTTTCTCTCATATCAAAGTTTCTCTTTCTTTCTCCCTCATCCCCCCTCTCATGAACTAAAGGGGGGAATGTGGGTGGGAGAGTGTGTGCAGGGTGGGGGAGAAATGGGACAACTGTAATAGCATAATCAATAAAATATGTTTAAAAAAATCTTTAAAAAAGGAAAGAAATACTAGGATCCCACGTTCTCTTTAATTTTAATGACTACCAGGGCCCTATATGGGAGACAATGAAACCACTGCCCTTCGGAAATTCTGAGAGCCGACAGCCAGCTAAGTTCCATGCCTGGTAGTGGTGCCTTCAGAGATGCAAAAATAAAAGGCAAAGGACGCTTGATCAGTGTTTACTCTTACAAAATACGTATGTGTATATACATAATACTTGATAGTGGAACATGAAATCTGTTTTCTATTTCTAGTATGTGAGCTCTTTTAAAGTAAATATATTTTAGTTTTTGAACCATGATTTTATTTTTTCTATCTAAAGAGCTAGAGAGAAAAGTTAAAAAGATGCCAGATTCTATATGACTAAAAAAAAATCTTATAATGAGTTAATCAATACTACAGTCCTTCTATACCCCTACACATGTACTGTTTTATTCCATTAAAATATTTATATTGCTAAGATTTAATACAACTATAGTTCCAATTATAATATTAAGGTTTTGAATACCAAGATTAATAGACCTCGCTTTTCTCATTATTCAAAATGGTTGTGAATTTTCTGTCCAATGGAATAATTATATATATATATATATATAATGTGTGTGTGTGTGTGTGTTTGTATTTTAACCTTATGTGTCTGGTGACTAAAAATTTCTCCTCATAAGAAGGACTAAGGAGCCCTGGCTGGTGTAGCTCAGTGGATTGAGCGCGGGCCTGTGAACCAAGGGATCGCGGTTCGATTCCCAGTCAGGGCACATGCCTGGGTTGCAGGCCAGTTCCCAGCATGGGACACATAGGAGGCAACCATACATTGATATTTCTCTCCTTCTCCCTCTCTCCTACCCTTCCCCTCTATAAATAAATAAATAAATAAATAAATAAATAAATATTTAAAAAAAAAAAAAAAAAGAAGGACTAAGGATTTAAATTACAGTTTATCTCCTACTGAATGTAATTGTTTTAGGAAAAATTGAAGTACATTTCCAGCTCTTACAAAATTGGCAAGACACAAATGAAATACCTTCGAGCTGTGATAGCTGGGGCTGTGAACCAGAAGTCAGATATCTATCTGTAACCTCAGCTTTTCTCTTTCTGTAAAGCTTCCCCCCACAGCACATCATATCAACAGTTAAATAGGGAAACTAAGCTTTCCTGACCCAGAGCTCAGACTCCAGGCTCCCAACTCTCCATAGGATGGACCAAAACTGCTACACCGAATAGGAAATATGCATTAAAAATTTTGCAAAGTGAGGTATCTGAGGACCACTTTATAGTAAGAAAAATGTCAAATTTAACTTGTTGCTTCTCAAATTTATAAAACTAGCAGCTTGAACCTATTAAAAAAACTCATTTTTGTACCTCTGTGATGCCCCAATTTTGACCTAAAATACATGTGTTTCACATTCTGCAAAGCATATTCATGAAAAGTTGAATCTGTGAATATGATATTAGGAGAATTCAACTTTACTTTCCTATTGGTTTATATTTACCTTCAGAGATGTCAGCTCTGACACCAATATTTTAGCTTTCAGGTATTTGTATACTTTATCTGTGAAATAGTAAAAAACCTATAAATAAATATTTAAATGTTCTGGGGGAACTCTTAAAAGGAACCCCGTTGGGAATTCATTCATGAGTGTAAAAACTATGTTATAATGCCTCTAGTTCTAAAGTCTTCCGGTTTCCTGAACATCCAATAAGAAAGTAATCTCAGACAACTTTCATCATTAAAAGAGAGCATGTCTTACTATCCAGACAGAAAATGAGGCTAGATTAATTGGAAGCTTTACAGTGAAAACACTAGTAATTTCCAACCATGAACATAATTTACTGGCTTGCCCTTCTACTAGGAAACACAAGGGAGTAAATGAAGTATAACAACATTCTGTTCACCTTGTATGGTAGCTGTAGTTATTCATTGCCAAGGGACTACTGGCAAAACTATACCATGCTAACACAGGAACATTGAAATAAGGTTAAGACCTTGAAATGAATTGAGAACAGTCTCACACTAAAAGTATCAAGTTGGCAGGCCTTATATTTGTTAATGTTAGGAATACAACACTGTGCCCCCCTTCATGATAGGATTACCCATTCCTCCAGACCTGATGTGACAAGATAAAATAACCAGGATTGCTGCTGTCTTTCCTTCACAGTGAACATTATCTAGTGCTAGAGATGAAAGTAGGATTGTAGGCCAGAAATCCCTCTTTCTAATTAATACAAAAATACTCATCAAAGATGATGTCTATCCCCCCAAAGACAGTCAGTCCTAAAGTATTTACTTTGTAGATTATCCAAACTTACTGTTTTGACTCTTTCTTCTTTCTTCTCTTCAAGCCTTTTCACTAGTTACTGAATGCAAGAGAAGAGAATCAACAACAGTTTCTGGTTCCATATTAAAATGTAGATGACTCGGACAGATTACCTATCCCTATAAAAAAGAGTCTCTTTAATAAGGGTTTTTTCTTGGTAGCCTATTAGGAGTGAAGGTGGGGTACAGTAATAAAGATTTGGAGTGTGACTTCAAGCAAGTAAATTAATCTTCCCACAGAAGTGAAATAAAAATATGTACTTCCAGTGTTGTAGTAAGGATCTAGTGAATGATACAGGAGAAAGAGCTTTATAAAATACAAAACAGCAGACCTTTAGTGGTGGGAATAGTCTCTACTCTCTTCTGCCCTCACTTTCCTCCTTGCTCAGTTTAGAGTCTACAGTCCATCATGATCATCAGTCCCTCGAGCCCATCCCCATCTCCCGTGGCCTTCCTGTCCTTTATCCCGTCTTTTTTCCCTGTTCTTGGCATAATGTCAGCTCTGGTTAGATCCAAATCTTTAACAGCACAACAGTAGCAGAAAGAGAATGGGCCTCAGTGTCTGGCAGGTGAATTTAAACTGTGGCTCTACCCTTTCAAAACTTTTGAGAAGTCAGATGACCTTTCCGAGCCTCACTTCCTCACCTATGAAAGAAAATGATGATAATGCAGCATCTAGTTGTTGTGAATATTAAATTTAACAACATTGATAGCCCAACAGCACAAGACTTGGTACACAATAAACACTTGATAAGTAGTAACTATTAATAGTAGTATTTATAATCCATGATAGTTTTTTTCTCTCATAAGAAGACCTAGAACTAATATACAGGTGTTCACTTTCAAACATAAACGTATGTTTTATTACATAAAAATATTTTAAAATCCTGATGTAATGTTCTCATTTAATGACTTTGTTGGGGTTTTTTACCCTCACTAGAGGATATGTTTATTGATTTCAGAGAGAAAGAGAAACGATGTGTGAGAGAAATGTTGATAGGCTGCCTCTCATGTGCACCCCGACTGTGGACTGAACCCACAGCCTAGGTACGTGCTCTGACTGGGAAAGGAACCTACAACCTTTTGGTGTATGGGATGATACTCCAACCTACTAGGACAGCAAGCCAGGGCCTTTACTGATTATTTTTAATCCCTCTGTTCTTTTCCTTAGCATCTTGAAGAGTCCAGAGCTTTCTAATTATTACTTTTTTGCTTCTTCACAATACAATAAAGAATTTTAAAAGAGGAGATAAGAATAATGGTCTTAAACCTACACTGAATTTACAAAACATGACACGTAAGATGTGCAAATGTAAATATACAAATAAATGTACTCAGGTTCAGATGAGAAAAACTTCTGTCAGGAAACTGTATGAATGATTCTAAATCTTGCCTCACACAGCTAGGCAGGTAAGTAACATTTTCCTCAAACCCCACTACATGGTTCTACAGGTCTCAATATTACTTTTAGATTTGAACATATTAGTCAAAATATTGATACTCTTTTATAATGAGTTTCTGATTGCAAAAGGAAAAAACTACCTTCATGAGTGTAACTCAAGACATTTAAACAATTCCTCACGGTGTTCTAAGGCTTCTGTGTTATCCAGTGGATGACACTTTGGTCAAACAACGAAGCTTTTCATGTTCCTTCTTATCATCACCCATCATTTAACAGGAGTAAAACCACCAGCTACTAGGAAAAAAAGAACTAAATAAGTCCTCTCCAGCTGCAAAAAAAATAAATAAATAAAATAAAGCTTGAGATCTCCTTACATAATTTCTGGTATCCCAAAAGGGTGGGGTCAAAGTGTAGTTTTTCTTGCTACAAACCTCTACCCCTGTATACATGCCAAGATATAATTTATTTTTGTTGTTACTAGGATAGAAGAGTATGTGGGAGAAGACATGGAGGTGGCTGATATAACACAATTTAATAATAGCAGTAACCGCAAGTAGTATCTATCATATCCTTGGCCACTTTTAATTATGCCAAAATATGCCATTTTTTAATTTTGACAATTATATAATATAGATATTAGCCTCATTTTCTTAGGAAACTGAGGTTCAGTGAGACTAACTTAATAAAAGGTGCGGTGAATCAAATCCAGGTCTATTTGACTCCAATGTTAGGGTATCGATCACTGTTCTGCCTTCCAGTGAAAGGAACAAAAATTGAACTAGCAAAAGACAACTGAAATAGATCTGAGAAGGACAAACATGGAAAAGGTGATACTACTTTAAAAGATCCAGGAGTGTGCCATGGCTGGTATGGCTCAGTTGGTTGGAATGCCATTCCATGCCCCTAGAGGTTTCAGGTTCGATCCCTGGTCAGGGCACATGCCTGAGCTGCAGGTGTGGTCCCTGGTGGAGGCTTGTACAAGAGGCAACCCATCGATGTTTCTCACATGGATGTTTCTCTCTCTCCCTTCTTCTCTCTCTAAAATCAATTTTAAAAAATGTACCGTTTGGCAAGGATAAAAAAAATAAAAAGACACAAGAGTGTTTTAAGGTAAATGAAGCTACAGACTTATATCCCACTTTGTACCTTTTCCTACTTCCTTCTCCTAAAGAAGGAACATGAGCCTAAAACTTTACATAGCTTAAGAAACAAAGTATCAGTTCCATTTACTTCCTTAATTATCTACCATCAGCCATCAAATATTCTAGCACATAAAATCAGATTTCAATTAATTAGTCACCCTCACAGCAATATCAGGTGTAGCTGTCTATAAAGCAGCAGCTTTCAAACTTCAGCAAGCATTGCAATCACCAAGAGGGTTTGTCAAACACAGCTTCCTGGGCCCCATCACTGGAGTTTCTGACTCAGTAGTTCTGGGTTAGGGGCTGAGAATTCCTAATTCTAACAAGTTCCCAGATAATGCTGATGTGGCTGGTTCAGGGACCAGCTCTTTGAGAATGACTTGTTATGAAAAAAAACTGCCAACTTGTTTATGATGGCCATTCTGACCAGTGTGAAATAGTATCTCATTGTGGTTTTAATTTGCATCTCTCTGATGGTGCATCACTAGCATCACTCAGCTAGTGATGCTGAGCATGCTTTTATATGTTTATGGGCCTTCTGTATGTGGGGAAAGTAACAGAGGAACAATGGGGGTAACTGTAATTGAGTAAAATTTTAAAAAATGAAAAGAGAAAAACTGCTAAATCAAGTTTGATTTATATACGCATACCTAGGGCAAGCTAACTAGTGAAAGAAAAGCATTTCTTAAGAGGCTACTTTCCATTCTGCAGGCACAATTTACAAATCCAACTATTTATTTCCAC
Source organism: Glossophaga mutica (assembly GCA_039655065.1). Classification (NCBI taxonomy): domain Eukaryota; kingdom Metazoa; phylum Chordata; class Mammalia; order Chiroptera; family Phyllostomidae; genus Glossophaga; species Glossophaga mutica. Next base: position 20,013,065 of record CM077304.1, on the reverse strand, counting down.
ATACCTATAATGAACAGTGTTCACAGATACACAAGTGCGGGAGGACAGCTGACCTTATGACCATGTTTTTCATAAAGCAAAAGACTATGCTTTCAATGTGCAATTTGCTCAGCTAAGCAATCATAGGAATAAGAATATCATATTCAAAAGAGGCAACCATACCCAAATTCAATCCAGCTCTTTATAATCCAGGGGGAAAAATGCATAAAAGTAAAATGCACCTAAGTTTAGGAAAGGGAAAAATCTGAAATCAGAACCATTCGTATTTCCAGCCATAAGCCTCTGCTAGTCCAATTGCTTATGGCTTCCTTTCCTTCTCTTTCTTCCTTTCTCTCTCTTTTTTAAATAGAGACAGCAAGGAGTCAGGGAACTGGATCCCTGAAAGCCAATATAGCCTTGACCACATAGCCTGTTTCTTACCTCTATCTGGCTCTAGCTCCAGGTTTGACTTGGACTTGGTCTTGCCTGTTTTCAGGACATGATACAGTTGCAGCAGTAAGGGCTATCACTAATGCTGCAGAAGTTGAAATAAGTATGAAAGCTGGGGGGCAGGAAGTCACAAAACTCGTATTATTTTGAAAGGAAATTGCTTCTGATTTCAAAGCAGCCTGAGATTAATAAAGAAAAGAAGTTTCTCCCTGCCCCATCCCACAGGTTCTTCTAGAATAGAGACTTCTCATTCTAACATCCTTTTGAAATGGAAAAACTTTTACTCTATAATCCCCTTTACTTGGTTATCCAGATCTTTTTTTTTAAGAAATTAAAAAAATATTTTATTTATTTATTTTTAGAGAGAGGGGAAGGGAAGGAGAAAGAGAAGGAGAGAAACATCAATGTGTGGTTGCCTCTCACACACCCCCAACCTTCTTTATAGGTTGATAGTCCTCTCTCTCTCTCTCTCTCTCTCTCTCTCTCTCTCTCTCTCTCTCTCTCTCTCTCTCTCCCCCCTTAATCTCTCTTCTTCTTCTTCTTCTTCTTTTTTTTTTTTTTTAAGGGAAGGGGTTCCTACAGTAACTTCATTGTAACTGAGAAACCAGGCTACAGTAAGTCTACATGGTTAGAGCAAACGCTGGTCATCTTTCCAAAGGGTGATGCCTGAGCCCAGCTGGCAGCACACACAGTAAACCAAAGCCCAGAATAACCTTTTTCCTGACACTATGCTGCACTGCCTGACTCACTATGAGAGAATAGTGACTGCACAATCACAACGAACCAAAGTATGAGGTCCAAGTGGGCAGAGGCAAAAACCCAAGAGAAAACCACTGATCACTGGAGAGGAGGCTAAAATAAGCACAGTTGCTTACTCTCCACTATTCTTTGCCAAGAAAGGTGAGGGTATGGGATGAGTAGTAAGTTATGTTCTTCAATCTTCAAGTAAGTAAATCCTGAGAGGATGGGTTTGATGGTCAGTCAAGCAGTACAGCAGGATGGAAATCTAGGTTAGTTATGTATATAAACCTTTGTACCTAAGGGAAGAGGGAGGAACATTAAAATGCCTGCAACTTTTAAAAGAAGAGCCTTTTTTCTTCTTTTCTCAAAGAAGACAAGAAATAGCATCTTGTGTTTTCCTTGCTGCAGTGGCAACAGACATGCTGGATTTCATAAAACACAACTTCTATCACATTGTCTGTTGATAAGATTGCTCAGTCATGGGAGGGCAGTAACAGATGTTACTGTTAGAACTAGGTCTTCTCACAAAGCCTCTATTCCTGGGCCATTTCTCTCTACGGATCCACAGAGGAAACCCCCAGAACTATAATGGGCCTAAGTTAAAGCTCCTGCAGTATTGCAATGGTATGATTGGCAGGTGTGTGGGTGCTGTGATTTTTTTTTTTTTTTTTTTTTTTGCATGTGTAAGCTCTTTTGGAAAAGCTGGCGATAAAAGGACAAGGAAGAGTTTGGTTTAGAGCCCAAAAGTCCCAGATATCAGCCACAGATGCCTCTGCCCCATTTTTCTGCATGTTCCTTTCCATGAAACATGTTCAATCACTGAGTGTTAAGCAATGTGCTTAAAAGAAATGATCCACTCACCCTCCCTCATCCTCCATGTGAAGCTCACAATAGCAGAGGCTGAAGACAAGGAAGAATGTCTCTGTTCCTTCTCACTAGGGTAATCATTTGGTGTCCAAGTAAATGAGCAAGGTAGCCCCATTGTCTGAGGTGACCCCTGCCACAGAGATGTGGCTGACCTATGCCATGTAGATGGAGAACTTCTTGGTAGCCCCGTGAAACAAAACACGCCAATCTGGTAGGAATGTGCTGCTGGTTGTGGGAGAAGTCCTTCTTGAGGCTGGAGACCAGCTGAGTACGCATGTTAATGATGAGGTTGGCCACGATTTTAACCTCTTGCAATCACTGTTTTCAAAAATAAGGGATAGTTGGAATGGTTGAGGCAGTCTTGGTCCCAGGTGAGAGGGGGGTTGGGTCACATTGGATGGGTCAAGACCTTTAACTGTAATTCCACTCTTTTGGCTTCATCAGTGTCTGTGCAGACTGCAGTGAAGGCTCCCACATGCTCACCAGATAAGCACATGTTCTTGGCATAGGATTGACAGAGAAAAACATTAATGCCCTCTTTGATGAAGTGGCACATAGCTCAGGCATCCTTGTTACCATCACAACTGGCAAAGCCTGGATAGTTTATGTCAAAGAATGCAGAGAGATTCTTTATCCTCACTACTGTTGTTTCCTTCCACTGCTCAAGACAAGGTGTCTACTCTTACGAGATTGCAGGCACAGGTGTGCAGAAGAACACTTTGCTCTCACATTTCTGAAACACCCTTCTTAGTGCCTGTGAAGTCAAGCCCACAAGTCTTGGTGTCATAGTATACATAACCATGTAGCTGCATGCCAGTGTCCCTGAAGTGGGTGTGTGATTTCTCCAGGATGGTTTGGGTAGAAAGACATCTCCACTGAACTTAAAAACTCTTTGCAGATATCTGGCTCCAATCCTTAAGTCTCAAATTCCAGAAATAATATGCATAGTGACATATTGGTGACTTTCCAACACTTCTATTCACATCCGGGGCTAATTCTGCAGATGGCTTACAAAATTCAGCCATTTCAGCAATGGGCAGGTGTTCTTTGTCCAGATTTTTTTTTTTCAGCAATCTGGACACTAGAGTGCAGGTAAGGCTTTCCATTATCATCTTCATAGGTACCACCTTCCAGACTCACCTTCTTGATGTTTTTGTCTCTCATACATGTTTTTGTAGCTCCTAGAATGGGATCTCCACAGGAGCTCACCAGGGGCTGGCTGTGGCAAAGGCCAAGGCAGAAAGACCTGGGTGGAAGGTGGCAGCGATCCCAGACAGGATGCAGCTGGAGGGTGCCAGAGCTATGGTGGGCAGTAAGAGGGCAGGGGGTAATGGTAGGACAGAGCAGAGAGCCAGCAGGCACAGACACAGGGGTGTAGGCACATGGTTAACAGTTTTCTTGCTGGCAGAAGATTGTATAAAATAATTGTATCTGAAGACTTTTGCAAAAATCTCTGGTAAGTCTATGTAATTATCCCTTGTTGAATTTAACAGAATTAATAGAATTTATTTTCTTCTTAAGTCATAAAGCCAGTCTTTTTAAATTTCTAAAACTCTAGAATGTATTGGGTGCTGACGGTCAGCTGCCACACCTGTACCAGGCTGTTCATATAGCCGGCAGAGTCTGGCCATCAGCAGACCAGGCCAAAGAGGAGCACTGGGGTGGCTCTGCCTTGCTGCTGGGGCTGATAACTTCTTGCTTCAGTTCATCTACAATGAATTTCAAATCCCTTCAAATCCCAGATCTTAGTGCCGGAGCCCATGGCAGCACAGAGCCAGCAGTGGTTGGGGCTGAAGCACAGGGTGATGATGAAGCCCCATTATCTAGCATATAAAGGTACTTGCCTTTGTTGAGGCCCCAGAGCACGGCCTGGCCATCTTGCCTCCAGAAGCGTATAGGGATCCATATGGAGAGACATTCACAGTGTTTAGGTAGCCCATGTGTCTGATGTGGTTTGTCTTCAGCTTGCACTTTTGACAGGTTCCATACTTTGCCCAGCTTGTCCCAGCCACGGGAGACGATACTGGGATTGTTGTTGTATGAAATGCAGATGCAAGATGCCCACTGAGAATGGTTCTCATCCAGGACAGTGTAGTTGCATATACCCAGAGAATATAATAGAAATGTCTAGAATTTTCTCTTTAGCCTTAGAGAGTGTTGCTATCTCATTGAAAGTTTACATCAGAGGACTTACTTTAAAAAAAATAAGGAAACTATTGCTTTTAAATGCACACACATGAAAGTTTTGTAAGGCTCATGAGAACTCTGGTAATTTAACTTGGTTAATCAGAGCCATTCAGATTGTCTCATAGGTCATTCACTCCACAGGTGGCCGACTCTGGGACATGTTATAAGGGCCTGCTTGCACATGCCCTTTTGCTCAGGACTCTATCCTGAAGTGACCCTATAAGGCTTGGATTCCAGGAGACAATTGAAGAAACAAAGACCAGCATCTTAGTTCAGGCTGCTATACTATAGATTGAGTGGCTTATAAGCAATAGAAATTTATTTCTCACAGTTCTGGAGGCTAAAAGCCAAAGATCAGGGTGCCAGCACGATCAGGTTCTGGTGAGCATCTCTTCTAGGTAGCAGACTATCAACTTGTCACTGCATCCTTACATGGCAAGAAGAGAGCTAGTTAGCTAGCTGGCCTCTTCTTATAAGGACACATCCCATTTATGAGGATTCTACTCTCATGACCTAATTGCCTCCCAAAGGCCTCACCTCCACATACCACCACATTGGGGTTAGGGTTTCAACATATGAATTTTAGGGGAAGATAAACATTAAGTCCATTGTAGCCTATGGGTTCTCCTCCTACTAATTCACTTTAATATAATAGCAGAAATTTCTAGCACTCTGCCTCACACAAACCGTAGTCCAGTAGGTTGACATATCTCAAGAATATTTGGGTTATTTTCTATTTGAATCATATACAAACTCAATTAACTTAGATATAACAAATCATCTCATCTTTTATTTGAAGCAATATTTGTTCAAAGATCATTAATGTCTAGAAACTAGTAGGTTGGAAGAAAGTGAGGTGAGATCAAACAATGACAGTAATTTACCATCATTTCTCTATTCCTATGTTGCCTTCATTCAGTCAAACACACCTACCTAAGACTCAGGTAATGCACTGGGTCCTGGGGTTACAAAGATCACAGTCCCTATCCTCAGGGAGTTTGCGATCTCCTAGAATAAGCACGGCAGTAAAAGTTCTGAAGAAAGCACAAGAAGATGTGTGAACCTAGAGGAAAGAGAGCCTAACTCTGCCTTAGGGAGAGATGGGGTGAGTCCACTCTTCACAGAGGAGAATTATTGTCCAATCTATTGACTGAACAGCAAAAGATACCAGGCATTAAACTAAGGTTCTTATTTTTTCCACTATAAAATCCACTCAACAATGGTCCCCATTTATTGTCAAGGCTGGCTTCTGTGTGATAATGCCACTAATATGATTATGCCAACTTCTCCTACTGCTCACCTTACACTTCATATCTGAAGGTCACAGTACTAAAAACTGGCATGGATGCTGTCCAAGGAATCTTGTTATCATGCTTGACTATTTATAATGCTAAAATTGAAGATTAAAAAACAAGTCAATACATACTTTATAGGATGGGCATGGAGTTGGAGAAGTGAATCAGCAGCAGAGGAAGAAATAAGAGCACTATGCAAACACAGACCAACCTGAAGGGAACTTAGACTACCAGTGCCCAAAACTGGAGGTAACGTGATTTGATTTCCATTGATGAGAACTTAATTTACATACCACGTGGAATGTTCCTGGGCCCTTGATGGGTTTGAAGCCATCAACAGGTACACATTGATCAGCATGGCCATTACAGAAGCAGCTGCCTTTGACGATGAAATCATAGATTGCATAGTGGGTAAAGTGCCGAGGCTTTGCGTTCAGGTCATTTCTCTGACAGGGACAAGACTGCTGTTTTAGCAGCTGCACACGAAGGTTGGTGATCTTCAGCTGCTCCTGCACTTTGGCACTGTAAGGGTTCTCCATATCATATGGTGGTGACAAAGCTCTGAAAATAACCTGTAAAGAAAAAGAAATTACCATGAGTATACAGGACTGTGTGCAAACTCCGGGTTGTTTGCCCCAAATCGTTCTGGTTTGATTCACACCTCTTGTTATCTGTAAATGACACAATCACAAGAGGTTTTAGCCCCTGGTCACACTGGGGGCAGAGCTGCCCGATCACTCCTGGAACAGATGTGCTGCCTGCTTGGATGCATGCATATAAATTGAGTAACCAGCGGAGAACTGACTGTTGGGGTGAAGGCAGCCATGCAAAGATCGCACGGGAAGAGCATTCCAGGCAGAAGGAATAGCAAGTTTAAAGGCCTTGAAGTGGAATCAAACTTGGCTTATTCAAGAAAGGACAACAAGGCCAGTGTGCCTGGAGTCCAGGGGATAAGGGGACTGTGTTTGTAGAGGAGGACAGAGACAGTGCAGGACCCATTCTGAATGCAGCCCTTTAAAGGCCTAAACTAAGCTACTCTAAGTGGAAGCCACTACAAGCCTGTAGGCAGAGAACTGGTATAATTTGATTTACATAAGTGGAACCTAATCAACGAAACAAACAAATGAGCAAAACAGAATCAGAGACATGGAAATAAAGAACAAACTGACAGTAATTAGAAGAGAGGGGCAGCGGGGAACGGGGTGGAGAAAGAAGGGTCAAGGAACAGGAATAGAGGACTCATGGGCACAGACAATGGGGGGGGATATTGACTGTGGGAGTGGGAGAGGGGAGTGGGGCAGGGGAGAGCAACAGGGAGAAAGGTGGGACAACTGTAACCAAACAACAATTTTAAAAAACAACAAAGACAATAGAACACCAAACAGGCGCATGCAAAGATAACTCTTGCTTCTGTGAGAATGGATTATAAAGGGTGACAAATAGAAACAGGATGACCAGTAGGTAGTGACTGCAAAATCAAGATCCAGGCACTTATACTTCTAAATGAGGTGTGACCCTTTCAAAGACTAGTCAGTTATTTAATGGGGTCCTGTTGCCACCAATATTCTTAGTGCTCCTTTTCTGTATCTGCCTTCCAAGCTTGTGGCACTGTTTTTGGAATATCCTTACTGGCAGTAAACATACAATCATTTGAGGGTAGACTTGATATCTGAAATTAATCAAAAGTCACATAAACCAAGATGCGGTGAGTAAAGTGATTGATTAAATCAGTTAATGGCACTTTCGGTTAAAGGCAAAGCATAATTAAGAAATGAGACAATTTTTACTGTTTAGTTATTGGTGAACTCTAAAGGCAATTGAAAACTTTAGTTCTGAAGAGAAGACCAGAAGGAGGAAGGTTCAGAAGGGGCCGACTTCGGGCACGCAGGTCAGGTACAGTACCTGGGGAAATAAAAGGAGCCCCAGGGTGGGGTGGTGCAAAATTCTTCAGTGTTACTTTGGGGAAGTAGAGGTTGATAAAAGTGGAAATCACTGCCAGTAGAAACTAATGAATATAAGAAAGGAATTCCAAAATATAAGATGAAACATATTTTAAGGAGGCCAACACTTACTTAGACCTTATTATGCAAATTAAAAAAGAAAGCAAAAAACCTCGAACAATCTCAATAATTTATGTAATAAGAGAAACAAATTCCCCACCCCCCCATTCTTAAGTATCTCTTGGCTTTTTTTTTAATATATTTTATTGATTATGCTATTACAGTTGTCCCATTTCTCCCCCATCATTCCCCTCCACCCTACCCACCCTCTCCCACCCACATTCCCCCCTTTAGTTCATGTCCATGGGTCATAAGTTTTCTAGCTTCTACATTTCCCATACTATTCTTGCCCTCCCCCTGTCTATTTTTTTCCCATTATCTATGCTACTCATTCTCTGTACCTTTTCCCCCCTCTCTCCTCCTCCCACGCCCCTGTTGCTAACCCTCCATATGATCTCCATTTCTGTGGTTCTGTTCCTGTTCTAGCTGTTGGCTTAGTTTGCTTTTGTTTTAGGTGTGGTTCTTGATAGCTATGAGTTTGTTGTCTTTTCACTGTCATAGTTTTATCTTCTTTTTCTTAGATAAGTCCCTTTAACATTTCATATAATAAGGGCTTGGTGATGATGAACTCCTTGAACTTGACCTTATCTGAGAAGCACTTTATCTTCCCTTCCATTCTAAATGACAGCTTTGCTGGATAGAGCAATTTTGGATGTAGGTCCCTGCTTTTCAAGATTTCAAATATTTCTTTCCAGCCCCTTCTTGCCTGGAAGGTCTCTTTGGAGAAATCAGCTGACAGTCTGATGGGAACTCCCTTGTAGGTGACTGTCCCCTTATCCCTTGCTGCTTCTAGAATTCTCTGCTTCATTTTAATCTTGGCTAATGTAATTACAATGTGCCTTGGTATGTTCCTCCTTGGGTCCAACTTCTTTGGGACTCTCTGAGCTTCCTGGACGTCCTGGTAGTCTATTTCCTTTGCCAGATTGGGGAAGTTCTCCTTTATTATTTGTTCAAATAAGTTTTCCACTCGTTGCTGTTCTTCTTCCCCTTCTGGGACCCCTATAATTCGGATGTTGGGATGTTTAAAGATGTCCCGGAGGTTCCTAAGCCTCTCCTCGTTTTTTTGAATTCTTGTTTCTTCCTCGTCTTCTGTTTGGTTGTTAGCTTCTTCCTTCTGGTCCACTCCATTGATTTGAGTCCCAGTTTTCCTTCCATCTCTATCAGTTCCCCATGCATCTTCCTTCATTTCACGGATTGTAGCCTGCATTTTTTCATCTAGTTTGTGAGCAAAATCAACCAATTCTGTGAGCATTTTGATGACCAGTGCTTTGAACTGTGCATCTGACAGGTTGGCTATCTCTTCACTGCTTAGAGGAATTGGCTCTGGGGCTTTTATTTGTTTTCCGGTTTGAGCCATTTTTGGTGGGGTTTTTTTGTTGTTGTTGTTTTGGTTTTAGTCTGGTCGCGGCTATTAAGTATCTCTTGGCTTTTTAAAAATACATTAGAACTCTATTCACACACACACACATAAAACCAACCCAGAAACATTTTTTCTTTTCAAGTGAATTATAGTTGACATACACAGAAATATTTTGAAAACCAAACACAGTTGCCCTTGAACAAGGAAGGATTTAGGGGCACCCATCTCCTGCACAGTCAAAAATCTACATACAGCTTTTGACTCTCCCCAAACTCAACTACTAATAGCCTACAATTGACTTGAAGACCTACCGATAACATAAACATAATCATATGTTATCGGTAGGTTATCAATTAATGCATATTTTGTATGTTACATGTAGTATGGATTGTATTCTTACTATAAGTAGTCTAGACAAGAAACTGCTATTAAGAAAAGCATAAGGAAGAGAAAATCCATTTACAGTATTTATTTAAAAAATCTCCATATAAGTGGACCTGTGACGTTCGAACCCATGTTGTTCATCAACTGTAGTATAAAAGTAAGTTGTTAAGAAATATACAGACTTTAGATAAACTTCCATTTAGAGAGAATGCATCTAAAAGTAACTTTCCAGAAAGAAATTTCTTTAAGGAATAGTTTAGAGATAAAAATTTCATTTTAGAAACGTTTTACACCAAGAGTATGAAAAGGTAAGAATCAACTGTGTAGGATCACGTCTCCAGGTCTGTTGGTACAGAACGTTCCTCAGTGAATTTTCTGTATAACTTTGGGGGAGGGGTGATAATTCAGTGGATACTTGGCCTCCTACAGTCAATTCTCCATCCAGCAGCCAGAGTGAATCTCTCCACCCCCACCCAAAGACTTCCCATTTTTCTGAAAATACGAAGTCCTTATAATGGCCCTGCCTTATTTTTGTTCTTAGTGCTCATTACTACCTGACATGTTAGATTTGTAGTTGTTTAATGATTTACTCTCTTCCCAGTCTTGGATATAAACTTCCAGAAAGGCATCACTGATGTATCCCAGAATAGTGTCTGGCACAGAGTAGGTATTCAATACACTTTTGGTAAATTAATTGACTAATTATAACATTGTTCTTGGCATTCAAGTAATAGGTGAGAATTTCAAGTAATTTAACTTCCTTTTATAGGGTCCTAAACAGATTCTGAAGTCATGTTATAGCACCAGAAGGTGAGAGATAAGAAGTTGTATTACAAACAGTTATAAATAGTTATATAATATACCAGTATCTCCATTTCTAGCTATTTTCAAACTTGCAAAAGCTAGTAATTGTATCTTAAACTCAAACAATACTCTACCACATTTATTCACACGTAGAGTGGTGGAAAGCAACGCACATTATGGAATAAAATTTTCCAACAAATAATGTCACTTACTTGAAAGTCAACATAGAAATAATGTCTCTTTCTTTTAACAATAGCTTAAATCAGAACATGATTTTATATTTTGAATCATTTAAAAACAAAAAACATAGAACCCACTGTGAGTTTCCTGTGGGATTTGTTTTCACTATGACATCCCAAACACTGGCATTCTGTTAGACATTCATGAAGAACCCTCGCTCTCAACAAGATATATGGTGTAACCACCTCCTAGTTTATCAACCACAGTAATGCAAGGACATGGAAGAGGTGACCGGTGTTAACCGAATAAGTACTCCATTGAAAAGTCTGTGGAGTACTTCTCTACACTGTCACCCACTCTTCATTTTTCTGAACATTGGTGACAAAGCTGTTTGCTCTCTCTGCTCCTGTTACATATTCACCCTTGACATTTATCCTGTTCTCTCTAGCTCCCTTGCCCTCAGCTGCCTCGCCCTGAAAACTGTTCTCATGCAAGGCTTGAGAAAGATCTGTCAAGGTTTGTAGGAACTTAGAAGCTCTTTTGCTTCCTGACCCCAGACTGGAAGCTGAATGGCAGCTCTGTGCTTGGTGAGCATGACACCACAGTTGGCACGCTGATATCAGCAGGGAAGGGACATCATGACCCCTGAGGCTGCGTGCTGGAAAGGAGACAGCAGAGTGCCACAGACACAAAAGTAAACGGGAATTTAAACCATGAAATCTTTTTTCCAGAAAGGAGACGCCTTAATCTGATACCCTGGGAAATGGATCTACCCTGCATCAGGAAACAAAGAGTGCGCCAATCCAGATGCTTCAAGCTTCTGGCAGGTCGCCCTTTGGGTTCCACCCAGTTTTTCTTCAAATATACCCAGAAGAAGCCTGTATGGCACTACTAAAATGAAGTAAGAAAAAATGTAGAAGCACTTCATAGAATGCCAGCCTCTTCTATTTTTGTTCCCCTCAGGAACAGGCTGTATCTATGGGCCCATCGCTGTTTCTCTGTGATTGCTTCTGAGGATACACTTCTAACAAGACATACTTAAAAAGTCAGAGGGGTCTATGATCAAGTCTACTTTGATGTTTCCAGTGTGTTAGTGCTATTGGTCAGGACTTCATGATCTTATTATTTAAAAAGTTTGAGCCCCAGCTGGTGTGGCTCAGTGGATTGAGAGCTGGCCTACGAACCAAAGGGTCACTGGTTTCATTCCCAGTCAGGGCACATGCCTGGGTTGCAAGCCAGGTCCCTAGTCGGGGGTGTGTGAGGGGCAACCACACATTGATGCTTCTCTCCCTCTCTTCAAAAAAAAAAAAGTTTCATTATGTTTTAATGATTAATACTATGCTCACTATAGAAAAATCTGTCACTGAAAAATGTAGAAGACAATAAAAAATCTATAGTGCAATTCCCCCTAAAAACATATAATCCCAAAGGGATTATATTTTTCCATCTAAACCTCTGTATGTATATACAAAGAATATAATGTAAATAGCTTTGTTTCAACTTAATAATACCTTGCGAATACTGTTCATAGTCAATAAAAATAACTCTACATCAGTGGCTCTCAAAGAGTGTCTGGTACCCCAGACCAACAGCATTAGTATCAATTAGTATCAAGTAGAACTTGTTAGAAATGCAAATTCTTGGGCCCTATACCAAACTGATGAAGCCAAAACTCTGAAGGTGGGGCCCAGCAATCTGTGTTTTCAACAAGCCTTCCAAGTGATTCTGATGCTGAATAAAGTTTGAGAAGCACTGCTACATTATTTAAAAACCTGGTTAGAATTCCATTGGATGGCTACGATGTAATTTATTTAGCCAGGTTGCTATTGTTAGGCATCTAGGTTGTTTCTAGCTTCTCAGTGTAAACAATGACAATCTTGTAGCTAGAATATAGAAGTTTATAATATTCTGAAGATACATTTCCAAATGTGAAATCAATGACTTAAAGGAAATGCATAATTTTGAAATACATCTGAGCTTTTGAATGAGTCATGGAACTTTTCCCCCCTAATCTTTGGAATCTTCACATTTCCCTGATCTTGCCTCACTTCTCTAAACCTGAAATTCCATCAAACTTTGCCTAAAGATTTAGATTCTTGGCTTATGTTCTGCTATTTCTTGTGCCCCAGTATAAGAAAGAGACCCTTAAAAAGTTCTGAACAGGTTAGAATTACCTGTATGTTCTATCTTTTCTAGGATACTTAAAAAACTCTATATAATACTGAAAATTAGTAGAAAAAAAAACAGCATTCTATATGTCTTAGTTATACTCTGAGGTGAAAATTTCAACAGAGTATTAACAGTGTGAACATATTTAAGTAAATACTAGCTACATAATAGTCAAGGAACTTTTTCAGTATCAAACTGATACCTTATATATTATTCCATACCTAAAAATTTTAAATAAAGATTTTATTTATTTATCTTTAGAGAGAGGGGGAGGGAGGGAAAAGAGAGGGAGAGAAACATCAGTGTGTAGTTGCCTCTCATGCCCCCCAGCTGGGGACCCGGCCTGCAACCCAGGCATGTGCCCTGACTAGGAGTCAAACTGACAATACTTTGGTTCACAGGCCGGTGCTCAACCCACTAAACAACACCAGCCAGGGCTAAAATTTTTTAAACTTTTAAAATTTATTAATGACAAAGAGAGAGAGAGGGAGAGGGAGACTGACTTGTTGTTCCATTTATTTATGCATTCATTGGTTGCCTCTTGTATGTGCCCTGACCAGGGACTGAACCCACAATCTTGGTGTATTGGGATGATGCTCTAACCAACCGGTCTACCCAGCCAGGGCTCCATGCCTAAAATTTTATTAAATCATAATAACTTAAGAAACTTAGTTATCACATTAAAAAATTCTCTTTAGATGCTAGCTTGAGGAATATTTCAGGTCCAAGTTGATTACCCATCCTGTGGACGCCCTTGGCACTTGTTCTTTGCATGATAGCACTTTTATAAGAGCACGTTGTTATTGCCCATTTCTTGTCTGTATCTCACATTAGACTCTGCTCAGTGGGCAGGGATCTTGTTTGTCTGGTTAACAGCTGTGTCCCGAGGCATGTCCCACAAGAAATGAATGAATTATCTTTCCAAATAGCATTTTTTAAAATGAGAAACCAAATATGGAATAGGGTTTAGAAAAATAGAAAAAGCAAGATGTTCCTACCATGCTCTTGATAAGAAGAATGTGAACACACACATGTGTATAAATACATATGTAAAACATGTAGTTTCAAATGGCTTTATAGATTCTTTTTCTTCAGCAGCATACAAGATCTTTCACATTCTTAAGAAAACAGGTCAGGCAGGCAAGAGCAAGCACCCAAACTCATGTCAATACTCTATCTTTTCTATGATTTCTGGTCTAGTTTTCTTATCTACCGAAAACAGAAGCTTCAGGATCATTAAAGAACTGCTGTTGTTCTTTAATGGTTTTTGAAATACACCTTCATGTTCTCAAAAAAAAAAAAAAAAGGCAGCTTTTCATGTCAATGGTTTTCTCTATTGTTTTTCTATATTATTTTTGCTTTTATCTTTATTATTTTCTCTCTTCTGTTTACTTTGGGTTTAATTTTCTCTTCTTTTACTAATTTCTTAAAATGAAACCATAGTTGATCGATTTGAGAACTTTTTCCCCCTAAGTACTTGTTTAGTTGCCTCCCATAAGTTTTGATGCATTGTGTTTTCATTTTTATTTCAGTTCAAAATGATTTCTAATTTCCCTTTTGATTTCTTCTTTGACACAGAGGTTATTCAAAAGTATATTTAATTTTAAAATATTTGGGGCTTTCCCAGATACCTTCCTGTTATTGTTTTCTATTTTAATTGCTTTGTGGCCAGAGAACATACTTCATATGGTTTGAATTTTTTTTATATTTATTAGTACTAGTTTTATGGCCCAGGGCATGGATTATTTTAATAAATGCTCCTTGTACCCTCGAAAAGATTGTGTATTCTACTGTTGTTGGTGGAACATCATATGAATGTTAAGTCAAGTGGGTTGACAATATTATTCTAATCTTCTGTATTCTTATTGCTTTTCTGTACTTGTTCTGTCAATTACAGAAAGGCATTGGGATCTCCAACTACAATTATCAACTCACCTTTTTCTTCTTGCAGTCTCTGTTTCATGTATTTTGAAGCCTTGTTATTAGGTACACGAACATTTAGGATTGTCACATCCTCTTGATTAATTGGCTCTTTTATCAGTATGAAATGTCCCTCTTTATCCCTGGTAATATTCTTTGATCTGAAATCTACCTTGTCTGATAATAATATAACCACTATCAAAAACTTTCTTTTTTTTTCTTTTAAAGATTTTATTTATTTATTTTCAGAGGGGAAGGGAGAGAGAAAGAGAGGGAGAGAAACATCAATGCATGGTTGCCTCTCATGTGGCCCCCACTGAGGACTTGACCTGAAACCCAGGTGTGTGCCCTGACTGGGAATCAAACTGGTGACTCTTTGGTTTGCAGCCTGTGCTCCATCCGCTGAGCTACACCAGCCAGGGCCAAAAACTTTCTTTTGATTAATGTTAGCATGGTATATCTTTTTCCATTCTTTTACCTTTAACTTAGACATGTCTTTATGTTTAAAGTGGATTTCTTATAGGCAGCACAGTTACATCTTTTAAAATGTTTTGTCCAAGCTGATAATCTATGCCTTTAATTGGAATGTTTACACTTTTTACATTTAATATGATTGTTAATATGGTTGTATTTAAATCTACTACCTGGCTTTTTGTTCTATATTCTATTATAAGTATATTTTTCTGTCTTCTGTTGAAGTGAATATTTTAGGGTTCCCTTTTATTTACTTTTTTGTTTATTAGTTTAATTTTTTTAAATAGTGGTTGCTCTAGGGTTTATAGTGTATATATCTTTAACTTAACACAGTCTATCTTTCACGTATAGTGTAAGAAACAACACTCTTCTCCCATTTCCCCCTCTCAACCTTTGCACTACTACTGTCATGCATTTGACTTCCACATATATTAGAAACTCCACAACACATTGTTAATATTTTTGCTCTGAAAGTTCAATTATCTTATATTAGCTAAAAAGTCAATTATATTAGAGTGATTTCAAAAATAAGGAAAAAAGCATTTACACATCTCCACAGATTTTCCCTTTTTGATGACCCTTGTTCCTTTGTGTGGGTCCAGATATCCATCTGGTATCATTTTTCTTCTGCCTGAATGGCTTCTTTTAACATTTCCTATAATGCAGGACTGCTGCTACTGTATTTTCCCCCTATGACTGCAAAAGTCTGTGTGTCATCTTCATTTTTGGAAAATGTTTTTGCTGGGAAAAAGTTCAGGTTGACCCTTTTTCTGTCAGTCCTTTCAGGATTTCACCCCACTGTCCGATGACTTGCATTGTTCCTGTCAAAGCTCTGAGTCTTATATTTGTTCTTGTGTACAGAATATGTTATTTTTTCCCCTCCGGCTGCTTTTGAGATTTTCTCTATACTGTTGGTTGTTAAATAATCTGATTTGAATGTGTGTTGGGGTAGTTTTCTTCTTGTGTATTGTGTTTAAGATTTGTTGAATTTCTAGGACCTGTGGATTAATAGTTATAATCAAATTTAGAAATTTCTTAGCCATTATTTCTTAATTATTTTTGTTCCACTCTTCTTACTTCTCTCATTCATGGACTTCAACTACACATATATTAGATTGCCCGAGGGTATTCCACAGCTCACTGATTTATTTTCTCTTTTTTACCATTTCATATTGGGTCATTTCTATTGCTACATATTGAACATCACAAATCTTCTGTAGAGTCTAATCTACTGATACCATTCAATATATTTTTCATCTTGGAAATTGTATCTTTTAACAATAGAAATTCAATTTGGATTTTTGCCATATTTCCCATACTCTACTTGATATGGTCAATCTTTCCTCTTTTTTTCTTGAACATAGGAATAGTTACAATAACTGAGTTACTGTCCTGAACTACTAATTCTATCATTTCTGGATCCGTTTCTACTGATTTATTTTTCTATTCATTATGGATTGTATTTTCCTGCTTTTTTTGCATAGCTTGACTGACTACAAGACATTGTGAATTTTACCTTTTTGAGTTCTCAATATTTTTGCATTCTTGAGCTTTGTTCTGAGATGCAGCTAAGTTACTTGGAAATAGCTGGATCCTTTTGAGGCTTGCTTTTAAGTTTTGCTAGGTAGAACCAATGCATCCTTTAGTATAGGGCCAATTAATCTGTTGATGCATTAAAACTTTAAACTATAAAGTTTTCCACTCTGGCTTACTACAGTCCTGGTCCTAGGTGAGCTCTGAAAATGTGTCCCTTTGTTTTTTCTCTGGTCCCAGGTAGTTTTCTTACATGCATGTATTGATCAGTACTCAACTAAGGACTTGAAGGGGACCGTCTGTAGGTCTCTGGAAGTCTGTCGCAGTGCACCTCTCTCCTCTCTGGTACTCTGCCCTGCAAACTCCAGCCTCCTTGGCCTTCCCAGACTCTCAGCTGGTTAATTCAGGAAATACATTAGGCTTCCCCTTGGCTCCTACTCGCTGCGCTCCAGTATGGAAATGCTCTCTAGGAAGGAAGCTGAGGCAATCATAGGACTCACTTCATTTACTGCCATTCTCTCAGAGATCATTGTCCTCTGCTACCTAACGTTCAATGTCCAGGTACCGAATGTCCCTGAAAACAGTTGTTTCATATATTTTGTCCAATTTTTCAGTTGTTTTGGGCAGCAGGGTTAGTCTGGTTCTTGTTACTGCATCTTGGCTGACAGCTGAAGTTTTAAAAACGAAGTCAGCTTAACTCATACCATCTATAAAACTACGACTGGACCAAGTCCTTATTTTTGTATAAAAATATTATAGAAGTGACACATTGGAAGTTTTATAATAATAAATTTAGATGCATCATTACATTTAGCAGGAAAAAAAAGCTTGAAAAACAAATGAGTTTTATTATTGGGCATACCAAACTAATAAATATGAAAAATAATTTAAAATATAAACATTTAAACTTTTTGTTTATTCCATTCTTTTTCAGTAACTTGCATCTTTTAAAAGATAAGTAAGCCTCACTGTAACTTTTTTCGTAATTTATGATAACTATAATAATTTTATTTATCTTATGCTTTGATGCATCTTTGTATTCCTATCTAACACTTTATCTTAGAGATTCCCAGTAATACATATTAAAGGAGTGACTCAATATGGAATCATGATAAAACTGGCTTATTTTTATTTTATGATATAAGTAATAATATAAATATAATTTTATTTATATAATGTGCATTTTGGTTTTTTAAAGATTTTATTTATTTATTTTTAAAGAGAGGGAGAGAAACATCAATATGTGATTGCCTCTCATGAGCCCCTCACTGGGGACCTGGCCCACAACCTGGGCATGTGCCCTGACTGGGAATCGAACTGGTGCCCTTTTGGTTTGCAGGCCTGTGCTCAATTCACTGAGCTACATCAGCCAGGGCTGCATTTTGTTCTTAAGAGAATATACTAAGTAACTTATCATCTTACAAAATATCTTAGTTGTGTGCTAATCATATACTACACCCCACATAACTAATAAAATGTTACTTTTTAGAAAAATGGATTTACTATTAATATTAAAATACTCTTTGAGTGCCAAATTTGAATAGTTATAGAGTATAATAAACTTATACCAACTGCAAGAATGACAACACACTTAGAGAGGAATCCCTGGAACTTAATAATCTAACATAATCTAATAAAAAGACAAATTGCCTCATACTAAAAACTACTTCTATATAAGAAGAATAATTATATTTCTTCCCTACTCAATTTAAGCCTGGTTAAAATAATATCCATATCAAGAAATATTTCCAATTGTATTACAAAGTCATCATTTGTTTTATATGGTTGTTTACTAGTTGTTTACAAATAGCATCTGGTGAATTCAGTTGAAACTTGTTACTATACATTGACGATTGTTCTGCTTATTGTTAGGTTGATGACATACCTAAGACCTAAATATAGAAACCATTATATTTGTCTCCATTTCTACTGTCTATCAAGCTATCCCTAAACTGAAAACTTTCATTTTTAAGTTCCTAAAATTTACTGGGATTCACACATTGGGATTTTTAAATTCCTAAAACTTACTGGGATTAAGTCCCTAAAATTTAGTTTGTATTGTCACCTCACTAACAAGGAAGGTTTTACGTCAGTTGACTTCTGAAGCCAGATGCTGCCACCATTTGAGTTGAAGGTTTAGTTATTTGAGATGAAAAGCTCAAAGAGTATAGATTCCTTAAGTCAGTATGGGTACCCTAATATTAACATGTTCTTGAAAAGGGCTTTCTGCTTTCCTGGATGGGTGGCCTTTGGGAAAGTATGTGAAGTTTCAGGCCTTTAAAGGGTTTCAGGGAGTGGGAGTTCTGGTTTCACGAAGAGAGAAGACGGGACAGGAGAAGGCAGCACGAGTGACAGGTGGGCATCTGCTCGAAAGCAGCTGGTTGGTTTAATTTTAGCACATTTGTCCTTGACTGTGTCACTTGAAGTGGAGCACCTACTTGTCTTAGAGAAGTGTGTCTGTCTTTTGGGCAGCACCGAAATCCTTTTGCTTACACTTTGGAGCATTAGGCACCCTGTTTCATCAGATAGTTCACTTTTTAAAGTGGGAAAGTCTTATCTATTCAACCAGCCCTTCTAAGATAGGGCAATAGAACCTAATAAAGCTCTCAGTGGAGCAAGCTGAGGAATGCAGTGCACTCAAGTGACTTACTTGTACGATAATAACCTCGATTTGTAAGTACACAAAAGCCTCTTTGCATGTTTCAAGGGCATATTTAGAGTTTTGAAGTGATGAAAAGGCAGCTTCTTAAATATCTTCAGTAGGAAAAGAAATTACAGAACTACAAGGAGGAAGGAAAAACCAGACAGAAGACCAAAGTATAAATTAAGATTGGAGCTAAAAATAAATTTTTTTAATCCTCCAATACATTTGGAATCCTAGCTTTCTTTTGCCCTTAGTACTTACTATCATAGGATTTGAGTGTCAGAAGAGTCCTTAGCAGTCGATGATTTTGTCTGGCTAGAGAAAACTGAGGCACAAAATGCTTGAAGTGACCTGCCAAAGGTCAACCAATAGTTTTGTGACTGAGCTAAGACTAGAATCTTAGTTTTCTGATCTCCAATTTAACGATTTTCCCACTATATCCCATTTCGCATTTGTTTTGCAGCTAGCCTCCCTGGATTAAAGTTAAATTTAAAATGCAGGATTAAAAAAATACTATATATAATTTATCCCACCTCTATTTATCACTCTAATAATGAATGGATAGACTAACTGTGCCACCTTTATTCTATTAATGGATGTGACTAATTGTACTCTTGATAAAAGTAATGATACCTGCTTGGCTCACAAAGATGCAATGAAGATTTTTAAAAAGGTACCAGATGTAGAAATGCCTTGAAAATCAATGCTGTTTATAAATAAAATTGGGCTATGAACAGTTTCTACATGGGTCCTGCCCTGTTTTTGTGACTCTCCCATCTTTGGGACTGAGCCCTTATCAGTGAATGTAACACAGTGGCTAAGACATGGATGTTGATTGTCTACATGGGCAACTTCCCAATATTGATCACCTGTTTCTTATCACCATACTTGGTGCACAGTTTGAATCATTGATACCTTCTGTTTTCTTGACCTGTGCGGGAAATTGCCTGCACTATCTCTGTGTTATCACTCCCATCCCTTCCAACTCTTACTCCCTCTCTTTGGACTGCAGTCATACTGAACTCCTCTCTGTTCCTAGAAAGCTCCATGGTCTGTCTCCCTTTTCTGGCCTTTGCCCATGCTGTTCCTGCTGCCTGGAATACTTTTCACACCTCTTTGCCATTGCCACCCACTTTCCTACCCTTTTATTTGGCCAATTCAACCTATTGTTTAGGTGTCATCTTGGCTGTCATTTCATTCAGAAAGCTTTCCTCACCATTCCTCTCCACTTCTAGCTTAGATGAGCTGTTCTTCCTATGTGCTACCTCAATCACCTGTTATTTCCTCCAGAAATAGAACTTATCCTATCTCTTCTAATTGCTTATATTCCTCTCTATACTGTGAGCTCCCTGAGGACAGAGGGCCTGGTCTATTTGTCCACTGGTGTATAGCCAATGCTTGGCACATATAAGAATAAACACATATTTGTTGAAAGATTATACCCATGCTTAATGATTTGCATTTTACAAATTGCTTTTATTATTATTATAATTTCATCCGTACCATACACCTATGGTTATGCTATTATTCACTCACATTTTTCAGATAAAGAATCTCTGAAAAGATGTTAATTGACTTGTCTAGGGTTACCTAGCTAGTAAGTGGCAGAGCTAATATTTGAAACCAGGGTATTAGATCCAAGTTCAGTATTATTACCATTACATCACAGCTAACTTTGTTTAATTGTAGACTAATTGAAGGTCTTATGCTGGTCTTCAGGGGAGTTAAGTGATCAGAACTTCCTTTCAGGAGAATAAATCTGGCAAAGAGGAAAGCCGAAAGCACACTATAGGCAGTGGGGGCAGGGTGGGCAGAATGGCCATTTGTGGGAGGCAAAAAAAATGAATATTGGAACAAAAACCAAGAACAAAGGGCCAAGTTTTAGGGGCCATTTATAGTTAGAGGTTAGAAGGAGTAAAATGAACCAGAAATAATACAAAAAAAGGATCAGTAAGCAGTGCAGAAAAATAATAAAAATTCATCATCACAGAAACCAAAGGAAGTGAGAATGCAAAGAAAGGAACTATAATTAATGATGTCAAATGCAATTCAGGATACAAGAAAGAAAAAAGTTCTGGGATTTGGCTGGCTCACAGAAGACTTTTGAGAGTCTATATGGAATGGGACAATTTTTAAAGATTTCAAGAAAGAATAGAGAACAAATAAATGAAAGCAAGAAATAAGTGATTGAAGAATTTTGGCCATTTGTTTATTTATTCATCAGTTGATAGACATTTAGGTAATTTACTAATTTTGTCTATTATGAATAAAAGTACTATAGACATTCAGATAGAAGTCATTGTGAGAACATAAACTATTTTTCATGGGTATTTAGGAGAAGAACTACTAGGTGGTATGGTAAGAGCACGTTTAACCTTGTAAATAACTGCATGCAAGACTATTTTCTAAGCTGATTGTACTACTTTGCATTTCTACTAGCAATGTATGATGAAAGTTTTAGTTAGTACACATCCTCATCTACACTTGGTACTGTCAGTCTTCTTAATTTTAGCCTTGATAGTAGAATATGAGCAGTATCTCACTGTGGTTTTAATGTGCATCTCCCTGTTGACTAATGTTACTTAGTATCTTTTCATATTTTTATTTGACATATATCTTTGGGGAAGTATTTGTTCATTAAACTGAAGAATTTTTGCACAGCGAAAGAAACAGTCAACAAAATGAAAAGACAACCTACTGAATGGCAGAAGATATTGACCAATAATACACTCAATAAGGGGTCAATATTCAAATATATGTGTGTGTGTGTGTGACATTCATACAGTCGACATACAGATGGCCATAGACACATGAAAACACGTTCAATGTTACCAATCATCAGGAAAATGCAAATTAGAACCACAATGAGATATCACCTCACACCTGTCAAAATGACTATCATCAATAAATCAACAAGTAAGTGTTGGTGAGGATGGGGAGGAAAGGGAACCCTCATGAGCTGTTAGTGGGATTGTAAATTGGTGCAGCCACTGTGGAAAACAGTATGGAGTTATCTCAAAAAAATTAAAATTAGAACAACCATACAATCCAGTCATTTCACTTTTGGATATTTATCTGAAGAAATCCAAAAAACTAATTTGAAAAGACAGATGCACCTCTAAGTTTATTGCAGCATTGTTTACAATAGCCAAGATGCGGAAGCAGCCTAAGTGTCTATCAATAAACGAATAAAGAATATGTGGTACATATATAAGGAAATATTATTCAGCAAAAAAAAAAAAAAGAGAGAGAGAATGAAATCTTGCCATTTGTGACAACATGGATGGAACTAGAGGATATTATGTTAGTGAAATAAGTCAGACAATGAAATACCATATGATTTCACTTATATGTGGAATCTAAAAACCAAAACAAAAAACCAAACAAACCAGAAATAAACTCATAGATACAGAGAACAAACTGATGGTTTCCAGATAAGAGAATTGGGTGAAAAAGAGGAAGGATTATGATGTACAGATTACCTGAAATAAAAACAGTCATGGGAATGTAAAGAACAGCATAGGGACTCTAGTCAGGAATATTGTAATAACTATGTATGATGTCAGATGGGTACTGGACTTACCAGGGTGATAACTTCATAAGTTATATAAATGTCTAGTCACTATGTTATATACCTAAAGCTAATATAATATTGTATATCAACTGTAATTAAAATTTAAAAAAATTTTTTTTACATTTCTCACAATGGTGGAAAAAAAACCCGACCCTGGGTCAATATATGAATGAATTAACTGATGGCATTTTAAAAATAAGAGATTCATCCCTGGCTGGTGTGGCTCAGTGGATTGAGTGCCGGTCTATGAACCAAAGGGTCACCAGTTCTGTTCCCAGTCAGGGCACATGCCTGGGTTGCGGGCCAGGTCCCCAGTTGTGGGTGTGCGGAGGCAGCTGATCGATGTATCTCTCACACATTGATGTTTCCCTGTATTTCTCCCTCCCTTCCTCTCTCTAAATATAAATAAATAAAAATATTGTAAAAATAAATGAAAATAAGAGATTCATTTCAGGTAATAATGTTATAACATTAATAATGATTATTCTTGATTAACTCTGTCACACATCTACATACATCCTCTGTTCTAATCCTCGAACAAATACATGGGGCCCATATTATCATCTTTATTTTAAAGGTAGAAAAATATATTTTGTTATTAAGGAACTTATCCAAGATTATTGAGACCTGGGATTAGAAACCCCATGTATCTAATTCTAATATTTGTTATCTTTATGTCACATTTATCCATAGAATGCTAAGAAAAGAAACCAATTTAAAAATGGGCAAAGGCTTGAATAGACATTTCTCCAAGGAAGTTTTGGAAATGGCCAATAAGCACATGAAAGGATGCTTGACATCCTTAGTCATTAGAGAAATGTGAATCAAAACCCCAGTGAGATACCACTTCACATCCACAATGATGACTGTAGTCAGAAACATGTAATAACAGTAGTTAGTGAGCATACGCAGAAATCAGAACCTTCATACACTGCTGGTGGGACTGTAAAACGGTGCTGCTGCTGCGGAAAACAGTGTGGCAGTTCAATTCTCCTCAGTACCTACCCAAGTGAACTGAAAACCTGTGTCCACACAAAATCTGGTACATGAATGTTCACAGTAGCGCTATTCACAGTAGCCCCAAAGTGGAAACAACCCAGTATCTGTCAATGGATGAGTGAATGAACAAAATGTGGCACACCCATACAATGAGATATTGTCCAACCATAAAAAGGAATAAAGTACTGGTACATGCTACAATATCAATGAACCTTGAAAACATTGCTAAGCGAATGAAGCCAAACACAAAAGGTCACATGTTGTTTCTTCAAGTCAGTGAATCATCAGGATCTGGGTTCCCCGCCCTATGCTGTGGTTTAGAAATGCCGGTCAGTAAGCAGGGCAGTCTGAGGGCTCACTGTGTTGGTTTCCCCTCTCAGAAATCCGTGTTTAGGCTGCCAGTTGTCCAATGTCTGAAACAATTGTATCACATATTTTTTCTGGTTTTCTAGTTTTTTAATGTAGGAAGGTAATTATTATAGCAGTTAATCCTTCACTAGCAGAAACAGAAATCCCATTTCAAATTGATAACATGTTGTAACTTATGGAGTGTCAGAAATGAGACAAAAGGAAAAACCTATCTGATTTTAAGATCAGTTTGAATATGAAATGTAATTCTTCTTTCTTTCTTATTCCTTCCCTATCCATCTCCCCTCTCTCCCTAAAGGGTAGAGGATTCTTCTTGAGATTTCTCCCTTGAGCAAATAAAACTTGCAAATAAAATTACTTTCTATATAATTTGTTGTATTTGGAGGCATACTAAGTATTTAAGTATTATAGTGTGGCAGATATCTTTTTTTTTTTTTCAAAGTAGATGAAATTACAACAGCTCTGGGTGGTTATCCACTTATTGAATTAAAAGTTCCTAGAATTTCATTCTGGCCCTGCTATCTTCCAACATGATCAGAACAAAGCTCTTTACACTCTTCTCTGCCTCAGGCACTTAACTATAATATCAAGGTATTTTAATGCAGAATGTAAAATAATGTAAAATTATGTATATAGTAAAAGTGAATTTTCCTCCCTCAGGACAACAGAGATATTACTTTAAAAAATGCACTAAAGAGTCATCCTTGGACTGCCTATTGGCCTACAAAACCTGGTCACATTAGAAAAAAAGAAATCATGAATACTCAGTTGTTAACACCCAGAAGAATTCTCTAAATCTACCTAATATATCGTCATTTCTGTAAACATGGTTCGTTTTTTAAATCTTCCTCTTTAAAAGTAAGACAACTCTTAAAATCTAACAAGACCAAATGCCAGTAAAATTATCCACCATGGCTAAAGTTTCAGCTATTTCTCCACAATAAAGGCTTTAAAATGGTTTTATTCACCTCTATTTATCCCTTTAATCTTCCTTATAAAAATGTACATATACATAAAACAGTTTCCCTGACTGGGTGCCATAGAAAACCATAGTTGGCAATTACAGCAGTCTCCCTTCCCCATGGTTTCTCTCTCCTCGGTTTAACTTACCCATGGTCAACCACAGTGGGAAAATGCAACATTCCAGAAATAAACAATTCATGAGTTTTAAATTGCATGGTATTCTGAGTAGCATGGTGAAATCTGGTTCCATCCCTCTCAGTCCCCCCAGGGATGCAGCATACCTACACTGTATATGTTCCCTGCCCACTAACTAGTCAGTCACTCAGTAGCCATCTAGGTTATCAGGTCAATTGTCTTGATATTGCAGTATTTGTGTTCAAGTAACCATTGTGTTACTTAAGAATGGTCCCAAAGTACGAGAATAGTTGAACTTTATTCTAGGTATGAACGTATAAGGAAAATCACAGTATATATAGGGTTCGGTACCATCTGTAGTTTTGGGACTCCACTGGGGGTCTTGGAACAACACACCCCCTGGATATCAGGGAGAACTACGCAGTTTGACTTTAAAGCTAGCTTTCTTATTCAAATATGTGTCCCTATGGAGGGATTTCCATAATGCAAACCTAACTAGAATGTACTTCCGTCTTTTAATTTAGGACACTTAATCAAGAGCAACCAAAATGTCCTGATTAAAGTTTTTAAAAAATATCAAACTTTAAACACTGTTACCCTGGTGAGGACATCGTGGCTACCAAACAAATGGACTTCAAAGGGACCTCCCAACTTTCCCTAAACCACAGACAAATGTTTGCTGTTACTGTTGTTCTAGGTAGCACGGGCACTTTGTCCTTCATTTGTAGGAGACCTTCAGGATGGATTAATCACCATCAAGAAAAGTTTTCCCAGTGGACATGAATCTCATTTACCTTTCCTCGTTAACTTCCAATCTGAGATACAAGGATTAGTTGCAAGATGCAAGAGACGAATTAAGGAAGAGAAGTTAAAGCTGAATTAGAAGAAAAAGCTTGGTAGAAATAAAAGCCAATAACTGGCTTAAAAACTAAAAGATAGATACTCTTTTTCTCTACTTTGACTTACATTTAGTGAACTACAATCAATTCAACTGAAAGACTGGTAGCCTAACTTATAGGATTCATAAAGACATAAAACAGTAAATACTATAAAATTTGTTTATGTTTTCTTCTGTTCCAGAGTACAGGTTATATAGAGATGAGCTGGAAGTACAGAATTTTTTTAGAATGTTTAAGTCATTGGGCTTACAAAGCAAGAAAGCCCACAATAGAAATCCTAAAGTCCAAAGAGAAACAAATTAAATCTCTTTTCAGTTTCCAAAAGTGTTTCTTTCTTATACTTTAGATGATAAAAAGACATTTCCAACCTGGAGAGTTTACAAACTTGGCTAATATGAATTCTAATTATATCTCTTATCATCAGTGTCATTTTTGTTTCTAAATGATGACAAAGCTGTGATTAAATAAGATAAAATTCCGGGTCTATTGACATTAAACTTTTTAATAATGGAATTATTATCATTTACTTACCACATCATTTATTTATTAATTCAACTATTACTTCATATCAGGCACTCTGGTAGGTACTCTGGATACAAAACTGAATTAAAAAAATCAATAATATGTACAGATTTCAGTTGTCCCCTAACTCTTGAAAATTAAGCTCTGTCAAAGTGGTGCTAGAAAATAGCTCAAAATACTCTTAAAAATCAGAAGAGAACATAAGGCTCCTTAACCAAAATTTCTCAATGCAGGAAGTTCCACTAGACTAGCTAATATCCATTCATTCTCTACTAGATTCCACACCCTCATCAGCCAGCACGTTTCGGTTTGTGATGATTCTAATTATAGGAAAGCTCCTCTGGGTTAAGCTAAGATCCGTCCTCTGCAACTTCTGATACTGGCCTGGGAGCTACACAAAATATGTTTATTTTATCCTAAATAAGGAGCCCTTCAAACATTTAAGGTCAGCCATCAACTTAACTTTCATTCTCCAGGTAAAATATCTACCATGTATCACTTCATATAATTTCTAGACAATCTACCACTCCGGCTGAGTGGCAAATGACCTGTTTTATTTCTATGCACGAGTTACTGATGACAATATTTTTCAGATATTGTCCTCTCTAAGATGTCAAACAAACTCTAATCTTTATTTCTGAACATCTCTTTTCCTAATTTTATTTATTTGTTTTAAAGAAGGATTTTATTGTAATGGGTCTCTATGCTGTGTTTGACACAATATTTAATATGTGGATGGCATACAGTAAACATTTCTCTTTTTTTAATCCTCACCCAAGGATATATTTATTGGAGAGAGAGAGAGAGAGAGAGAGAGAGAGAGAAAGAGAAACATTGATGTGAGAGAGAACCATCAATCGGTTGCCTCCCATACACACCCCAACCAGGGACCAAACCTGCAACCTAGGTATGTGCCCTGACCAGGAATCAAACCCACGATCTTTTGGTATATGGGACGATGTTCCAACCAACTGAGCTGCATGGACCAGGGCTAATTTTATTTTTTTAACCCAAATGTATTTCAAAGATTTTTCTGGAATGTAGAGAATAATGAGATTTTAAAAAACCTACAGTGTTTTCAGTGCAGCAGTTTAGGAAGAAATGGAGTTGATAAGTGGAGACAGGGAACTAGGAGGAAAAAATTAGTTCTCTATGAGAATACCTGTTACGTAGCCTCTTGAGCACTCATCTCTGATCGTGGTAAAACAGGAAGGCATGATTGCAGTTCTAATGTCATTATTTTCGGAAGTGGAGAAGGGAATGAAAGAGTTACTTCTACATGGGAATAGAATGCTGTGATATTATCTGCATATTTCCATAACATCTGTCATTGTATTATTTAGTTCATGAGAAAATAATATTTCTGGTTACATGCCAACTAAACTGACAGGCAAACTGACAGGAAAGGCTGCGGTAACAAACGGGTGGGGCGAGGTGGGGAGCTGGCAGCAGTCTAAATATGCAGCAGCTACCTGTGATACAAATCAGTTTCCCTTTCCTACCAATGAAGTGAGTAAAACAACTGGCTAGAAATTGACTAGGAGATTTAAAATGGCCTTTGAGGGCAACAGCACCAGGGACAGCTTCATAGGGAACGTATCTTCCTGGCTCCACTCACAGCACCTGATAGACCATACAGAAGCAGTTAAATGCTGTAAACGGGCTTTTAAAGAAAGCAAGCTAAAAAGGAGCAGAAATAGCACATCACTGCACTCCCAGCCATAAATTTCCATATGAGCCTGGTGCAAGTTCTGTGATAAGCAGGTGCTTGAGAGTTATAGTTGCAGAATTTCAAATTGATAATATTACTAACTTAAACAGGGCCCCAAAGAGACTTTTTCAAGCATATTATTTTAAAAGAGCATTAATCTTAACAACAAACCTGCCACACAAATCAGGAGTATTCGTGTGGAGTATCTATTCCTAACGAAGGAATAGGGAATGCAGATGCAGGCCAGAATCTAAACTCTGCTTGCTCACTTTAAGTTCACTACAGAGCAACTACTTACTTGAATCATTTGGGAATTCCTTCTTGAGTTTGAAATGCCAACAAGATGTGGATGGCTACATTTTTTTTTCAGTGTGATAAGAAATGTTGCTTTAGGTTCATGCTTGTATTGTATCATAACATTGTCATCTAAAAATATCTTTAAAAACTTAGTTCCTTATCTAGTACTTAACATTCATAGTATGGTTTAAAAAGAATTTGTAGAGTCACAAATAGATATGTAGGACTAAATATGGCATAAAGAGACATGACTTGTCCTTTGTACATATGACTTGTTCATTTCTCTAAATCTAACTCCTTCCAGTTTATTTTTGCCTGTCTATGAAGATGACTGGACTACTGCTTTCAAAAAAAGTATATAATTCCTTATGTTAACATTATCAACTATTAAATGACTAAGATAGATGCTAAGCAAGTGTTCAAAAGTGCTAAGCAAAAATGTAGACTCCTGATGCCCTTGGAAATGTGTGTGTGTTACACGTTGTCCTCAGCTCCAATTCCTGGAGACCTAGATATCCACACTGTCCTGTCCTCGACAGCCCTGCTCAGCTCCTGTACACTCATGTGTGGGCTTCTTTGATGGAGTCAACCCATCTCAGATTTGGTCTCCTCTTTTCCTGCTGCCTTCTACTTTCTCAGCATTGTTGTCTTTTCCAAGGAACCCTGCCTTCTCAGGATGTGCCTGAAATAGGAGAGCTTCATTTTGTCATTCTTGCTTCCAGAGATATTTGGGGCCAAATTTGCTCTAAATCCCACTTGTCCATCTCTCTGGCAGTCCAGGGTATCCATGGATCTCTCCTCCAACACTGTATTTCAAATGAATCAATTTTTTTCCTTATCAGCCTTCTTCACTGTCCAACTTCATGTCCCTGCATAGTAATGCACAGCATTACATAGTTATGCATAGTAATATAAACAGCTGACCAGTGTTAACATGTCAAGTTCACCAATAATATAATTGGATTATATTATGAATGACAATTAGCATTTATATAGTAGTTAGCCATTTATAAAAACATGCATATGCCTTATCTTACTCTTTTTGACATTGATTCAATTTACAAACAAAGAATCTAAGACCCCTAAATTAAAGAGCCACTTAGGCTATTTGAGAGGCTCGAGTGTGAGATGATGGAGCTTGAACTGGAATGGTGACAGTGGAGATGAGGACCAGCTTAGAGACAGAACCACCAGAACCTGGTGATAGACTAGGAGTGGGACTCCAGCTCCCACATTATGCTACCCAGTAGTATTATAAGCTATAAACAAAGTGTCATGTATTAATACAAGACAGAGACTTGGAGAATAGGGACTCATTTCTTTTTTCCCTGCCTCCCCTTTCTTTGTCAGTTAAGTGACTTCCTTATGTTCAGTAGTTATGAAAAAGGACCACTCACCTTGCAAGAAATGATATCTCATAAAAAAGATTATACCAAAAGTGAGGGCTTCTGCCTACCTAGCAGGACGACTGTCATGACTAGCTAAGTAATTTGGAAGTGAGGGGTTTTTTTTTCAACTGTTTACTCACTCTGTGGTATAATCTATGCACTCAGAGGTGGGTGAGACATTAGAGAATCCTGACACCTTTAAATCTGCACATGATTTGCAGAGTCCTCTCTGTAACATCTCTCCCTGGGGATCATTCAGCCTTTGCTGAAACATTTCATGGATGAAAAACTCAAGGGAGCTCTCTTTGTCTTTTGGATACATCCAGCTTTTAGGAAAGTCTTTCTTTGGTCATACTCTTGCTTCCTGAAAGCATTGGCATCCATTTAATCCCTCTCCAAATATCTGAGGAATGCTAGCAATGCCCGAACATCTATAAACCCTCTCTCATAGGTGAAATATCCCAAGTTTTTCATTATGCAATGAGGTTTCTAATTGATATCACCAGTTCCGTTCAGCTTTTTCTGAATAGGAATATCTTGGCCAAACATAATATTTTAGCTATGCTTCAACTAGAGAACACAACAGAAGGACTATTCTCTCCTTCGTCTGGGACATTACTCTTCTACCAATGTAGCCTCAAGTTGCATTAGCTTTTTTGGTAGTCACAATATATTGTTGACTTGTATTGAGATTACACTCAACTGAAACCCTCAGGCCTTTTTCACATGAACAACTGATAAGTCACACATTTCTAGTGATTGTACAGATGATTTTTTAAAAGAGGAATTTATGTTTAACACTATTAAATTTAACCTCATAAGTTTTGCTCAAGAATCTTTTGACTGCTCCCCAAGTTGTCTTTCTAAAACAGCTCTGATTATGTTATCCCTACCCAGGAGAACTGTTGATTGATCTCTACTATCCACCAGATCAAGTCCAAAATTCTTGGCTCACTAGACCTTGGATAATCTGACTTGAGCCTCCAGGACAAGCCTCATTTCCCACAGCCCCCTCACTTTCCCCCTACTTCCCACTTCTATACTCTCTACCCATTCTAAGGATTTACTTTCCTTATACATATGCATTTTTTCATGGAATTCCTTCTCCTACCTTTCAATTATTACTCACCCTTTAAGAGACAACGATTTAAAAGTCTCAATCCAACTGTGGACCCCTTGAAGGAAGGATTATGTTACAATGAAGTTCAGGCAACAGGAAAGGGACATAGCTTACAAGTTTTGGGGCTTTTTTAAAAAGTTTGTTTGTTTTATTAAAGAAAATAATATTGAAACCTCTTTCTTCAAAGTTACTTTCTCCTCCCAACTCTAGAAATGCAGGTAAATTGGATTTGGCTTACTTGAAATAACAGTTCTTAGTTAGGGAGAGTTAGTAACAAGCTTGGCGGTTTGTTCAAGTGAACCAAATAATTGCACAAGTTTGTCTAGAGGCAATGTCATGAGGCAGTTATTTTCTGGAATCCCAAAACAACTCCCTTCACCCAACACCATATTGTGGAAAGAAGCTCAGCTGGAAACACTGCAGAAGCATATGAAAATGATAACATTTTCTCTCTGATTTTAGAACAAAGTCTTTTTCAGTAGCTGCTGAAAAATAGTGTTAGCTCACATAAGCATGGTGTCATGCAGAAAACATCTGAATGTTTTTCATATTTTGTGTTTGTTTTAGGAACTGTGATTATAAAGTGTACATCAACAAACATAGCTGACACCTGGAGAGACTTCTGCTCCTCTGTCAGTTGCAGGAAGGTTAGGAAAAGAAGAGAAATGTGACACGGAAAGAGGTTAGTATTTTGTTTTGTTTTGTTCGTTAACACACCAAACTGTCCAGGAAAAGAATGTTTTGTAGAAGTCAAGTGAGATGTGTGCAAAATGCCCAGCGCAGTGACTGCACATTCTACTGTGATCTCTACTGTGATGTCAGTTTTCTCTTCTCCCTCTTAACGGAACAATTAAACATCAGTGCAGTAAACATTAATTAAAACAGCAAGGTGCTCTGCATCACATTCCACAAATCAAATTTTACAACATATGAAGAGAAAAATGGGCACAATGCTATATTTTAATTTCATGCCCAATATTGTGATGGCCTAGGGGCATTCCAAACACATATTGTTCCTATAGTCGGAATTCTGAGTCTAAAAAGAATGAAAAGCTGGAGGAATCAAGATAAAATGAAGATGAGGACCTTAAAACCTGAACGCCCCTAAACTCAGCATTTCTCTTTCAGTATGGTGTTTTCAAAGACATCTTTCTCCTTCTACACTGTTTCTCTCTCTTTTCCATTATCATCTGTTATCCAGTGTTTTCTCCCTCCTCTATTTGCTTTGGTTTGTCTTCTGAAAACCTCAAATTGCAGCTCTCATGCCTTCTCTCTCACTTGTCATTTTAGAATTCACACCCACTGTTCCGACCACAGTAAGTCAATGTTATTTGATTCAGGTTGCTGCTTAACCAACTGTTGGACCTATAGATTGTCCAGACTGGTTTGCGTATAAGCCTTGGAAATGTCAAGTGTTTTTGTAATGACAGTTTGATCCTGCCCTGGGCTCAGGGCTTGGACCTTCCTCTTTCCTATCCACACCCACTCCCTGATGATCTCATCCAGTTTTACAGCTTTAAATATCATCTCTAAACTGATGACTCCTGAATTTGTATATTTAGTCCAAACCTCTCCTCTGAACTCTAAACTCACACATCCAACTACCTACCGAGTGTCTCCACTTGGATAGCTCATAGGCAACTCATACTTAATGTGTCCAAACATGAGCTCTTGGCATCCCTCTCCAAGTCTGCTCCCCCAAGAGTCCTCTCCATCTCAGTAAATGGCTATTCTGTTCTTCCAGGTGCTCAGGCTAAAACCATCCTGACTACTCTTTTTCTCTCATACTCTACATCCAACCTTTCAGTAATGCTATTGGTTCTCTCCATTAAATAGATCCAGAACACAACAATTTTTCACCATTTCCACAGCTACCCACTGTCCATGCACCATGACATCTAACCTGAATCATTTCAATAGCATGTTAGCTAGTCTTCCTCCTTCCCACTTCGGTCTTTTCTTAACATACAAGCCAGAGTGATCCTATTCAAAATAAACTGATCACATCACCCCTCTGCTTAAAACTTCAAATGGCTTCCAATATCATTCAGAGTAAAAACAATGATCTATAATAATAACTTGTAATAACTAATGGTCCAAATTGGGATCCACTTAAAAATGAAAGGGCATGATAAACATAATTAATAGGCTTTAACTGATGTAGGTGTAAATATGAGCCATCCTAGGCACCTATTTACAAGGCCTCGTTGTGTCTCCCACACCCTCCAGGATCTCTGACCTCTGACCTAACCTATTGTACTGTACTTTGACTTTCAGCCTTTGCCCCACCCTCCTCACTCTCCCGAGGGCACCAGGCAGACTTCCTCAGGGCCTTTCCTCTTTTGCTAGAAGTGCTCACTGCTCACTTCTCTTTCCTCCAGGTCCTTATTAAAAAATCTTAGTGAAGCTTTCCCTGAGAGTTTGGTCTAAACATTAAAAAAAATCAAAAACAAAACCACCTCCCTACTTCCTAGCCCCCTTCCCTGCTTTATTTTTTCTTTTACTTACACTTACAAATAGCTAACATTCTACATATCTTACCTTGTTCAGCACCTTACATTTAGAATGTAGCCTCAATGGCAGGAGTTTTAAACCTTTTGCTCTGTATCCCCAACTCTTGAAATAGTGGCTGGCACATAGGAGACACTTTATAAATATTTGTAGAAAGAATGATTGAATCACAACTACTTTGAAAGGATCAATCCTTAGTAGATGTATAACGTCCAAAACAGTTCACAAAGAGTTATAGTTCTTTTCATAAAATTCAATCCAACAAATGTATTTTGGACATTTATGCCTGGTAGGGATGTGGGCTAGGTGCAGAGGTTTGGGGGCTCACAGCCACAAAGCATATACAGTGATGGAAGGGACAAAGTCCCTCAAAAGCAAACACTACTGGAGTAGAAAGGACGGGGCCAGGATGTTATAGTTACATGGGAGTGACACAGCGTGCATGGCCATGCAGAGGAGGGGGAGCTTATATTCATCGACTTCTGAGACACTTCTGAATACTGATCAGAAGTGATAGCTTCCATATTCTCTGGCATGATTCATTTGCCTCATCTTCCAGGGCCCCCAAACTTCTAGTACCCCCGTTCTGATTTGTAAGGTTCTCCAATTGCTTGGTAGAAAGCCGCCATGCATGCCAGACATACTTGACCTCCAGGTGCCTGTTCCTCATCTGTTCTTCACCGTTCAGCCTTAAGTTTTCAATGTAAATCATTCATTACTAACTCAGCATTTACAATCTGCTGTCTCAAAGTTTCCAGAATATTTTAGTCAAATATTGGCAAAGTCAAACTATCAAATCAAACAAAATACAAAGCAAATAGGTGCTAAACAGATTTAAAAAAAAATAACTATAAAGAAAGTACTTTTTGGATGAAAAAAATCCTCCTTTGAAATTAATAAATCAAAGTTTATTGATTTTATCTTTGGGTTCATTCTAATGTTTATGTCACTTCTTTAAATAATTTTAATTGATAAACACCCTGTGGGTTTTCTTTAAACTAAAGGCATTTTTTTAAAAATGTGCTGTTATAAATCTCTAGCCATACCCTTATATGACTGGTATAGCCCCAGGGTATGGATAATTGAAGCACTCTAAACAAATATATACAATATTTTATTTTCAAGGAAGTTCAACAAAATCATATCAGAGAATATACTTCAAAGCAAAACATTAATACATTGGGTGACTTAAGCAGTTTCTAGCCAGCTAAAAAGTACTCTCCTACCCCCTAAAACAAATCAAGCAATTAAAAGTATGCTAAATGGTATTGAAGAACAGTAATACTCATTCACTTAGCTCATTTTAAATGATCCTGGGCAACATTAACTACAAACAACATTTAGTTGTTACACATAATTGTCCTATCAATGTAAAAAAAAACTATCCACTTTTTAAATGAAAAGTTCATGCAACCATTTACACATTATCAGTTAAGCAGTAAGTTGTAGATAATACCTAATGACTGTTACAGCAAGTTAGTTTTAGTTTGGAGTTTGACTTTTTTATGTGACATTTTGGAGTGATAATAAAGCTTAATCATATAAACACTTTCAAGGCAAGCTAATAATCCCAGCTTTGGCACAGGTCAGCTATTATTTATTTGATTTCGACTGAGTTACTTAGATTCAATGAGTCTCGGTGTCTTTGTCTGTAAAATGGGTCTGATCCTACTACCCAACTAACAGGGTTCTTATGAGAATGAGGGCTGCAGTGCACTTCACATATGGGCGCCTGGCATATGGGAAGACTTCAACTGACTTTAGCTGCCACTGCGACTCATGCCCTCCGCTGCTGCAGAAATAGGCACAAACAGATTTCAATGATTGAAGAAAGAAGTAGTGCTTAGAAATAGTGCTTAGAAAACCAAAGAATAGTGCTTAGAAAACAGTCCTGCTGCTGTGTTGCTTTGCTTTAGCTTTTAAGTTTAAAAATCCTAAATATTGCTTAGCACATTATAAATGTAAATACCTACAGAAGCCTGATTAAGTAATTTATCATTTTCTGCATACTTGTGCTATAATGACTTTATCACAAGGTATTGAAACATAATCCTTCCAATGGCCTAAAGAAACAAACAAATACTCAGATCTTGAAAGGCATATTACCTGTACAACATATTGGAGGAAATAAGTTCATAAATTATCACATTTAATCTCTTACCCAGTAGATTGTAAGGACTGTGAAGGAAAGGAATGTATACAGTTTTTGTATCTTTCACACTACCTGGCGTGGCACAAAGGAACTTTAACCGTGTGCAAACAGCACTGGGCTTGACGTCAGGAAATACAGATTTCAGCTGAGTAATTGCAGACAAGTCACTTAACTTTCTTCAGGTTTCAGATTAGTCATCAGTCATGTTCTTTTCCATTGATGACATTTAGGTTCCTTTTCCAAAGCTCTCATTCTAAGAAACACTAGCCAGAGGGATTTTTAACAGCGTGTGTCACTTAAACATACAACTTCATTTTCCCATATCTACAAATGGAAAGAAATGGAACCCCTGATTACAGATTTTGTTCTCTCCTGAAAACTTGCCAGGAACTCAGAGTTCTTGTCATGGTCTATTCCATCAAATACAAATCTTTCAGTCTGTTTTAAAGGCAGCAAGCCCTTCCCTGCCACATTCCCATCCCGTACACTGTTTATTTTCTCCTTAGTTCTTATTTACTATCACACTCTGACATACCATCTATTTTATTTAATTATTTGTTCTCTATTCCCCCTTCCCTCTACTAGAACTGAAACTTCATGGAGACAGGCATTTTTATCTCTTTGGCTCACTGCTATATCCTCAGCACCTGGAATGGGACCAGACACATAGTAACTCAAAAATTATTCAGTGAATAAATGGATAAATAAATATTTTTTAAAAGGTCTTTCATTAATCACCTTTCCTCAACCACAACTTATCACACATTATTACCAACTCAGCTTCTCCACATAAATCAGAATTTCTGAATCTTATCCCCTACCCAAGCCCTACATTCCTTCATCTGTCTCATTTAAGGATATTCTCCTGTCCTACCCCTTCTTGTCATAGCATTCCTTTGTTCATTCGTTCAGTTATAGATTTACTAAATGCCTACTGTGGTCCAAGCGGTGTGCTAAATGCTGGGAATACAGAGCTGAATAAGACTGGTGCAGCCCTTACCCTCTTTAACAATCTTTGCCCAGTGCTCCACTGGAGATCCAACCTCCCCCCGTTCTTCGCCCCTCTGTGCTGCTCCTCTGTTCGAACATTCTATATTCCTAATGTTCTGCAGAAAAAATCTGTACAGTTTGGTTGGTTGCCATCCAAATCTGAACAGAGTTCTTTTAATAAGAATTATAGAGCAGGGAGCTAGTGATGCTAACTTCTGAGGAGATGGTAATTCCATCCCTGGAAAGTTGTATTGGAGTCACTGGAATGATGTTGTCTCCTACACAGTGATAAGCAAACTTTCAGCGCCATGAGGACTGTGTGGCTTGCTGCATCTCCCCACTTCCTTCTGTTCTCTGTACCAGAGGTAATCTTAGGTGCTTCTTTGCATTTTGAAAAAGCTAATTAATCTATCATCTTTAGCTTCAAGGTGATTATTATCTATTGCTCCAACTGAACAGAAGACTAAGGCCCCAACTGACAGAGGGCCTTGATGTCTAACCAAGCCTGTCTGTGCCTTTTAAAAAAATTATTGAGGTATATTTGAAAATTAAGAATTGCATTTATTTAAGGCGTACAATTTGATCATTTGATATATAAATACACATTGTGGAATAATCACAACTTTCAAGATAATTAACACTTCATCACCTAAACGGTTACCACTTTTGCATGTGTGTAGCGAGAACACTAAGATCTACCCTGTCAGCAAACTTCGAGTTTACAAAAAAGTCTTGCTGACCATAGTAACATTTGCTGTTCACTAGGTCTCCAGAACTTATTCATCTTGCGTACTGATGAACTGAAATTGTGTACCCTTTGAACAGCATCTCTCTGGGCTGTGCCTTTTACCAGAATTTTTGGGAACACTTTATACCTCTACCTCAGCATTTCCCAAGTTGTGTTCCGGGGATCTCTGGAATTCTGAGAGGTGGTAACTGGAGTTGTACCAGAAGAGATTTCCATGGACAAAAAAGTCTGTGAGTGTTACAGCCTATATTTCCCACTTGGGAATACAGGATAAATAATGTGAATATTTATGTATTTATAAATGTTCAATTTTGTTAAACCCAGTCAGTATTCCCCAACCTGGTTTGACCATGGAACCTTTATTCTCAGAACATCATAGATATCTCAGGGTCCATTCCTGCTCTGAGGAATGTTGTTTGGCAAATTCTTCTTACCTTCCTGTCATATCCAAATGCATAGCAAGTGAGAGTGGGCAAGGAGAGAGATGAGCATATAATCTCTCTGCTAGCAGTTCTTGGGGGTCAATTATGAAGAGAGAACATAGTTTTATGGAACAAAGAGTAGACTTAGAGTAAGAAGACATGATTTAGTCCTACCTCTGTGATACAACTGACTACGTCTTTGGACAAATCACTTGTACCTCTGAGTCTCAATCTGCTCCTATAAGGGAGAATTTTAGGATAACCCTACTATATCGTTTGAAACTGCTGGTCAGTTTAGGAAGTTTCTATATAGCAGACTTAACTTTGATTTACAAAGTATTCTTCTAGGTGGACTTTTAGTTCTACATTTTTTTTGTTAAAATGTTTTATTTATTTACTTTTAAAGAGGAGGAGGGGAGGGAGATAGAGAAGGGAGAGAAACATCAATGTGCAAGAGATACATCGATCTGTTGACTCTCGTGTGCCCCCAACTGGGGACCCGGCCTGCAACCCAGGCATGTGCCCTGACTGGGAATCGAACACGCGACCCTTTGTTTCACAGGCCAGCACTCAATCTGCAGAGCCACACCAGCCAGGGCCTAGTCCTACATTTTTTAATTGATTTTTTTTTTAGAGACAGAGAGGAAGGGAGGGAGGGAAAGAGAAAAAGAGAGAGAGGAAAGCAAGCGAGGGACAGAAGTTTATTGTTTCATTTATTTGTGCATTCATTGGGTGATTCTTGTATGTGCCCTCACCAGGGATCGAACCCTCAACCTTGGAGTATCAGGACATTGCTCTAACCAGCTGAGCTAGCTGGCCTTTTTTGGATGACTGGTGCCTTTAATTTTGTAAATGTAGGTATCTGATTTCTTCAACATGAAGCTCCCAGCTCTCTAAGGCCTTAAAAGCCCAAAGAACTATTTTGGAATAAACAGTGGAAACAAATTAAGTCTGGGATATATTTATCTTAGCCTGAATAGTAGTATAACACCTAGAAAAGTCCTAAGAAGTCTTATAGAGAATGGAGGAAGTTATAGGTCTATAATATTACAAACAAGCAATAAATGAAATTTGAGACTACTTATTTGACACTAGATTAATTGGCTTAGTTTTCTGATCACTCAATTTCCAAAGATAGATATTGATGACACAGAGGGGTACTGAGGAATAAAGTCATAGCTCAGAACTAATTGATATTCCAAAACAGCACAGGAGAGGTAGGCAATAATAATTTCCAGGGAGGCGTGCTCTGGTCTTTATCTTTGAGGAAGATTTTCTTCTGTCCTCTATCTCAGGAGGGACAGCTTCATTCCCAAATCTGCCCTTTGAAGGGAAGAGATTCCTTGATGGTTTAATGTCCACTTGCAAATACTGCTCTAGAGGGAAGTAGGTGGCACTTGATGTTTGCATTGCCACTGAAATATGTCTGTTGAAATAACAACTGTGATGAAGAAAAATTTTTAACTGGATAGAAAAGGTGACTGGACATGGAAATAACTAACAAATTTTGGTCTCTATCTGCTGGAAATTGATATTAGCATTGATGACAATGAGTAGTTTGGCTATTAAAAAGACAAGAGTTTTGCTTCCACTCTAGGTTAACTAAATGTTACCTAAGTCGTCTCTAAGTTATTGCTGGGCCATTGCAATACATTCAGTGTGATGTTTGCTAAGGAAGCATGCCTGCCATCTGGTTAACTGAAACTGTACTTTTGCTACTTCATAGATACACATAGCCCAGCAGCACTGAGATGTAGGGAGCTGATATCAGCCCGTGGATCAATTCCAAAGCAATCTGAGAGTTCAAGCCATTCAGTTGTTTGCAACACAAAGTGTTCTCCACATAAAAAAACACAATGAGTCTAACTTATCTGTCTCTTTCCTGTCCCGGTATCTTTAAAAATGTCCCATCATGGCAGGGTGCATATGGGTTTACAATATTAAGCCAACTTTAGAGACCATGAAGAAAATTGGAAACTTTCTATTTGCTGTTGGTACCACATCCTTTGGTTCTGGTACCAGAGGCACTATTCCTGGTTTTCAAAGTGCACAGAGAAGGAATAGCTGGATCATATAGCAAAGTTCATATGCATCTACAGAAGTGGGGGGAAGAGGTTCCCAAACCAACCTTTTCATCAGGCCCCTGGCAAGCACCTCTTGCCCCAAAACTGAAGTCAGAATTAGTAGCGCTGACCACAGCCCCTGACACATAGTAGGGCTCAATAAATGTTTACTAAATACTAACATCTGGGAAGTCTGCAAATAGTAATATAAATAGCTGCTAAAAGAGTGTTTGTTTTAGTCTCTGTAGCCATTGTACTATATGCATTAGAGGTATGTCTAACAACTAGTTTTGGCTTTCTTAACCTTGGTGCTATTGACATTTTGGGCTAATAATTCTTTGTTGGGAATGGGAGGGGTGCTGTTTGTGCACTGTAGGCTTAGAAGTATCCCTGGCTTTCACCCACCAGATGCCAGCAATGTCCCTCCTCCCAGCAAAAATGTCTCCAGACATTACCAAATGTCCTCTGGGAGGGGGCACGGTAGCAAAATCACCCCTAGTTTACAACCAGTCATTTAATCTGTGTGTTCATGACTTGTACCAGAATTAGAAAGATTACATTCTCCTCTTTTTTTGATTCAATATATCTTGATCTACATGATGAAGGTATTTCCTTCTCTTAATCTGCTTTCATCCAATTTTCTCTGAATGTTTTCATATATCTAGAGGTACATTAGGTACATCCATATAAGTTAAAAACACCTGCTTCCCCTTTAGGGGAAAGGATATATGAAACAAAGATAAATCATTCTATACAGAAAAGGGACTAATAGCTAAGGAGGCTGTAGGTTTTTGCAAAATGAAATTGGCATGGTCTGGGGCCCAGGTTAGACCCAAGACCCTGAACTGGTTAATGTGTCTTTGAGTATAAAAACAACCGTTGCAGCTTAAAAAAGAAACCTACCTTCATTTGCATGCTATGCACTCATGTAATCTTAACAATAAAACTCCAATGTTATACAAAGTATTCTTCTGACAAACAGATTTTTTTCTCCCTTGGCTTTATTTTTATTTACTTCCTATTTATGTTAACAGTTTCAGGAAGACAACAGCATGGGCTCCAGGAACAGGCTGTCAGAGTAACTCTTGCCCCTTCAGAAGTGCAGTAAGTAGTCCCACTAACTGATGAAATCATTAGTGTTTAAAACCTCTAAGGCAGAGTGATGATAGTGGGGGGAAAAAAAGAAAAATTAAAGTCTTAGAATTCCGACTTAAACCCAGCCGGTGGGCAACCTGCTTGAAAATGACTACACATCCATGTCTAAGGGTGAGAAATAATTTATGACAAATAAAGCTCATGAAAAATTCTAATTTCATTCATGTTGCTACAAGTATACCTTCATGCTTTAAAAAAAATGTGGGCTGGTAACATTTTTCTACCTTACTTACAGTGTAGAGTTAAATGTGTGCCCTTACCTCTCCTCCAGTGCACGGAAAAGGACTGGAGTATCTAGAAGTGCAAAGAGCTCCCTTCTTGACAACATCATCTTCCAGGCCAAAAGTAGCTGAGCAGTTAGTTGCAAAGTACTTGTAAGGCTTCCATGTCTTCCCAAAGTCCTGGGACCGGTCCAGCATCATGGCTGCCGGCCTGGGGGACTTGAACACAATAATTAGATGAGTGAAGTAGAATTCCGCTTCCAGGTCTAACTGGATCTTTTCTCTGTGCACATCCTCAGCAGACTGCCACCACGTGCGAGGAAACCTGAAGGACGAGTCTGCCATAGCAGCTGGCAGGTGAGCCAGGTGAGGCTGAGCAGCATTGCATTTGTCACATTTGGGCTGCCGACAGGTCAGATCAGTGTTCTCACTATAGAAGCAGAACAGTTCAGTGGCGTTCTGACCACAGGTGGTGTCCGACCAGAGTTTTCTCCCTAAAGCCAAATTTCCCATCTGAGGGTTACAGGCTTTTTCACAGCGGGAACTCATTCCAGCTACTCCATTCGGTCCTAAGGAAAGGAAAGCATATGTTATTCAAGACAAACCCATCTGGAAAGCTCTTTTGTCCACCTAGTTCATCTTCAACAGTCAACTTATCCCTACAGAGCTTCAGACTTTCAGGAAAGAGGAAATCCTACCACATTTGAGTGCCAATAAATACTCTGTATTTACACCACATTTGTGTACACAAGTGTGTATGTGCGTTTTATGTTCAGATGTAAAATTCACGTGAAAGAAAATAAAATCACTTTACTTAATTTTAAAAATAGCTACCGGACATCTGAGTACCAACAGTCTCCAGCTTTGCCTCCCAAATGAGATCCCATTGTATACTGATTAAATATCTCAGCACACGATGGTAAAGGGCAAGAGGATGACAATGGAAACACGGGGTAAGGATGATGGGCCGAACACTTTTCAAGTGCTTTGCGCTCTAAACATTCTCTGTATTTGAAATATAATTGTTTGTTTTTGATGTCATGACTTAAATAATATCCAAAACAAAATGTTTTTATATCATCCAACTAGTTTTTCAAATATAACTTGAGTCCTTAACATTATCTAACATAACTATGGGAATGCATCAAGGAGGAAATGTAGAATTCATTATATTTTTAAGCCAAAAATATGATGGGACAAATTCCCAAGGAAAAGCAATATGAGATAGTTAATCAATATACAACGGGATATCATTTGGGAGGCAAAGCTAAAGACTACTGGTACTCAGATGCCCAATAGCTGTTTTTAATAGTAAGTAAATATAAATAAGAAAGAAAACCCTCTAAACTGCCAAATGGCAGAAAAGCTTACTTGACATGCTCTTTGCCTCTTGAGTGTTTCTACCTATGACAGGTTATATAGTAGTTACCTGTTTGCTTAACAGGAGAATGTTTACAGACTGGCTGCCACCAACAGCACCTTTAAACAGTATCTGTGAACTAAAACACCTTCTTAAAGAAACATGCACTTCCAGCCAAACAAAGGTCCAACAGACTTTAATGTTTCAAAATTACTGAAAATGATAAACATTATCCACTTATTAACATCCTGACTACATATTATAATCCTTTAATTTGGGTTTCTTGCTTTAATTATGAATATCATAAGCAAAATCATCTATTTTAAACGTTAAAACAGACAGGGAAAGAAAGAAAAGGAAGTCAAACCCCAAATTCTGGCTAATTGAACGTTTGTGCTTCTTAACAGGGAGCACCTCCGAACTGTTATCACAGCACCACTGTTGGGGAGCCAAATGACAGCTTAGAGGAAAACAGACATTTCACACACTGAGGCTCACCAGCCCCACATGGCCTTTGCAACCAAAAGGAAGGGATCTCTTAGGCATATCCTTTAAATGTCGCACTCGAGTGTGCATCGCGCCTGGACTCTACTTGCTACTGCTCCGGTTAGCCGGGCAACAGTTGCCTGTGGCCAGGATCGCCCACATACACAATGTGCTGTGACTCATCTGCCAAGCATTTCAGGGAAAATCATATACTGCCCGTACAAGTATTTTTGACTTGAAACACTTGGCTTGTGATATTTATTTACAACCTCTTGATTGCTTGCATGTTTTTGCCATAACATGGTTTGGAAAGGGAAAGGTCTATTAAAGTTCATTTTGTGTTTAGGGGAGTATGCGTAAGTCCACGCAGGGGTTCACAAGTAGAAAGAAATAAAGTAAAATCTTAGACCTTTAAGGCACCTTGAAGGAAGTATTGAATAAGTTCCAATGCCTCTACACTAACAAGAAGTCCAGAAAAGATTGGAGCCAGATAAATAATGAGTGGACAAAACACTTGGAGATTCCTAAGGAAATGATCAGCCAAGGATAGCAAGGATGCTCCTATGAGTCTGACTGGTTTGGGATGCGGATTCTAGAGCCTGGCTTTTCCTACGTGTCAGCGGCTCTGGGACAAGGTGGAAGGAACCAAAGGGAAGAGGAAAGTGATGCTCTCTATCCACCAGCTGGTCCCTATATTCCCCTTGCTGGAGCGAGCGAGATAAGTTGGAAAGACCGGAGGGCCAAAGAGTCCCTCCCTTTCTTTCTTCCTCACCCTGAGCAGCACTTCTGTTTCATTGGAAACCAGGTGACCATCAAGAGGGAGGTAGAGAAGAAGATAATCCCTAATTTTAAAAAGGCGAGCTAGGAAAGGCTGGCCACGGGCAGCCCAAGAAAGCCTGGATGAGAGTGGGAGGGAAAGCGCAACTGACGACGCCTCTGCCGGTCGTCCAGTTACCGAGACAGGGAGCAGACCCGCCTCCGACCTCCCGCGGAGCCTCGGCGAGGGTACCAATTCCCCAGGGGCGGCCAGCCTGCTTCTTGCAACCGAGGGTGATCACCACCTACCGTCCCAGCCCCGGGTCTCACTACGTTCCAGCCACTGCCCCGGTGAGAGGGCATTCACCCCGCCCCAGGTGTCCCTACCTGGCTCTCTCAGTACCCAGCATGAGGTCGGGAACTGCGGCGATCGCTCTCCACGAGAGAGCGGCCCTGGCCCACGCGCGCCCGAGGTTGCTGGGCCACCCCTCCCCATCGTTCCTCAGGCCATGAAGTGCCGGGGGATGGCGAGCTTGGTCCTTTGTTCCCTCACAAAGTGGAAAGACAGTTTTTTACTAGCCTAAACAGAGAAAGAAACCAAGGTCACGGTATCTCCAGCAGGGCGCACCCGGGGTATTCCAGGGCGTGTGTGCCGCAGTTACAAAAAAAAAAAAAAAAAAAATCAACAGTATAATATTTTAAACTGCGGAGACCGGGAAAAAGAGGCGGAACATGGCCACTCATTTCATTCTCGGGAGCTGCGCTTGGCGCTCCCAAACCGCACTCCCCTGCACCCCCAAGTCCTGAAGTGGGGAACCGAAGGAGCAAGGGAAGAAGGGTGGGGGGCCGGCAGCGTCACCACCCACCTGCGGCCACCGCGGAGCAGCCCCAGAGCAGCAGCAGCAGCAGCCGCCGCCGCGCGCAGCTCCCCATGTTCGGGAGGAGCCGGGAGGACCGGGGCCGGGCGGGTGCGGGAGGGAGCCGAGCCCTCTCGGCTGTGGGATGAAGCG
Organism: Glossophaga mutica; assembly: GCA_039655065.1. Classification (NCBI taxonomy): domain Eukaryota; kingdom Metazoa; phylum Chordata; class Mammalia; order Chiroptera; family Phyllostomidae; genus Glossophaga; species Glossophaga mutica. The sequence continues at coordinate 19,968,167 of CM077304.1, read as the reverse complement.
CCAATAGTCCTCGGGAGGAACCGGGGCTCTTTATTTCTTCCTCCTCCTGGGGCACCGGGATTAGTCAGTGGTCGCCGGCGGCTGGGAGCCGCGGGCCGGTGTCGCGCCGGGCGGAGGGGTTACCCTTGCGCACTGGCCTGGTGGGGTCCGGGTACCTCGGGGGCGGCGGGGGCCCCGGGACCATAGCCGGCCGGGCCGCGCGGCCCGGCTGAGCGGTCCTGCGGCTCCTCCGCCGCTAGCCTGGGGCTCGGCGCTCGCAGCAGCTGCTGCTGAACTTTGCGAGACCTTTCACTTCCCGGCCGCCGCCGCTGCCGTCTCCTGGGCGTCCTCCTCGGCTTTTATCACCTCCTCTGGCTGCCGCGTCTCGGTCCCGTCCTTCCCCATGGGCAGTTCCATGGGATGCATTTTTATTGCACCGACACCGCGGCGCTCCGGTGCCAGCCCTCCTCCCCTCGCACCTCCACCCCTTCCTCCCGCCCGCCTGCCCGCCCCCCTGCGCTCGCTTGACAGCCGGGGCGGTGCAGCCCGCGTGGCCGGGTCGCCAACGCCGCCCCGGGAGGGATCCCTGCGCCGGACCGGCCACCCGCGGTGCCTCGCTGCCAGCTCGTCCCGCCCGCCTTAGCCCCCACGCGCGCCCGTCACCTCAGCCCCCAGCTTCGCCTGTGTCCCTCCTGGCGTTTGCCCTGCATCTCCCTTCGGGACCCCCCCTGGTGCCCTCCTGCACCCACAGGCCTCCTCGGGGAAGCAGTCTCCCACCTTCTCCCGGAACATTCCAGAGAGCAGTTGACTTTCTTGATCAGGTCAGGGCATGCCAAGGGGCTTAAAAAACCGCGAAACAGACTAGCGCCTACTTCCCACATCCCCGGGGAAAACAAGCCTTCCTTCTCTCTCTCTCCTCGCACCCCAGCCACCTCTTCTCTGGGAGTCTCACGAGCCCAGGAAGAAACCCCCAACCCAGCCCCGGGTCACGGGCATCCGAGGGCGCCCTAACTGCTAAGTGGCTGGGAGGACCTCTCAGCTAAGCAACCAATACTTTAGGTGAGGTGTACCCGTTTTTACGTAAAAGGTATTCCCCAATTCAAACTCAAGGTGCTTAAAGAAAAGGATCACAGGACTAGCTAGTGGGCAGTTTAAGAACATCGTTGTCTATTGACAGGGACAGGACAAAGAGCACGTCCTTGGTCCTTCCGAGCACTTTCACTCTATAGACAGCGTTGTGCTGTGAAACAATAATGTTGTGGAATGTTTTGGGGAACAATGCAGTAGCAACCGCAAGTAACTAATTGTGAATAAATTGCTCAAGGCTGCTGCTTATGGAAGTAGATTAAATAACACTTGAGTCTAGGGTTTTTGCAAGTTTTACGAAAACATTGTTCTATGTACGCTAACGGGGAAATTGATAAAGTTAAGTAGGAAGCAATTTTATTGCAGTGTTTATTTTGTGCCTTTGAATGTTTTCCAGAAAAATAACCACTTTACAGATACCATTCAGTTTTGTGTGTTACTGATGAGGACAATTCAGAGCTTTGGGGCACACGTAGGTATTATTTATAATGACTCAGCTGGGTAGATATAAGAAGTTTAAATCTCCCAAGGGGAACTCAGGTGAGATCAGCATCATCCACTTGGGATACACTAAAATTATTCTTCTGTTCAACACTGGAAAGTGGCAACAGTATGGAACTGCAATTCATGTAACACTTTAGAAAAAAAAAAAAAAACCTTTGCGTTTTCAAATATTGGCAATGTTTGGGACTTCCTTCATGTCTTATAGATGTGGCCCCAATGGAGCCACCAGAACACCTGTTCAAATTAAATTTTTTTTAACCAAGTAAATGATAGGAAATTATAACAGCCAAAGCTCTTAGCAACAATATTAACCTAATGCTCAAAGCTAATTTTAAAGGAGAAAATGCGCATTTATTATTAACTTCTGATATAATAACATATAGCAGCATATTGAGGCAAAACCACTCCATCTCTCCTCGCACGTTTCAAAAGCATCGACTGCCTGCAGCAATCCTGCCTTGGTGATACAGGGGTGGGCAAAAGTAGGGTTACCGTTGTTCGAGTGGAAAAAGACAAGCAGGTTATGATTAAGGATATGAAATAATATCAACAATAATAAGACAAGTAATACAAACGAATAATACGTTATTTAAGAAATAATACAAGAATAAACTGCTTCGCACAGTCACAACTTTAAAACTACTTTTGCCCACCCCTATGCTCCTGGTTCTTGTTTCCTTTAACGTGACAGTAAGTTCCTCAATGGTAAGCCAGTTTTTGTCCTTAGTCTATGCAAACCATTATTGGGTTTTTCTTGTGTTCTTCATTATTCTCAGCTGAGAATATCTGCTAGGTATATAGTAAATTTTCATTCAATGTTCTTGACTGAATTACATTAAAATTATTGCTCTATACTAAGAACAGGGATTAAGGAAAGAAGTGAAATCAAAATTATTCTCTATATTCTAAATGAATCTGTACCTTCACAACAATATTTTATATATGAAAGAGCTCAGGAGAGAAAAGTAATTAGCATTCTCATCAATTTTATTTGGTTAGGTAGTCTAATTTAGTTCTAAATTCAAATTAAATTCAATCATAATTTAGGTAGAAATTATGTTTTCATTTTGAAGAAGCTATTCAGCAAAATTTTACTTACAGAAGGAGAATCTTTAATAAGCATATCATTGCCTGTGATTAAGTGTTTTTGAACATTTCAGTAATGATTCCTAGTTTTTTTAAAGCTTAGCAAATCTATGGAAGTTCAATACCAAGTTTCCAGAAGCTGCACAATTGACAGATTAAATCTAGAATACTCCTGAGAACCTGGAAGAAAGCCGAAGGGCCTTTAAGAACTGAAATAGATGGCCAAGTGTTGGTGTGCCAAAAATCTTATTCGTGGAAGAACTCTTTAGGTCTTCGCTTAAATTATTCTTTCAATGTTAATCAGTTTGGTTATGCTGTTTTTCTAGGCCACAACATATTAGAAGGTATAACTTAGAATGTGATTAAAGCGAGGAATGAGTCTGAGACAACCTAGTAATAAGGAGGATGGGAGAAATGTAAAAAGTAGCCATTAGGACAAACCTCCCACAGCACTCTGAGGCCTTTTAATGCAGAGGCAAAGCACCACAGGCTGTAGAGGTGTCGCTCTACTGTGAGTAGTACAGTGTGTGAGGTTCCGAATGGATCACAGGATATTTAGCATCAGAAGTGACCTTAAGGATCCTTGAGCCCAGCTGCTCTCCCTATCAGGAACCCTCTCCACAAAATCAGTCCAATGGTCATCCTGTTTCTCTTCTGGAAATTTCAGTCAATGAAAGCCTCGAAAGCAGCCCTTTTCATTTTTGGTACTGTTTTATTCAACAGTGACATCTCTCTTAACTTCTACCTGAGTTTACAGAAGAGGTCCAATTTCTTTCCTGATAGGTATTCAAAGATTGTTTTAAAATTAAATTTATTGGGGTAGCATCGGTTAATAACAGTATAGAAGTTTCAACCGTATGATTCTATAACATATCATGTATTGTGTTCTCGCCACCCACAGTCTGGTCTCCCTCCGTTATCAATACGTTTGACCCCCTGTACCCTCTCCATCCTCCCACCACGACCCTCCTGACCCTGGGTAACCACCCTTCTGTTGTCTGTGTCTGTGAGTTTGTTTTGTTTGTTCATTTGTCGCTTTCTGTTTTATATCCCACATATGACTCTTGTCCTTTTCTGTCTGACTTATTTCACTTAGCTTGATACTCTGAAAGTCCATCCATGTTGTCACCGATGGCAGCTTTTCATCCTTTCCTGTGGCTGAGTAGTATTCCGTTATAGGTAGACACACGCGCGCACACACGTACATACATACCACAACTTCTTTATTCACTTATCCACTGAAGGACATTTGAGGTTGTTTTCATGTCTTGGTTACTGTGTATAATAATGCTATATTTGAAGATTTGAAGTTTTATTGCTTCTTTTAACTAGTATCTTCTCCAGGTGCTTGTTTAATCACCCAAGTAGCACGATTTCCAAACCTTTCACCATCGTAATCATCCCTTTTCAGATACACTACCATTTGTCACTGTTGCTTTTATGCTGTGCATTTAGAAACTTCAGGTTTGTCTGGGTCGGTATAGAATAAAATAGGAATAGTAGTTCCCTTAACTTAGGTCTAGGACTTATATTGCTGTAGCCTAAAAATGCATTAACAGCTTTGTGATGTTGGTTGATATTATGCTTGAAGCAAACAAAAATCCCCTTTTCATATATTGATGTCTTAAAGATACTTGATAGAAGGTAAAATATATTTGTTTAACCAGAAGGAAAAAGTTCTATTCAAATACATTTCAGGTAATATAAATTTAAAGAATAAAAGTAAACAAAATAAAATTGTAAAATTTGAAAAATGGTTAAATTTTAAAAAGAAATTGTTGGTCCAGAGTTGGATAAGTATCTATTTGCTGGAAAAAAAATCACTCATATGGAAAATCTGAGTTTTTAGCAACATTGTATACACATGGTATTACTATGCATTTCCAAGGAAAGGAAGGACTTGAAACAGTGATTTTTAGTATATCTAGTATCTTCCCTCCATGGAACTATAGACATCATCTCATTTATCCTCACAGCATCAGCGTGTGGGAAGGAACAGGAATAGCTGTGCTCATTTAAAGAGAAAGAAAGCGATGTGAAAGATGTAAGTGCCAAACTCACATCATCCAACAAGTATACACTGAAGACAGGACGTGGGTTTTGATTTCTTTAAATCATTGCTTATGCATCAGTTTCCCATGAATACAATCTTATCTCTCTGAACTAGAAGACTATTGGGAGGAAAAGAAATAGAGAATTGTTCCCATTGAAATAATTCTATATTTTGTTTTCTACCCGGTCGATGTCTTTCAAATACCCTTTAAAAGACATCATCTTGGGAATCCCGTTCAGCGTTAATCTCAGCCTTCTGCCACTGGCACTGTTTCTTACTGTTTCTTACTGCGTGTGCTTCCTGGCTACAGCTGCTCATTCCTAGGAAGGGAGTGAGAGCTTTGGAAAATGCACGTGCTCTTCCAAGAAGGTAAGCAGCACTTTTCTTTAAAAACAAAACAAAACAAGAAACTGTGCGCATGCTCTCTCATGTTTAGATTAATTATATGGAGCCTAGAAAGTTCAAACAAACAAGAACAGTTCTGTTGTTACTACAGAGATAGCTGCTCTGGACAGCACTGTATTGACACAAATCTTAAACACTTTCTCCCCTAAACAGCTCTTAGCTAAGACTTTCTGTACATATTGCTATTTATGACATTGATGAAAAGATGCTTGGAGTCAAACGGCCACTTCTTTAAAGTGTAGGGAAATAGGTATTGAGACAACTAAGAAGATGCCTCGAGAAGGTGGAAGAACAGCAAGCAATATGGGTGATTCCTTTCATTTATTTACGTCTTGTATATAGCAGTGTAGTGGTTAGGAGCATGGACTATGAAGTCTGACTCCCCAGGATTCAATGCCGGATCTGCCACCTACTAGCTGTGTGACTGTGGGCAAGTTGTGTAACCTCTCGGTGCAGCCATTTTCTCATTTGCCATATAGGAATAATAATAGTACCTAATTGATAATTTTATTATGCATATTAAATGAGGTAATACTTATGAAGTGCTAGAAAAGAGCAAGACACACAGGAAGCACTTTAATTAAATACATAAAATAGTAAAATACAAATCTATCATGTACATACAATCTCTTTTCACCTGCCCTGGGATTTTATTTTTCTGGTGATGTTTTCCAATTTTTATTTTTTAAATTTGTATATTTATTTTTAAATTATAGTTGACATACAATTTTACATTAGTTTCAGGTATACAACATAGTAATTCAACATTCATATACCTACCTTATAGAGTCTAATATATATATATATATACTATTGATAAATCTAGTGACCCTTTTTCACCATAAAGTTATTATGATATTATTAATTGTATTCTCTATGCTGCACATTATATCCCTATTATTCAGTTTATAACTGGAAGTTTATACCCCTTAAACTTCTTTCACCTTTTCTGACCAATCCCCCAACCCTCCTCTTTGGCATCATCAGTTTGTTCTCTGTATCTATCAGTCTATTTTTGTTTTGCTTTGCTGTTTGTTTTGTTTTTAGATTTCACATGTAAGTAAGATTATATAGTATTTGCCTGTCCTGGAATTTCATCCCTAGTTATATAGAGATATTTAATAGATAGGGACTAAATTGTTGTCCTAGCTTAATTTTAAATGCTGTCGCACATCTCTGAAAGGCACTACACAGGAGATGGAAGTGTGAAGCAATGTAACAAACCTCTAGCTGGAGGGAGAGGGGAACTGGCACTGACGAAACATCGGCAAGCCACCAGATACAATGCTGCCGAATACTTCATTATTCTTATAACAGTGCTTTGAGGATGGGTTCTCAACCCCTTGATGAGAATACTGGAGCTCAGAGAAATTAAGTGTCTGAACCAAGGTCACACAGATAAGCAAATGGATGAGTCAGGATTTGAACTTCAGTGTGTCTGACTTTCAGTGGATTATTCTTCCCATCTCCTCTTCCCAGAGAGGTGGCATAGCAAGGCAGTTAAAGGAGGCATTCAAAACTAGACTGCCAATTTCTTCATTGGTAAAAACACTCCTAGAATGTTTTCTCTAGCAATCACAGTTTAATTTTAACCGATAGAGCCATGGGTTTAACCACCATCTACCTTGCGTACTTCCAAGTCTCATTCATGAGCTTCAGGGCTGTATATTCAATTATCAATGGACACTTCAAATTCAATACATTAAAAAAGAAACTCATTATTTTTCTCTCCTAATACATTTCTCCTCTTGTACTGCCTATGGTGTAGACTGTCACAACCATCTATTTACTGGATCAACACAAAGAGGGTAGCGTTTTCCAAACTTCTGCACAACATTCATGTTCAGTGAGATACACTAAGTCTTCTGAGAGAAAAGAGTTCTGTAGTCAAATAACCTTAACATTTGGTTAAACCAAGTTAAATAGGATTCCTTGGAATCTTTAATATGCTAAGTTCATTGCAAATCTCCAAGAAAAGGATATAATATTAGATAGGATTGCATTCAGTTACATGAACCCAACTCAGTAGGTTAGCCAATTGAGACTAATTTTCTCCACATGACAAGAAGTCAGGAGGTAGGCGGTCCAGTACAACTGCAGCTTCTCAGTGAAGTCATCATGACTTGTGTGATTTTCTTCCTCAGGGTCACAGATGCTTGCTCCACCTCCAGGTCTCGTGTTCCCGTTCTAGGCAAGAGAAATGGAAAAAGAGAGAAGGGAAGAAGATATATGCCAGCTAAGTCTTAAAAAACTTTTCCAGCCACCTTACCCACATTCTTACATCTAATTGTCCAGAACTTGGGTCATGTGGCCTCCCTCTCCAGACCATAAGTCTAAAGAGGTGAGTTTTTTACTTGGGCACGTTGCCACCCTGTAGCAGCTAGGCTTCTATTAGAAAGAAAAGGAGAGAAATGTCAAGTAGAGACCACTGGCTGTATATGTCATTAAAAGTTAGCAATTTCACCAATGTATCTGGCCCAAGCACCTATTAGCATATTGCTTTGCTCCCCATCATTGACAGGTGGAAGTCATTCTGCTTGACTTGGCACCCCAACCATCTATGCTGTATCAGTTCCTGCCACAAGCCCTCTAGCTCCACCCGCAGTCGCTGAGATCTGCAGTCTCTGAGATGGACAACAGGGCTTCATGCCTCTTGCTCCTGCACTCTCTCTTCCCTTGCCTCTTCTTCTTTCCTCCCTCTGGCTAGCTTTGGCAGTCCTTGGAAATTTAGTTCAGGCCATAACTGCTGTGACACCGTTCTTTCTTTCTCCTCTACCAACAGGGTTAGTTCCCCTCTATCTTTCATTATCCCTCATGGATTACTTCATGATCCTCATTATAGTTTTTTTCCTTACAAATTGAGTGAGGAGAAAAAAAGGAAGCAAAATTATATTTATGCTTTAATTATAACTACGGGAAACATACATTTGAAAACGCATGGACTATATCAAAATATTAAATATGATTGTTTTTCTGCCTTCTGAACTTCTAGCAATATTATATAACTAGTATGATTATGTTTTTATTTTTAAAATACAACAACTTAAGGCAGAATATGATAAAGCAGTACCTGGAATAGGTGAATAGAGACAAGTGGAACACTGTGAGCTCTGAAGGTTAAAACTGCTACATGGAGGATGTGCTTAGCTGGGGCGTAACAAGTGGGCTGGTGTGGATGGATGTTGTGGTTGGTGTGGGTGAGCCTTGCTGGTAATGGTGACATAAGTGCTCAGCTGTGAATATATAAAGTGCTTCCAGGAGAGTGATTAATGGGATATGGAAAAGAAAAAGTAGATTAGGGCCAAAAAGTTAAAGGCTGCGGTGAGTCTGGCTAACTCATGTTGGGCGATTACATGATTAAGGCCACCATTATCTAGAAATAGCATAAAATTGATTAGAAAAGAAAGGACCTAGGAGGAGGGTTAAGAGCTACTCTATGAGAAGATCTGGGCCTAAACCAAGGTAATAATAGAAAAATGGAAACAGAGAGATGTATTGAAGAAGAAACAAAAATCTAGGAGTAGACAGGACTTTTTGTCGTTGATTACGGGAATTGACAAAAGATAGGAGGAAGTTAAGAATGACTTGGTAACTCTGAATCTGGTTAGTTGAAAAAAATAATAGTTTTGCCCTGGCCAGGTAGGATCAGTTAGTTAGAGTGTTGTCCTGATGTGCCAAGATTGTGGGTCCATCCCTGGTTAGGGCACATACAATAATCAATCAACGAATGCATAAATAAGTGGAACAAATCTCTCTCTCCCTTTCTCTCTCTATATAAAATCAGTAAGTAAATTTTTTAAATTGAAAGAAAAAATAATAGTTCCTTTTTTAAAGAATATGAAAATCAAGAAATTTAGTGGTTTTGGGAGGTGGGATAGTAGCAGTCCATTCCATGCCATTCCATTTTGAACAGATTGGTTTAGAGAGGATGTGAGGCCAGTCATGTGTCAGAAACAGCTAACCTGGCTTTAGAGCTTAGCAGTGCAGTCAAGTCTCCAGATGCAGGTTTAGGAATTATTTACACAAAGTTATAGCCGAAATAATGAGCAGAAATGAAATCTCCAAGAGAAGTGAACTATTTTAAAAACAGATACCATTAATCTTATAACTTTACCTAATTTGCAATGATCATAATAAAGCATTTTTATTATGCAGAGGAAAAAACTATGGATGTTAGTTAAGCCAACCTCCTTTTTTGACATGAGAAAACTGAGGTTCACTGAGATTTGTATGTTTAAAACCTATTATCTCATAGGCCCAGCCTGGTCAAGTTTCTACAAGTAGTTAGATTTGGTGACTGAGCTGGGATTGAGCCTTCGCTGTGCCCAGGAAGCATTCATATGCCAGCAATCAAGAGCACTAAGGTGCTACTAAATATTTTTTAGCTCTTTAGCTTAAAATCAAAGAAACTATTGTCCACAAATTATAAAACCAATTTTTAAAAGCCCATAATCTCCTAAAGCAGCAATTTGATTTAAAAAAAGAAGCAAAAACTTTTGTCTATACATGTGATTTCAAGATTAATAACACAGGACAATGTATTTGGGCTGTTAATTAAGCTGGATATGCTTCTAGTTTGGTCTTACCTAGAGCTCTTAAGTTCAACAGATGTTTTCTAATCCTAAACTTGTACTGCAATTTCAAGCACAAGAACTTTTCCAAATATTTTAATTTCAAATCTCACAAGATTGCAATGCAATTTGGAGGATAAGTCTATGGCACAATTTGTTTTAACCCTGAATTCAGTATAGTGGAGCTCATTGTAAAAGAGAGATTCAGTTACTAGGACTATCAGAAGAACCTCATTAAGCAATGTTGAACCATGACACCATCCTCAGGGTCAAGGTAACAGCTTCAGAGTATTAATACATTTTGAAAACCTGTAAATGCTTGGCAAAAGAAATTGGGAAACCACAGCCACACAAAGTTAAAAATAAATTCATTTATGTTCCTGCAAAACTCAAAATAATACCTCCAATATCCTACCTTAAGTCTTCTCTACTTATAAAGGCTATTTGCTCACAGAAATATTCTTTATATATTAAACTTGAGGAATAAAAACCTTAAAGTCAAAGTTAATACAAAATGAATACAAAAATGTCAAAGCGCTTCTGGTGAAGTCTAACCACTTTTTTCTTTTTTAATATATTTTACTGATTATGCTATTACAGTTGTCCCACTTCTCCCCCATCATTCCTCTCCACCCTGCACACCCCTCCCACCCACATTCCCCCCTTTAGTTCATGTCCATGTGTCATAAATTCTTTAGCTTTTACATTTCCAATACTATTCTTGCCCTCCCCCTGTCTATTTTCTACCCACTATCTATGCTACTTATTCTCCATACCTTTCCTCCCTTTCCTCCTCCCACTCCCCTGTTGCTAACCCTCCATATGATCTCCATTTCTGTGGCTCTGTTCCTGTTCTAGTTCTTTGCTTAGTTTGTTTTTGTTTTAGGTGTGGTTGTTAATAATTGTGAGTTTTCTGTCATTTTACTATACATGTTTTTTATCTTCTTTTTCTTAGATAAGTCCCTTTAACATTTCATATAATAAGGGCTTGGTGATGATGAACTCCTTTAACTTGACCGTATCTGAGAAGCACTTTATCTGCCCTTCCATTCTAAATGAAAGCTTTGCTGGATAGAGTAATCTTGGATGTAGGTCCTTGCCTTTCATGACTTGGAATACTTCTTTCCAGCCCTTTCTTGCCTGTAAGGTAGGTCTCTTTTGAGAAATCAGTCTGACAGTCTGATGGGAACTCCTTTGTAGGTAACTGTCTCCTTATCTCTTGCTGCTTCTAGGATTCTCTCCTTCATTTTAATCTTGGCTAATGTAATTATGATGTGCCTTGGTGTGTTCCTCCTTGGGTCCAACTTCTTTGGGACTCTCTGAGCTTCCTAGAATTTCTGGAAGTCTATTTCCTTTGCCAGATTGGAGAAGTTCTCCTTTATTATTTGTTCCAATAAGTTTTCCACTTGTTGCTCTTCCTCTTCCCCTTCTGGTACCCCTATAATTCAGATGTTGGAATGTTTAAAGATGTCCTGGAAGTTCCTAAGCCTCTCCTCATTTTTTTGAATTCTTGTTTCTTCCTTCTTTTCTGTTTGGTTGTTTCTTCTTCCTTCTGGTCCACTCCACTGATTTGAGTCCCAGTTTCCTTCCCATAACTATCGGTTCCCTGTGCATTTTTCTTTATTTCACTTAGTGTAGCCTTCATTTGTTCATCTAATGTGTGACCAAATTCAACCAATTCTGTGAGCATCCTGATCACCAGTGCTTTGAACTGTGCATCTGCTGGGTTGGCTCTCTCTTTGTCACTTAGTTGTATTTTTTCTGGGTCTTTGATCTGTTCTTTCGTTTGGGCCATTTTTTTGTCTTGACGCACCTGCTACATAGTAGGGATAGAGCCTTAGGTATTCAGGGTGGGGTGAACCACATCACTGTGTTGTGATGCTGTTTGTGGGGGAGGGGTCCAAGAAGGACCAATGGCTCTTGCTCCACTCTCTGCTGGATTTCAGTCCCTTCTGCCGTTTCCCACAATCAAATTGGGCCCATGCTGATTTCTGTGTGGGTGGGCTTGTGTACGTTCTAGGACCCTGTGGGTCTCTCCAACAAACTCTCCTGTGAGGCTGGGAGTCTCCCGCAGCACCTCAACCCCCACAGGTGTTTTCAATTGGTATTTTGAGGCTTTATTTCCCTGCACTGGAGCCCTGGGTTGTGAAGTCTGTCTCACTCTCCAGTTTTGCCTGATTTATCTGTGCATGAATGTGGGACCACCTGGTCCGACAGCAGCCTAGCACGCAGTGCCCCTCCACAATCCACCACCTCGCTGGGTTCAACCACTGCCACCTGTGTGCCCAGCATCCGCCAGCTAACACCTTTTTTGCTGAGACCCCTCTCCGCCTGGCCACCCGACTCTGCCCCTCTTACTGGTCTGGATGAATGTGTTTATTTTAACTCCTTGGTTGTGGGACTTCCATACAGTTCAATTTTCTGTCAGGACTGCTTGTTTTTTTATTTCTAAATTGCTGTTGTCCTTATTTTGGTTGTGCGAGGAGGCACAGTGTGTCTACCTACGCCTCCATTTTGGCCCTAAGCACTTTTTCATGCACGCAGTTTGTCTCTTTAACATAACTACAGAAGATTCCATTCTTCGTCATAAAGGAATGGGACATCATTTCTCCTTCCTTCCTTCCTTCCTTCCTTCCTTCCTTCAGGAATGTTTCAGTGCAAGTATTATTGCCAACTGAGAAAAGGAATCTTTTTTAAAAAATGATTAATTATTGTTAGAATACGTGATACTCCTACTATAGACAGAACTCTGACTATGAAAGTACATGAACTATATTAACCCTTTTAAAGCAATTTTAAAATATTTATTAAAAAGAATTCTGAAGCAAGAAGAGATTTCTCAGCCTACTAATGACCCTATAGGATGTTTGCTCAGTGGAATTATTGTATTCTCTGACTTTCTACCCACCCAATAGGGAAAAGAAGGCAGATTACTATCTCTTACTGTGGAAAGAAAAAAAAAAATAACCCTACAGACTTGAGGTAATAAGTAGCTAAAGCCAGTAGCTTTGAATTCTTTTCTCAGTCTCACTGGGGTTGGCCTAGATATGGCACTTTTCGATATACAAAGAGAGTCAAATACACTTATGATTTCCTACTATGTCCACCCCTTTTTTTGCTATATAAAAGGATATTTTATTGCTCCTTTATGGACTAAAAATATTCTGCAATGAGTAAACAAATAGCTTGAATATGTATATAATCCAAAGGGTAAGTAAATAGAGTTCTATGAAGAAATAAAAACTCCCCTATGCAAATCTGAATGAACATGTCCTAATGTGCTTACTCTTGATAAGATTTTTGTCCTATTATAACCCATAGTAATGGCTGGCTGGACTTCATGTATTGCAGGCCCCAGTGCTGGACACTCTAAATATGTTGTCACTGTCAGCCCTCACAGTAACCTTAGGAAGAGACCTTTACTCATCATCCCCACTTCACAAACGAGAACTGAGACATGGTAGAGCTCAAACTGGATTCGAAGTCACTGGTCTCCAAAGCCCATGAGCAAAACCATGGTGTCCATTATGGGATACAGAAAAGCTATAAAAAGGGCAAACCCAGCATCCCAAGAAACTTTTTGTTTTGGTATATTTCTTTCTGATATTATTTCTATCCATACAATTTTTGTTTCATACTCTTTTTCACATTATTAAGTTATAAGAATTCTCCCAAAATATCAATTTTCATGGCCATAAAGTGTTTCAGTGAGTATCACACTTATTTGGATACTTGGGCTATTTTCAGATTTTTGCTAATATAAATAATACTTTTATACCTCTGTATGTGAAATGTTTTCTTAATCTGGGATTATTTCTTTATAATATTTAACATGAAAATACCAGGTCAATGCAAAGGTAGATTTAAGGCCATACTGTCAAATTTCTTTTCCAAAAGGGTTGTATTAATTTGTACAACTACCACTAACATGTGGTTCTTATTTCACTTTGTCTATACCAGCATTGGATATTATACTTTAGAAAATATAAATTTCTGACTTCAATATATGAAAACTGATATATTCATTTGCATTTCTTTTATTGGATTATATATAAAATTGAACTTTTTCACTAGTTTCCTAAAGTGGAAACTTAGGTTATTGATTTTTGACCTTTCTTCTTTTCTAACATATGCACTTAATGCTATAAATTTCTCCCTAAACAAATTAATTTTGCTCTATCCAACAAATTTTGTATTGTTGTACTTTTATTTTTCTTTAATTCAAAATATTTTAAAATTTCTCTTGCAATTTATTCTTTGGTACATGGTTTATTCAGATGTATATTGTTTATTTCTAAATATTTGGGGAAATAAGCATTATCCTTCTGTTTTTATTTTTATTCATTGTAGTCTGAGAGTATACCTCTTATAATTCCTATTTTTTTAAATTTGTTAAGATATATTTTATGGCTCAGAATACAGTCTGTCTTGGTGTGTATTTCAGGTGAGTTTGAGAAGAATGTGTATTCCTGTATTGTTAGATGGCATGTTCCATAAGTGTCAACTTGATCAAATTGAACGATCTGTTCAAGTCATCTATATCATTACTGATTTCACTCTTTTCACACTGTACTCACTTTTAGCAACTAGTGAAAAGACAACACAAGAGAAAAGTATATAAAAACTTAATTATGCTTTGCCCTGGCTGGTGTAGCTCAGTGGATTGAGCACAGGCTGCGAACCAAAGGGTCGCAGGTTCGGTTCCCAGTTGGGGCACATGCCTGGGTTGCGGGCCAGGTCCTCAGTGGGGGCCATGTGAGGAGCGGCCGCACATTGATGTTTCTCTCTCTCTCTTTCTCCCTCCCTTCCCCTCTGTCTAAAAATAAATAAATAAAATCTTTAAAAAAAAAACTTAATTATGCTTAAAACTTATATTATAGGAAACAGATTTTCCATGCATGCTTTCCATGGAGTCTTTAGTTTTTGTCTAGTACCTTTTCTGACAATGAAGAGGATGTATGGGAGGAAACACTGGGTGAGAAGGTGAGCCAGAAACACAGAAGAAAATGTTGAAAGGAAACACCAATCACGTCACTGGTGTGAGGTTTTTCCAAATCTAGATGATGCTTTCACACTAATTGAAGAAGACAAAAGAAAAAAGCTTATTGACCAAGGATTTAATCTTTATCTATCATTGAAGAAGACAAAAGGAAAAAAACTTATTGACCAAGGATTTAATCTTTGTATATCATTGAAGAAAACAGAAGAAAAAAAGCTTATTGACCAAGGATTTAACCTTTATGTACCTTGAGAATTCATAATTCTTAATGAAAAAATAATATAACTCTTAAAAAGAGCATCCATAGTCTCATGTTTTGAACTGACCGTTTTTACTGTAAAATACCTTAAACTCACGGTTACAGAGTTGGAAAGGTAACTGTAGTACAGAAAGTTTAGCTGATTACATAGAGTTATAGCTTTAAGAGCTGCTTCAAAGCAAATCAGACTATTTGGAAAGCCTTTTTCACAACTGTGTTCTTCCTTTAAAATGTAAGCACTGAGCCAATCTGAGAAGTAAATATTGACTGCATACTTACAGCAAGTCAGTTGTTTTGTTTTAGTTATAACAATGCAAAGACGTGAAGCATAGGTTTACTTTTTAACTCCAGCCCTGTTCAAAGATCACGTATTGGCCTCTGAAGGAGCAGGTGGCCTGTCTGTTACAGTTTAACAAGTGGCCTTTGGGTGAGGTATAGTCGTTCAGATACCTCTGGATGCTTTGGATGCTCTCATGTGTGGCAGGGTGCATTTGCTAAAATATTCTCCTCTCTAGATCTGGAAACCTAGAGTCTGTATCTTAGGCAGTGGGCCGGTATTCCAGACCTCCCTCTGAGTCACAGATGAAAAATGCCATCTTGCAACTGAGACAGGAATTCCTTTGCCAAGAAATCACATTATTAATCTACTAACATTGACATAAATATTCCAGTTCTTGGTAAATAAGATAGCTTTTCTAATTGCAGTATATATCTGAACATTCATCCTTTGATGACAGAATTTATATGGATTATTTTTTTTCTATCAGAGGTATCATTTATTATATGAGGCTCTCCAAAGAATTCCAGATTCACCTCAAATACCAGGAACCCAGCTCTGTTTACTACTCACATCTGCTGGGTTGGGTTGAATTGAAACTGAATTACATTTATCATTGACTTTATGAGTACTTACATTTTTAGGGAATTGAGTTTGCATTTTTATGAACATGGTATAACTCTCCATGTATTTAGGTGCTTTTTAAGACACTTTAATAATTTTATAACTTTCTTCATAAAAACCTTGCCGATCTTTTATTAAACTTATTCCTAGACACTATTTTAAGTTGTTTTTATAAATGATATATTTTAAAAATATTTCTAAGTCTTTGTTGATATATTGGAATATGATTAATTTTTGTATATTGATCTTATATCTAGCAACCTTACTAAATTCTTAGTTTTAATAATTTGTAGTCTTGAATTTTTCTGCATAAACAACCACATTATATACACATAAATACAGTTTGTTTCTTCTTTTCTAATTCTTACAACTTTCATTTGTTTTTCACTGCCATTTATACCAACTAGAACATTTAGTACAGTTTGAATAGTTACAATATTGGAAGACTGGTGATTTCTTTTATGATCTTTCTGATGTAAGCAAAGTTTTTAAAGAGATTTTTATTTTTACCCAGCACTGTTTTGCACTATCTGAACAATCTAAACTATTGCTAGAGTCATAGCCTATCTTTAATCATTTCCCATTGCTTTCCATTTTCTATTAGTTGAATTGCTCTTTATACACTTTTTAAATTTATGCTTTAAATTTACTTTTTTTCATTTCCAATGGTGTATTTTTATGAAATTGAATATTGATTGTGAAGTAAATTCCTTACCGAGAAGTTGTGTTCCTCTTATCATTCAGATTATTTCTTAATACTCATGGCTTATAGAAAAAAAACTTCATTAAAAAATAAAATAACTTTCCAAGGCAATGAGATGACTATGGGTCTACCTAACACTTCAGTGAAGTGTTCTTATTTCTTCCCACAATGTTTCCAGTACTTCCAAACATTCAGGTTGCTGTTTTGCACAACATCAGAGGCACCTGTTACATTACTGTTTTTGCAAATGTCATGCACTAGAATTGTGCAGGTCACAATTTACTTGCCTATTTTTTTCACTTTTCTGTCTAGGGCTGTGGGGTCCTTCTCAAGCAAATAGTGATGATCTTCAAGTGTCTGACTCCAAAAATAACCCTAACTGTGTTTCAGAAATACTCTTTGGCTACAAGCAGAAAAAAGTAATTATGTCTGAGAGACATGTTACTATATCACTTCAGTAGGGTAATGTTTTTCTACCCCAAATCAGTATCAATTCAGTGGTTTTTACTTTAGTACTATGTAATTAAATAAATCATCATTTCTGTGTATATAAACACGATTAGGATGAGGTTTTAACAAATAGGCAGGGTTGGGAGGAATTCCTGGGGGAAAGAATCAACACAAAACTAATAGAGTTGGAAATCTCATTAGAAGTAATAATAATATTTGTGATGAGATAATGATAATGGTAAGGTGATGATGGTAATAATAAATTCTAGTTGTTTGGTGTAGTCCCAGACTTCAGCTGCATTACAGCTTAGTTTCCACCATAAGAAAATTATTTTAAGAAAGATAGAGAGGGTTATATAGCATAGCTGCTACTTTTCCACTAAGAAAAGTCTATGTTAATGATGAATGCCGAACATGTAAGGACAACAGATTTCCAATTGTAAGTTTCTGGACTCTCATCTCATGGCCAAGCAACATCAAAATTAATTTTATCTGATTGAAACTATAAAGTTTTTTCTTGTTCTAGGAAGGCAGGTCTTTATAGACTAAAAAGGGCAAAGACTATAGCCAATTCATCTTCATAGCTGCACATCTAGAGTTTATCTGTATATAAAAATATTTCAAATATATATATATTTGTGGAAATATTTTCCACAGTCATTCATTCAGTATTGGGTAGCACAGGTCAAGACCTCATAGGAGTTAATACCACAAAGGAAATAATATGCACTAGGTACAAAATACATGCAACTAGCTTGCACTATCAGAAAAAAAAACAACCCACTGGATGGAGCCAAAAGAGGAGTGAAAAGGAAAAGGTGACAGAAAAGGAAAAAAAGTTTAGATGCTCTGACATATTTGCAAATAATAATGGTAACACAGGAGTTAAACAGAAGGCAAAAATAAAAACCACAGGTTATAAGAAAAAGCTATGAATAATTAAGAGTTGGAAAGCAACTTGAACTTCAAAAGCAAAAGCTGTCTGCACTGACAATGTATAAGGCATATTAGGTTTGTTGCTACCATGAGGTGGCCAGGGACTGCAACTGTGATCAATTCATTTTTATATCACCAGTGCCAGACACAGAATAAGTTCTCAATAAATATTCATTGAAAATGGAGGGGTGTCTGCAGCCACCATCACATCCCCCCTAGCTTGCTGAACTTCAGCTGAAGAAGAAGGAGGGTAAGTAAGGAGGACTTCTATACTACAGCACGCACAAAGCTGACTGCAAATGAACTGGTGCTAATGCACCTAGGAAGCAACTGCCTACCGAAGCCCCTAGCAAGAGTATGCCCTTTATTGGAGGGGTAAGGAAACCTCATCGTCACAGGTCTGGTACAATGGCACTTCAGAAGTTATCAGAAGTCCATTGAACTTATTCACAAACTTCCCTTACAGCACCTAGTGCAAGAAATAGCATCTAGTGTTCAGGACTTCAGTACAGATCTGTGCTTCCAGAGTGTAGCTATTGGTGCCTTGCAAGAGGCAAGGGAGACTCATCCGGTTGGCCTTTTTGGAGATACCAACCTGTGTGTTATCCATGCCAAATGGTAACAATTATGCTAAAAAACATCGTTAGCCTTCTGCATACATGGAGAACATGCTTGAGAATCCACTATGATGGGAAACATTTTATTCTTTTTTTAAATTTTTTATTTTAATTGTTGATCTTGTACAGTTTTCTGTCTTTTACTCCCACCCCAGCCCACCACCCCAGCCCTCCCCACCTCCCTCCCATTTCCACCCCCATAGTTTTTGTCCATGAGTCCTTTATACTTGTTCCTGTAAACCCTTCCCCTTTTCCCCTGAAATTCCCTCCCCTCTCCCCTCTGGTGGCTGTCAGCCTGTTCTCAATTTCAGTGTCTTTGGTTATATTATGCTTGTTTGTTTGTTTTGTTGATTAGGTTCCTGTTAAAGGTGAGATCATATGGTATTTGTCTTTCACTGTCTGGCTTATTTCACTTAGCATGATGCTCTCCAGTTCCATCCATGCTGTTGCAAAGGGTAGGAACTCCTTCGTTCTTTCTGCTGCATAGAATTCCATTGTGTAAATGTACCACAGTTTTTTGATCCATTCATTTACTGATGGGCATCTAGGTTGCTTCCAACACTTGGCTATTGTAAATTGTGCTGCTTCGAACATAGGGGTGCGTAGGTTCTTTTGGATTGGTGGATAAAAGACTTAAATATAAGCCATGACATTTTATTCTTTAAATTTTTTTCTCTTCTTCTTCTTATTAGTTGTAAATGTTAGATTTTTTTCCCCCATGGGGTCAAAAGGTGCCTAAGTATGTGATTGCAAGTTGAAAATAGGGGATAGAAAGCAAGTATTAGCAGTTTTTTCATTTGTGTGTGCATTTTTAATATAATGTGGGGACATAAAGCATTAATGCAAGTAAAAATGTTTCAGTGAACACATTTCAGCAGTTTAACTTCATAACAACTATAAATAAACCTGTTAAAGTTTTCTGGGAAAAATAAATGGAGGAAAAATGATCAATTAGACAGCTGTGTGACCTATTTTAAAAAACATGCCAATGCACCAATGTCACATGTGGTTAAGGAAAATCTGTTTCTGAGTTGTTCCTGTGGGTGTGGTCCACAGACAGCACTAGTGACACACCAGAAAACTTGGCACATGGACAGAGAGCTAGTTCTGTGAAGTGATCTCACTACAACAGCCTGGGTGGGCCTGGCAGGTCAGTTCTCCTATAAGCACATTCATTCGAGAAAGTTCTCATATGACTAAGAAGAAGCTGACAGAAATTGAACAGATTTCATCATTAAACAAATAGAAAACATCAAAGTAATGGGAAAGAAATGTTGAACGAGGATAGAAGGAAACATTTTTAGATACTTTATTATACCCTCCTGCCTCTTTCATTACCTTGTACATAGTTCTGTCCCCCATCCCCACCACCTTCCGCCCGTACCCTAGAGGGCAGGGATATTTCCCTATAATCCATTCAAGAGCACTGTCTTTGGAGGTTAAGTAACTTGCCCCAAATCACCTGAGAACAGGCAGAGCCAGGATTTGAAATATTGGACTCCAGAGTTCCTGGCCCTTACCATTCTGCTAACCCAGATGATGCCATAGTTAGCGAAATAGCAGGTAGAAAGCAAAGTGCCTTAAAGTTCCCCTCCCCCATTCCGTCATGAAGCAGCGACTATCTTTCAACGCAATCAAAGATTCCAACTTTCCTCACCAGAAAAAACCACCTAAAAGTTTCTAAATTACCCATGTAAAATAAGAAAACACCAAACACCCATAAACCTCCAGGGATAGAGAATAGAGGTGAGAGGGGGCATGGTGAGCATTACCTCCCAATTAACCTCATTTATAAAATGAGGATAGTAATAAGATGTATTCTAAAAACATCAGTAGAATTAAATAAGTTAAAGCACTTAGATTAATGTTTGGCATATAAGCATTTAATAAAAAGTATTATTTACCTCTTTTCTATCAGATGCAGTGGGTTTTTTTTACCCTTTTGCTAATTAGCTTAAGGAAAATTTCAATGTCATGATATGTCTTCAGTTTCTGTAGCCCAAGAATGTGATTTCTGGCATATACTCCTATTTTCAAAAACTCTATACAACTTACTTGTATATTCCCTATTGTAATTAAATACAAAATACTGTAAGTTACTATTTTAACCAGACGTTCACATTTTAACAAAAGTGAATTATTGATCATGCTGCAAAGACAGAATGGTAAAATGGTTAAGAGCTCAGATTCTGGCATTCTAATCCCAGATCTTCTACTCACTAGCAGAGTGATTTTGGACAAGTATCTACCCTCTGCATGCCTCCATTTCCTCATCTGTAAATTGGGGCAGTAATAGTATCTACTTCGTAGGTTATTTATGAGGATTGAATTAGCTATTACATATACAGCTCCAGGAATAGCGCATACAGTACGCACTTACATGAGTTCTTTCCTTTATAGTTGTTTATATTAGTTGAAAAGATATATGTTGCCATTGATTAAAATTATTAGTAAAATGTTCATAAGAAAACATTCAAGTTTAGCCACTCTAAATGCCTAAAATACATTGAATATGTGGCTGAAATTCAAGCCCTTCTATCTGCCTAATTTTAGTACATTGTGATTACTGCTTTAATTCTATTTTAATTCTCAGATACTTAGTTGTCTTATATTGTCTCAGCCTGTTGCTTTTTCCAAAACTTATGCATAGGTTTAAATTACAATATTCATATAATTTTATAGCAAATTCCCTGATAAAGCAAACTATTAGAATATAATCAATGTGATAAATACTTAGAATATTTTATCCTTTTATATAGACATTACTAAACATCATAAGTCTTAGGGCTCAAAGATTAAATAAAACAAAGTACATGTTTTTCATCTTTATGTTTAACTACTATTTATGAAGTATTGAAATTAACAATAGGCTCAAATCAAGCAGACATTTTAATGATGCTTAATTTTTTTGCTTCCTGTGTGAATAAGCTAAGAGATATTGCAACTTAAGGAATAATGACTAAACCTTTTTTATTTCCCGGTTTATTTTCTTCTAAAAGAAAGTATTGGATTTTTAACATTACTCAGACATTCTCTGTATAAAGAAAACCAGGGAATTAGAATTGTCTTACAAACTCATCTTCTAGAACCAGGAATTTTTAGATGAAGAAATAAGTGAATGGAATATAAGTATTTTTATAAGTTTAGAACTGATGGGCCTATGTAGATCTACATTAAAAAATTCAATCAAATATTGTCCATGTTGTATTGATAGAATACTATTTTGTGAATCTTCCGATCTTTTCGCAATGTCTGATGTCACTTACATACCTGCACACCAGGTACCTATAAGTGGCATTAGGGCAGCGTGACTGTGATAATCCCCCTTGAAAAATAAGATGAGTAAATAATGTTTGCCATTTGGGTAACACTCCTTGGAAAATGTTAAAAGCATAATAGAAAAAAGAACTAAATCTACAAAGCCATTAAAAATTAACTTATAAAGAAGTCAAATGGATCAATTGTCTTATTTATAACTATGGAAAATATTACACTCACATTACTAAGGATATAGATAAGACTTTATTTAACTACAGCTAAGTCCTCTCAGAAAACTGAATATTTTAATAATACACAAAACTTTAAAAATCCCACTTCTTTAAAATTAATTGACTGACCCAAAATTTGTGTCTTCCTCTGTTTCCAGTTCATGATTTACAAGGAATTAACTTTAGCACTCTTTTGAGAGCATTGGTTGAAAAGGCATTTTAATTTCTACCTCAGAGTAATTTTAAAACCACATCAATTATTTTTCATGTGCAGCTGTTTTTTATCCACAAATTATCGCTCTAGGCATTTTTACTTTACCACACATTTCAGAAGAGAAAGAATGAAGGGGAACCAGCTAATCTACAAATATTTCACCAACAGTAGATCAGACCAAGAAAAAGAGAGGGGAGGCAGAGAGTTATGAACCAAAACTTCTTTAGAAATAAGAACTGATCATCAATAGTCTAAACATTGAGTATATGATCTACTTTACCTGCATTTAATTATTGCTAAAGAGTTGATTCCCAATTTACTTTCCCCTCTACTATTTATTTATTCAATTAAATATTTACTTATGTGCTGGAAAACATAAGTGAAGTGTAAGGCTGTTCTCAAGAGGCTTACAATCTGATTGGGAACACAATAATTGCACATATAACAATGGAAGGATAATATAAACAATAAAACACACCAGAGAGAGGGATGCCAAGAAAAAGAAGAAATAGGAAGAGGAGGAGGAAAAAGCTGAATGTAGATAATGGTAAGATTTGAATAACCTAAATAAGGGCAGGGAGGACATTCCCCAAAGCCATGAGTGAAGGTTAAAGTGAGTAAGGAGTGGGACTTCTGGTCAAGATGGCAGCATAGGCAAACATGGCTCACCTCACCAACCACATCAAAATTACAACTAAAATATAGAACAGCCATCACTCTGAACCGTCAGAAATCTAGTTGAATGGAAGTCTGGCAACTATGGAATTAAAGAAACCACATCCATCCAGACTGGTAGGAGGGTCAGAGACTCAGAACAGGCTGATCCCACATCCATGAGTGATGGATAAAAATCCAGGAGGAATATCTCAGAAGCAAGGAGTCCCCGACCCATACCAGGCCCCAGCCCAGGATTCCAGGCCAGGAAGATAAGTCCCTATAACTTCTGGCTACAAAAACCAATGGGGATTGAGTTGGTCGGAGACATTCTCAAGTCCTAAGCAGTTCCTCTTAAAGAACCCACAGAGGGACTTATTCAGACTCACTCCCTTTGAGCTCCAGCACTGAGGTAGCAACTTGAAAGGCACCAGTGGCACAGAGGGAGAAACTAAAGTGTGTGGCATCAAAGTAAGAGCTGAGGGACAGCTTTCTCCCAGATAGAAAAGCAGGCAAATGCCACTGTCCCATTTCTCAACCCTCCCCCCACAGAGCCACAGATCCAGCAGTCTGGCGCCATATCTAAGACTCCATTGACCTGGCTAACACTGTTTGCCTGCCCTGAAAATCCCCAGAGATTTCATCCTACCCATCCTAGAGACCCACCCATGCTGCTTTACCATGTGAATGGCTGCTTGTGGCTCATTTGTCACAACTTCCTAAATCCTCTCAAATAAGAAACAGCCAGCCTCAGTGAGCCTCCAGTCCCTATCCCTCTTGCTAAGTGGTCCCAGGCCTAGCAAGAGTAGCAGCAGCCAACTTAGACTCACAGCTTGGCTTCACCTGGGAGTCTCCCAGCACATAGCACAAGTAGCAACCATCCAGGTTGCTTTATAGCTCAGGCAAGGTGGCCCCAGGCAAAACACTGGTGGAGTTAGACCTTGGCCTGCACCACCTGGGAAACCCCAGAGCCTGTGCACCCAGTGTGCAGCAACAGATCATGTCAGAGCACCCCCACCCTGCCCCTGCACAGCTGATCCTCCATGGAGGGTGGAGGTTGGTGGTCAGTGGTCACAGCCAGTCCTTAGAGCTGACTGGCCTGGGTAAATTCCACCCATTGAGCTGCCAAGAGCAATCAAGCCTCAACAATCAAGCCTCCACTTAGTCCACCCAAAGGGTGCACCTTGAGTACCCAGCTTTGGTGATAAGGAAGGCTGTGCCATTGGTTCCTACAGGACACCCATGACATTAGGCCATGATACCAAGATAGGGGGTCATAGCAGGTCTACCGATAACATAAAAACAAATGCAAGAGGGTGCCAAAATAAGGAGACAGGAACATGGGCCAAATGAAAAAAAGATTAAAACCTCAGAAAAAGAACTAAACAAAATGGAGATAAGCAATCTATCAGATGCAGAGTTCAAAACACTGATTATAAGGATGCTCAAGGAACTTAGTGAGGACCTCAACAGCATAAAAAAGACCCAGTCAGAAATGAAGGATACACAAACTGAAATAAAGAATAATTTATAGAGAAACAACAGTAGAGCAGGTAAAGCCAAGAATCAGATCAATTATTTGGAACATAAGGAAGCAAAAGACAAGCAATCAGAACAACAAGAATAAAAAAGAATCACACCCAAAAAAGAGAGAGAATAGAATAAGCAGCCTCTGGGGCAACTTCAAGCATCCCAACATTCACATCATAAGGTTGGGAGAAGAAGAGAAAGAGCAAGATATTGGAATCTATCTGAAAAAAATAGTAAAAGAAAACTTCCCTAATTTGGTGAAGGAAATAGTCATTCAAGTCCAGGAAGCAGAGAGAGTCACAACCAAAGTGGATGCAAAGAGGCCCACTCCGAGACACATCATAATTAAAATTCTACAGGTTAAAAGATAAAGGGAGAATCTTAAAAGCAGCAAGAGAAAAATAGTTACCTACAGGGGAGGTAACTATTCAGCTGATTTCTCAAAAGAAACTGCAGGCTAGAAGGGATTGGCAAGAAATATTCAAAGTCATGAAAAGCAGGGACCTATAGCCAAGATTGCTCTACCCAGCAAAGCTGTCATTTAGAACTGAAGGGCAGGTAAAGAGCTTCCCAGACAAGAAAAAAAATGAAAGAAATTCATCATCACCAAATCATTATTATATGAATTGTTAAAGGGACTTATGTAAGAAAAAGAAGATCAAAACTATGAACAATAAAATGACAATAAATACATACCTATCAGCAACTGAATCTAAAAACTAAACTAAGCAAACAAGTAGAACAGAGACAGAAGCATGGATACAGAGTGTTTTGATGGTTGCCAGATGGGAGTGGGGGTGAAGGGAAATGGCTGAAGAGCTGAGGGGATTAAGAAGTACAAATAGGTAGTTACGGCCATGAGGATGTAAAGTACAGTATAGGAAATGGCGTAGCCACAGAACTGATACACATGACCATGGACATGAACAGTAGTGAGGGGATTGCCTGAGGGAGTAGGGTTGCTGGGTGGAGGGAGAAAAAAGGGGAAAAATTAGAACAACTCTAATAGTATTATCAATAAGATATAATTTAAAAACAAAGTAAAAAAATAAAGTGAATAAGGAGTATTTGGGATACACTGGATAGTCATGTCGTATGGGAGCAGAGCACACAGAGGTAAAATAGAATAACAGAGGTTAACAGTGAAAGGGATCTTAGAGGTCATCTTTCTGAACTGCAAAAATCTCTTTTATAACATCTCTGGATGGTAGCGATTTAACATCTGCTATTATGTTTCTTGATCGTTTGTTTAGCAAAACACTTAATATGATCCAGATACTATTCTAAAGACTTCAGAGATATTAACTCAGGTGGTCTCTCAACAATCCTATGACCAAGGTTGGGTCATCACCCCCACTTTAGAGATGAGTGAATGAGGTAAGGAGAGGATGGGTTATTTTTCCTCAGGTCACAGACCTGGTGAGTTGCTGATCCAGGATCCTCACACAATGGTCTGGCTGCAAAGTCCACACTCTGACTAGGTATTCACCCTTTCCCACAGTAAACAGCCCTTCCACCATTGGCCAGCTCAAATAACTACACATGAAGTTGAAAACCTTCTAAAATTTTTCTTACATTTCAGCATTACCTGTGATATAGAAATTCCTCATAAAAAGTCAGGTTTCAAGCACAGAACACTGTGGAACTCTAAGGATTTGAGTACAGTGAGTTAGAATAATCAGAAAGTATAGTTATACATTACTTGTTTAATACTAAAACCAGGGCTGTCTATAAATTTTCAAAATTATCTTAAAATATGTAAAGTGAACCTAATTTGACAAATTTAGTGACAGCGCATGTAAAAATTAATGCAGTTGATCTATTCACTTGTGAAAGTCTTTAAACAACCTAGTGACTCAGGATACTATAAAATATTGAAGTACTCAAAATATTGAGTACTAGAGACCATGGGATCCCTTCAGATGTGGAATTTTCTCTGCGAATGTGGAGAATGTTTAAAATTAAGAATTCTTCTTGGTAATCTTTAAAAGTCACGATGCTACTTGAGGAGTGGAATTCTGTGAGGACTGATTCACATAATCCTAAATACTGGATTTGCTCACTCATTCATCCAGTCGTTATTGACTGAGTTCCCTCTCGGTGCCAGGTGTTGCTTCAGGCACTGGGATTTCGTGGGCTCCTGCTCTCCTGACACCTAACATTCTCTGGGGGGTGAGTGGTGCAGGTGGGGTTTAACCGAAGGAGTTTAACATATTTTCTGTTTTGCCAAAATTATATTGATTGGATGCCTATGTGTCTCCAATTACCTTGTTTTGTTACAAAGAAGGAGAAAAGATGGCAAGACCTTGAAATAGGCTTACAACTTAATAAAAGAAGATAACTTGAGCTACGAAGTCTATTTCTCCAGGAGAAGCATAAAGAAATAGAGCCAGCTTTTGGGAGCCCCCAGGGTCCAATGCCACTCCCAGCAGTCCTCACTGAACTTTTCCCCAAGCTAAGGAACTCTACACTTTAAAAAAAGGCTAGTAATTTTTAAAGTGTTGTGAGTTAAGGTAAAATAAACACAAATTCAGCATGTGGTATTAGCATATAAAAAGAAAATATTTTATCACAGAACCATACATTGACAATGATCAAATGCTATTGTAAGATCTTGGCTACCGAACTGAAAATCCTGTCTATTGAGCAAGCCTGCCATGACTCAGGTAGGATGACTTTCTCCTAGGAGAAAGTTGGCCATTCCATTAAGCACTTATAATAGTTTCTTATAAAGAGAAGTCAGATGTTCCTGTTCTCACAAGGCCAAAGAGAAATAGTTAAGTCAAAAAAATGAAAATTTAAATAGGCTGTTGTTTAAATGGTCACATATTTAGTTGTGAAACATAAATTTTTCTCCATGGAGTTAAAATGTTTATACTAATCACTTCGTTTAAGAAAACATCCTAGGGACATTGTCAATGACAAAGGAGGACCATTGGTCAGGCTCTTTGGTTTAAGGAAACAAAACTGAATTTTTCTTTAATTGTCCCAATAAAACAGCTACGTGGAGCCTTTCAAGTCTCTGATGAATTCCGTATGTCCTTCTGTATTTATCAGAAAGTGTTGTGCAAGATTTTAGTGGTCAAATAATTAGAACCCAAGATAGATTCTGTCCTCCGATGGCATGTTCCATTTTCCACTTGTAATTTCACAATGGGTTCTGTGACTGGCTGGGCCTACATGTGGTTCCGGTCCCAAACCAGGACTCTAAAATACTCTTGGTTTACTTTACCATGGCCTAGCACATACGGTAGAGTTGCATAGTACAATAGGAGGAAAAACAAACTCTGGTACCATTCGGTACCATTCTCATAGCATTAACATCTCTATTGAGCAAAACTATAGTTTTTAAAAATTGATCCAGTGTACCTATCGTAACTATGCATAAGTAGCTTAAATGAAAGGGTTGTCATGATAAAGAATTCTGTTTGTCATTCACCACCTGGTTTTGGCAGATTAATATGGTGACTAACGGGACTGAGAGTCCCTGGAAAAAGCAGGCCTTTTGAATAATGAAAGAATCTGGAACTAAGAAGGTAAAGAGGTTTCAAGCTTATTTGATTTTGAGTATTTTTACACTATGTAGTAAAATTTCATTAATTTGTATTCATAAAATCAACTATTACCTAGTGTGGGCTAAAGATTCATGTTCAAATATTTATGAGGCAAGAAAATCAATAATAAAAAATTTAAAAGTTCTTTTTGGTTAGGATGTGTAAAATGAAGACAGTTGGACAAACAAGCACAAGGAAATATTTTTAATTTGTGGGGCAATTCTGGGGCTTACTTTGCTCCCCAAGGAAATACAAGCTTCCAAATAAATATTTTAGCAAAGAAGTATGTTATTTTTTCTTCTCTTAAATATTCAAATAGAAAAACACATAAATACTTTCTTGGTATCTATAAGCCATGTATTTCCAAAGTAGATGTTGCCCACGTTTGGTCAATGCCCGAATTTACAGGATTAGTTTCCATAACTAGCATTGACTCATGTGATCGCGTTGCTTAGCTGCATCACATGTGCAGGCCTAGCTGCACGTTCTAGTTATGACCAGAGACAACGCAAAGTGTAAGGAGCTTGGGGAAAGCGCCCAAGCAGGTGTTTCTGCCTGTCTCAGGCAGGGGATCCACACCTGGGGGTCCATGCATGAGCTTTAAGGAGGCCTGCAAATCTGCAGAGACTGTATGAAACCATTTCTGTGTGTTTATATGAAAGTGTTTAGAGAGTCCATGGTTTTCATGACTCAAAGGGGCTTATTCCCCTGAAAGGGTAACAGTTACTGACTCAAGGAGTCCTTGTTTGTGGAAGACCCAGCATGCCAACACACTGCAATACGATTTTGAATCAGAATCTAAAACGTTGCTCCCTCCCTGTTGACCACAGATTGGGTTTTTAGATTAGCATCACAACCCTTCTGTGGAAAACCCTTCAAATACCCAGCTGCCTTTCAAAGGAAAACTGTGCCAGAGACATGGAAATAAAGAACAAACTGACAGTGACCAGAGGCAGGGAGGGCGGGAGAGGGGGAAGAAAGGGAAAGGGTCAAGTCAAGGAGCACGTACAAAGGACCCACGGACAAGGACAATGGGGTGGGGATTGTCTGTGGGAGTGGGGGTTGGACGGGGCAGGGGAGAGCAATGAGGTGGCGGGGGGGGGGGAATGGGGACAACTGTAACTGAACATCAATAAAAAGGAAGAAAGAAAGACTGTTCCAAACGTAATTTTATACATTTTGGTGATATTAAACATTCCTCTTGTTAGTCTCTTGTATCCTTTGTTCAGCTAACAATATTTTTGCAACCCTATTATGAGCAGTAGGTGTTGTGGCTAAAACGATGAACAAAAACAGACGTGTCCCTCATGTTTTCTCGTTCTCTATATCCATGGGAGAAAAAAATTATGAAACAGAATCCAGTTCTCACTTCAACCAGAAAGCGCTCACGTTGAACTAAACGCATGTGGTAAAGTGACATCTAGTGTTGGTTCTGCGGCAGCGACTTGTGCGTCAGGACACTGGGGAGCTTCAACCCACTCTTTGGAAAAATGTTCCGTTTGTCTTGCCCAACTCTTAAAAGCATAGTTCTGTTTCATTACTTTTAAAATATTTTAGAGTCATTTTGAAATAATCTGAATTTAAATGTTAATAACATTGCTTTTACTTTCTTTAAAAAAATAAAACACTCAAAGCATAGAGAGAAGTAGGGAGAACAAAGTACCGCCCAGGTGCCTATCACCCAGTTTTGGGGAATCTTAACATTTTGCTACATTTGCTTCAGGTTGTTTAAGAGTAAAACTTAACAGGCACATTGGCTGCCCTCTCGGCTCTTTCATTGATTTCTTGATTTCATTTCCATTTTCTCCTCAGAAGGAACCACTATCTTTTTTTTTTATCTCTGTGACTGTTTTTTTATATTTTTATTACCTATTTGTGTGTCTATAAAATTCAAACAATGTAGTTTTTATTCTTGATGTAAATTCTGTACTGTAAACATCCTTTTGCAACTGCTTTTTCTAGTTCAATATTATGCTTTTCAGACATATTCATATAGGTCATTAGCTCTATCATACTTTAACTGCTGTGGGGCAGGAATCCATGGACTGAATTATACCACAATTCATTTTACAGCTGGTGGACATTGGGGGTTTTTTCATCTCACGCTCTTGTAAACCATGGAACAGTAAACACATGTGATCCCTGTGCATACATTTGAGAATTTCTCTAGACCTGTACACCTAGAAAGTAGTGCTCAGGTATATAGTTTTACTTTTATTTTTTAAGCCTGTGTTGTTTCATTTATTTATTTCTATTTTTCTTAAATTACATTTTACTGATTATGCTATTACAGTTGTCCCAATTTTCCCCCTTTGCCCCCTCCACCCCGCACCCCCCACTCCCTCAGGCAATCCCCACACCATTGTTCATGTCCAGAGGTCATGCATATCAGTTCTTTGTCTACTCCATTTCTTATGCTGTACCTCACATCCCCATGGCTACTCTGTAACTACGTGTTTGTATTCCTTAATCCCCTCACCTCTTCACCTATTCTCCTCCTGCCCCTCCCATTTGACAGTCATCAAAACACTCTCCATGTCCATGATTCTGTCTCTGTTCTTCTTGTTTAGTTTGTTTTTAAAACATAATATTGAGAATTTGCTCTCCAAAGTGATTGTACCCATTTACACCCTCACCAGCAGTGTAAGAGCATTTCTGTTGTTTTGCATTCTCACCAACGGCTGGTGTTGTCAAGCTTTTGAGTTTCCGACAGTCTGCTTGGCGTAAATGTTATCTCATTCGATTCAATTCGCACTTCTCTGATTAGTGGTGAAACTGAGCTTCTTAAAAAATGGATTTTACCACTCAAATTTCTTATGCGAATTGCCTGTTCCTCTCGAACGCGCCTGTTGCATTGCTGGCATTTCCCTTAGTGAACTGTTGAATTTTGTAAAACGTGTTCTTGACACAGCGCTTTATCGGTTTGAGGCATTGCATTGATTGTTCCCCAGTTTACGGCTTGGCTCTTCGCTGTGTTCACGGAGTCTTGTCATTTTCACGGCATCGATTTTATCCACCTTTCCCTTTCTATAGCTTATTTAAGAAATCCTTCATTAAGCTTTTCTCCTTTACTTTCTTCTAAAATGTTTAAAGTTTTGATGTCCATGTTTAGGCTTCTATGTTGCAAACTTTTGTGTGTCGTGTGAGGCAGGGAATGTTTTCTCTTCTCCTCTGGTAAATAATTGCCCTAGCATTATTCATTGAAGACACTGCCCCTTCCTCATTGATTACTTCAGTCTTATCATATGGTCACTCAAGAAAGTAGTTGTAGCATTTCTCTTGCATAGCACCTTGAGATTCCCTCAATTGAGTGTGTTTATTGACCTCCATTTGTGGGCTTCTCCTGACCCGTACTCTGAGACCAGTTTGCCATCTGCCTGAGAAATGATCAGTCTCAGGAGCATTCATCCTACTGTTCCCGGCCTCTGTGTCTGTGTTCTGACCACTAGCCTTTTTCCTGGGATACTCTGGGCTCTGAGTTAGGGTGACCAACCATCCCAGTTTGCCCAGGATTGAGGAGTTTCCCCAGCGTCATAGGACTTTAAGTGCTAAAACTGAGACAGTCCCTGGCAAATTGGGATGGGCTGGTTGGTCTCTTCAGTCCAGTTTCAGCTTCCTCCCATGCTGACCCCATGACTCTTTAGTCTGTTGTTACCTCTGTGCTCCGCAATCATCTTTTTTTTTAATTTTATTTTAATTGTTGTTCTTGTACAGTTTTCTGTCTTTTATCAGCAATCATCTTTACGTTGAGTTTCTGTTTGTCGAGCACCTACTATGTGTCAGAGGCTGTGTGAAGCATTTTCACACACGGTAGCTCTGTCTTCCTTTTACATATGAGAATTCTATGTAATTGGCAAGGATCACAGAATTAATGACATGAAAGAATGACACAAAAGCCTCTTGACTGAAAATATTTACTTCTACTTAATGAGCTACTTCCTAGCATGAGGAACACACGGCTGTAAATTGCATAGAAGTGGTCCGCGGCTGCACTCACTGGGCTTCTGGGTGGAACACCGTTATGCCTGGCCTCCTGACATCTATACGTTTTTGGTCTGATATGAGTCCTGACACATTTGACAGCACATGAAATCAGCTTCATGTTAACAAGTACCGGTCACAATTCCATGTATCATGCAACAGCACAAATATCTCAAATGTTTCGTTAGGATAAAAAGTAAGAAGAAAGATAAACATGAATATTCTTGCACATCACATGGCCACAGCCAATTATAAGTCTCCAGTCAAAATGTCACTGCACAGACATGGGGTCTTTTTGTTTTAATGCATCTACTTTATAAATCTTCCCCTTTTTCTAGCCTACTTAAGAAATCTTTCATTAACTTTTCCTCCTTTCTCTCCTCCAAATCCAGAATGTTATTTATATATTATTAATATAAAATATTATTTGTATAATATTAGTCTCCCAAATACTATTAACAGGATTTAGGTGGGAGAGAAAATGGTACAATTGGTTTGGAAACCAAATTTCTTTATTATAAAATTCCTTAGTCTTTATTTTGCTAATTTGCACTGTGACTTCCTTACACAGAGAAAACGTAGCATTTCCCAAGTAATTTGACCATGAAACCTTTTTGTTTCATAACTTCTCGCGTGCTTTGGAATATACACAGGCAATGCTGTTTTCGTCTATGATAACACAATACCCTCCAGAGGGCAGCAGATCCCCTTTGACATTTAGCCAAACAGGCGTTCATTGACCAGACTGACAAGGCACATTCTGTAATTATTCTCGTCACGGATGTAAAATTTCTAGTTACTGCAGCGAAGACAAGGTTGATAATAATATAATTCGTGTGGCACTGAGACTCAAAAATAAACCAACTCAGTCTCCGATTGGTCACAATTACATCATTAAATTGTAAAGTTCAGATTACAGATTATGTCTTTTCCTTCTTCCTTTTCACCTTCAATCAAACAACAAATACAATCAAATGTCACATAAGGAATAAATGAAGTATTGGAGTCTGTTTCCTTCCCAAGGAGGTTACTGAGAGATCGGGAAGCCACTTAGATAAGGCAGTGCCCCGATAGTTACCCCTTTGGCTTTCACACCTGATTGCAAATTAAAATTGCATGAAACACTTTTAAACAATAACGATGCCCAGGTCCCAACTCAAAACAATTAAATTTGAATTGCTGTGTTTGGTTTCAAGCATGGAATTTTTTTAAAAAATGTTCTCTAGTGAGCAGCCAGGGTTGACAGCGACTCACTAACACAATAAAGTAATATTTTAGGCAAATTGTTTCTGACATTTTCAAAGAGGAGAAATTGGGGCTTCTTTTCCCAGGGGAAAATGTTTTAAATGTAAAAGAATACAGAAAGAAAATAATCATTCTTATACCTTCTGTCCAAAATTAGCTTTGTTAACATCTTAATTCTTTCTTAGCCATCAGGATTGAATACAACAAAATCAAAATCCCACGTCTTAACCATTTGTAAACTTAACTTCAAAATTAATTTCCCAGTCTTAGAGCAAAAAATTCCTTTTTTTTTTTTTTTTATGGTTCCAAAAATTCACCATAGCTCACCTTAGTTAACAAATAGCCCAACACATTCCAAATAGATCCACTGGGCCCTTGGGCCTCATCTGACAAAAATGAATTCTGTACATTTGCTACCTGAATATAGTTAGCAGGCTTTTTTGTGCAAAGACTAACTGGTGAGGCAGAGGAGGAAAGAGTGAGAGATCAAGAAAATATTAATGAACACATATCTTCCAGTTGCAAAGAGATATGGAAAAAGCACTCATCTTGATGGCTGGAATGAGAAGTAAAGGCTACAGTGACTAATTAAAGATTTTCTTTCTGTGAAGTTACCTGATATAGTGGGAAGTCAATGCAGGGGAAGGGGCCTCATTGAGATCGAGTTCTTCTTGTCAGCTTCTAGTGTCAATAATCCAACAGGACAGCTGTTTTTAGGACTGGAGACCTTCTGAGACAAAAGTCTTTGAACTATAAGATAGTCTTTGGAAATAAAATATAGGTTCAGTACCTCTGAAAGCCGATAGACATTTTATGCAAAGAATCAGATATATCTTGCAAAAGGCTTCCGAAATCAAACTAAAAATGCCTAGTTAGATGTAACAAAATGTATTTTGATCTGGGGAAAATATTATTATTATCATCCCCATTTTATAGATAAAGCATAGAAAATCAGAGAAATTAAGTAATTTTCCCAGGGCCACAAGCAAATAAAAGCAGACTGGGATTTGAAACCAGGCAGACCACCATCGAAGTCCGCACATTTAACTACCACAACTGTATTGCCTCAGAACTTACAGGGGGAAAAAAAAACAACTCACAGTGAAATACAGAAAACAATGTATGAACACATTGCATACAAGGTCTGTCTAGAAAGTATCCATCCAAGTACTGCTACAAGATACAAAAAACATTGTACAAAGAATAATGTTGCCTCAGTCCCCTTTCAAGTAAGGTACCTTGAGACCTCACACAGTTCTCCAATTGCACCAGCTGTCCCGTTGTATTTTCCTGAATCTCATCAACAGTTGGAGATTTTTAAGGCAGCCCTTCAGTTCTTTTATTATCCCCAGGGAGCTCAGTGGATGAAATGAATGGGATTACTTGAATGAGCAGCCCTAGGAAACTGGAAAGACAATCTCCTGTCCGGAGTGGGAGTTAGACTCTGAAAGAGGAGGTGGCCAGGGGCTGTCCAGTGAAGCAGGGTAGGCGGGGTTAACACATTCTGTATTGGATCTCACATCCTTGATGGAATTATTTGTTTGACAGGTGAGTCCTTGTTTAGAGCAGCTAACAGATTTTGAACAGAATTTCGTTGATAACTTAATGGCTCATAAATGACAGGCAAATCCCAGTATGATGGACCAGAAACCACATCCACACACACACAGGAGGCGTCCCAGTCAACTCAAAGGACTTCCCCCTAAGTCGTTTCCTCTGCTTCTTTTTTACATATATAGGGAACGCTTTTTTCTATCTTGTAGCTTGTTTATACAAAGCAAGTTTGAAGCAGCACATTAAACTGCTTTTCTAAATGTTGTCTAAGGAGTTTCCCTGGGAAGCACGTTGGATTTACACACAACTCCCCCCTCCTTCCATGATGCGTAACTAGCTTCTTGAGAGCACTACGCTTTCAGTCTCCTTACCGCTGCAGGCAGCCGGGGTAATGTCTATGACTTAACTTACTTCCTGTTAGACACACAGTTAACAGGAACCCTTATAAAACACAGTTAACCATGTCCCTTAAAAAATAGTTACATGACTGGTAAGCATAAAAGAGCAAGACACAAAACTGTGTATACAGCTTAATTATAACTCAGGTAGCCACAGTCGCTTCTGGCCTGTTCTGGCCCTGGGTGGTGTGGCATACCTGTCCCTCAGTGGTGGAGACCAGGCCAGGGTCTTCGTGGACCAG
The DNA here is from genome assembly GCA_039655065.1 of Glossophaga mutica. Lineage (NCBI taxonomy): Eukaryota > Metazoa > Chordata > Mammalia > Chiroptera > Phyllostomidae > Glossophaga > Glossophaga mutica. The sequence continues at coordinate 19,932,758 of CM077304.1, read as the reverse complement.
CTGCTGCTCCTCCAGCAGCCTTGGGAGACGGGCAGACAACAGCAAGACATTCTGTGATGCAAATGTCTTCAGCCAAGTGAGCCTGATAGGGGCAGCATCAGGATGTTAATGATCAATGTAGTAAGGTCCATTAATTATCAGGAAGTGAAGTCACTGCTCACCTGAAGAGATGCTTGGGGTAAGGCACCCATGCAGTGACTTCACTTTCTGACAATAGAGCCCAACAGAACTTGGAACCCTGATAACCAGGCAGACACTTTCTAAAGCTGCCCCTACCCCTAGTCACTTGGTTAGAGATGTTTCAAGAGTAAACATGTTTTGCTGCTATGTGGGGACATCCTGAGGCCATGGCCTTAAAAGAGGCAGTGAGGAGAAGAAAGGACACCATTGGTCCAAGGCTCATCCCAGAGGCCTATGGCTCTTTTCATGGTGCAATAGAAAGGTAACTGAGAGAGGACCAGGGTGGTTTGTTTGGACCAGGCCACCATTCAGATCATACCTGAGCAGCCCTAAGGCACCTACTTGTGTGAGTGTGTGTGTTTAAGGGGCTTCACGTGGGTAGGCCTGCCCTAAGCAGGAGCTGATAAGAACACTGGCGGGCCACTCATGCCCACATACCAGGTCAAGCCAGGCAGGGTGGATGTGGAGTATGGATGGGGTCCTCTGCACGAGGTTTATCCTGAGCCCTGGAGGTGAATCTAACTTTCCTGGTGGAGGTCTGTGCAAACACAGGGCTGGGCCTGAGCTGAAGTGGAAAGTCCAGTGGGAAAAAGCAGCAGCGACTAGGTCCAAGCAGGGCTTGAGGCCTCTGAACCGGCAACCTGACACTGTCATTGCAGACTTCAACCGTGGTTAGAGAGGACCAACAGGTGGTCGAGGAAGAACCAGGGCACGTCTCTGCCAGCGAGGGCAAGGAGCTCCACAACAACGAGACCCATGGAAACCCTGAAATCCCTGCCACCACCCAGGACTCTGGGGAACCAGGACCCTTTCATGGACAGAAGCTGCCCAGACTCCGCAGAAAGAGGGTTTCCAAAACCAACATGGAACAAGTTGCCCACATTAAATAAACAAACAGGGCCAGATGACCTGGAAGCCAAAAAGATGGAGTCCAAGGGTGAGAAGGTCAGGGAGGTAGGCGTGGGAGGCAGGGGGGCAGGTCAGCCAAGCCACTGAGGACAGGAAGAAGTCTACAAATTAACAGTGAGGTGTCTGGGGAAGCAGGTCCCTTGCCTGCCCAAAAAATGACACCACCCTCAAAACCTCCGAGGCACCATAGGAAGAGGAAGATTCCTGTGGCCAAGATAGAGTACGATGCCGACCTTAATGGAACTGGACCCGATGACATACAGACCAAGGAGTCAGGGCCAAAGGGTTAGAAGTTGGGGAAGGTTGTGGTGGGATGGTGGAGGACTGGCAGTGAGGATGAAAGAAAGCTTGTGGCGAGGGGTCATGCCACACACAGGGAGCAGCCACCGTGGCTGGTCAGGAGCACATGGAAAAGCAGGCATGAGGTGCGTAAGATATCTTTTCTCCTCTTGCAACTCAAGCACAAGCCCAGGAGGAACAGCTGGTTGACAAAGAACCTTGCCCTCTCCAACAGCAATGTGAAGATGCGCCACACCACCAAGGACCAGAGCAGGCTTGACGAATTTTGGCCAACCAGGGGTCTAGGGAACAAGGTCCACAGAAAAAATGGAGAAGACCACTTACCCCAAAGATGCCCAAGCCCAACACAAACCTAACAATTTTTGTCTCCAATATGGAACATCGTGCCCATGTTAAGCAAACCAGGCCAGATGACCTGAAGTCTAAGGAGGCAGAACGGAGGGTGAGAAGGTGGGAGAGTGGGGGTGGGATGGGAGTGAACAGGAGGGGAGTTGTGGTGAAGTCGGTGTCAGACATACACTGAACACCAAGAAAGGCTACCAAAAAAGCAAGACCTGCCTCAAACCAGCCATCTGCTAGACTCTCCACGGAAAGGGAATTCCTAGGGTGGGACATTAGCTGCGACGTCCTGGAAGGCTCTGGCTGTGTTCTGTCTGTGCTGGGCCATTGGAAATACAGGGATGCAGGTGATATTTTCTCCTCTCCCAACTCCAGCACCTGGCCAGATAGAACAGCTGATCAGTGAAGATCCCAGCCCATCACCAGCCGTGAGGGGCAGGTCGGCCAAGCCACTGAGAACAGGAAGAAGTCTAAAAATTAACAGCAAGGTATCTGGGGAAGCAGGTCCCTTGCGTGTCCCCCAAATGACACCACCCTCAAAGCCTCTGAGGCACCATAGGAAGAGGAAGATTCCTGTGGCCAAGATAGAGCATGGTGCCGACCTTAATGTAACTGGATCCGATGACGTACAGACCAAGGAGTCAGGGCCAAAGGGTTAGAAGTTGGGGAAGGTTGTGGTGGGACGGTGAGCTTGCTGGCGAGCTTATCAGGAAAAGTAGGTGCCAGATACACAGGGAGCACCCACAGAAGCTGGGCAGGAGCAAAGACAGGCCTCAGACCACCAAATCTCCTAGACTGTCTTTGGGGAGGGCGTCCTGGGGTGGGGCGTTAGCTGCAGCGTCCCTGGAAGGCTCTGGCTGTGTTCTGTCTGTGCTGGGCCATTGGAAATACATGCACACAGGTAATATTTTCTCCTCTCCCAATTCCAGCACCTGGCCAGATGGACAGCTAATCAGTGAAGATCCCAGCCCTGTCACCAGTGGTGGGGGGCAGGTTGGCCAAGCCACCAAAAGCAACCACGAGCCAGATGTCGTTGTTGGCAGTGTGGTATCTGGGGAAGTAGGTCCCTTGCCTTCCCAGAAAATGAAACTGCTCTCAAAGCCTCCAAGGCACTATAGGAAGATGAAGATTCCTGTGGTTAAGATAGAGCACAGTGCTGACCTTAATGGAACTGGACCCAACGACATACAGACCAAGGAGTCAGGGCCAAAGGGTTAGAAGTTGTGGGAGATCATGGTGGGATGGGGTAGGAGTTGCACGTGATCTTATCGGGATGACTCCATGTCAGATACACAGGAAGAACCCTTAGATGATGGCCAGAAGCAAAGACAGACCTCATATCACCTATCTGCTTGACTGTCCATCAGGAGGCCACCCTGAATTGTGTCCTGAGCTGAGGCTTCTCTGGAAAACTCTGGCTCTGTTTTGTCTGTTGGGGAACCACCGGAAATGCAGGCACTTGGTTTATCATTTTTCATTTCATAGCTCTAGCAGGCGTTCAGGAGGCTGCCAGCTCCTGCTTCAATGAATGTCTGTTGCACATCTCAGCCGGATGCTCTGGCAGACCAGGAGGCCATTCTAGTCCAGACATATGCCCTCATTTGGTGGTAATGCCACTTCTAAGCAGCCATTCCTGCTGCAGCTCAGGAATTGGGTCCAGCTAAATGGTAATGGAAAAAATACAGTAAAAAAAATTTTAAGCAGTAAATAAAAAATAAAATTTGAATTAAATATATACGAGGTCTGTCCAGAAAGTATCCAGCCATGTGCTATGAAAAGTAGAGACATTTATTGAAGAAGATACAAGAAACATTGTACAAAGGACAGTGATCCCTCAGGCCCCTTCAAAGTAGCACAGTTCTTGAGACCTCACACAGTTCTCCCAGCATCTTTTCCACTCTTCAAAACACTGCAAAATCCTTCGCTGGAATCTCCATCAGCTGCCCTGTTGTATTTTCCTGAATCTCACTGATGGTTTGAAATCTCTTCCCTGTCAATGGTGATTTTAGTTTTGGGAAAAGCCAGAAGTCTCAGGGCACCAAGTCTGGGCTGTAGGAGTGTTGAGTTACCTTGGTGATTTGATGGTTCACCAAAAAATTCTGAATGAGACGTGATGCATGAGCAGGCACATTGTTGTGATGAAGCTGCCAATCACCAGTTGCCCGTAGCTGTAGCCATTTTCATTGTATTGCATCTCTTAAATGACAAAGAACATTGAGGCAGTACTCCTTATTAATTTTTTGGCCTGGAGGGGTGTACTCATGATGGACAACACCTTCCCAATCAAAAATCACAGTTAACGTGGTCTTCATCTTGCTGCAATTTTGTCGCTCCTTCTTTGGGCATGGAGAACCAGGTGACTTCCATTGAAATGACTGGGCCTTCGTTTCAGGATCACAGCCATAAACCCACACTTCATCTCTGGTTATGAACGTCTTGAGGAAATGTGGTTCATTGGTAGTGGTTTGAATGAAATCATTAGCATCTGCAAAACAATATTCCTTCTGCTCTGGTAGCAGAAGCCGCAGAATGAATTTTGCCATAACAAATTTCACGCCAAGATCCTGAGTCAAAATCTTGGACACAGTCATTTTTTGAATACCCAGATCAACTTCTAGTTCTCGCACTATCAGTTGCTGATCTTTGTTGATTGCAGCCCGTACACGGACAACATTCTCAGGTGTTCTGCTTGCTGCAGGCCTTCCAGAATGTGGGTCACTTTCAATGGATTCTCGACCATCTTTGAAGTGTTTGTGCCACACTTTTATTTGCGCTGCACTCATCACATTGCCCCCGAAAGCCTTCTGAATCATCTGAATTGTTTCCACAGAGGAACATTCAAGCTTAACACAAAATTTGATGCAGATTAATTGCTTTACTTGCTCAGTCATTTTGAATGTGAATGTCTCACAGTACACATGCTCACTCAATGGCATCTACTGCCCCCACTGACTAGTACAGTGAAGTCATCATTGTTCATGTATGTGTGTTCCAGTCCACTGTGCTTGGCTGCCAGGTTACATAGATGTCACATAAACCATTCTCATTATACTAACAATGGCTAGACTTTTTCTGGACAGACCTTGTATATTACCTGTTCTAAATTTTAATCTCTCTAAAACTGGAAGAATCAATGGGGTCTACAATTATAATTGACATATAAACTGATACATAAATGATATCTGTAATTATAATTGACACATAATTGGTATAAAAACAATGATGCATCTTTGAAATATAGTAAAATAAATCTTATAGGCACTTGTAGTTATTCCTTCTTACAGGAAGGTGTTTATAAAATCATAAATCTTTTTCTTTTTTAAGAAGTGATGAAATAAATACAAATTTCTACAATGAAACTTCAGTCATTTATTTAAGCACCAAACATTTATTGACTTTGGTGATCAGCATAGTGAAGAGATCCACCTCTAGATCAGATGGATCTAGGTCAAATTATGGCCAAACCACGTTTAAGCTATGTGGTCTTGAGTAAGATATACGATCTCTCCAAACCTCAGTAAAATGGAGATATTAATAGTGTCTCGTAGAGCTATTGTGAGGATCAGTGGAATGATTTAAGGGATAGCACAAAGTTTGGCACGTTGATAAATGTCATCTACTAGTATCGCTATTAATTTAAAAGTTTGCTAAACTCCTCCGTTGAGCCACAGTGTTCTAAGGTTTGGTAATAACATTCTTAGAACAATTAAATACAGAAAATGTTTTGCTTTCATAAAGCATATAACCTAGTAGAAAAGGACACAATTGTTGTTTACTATGTGGTCAGCACCAAACAAGTCCTTAAGAGTTTAAAGATGAATTAAGATGACTTTCCCGCCCTCGAGTGATTTATTGAGTAGTAAAGTAGTTATCTAATAGTTAAAAATCTAATTGTAGAAAGTCTATTTGAAAGTAGTGTACATCCTTAACAAGATAATTAAAGCATCCCTATTCGTGGTCTAGTAAAAGATTCCAAGTAAGTAATCCAGAAATATTTGTTGAATTAAACTGGATTGTATGTCTCTCCTTTCTAATTTATTGTGAGTTGGAAAACCACAAAGAGCCTTTAAAAAAGTAGTTTCCTTTAAAAATCATACTATAGGATCATAAGAAATTTTAAAACATCAAATAGATAGCATCCACTTTCCAGTTACATGTTCAAACGTATCACTCATTGCCAAATATATTATCCTCACATATTAACTAAGTTGTCCATCATCATTTTGCTATACAGTGTCTTTTATCATCAACTGCTGAGTTACAAAAAAATTCGATTTACCACACAAGGTGAGTTAGACCCCAAAGATTAATTCTTAGTGATCTTTTACCTAGCTCTAACAATCTTCACCTTTATATGAGAGCAAGAGGAAGAGAGATGGCCTGGTGGCTCAGTTTCTTATTATCAGATGAGAACTAGAGAAATCATGGTGGTTTTCATGGTTCTTACCTTATCACAAAAAATAGTGGAGCCAGTACAGATCCTGGTTTCAATCTAAGGCCAGATCTACCTATGGAATGTTTCTGGCCTCAGTTTCCTTGCTGGGAAATAAAGACATCTTTCTTTAAGTACTTTTGTGAACATGTAAGTAATATATGCATTGATTTCTGGACATCTGGAATAAAACAGAAAAATATTAAAATAACCATGACCATATTACCCAGAGAGAGCCACTATTAACATTATGGAGAAGAAGAGGGTATAAGAAGACTAAATGGTGATGGGAAAAAATACAATAAAGATTACATTGAAAATTTTTTTTAACATATTTCTCCCTAGAAATGGGAAAAGAAAAAAACAGGAGAGTGCACACACGCACACACACACACACAAGGATGTGATATAACCAGATGTATAGAGAAAAATCAACAAATAGAATACTTATTACTTTATGAAAATTAATTAAAACTAGATATGAATGATTCTTAGGAAAATATAAATTACATTAATTGACTCAAAAGTAAACAGCAGAAAACCTGAATAGATCTAGAATCATGAAAAAGGACTGAGAACATTTGCAGAAACTCATTTCCATGAGATGGGTATCATTACAATCCCATGTCACAGAATGGGGAAACTGGAAGGGCTGCATGTGAACGAATTAGCAGAGATGGCACTTCTCAATAGTTGCCAAGATTTCAGTAACCATACTCTAAGTAGGTCTGGACTCCAAGAAAATTCTCATACTATGACAGGGAAGTCATTCAACCATCAGTAACCAGCATCTACTCTGTGGTAGGTGCTGTTCTGGGTGCAGGGGATGCAAAGATGAATAAGCACACTATAACTATAGTCCCTGTGTTCAAGAATGTTCTAGTTGAGTCAAGACAGACACATAATTATATAGGCTGTACCGCAACATGTTAACTGCTATGCCAGAGGCAGAAAAAAAGTATTGCTAGAGCCCAGAGGAAGGAGTGATACCAGGGGAGTCTGCACAGGACTTATATTGAATGCATTGTTTGGGCTGGCTCTGGAAAGGCAAGCAGAGAAGGGAGGGAAAGGCATTCCATGCAAAGGGAACAGCATGTGCAAAGGCAAAATGCTGTGCATAATCTATATGTTGACTTCACTAAATCCTCCCTAAAAACAATGCAAATGGACAGTATGCTGCTTTTGATAGAAGGCAATAGTTCTGAGTATCATCCTTTCCTTCTTCCATCGTGACAAAAACTTTTAAAATTTAGAAATCTACTGTATTCTTCCTTAATCCGTTGTCTGAGATTCCACCATGCTATTTGTCTTCTAAGCAAGTTATTATGAAGGCTATCAGTAAAATGTAAATATGAGGATAAGCAATGTATTTGCCAGCCAGCAATTGTCTGAGAATCTGTTCATTCAGAATCAGCAGGGAGTCAGGGAAAAATGTCTATTTATGCAAGCCTACGAGGCTACCGCTCATAAGAGGAAGCAGGTTTGTAAGAAGCTAAGTAAGTCTTCCTCTAATTTAAACTCTCAGCTGTCTGTGTATCCTCTGCTTATAGACAGAGAATGAAATAAAGCATGGCAGACATTCTAATATGAGTGATCTTAATTTTGACCACTCACCAAAATCTGATTCAGAGACTGGCAGATGAATCTGATACTATACAGAAGGTCATGTGTATGGGTAATTAAGTTGACAGTTACATATCTCAAAATAGTTCACACTCAGTCTGCAGTATAGGAATTTCACTGTCTCACTGAGGCTATGACCTATGTGTGGAATTAAGAAGTAAGATGTTTTGTTTGTTTTCCCTGAAGTTCTTTCAGTTTGGATTAGAAGAGCTAAAGCAGCAAAGTTTGGAGAAAGACAAACCTGGCTTGAAGGCTTATTTCTTACGGGACTTTGAACAAGTTACCTAGCAACTGTAGCTAATAATACCTACATTACAAAACTGCTGTAAGAATTAAATGAGATACTTTATGTAAAGCACTGCCACATCGGTGCTCAATAAATGACAGCCATAATGCTGCTGCTGTCCTCCTCCTCCTTCTTCTTCTTCTCCTTCTTCTCCTTCTTCTTCTTCTTCTTCTTCTTCTTATTATTATTATTATTATTTAGATCCAAGATCCAGACTTTTTCCCAAACAGAATATGCACCTGCAGGGAAAAGAAAATTTTTATTGAGTCTAAATAATTATAAATGGATGAACTATACTATGAATAAAAATATTTTCTGCTGATAAATTTTATCTTTTTCACTGTTATCAATAATCAGACAGAAGCAGATCCTGTTTTAGTTTCCCTTCTTCAGTTACTACATTTATAATTGCTCTACTGTACTCTGAGAATCAAGATACAAGTGTTAACATTACTACAAAATCTCATTTTACAGCATGCAGTTTTGAAATAATTATATTTTACTGCCTAGCATTCTCAACGTACATGGAAAACTGAATGGTTTAAAATCTAGCATGACTGTATTTTTGAAAGAACCCTGCCTTCTCTGGATGTGCCTGAAGTAGGACAACTTTAGTTTTGTCATTTTTCTTCCAGTGATGTTTAAGACTTAATTTGCTATAGGGGTCACATAGAATCAATATTTAACACTAGGAGAAGAACCAATTTTAAATATAATCATCTTTATATAGATTACAGAAATATTTTGTTTCCCTTTACTGAGATAATAGCTTAAAAATAAACCTTCTAAAGTATATATAAAATGTCTTCTACAAACATCATATGATTTAATTTATATGTAGAATTTAATGAACAAAATACATTAACACAATGGAAACAGATTCATAGATACAGAGAACAGACTGACAGCTATCAGGAGTGGGGGAGGTTGGGGGTTGGTGAAAAAGGTGAAGGAATTAAGAATAAAAAAGGAGGAGGAGGAGAAAATAACCTCATAGATACAACAATATGGTGATTACCAGAGGAAAGGAGGGGTGGAGAGAGGTAGACGAGGGTAAAGGGGGAATGAATGGTGATGGAAGGAGAATTGGCTTTGGATGTTGAACACACAATACAATATACAGATGATTACAGAAATGTACACTTGAAACCTATATAATTTTATTAACCAACCCCACCCCAATAAATTTAATAAAGAAGAGTTCTAAAGCATATATTGAGCTTTTGAAAGTTAGCTTTATGAACTAGAAGAAGCAGAGAGTTTTCAGGTTGTAACCCAGTTGCCTGGACCTGCTCAAGCCACCTGCTAAACCTGTTTCTCATTTCAAAAATGGGGCCATAACTACTAAACCCGTCTGTGTGGTAAGATTTCCATTATAACAACTGTGAAGGAGCCTGGCACATAGTAGGAATGGTCGCAGTCTGCACGAAAGCTAAATATCCATTAAAAATCTTGGAACTAAGTGAACCCCCCCCCCCACTGAACTTTGTGATAAATAATTCCAACTGTTTGGCATAAACTATACTAAAAATTACAACATTTTATCAGTGTTCTCCACATTAATTATTTAATCCTCACAACGCCGTGGAATACTTTTTAAAAGCCAAATGCAGCTGAGGAAGCAAAGGCCTCAGGAGGTTAAGAAACTGCCCAACACCATCCCACACGATGGATGGAAGTTCTGAAATTCAGGTTGCCTCCAAAGTCTTACCCACTTCTCCATAACGCCTTAATACACGAAATTTCAACCCAAATTCCAAATTCATCTCCTTAGGGCTGCGATAACAAAACCGGAAACTGTACTACTCGGGGTGAGTATTCTCAAAGAGCTACGTTTAGCATTTCAGATCTGAGCGAGCTGAAAGCCTGTACTGGGGAAAAACAAGTGCGATTCCGACCGATACTATTACTCTGTCAAGGATTAGTCCAGGATAGTGTCAACGTCCCCCACCTCCTTAGTTATAAATACATGTAAGAAGACTATACTGGGTCTCTGCTGGCAATGCAAAGAAAGATGGAAAGGGGAGCCCACCACACCACATTCTAGACTCAATTTGACCTATGAAATGCATTCTGCACTTGACTTTATTTGGTGCACTTCTCTTCCTGTAGTCTAGTCTTGCTTCTCCCACATCCTTTAAAGTGCATCGAAATGAGCATTTCAGAATACAGAACAGTCAGGCAGAAGGGTGGCAGAGGATCCCCCAAATCACAGAATCTGTGGGAAAGTCCAGAAGAAATTCGTGAGTCCTGAACTCGTTCTCCAGGTGTAAAAGAACAAAGGAAAACCCCATTAGCCTAGTTCGCGAGAAATCACGTACGCTCTACAGTGTCCTGGGTACACTGCATCTCTCAGACGAACCCCCGAGGCAGAAGGTTGAGCCCACCAGAAACTCGGCCGGTCTCACTATCTTCGCAGGTTCCCAAGGACCCTACCCACTCCAGGGGCAGAAGACAGCAGTTAGGCCTTGGAGTCTCTGAAAAGAAACGGACAACCGCAGCGTCTCTGGTTGCCAGGAGACCCTGCCCACCTCCTCCAATCAGCGCACATCTCTTTGCGTCCAATCACAGAAGCGCAAGGGCTATAGTCGGAGGTGAAGGGTCACGCTGCTTTTTGGCGGCCATTTCTCTTAAAGCTCCGCGATTTGGTCTCTGCTCAGGGTGCTCTAGTCACGAGAGACGGACGAGAGCTGGGTCGGCGGCGAGTAATCTGTAGCATTTGCTCGTCTTCGCGATGGTAAGGAACCTCCGGGGAGCGAGGGAGAGCGCGTGAACAGCGTCGCGGGGCCTGCTGGCTCGTGCGCGCGTTTCCCATTCATCCGCGCGAGGCGAGGCGCCGCGCAGGCTGTCGCAGCCCTTTCCTCCATGCCCAGGGGTTCTGAGTCCTTCCGCTGCCCTCGGCTCCCCGGGAGTGCCTCTGCCGCTTTCCTTTTCTGCTTTGTTTTGAATCTGAGCCTGAGGTGTTCTTGCTGGCTGGGGCCACGGCGTAAGGACAAAGGTTTTTCACGTCCCACTTTGAAATGAAAGTGTGCTTTCATTCCACGATATTGGGACTATAGCGCCAAGGCTTTGGAACATTGATTTGTTCGTTTAGCAAATATTTATTGGGCGCATGCTACCTGCCAGATCCTGTGCTAGGCGGTAGGAATACGAGGTGAAAAAAATGGATGCGGACCCTGGCCTAGGTTAATTCCGTCAGGCGCGGGAGACAGACATTAATCAAATAACAACAGAAATATATAATTGCAAATAATACTAAGTGCTAAGAAGGAAGCAAACAGGATGCTGTGAGGGGGCGCGAGGGTACAGTAGGAGAAGGGTCAGGGGTGGCATCCTTGGAAGGGGAGGCGGGTAACCTGACCTAAATGAAAGGAAATACCTCCCCTTAAAGAATAGAAAGAAGAGTGTACCAGGCGCAGGGATCCTGGGCATTGGCCCTAAGGCTGGAAATAAGGCTCGACCACTGGGAGGAATTAACGGAAAGCCACAGCCTTTTGCAAGAACTGTGGTTATGAGATAGGGTCCAGCAAGACCTCTCAGGCCACATTAGGAGGTCACGATTCAGCTCCACCTGCAGTTTGAAGCCACTGAAGCATTTTAAGCAGGGATATGACATGATAAAAGTAACAGTGGCCATGTGGACAATAAGTTGGAGAAATACAAGAGTGAAAACTGGACACTTCATTAGGAGGTTATTGCCGTAGTATTCGTGCCCTTTGAGATGACTCTGAATATGTTTATCTTAAAAGAGTTTATTAGCTAAGGTCCTTTGGGCTGATGGGTGAGCAGATGAAGGAAGGGAAAAAAGTGAATTTACAGGGGATACTCCTGCTTTGCTGAATGAACAAACATTAAGTGATTAGCTCATCTGTAAGGGCACTGCTGAGTCAAGCAAGTCCCGGTTCTAGCTCCTAGAATTCAAGCAAGACTGTCAAGTGTGATCTGCCCCCTCTTCATTCTGTAGCCTCATGTTTGGGACTTGGACGGCCCTGAATTTGTGTGTCCCTGAGATCACCTTATTGCTTCCTTCTTTCTTCCTGTTACATGTATAGTCTGTGCCTAGAAGAGCTGTTTTCCCTCCTGGAGATATCTCTCTTCCTTAAAATGGAACCATTACTTACTTCAGGCAGCTTTTCCTCTCCTCTTAATGCTGGGTCGGTTCAGTACCCTTAGACCAAAAGAGGGCCATTTTCCACATTGCAATAGACTTGTCTATTCGTGCGTGTTCTGCACTTCCTCCTCCCACTGTGAGCTTCGTGAGGACTGGGACTGTCACCTGCGTTTTTTTTCACTGCCCTTTCATTTGTTTCTTTATAACCTGGAACAGTGAGTGATGTTTAATAGCTATTCGGTGTTTCTTAAGGGAATAATGAATACTTTTGTAAGTTTTGACGGTTTGAAGATGAAATTGGCTGACTGGGTATCTAAATTTCTCTGATGCTCTTCAACAAATAAAAGTGAAAATTATGTGAAGGCAATTCAAGAGTTTGCTTCTTTTGGATACCATAAAATATTGGTGATTTGGTAGTGGAGAGTAGGTGGTGGGTACGGAGCTCTAGAAATTACTTGAGTTGTTTTTTTGTTTGTTTGGTTTTTTTTGTGCAGAGTTTGCCCCTCAACCCCAAACCTTTCCTCAATGGACTAACAGGAAAGCCAGTAATGGTGAAACTTAAGTGGGGAATGGAGTACAAAGGCTATCTGGTATCTGTGGATGGCTATATGAACATGCAGGTAAGCTAAAGACTTATAAAAAATATTAAATTGTGTTTATTTTTCTTCACCTTAGTCCTCTAAGGTTTAGTGTGACTAATGAGGATGAAATTATTTAAATCGACAGTTAAAGCAAAAGTTAAGAAAGAAGGTCAAGGTCAGAGAGGCTGGTACAGCCATAACAAACCACAAGTGAGACATGGTGTTAAACTAAAACACAGCCACAGATTTGACTCCTAGTTGTTAACAGTAAGAAGAGCTCAGACCTTTGGTTCATAATGCTAGAAGGGAAGCACACTAGTTTGCAGAAAAACAAAAACCTTTCAAGTAGCACATAGCTCTGAAAGAAATGTTTCGAGTGAAATTCTTAAGTCTTAATGAATGCTAAAGGCACGACATCAAAGTAATTCCATAAAAGCAATTCCATAAAAGCATTTCTTGAGGGAAAAGACATATCAGCATAGTGAATTGATCAAATGACTGCATGTCTGTTATACTTCTCTATACTTCTGTAAATGTTTCAGCCAAGTTTTTTTTAATTGCGATTTTTTATATAGCATAAAATTTACCACTTTAACCATTTTCAAGTGTACAACTCAGTGGCATTAAGTACTTTCACATTGTTGTGCGGCCATCCCCCTTACCAATTTCTTGAGTTTTTTATCATTCTCAACTGAAACTCTGTACCCACTAAAAAGTAACTTCCCCCACTTCCAGCCGCTAGAAAATACTAACCTTTCTGTCTCTCTATTCTAGGTACCTTATCTAAATGGAATGCTACAGTTTATCCTTTTGACTTATTTAACTTAATTTTCAAAGATCATACATGGTGTAGCATGTATCAGAATTTAATTTCTTTTTAGAGTTGAAATAATATCCCATTGTATGTTACTTTGACCCATTCTTCTGTTGGTAGACATTTGAATTGTTTCCATCTTTCGAGTACTGTGAATAATGCAGCAGACATGGCTGTACAAATATCTGCTAGAGTCTCTGCTTCCAGGTGTTTTGGGTACATATCCAGAAATGGAATTGCTGGATCATACAGTAATTGTTCATTTCTTGAGGAACTACCATACTGTTTTCCACCTGAACAGATGATGCTCAGGTCCCCCAAATTTTTGTAGAGTGTGGTTTTCATCTGGAAGATTCCCCAAGCAGGAATCATTTGCCAAGGCCATAGAAAGTTTGGAAGAACACATCCCACATACTAAAAATGTTCCAGACTTGGATAGTGGTGATGGCTATACAATTTTAAAAGCACTGACTTGTATACTTTTATACGCTTAAAAGTGAATTTTATGTTACAGGAATTGTGTCAGTGGAAAAAATGAATAAAGACTACCACTAAATATTTGGTTTTAAAAGTAATATAACTTCCTAGTGAGCTTGCCAGTTTTAAAATGTACCCGAGGAACCTTTGAGTTTGTTCACTCATGTGTGCCTAGCCCTGTGAATACCCACTGAGCAGAACAAAGTCCCTGCCCTCAAGCAGTTGGCTGTAGTGGTGGGAGATGGGAACACAATATGATGCGGTATCAGGTAAAGGTAGGTGCCATGGAGAAAAAGAAAGCAGAAGGGGAACAGAGGGATGAGAGTGCGAGATAGGATAGCCCAGGAGAGCCTCTCTGAGGGAGTAAGTTTAAACAGAGACCAGAACTGAGCGAGCAGCTCAACAGTTGCTGAAAAGTGAGAGCAGCTGGAGGGAGAGTGTTCCACTTTGAGGGGAAAACAGCAAGAGCAAAGGATTTGTGGTAGGAACTTGGTTGGTATGTTCAAGGCACAGCAAGAAGGCCAGAGCGGAATGAATGAGGGGAATGATGATAGAAAGGTTGCGTTCGTAGTCAAAGAGGGCCTTTTAAGTGATAGGACTATCTGCCAAAAAATGCTTTTAAAAAAATCCGTTGATGGTAATACATTATTTCTGAGAGCTGTAACATACAAAACTAATTGGCTCAACGAACACATGTATTTCAGACAAAACCTGTCTGGTATAGGAGGTTACTTTTTGTTCTCTGTATGAGAGGGAGTAACATCCAGTAGCAGTATTAATTCATTAACACATTTTACGTGCCTTACCTCACATCCTCTATACTCCCTGTTTTTTCCCACTTTGCCACTTGCCCAGCTAACAAAGGAAACTTCCCTTGCCTTTCTTTCCTGCTCATGTCTTTTGTGAGTCTCATGTAGCACAGATTATAATCTTTAACTAATTAAAATTGGAGTTTATTATCTGTATGTAGAAGGAAAGCTGAACATTTTGATTTCAAATTAGAAGTAATATAGTTCCCTAACTTTAAAGGTTACTTTTTGAAAACTTTTAAATGTTTCACACTTAACAGTTGAAACATGAAGGCTTTCATCAAACTTCAGGTCTCTAAAAGATCCCCTTTATAAACAAATGCTTATCCCATAATAGGCATGTAACCTACCAGCCACAATTCAGTAAGGAAAATGTTGAATTTAAATATTTATGAATGAATTTCAAATCGCAATTCCTAAGGTGTTTTGAGTTAAAAATTTTTAATGAGTTCTGCTTTTAATTGAAGTATAATTGACACAATTATTTGGTTTTAGGTGTACAACATAGCGATGTTCTCTATGTATATCTTACAGAGTGAAATCCACAGTGAGTTCAGTAAGCAACTGTCAGTGTAGTTATTATGATATTGACTATATTCCTTGTCCTATACATTATATCCCTGTGATATATTTATTTAGTAACTGGAAGTGTGTAAGGTTACTCTTCATTGTTTAACCTCCTTTTAAGAACTTGTCTCTCCCTGTTTATTAGCAGATATATTTAAAAAATTTTTTTAAGATTTTATTAATGTATTTATTTTTAGAGAGAGGTGAAGGGAGGGAGTAAGAAGCAGAGAAACATCAATCAGTTGCCTCTTGCACACCCCCAACCAGGGACCTGGCCCGCAACCCAGGCATGTGCCCTGACTGGGAATCGAACCAGCCACCTTTTAGTGTGTGGGACAATGCCTGACCCACTGAGCCACACCAGTCAGGGCTAAACATTTTATTCAGTTCTTTGGTTTGGTTGGTGACTAATATAAAAGTATTTTAGTTATAATTTTGTGTACCCATTGGGTTTCTTAGTATGATACTACAGTATAAAATTATTCCAAGGCAAGTTAATGTCTGCTTCAAAAAACTGAATTTTTGGAAAACTTTTTAATCAGCTTATTCATAAATTAGGAGACTGCCTTCCTTGAGACATTGTTTTAATGTCTATTAGAAAGAAATATTACACAACTGAGATTTTTAAAATTATGTTGAAACAAGCTTTATTATATAGTAGCTCTACATCCATCATCAATGTTAACTTTACCAAATATTTATATGAAACCAAAAGTACTACAATCGTAATAGAAAACTAATCTTATATTAATTACAGAAAAATATGAGTAGTTGGTATAGAATGGTCTCAGTTAAGTTCTCTCACCAGTAGTTAGTATATTTTACTGTTTTTCTTTTGTATTATTAATATATTTTCTTTTTATTTAAAGCTTGCAAACACAGAAGAATACATAGATGGAGCATTGTCTGGACACCTGGGTGAAGTTTTAATAAGGTAAGAAAACAGTAGTATTATATGTAAGGAGTTACTGGTTAGCATTAGAAATACTCATGTAAATGAACTACTTAAGTGCCCCAATTTCAGAATTACTTTTTAAAATCACTATTAATTTAACTTAACATTCTAAAACTACACTTCAGGGATCTTTGAAATTGCTAAACTAGTTACAGATTTAAATATTTTGGAGCTATTTACCCTTAAGATTTTTCTTGTATTAGTATTAAACTTTCTAGATCTTAGCTTTAACTTTTTTTAGTGGTTTTAATTGTAAGAGCTTGGTTTCGAGTTTTAGTTGGATCTGGCTGCTGTTAGGGACTTTCGTTAATGCTCATTTCCTAGAACTATATACCTCCAAATTCTAGTCATTATTCCCTTTGAAAGGTCATAAAGATACCATTTATAACTACCACATGGTGAAAAAAAAAGTGCCGTGTGCTTTTTAACAGATCAATGATAAAAACATTTTTTAATAAGAGAAGAAAAAATGCTATATTGTAAATTTAGTATTCTGTATTTTTGTAATGAATATAATCTAGTAATCGTGAATCAGATATATGGTATCCTGTTGGAACAACAAAATGGACTGTTTTTCTATTTACAGGTGTAATAATGTCCTTTATATCAGAGGTGTTGAAGAAGAGGAAGAAGATGGGGAGATGAGAGAATAGCATCTTTTGTCGGGAATTTTTTTTATATTTGTTTCTAGATAATAAAATATATGCTTGTTTTTCAACTTGTGAAGTATTCATATTCAGATATTTACATGCAAAATTCAAATGTTGAAACATTTGAAAGATTATTCACAAAAGTAATGCCCTAAAAGCCACCAGCTTCGCTCAGATTGGTTTTCTTTTGTAAGCCCAATACTCCTGTTTTTGTCTATAAAGGAAAGTTATTTATATGCATTAGAAATGTTTATGAAGGTGAATTTCAGCCCTTTTCTTGTAATTATATATTAACTGAGACCTTTTAAAAGCAACTTTTTTGTTATTTTTGAGCCATTTTTGACATGTGTAAAGTTAAATATTTTCCTCGACTTAACATATAATGTATTATTTTAGTAGACAAATTACCTGTAAACTTAATAATATACACTTATTATAGCTAAAATGAAATATCACCTAAAAATTGATTATGGATATAGAGCACAACAAATTATGAACTGACCTGTAGGCTGAAGACACAGTTGGTTAAGTTTCTGAA
The DNA here is from genome assembly GCA_039655065.1 of Glossophaga mutica. NCBI lineage: Eukaryota > Metazoa > Chordata > Mammalia > Chiroptera > Phyllostomidae > Glossophaga > Glossophaga mutica. Next base: position 19,915,187 of record CM077304.1, on the reverse strand, counting down.
CAGTATTTCTTAACGTGAACTAAAAACCATTCTCACAGTTATGTTCTGAGAACATATCTAGTGGTTTTCATTTACATTTTAAACTCCTCAAAACCCTTAACATGTTTTAGAGTTGTACATTATTAAAATGTATACTCCACATATTCCACAATGCTAAAATGTATACTATGAACTTTCCCGTGGACTGGTTGGGAAAAAGATCATTTAAAGTCTCATGTTGTTAGAGAATGCCGCTATTGCAATTTAGTGGCCATTCAGCATACAGTTACATCACTAAGTAACTTTGGATGTGTGTCCCCAACTGGGACAGCTCAAAGTATAGATATAAAATGTTTAGAATAATACTCAGGCCATGGGTAATAAAAGCCTTCAACAAAAGAAAATAACTTCCATTTCCAATCCTATAACCTTTAGAACAACAGCGTGTCTTCCTCAATTTGGTTAGGCCAGCATGTGGTGCAGAATAATTGCCATCACTGTGAACCAAAATCTGTACAATGTGTGTAAACATTGTGCTACTGTCTTACTGCTCCTACTCAAGTGAAAAAATATTCGTCCTCTGTTGATTTTGTTCTTGTAGCCTGGACTAAAAGTAGTTCTTGTTTGTTACCAGATGGAGGTTTTGAACGATAGACAAGTCGTCTTCCCAGCTGAAACAAAAGAAAAAATACTTAGTATTCTTGAGCATAGTCTTTTTCTATTGAAGTATAAGGAAAATACTAATTAACTTGATTTTTTCCAAGGAATAATACGGTTTGAAATAGTAAATAGTCAGTTACAAAGGGATCGATAATTTAATGGATGTCCAACGTGGTAGACAAAACTAAGTAACAAGTGGAGTGCCATAGTATGCAGAAGACAGAGCAGTCAGGTTTTATGGGAAGTGGAGAGGTTTAAGGTAAAGTTGTTATCTCAGATATGATCAGAAAGAACCATGCTTGAGGCCACAATTCATTTTTCAGTGTCATAGCTAGTTTTTCTTCCATTGGTTAGGAGAGATCACTTTTCTTCTGCCGATTACCAGTTGACCAACATTTAAAAATCCTGTTCATTTTTGAATAAAAACTTGAGAAAGCCATGTACTCTCTTAAACACTAGTAATCCTGTGTGTTGCCACCTGAACAGGCTTAGGGAAATCCTTGGTTTCACACCTATTCGTTCTCTCTGGAGCATATACTCAAGTATATCATACTAATTATGTTTGTCTCTTAGTCTTTTCCCTGTAATCTTTTTTGTTTAGCTTTTACATCTGAGTTTGTGTCAATTAAATAGATGGAAAATCTATTCTTATATATTCTACTGAAGGTGAGATTTGATGGGACATCTCCATTGTATCCAACAGGGGCATTATCTCTGTGTGAGACTGTCCCTTGCATCGCAGAATGTTTGACATTGCTAACCTCAGTGAACTGAATAACAATAGTGCTACTCCCCATGATTATACCAACAGAATGTCCTTAGGGGACCATGATCCCTGAATTCCTTGTCTAAAGTCAAGAGTTTATTTTTACTGTCAGTGATGTCCTTTGATAACTTTTGTTATTAATACTCTGACGTGCTGATGGAACGAGACAACTTGGGGTGTTGAACACACAGTACACAGGTAATATGATGTGGAACTGTGCACCTGAAACCTGTATCATTTTATTAACTAGTGTCACCCCAATAAATTCAATTAAAAAAAAAAAACTAAGAAAGTTTACAGTGATGAGTGTCCCAGCTGGGTAAGAACTATCACAGGTTTTCATACATTGTCAACTTATTGGGTCACCATTTTATTTTGAATTTAGTTTTCATTGTCATTTTTAGTCTATTCAATAAGCGTTTGTTGAGTATCCACTATGTGCCAGGCATTGGAGGTACAAAGGTCATAAAACTCATTCATGGTCTAGAATGAGAGATAATCATTTCAACGTTGGGGGTTTAGTGAAGAGTATATGCATGTGGACAGTGATGAATGGTTCATTCTCCCTTGAGAAGAAGAGGGCAAGTCAGGTGTCATAGGAAGAGTTGAACTAGAGAAGTGCAGGCACTTTTTCAGATGAAATGCTTATTTAAACAAAAGAATTTAAGGTAATCATTACTTCGTGACATACATATTTATAGTTGCCATGCTTCGGAACTTTTTTCAAGTACCTCAACAGGCTGGTAGTGAGATGCTTGCACAACAAGCATTCACTGGGGGTTAGCTGTGACTACGGTAAGAATCAATGTCCACATTAGCTTTGTAGAAAACCACAAAATTGAGTTCCTGGAGTATATTGCAGACCCTAACCTAGAGGAGGAAAAGTGTCATGGAAACACAAGGCCGTCACCTCGTGCAGAGGCATGGATTGGACCACAAGCTCACAGTGACTGCCCAATCCCAAACTTCTTACAGGTGATCTTGCAATACAAAGAACCTTGGCTTCTGGTCCTGATTCATCTTCTAAATCTGAACTGACACTGGGTATATCATTGTGACTTAAACTACTAATCTCGTTATTTTTCTCTGGGTTCACTGCCTTCATTGTCAAGTGAAAGAAGCAAGGTTCATAGCTATCATTTGTAAGAAGAATGTATACAAATACAGAGGCTACTTCTAGGAGGACTCAGACGAAACTGTCAGCACTTGTTGCCTCCAGGGAGGGGAGCTGAGGATAACTAAATTTTCGCTGAATACTCTCATATCTTTTCAACTTTGAAACATATGCTTGTACTACCTATTCAGAAAATTATTCTTTAAAATTCTCTGATTTTGTGAACCTGGAGCGAAAGAGAAAGAGGAGGGGACAAGTTTCTTTTACTAAAAATAAGGCCTAATGGAGAACTGTTACCCGGTAATTTGAATTATTCTAAAGATAACAAGGAACCAGAGAGAGACCAATGGAAGCCGCGATCCGGAAAGATTTCACTGAAGTCCAACCTGGATAAATTAGATGAATTAGATAATTTGGTTTTATACCACAGAAGCACTCACATGTAGCTTGGACCTACTGATAACAAATCACAGACCTTTTTCTTTGGCTGCGCTACTGCTCTTTCCAGAGCAGCTCTTAGCCTTTCTTCTTGGTGTCTTTGTTTCTCTTTCATTTTCTCTTCACGCAACCTGTGAAGAGGGAAAATGTTCCCCTAACTATAAATCAAAGTAAAAAAGACCTATACATTATTAATATTTGATAATGAACTATCAAAGTATTACAAGGTCTCCATTAAGGTTAAATGAAATTCATAATTCATCTTCACACACAGCTCTGGCTTTTGACTATTCCGGCAAGCACTCAACAGCACATCCCGATTGTGGTGAAATGGGAAGAAATTGCGTGTCACCATTTTGGAAGAAGTAAAAATCCCCCATCTTGGTTTAAACCAGCACCTCAGCAAAGCCTTCTCATCACTCACATTTCAGCACTTCACAGTTACTCTGTACATCAGCCACCTGAATTAACTTCCGGTTATCCCCACCCCCCAAACCTTTATTACTGAAGTGTACAGAAGAGATCACCTGTATAGTTCAACAAATTACCACAGAAGTGTATTTTCCCATTAATCTTTTCAGATGGGACTCTCAAATTAAGACTGACCAATGCAGTTTGTCTTGTTTCCTTTAGGGCTGTTGTGAGGGTAAAATTAGAAGAGACGACCTAGGCAGTCTGTGCTCCGGTGCCCGGTGGGGAATAGGCATTCACTAGGTGATAGCTATTTTATGGGCCTTTAATTTTAAATGTTAACATTTATCAAATATTTTTAATACAAGATTAGTATTATGTTAGATGCCTCCAAACCATGGGAAAAATCAACTAAAATTCTCTTGATAAGAACAATAAACAATTGGAATTAGATTCATGTGTCACTACTGAAAATCAGTTGTAATTACCCTTGGATGACAATTTATTTCCTACTGTAAAAAAGATACGTGTTGTTAGTGTAATTAATCACAGGTCATGTTATGGAAGGAGTCATCTTTCATTTATAATTTTTAAAAATTTGCTTTACATTTGATAGAATTCCATCAGGATCACCTTAGTATATTATGGACTTCACTTTTATATGGGGAAATCAATATCCCCCTACACCAGTAATACAGTAAGCAATAACAAAATATCTAATATTAGTGGCTAATATCTGAGTACTTACTATGTGCCAAATACAGTTTATCGCTTTTACATAGATCATTTAATTTAATCCTCACAACAGCACTACAAGTCATTATTGCCATCATTACTGCCATTTTACAGATAAACTGATATATAAGAGATTATTTGGCTTGCTTAACATCACCAAAGTTGTCAAGGTGGAACCTGGATTAAACTCAGGTAGGTTAGCTCTCATGCACATACTCTTAGCCATAGTACTAGTCTGCCTCCCAACATTGCTGTAATATGAACATTATTCCACCTATTAGCATTCTCTACAAACCACATTATACTAGGGATATCATATATTTATAGTATTCATTGCCTCGAAGGTAGTGTATAACTTGGTATGGAAATTATCTGTAGACTGGTGCATTTTTCTGAAAGGTCCCAAGCTAGGCAAGGATGTGGGTTTGTGGGGGTGGGGCATGTTTCAGGACCATGATCCTCAGCAGATTGTCTTGAGGAATGGAGGAATTGATGTGTAACTGTGATGTATGGAAGTGCTGGCAGTTATGCACAGAGAACAACCCTCATTGCATGGCTCTCCAAACAATTCTTTCATAGGTTGAGTCTCCCTGCAGTTTTCCAATGAAGGGCTTCTAATCTGTATGCCTTGGGATTTTTCATCACAAGTGTCATTCTTCTACATGACAGCTCTTCAAAAATGTTCTTATAAATAGTGAATGACCCCAAAGACTCACTTCCAGGCTAAAAGGACTCCTTACCCATCCCAAACTAGGTTAGTTGGTGAACTTTCTGGTCACCTGGTTCCCTTCCTTCACAGTGCTCACATTGGTAATGGCACATTTGTTTCATATGAGTGTATGACAGATGTCTCTCCACTAAATAATGGCTCTCTGAGGAGGGCAGGGCTGGCTTTGGTTCCTCCCACGGTGTCTGTGTGGTCATCCTTGCCATGTAAGAGAGAGCTTGCTAAATGTGGAATTCAAGAAAAAAACAGCTACTCGTTAAGTCATTCACTGCACTTATATAAGATATTGTACTTTTGCCGTCGTTCTTTCTGTTTTATCCTCTCAATTGCCTCCACATTTTCTTTGGGAATGGTTTCAATGAGATCACTCAGTTCCACCAGGCGAGACTCTATCTTTACTAGCTTTTGGACTGGGTTGAGGCTGCCAACCTCACCATCTCCGATGCAGACTTTGTACACTTGATTAATTTTTTTACTAAGAGAGTCTATCAGTCTTTCCTGAGAGCGAGAAGAAAAGGAGAACAGAAAACAACCTCTCATCACTATTTGCTTGTTCAATAAATGTAAAGTTCTGTTTTATTGTACTATAATGAAAAGGGTTTTTTATGTAGGCTACCAAAGTTTCTTATTTAAAAGAAGAACTTTAATGCTACACAGAAGAGTGAGAAAACGCAGCAATGATATTTATAACAGTTTATAGTCAGATCATTGCTATAATAACAACTTGGATTATTTTCTTTAAAAACAGTTCAATCTAGGTCTAAAAAGTAATTATAATTGTAATCTTTTTGCTGGAATGTTTTTGTGTATCTGATTCCCTAAGCATTCAAGTAGAGGCAACATACACATTTCAAATCCTATTTTGTCACTCCAATACATCCTTGCAGCACAGCTGTGGGCTCCTTTTTATTTTTATTTTTTGCACTTACTAGTCCAATTACTAAAACTCTATAATCATCCTGTTTGATAGTTTTTGCAGGCATGCCTTATCTTCCTTTCTAGACTGTCAGCACCTGAAGGGCAGGAGCTATTTCTTAGGTTGACATTTATATCTAAAACAGTGCCTTGCTCATAACTATACACTTAATAAATGTTTGCTGAATAAATGAATGCATTCTTTTAGAATTAAAGAAGAGTTACAAGCAAACAGACTCCCAGGCTGACCTATAAAAGCCTTCAGAGAAGTTTGAGTTTCGCTCACTCCACTGGGAACCCACTGCAGTGTTCTAGTCTAACCAGAGGCCTAGGCCAAACCTGCTGATCCCTGTACCTGGCTACTGCTCCATTTTAACTGGTGGTAGACATTCTGGAGCTTGAAGATAACGTGTCTTGGGACCCAAGGAAAATTGTCATCCTTTGTCTTCATTCTGTACCCGGCATTCGCAGTTAAGAGGATCTCAATAAAGTCCTGGGCCAATTTAATCGTTTTCCAGGAAGTTTTCAGCCCCATTGCCTTCTTCTGCTCAAGAAGATGAGAATCACCATGAAGCCAAGGACAAACAACACTCAAGACAGATGTGACTCCTGGAGTCGTGGGACTCCTTACGGAGCCACCAACAATTACGAGATGTTACCCAGAGTTCACTTCCAGCAGCTCGTCTCGCACCTTCTACATTAACTGCCCTTTTGATGGTCCTATTCACCATAAAGGTTCCTGTTCACCCTTTTTCTCTCCACAGTAACACTTACTGTATTTTCTAACTATATTAAAAGTAGGCTTTTAAAGAAAACTTGAAGTACGAAATAATATAAAAGTAAAAATAAAGCAAATCTTACTTGCCATAAAGCTCCTTTTTTTCTCACCATGTCTAAATAACATTTATTATATTTCCCATTTATATTAACCCCACATTCCTTTAGAAATCTTTAGAAATACAGAAAAATAGAAAAGAAAAAATAATGCATCAAGGGGCTGAAAATGTATTTAGTACATGAAAAAACAGTATCGCTGCAGTGTGAGTCATTAAAAAAAATACATTGAAGTCTGGTTCTGAGAAAAAGCAACTTTAATATGGGAATGGTTAGTTGACGGAAATTTCTGAAGGAGACCTGGAACACTTAAATGTTTTAAAGATGGATGTGCGGTATCTTTAAGTTCCTCCTGTCAAGCAAGAGAGGAAAAGACAAAGAGAAATGTTTTCTTAAGGTACAAACAGCATGAGAAATAGGATTAGTGAATGAGGTTAAAGAAAATACCAAGAAAAAAAGATTGAGGGCCTGGATCAACCTCGAAGGGCAATGAAAAAGGGGTACAATTCAGGCCCACTGATGACAGAAGCCAAGTGTCAGTCCAATCCCTAGGTCTGCCACCAGATGGCAGGCCCGGCCCAGAGCACCTCGGAGGAGTGGCTACGAGGGGTAGGAGTAAGAACCTGTTTCTTGTGGTACAGTGGGGCAGGGTTTTGGAAGACTAAATAAATACCCGGATAAGAACTTCAGATGCCTTCCAACAGAATGGGAAGTGATCTGACCAGAGCAGCGTTTACAAGGAATAACTGTTACCAAAATTGGATAGGAATGGGGAGATGTCTAGATGTCATTTAAAGTTCCAACTCAAGGATTCTGTATTCTAATCCACATCACATTCTATACTGGGTGTTTAATATAAACAATTCCCCCAACTGAACTGGATTGGCTCCCTGTGGGAAGGAAAATTAAACCAAAGGGGAATACATTCTGCAAACTGAGCAATAGAATAGTTTACATTCCATTTCATGTCCAATGAAAATGAACAAAAAACTGTTACACAAGCATTGATGAATCTCAAACAGTGTTGAGAGAAGGGAGCCAAGTAAGCCAGACATTACATGGTTCCATTTGTATGAAGTTCAAAAGCATAAAATCTAATCGATGGTAGGAAAGGTGAGGATGGTGGTCACCTTCAGGAGGAGAGGATGCTAGTAATGGTCTCTTCCCTGAGGAAATTCTTTGAGAGATACGTTTATGATTTTTGCACTTTTCAGTATTACATTATATCTGAATTTAAATTTTTATTATAAAAGTAACATTAAATCAATGAAAAATGTTTTAGAGGATTAGGTACAATTAGGAGTGTGGAAGTTTTGAAAGAATCAAATTTATAGTTATCATAGCTCCAAAGTAACTGATAATTTTGTGAATATCAAAATTAGGTGCAACTATGTTTATTTACTCATTAAGGATTATGTTTGCACATGCTGAGACCTAAAAGAATGGGAGTAGGCAAGCAAGATCATTCTAAGAAAAGAATGCTTTTCCCCTGCCAATTTTTTTGCTCTCCTTCCCTTTCCACCCTGTATTTGACATCTCTAGGAGAATGTAATACTTGGATGCCAAAACTACGCCTGCAACCAAAATCTCATGGATAGTCTTTTAGAAGTAATTTTCAGATAAACTGCACCTTCTTTGTTTAGGTTGCCTCGAAGTTTAAGAGTATTAAAAATGCTACTTTTAAAAATAGCTACCCTAAACTTGAATGAAAGGGGCTTGGTGTGAGGAAGGGGGAGATATCACATTATCTTAATTTTTCACATCAAGCAACTTCAGAATTAAGCAGAATTGAAGGGTGGAACCAACCCAGGTGTCCATCAACAGATGAATGGATAAATGAGGTAAATAAATACAATAGAGTATTTTTTAGCTGTAAATGGAATTCTGGTACATGTTACAACATGGATGAACCTTGAAAACATGCTAAGTGAAATAAGCCAGACACAAAAGGACAACTATTGTATGATTTAATATATAGACTGTACCTAAAATAGGCAAGTTTAAAGAGAAAGAAAGCAGAATAGAGATTTATCAGAGGCTGGAAAGAAAGGGGGATGGGGCAATATTGTGGGTACAGCATTTCTATTTGGGAAAAGTTCCGTAAATAGATATTGATGATAGTTACACAACATTGTGAGTATACTTAATGCCACTGAATTGTACACTTAAAATGGTTAAATGGTAAATTTTGTGTTATGCATATTTTACCACAATTAAAACAATGGTTTAAAAAAACCAGCATTGAAGAATCGAAAGAGAGCTGTCATCACACTTCGTGCGTGTCTAGCAGCGCACAACCCCACCCCCTCCTAACTCGGGGGGCTGTACCACCCTGGGAAATGTGTGTGTGGGAAGGGGAGCTCTTCGTAACCCTGCTTACCTATGGATAGGGAAGCGCCATCATCTGATAATACAGTTCCCCCAAGTCTACTGCTTGAAGATCAAGTTCATAACCATAAATGTGATGTTAACCTCACATATTAGCATGAATTTTCATTTTATTTGAGATTTTTACAAGAAAACCAATGTTTGCTGGAGTTGTGGGTCTAGAAACCTAATCATTCATTCAACAAACATTTATTGAGCACCTAGTTTAGGGACACTAAACTTAGCTAAGAAGGGTAAGAAATCCCTGCCCTCAAGGGGTTTGCATCCAGCTGGGAGAGACTGACGTGCAAATCAGTGAGTACGTTAGTGTGTGTTACAGGTGCTCCGATAATGAATCACCCGTGCAGGACCAAGGAGGACAAGATCTGTTACAAGCTCGCTGTTGGTCAGATATTCCATTCAAGTTTGATTCAGTGTCTCCTCTCTTAATTATTTGCTCCTTAATTACTACCCAAATGGTCACAGGCAGTGAGCTACTTCAATATGTATACATTCTTACTAGAAGAAAATGTACTTATAGAGGGAAAATTTCAACATCATACTTTGTAATAATTAGAGCAACATTTTCAGAGAGCCTCGATGCCAATTTGAATGCTTTCTCTCTACTATGTAAATTGACTAATGTACAGACAAGATCATTCCAAGCTGGTTTTCTGCCTTTGTCATCAACCCGGTGCTTGTGGTTTCCTTGTATCCTCCCGTTCCAACACTTGGTACACAGGGAGTGCAAATTGTCACCATGAGCTGGAATAAAATTACCATAGGCAAAGAAGGCTTACCTGGGCTTCTGAATTAAATTCTCCAAAATTAAATAGCCTGGACCTTAATTCCAGTTCTGCTGCTTTTTCCTCTTCTCTCAGACAGTTAGCCTTAAGCATTTCCTTGTGCTCTAAAAGAAAGTCTATGTTGCTATTTCTATGGCAAAAGAAAGAAACGCTTGTCTGTAGTGTGTGGTTTGGTGAAATAAACCGTCAGTCAGGAGCTTCAACACTCCTTCCAGATCGTGCGTTAGCATCCCATAACTAGCAAGCCAAATCCGAGTTTCAGACATAGCCAGAGTACATGCAGCTTTTCAGGTTAAAATGAGAAAAATGCAGTCTGTTTTTAACTGCCATGAGGAAGCACTTTCTTCCTCTCTATTATTGTCATTTTGAGGTCCTTGATTCCGCCTCATGGAGGGCAACAAAGCTGAGGTGCTGGGAGCTCAGGGTGTAAGACCCAGTATGTCTGTGTTCTCAAACATCTGGGGAGCCAGGGCTACAAACAGGCTCCTGACTCCCTCCCCTAGAGATTCGGATATAGAGCTAGAGATGGATTCTCACATGACTCCCCTTTTCCTGCCCAACTTACCCACCCTGTCGTCCAAAATCATATCGTCAGGGGTAGGGGGACACTAGGTGTGAGGACTGGGAGGGGAAACATGGATTAAAAGGGTACATTAGTGGTAACGGGGCCATGAGATGATTTTTAGGTCCCTAACTTCTAAATAAGTTCGTTTGTTCCAAAGTTTAATGTAGTTTGACATACTATGTAAAAAGATTGCTGTCTTCTGCCCCAGCAACTGTTCGGAAAAAAGTTCTATACATTTTTATGGTAGGTATAAAGATCTGCTCTCTGTGAGTTGAAGCTGTTTACCAAAATTGTAATAATACAAACTATTACCACAGGAATTTTGTGGGTCATCAAACCCAGCGTCCTTCCCCTGACAGAAATCCCTTCCTGTCACAGCCCTAACATATTGACGTGTGTATTACAAAAGGATAACACCATTTAAGCTGTTTTGCTGAGGAGAGTCACAACTGAGGAAAATGCATTTGTTAGCATTATCTTTGAAAACATGACTTCATTAGCCAGATGACTGGGTAAAAATTGTAGTGAACAAAAATTAAGGCAGTAGGGGACACATCGGTTCTTTTTAATTTTTTATTATAGCTAGCTGGGAAAATATTTCGACAAGTGAAGGGAAGTAGGGGCTAAAACTAAAGGCAGTCTGTTCTGTGTAAATACAACTTCAACTCTGTACATTCCACATGTAAACTATTAATAAAATTTTCACCCTAAATAGAGAGAGACCACAAGAAAGGACCGAACATGAATACATGAGATTTTTGTCTCTGGTTAGAAATTGCCGAATAGAATAAACTTTGTTTTCAATGACTTACATTTTATCCTGTATAAGTTTCTCTCTTTTATTCACATCTTCAAGATTTTCATCTACATCTTGAGAATATTGGACCAAAGTCAGATTCTGCTCTTCCAACTCTGTGAGGACTTGAAGCAACTCTTCTGGTTCTTTGAAATAAAGCTCTGGCTCCTAATCAATCAATAATGAAGGATATAATTTATTTAGAAATACGCTGTCTATATACTGCGACTTACCTGGAAAAATATGTTCTGGAATGCGGTTCTGTTTCCGAGGGGGAGGTGGGTAGAGAATGGCAAAGGAGCCTTGTTTCCACAGGAGAGCTGGCCCTCAGGAAGAGGATACTTAAGGTGTTGCGGGGAGATGAAAGGTTTGGGGTGAAAAGAAGAGGGTGAGGAAAGGAGAAAAGAAGCAAGGATGGCCAGAAGAGGCAGGGGAGAAGAAATAGAAGAAAGATAAAGATGGGGTGAAGTGAAGGTCATCTTTTCCCCATATTTAATTTATATTTTCCAAAATGTTGGGAATAAGTATGTATTATTTTAAGTAAATCTAATTTTTGAAAAGATGGGTATTTATACGCCCGTATTAATCATATTTCCTGTAGCCAAGGGGTGGAAACACCGCAGTGTCTATCTGTGGGTGATGGATGAAGAAAATTGGTGCGGGGGGGAGGGGGGGGAGAAGGGGCGGAGTCAAGGACTCAGGGACAAAGGCAAGCCGCCGGGTGGGGAGAGGGTTGAATGTGGGAGGTGGGGGGAGGGGAGGGCAGGGGAGCATACTGGGGGGAAATGAGGACAACTGTAACCAAACAACAATAAAAAAAAATGGAAAAAAGAGTAATGTGGTATATTCATACAATGGACTATTAACCTTCAAAAGAAAGAACTCTTACGACATGGACCAACCTGAAAGACATGCTAAGTGAAACCAGTCACAAAAAGACTAAGAGTGCGTGATTCTGCTTTCATGAGGTATGTAAAGTAATCAAACCCTTAGAAAACAGAACAGCCATTGCCAGGGTCTAGAGGGAACCGGGGATCGGGGAGCTGTTCAGTGAGTGCGGAGTTTCAAGCCTCACAAGATGAGAAGGTGCGGAGGCCTGTCGCCCCGCCCCCCCAACCCCCCGCAGTGCGCAGCAGTCAGCACTGCTGTGCCTACGCTCAAAAATGGTTAAGATGGAAAATTTGATGTTACCTTTTTTTAAACCATAATTTAAAAGGATGAGTAAGGTATATTTTATATATATTTTTATATACTAATGAAGGGTGTTTTTAAGGGGGGTTTTTTGTTGTTATTTTTTTGTTTTTAGTTCTTCTGAGTTTCTACTGTTGTATTTAGGGTGGGGTTAGCTCAAAGTCAGTCCTGTAGCTGTGAAGGGCTGTTCGCTCGAAGGTCAATTTATCTGACAGTTCAGCTGCTCAGTATATCTGAAGCCTCCATAAAAGGATGGGCAGTCAGGTCAGGAAGTGGCTGCTTTTCACAGGAAGACTGTCATATATATCCCCTAAATCATTACCTATTTATAGACACCTATTTTTCATAAAATATCTGATGACAAAGTTGAATTACATATACAACTGGGGAATAGTATCAAAACTGTATTTCCTCCTGGAAAGTTGTGGAATATTTGGCGTAGGAAATTTTAATTTCAACAGAAAAAAATGAGTATTTAAATCAAGAAGCATAATATGGTTACCAGATCATAGTCCAGTTCCTCATCTAAACTGTCTTCCGAACTTACGCTTGCAGAGCGGCTGTAAAAGAAAAAGAAAATACCTGATTTCGGAGCCATTTTCTGACCACAGATTTGCTTTCACTTCTAAATTTTCTTTGGAAACTAACTATAACATAGTTTTTTTCAATAGCTTGTTTAGCCTTTTAAGGACCTTCTTATGTCAGGAATCAATGGGTTCCATGAGTGTGTAAAAGAAAATCAGACTCATCCGGACAGGTGTGATGTGCAAACCAGGAGACCTCGAGGAAGGGCTGTGGCGTACGGTGCCAGTTATTTGAAGCGTATCAACAGAGTAGGGTCGTTTGTTTAAAAAAAACACATGACAGCCCAAATGGCCACATCCATTCTGTCCATTTTAATGCAGTCTTCTTGAAAAACTGCACGTGCCCTAGTGCTCAAAAGAAAGCTTGTACCCTGAGTAATAAAATATTTGTGTTTCTTGCCCTGGCTGGTGTAGCTCAGTGGATTGAGCTCGGGCCTGCGAACTAGAGGATCGCGGTTCGATTCCCAGTCAGGGCACATGCCTGGGTTGCAGGCCAGTTCCCGGCAGGGGACACATGAGAGGCAACCGTACATTGATATTTCTCTCCCTCTCCTTCTCTCCTACCCTTCCCCTCTAAAAGATAAATAAATAATAAATTAAAAAAAAATATTTGTGTTTCTTTTAAAGAACACATTTTAATTAAAAAAAAAAATCTTCCAATGAGGAAATGTTGGCCAGGGGATGGGTGATAAGATACATGCTTGAACAATTACATGGCTTTCAAAGGGGCTCTGGAAAAAATGTTTAAGAAGGATATATTGGAAATGATGGGAACATAGAAAACTAGGAACTCGGTATTTCCAATCAGGTCACATTCATAGATAACACAGGTTAAGACTTCAACATATCTTTTTAGGAGACATAGTTCAACCTCTAAGGAGATTTAATATAATTCCTATCATAATACCAGCAAGATTTTTTGTAGCTATGGACAAGATTATTCTAAAATGTATATGGAAAGACAAAGGAACTAGAATAGTTAACATAATTTTGAAAAAGGGGAATAACGTAAGAAGAATCAGCCTACCTAATGTCAAGAGTATAGCGACAGTAGTCAGGACCGTGTGGTGTCAGCAGAGGTCAATGGAACAGAAGTGAGAATACAGAAATAGGCAAGAATGAAGTTGCCCAGCTGGTTTTTGACACAGGTGCCAAAGCAATTCGAGTGGAAAAGCCATTTCAACAAAGGTGATGGGGCAACTGACATCCACAGTCAACTAAAAAACCCCAACTCAATGTAAACCTCATCCCTGTTATACAAAAAACAACCCAAATGGATCACAGACTTAAGGTAGATATAAAACTTTTAGAAGAAAATTTGAAAAACATCCTTGGGACCGAGGGCTAGGCAAAGAGTTTTAGGCTTGACATAACCAGCATGATTTATTTAAAAAAAATTGATAAATTGGACTTTATCCAAATAAAGACTGAGAGAAAATATAGACTATAGACTGAGAGAAAATATTTGCCAAGAACAAAATCTCGAAGTACTACTACCTAAATATATAAAGAATTCTCAAATTCCGGCCCTGGCTGGTGTAGCTCAGTGGATTGAATGCGGGCCTGCGAACCAAAGGATCGTGGTTCGATTCCCAGTCAGGGCACATGCCTGGGTTGCAGGACAGTTCCCAGCAGGGGATGCACGAGAGGCAACCATACATTGATATTTCTCTCCCCCTCTCCTTCCCTTCCCCTCTAAAGATAAATAAATAAAATCTTTAAAAAAAAAGAATTCTCAAATTCCAACAGTTAACACATCCAGTTAGAAAAAGACAGGAATAGACGTTTCACCTAAGATGATCTAAAGATGTGAGCAAGCACATGAAAAGATGCGCGACACCACGAGCTACTGTGGAAATGCGAATTACAGGCTCAACCAGATACACACATCTATCAAAATAGCTAAAATAAGAAAGTAGCGAAATACCAAATATTGGGGAAGAACTGGATCCCTCATCCATTGCTGGTGGGAATGTAAAACGTCATAGCCACTCTGGGAACCACTTTGTCAGTTTCTTTAAAAACTAAACTTGCTTCTACCACCCAACTCAGCAGATGCATTCTAGGTGTTTAATCCCAGAGAAACAAAAACTATGTTATACAAAAAGTTGTATAAATACAGTTACAGCAATTTTATTCATTATGGCCCCAACCTGGAAATAATCCAGATGTGTTGCAGTGAGTGAATAGCTGAGCTGTAGTGTGTCCACGCCATAGAACACCACTCAGCGCTAAAAAGGAACTGCCTGTTGATCGACCCGACATCTTGGACTGATGCTCAGAGAATTTTGTGCGGTAAAACACCCAGTCTAAAAGGTTACATACTGTGCAGTTCCATTTATGTTACATTCTTGAAATGATAAAAGTCAGAAATGGAAAACAGTTCAGTGGTTGCCAGGGGCAAAGGGTGGAGAGAGGGACGGGGATGTGACTCTAAAGGGGCAACGTGAAGAATCCTGGGGGCGCCCTCGGTATTGGACAGTCCCTTGACTGTGTGAATGCCAGCATCCTGGCTGTGGTATTGTAGGGCAGTCTTGTGAGAAGTTACCTTTGGGGGAATCTGGGTAAACGGTGCATGGATCTCTCTGTCTTATTTTTTACAAGTATATGTGACTCTACAATTACCTCAAAATAAACATTTAATTAAAAACAAAGCAAAACCAGTGACTGCTAACTGCCACAGTGCCCCTGGAATTCAGAGCAGTGTCTGTGTTGACATTTGTCATGTATGACTGTTGTGGATTCCGTGGTGCTGGCCCAGAGCCTTTCCTTGGGACCGGTGTACCTAACCTGGGCATCAGTATATTTTCTTAAAGCTCCCTGGATTAGGCAGGGTTGAAAGAAACAAAAATGCTTTATAGTCCTACTGCAGCAATTTGGAATGATGTGGTGAACTGCAAACACTCAGACCAGCGGAGTAACTTAATAAACAAGTGAGCAGTAGCTTCTGAGAGGCAAAGACCCAAGACGCAGCAGCAGACGCTTCTCAGAGAATGCAGGGAGGCCTGTCAGAGCTCAGTCAGCTCAGGAGCACACAGAAATGGCAACTGCTAACTCCAGTACCCTACAGTGGGCGTGGCTGCCTGGTATGTATGTTGAAGAAAGGCTAAAAGAGATATTTGCTGAAAGACAGTGTTTCCAAGAGGGTTCATCAAGTATGCACTCTACTTTGATAAGGATGTCTTGCTTTTCTCCATGGAGCGAGTGGACTCCTTGTGTGGTTTTCCTGTTTGAAAGGTCCAGGCAAAGTCCGTGTCGTTGGCAATGGTGGAGGTGAAAAGAAATAACATGTAATTAGAAATTAATCCTTGTTATTTGGTGCAAGATATTCGTTGTTCTGCATAGATATGCCCATTACTTAAAAAAAGTATTAGAATTATACTCATAGAAAATGGGGCTCTTTTATTCTACTGAAATTGGATTACAAGCGTAAGAATAAAATCAAAGGCACACTCGTGTTGGGAGGGGCATTTGTCAAAAATGATACAAGTCACAAAATCAGGGACATACATTGTGAAATAAAAGTCACGGTCCTCTTTTTACCGAATCATATATATTCCTAATCACAGAACTTTTTTGAGAGGAAAAAAATGGTGAACACTTCAATCAGTACACCTTGTGGGGAAACCTACCTTTGCCACATACAAGTCAGCCACGCTCTCGTTCTCCCCACGTCTCCACACGCTTGGTCTCCCCACGTCAGTGCCTAAGCCTCATCCTGATCTGACACTGAGCAGTGGGCAAAGATGGTCTCGGGCCATTTCACCCCCAGGTGCCCCCAGGTCATCTTTCCTCACACCTGCGCTGTCACGACTTCCAACCACGCTTTCTGCTACTCTGTGTTGGAACCCCAGCAGGCCTCATGCACCCCACCTCTTTCCCCTGTTAGCATCAGGTCCTGGATCTCCACTTTGAGAAGGGCACCTGCTCTGGTTTTACTTTTGTGAGTGAAGTTGCAAATCTCTTGTGTTACCTTGGATACTTGCTCCCGGAGAATAGTCATCTAAAAATGATGTCTTTCTGACGTCCTCAGCACTGCCCTCTCCCTTCCTTGCATTTGATTCTAGAAATAGAAAATAAAGGGAGGGGAGAAACATTTCTGAGGACAGCTTTGTCTGAGGGAAGACAGAGGTGTTGTAAAAGCTTCCAGGAACAGAGATATAAGATGGGGACATCATGACCAGCACATGTATGAGGTGGCAGGTCTCCGGAGCAGGCAGAATGGATGAGGACTAACCTGCAGGGCACGAGGAAGTCTCTGTTTCCCACAAAAGTCTGTCCTAACCTCTAAAATCCCCGTGCAAGCCATTCCCTGCTCTGAACTGAGCAGCCCGTTGCTTTCTGAGCGTCCTCCAGTTAGAAGGCAAGGCTGGGAGCACCGAACCTTAAGCTGTTAGGTGCAAATACTTCTCACGTTTCCTTTCCACTTGTCCTTTCTTTTGTCAGACATTATCACTGTGCTCCCTCAATATTTCATACAGATTGATCCAATTTAACCCCACTCAGCAGCAGTGAAAGCACAGGGGAACTGGGCAGGGCAGCCATCTGTGGTGTGCAAGTAAATGTTTAACACCCAGCTCTCTGGGAGAACATTGTCCCCGATTTGTAGTTGACCGATTTCTGCGATGTGAATGTTCTTACCCCAGAGCCTCGGAATCAGCTCCCAGCTGAAGAATTTGCAGGCCTTCGGAGCTCTCTGGACAGCTCTCACCTCTCCAATGCTCTGCTCTGGGAACTCCAGCCACTGTGCCCGCCCTGGATCTGCTCTGTCTTTTCAACGCGTGGGGACTGCTGGACCCACCTGGGCTCCCCTGCTCGGCAGCTGCACCCAGGAAACTCCCCGGGCCGTACCCAGAGGCCATCGCAGGGCTCGTCTCATTTGTTTCCTCTCTCTCAGGGATCACTGTGCATCACGCCTGATGTCCAGTGTCTGGAAACTGTTGCTTCATGTGTTTTTCAGACTTTTCAGGCAGGGAGGTGTCTGTTCTCGTTACCCCAAAGGTACTAGAAGTGGAAGTCTTCCCTGATGGCCCCACTTTGATCATTTATTAAACACTTATATATAATAGGATCTATTTCCCTTCATTGAGCTGACGTCCAAACACCACTACCATACTGTTTTGATTTCTGAGACTTCGTAATATGTTATATATCTTAAAGGATTGTAACAGGGAATAATACACTGTACTTTATGTAAATCTACCCATATGAATCTCAGTAAATGTTAAACCCAACTTGTTATTCTAACCTGATTTTTCTCTCACAACTAGAACTTGCATGTTAAAAGGGTTTTTGTTTTTAGTGTACTTCACAGCTCAGCAGTTTGAGTTCCTGTGTGAACCAGAGGAGCAGCCTCACCTCCAGGCCCCCGCTGACACCGATGGCTCAGACACAGGGATGCAGCTGGGGAAAAACCCGACGGCCAGCTCAAGGGCCCTGAAAACCCACGAAAAACCCAGTTCGGACCAGCAAGGGCACTGCCTGCACATGCGCAGCCCCGGGCCCCCGGATCTCTTTGTTCCGCTGCCCTCTCCCTCCTTATAAAAACCTCTGCCCGCGCACTGAGAAGTTCAGATGGGCTTTGGGACAGGAGTCCTCCGTCTTCCCAGGTGACCGGCATTTGAATAAGCCTCTTTCCTCCTCACCAGCACCTGTATCACGAGTTTGGCGTTTGTCGTGACAGGCAGCTGAACCTCGAACCTCGGCTTGGCTACCGGGTTAGTAACACCTCCCCTCTCCATCACCTCCTTCCTTCGAAAGGATTTAGCTTTCTAGACGAACCTCGGAATCACTGAGTAAAGTTCTCCCCAACCCAACACCCAGGTCCCTGACAAATTTTTGGTCGCATTTTTATTATAATTCCATAAAACTTATGCATCAATTTCAGAAAAATTGGTAGCTTTACAATTCAATCTTTCTATCTAAAAACATGACATATTTCTCTGTCAAATCTCCAGGTCACACAATTAAGTTTATTGTTGCTTTCTTGGGTTTAATTTCCTAGTATGTCTCTTAATTAATAAAGTTAGTTTGTTTAGGTTAGTATGTTAGGCTAATAAATATAATTGACTTTGTGCTCATTTACTCAAATTGTTTTGCAGGTTTTTATGTGTGGGAGGTTCGAGGTATGCTATCAGATCATCCGTAAATAATGTATTTTCTATGCCTCCATGTATATATTTTTATTGCTTTATATCTGTAATTAACCTGGGTTTCCAAATTAATAATATATAATATGAGAGTAAGAATTCTTGTTCAGGTTGTGATTGAAATATTAACTACTTAATAAATAGCAAACAAACATTGGAGTTGGACATTTTAGAACTAAGGATACTTACTGAAATTAAGGATGTAACTCACTTGTTAATATTTTGGGGAGAGTGCCGTCCATATTTTCTTTACTCTGTGACACTTGCACCCTTTTCAATGCTTGCTGGATCTGCCATTGTTTTGGAGACAATTTCAGCAGAAAAAGTCCATATTTCATGTACTCTTTAAGAAGGAATTCTAATTTTGATATTTCACTACTCAAAGGAAATGAAGATATGATTAGACACATCTGCGTGAAAGCATGCCCTTTTTTTCCACAAAAAATCTTTTACAAAATTCATTCTTTTGATTATGTACTTACTTCACAAAAATTCTGAGTGTGGCCGTAAAGATATAGGCAGCAGTAAGATATGAGATGAAAAGAAATAACCTCTAGGAAATCTATTAGAATAAACATGCCCCCGGATATGCACAATTAGGACAGACTGCTGATAGTTTGACTCTACTTATTCATTTCTGAGGGAAATGCTGTATTAAGTGTGAGACACAGGGAGAAATTAGAAGGCACTTGGTACTCGTATGATGACAAGAAACTTAACGTGCAATAGCATTCACTATGTTCTGGGAGATAGGCAGGACACAAACGTAATTCCATCGTCAGTACAGCACTTTAAAGTATGCGTTATTGCCCTGGCTGGTGTGGCTCAGGGGGCTGCGTGCCGGCCTGCAAACCGAAAGGTCGCTGGTTTGCTTACCAGTCAGGGCATATTTCCTGGGTTACAAACCAGGTCCCCAGTTGACCTGAAAGAGGCAACAAATTGACATTTCTCTTCCTATCTTTCCCCCCTCCCTCCCCCTCTCTCTATAAATAAATAACTAAAATCTTTAAAAATATATGTTAAATTAAAAAATTAAAAATAAAAATAGGCATTATCATTCCTATCTTTTGGAAGAAGACATGGATGACTTGCAAAGCCACCTGTCTGACAAATGGTGGAGCCAGCACAGCGCTGAGGCCTGGACTGAAAGCCTTTCCCCAGCCTCACCTGGCTTTCCCATAATCACGTTTCAAAGTGGACCCAAGAGGATTGTTTACAACAGCCACAAAGGCGCTCCTGAAAGCAAGCTCCACCCTCTTCCTTCAGACCTTTCTTTAAACTCTCACTCTTCGATACCCTTATCAATATTACTCCTATATCAGTATCTTCACGTCAGTACTGCTTTCGGTCAGAGCCTTCCTGAAGCCCTGGTGTGTGAGTGATATTTGAGAGTCAAACCTGGGTGTTTTAAATATCTAAAGAATCTCATAGATCACCAATCGCAAGATGTCGGGGGAGCCCCTCGTTGTACCACCACTTTCTTTTTCAGATGGAAAGCCTCCAAGGTGTGCGACTAAGAGCAGGGTTAAAACGGCCAGAATTGTGCGGCTTCCAAGCAAAGGCTTCAGAACCAGCCCCCTTTCCCTTTGTGCATGGATTTCCAGCCCTCCCTGCGGTGGAGGACCAGGGTGGGCCCTAACGAGAAAGGAGGGGGATGGAGAGGGGGCACCTGCCTGTTACCAGCTGGTTTTTCGTTACCTTCTTCACCTTGCTGAGAATGTGAGACACAAAAACAATCAGCAAGTTCTCTTCAGAAAGGCCGTGTGGAGTATTTAACTGGGGGGCCATTGTGCATGAATGCAGCACTTTGTTCAAACGCAGAGGCTGCTACTCTAGTGCTGTAAGTAGATAGGATCTTCTCGTTACATTGTGGCGTGAAGGAGGGAAGGGAATTCTCCATCTCTGAGTGCCTTCAACTGGGCTCCTAACATGGAAGAGGCTGCTGGAGCCAGAATGTGTTTGAAACATACATTTTGTTCATAACAATTGGTTTCAAAGAAACTGCCCTCCAGTTCATTTGCTGCATTTTAGGCAACCCCCTGTCCTCCTCCCCAGAAAAGTCGAGGATGTTAAGTCTAAGTCCAGGAGTTGGTTTTAGAGCAAAACTAAACATCAAGTCCTCAAAAAGAAGAAAAACAACGTTTAGCATGCTTTGAAACCAAGACGATAGTCTCCTGGATCATAAAATTGCTGTCCAACGATGATGACAAAGGGAAGCTTCTATAGATATTTAAAATGAGATCAAGTGAAATACATTTGACTGTAGAAGAAAACGTCCAGGTTTGGAGAGAAAAAGTGGCAGATGCTACAAAAATTTTATCTCAAACTCCTGCTCCTTTATTTTCATCATTATAGATCCATTTTTAATATCAGTGCTAGGTTCATCTAAGTATAAGGTAATGTAAAAAATACTGCCAGTTATAACTGCAAGATAATTTTTTTAAAAAATTAAAATTCCTTTTAGGAACCCCAACCGTAGAGATGTTAAAATGTGGGAAGAAATGTGCCGTAGAATGAAAGAAAAAGGACACTTAGAAGATGATTTGTTTACTCCTAACATTGGTTTTCTTCTTTGCAACTAAATTTCCTGGTTTCTATATTGATGAGTTGGAGAAACTTTTCAGCCAGAGGTCACTGTGCCGTCCTGACACCCAGTCAGACACAGCCCTTGGTCAGCAGAGCGCTCATTTTAAAAATGTGGTCATTCTTATGAAATCATCAGTGGGTAAGGATTCTTCCCACTGGGGTCTTGCTGAGCACACACAGGATTTAGGGGGGCGCGGACACTGGATGAGACGAGCAAGGTGTCCTGGCCTCACCTTTTCACTGCCTGCACCTCCAGGCTCGCTTTCTTCAGCTCAGCCATCATGTGGAGTTTGTTCACAGTCTCCTGGGCTGCGCTGAAAAGTAACAGAGATTAGTTAGTTTGTGCTGTGTTGTGTTGTGTTGTGTTGTGTTCTGAAGAACTGAAAAGAAGGAAGCAGGAGATAGAAAGCGACTTGGCTGGAGGGAAAAGAACGAACACTTTAAGGGCTTCTACAGATCGCTGGTCGTTTTCTCGCAGGAACTCTTCGAAGGCTATCGCGTCGTCCTGGAGCTTCGTCTCTGCTTTTAGGATCTGCCGCTCCTCCGTTTCTATGCACTTCTCAAACTTCGTGATTGCGCTCCTTTTGGTTGACAGAGTGTACTAGGAATATGGAAAACAGAAGGGCATCGAGAACATTACTCCACACAGCCAGCACATCTCAACGGTCTCATAGTAAAGGGGAAAATAGCCTGCATTGTAAGGGGTCATTTGTATCAGAAAAAAAAAAAAGGCATGCCCAAATCTTGGGGCTATGGCCTTTATTTCATGGAGGAATTTTATCTGGGAGATAATTAGAAGGCAGGCTCATTCCTCTCTCACTTTCATGAAGAGGTTCGATGTTGTTCCAAAATGGCTGGGCCCCCAAATCAAAAATAGCTACCTGTTGCTCCAAGAGCAGGCCCACCTGTACTACCCTCAGCGTCCCTCCAGTGCTTTCCGTGCATGGGACAGCTGAGCTGCAGGCAGCGTCCCAGGCCCCTGCCCCGGGAAGCACCGAGGGAGAGGCAGGCTCCAGAGCCGCCAGGCCGGTGATGCATTCCTCCCGGCCGCCCAGGGAGGCCGCGGCGCTCCGCCTCAAAGAGCCCCACATCCAGCTTGGACATCAGCTTCTATTTTTTAGCACAGAATACAAGAATTCACTAGGGTTTTTAATATCATGCATGGAAAATAGACTATAAATAAACACTAACTCTAGACTATAATGTAAACATTTTAATACGCATTAACTAAAACTATGTAAATGAGATCATTTTAAAGAAGCACAGCCAACAACTAGATACTCCAAGTTTATAACAAAAACCATATTTCATTTATCACTTTATTCACCAAGAATTTGTGGAGTGACTACTGAGTGCCAGGACTGTTTTAAGTACTGTTACCAGAGTAAAGAACAAAATAAGCAAAATCGCTTTTATGGGGTATATACATGCTAGCAGACGGGGAGTCTAATAAAGGAGGATGAGGAGTCCCGTGGGTAAGGGCCAGGGTTGCCCTTACGTACAGGCAAGGAAAGCCTCCCCGGTGTGCTGAGAATGGAACAGAGACTGACTGCAAGGGAGTGGGGGCAAATACGAGGAAGGAACGTTCCTCCAAGAAGGGAGAGCCTCTGTGCCTAGGCTCCGGGGCAACAACACGGTCGATGTGTCCCAGGAACAGCAGGGAGGCCAGTGAGTCTGGAGCAGGTGGAGCAAAGCGAAGAGTGGTAGGAACATGAGAGAGAGAGAGGGAGGGAGGGAGGGGGAGAGGGAGAGAGCGAGAGCGAGCGCTGGGCACTGGGTAAGTCACTAATGAACGGTCTTCCGCAGAACAGGGGCATGGGTGGGAATAGACTCCTGGTGCTGAGTGGGGAATTCGTGCAAGAGACATTGGCGACGTGGACTTAGAGTGGCAGCAGTGGCAGTCATGAAAAGTAGTGCGATTATGGACATATTTGGACAAAATATTTGCAAGTGTATTTGGATACAGGTTGTAAGGAGGTGGAGTGGAGGATAACTCTGATATTTTTGGCCTAAACAACTGGGAAAATGGACTTGCTGTTTACTAAGGTAAGGAGTACTACATAGATGCAGGTTTTCAGGGGTCAGGAAGCATATAGCAGGGGCCAAATCTTAGAAATGCCCATTGAGCGTCTGAGTGGAGATACGAAGAACTACAGTTGCATTTGTGAGTCTGGAGTTCAAGGAAGAGAATCAGGCTACAGAAGTAAATCTGGAAGTTGTTAATATGGAAGCGGAATTGAAAGCCATGGCCTGGAGGGGCGTAGTGGTCCACAGATGAGGAGCGAGCCCTGGGCTGCTCCGACATCTAGAGAGCAAGGAGAAAAGGAACAGGAAGGGGAAACTGTAAAGGAGCGAGCAGCTGGTGATGTCAAAGAACCAGGAGAGAGTGGGTCCTGGAAACCAGCTGAAGAAAGTGTTTCCAGAAAGAGGAAGTTATCCAATTGACGGGTGCTGCCGGGAGACCAGTGAAAGGAAGCCTGGGAAGTGACCATTCTAATTCGGCAAAAGCCTGGTTGAAGTGGGTTTAGAGGAAGAGGATAGGGAAGGCAATAGATCTGGGCATGTAATGGAAAAGTAGAGTGTCACGGTGAAAATTTGGCAGTGCTACGCAAGAAGCATTATATTTGGCTAAGGGAGAAAAATCATTTTTATTACCTCGAGCAGAAACCTGTTTCTCTGGTCACTAATAAATTCATGGATATTCCTTTTTGCATCTGAGCCTTTAAAGAAAATTGAAATTGACTTAGGTTTAGTTCATTATCCCTCTAAGATGCATAAAATAAAAGCTACGTAATTAAACAATTGCATTCAGTATGTACCTGGACTTAAAAACTAATTGAATTAGAGTAACTACCATTTATTTGTGTCCATAATATTCCAGGAATTTTATTAGACACTTTAAAATACCATTTTATTTAATCCTCACAGTAACCTCAATGAGGTACTTTTACTATCCCCATCCTGTATGCGAGGTCTTAAGGCTCAGAGATGTCAAGATGCTTGTCCAAGATTGCACACCTAACAGGTAGAAGGACAGGCATAGGACCCTGAAGCCTGTGCTAAATATGACTCAACTGTTTTAAATCTTGACCTTTTGGCCATTCTGGACATAAAACTGGAGCTTTTGGGTAAAGTGTGTTTGGAGATTACAAACCAATTTATGGCAGGAAAGGAAAAGATGACAACCAGCTTACCATTTAGCAACAGAAAATACCAAAGTTTCCTGGTAAGGTCTCTTTGTTCTGGAACAATTATACAACATGTAGGCTGTATTTCAATAATGTTTGCCTCATGAAAAACCAGCAGAATGCGTGATATCAAACAAAATCTTTTACTAAAAATGTACTTGGAAATGGAGAGAAAATAGTATTTCCCAAATAACCAGTGAGCCTGGGCTGTAGAAGGAAGCCCACCGTCTCCCTGGGATTGTGCTTTGCCTCCACCCCTTACTAGCTGGGGGACGGTGAGTAAATGACTTTCCCTCTTCAAGTCTCAGTAGAATAGGATGCTAATTGTGGTAGATTGTATTATGGTTCAAAAGTATTTGCTGCCCCTCTCTGTGAAATCATCTCCATCCCTCGACCCCTGCCCCTCCTCCACTGATGCCAGGCTTGCTCATTAACTGACGGGGCCCTCGGGCTGGGAGTGGACGTGACCTATGTTGCTCCCAAGAAGATGTGTCTCCCTCCTGCCCTACCTACAGCAACATCCAGGCAGGCGCTGCTCCTTCAGTACAGGCCTCAGTGAAAGGCACTGAAGTTGAAGAGTGAGTGAGAAATCAAGCTCTGTTGTAAGCTGCTGAGATTTGGGGCTGGTTTATCACCGCAGCATAATTTACCGAGTGGATGTGCTATCAGTGCTGTCTGCCTTCTGGTGGTGTTGCGAAAACGAAGTGGGGCAACAGGTTGTAGAACAAACACATAGTAATTCCTGAATGATTGTTAGCTGTCACTATTTCAAAAATACAACTGGAATGATCGCTTAACTTTTCAATAATAATGATTCTCGTAATCATTGACAAGTAGTTCTGAGGGCGGATGACAAACAAGCAGCTTGGGGGTCACGCGGGCACTGGTTTAAATTCTGCATCCACTTAACGACTTCGAGTAGGA
Organism: Glossophaga mutica; assembly: GCA_039655065.1. Lineage (NCBI taxonomy): Eukaryota > Metazoa > Chordata > Mammalia > Chiroptera > Phyllostomidae > Glossophaga > Glossophaga mutica. The sequence continues at coordinate 19,889,452 of CM077304.1, read as the reverse complement.
AACGCAACTTTCCTGAGGCATTTTCCTCAGATAAAGAGAGGAGGAGGCAAAATCAACTAACAGCATTTTGCTGAGGATTAAATAAAATAGCATACATGAAAGTAACAAACACTGAGTTAGCCCAGTTTCTTTTTAAATACTTTAAAACAGACTTTCTGTTCTAGAAATCATCAACATTCATAAAAGCAGACGTCTAACGAACCACCACGCACGTATCACCAACTTCCGAGTCGTCAACATTGTACCAGTCTTGCTTCATCGGTTCCCACCTTTCATTCTTCTCCTCATTGTAATATTTTAAAGCAAATCCAAGATATTATTTCAGTCATAAATACTTCAGTATGTAACTCTAACATATAACAAAAAAACTAAACATAACCATAATACCACTATCATCCCAAACAAAATTAACAATTTCTTAGTATTGTATACCAAGTTTGGGTTTAAATTGTTCCCGCTGTCTCAAAAGAAAAAGACTACTTAGACTGAAAAAAACAATTAAATTTAGGTAAAGATCAGTTTGGCTGGTATGAGTCCTAAAGTCTACTTTTTAAATTGACAACAGCCACCTCCCTCTCTCCACACACTGCCCTTTCTTCCACGCCTTTTATTTGTTTGAGAAACCAGGTCAGTGTTCCCGTAGAATTTCACACGTAATAGATCTGGCAGGTTGCATTCTCGTGGGGTTATTTTCATAAAATTTTAATTGATTGTAGAGGCAGGGGAAGGGAGGGAGAGAGAGGGAGAAAAAACGTCAACTGGAACCCGCAACCTCTGCGTGTGCCCTGACCGGGAATGGCACCCACGGCCATTTGGTTTACGGGACAACACTCCAGCCAACTGAGCCACGCTGGCCGGGGCGGTTGTGTTGAACATGGTTCTCAGACTCCCAGGTTTACTTGATTAGATTCAGGTTCAATTTATTTAAACATTTTTAATAGAAAAAAAAATGAAAGGCCTTACTATGGCTTTCATTTGGTCAATTATGATGGATCAGATGAATTGAAAATAAATTTCAATACCCCAAAATAATCCTATTTTATGGGGTTATTTTAAATATTATAGCTATGCTCACCATTCCAGGCTACTTTAACATGCAACGGTCTGGCGGAATGGATGTGATTTTTCAGCTCTAAACAGACCGGCTATCGTGCATTTCCAGCTCTCCAGCAGCTCGGGCAGCTGCTTTGACCCAGAGACCATGTGTGATAAGGCCCCACACAGAGCACTAGTGTCCCTGGGCACCCGAGACCCCCGCCAGTCCCAGCGACGTGGCCCAGAGGTGTGGCCCTTTAAGTCAAGCTGCTGGGCACAGGAAGGTGGAAGTGCATTTCTGTCACCCTCCTAATGGATCGGTCTGTGGCAGCGGCCCGTGCAATTTTGGGGATGGTGATGTAGTGGTTTGCCACTGCTGCCTACGCAGAAATAAAATAACCTGGGCTCCCAAAGTAGGGGTCACTTGCTCGCTGGACTGTCATGTAGGTTTGTCTGTAACCTGAATCCAGGCAGGAAGTGCAAGGTTGGGGAATGAGGGTTTCGCCCAAATCAGTTCTCAGTTGGAAAGAGTCAGATGGGGGACTTTATTATTTTAAAGAAAAATGTCCAAATAGCTGTGTAATCAGCGGAAACTGACGACCTGATTGCCTTTGCGGACAGACCCCAGGTCACTGTGGATAACACTGGGCAATTTTACTCTTTCCTTTTCAAGAGTCTGCCCGACACCCTTCACTCCTCTGTTAGCCACCGAGGATGTCGAGTAGGGTCAGCGGCGATGTCATGCCTCCTCGCTATCTCAGAACTGTTCGAGTGGCAAGGACTTTAGAAGTTAGCCACTTTGTGCAGAACTCTTTCTAAAACACGCCATGTGGGATTTAAAATGCACTTGATGACTCAGGATTCACCATGCGACAGAGGTGAACCTTAGGCATGAGACACAAGACTGGACCTAGACTTGCCCTATCAGTGGCCCAGTCACTGACATCGCTGTGTTGTCTATCATCTGCCGCCTTTTCCTATAGGAGTGCAGGACATGCACCGCCAAGACCTTCTGAATGAGTTGACAAGGCTTCCTTTTCCTACAGTCATTATTGAATCCCAAGTTCCTTCCTAAGTGGTTGTCTGTGAAAAAAAAATGTTTTCAATATTTGAGAAAGCGTCTGGACTTCAGGAGCGAGAGAAATGTTTCTTAAGGTACCACAGCAAACCCTAGACACTCGTCTTCCTCCCTCCCTCCCTCCCTTTCTTCTATTTCAATTTTTAATTTAAGAATTTGCATAAGACTCATTTTGGAGAATGACTTAATCAATCCATCATCCTGGTATTAATCACTTTAAACTTGCTAGCTTCAAACTGCTTCCTATCTGATTTGTAGGCACTTCTTGATCTGACAAGTAGGAAATGGCCATGGTGTTTTGATTCCTAGGCTGTCCTCTTTCCCAGAGCAGTAATTAATAGTTTGTAGTATTTTAGCACATTGCCTCCATAGGTTGCTAAAACAGGTTATGTTTTTGCAACCACAGGCAAACTATTTAATTTTATTAGCTTCCTGGTTCTTGGTATAGGAGTTGTATGGCCCAGACAAGCAAGACTTCTCTTTAGAAAGACTTCTTTTTAAATTCAGTTCTAGATTCAGTTCTAGATGTAGAACTGAATTTAAATGGCCAGAGCCATTAACTTCAATGCTGTGGCATTTAGGCAGTGACTGCCTTCCTCAGAGCCACGAAAATGAGGAAGTCTGTTTCTTGGTAGAGTACGTTTTCTCATTGAAAATAGATCTTCTCCCAACTCTCAACCCCCATTTACAAAGACCCCCCCACCTGACAACATTATGAAACAGCACACTTTGTGTTTCTCATCTCCAGAATAGCCACCAATATCAATGGTAAGTATTCAAACAATGTTTTTAAACAAGCAGCCATTCAGACTCACCCTCTTGTAATCTGAGAATAAGAGCAGGGTCCAGCATGAATTTCTCAAATGAGCCAATAGCAGTGTCAGTGCGAACTGCTATCTGGCTCAGATGTGAACGACTCTTCATTCGTGATGAAAAAGTAGTCTTTTGGTGGATTTTCTTGCTGCGGTTCAAGAATTTTTCCTGCCCAAGTGAGAAAATTTAAAAGAATTTCTAATATACCAAAAATAACATTATCTTAAAACAAGATGTCATGTAATGTAAGATGTACTATTATTTTATGCACTTCCAGTTGTGTATTCCACCCCATCTCTATAGCTGTATCTCAATTTCAGGAGTGAGAAAATGTGGAAAGATGTGGCTATTAAAATCAATGAAGTAAGGTTATATGTGTACTTGTCATAGTGGACTGTAGTGTGTGTCTGTCTTCCTCCAGTAGGGGGCGATCATTAGGACCCTACCACAGGCTGGGTACTGTTCTGTTGTGTGTGTGTGTGTGCGTCTGTGTGTGTGTCTGTGTGTACATACCATGCCCCAGCACAGTGTGTAGCACATACATTGACATCTGACTCCATGCCTTACCCCAGCAACTTTGTAAAAGTGACTGATAAGAGGCTATGTTTCTAACATTGATTGGGATTGGGATTTTAATAAAACCGTACCTTTTTCCTTTCTGCCACTTCACTGTCTTTGGAAAGAAAGAGATCTTTGAAAAAGATCTTATATGGCCCCTGCTTTTTGATGGACTCATCCTTCAGTTTTTCTGTTAAGAAAAAGAAAAGGAAAACTTCTGTCATCCCTTTTCTATTGACCAGAGGGTGAGGCTCCCACCAGCCAGGGGAGAGTGAGGGGGCTCGGTGGGTCTCTGAAGAGGAGGGTGCAGTCAGCCTTGCCTTCCCAGCAGGATGTGGAGCCTGCATCCAGGGGCAGGGGCCACAGCTTACCCATCTGTTTCCCATGGCACCGAGCACAGTGCTTGGTGATTCATAGGGAATGAGCCTGTATTTTTTTGTGTGAGTATTTAGATAAAGGGGCTTATTACAGGTTAGTGGGATCATATTTTGAAATAGTAATATGTTGACTCTTCCCACCTCTACAAATATACCCACCATTACCCTTACACCACCATTTCCACCACAGTACACCCGAACAATACCCTTTCAGAGATCCTCGCTCTAGAGAGTCTTAAAAGAAGCCAAAGATAATAACAAGTACGGGAGAGAATGTGGAGGAATTGAGCCCTCATCCACTGCTGGTGGGAATGCAAAATCATGCCGCCACTTGGGAAAACAGTCTGGCAATTCCTCAAAAAGTTGAACGTAGAGCTGCTGTATGATCTAACCATTCCACACTTGGGTGTGTATCCAAGAGATATGAAAACGTTTGCCCACATAGAACTTGTACATGAATGTTTACCACACTAACCTTAGATTTCTCAGAGTTTTTGACAAAGAAACCTAAATCCTTTAATAAAATAGATTGTTCAATGCATACTATTTTACTGTTCTGAATCTTGCTTTTATTTAATTAGTAATATATTTAGGAGTTCTTTTTACATCAGCATTTACATATTTCTTTCATCAAAAAAGAACAGCTACGGAGTGGCCCATTCCTTGGATGTATCGTACTTTATATATAACCAATCCCACATCAAAGGACGTTATGGTTGAACCCAGTCTTCTGCTATTTTAAACAAGGCTGGGTTGACTATTCTTATACACCTCTTTAATCACTGGTGCACACCTATCTGCAGAATAAATTGTCAGCATGGTCCTTTGTTAGGCAAAATGGGTTCTGGTGCTTGCTGTGACCAAGGCCATCTTAAGAAGCAAGTTGCTCTGAGCCATCAACAGTTTACCCATGTCACTTGAAAGGAATGTGCTGGTGTAGGTAAGTAGGCCCATTAAGCTGTTTAATGCTTTGGAATGCTCAGCTCTTAAACAAGCGCACATCACTTGGCTACAAACCACCTGTGTGCCTGGAGACTGCATATATCAAGACCTCATCCCCTTTCGGGTGTGGAAATCTACCTTCTTGTTGATGCCCAAGAATCTCTTCTGTCCATAATAAACTTTGACTCCAGAGTTGTTCGCCTCTTCTTTTATCTCTTGGCCTGTCCTCCTTGGGAGATCAATTCCAATATACCAGTACTTTGGGAAATTTTCTCAACACCCTATTTAAGTGCTTTTCAGATAATTGGGTGATCCCTCAGTACCCGTTTTCCTTTCTTTTATAGCAATGATTTTCAACTGCTGTGCCACAAGAATTTTTAAAACATGTAATACCTGACTGTTTAATCAGGGGCACTGACTTCTTTCCCTCTAGATTATTAAATAAAAAAATGATAACAGCCAATACAACAATAGCCATCTGGTGTCAGTGAATCAACATGACACTTATTTTTTGTTAGATCAGCAAAAAATGTTTTTCACTGTGCCATAGAACTTTAGAAATTAGTTTATGCAAGCCATGCTGTAAAAAGTTGACTAGCTGTTCTATAAGAATAGGGCCCTTACTTCTAGATTGGCACATACCCAAAGTGAAGACTATATTTTATGACTCCCTTGGAGCTGGATATAGCCATAAGACTGAGTCCTGGGGATAGGGGATGTCAGGAGAAGTGGTGAGTGCAACTTTCAGGAAATGTCCTAAAAGGAAGGGGTGTGCTCCTCCCCTCCCCTTTTCTCCTTCTTGCTGTCAGGAATAGGGATGGGTGTGGTCTCTGGTACAGAGGCAGTCACTTAGGATCAAGAATACAGGCCAGCAAAAGTGGGAAGCAGCCCAGGCCGCTGATGTGAGTGAACCTCCATATGGATGGACCCTGGAGGGCTTGTGTGCGGACTTTGTTATCTAAGAGAGAAATAAACATCTACCATGTTGAAGCCCCTGTTCTGTTTACATGTTCTGTCAGCTGCAGCCAAATGTTTTCATTCTAAATACCGAGAGGACCAAATTTCCTTCAAAGAGAATTCCTATACAGTGCCTGTTACCCATACAAGTTCTCGGTGTTCTCCAATTTTTAAATTTTTATCAAATTTATGTTTAAAAATTATTACTACATACTGATCAATACCAACTCCTTGAAAACTTGTAAAGAAGTGGGAGGATGAAAAGAGAGGGTGGTAAAGGAAAGGGGAGGGCATAGTTTCATAAAATGCAGTTATCCATGTCATTTATTATAACAAATAATTGAGTTAATCATTTCATGTCACGAAAGGCTGGTAATCTCGCTACATACAACAGTATTTAAAGATTTTTCTTTTGGGAATTAAGAACTACAAAAGAACTGTCTGAGCAAGTAGCTTATAAGTTCTTCGCGTAGAGAGACCATGTCTGGTGTTCGCCGTGTAGCACGCTCCTTTTCTCACTTGGCCGGCCCACGTGGGAGACCGACTGTGCTAGGCACAGAGCGAGAACTCAGGGACTGGTTTCTTCCTTACCTGCAGAAGTCAGTGGTTTTGACAAAAACTGTGATGACATTTCGTCTCCTGGTCCTGTCCAAAGAAAATAAAACACATTTAAAAAATTCTATAAACCTGGCATAAAGTCACTAAAAGAGAAAAGTTAATAAAAATCTATAGCACTGATATTATACTTCTTTAGATTACTGAGGATTTTTTCATAGGTATTAGGTTTATTCTGACAGGTGCGAAAGACAGATTGGTGAAAAATTGATGATAACCTGTGGAGCTGACTTGTAGATCTTCTTAAATTTCTGTTTTGCACTTACCTTCACTCCTAAGGTTCTGCTCATCTCTTTCTTGTCATACTTTTGTTTCTTCAATGCTTCTCTCTGAATTCACTCTCCTCTCCAGCCCCGCTCCCATTCCCTTTATCCTAAAAAGTCTGTCTTCGATAAACACCTTACTCATGGGTTCTGGCACTTTTTCACTTATAGGAAAGTAAAAGTCCCCCTTTCTTTAAGCCAACTGTGAATAGCAGATATCTGCTCTTATTCTACCTTTCCAGTAACTCACAGAACATGTAAATAGAATGAATAGTGTCTAGAAGTTGTTATACTTCTGTACTGCCGTATGAATTAACCGCCCCCCCACCACCAATTAATGAACTGGTTGGTGAAGAACATGTGAGAGAGGAAGAGAACCAGCTATGCCTAGGAGGGGACTATAAAATTCTCTGAACTAAACCAATATGATGTACCAACCAGGAAAAAACAGTCAAAGCTGGTGAATGTCTTTGTTGAGCAAAATAAAAATAGTATAATGACTAACCAATAGCTCAGTACCAAAAAAGAGGGGAAATGTTGTTGAATTGCATAGCAAATGCCGGCAAATTTATGTCTAAAATACATGTTCAAATCCAACATCCAATAGCTGAAGAAGATACAGAGCTCAGAAAGATCAGGAATTTAAAATGGTGCTAGTGGTTGGAAGCCATTATTTTTACACATGGCCCAGAGGCTAATGACTACCAGCACAGACTCATTATGCTCCTTAACCTTCACACTTCAATTCCTTATCTTTCAAAAGGGAGGGTGAGTACAGCACCCACCTGCTGGGACTGTTAGGTGAGTTAACACAGGCCCCACCCTTTGGACAGCATCTGGTATATAGGAAGTGCCTTGTAAGTACAACCCAAGGAGAAAGCATTCTAAGGAGGGCAGGGACCTTGTGTGTCTGAGAAACAGCAAGGACACTGGTACGCACAGGGGACAAAGGGGAGTGATGAATGGGGTCAAAGGGATGACAAAGACCCTGAGGATTATTTACTCAGTGAAATGAGAATCATGAAATGAATCACTCCGACAGCTGAGCTGAGAAGAAATTGTAGAAGGAGATAAGGGCCCCACAGGGAGACCTGTTGGGAGGCAGGAGATCATGGGGTCTCAGGACAGTGGTGGAAATGGAGAGAGGTGGTTAGATTCGAGGTAAAGTTGGAAAACAGATCTTCAGAAGCGGCTGAGAATTTGGACGTGGGGTATGAGGCAGAGAGCCCAGTCAAGAAAGGATGGAGTTGCCATCAACCGAGACAGAGAAGGCTGTGGGGGAGGGGACAGTTGGGAAGAGCAAAGCTTCAGTTTGAAACATGCTACATTTGACACATTTATGAGACATCTAAGGGATGTGGATATAAATATGCTGTTCTTCCAAGTGAGCACCGTGCTGGTTGATTTATTTAATGTTTGCCTTCCTCTAACACTATGCAATTATATGTGGTCACCGGGTCAGCTTCTTTGATACATTTCATAACAGGGGCCGCCTGAAGGCACTGGGGAAAGACCCTGGCCTCTGGGGGCAAGCAGGTTTGAATCCTGCCTCCGATTCTTATCAGTTCTGTTTTTTTTGTTGTTGTTGTTTTGGGCTATCCAGTTGAACTAAGTGTACCTTAAGTTCCTCTATCAAGTCTGGATACTAACACCTTTCATACAGGCTTGTTGCTATTTTCAAACACAGATAATGGAAGCAAAGTACAACAAGCATTTGCAGTAGGCTGACGGAAATAATTGCTCCTACCATCTTCAGAGCAGATATCCAGGTGTGTCCTTTTTCTGGTTCCCTGAGTAACTACCAGTGTTTGAAAGAATGGGAGGAATGACTGATAACTAGCTTTTGTGAGAAATCTTGAATTCAAGTTCTTGAAACTGGGTCATTTGAGAGGAACCTACCAGCAGTGTCAGTGCAAACTGGGGGAATCTGCCCCCTCCGTTAGTGCAGAGTCTTATCAGATTCTCCAGATTCTCAGTGCAGAAGCTTCGTGCAAGTGGAGGTAGAGGAATGGGTTTTATACTGTCCAAACTTAAGCCCTACACCAACTCTAAATAAAATTAACAGTAACGATATCTGCCAGATATCATTCAAAGAAGTTTCTGTTTAAATTTTTCCACAACTCTACAAACTCAATGAAAGCGGATATCCAGATTCTCTCAACATGAGATGCAGACCTTTATCTCCCACATGCAAATGAAGATGTCGACAGATTCTCTCAGACCCAATGACTCTCAGTTTTTTCCCACCTCCTTCCCACCCACTTGGACAAATAACCAGAGAAAGGCCTGTGAACTGTGTGCTCTCTCTAGACCAGAGCTAGCAGTTTTTTGTTTGCCTGGGAGCCAGGAGCCACGAGGTCCTTGGCCTAACCGTGGACTGCCTTTTTCAATGAGGTCAGAGGGAGAGCGCAAGGATGAGGAAATTACCTTCAGCTTGACCTTTAAGGCCCCGCTGACGTCAAGCTAGCTCTTTGGTGTGGACTTTTCTGTTGACGTTTCTGACTGCCCCCTTTTGCAAACTGAAAAAAAATAAAATAACTGGAGGTCAAGTGGAAGGGAGATTGAGGAAAAGAAATTGGCCAATGTGAGTCCGACGATGTGACGATAACCCTGTCCACTAAGAACTGCCACTATAGGGATGCTGGTTGCCATGGAGGAAAAACATGATCTTTCCTCTCTGTCATTGCTGAGCAGTGACCAGGGAGGACGGAAGTCCACTCTCATCCTTCTTGCTTCTGCAGACACCTCTCATTTGCAGGGGCTTTTCAGGCACTGTTGTTTATCTGGACTGTAATCGGGTGCACTCCCTGCACCCACAGACATAGATCTCCATTTTAAAAAGTACGATTTCTTTTAAACTCGTCCAGAACTTGTGAACTTCAAGTACACGGTTCATTCGGTGAAGTCAGGAGGGGAATCGGTACTGTTGAAATTTAATCTTTAACTAAACTGACCAGCAAGCAAAAGGGCAGGATTAAAATAAACTACTATTAATAATAATAGCTATAACTTATCTAGAGATAGGCAGTGGGCTGTTTCACACTTCATCATAGTTAAAGCTCAATAAGTCCATAAAGTAGAAACAATTATCCTCACGATATGGACGAGAAAACTGAGGCTCAGGGAAATTAATTTCTGAAAGCCAAACAGCTCGTAAGTAACAGAAATGGATTAAAACAAGTTTACTGAATCCCAAAGTTTTCTATTTTCCTATAATTTCACTTCAACCTCTATAATTGCATAAATCTGCAAATATAAATGCAAAGTGTGACATTCAAGTCTTTAGCATAAATTTTATAACATAAAATTTTAATATTTTCCATGAATTAGTGATTCTGTGTTTCTATTTTCCACTATTTCTACTTTTCTCTCTATATATTATACCTTTCTTTTACAATCTGTGCACAGACACACACATCTGCTCATGAGTATGTGTCTGTGCTGTTATGAATAATCTGTGGATTTTTTTCCTCCCTTTTCGGTCTCTTTTACTCACATTGTTTACTGAATTCTTTTCCAGTTTTTTTCTTTGCTCTCTCTTTTCTCCCTGACTGGGTTCTCTTTTATGGACACAGTATGAAGCCAAAGTATATTCTTATTTATTGTGTCATCTAAAGGAGTCTGCTTTTCTGCTCTTTGTTTTGAGATGGCTTTAAAATGACACTGAATTGACTTACAATTATATTTTATGGGTTCACGGGCCTCGTGCCTGCTTTAATGGTGTGTTCCTGTATCCATCAGTGTCTTCCTTTTGATTGCAGCCTATGCTGGGCAGGGAAAGGGCCCTGCGTGTCTTTATATGTTCCACAGGCATAACAACACAAAGCTCCTACTAAAAGAATATAAACCGAATGAAGTAATCAAGAAATTGCTAACAAAACCCAGGCCCTGACTCACAGCAACTGATAGGCAGGAAGAGCTGTAGGTGAGAATTACGGACCATCTTTCTTAAGCAAACTTGATTCGGTCTCCAGCCTTCGATGCAAATGGAGGGTAGGCCTGACCAGATACAACTGGGGGCGGGTGGGGGGGGGAGGTACACGGAGCTGAAACCGCTTTTACCTCAACGAGTTTGGATACGGGAGCCTTCTCAACCAATTCTTCGAGGAAGGAGACAGGGGGAGATGGGCGGAGGCACCAATCGATTCTCCAGTCTCGGCTCTAGCCTCCCCCACCCCGGGCCCCCTTCATCTCGGAGACCGCTCGGTAGAGCATCCCGGAGCGGAGCTGGCCAACCGAAGAATGCGCGGCACCCGCCACCCTTCCTCGCGGCCGCGCGGACGCAGGACCAGCTCCCCCGCCGCGTCCTCCTCCTCTCTACCTGCTGGTTCTGCTGCAGGCGGCCCTCCGCGTCCCGGGCTGCGCTCAGCCCCCTGGGCAGAGGTTTCCCGCCTTCTGTCCCTTCCCGGAGCCCTGTCCCAGGTTCCCGCACCTGCCTCTACCTGGTTTCTCCCCACTTTACCCACTCGGAAAACCTTGCCTACAGTGACCCCCTTCCACCTGGCCACGTGATCGTCGCAGCCCACCTCTACCTCTTCTGATGACAGCACTTCAGTTTCTAATCTCTACCACATTTACCCAAGAACGTGACAAGGCGACCAAAACAGCGGAGACTCATAACACTGATTATCAATCAGCATTCTGGGATTGTCATTGCCAAGGTTGGAGGGGAGGCGCGCTTTCCTCGCGGGTTTGGAAAGGCCGCGGCTTCGAGCGCCCGCCCCTGCTCCACCCTCCCGTCCCGGGGAGGCGCCGCCTGCGGACCTGCACTTTCTGCGGTCCCTCCCAAGGCCCCAGCCCGCCGACAGCCTTGCGACCGCGTCGCGCGCGCGGCGACATGGCGGGCGACCACCGCCTCCTGCTGGAGAACGCGCGGCAAGTGGTGCTGGTGTGCGCCCGCGGGGAGCGCTTCCTGGTGCGGGACGCGCTGCGCAGCCTGGCGGTGCTGGAGGACGCCAGCCTGGTGGTGGGCGCGTAAGTGGCGGCGGGTCGGAGGGACCAGTCACACAAGTCCCTGCTTGGCGCTTTTTCTCTAACTTGGGCGCTGTGGACGGAAACCGGGTGAAAGCTTCCCCAAACCCAGGGAGACGTTGGCAGGGCAGCCTTTACGAACCTGTTGCTAACGTGTTTGACTGCCTCAGGTGGTCAAAAACGCACTGAAGCCGCACATGGCACTGGGACGCATCAGGATCCCGCCTCTGCCGACAAAATTTCATTGTTCGGCCATCAGAAGGGGTCGGGGTTCCTTCCAGTGCTTCCTGAAGCGTGGCCAAGAGACCACCTGCGTCTGATGGCCTGGGATTTTTTTTTTTTTTTTTTTTACAGCAGATTTCAGACCACCCGCCCGCCCACTCCCTCCCCCACCCTCCATGCCCAGATGTTTTGAATCCCCATCTCTGTGGGTGGAGTTCTGAGACCTGAATTTGTACAAATACCTCTCCCACCCCCTTCTCTGTACACTAAAGCTTGAGAACCACGGCAACCGGGGGTGTCCAACCTGCGGCCTGGGATGGCTATGAATGCGGCCCAACACAAAATCATAAATTTACTTATAAATTTTGTTTTTGCTTCTCAGTTTTCATTAGTGTTTGTGTATTTAATGTGTGGCCCAAGACTCTTCCAGTGTGGCCCAGAGATGCCGAAAGGTTGGACGCCCTGGATGGTGATGGTTCGCGGATATAAGATAATAAGGTTCAGTCACCAGAGAATGAGGGCATGTTCAAGTGTTTTTATTAAACCTTCTGTGCTTCCTGGCAGAAGCAAATGAAAGAACAGCCAGTTCAGGAGGGAGCGCCTGGGGTGGGGATGGGGTCGGGGTCGGACGCCAACGGGGAGAGCAACGTGGCCGGACCGTTGTGCAAGAGCAGTCATTCTCACCCAAAGCTGAGGTGGCTTAGGGTTGGGCCAGAGTCCAGCTTTTAGGGCCTGTGTGTGTTTTTAATGAACAAAAGGGTAGAAACATGTCCGGTGTTACTGTCAGAAAGTTGTTCAAGTCAGTTAACGGAATTGCACAAAAGTAAGACCTCTTGAGGATTCAGGCCTCCCACGGTCTTGCTCTGTTGCCCACACCCCTTCGTCTCCAGTCATTCCACAGGGACACTCGTCCCCCCCCCCCCCCCCCCCGCATCTGTGTTCCAGCCAATAGGACAGTGGAAGAGAAAACAATCCCACTGCCTTAAACTTAGTCACATGGCCGCAAGCAGGCCGATGGGAGACTGGGAAACGTATCTTTATTCTGGGCGGTCCTGTGTGTGTCCTGATGAAGTTCAGGAATCCAGCGCTGTGGGAAAAGGAAACATTGACTTCGGAGAACAGTTAGCATTCTCCGTTACATATGATTTGACTTCTTGCCTGTCCCGTGGCTGGAGTCACTTTTCCGAAGACACAACTCCAAAAAGGAAATAGGATAAATGCTGAGACATTGGTAACATATTTTAAGTCATTGGTCAGATTTCTCGCAATATTTCCCCAAACTTCACTAATTATTTGTCGATTTTTCTTCAGGGATGGGTTTATAAAAGCCATCGGTCCTGCGGATGTTATCCAAAAACAGTTTTCTGAAGAAACATTCGAAGAAAGAATTGACTGTTCCGGGAAATGCATCTTGCCGGGTATTAACTTCTTTTCAGTAAAACCCTGAATGCGGTTTTAAGAATGTAAAGAGGAAGAATAGTAGCTTGTTTAGATTAGAACACTGCAGTTTAGGGGTGAAATATCTCACCTGAGACTGCTAACCAGGTAAACGACAAGCTGAGTCTCAAACCCACCCATCAATTCTATTTCTTCCCACTCACGTAATGAAGACAGACAGACCAGCTGTGTTGTATTTAGGTTCAAAACTGTCGGAAGAATTTTATTAATGCATTGTGGCAGAACAGCAGGATGGGAAGGCAAATAGGGAAAACTGCTATTATTACCAGAACATACTTTAAATTAGTAGAGAGTGTAAAACAAAGGACCCATCTCTAGATGGAAAAAAAAATCCTTACCAATTTCGCTGAAGTTCGTTTGTATCTTTAGTGACTGACAACAGAATCAGTTTGTTGGCCAGCATCTCCTGCGCAGTCTGTTTTATGGCTTCATGTAATGATCCGAAACAAGTTCCACAAATTTTGAGTTCCATGCAAACCCAGAGGCTATGATTTGTACGTTTAAAGTGTGTACTGTGTATATCCAACAGAGCTTCTACCGTTTGGCTCTTGGGAGATAGAAGACAAAGTCAGGGCGAAACCTTGTGAGAAACCAGAATATACTAGAAAGCAATTTGAACAGGGACTTCTGATTTTACTCCAAATCAGAACCCACTAATCAGCCATGTCATCTCTTAGGTATTTTGAATGTCTTGAGAAGACACACTTTTCTGAACTCTACCAGGGTAAACAAAAGTTCCAAGTGATTGCTTTATAGTTTCCCTTTCTATATAAATATACACTTCTTTCTTGAAGAAAGAGTCATCTTCCTGATTTCATATTTTTCCAAGGTTGAGGGTAGGGATTGAATGAGTCTGTTTTCACACCCAGATTATTCCCTGGTGACATAGTCCTTGGTTTTGCTCGATTAGTAGATTTGACATCCTGTTTTTGGTGAGCATGGGCTTAAGAGGGCAAAAAGAGCTGTATTTTTTAAGTAATATTTTCGTTATTTTGAGTCACTCTCCTCTATTAGAGGCTTCTAGAACAACTATGCAGAGAGACCTCTTGTTTCCTCCATGTGGAGGGAAACAGAGACAAATTCTTCCTTCTCTGCCGCTGCCCCCACCCCCAAGATGGCTGACCACCATCATGCTTTCCAAAGAGCAGGACCGTATAGTCATCCTGCCAGCTAGGGCTTCCTAGTTCTTAACTTTAAAAATGATTTGATTTATTGATTACAGGTTTGGTGGATGCACACACACACCCAGTATGGGCTGGTGAAAGAGTTCACGAGTTTGCAATGAAGGTAACTGCATGAATGATGGCAAATCAAAATGCAGCATAAACGAACATAGACAAATCTTTTTCTAAAGAGTCTGTAGGCTGTCGGGCTTTGCAACGTATGCCTACATGTCTTCTTAATGGATATTTTTGCCAGCCTGGACTATGGCAGATAAATTACAATAAAACTTCACTAGTTTATAACTGCCTCAAATCTTTATACTATGCACAGGGCTAGCAATCATTTTCAATATAAGTTTTCAAAAATTTTAGCTGCAGAATCTTCATTTTAACAGAGCTGAGTTGCCTTGCTAACTAATTTCTCCTCTCTTTTCCTTCCCCCTTTCCATCCCACCAGTCCTACCAGTCTCCGAAAAGAGTCCAGGAAGCAGCTTGAAACTTACCACCCATTAAGGTCAAACTAGGAAAAATGTATTAATAATAACAAAACTAAAATGTCTTATATTGCTCTCACTTTTTTTCCGGAAAAAAAATGAGATTTGTTAAGAAACATGAAAAGAAATCTGTTGGTAATTAATTAGCTGTAGTCAACCCTCAAATCCCTGGTTGGAGCCATTTTACATCGTTTGTTTTTAGTAGATTTTATTTTCTTAGAGCAGTTTTAGGTTCACAGCAAAACTGAGCTAAAGCTGCAAGAATTTCCCACACACTGTCCTCTGCCCCAGCCTCCCGCATTTTCAGCATCCTCCAGCAGACTAGTACATTTGTTGCACTGGATGAAGCTGCATTGATGCACCATTAACAAACGTATAATGACATGAACCCACCATTGTAGGATCATACAGAGTAGTTTCACTGCCCTAAAACTCCTCTGTGCTCTGCCTATTCATCCCTTTCTTCCCCCAACCAGGGATTCTTTTTGCTGTCTCCACAGTTTTGCTTTTTCCAGACCGCCATGTAGTTGGACTCATCTGGTGTGTACCCTTTCCAGATTGGCTCCTTTCATTTAGTAATATGTACCTAGTTTTCTTCACACCTTTTCTTCACATTGTTCCTAAAAATATATGCATCCTAACAGCTAAATTGCATTATTTCAGAAACAGGAAAATTTTCTTCTGATATTGTGTACCTTCCTCAACAAACTAGAGCTGCTTTTAAGACTTCTTCATTAAATCACAGAATTTCAGAGTTAAGAAGCAACCTTAGAGATCTGCAGTCCAGTTCTCTCACTGCGCAGATGCAGAAAGGGAGGCCCACAGAGGGAGGGGTGTCCACCGAGTTCACTAGCTCGCATGGCAGAACCCAGAGAAAAACTCGGGAGGAGACCCCCCCACCCCTCACAGGCATATTGTGTTTGCACCATACTCTCTGCTGTCCAGAGTAACAGAGCCCACTGGGGTCACACAAAGGGCCTCGTCATTTGTTTGAGCCAGACGTCAGGCCCCAAACTCTTGTGGCCTAATACCAAGGAGAGGGAACACCCCTGGGTGTTGGTGGGGATTTGAATGACTGCAGTGGGGTTCCCTGGAACAGCCTAAGCTTTGTTTGTTTGTTTGTTTTTGTTTTTTAATAGGTGGAGACTTAACTGGTACACACTGGGGTGGATTGGGTTGTTAAAATACTGAAATCCTTCGGTACTGGTGGTAAATTGCCGCTGCCCCAAGACCAGAAGTCTCCACCTCATCTCCCATCTCTGCCACCCCAGCACCTTCCTGAGACAACACCGCTAACCTCCCCCCACCCCTTTCTGATTGGCTGGTGCCATGGCATATTGATTGTGAATCATGTTGAATATCACCCCTGCAGGTAGGTTCTGTAGACCTGCCTGCAACCTTCCTGCATTTGTTTGGCTTAACGATGAGCCGTGTGTTCAGTTGGCAGGAGCCACATACATGGACATCCACCAGGCTGGAGGAGGAATCAACTTCACGGTGGAGCGCACGCGCCAAGCCTCGGAGAAGGAGCTGTTCGGCTCCTTCCAGCAGCGGTTGCAGTGCATGATGCGGGCGGGGACCACGCTGGTGGAGTGCAAGAGCGGATACGGCCTCAACCTGGAGACCGAGCTCAAGATGCTCCGCGTGATTGAGCGCGCCCGGCAGCAGATGGACCTCAGCATCTCGGCCACTTACTGCGGGGCTCACTCAGTGCCAAAGTAACCTCAGCTGATGGGCACCGGGTTTAACTACGGCATGGAGGGGGCCGCTTTCTCTCCCCCCCACCCTCCGCCGTAGTTCAGCACTTTAGCTCTTGCAGAGACACCAGTAAGAAGCCTTTGGAAATGTTTTCCGATTCTAATGGGCAGTCATCTCACAAGTGGCTTTAGGAAGGTCACCTCCACTAGACCTATCACTTTGCTAGTCCCTTAGTGATGAAGGAAGAGAAGATGCTCAAAACTCTTCTGGATAGCAAAGAGAAATGTCCCTTGTAGATCCTTTACAATGACAGCTGTCAATCTACATAGTTTCCCAGGACAGCATAAAAGCACTTTAGAGATTAAGAGCAACGCCCTGCAGGGGAAACGTGCGGTCTGGGAGTGACTCCGAACAGCTTTTATTTTTGTTCCTGCTTGCTTGTTTATCAGCAAACATTTTTATGTTATTGTCGTTCATGGTTCTCAGCTCCCTCCTTTATCTGGCTTTACCGTGGAGAATGGCTGGCTCTTTCTGCATCTGCCCCTCGCTGTCCTCGAATTTCTAGACCCGAAGGCCCAAAGTTCCGCCGGAACAAAGAGATCCAAAAGGAAAGCAGGACTTCAAGATTCATAGGGATTCCCCACAGTCTTCGTGCGGTTTTAAGTTTTCACAGCTTAGATGTAGAAATGTTATAGCCTCACACAAAGTATTTGAAGAGGAATTTCTATATTTTATAAGTGTATTTCATTTTGTGAGCTTTGAAAAGACTATTTTAATGGTAATTTTGTGTTTACCATCTTCAGAGGAGCTAAAAATTTAACATTCACTTTTATCATTAAAAACTAACAAAATGAATTAAGTAGAAAACAAACATAAATAATTAATCTTTCCAGTGGTGTTTGTTGCATGTTTTTTAGCATTTATACTTCTGAAATTATTAAAGTTTGAAACTGCCCTCACGTGTTTGGGAGAGCCAGTCTATAGAAAACAGATTTATTTTTTCCAAATGACATGTAAGGGGTGTGACCGTCTAGTTTCGTCAGTAGGAAGGACAGTGTGACACGGTAGAAAAGTCTCAGGTTTTGGAGCGGTAGCAGACCGGGGTCTGAGCCCAGCTTAGCTACTTTCAGCTGGGTGATTGTGAGGACCTCTCAACTTTTTTGAACATGAATTATTAATCTGTAAAACAGCAACCTAACATCCTATTCTATACAATTGCCCTAAGAGTTACGTGTAGTGCCTGTCTCCTCGTGGTCCACATCTGTCTACCCGTCCAAATGGTTTTCACTGAACGGGAGTCTTCTATGTGCCACACACAGGGCTAAAGTTTCACAGAAAATTTCTCCATCTGCCAATGAGCCTCTGAGTTCTGCATCTTGATCCCCAATGATAAGGCCCGAGGCTCAGAGCATGGCAAATGACACCTAAATAATGTGTCTGAAAGTTACGTAGCCAGCGAGTGGTAGAGCTCTGTGTATATTCGACTTCAAAAGCCCAACCCTTCCTAGTATATAACTACCCCAGGCTCTCAGTGAGAATTTCGGGGCCAGCTGGTAGCTTGAGGCTGAGGAAGAGGCCTGCAGCTGGGTTGTCAGGGAAGCATCCACGATGCCCTCCAAGTGCCCTTGACAAGGAGATCCATTTTTTCCGCCAGATGGCCCTTGCTGGAATTTCCAAAGGCAGCACTGGTGCGCCCGAAGGGATGAGGGTTTGCGCCTCCGTGGATGGGGTTGGCGTGCACAGAAGTCTTGTCGATGCCTCTGCTCTGTGGGCAGGTCACATTGCTGAGTCCTCTGTTGCAGCTTTGATTCTTTCTGATCCTATCTGAGGCTTGAGGTCATTTACCTACAGTTTCTCAGGTTCTCCAAGGACCACAAAAACCTATTGGCATTTTTTAAAAATTTCGCTCATAGAAATCTTCTTTTATTTCCTCAGAGGAAAAACTGCTACTGAAGCTGCTGATGACATCATCAATAACCACCTCCCAAAGCTGAAGGAACTTAACGGAAATGGGCAAATTCACGTTGACAGTATAGATGTGTTCTGTGAGAAGGGTGTCTTTGACCTTGATTCTACCAGAAGGATTCTTCAAGGTGGAAAAGATATAGGGCTGCAGATAAACTTCCACGGGGATGAACTCCACCCGATGAAGGCTGCAGAGGTACAGTTGCCCTTTTGCTTCTACATTGTCAACAACACCCATGTTATGGAAAACTTACCTAGTTTGTTCAAAGACAGGAGTGGCCTTTTAAAAAGATGCAGTGGGCATATTTGCTTGAATGGTGTGCAGAATGCACTGGCTGAGCCTTGGAATCCCTGACTTCTGTTAAAAATTTACAGGGTTTTTGTTGTTTTTTTGTTTTTTTGTTTGTTTGTTTTTCTGGTCATTTACTTTTCTTAACACCTGCTGGAGGTGTTAATGGGAAAATGTACCTCTGGGATCTCTTTTACTAAGTTCACAGCCTATTTTGGTTGGTACAGAAAGTCATACCAGCAGAGTCTACTAATTTCTCGTGCAGCCCCTAGGGGCTTTCTGTGGCACCATCCATATGAATTTTAGTGAAGCCCACCATTAATAGCCATGACGTGATTTTCAAATCTGCATGTCTTGCCCAGATTCACATATTCACGTTGTTGGCAAATGCCTGAGTGTGCGGTGTGTGCCAGGCACTGTTGTAGGCACTGAGAATTCGTCAGTGAATAAAGACAACTCTTATGTGGGGGTGAGGAGTTGAATGAACAACTGCCCTTGGGCATTAATATAGATGTAGATACCCCACCTGTGCCTCGTACTCCACACATCCTACCTGATCTCTTACTATCACTTTCAAACCATGCGCTGTTTCCCGCCCCAATGAATGAAAACATTACCTACTGTCTAAGCCAAATCCCAGATGTCATTTGACTCCTCCCTCCCCTTCACCTAACCACAGTTCAGCGAACCAGCAAGTCCTGCCAGTTCCTCCTAAATATCTCTAGATTCATCTCTCTTCAGCCCCCCTGCCTAGGTCCACCCACCAGCAGCTCTCACCAGGATTCCTGTAACTACTTCTCTTGCCTCCAGGCTAGCTGCCACTTTAATCTGTTTCTTTAATCCATCCCCTTAGTTCTTCTATCCCTTGTCTCCATTGCTTAAAACCACCTAATGGCTTACCATTGCTCACGGGGTGAATTCCAAACCCCCCACTTGCCAGGATCCAGCCCTTGTTTACCTTTCTGTCTTCCTCTGAGTCTCCTCCCCCCACTTTTTTTTACCTCCTTTATCCTCTCTGCCGTGAACCAGCCACAATAAACTACTTTCAGTACACAGAATACCCCATGCCGCTGCCCGTATTGTTTCTCTAATCTGAACTCCCCCCTTGTCTGGCTAATTCTAACTCCCTTCCACATTTCATCTCAGCCACGGCTTCTCTGGGGTCCTTCGCAAACCTCTCCAACAGTGGGTTATAGCTTTCCCTGTACTTTTCCCGCTGTGCTGAAATCGCCTCTGCCGCACCACCGTCTTACACAGCCCTGTGCCTGGAGGTTAGCACAGTGCCTGGTACACCGATGGCCTTTACTACGTAAATGGTTGTGGGACATTTGTTCAATGAATGTGAGCTGGGTGGTCGAGAAGACACTTCCGGTTGTAGAGAGTGACTGACAAATGAAATCAATAGAGGTCAATACCCAGGATGAGCAAATCAAGTATGGAAAAGTGAGGGTGATTCCAAAGTCAGAAAGGAGCCCCTCTGGGGGAGCATTGTCTGTCTCCTGTGGTCCAAAATGCTGTCAGACCTGAGCTGGTTGCTGCTGGGGGCCAGCTCTTCCTGCCCTGGTGTGGGGGGGCCGCAGCCTCCTGGGCCTGGGCCGCAGTGTCATGTCGAATATTGTCACTCTCCTTTCCTTGGATTGTGTTAAACATACCACCTTCCATCCTGGGGCATAGCGTGTGTGTGTCCGTGTGTGTAAAACTGACGGGAGAAGAAAGCACTGTAATGCATGGGTCCATTTTCAGCATAGCATCGCCTCTTCTTGGTTTTCTCCGAACAATCTAGCCTAAACTTTTCATCTGCAGAGAAATCAAGCTCAACTAGTGTTCTCAAATGATACATTTGATCCCACATTTTAAAAGTTTGTTTTCTTAACTGATCTGTTTTCACTGAGAGCAATGGCATTCCAAAATACCTTTTTATTGCGATTTTATTACCAATATTACTCAACATTTTATTCTGATTCGTAAGATTTATAATTTTTTAAAGATTTTATTTATTTACTTTTAGAGAGAGGGGAAGAGAGGGAGAATGAGAGGGAGAGAAACATCAATGTGTGGTTGCCTCTCACACACTCCCAACTGGGGACCTGGCCCACAACCCAGGTATGTGCCCTGACTGGGAATTGAACTGGCAACCTTTGGGTTTGCAGGCCAGTACTCAATCCACTGAGCCACACAAGCCAGGGCAGATTTGTGTGTATGTATATATATTTTAGCAAATGTATGAATACTATAAGCATTTGTGTCCAAGCATAGTTTAGCTTACATAACAGTAAGCATTTGTGTCTAAGCATAGTTTTTGAAGTAGCACTCTAGAAAATCTTCAAATGAATGTCCATCACAAACCCTTTATCCATTTTGGAGTTTGTGCTTACCAGAGGTAGTTGGCAAGAAATTTTAATAATAGAGTGCTGTTTATTTTTGCAGGAAAAACAGTTTTATGGTACTTTATCAATTTGTTGTTGCTGTTGGTTAAATCTTTTTCTCTTTGCTCATTCTGCTTAGCTCGGAGCTGAACTGGGAGCCCGGGCAATCAGTCACCTGGAAGAAGTGAGTGATGAAGGCATTGCTGCCATGGCCACGGCCAGGTGCTCCGCTGTCCTTCTGCCCACCACAGCCTACATGCTAAGGTGAGGTCCTCCTCACCCCCACACCAGAGCTGCAAGGACAAGTTGTGAAGACATAGCCTTACAAGATGCCCAATCATTATTTCATTGCCCTTACAAATCCCTTAAAAATGCAGATCAAGAAAACATTGCTCAGGGAAGATGCCAGTTCTGGAACGATGTTCAGAAATGAATTATCCCGAGGACCAAGCTCAGAACTAAACTGACCGAGAGGTGGAATTACTGGGGAGGGTGGCTTGTTTTCCTTTTTACTACTGTTTAGGTTTTCTAAATTAAAGAAAAATCAGTATGTGATACCTTTATAATGAGAAAAAATGCAGTGGGTTTTATACTTTAAAAACCATTGCATATGGTATTAGGGATATTAGCAGTGCTCAGCATCTGCGTGAGCTGTGTTCTGAGAAGAGGGATGTGGGTGTCATAATTATGTGCCAGAATCCTCACAAATCCTGAGGGTGAGAGGAGATACCTATTTTGTAAAATCTCCCCAAGAATTCTGCTCTGTGCTCTCCGTGGATTTTATGCATTTAGTCCATCTCATATAGTTGCCATTGCTCTCATTCCACCAAATCCGAGACCTGAGATCTGACTCTTTCCATTGTTCCATCCGCATGACAGCCACCGAGTCCCTGGGCAGGGAGGCCGGTGCTTTCTGTGCGATTGGGACACGTGGTCTCCACAGGGGTGATTCTGCAGGTGTGGCCTTGGGTGATTCTACAGGTGATTTTGCCCTCAGGGGACATTCGTCAACGTCTGGAGAGATTTTTGTTGGTCACAACTAAGTGGTGCTACTGACGACAAGTGGACAGAAGCCAGGGATGCTGCTAAACATCCTACGAGGCACAGAACCACCCCCCAGAACAAAGAATTATCCTGCCCAAGGAATGAATTGAGTCAAGGATGAAAAACTCTGCCTTAGGGGTTGAAAAACAAGGCTTTGAGTAACTGTTACAAGGGAAAAGAAAGAACTGTTTCAGTGCTCCCCTGAAACTTATTATTTTATCCACATACATTAATGTAGACCACAGCCAGGAAACATCAATCAATAGCTCATCGCTTCACTTCGAGTTTCTGTTTGACAAAGGGGTTGGACATCTTAAGTCTTCTTCCGTTCTGAGCATCTGTTCTGCAAAAGCTCCGATTCTGGATACTGACAACATTTTTTCCTCCCTTAGACTGAAGCAACCTCGAGCCAGGAAGATGTTAGATGAAGGAGTAATAGTTGCTTTGGGCAGTGACTTCAACCCTAATGCCTATTGCTTTTCAATGGTAATTATTTTTAATATGCCTTTCTGAGCAGAGTATTGAACTCCCACCAAGCATATAAATAATTAAAAAGTATTTCTGTTAAAATGTATCAAACATCAAAAAATATTTTCCCATGAAACAAGAAACAAAGATATAGACAGCAGCAGTGTACGTGAATTTTTCTGCACACGTGAATGCCTCCAGGCATAGAGAAAGGAGAAAAGGTCCTATTCAAATCATTTCCTGATTTAGTCTGGGGCATTGTGCTTTTACAACAATAGCCCATTTCCCCTCTGGGAGAATAGGATAAGCTCAAGGAAGTTTTAGTAAAGTAAGCATGCAGGGAGTGTCATCTTGTACAGTAAGTGGTCTTGAAAAGCTATAAGTAAATATTAATACACATGGGGCAATCTCTATAATACAGGACTCTTTTGTAAGGCGTAAGAAGCTTTATGTGTCAGCTTCAGTTTGCCCGTACCAGTCCCGTCCTTTCCACCTACACATTTAATCACCACCCTTTGCTGTGCTGTGTTGAGGGTGCCCCACGCAGCAGCTGCACTTTGTTACTTCCCTCCAACGCTCTCCTCTCCCCGCCTCAGCCAATGGTCATGCACCTGGCCTGCGTCAACATGAGAATGTCCATGCCGGAGGCCTTGGCCGCTGCCACCATCAACGCTGCGTATGCGCTGGGGAAATCTCACACCCATGGATCTTTGGAAGTGGGCAAACAGGGAGATCTCATTATCATCAATTCATCCAGGTGAGTGTTCTCCCAGCTGAGCTATTCTGTGCCCATTGTAGTGTATACATCTGCTTAAATATGCTTTCCACTAATTACTGGTGTCAGGCTCTGTACCCGGTCCCCTCCATCTTCACCCTTTTATAACGAAGTCCCCCTACAGGTCCTAAACTACAGGGTACACCAAGTTTCCGGCCTCTTTGTCCATCTTCCATCTTCCATAGATCTCCAGGCTTCCGCCCTGTCTGCCTGGACTCTGGACTCGCTGTGCCCTCTGGCATGTGTGTCTGTTTTTCTGCTTGGCATCTGACCTTGTGGCCACGCTGGGCCACACATGTCTCAACTTCAACTTGACACCCTGGTTCTGATTCATTACCGCTCTAACTTCTTATTCCTATGGGACCCCCAAATCCTTGCTCCGGTGTCCCTGTCCTGGTTTCTTATTGCCCAGAGCCTGCTGCCATCTGGGTCTCCCATGTGACAGTCTGAGTCGTGTTGTTCTAAATCGTCGGTCCTTGACTCTAGCGAGCCTATCACAGCTCCAGGGCCTCACGTGCGACGGAAGTGAGCGGCTCTATACTTCTGCTCTCCACGGCCACAAACCACTCTCTGTATTGAAAATAATACTGATGTGACCATTTGTGCATTACTTAGTTGAATCAACTATTTTAGGATCAAACACTTAAATGATGTTATCAAACGTTATTTGAGTTATCATAGGCTACTGAGTAATATGCTAATTTTTAAAAAAGCCCAAATATCAATGACTGGGTCTAAAGACATTTTTAGAGAATGTGTTTTTGAACTAGCATTTAATGACAGTGATAATTTTGACTTGTTGTATTGAAGCAATGTTTGATTTCTTTCTAGGTGGGAGCATTTGATTTACCAGTTTGGAGGCCATAATGAATTAATTGAATACGTTGTAGCTAAAGGAAAAGTCATCTATAAAAAGTGACAGATCTTAAAGGAAAGAGAAGACTCTTCAATTGCATAAAATACATCAATACAGTTATATTAAAATACAAAATACCTGAGTAGTTTACCAAAATGATGTCACTTAAAACTAAATGTATTTCAGTGTTTTCTTAATCCATTCATGAAACCCAAGGGATTCATTCATTACCATTTAATGTGCATCCGGACATGGAAACAGGTAAACCAATCACGATGATCATCTCAAAACATGAAATTATTTCACAAAGATGTGTCATCAATATTGTGAGGACTAAGATGATGAATTAATAAAAGAACACGTCTGTGGGAAAAAGTGGATTGACAATTAGTAGACGTGGCTTGAAATTCCCATTTTGTTTCTGCTTTTCGAATTTCAGTTCAGCGATATTTAGTGAAACTGGGGGTGGAGGGAAACCCAAGTGCCACGCCCCCACTTAGGCTAAAACGCAGACTCTGTGACGGGCCAACAGCGTTTCCTTTCCCCGCCCAGTCTGTCCTTCTAGATGCTGCTGGAATGCTCCAGGGTCCTTCCATTTCTCATTTCTTTTCAACGCCAGCTCGAAATAGGCTTCCCAGCCCAGCTCAAGACTTCCTGTAATGAGCGCATTTTGACCAGACCCAGTAATGTCACTTTTACAATTGTTTTTGAGGCTTTGATCCTTCACGTTACGAATGTACAGCGAGCACGTTGTGACCCTCAGTAAGTGTGCGTGTTGCTTCCTCACCGCCCCGGAGGTGGCGCAGCAGCCGGGTCTGGGAGAGCTTTTCAGCGAATAAACAAATTTCTGAGTTACTCGTAAAGAGTGGATGGTTATTTATACATGCAAATAGTTGTTGAGAAAGCCATGTGAGTTTACTTGAAATCTTTGAAAATGTTTTAACCATCTGTATGATCACAACTGTATTGTCAAACTTTGTCCTATTCGTGAAGAAAGGATTTGAAGAGTAAGTGATAACTATCCAAATTCTCGCCCATGTCAGGTGAACAGAGGCCGAATCAATGAGGCTTTACTGTGTTCAGTATAAATCACGACGAGACACGCCCCGTTAGAATGTTGAGGGTAGCGTGGCACGTTGCTGTCACCACTTATTGAGCATGGGGGCTCGGGCTGTCTCCCTCCTGTGCTTGGCGGAGGAGTCTTGAGCGGGTGTGGGATCACCTAGCCAATGGCAGGAATTCGGGATGTATGAGGTAGATACAAAGGCCAACACTATGGATGAGGACCGTCCTGGAGCCCAAGCCACGCAGAAGTTTATCCTTATCCTTGTAGAATAAGAAAGCGAAGCGCATGTTATTCCCCTCCAGGAGACACTCACTTAAAACAACTAGAACATATGTCTTTTTTGAAGGAGAGCAGAAGAGGATACCCACCAGGAACTACCTTAGTCCTCCCAGGCCAGTGTCTAATAGTAACTTACAACCCAAGGGAGCTAGCTAGAAACTCTACACATCAGCCCAACCCCAAACCTGCTGAATAAGAGTCCGCACCTTTAGAAGCCCCCAGCTGATCTGTGTTCCCATTGAAGTCTGAGAAGTGCCGCAGCCTAAGACCCCAGCCAAACCAGCGTCCGCCCCGTTCCTCAGAAACATCCACCTGCGTGTGCTGTTCAGACCTCGCAAGACTGTCCCCTCTGTCTACAATGCTGTCCCTCTCTTTTCTAGGTGGGAATCAGAGCTAGTCACTGCCCACCCCACATGCTCCCTTACCTCCAATACGGTTTTCATACCACTGTAATTTGCATTGCGAGTTAGTAGAGGGCAGGCACCTCGGCATGTCCCCAGGATCTAGTACGGGGGACTGGTCCACAGCAGGTGATCAATAAATGAATTAATGAATGGCTGCACAGACACACAGATTGTCATAGTAAAAATTACTCATCAAAATACATGACACAGGCCAACCTGGGGATGCAATTATTGCGTGGATTGGAAAGAGCATATGGGTTCCTTAATACAGTGTCAAAGGATGATGCTCATGGGGGAGTCATGTGTTAAAGTAAAACCAAAGAAACAGTTTCAAGGTTGGGTGGGGGTGGGGTTGCCATCCTCAGCTTTGGAGGTTGGGAGGATAGTGATGAGAGGGAAAGGCTCCAAGGTAGAGTATCATGAAATGTTCAGAAGACAGACGATGAGTCTTCCTGGAGCAGAGCATTCGGTGGGAGCTAAGGCTACAAGATGAGGTCATTTTTCACAGGGCTTTTAATGTCAGTCTCACTGGTTAGAACTTCATTTTAAAGTCAGGGAAAGTGCCCTGACTGGTGTGGCTCAACTGGTTGTATGTCGTCCCGCAAAGCAAAAGGTCACAGGTTCGATTCCCAGTCCAGGCACATGCCCGGATTGCAGCCTGGTGCCTAGTTGGGGCCTGGTCCCCGGTTGGGGCACATGCAAGAGGCAACCGATCCACGTTTCTCTTGCACGCTGATGTCCCTTTTCCTCTTTCTTCCCTCTTTACCCCCTCTCTAAAACTAAATAAATAAAATCTTAAAAAAATAAAGACAGGGGAAGCCACTGGATGTTTCTAAGGGGGTTAGAACCAGGACGAGAGTGTTGTTGTAGAAAGATTAATCTGGTTTCGGTGTACACAGCAGGCACTCAAATATTTATTGTGTGAGTGGACTTTGGCACGGAACCTTGAACAAGCCCTTCAGTGGAGACAGGAGGAGATCTCAGAGGCCAGATGTCCAGCTGGAAAGTGAGGTGTGAACACTCTAATCTGTGCTCCCCACTGGCCTAGATTAACATTTCTTCTCTCAACCTTTTAAAATTACTGGGCCATTCTCCCAGGAGAAAAAATAAATTTCTTTCTAAGGAATAAGATTTTGTCCAGTAGCGTTGAGCTTTGGCAGACCACAAACCATTGTGACATGTAAGTCTCTTTTGCCTCTCCAGACCAATTTTGCCCCCTCAGTGGCAACATCAGCCCCACTGAGCTGAAGATGCACGTACCAGACACTGTGGGAGACGGGCGAGGCCACATGGTACGCCGAAGGGAACACAAAGCTGGGACTTGATGTCTGGGCTTCCATTTCCTCTCTAACTCTTTCTTTACGAGTTATCTGCAGAGGGTGGATTCCCTCCAGCTCTGAAATTCTGCTTTGAAGCTGCGCCATGCCTTCAGGGAACTTATAATCCATTTAAGGCAGTAAGACGAACATTAAAGAGTAGAACAGAGGCAGACAGTATTAAAAGCTGGCTGTCTTAAAAAGAACTCTGGTTAAACACAGTGATATTTAAATTTAAATTAGTTTTGCCAGACTACCCCCTACTCCTCAAAGCATGAGCATCTTGGTCTTTATAACAGTCAGCAGAAGGATAAAGGCAATACCAGCCTCTTGGAGAGATAGTTTTCTGATGGTAAGTTATTCCAAAATACAAAGGCACATGTTATGCAGTGGGTTTTACAGAAGCTACTTCAGGCATGGGGACCCGGCATCCAGCTGGTAGAGCCCACGGGTGAGCCAGAGCAATCTGTCCTCACTCCCACCCCTGTGAGCCTTCAGACGTGGCCTGTCCTGGTGGAGTTCCACTTCCCCTACTGTCCCATCTGTATGGGTTCTCGTGCTCTCGATGACGTGGCCTCCACTTACCCCCGAACTTCCCATCTTACTGCTACATGTTGCTGCTGTCATTCCATCCTCCAGCCCACTGCCCAGGCCACACACATGCTGCGAAGGCGAGGCCAGGGCCCTGTTGGTCACATTTGTTTAGTGATAGAAACTGACCAAACATAGAATTGATTTCTTGACATCAGTGCCTGCTGACAGTAAAGTTTAACTTACACTTCTTCTTGTTCTCCTCTCTCTGACTCCTATCACTCAAAGCCTGGCTTAACCACCTCTTCCAGGAAGCTTCCCTGATGACCCAAAGGCACTGCAGTTATTGTGCCTTCCTCCAGGACACATCCTTGGTTAGTAATTGTCGCTTCATGCCCCCAACTAGATGGAGAGTGTTTGGTTACAGGACCACACGCTGTCTTGATGCTCCACAACCCTGGTGCAGCACCTCACAAACAGTGGCTGTGCTGGGCAGAGTGCTAACAGCTACAACTATCAGAACCTGACCTAACCTGGTTTAAGGAATTAGGAAGGTTATTGGCTCACCCAAGGACATTCCACAGGAAGAGTAGGCTTCGGGGCTGGTTTATCTGGAAGTTCAATAATGCTGATGACACAGATTCCTTCCTTCCTCTGCTCTGCCATCTGCTGTGGGCGTCACCCTAAGGCCATTCACCCGCCTGGGGCTGGGCTGGCTACCAGCAGGCACAGTCGCTCCACGCCTCCTCATTCAGGTCAAGCAGGAAGATGACAAAGGATGGCTGCTGTGGTTCTCCAGAGGGAAACCCGATTCTCAAAGCCTCCGGTTAAACTCTTCTCTGTCTCATTGGCACAAATGGCAACCTCAGCCCTTTCTTAACTAATCACTGAGCGAAGAGAACAGGAATACCTTGAGACTAACCAGGCCTTCGCCCTGAGCTGAAATGAATGTCCACTAACTCTTTTTGTTTAAATTCTCACCCAAAGATATATTTATTGATTTTAGAGGGAGGGGAAGGGAGAGAGAGAGATGTGAGAGATATTGATCGATTGCTTCCTGCAAGCACCCCAATTGGGGATTGAACCCACAACCTAGGCATGTGCCCTGACTGGGAATTGAACCTGCAATCCTGTGGTGTATGGACGACACTCCAACCAACGGAGCCACCGGGCCAGGCTCCACTAACTCTCTCTCCTTTTTCTTTCGGTTTTGTTTTTTGGTGTATTGTCAATGTTTGAATTTAGTAAATAACTTCAACAGAAGTCACCCCCAAATGCAAAGCGATCATGGTCTTCATGAGGTAATTAGGTTTAACAAGAATATAATAATCCAGCAACCAGGTCCAGAAATGAGACACAAGTTTAAAGTAGTATGAAAAGCATGTTTTTCTCAAAGTTTTTGGGGTATGTATGAGATTTTATGTATGTGGCAGATTGTTAGATTAATGGCCCCCAAATCACATGCCCTGCCCTTGAGTCCTCCTCTCCCCAATTGACCTTGACGTGCTTTGCCCAACAGGAGCAGCAGAAGCTCAAAAAGTCCCGGCACTTTGGGGCATCCCCTCCGGCAGGTGGGGAGGCCAGGCGAGCCTGCTGGGGAGGTGGGTACAGTGCCTCCAGCTCTCTTGCTGCTACTCAGTGGAAAAGACAAAGTCAACCACATTTTCTAAAGACACTTTTTCACAGGTGAACATTCATTGACTACATCTCCGAGAAACCTGATTAACTGCAGTTAGAATAGCCTTTCCCTAAAGAGGTGTTAAACTTTGTTTTAGAAATCTGAGAATGCAGCAACAACATAAGACAATTGAGTTTACTCCATGTTTACCTTGACATTCTCTTGAAGGCATGTGATGTCAGTTACTATGAAGGTGGTCTAAAAAAACTTAACGACAAAGGGCCCCTAAGGACCGTAGGGGCCTGTGGGGCCCAGCACTCCCTAAATCGGAGTGAAAAACAGCCATCAGACAACTGGGTTTACTAGCTCAGCTGCAGCTCCCAGGTAAGAATGAATCAACTTCATTTTCATGTGTGTGTTTGCGTTTCAGCAAAGAACAGCATGGAGAACATCCTTTTTGCAAACAAGTTCCTCCGCACATTTTTTTTTTCACTGAATTGCCGTGGGCAGTGGTTTTGACTCCTGCCTCCACCTTTCCTGCAGACAGGTTGCAATCTCGGGTGGACACTCTCTTGTGCAATGTGCTGTTGCATGCAGATTGGCTGTGCTCAGGCAGGCAATCTGGCAAGTGTGTCTGTCCTTTCCTGAGCCAACTGCAGTTTTTGGACACATGGTTTCAGACTCCTGCACTGGGAAAGCTTTGCACCCATTTGCACGGATGGGTGCCAAGTCACGGATCTGGGAAGACAAGCGGTCCTCTGACTCATCTTTCATCTGGAAAATTATATTGAAGCCTTCCCAGAAAGGCCCTTTAAAACGTCTTTTTTGGGGGGGAAAATCCAGATTGGGGAATACATCCTGGGGCCCCACCTGGTCTTTGTCAATGGGGTCTCTTTTTGATGGTTACCATGCCAGCAAGGGCTTGGAGCTGATCGTCGGATTCCTTGTCTGTAAAACCAGGAGGCTTAACGCAGTGTTATTACAAGCACGTGAATCAAGAAGGGGACTTGACGTGGGGCGGTGAGGACGCAACACCATATGCAGGTGATGGGTCATAGAACAGCACATCTGAAACCTGTATAACTTTATTAACCAATGTCACCCCAATAACTCAATAAAAAATAAACAATGGAAATCACGTACTAACACACAGTAAGAAAGTGATAATACCAACCTCCAACTCTAGTTTAAGCATCTGAGTCCTCGTTTGGGTACATGTAGTGATAACAGTTCAATAAGGGCCACTCTGATAGCAATCATTCCTTAATTTCTTTACACAAACCTCTCGTTGACCTATTGACTCTTCTTTACTATGATTCAATTTAATAGAAGAAAGAGAAACTTAAAGACAAATTATGATTTTTAAAAGGGTTATTTGTGAAGGCATATTGAGGAACATTTTCCATGGTGCAATATCGTAGTACACTCAGCCAAAGTTAACTAGTGGAGAGCTTGTCAAAGCAAAAAAAAAAAAAAAAAATTACCAAAGTCTAATTTTGGAGGGAAAAGAATGCCGTCACTCTGTTTCAGGATTTGAGTTGATGTACTGTTAAGAGTAAAAGGCCCACATAGTGTGGCTGCTCGTCTCACCCTCGAGAGTGAGTGGCCTCCTGATGGCATTAAAGAAAGGAAACTCCTATCATCTGAAAATACCTGCTGCACCTTGCACCAGATCAATAAGAACACAGCGCTCGATTTAGCAACCGTAATGCCACCACGAGTCTAACCCAGCTACGTGTTAGAGGAACTGAATTATATAATGAATTGATCTACCTAAAAAAAGTTCTCAGGTCTCTGCTTCAGCATAACGCTGCTTGCTGTTAAACTAAGTACCATCTGCTCTACAATTCACGACAAAGCACTTTAAAGGTCCCCAGATTCTGGGATGGTGCTGGATTTCCTGCGAAGAGATTCCAGTGAAAAGGCCGTTGGAGAAACAGGTCTCGATTCAGGAATATGCTCCATTCTGTATTTTTCAATGTATGGTGAAGCTACTTCCCAAACCTGAGAAACAAGGACAAAACCAAAACGTTGACCACATTGTTTCTGCATGCCGTTAAACATCAACTTCACCTGAAACCAAAACATTGTCTGCACCCGACTAGACACATAACATCTGTTTGCTTGCCTTTATTATAAGGCATCTAACACACAATCCATGTCAATTAGTCTTTGAGTACATGCAAAGCTTTTAAAATACAAAGTCCAAAACTTCTCTACAGTGACCATGAAGGTTTTCAGCGGCTTACTCTTCCGAAGCCAAACAAGCCAATAAACAAACAAACAAAACCTGGAGAAGTCGGGGTGGACAGAGTGAAGAAAGTTGTTCAAGGATCTGATCATGTGTTTTCTAAAGCAAGGATTTCTTCATTTGTTCTATTTTCCTGCCACGTGGGCTCCATCCCTCAGACTTGTTACTCAAAGTGGCCCTTGGACCAGCAGCACCTGGGACAAGGCAGAATGTCAGTCCCACCCCACACCTAACAAACCCACCAATCTGTTCTTGGTCAAGCGCAACATCTCAAGGTAAGGCCCTGTTCTTGGTTTACAGCTGCTTTTTACCTGGTTGCCGCTGACAGCCGAGGAACCTTCTTTACCTACTCTTTGGAATCACCTTACATGATGTATTCTTTCAAAAGCTAATCTCTTTGAAAAGATATCTTCCCCCCACTCCCTACATTCCTTGCCATTATTTACAATTAGCCACAACATGGAAGCAAGCTAAGCATCCATGGATGAATGAATGGATAGAGAAACCAAGAAAATGTGATATCTATCTATCTACCTATCTATCTATCTATCTATACACACACACACACACACATGAATATTATTCAGCTCTTTAAAACAAAAGGAAATCTTGCCATTTGTGAAAAAATGGATGGACATTGAAGGCATTATGCTAAGTGAAATAAGTCCAAGAAAAATACTGGCTTATCTCACTTTATGTGTGACTCTAAAATAAAATAAAATAACACCAAACTCACAGATACAGAAAACGGACGGATGGTTGCTACAGGGGGGAAGGAGGGGTCAGTGGAATGGGTCAAGTGGTGAAAAGGGACAAACTTCCACTTACAATATAAAAAAAGCAAGGACGCGGTGCACAGCACGGCGACTGGAGCTAATCATGCTGCATTGCACGTCTGAGAGTTTGCTAGGAGAGTAGATCTTAAAAGTCCTCATTGCAAGAAAAAATAATTTGTAAAAATGTATGGCGATGGCTGTTAACTACACTTGCTGTGGTCATTTTGCAATATATACAAATCCTGAATAATTATGTTGTCCACCTGAAACTAATATAGTGTTTCGTGCCAATTGTAGTTCAATTTAAAAAAAGGCTAGCCTCTCACACACTTCTGTACTAGCACTGGAGTTGGCAGCGGGCCAGGGGTTCCACTCGGAGGGCGCAGGGCACACTTGAAAATGGCGGTTATGAAGGTCGAGGGGAAAAACTGTTCCCCAAGAGCAGAGCAATGATTTCAGGGGAAATCCGGCAACTCTGGGGAGCATGATACCCACAAATTACTACCAAAGGCTTAAAGAACTTTAAAATATAGATTTTAAAAGTGAGTCAGCATGCTAGGCAATCGTCTCTGTCAGACAAGCCTGTAGTCAGGGTAGCCGGAGGAAATCAACCATCAAGGGAATGCATGCCACCCAGGGTGACGGGCAGGGAGCACCAGAGCACTGGGCAGCCCCACAGCCCTTTAAGCAAAAAGCTGGGACTTGGTTTTCTCCTCTGATCTATGCAGGCATGGGACCAGGTGGTGGTGGTGGACACATTATAGAAAGAGAAATGAAGAAGTACATTCTCGGTGAAGGGGATCCATGAAACTTTCATTTTCTCTCTATGCATACTGGTTCCAAAATTCCATTTAAAATTTATTCCCACCTCCGATCCTCAGTGACTCAATGTTTGGGTGCAACACGGGACACCTAAGATAGCTTTTTGGTGGTGGCCTTGCAAATTACCTAAGCACCTTTTTGTTTGTTTCCAAGAAATAGCTAGAAAACAAAAGAATACGACAATGCATCTCCAAGACCCACTCCACTTTACTTTCCCATATGACCCCAGACTAAGAAATAAGCCACGTCGGCCGCTTGCCTTTTGCTCTACGAGCAGCCTGTGCACTGCCTCGATGTCCGGAGCCATGAAACGATCTTTTATCCAGGGCCTACAGAGAAGGCAAGTCAAATCGTCAGCCAAGCAGTAACACAGCCGGGGTTCCCAGTTCTGAAATGGCGTCACTTCCAGGGACCTGTTTGACTTCACCTCACAACAGAGCGCACCAGGTCGTAGACCTTCTCCAGGGGAGTGGTGGTTTTCAGGGGGCGCAGAAACTCTATGCCCTGGCAGGCCGCCAGAAGCTCAATGGCCAGCACTGAAACGAGACAGGGGAGGGGCGGCTGGTTAAGGTCTGACCTCCGCTGGAGGGCCACGAACCACTCGGAAGTGGATGGTGAGAAGCAGGAAAAATCCAGGGGAATGTCTTGTTTTTCCCCTTCTCACCTCATTCGATCAAGATGGAAAAATCAGTGTAAATTTCCACTTGTTTTTAGTCTTGCTGCTCCCTTTAGCCTGAGGTACTTGCACACAGAACCTTGTCAAAGGATCAAAGCAGCCAGGGAGGGAGTGGACCGGTCTTGGGCTGCCCTGGGACGGATGCTGCGGGGTGGGGCAAAGGAGGGCTTGCAGTGTTCGGATGGAAACTAGTACAATAATCCATAAATAATAATATGAGAATAAACTCTGTGTCTCACATATTCACAACTGTAAACCGACTTTTCTCCCACTTTGTATGGTGTCCCTTTCAAGCCTTCCAACTCAAAAGCCCCCACGTCCACTGAAACCGAAATTCTAGAAGTTGGTACTTGCCTGTCTTGTACCATTATCTCAATGCAGGTCAGAACAGTTTGTTCTGTGCACACACCTCTTCCCTTACAAAACTGATCTTGCACCTCGCCTCCCAGTTAGCTGGCCCTACTTGTTGTTCAGGTCTTATTCCTTCAGACTCGGTTATGTCCTCCTAGAACTCTATTATTTACTCAGAATTTTGGTAAGTGCTACTAACAGTTGTCAAGTTGTTGTCCAATGTCTGCCTCTCTGGCTAGACTCTGATTTCCAAGCCGGCAGAGGGAACGACGTCTCACTCGCTGTTTAACCCAGGCAGAATGACTCTCTTTCTGCGCCCCTCAGGCAGTGAAGAATCACTAGGTGCTGTAATAAGCAGGTACTCATCTTGTTACTTTCTATCCAGCACTACTGGATTCCAAGGTTTGTGGGTATTTGTTTAATATCGGAATCAAAACAAACTTAAGTAACAGTGAACAAGCTTGAAATTCAAACTGCCAATTATGTTGTTGTTGTTTTTTTTTTTTTTTGCACTTGATATCAATGTATAGATGTAGGGAACCGGTTTGTTTGAAAATGGTGAATGTAGCTCAGCCCTGTATCGAAAGCCGACAGGGGCGAAGTGGTGGGCAGGAACCAGACCCTCAAACCGGTTTTCCCATGGGAACCAGGCCTAGAAAATGCATCCAGACTGTTTCGGCTTGCTCTTGCTCTGTTTTGGCTTGCTCTTGCTAAAACTCCCTCACCCTGGTCTGAAACAGTAGATGTTTATTGTCCGTCCTCAGGGTAATTTCCAAAGCCTATACGGATTTTCCCAAGGATGGAGTGCAGTCAGCTCACCACCTTTCCCTTCTGCATTTGTTACTTTTGTTGCCTTGATTGTACCTAAAATGTAGACAACATTCTGTGTAATAGATAATAAGACGCAAGAGAAACAATAAAAGCCTGTCCAGGCAAGGGTTGGGGCGCTCTCCCCTTGACAAAAGCAGCTGTAGGACTCTCATCTTAAGAGAGTACCTGCGTCGTCCCTTTTTCTCCACAGGACTGCTGTAGTCTGTGTGCATTTGTTCTTCAGCCACAATACGCAGACTCTGCAGGTCGGAGTCCACAACATATAGAACTACATCAGATGAGCTAGGCCTATATTTTGGACCTATAATTTGGACCTATAGTGCCCACTTTAGTGTCCTGTTGAACATTGGAACACCAAGTCTGTGCCAGACACTGTTCTGGGTATTTTAGGTCCATGCAGGGATGTGAGTGAGATTGCCAAGATCCTGGCCCTCATAGAGCTTACAGTCTACTGGGAGAGACGAGCTAGCCTAAGTATGTCAGGAGTACTAAGTGCTATTAGGAAAACAAGGGGGGTACAGAATGGTGGGTGCTATGCTAGCTGGGGTGAACAGGGAAGGCATCTGCAGTGAAATCTGGAATGAGGAAGTGAACCACAGGAAGCCCTTGGGGACCAGTGTTGCAGGCAGAGGGACCAGCGAGGACTCAGGTGCTGAGGGAGGGATGGGTGCTCAGCAGGAACAAGAATAACACTGTGGCTCCAGGGTAGAGAAGGGGATGGAGAAAGGGGGCAGTGTGAGCCAGAAGCCAGATCATGCCCTGCATGATCCTTGTAGGCTAAGAAAGGGAGTTGGAACTTGTTTTGAACAGTAAGAAGTAATCGGCAAATTTTCAGCAGGGGCACGATGTGGTCAAATTATGGTGTGAGGAGCTCACCCTGGTTATTGTACGTGGTGACTATAGAAGAACAGTAGTGAAAACAAGGAGACCAAGCAAAAGGAGATGACAGGCTGGATTTGGTGGCTTTTGAAGGTAAGGTTGGTTGGCTGAAGAATTGCATAAGAGATCTGAGAATTGATAAGGGTGACCTTGGGCTGGAGCAGCATGTTCAATGGGAAGACCATCTCGAGAATGAACATTAAGAATACACTGTGGCTGACCGATAACAACAAGTGTTGGCGACGATGTGGGGAAGTCAGAGCTCCCAAACACTGCTGGCAGGAATGCAACATGGTGCAGCCCCTTTTGAGACAGTCCTCAAAAAAGTGCACATAAAGTTACTGCATGACCTAGCAATCCCACTCTAGACAAACAAAAACATAGGTTCGCACAAAAATTTTTACGTAAATGTCCCTAGCAGCATTATTCATTCTGGCCAAAAGGTGGACAGAACCCAAACATCCCTCAGCTGACAAGCGGATAAACAAAATGTGATGTGTCTGTACAATGGAGTATCATTTGGCCGGAAAAATGAATGAAGTTCTGACACATGCTATGACATATGTGAAGCTTGAACTTATTATAGTAAGTGAAGCCCATCACAAAAACTGCCCCACACATATGATACGATTCCACCCTATATGAAATGCTCAGAATAGGCAAATCAATACAGAGAGAGAGCATATTAATTTGTCTAAGCCTGGGAGGAAGGGGGATGGGAGAAGGAAAATGGGAAAGTGCTAGCTAAAGGGTACATGGTTCCTTTTTGGGGTGATAAAAACGTCCTAAAACTGATTGTGGTGGTTCGCAGATTCACCTCTGGGAATATACTAAAGGCCACTGAGTTGTACTTTTTAAATGGGTGAATCACACGGTGTGTAAATAACCTCTCTCAATACAGCTGTTACCAAAAATATATATGCAATAAAAAGGAATACTTAACTGTCACATTTATCTTAAAATAGTGATATTCTTTTGTCCGCCAACTGTCTTTCATACAGTTGCAAAAACTTAGGAACTTAGAAAATAAGTCCTAAAGGAAGGCAATTTCTCTTTAAAAAACAAAACAAGCAGTAATGAAGAAGGCAGGGAGACGTGGCCCTAACCCAGGCTCCACTATGAAGTGTCTTTGCCAAAAAGGTTGGATCTAAAGCTTGTCAGGCCGTAAGAGCCCACTGCAGCGCACAGCAAACGCATGGGACAGAGAACAAGGTAGAAGTGACACCGCAAGGAAGCAACAGGTAAGTTCAGGATACTGGTTTCTATCAGAAAACTGACCTAGTTTTTAACTAGTCAATGGAATAAAGGTGGACGAAAAGTGGGGAGATGGGACTGTGCTACAGGAAAACAAGCTTAAAACCCTGACAGCCAGATTTAAACTATGGGCCTTAAATCCTGATTTGAACAAACCCACTGTAAAGACCCCAAGTGAATTGGGAGAATTTAAATATGTACTCGACGGTGACACCAAGACTTGTTGGCCGTGATGATGGCGTTCTGGGGGATAAGCAAGCACTGATACTTAAGAGTTAAAGAGTTAAAGGCAAAAAATAATATAACAGGGATTTGTTAGAAAATAATTTGAGGAAAGTGTAAGAAAAAATGAAGTAAATGTGCTAACTGTTGAGTCACAGTGTAAATGAGGTTCATGGCACTAATCTCCCCACTTTTAGATGTTTGGAAAGTCTTGTTTTTAAAAATAAAATAACCAGCAGATGCATCAGCTTAGCCAGCAAGGGTGGTTCTTAATCTTCAGCAAATGTGAGAATCAGCTGGAGGGCCTGTTAAACCCAACAACTTCTGCTCCCTCCCTAGAGTTTTTCATTTGTAATTCTGGGGAGGGGCTTGAGAATCCGCTTCTCTAACAAGAGCCCCAGGGATGCTGATGCTGATGCTGATGCTGATGCTGATGCTGCCCATGGGGATCCCACTTCGAGGACCACTGGTGACGTCGTTTACCGGTGAGGCCCACCATCCCGGACTGGCTGAGGTTACCTTGCTCCACGTGCTCGATGACCCTGAGGGCCTTCCTGGCTGCCCATCCTCCCATGGAGACGTGGTCCTCCGTGGCAGCGCTGGTGGAGAGGGAGTCCACAGATGAGGGGTGGCACAGAGCCTTATTCTCGGAAACTGCAAGAGGCCAGTGCATGTTAAGTGTGTTCCAACAGGAAAGACTGCCAAAGTGACACACTGTCCCAAAGTGCTCCATGGCATGGAGTACCCTCTCAGGAGCTCTTGGTGGCTGTCCAAGCACCAGATGCTCCAAAGTTACTTTGGAAAGAGGAAGTAGGGTGTTCTTTTTCCCCCAGAGTGAGAAGAACTCTA
The DNA here is from genome assembly GCA_039655065.1 of Glossophaga mutica. Taxonomy (NCBI): domain Eukaryota; kingdom Metazoa; phylum Chordata; class Mammalia; order Chiroptera; family Phyllostomidae; genus Glossophaga; species Glossophaga mutica. Next base: position 19,850,920 of record CM077304.1, on the reverse strand, counting down.
AAGCTACAGTGAGTTCTAAGAACCAATGAAAATCCTCACATTACAAAGCCAAGTTGAAAACATTGAAGCACTTAGCATGCCAGGGAGACTAAGAAAAAAGGGCATGTGGTCCTTTCCAGGTCCTCGAGAACAGCGTGACTGGTTGTGTCACCAGTGGAGGTGACATTGGAATTCAAGTGTGGCATTTGGGGATGGAGGCTGGATCCACAGACCTTGGGCAAGAAGATCTGATGGTTCAGACTGTTCTACAGTGACTTAAGTGAATGGTCTGAGTTTAATCAAGGGCTTGAAGCCTGCCAGAGACATCTTAGGGAGGGGAGGGGATCCTAGAGAGGACCACAGAGTGATGTCTGCCACACTTTCTAGGGCATACGAATCACTAAGCCTTATTAAAATGCCAGTGTTGAGCTTGGGGTGGAGCCTGAGTTTCCACTGTTCTAACAAACTCCCCAGTGACGGCTATGGCTGTGCTTCTGGTCTGAGGCCCACACTTCAAGCAGCAAGCACCTAGATTAGAGGATTCCTTCTTTCCAGTGTCAGAAGCCAGGAAAGGTCAAACTCAGAGAGCCTTTTCCCCTCTTTCTGTGGCATTGAGAGTGGCTCTGAGTGAAGCATCCACTGTTTTCCACGTCATAAGGCAGCGATTTTCAACCAGTGCATCGCAAGATTTTTAAAACATGCAGTACCTGACTACTTAGTCATGGGCACTGACCTCTTCTCCCTTAGACTGTCAAATAAAAAAAAAAATGGCAACAGCCAACACAATAGCTGTCCAGTGTGAATGAATCAAAATTATACCCATTTTTTTTTGGTCAGGCCAGCAAAGAATATATATTTTTGGTTGCCACAGAATTTTAGTAATTAGTTTGTGTGTGGCATGAGATGAAAAAGTTTGAAAATCTCAGCTCTAAGGGATCCTATCTGGACTAATCTAGCTTTAATGAGGGTGACCCACTCATCCTGGTTTGCCCAGGACGTCAGCATTGCAAACCAGGTCCTGGGGCCCTGAACCCACTCCCTGGGTCAGCAGGCTGTAGTGAGGCTTATTCAGAAACATAACATACAAATGGCCAAAAAAAGAAAAATGCCAGTTTCATTATAACGAAAGCAAACAGGACAACTTCAACAGGCAGCTTGGGAGGCTAACTGCATTCAAACAGGGCTTCCTGAAGTCTGTAATGTTCTCTAGAAATCAGTGACCTCTCCCTGCACCATGTTCATATGAGAACTTGTTACCCTTTGAAGGGATATTGTTAATCAGCAGGTAAGTGAACAAATAGAAGATACTAGGCAAAGGAGATGACTTCAGTGGCCCTTAGTTGGTTATTTTTGTTGAGTTTTAGTGTGAGGCTTAAGCAAGGAAGGGATTAGGAGTAATAGTAAGAACAACTATACTTATTTAGCACCAGGCATAGTTGTCAGGCTTTTCTTGCATTAATTTGTTTCATACTCAGCAGCCCCACTAGGTAAATTGATCGTGCCATTTTACAGAGGAGTAAACTGAGAGTCAACAGGACTAAGACTCATTCCATATCACACTGAAAATGGCACAGCAGGGATTCGAACATTCGGACTCTGTGCTCTTAATGAATCACCACACTATCCTGCCTCTGGGTAGGTTTGCCAGACAGAAACACAGAATGCTCAGTTAAATCTGAATTTCAGGGAAAAAAAAAGTTTTAGTGCAAGTCTGTCCCAAAGAATTCAAATTTAATTGGCCACCCTGATTTCTAGTGTTCAGCTTGGCTACCATATTTTAGGATTAAGTATTGATTAAAATGAGATCCTTATTAACTGAAAGGAGAGCACAGATTTGGGCACCAACATGCCTGGGCCTGAATTCTCTGCTTCTCACTCGCTGTGCGATATTGGGCATGACACTACTGCTCAGATCTTCAGGTATTCATCTGTAAAGTGGAGGTAATAACAGTACGCGCCTCATGACATTGTTGTGATGACCGAGTGAGTGAATACAGGTGAAGTCCTTAGCACTTCCTTTGTGCCAGGCCCCGTTCTGATGAGTTACTGATCTGTCCCTTTCAATGCTGGCTCAGAAATCAGTGTGTTGGAGCTCAGTATTAACAGAGGGCCTCCTGCTTATTATAAGCATTGTTGCATGTTGGGACCACATTTTCAGGGGTCCGTATATCTAATGAAATGTCTCCAAAGTCCAATTATTCAGGTCAGTTCAAGTTTCAGATGATCTTTCTGCTCATTTTCAAACTGACATCAGGGAAAAGCTACAAAGATCAAGTTCGTATGCGATGTCAAATTGTTTCCTACAGAGAAACTGTGGAAGCCGCATCGTTTACCATCACACTAGTGTGTTGTTATGTTTCAGTCCAATATTGTTTAGGTTTTGTTTTAATTTTTTTCTGTAAAATATGAGAGACAACCTGCTGCGTTTGTATTAAGAGAGGCAGGATGCAAATGGAGGTGTTGAAACAGATCTCAATCAAAGACAACATTTGATATTTTCAGGTAAGACGGAGAGGCCCTTCACCGGGCAGGCTTGCATTCTGGGAAGCGGGCAGTGTCCTTACCGAGGGCTGCGGCTGTGCAGTGGGCTATCATGAATCCAGAGTTCAGACCACCTTCGGCCACCAGGAAGGCAGGCAGCTCGCTGAGGGAGGGGTTACAGAGCCTTTCAATTCTTCTTTCGCTAATTGCAGCAAGTTCGTGGACGGCAATGGCCAAGTAGTCCAGGACCTGAAAGAGTGTCTCAGTTCAGTTGGCCTATATTTGGAATACACTTTCAGGGACAGCAGCATTTCTAAAAAGCTTACTTTGGCTGGGTATTCACCGTGGAAGTTTCCTCCAGAAATAGTCTCTCCCCTGCTGGCAAAGACCATCTTTCAAAACAAGTTAAGGCTTGAATGTAACCCTGGCTGATTCCTCCAAGTATGATGCTTTCCCCAATTGCTGACTTCTAACATTGAGGTGGCAGCCCTTGCAAAATGTGAGGTGGAGAGAAGGAGAGTTTTCCACAAGCAGTTGTTGACATAAAGGGGCAAATACACAAACCAAACAAACATAACCTTGAAGAAGGATCATAGATGCCCAATGTAGGGCCAAAGAAACACAAGGCATGAAAGGCTGTTTTCTCTTGAGATCCGAGATTCTCAAGCACTATAACTGTAGTAATCAGGTGGTTACTACTTGCCCTCACAAAGTTTATGACCTGAAACTAAGAGCAGAGACCAGGACACCAGTTTAAAAGCAAATTATATTTCTTCAGTGGACGCTTGTGCTCCACAGAAGAACCTGCTGAATGGAAGGCTTTGCTGATGACCAGCCACCAAATCGTCTGGAACAATCAATTTTGGGAAAACCTTCAGACAAAGCTGTCTACTCAGTGATCCTGTGCCAGTGTTCACAGCAAATGGAGGCCAGTAGGTCATTGTAAACCCATTTAGATCGGAGGTAGCTTTGGACTCACTGAATATTGATATTCTCAGCGCTCATTTCACCCCACCATGCACTTCACTTAAACCAACAGACAAAGGCAGTGACAGATCCTTCTTCTAGGTTCTAAAGAGCTAATTATTACCTACCAAACTAAAGAATATTCACTACGACCCTGACTGGTGTGGCTCAGTCGCTTGGGTGACATCCTTCAAAACAAAAGGTCAACAGTTTGATTCCTGGTCAGGGCACATGCCTGGGTTGTGAGTTCAGATCCCAGTCAGGGCACATACAAGAGGCAATCGATTGACGTTTCCCTCTCACATCACTATTTCTCTCCCTCTCTTTCTCCTTCCCTTCTCGTCTCTCTAAAAATAAATACACAAATAAAATTTTAAAATGAGTAAAAAAGTTTTAAAGAATATAATTGCTTCTCGGCCTTTTGACTAAAATAAAGTGTAGTATTTGTTCTTTTCAGTGTGAAGAATATTCACTCCCTATTGACTAGAAACTCGTTCTGTGTGAGAAAGGTTAAGAGCTGGAGAAGCATGTGTTACATCATCTTAGTCAAGTTTGGAGTTACCCTTTTTCTGTATATTATAACCATGGGCATATTAGGCCCCGTTCTTGCTCTTCTCCATGAACCCACCCCAACCACAGGTCTTGGTTCTCTGAATCCTTATTGCAAGTGATCTTTGCATCAATTTAGAACTTGACCATGTTCTATTGTTCTCTAGTTCCAAATTTGTTGGCTATTAAATTATAGCAATTAGAAGTTAACTCCCATAATGCCTAGCAAGTAGGTAATAGGAGCTCTTTACCTGCAATAGAAAAGTTAGAAAAATATTCTTTTGGGTAATACCAGTATTACAGGACAACTCCCAAAGATTAGTTTATTGGAAATTTATCAGCAATTAGAAATCTTTAATTTAGTAAGTAAAGGACTTTTGGCTGAAATTTTTGTTGAAGCAAGTGGAGGGTGGGGGAGAATTTAGCAGAGAATTATTTTCTCCCCCGTTTCCAGTAACTTAATGTTTTTTAAAACTCTCTAAGATACCCTTTCAAGCCTAAATTAGGTAAGTGTAAAATGGATACTTCCATTCTACAAGACAGATAAATGAGATAAGACTACATGGAGTTCAGGGAAACTACTCCATTTGGAGGGTGGGATGGTGTAGAGGCGGGTTAGTGAGTTGAGAATTATCTAGTATGGGTTTGACTGAACTGTGAAACAATCCGAGAGAATATAAAACGCACATCCTGAAGTGAGCTCGTCAGAGAAAACACGCAGAAAAGGTCTTGTGAGAAACCTCACACCGCGGCTGGGGACCTGTCTGCAGCCCACTCAGCACTGCCTCCAGTGTCAAAAGCGTGGGACAGGAAAAATAGATTCCTCAAGGGTTTGGTGGTCTTCATAGGCAGTATTGTCACTGTGAAGACTTTGCCAGTGTGACCCCCGACTGATCACACCAACTCCTGGGGGAACGAAGCCATGACCGAACATTCCACAGCACAGAGAAGATGGCTCTGAGGCACCCACACTGGGGAAGAAAGTCAAGTCCCATCCTTGAGAAATGGAAGGATTCTCACTCTTCTTTGTGCAAACATGGAGAAACACTGATTTGCTTGATGTCCATGTTGGAAATTAAAATTCCAGTGTGGAAAGCCACTTTTGAACGACACTTTGGTCAGTGTTAAAAAGTGGCTTTCTATTTAATACTAGAACCAGGAAGGCTTGCATAAACACCACCTACCCCAGGTCCCCACAATCACACCTGTGATGAAGGTCTTCATCCTTCTCCCAACAACCTCAACAGTGCGTTCTAGGGCAAATGTCTTCATGAAATGTCTCAGCCAGTGCTGAAATCCCTCCTTTAATCTTTAATGAGTCAGTTTTGAAGGCACTGCATGTGAGACTCCGAACCCGAGATTAGGTTCACAGGCCTGCCCCTGTCACTTCCCAGCTCTGATCTAGAGACAGCCACCTACCTTCTGAGACTCAGGTACTCAGTTTATGAAGTAGAGTGACAGAACAGAGAAGCTACACAAAACGGTTACTTCAGATCTCAAAATCACCAGCTGAAATTCTGTAATTACAGTTTAGTGAACAGTCAAAAGATACAGGATTATCTGTTGCACTGTTTAGTTCTGTGGTGATCACGTTCTTCACAAACGCTATTGTGTCATTCACCACACCATGCACCTAAAATATAAGATTACAGGAGTTAATATGTGGAAGGCACTGACAATGGTGCCTGTCACATAGAGTCTGATATTCTTCTTAGAATAGAAAGAATGTGGGAAAGTGGCATTCATTCTTACACTAGAGCGAATTTGGCAGTTCTTCCCCGTAGATGTGTATGATCTAGCTAGCTAGACAAGACTGTGCTGAGCACAAGGAAGTGTGAGTATTTACACTAGGGAGGACCCTTCATTACACAGTAGACTGGAATTTGGCACAAGCTGAAATATAGGGTGGGTACAAGTAGGTTTACAGTTGAGTCAGCAAAACACAGTTTATTTTTGTATTATTTCCTAAGTATTGTCTTATTTTCCATAAGAACAACTGTGAACCCACTTTTGCCCCACCCTGTATTGTTTCATTCTTGAGAAGCGTGTTAATTTCTCAATCAGCTAATCAACATGCTAACCGGATTCATCTGCATTTATTATTTAAAGTTAAGCTTCACAGATTCATTTAGGATGATTTGTATCTGCCTCTTAAAGGCAGATAAGGTAGAGTAGGATAGGCACTTGAATTTTGATTAAGCCTTCCTGAACAGCCCTGGCAGGCTGGTTCTAGTTCTGAGAGGGAAACCAAGGAAAACTTCGCTAACTGATTAAGATGATGTTATTACTCAGAATTTGAAAAAGTGAGGGCATTAAGCCAACACAGCAAGTTGTCTGTTGGAATTCTCTACAAGGTTGAGCACAGCAGTTCAAAAGGAAAACACCAGCCTGTCCCATGGAATAGAACCTTGACAATAATTGGACAAATAGAGGTGCGATCTACATAATTTTTAATAGAGGCAGTAAAGAAATTTGGATTCTAATAGACCATTGCATGATTTTCTAATACCTTCCTCTTTTTCCATCCTGCCCACCACCCTCTCTCCCCTGCACCTCCGGAATTGGGAGAGAGAAAGGAAGCTTTTTGTCTGTTGGTTTACCTGTGGACAGCAGCGCAAGGTGTACGCATCCTGCACACGGTCACAGAACCTGTGGCTTTCTGTGGAAGAGGTGGAGGGGAGGGCAGGAAACATGTCATCAATTCTCTTCCACATAACACGAACCCAAATAAGGTCACTCACATAAAAATGCCCCGACCTGCTATTTCTGATGGATGGTGATCCGAGTCCAAGAGTGACCGAAACCGAAAAGCAACTTCAATTTGCCCAGGATGAGGGCGAACGGCGTGAATGTCTAGAATGATGAAGGGGCAAAAGTCTGAGCAACTCATATTAGAACACTCCCGCATGGGCGGCTCAGGACCATCAGTGGTACTGACATAGCAGTCCCGGGATCCTTAACCACCACGCAGGATTAGAAACTTAACTCCAAAACAAGAAATTCCTTATTGTCTTTATTCTTTCTACTTTAAATACCCAAGTACAAATTATGTGTTGAGAATTCAGCGACTGGGAATTCAACTCAAGACACTAAGCTACCCTAAAAAAGAGTTAGACTCATAATGGAAGGTAGTTCTATAGTAGCCTGATTTACTAAGTTATTTTTAGACAGTTTTTCTGTCCTATCTAATAGTAGAGTGTCTTTCAAAATCGCTACTTTCTAGGTAAGCTATCACTTCTAAAGCTCCCCCTTCCCTCAATTTTCTAATGGCAACCAGCCTGAATCCTGCTATAGTTCTAAAACCCTGCAAACAGATCCCTAAAACAACACCTAGTTTAGAGACAGTCAGATCTAGGTGATCGGAAGCAGGTCACTTAACTCTCAGGGGCAGTGTCCGTCTGTAAAACATGGTCATTTCAAGGGCCGAATGTGGCAGAATTTAGATAAAGCTGGAGAAGTATTGGGTATGCCACAGGCTCTTGGGTTTCCTCCTTCTTCCCTACCACCCACCCTACCTCTCCCGTGTCTAAAGACCTCAACCAGCCCACCCCACCAGCTCTGGCTGAATGAACAGCAACCAAACAGAAGAACCAGGCTGACCAGTATCGAAGGCTTTGGTGGTGCCCTTCAGCACCTCAAGGGTCAAGGCCGCCACTATGTCAGCCTGCCGCGCAATAGCACTGGCTCTCTCCACCGCTTCGCAGCCCAAAGAGGTGATCATCTGCGTCCCGTTGATGAGCGCCAGACCCTTTGGGGCAGGGGAGAGAAGGTTCCAACTGTTTTCTTTGTAACCAACCTGTGTACAGGTTGATTTAGCACCATTCGCTTTTGTAGGAGGGAAGTTGGCCAGTCAGCTAAATGATGTTTTCTTCACGTTTTCTGAGGTGTAGGTCAGTAAGGCTTATTTAGGCACTTGAGGACTAAGTGCCATCCTATGTGAAATCATTACTATAAATCTATAAAATTACTATAAATAAAACAGCTGTTAAGTACCCCCATTCTCAAGGCAGCAGAATAGCTCCAGTGCAGAAGGCATATAAAATCTTTAGCTCTTAATTATGTCACATTTCTTCTTTAACTTCTCATCATTATAGACAAGATACCCTAAAACATTTCTGGCCCCAGACTCTTGGTTTACAGCATCCTAATGGTTGCTGGCTTAGAGCATCTCTTGGGGATCCCTAGAAATTCTGATTTAAAGTTTGAGTTCTTAGGTAAGAGAACCCCTAAGCATTTATGGCATGAAGAATCTTTAAATACTTATAGAGGAGTTGTTTCTTCAGTGTCCAACTTTAACAAACATGTAAGCCATGTTTATTTAAAGAAATCAGTGAGATTTATATTAAGAATGAAAATAGCATATAAATAGAGACTTGCTGACACGAACAAATTTTCCTTGGATCTCCTTACCTCTTTTGGTTTCAAAACAATTGGTTTCAATCCATGGGCTTCCAGGACCTAAAGAATGGTTTTTAAAAATTAAAATGGGTAACAAATGAAATACTAGCTTATTACTAATTTCCTGAGGAATCCAATGAAAGATCTTTAAGCCCAAAGGTCTGTCTTATAAAAGATTAGATTTAGCTGGGTTAGCTCTACTTATCACCTCTGGTCTATTCTCTGGTTCTGTTCTTTAGTCTGAAAGGAGACAGCTTTCAAGTGATTTTTATACTTAAATCAGGGGCTCTGGTGTCTACAGAATCAACCTTGAGTTTTGGTTTCTAGGTCCTTCGTGTTAAGTGTCCACTTTAGTGATTCACCTTCCTCCTGCAGCTTCCTGAGCACATACGCACACCCATCTGTACTGCAGAAGGGCTGGGCTTCTGACGGTCTGCACACTCCCCGCCTGTGGGGCTTAACCCCAAAAGTCCTCCTATGCATCTAAACACTGGCAGAACCTCAGAGTAGGGCTTCTCACTTGTGTGGCATATGTGTGAGCACCAATGAAAGGAAGATTGTTGGCCTAGTAGATGGAAACAAAATCCTGAGGGGAGATGGGCCAGATAATCTCTTTCTGAGATAAAAGAAGTAAATACCATCAATAAGTGAAGGTCCTTCCAGGGAAGGAGGAAGACAGAGCCAGCGCCACTTCCTATGTCAACTTCTCAGGTTTATTAGAGTACCTATGACACATCTAACTCTGTTCAGAGTGTTGGGCCGGGGCTAGGGTAGGAAAAATGGAGACAGACAAGCTCAAGGGTAACTACAGTGCAGAATGTTAAGTGTTCCAGGAGGTGAGAAATGGGTACAAGATGCTAGGAGAACACAAAGGAGGAGCAAAGGTGACTTGGGGGTAGGAAAAAAACCCAGAGGAGCAGAGAGGGGAGTTTCCCGGAGGACTTGTCAGAAGGAGATGCAGGAGTGAGTGGGGAAGAGAAGAAGGACCCATGGTGCTCTCTCTGCCCAGCATGTAGCACACGCCAGTCGCAAGGAACGTCTGGCTTTTGGGATGGAGAACCCTGGCAGGGATCGGGGATGGGGTAACATGACAAACAAGAGTCTTGTAGGTCACACGAAGTTTAGACTTTCTGCTAGGGAAATGGGAAGCATTGTAGGTTTTAGACAGGACGTGCTCGGATTTGCCGTGTGAAGGTGTCTGGGGGAACACTGCACACGGAGAGACGATCAACATGAGTCCGCATGGAAGGAAGGTGGCCTGGAACCTGTATCCCCATGAGGATCATCTGTTTCCCTAACTTTTCCCTCCCCTTTGGTCCTCGACCCTTTGCTTACTGTTAGGGGATCAGAGATGGCACCTTAAATAATTCTTCAGGCTGTTCTCATGGAATTTGGAGATGAATGAAGAAAACATTAAAGCTTTATCAAAAATAAGCCTTTCTAATTAGCCTCCAGGGTGGGAGCTTGGGGGGAAACAGAACCTTCTTTCCAGAGGCCACAGCAAATGCTATAATCCACAGTTCAGTACCTGTGAGACCAGCAACTAAGTCAACTTCTGATAATACGTGACCTCCTGAATAGGCACCGGAAGTGTTTTTAGATGCAGAAAAAATTCTTGGGATCAACACTGGCAGCTGGACCTTTCCGTCAAGGAGATCACCAAGTCCAGAGGCTGACAGTTGGGTATGGAGCTAACAGCCTTGCCTAGTTTGACTTCTAAGCTCCAGTTTTCTCATCTATAAATTAGGGATAACTGTGGCCCCATCATGGGGTTGCTGTAAGGACTAAGTGATATAGAGCATGCCATACACCCAGTGTCTAGCCCAGGGAAACTCCTACAGATGGGCGTTGTTGTTCAAGTCTTACGTATTTAGCGTCAGCCCAGCCACTCTTTGGAGACCACATCTTCCCTTCTCCAATTAGCCCAAGAGCAAGGTGAGAGAGTGGAGCCAGGTCTCCACTGGCACCAACGGTTCCTTTCTCTGGAACATAGGGCAGGCAGGAGGCTGGGAGGGAAACAGATACCAGTTACTCCAGGAGAACTTCATCCTGGCCAACCTCACTTTGCCAGTGAGACCCGCCTCCCCCTTGTAGGGTCTACTACCCTCTTCTGGTACAAATACCCGGGCAAAGACAATTCCTCAAGCACAACAAATAATACTTAAGGGACCTGGGTAAGGTGCTACAGAAAGAGGTAAGGGGAAGGGAGAAAGAAAGGCAGGAAGGAAGAAAAAAGGGAGGGAAGGGAGTAAGGGAGAGCAGGAAGAGGAGTAAGGCAGAGCAGAAAGAGGACCCTCCCTTCTCTTGCAGGCCACTTTAAGTTTAGACTTTCTCCTAAGGAGGATAGACAGCATTGCAGGTTTTAGCCAGGACCTGCCCAGATTCACTGTGGGAAGCCAGCCAGGGGAAAACTGTACACAGAGAAGCAATCAAGGTCGGGCTGCATGGGAGAAAGGCAGACTGGAGCCTGCATATCCCCATAAAAATGATTTGTTAATGTCTTCTTCCTCCTTGGCCCTCGGCTTCTTCACTTACTGTTCCTGTGCATGTTCTAATCCGACCTAGAAATTTCTAGAATTCTAGCAAAGTATCTGAAAGATGCAATAAAAAACTAGCTGGGTCATTATAGCCTTGTTTTTAAGAACAAAAAGTTAGAAATGATCTAAATAAGGAATTAAGAGATCTCCCTATGACTGAAAGTTGTGTGTGGCCATTAAAACCTATCGGAGAATGTTTGGAAATGTGTAAATACTGACTTTAGAAAAGTAATATAAAATGTGCCAGAAAGATAAAGTTCACCTGAGGGTGGATGGTTTTCTGGGGAGGTAAAGTCATAGGCAACTCAGTCTCTTCTCATTGCCACCTCACCACCGCTTGTGAACGGACTGCACTGCTTTGTAGGAAATTCCCAATAAGTTACCAGAAAAAGAGATTTCATTTTTCTAAGTAAACTCGGACTCCTAATAGCAGCATTTTTGCAAACTGCTAAATAATGTCAATAGGATAAAGCAGTGCTACCCCCAGGCCAGCTTCCAGATCAGAGTTCACCCTGGGGAGTTCTCAGAACTCTAGGGCCCCAGAAATACCTTAGACTTACCCATAAGGCATGCAGAGGTGGGTTCACGGCCCAATTTGTACTAGCTGGGATTGCAAGGTGAACCAGGAAGCGGGTAGAAATAGGTGTTGAAACCCCAGCCCCGTATACTAGGGATGGTTCCTTCAAATCGCTATTCCCTGATGGGCATGTCACCTGCAGGGTCCCTGTGTCCATAGCATGGGAGCTCTGGCGTGCGTCCCCGTCTGCGTGACTGCCTGGCCCTGCTTTTCCTCCCATTCCTTCACCCCAAAGAGTCCCCGGGACTCTGCTGACCTGGGATGTTTATCTGTATCTGTGAAAATGGACAGCAGCCTCTCAAGCATTTCAAACCTTGTCTCCGTATTTGAATTTTCCTATCCCAGGAAGTAAGCTCCAAAGAGTCTAAACTGCAAGCAAGCCTTCAATCTCTTTTCAGTTCTTTTGCGGGGGGGGATTTCAGTTATTCAAGTCTGGCAATCTTACCACTTGGGGAGCATTAAGATTTCAGATTCCTGGGCACCAACCAGAACGACTGAATGAGTCTCTGGGGCTGACATCCAGGAACCAGGGCATTTCCTGATGATGTGACACTACTTCTACAACCACCCTTGAGCACCACCGAATCAAAGTTCTCCCCACCCCTGAATGTAAGGCCAGACTTGCAGAGCTGGTTCCGGTCTTAAAGATGCCAAATACAGAGTGAAGCATGGTGGAGAGTGGGTTGAAGTACATGGGAGAAAGTGTCTGGGCCACGCTCCCCCCACCCCCCACCCCGCTATCCTCCTTCTTGCCGAGCCCGTTTTCCACCCATCTCCATTATCTTTTGTCTTCCCATCTCATCCAATTTCTCGCCATCCCATCAATCAAGTCTACCTTAAGGGACGTGCCCATCCTCAATGGAGGGCCAGTTGGGGACCCATTGCATTACCATTAAATGCTTCGATAACTTGTTTGAGGGTCTCCAGGGAAATACCGCTGTATCCTTTGGCTAAGACATTGACCCTTAATGCCAAGAGCATCCGACATCTCTCAGGGCTTAGTGGTTTGCCAACACCTACAAAACAATGGAAAAGCAAAATCTCTTCCATCTCCTGGCTGCCTACATCTCTCAAATTTTTCTTCACTTCTTTTTCTTTTCTTTCCTAAGACAGCTATTGGAAAATCTAACTAATCACCAATGGGTATTACAAGACCACACAAAGCTTGCATTTTATTTATGTTGGACAGTGCTGATCTAGGCAATGAAAATAAGTAAGGGTTAATAAAATATTCCCAATAGGCTGAACGCAAGCAGTGCAGTGGAAAGAAAACCTTGTAAGAACATGTTCTGTGGTCATGTCCACGGCAAATGAGACACTGCATTCTAAAAGCCTTGGTGATGACCGTTTCTTCACTCCTGACTCAGATGGTTGGACTGCTCTCCCTCCTGACTGACTTGCTTCTTAAAGTCTCATCTTCCAGACAAAGGTGAACCTCCAGTTTTGCCTGAGTCTCAGTTTCCCTTCTTGGAACACTTCAGTGAGCACCCCCGCACCCCCATTCTCCACCTGACAGACACCCTTAGAGTAGCGTGCAGACTCCTCAGCAAATGTTGCCTCGCATTCTGATGGGAGCTGATTCTTGACAGACGGTCCGATCTCAACTCATCCGGATCGACTCATTCCCTGACTTTCAGCTTTAATTTTGCTCTCAATCCTGTCCCTCTATTGAGCCCATTCCTGTTTCTGAGCTTCAGCTAGAAGGTGGTCTTGCCTGATCTGTTCTGCTTTCCTCCTCCCCCGAAGCACCCGTCCTTGGAATGCACTAGCTCTGCACCCTCTTACAGGATGCGTCACACTTCATCCCGCCAATCAAACAAGATCTAGGAGGCACCCAACGTTTGCAATGATTTACCTGAAGAATGCGAACGTACTAGGTTGACCTGGAGCTCCCTGAAAGAGAAAGGGAAAAACCCTTAGATACCCCTTAGATACCTCATGGTGAAAACATGCCCTCCTCTGGGGAAGTGAAGGGAGAGACAGTTCAATCTTTGGAGGAACAGAGTGAGGCAGTGTGAGGCAATGAAAGAAACTGATAAGCCTGCGTTTTCAATACCGACTCATGTGCAAGTTAACCCAAGACTCATGCTCCTCATCTGTCAACTGGGGTAAATACTATTTCCTTCGTTGAAAGGAATCTGAAAAATGGGCATAGCCAGCGTGTGAATGTGGGTGCATTTGGTGGGGAGAGCAGGAATTAAACTTACTCTAGCTTATTGATAGGAATTACAGTTCTGGCGAATTTCCCAAAGCCTGTAGTAATGCCGTAAACAACTGGAATAAAACAACAACAACAACAAAACAGACATTATCCAATTAGGGCCAGTTTTTTAAGGACATATTTTTAAGTCTATAAAAATAAATGTATGACGCAAAGAGGAAAAGATACCAGTTTTTTCTTCTATGATGCTGTCTATGACTTCCCTGGACTTTTGCACCTTCTTTTCAGCAGTTGGGGTGAGCTGGGAAAACATTGGTAAGGGCTGAGCACATTGAAAATTTCCACATGTAGCAAAAAAAAGTCAGAGGACCACCCCCGCCCTTCCCATACCTTTATTTTGTAGTGTCCCTTGCCCAGGCTGACCAGATCCTCCGTGGTCAGGCTGTCCCCATCCAGGTCAATGTACTGCACAAAGGAAGGGGATCTCCATGAATCTGAGCAGCTTAGTTGATCGAACGAGTGGGGAAGCCTCAAGCAGAACGAAAGTCTGACACTTCAGAAATTTTATTACTGCTAATTAATATACTAATTTAAAAGACAGCTCACTGAAGAGGAGGCTGAGTAAGGATTGTTAGAAACAGAAAAGCAGAACGCCTTTCCCTACTACCCAGAGCTGGACAAAGTCCTGTCCTGTGGGATAGTGTTGGCGCATAAATTTTGCTCACTCTCCTTAAACGAGGGGGACTTCATTTTCTTAACGAGGAGAGAGTGGCTTGAAGCTTACCTTTTCAGGCTCTCGGTATTTGCTGTATCTGAAGCCAGGTAAAGGAAAATACGGGGGAGTGTGGAAAAGCCCCAGCCCCACCACTGGCAGAAGTCTGCAGAGCAGGCCAGGGAGCCTGCAGGAAAGGATACAGGTAAACTCCTTCGGGCTGCGATGGAATGAAGTCGGGAGACATGGCATCCCCTTCAATGACTGAAACGAGAACGCGAGAATGAACGGTTACTGATCCCAACGGAGGGCCACTTTGGGCCTGGCTGGTAAACCAAGGAAGGTCTCTTCAAAGGTCTCTTCAATTGCCTTTGAAGTCTATCAAAATGGCTGCTTTAAAATCACTTCAGACACTTTCAAGTGCTCTTAGCATCTTTATAAGGAAGGACAGTGAACAACAGAGATGTAGGTGGACCCAGGTTTAAATGAGCGTTCAAGAGCTAACCCCCACCTCTATTCCCAACCCAGCTTCATTTTGATTTACAAATCTGAACGCCTCTATGCCACTGGCCTCTTCATCTGGTGAGGGCGTTTTGAAGGGCAAAAAGATCTTCTTCTTTAAGTCCATAAAAATAATTATATAAGCCCTGGCTGGTGTGGCTCAGTGGATTGAGCACTGGACTGAGAATCAAAGGGTCACTGGTTCGATTCCCAGTCAGGGCACATGCCTGGGTTGCAGGCCAGATTCCCAATAGGGGGTGCACTAGAGGCAAACACACATTGATGTTTCCCTCCTTCTCTTTCTCCCCTCTTCCCCTCTCTCTCTAAGAAAATAATAATAATTATATAAGACAAAGTAACTCAATAATTGCGAAGGGATTCAAACCTGCAGATCTGATCTTTGCTTCTTACCAATGGCCTGACTCCCTTTGGGAGTCTGTCGCCCTGTTTTAAAACGGGGACTAGAAGCCACCTTTCTCGCAGGGGTGAGTGAGAATCTAAGGCAAACGGAGGTCTAGCAGCACCTGCACAGTTTCCCCAGCACTGGGGATGACGACCAGACCTCCCTGCCAGGGACGTGAGCACTAAGCCGTGTCACTCGGCGTCAGTTAGCGCTGCTCCCCTCCTGACACTCACCCACTTCCACAAACTCATTGTCCTCCAGGGCCATGTCGAGTGGGTCCTCATTGTCCAGCAGGCCCAGGCCCTTGCAGCGGCGCACAAGAAAGCGCACGTCGTCCACGGAGGCGAAGCCACCGTTGTCCGGCTTGTTCTTCATGTACCTTCGCACGGCCTCACGGCCCAGCCAGCCCACCGTGAGCTGCGCGTCCCGGCAGGGCACCGCCAGCCACTCCCCGCGCACGTGCACCGTGTACCTGGGCATGGCTCCCGCTGCTCCTGCAGGCTGATGAGGCCACCGCAACCAGGCTCCTCCACGGCGGACTGTCACCAGGAGCGGAGAGTTTTATCTAGCAGTGACTACAGAGGCGTGGTGGGTGGGGAGGGTGAGGGTGGACTTTAAATATGCCACCGCCCTTGCCTTTACTCATTCAGGCGTTGGACAAATATTTATTAAGGGCCCAGGGCATCCCTTTGGGATTTTGCGGCTGAGCTCCAGGCTGAAGAGGGGGATGCAGGCAGGCCAGCCGCCTGCGCCCCTGCCATGCAGCCCTGTTGGTAGAAAGGCCTGGGGGTCCTAGCACCTGCTGGCAGCAGCTGCTGGCCCTTTTCCTCAGGGCTCCTGAGGTCTCTCCTCCGCGTTCCTGTCTGCATTGTCTGCCATTACGAGCAGCTTATAAACACCATGTTCCTGTCTTTATCGGGAATTACTCAACTGTACAGTACACCCTGCTGGCCAACTGTGACACCAGGGAGAGTGGCAACCCTCACTTATTTGTTGATTCCACAAACACGTGTTGAGCAATTACTCTGCCACCACCCAGGTTTCCTGAGGCTGCCCCTCCGCAGAGGGGGACTGCAAAGGCCAGAGATCATGTTCACAGCTAAAGGTCACCATCTGGATGCAAGGGCCACCATGGCTTAAAGGTTAACAGCTCAGACAGCTGGGGATGGGACTCCCACTCCACTGCGTATTAGCCTGCAGCACTTCAGTTCTTCCAGAGCCTCCGTTTCCTCCTCAGAAGGCAATAGTAATAAATGCCTCCCTGCAGTCTTGGCTGTAACTACCCGGGATCAAATCCTGGCTCGGCCTTTAACTAGCTGCGTGACCTCCAGCAAGTCATTGGACCTCTCTGGGCCTCAAGTTCTTCATCTATAAAATGGAGATAATGATAGCACCTATTGCAAGGGGCTGTTGAGAAGATTGAGTTCAGATATGCAAAGGCCTTGAAGCAGCACCTGGTACACTGGAAATGTTACAGAAATGTTTGTGGTTATTATGTGAACTTTCATACTCTATATACCTGTATTGCTTTATATGTGTTCTTTCATCTTTGTACATGAATATCCCTAATCCAGTGAAAGTTCTTCAACACAGATAACTGCTCCCTGCACCCAATTCATTACTGCAGACTTTTAAGAAAGTCTGAAGAGTGTGAAAAAGAATCGGAGGTGGGCACTAGTCTCATAGTGGGCACACAGTTTGGCAGCAGTTTAGTAGTAAGCCAATTTCTAGCAGTTTGATTAACGATAGATCCTAAAAGGTCTGTCCCCATGAAAACAGATTTCTTCTGGGACTAGAGACACAGTCGCTCACAGAAAACACACATTTCCAGCATCTCTTTCTCTGACAGCTTCTGGGGATGGGTACGAATAAAGGGCTAACCATGCCTTTAGCCTTATGGAAACTTGCACTTGAGTCCCCCCAAATTCTGGCCACACCCTGGAATTTGTCATCACCTGAATTCAATACACATATATCTTAAATTCCAATATTCACCTTCAAACAGTGACCTTGTAGCCTTCAGTGCTCCCCCACCCCCACACCATTACTTCGGTCATCTCTGCCCTGAGGACCTGACCTCTGGTCAGTTCCTTTTCCTTCCGCCTCCTACCTGCTTCCTCAGCGCTTTCCCAGGAAGCTGGTTCCCTGTTGCTCCCCTGGACCACTTTCTTCAGCTCTTTGAAATGACTTTGTAACACTAAACCTATGCCTAAGGTGAAACCTGACCCCTGGGTCACCATGTAAACCGCCATCAGCGTTCACCCAGGTGGAGGGCTCTGCTCCAGAAAGTCCCGTGAAGTTGTGGACCATGGCACTGCCCTTCTCCTGGCTCCCCCCAATATCCCCTTCCCCCAGTCCTCGAAGGAAGACCTTATCTCCTCCCTCTCGGAGAAACTGAGGCCCTCAGAGAGCAACTTAACTCTCTGCTCTTTTCCACTCACTCACTCCAGAAGTATTTTTGAACGCCTGTCCCAGGCGTTCTGTCCCAGGGTTACTATGCTAGGGGCTGACAGTGAAACAAATAACACACATTCTCTGCCTTTGGGGTGCTTCCTCTCTGGTGATGGATGCAGACAAGTAAGGAAGACTGATCAGTCCAACTGTCCCCAGTGCTGTGAGAAAACCCAAACTGAACCCAGCTTTGGAGTAATCCCAGGCCAGACATGGGCCATCTGAGGGCTGATACCGGCTCCCAGCAATTTGAATCATACCCAGACACCTGAGGATCCCAGGCACAGGCCCTAGACGTGGTAGAACAGAGATTAACTATTTCCATCACCTCTGTCCAAATTCCTGACCCAAGAACCCATAAACCTATACCTTTACTTATGTTATTCTTTCTCCACCTGGAACACAACTCCAGCTTTCTTTGCTTGTTAGATCTTTCTTATTCCTTAAGACTCGGTTTATGCCTTCTCTTCTCCAGAAGGCATTCCCTAAACCCCTTTCTCTGGGCTGTTTTAGCATACCTCTTCTTTAGCATTTTATACAAATTACTTATCTTTGTTCATCCAGAAATTATGTGTACATCCAGTCTGGCACAAAGACACTCAACAGATGCCTATCAGCTAAAGTGAATAAATGCAGGCTCCACGGAGCCAGCCCCGGGGCCAATCGGTTCAATGTTTGTCTTTAGCGCCCTCTACCTTCCACATAGCACCCTTCCACACCACCCTTCAAGTGGCCCTTCCCCCAATTCACTTTCAGATCATTCATTAGTGATACTGAAAAATGACATTAGCTTAGAATATGGGGTAAGCTTAGAGGGCCAGAGACACCTTCCAAAATATCATGTGGGCTCGGGGGTTTGCTGAAGTCTAACCACTTTCAGAACGCGATCTGAACTGAACTCTCGCCCCTGGTATTCCTGGAACTTGAAGGCAGGTGCGAACAGACCCTTGGGAAGCAGAATCGCAGGGGAGCAGCCGCTGCAGGGTTACAGGGATGGACAGACAGAAAGCTTCCTCTTTGATATCGGCCCCACCTTTCTGGGGTTTGCTCCTGTTTTGAGACCATTGTCACTGCATCAGCACTTGGGGGGGTATTTAACAATGATATGGCACCCTCCCCCCCCCCCACATTTATACTCAAAAACACCATTCCTCCTGGCTAGAGTTTACTTGGCCAGGAGTGGACTGAGCTGCATCAGTCTCACTTCTGGAAATTCAGAATGAAGACAGTCTGTCCACTAGGAAAGAACTGTGCCACAGTGGAGGCTGGGGCAGCCAGGCTGCAGCGTGGACTAAAGAAACAGTGACGCGGCCAGGGTACAACTGCTCCGCAGTCCTGGGTGCCAGACCCCTTCCGTCTGTCCACAGGTTCCAATAGCCTCCCCCTACCCTGCGTCCTTGAAGGAACCCTCCTATTCCCTTCCTGACTCCTAGTCGTCTGGGGTGCTGTCAGTTACAGTCAAAGAAGCCTCACCAAGTGAACGGCGGTTCCCAGACCGCACACCAAGGCATCGCCTGGCACTGGCAGGCGTACTTTTTTGCTCTTACTTGAATCGAGTTGTTGTATTGTTTCCAGTATTTCTTTCCACATGCTTAACACTCCATGTGGGTGAAGCATGTCTGCTGACCACTGAAGAGATGAGGCAGGTTGAACAGATCGTCAGGAGACTGATGGGAAGTGCTGGTGTGCAGGGGGAGTCACCAGGCCCTAATGGACAGGGGAGCAGGACAAGTCCAGGGGGTTTGCAGGGGGATCCAGGCGGGAGGAGCCGAGTGTTCCCGCTAGAGTTTATGCTTTGATAAGGAAGTTCATCCTGAGTCCACCAGCGGGCTGATGGGCAAATCCAACTGAGTGTTCATGTTCATTGTTACTTAAAAGGCAAAGCCCTAATCATGCTGAACTCTTGGTGTGCAGCAGATTCAAATGACAGAACTTAAAATAACAGGTAAATAACATGTTGACATTTTCTGTGATCATACCGGGAGAAAATAAATGTGAAGCTGAAAACTTTATAAATCAAAAGATTAAACTTTTATAAAATTCACTTTATATCAAGAACAAGCCGTGGGGGGAGTGGGAGGGAAGGTAGTTCAGCTTTATTTATGAAAAGCGCTGACAAAATGATAAAAAGCCAAAAATAAAAAGACATTTTTAGCTATAATATGAGCTGAAGTTTTACATTTCTTTATGAATTCCATGTAAAAAAAAGAAATGTCTGAGAGGAGCGGCGGGCAGGCCCTCACTCCACTTGCAGGTCCTTGCCCACCAGCATGGCGGTGACCGGGTGCATGCCGGCTCTGTGCGCGCGGTAGGTGCGGGTGGCCAGGTCACGGGACTTGTCAAAGGCAGCGAGGTCCCTGCACAAGAAGAAGACGACAAATAATGACTTGTTTGGCTGTGTTGGAAAATTTTATTGTACTTGTGAAGGAAACGAAAAGCAAACAGATTAATCATGGACATTTATGGCATGATTTATCTTTTTTCCAGAATGCCTGCCAAATCCACAGTCAAGATAACTTCACTGAGGTAATGTTTTAATGTATCTTGCAGGCAAAATATAACTTTTTTCCTTTACAAAGCATTCCTTTATGTCAAGCAACCTACTCTTTCACCTCGCTGCAATACCTGAATCAAAAACAAAAAAACAAAAAAACTGGCTTTACCTGTTCAGTCCTTTTTCAGCCATTCTTCTTGTCCATGCCTACTCACCAGTTATCTTTTACTTGCTTTTAAAGATCTTTCTGTGTCTATAAGATCATCTTTGGTTTATTCACTTTTCATTAGTGTCTCACCCTATTTGGCCCGTAAGAGGTAAACCATATATAATGCTTCTTAAAAAGCTAATTAAATTATCTCAAATTTTAAACATTTACAAGTCTTAATTCCTGTGCAAAGATTATATCTATAATTAACAAACTTAATAATACGTGTTATTTTTAGATTGCATTTTACACGGTATTTTAGCAACAACAAAAACATCTGCTTAAGATTTTTTTCTTCCCCATCCTTACATAAATTCAAAACATAGTTTGATTTGATTCTTACTTGAATAAGGGCCGTGTAAACTTCATTCTTCCTTGTTCAGTCACCATTTTCAGAGCCAAAGGAATTGCTTCCTCCCATTTCGATTGAATGCAGAGCCGTAACCATCTGAAAGGAGGATTTTTAGGGGATGTGAGGTGGGAAAGGAGAAGGAAGAGGCAGGATGTGACAAGTATACATGAAAATAATTTTTGTAATGATGAATCATCCTATTATAGTTGCACTGTACACCACTTTATATTATGTCTTTATTTGGAGAATCTCAAATACCTACATATTCAATATAATAATTGAAGAAGAGAAGGAAGAGGAATTTGTTCTTTAAAAATATCATATGTTTTAAAAGGTCTGTAGTAAGTAGGTGCTCATGTACCTAATATATGAATTTCTGAAGGAATTAAACTTTGGGTTAAGCCTCACACTACCAATTTGAATTAAGAAAGACTAACCACATGAGCGAGACAGAGACTTCTAACTGTTTCCATTTTGGAGTCAATTTGGCTAGCTGTGGAAGAACATCTATTTACCACTGAATCCTTAATCCCGATCTTTTTTAAAGGTGAGAGCTTAAAACAAATTCTAATAAAAAGATTAATACTATCATCTGATAGGTATTGCAACTGTTCCTTAAAAAAACACTGTAATTATTTATTCAGAAGCAATAAATTTGAGTAGGATTTCTCGAGACTCATACTCTGCTTTCCCTTAATCCACGCTTGAAACAAGTTTTCTACTTTCTTCCACAGAGACAAGTTAAAATGATGTACCTGAATCGTATTTCAGAATTGTTAATGGCATTGAAGTTGTACACCTCTTGCATTCGCTTTATGTGCCCCAATGGAAGAGGCGCCTAAGAGCAAAATAAAAAAGTATCATTTCAACAGGATTCCTTGGAAGAAAGGAGCTGGAGAGAAATTCTTAGCCAGATTAAAATCCTAAATACTGTACAGTATAAACGTAAGTTAGAAAAAAATAAAAGAAACAAATGCACTCTAAAATAAGTTTTGTGCAAACTTGTTCTGCATAAGGATGTTCTACTGGGAGCAGATAATTTAATTTGTGAGGTACACAGAGAATTAAAAAAGAATTACATACCAAAAGCTCCTCAGGCTTTTTGGTATATATAAATATCCATTTTCAGATTCTTTCCATAGTCTTTCAAGTTCTTCCTTATACCTTACATAGTTTAAATTTATTCCATTTTCCAGATTAAATCACAGTTTCTTAATTTTTTCCTCATGAATCCCCCCCAGCACTATCTTTGTATACTTCCTCCGAAATCCCTTTTAAATTACCTATAGTCCTACATAATAGCAGTGTTTAAACTTTTATATTACAGACCCATCAGAATCTGATGAATAATATGGACCCTTTCTTTAGGGAAAAAAATACATTTACCGTATAAGCACAAACTTGAATTGTGTCAATACAGTTTCGGGAGGTCCATAAACCTCCAGTGCCCAACCTAACCCATGCTACCAGGGAGAATGCCTTTGCAGTGGGGTGGAGAAAAGCAAGGAGAGTTCAGTTTGGACAAGCAGAGTCTGGGGCACCCGTGAAGTGCAGGCTGAAGTGCCACCAGGTCCATGGTCATCGTCTTCTCCAGCCTCGACCTCACTTCACAAAACTCACTAACCATTTCTGCTCTGAGTGCCTGTCAGGCCCTTCCCAAATTACTCAGCTTCAACTAAACTGCAGGAGCAGCCTGGAAGGTCAGCGGGTTAGGGCCCCTGCTAGGCTCCCGCACTCCCCCCGGGTTCCCCACTGCCAAGTGGTCCCATGGCGTTCTTTCTTGCTGGTGCCCAGCCACGCAGCGGAGCCCCAGACATCTGTACTGGAAGTGGTTCTCTGAGGCCCCAGCTGTCTTACAACCCTGCTCCTCGTTTTGCATCAGTTCCACAGGAAGTTCTGTTCAAGTCTTCTCCATCCCTTTCAAATGGTCCTTAGGCCTGAGAGCTCTGTGTCAGGTAACAGTGCAGACCCAGTCGTTTTCTCCCTCTCAAAATGCAGCACCTCCCTTCGGTTTCACATCTCCTGTTAATTACCTGGGCCTGGAAACCTGAAATCTGCTTGAACTCTTCCCTGTTAACCCCCAAATCCAGTCAGTGACAAAACCCTATGCTTTCATCCTGTGTGGCGTCCCTCTCACCTGTCCTGTTCTTCCCCTTCCCGCCAGGCCTGCCCTCATGTCCTAGCCTCCTGCGAGCCTCCTGCCTCATGTCACCACCAGCGTTCCTCGTGCCAATCCAGCCTTCACATCACCAGCAAAGCAATTTTCATAACCACCATTGCATCAAGTGATTCTCTTGTGAAAAATGTTAAATCCTTGCCCTAGACACTGCGGCTCAGTTGGTTGGAGTGCTGTCTTGTAAACTGAGAGGTCATGGGTTCAATTCCCAGTTAGGGCACATGTCTGGGTTGTGGGTTCCATCCCTAGTCAGGGCGCACGTGAGAGGCAACCAATCGATGTTTCCCTCTCACATTGCTGTTTCTCTCCCTCCCTTCCCCTCTTTCTAAAAAGCATCTCCTCCAGTGAGAATTAAAAATAATAATAATAAAATAAATGAATAGGGCTCTTTAAAATAAATAGGGCTCTTTTAAAAAAAAGTTAAATCCTTTCCTAGAGACTAGAATAAGTCTAAAATGCTTAGCATTCAAGACTCACACCGTCAGACCCTACTAGTGCCATCTGCATTAACTCCTCCACCAGGGTTCGCACGATCCTGCAACGCTGGGCCCGCCCCGCCACTCACTGCTCCCTCCGACTTGAGTTCCTCCCTCCCTGCTGAAACCACGCTGCGCAAGGCCGGCCCAGCTGCCCTCAAATCCTGCCTTGATCACCACTAGGAAGAAGCTTGGAGTCCTTCTTCCTAATTAAGTTTTTCTCACATGGTAACTAAACTATACCTCCTTTTATTGCTAGATTTTGCATGAGTGACCTTTCTTAATAGGTTATATATTATGTATTTCTTACATATACTTTTACATTCAGCACAATGCTAAACACAGTAGGCCTTCAATAAATGTTTTTAAGTAAATGAATGAACTTTGTCCTTTTTTCTATTAGTTTCCACAGTAATGTTGTTTTTTTTTCCCAAGTTGGGTTTGACATAAATGTTGTGCCTTGTGCCCATTCTAACTTCCAGTGTTTTGAGCTAGTACTTACTTTCTGAAGCATCTGTGCTAAAAATTCATTCAGCTGATGAGAAGAGAGATCCTTCAGGTCTGCTGCGTTGAATGAGCTCAATTCATCTTCTTTGGCCTAAAATAAATGTTACCTGGTTATTTCCATTCGTGTACAATTTAATGTTTATTGGTTCATCTGACATAAAAGTAAACATTGAGAAAAAGGCAGAAATACAAGAGTATGTAAAATAATTTTTATAAAATTATAAACAATAAATTTAAGTTTTAGGTACCTTAATATTTCTGAGATTGCATCACTGTATCTATGACTCCTAAAATCTGTATTACTTAAAAAAAATTAGACTATCAATAGTAAGAGTGGGGAAATTTTTGACATCCTTTATACCATTCACGATAATCTGTCTTTTATTACAGGGATCTGAGCTAGAGGGTACAGAAAAAAATTAGTTTTCTTCACCTACAAGAACTATTCCTAAATTTTCCATTCAAGAATTATCCAAGGTTTGTATTCACTGTGGCTTCTCTAAGGGTTATGCTTCAGCGTGTACATGAAGAAGCTGCTCTTTAGGAAGTCTCAGAGAGACGGACAATAATCCCAACAGAGCAAAAGTGCCTTGACTCTTCCCTAACGGTTTGCATTAGCAGCCGCCCAAGATCATTTTAGATTTCCTCGGTATGTGTAACAGCTTATAAATGACTTATGAGGAAAACAGAAGATGCAAATATATTTGTGTACTTTTTTTAGAGTTAAAAAGAAAAAAATCAGAAGCAATGTTATCAATATCTACTTGTTTTTTCCCTTCAACTTTACACATCAGGAGATGACACAGTATCATATCACTTTGGACAAACTTGACTTACAAATAGCCTTTCCGAATGCAGGAGTTCATGAGTGAAGTACCCACCACCCCTGGCTGCACCACCTTCATGCGTAGAGACACACATTTGCACAATTCAAATAGGAGTCAAAAGTCACACACTGTTACTCACCGTAATCCATCTTTGACTTAAGGCTATACAAGCGTTTGTCAGAGTCATGTCGTAACTGCAAAGATGAATAAATATTAGAGATTCAATTTATAAAAATGAATGTGTCTTTGCATAAACATAATTTTGAAGTTATAGATCATATTTAAATTTCAAAGTTATTTTTAAATAAAGATAAAGAACTCCGGAGTGCCAGGAATAGGAAATCCTCCGCCTGACTTAAATATTACTCGCGTCATCTAATAACTTGGAAATCCAGGTGCATACCAAATTAATGAGACTTCTGATTATTCTTTGGAGAGAATGCCAAACATCTCAGCAGGTCATAAGCTTAAGCAGTCGAGGCTGAAGGAGCTGGGTCTGCACTGAGCACAGTTAGTGTTTACTGCACGCCGGGGGCAGTTCTGGGCCCTTGGGACAACAGATACACCACAGAGTCCTCACTCTCGTGGGTCTTACATTCTGTTGTTCCAACCATCCGACCATCCAACCATCCAATAAGTCTGCGGGCACTTACAAGACAGGCACGGTCCTAATCACTGGGGAAGTGCTGGTGTCGCAGAAAACCCTGGGCAGACTCTGAAACCATGTGGTAATTTTGTTTCTCTCTTTTTAGAAAAAAGTGGAAATAACAAACTCCAACCATGAAACCAAGCAAGCTGCACTAAGATTTGTGTATTCTCACCTTAGAAAACAAATCATGTTTTGCAACAATGGAAGAGACTGTGTAATGTGTGCATAATTCTTGCAAAACACTGTCCTCTTCGTCCATAAATGCTGTTTGTTTGCTGTGAAATGTTTCCATTAGAGAACAGAGGGGCACCTGGCCTGCGGGGACTACATCAAGTGAGTTTTGATGAGAAGTTCCCATTGAACCCGCTTCAAGAGAGCTCGTGCTCCAGGGAGATAATAAAAGGGTCAAAGCAGTGACCTTCTTTGAGTCAGCTGCCAATTTATCTTCATGAAACATCAGGTGCGGACTTTATATAAACCCCTGGGTTGGTCCTCAAGACCAAATGGTATCACAGATCCTGGATCACTTTGGCAGTAAATGAATCACCTTCAACTAGAATGTTATTTATTTCAAAAGGAACGATAGGAGAGTAAAAACCTTTGGCTGGTATGTTTCTTGGTGCCCTGAAATTTCCCTCCATTGTAATGAAAAGAACAAGCTAGGGGGCTTAGCCCAAGGAGGGAAGCAACCCTTATTCATGGTAAGAACCTAAGAAAAGTAATGAGCAAAACCAGACACATGCACCCTGCTCCCACAGTGCTTCAGTGTAGTAAAAGAGAGAGATGTTAATAATCACACAGATAAATGCAGAACTACATACTACTGTGGCAACAGCCATGAAGAGGCAATACAGAGCACCAAGAAGCCCCAACATGGGAGATGTGACCTGCTCAGAGAGGTCAAAAAATGCTTCCAAGAGATGCACGGAGTACTTAGTGCGCTGAGACTGGAATGCACTGGGTGGAGTATTCCACATCAAAGGGACAGCATTCCTGGCCAGAACACAGAGGAGTCTGCATCCTCACGTGACTTGTGGAAAACCAGGGTTCGGGTGCCTGACTGAGGAAGGTGCTTAGTTTAAAAGGCTCTACATTGGAGGGGTTAAGCCAACCAGGGTTTGAATCTCAACTCCTATTTCTTACCTGCCATGTAACCTTGGGCGAGACACTTTACCTAGCTAAGCCTCATTTGCCTCCTCTGGAAATGAGAATGATAACTTCTAACACGGTTATAACGATTAACATAATACTTAGGATATTTTTCTTATTGCAAATGTTTTCAAGGAAAGGGCAATAGCTTACTCTTCCATCTCTCGCCATCCTTGCACAAAAAGGAGGCACTAAATAATTACGTGCAATGAATTAAGCTGATTTATATTTAAATATCCTGGAAATTGTTCTTGTGACCTCAGGTTTAAGGTTCTAACACCTAAGAGCTGTCCTCTTATCACTAACTAGTAACAGCTTCAGGAAGGCA